>OX638130.1:1392500-4108590 GCA_951804985.1 Dryomyza anilis | reverse complement strand
AACAGTTATGAATTATGCAAAGTTGGAATTATTTCTAAAAATGTTCTATGTAATTTATTTGTCCGCTTTTATTTGATGCCTTTGCAAGGCAGGCGCCCTCTTCCAGACCATTAGCAATTACATTAAAATGTTGTTGTGTATTTTTTTTTGTATTTTTTGTGATTTCAGCAAAAACAAGAAAATAAATAAAAATAGAAAACAAAAAAAAACTGAAATTATGATTATAAACTGCCATTCAAAGTTAGGCATAATGTGCTGCTCTCACCATTTTTCTATCATCTTTGTCCTGTTTATTGTTGCCCCGTTGACAACCTGTGGATACAACCCCCGGCCTTTGCTTATGAGCTTCTCTCTCCACTCTGCTTTCCCACACTGATTGAGACTCAAATGGGCGCATATTTTGTTTGTGTCCGCTCGTGTGTTACCTACCGTCTACGAATTGTTGTTAATGCGCTTTGGTGGCCATATGATTGCTGTTATCAATTTCAAATTGCGACAATTTATTTATTTTTTTGTTTGCACAAATGTATCACAACTAATTTGTCTCATGCTGAAATGATTGAGGCAACATTTTTGAATAACACCACGTGCGGCACACACGTGCGCAATTTAAAAACTCCTAGACTCCTTGTGGTCCTTGCGATGATTTATTATTCGAACAGTGTCCTTGAAACAAAAAAAAAAACAATGCCTGAACTTCTTGTGGGAATTGACTTTAAACGATTTGCGAACATTTAAATATTAGAAATCGAAAAAATAATTCATTTATGGGCATTTCGTATTTTTGGGGGAGGCAGTTCTTGGTGGACATTCTTCGCAGAGACGATTATTCCTCAAATAATTCATCACGAGATATTTTCTATAATTGGAGGGTTTGGTGCAAAAAGGGTCAAGTCAACATTTTATAAAATTTAGTTTTTGATCGCACTGATTACTTTTTGGTACCAAAATCATCCATATCCGATGTATATACACTGATACCACGACTTAAAAGGTAAATTACTTACGTAGTTTATACGATAGATATTTTTTAAACAAAAAATCGTAAAATTGTCAATTTTAAACAATATTTATTGAATTTCCAGCTAAGTGAAAAAGTGGACTTAACCCTTTTTTGCACCAAACCCTTCAATTTTAAGAAACAAAAATTAGAATTTTTAGTGAATATTTTATATTGAAGTTTATTTTATATCAGATTTTATGAAAAATTTTAAGATTTATAAACATTTAGAATTTTTTATATAAGGTTTTTTCGGGCTAGCCAAATACAAAGTGCTATGGTACTGGGAATTGAAACAAACTACAATTCACAAAAACGAAAAGTTCTTGGCTGACTTTTGCTGTTTTTGCTGCTATTTCAGCTGTTTTTGTACAATACTTCTAGAGATAATACTTTTCAGAGATAATTCTTCCCGGACTATTATTCCCAGAAACAATTCTTACCGTTCACAAATCCCAAGAATTTATTTTAGCAATTTTTAACATCATATTTGAATTTTTAATACAAAACCTAATTTAACGGACTCAAGGTCTACCGAATTCAATATATACATATTTTGTTTTCGTTTTTAGGAATTGGAATTTTAAAGAAAAACTTAATTTTAAGTGAAAAATTTTACATTTAATTTAAATTTATATGGTAAATGTATTTTTTTTAGTTTTAGTAGTTTAACAAATTTGAAATTTGAATTTTTAGTATTAAATTTAATTATTAATTGTAGCCGCGGTGGCTCAGTGGTTAGTGCGTTGGACAGCGAGCCGAAAGGTCCCCGGTTCAAGCCTGTACTGGGGCTAACATCTTTTCATAGAAACATTTTTCTATACCGCGCTACCTCTCCGCAGTAAATGGCAAACCTACGAAAGTAAAACATTGCCTATGAAAAGCTCTCACCCGCCGTTCGGATTCGGCAATAAACTGTAGGTCCCACCACTTTGAGTACAAATATAACACGCACAGCTCAAAATGGTGAGAGACCTCGGCCTAAGTTCTTATAGGACTGTAGTGCCAAACTATTGTTATTATTATTATTATTTATTAATGGTTAATTAAAATTGAACATTCGAGCTGTAAAGAAAATGCTAATTCTTCCTCGAACCCTTCTTCCCTGGAAAGGTTATACATAGTTCGTACAGATAGTAGTCAGGTAGTAGTCGGGTTGTCCGAATAATCGTACCCAGATAATCGAGAGCTTTGTTTTATAATTTTAATTATTAGAAGAACTTCAAATTTTTAAGGATAATTTAAAATTTTTGAAAAAAAACAGAGTTACAAATTTAAAGATGAATTTTTCGGAATACTAAGCTTTTTTGAATCAATTGCATTTTTGGTATAATAAAATCGTCTAGATAATTTTAATTTTAGATAATATTTGAATTTTTGTGAAAAGTTAACTGCCTCTTACTGTATTTCGAAACGAAAGACTATTAGACGAAAGTCACATAATTTTAAATAAATTTCAAAGTTTTAAAAGTCAGGTAAGATGAAATTCAAATTCGTGTGACGAATATGCCTTTATTTCGTCGTTCGATTCGAAATACACAAAGTGGATATAAATTTTGGAAATTTTAGAAAAAATTGAATTTTAAATTAACAATTTTAGTTGTTGTCAGAATTGCAATTTTTGATGAACATTTTATTTTTTTGGGAATTCAAAAGTTTGTAGGAATGTAAAATTTTTAGTGAAACTTTGAATTTATATTGAACATATGATTTTTGTTTTTGTGTATATCAGGAAAACTTCAATTTTTTTAAGGAACATTAGTGAAAATCTGATTTTAAACATAAAATTTATCTTTAAATTGAAAATTTTTCCACATTTAAAAATTGTATGAAAATTTGGAATTGATATTTTAAGTGAGTTTTTAATGAATAGTCGAATTTTAATTTAAATTTTGAATTTTTTTGAAAAACTTGAATATTAAATGAAAAATTGAAATTGTTGCAAAATTGAAAATACAAATTTTACATATATTTCCTTTTACATTTGAAAGTATTTTAATGTTTTATTGAACATATGTTTTTTGTTATATTAATTAACATTGAATTAATTAACTAATTAGGAAACTTGTTTAAAGAATATTTAAATATTTTGAAACATTTTATAACAAAATTTTATAAAAATTTGGATTTTAAATGAAATAAAAGAAATATTTGCAATTTTAGTCATAAGTTGAATTTTAGTTATATATGATATAAGTTGAATTTTAGTTATATATTGTAATTTTGAAAAAATTTATTTTAAAAAATTTGAAGTTTTTTGTACAAAATTAGTAATTTTTTGAAAATAATGTGAATATTTTTTTTTAGTGATAAATTAATTTGTTTTTGAAAAAAGGATTTTTATTTTGATACAAACATAATTAATTCAGGCTTTCGAAAAAAATGTAGTATCTATTACTACTATTGCATTTGAATGGCAACCCTATAAATTGTACGAATACTGCCGTCATCGATTGTTAACTGCTTTTCTAATCTAATTTCATATTTCATTTTATCAGTCCGTTTGGCTTATCATCTACACTGAGTGTGCGCCTCAAATGGGTGGCAAAAAGTATATTTTTATTGCGGTACTCGGACTGCTCGCATTTCTACCATTTGTCTTCGTATTGAATTCGAACTCCGTGGACGACGAAATGAAGAAATGCATTTTTTGTGATATTGTGCAAGGCTTAATGCCAAATACTACGATTGTGTATCAGACGGATGAATTCATTATATTCAATGACATTAAACCAGCGTCGACGCACCACTTTCTGGCGGTGCCCAAGCGGCACATCGATAGTGTGAAGACTTTAACAAAGGCGGACGATGAATTAGGTATGTTTCAAAGTTTTGCATACATTTTTTTTTAGTGCGAAAGTTCATGTTGCATAAAAATCAGTTTGTTTACGTTTGATAAAAATATAGACAAATCTATGATAAAATCTCTGTAAAAGGAAAATTAAAAAAAAAGAAAACAAAATATTGGCTAATATATTGACAAGGTTAACGCATATTAGTGATGATTTTATTTTGAGTACTCATATTTGGTACCTACTGCCTGAACAGAATACCGGCGGTGAGCGAAAAGCGTCAATTGAGAAGACGCCTAAAATAAAAACGAACGACGGGCAACAGAAATTAAAATATATGAAAAATATTTAATAATGTTGGCAACGATTCACAAATTCCTTTGAAATTTCAAAAAATTTGACAACATTGCTTGAGAGCGCCACCGGCCAGATTTTATTCTGGCGTCGGCCTGCGGCCTGAGCCTGCAAATTTTTTTGTTTGTTTGTTTTTTCAATGTTCGTTCTCTCTTTTTTCGCTCACTGCACTTAATCTGTTCAGGCAGTTATGAAAGACTCATGGTTGAAGTATATACAGGTTAGTTCATCTAGACAGATAGGTGGCATAAAGAATGCTGAAAATGTCAATAAGAAAATTAAAAAAATAAAACAATTGTCATTGCAAATTTTATTTAAAGGTTATGTTTTTTTGCACTATATTTTCACTATTTTATCAAAATTTCATTGCAAAAATTAACTATTGCACTTTTTCAATACTCTGTAAACTTTTTTAAATGTTGAGATTTGTTGTCTTTCAAACAATTAAAAAAAAAAAAGTAAACGGCGTCTGAATTTTGAAAGATGACTTAACCTGTATATACTTCAACCAACTGATTTCAACTTATTCATAGACTTTTGTATTTTTCAATCGAATTTTACATTTTTACTTAACGTGTTACCCATTAATCAAATTTTAAGTAAAAGTCAAATCACAATTTTCACATTTATATATTTTAAAAACATAGAAGTGTGTATCAAAAGTTTCCAAAAAGTCCAGATTTAAAGATCAAAACTAAGCCCTTATTTTAAAATTTTTTATCTTCTTGAATAAATCACGCTTATTTGGGGAATCAAATATGTTAAAATTTAATATTTATCCTAATCCTATTTGAAATTTAACATTTTAAATATCCGTTAAATATCCAAATATTATAATTTAAAATTTTACTAAAAAATTAACTTCTTGCAATAAAAAAATTGGTATTTTTTCAATTGGGTATTCTTTAAGTTTTGGTATTCGATAATTAACACCACTAATTCGAATTAGTAAACAAAGAGAAACGAAGCACAAAAAATGAGACAGGGTGACTCTGGGGATTATAAAATTATGTTACGTTATGCGATGTTTAGACCGTAACATAAAACATCCATCAATATTACAAAAAAAAAAACAAATTTCTTTCTGTATTTCGAAACGAACGACGAAACGAAAATTTGACGTCAAAATTTCGTCACACACATTTTTATTTCATGTTACTTGACTTTTAAAGCTTTGACATTTATTTAAAATTACGTCACTTTCGTCTAATAGTCTTTCGTTTCGTGATACAGAAAGAGACAGTTAGTTAGAAAAGTAGAAGTTAAAGTAATAAAATATATTTTTTCTAAACACATATTTTTAAGTTTATTGATTAATACTAAACAATCATAAATTTTAAAAGTTAAACGTCATCCTCATCAAATAATACCAATTTTTACCTTATCAATCAAAGATTCTCAAATATGCTGATATGATATATATCATGATTTTTGTAAACCTATTATTAAAATTTTAAAATATAGTCGATATGTTCAACATTTTGCAAAATGATTACTGGACTCTTTAGTCAATATATGGTGAAGAACCCATTGCGGTGTCATATCTAGTGGTGAATTCAGTTGAATCTATGGCTTCGTCATGCTGAGAGTTCAGATATCAAAAATTAAATGATGAATGTGAAATTAGTGTAATTTTTAGAGGTAACGTGGTAAAAAAAGTGTAGTACCCGTGAAAATTACAACGTGTAATACCGTCTATACAATAAAATATGCTTTATAAATATACTTAATTAAATTATTAATTTTAGTGACTAATATGGAAAATGGACTGCGCGAATTTTGCACTTCGAAGGGCATTGATACCAATGACACGCTCTTCGGATTTCACATGCCTCCATTTATTAGCGTGAAGCACCTTCACATGCATGCGATTTCACCGCGTTCAGAAATGACTTTCACGAATCGTATGATGTTTAGACCTGGCACAGCATGGTTTAAAACTGTAAGTGTGTACAAAATTAGTAAATTCTATTTAAAATATATTTTTTTTTATTTTTTGTATTAGCCTGATGAAATTCATCGCATGCTGAGAGAGGAATTCTAATTTATAAATAGATAAATTAAAAAAGCAATATTAATATTTAGTTTAAAGGGTGCTTCTAATCAATAGAAAATACGTAAAATATATACAAATACATCATATGCTGAGAGAAGAATTCAAACTATAAAAATCCAAAAACCAAAACAAACATTTAGAACAAAACTAAAGATAAATGCGATTTGTTGGGCTGGATGCATGTAATTAATAGAAGAAATAAATATATTAAATAAAAAATAATAAAATACATATTTTTAGATAAATTTTATTTACTTCTTAGATAAAACAGTCACTCTATATTATTTCTAATTAAAATTATGAACTTTTCCGATAATATTGATAATATTCAATATTTATTTTTTGTTTTTTTTTTTATGAAATTTGACAAAATATCATATAAAATTGAAATTTTTCATTTCAAGTTGAGACAATTCAAAATGAATTTCAGATTTTTCGAAATGACAAAATTTTTATTGAAATTATGATTTTCAGTTTAAAATTGATTAAAATAAAATTATAATTGTGATTAACATATAAAGTCCCGCTTATGTTCCGTTATCGGTATAGCAAAACGGAAACATATTCTGGAAACGTTCCGATTTCTGAATCCGGAAACATGTTGTAGAGCGGGTTTTAAGGTACATCGAACGAAATCGTGTAGTCCGTCTCCAACAGCACCATCGAAACGGAGTACAAACGTTTTGTTTTCGAAATACGGAAAATGTCGGCATACAAACGGAATCAAGCTATTTGACGGTACGTTTTCGTTCAGTTTTAGTATCTGCTTCGACGGTATGAAAATATCGTCGAACATACTGGCAAGTACTGAATTGTGTTTCCGTTTGAGTCGGAGGTTCGTATAAATGTTTCTTGAGGGTAAAACAAAACAGAAACGAAATCATCAAAAACCTCAGTAATTCCAGTGACAGAATTTTTTGCATTAAGTAAAATGACGACAATATGAACAAGTTAAAAAATTCTTACTGGAATTTTTTCAGTTTTATTTAGAAATTCTCAATTTCAATTGGAAAATACCAAATTTATGTACCAATTTCAAATGGTAAATAATTATTTTAATTGAATTTTGAAAAAATCTCTGTTTCATTTGAAATTTAATGAATTTTATTCTGAATGCTCTCATATTCAATTGAAAATGGTGTTGCACCCAAAAATATACTTCAAATTTTTGACAGCACACACCACGTATAACTCACCCTCTAAAGAGCTGTCAAGTTTGGAACAACATTTAGTATTTAGCATTAGAAGATGTCGACAAACGCGCAACAAAATCTACCCGCAACTCAAAAACTACGCACAAAATTAATTTTTATTTATTTAATAATATTCGGTTGGAGAGTATGTGACACGGCAGCGATAGAGGAACGTGGCGTAAATGGTGAACCATTACCCAAGGTGGCTTCATTTAATTTTCCCGAATATGCCTACAAGGAAACAAGTAAAAATGTTGGTTTGACTAAATATTGATTTTTAACCAAATGTATTTTCTATTCAAAAATATTGTTTGCAATTTAAGGAAATAACATATCGTGAATTTGAGGTCAACTGTGAACATAGCATAGCGTGTAAGGAACTAGAGGAGGGCGTGGCAAAAATTAGTTGTGTGCGACGTTGTATTTCGAACTCTTGCTATCAGGATATTTATGCATTTGATGAGGTAAATGTGGTTTTAAATAGTATATTAAAATTTTACAATAATTTTAAATAATTTTAGCTGGAAGAGGGCGAAATCGATGTGCGACTCAATTCATTCAAGGGCTGCGTTATACAGCGTTCCGGTAATACAAATCGTCTCTAGTATAGGGAGAGCTTTTTGAAGCGGTTGCAAAATACGGAACTGCTCTACAATTTGCAGCGCGAACTAAATGAAATTTTGGAATTTGTATTTTGAATATTTATAGATCTCTGATCCAGTGAGCAATTTGTTGAGCGGGCAGAATTTTATAGCAAAAACAGAAGATTAAAAAATTAAAAACTTATAATATATATAACGAAAATAAAGGACATTTACAGGACACATTGGTTTTTTTTTTTAAATTATTTTTGTTGTTATTGCTAAAATCACTAAAAATTAAATTTTTCACTAAAAATTCAATTTTTCACTAGAAAATTCAATTTTTCACTAAAAATTCAATTTTTCGATAAAAATTCAATTTTTCACTAAAAAATTTAATTTTTCCACTAAAAAATTTAATTTTTCCACTAAAAAATTTAATTTTTCCACTAAAAAATTTAATTTTTCCACTAAAAAATTCAATTTTTCACTAAAAATTCAATTTTTCACTAAAAATTCAATTTTTCACTAAAAATTCAATTTTTCACTAAAAATTCAATTTTTCAATAAAAAATTCAATATTTCACTAAAAATTAAATTTTTCACTAAAAATAAAATTTTTCAATAAAAATTAAATTTTTCACTAAAAATTCAATTTGCACTAAAAATTCAATTTTTCACTAAAAATTCAATTTTTCACTAAAAATTCAATTTTTCACTAAAAATTCAATTTTTCACTAAAAATTCAATTTTTCACTAAAAATTCAATTTTTCACTAAAAATTCAATTTTTCACTAAAAATTCATTTTTTCACTAAAAATTAAAATTTTCACTACAAATTTCATTTATCACTAAAAATTTAATTTTGCCTAAAAATTAAATTTTTCACTAAAAATTCAACTTTTCATTAAAATTCAATTTTTCACTTAGAGACTTTGAAAACTTTTCTGCAGGGGCCAAAGTAAAAAAAAAATTAAAACTTGAACATTGACCAGTGTTGGCAGATTGGTTAAATATATTTTAGATAAGTTTTATCGTTTAAAAGATTCTCAGTAATGTTATCTATCAAAAAAATATAACAAAAGTACATATTACTGAAGAAAAAAAATACTTACGAAGATTTGCGTTAAAGTCAAATTTTACAAAAAAAAAAAAATGAAAAAATTGAAATTAAAAAAAACGACTTTACAATTTTATATTTACTAAACCACTTGATATATTTAAAAACGGTTTTCAGTATATGATTTATGTGTTAATTGTTTATGAAAGTCCAATACTCATATTTTGATTTCATGATAAAATGTACATTCTATGTATAAATATGTAAAGTATAGTCATCAAAAATTTCAAAAATCATGTTCCAGTCAATATCTTTAAAACTAAACAGAATATTTTCTCAATGATCTCAATGTAAGCTTTTCATAAACAAAAGAATTTTTAAAATCGGATAACTTTTGGATTTTTTAAAATTATATCAAAATCTCAACTTTACTGAATTTTTTCTTCATAACCATTAAAGATACAAACTCCAATTTAAAAACTTAAGTTCTCTCAAGTTCTCTCTGTACAACATTTTTTAAATTTAAAAATCGGTTGAGTGGTTCCGAAAATACTGAATTTCACCCGATTTAAGAGCGTTTAGGCACACTGTGAGTCGTAACGAAAATCCGAATCTCCGCTACAAATTTTTAGCTATTATAGGATCCGTGCGGAATGGATTTCAGTATTGCCATCAAAAAATGTAACTTCGAAATCAGCTGTTTCTGTTAAATTAGTGAAAAAATTGCCTGACTATCCAATCACCCATCAAAAATAAAACACATTTTGATTAATATACTTTATTTGTAATTAATTTCATTGGTAATTTTAATTCAACAATATTTTGTCTATTTTTTTCGATTTAAAATATTCAAGGCTAATTATGAAGCCGAAGCCAAAGTCTCTAAAACACAATCCATACAATTGTCTTCATCATTTCATTTGCACATTGAGTGTAATAATTATATTTATGCTTAATTTCATTTTATTAATATTTAATATTAATAATAAATGTATGTGTTTTTTTGTAATATTTTGTTTAATATTTCTGCTGTATTATTCAATCTATTAAATTCAATCATTTAACACGTCGATTTAGCTGAGTATTTCTGATTTTATTTTGCATATAATGTAATTTTAATCTCAATATAATTTTTAATATGTAACATTTATGCATATTTTGTATATTGCTAATAACGATGAATTTATTTGATATTTTTAAAATTTCATTAATTGTTAAATAATAATTATAATTTTAATTTAATAAAGCATAAAAATAATACGAAATACTACATTATGCAATTGGTTTAAACTCGAAGTTTCAGTTAAGGCAAAGATTTTTGAAGAGATCCCTAAGAGATTGAAAAAATAAATATTAATTATTTAATTAGCAACAAAATAACATATCACATTTAATTAAGTATTAAATAAATAACTTATATTTAGACATATTTCAAACAAGGACGGTTATTTTGAGTTAATTATAGAGTTACATAGGTACTATTCAATATAGATATATATATATATTAATTTATGGTACTTCTTTTGAGGGGTACTTTTTATTTTTTATAATATATATGCTATGTTGAAATAATTTTTCTAATTAATTTAATATCACAACATAATAAATTTAATATGTTTTTTACATTGTTTTTTTACGTCTTTATATAAAGGTTTTTTTTTTGTAATATGAAAAATTCATTTGGTTAACTTAAAAACTAAATTATTTAACTATACAGTAATTATTATTTCAAAAAAAAAGTATCATTTTGAGTTCTATCATGATTTGTAACATTTACATGCTTTAAACTGTTACATTTCCCTTGCCGTTTTTCGAAATAAGAACTGCGAATTTTATGCTCGAAATAATAATTACTGTAGGTATGTAACATATGCACGTTTTAGTTTAATAATCTCTCTCTCATTTAAATCACTCGTATTTGCTTTAATTTGTGCTAATTGCAAATATTATTAAAAACTTTTTATTAGTCATATCATAATAAATATTGTATATGAAGTTATTTCAATTTGATGTCAATGTGACCACATTATTTATACTCCACCGTGTAACTCTTTGTATTAATATTAAATCTAAAGATTTTTATGAAATCGTTGCAATTTTTTAAAGGTTTTTTTTTATTTCAAGAGTATTATTTGTTTTTTGGTCTAAAATACGTTTATTTAAAAAATAGTCAAACGTTTTAATTTAATAATTACCCGAGCATAAGTTACTGTAATATATATCTGTATTTTTGTATTTAATTTTTTTTTCTGTGTAATATTGTAAAGTATTAGGTGAAAATTATGTTTTATAAATCGTAAAATCTGTGTGGAGCCTGCAGAGATGTTTTTTTGTTTTTCTTAAGCTTTTTTTTGTCAGTCTAACCATTAACAGTTTAGGAAAGCTACTTGCACAGTCCATAATGTGGAAACCATACTTATATTCTTAAAAAAAAACTAAAGTGCTCAAATATCATATAAAATTTAGGCGCTCAGAAATTATATAGTATAAAATATTTTAATTTAATAAAGAAACTTTTTTTAAATTGACTTTTTTTAAAATGGTAAATGGAAAACATGAAGTCAGCAAGAAAGCATACAAGTTTTAAAAGCCTATTTGTAATTTATGCTTTGAAATTTAAATCATTTTAGCATTTTAAAATTTCAAATCTCTTTTGTTTTACATTAAAAAACTTTTAATTTATTTTTTAAACCATTTGTAAATTTTAACTGTGGTTTAGTCCTAACTTTTGTCAGTTAAAACTTTGGTTAATTAAACTTTTGTTGAGTTTTAACATTTGCTTAAACTTAACTTTTATAAGTTTACATTTCTGTGAGTTAAACTCCTGTTTAGTTCAAAACTGCAGATTAATTTCAAAGTTCAAAATTTAGCTTTATTCAAAACTTTCGTTAAGTTCAAAACTTTCGTTAAGTTCAAAATTTTCGTTAAGTTTTAAAATTTCGTTAAGTTCAAAACTTTCTTTAAGTTCAAAACTTTCTACAGTTTGTGCCTCTTCAAAAATTTAGTTTATTTGTATCATTTTTGTTTAGTTTAAATTTAGTATTCAGTTAAAATTTGTTTTTGTCAAAACTTTGGTTTATTCAAAGCCTTGGTTTAGTCAAAATTTGATAGTTTAAAATATTTGTTGTGTTTTATTGACTAATTTGCCATTTTCATATAATGATTGTAATGCTAGTTTTTAAGTTAAATGAGTATCATAAATTGAGTTTAAATTTAAGTTTTATTTTTTTTTTGATTAGTTGCGTGTGTAATTAAATAGAAATTCTGGTATGCATGCATTACAATGCATTCGGTCTTCTTGGTTCTGTAATTTCAACGCATTACGTTTTGGCACCTTTTACTTCCTTCATTTAACTTTCTATATAACATCACACAACATTTGATATAACTTTCTATCTAACATTATTTTTACTTTTTGTCATTCTTTATTTTTTATTGATATTTGTTACTTTGATTAACTATTTCCATAATCAATCATTCTTTGTTTTCATAACTGGAATACGAAATACAGGAAAACACCAAGAAATATATCAAGTTGGGGAAGAATTCCTAGGATTCTTTTTATGGTTCTTATATATTACATTTTTAAATTACTTTTTCATTCATTACTTTATTATATTACATGATTTCATTACTCTCATGTATTTATTTACGCTTTCATTACTTTCATTGATTACTTGCATTCATTCCAAACAGTTTGAGTACATTTAGTATAATCTGTAATTGCTGAAAATCCAATAAATCTTAGAAGTACTTGTTGCATTACATTAAAGGATTTCCTCTCCATACACATTTAAAGTAATTTCATTAAAGTATTTTCTTTTCTTTCATTTCATTTTTTTACTCTATTCCTCATATCATTACATTTTTATTAATAGTCGCTTGCATTACTTCAATTATTATTCTCAAACATGTCAGTACTTCTTCATTACATTTTATTAATACTCGTTTGCATTACTTTCATTATTTTTCATGCATTACTTGCTTTCACTATTTTCTTTCATTACCGTTTTCACTAGGTACTTTCCATCATTACTTTCTTGCATTACTGTCAGTCATTACTTTTATTCATTATTTTCTTTGATTACTTTCTCCTCTAACTTTTAGTACCTACATTTTGCAATTATTTAAATTCGTCCATTCCAACCTTTTAAGTACTTTGTTCCATTACTTCAATTACTCTCAGTACTTCCACTCATTACCGTTTCTTACTTCACACGCCAACAACAAAATGTGTGGCAACCGGCTAATTATAGATTTGACTGCGTGCCCGCACCACCTCCAACACCGCCGATTCCCATGCCAGCCGTTGGTCCAGTCACTCCACCACCAGCTCCCAAACCCACCACACCAACGCCAGCGACTGCAGCGCTACCAGTTGTCATGCCCGTTAATCCCTGTGCCGCCAAGTTGTTGCCGCCCGTATTAAGGCCACCTGTGAGCAACTCATGCTCATTCTTTGCCTGCCTCAGCCAGTTGCGCAAATCACGTGTCCGCTCCACTAGACTCGTGGTATAGTTAACCGCACGTGGACTCTGCGAGACGATGGTGTTGGCAGCTAATATAGCGCCACCCATCGAGGTATGCATACGTCCAGTGGCCAGTTGGCGATAGGTTTCCAGACGATCAGCCAATGTGGGTATGGATTGTGGTGCATGATGCACTGTCAGTGGATTTGTTTGTTGCTGCTGTTGATGCAAAGTCGTGCCGCTTGAGTTGGCCGAGAGCATGTGAGACCAATTGAGATCGGAGTGTGAAATAATAGGTACTGGAAGTCCTGAAAAAGTAGAATTAAGTTAATAAAATACTTCTGCATTCAAATCGGCTCTACTTACCGCCATGTTGCTGACTCTTGCCCAGTATATCGAGTATTTCCCTTATTTCCGCATTGAGTATTTCCAGATTCTGTATGCATTCTGTTGACTCTTGATGGTAGATGTCCTTGCGTCGATTAATGTTCTGTGTATCGCCGCCACTGGCAAAATCAGTGCTGCTAAAACCTGAGCTCGAGTGCGACGATAGATCACTCAGCGTTGCATCGTCCTTTTGTTCAATGCCCAACAAGTCCATTGTGGGCTTTTCTTTCTCGTAGATGCGCGACAAACTCTGCTCCAGATGACGCAACCGTATAACCTTTTCGCCCAAGAGCGCACGTGTACGATGCAGATTAACCTCCATTTCGGTTAATTCCTTCTCCTCGTGTATTAGTTGATCCAGTGAATGACGTGGCGTTACCGCTGTCTTGTGTCGTAGTTTAATTTCACGTTGGCGTGCGCGAAAGTTTGTACGTTGTGTACGCAACGATTCTTTGGCACGACGAACCGAATCACGTTCCAGATGTATGCGATGCTTGAAGAATTCCAGCTCGGAACTGGTGCCAGCATGATCATTGGAAATATCCGAAAACGGATAACGCAAATGGTATGTGGTATCGAGCGTATTATCCGGAAACTGATCCTCCAGATCTTCGAGTTTCTGCAGCTGATGGCGCAGATTCTCAACAGGCGTACACGGGCGATCACCGCCCTTGTAGTTGTCCGAGTTGAGACGTGACGTGGAGGCGGACTTCATGCGTGAGAAGAGTTTCTTGCGTTGCGAATTGCCGCGAGAATTATTGTTATTCTCCTGGTTGTGCTGGAAGGCTTCTGAATCGGAATTACCATTGTCGCTGACCAATGCCGTTGGCAAGTAGCGTCCCTGTGGGTAGTTATTCGAGATCGTTGTATCTGACTGGCTCAGCGATGTGTTCGTATCCTGCTCCTGCACGCGTAACTGCTTGATATACTTGGAGCTTATACCTGGTTTGCGGCCGGAACCCGAACCGCGCTCCGATGAACGTTCGCGTATTTGCTTATGCGGCTCCTTGCCGGCTGCCGCAGCGGTCAGATGTGTTTTTGGTGGCACTGGTGGTTTCATAGATTTGCCCACAATGGAACCACTGCCACTATAAGCGGCACCGCCATGGTCCTGGTACGAGGTGGACAGTGAGAGCGAACGGTTTTCGCTATTGCCAATAGACGGCTTATACGAAATGGAACGCTCTGTCTCAGAGCCCGTAGTGGTCGTGGTGTTGTGCAAACTCTGCTGATTTATTGCTTGTGCTTCACGTCGCCTATTGCGTCGCTCCAGCGAGAGTTTCACATCGGTCTTAAGACGTACATACTTTTCCTTCAGACAACGATACTTATCCTCAAGTAAACGCTTCTCACAGCGCAGCTTTTCATAGAGACGATCATCGCCCGTGTCACGCATACGCTGTCGCTCCATTTCCAGTTCATGCGCCATTTTGTCGCGCATACTCTGCAACTTGTTGACCTGTTCTTTCTTGACCAGTTCCACCTCACTCTTCAGATCTCGCTCCAAATCTTGCAGTATCTCTGTATGATTCTGTTGCAGAGTGCTCATGTGAGTCTTGTGTTCATCTACAACTACTTTGCGTTTGGCATCAATCTCCTCCTCGAGCTGTGCGCGATAGTCTTCCAGTTGTAGCTCGACGTCTTCATCCAGTTCGTGCCGTTGCGAAGTTAGTCGCAGCTCGTACTCGTGTCTGATGTTCTTCAGTTTTTGCTCGTGCTGTTGCTTAATTTCGTCAATGTCATGCTGTAGCAGCTCCTCGAGTCGTTCCCGTTCACGGTTTCGCAACTCTTGTCTCTCCAGTTCTAGATTCTGCGAATTCGGCTCCTTTTCGATTTCACTCTCGTTTTGCGTTTGCATCGCTGAAGTGTCAGGTTCGGCGATGCCTGCTTCTTTCTTTAGAAAACCCACCAGCTTCGAAGCTACTTTCAAAGTGCGAAGTGCAGGTTTCTCTTCGTTGGCGACTGTAACAGTCTGGAGCTTTGACTCCAACTGTTCTACTTCGCGCATATGTCGACGATCGAGTTCATCTAAGTCAAACGGATTATTTGAGGGCATTGTGACCAACGTTTCCTGTTCCGACTTATTGATGATAAAGCTGCGCACTGAACTGCCCTTCGACTCGGAGTCTGTGTCTTCGTACAACGGCTTCACTGCTGCGTTATCTTTGAGTTTGTCCAAATAGCTGACAACTGTGCCAGCGACAGCAGCTGATGCCTCAACGCTTTGCGAGCGTCCCAGCTCTGTAAGTTTGTTACGCTCACGTTCCGGCAGCTCCATTGAGAAACTCTGCGCCTTCAGCATTTGTATGGTCTGTGCCTTGGGCACTGGTATCACCTTTATTTCGCGCACATGCTTCTCATCATTTAATAAAAACGGATTAAGACTTCGTTGAAAACTGCTTTCGCCGCTTAATGCCGACACCTTAACGCAATCCTCTTCATCCTCATCCCACAGATCGTCATCGTCCTCATTGTCATCATCGGAATTCACAGATATTTCTGGACTTTGTGTAAGACGTCGCGAGCTACTCGGCTCATCTTCTGGTGAATTACGCAACTTGGGGTCGTCCAAATTGAAGCGTACGCTCTTCTTATCCTCGGATCCACCAGTAGCGCCACCGCTATCATTATCGTCCTTATCCATGCGGCGTCGCATATCCGTAAGACTGGAATCGCGCAGAATGCCCTTGACACCGGGAGGCGTGCCGGCACTACTTTCGATAATGGTGGTGCTACTGGCAGCGGTTACCAAGGCTGCAGCCTGATTGAGACCCAATTCGATTTGTTTGCGTGACTTGAGAAACATGCAGCCAGTGCCAGACAAAGTGAAACCTTTCTTTTCTATGTTCTCTGCGGTGCAATCAGTTTTTACCACCGGCTTTGCAATGTTTGTCTCATGGCCAAATTTCATGGCCAAACCAATTTGGGGATTAGTTTTGGTTACCTCGAAGCGTGACTGCTTAACCGACTGAAATGTGGCGGCGGCACTTGCGATGCCAAAGTTTTTACTGCGCGACTCAAGAAAACGACTGACACCGCCGCTGAAACCGCTAGTGCTGGTGCTGCTCGAGTTAACCGTTGAAGAGTTATTGCCTGAACCGCCACCAGTTGCAGCTGCAAACTTCACCGGCGTATTGGCCATCACATTGTTGATAGGCGAGGACATTTCGTTAGTGTTTGTATTGTTGGTATTGTCGCAATCGTCGTTGCTACGTATGCCGGAGTCTATTTGCGAGGCATCGTCGGAGTTGTCAATAATGGGCGTGGCAACGGTGGAATTCTTCTGGCGTGCCTGCTCGACCAACTCACGATAAACGGCATCGAGTGGATGATCCCATTGAGAGACTTTCGTCTTAGTGTTGTAATAATAATGGCCACACTTTTCCTCGGAATAGCTGTAGTGTGAATCAATAGAAAGGAATTTAGATTAAAAAAGATAAAACTTAAAAAATTGAATTTAATGGAAATATTACCATATCTTCCAGCACGTTGGCAATGCTTGCATCAAACCATCTTTAGCCAAGTACAACAAATGTGTTTCCTTAACTGGATCGATGCCAAGTAGTTGTGCATAATCGGTGATTTCTAAAGAAGAAGAAAAAAATATAGAAGGTCAAAACAGGCATATAAAATTTATTAGCATCTCATGGTATGTGGTATCTTGAGATGAGTAACTTATATTAAGTACTTATATAGAGTATTTAATATTCTATAAATAGTACTTTTCAATTTTATATGCAGTATTTCAAAATATTTTTATTAAAAAGCCTATATAGTTCATAACATGCCGTTACCTAGTTAAACTTCAAGTGACCTAAGGATTTTAGCATTTCATATGAACCATTAACGCATTAACTTAATGTCCTTTGTACATTGGACTCATTTGCATAAATGAATATAATAAAACAGGTGTGCATGTTAATTGCTTTCCTAGTTAATTAATTAATGGACTGAAAGTTATATACACTAATATTATGTGTTACACAATATGTAAAATAGGTAATATTTTGTTATTACTTTAAATATTTTTTATTAAATCTAATATTTTCCTCTTTAAACAGAAACATTATACAAATGATTTTAGTATTTGATCTCTACTTACGACAAAAAAAAACTTGGATGAGATTTTAAAGTAAGATATGGTTAACGAATTTTTGACAAATTTAACGAATGAATGAGAATATGTAGAAATATGTTAATGAAAGCCCGTCCAAACTGTGAGCAAGAAACAAGTCTAAATCGTCCCCAAGTTGGTTTTTCCTATAAGGGGGAATTTACACGATAGAGAAAATAGCTAGAAATAGAGTTAAATTGAGTAAAATATCTCATAGAGTTGTGTAGACACTAAATAGAGCTCCACGGTAGATTTTTTTCTCTATCTCTAGCTAATTTCTCTATTATGTATTCGAGCCTTAATAACGTATTGACACAATTTTTAAAATCTTGCTCTCGATCTCGAAAATTAAATAAAAACGGTCTCGTGCCATATAATAATAGTTTGGCGATACAGATCTGGAGACCATTTGAGCTCTCTCACCATTTCAGCGGTATGTGTTATATTTGTATTCAAAATGGTGGTACCTATATTTTAATGCAGAATCCGAACGACAGTTTAGAACTTTACATAGGCAGTGTTATACTCTTTTAGATTTGCCATTGACTGTCGAGAGGTATCGTCAATTTTTTAATATTACAATCGCGGTGAGTTGAACCAACGAAATTTTGGGTCATTGTTTCAGCGCACTAACTAATCGAGCCACCACGCTACTCGGTCAGTATAGCGATAGTCATTTCGTTGTACAATACGCCTTAATTCTCGATATATCCCTGATTTTCGCGTAGTTTATAGTATATGTATCGAAGATATCAATATTAAAAACGATGTAATTCTCGTATTTTGTCTCGACTACAGCATACAATCTTAGCCACTGTCATATATAGTAAATAGAACTTATACAATTTTCTATATTTTAAAAAACTGGTTTTCGCTTTCCAAAATTTTACAAAACGAAAAACAATATTGGTATCTAACACCCACATTCAATTACCGACAGAATGTCGTTCTCAAGCTCACCTTAAATCTCGGTCGATCTCTTATTTTTCTCGTTTCGTCTGCATCACTATAAGAAAGAAAAATACCAGCGGTACCTTTACAGCATCGACGACATTGATATCAACAACGATATCATTCACAAATTTTGTCTCGACCACTAGAAAATTGTAACTCCGATCAGTAAGAGTAAAGCGGACATACGGAATTGTCGATTTTTTTTAAAATCTGGAACGATTTATGTAATATCGTCTCGAATACCTCGTCCTTAAACTCGCATCAAATTTCGATTTCTAAGACGAGAGTCTGCATCATTTTAAATTAATGAATATCAACAACGATTCTTGGTCAATCTCTAAATTGCGTACACATCACTTGATGAAACCTGAAATACCAGCTGTAGCTCCACAGCAATTATAACGAACGACATACTATCATCACACTAATTATTCAACACAGCTGATACCATTACTAGTGCACTGAACACACCCACCGGGAAAATAAACAGCGGTACTATTAAATTAATATGTTGTGTATATTAACCAAGTACATAACTTAAGCATACAAAAAAATATTTAATTACAGACATCTCGTAGCGATGATTTGTATTTTTTATTTTCTATATTATTTTATTTTTTCATTTTTAATGTAATGCAAGTAGCGGTACATGCACACGCCCACAGCATATTGTGTGTAAGTAGTTTTATATTTTGTTTTTTATTTTTCACTTTTGCATTTGTGTTTATTCTCGTTATAAAATAAACACAAAAGTGGGATTTTCAACACTCGTTCATGTCGTTGCATTGCTGACAACTTGACGACGCTGCAGTCATACAAATTCAAATGAGCTGACAAAGTGTTGTGAGACTCGGAGACCAGACCAGACTCAGCGCAACGCTGCGAGTGACAAAAGAGGTCCTTTGAGGCACTCCAACCACATAGCGTTTTGTTGGTTATTTTTCTTAAACATTTTTTGTCTTAGCTGTGCTAGTTATATGCTTTTATATATGCAGATGATGGGAATATTAAGTGGCTCTTTATATAGTAAACGTTAAAAGAAAAAAATAATACGCAAAAAAAAAAAAAACGAATGGAAAAATAAAAATAAACGAATGGAAAAATAAAAATAGACAATTTTAAAAATTACAATAAGCAATTAAAAAGTATGAAAATGCTTGAAGTAAAAAATGAAGAGTAGTTCTAAATATTTTTTTTAGTTCGATTTCATTTTGTTGAATTATTCCAGAGACCGAAAGAGCACATTTTTGTCATTACAAATGTGGTGAAATGCGATAAGTAAAAGTGGAAGGTATTTTTAAAGAGCATTTATTTTTACGATATATAAATATTTTCTAAGTTTTTTTTATGGAAGTCTCAAGGCAATTAAGAAACACTTTATATACATTTTTTTTTGTTAAATATATTTTAAAAGATTAATAAAATTAAAAATATGAAAGCTTTTTATATTTTACTATAGTATTTTTGACAATACAATTATTTTAATTCTTATTTTTAGTAAATACTTAGTTAATTTAACAATTGTACATTTTTTATAAATTTTTATTTTTTTTTTATTTTATTTTTTTTATTTTAAAAACAATATAAGAATGCAACAATATTTTACATTAAATATAACAACGTACCGTTACTTCAAGCACTGTCTATAAAACTAAAATACACACTTTCAATGCAGTCAAACTGTCCAATAGCAAAAAACCACATTTATATCGATCCACTAGAAGCACAAACAAATTTTCACGTAGACCAAATAAAAACTATGCCATGCCATGTCGTACACTCGGAAATAACGTACTATGAGTTGGGATCAATAATATACAAAAATGAAATTTATATAAATTAAAACATAATTTAATAAATTTAGAGTTTCAATAGTATTTTCAAGTATTTAATGGTATCTACCGATTAAATGTATAATTTATACTATTGACTAATTTAAATAGCAATTGTATAGTATTTTTTCTGAGTGTCTAAACAGGAATAATGTGGGCAATAGTATCAAAATGCTGACAACGTCAGGGGCAACGCTAACACAACAACATGGCAAGACATAGTCTGGATGGTGTTACCGCAAAAACCTAACTTGGCAACGCCAGCGGTATTTGAATTAAATAGTGGAAAAACAAAAAAATAATACTTTATACTATTATAGACATGGTATGCGGTACTTCACAGAACTAAAAAAAGTAAAATAAAAAAGTAAAGAAAATACAATAAATTCCCAGGACAACCACAATTTAAGCGATACACAAGAAGCATGTCTTCGAAAATATACAATAACGTAAGCAGCAATAAATTGGAAAAACACTCAAGTTATTTTAATGTGTACTTTTAGGAAATTGCATTTTTTTAGAGACTTAAAATATACGCGATTTCTTTGCGGCTTCTTGTTACATGAAACGGTACAAAATACAGTTCAATGCAGCAGCACACACCACGACGCAATGTTAGGAAAGGTCATTTTTATAAGTTCAAGTACAAAGCCCTGAAGACAAGACCTACAACTAGAGGCTAGTACCATTGTCGAAGTGAGTACATAATATATTTTAGAATCTTCTTTAGATTATATTATATAATATTATATAAATAATAGTTTTTTACTATTAAAAGTAGTCAATAGGATAAATTATTATTTTAATCGGAAAATACCATTAAATACTAGAAAATACCATGACATTGCCATTGAGTTTATATGAAAAGATTTATTTTTGTATACTATTAAATCAATAACTGTCCTATTGATCAATTTTAATGGTATTTGAGGGAATTTTTTTCTGTGTGTATGTAATTCCGAAATCAAGATATTATCGGATGTATTGAGCTCTGTTTTATTAATATTCCAAATTTAAGGCAGAACAAAAATTGAACCATATCTTTTGAAATAAAATTACTTTACACATGATAAAACCGTTATAGTTACGTTTTAAATGAAGAGTCTTAACTAAACGATTTTGAATTCGATCTCTTAATACGTAATATAAATTCACGCTGCAAAAAAAGAGCTCTCCCAAACATAATTTTGCAGGCATTAAATATATCTTTGGAGATTTATGGAAACAAAAGTATTATTGCATTGCCAAATATTATTATAATAACAGCCAAACATATATTTGTTTTCGTTCAAACATATTTATATTCAGAATGAATAATGTTTTGCGTACTTACAAAATATATATGTTTAAATGTGAAAAAAATTTATTTACATGTAAACATATTGATGTTTACATTTCATATTAATGTAGAAGAAAGTAAATTTAGCAATAAAAATCATTGAAATCATTGAGAAATAAGCTCGCTAACAACTACAAAATTTTCAACGCTATCGTATCGACAATTTTCGGTAAATTCTTAACGATGACTGCTGACGATAAATATCATAGCGAACTTTGTACGGAATAGCTCCTAAGAATATTTGTCGTTAATTGTAGTTAACGATATCGATTTTTGTCGATACTGAGTTAGAGAATCACGCTACAGGTCAAGCCCAGAGTCTTTTAAATGAATCATATTTTCAGTTTTACTCTCATGAGTACTTAAATGACTTCAAAAATACACATGAAATTTGGGTAGAGCCTAAACCTTTTCATTTATGAGACTTTTAATACATCTAAAAGATTTATATTTGGTCACTTACATAAGTCAAAAAATGTTTTCAAAAACTGGTTATGCGGGAAAGCTTTTATGAGTGAAAAATCCTCATATTTAGGAGACTTATATACTTATAAATGATTTATATTTCAACACCTAAAAGATGCCAAAATCACTCTTACAACCTGGGCATACTTTTAAGAGCCCAAAAATTGTCATATTTACACACACTTCGAAAAATACAATAAATTCAATAGTTTTTTTGCTAATAAAATTGGTCAATAGGTCAATTTTAATAGGTAAATATCATTAAATACTACAAAATAGTTTTAAGTTGTGTATCATCATTTTAAAAATTCATATTTTAAGAGTTTTTAGACCCCACAATTACTCTATTTTCGGAAGTTCCACAATTAGTGTATTAATGAGTCCAACATTGTCTTTTGAATTTTTAATTGTGTTCATAATAAATTTTATTTAAACAGTACCCGAGATAAACATTACTGGTATTTTTCAGGAATATTTCGGAGTTATTTCCGGCAAACACATAGATAAATGGAATACTTTTGGAAGTGTATAACAGGTTGTCAAATTGTGAGGAATTTAATTGGCAGATTCACGTCATTTTTTAGGTACGGGCAAAAAACATATGCTTGTCTGTTTAAAATATTTCGAAAAAATGTTGCCAAACTGCCTCCATTGCTGGTGCAGGCTCCTAAAATAATCTTAAATGTATAATTTAAATTGAGTAATTAGAATACACAGAGTGAGTCCATTTTCTGAATGCTTAGACACAATATAAATTGTATGCTTTCAGATGTCTCTGATGGAGTCATAAAAGAGACCCATTTTTGGTATTTTTATGAGCGCTCTGAAAAAAATTCATTTAAGTATCGTATTTAAAATAAAGGAGTGATATTTAGGAGCCCTTCTTTGAGAGCTCTTATATGACTCCATCAAAGCGCTTTTAATTGTCTAAATTGTCTAATATATAAAATTTATATATTATTTGATATTGACGTTTTTAAATATATTTGTTAAGCTACAACCACAATATGCTATAATACACTCAGAAAAAAATACTATATAAAAAATACTTTTTTACTATTAAAAATAGTCAATAGGATAAATTATTATTTTATTCGGAAAATACCATTAAATGCTACAAAATACCATGACATTTCAATTGAGTTTATATGAAAATATTTATTTTTTGTATACTAATAAATCAATAATTGTCCCATTGACCAATTTTAATGGGATTTGAGGTAATTTTTTTTCTGGGTGTAACAAAGTTCATGACATTAAAAAGATTTCTAAAGTAAAAAAAATATATAATATTACCCACGCATAAATCCAACACACTTTTAGTGGAGGATTTAAATACTCTTCTTTTTTTGTAACTGGAATGGGATATGCGAAAATGTTGGTTTGAACTGTTGAATAACATGCAAATCATAGGTGTGTTTATATTTAAAAAAAATATATATTGTATTAGTAAAATTACGTATTTAAAATGTTCCCAACTAAAAAATCAATTAAGGATTATAGAACACCAGACTAAATACATTTTATGAATTTCTGGCTATGAAAATAGTTATATATCTTATAAATTCTAATTAGGCCTGCACTATTAAAGAGCATGTCAATTTTTAAAATGTTTGAATAATATATTCCCCAAACTATTTTTATTTTAAAATTGATTTATTTATTTTCTCAACACAGTCACCATTATTTTAATTGAAAGAACCCAATTTTCACTTACCTTCCGTCGATGGTTGACAGGTCTCATCAAAAACCTCCTCACAGATTACAGATGATGATGGTGAAGCGCTTCCTTTTCGACCGGAATAACCGGAGGCGGACATTTTGGTGTGTTAACTGCTTCAATTATTTTAAATAGTTTTTAATTCAATTTAAAGCTACTTCATATTAAGTGTGCCTCCTACGTCTTAAAATGATTTCATAATTGAATTGATTTTTCAATTTGCTCCTGCTGTTCTATTCTGTTCGATTCTACACTGTATTTCCTTGCACAGATTCCAATAACGTATAGAGACGAAATATTTATTGTGCACTGTTGACCTAAAAAAAACTTGAATGCTCGGTATTTCGGGAAAACGATGTGAAGGAATATCGCGCAGCTCGTTAACACCAGCAGCAGCCAACAACAGGATACACAGGATACAAAGGATACAGATTTTCTTTGACTTTTGCAAATACGGTAACACTTGACTATTTTCAATCAGCAGCTGTAAGATTTTTGAATTTTTTTGTTCACTTGTCAGTCAATTGTAACTGTTTCTTTTTTTATGAAGCACATATATTTTATTGATTTTTCACAATCCTTAATCCTTGCATTATTTTGCTGTGTAATTTGTAATTTTTATTATTTTAACACTTTTATTCTTTTTGGTCAGTAATTTTTGGTATAAATTTAAAAATTTCAAACTTTTTATTAGTTTTTTTCATTAGAAAAATACCCTTAATACCCCCACATCTAAATTTAATTGATTTTATTTATTAGCAGTCTTTATTTATAATTTTCAACGCTTTTTTCCATTTGTCGTCTGTCTGCCACGATTCTTAAAGCCGTACTGATTTTTTCCCCATTGTGTTAGGCAAAGGAAAACGCTTTTGCTTTTTCCACAGTAGTGCCAAACAAAAATCCTTTCACAATGTCAGTCAGCGCTGCTACCCTTAGTTGGGGGAAATTTTTGTTTGCGAAAGCTTTTTCCAACATATGTTGTGCAGCTTTTGGTGGTAGTTTCTTTTCCCTAGTGTAGTTTATAATTTTTGTTTATGTTTTAACGCTTTCGAAATTGCAGTTTTCGTGAATCATTGCGGCTACCAATAACAACTATTATTAGAATCCCCAGAAAATACGATAATTTGTTGGTACTTGTACTTGTTATTATGGGACATTAGAAGGGTGGCATTTAAGATCATAGTCATTTTGTACAGTTGTCATTAGCATTGTGATTTAGTAGAAGCCATTACAATTATATGTTGAATGCTCTTATATGCTCTTAATATTGAGAAATTTTAAAGGTTTATATTATTTGTTTTTAAACATTTATATGTTCAAACGATGGCAAAAGAGACATTCGTCTGTCAATAAATTACCGAATGAAGACGAGCGTTGCGAACATATGTTATAATTAGATTTGAAAAGCAATTTCTGTTTGATTTGAATCATAATTTTAATCAAGTAAACTGCCAAGAAATAGTATTAAATTCCGTATAATAATATGCTTTTATGGTAGCGGAAGGATTTTTTTTTTCAGTTAATGTCGAGAAGATTATTTCATTCCTATTTTTTTATGGAAATATTAAAAATAACCCAAGAGTAAAATTATGCGAAATAGAAAACTGTGAACATTTGAGAAAAACTGATGATATTTCGAGTCGATATTAAACTTTGTACCAAAATGAGTGTATGACATTGATTTTTTTTTTCTTTTTAATATAATCAGATATAGGAATTACTTAAAAGTTAAAAATAACAGATGAGAGCTTGACTCTTTTTATTGAAATTTAAATGTTTGACAACTAATCCGAAAATATCGATCAATACATTCCAGGAAAAACTATTTAACCAACATTATTGGAAAATTTGTAAGAATTGTCACTTAGTTTTCGTATTTCATATAGTGACTACTTTTAAACTCCTCACATGCGAAAATATAAATTTGTATTTTATTATGTAATCCCAATGTATTTTTACTGTTGTCGTTTACCGATAATTTGAACACCAAATCTTTTATAAAAAGAGCTACCTGCCTTATTAAAAAAAATCGAAAACAATTGGGACGGAGATAAATTGTGAATAAAATTTCCTCAAATTATTCTTCAAATTATTCTACAACACCTACAGCACAAAAATATTGCAGCAACGTTGAATGTCCCAGCAACTGCACTGCAAGACTGAATTATTGCCAGAAATATTGTTGCAATGTTTCAGCAATCTATCTACACCCAGAAAAAAATACTATATAAATAATGGTTTTTAACTATTAAAAATAGTCAATAGGATAAATTATTGTTTTAATCGGAAAATACCATTAAATAGTAGAAAATACCATGACATTGAGTTTATATGAAAAGATTTATTTTTTGTATACTATTAAATCAATAATTGGCCTATTGACCAATTTTAATGGGATTTGAGGGAATTTTTTTCTGGGTGTATGTCCGCCTCTTGGAATATTGTAAGAAATGTGTCAGCAACGTATTTGCAACGAAAAAAAATTGTTTCCGTTTTCTTATCCATATCTTAATTATATATTTCTTCCTTTCTATTATATTATTGGTTTTGTTTATGTTATATAAATTTAATAATTACAGAAATAGAAAAATGTTTTATTTAAGTTGTCACAAGCTAGCATCGAACTCCTGACTCCGGTGTTAAAGTCCACTGCTTTCTCCGTTAGGCTTCAAAACAACATTTTTGAAATGTTCAATTTAATATGTCACAACGTTCAGACAGAATTAAAAATGAACACTGGGCTGCCCTAGGTATGTCGACGACTCAGGTTCCACGTTAGTGGGGCGCAGAAAACAATTGTGTGTTGGAGAATCAAACCCTTGCCCAACCAATATATTTTGTTCTGGTCAATTCTAAATACGTTTGTGATAACCAAGAAATAACTGTTTGCAGTTTTGACTATTTGAAACAATTCTTCCACAAGTTTATGTTAATCTTTTTATAGAATTCAAATTAAAAACTTAATGATTTTTGAAGTAATTTTGAATTAAATTAAGTAAATTAATTTATTAATTTACATTTTTATTACTTTTTTTTTGTTCGATAGATTTGCTAATTGTGGAATTAGATTACTTTTTTTTGGATTGATTTTTTGACGATTTTTCCAATATATTCTTTTCGGAAATTTGGAAAATTGTATCAAATTCCCAAAAAATTGCCAGTTCAATATTAAATGTTATTCAAGTTATTTAAATCATAAAAGAATAACTCCATAGAGAATATTTGAAAACTATCAACAACATAAACATATTAACAGTTGCGATTTCCTACATTAGTCCCACTATACCCCAAGTCTTTCTAATAAAAATAATTTTAAGTCGAAAAGTCCGTTAATAAAAAAGTAGTTTTTAAGTGAATGGACTGGACTGTATGCAATAATTTAATGAAAAAGGAATTGAATTTAATATTTTTTATGAATTTATAATAATTATTGTATACAAATGAATGTATGGGCCCTTTTCAGATAATGTGGAATTTACAGCCCTGTGTCATAACTAACAATATTGTCAATCACTACTGGATTTTTTTTCTTACCGTTTCAACTCAATAATATAAATAATATAATAAGGGGATTCATATCAACGGTGTAAATTTCTAATCTCGTAAAAACATAAATTTACGCGTACTTTGAATTGAACGCACTTAGCACAGTTTTCGTATAATATTTTTTTAAAATTTGATGCACATTAGTTTTTAATTAAATCCATTAAAATCGGTCCACAATACAATTTAAAAAAACAATTTTTAGATACAAAAATAGTTTTATTGACATCTAACGAAAAGATAGAACAAAATATTTATGAATATATATTTACGTTTATTTACAACTTAAAATCGGCAGATAAATTTATAAATTACTCGTAAAATATTCTCATTCAAAATTTGCGTAAATTTCTACAATTTACGAAATTTACACAATTTACAAGTTTTACGCGGTTGATATGAATCCCCTTAATATTAATTTTTTGAATTTGCTTATTTTTTAACATTGCTTTTTTTATAGAAGGTAATGTTACCTTAGAACTTTGCATGCACGTCTCAAATTGTTGAAAACAATATTTTTAACATTATTTAAATCTATTATTTTTAATGGTAAAATATGTCTGAATAATTTTTCAAATAAACACTTTTTGTCTTGCTGGAATATTCATGAGATATTTTTTATGCAATATCCCAAGAAACATTTTAACGTAGCTCCGTAAACAAACGGAATCACAATTCCGTTTGTAACGGTACGTTTACGGTATGTACAAGACGGATCCGTCGATACATGAATGAAAACGGAAAATTTACGGCATGTGAAAATATTTCACTCCGTTCATATGCCGTTTGTTGTCAGTATTTCGAATATTCCGTTTTTATTCCGTTTTCACTCCGTAGTGACGAATACGTTTATATTCCGTTTGCGACGGAGCACACCGCTTTTGTATCGTTTGCACTCCGTTTAATACGGGCAGCATATGCTGTTTTTAAGCCGTTTTCTTTCCGGTTTTTATTCGTATAGAACTTTTAGTTCACTTCGTATCATTCAAGATGTGCAGCTAACGTGTAAGTAGCCATCAACATACATATGATTGAAGAGTACTTCAATATTAATTAAATTTATATAACTTTTTAAGGCTACTGAAATGGTGAAGCGTTTGGATCGCGGAGGAAATGCTTAGCACGAAATGTTTGATTTGCCATCGGAATGTAAGTAGTTGCGAGTAGTTGAACTACAAATTTTGGATTTATAATTAACTTGAAAAATTTCTATAGATGGTGCCTTGGTTGTCTTCGCAAAAACAAAGAGAGCCTACATGAAGCAGAAGCATCGTCTGTGGAAAGCGGCATAAGCAATTTCCGCGAATCTGGTCATAGATGGAACATATAGCGAAGATGCATAGACGATCTATTGATGTTTGAAATGCCGATTCTTCGGAATGCTGGGTGCCGACTTGCAGTGGGTCAAACGTAGAGTTGCATCGATTTATGCAGCGATTTTAAATTTGATATAGAAATTAAATATCAACAAGCGTAAGTCAAATTTACTTTTAAATTCATAGTGGCCAGACTGTTGTACATTTTACATTTATTCCATGGTTGCCATTTCTATGTTATATTTGCCACTTGTGGAATTTTTATTACTTCCCACTGTAAGGGGTAATTTTGTAATATAATGTTAATTGTGGGGATTTAATTGATTTTCGATTAAATTGGTAATTTGGTTAATAACTATTTTTTTTAGTATGTTTTGATGTTATTTTTGTTATATTCTTTGATTCAAAATATTACCCGATTATTTTTTTATTTCTTATTAATTCAAAATTTTCATCATACTGATTAGTTTTTTTATTTTACAGGTTTTTATATGAAGTAATTCAAATAAGCACTGCAAATCAACGGACACATTTTAAAAGTTTAGAGCAACATCAACATTCTTTTGTAATAATTTTGAATTTATTTAAAAATCCTATATTTAAATTACAAATAAATGTACTATAAAATTAAAACTTATGTTACTGAATTTCTTCTAAGTCAGTTAAAATTAGTAGTAAATCAAAATATATGACAATCCGTAATTTTCAAAAATTACGGCATAAAAACGTACCGTTTACGATACGATTTTCAATGCACTCAACGGAGTCCACTCCGTTTTATAACAAAAATACGGAC
The DNA here is from genome assembly GCA_951804985.1 of Dryomyza anilis. Classification (NCBI taxonomy): domain Eukaryota; kingdom Metazoa; phylum Arthropoda; class Insecta; order Diptera; family Dryomyzidae; genus Dryomyza; species Dryomyza anilis. The sequence goes on along the minus strand of OX638130.1, from coordinate 4,078,619 downwards.
CGTATACGGCACTGAAACGTATCGTTGACTACTGAGGTCACTCCGTTTTATTTTGAAAATACGGTCCGTTAACGGTCCGTCGATACTGTATGAAAAACGGTTTCGAACACCGTTTTCGATGTCACGTTTTATCCGTTCTCTGTACCGTATACGGCTCCGTAATACGGTACGTTTACGGAATCTGATTCCGTATATGCTGTACCGTTAACGGCACGTATACGGTACGTTTTGTTTCTTGGGATTGCATTTGATATATTGTTGCAATATTGCATTTGATATATCTTTGCAATATTGCATTTGATATATTGTTGCAATATTCCAGAAATATTATAAGCGCAATATACAATACATGCAATGTAGCAATATTGCTACAAGATTGCAGCAACAGTTTGTGGTGTAGAGGAAGTAATGAATATTTTTTAATATTTTTATATTTGTTTTTATTTGTTTTTTGTTGGCTACGATATTTGGCCAACAAGGTATCGATAAATTGAATTCGCACTGCATTTATTTTAATTTTAATATAAACGGTTTAGTTCTTTAAAATCGACTTCTATAGAATTTAAATATTAATTAGATTTTGACAAAACCCGATATATAATAAATACAATCGATCGTTGTAAATCAATGGTATTAATATGTTCAAATTTTAATAATTTCAAATTTTTAAAAAATCGATTTATTTTTTTATCCTTTGGGATTTCATAAAAGTCTAAGCGAAGACTTGTAATTCATATATGGCAACACCATGCGACTTATCATGCACAACACTAGCAACACTGAAACAGCTGACACCACAGCCAAAAACAAAACAATTTGGCGCAAGAAACAAAAATAAAAGCGGAATTAGCACGCAAAAATAAACTAAACTTGAATAGTTTCAAATAAATTCAAAAAGCTATGAACGCGCACAGTTATTTTCCCAACTACTACTCTGTGGAGGATATTTTTGTGACGCAGGAAAAGGTCGAATGCAAAGTGAACACAAAACTTTTAAAAATGGGTAAGAATTTTGAACGCGCACTTCAAACACACAAAGTTTACTAATTACATTTATTTTATTTTGAAAAAGCAAAGGTTTTCTTGATACAGGCGCGGAGACAGACGATCTAGTACCAGGCAAGGCGGTCAACCTACCGCTGTGGTACATCAAAGAGTTGAAGTTGAACAATCCGTATTTTACGTAAGTTTACAGCGAATTTAAAAATTCCAAATATTAATTTGAATAAAACACAGTATTGCAGTGCCGGACATTTACAAGCATGTGCATAAAGCAGTCTGCGAGGCGGAAACCACGCACATAGAACTGGGCAAACTGCATCCCTACTTCTATGAGTACGGACGCTATTTGACGCCCTACGATCGTAATCATATAGTAGGCAAAATTGTTTTTGAAACAATGCGACAGCGTGTCAGGCATTTGTTGGACATTTCGAAGAATACCCACGATGAAGGCAAACCAGAGTTGCGACTCGATAATATAGAGAATAAGTTGTATGAGTCGGGCGTAAAGACAAACACTTTGGTAGGTACTAAAATATTAATAAAAAAATTAATTAAAAAATGTGTAATGATTTAGTTTACAAATTGGCTGCAATTGAAATTCACCAACATTGCCGTCTCCGAGCTGGTGCTGGAGCACAGCAAAAAACGCAAACGCGCCAAACTTAGCGATGATGAGGGTTCGCCAGAACGCGCCAGCAAACGTGCAACTATTTAGCATTACAAAAACAACAACAACTTAATATTAAGGTAGTAATTTTTATTATTAATTATATTACATTTCATTGCTGCAACGTCTTAAAATATACAACATTTTCTTAATTATTACAACAAAATGCACTTTTAAAGTGCTCTACAAATAGCGACTGGCAATTGCCAAAACCTTAGTATAGTCTGCGCCCTTGGCAATTGTTTTCTCCTTGAGTATGGTGCGCAGTTTAGTTGGCACCGGTACATGTATGCGCGTGCCTATTGGGCTGCCATTATCATCGATTAACACAATATTGTTGCTGTCAAACTTTGGTACTTTAGGTTTCTGATTTTGTTTCAGACCCACCAAGATGCCCTTCTTCATTTGACCCTTGATGGCTACGAGCACCTTGTCGCCAATATAACCAACGCCGCGTTTGTTGTACACATGAATGCAACGTGGTGGCCGGCCTTCGGCCATGGCACGTTTGCCAATATCGCTGTTGTCGACCACACGCAGGCGTGCCAATTTGCGTATTTCATTGCAGACCGGCGTTGTGTGCAATTGTTGCTGCTGCTGTTGATGGCGGTTGTTGGGCAATACTCCAGTTTTAACTGCTGTTGCGGCAATGTTGTTGCTCTGCAGTCGCAGCGCCTTGAAACTCTGTACCAGCAATTGTGACATTTTGTATGGCTGTGAAAGAGATTGATTAATGTGTTTTCTTTTATAATATTGGAATGTTTTATTTACGTTTATTTCTTTTAATTAAAGAGTATTACTAAAACTTATTACGAGTTACGGCACAGAATGATGTAGGTACTGCGGTTGACAGCTGCAACATATGTTTTTGACAGCTCTCGCATGTGGAACGCATGCTAAGGGTTGTCAAGCCTATCAGCTATTTGGATTAGATTTGTATTTCAAATTCTGTGCATACTAAACAGAGCTCGAACTTCGAGTTTTTGAATTATTTGCATATCAAAAAAAATTCATAAAACTCTTTAAAAATACGTAATGTAAGTTTTAGCTATGTCAATTTATGACATTTTTTATCCTTATATTTTGTTTACGTAGCAAAATCAATACAAAATTAACTACACTGTACCAAAAAGAGAGGTGAATTTAACAAAACTGCCATTTAAATAATTAAATGGGAGATAACTAGGGCTCTGATTTTGATGACATGTCGTTTTTGTAATGCATTTGTCATTTTTGATTTTTTTTTATATGTTAAAGTCGTTTTTTAAATTGTTTGAAATATAAAATGTTCTAATTTTAACGAAATTAATTCATCCTAATGTCTCCTTATGAAGTTTAAACGACTATTGTTCCGTTAAATATTTTAATCCCACACATATTAATAGAAATGGTCAAGAAGTAACGCAATTATTTCGTAGTTTTTTATTACAAAATTGAAACATAATCAAAACTCCAACTAGTTTAAATTTTTCCATTGATGAAAACAAGAATTTGTGAAATTTCCGAACACAAATATTGTAGACTAATAATAAAGTTTTTTATAGATATTGTTGAGTATTAGACAAATATTTATTTTAAAAATATATATAGTAGGTATTTATATAAATAATTTACAATTTTAATATTTCTATTAAATTTTAAACACATTGATTAAAAAAAATCGGTAAATAAATTCAAAACGCATTTAACTAAAACGAACACATCTAAAATAATTCTAAACAAATGTCATCTTAGATTTAAATAACTAAATATTTAGAAAACTAATTTGAATGGTGTTGTTGGCATCAAGTGTAACAGCGGGTATTAGTTCACTCAGTGAAACTTCTGGCTGTTCAGATGAGCTGCTCATTGATTTGCTACAAATTAAAAATTTTAAATTATTTAAAACTGTAGCAATAAAATGAACTAAAACAAAAACAAAAAAACTTACGCTAATTCACGCTGCAAGTTCTGTTTGATCTGCAGCTCTTGCTCTTCGGCGGAACGATATTTTTCGACACGTTGCGTTGGTGGTTCCTCCTTGACACCATGTTCGGTCAGTTTGTGCTGACGCATTTGATAGCCCTGCAGAAAGGGTGCGCTACAAATGTTGCAGCGAAAGCGTTCACCGGTGTGTCGTCTGATGTGAGACTTCAAGTCGTTACTTTGAGTGAATGCATGCGGGCAGTGTGGGCATTTGTAGGGTTTCTCGCCCGTGTGCACGCGCATGTGTATCGTGAGGTTGTACTTGCGCTGAAAGCCCTTGCCGCAGGTCTCGCAGAAGTGAGACTTTTCGCCCGTGTGATATCTGCAAAGGAGGTAGAAATTTAGACATTATTTTTTTTATTAATTCATTCACTTTTAATGCATCATTGACACTATTAATGAGCAAATTAAGTTAAAATGAAAAAATATAAATAATCTAAAAATAGATTAATTTATCACCTTTCATGTATACGCAGATCATCCATGCGCGGAAATCCCTTGCTGCAAAATTTGCACTTAAACGGTTTCTCGCCCTTGTGCCGCCGCATATGCACCATCAGTATGTTGCTCGTCTTGCAGCGCAAACCGCACTCGGGGCAGAGTAAGGGCTTGTCGTGACCCTCCGACTTGATGTGCGTCTGCAGCTCCTCCTTGGTATCAAAACTTTCCGAACACTCTTTACAAGAATAACGCTTTTTGCTGTGCACCAACATGTGACGCTGCAAATACATCTTCGTGGTAAACGTTTTAGTGCAGACATCGCATTTGTGCGTTTTCCGAGAATGTTTCGATTCCATGTGACGCTTCAGCTGTGTACTATGCGTAAATTGCAGATCACATTCGTCACAACGCAGCAGCTCCTGCTGCGTCTTTGGTTTGACGTTATCATGCACATTATTCTGATGATTTTTAAGACACACGGCGCGCGTAAAACGTTTCGAGCAGCTATTACAGGCAAAAGGTTTCGTTGATGTTACAACAGCAGGCAACGTTTTTGTTTCTGTATCGAGCACATCGACTTCTAGAGGCTCTATTGGTGACCCATTCGCCAGTTCATGTTTTACACAGGACGCATAGTCGTTTGGTTTGTCGTTGTGTTGCGCCGCACTGATGCTCTCATCGATTAAAACTAAATAAATATAATAAAATTTTAGTTGAAACTTTTGCTAATTGTTTGCTGCATACCTTCGACAAAGTTTTTACGCGTTATGCCCATAAACTCGGCCAGTGGTTTTTCATCCTCTTCGTCGCTATTAATTGTTGAGGGTTTGACGTCATCCTCTGCTTCCTCATCTTCGCTGTAGTCTGTATGCGTCGGTTCATCAAATTCACTTTGCTCATTTGTAGTAGCTTCTAAATTGTCTTGTTCCATTTGCTGCACCACCTGCGCCAACTCTAGTGTGTCGCTAAAGTTGGGTGAAACTGTTAATAAATTGTCTACAAATATATTTAATTAATTGTACCTATTCGTAGTCGCCTCTATCGTTTCGTTTTCCTCGTCTGCTGTTGGCGTATCTTCTTCCATATCTTCCTGCGCATCTACCATCTCTACAATTTTGTGTATTACCGCCAGATGTCGACGCATGTGTTCACGTCGCGTAAACTGCCGCTTGCAGATGTTGCACTGATTGTGCGACGTATAACCGGACTCTGGATGAAATACGGCTATATGTGTGCGTAGGTAACCGACACGATTGAAGGCCTTTCCACAAAATCGACAGACAATGGCGCTGCCTTTGTGCGCATTTTCGCGATGTGCCTGTAAAAGATTCATTTATTGCAATGTGCTACGATTTTCATAAACAGCTGTTGTACATATTGTGGGTTAGAAATTCTGTTAATGAAACTATTTCTAAACACATTAAACTAAATTAATTAATAAAAATCTAAAACAAAAAGAAGTCAAATTCGATCAAAAGATTGAATTATGTCTAGATTTTGATCAGGGATTGAAAATATCTATTTAAAATCAAAAAACTAAGGGTCTTTTTTTAGTCCTTTTTTTGTATGGTGCGTGAATTTAATGAAAAATATCTCACAATTAAAAAATTAAGTTATTTTATTACGATTTTTAATACTTTAAAATGTAATAAATGTCCCTAATCCAAAAATGTGATCTGACCAACCTTTTTTTTTAATTTTAACGGTTTTTAACAATTACGATTTTCCTAAGTTTTAAAAGGTGAAACTATTAATATTAAAAAATCTAGACCCTCAAAATCCATCATTTTTTCTTTTGCATCTATCGTGTTCTTTAACTTACGCGCAGCGCATCGAATGTAAAGAATTTCTGGTCGCAACGTTCACACGGGTACATGGTGCTATCCTCAGTTTGCGTACATTTCTCCGCCGATACCACTGAATTCGCTTCCTGCTTAATGACGTTACTAGTGACATTGCTTCCATCCTCCGTCGTCAGCACCAACATGTCTATTAATTTGCGATATGCCTGCTCACAGTCACGCTTAAAGCTATAGGCTTGCTGCGTTCGCTCCAGACAACTGGCGCATATTTGATGCGGCAACTCATCATAGCGCATCACCTAAAGATCAATTTATACTTGTTGACTAGCTTGGCATTTATTTAAATCAGACACACACCTACCTTGTACATTGTGCATTCCGTGAGCATCTCTGCCAGATTCATTTTGTCCAACGCATATTTCTCATCGAAAATCAAAAACAATTCCAAATCCTGCCGCATGCAGATGCGACATATCTTTTCCATATCTATTGCCGCCTTTGCCATATAGTCCTTTCCTTATTTGTCTTTTTTTTCGTTTTAATTTCGATTTTGGTATTTATTTACTTGTATTTAAATTGTTTAATTTGTTTTAATTAATTCACTTAACAAATCTGTAAACAAAAAAAAATTGTCCGTGACAGCAACATCTGTTTGGGGTATGTTCAGCACACCACTCTCTTCGGATTTTATTAAATGATGACTGAAGTACAATAAAGTGGTAATCGGTTTTATATACCAAACACACAAACCAAGTAATTGGTTTTATTCCGATTAATTGTGTGTGTTTTCATTCGATCGACATTCGGTAACCGGTAATTGTTAAAGTCAATAATAAATCGATTAACATATATCTGTAGCTGTCTTCCAATTTTGTTCAATTTAGTTTGCTCAAAAATTTGCTAAATTGAAAACTAAACGCTGCAAAATTTAGTTTAGTCAGCAATTTAGTCGAAGCCGCACACACCCTAAACTTTTTGGTTATACACATAATTATTTCACATTAATGCCCCATAAAAAAGTGTTAAGTATAACCACTCAACGACGATTATTAAAGTTGTTATCGCAATTTTAAGATGAACTTTACTTTATATGGCTGGTCGAAATTCCAAAAAACAAAAAAATTGCCACGACCTTTTACATTTTTGCCGCTCGGACCCCTGGGACCGACTAAAAATCGAAAACCGACCTAGGTCATAAGTGGTTTTTGAATTATAACGAAGTGGGCAAGGCAAAAAAAAATGTCACACAATGCAGAAACCAGACCTTAAAATTAAAAAATATAAAAAGAGTGACCTCACGTGGTACTCGTTAAAATCTAAAACCTGTTTTTTAAACTCAAATTCCTGGAAAAGATAATAAGAATCCTTTACATTCAGATACATAATGCCATGGAAATTTATATCCCAAAAAAAGTAAAAGTTGGCATATTTTATATATTTTTAAATTTTCTTAAAACCTTCATAAAACCTTCATATTTTTTTTAATTTTCTTAAAACCTTCATATCTTCTAAACGGAGCGTCGTAGAGGGGTCAAAGTTGGCATATTTTATATATTTTTTAATTTTCTTAAAACCTTCATATCTTCTAAAGGGAGCGTCGTAGACGGGTCAAGGTTGGCACAATTATAGCTGGATTTTCCAGGGTTAATTTGCCTTTTTAAATTAATTTAATCGATCAGCGGAGACCAGAGAAATCGATTTTTAAATTTTATATTTTTTTTAATTTTCTTAAACCCTTCATATCTTCTAAACGGAGCGGCGTAGAGGGGTCAAAGTTGGCATATTTTATATTTATTTTTAATTTTCTTAAAACCTTCATATCTTCTAAACGGAGCGTCGTAGAGGGGTCAAAGTTGGCACATTTATAGCTAGATTTTCCAGTGTTAATTTGCCTTTTTAAATTAATTTAATCGATCAGCGGAGACCAGAGAAATCGATTGTTAAATTTTATATTTTTTTTAATTTTCTTAAAACCTTCATATCTTCTAAACGGAGCGTCGTAGAGGGGTCAAAGTTGGCACAAAAATAGCTGAATTTTCCAGAGTTAATTTGCCTTTTTAAATTAATTTAATCGTTCAGCGGAGACCAGAGAAATCGATTGTTCAATTTTATATTTTTTTTAATTTTCTTAAAACCTTCATATCTTCTAAACGGAGCGTCGTAGAGGGGTCAAAGTTGGCATATTTTATATTTATTTTTAATTTTCTTAAAACCTTCATATCTTCTAAACGGAGCGTCGTAGAGGGGTCAAAGTTGGCACAATTATAGCTGGATTTTCCAGGGTTAATTTGCCTTTTTAAATTAATTTAATCGATCAGCGGAGACCAGAGAAATCGATTTTTAAATTTTATATTTTTTTTAATTTTCTTAAACCCTTCATATCTTCTAAACGGAGCGTCGTAGAGGGGTCAAAGTTGGAATATTTTATATTTATTTTTAATTTTCTTAAAACCTTCATATCTTCTAAACGGAGCGTCGTAGAGGGGTCAAAGTTGGCATATTTTATATTTATTTTTAATTTTCTTAAAACCTTCATATCTTCTAAACGGAGCGTCGTAGAGGGGTCAAAGTTGGCACATTTATAGCTAGATTTTCCAGTGTTAATTTGCCTTTTTAAATTAATTTAATCGATCAGCGGAGACCAGAGAAATCGATTGTTAAATTTTATATTTTTTTTAATTTTCTTAAAACCTTCATATCTTCTAAACGGAGCGTCGTAGAGGGGTCAAAGTTGGCACAAAAATAGCTGAATTTTCCAGAGTTAATTTGCCTTTTTAAATTAATTTAATCGATCAGCGGAGACCAGAGAAATCGATTGTTAAATTTTATATTTTTTTTAATTTTCTTATATTATATTTTATATTTATTTTTAATTTTCTTAAAACCTTCATATCTTCTAAACGGAGCGTCGTAGAGGGGTCAAAGTTGGCACAATAATAGCTGGATTTTCCAGAGTTAATTTGCCTTTTTAAATTAATTTAATCGATCAGCGGAGACTAGAGAAATCGATTGTTCAATTTTATATTTTTTTTAATTTTCTTAAAACCTTCATATCTTTTAAACGGAGCGTCGTAGAATGGTCAAAGTTGGCATATTTTATATTTATTTTTAATTTTCTTAAAACCTTCATATCTTCTAAACGGAGCGTCGTAGAGGGGTCAAAGTTGGCACAATTATAGCTGGATTTTCCAGAGTTAATTTGCCTTTTTAAATTAATTTAATCGATAAGCGGAGACCAGAAAAATCGATTGTTCCATTTTATATTTTTTTTTAATTTTCTTAAAACCTTCATATCTTCTAAACGGAGCGTCGTAGAGGGGTCAAAGTTGGCACAATTATAGCTGGATTTTCCAGAGTTAATTTGCCTTTTTAAATTAATTTAATCGATCAGCGGAGACCAGAGAAATCGATTGTTAAATTTTATATTTTTTTTAATTTTCTTAAAACCTTCATATCTTCTAAACGGAGCGTCGTAGAGGGGTCAAAGTTGGCATATTTTATATTTATTTTTAATTTTCTTAAAACCTTCATATCTTCTAAACGGAGCGTCGTAGAGGGGTCAAAGTTGGCACAATTATAGCTGGATTTTCCAGAGTTAATTTGCCTTTTTAAATAATTTTAATCGATCAGCGGAGACCAGAGAAATCGATTGTTAAATTTTATATTTTTTTTAATTTTCTTAAAACCTTCATATCTTCTAAACGGAGCGTCGTAGAGGGGTCAAAGTTGGCATATTTTATATTTATTTTTAATTTTCTTAAAACCTTCATATCTTCTAAACGGAGCGTCGTAGAGGGGTCAAAGTCGGCACAATTATAGCTGGATTTTCCAGAGTTAATTTGCCTTTTTAAATTAATTTAATCGATCAGCGGAGACCAGAGAAATCGATTGTTAAATTTTATATTTTTTTTAATTTTCTTAAAACCTTCATATCTTCTAAACGGAGCGTCGTAGAGGGGTCAAAGTTGGCATATTTTATATTTATTTTTAATTTTCTTAAAACCTTCATATCTTCTAAACGGAGCGTCGTAGAGGGGTCAAAGTTGGCACAATTATAGCTGGATTTTCCAGGGTTAATTTGCCTTTTTAAATTAATTTAATCGATCAGCGGAGACCAGAGAAATCGATTTTTAAATTTTATATTTTTTTTAATTTTCTTAAACCCTTCATATCTTCTAAACGGAGCGTCGTAGAGGGGTCAAAGTTGGAATATTTTATATTTATTTTTAATTTTCTTAAAACCTTCATATCTTCTAAACGGAGCGTCGTAGAGGGGTCAAAGTTGGCATATTTTATATTTATTTTTAATTTTCTTAAAACCTTCATATCTTCTAAACGGAGCGTCGTAGAGGGGTCAAAGTCGGCACAATTATAGCTGGATTTTCCAGAGTTAATTTGCCTTTTTAAATAATTTTAATCGATCAGCGGAGACCAGAGAAATCGATTGTTAAATTTTATATTTTTTTTAATTTTCTTAAAACCTTCATATCTTCTAAACGGAGCGTCGTAGAGGGGTCAAAGTTGGCACAAAAATAGCTGAATTTTCCAGAGTTAATTTGCCTTTTTAAATTAATTTAATCGATCAGCGGAGACCAGAGAAATCGATTGTTAAATTTTATATTTTTTTTAATTTTCTTAAAACCTTCATATCTTCTAAACGGAGCGTCGTAGAGGGGTCAAAGTTGGCATATTTTATATTTATTTTTAATTTTCTTAAAACCTTCATATCTTCTAAACGGAGCGTCGTAGAGGGGTCAAAGTTGGCACAATTATAGCTGGATTTTCCAGGGTTAATTTGCCTTTTTAAATTAATTTAATCGATCAGCGGAGACCAGAGAAATCGATTTTTAAATTTTATATTTTTTTTAATTTTCTTAAACCCTTCATATCTTCTAAACGGAGCGTCGTAGAGGGGTCAAAGTTGGAATATTTTATATTTATTTTTAATTTTCTTAAAACCTTCATATCTTCTAAACGGAGCGTCGTAGAGGGGTCAAAGTTGGCACAATTATAGCTGGATTTTCCAGGGTTAATTTGCCTTTTTAAATTAATTTAATCGATCAGCGGAGACCAGAGAAATCGATTGTTAAATTTTATATTTTTTTTAATTTTCTTAAAACCTTCATATCTTCTAAACGGAGCGTCGTAGAGGGGTCAAAATTGGCACAAAAATAGCTGAATTTTCCAGAGTTAATTTGCCTTTTTAAATTAATTTAATCGATCAGCGGAGACCAGAGAAATCGATTGTTAAATTTTATATTTTTTTTAATTTTCTTAAAACCTTCATATCTTCTAAACGGAGCGTCGTAGAGGGGTCAAAGTTGGCATATTTTATATTTATTTTTAATTTTCTTAAAACCTTCATATCTTCTAAACGGAGCGTCGTAGAGGGGTCAAAGTTGGCACAATTATAGCTGGATTTTCCAGGGTTAATTTGCCTTTTTAAATTAATTTAATCGATCAGCGGAGACCAGAGAAATCGATTTTTAAATTTTATATTTTTTTTAATTTTCTTAAACCCTTTATATCTTCTAAACGGAGCGTCGTAGAGGGGTCAAAGTTGGAATATTTTATATTTATTTTTAATTTTCTTAAAACCTTCATATCTTCTAAACGGAGCGTCGTAGAGGGGTCAAAGTTGGCATATTTTATATTTATTTTTAATTTTCTTAAAACCTTCATATCTTCTAAACGGAGCGTCGTAGAGGGGTCAAAGTTGGCACATTTATAGCTGGATTTTCCAGTGTTAATTTGCCTTTTTAAATTAATTTAATCGACCAGCGGAGACCAGAGAAATCGATTGTTAAATTTTATATTTTTTTTAATTTTCTTAAAACCTTCATATCTTCTAAACGGAGCGTCGTAGAGGGGTCAAAGTTGGAATATTTTATATTTATTTTTAATTTTCTTAAAACCTTCATATCTTCTAAACGGAGCGTCGTAGAGGGGTCAAAGTTGGCATATTTTATATTTATTTTTAATTTTCTTAAAACCTTCATATCTTCTAAACGGAGCGTCGTAGAGGGGTCAAAGTTGGCACATTTATAGCTAGATTTTCCAGTGTTAATTTGCCTTTTTAAATTAATTTAATCGATCAGCGGAGACCAGAGAAATCGATTGTTAAATTTTATATTTTTTTTAATTTTCTTAAAACCTTCATATCTTCTAAACGGAGCGTCGTAGAGGGGTCAAAGTTGGAATATTTTATATTTATTTTTAATTTTCTTAAAACCTTCATATCTTCTAAACGGAGCGTCGTAGAGGGGTCAAAGTTGGCATATTTTATATTTATTTTTAATTTTCTTAAAACCTTCATATCTTCTAAACGGAGCGTCGTAGAGGGGTCAAAGTTGGCACAATAATAGCTGGATTTTCCAGAGTTAATTTGCCTTTTTAAATTAATTTAATCGATCAGCGGAGACCAGAGAAATCGATTTTTAAATTTTATATTTTTTTTAATTTTCTTAAAACCTTCATATCTTTTAAACGGAGCGTCGTAGAATGGTCAAAGTTGGCATATTTTATATTTATTTTTAATTTTCTTAAAACCTTCATATCTTCTAAACGGAGCGTCGTAGAGGGGTCAAAGTTGGCACAATTATAGCTGGATTTTCCAGAGTTAATTTACCTTTTTAAATTAATTTAATCGATAAGCGGAGACCAGAAAAATCGATTGTTCAATTTTATATTTTTTTTAATTTTCTTAAAACCTTCATATCTTCTAAACGGAGCGTCGTAGAGGGGTCAAAGTTGGCACAATTATAGCTGGATTTTCCAGAGTTAATTTGCCTTTTTAAATTAATTTAATCGATCAGCGGAGACCAGAGAAATCGATTGTTAAATTTTATATTTTTTTTAATTTTCTTAAAACCTTCATATCTTCTAAACGGAGCGTCGTAGAGGGGTCAAAGTTGGAATATTTTATATTTATTTTTAATTTTCTTAAAACCTTCATATCTTCTAAACGGAGCGTCGTAGAGGGGTCAAAGTTGGCACATTTATAGCTAGATTTTCCAGTGTTAATTTGCCTTTTTAAATTAATTTAATCGATCAGCGGAGACCAGAGAAATCGATTGTTAAATTTTATATTTTTTTTAATTTTCTTAAAACCTTCATATCTTCTAAACGGAGCGTCGTAGAGGGGTCAAAGTTGGCACAAAAATAGCTGAATTTTCCAGAGTTAATTTGCCTTCGATTGTTAAATTTTATATTTTTTTTAATTTTCTTATATTATATTTTATATTTATTTTTAATTTTCTTAAACCCTTCATATCTTCTAAACGGAGCGTCGTAGAGGGGTCAAAGTTGGCACAATTATAGCTGGATTTTCCAGGGTTAATTTGCCTTTTTAAATTAATTTAATCGATCAGCGGAGACCAGAGAAATCGATTTTTAAATTTTATATTTTTTTTAATTTTCTTAAACCCTTCATATCTTCTAAACGGAGCGTCGTAGAGGGGTCAAAGTTGGAATATTTTATATTTATTTTTAATTTTCTTAAAACCTTCATATCTTCTAAACGGAGCGTCGTAGAGGGGTCAAAGTTGGCACAATTATAGCTGGATTTTCCAGGGTTAATTTGCCTTTTTAAATTAATTTAATCGATCAGCGGAGACCAGAGAAATCGATTGTTAAATTTTATATTTTTTTTAATTTTCTTAAAACCTTCATATCTTCTAAACGGAGCGTCGTAGAGGGGTCAAAATTGGCACAAAAATAGCTGAATTTTCCAGAGTTAATTTGCCTTTTTAAATTAATTTAATCGATCAGCGGAGACCAGAGAAATCGATTGTTAAATTTTATATTTTTTTTAATTTTCTTAAAACCTTCATATCTTCTAAACGGAGCGTCGTAGAGGGGTCAAAGTTGGCATATTTTATATTTATTTTTAATTTTCTTAAAACCTTCATATCTTCTAAACGGAGCGTCGTAGAGGGGTAGCTGAATTTTCCAGCTGAATTTTCCAGGGTTAATTTGCCTTTTTAAATTAATTTAATCGATCAGCGGAGACCAGAGAAATCGATTGTTCAATTTTATATTTTTTTACATTTTCTTAAAACCTTCATATCTTCTAAACGGAGCGTCGTAGAGGGGTCAAAGTTGGCACAATTATAGCTGGATTTTCCAGAGTTAATTGGCCTTTTTAAATTAATTTAATCGATCAGCGGAGACCAGAGAAATCGATTGTTAAATTTTATATTTTTTTTAATTTTCTTAAAACCTTCATATCTTCTAAACGGAGCGTCGTAGAGGGGTCAAAGTTGGAATATTTTATATTTATTTTTAATTTTCTTAAAACCTTCATATCTTCTAAACGGAGCGTCGTAGAGGGGTCAAAGTTGGCATATTTTATATTTATTTTTAATTTTCTTAAAACCTTCATATCTTCTAAACGGAGCGTCGTAGAGGGGTCAAAGTTGGCACATTTATAGCTAGATTTTCCAGTGTTAATTTGCCTTTTTAAATTAATTTAATCGATCAGCGGAGACCAGAGAAATCGATTGTTAAATTTTATATTTTTTTTAATTTTCTTAAAACCTTCATATCTTCTAAACGGAGCGTCGTAGAGGGGTCAAAGTTGGCACAAAAATAGCTGAATTTTCCAGAGTTAATTTGCCTTCGATTGTTAAATTTTATATTTTTTTTAATTTTCTTATATTATATTTTATATTTATTTTTAATTTTCTTAAACCCTTCATATCTTCTAAACGGAGCGTCGTATAGGGGTCAAAGTTGGCACATTTATAGCTGGATTTTCCAGTGTTAATTTGCCTTTTTAAATTAATTTAATCGATCAGCGGAGACCAGAGAAATCGATTGTTAAATTTTATATTTTTTTTAATTTTCTTAAAACCTTCATATCTTCTAAACGGAGCGTCGTAGAGGGGTCAAAGTTGGCATATTTTATATATTTTTTAATTTTCTTAAAACCTTCATATCTTCTAAACGGAGCGTCGTAGAGGGGTCAAAGTTGGCACAATTATAGCTGAATTTTCCAGAGTAAATTTGCCTTTTTAAATTAATTTAATCGATCAGCGGAGACCAGAGAAATCGATTGTTAAATTTTATATTTTTTTTAATTTTCTTAAAACCTTCATATCTTCTAAACGGAGCGTCGTAGAGGGGTCAAAGTTGGAATATTTTATATTTATTTTTAATTTTCTTAAAACCTTCATATCTTCTAAACGGAGCGTCGTAGAGGGGTCAAAGTTGGCATATTTTATATTTATTTTTAATTTTCTTAAAACCTTCATATCTTCTAAACGGAGCGTCGTAGAGGGGTCAAAGTTGGCACAATAATAGCTGGATTTTCCAGAGTTAATTTGCCTTTTTAAATTAATTTAATCGATCAGCGGAGACCAGAGAAATCGATTTTTAAATTTTATATTTTTTTTAATTTTCTTAAAACCTTCATATCTTTTAAACGGAGCGTCGTAGAATGGTCAAAGTTGGCATATTTTATATTTATTTTTAATTTTCTTAAAACCTTCATATCTTCTAAACGGAGCGTCGTAGAGGGGTCAAAGTTGGCACAATTATAGCTGGATTTTCCAGAGTTAATTTACCTTTTTAAATTAATTTAATCGATAAGCGGAGACCAGAAAAATCGATTGTTCAATTTTATATTTTTTTTAATTTTCTTAAAACCTTCATATCTTCTAAACGGAGCGTCGTAGAGGGGTCAAAGTTGGCACAATTATAGCTGGATTTTCCAGAGTTAATTTGCCTTTTTAAATTAATTTAATCGATCAGCGGAGACCAGAGAAATCGATTGTTAAATTTTATATTTTTTTTAATTTTCTTAAAACCTTCATATCTTCTAAACGGAGCGTCGTAGAGGGGTCAAAGTTGGCATATTTTATATTTATTTTTAATTTTCTTAAAACCTTCATATCTTCTAAACGGAGCGTCGTAGAGGGGTCAAAGTTGGCACAATTATAGCTGGATTTTCCAGAGTTAATTTGCCTTTTTAAATTAATTTAATCGATCAGCGGAGACCAGAGAAATCGATTGTTAAATTTTATATTTGTTTTAATTTTCTTAAAACCTTCATATCTTCTAAACGGAGCGTCGTAGAGGGGTCAAAGTTGGCATATTTTATATTTATTTTTAATTTTCTTAAAACCTTCATATCTTCTAAACGGAGCGTCGTAGAGGGGTCAAAGTCGGCACAATTATAGCTGGATTTTCCAGAGTTAATTTGCCTTTTTAAATTAATTTAATCGATCAGCGGAGACCAGAGAAATCGATTGTTAAATTTTATATTTTTTTTAATTTTCTTAAACCCTTCATATCTTCTAAACGGAGCGTCGTAGAGGGGTCAAAGTTGGCATATTTTATATTTATTTTTAATTTTCTTAAAACCTTCATATCTTCTAAACGGAGCGTCGTAGAGGGGTCAAAGTTGGCACATTTATAGCTGGATTTTCCAGTGTTAATTTGCCTTTTTAAATTAATTTAATCGATCAGCGGAGACCAGAGAAATCGATTGTTAAATTTTATATTTTTTTTAATTTTCTTAAAACCTTCATATCTTCTAAACGGAGCGTCGTAGAGGGGTCAAAGTTGGAATATTTTATATTTATTTTTAATTTTCTTAAAACCTTCATATCTTCTAAACGGAGCGTCGTAGAGGGGTCAAAGTTGGCATATTTTATATTTATTTTTAATTTTCTTAAAACCTTCATATCTTCTAAACGGAGCGTCGTAGAGGGGTCAAAGTTGGCACAATTATAACTGAATTTTCCAGAGTTAATTTGCCTTTTCAAATTAATTTAATCGATCAGCGGAGACCAGAGAAATCGATTGTTCAATTTTATATTTTTTTTTAATTTTCTTAAAACCTTCATATCTTCTAAACGGAGCGTCGTAGAGGGGTCAAAGTTGGCATATTTTATATATTTTTTAATTTTCTTAAAACCTTCATATCTTCTAAACGGAGCGTCGTAGAGGGGTCAAAGTTGGCATATTTTATATTTATTTTTAATTTTCTTAAAACCTTCATATCTTCTAAACGGAGCGTCGTAGAGGGGTCAAAGTTGGCATATTTTATATTTATTTTTAATTTTCTTAAAACCTTCATATCTTCTAAACGGAGCGTCGTAGAGGGGTCAAAGTTGGCACATAAATAGCTGGATTTTCCAGAGTTATTTTGCCTTTTTAAATTAATTTAATCGATCAGCGGAGACCAGAGAAATCGATTGTTCAATTTTATATTTTTTGACATTTTCTTAAAACCTTCATATCTTCTAAACGGAGCGTCGTAAAGGGGTCAAAGTTGGCGCTATTATAGCTGAATTTTCCAGAGTTAATTTGCCTTTTTAAATTAATTTAATCGATCAGCGGAGACCAGAGAAATCGATTGTTAAATTTTATATTTTTTTTAATTTTCTTATATTATATTTTATATTTATTTTTAATTTTCTTAAACCCTTCATATCTTCTAAACGGAGCGTCGTAGAGGGGTCAAAGTTGGCACATTTATAGCTGGATTTTCCAGTGTTAATTTGCCTTTTTAAATTAATTTAATCGATCAGCGGAGACCAGAGAAATCGATTGTTAAATTTTATATTTTTTTTAATTTTCTTAAAACCTTCATATCTTCTAAACGGAGCGTCGTAGAGGGGTCAAAGTTGGCATATTTTATATATTTTTTAATTTTCTTAAAACCTTCATATCTTCTAAACGGAGCGTCGTAGAGGGGTCAAAGTTGGCACAATTATAGCTGAATTTTCCAGAGTAAATTTGCCTTTTTAAATTAATTTAATCGATCAGCGGAGACCAGAGAAATCGATTGTTAAATTTTATATTTTTTTTAATTTTCTTAAAACCTTCATATCTTCTAAACGGAGCGTCGTAGAGGGGTCAAAGTTGGAATATTTTATATTTATTTTTAATTTTCTTAAAACCTTCATATCTTCTAAACGGAGCGTCGTAGAGGGGTCAAAGTTGGCATATTTTATATTTATTTTTAATTTTCTTAAAACCTTCATATCTTCTAAACGGAGCGTCGTAGAGGGGTCAAAGTTGGCACATTTATAGCTAGATTTTCCAGTGTTAATTTGCCTTTTTAAATTAATTTAATCGATCAGCGGAGACCAGAGAAATCGATTGTTAAATTTTATATTTTTTTTAATTTTCTTAAAACCTTCATATCTTCTAAACGGAGCGTCGTAGAGGGGTCAAAGTTGGCACAAAAATAGCGGAATTTTCCAGAGTTAATTTGCCTTTTTAAATTAATTTAATCGATCAGCGGAGACCAGAGAAATCGATTGTTAAATTTTATATTTTTTTTAATTTTCTTATAATATATTTTATATTTTTTTTAATTTTCTTAAAACCTTCATATCTTCTAAACGGAGCGTCGTAGAGGGGTCAAAGTTGGCATATTTTATATATTTTTTAATTTTCTTAAAACCTTCATATCTTCTAAACGGAGCGTCGTAGAGGGGTCAAAGTTGGCACAATTATAGCTGAATTTTCCAGAGTAAATTTGCCTTTTTAAATTAATTTAATCGATCAGCGGAGACCAGAGAAATCGATTGTTAAATTTTATATTTTTTTTAATTTTCTTAAAACCTTCATATCTTCTAAACGGAGCGTCGTAGAGGGGTCAAAGTTGGAATATTTTATATTTATTTTTAATTTTCTTAAAACCTTCATATCTTCTAAACGGAGCGTCGTAGAGGGGTCAAAGTTGGCATATTTTATATTTATTTTTAATTTTCTTAAAACCTTCATATCTTCTAAACGGAGCGTCGTAGAGGGGTCAAAGTTGGCACATTTATAGCTAGATTTTCCAGTGTTAATTTGCCTTTTTAAATTAATTTAATCGATCAGCGGAGACCAGAGAAATCGATTGTTAAATTTTATATTTTTTTTAATTTTCTTAAAACCTTCATATCTTCTAAACGGAGCGTCGTAGAGGGGTCAAAGTTGGCACAAAAATAGCTGAATTTTCCAGAGTTAATTTGCCTTTTTAAATTAATTTAATCGATCAGCGGAGACCAGAGAAATCGATTGTTAAATTTTATATTTTTTTTAATTTTCTTATATTATATTTTATATTTATTTTTAATTTTCTTAAACCCTTCATATCTTCTAAACGGAGCGTCGTAGAGGGGTCAAAGTTGGCACATTTATAGCTGGATTTTCCAGTGTTAATTTGCCTTTTTAAATTAATTTAATCGATCAGCGGAGACCAGAGAAATCGATTGTTAAATTTTATATTTTTTTTAATTTTCTTAAAACCTTCATATCTTTTAAACGGAGCGTCGTAGAATGGTCAAAGTTGGCATATTTTATATTTATTTTTAATTTTCTTAAAACCTTCATATCTTCTAAATGGAGCGTCGTAGAGGGGTCAAAGTTGGCACAATAATAGCTGGATTTTCCAGAGTTAATTTGCCTTTTTAAATTAATTTAATCGATCAGCGGAGACCAGAGAAATCGATTTTTAAATTTTATATTATTTTTAATTTTCTTAAAACCTTCATATCTTCTAAACGGAGCGTCGTAGAGGGGTCAAAGTTGGCACAATTATAGCTGGATTTTCCAGAGTTAATTTACCTTTTTAAATTAATTTAATCGATAAGCGGAGACCAGAAAAATCGATTGTTCAATTTTATATTTTTTTTAATTTTCTTAAAACCTTCATATCTTCTAAACGGAGCGTCGTAGAGGGGTCAAAGTTGGCACAATTATAGCTGGATTTTCCAGAGTTAATTTGCCTTTTTAAATAAATTTAATCGATCAGCGGAGACCAGTGAAATCGATTGTTAAATTTTATATTTTTTTTAATTTTCTTAAAACCTTCATATCTTCTAAACGGAGCGTCGTAGAGGGGTCAAAGTTGGCATATTTTATATTTATTTTTAATTTTCTTAAAACCTTCATATCTTCTAAACGGAGCGTCGTAGAGGGGTCAAAGTTGGCACAATTATAGCTGGATTTTCCAGAGTTAATTTGCCTTTTTAAATTAATTTAATCGATCAGCGGAGACCAGAGAAATCGATTGTTAAATTTTATATTTTTTTTAATTTTCTTAAAACCTTCATATCTTCTAAACGGAGCGTCGTAGAGGGGTCAAAGTTGGCATATTTTATATTTATTTTTAATTTTCTTAAAACCTTCATATCTTCTAAACGGAGCGTCGTAGAGGGGTCAAAGTCGACACAATTATAGCTGGATTTTCCAGAGTTAATTTGCCTTTTTAAATTAATTTAATCGATCAGCGGAGACCAGAGAAATCGATTGTTAAATTTTATATTTTTTTTAATTTTCTTAAACCCTTCATATCTTCTAAACGGAGCGTCGTAGAGGGGTCAAAGTTGGCATATTTTATATTTATTTTTAATTTTCTTAAAACCTTCATATCTTCTAAACGGAGCGTCGTAGAGGGGTCAAAGTTGGCATATTTTATATTTATTTTTAATTTTCTTAAAACCTTCATAGCTTCTAAACGGAGCGTCGTAGAGGGGTCAAAGTTGGCACAAAAATAGCTGAATTTTCCAGAGTTAATTTGCCTTTTTAAATTAATTTAATCGATCAGCGGAGACCAGAGAAATCGATTGTTCAATTTTATATTTTTTTTAATTTTCTTAAAACCTTCATATCTTCTAAACGGAGCGTCGTAAAGGGGTCAAAGTTGGCGCTATTATAGCTGAATTTTCCAGAGTTAATTTGCCTTTTTAAATTAATTTAATCGATCAGCGGAGACCAGAGAAATCGATTGTTAAATTTTATATTTTTTTTAATTTTCTTATATTATATTTTATATTTATTTTTAATTTTCTTAAACCCTTCATATCTTCTAAACGGAGCGTCGTAGAGGGGTCAAAGTTGGCACATTTATAGCTGGATTTTCCAGTGTTAATTTGCCTTTTTAAATTAATTTAATCGATCAGCGGAGACCAGAGAAATCGATTGTTCAATTTTATATTTTTTGACATTTTCTTAAAACCTTCATATCTTCTAAACGGAGCGTCGTAAAGGGGTCAAAGTTGGCGCTATTATAGCTGAATTTTCCAGAGTTAATTTGCCTTTTTAAATTAATTTAATCGATCAGCGGAGACCAGAGAAATCGATTGTTAAATTTTATATTTTTTTTAATTTTCTTAAAACCTTCATATCTTCTAAACGGAGCGTCGTAGAGGGGTCAAAGTTGGCATATTTTATATATTTTTTAATTTTCTTAAAACCTTCATATCTTCTAAACGGAGCGTCGTAGAGGGGTCAAAGTTGGCACAATTATAGCTGAATTTTCCAGAGTTAATTTGCCTTTTTAAATTAATTTAATCGATCAGCGGAGACCAGAGAAATCGATTGTTCAATTTTATATTTTTTTTAATTTTCTTAAAACCTTCATATCTTCTAAACGGAGCGTCGTAGAGGGGTCAAAGTTGGCATATTTTATATTTATTTTTAATTTTTTAAAAGTTGGCATATTTTATATTTATTTTTAATTTTCTTAAAACCTTCATATCTTCTAAACGGAGCGTCGTAGAGGGGTCAAAATTGGCACAAAAATAGCTGGATTTTCCAGAGTTAATTTGCCTTTTTAAATTAATTTAATCGATCAGCGGAGACCAGAGAAATCGATTGTTAAATTTTATATTTTTTTTAATTTTCTTAAAACCTTCATATCTTCTAAACGGAGCGTCGTAGAGGGGTCAAAGTTGGAATATTTTATATTTTTTTTAATTTTCTTAAACCCTTCATATCTTCTAAACGGAGCGTCGTAGAGGGGTCAAAGTTGGCATATTTTATATTTATTTTTAATTTTCTTAAAACCTTCATATCTTCTAAACGGAGCGTCGTAGAGGGGTCAAAGTTGGCATATTTTATATTTATTTTTAATTTTCTTAAAACCTTCATAGCTTCTAAACGGAGCGTCGTAGAGGGGTCAAAGTTGGCACATTTATAGCTGGATTTTCCAGTGTTAATTTGCCTTTTTAAATTAATTTAATCGATCAGCGGAGACCAGAGAAATCGATTGTTCAATTTTATATTTTTTGACATTTTCTTAAAACCTTCATATCTTCTAAACGGAGCGTCGTAAAGGGGTCAAAGTTGGCGCTATTATAGCTGAATTTTCCAGAGTTAATTTGCCTTTTTAAATTAATTTAATCGATCAGCGGAGACCAGAGAAATCGATTGTTAAATTTTATATTTTTTTTAATTTTCTTATATTATATTTTATATTTATTTTTAATTTTCTTAAACCCTTCATATCTTCTAAACGGAGCGTCGTAGAGGGGTCAAAGTTGGCACATTTATAGCTGGATTTTCCAGTGTTAATTTGCCTTTTTAAATTAATTTAATCGATCAGCGGAGACCAGAGAAATCGATTGTTAAATTTTATATTTTTTTTAATTTTCTTAAAACCTTCATATCTTCTAAACGGAGCGTCGTAGAGGGGTCAAAGTTGGCATATTTTATATATTTTTTAATTTTCTTAAAACCTTCATATCTTCTAAACGGAGCGTCGTAGAGGGGTCAAAGTTGGCACAATTATAGCTGAATTTTCCAGAGTAAATTTGCCTTTTTAAATTAATTTAATCGATCAGCGGAGACCAGAGAAATCGATTGTTCAATTTTATATTTTTTTTAATTTTCTTAAAACCTTCATATCTTCTAAACGGAGCGTCGTAGAGGGGTCAAAGTTGGCATATTTTATATTTATTTTTAATTTTTTAAAAGTTGGCATATTTTATATTTATTTTTAATTTTCTTAAAACCTTCATATCTTCTAAACGGAGCGTCGTAGAGGGGTCAAAATTGGCACAAAAATAGCTGGATTTTCCAGAGTTAATTTGCCTTTTTAAATTAATTTAATCGATCAGCGGAGACCAGAGAAATCGATTGTTAAATTTTATATTTTTTTTAATTTTCTTAAAACCTTCATATCTTCTAAACGGAGCGTCGTAGAGGGGTCAAAGTTGGAATATTTTATATTTATTTTTAATTTTCTTAAAACCTTCATATCTTCTAAACGGAGCGTAATAGAGGGGTCAAAGTTGGCATATTTTATATTTATTTTTAATTTTCTTAAAACCTTCATATCTTCTAAACGGAGCGTCGTAGAGGGGTCAAAGTTGGCACATTTATAGCTAGATTTTCCAGTGTTAATTTGCCTTTTTAAATTAATTTAATCGATCAGCGGAGACCAGAGAAATCGATTGTTAAATTTTATATTTTTTTTAATTTTCTTAAAACCTTCATATCTTCTAAACGGAGCGTCGTAGAGGGGTCAAAGTTGGCACAAAAATAGCTGAATTTTCCAGAGTTAATTTGCCTTTTTAAATTAATTTAATCGATCAGCGGAGACCAGAGAAATCGATTGTTAAATTTTATATTTTTTTTAATTTTCTTATATTATATTTTATATTTATTTTTAATTTTCTTAAACCCTTCATATCTTCTAAACGGAGCGTCGTAGAGGGGTCAAAGTTGGCACATTTATAGCTGGATTTTCCAGTGTTAATTTGCCTTTTTAAATTAATTTAATCGATCAGCGGAGACCAGAGAAATCGATTGTTAAATTTTATATTTTTTTTAATTTTCTTAAAACCTTCAATCTTTTAAACGGAGCGTCGTAGAATGGTCAAAGTTGGCATATTTTATATTTATTTTTAATTTTCTTAAAACCTTCATATCTTCTAAACGGAGCGTCGTAGAGGGGCACAATAATAGCTGGATTTTCCAGAGTTAATTTGCCTTTTTAAATTAATTTAATCGATCAGCGGAGACCAGAGAAATCGATTTTTAAATTTTATATTTTTTTTAATTTTCTTAAAACCTTCATATCTTTTAAACGGAGCGTCGTAGAATGGTCAAAGTTGGCATATTTTATATTTATTTTTAATTTTCTTAAAACCTTCATATCTTCTAAACGGAGCGTCGTAGAGGGGTCAAAGTTGGCACAATTATAGCTGGATTTTCCAGAGTTAATTTACCTTTTTAAATTAATTTAATCGATAAGCGGAGACCAGAAAAATCGATTGTTCAATTTTATATTTTTTTTAATTTTCTTAAAACCTTCATATCTTCTAAACGGAGCGTCGTAGAGGGGTCAAAGTTGGCACAATTATAGCTGGATTTTCCAGAGTTAATTTGCCTTTTTAAATTAATTTAATCGATCAGCGGAGACCAGAGAAATCGATTGTTAAATTTTATATTTTTTTTAATTTTCTTAAAACCTTCATATCTTCTAAACGGAGCGTCGTAGAGGGGTCAAAGTTGGCATATTTTATATTTATTTTTAATTTTCTTAAAACCTTCATATCTTCTAAACGGAGCGTCGTAGAGGGGTCAAAGTTGGCACAATTATAGCTGGATTTTCCAGAGTTAATTTGCCTTTTTAAATTAATTTAATCGATCAGCGGAGACCAGAGAAATCGATTGTTAAATTTTATATTTTTTTTAATTTTCTTAAAACCTTCATATCTTCTAAACGGAGCGTCGTAGAGGGGTCAAAGTTGGCATATTTTATATTTATTTTTAATTTTCTTAAAACCTTCATATCTTCTAAACGGAGCGTCGTAGAGGGGTCAAAGTCGGCACAATTATAGCTGGATTTTCCAGAGTTAATTTGCCTTTTTAAATTAATTTAATCGATCAGCGGAGACCAGAGAAATCGATTGTTAAATTTTATATTTTTTTTAATTTTCTTAAACCCTTCATATCTTCTAAACGGAGCGTCGTAGAGGGGTCAAAGTTGGCATATTTTATATTTATTTTTAATTTTCTTAAAACCTTCATATCTTCTAAACGGAGCGTCGTAGAGGGGTCAAAGTTGGCATATTTTATATTTATTTTTAATTTTCTTAAAACCTTCATAGCTTCTAAACGGAGCGTCGTAGAGGGGTCAAAGTTGGCACAAAAATAGCTGAATTTTCCAGAGTTAATTTGCCTTTTTAAATTAATTTAATCGATCAGCGGAGACCAGAGAAATCGATTGTTAAATTTTATATTTTTTTTAATTTTCTTAAAACCTTCATATCTTCTAAACGGAGCGTCGTAGAGGGGTCAAAGTTGGCATATTTTATATTTATTTTTAATTTTCTTAAAACCTTCATATCTTCTAAACGGAGCGTCGTAGAGGGGTCAAAGTTGGCACATTTATAGCTGGATTTTCCAGTGTTAATTTGCCTTTTTAAATTAATTTAATCGATCAGCGGAGACCAGAGAAATCGATTGTTAAATTTTATATTTTTTTTAATTTTCTTAAAACCTTCATATCTTCTAAACGGAGGGTCGTAGAGGGGTCAAAGTTGGCACAAAAATAGCTGAATTTTCCAGAGTTAATTTGCCTTTTTAAATTAATTTAATCGATCAGCGGAGACCAGAGAAATCGATTGTTAAATTTTATATTTTTTTTAATTTTCTTAAAACCTTCATATCTTCTAAACGGAGCGTCGTAGAGGGGTCAAAGTTGGCATATTTTATATTTATTTTTAATTTTCTTAAAACCTTCATATCTTCTAAACGGAGCGTCGTAGAGGGGTCAAAGTTGGCACAATTATAGCTGGATTTTCCAGGGTTAATTTGCCTTTTTAAATTAATTTAATCGATCAGCGGAGACCAGAGAAATCGATTTTTAAATTTTATTTTTTTTTTAATTTTCTTAAACCCTTCATATCTTCTAAACGGAGCGTCGTAGAGGGGTCAAAGTTGGAATATTTTATATTTATTTTTAATTTTCTTAAAACCTTCATATCTTCTAAACGGAGCGTCGTAGAGGGGTCAAAGTTGGCATATTTTATATTTATTTTTAATTTTCTTAAAACCTTCATATCTTCTAAACGGAGCGTCGTAGAGGGGTCAAGGTTGGCACATTTATAGCTGGATTTTCCAGTGTTAATTTGCCTTTTTAAATTAATTTAATCGATCAGCGGAGACCAGAGAAATCGATTGTTAAATTTTATATTTTTTTTAATTTTCTTAAACCCTTCATATCTTCTAAACGGAGCGTCGTAGAGGGGTCAAAGTTGGAATATTTTATATTTATTTTTAATTTTCTTAAAACCTTCATATCTTCTAAACGGAGCGTCGTAGAGGGGTCAAAGTTGGCATATTTTATATTTATTTTTAATTTTCTTAAAACCTTCATATCTTCTAAACGGAGCGTCGTAGAGGGGTCAAAGTTGGCACAATTATAGCTGGATTTTCCAGGGTTAATTTGCCTTTTTAAATTAATTTAATCGATCAGCGGAGACCAGAGAAATCGATTTTTAAATTTTATATTTTTTTTAATTTTCTTAAACCCTTCATATCTTCTAAACGGAGCGTCGTAGAGGGGTCAAAGTTGGAATATTTTATATTTATTTTTAATTTTCTTAAAACCTTCATATCTTCTAAACGGAGCGTCGTAGAGGGGTCAAAGTTGGCACATTTATAGCTGGATTTTCCAGTGTTAATTTGCCTTTTTAAATTAATTTAATCGATCAGCGGAGACCAGAGAAATCGATTGTTAAATTTTATATATTTTTTAATTTTCTTAAAACCTTCATATCTTCTAAACGGAGCGTCGTAGAGGGGTCAAAGTTGGCACAAAAATAGCTGAATTTTCCAGAGTTAATTTGCCTTTTTAAATTAATTTAATCGATCAGCGGAGACCAGAGAAATCGATTGTTAAATTTTATATTTTTTTTAATTTTCTTAAAACCTTCATATCTTCTAAACGGAGCGTCGTAGAGGGGTCAAAGTTGGCATATTTTATATTTATTTTTAATTTTCTTAAAACCTTCATATCTTCTAAACGGAGCGTCGTAGAGGGGTCAAAGTTGGCACAATTATAGCTGGATTTTCCAGGGTTAATTTGCCTTTTTAAATTAATTTAATCGATCAGCGGAGACCAGAGAAATCGATTTTTAAATTTTATATTTTTTTTAATTTTCTTAAACCCTTCATATCTTCTAAACGGAGCGTCGTAGAGGGGTCAAAGTTGGAATATTTTATATTTATTTTTAATTTTCTTAAAACCTTCATATCTTCTAAACGGAGCGTCGTAGAGGGGTCAAAGTTGGCATATTTTATATTTATTTTTAATTTTCTTAAAACCTTCATATCTTCTAAACGGAGCGTCGTAGAGGGGTCAAAGTTGGCACATTTATAGCTGGATTTTCCAGTGTTAATTTGCCTTTTTAAATTAATTTAATCGATCAGCGGAGACCAGAGAAATCGATTGTTAAATTTTATATTTTTTTTAATTTTCTTAAAACCTTCATATCTTCTAAACGGAGCGTCGTAGAGGGGTCAAAGTTGGCATATTTTATATTTATTTTTAATTTTCTTAAAACCTTCATATCTTCTAAACGGAGCGTCGTAGAGGGGTCAAAGTTGGCACAATTATAGCTGGATTTTCCAGGGTTAATTTGCCTTTTTAAATTAATTTAATCGATCAGCGGAGACCAGAGAAATCGATTTTTAAATTTTATATTTTTTTTAATTTTCTTAAACCCTTCATATCTTCTAAACGGAGCGTCGTAGAGGGGTCAAAGTTGGAATATTTTATATTTATTTTTAATTTTCTTAAAACCTTCATATCTTCTAAACGGAGCGTCGTAGAGGGGTCAAAGTTGGCATATTTTATATTTATTTTTAATTTTCTTAAAACCTTCATATCTTCTAAACGGAGCGTCGTAGAGGGGTCAAAGTTGGCACATTTATAGCTGGATTTTCCAGTGTTAATTTGCCTTTTTAAATTAATTTAATCGATCAGCGGAGACCAGAGAAATCGATTGTTAAATTTTATATTTTTTTTTAATTTTCTTAAAACCTTCATATCTTCTAAACGGAGCGTCGTAGAGGGGTCAAAGTTGGCGCAATTAAAGCTGAATTTTCCAGAGTTAATTTGTCTCTTTAAATTAATTTAATCGATCAGCGGAGACCAGAGAAATCGATTGTTCAATTTTATATTTTTTGACATTTTCTTAAAACCTTCATATCTTCTAAACGGAGCGTCGTAAAGGGGTCAAAGTTGGCACATAAATAGCTGGATTTTCCAGAGTTATTTTGCCTTTTTAAATTAATTTAATCGATTAGCGGAGACCAGAGAAATCGATTGTTCAATTTTATATTTTTTTTAATTTTCTTAAAACCTTCATATCTTCTAAACGGAGCGTCGTAGAGGGGTCAAAGTTGGCGCTATTATAGCTGAATTTTCCAGAGTTAATTTGCCTTTTTAAATTAATTTAATCGATCAGCGGAGACCAGAGAAATCGATTATTCAATTTTATAATTTTTTACATTTTCTTAAAACCTTCATATCTTCTAAACGGAGCGTCGTAGAGGGGTCAAAGTTGGCATATTTTATATATTTTTTAATTTTCTTAAAACCTTCATATCTTCTAAACGGAGCGTCGTAGAGGGGTCAAAGTTGGCACAATTATAGCTGAATTTTCCAGAGTTAATTTGCCTTTTTAAATTAATTTAATCGATCAGCGGAGACCAGAGAAATCGATTGTTCAATTTTATATTTTTTTTAATTTTCTTAAAACCTTCATATCTTCTAAACGGAGCGTCGTAGAGGGGTCAAAGTTGGCATATTTTATATTTATTTTTAATTTTTTAAAAGTTGGCATATTTTATATTTATTTTTAATTTTCTTAAAACCTTCATATCTTCTAAACGGAGCGTCGTAGAGGGGTCAAAATTGGCACAAAAATAGCTGGATTTTCCAGAGTTAATTTGCCTTTTTAAATTAATTTAATCGATCAGCGGATTAAATTCATATTTTTTTTAATTTTCTTAAAACCTTCATATCTTCTAAACGGAGCGTCGTAGAGGGGCCAAAGTTGGCATATTTTATATTTATTTTTAATTTTCTTAAAACCTTCATATCTTCTAAACGGAGCGTCGTAGAGGGGTCAAAGTTGGCACAATTATAGCTGAATTTTCCAGAGTTAATTTGCCTTTTTAAATTAATTTAATCGATCAGCGGATTAAATTCATATTTTTTTTAATTTTCTTAAAACCTTCATATCTTCTAAACGGAGTGTCGTAGAGGGGTCAAAGTTGGCACAATTATAGCTGAATTTTCCAGAGTTAATTTGCCTTTTTAAATTAATTTAATCGATCAGCGGAGACCAGAGAAATCGATTGTTCAATTTTATATTTTTTTTAATTTTCTTAAAACCTTCATATCTTCTAAACGGAGCGTCGGAGAGGGGTCAAAATAGGCACAATTATAGCTGAATTTTCCAGAGTTAATTTGCCTTTTTAAATTAATTTAATCGATCAGCGGAGACCAGAGAAATCGATTGTTCAATTTTATAATTTTTTACATTTTCTTAAAACCTTCATATCTTCTAAACGGAGCGTCGTAGAGGGGCCAAGTTGGCATATTTTATATTTATTTTTAATTTTCTTAAAACCTTCATATCTTCTAAACGGAGCGTCGTAGAGGGGTCAAAGTTGGCACAATTATAGCTGAATTTTCCAGAGTTAATTTGCCTTTTTAAATTAATTTAATCGATCAGCGGAGACCAGAGAAATCGATTGTTCAATTTTATATTTTTTTGACATTTTCTTAAAACCTTCATATGTTCTAAACGGAGCGTCGTAGAGGGGTCAAAGTTGGCACAAAAATAGCTGGATTTTCCAGAGTTAATTTGCATTTTTAAATTAATTTAATCGATTAGCGGAGACCAGAGAAATCGATTGTTCAATTTTATATTTTTTTTTAATTTTCTTAAAACCTGCATATCTTCTAAACGGAGCGTCGTAGAGGGGTCAAAATAGGCACAATTATAGCTGGATTTTCCAGAGTTAATTTGCCTTTTTAAATTAATTTAATCGATCAGCGGAGACCAGAGAAATCGATTGTTCAATTTTATATTTTTTTTAATTTTCTTAAAACCTTCATATCTTCTAAACGGAGCGTCGTAGAGGGGTCAAAGTTGGCACAAAAATAGCTGAATTTTCCAGAGTTAATTTGCCTTTTTAAATTAATTTAATCGATCAGCGGAGACCAGAGAAATCGATTGTTAAATTTTATATTTTTTTTAATTTTCTTAAAACCTTCATATCTTTTAAACGGAGCGTCGTAGAATGGTCAAAGTTGGCATATTTTATATTTATTTTTAATTTTCTTAAAACCTTCATATCTTCTAAACGGAGCGTCGTAGAGGGGTCAAAGTTGGCACAATTATAGCTGGATTTTCCAGAGTTAATTTGCCTTTTTAAATTAATTTAATCGATCAGCGGAGACCAGAGAAATCGATTGTTCAATTTTATATTTTTTTTAATTTTCTTAAAACCTTCATATCTTTTAAACGGAGCGTCGTAGAATGGTCAAAGTTGGCATATTTTATATTTATTTTTAATTTTCTTAAAACCTTCATATCTTCTAAACGGAGCGTCGTAGAGGGGTCAAAGTTGGCACAATTATAGCTGGATTTTCCAGAGTTAATTTGCCTTTTTAAATTAATTTAATCGATAAGCGGAGACCAGAAAAATCGATTGTTCAATTTTATATTTTTTTTAATTTTCTTAAAACCTTCATATCTTCTAAACGGAGCGTCGAAGAGGGGTCAAAGTTGGCACAATTATAGCTGGATTTTCCAGAGTTAATTTGCCTTTTTAAATTAATTTAATCGATCAGCGGAGACCAGAGAAATCGATTGTTCAATTTTATATTTTTTTTAATTTTCTTAAAACCTTCATATCTTTTAAACGGAGCGTCGTAGAATGGTCAAAGTTGGCATATTTTATATTTATTTTTAATTTCTTAAAACCTTCATATCTTCTAAACGGAGCGTCGTAGAGGGGTCAAAGTTGGCACAATTATTGCTGGATTTTCTAGAGTTAATTTGCCTTTTTAAATTAATTTAATCGATAAGCGGAGACCAGAAAAATCGATTGTTCAATTTTATATTTTTTTTAATTCTCTTAAAACCTTCATATCTTCTAAACGGAGCGTCGTAGAGGGGTCAAAGTTGGCACAATTATAGCTGGATTTTCCAGAGTTAATTTGCCTTTTTAAATTAATTTAATCGATCAGCGGAGACCAGAGAAATCGATTGTTAAATTTTATATTTTTTTTAATTTTCTTAAAACCTTCATATCTTCTAAACGGAGCGTCTTAGAGGGGTCAAAGTTGGCATATTTTATATTTATTTTTAATTTTCTTAAAACCTTCATATCTTCTAAACGGAGCGTCGTAGAGGGGTCAAAGTTGGCACAATTATAGCTGGATTTTCCAGAGTTAATTTGCCTTTTTAAATTAATTTAATCGATCAGCGGAGACCAGAGAAATCGATTGTTAAATTTTATATTTTTTTTTAATTTTCTTAAAACCTTCATATCTTCTAAACGGAGCGTCGTAGAGGGGTCAAAGTTGGAATATTTTATATTAATTTTTAATTTTCTTAAAACCTTCATATCTTCTAAACGGAGCGTCGTAGAGGGGTCAAAGTTGGCATATTTTATATTTATTTTTAATTTTCTTAAAACCTTCATATCTTCTAAACGGAGCGTCGTAGAGGGGTCAAAGTTGGCACATTTATAGCTGAATTTTCCAGAGTTAATTTGCCTTTTTAAATTAATTTAATCGATCAACGGAGACCAGAGAAATCGATTGTTCAATTTTATATTTTTTTGACATTTTCTTAAAACCTTCATATGTTCTAAACGGAGCGTCGTAGAGGGGTCAAAGTTGGCACAAAAATAGCTGGATTTTCCAGAGTTAATTTGCATTTTTAAATTAATTTAATCGATCAGCGGAGACCAGAGAAATCGATTGTTCAATTTTATATTTTTTTTAATTTTCTTAAAACCTTCATATCTTCTAAACGGAGCGTCGTAGAGGGGTCAAAGTTGGCACAAAAATAGCTGAATTTTCCAGAGTTAATTTGCCTTTTTAAATTAATTTAATCGATCAGCGGAGACCAGAGAAATCGATTGTTAAATTTTATATTTTTTTTAATTTTCTTAAAACCTTCATATCTTTTAAACGGAGCGTCGTAGAATGGTCAAAGTTGGCATATTTTATATTTATTTTTAATTTTCTTAAAACCTTCATATCTTCTAAACGGAGCGTCGTAGAGGGGTCAAAGTTGGCACAATTATAGCTGGATTTTCCAGAGTTAATTTGCCTTTTTAAATTAATTTAATCGATCAGCGGAGACCAGAGAAATCGATTGTTCAATTTTATATTTTTTTTAATTTTCTTAAAACCTTCATATCTTTTAAACGGAGCGTCGTAGAATGGTCAAAGTTGGCATATTTTATATTTATTTTTAATTTTCTTAAAACCTTCATATCTTCTAAACGGAGCGTCGTAGAGGGGTCAAAGTTGGCACAATTATAGCTGGATTTTCCAGAGTTAATTTGCCTTTTTAAATTAATTTAATCGATAAGCGGAGACCAGAAAAATCGATTGTTCAATTTTATATTTTTTTTAATTTTCTTAAAACCTTCATATCTTCTAAACGGAGCGTCGTAGAGGGGTCAAAGTTGGCACAATTATAGCTGGATTTTCCAGAGTTAATTTGCCTTTTTAAATTAATTTAATCGATCAGCGGAGACCAGAGAAATCGATTGTTCAATTTTATATTTTTTTTAATTTTCTTAAAACCTTCATATCTTTTAAACGGAGCGTCGTAGAATGGTCAAAGTTGGCATATTTTATATTTATTTTTAATTTTCTTAAAACCTTCATATCTTCTAAACGGAGCGTCGTAGAGGGGTCAAAGTTGGCACACTTATAGCTGGATTTTCCAGAGTTAATTTGCCTTTTTAAATTAATTTAATCGATAAGCGGAGACCAGAAAAATCGATTGTTCAATTTTATATTTTTTTTAATTCTCTTAAAACCTTCATATCTTCTAAACGGAGCGTCGTAGAGGGGTCAAAGTTGGCACAATTATAGCTGGATTTTCCAGAGTTAATTTGCCTTTTTAAATTAATTTAATCGATCAGCGGAGACCAGAGAAATCGATTGTTAAATTTTATATTTTTTTTAATTTTCTTAAAACCTTCATATCTTCTAAACGGAGCGTCTTAGAGGGGTCAAAGTTGGCATATTTTATATTTATTTTTAATTTTCTTAAAACCTTCATATCTTCTAAACGGAGCGTCGTAGAGGGGTCAAAGTTGGCACAATTATAGCTGGATTTTCCAGGGTTAATTTGCCTTTTTAAATTAATTTAATCGATCAGCGGAGACCAGAGAAATCGATTTTTAAATTTTATATTTTTTTTAATTTTCTTAAACCCTTCATATCTTCTAAACGGAGCGTCGTAGAGGGGTCAAAGTTGGAATATTTTATATTAATTTTTAATTTTCTTAAAACCTTCATATCTTCTAAACGGAGCGTCGTAGAGGGGTCAAAGTTGGCATATTTTATATTTATTTTTAATTTTCTTAAAACCTTCATATCTTCTAAACGGAGCGTCGTAGAGGGGTCAAAGTTGGCACATTTATAGCTGGATTTTCCAGTGTTAATTTGCCTTTTTAAATTAATTTAATCGATCAGCGGAGACCAGAGAAATCGATTGTTAAATTTTATATTTTTTTTAATTTTCTTATATTATATTTTATATTTATTTTTAATTTTCTTAAAACCTTCATATCTTCTAAACGGAGCGTCGTAGAGGGGTCAAAGTTGGCATATTTTATATTTATTTTTAATTTTCTTAAAACCTTCATATCTTCTAAACGGAGCGTCGTAGAGGGGTCAAAGTTGGCACAATTATAGCTGGATTTTCCAGGGTTAATTTGCCTTTTTAAATTAATTTAATCGATCAGCGGAGACCAGAGAAATCGATTTTTAAATTTTATATTTTTTTTAATTTTCTTAAACCCTTCATATCTTCTAAACGGAGCGTCGTAGAGGGGTCAAAGTTGGAATATTTTATATTTATTTTTAATTTTCTTAAAACCTTCATATCTTCTAAACGGAGCGTCGTAGAGGGGTCAAAGTTGGCACAAAAATAGCTGAATTTTCCAGAGTTAATTTGCCTTTTTAAATTAATTTAATCGATAAGCGGAGACCAGAAAAATCGATTGTTCAATTTTATATTTTTTTTAATTTTCTTAAAACCTTCATATCTTCTAAACGGAGCGTCGTAGAGGGGTCAAAGTTGGCACATTTATAGCTGGATTTTCCAGTGTTAATTTGCCTTTTTAAATTAATTTAATTTGCCTTTTTAAATTAATTTAATCGATCAGCGGAGACCAGAGAAATCGATTGTTCAATTTTATATTTTTTTTAATTTTCTTAAAACCTTCATATCTTTTAAACGGAGCGTCGTAGAATGGTCAAAGTTGGCATATTTTATATTTATTTTTAATTTTCTTAAAACCTTCATATCTTCTAAACGGAGCGTCGTAGAGGGGTCAAAGTTGGCACAATTATAGCTGGATTTTCCAGAGTTAATTTGCCTTTTTAAATTAATTTAATCGATAAGCGGAGACCAGAAAAATCGATTGTTCAATTTTATATTTTTTTTAATTTTCTTAAAACCTTCATATCTTCTAAACGGAGCGTCGTAGAGGGGTCAAAGTTGGCACAATTATAGCTGGATTTTCCAGAGTTAATTTGCCTTTTTAAATTAATTTAATCGATCAGCGGAGACCAGAGAAATCGATTGTTCAATTTTATATTTTTTTTAATTTTCTTAAAACCTTCATATCTTTTAAACGGAGCGTCGTAGAATGGTCAAAGTTGGCATATTTTATATTTATTTTTAATTTTCTTAAAACCTTCATATCTTCTAAACGGAGCGTCGTAGAGGGGTCAAAGTTGGCACAATTATAGCTGGATTTTCCAGAGTTAATTTGCCTTTTTAAATTAATTTAATCGATAAGCGGAGACCAGAAAAATCGATTGTTCAATTTTATATTTTTTTTAATTCTCTTAAAACCTTCATATCTTCTAAACGGAGCGTCGTAGAGGGGTCAAAGTTGGCACAATTATAGCTGGATTTTCCAGAGTTAATTTGCCTTTTTAAATTAATTTAATCGATCAGCGGAGACCAGAGAAATCGATTGTTAAATTTTATATTTTTTTTAATTTTCTTAAAACCTTCATATCTTCTAAACGGAGCGTCTTAGAGGGGTAAAAGTTGGCATATTTTATATTTATTTTTAATTTTCTTAAAACCTTCATATCTTCTAAACGGAGCGTCGTAGAGGGGTCAAAGTTGGCACAATTATAGCTGGATTTTCCAGAGTTAATTTGCCTTTTTAAATTAATTTAATCGATCAGCGGAGACCAGAGAAATCGATTGTTAAATTTTATATTTTTTTTAATTTTCTTAAAACCTTCATATCTTCTAAACGGAGCGTCGTAGAGGGGTCAAAGTTGGCATATTTTATATTTATTTTTAATTTTCTTAAAACCTTCATATCTTCTAAACGGAGCGTCGTAGAGGGGTCAAAGTCGGCACAATTATAGCTGGATTTTCCAGAGTTAATTTGCCTTTTTAAATTAATTTAATCGATCAGCGGAGACCAGAGAAATCGATTGTTAAATTTTATATTTTTTTTTAATTTTCTTAAAACCTTCATATCTTCTAAACGGAGCGTCGTAGAGGGGTCAAAGTTGGAATATTTTATATTTATTTTTAATTTTCTTAAAACCTTCATATCTTCTAAACGGAGCGTCGTAGAGGGGTCAAAGTTGGCACAATTATAGCTGGATTTTCCAGGGTTAATTTGCCTTTTTAAATTAATTTAATCGATCAGCGGAGACCAGAGAAATCGATTTTTAAATTTTATATTTTTTTAATTTTCTTAAACCCTTCATATCTTCTAAACGGAGCGTCGTAGAGGGGTCAAAGTTGGAATATTTTATATTAATTTTTAATTTTCTTAAAACCTTCATATCTTCTAAACGGAGCGTCGTAGAGGGGTCAAAGTTGGCATATTTTATATTTATTTTTAATTTTCTTAAAACCTTCATATCTTCTAAACGGAGCGTCGTAGAGGGGTCAAAGTTGGCACATTTATAGCTGGATTTTCCAGTGTTAATTTGTCTTTTTAAATTAATTTAATCGATCAGCGGAGACCAGAGAAATCGATTGTTAAATTTTATATTTTTTTTAATTTTCTTAAAACCTTCATATCTTCTAAACGGAGCGTCGTAGAGGGGTCAAAGTTGGCATATTTTATATTTATTTTTAATTTTCTTAAAACCTTCATATCTTCTAAACGGAGCGTCGTAGAGGGGTCAAAGTTGGCACAATTATAGCTGGATTTTCCAGGGTTAATTTGCCTTTTTAAATTAATTTAATCGATCAGCGGAGACCAGAGAAATCGATTTTTAAATTTTATATTTTTTTTAATTTTCTTAAACCCTTCATATCTTCTAAACGGAGCGTCGTAGAGGGGTCAAAGTTGGAATATTTTATATTAATTTTTAATTTACTTAAAACCTTCATATCTTCTAAACGGAGCGTCGTAGAGGGGTCAAAGTTGGCATATTTTATATTTATTTTTAATTTTCTTAAAACCTTCATATCTTCTAAACGGAGCGTCGTAGAGGGGTCAAAGTTGGCACATTTATAGCTGGATTTTCCAGTGTTAATTTGCCTTTTTAAATTAATTTAATCGATCAGCGGAGACCAGAGAAATCGATTGTTAAATTTTATATTTTTTTTAATTTTCTTAAAACCTTCATATCTTCTAAACGGAGCGTCGTAGAGGGGTCAAAGTTGGCATATTTTATATTTATTTTTAATTTTCTTAAAACCTTCATATCTTCTAAACGGAGCGTCGTAGAGGGGTCAAAGTTGGCACAATTATAGCTGGATTTTCCAGGGTTAATTTGCCTTTTTAAATTAATTTAATCGATCAGCGGAGACCAGAGAAATCGATTTTTAAATTTTATATTTTTTTAATTTTCTTAAACCCTTCATATCTTCTAAACGGAGCGTCGTAGAGGGGTCAAAGTTGGAATATTTTATATTTATTTTTAATTTTCTTAAAACCTTCATATCTTCTAAACGGAGCGTCGTAGAGGGGTCAAAGTTGGCACAAAAATAGCTGAATTTTCCAGAGTTAATTTGCCTTTTTAAATTAATTTAATCGATCAGCGGAGACCAGAGAAATCGATTGTTAAAT
This sequence comes from Dryomyza anilis, assembly GCA_951804985.1. Classification (NCBI taxonomy): domain Eukaryota; kingdom Metazoa; phylum Arthropoda; class Insecta; order Diptera; family Dryomyzidae; genus Dryomyza; species Dryomyza anilis. The sequence goes on along the minus strand of OX638130.1, from coordinate 4,041,668 downwards.
TTTATATTTTTTTTAATTTTCTTAAAACCTTCATATCTTCTAAACGGAGCGTCGTAGAGGGGTCAAAGTTGGCACATTTATAGCTGGATTTTCCAGTGTTAATTTGCCTTTTTAAATTAATTTAATCGATCAGCGGAGACCAGAGAAATCGATTGTTAAATTTTATATTTTTTTTAATTTTCTTAAAACCTTCATATCTTCTAAACGGAGCGTCGTAGAGGGGTCAAAGTTGGCATATTTTATATTTATTTTTAATTTTCTTAAAACCTTCATATCTTCTAAACGGAGCGTCGTAGAGGGGTCAAAGTTGGAATATTTTATATTTATTTTTAATTTTCTTAAAACCTTCATATCTTCTAAACGGAGCGTCGTAGAGGGGTCAAAGTTGGCATATTTTATATTTATTTTTAATTTTCTTAAAACCTTCATATCTTCTAAACGGAGCGTCGTAGAGGGGTCAAAGTTGGCACAATTATAGCTGGATTTTCCAAGGTTAATTTGCCTTTTTAAATTAATTTAATCGATCAGCGGAGACCAGAGAAATCGATTTTTAAATTTTATATTTTTTTTAATTTTCTTAAACCCTTCATATCTTCTAAACGGAGCGTCGTAGAGGGGTCAAAGTTGGAATATTTTATATTTATTTTTAATTTTCTTAAAACCTTCATATCTTCTAAACGGAGCGTCGTAGAGGGGTCAAAGTTGGCACATTTATAGCTGGATTTTCCAGTGTTAATTTGCCTTTTTAAATTAATTTAATCGATCAGCGGAGACCAGAGAAATCGATTGTTAAATTTTATATTTTTTTTAATTTTCTTAAAACCTTCATATCTTCTAAACGGAGCGTCGTAGAGGGGTCAAAGTTGGCACATTTATAGCTGGATTTTCCAGTGTTAATTTGCCTTTTTAAATTAATTTAATCGATCAGCGGAGACCAGAGAAATCGATTGTTAAATTTTATATTTTTTTTAATTTTCTTAAAACCTTCATATCTTCTAAACGGAGCGTCGTAGAGGGGTCAAAGTTGGAATATTTTATATTTATTTTTAATTTTCTTAAAACCTTCATATCTTCTAAACGGAGCGTCGTAGAGGGGTCAAAGTTGGCATATTTTAAATTTATTTTTAATTTTCTTAAAACCTTCATATCTTCTAAACGGAGCGTCGTAGAGGGGTCAAAGTTGGCACAATTATAACTGAATTTTCCAGAGTTAATTTGCCTTTTTAAATTAATTTAATCGATCAGCGGAGACCAGAGAAATCGATTGTTCAATTTTATATTTTTTGACATTTTCTTAAAACCTTCATATCTTCTAAACGGAGCGTCGTAAAGGGGTCAAAGTTGGCACATAAATAGCTGGATTTTCCAGAGTTATTTTGCCTTTTTAAATTAATTTAATCGATTAGCGGAGACCAGAGAAATCGATTGTTCAATTTTATATTTTTTTTAATTTTCTTAAAACCTTCATATCTTCTAAACGGAGCGTCGTAGAGGGGTCAAAGTTGGCATATTTTATATTTATTTTTAATTTTTTAAAAGTTGGCATATTTTATATTTATTTTTAATTTTCTTAAAACCTTCATATCTTCTAAACGGAGCGTCGTAGAGGGGTCAAAGTTGGCACAATTATAGCTGAATTTTCCAGAGTTAATTTGCCTTTTTAAATTAATTTAATCGATCAGCGGATTAAATTCATATTTTTTTTAATTTTCTTAAAACCTTCATATCTTCTAAACGGAGCGTCGTAGAGGGGTCAAAGTTATCATATTTTATATTTATTTTTAATTTTCTTAAAACCTTCATATCTTCTAAACGGAGCGTCGTAGAGGGGTCAAAGTTGGCATATTTTATATTTATTTTTAATTTTCTTAAAACCTTCATATCTTCTAAACGGAGCGTCGTAGAGGGGTCAAAGTTATCATATTTTATATTTATTTTTAATTTTCTTAAAACCTTCATATCTTCTAAACGGAGCGTCGTAGAGGGGTCAAAGTTGGCACAATTATAGCTGAATTTTCCAGAGTTATTTTGCCTTTTTAAATTAATTTAATCGATCAGCGGAGACCAGAGAAATCGATTGTTCAATTTTATAATTTTTTACATTTTCTTAAAACCTTCATATCTTCTAAACGGAGCGTCGTAGAGGGGTCAAAGTTGGCATATTTTATATTTATTTTTAATTTTCTTAAAAACTTCATATCTTCTAAACGGAGCGTCGTAGAGGGGTCAAAGTTGGCACAATTATAGCTGAATTTTCCAGAGTTAATTTGCCTTTTTAAATTAATTTAATCGATCAGCGGAGACCAGAGAAATCGATTGTTCAATTTTATATTTTGTTTAATTTTCTTAAAACCTTCATATCTTCTAAACGGAGCGTCGTAGAGGGGTCAAAGTTGGCGCAATTATAGCTGAATTTTCCAGAGTTAATTTGCCTTTTTAAATTAATTTAATCGATCAGCGGAGACCAGAGAAATCGATTGTTCAATTTTATATTTTGTTTAATTTTCTTAAAACCTTCATATGTTCTAAACGGAGCGTCGTAGAGGGGTCAAAGTTGGCATATTTTATATTTATTTTTAATTTTCTTAAAACCTTCATATCTTCTAAACGGAGCGTCGTAGAGGGGTCAAAGTTGGCATATTTTATATTTATTTTTAATTTTCTTAAAACCTTCATATCTTCTAAACGGAGCGTCGTAGAGGGGTCAAAGTTGGCACAATTATAGCTGGATTTTCCAGAGTTAATTTGCCTTTTTAAATTAATTTAATCGATCAGCGGAGACCAGCGAAATCGATTGTTCAATTTTATAATTTTTTACATTTTCTTAAAACCTTCATATCTTCTAAACGGAGCGTCGTAGAGGGGTCAAAGTTGGCACAAAAATAGCTGGATTTTCCAGAGTTAATTTGCCTTTTTAAATTAATTTAATCGATCAGCGGAGACCAGCGAAATCGATTATTCAATTTTATAATTTTTTACATTTTTTTAAAACCTTCATATCTTCTAAACGGAGCGTCGTAGAGGGGTCAAAGTTGACATATTTTATATTTATTTTTAATTTTCTTAAAACCTTCATATCTTCTAAACGGAGCGTCGTAGAGGGGTCAAAGTTGGCATATTTTATATTTAGTTAATTTGCCTTTTTAAATTAATTTAATCGATCAGCGGAGACCAGAGAAATCGATTGTTCAATTTTATATTTTTTTTAATTTTCTTAAAACCTTCATATCTTCTAAACGGAGCGTCGTAGAGGGGTCAAAGTTATCATATTTTATATTTATTTTTAATTTTCTTAAAACCTTCATATATTCTAAACGGAGCGTCGTAGAGGGGTCAAAATAGGCACAATTATAGCTGAATTTTCCAGAGTTAATTTGCCTTTTTAAATTAATTTAATCGATTAGCGGAGACCTGAGAAATCGATTGTTCAATTTTATATTTTTTTAATTTTCTTAAAACCTCTATATCTTCTAAACGGAGCGTCGTAGAGGGGTCAAAGTTATCATATTTTATATTTATTTTTAATTTTCTTAAGACCTTCATATGTTCTAAACGGAGCGTCGTAGAGGGGTCAAAGTTGGCACAAAAATAGCTGGATTTTCCAGAGTTAATTTGCCTTTTTAAATTAATTTAATCGATTAGCGGATTAAATTCATATTTTTTTTAATTTTCTTAAAACCTTCATATCTTCTAAACGGAGCGTCGTAGAGGGGTCAAAGTTGGCATATTTTATATTTATTTTTAATTTTCTTAAAACCTTCATATCTTCTAAACGGAGCGTCGTAGAGGGGTCAAAGTTATCATATTTTATATTTATTTTTAATTTTCTTAAAACCTTCATATCTTCTAAACGGAGCGTCGTAGAGGGGTCCAGAGTTAATTTGCCTTTTTAAATTAATTTAATCGATCAGCGGAGACCAGAGAAATCGATTGTTCAATTTTATATTTTTTTAAATTTTCTTAAAACCTTCATATCTTCTAAACGGAGCGTCGTAGAGGGGTCAAAGTTATCATATTTTATATTTATTTTTAATTTTCTTAAAACCTGCATATCTTCTAAACGGAGCGTCGTAGAGGGGTCAAAATAGGCACAATTATAGCTGAATTTTCCAGAGTTAATTTGCCTTTTTAAATTAATTTAATCGATCAGCGGAGACCAGAGAAATCGTTTATTCAATTTTATAATTTTTTACATTTTTTTAAAACCTTCATATCTTCTAAACGGAGCGTCGTAGAGGGGTCAAAGTTGGCATATTTTATATTAATTTTTAATTTTCTTAAAACCTTCATATCTTCTAAACGGAGCGTCGTAGAGGGGTCAAAGTTGGCATATTTTATATTTATTTTTAATTTTCTTAAAACCTTCATATCTTCTAAACGGAGCGTCGTAGAGGGGTCAAAGTTGGCACAAAAATAGCTGGATTTTCCAGAGTTAATTTGCCTTTTTAAATTAATTTAATCGATCAACGGAGACCAGAGAAATCGATTGTTCAAATTTATATTTTTTTAATTTTCTTAAAACCTTCATATCTTCTAAACGGAGCGTCGTAGAGGGGTCAAAGTTGGCACAAAAATAGCTGGATTTTCCAGAGTTAATTTGCCTTTTTAAATTAATTTAATCGATCAGCGGAGACCAGCGAAATCGATTGTTCAATTTTATAATTTTTTACATTTTCTTAAAACCTTCATATCTTCTAAACGGAGCGTCGTAGAGGGGTCAAAGTTGGCACAAAAATAGCTGGATTTTCCAGAGTTAATTTGCCTTTTTAAATTAATTTAATCGATCAGCGGAGACCAGAGAAATCGATTGTTCAATTTTATATTTTTTTTAATTTTCTTAAAACCTTCATATCTTCTAAACGGAGCGTCGTAGAGGGGTCAAAGTTGGCACAAAAATAGCTGGATTTTCCAGAGTTATTTTGCCTTCTTAAATTAATTTAATCGATTAGCGGAGACCAGAGAAATCGATTGTTCAATTTTATATTTTTTTTAATTTTCTTAAAACCTTCATATCTTCTAAACGGAGCGTCGTAGAGGGGTCAAAGTTGGCACAAAAATAGCTGGATTTTCCAGAGTTATTTTGCCTTCTTAAATTAATTTAATCGATTAGCGGAGACCAGAGAAATCGATTGTTCAATTTTATATTTTTTTTAATTTTCTTAAAACCTTCATATCTTCTAAACGGAGCGTCGTAGAGGGGTCAAAGTTGGCACAAAAATAGCTGGATTTTCCAGAGTTATTTTGCCTTCTTAAATTAATTTAATCGATTAGCGGAGACCAGAGAAATCGATTGTTCAATTTTATATTTTTTTAATTTTCTTAAAACCTTCATATCTTCTAAACGGAGCGTCGTAGAGGGGTCAAAATAGGCACAAAAATAGCTGAATTTCCAGGGTTAATTTGCCTTTTTAAATTAATTTAATCGATCAGCGGAGACCAGATAAATCGATTGTTCAATTTTATAATTTTTACATTTTCTTAAAACCTTCATATCTTCTAAACGGAGCGTCGTAGAGGGGTCAAAGTTGGCATATTTTATATTTATTTTTAATTTTCTTAAAACCTTCATATCTTCTAAACGGAGCGTCGTAGAGGGGTCAAAGTCTGCACAAAAATAGCTGAATTTTCCAGAGTTAATTTTCCTTTTTAAATTAATTTAATCGATTAGCGGAGACCAGAGAAATCGATTGTTCAATTTTATATTTTTTTAATTTTCTTAAAACCTTCATATCTTCTAAACGGAGCGTCGTAGAGGGGTCAAAGTTGGCATATTTTATATTTATTTTTAATTTTCTTAAAACCTTCATATCTTCTAAACGGAGCGTCGTAGAGGGGTCAAAGTTGGCACAATTATAGCTGGATTTTCCAGAGTTAATTTGCCTTTTTAAATTAATTTAATCGATCAGCGGAGACCAGCGAAATCGATTGTTCAATTTTATAATTTTTTACATTTTCTTAAAACCTTCATATCTTCTAAACGGAGCGTCGTAGAGGGGTCAAAGTTAGCACAAAAATAGCTGGATTTTCCAGAGTTAATTTGCCTTTTTAAATTAATTTAATCGATCAGCGGAGACCAGCGAAATCGATTGTTCAATTTTATATTTTTTTAATTTTCTTAAAACCTTCATATCTTCTATACGGAGCGTCGTAGAGGGGTCAAAGTTGGCACAATTATAGCTGGATTTTCCAGAGTTAATTTGCCTTTTTAAATTAATTTAATCGATCAGCGGAGACCAGCGAAATCGATTGTTCAATTTTATAATTTTTTACATTTTCTTAAAACCTTCATATCTTCTAAACGGAGCGTCGTAGAGGGGTCAAAGTTGGCACAAAAATAGCTGAATTTTCCAGGGTTAATTTGCCTTTTTAAATTAATTTAATCGATCAGCGGAGACCAGATAAATCGATTGTTCAATTTTATAATTTTTTACATTTTCTTAAAACCTTCATATCTTCTAAACGGAGAGTCGTAGAGGGGTCAAAGTTGGCATATTTTATATTTATTTTTAATTTTCTTAAAACCTTCATATCTTCTAAACGGAGCGTCGTAGAGGGGTCAAAGTTGGCACAATTATAGCTTTCCAGAGTTAATTTGCCTTTTTAAATTAATTTAATCGATCAGCGGAGACCAGAGAAATCGATTATTCAATTTTATAATTTTTTACATTTTCTTAAAACCTTCATATCTTCTAAACGGAGCGTCGTAGAGGGGTCAAAGTTGGCACAATAATAGCTGGATTTTCCAGAGTTAATTTGCCTTTTTAAATTAATTTAATCGATCAGCGGAGACCAGCGAAATGGATTGTTCAATTTTATATTTTTTACATTTTCTTAAAACCTTCATATCTTCTAAACGGAGCGTCGTAGAGGGGTCAAAGTTGGCACAAAAATAGCTGGATTTTCCAGAGTTATTTTGACTTTTTAAATTAATTTATATTTTTTTTAATTTTCTTAAAACCTTCATATCTTCCAAACGGAGCGTCGTAGAGCGGTGAAAGTTGGCACAAATATAGCTGAATTTTCCAGAGTTAATTTGCCTTTTTAAATTAATTTTATCGATCAGCGGAGACCAGAGAAATCGATTATTCAATTTTATATTTTTTGACATTTGACAGAGTTAATTTGCCTTTTTAAATTAAATTATTTTTTGACATTTTCATATCTTCTAAACGGAGCGTCGTAGAGGGGTCAAAGTTGGCACAAAAATAGCTGGATTTTCCAGAGTTATTTTGCCTTTTTAAATTATTTTAATCGATTAGCGGAGACCAGAGAAATCGATTGTTCAATTTTATATTTTTTTTCATTTTCTTAAAACCTTCATATCTTCTAAACGGAGCGTCGTAGAGGGGTCAAAGTTGGCACAAAAATAGCTGGATTTTCCAGAGTTATTTTGCCTTTTTAAATTAATTTAATCGATCAGCGGGGACCAGAGAAATCGATTGTTCAATTTTTTTTTTTGACATTTTCTTAAAACCTTCATATCTTCTAAACGGAGCGTCGTAGAGGGGTCAAAGTTGGCACAAAAATAGCTGGATTTTCCAGAGTTAATTTGCCTTTTTAAATTAATTTATATTTTTTTTAATTTTCTTAAAACCTTCATATCTTCCAAACGTAGCGTCGTAGAGCGGTCAAAGTTGGCACAAATATAGCTGAATTTTCCAGAGTTAATTTGCCTTTTTAAATTAATTTTATCGATCAGCGGAGACCAGAGAAATCGATTATTCAATTTTATATTTTTTGACATTTGACAGAGTTAATTTGCCTTTTTTAATTAAATTATTTTTTGACATTTTCATATCTTCTAAACGGAGCGTCGTAGAGGGGTCAAAGTTGGCACAAAAATATCTGGATTTTCCAGAGTTATTTTGCCTTTTTAAATTAATTTAATCGATTAGCGGAGACCAGAGAAATCGATTGTTCAATTTTATATTTTTTTTAATTTTCTTAAAACTTTCATATCTTCTAAACGGAGCGTCGTAGAGGGGTCAAGGTTGGCACAAATATAGCTGAATTTTCCAGGGTTAATTTGCCTTTTTAAATTAATTTAATCGATCAGCGGAGACCAGAGAAATCGCTTGTTCAATTTTATAATTTTTTACATTTTCTTAAAACCTTCATATCTTCTAAACGGAGCGTCGTAGAGGGGTCAAAGTCGGCACAAAAATAGCTGAATTTTCCAGAGTTAATTTGCCTTTTTAAATTAATTTAATCGATCAGCGGAGACCAGAGAAATCGATTGTTCAATTTTATAATTTTTCCATTTTCTTAAAACCTTCATATCTTCTAAACGGAGCGTCGTAGAGGGGTCAAAGTAGGCGCAATTATAGCTGGATTTTCCAGAGTTAATTGGCCTTTTTAAATTAATTTAATCGATTAGCGGAGACCATAGAAATCGATTGTTCAATTTTATATTTTTTTTAAATTTTCTTAAAACCTTCATATCTTCTAAACGGAGCGTCGTAGAGGGGTCAAAGTTGGCATATTTTATATTTATTTTTAATTTTCTTAAAACCTTCATATCTTCTAAACGGAGCGTCGTAGAGGGGTCAAAGTTGGCACAAAAATAGCTGAATTTTCCAGGGTTAATTTGCCTTTTTAAATTAATTTAATCGATCAGCGGAGACCAGAGAAATCGATTGTTCAATTTTATATTTTTTTACATTTTCTTAAAACCTTCATATCTTCTAAACGGAGCGTCGTAGAGGGGTCAAAGTTGGCACAATTATAGCTGGATTTTCCAGAGTTAATTGGCCTTTTTAAATGAATTTAATCGATCAGCGGAGACCAGAGAAATCGATTGTTCAATTTTATAATTTTTTACATTTTCTTAAAACCGTCATATCTTCTAAACGGAGCGTCGTAGAGGGGTCAAAGTTGGCATATTTTATATTTATTTTTAATTTTCTTAAAACCTTCATATCTTCTAAACGGAGCGTCGTAGAGGAGGCAAAGTTGGCACAAAAATAGTTGGATTTTCCAGAGTTAATTTGCCTTTTTAAATTAATTTAATCGATTAGCGGAGACCAGAGAAATCGATTGTTCAATTTTATATTTTTTTTAATTTTCTTAAAACCTTCATATCTTCTAAACGGAGCGTCGTAGAGGGGTCAAAGTTGGCATATTTTATATTTATTTTTAATTTTCTTAAAACCTTCATATCTTCTAAACGGAGCGTCGTAGAGGGGTCAAAGTTGGCACAAAAATAGCTGAATTTTCCAGAGTTAATTGGCCTTTTAAATTAATTTAATCGATCAGCGGAGACCAGAGAAATCGATTGTTCAATTTTATAATTTTTTACATTTTCTTAAAACCGTCATATCTTTTAAACGGAGCGTCGTAGAGGGGTCAAAGTTGGCACATTTATAGCTGGATTAATTGGCCTTTTTAAATTAATTTAACCGATCAGCGGAGACCAGAGAAATCGATTGTTCAATTTTATAATTTTTTACATTTTCTTAAAACCTTCATATCTTCTAAACGGAGCGTCGTAGAGGGGTCAAAGTCGGCACAAAAATAGCTGAATTTTCCAGGGTTAATTTGCCTTTTTAAATTAATTTAATCGATCAGCGGAGACCAGAGAAATCGATTGTTCAATTTTATAATTTTTTACATTTTCTTAAAACCTTCATATCTTCTAAACGGAGCGTCGTAGAGGGGTCAAAGTCGGCACAAAAATAGCTGAATTTTCCAGAGTTAATTTGCCTTTTTAAATTAATTTAATCGATCAGCGGAGACCAGAGAAATCGATTGTTCAATTTTATAATTTTTCCATTTTCTTAAAATCTTCATATCTTCTAAACGGAGCGTCGTAGAGGGGTCAAAGTTGGCACAATTATAGCTGGATTTTCCAGAGTTAATTGGCCTTTTTAAATTAATTTAATCGATTAGCGGAGACCATAGAAATAGATTGTTCAATTTTATATTTTTTTAAATTTTTTTAAAACCTTCATATCTTCTAAACGGAGCGTCGTAGAGGGGTCAAAGTTGGCATATTTTATATTTATTTTTAATTTTCTTAAAACCTTCATATCTTCTAAACGGAGCGTCGTAGAGGGGTCAAAGTTGGCACAAAAATAGCTGAATTTTCCAGAGTTAATTGGCCTTTTTAAATTAATTTAATCGATCAGCGGAGACCAGAGAAATCGATTGTTCAATTTTATAATTTTTTACATTTTCTTAAAACCGCAGCGGAGACCAGAGAAATCGATTGTTCAATTTTACATTTTTTTAAATTTTCTTAAAACCTTCATATCTTCTAAACGGAGCGTCGTAGAGGGGTCAAAGTCGGCACAAAAATAGCTGAATTTTCCAGAGTTAATTTGCCTTTTTAAATTAATTTAATCGATCAGCGGAGACCAGAGAAATCGATTGTTCAATTTTATAATTTTTTACATTTTCTTAAAACCTTCATATCTTCTAAACGGAGCGTCGTAGAGGGGTCAAAGTCTGCACAAAAATAGCTGAATTTTCCAGAGTTAATTTTCCTTTTTAAATTAATTTAATCGATCAGCGGAGACCAGAGAAATCGATTGTTCAATTTTATAATTTTTTACATTTTCTTAAAACCTTCATATCTTCTAAACGGAGCGTCGTAGAGGGGTCAAAGTCGGCACAAAAATAGCTGAATTTTCCAGAGTTAATTTGCCTTTTTAAATTAATTTAATCGATCAGCGGAGACCAGAGAAATCGATTGTTCAATTTTATAATTTTTCCATTTTCTTAAAACCTTCATATCTTCTAAACGGAGCGTCGTAGAGGGGTCAAAGTTGGCACAATTATAGCTGGATTTTCCAGAGTTAATTGGCCTTTTTAAATTAATTTAATCGATTAGCGGAGACCATAGAAATCGATTGTTCAATTTTATATTTTTTTTAAATTTTCTTAAAACCTTCATATCTTCTAAACGGAGCGTCGTAGAGGGGTCAAAGTTGGCATATTTTATATTTATTTTTAATTTTCTTAAAACCTTCATATCTTCTAAACGGAGCGTCGTAGAGGGGTCAAAGTTGGCACAAAAATAGCTGAATTTTCCAGGGTTAATTTGCCTTTTTAAATTAATTTAATCGATCAGCGGAGACCAGAGAAATCGATTGTTCAATTTTATAATTTTTCCATTTTCTTAAAACCTTCATATCTTCTAAACGGAGCGTCGTAGAGGGGTCAAAGTTGGCACAATTATAGCTGGATTTTCCAGAGTTAATTGGCCTTTTTAAATTAATTTAATCGATCAGCGGAGACCAGAGAAATCGATTGTTCAATTTTATAATTTTTTACATTTTCTTAAAACCGTCATATCTTTTAAACGGAGCGTCGTAGAGGGGTCAAAGTTGGCACATTTATAGCTGGATTAATTGGCCTTTTTAAATTAATTTAATCGATCAGCGGAGACCAGAGAAATCGCTTGTTCAATTTTATATTTTTTTAAATTTTCTTAAAACCTTCATATCTTCTAAACGGAGCGTCGTAGAGGGGTCAAAGTTGGCATATTTTATATTTATTTTTAATTTTCTTAAAACCTTCATATCTTCTAAACGGAGCGTCGTAGAGGGGTAGCTGAATTTTCCAGCTGAATTTTCCAGGGTTAATTTGCCTTTTTAAATTAATTTAATCGATCAGCGGAGACCAGAGAAATCGCTTGTTCAATTTTATATTTTTTTAAATTTTCTTAAAACCTTCATATCTTCTAAACGGAGCGTCGTAGAGGGGTCAAAGTTGGCATATTTTATATTTATTTTTAATTTTCTTAAAACCTTCATATCTTCTAAACGGAGCGTCGTAGAGGGGTAGCTGAATTTTCCAGCTGAATTTTCCAGGGTTAATTTGCCTTTTTAAATTAATTTAATCGATCAGCGGAGACCAGAGAAATCGATTGTTCAATTTTATATTTTTTTACATTTTCTTAAAACCTTCATATCTTCTAAACGGAGCGTCGTAGAGGGGTCAAAGTTGGCACAATTATAGCTGGATTTTCCAGAGTTAATTGGCCTTTTTAAATTAATTTAATCGATCAGCGGAGACCAGAGAAATCGATTGTTCAATTTTATAATTTTTTACATTTTCTTAAAACCGTCATATCTTTTAAACGGAGCGTCGTAGAGGGGTCAAAGTTGGCACATTTATAGCTGGATTAATTGGCCTTTTTAAATTAATTTAATCGATCAGCGGAGACCAGAGAAATCGCTTGTTCAATTTTATATTTTTTTAAATTTTCTTAAAACCTTCATATCTTCTAAACGGAGCGTCGTAGAGGGGTCAAAGTTGGCATATTTTATATTTATTTTTAATTTTCTTAAAACCTTCATATCTTCTAAACGGAGCGTCGTAGAGGGGTCAAAGTTGGCACAAAAATAGCTGAATTTTCCAGGGTTAATTTGCCTTTTTAAATTAATTTAATCGATCAGCGGAGACCAGAGAAATCGATTGTTCAATTTTATATTTTTTTTACATTTTCTTAAAACCTTCATATCTTCTAAACGGAGCGTCGTAGAGGGGTCAAAGTTGGCACAATTATAGCTGGATTTTCCAGAGTTAATTGGCCTTTTTAAATTAATTTAATCGATCAGCGGAGACCAGAGAAATCGATTGTTCAATTTTATAATTTTTTACATTTTCTTAAAACCGTCATATCTTCTAAACGGAGCGTCGTAGAGGGGTCAAAGTTGGCATATTTTATATTTATTTTTAATTTTCTTAAAACCTTCATATCTTCTAAACGGAGCGTCGTAGAGGGGTCAAAGTCGGCACAAAAATAGCTGAATTTTCCAGAGTTAATTTGCCTTTTTAAATTAATTTAATCGATCAGCGGAGACCAGAGAAATCGATTGTTCAATTTTATAATTTTTCCATTTTCTTAAAATCTTCATATCTTCTAAACGGAGCGTCGTAGAGGGGTCAAAGTTGGCACAATTATAGCTGGATTTTCCAGAGTTAATTGGCCTTTTTAAATTAATTTAATCGATTAGCGGAGACCATAGAAATAGATTGTTCAATTTTATATTTTTTTAAATTTTTTTAAAACCTTCATATCTTCTAAACGGAGCGTCGTAGAGGGGTCAAAGTTGGCATATTTTATATTTATTTTTAATTTTCTTAAAACCTTCATATCTTCTAAACGGAGCGTCGTAGAGGGGTCAAAGTTGGCACAAAAATAGCTGAATTTTCCAGAGTTAATTGGCCTTTTTAAATTAATTTAATCGATCAGCGGAGACCAGAGAAATCGATTGTTCAATTTTATAATTTTTTACATTTTCTTAAAACCGCAGCGGAGACCAGAGAAATCGATTGTTCAATTTTACATTTTTTTAAATTTTCTTAAAACCTTCATATCTTCTAAACGGAGCGTCGTAGAGGGGTCAAAGTCGGCACAAAAATAGCTGAATTTTCCAGAGTTAATTTGCCTTTTTAAATTAATTTAATCGATCAGCGGAGACCAGAGAAATCGATTGTTCAATTTTATAATTTTTTACATTTTCTTAAAACCTTCATATCTTCTAAACGGAGCGTCGTAGAGGGGTCAAAGTCTGCACAAAAATAGCTGAATTTTCCAGAGTTAATTTTCCTTTTTAAATTAATTTAATCGATCAGCGGAGACCAGAGAAATCGATTGTTCAATTTTATAATTTTTTACATTTTCTTAAAACCTTCATATCTTCTAAACGGAGCGTCGTAGAGGGGTCAAAGTCGGCACAAAAATAGCTGAATTTTCCAGAGTTAATTTGCCTTTTTAAATTAATTTAATCGATCAGCGGAGACCAGAGAAATCGATTGTTCAATTTTATAATTTTTCCATTTTCTTAAAACCTTCATATCTTCTAAACGGAGCGTCGTAGAGGGGTCAAAGTTGGCACAATTATAGCTGGATTTTCCAGAGTTAATTGGCCTTTTTAAATTAATTTAATCGATTAGCGGAGACCATAGAAATCGATTGTTCAATTTTATATTTTTTTTAAATTTTCTTAAAACCTTCATATCTTCTAAACGGAGCGTCGTAGAGGGGTCAAAGTTGGCATATTTTATATTTATTTTTAATTTTCTTAAAACCTTCATATCTTCTAAACGGAGCGTCGTAGAGGGGTCAAAGTTGGCACAAAAATAGCTGAATTTTCCAGGGTTAATTTGCCTTTTTAAATTAATTTAATCGATCAGCGGAGACCAGAGAAATCGATTGTTCAATTTTATAATTTTTCCATTTTCTTAAAACCTTCATATCTTCTAAACGGAGCGTCGTAGAGGGGTCAAAGTTGGCACAATTATAGCTGGATTTTCCAGAGTTAATTGGCCTTTTTAAATTAATTTAATCGATCAGCGGAGACCAGAGAAATCGATTGTTCAATTTTATAATTTTTTACATTTTCTTAAAACCGTCATATCTTTTAAACGGAGCGTCGTAGAGGGGTCAAAGTTGGCACATTTATAGCTGGATTAATTGGCCTTTTTAAATTAATTTAATCGATCAGCGGAGACCAGAGAAATCGCTTGTTCAATTTTATATTTTTTTAAATTTTCTTAAAACCTTCATATCTTCTAAACGGAGCGTCGTAGAGGGGTCAAAGTTGGCATATTTTATATTTATTTTTAATTTTCTTAAAACCTTCATATCTTCTAAACGGAGCGTCGTAGAGGGGTAGCTGAATTTTCCAGCTGAATTTTCCAGGGTTAATTTGCCTTTTTAAATTAATTTAATCGATCAGCGGAGACCAGAGAAATCGCTTGTTCAATTTTATATTTTTTTAAATTTTCTTAAAACCTTCATATCTTCTAAACGGAGCGTCGTAGAGGGGTCAAAGTTGGCATATTTTATATTTATTTTTAATTTTCTTAAAACCTTCATATCTTCTAAACGGAGCGTCGTAGAGGGGTCAAAGTTGGCACAAAAATAGCTGAATTTTCCAGGGTTAATTTGCCTTTTTAAATTAATTTAATCGATCAGCGGAGACCAGAGAAATCGATTGTTCAATTTTATATTTTTTTTACATTTTCTTAAAACCTTCATATCTTCTAAACGGAGCGTCGTAGAGGGGTCAAAGTTGGCACAATTATAGCTGGATTTTCCAGAGTTAATTGGCCTTTTTAAATTAATTTAATCGATCAGCGGAGACCAGAGAAATCGATTGTTCAATTTTATAATTTTTTACATTTTCTTAAAACCGTCATATCTTCTAAACGGAGCGTCGTAGAGGGGTCAAAGTTGGCATATTTTATATTTATTTTTAATTTTCTTAAAACCTTCATATCTTCTAAACGGAGCGTCGTAGAGGGGTCAAAGTCAGCACAAAAATAGCTGAATTTTCCAGAGTTAATTTGCCTTTTTAAATTAATTTAATCGATCAGCGGAGACCAGAGAAATCGATTGTTCAATTTTATAATTTTTCCATTTTCTTAAAATCTTCATATCTTCTAAACGGAGCGTCGTAGAGGGGTCAAAGTTGGCACAATTATAGCTGGATTTTCCAGAGTTAATTGGCCTTTTTAAATTAATTTAATCGATTAGCGGAGACCATAGAAATAGATTGTTCAATTTTATATTTTTTTAAATTTTTTTAAAACCTTCATATCTTCTAAACGGAGCGTCGTAGAGGGGTCAAAGTTGGCATATTTTATATTTATTTTTAATTTTCTTAAAACCTTCATATCTTCTAAACGGAGCGTCGTAGAGGGGTCAAAGTTGGCACAAAAATAGCTGAATTTTCCAGAGTTAATTGGCCTTTTTAAATTAATTTAATCGATCAGCGGAGACCAGAGAAATCGATTGTTCAATTTTATAATTTTTTACATTTTCTTAAAACCGCAGCGGAGACCAGAGAAATCGATTGTTCAATTTTACATTTTTTTAAATTTTCTTAAAACCTTCATATCTTCTAAACGGAGCGTCGTAGAGGGGTCAAAGTCGGCACAAAAATAGCTGAATTTTCCAGAGTTAATTTGCCTTTTTAAATTAATTTAATCGATCAGCGGAGACCAGAGAAATCGATTGTTCAATTTTATAATTTTTTACATTTTCTTAAAACCTTCATATCTTCTAAACGGAGCGTCGTAGAGGGGTCAAAGTCTGCACAAAAATAGCTGAATTTTCCAGAGTTAATTTTCCTTTTTAAATTAATTTAATCGATCAGCGGAGACCAGAGAAATCGATTGTTCAATTTTATAATTTTTTACATTTTCTTAAAACCTTCATATCTTCTAAACGGAGCGTCGTAGAGGGGTCAAAGTCGGCACAAAAATAGCTGAATTTTCCAGAGTTAATTTGCCTTTTTAAATTAATTTAATCGATCAGCGGAGACCAGAGAAATCGATTGTTCAATTTTATAATTTTTCCATTTTCTTAAAACCTTCATATCTTCTAAACGGAGCGTCGTAGAGGGGTCAAAGTTGGCACAATTATAGCTGGATTTTCCAGAGTTAATTGGCCTTTTTAAATTAATTTAATCGATTAGCGGAGACCATAGAAATCGATTGTTCAATTTTATATTTTTTTTAAATTTTCTTAAAACCTTCATATCTTCTAAACGGAGCGTCGTAGAGGGGTCAAAGTTGGCATATTTTATATTTATTTTTAATTTTCTTAAAACCTTCATATCTTCTAAACGGAGCGTCGTAGAGGGGTCAAAGTTGGCACAAAAATAGCTGAATTTTCCAGGGTTAATTTGCCTTTTTAAATTAATTTAATCGATCAGCGGAGACCAGAGAAATCGATTGTTCAATTTTATAATTTTTCCATTTTCTTAAAACCTTCATATCTTCTAAACGGAGCGTCGTAGAGGGGTCAAAGTTGGCACAATTATAGCTGGATTTTCCAGAGTTAATTGGCCTTTTTAAATTAATTTAATCGATCAGCGGAGACCAGAGAAATCGATTGTTCAATTTTATAATTTTTTACATTTTCTTAAAACCGTCATATCTTTTAAACGGAGCGTCGTAGAGGGGTCAAAGTTGGCACATTTATAGCTGGATTAATTGGCCTTTTTAAATTAATTTAATCGATCAGCGGAGACCAGAGAAATCGCTTGTTCAATTTTATATTTTTTTAAATTTTCTTAAAACCTTCATATCTTCTAAACGGAGCGTCGTAGAGGGGTCAAAGTTGGCATATTTTATATTTATTTTTAATTTTCTTAAAACCTTCATATCTTCTAAACGGAGCGTCGTAGAGGGGTAGCTGAATTTTCCAGCTGAATTTTCCAGGGTTAATTTGCCTTTTTAAATTAATTTAATCGATCAGCGGAGACCAGAGAAATCGCTTGTTCAATTTTATATTTTTTTAAATTTTCTTAAAACCTTCATATCTTCTAAACGGAGCGTCGTAGAGGGGTCAAAGTTGGCATATTTTATATTTATTTTTAATTTTCTTAAAACCTTCATATCTTCTAAACGGAGCGTCGTAGAGGGGTAGCTGAATTTTCCAGCTGAATTTTCCAGGGTTAATTTGCCTTTTTAAATTAATTTAATCGATCAGCGGAGACCAGAGAAATCGATTGTTCAATTTTATATTTTTTTACATTTTCTTAAAACCTTCATATCTTCTAAACGGAGCGTCGTAGAGGGGTCAAAGTTGGCACAATTATAGCTGGATTTTCCAGAGTTAATTGGCCTTTTTAAATTAATTTAATCGATCAGCGGAGACCAGAGAAATCGATTGTTCAATTTTATAATTTTTTACATTTTCTTAAAACCGTCATATCTTTTAAACGGAGCGTCGTAGAGGGGTCAAAGTTGGCACATTTATAGCTGGATTAATTGGCCTTTTTAAATTAATTTAATCGATCAGCGGAGACCAGAGAAATCGCTTGTTCAATTTTATATTTTTTTAAATTTTCTTAAAACCTTCATATCTTCTAAACGGAGCGTCGTAGAGGGGTCAAAGTTGGCATATTTTATATTTATTTTTAATTTTCTTAAAACCTTCATATCTTCTAAACGGAGCGTCGTAGAGGGGTCAAAGTTGGCACAAAAATAGCTGAATTTTCCAGGGTTAATTTGCCTTTTTAAATTAATTTAATCGATCAGCGGAGACCAGAGAAATCGATTGTTCAATTTTATATTTTTTTTACATTTTCTTAAAACCTTCATATCTTCTAAACGGAGCGTCGTAGAGGGGTCAAAGTTGGCACAATTATAGCTGGATTTTCCAGAGTTAATTGGCCTTTTTAAATTAATTTAATCGATCAGCGGAGACCAGAGAAATCGATTGTTCAATTTTATAATTTTTTACATTTTCTTAAAACCGTCATATCTTCTAAACGGAGCGTCGTAGAGGGGTCAAAGTTGGCATATTTTATATTTATTTTTAATTTTCTTAAAACCTTCATATCTTCTAAACGGAGCGTCGTAGAGGGGTCAAAGTTGGCACAAAAATAGCTGAATTTTCCAGAGTTAATTGGCCTTTTTAAATTAATTTAATCGATCAGCGGAGACCAGAGAAATCGATTGTTCAATTTTATAATTTTTTACATTTTCTTAAAACCTTCATATCTTCTAAACGGAGCGTCGTAGAGGGGTCAAAGTTGGCATATTTTATATTTATTTTTAATTTTCTTAAAACCTTCATATCTTCTAAACGGAGCGTCGTAGAGGGGTCAAAGTTGGCATATTTTATATTTATTTTTAATTTTCTTAAAACCTTCATATCTTCTAAACGGAGACTCGTAGAGGGGTCAAAGTTGGCACAATTATAGCTGGATTTTCCAGAGTTAATTTGCCTTTTTAAATTAATTTAATCGATCAGCGGAGACCAGAGAAATCGATTGTTCAATTTTATAATTTTTTACATTTTCTTAAAACCTTCATATCTTCTAAACGGAGCGTCGTAGAGGGGTCAAAGTTGGCATATTTTATATTTATTTTTAATTTTCTTAAAACCTTCATATCTTCTAAACGGAGCGTCGTAGAGGGGTCAAAGTTGGCACAAAAATAGCTGAATTTTCCAGGGTTAATTTGCCTTTTTAAATTAATTTAATCGATCAGCGGAGACCAGAGAAATCGATTGTTCAATTTTATATTTTTTTTACATTTTCTTAAAACCTTCATATCTTCTAAACGGAGCGTCGTAGAGGGGTCAAAGTTGGCACAATTATAGCTGGATTTTCCAGAGTTAATTGGCCTTTTTAAATTAATTTAATCGATCAGCGGAGACCAGAGAAATCGATTGTTCAATTTTATAATTTTTTACATTTTCTTAAAACCTTCATATCTTCTAAACGGAGCGTCGTAGAGGGGTCAAAGTTGGCATATTTTATATTTATTTTTAATTTTCTTAAAACCTTCATATCTTCTAAACGGAGCGTCGTAGAGGGGTCAAAGTTGGCATATTTTATATTTATTTTTAATTTTCTTAAAACCTTCATATCTTCTAAACGGAGACTCGTAGAGGGGTCAAAGTTGGCACAATTATAGCTGGATTTTCCAGAGTTAATTTGCCTTTTTAAATTAATTTAATCGATCAGCGGAGACCAGAGAAATCGATTGTTCAATTTTATAATTTTTTACATTTTCTTAAAACCGTCATATCTTTTAAACGGAGCGTCGTAGAGGGGTCAAAGTTGGCACATTTATAGCTGGATTAATTGGTCTTTTTAAATTAATTTAATCGATCAGCGGAGACCAGAGAAATCGATTGTTCAATTTTATAATTTTTTACATTTTCTTAAAACCTTCATATCTTCTAAACGGAGCGTCGTAGAGGGGTCAAAGTTGGCATATTTTATATTTATTTTTAATTTTCTTAAAACCTTCATATCTTCTAAACGGAGCGTCGTAGAGGGGTCAAAGTTGGCACAATTATAGCTGGATTTTCCAGAGTTAATTTGCCTTTTTAAATTAATTTAATCGATCAGCGGAGACCAGAGAAATCGATTGTTCAATTTTATAATTTTTCCATTTTCTTAAAATCTTCATATCTTCTAAACGGAGCGTCGTAGAGGGGTCAAAGTTGGCACAATTATAGCTGGATTTTCCAGAGTTAATTGGCCTTTTTAAATTAATTTAATCGATTAGCGGAGACCATAGAAATCGATTGTTCAATTTTATATTTTTTTAAATTTTCTTAAAACCTTCATATCTTCTAAACGGAGCGTCGTAGAGGGGTCAAAGTTGGCATATTTTATATGCCAACCAAAAATAGCTGAATTTTCCAGGGTTAATTTGCCTTTTTAAATTAATTTAATCGATCAGCGGAGACCAGAGAAATCGATTGTTCAATTTTATATTTTTTTTACATTTTCTTAAAACCTTCATATCTTCTAAACGGAGCGTCGTAGAGGGGTCAAAGTTGGCACAATTATAGCTGGATTTTCCAGAGTTAATTGGCCTTTTTAAATTAATTTAATCGATCAGCGGATACCAGAGAAATCGATTGTTCAATTTTATAATTTTTTACATTTTCTTAAAACCGTCATATCTTCTAACGGAGCGTCGTAGAGGGGTCAAAGTTGGCATATTTTATATTTATTTTTAATTTTCTTAAAACCTTCATATCTTCTAAACGGAGCGTCGTAGAGGGGTCAAAGTTGGCACAAAAATAGCTGAATTTTCCAGAGTTAATTGGCCTTTTTAAATTAATTTAATCGATCAGCGGAGACCAGAAAAATCGATTGTTCAATTTTATAATTTTTCCATTTTCTTAAAATCTTCATATCTTCTAAACGGAGCGTCGTAGAGGGGTCAAAGTTGGCACAATTATAGCTGGATTTTCCAGAGTTAATTGGCCTTTTTAAATTAATTTAATCGATTAGCGGAGACCATAGAAATCGATTGTTCAATTTTATATTTTTTTAAATTTTCTTGAAACCTTCATATCTTCTAAACGGAGCGTCGTAGAGGGGTCAAAGTTGGCATATTTTATATGCCAACCAAAAATAGCTGAATTTTCCAGGGTTAATTTGCCTTTTTAAATTAATTTAATCGATCAGCGGAGACCAGAGAAATCGATTGTTCAATTTTATATTTTTTTTACATTTTCTTAAAACCTTCATATCTTCTAAACGGAGCGTCGTAGAGGGGTCAAAGTTGGCACAATTATAGCTGGATTTTCCAGAGTTAATTGGCCTTTTTAAATTAATTTAATCGATCAGCGGATACCAGAGAAATCGATTGTTCAATTTTATAATTTTTTACATTTTCTTAAAACCGTCATATCTTCTAAACGGAGCGTCGTAGAGGGGTCAAAGTTGGCATATTTTATATTTATTTTTAATTTTCTTAAAACCTTCATATCTTCTAAACGGAGCGTCGTAGAGGGGTCAAAGTTGGCACAAAAATAGCTGAATTTTCCAGAGTTAATTGGCCTTTTTAAATTAATTTAATCGATCAGCGGAGACCAGAAAAATCGATTGTTCAATTTTATAATTTTTCCATTTTCTTAAAATCTTCATATCTTCTAAACGGAGCGTCGTAGAGGGGTCAAAGTTGGCACAATTATAGCTGGATTTTCCAGAGTTAATTGGCCTTTTTAAATTAATTTAATCGATTAGCGGAGACCATAGAAATCGATTGTTCAATTTTATATTTTTTTAAATTTTCTTAAAACCTTCATATCTTCTAAACGGAGCGTCGTAGAGGGGTCAAAGTTGGCATATTTTATATTTATTTTTAATTTTCTTAAAACCTTCATATCTTCTAAACGGAGCGTCGTAGAGGGGTCAAAGTTGTCACATTTATAGCTGGATTTTCCAGAGTTAATTTGCCTTTTTAAATTAATTTAATCGATCAGCGTAGACCAGAGAAATCGATTGTTCAATTTTATAATTTTTTACATTTTCTTAAAACCTTCATATCTTCTAAACGGAGCGTCGTAGAGGGGTCAAAGTTGTCACATTTATAGCTGGATTTTCCAGAGTTAATTTGCCTTTTTAAATTAATTTAATCGATCAGCGGAGACCAGAGAAATCGATTATTCAATTTTATAATTTTTTACATTTTCTTAAAAGCTTCATATCTTCTAAACGGAGCGTCGTTGAGGGGTCAAAGTTGGCATATTTTATATTTATTTTTAATTTTCTTAAAACCTTCATATCTTCTAAACGGAGCGTCGTAGAGGGGTCGAAGTTGGCATATTTTATATTTATTTTTAATTTTCTTAAAACCTTCATATCTTCTAAACGGAGCGTCGTAGAGGGGTCAAAGTTGGCACAAGTATAGCTGGATTATCCAGAGGTAATTTGCCGTTTTAAATTAATTTAATCGATCAGCGGAGACCAGAGAAATCGATTGTTCAATATTATATTTATTTTTAATTTTCTTAAAACCTTCATATCTTCTAAACGGAGCGTCGTAGAGGGGTCAAAGTTGGCATATTTTATATTTATTTTTAATTTTCTTAAAACCTTCATATCTTCTAAACGGAGCGTCGTAGAGGGGTCAAAGTTGGCACAATTATAGCTGGATTATCCAGAGGTAATTTGCCTTTTTAAATTAATTTAATCGATCAGCGAAGACCAGAGAAATCGATTGTTCAATATTATATTTATTTTTAATTTTCTTAAAACCTTCATATCTTCTAAACGGAGCGTCGTAGAGGGGTCAAAGTTGGCACAATTATGGCTGGATTTTCCAGAGTTAATTTGCCTTTTTAAATTAATTTAATCGATCAGCGGAGACCAGAGAAATCGATTGTTCAATTTTATTTTTTTTTAATTTTCTTAAAACCTTCATATCTTCTAAACGGAGCGTCGTAGAGGGGTCAAAGTTGGCATATATTATATTTATTTTTAATTTTCTTAAAACCTTCATATCTTCTAAAAGGAGCGTCGTAGAGGGGTCAAAGTTGGCACAAGTATAGCTGGATTATCCAGAGGTAATTTGCCGTTTTAAATTAATTGAATCGATCAGCGGAGACCAGAGAAATCGATTGTTCAATATTATATTTATTTTTAATTTTCTTAAAACCTTCATATCTTCTAAACGGAGCGTCGTAGAGCGGTCAAAGTTGGCACAATTATGGCTGGATTTTCCAGAGTTAATTTGCCTTTTTAAATTAATTTAATCGATCAGCGGAGACCAGAGAAATCGATTGTTCAATTTTATTTTTTTTTAATTTTCTTAAAACCTTCATATCTTCTAAACGGAGCGTCGTAGAGGGGTCAAAGTTGGCACAATTATAGCTGGATTATCCAGAGGTAATTGGCTTTTTAAATTAATTTAATTGATCAGCGGAGACCAGAGAAATCGATTGTTCAATATTATATTTATTTTTAATTTTCTTAAAACCTTCATATCTTCTAAACGGAGCGTCGTAGAGGGGTCAAAGTTGGCACAATTATGGCTGGATTTTCCAGAGTTAATTTGCCTTTTTAAATTAATTTAATCGATCAGCGGAGACCAGAGAAATCGATTGTTCAATTTTATTTTTTTTTAATTTTCTTAAAACCTTCATATCTTCTAAACGGAGCGTCGTAGAGGGGTCAAAGTTGGCATATATTATATTTATTTTTAATTTTCTTAAAACCTTCATATCTTCTAAACGGAGCGTCGTAGAGGGGTCAAGTTGGCACAATTATAGCTGGATTATCCAGAGGTAATTTGCCTTTTTAAATTAATTTAATCGATCAGCGTAGACCAGAGAAATCGATTGTTCAATATTATATTTATTTTTAATTTTCTTAAAACCTTCATATCTTCTAAACGGAGCGTCGTAGAGGGGTCAAAGTTGGCACAATTATGGCTGGATTTTCCAGAGTTAATTTGCCTTTTGAAATTAATTTAATCGATCAGCGGAGACCAGAGAAATCGATTGTTCAATTTTATATTTATTTTTAATTTTCTTAATACCTTCATATCTTCTAAACGGAGCGTCGTAGAGGGGTCAAAGTTGGCACAATTATAGCTGGATTTTCCAGAGGTAATTTGCCTTTTTAAATTAATTTAATCGATCAGCGGAGACCAGAGAAATCGATTGTTCAATTTTATATTTATTTTTAATTTTCTTAATACCTTCATATCTTCTAAACGGAGCGTCGTAGAGGGGTCAAAGTTGGCACAATTATGGCTGGATTTTCCAGAGTTAATTTGCCTTTTGAAATTAATTTAATCGATCAGCGGAGACCAGAGAAATCGATTGTTCAATTTTATATTTATTTTTAATTTTCTTAATACCTTCATATCTTCTAAACGGAGCGTCGTAGAGGGGTCAAAGTTGGCACAATTATAGCTGGATTTTCCAGAGGTAATTTGCCTTTTTAAATTAATTTAATCGATCAGCGGAGACCAGAGAAATCGATTGTTCAATTTTATTTTTTTTTAATTTTCTTAAAACCTTCATATCTTCTAAACGGAGCGTCGTAGAGGGGTCAAAGTTGGCATATATTATATTTATTTTTAATTTTCTTAAAACCTTCATATCTTCTAAAAGGAGCGTCGTAGAGGGGTCAAAGTTGGCACAATTATAGCTGGATTATCCAGAGGTAATTTGCCTTTTTAAATTAATTTAATCGATCAGCGTAGACCAGAGAAATCGATTGTTCAATATTATATTTATTTTTAATTTTCTTAAAACCTTCATATCTTCTAAACGGAGCGTCGTAGAGGGGTCAAAGTTGGCACAATTATGGCTGGATTTTCCAGAGTTAATTTGCCTTTTTAAATTAATTTAATCGATCAGCGGAGACCAGAGAAATCGATTGTTCAATTTTATTTTTTTTTAATTTTCTTAAAACCTTCATATCTTCTAAACGGAGCGTCGTAGAGGGGTCAAAGTTGGCATATATTATATTTATTTTTAATTTTCTTAAAACCTTCATATCTTCTAAACGAAGCGTCGTAGAGGGGTCAAAGTTGGCACAATTATAGCTGGATTATCCAGAGGTAATTTGTCTTTTTAAATTAATTTAATCGATCAGCGGAGACCAGAGAAATCGATTGTTCAATTTTATTTTTTTTTAATTTTCTTAAAACCTTCATATCTTCTAAACGGAGCGTCGTAGAGGGGTCAAGTTGGCACAATTATAGCTGGATTTTCCAGAGGTAATTTGCCTTTTTAAATTAATTTAATCGATCAGCGGAGACCAGAGAAATCGACTGTTCAATTTTATATTTTTTTTAATTTTCTTAAAACCGTCATATCTTCTAAACGAAGCGTCGTAGAGGGGTAAAAGTTGGCATATTTTATATTTATTTTTAATTTTCTTAAAACCTCCATATCTTCTAAACGGAGCGTCGTAGAGGGGTCAAAGTTGGCATATTTTATATTTATTTTTAATTTTCTTAAAACCTTCATATCTTCTAAACGGAGCGTCGTAGAGGGGTCAAAGTTGGCATATTTTATATTTATTATTAATTTTCTTAAAACCTTCATATCTTCTAAACGGAGCGTCGTAGAGGGGTCAAAGTTGGCATATATTATATTTATTTTTAATTTTCTTAAAACCTTCATATCTTCTAAAAGGAGCGTCGTAGAGGGGTCAAAGTTGGCACAATTATAGCTGGATTTTCCAGAGGTAATTTGCCTTTTTAAATTAATTTAATCGATCAGCGGAGACCAGAGAAATCGACTGTTCAATTTTATATTTTTTTTAATTTTCTTAAAACCGTCATATCTTCTAAACGAAGCGTCGTAGAGGGGTAAAAGTTGGCATATTTTATATTTATTTTTAATTTTCTTAAAACCTTCATACTTCTAAACGGAGCGTCGTAGAGGGGTCAAAGTTGGCATATTTTATATTTATTTTTAATTTTCTTAAAACCTTCATATCTTCTAAACGGAGCGTCGTAGAGGGGTCAAAGTTGGCATATTTTATATTTATTATTAATTTTCTTAAAACCTTCATATCTTCTAAACGGAGCGTCGTAGAGGGGTCAAAGTTGGCACAAAAATAGCTGGATTTTCCAGAGTTAATTTGCCTTTTTAAATTAATTTAATCGATCAGCTGAGACCAGAAAAATCGATTGTTCAATTTTATATTGTTTTTAATTTTCTTAAAACCTTCATATCTTCTAAACGGAGCGTCGTAGAGGGGTCAAAGTTGGCACATTTTATATTTATTTTTAATTTTCCTAAAACCTTCATATCTTCTAAACGGAGCGTCGTAGACGGGTCAAAGTTGGCACATTTTATATTTATTTTAAATTTTCTTAAAACCTTCATATCTTCTAAACGGAGCGTCGTAGACGGGTCAAAGTTGGCACATTTTATATTTATTTTAAATTTTCTTAAAACCTTCATATCTTCTAAACGGAGCGTCGTAGAGGGGTCAAAGTTGGCACATTTATAGCTGGATTTTCCAGAGTTAATTTGCCTTTTAAATTAATTTAATCGATCAGCGGAGACCAGAGAAATCGATTGTTCAATTCTTAAAACCTTCATATCTTCTAAACAGAGCGTCGTAGAGGGGTCAAAGTTGGCACATTTATAGCTGAATTTTCCAGAGTTAATTTGCCTTTTAAATTAATTTAATCGATTAGCGGAGACCAGAGAAATCGATTGTTCAATTTTATCTATTTTTTTAATTTTCTTAAAACCTTCATATCTTCTAAACGGAGCATCGTAGAGGGGTCAAAGTTGGCACAATTATAGCTGGATTTTCCAGAGTGAATTTGCTTTTTTAAATTAATTTAATCGATCAGCGGAGACCAGAGAAATCGATTGTTAAATTTTATACTTTTTTTAATTTTCTTAAAATCTTCATATCTTCTAAACGGAGCGTCGTAGAGGGGTCAAAGCAGGCATATTTTATATTTATTTTTAATTTTCTTAAAACCTTCATATCTTCTAAACGGAGCGTCGTAGAGGGGTCAAAGTTGGCACAAAAATAGCTGGATTTTCCAGAGTTGATTTGCCTTTTTAAATTAATTTAATCGATCAGCGGAGACCAGAGAAATCGATTGTTAAATTTTATACTTTTTTTAATTTTCTTAAAATCTTCATATCTTCTAAACGGAGCGTCGTAGAGGGGTCAAAGCAGGCATATTTTATATTTATTTTTAATTTTCTTAAAACCTTCATATCTTCTAAACGGAGCGTCGTAGAGGGGTCAAAGTTGGCACATTTATAGCTGGATTTTCCAGAGTTAATTTGCCTTTTTAAATTAATTTAATCGATCAGCGGAGACCAGAGAAATCGATTGTTAAATTTTATACTTTTTTTTAATTTTCTTAAAATCTTCATATCTTCTAAACGGAGCGTCGTAGAGGGGTCAAAGCAGGCATATTTTATATTTATTTTTAATTTTCTTAAAACCTTCATATCTTCTAAACGGAGCGTCGTAGAGGGGTCAAAGTTGGCACAAAAATAGCTGAATTTTCCAGAGTTAATTTGCCTTTTTAAATTAATTTAATCGATCAGCGGAGACCAGAGAAATCGATTGTTAAATTTTATACTTTTTTTTAATTTTCTTAAAATCTTCATATCTTCTAAACGGAGCGTCGTAGAGGGGTCAAAGCAGGCATATTTTATATTTATTTTTAATTTTCTTAAAACCTTCATATCTTCTAAACGGAGCGTCGTAGAGGGGTCAAAGTTGGCACAATTATAGCTGGATTTTTCTGAGTTAATTTGCCTTTTTAAATTAATTTAATCGATCAGCGGAGACCAGAGAAATCGATTGTTCAATTTTATATTTTTTTTAATTTACTTAAAACCTTCATATCTTCTAAACGGAGCGTCGCAGAGGGGTCAAAGTTAGCACAATTATAGCTGAATTTTCCAGAGTTATTTTGCCTTTTTAAATTAATTTAATCGAGCAGCGGAGACCAGAGAAATCGATTGTTAAATTTTATATTTTTTAAATTTTCTTAAAACCTTCAAGTTGGCATCTAAACGGAGCATCGTAGAGGGGTCAAAGTTGGCACAATTATAGCTGGATTTTCCAGAGTGAATTTGCTTTTTTAAATTAATTTAATCGATCAGCGGAGACCAGAGAAATCGATTGTTAAATTTTATACTTTTTTTAATTTTCTTAAAATCTTCATATCTTCTAAACGGAGCGTCGTAGAGGGGTCAAAGCAGGCATATTTTATATTTATTTTTAATTTTCTTAAAACCTTCATATCTTCTAAACGGAGCGTCGTAGAGGGGTCAAAGTTGGCACAAAAATAGCTGGATTTTCCAGAGTTGATTTGCCTTTTTAAATTAATTTAATCGATCAGCGGAGACCAGAGAAATCGATTGTTAAATTTTATACTTTTTTTAATTTTCTTAAAATCTTCATATCTTCTAAACGGAGCGTCGTAGAGGGGTCAAAGCAGGCATATTTTATATTTATTTTTAATTTTCTTAAAACCTTCATATCTTCTAAACGGAGCGTCGTAGAGGGGTCAAAGTTGGCACATTTATAGCTGGATTTTCCAGAGTTAATTTGCCTTTTTAAATTAATTTAATCGATCAGCGGAGACCAGAGAAATCGATTGTTAAATTTTATACTTTTTTTTAATTTTCTTAAAATCTTCATATCTTCTAAACGGAGCGTCGTAGAGGGGTCAAAGCAGGCATATTTTATATTTATTTTTAATTTTCTTAAAACCTTCATATCTTCTAAACGGAGCGTCGTAGAGGGGTCAAAGTTGGCACAAAAATAGCTGAATTTTCCAGAGTTAATTTGCCTTTTTAAATTAATTTAATCGATCAGCGGAGACCAGAGAAATCGATTGTTAAATTTTATACTTTTTTTTAATTTTCTTAAAATCTTCATATCTTCTAAACGGAGCGTCGTAGAGGGGTCAAAGCAGGCATATTTTATATTTATTTTTAATTTTCTTAAAACCTTCATATCTTCTAAACGGAGCGTCGTAGAGGGGTCAAAGTTGGCACAATTATAGCTGGATTTTTCTGAGTTAATTTGCCTTTTTAAATTAATTTAATCGATCAGCGGAGACCAGAGAAATCGATTGTTCAATTTTATATTTTTTTTAATTTACTTAAAACCTTCATATCTTCTAAACGGAGCGTCGCAGAGGGGTCAAAGTTAGCACAATTATAGCTGAATTTTCCAGAGTTATTTTGCCTTTTTAAATTAATTTAATCGAGCAGCGGAGACCAGAGAAATCGATTGTTAAATTTTATATTTTTTAAATTTTCTTAAAACCTTCATATCTTCTAAACGGAGCGTCGTAGAGGGGTCAAAGTTGGCACAATTATAGGTGGATTTTCCAGAGTTAATTTGCCTTTTGAAATTAATTTAATCGATCAGCGGAGACCAGAGAAATCGATTGTTCAATTTTATATTTTTTTTAATTTTCTTAAAACCTTCATATCTTTTAAACGGAGCGTCGTAGAGGGGTCAAAGTTGGCATATTTTATATTTATTTTTAATTTTCTTAAAACCTTCATATCTTCTAAACGGAGCGTCGTTGAGGGGTCAAAGTTGGCACAAAAATAGCTGGATTTTCCAGAGTTAATTTGCCTTTTAAATTAATTTAATCGATTAGCGGAGACCAGAGAAATCGATTGTTCAATTTTATATTTTTTTTAATTTTCTTAAAGTCAAAGTTGGCACATTTTATATTTATTTTTAATTTTCTTAAAACCTTCATATCTTCTAAACAGAGCGTCGTAGAGGGGTAAAAGTTGGCACAATTATAGCTGGATTTTCCAGAGGTTATTTGCCTTTTTAATAAATTTAATCGATTAGCGGAGACCAGAGAAATCGATTGTTCAATTTTATATTTTTTTTAATTTTCTTAAAGTCAAAGTTGGCACATTTTATATCTTCATATCTTCTAAACGGAGCGTCGTAGAGGGGTCAAAGTTGGCACAATTATAGCTGGATTTTCCAGAGTTAATTTGCCTTTTTAAATTAATTCAATCGATCAGCGGAGACCAGAGAAATCGATTGTTCAATTTTATATTTTTTTTAATTTTCTTAAAACCTTCATATCTTCTAAACGGAGCGTCGTAGAGGGGTCAAAGTTGGCATATTTTATATTTATTTTTAATTTTCTTAAAACCTTCATATCTTCTAAACGGAGCGTCGTTGAGGGGTCAAAGTTGCCACAAAAATAGCTGGATTTTCCAGAGTTAATTTGCCTTTTAAATTAATTTAATCGATTAGCGGAGACCAGAGAAATCGATTGTTCAATTTTATATTTTTTTTTTAATTTTCTTAAAACATAAACGGAGCGTCGTAGAGGGGTCAAAGTTGGCACATTTTATATTTATTTTTAATTTTCTTAAAACTTTCATATATTCTAAACGGAGCGTCGTAGAGGGATCAAAGTTGGCACAAAAATAACTGGATTTTCCAGAGTTAATTTGCCTCTTTAAATTAATTTAATCGATTAGCTGAGACCAGAGAAATCGATTGTTCAATTTTTTATTTTTTTATTTTCTTAAAACCTTCATATCTTCTAAACGGAGCGTCGTAGAGGGGTCAAAGTTGGCATATTTTATATTTATATTTAATTTTCTTAAAACCTTCATATCTTCTAAACGGAGCGTCGTAGAGGGGTCAAAGTTGGCACATTTATTGCTGGATTTTCCAGAGTTAATTTGCCTTTTTAAATTAATTTAATCAATCAGCGGAAACCAGAGAAATCGATTGTTCAATTTTATATTTTTTTTAATTTTCTTAAAACCTTCATATCTTCTAAACGGAGCGTCGTAGAGGGGTCAAAGTTGGCACATTTTATATTAATTTTTGATTTTCTTAAAACCTTCATATCTTCTAAACGGAGCGTCGTAGAGGGGTCAAAGTTGGCACATTTATAGCTGGATTTTCCAGAGTTAATTTGCCTTTTGAAATTAATTTAATCGATCAGCGGAGACCAGAGAAATCGATTGTTCAATTTTATATTTTTTTTTTAATTTTCTTAAAACATAAACGGAGCGTCGTAGAGGGGTCAAAGTTGGCACATTTTATATTTATTTTTAATTTTCTTAAAACCTTCATATATTCTAAACGGAGCGTCGTAGAGGGATCAAAGTTGGCACAAAAATAACTGGATTTTCCAGAGTTAATTTGCCTCTTTAAATTAATTTAATCGATTAGCTGAGACCAGAGAAATCGATTGTTCAATTTTTTATTTTTTTATTTTCTTAAAACCTTCATATCTTCTAAAAGGAGCTTCGTAGAGGGGTCAAAGTTGGCACATTTTATATTTATTTTTAATTTTCTTAAAACCTTCATATATTCTAAACGGAGCGTCGTAGAGGGGTCAAAGTTGGCACATTTATAGCTGGATTTTCCAGAGTTAATTTGCCTTTTAAATTAATTTAATCGATTAGCGGAGACCAGAGAAATCGATTGTTCAATTTTATATTTTTTTTTCAATTTTCCTAAAACATTCATATCTTCTAAACGGAGCGTCGTAGACGGGTCAAAGTTGTCACATTTTTTATTTATTTTTAATTTTCTTAAAACCTTCATATCTTCTAAACGGAGCGTCGTAGAGGGGTCAAAGTTGGCGCAATTATAGCTGGATTTTCCAGAGTTAATTGGCCTTTTTAAATTAATTTAATCGATTAGCGGAGACCATAGAAATCGATTGTTCAATTTTATATTTTTTTTAAATTTTCTTAAAACCTTCATATCTTCTAAACGGAGCGTCGTAGAGGGGTCAAAGTTGGCATATTTTATATTTATTTTTAATTTTCTTAAAACCTTCATATCTTCTAAACGGAGCGTCGTAGAGGGGTCAAATTTGGCACAATTATAGCTGGATTTTCCAGAGTTAA
Organism: Dryomyza anilis; assembly: GCA_951804985.1. NCBI lineage: Eukaryota > Metazoa > Arthropoda > Insecta > Diptera > Dryomyzidae > Dryomyza > Dryomyza anilis. The sequence goes on along the minus strand of OX638130.1, from coordinate 4,010,074 downwards.
TTTGCCTTTTGAAATTAATTTAATCGATCAGCGGAGACCAGAGAAATCGATTGTTCAATTTTATATTTTTTTTTAATTTTCTTAAAACCTTCATATCTTCTAAACGGAGCGTCGTAGAGGGGTCAAAGTTGGCATATTTTATATTTATTTTTAATTTTCTTAAAACCTTCATATCTTCTAAACGGAGCGTCGTAGAGGGGTCAAAGTAGGCACAATTATAGCTGGATTTTCCGGAGCTCCTTCTAAACGGAGCGTCGTAGAGGGGTCAAAGTAGGCGCAATTATAGCTGGATTTTCATGTACCAAACGACAGCTTTAATAAAGGATTTTTTAACAGGGACGCTACAGAAGTAGAGCGACAGGGACAGCAAACGACGCCAAATTTCTTGCCGCTCTTTTGACATTTCTCTTCATTTCATGATGGAAAGATATACGAATTCGAATTTCGGTAGTAAATTTTAATAATTTCGACTCGTTGTTGGCTCGTATATCTTTCCACCATGAAATGGCAAACCTTGCTGAAGACCTTACTGAACCCTTGAAAAAAACTTTTGTAGCGCTCTTATTGCAAAACCCTTTATTCAGCAAAAACCATGCAGACTCCGACCCGTCTAGGACACTTCGTTTAAAAGTTATGAAGATTTTCAAAAAATGTTGAAATTCTGCAAATCAAAAAAATCTATGCTGACTTTCACCGTTATAGGACGTTGCGTTTTTAAGTTAAACATGTGATTACTCTGGTTTGTCTTGACCAATTTTAATGATTCTACCGCCTATTTATAACACATTAATACCCTATAAAATGTACAACAATTATGTTTAACTTATGATTAATTTATTTATGATATTTAACAAGAATATAATAATTTATATGCGATTATTGCCAATGAGCCCGCTACCATTCTCCTTCTTGCGTTTATTGACTGCTGCCTCTGCATCTGAATTTCTACCGCTCGACTTTCGCTTATTAGATTTGTGGGCTTTATTTATAGTGCGAGTTTCGTTTGCTGCTATGCCACGCAAATGCTGCAATGGAATTGGCTGCACAACGGGCAAAAGTGGGCCCGCCACCACTAGCTCCGAATCCAGGCGCTCCGTTTTGATAGCGCGCTGCAATAGGGCGCCCGGCGCTATCATCAACAGATTATTGCTGCGTTGCATTTGTGCGATGTTGCCAAGTGTTGTTGTACGATCACAACGCACATGAAAACCACTAGAATTTGCTCTTAAGGTGCTGCTGCCGGCGACAAGCAACTGGGCGGCAGCAGCACCAACAGCAGCGGCGGCGGCTGCTGCTGAATGTCCGTTCGTCATACGTTTGTCATTGTTGTTGGGTTCGTTTTCCTCCGCCTCGTTGAAACGACGTTCTTCCTGTTGGCGTTGCCACTCTAATACGTTGCTCAGCAGTTTAATATACTTGATGGCCATGCGTAGAATTTCATTCTTGGAAAGTTTCTTGTCTGGCGGATGTGTTGGCACCAGTTTACGTAACTCGGCGAAGGCGCCCGATACGTTCTGTTGACGCCAGCGTTCGCGTGTGTTCGTGAATACTTTACGCACCACGCCGCCGACAACTATGTGGCCATTTTTAATGTGGCTGTCAGCGATGCCACCTAGTGGAGGTGATGAGCTCTGTAATGGCGGCTGCAGTATGTTGCCGTTGCGTGGTGAAGCATTTTGCGAACGCGACGAAGATGCTGTGAATATAATAAAAAAATGGATATATAAAAATGAGGAGTGAAAAAAATTGACAATCTATTCATTCTGTATTTTTTATTCTCCGTATATATCTATCTATAATCTATCTATATTTATTTTCTTCTTTCTTTGTTTTTGTGACTTTATTTATTTGTATCTTTCATTATTTCTCTTATTTCTTGTTCCATTCCTTATAAATTGACAAAATTGTCTCCTTTTTTTATTTCTCCCATTATGTTCTATATTTTTCTCTATTTATTTTTCTCTATTTATTTTCTTTATCGCTTCTCATTTGTATATTTTTCGTACATCGAAATTATGTGATACGATATTTAAAAACAGTCTCGATATTTAGATATTTTTCTATTCGATATCGAATCGATTTCGATACACCGAAGTTTGTTTTATCAATGTTTGTTTGAGAAAGCTTTCGAAGGTGTCCGAGGCATAGCAGATTGGGTTCCCACATAAAATTCCTCATTTTTACTTAAAGAAATGTATATCTCATGTGTTTTGAAACCTTCTAACAGTTATGTGGGTATTTTAATCATATCTCTAGATCAAATAAGTGGTCCGTCTAAGGTAAATATGTAGGTGACACTATTTTTCGATTTTGCTATCCAGTATGCCAGTTGGATTTCGTTGCATTATTAGATGCGATAACAATCCAGAATCTTTTTTATTCCCGTTATGAAAAAACTACGATATGCACGTACATATCGTAGTTTTAGTGTTTAGTACGTTTTGATGTTCGATATTGGTACAATATCTGATTCGATATCGTACGAATTCTCCGACTTATTGTATCGTTCTCGCATCAATACCGAAAATATCGACAGACCGGATACTCTCACAATTTTCCAAAATCTTTTCCATGTAATGTTTTCGACATTATAATTTTACCTATCCCTATTTTGTATAATTTATCCTGTTTTTACACGATTTTTGAATAACACGATCAAAAAAGACTTATCCTGGACAAAAAAAAATCTAATTTGAATTATACAGAAGTTTTATCGAAATATTAATTTAGTAGTATATTTCTTTTTACTGTGTTTTTTTGTACACGATTTTTTATTTTACACATCATTTTCTGGAACGTATATACCATGAAAAAACAGAACTAGTTGTATATACATTTTTCCATTCTAATTAAAATAAATAATATGTGTTTAGTATTGATGATCATTTGCAAGAACAAGACAAGAAATGGTAATCTTGTTCTTACTCTTGTTCTTGCACGCTAAGTCTTGCTCTTATCCTTGCATAGGAATATATGATCTTGTTCTTGGTCTTGTTCTTGCTTGCAAGAATCTTGCAAAATTTTACTTTTTAAATTTTAAATAAAAGATCGGCGACAAATATCTTAAACTGCATATTAATTATGAAAACGAATAGAATTTGAACACTAATTGTATTTAAGTTACTTTTTTTTTCCATATTTTCAATTTCTTCAACAAAAAATATATATTTTTTTTACTAACAAAAAAATCCAATAACATAAAACTTTGAATTATACTTTAACATCAAATTAACTAATAAAAAGTAATTATATAAATCAAGTGATGTTGACGAGACAATTCAAAATCTCAATGCCATAATAAAATGAACATAAACATTCATAATAAATAGAGGGAATATTTCGTATAGGATTAAAAAAAATCCATATTCTACACGTACCGTATGTCAAGAAAACACAAATAATATCTTGCAGGGTAACATTTATCTTTGCGAACACAAACTCAAACGCTACAGAGCGAACACTAACAGAAAGAAGAGAATGCAACAATAACGAATTACGATGCGTATACACACACTTTCACAACGACAACTCACGTTGCTATCCTGCATCATCGCATGGCAACAAACGGACGCAAGACAACAGACAGACGCATGACAACGGACAGATGCATGTGTTTATCTAGTGCAGCTATCTAGTTGGCAACAACAACGAGTTTTCTTTGTGGTACAACAAATTTCTCGCCAAAAATTCTATCAAAATCTTGGATGATGCTATATTCGCATTTTTGTTGTTGTTGCACTTTCAAACGGATTTGTAAAAAAACAAATACACAAAAAACAATATTAGCTAAATGAGGTACACTGTGAAAATATTCATGTATTCATATAAAACACATCTACATTAATGTTCACGTTCATAAATATTTTGCACGCTTCCCATTGTTACTTGTTGTTCAATATTTAGTATTATCATGAATTCTTTAGAATTTCATTATTACCTTAAACACATAATAAATACATTAAAATGATATAAAAACGCAAGAGTCTTGCTTTTCTTGCATTTCTTGCAGTGTTAGACTTGCATTTGGTCTTGTTCTTGCATTTCCTATCTTGCTCTTGTTCTTGCAAGAAAATCTCGATCTTGTTCTCGCTCTTGTTCTTGCACAAAAAGCAAGAAGAAGATGCAAGAACAAGAAATTTTTGATCATCACTAGTGTTTAATGAAACTACTTCTTTAAAGTTCTTGAATTATACCCTACCCTAAACGTGTAAATCATTTGTAACACCTGGAAGGAGGCGTGTCCGATATGGGGTATTCTTGACCTCCTGACTATTCTTGACCTCCTGAGTTATTTAAAGATATCCGACTGTCTGTCACGATTAGAGGAGAACTAGACGGTCTAAATCAATGAAACTGCGAAGCTAGATTACTTATATTCCTACACTCTCAGAAAATAATTGTTAAAATTTAACAATAATGTTGTTCAATTAACAATTATAATTGTTATCTATCTGGTATTAACAATGACATGACCACTTATATTCAAATACCTCTAACATCTACGGGTGTATTTTATTTTTAGCGACCTTTTTTATAAAAACCCTTTTACTTGGAGATCAAAAATACAAAAATTGTGTTCTTCTTGCGAACATATTACACAACAAAATGAAAATTCTTGAGCTATTACAAGTTTGCAACTAATTCCAGGATTCATAAAATCTGGAGACCTATGGACCACTTTAAACGGTAACCGCAAACACTATCATATATGTGTAGGGTATTTATAGACGACTTAGACTGACTATAACTTCCATAGAACTATCAACATTTTCCTATTTTAAAATTTCCCATGTGAACTAACTTTTCTTAATAATTTTAAAATGTAGTCGTTAAGTTTTACATTTACTAGATCTATATATAGAACTCACCTTCACCATGACTGCCATTGCTAAGTATGCAGTTGCGAAAATCTTCCTCATCCTCGTCGTCATCTTCGCTATCATTCAATGAGAAGTCATCGGATATATCACCATCCGATATAGACTCCGTCTTGTGGCTGTGCCGCTGAGATAACGTCACATGTGTTTTCGCGTATCCGGTAATCGCGTCGCCATTTTGACCATTTGTTAAAGTTGTCAGTCCATTAGTTGTAGGCTTATTATTATTAGTATTAGTCGTGGGCTCAGTTTTCGGTAAAACTCGCTGATTGCTCTTAAAATCAGCGCCATTATTTTTATTGTTTTGCTCAAAGTTTGAGGTGTTGCTGCTGCACACCGACGATGTTGAACTACGATCGTCACAATCACCATTTGTACCGGAGCCGGATGTATTGGCGGCTAACCAATCCATTTCAGATTTGTTTTAATTTGAAAAACTTTAAAAATTTAATTTAAGTTTAATTGAAGTTTTTCCTTTTTTTTTGTTTAATTTGCAACCATTTTTATTTTATTTCCGTTTATATTGTTGTACTGATGCATCCGTTACCGTTGACTTGCTATTTTCAACTGACAGACATTTTTACCAGAACTTTTGCAAATTGATTTTTAGCCAGTTTAGACGCCATAAACACACCCTTAAAATAGGCGGAGCTACAATCTATAGTGCTTGTTGTTGTCGCATGCAAAAGGAAAATCTACCCCTATCTTAGTGTTGCCACATGTTTTGGGTGCTGTAATTGATAAGTCAAACAAGTGGCATTGCGCTATAATCAATCTGAAGATAACAGTTTCAAAAACTGTTAGGTTATCTATTTTTAAAATAGATTTACAACAATTTTTGTACAATTATTTAAAACAATTCATACTTATTTTATATCGTCTTATCCTAGTATAGATTTTTTCAAACTTAATTTACTTATCTAATTTTCAAAAAAATCCAAGTAATATCTGACCAACGTCATCTAGCCATGTTTACGATAAGTTGGTGATTCATTCAACTACCTATACCCAGAAAAAAATTCCCTCAAATCCCATTAAAATTGGTCAATAGGACAATTATTGATTTAATAGTATACAAAATATAAATCTTTTCATATAAATCTTTTCTCACAACAGCTACCGCTCGCCAGTCAACCTACGAGAGTAAAATATTACCTAAGAACAGCTCTCACCACACCGTTCGGAATCAGCATTAAACTGTAGGTCCCACAACTTTGGCTATAACTATAACCTACAGTTTACAGTTTAATGCCGATTCCGAACGGTGTGGTGGAAGCTTTTCATATGCAATGTTTTACTCTCGTAGGTTTTCCATTGATTGCGTCATATATGTTTTTTATGAAAAGAAATCAATTTCTGCATAATAAGAATAATTCCACTTAGTTATTTTTTTGACAACTAAGCAGATATCTTTCTTGAAATTAAGAATTCTTTCGTTTAGCTGTATATCACTCCATATACTTCTTGATTCTTCTGGATTTTAGAAGTATTTTCCCTCCGTGTACCCAACTTGTAGGATCTATAGTTTAAACTGATTCCGAGGTTAAAGGCAATGGAGATTTCTGATTTTATGCTGAGAAGTAGCGCCACATATAAAAACAACATTATATTTTAGATGTTGACAGGCGTGGGAATTGATTCCTTTCATAGTCCTGCGCACTAACCACTGAGCTGCGGGCACTGTTCGACTTTAGTTCAATTTACAATTTTATAACAATTTTTGAATAATTCGGAGTAGCTGTTCTGTAATATGATGCTCGTTCATCTTCTCCACCCGTGAGTTACTCGTAATTTTGTGTATAACATGGAGTTTAAAATATTTTTTAAATTAAAACTTTTTTCATATTAAATACATATTGTGTGTACAGAAAAAGTGAATGGCTATATTCTCAGTGGTCAGTCGTATATAACATCCGGAAGGTGGCAGATTTGGACATTATCTACATTCTTAAACAGCGCCCAAAGGTCTGTCTGCATTGCATATCTCTTTGTTGCAAATGAACGATTACAGAAAACAAAGAGAGTTATATCAATGAAACTCCTTCCATATGTGTATTTCCTGTGGTACCGGACGGGTCATTCGTACGCTGAAATGCTTAATATCTCAGGGGAAAATTAATAAATTACCTTATTTTCGTGAACGGTATATTTAAATAGATCCAAACATCTGCAAAATATTAAGACATTCTATACAGTAGACCAAAAGATATACATTAAATAGACGGGACAGAAAACGGAAGTGCATTTTGAGGTTCATATGCGTATTTCCAGAGAAACGTCAACCACGACCGAAAAATTCAAAATGCTCAAATCAAAGTTACGTTACTATGAAATATTTCAATATACCAATTTTTCATGTACTTTGAGTAACCGAATTAATTAACTTTAAAGACATACAGCTACAAAATATTATTTTCTGTTTTTTCTGCTAACATTAATAATTATTTCTAAAGCCTATAAAATAATAATTCAAATTAAAATAACGGAAAAATTTCGATTTTTGTATAAGGGTATTCAATGTCGCGTCCAAAAATATACATTTATTACGATAGTAAACTGGAAAAATGTTTAAAGAGTTGAATCCACTCGGCATTTTCAAAAATGTAAACATCGATTATCTTGTAATTCAATAAAATTTTTGACAGCTAATTGAAATCTGTCCCGTCCGGAACTTTGAGTACCAAGAAGTATAAAAAATATAAAATTTTTTTTTTTCAAAAATAGTAATATAAAATAAAAAAAACTTAAAAAACATCTGAAAATTTGAATAGTACATCACTTTTCATTTCGTAATAATAATTATTAATATTGTCATATACAAAATTAATTTTAGCAAAAAATCATTGTGGAACGTCCGGAATTATTCTGCGATTTATTACGAAATAACTGTAAACTTTAGGAACAAAGTGTATATAAACAAAAATAAAGTCAATTGTCTCAGCTATGTTCCGAAATATTTCAAAAAAATATATTGCACACAAATAATATTTTTAGAATAAAATCGTACTAAGGACTGCGTCGAATAAAATTGTCCACTACAAAAATTAAAAAATCTAGAAATCTAGTAATCGAATTTTTATAGAATAAAATATTTTATTTTGCAAATTATTTTTAGATTTTAAAAAAATATAAAAAACCGGAAATTAATATTTTTTAATAAAAAGTTTTAATTTTTCCGGAACCCCTTCCATTAATGTTGTAATGGTAGTGTGCGACACCCTCACAGCTGCTGAAGACCACTTTCATTTTAAATTCTTGAAGGTCTTTGGACACTTTTTTTGTTGTCTTTATCTCCCATTTTACTAAAGACCAGTATCTCTCAATCGGCCTGAGTTCTGGACAGTTTGGTGGATTGGCTTCTCTAGGCACCAAAATCACTGCATTTTGTTGGATCCACTCTAAGGCCGTTTTGCTGTAGTGACATGAAGCGAGGCCAGGCCAAAAAAATGTGGACACTTCATGTTGGCGTAAAAATGGAAGCAATCTCTTTTGCAAGCATTCCTTCACATATATTTCGCTATTAATTGTACCCGATGTTACGAATGAGCTGCTCCTTTTTCCACAACTGCAAATTGCCTGCCAAACAAGGAATTTCTTTGGGAATTTTGTCATTTTTTTTGATTTGAATTTTTCAGCGACATTTCCTCGAGAATCGGCTGTATAAAATTCTTGCCCAGGTAGCTGAGAAAAGTCCGCTAAAACATAAGTTTCGCCGTCCATTATGCAGCAATCGAATTTTTTAAAAAATCTTGGTTCAGCTTTTTAGCTCGTTGTTTTGCGGTTTCATTCTTGACGGCATTTCTATCCGGAACTTTTTAGACCTTATACGTCTTCAGCCCAGCTTCTTTCTTAGTCCTACGCACAAAAGATTCTGAGCAACCCGCCTTTCTCGCCAATTTCCTTCCGGATATGCTTGGATCTTTCTTTAAAATATTCACAACCTTCTTCGACTTTTCACGATAATGTGGGCCTTTTTTTTACCAGAGCCTTTCTTCCGATCAATACTCAGGTCTTCCTTAAAGCGGTTGATAACGCGAGAAATGGTCTTAGGGTTAACCCCTACCTCCTTGGCAATTTTTTTAAAAGACCAACTAGGTTGTTTTTGAAAAATTTTAATTATATATTCTCGCACTTCCACTTCGTTTGCCATTTTCTAGTTAAATAAATTTTGTATTGACTATAACTGACACAAATTATTTTCTGCCATTTAATTCAGAGCTACTATGATCAAATTTTTTTAATTTGAATCTTGCAATAGCACATTATGGGAAAATATGTAACGGACAATTTTATTCGACGCAGTCCTTAATCATTTCTATTCGGAATTTTTAATCCCGTCCGGAATTTTTTTTGGGATTTATTATGAAAAAACTATAAACGTTAGCAACAAAGTGTAAATATACAAAGTCCGTACGGAAATTTTCACTACGATTTGATATGAAAAATGATATTATATCTGACAATATTAATAATAATTATTACGAAATGAAAAGTGATGTACGATTCGAATTTCCATGTTTTTTTTTATTTTTTACTTTTTTTGACAACATTTTTTTGATTTTTATTTATACTGTGCTATACTTATTTTACACTTTTGGTACTCAAAGTTTCAGACGGGATAGATTGGACAAAAATTACCAAGGAATATTGAAATCCGAAGCTTAATACGTTTTGATTATTGTTTATTCGAAAATGTGTCTGAATTTGTCTCTTAAAAAAGTCTCGTTTTCCACTCCGAAAAAAATATCATAAAATCAATAGTTTTTGCTATTAAAATTAGTCAATAGGATAAAGTATTTTAAGTATTTTAATAGGTAAATACCATAAAATACTACAAAATACTATTAAATCCTATAAAATTATTTTTGAGTTTATATGAAAATATTTAATTTTTTGTAAACTATTGAATCAATAGTACTATTGACCAATTTGTATACTGTCCTATTGACAAATTTGTATAGGTTTTTTCTGAGTGTATAACACCTAACCCATAGAAGTAGTTGTAAATGTTTATACTACATTTTAAATCATTTGAGAAGTGTGTTATTTAAAAAAGTGCTCCAATTAAAGTCTTTCTAAAATAATACAACTATTACCTATTAAAAAATAATCATTCATAAGGTGCAAAAAAAAAACAATTAAAGCTATTCTCAAACATAATCCAACTACTTAAATATTCATTGTCCCAAATTTGTCACCCTCTAGTAAACAAAATACAAAATCAAATCAAACACCTACCACACAGTTGGTAGATTGGACTATCATTGGCCTGGGAAAAATGCGTTAATCTCTATCACAGCAGCATGAGTGCGTCTCACTTTTTTTTGTTGTATATATTGGGCACCCGCTTCTTCTTGACTTCGGTCTCATAAACGTGCCGCTAATAGGATTATTACAAAAATATAAAAATCAAATTAGTCGACAGTGGCAACATTCTAGTTGTAAATACAGCGCGCAAGGATATCGCAGGATGCTGTGGTAACATGGCACGCGTTGGTATTGTCAGTAGCAACACGTGCTATGAAGAGTGATATAAAATTGATTTTTTTACATTTTCCTGAATTCGCATAAAAATCACACATCAAGTAGGTGTAGTAAAAAGGAAGTAATTCATAAAGGAGGTGGTAAAAATTGCGTTTCTTATCAGTTACTTTGCAGACATAACTGAAATATTGGGATGGGTTACAAAGAAATTATTCAAGCATGATGTTTATATTTAAAATAAACTTAAAATGTTTAGTATTCGACAAACATATTTAGATTTTTCAAGATAAATTTAAATTTTTCCTGTGAATTCCACATTTTTGTTGTCCTTCCCCCGTGCCTCTAAAATCTGGCACGCGCCAATTAAAGATTTTTCTTTAGTTTCTACTCCAATTTAAAAAAAACCCTATAACTTCCAGCATCAGAAAATAAAAAAATCGTGGTATTTTAACCAGGGACAAAAACACTTTGGAATATTGGTGTCGGTTCCACACATGTTTTAATAACGATCTAAATTCCGGTTCTTTGCGGTCACCGACAGGTTCCGATTCTGGAGAGTTCTGATTCAGAGAATCTAAATGTACCAAAGTTATTTTTGAATTGTTTTTAATAAGAGACCGTAAAGAAACGGTATCGGAACTGATTTAAAAAATGTGTAGAACGATATAATTTTTTTTGTTGGAACCGGAATTGGTACCGGAACCGCTATTTTTTAAATCTTGGAACGAGATCGGATACCGATATTCCAAGGATTTCATTCCCTCTCTGGGACCGTAAAGAACCGAAATTGTAACCGGAACCGTTTCGATTTTTGAATCCGAAATCGGAACCATCATTAAAAAATGTGTGGAACCGGAATCGGAACCTATATAATTATACCCTACACTAAGAGTGAAAGGGTATATTCAATTTGGTACGCCGTTTGTAACACCCAGAAGGAAGCATCTCCGGTATGAAAAAGTATATATATTCTTGATCAGCATGACCTCCTGAGCGATGTCCGTCTGTCGGTCTGTCCGTCTGTCTGTCTGTGGAAATCACTACTACGGTCCATTGTGACCTCGGTCCATTGTGACCTGTGATCTGACAATTTATAATCATATAACTCATATAAAATTTACATATGCAGTTCAATTTTACTGTATACGTCTTAGGTAAACTTTTTTGGTCAAATATATATTGACTTCATGCTCAAATACATGGAAATAATGTTTTCCCGCGAAACAACTTGTGGTTCCCAAAAAAAAAATCGAAATTCGGTACACCTACCCATTTGTAAATATGGGTATCAAATGAATGGAAATTCTTCAGCGAATGAAAGTTTGTAGTTATTTTCAGGATTTGTATACCCTGATGACATATATACCACTTTGAATGGTAACCACACATATGTGTAGGGTATTTATTTTTTGATAATCCTAACTGTCATAATAACACCAAATTTAAAATTTCCCATATGATCTAACCTTCCCAACTGGTTTTTTGGTTGAAACCGGAATCGGAACCGCTATTTTAAAAATCTACGAACTTGAACCGGAACCGATATTCTAAAGGGTTTTAGTCCCTGTTTATAATACAATTTGTCACGTTTAGCCTAGTTTTTCATGTGATTCCGTGCTTTTGTCGTGTTTTTCCGTGCTTTTTCGTGTCCTTCTATATCCCGTGTTTTATCGTTCTTCTCGTGCGTGCCTTTAAATTTAGTCGTCGGGCTCATGCTCGTGCGTGTCACCTACCGGCGTGCCCGTGCAATCAAAATCATGCACGCGCCCATCTCTAGTTCATAACGAGATATTAGACCGCCGAGAAATGAACAACTTTTGACATTTCAATGCGTCCGAGGCAAGTGATAGTTATCCGTAAATTCCATTCGGTTCTCGTATGTTTGTTGGATGGGGAAATGCCACTTTTCTGATAATTATAGAAGACAAGTCAGCCTTAAGAAGCTTTCTAAGTATCTATGTTAAGAATTAACTCTTTTTCTTTGTGTGTCGAGATAGTAAAACAAATTAGTTTTGACAAATCTTTTCTAAAACCGATAGGTGTCGACACTAGTATTTTTGGTACGTTTCTTTTGGAGTAATATTACTTCAATTTGTCAATATGTTTAACATCTTTTTTCATCTTTCTACTAAGTTTCAGGTCCGCGTTTGTACCATGACGAACAGGAACACTATATTTGCTCTCATTAATATAAACATTTTCCTCAGAATACTAATATATCTAACTTCCGAATTTTGTTCACCACACTATCTCTCCAAATTATATCTTTTAGTCTATAATTTTCAATTTTCAACCCTGTTTTTCTGCCTCCAATCGCGCCCTATCATTTCCTTTTAATTATCGCTACTTATGACCTGCTCATTCATGCGTTATCCTGCAAATTAATACTTATTAATGCAAAAGTTTTTAGTGATTTTTATCAGCACGTGTTTATGACGCTGCGTGTAACGCCCCGTAAAGGCGTTAAGTAGGCGGCTTTAACAGCGTTGACCTTTTCCTGTTATTGTCGTCGTCGTCGGCGTCACTGCAATCGCTTCAAATGTTGCAATTTGTTTTTCGTTTCTCAATTTTATCCTTTTCATGCTGGTCGTTAATCTCCTTTTTTTTTGTCACAATGAAAAGTTACCGCGAAGTCCTTTTTCTTGCGGGTTTTATCTGTGCTAATTTCACACGAAAAAACATTTTTTATAGAATTTTTTGATGATAGTCGTATTTTGTCCTGCCATCACTTCCATAAATAAAAAGAATGCTCATTACTTTTCTTTTGTACTTTTTTTTAGATTGTGTACTATAATATAATCGAGCATAATTCCAGCAAACGTTTCCGATAAAATATAAGATAATATCGATTTAGTATAAACATTTCATAGGCTAATAAAAAATTCTATTTTTCAAGACACCTAACGAATTCAAAGCAAGCAGTTTAAATTTGGTAAAATTTAGCATTTATCGGGATGTTCTGAAATTCACTTTCGATCGAAACTACAATATTTTGCATGAACAATGTTATAAAAAAAAAAACTCTTCCTTTTTCAGTTCGACCTTTCAATATCGACCTTCCGATGCAAGAACAAGAGCAAGAAAAAGACTAACCTTCCAAAAAAAAAATGCATAACAGGCAATACATATTCAAAATTTAAGTTTGTACGATGTAATGACTTTAATTTTCCCTGTAATAGATTTTAATACTTTACACGTGTATTAAGTAACATACGTAAGTGGTTCCATAAAGTGGTTCTTAAAATTTGCAAGAAATACAATAATCTTGTAGTAAGAACAACAGCAAGACTGATTCTGCAAGAACAACATCAACAGTTCTTGTACATTTCCCCGAAATCCATTTTCCCAAAGACATTTCCCCGAATTGGACATTTCCCCGAAAGGACACGTCCTTGAATGAACATTTCCCCGAAAAGTCACATTATGGAATGATCATTTCCTGGAAATGAACACTTCCCCGAAATGTCCATTTTCCCCATTCTATTTCCAACGATATCTCTTATTGACTTCTGCTACAGCATTTTTTTCGGCCTTTTTCGTACTTTCCGCCCACTTTATCCGATCCACATTAGGGAAAATTTTCATTTCTGGGAAACATCCATTTTGGGGAAGTGTCCATTTCGGGGAAGTGTCCTTTTCGGGGAAATGTCCATTCGGGGAAGTGGCCGTTTGGGAAATGACCATTCGCCGATATGTCTTTCGTGGAAGTATCCTGCTACGACATCAACCTGCCGTTTCAAGAACAAGAATAACCTTCCAAGAACAAGAGCAAGTACCAGACTTGTTCTTGCATTTGTTATATGGGCCATTTCACACAAAATCGACCAAAAAAAAGTCAAATTTGAGATTTAACCTTTTGGATTTCAATAAAATTTAGGCAACTGATAAAGGGTGTCCAGATATGTACTGACCTTTTTTTTTTATTTTTTCCGCCTACTGCTTCCAGAGATACAGTGGCTCAAAAATACAAAAAATCACTTTTATATATAAATATCTCTTAAACTAGAAATGCTAGAAACTCCATTGATGGCTCGTTTTAAAGCTAATATTACAGAAAAATTAAGTTGTGACTTTTAAACGTGAACATGTGGCCCGTTGTCATTATCCTTGCACTTCAAAATTGACCCTTTTTAAAATTCTGAAAAAAATCCTAAGTTTTCGTCAATTTATTATAAATGTTCATGCAAAATTTCAATATGGTATTTTGATGGCATCTTATTTTAAAAATAATTTTCTAAATATTTATTTATTTTTTGTATAGAAAAAAATTGTTTTTCTACAGTAAAAGTTGTAATAATTCCTAAATATATATTTAAGTCTGATTTCTAAAATGAAGTCAGTTTTATCATATTCAATCTAGTTTTTGAGATACTGATTTTAACATATAATTTTTACGATTTTCGAAAAATTGTATATATCTCAATAACTGGAGACAATTTGATGAAATTGACGCCATTTTCGAAATCAGAGATACTAAATCATTGAAAAATTATTGCAAATTTTACTTTTGAAAAAAAAAAATATTTTTTTTTTTTCAATACAAAAAATATGTAAAAATTTAGAAAATTATTTTTTAAAATATGATGCTATCAAAATACCATCTTGTAATTTGTCATGAACATTTATATTAAATCAACGAAAATATGTAATTTTTTTCAGAATTTTAAAAAGGGTCCTTTTTAAGGACATCCATTTTGAAGTGCATGGATAATTACCACGGGCCACATGTTCAAGTTTAGAAGTTACAACTTAATTGGTATAAAAGCTTGTTCTATTAGCTTTAAAACGAGCTATCAACGGAGTTTTTGGTATTTCTACTTTAAGAGATATTGAAACACATGAACAACAATATAAAAGTGATTTTTGGCCCATTTTTTGTAAATTTGAACCACTGTATCTCTGGAAGTAGTGGGCGAAAAAATAAAACAAAAATTGATCAATGCATATCTCGATACCCTTTATCAGTTGAGCAAATTTAATTGAAATCGAAGAAGATGAGTTCCAACCGCAGGTCGATTTGGTGTGGAATGGTCCATATTTAGAATTGAATTAATTCATCAGAACTTGAACAGTTCGCTTGAGAGATCAAATTTTGTATTGAACAATCGGATTCGGAACAACAACAAAAATTAAAATTGTACCTTAATTTCGATCGAAAGTTGGTAGATGTATAGTATCTACTTTGATACCTTTTAAATTTTAAAATCGTAGGTATATTGTCATTACTAAAAGAAATCAATCAAGTGTTGTCTCTCGCGTGACTTGACAAAATATTGAGTGTTTGAGTTATAACTCTGATAACATTTAGTATATAAGTATCCGTCTTTAGGTCAACATGAAAACCATCATCGAACGTTTCACATATTACTTTACAATATTTTCCTTCTATGTAACGACAGTGGTATCAATACCGCGCGCACCGTTACTCACAACCGTGCTGCGTATAGCATGGTTGATTCATCTATTCACCACCATGTTTCTCATGTTCTTTTGGCGTATGAATGGCGGTGACACATCCGTCGGAGGTCTCGTTGGCACAGCGCTCTTTGTCACCAATGGCCTGGCCAATGTGGTCACCATCGCTGAAGTATTCATCAAACGAAGACATCATCGTAAACTACAGCGTTTGCAACGTGAGCTGGATGAGCTGCTCGAGCGTCACCTAGAATGGTGTGTACCAACGGAACTGCAACATGCTACTATCATGTTGCGCGTCTTTGGTATGTTGCTAATTTTTCTAGTATGTGATACACTTCGCACTTGGATCAATATACGTACACGTGGAAAATTATCGCCCATCTATTATTATACCCTACCGACAACGTTAGCGCTACGTACGCGTTACAATCACATTCTCGTCTGGGTCATGCAATTAAATGCGCGCACTGAACTTTTGAAACGGTCCATCTTACGTTTGGCGGCACAAAATCAACCACGCCATAAGTTTTCCACTGATGTTTGGAAGCCATATAGCTGCTCCGAATATGAGACGGTTAATGCGATGCGTCTGATTTATGGACGCATACACGAAGTTTTCCAAGTGGTTAACGATTGTTTTGGCTGGTCGATTTTAATCATCTTCATGACATCGTTCTTTGAATTTGTCAGTAACAGCTACTGGACGTTTGCAATGCAGAAGGATCGGTCTTTCGAGAAGTATGTGCTGAATGGTGGTACTACGGTGGCTTTGGGTACTTCGGTGACTATGCTTTTTTGGAACACGGACCACAGCACTAATAATGTAAGTTTGAGTTAGTTTTGAATATGATTTGCAACTACTAGAGGATCTTAAAATCTTCTCAGGACATGAGGTTAGCACGATAGATTAGAAAGTAAATTTAGTATTGAAAATTCGAATTCGGAACAGCAAAAAACAATCTGTATAGAATTAAAATTGTACTTTCATTTTGAGCGAAATCTGGTAGATGTTAGTTTCTATTTCGAGACCTTTTAAATATTAATATCGTTCATTTTCGTTATTAAAAGAAATCAATCAAGTGATGTCTCCGGCGTGACTTAACAAAATATTGAATGTTTAAGTTATATCTCTGATTACTTGTAGTCTATAAGTATCCGTCTTTCGGTCAACATGAAAACCATCATCGAACGTTTCACATATTACTTTACAACAATTTGCTTCTATGTAACGACAGTGGTACCAATACCGCGCGCACCGTTACTCACAACCGTGCTACGTATAACATGGTTAATTCATCTATTCACCACCATGTTTCTCATGTTCTTTTGGCGTATGAATGGCGGTGACACCTCCGTCGGAGGTCTCGTTGGCACAGCGCTCTTTGTCACCAATGGCCTGGCCAATGTGGTCACCATCACTGAGGTATTCATCAAACGAAGACATCACTGTAAACTACAACGTTTGCAACGTGAACTGGATGAGCTACTCGAGCGTCACCTAGAATGGTGTGTACCAACGGAACTGGAACATGATCCCCTCATGTTACGAGTCTTTGGCATGTTGCTGATTTTTATAGTATGTGATACACTGCGCACTTGGATCAATATACGTACACGTGGAAAATTATCGCCCATCTATTACTATGCCATACCAACAACAATAGCGCTACGTACGCGTTACAGTCACATTCTCGTCTGGGTCATGCAATTAAATGCGCGAACCCGGCTTCTGTTGCGGTCCATCCGTCGTTTGGCTGCACAAAATCAACCACGACATAAATTTACCACCGATATTTGGCAGCCATATAGCTCTTCCGAATATGAGACGATTAATGCTATGCGTCTGATTTATGGACGCATACATGAACTTTTCCAAACGGTCAACGATTGTTTTGGCTGGTCTATTTTAATCATTTTCATGACATCGTTCTTTGATTTTGTCAGCAACATCTATTGGACGTTTACGGCGGTGCTGAAGCAGCAATCTTTCGAGAAGTATGTGCTGAATGGTGGTACGACGGTGGCTTTGGGTACTTTGGTGACTATGCTTTTTTGGAACACGGACAACAGCACAAATTATGTGAGTTTGAATCTGATTTGTTACTGCTTGAGAATTTCAGAATCTTTTCAAGACTTGAGATTAACACGATGGAGTAGTCGATGGACTAAACTATAGACTAAACGATAAATCAAAATTTATATTAAACGATATACTAAACTATAAACTGTTTGATAAACTGTCGACGGACCGAACCATAGATTGTACTAAGGTCTAAATGATAGATGAAATGATTAATTTAGTCGATCATAATCTATAGTCTAAAAACAGTAAATATTAAGATATCCTAAACGTTTAACTAAATGGTATCTCAAAATATAGATTAATCGGTAGACTATATTATAGACTAAACGATATATTAAACTATCATATAAACTATGGACTAAACGATATACTGACGTATAGTCTAAACTATATAGATTAAATGTTAATCTAAAAGATAGACGAATGGATAGACTAAACGAAGACTAAACGATAGATTTAACGATAGACTAAACGATAGACTAAACGATAAACTAAACGATAGAATAAACGATAGACTAAACTATAAAATTAACAATAGACTAAACGATAGACTTTCGATGTACTGAACGTTAGATTGATTAAATTAGTCTATAGTTTATAAACAGTAAATATAACGATATGCTAAACGTTGGACTAAACGGATGATAGACTAAATTGTAGAATAAACGATAATTTAAACTATGGGCTAAATGATATACTGAAATATAGTCTAAACTATATAGATAACGTTAATCTAAACTATAGAATAGATAGACTGAACGATAAAGTAAACGATAGATTAAACGATAGACTAAACTATAAATAAAACGATAGACTAGATGATAGACTAAATTGTAGACTAAACGATAATTTAAACTATATGCTAAACGATATACTGACATATAGTCTAAACTATATATATTAAACATTAATCTAAACTATAGACGAATAAATATACTGAACGAAAGACTAAACAAACTTTGAACTAAACGTTAGGCCATAGTTGGACTAAATGATAGAACATCGACAAAGCGATAGTATAAACTATGGGCAAAACGGTGGAGTAATGGAATGATGGATTAACCGATAAACTAAGCTATAAATAAAACGATAGTTTACACGATAGGCTAAACGATAGATTTAACGGTAGCCTAAATCATAGGTTAAACGATGGACTATACGAGAGACTTTATGAAAAAACTAAGAACTATAAACATATCGACCCACTTGCCCGATATTACTACAATATTCTTTTCTTTCTCCATCTCATATGCTTTTGTTTTGAGTTAGAGATTTTATAATAAAGTAGTTGGATGACCAGCACAATTTTAACTATTCACAATGTATAAGAGTTACATTTAAGTGGTACTTAACTGATTCCACGATAGAACGAGTCTTTCGAATTATCATTGATTGACTGACTACTAATGGAGCTATTAGAGTACCAAGGTCACACGCATTCTTCTAGCACGATATATCGTATATTCTTCAGTCAGTAATATTTACGCCCTTCAGCAATATGGCAATCATTCTGTCTTCGCGCAAGGCATCCGCCATTAAACGCTGGAAGATATTTCTCACCAAGGCAATGATTTTTGTGCTGTACACTGGCATGCGTCTTTTCGGTATCTATCGCTGGACGCAATTCCGCTATATCAATGAAATCATTATCGGTGTCTGGATGGTGCACATCTGTCTGATTTCATATTACGGCTTTAAGAATGAGGTTTTGCGTCATGACTACAGCATCGGTGGACTAGTCGGCAATGTGCTCTTTATTGCCCAAATGCTGTCGCACTTGGCGCTCCTGTTGGAAACGTTATTTCTCGGTCATGAGCGCACTCAATTCTACAAAAGGTTCGAACGCATTGCGACTCAATTGCGTGAGCATCTGAAGAGTGTCTATGAGCAGCACGTCGAAATGTGGCATTTCGCACGAATTATGCTGTTTATTATGGTGGTGCAGTCGGTGTTGCTCGTGCTCATAACGTGGGTCGAAGTGCGAGGTGATTCTGGACTAACGGCACGTTATTGGTATTTGTTGGTCAGTTCGCTGGCATTGAAATTTCGCATTTTAGAGATACTGTCGGGTATTGTGGCAGCCAATGAGCACATACGTTGGGTACGTCATAGTCTGGATGAGATTGGACGACGTAATTTACAGTTGGTGTTTGGTAATAAAAATCACGGCGTCGGTGTTATATGGTGCATCGATGAGGAGTCTCGTGATCAGCGACAGTTGGTACTGCTGAAACGCATTCATGCGCAGCTCTTTTTAGTGTTTCGCGCGCTCAACCAGTGTTACGGCTGGTCATTGTTGGCCATTATAGCGATGTACTTTATCGATATGGTCTGTAATTCATTCTGGATGTGTCTGGCCATATTGACGCAAGGACGGGACAATTATACCTTTATTAAGAGTGGCGGATTTGTACTAAATGTGGTGGTCATGTTGTCCGCACTATTCTGGCAATGCCAGCAAAGCTACAACAATGTAAATTGGAGAACTTGAAATTAAAATAATCCGGCTGAACTGCAGATTACCGGCCACTGCACCAAAAAGAACCCAGTACGGAAGGTTAGGCCACATGGGACATTTTTAAGTAGGTAGATTTTTATAGTAATTGTAATGACAACTTCAAGAATAGTGAAAGTCGATCTAAGGCAACTATAAATATCGTAAACATATGTGATATTGTGTTAAATTGATCCAGAGGTTCACCAGGATTTACGAATCCTGAAAATAACTGCAAGGAGAAAGAAATTATGACACCACATATCGTCACTATCATGCCAAAGGGGAGAATGTGTAATTTTTGACATTTGTGTTTTTTTACATTTTTGAATGTAGTTTTTCCTCAATTATACTGTGCTAGAATCGTGTGTGGTTTTGTTGGATATTTCTACCCACAAAAGACAAAACCAAAAGGGCGAATTCGAAAAATGTTTTCATGCCTTTTTCGTTTTTTTGCCATTGGTATAAGATAAAATAATGGTGTAAAGGCATTAATTGTTTGTTTTTAAAGCACCTATCGATTGACATCATTATTAACAAATGGCAAATTAATGTTTGGCAAAATATTTTTAAATAATGATGATAATCGATGGGTGCTTTCAAAAACAAACCTTTACATCACTATTTTATCGTGCGCAAATAAAGAGTTATATAAGAGTTTATCATAAAAAACAAAAATATTTGCGTTTATAGCCTCACAATCCGTATTTATATTTCAGTAAATTGTCCAAATCCGAAGATATTTTATATGGGTTGGGCTTGAAATCCCCAAACACAAAATCCCCAAACACAATAGTCCCAAATCAAAATCCCAAACACAAAATCCCCAAACACAAAAGCCCCAAACACAAAAACCCCAAACACAAAAGCCCCAAAACACAAAAACCCCAAAACACAAAAGGATTTTGTGTTTGGGGATTTCAAGACGCTCCCATTTTATATACGTTATAATAATTGATGAATAAACTAAAATAAAAAAAAAGAAGAAAAAAAATTACAAATTTTTAAATCACTTTAAACTTTAAAATTTAATTTCCCAACGTAAGGTAACAGAATTTGTTTAATAAAAAGTTCACTTAGGCCGGTAAAGTGAAATGGTCATGTACATTTTAGTTCTGTAATAGGTATATTTTCATATCGATTATGCCCATTCAACTCTCCACTGCTTAGGCACGCAGGTTATGTAATTTCTTCGTTTCATTGAGCTAGCTCTACTGGTTTTCCTGCAATCGTGATTTCACTAGACAGACGAACAGACTCGGAAGGCTCGGAATATATACTTCTACATACTCGTAACGCCATATCCTTGGTGTTACAAACGGATGAATACGGGAAAAAATAAAAATCAGATACCGGAATCGGAATTGTTTCGATTTTTGGGAGTACATATCATTTTTTTTTATTGAAATCGATATTTTAGTCCCTGTCAGGGACTGCAAAAAAAATGGAATCATTTCGATTTTTTGAACCGGAACCATTATTGAACAAATTTGAATATATATTTTTATTTGTAATATTTTTGTGACCCGTAATCTGCAGTTCTACCAATAATTCTTAATCGTAACATATACAAATCTCTAAATTATCATTCATTTCTCTTCTACTTTCAGAGTCGCAATATTGGCTGCTTGATTTTCAAGTTGGTTAAACCGCTGGGCAACAAGAACTATAATGATCTGGTCAGCGAATTCTCACTGCAGACACTACATCAACAGTTTGTTATAACGGCGAAGGATTTCTTTAATTTGAACCTTAATTTGTTGGGCAGCGTAAGTATTAACTATATTACAAGCATTATTATCTTTTTTTTTATTTTGTTACATTTGTTCGAATTTTTTTATTCCTTTGATATTTTCCATAATTTATAGCTTCTATTTTTTGCACTTCTGTTTTTGAATTAATTTCAAATTTTCGATAAATTTCAATCAACCTTTTCCAGATGGTTGCCGCAATTGTAACCTATCTTGTGATACTCATACAATTCATGTTTACCGAGATAAGCGCCAAAGAGAAACGGGATGCCGCTTCCACTACTTTGGCTATGTTCAACTCGACTACCACAGCCCAAATTCCACTGATGACGCCTACAACTGCTATTTCAACCCTTGCATCAGGGTTGCAAAATTTGCTGTCAGCACAAACATTAGTTTCAAACAAGAAATGAAACCCATATCAAAAGCTGTACCGATTTTGATTGGTTTTATTACTCGTTTCAGTTTAAGTTTTATAATATAATAATTTCGGTACATCGGTACCAAAATACGATTACATTTTCGGTTCTGGTTTTACAATTAATTTTTGTTTTTGTCCACACTTTCAATAACTTGAATTGTTAAACACTGCATTACCGACAATTTGGTCCAATTCGCACACATCCCAAATTGAATACGAAACGCTGCTTTACCGACAAATTTAGTCTCAAATTTAGACAAATCTGCACATAGCTTTAATACTAAATTTATAAAATTAATAAAAACAATGTTTAAATGTTCAATGATAAATAATTTATTTAATAAAGTGTTTAATGCACTATTCGACCAACATCATTTTACTCAAATATTTGTACTTTCAAATATAGACTTGTTCTTAGAAACTATTTCTACTGGAAGAGTAATTTTATTTAAGAACTATACCTAGTAAAAAATTAACCAATTAGGATAGGCATTAACTCGATCCTAACCAGATCTGAAATTGTAATAATCAGTAACCGATTATGACCCTAGATGAATTTCTTACTCTAGGATCATGATCGGTTACGATTTCTTTGACATAACCTGACCAGCTACATGAACAACATGATATGTTCTAAAAGTGAATATTTCTACTAGGGTGAAGGACAATAGCACATTGTCGTTATGAAGATAACATTCATTAAATATATTTTCCAATTTTATTTGCAATAGTTTTATAAATTATCGAATTATTTAATAATCTACATACATTTTTCAATTTTAAGAGGCTCTTTATCACTTTAAAACGGCAATTTATATTATAAGGGTCTTAAAATAGGAGGTCTCAATGTCGGTCTAGTTTTATAAGTTTGTCGAATTTTGTTGTTGCTAATTCTTTGAGTCGTTATCATCTTCATTCATATGAAACTGTATTAATATAATCAGATATGTTGTTGTAGCGCCAACAATCTGCAAGAATTTAAAGGTAGTTTTTAGAATTATTTCACAATTTAATAAACTTTGGAACTCACTGTATATAAAAGAGTACAATCCACATTAAAGAAACTAGCCGCGGTAAAGGTGATTTTCTGATGAAGTAGTTGTAGGGAAAATTGCTCGATCTGTGGAAAAAAAACAATCAATTTCTCTATAAACTCAAAAACACACACAGGCAATTATTTTCTTAATAATATGGAAAAATTAATTTGACATAGTGTTCTTTATATTATGGGAATATTCCGCATTAATGGAAAATGTTTCCTTACGCGAAGGGAAATAAACTTCTAAAACTAAAGAGGAATTCATCTTGAAAACTAAATAGCAGTATCAATAAAATATTATTAAATTCTAGAATTTATCAACTGAATATTACGAAAACCAAAACAAGTAAACAAAATATATTCTTGAACAGGTGAAAATATCAAGAATAACAGTTCATAGTTTTATTTTTTTATACCTAAGAAATGAACCTCTTTACATCAAGAATAATTGTTCTTAGTTCGTTTAACAGCATTTAAACGAGCACCTCTTCTTTAAATTTTGCAAAGAAACCAGCAACAATTTTACTTTTTTTTAACACATAAGACATTTATCACTGCATATCAAGAATTTCTTGATTCCTTCTGAATTTTAGACATTTTTCCCACCTTGTATAATAAGAAAAATATTTGATTTTTTTAGAGAAAAAGTATCCTTTAAATAGTGAAAGCCTCAAGCCAATTTTTCATACTGTTAAAACGGTTCATGTACATTTGCCCGAAAGCCATTTGATCGAAAGCCATTTGCTCGAAGCCGTTTGCCCGGAAGCCGTTTGCTCGAATTGTACGTTGGCCCGAATGGACAATTGCGCGAATGTACATTTGCCCCAATGGACGTTTGACCGAAAGCCATTTGGTCGAATGGACGTTTGACCGATTGAACGTTTGACCGAAAGCCATTTGTCCGAATGGACGTTTGACCGAATGTACATTTGCCCCAATGGACGTTTGACCGAAAGCTATTTGGCCGAATGGACATTTGACCGAATTGACCAAAAGCCATTTGTCCGAATGGACGTTTGACCGAAAACCATTTGCCCGAATGAGCATTTTACCGAATGGAATTTAAAAGTCGAATGTTGCCATTTGGAGTGGTGCATGAACCCCAAAAGGGGGTAAAGAATCGATTTTTGACCAACAAATTTAACCAACAATTTAAAATTTATTTTTGAAAAAAAAAAAAATTTTGCACCCTTTTTCGATGTTTATGTACCACTCCAAATATCACCAGTCGACTTCTAAAGATGCCCGCTATTGATTTCCGCAATAAACATTTAACCCTTAAAATTCGGTTTTTGACCCCTTTTTGGGGTTCGTGAACAAATGGCTTTCGGTCAAACGTCCATTCGAGCAAATGGATTTCGGTCAAACATCCATTCGGCCAAATGGCTTTCGGGAAAATGTCCATTCGAGCAAACGGCCATTCAGTCGAAAGTCCATTCGGGCAAACGTAGAATTCGTGCAAACGGCTTTCGAGCAAACGGCTTTGAACAAATGGCTTTCGGTGCACTGTCTAGGTACACTCAAAATAAAATCTGCTTCCAATACACAAAATCGTTCTTGTATTTTACGAAAAAATTCGTGAAATTTATCCACGAAATATTTCGTAAATTTATGATAAAATTACGAATATTAATTTATTTTACGAAACTAATCGTAGATTTTATTCTTAAAATGTAAAGCTCATTCGTAAAATATGTTATTCTTTCGTAAAAAAATTTAAATAGAAAATAATATATTGAACGTTTTGTAATTTAAACGAAATATTTGTAATTTTGTTGTTGTCTTAATTTTACAAATATTGATTCGTAATAAAGGGTTTTTCAATAAGAGAGCTACAAAAGTTTCTTTCAAGGGTTTTTCAACAGGTACGCTACAAAAGTAGTGCGACAGGGCAGCAAACGACGCCATATTTCTTGCCGCTCTTTTGACATTTATCTTCAGTAAGGTTTGCCATTTCATGATGGAAAGATATGGGAGCCAACAACAAGTCGAAATTATTAAAATTTACTACCGAATTTCGAATTCGTATGTCTTTCCATCATGAAATGGCAAACCTTACTGAAGAGAAATGTCAAAAGAGCGGCAAGAAATATGGCGTCGTTTGCTGTCCCAGTCGCTCTACTTTTGTAGCGTCCCTGTTGAAAAACCCTTTATATACGAATCGTTCGTAAAAAATATTTTGGAACAAAAATAAAAGTTACAAATGTTTTCGTGTATTCTACGAATTATTCGTTGATTTTACCACATTAAAAATTACGAAAAAATATTTCGTAAAATGTCCTAGAAATTATTTTGAGTGTATGTATTAAAACTTACCACAGTATTTTGATTATCGTTCATATGATCCAGCTCAATGCGATGCAGACCCAAAGCAATGCCAGTGGTCTACAAAAAAAAAGTATATATACCCGGTCATTAATATAATTTAACATTTCTTACTTTCTGCACCGTGCGATCACACGATATGGCCAACATTAGCACATTGCACAAGTGCGGTAGTGACCAAATGGCGCTGCCTGCTATTTGTAAAATATCCTCCAACTTCGATGTGAATTGTTTGTAATTTAGAAATATCCAATAACAATTGGATGTAATTGAGACAAAATCATTGCCCAAATTGATTAACATAGAGACACCAAAGCAAGCGTTGACTATGCCAGCCAATTCCCAGAGTCGATTATACAGATCACGAATAATAAGTAGACGTTTCATTTCCGGAGTCTCCATGTCAAAACGTCGATTCAAACGTTCTGCTGTCTCAAATATGGGCACGCTATGCGTGATTAGCGTTAGTGTAGCTGGAGGCATAGATTTCTGCTGCATTTTTGCGCTATCCGACTTCTGACGTAAAGTCACCGCTTCGAGCAACTCGATAAGTTTGTCCAGGCGGCACTTTATCAACGAAATGACGGTGAAAATTTGAAAGTAACGCAGACCACAAATTAGAAATGGCAAAAGATAAAGTATCCAGTAGAGGGAAAAATGATGCGCAGAGGCGGTCAACTTGGAGCCGAGTATAAAGAGTTCAGAACCCATGTAGATACCAAAGAAGATGCCGAAAGTTTTCAGAGTTGTGCCACGGAAATCACTGAAAGTAGAAAGAAGTGTTTATTGTTTATTTTCAAGATTTTTTTTTCTGACTTTCTGCATTTAGATAATTTGTTCGAGAATTGAAGAGCACAATTTCAGTCAAAAATAACACTGTTTTACATGGATTTTAATCTGGAATGAAACCTATCATTTCTGGTTGATTTCTGGTTGATTTCGGTCTCCTGATTCTTCCTGCGTACTCAGAATTTTTCCTATACTTCGAGATTTTGCACAGAATCGAGTAAAAGTTGCAAAAAAGGTCGTTTTTGGTACTTTATATCGCAAGTTACCGCACGATTTCGACATGTTACAGATGAAAACTTTATCACAAAATAAAATGTTAACCTTTCCCTACGTAAAATTGGCAAAAAAATATGTGTCCAGATATTAGTTTTTGCAAAAAATCAAAAAGAAATTTGTGTTACCAAAAAAGTGTGTCGAGAGAGTAATTTATCACAATTCTCTAAGCTCTCTTAAAAAACCTTTTAATATTAGTTCGCAATGATTTTACAGTCAAATTTTTCAACTTTGACTCGATATTGTGCAAAATCTCGACGTATAAGGAAAATTCTGAATACGCAGCAAGAATCAGGAGACCAAAATCAACCAGAAATGATAGGTTTCATTCCATATTAGGCCAACAACCCTAAATTTCTATAACAGTCTAATTAGTCTATAATAAATCGCCTATTACAATTAGTCCTCTTCACTTAATTAATCCTCACAAAATACGTCTCAAAACCATTCGAACTCAGTAAATATCGTATTCTTATTTTTCCTGACAATTTATTATTTAGCTTCGAGAAGAGAGTACAGTGAAGAATTATTTGTAAGAAAGAAAGAAGCATTCAATTTAATTTTATTCCTCACCAAAACTTTCTTTTCCGACCATTTTCCCATAAGTATTCTATGCTATATTACATCATCAAAATTTAACCTATAAATATTCATTCTAAGACCTATTTCCAAACAATTCATCTGTGAACCTCTTCCCGTGTACATTTCATCGTGGATATTTTCATATTCCTCGGAAAATATATCGGTTATATTTTGGTCAGAATAGCATTAACTTTGGTAAAAACAGTTCGCTGAAAACGTTATTATAAGTAAATTTAGTTTATAAAGAATTATCGGAGAACCACCTTATCCAAACAGTTATAAACCAGGAACCACTTACCTATTATTGATATTCACATTGAGTGAACATTCGAAAATCTTATCGATCTCGCGCAATTTCTCGTACAGCTTCAATTGGACGTTATTACGTACCAAAGCCTCCGACAGGGTAATGATATGGGCCACACGTATACCAATCAATTGTATAAAATCGACGGTATTACCTATTTCGTTATTTGGCATTTGTGTGTACTCATCATTGAAGTTATCTGCGAAGAGACCATGCAATAGTAACACAAAAGAACCAATCCACACAATGATAGTATAAAATGTCAGAATACGACTTCGGCTCAGTGACCACGATTTACGATCCAATTTCAGTTGCGTCAAATTACACACTTGATAGATGTGATGAATGATGGCAGTAGACTCCAATACATCCATGATAGCGTTACAAGTGCTGTAAATATTTAAAAAAATATACATATATCATACTTCATTCATACTTATTTTAGCTTATCTATAAAATATGCAACTGACAGACCCCCAAATAATAAATTTGCACTATAGTTGTGATGTGTGTTATCATCATAAAGTCTGTTATAAATCCTTATCGGTAATAAAATAAAAAGGGAAAACACTAAATCACATAATTAGCTAATAATTTTATGTCAATCAGACGACTAATTGAATCCATTATTGATTTGCTGAGTAATAAATAAGTTAAGGTTATCGGTAGATTAAAGATCTCTGGGTTTCCGTAAAAAGAGGAGTTTTCAATAAATATCAAACAAACCCAATGGTAAATATCGCAATTCTTTTGCAAATATCATAAACGATGTCAAGCTCGTTATTCATAGACACACACCGCCAATGAATTTCCTTAAAAAAAAAACCGGGTTTTGAAAGCAGAATCTCACACAAATTCACTTTTTATTACTTTGCTGTCACGCGGAACAGCGATGTTTTGAAAGGAGTCAATATTTATATTTACTTCAGAGGTACACTCAAAAGAAAATGTCCCATTAAGTACTTAATGGTAAGAACTAGAGATGGGCTCGTGCCTGTTTTTGATGGCACGGACACGCACGGGCACGCCGATAGGTGACACGCACGAGCACGAGCCCGACGAGTAAATTTACAGGCACGCACGAGAAGCACGATAAAGCACGGGATTTTAAAAGACACAAAGAAACACGGAAAAACATGACAAAACATGAAAAAAAGCACGAAAAAACATGAAAAAGCAAGCGAAACGTGTAAAATAATACCGGAACAGTTTAGATTTTTGGAACCAAATCGTTATTAAAAATGTATTGAACCGGAACTGGAATCAGAACATATATTTTCTGGTTGGAATCGGTACCGCTATTTTAATAATTTCGGTACCAGAACCGGAACATATATTATTAAAAATGTATGGAACCGGAATCAAAACTTATTTAATTTGTTGGTTGAAACTGGAATAGAAACCGAAATCACAATTTTAAAAATCTTGGAACCCTAACCGGAACCAATATTGCAATAGGTTTTAGTCTCTGTAATAAATAATTCAAAAATTTAGTTTGATACTGTTTTATTCTCTTAAATCCATAAGTAAAACAGATTTTTAAGAAAAGGTCAAATTACCACGTAAGGGTTTTTTTTAATTGAGGTAGAAACTATAAAAAAAATGTTTAATGGGCGCGTGCCCATCTCTAGTAAGAACATTGATCTTATGATTCATGTGTTTTTTTTTCTTAAATCAAAAGTTTTCTAATTAATTTAATAGTATTCGTAGTATTCAATAATTACAATATTATTATTTTTTATCGAATAAATATTGTTATTTTAATGGTTTTCTCCTATAATAATAAATGTGGCATAAAAAACATAAACACGAATAAAAACATGTTCGTTTGTACGTCATTTTGCGTATATTATTCAGTATGAATATTATTGAACTAATGCTACGCATCCTATTGACCAATTTTAACAGTAAAAATAATTGTTTTTTCTATTTTATATATTATATCCTATATTATATCCAGTCAAGAAGAAGTAATCATAATGATTTGGTCTTTATTCATACACGCTGCAAAAAAAAGGGCTCTCCCAAACATAATTTTGCTGGCATTACACATGTATGTTTGGAATTTTATGTAATATATAATTGACTGATAAATCATTTGTAAACAGGGTTGTATTGAGACTTGAACAGTGTTGTAATTAGCTCTGACTTACATTATAATATCACGGAAACATTTTAATGTTGCCCCTTAAAATGGTGTATTTTCTAATGGAAACATAATAATTACTTCATCCAAACAAAATAAATATTTGAACCGAAACATAAATATGTACAAATTAAAACATGATTTTGAACGACCTGAATATAAATATGTTTCCAGTGAAACATATCAGTTGTTTCAGTACAAAAAGTAGTATGTTTGCATAGAAACATATTTAAATATTTTTGGAAATAATCCTGAAAATAAAATGTTTTTTTTTATTTATATTTATTAAAAATTTTTTAACATGCACAGTGGGAATTTATACAAATTTGTAAATGCATAAATAAATAATTGGTTTAAAACTGCAAGTACAAGTGTCAGCAACCAGATAAACCAGACGATCCAGACTCGCTTTATATTTGGTACAGTTACAGTTGGTCTCAGTACAGCACATAGCGTAGTCAAGGAATTCACTGAGGCTTTTGTAAAAAAACATGCAAATTCTGTTTGAAAATCGAAACACAGATTTTTATTTGTGGTTTTTTCACATTAGTTTCAGAAATTATATACTGCACTATATTATACACTGTTACTATTTGTACTTTTTGTAACACAATTTATATATTTATTTAATTTACAAATAACAAAATTATTACCGACGCGAACACGTTTTCTCAACGAACAACAAAAGACACGTACGCAGAAAATGCCGATCAACGAGTGTCAACTTTATATACAAGAATTAATTTTTTGTTTCTTTTCGAACATCAAACGACGACAAAAGAGACGTAGGTAGAAAATTCTGCTCAACGAGTGCCAATTTCGTATACAAGAAGCATGTTGCAAGAATACACTTATTTAAATCCAATTTTTTTTTTGTTTGATTTTAAACATCAATATGTTCAAACGATGGCAAAAGATGGCGTAGGTAGTAAATGCTGAACAACGTTGCCAGCTTCATCAGTCAATAAATTATCGAATTAAGACGAGCGTTGCGAACATACGTTGTATTTAGATTTGATTAGCACTTTCTGTGTTTCGAAACATAGTTTTAACCAAGTAAATTGCCAAGAAATAGTTTATTCAAATACAATTAAAATTTTATGTTGGTATTGTAACATATTTATGGTAAATTTGACAGATTCTGCTGGACAATATAATAATGTTTACACGTGAGCAAAAATAAATTCAATTTCGATTATAATTTAATTACACTTCATTCCTAATACATGTATGGTAATTTCGTATTACTTTTTAATTCAAACATATTCAAACAAATCTTTTCTATCCGTGTAATATATGATTTTAGTAAATTTAGTTTGTTTAATTGAATAGAATTAGACGTATGGTTTACTCATGTTTTATGTATAATAAATTCATAAATCATAAGTAATTGGAATATGTTCTGGAATACATTTTATGATTTTTTATTCATAATTCATGCCTCCAGATGGAAAAACAAAAGCAAATTTTGCATAAAAAATTTAAAAGTTTTCGGATTTGAAAATATGTCAGTAGACAAAGAAATATTTCATTTTAACTAATATGTCTGTTAAATTTCTCAATTCTCTTCAAATTACTTTATTTACTCACTTAAATGGTTTTCTGACTGGAGTTATGCTGTGGTTTTTCCCAATTGACATGAATAGCGCATTTAAAAAATTAATATTTAATAAGTAACACAAGTTATGAATAAATATTCAAATTTTCGATTTTTGTGATTAATAATTATATTTGTAAAATTTATGAGGTCTATTCATAATAAATACAAACTATTCAAGTATTTGTAGTATTTTTTAGTATTTATGAATATAACTCATAAATAAGAAAATTAGAAAATAAAATGTTTTATGAACGTCTTAATCATAAATCATCAGTAAAAAATTTTCTGCGTGTATTTATTTACCACCCAATCTGCGATTCGATATCGCTTCGAGGCTGTTTCGAGATGTCGTGGAATTCATTCGATATCGATTACGAATTGGTATCTATATTGTACTACAATTCTTTCTAAGATGTATGCAATACATATCGTAACGAGATAATGAAGTTTATTTGAAAAGAGAAAAAACGAATCTGGATCAATATTATATCGAGATTTATTCGATGTGATAAATATTTAAATATCATATATTCTCCTTAAGTTTTCACAATATCCAGTGAAGTGTTTCAATTCCACTTATTCTATGGGTAACTCTAAGTTAAAGTGGCATTAACCGAAGATATTGAAACCGGCCCTAAATGTTATTGTAAAAAAATAGTATACTAATATAAATAAATAGATAAATAAATAAATATAATAATAGAGATAAAGCAACAAGTTCGAACTTTTTATCGTAGTTAGTTCGAGAAAACTTCGATCATCGTTGATCTCCGAGATATTTTTTGGGTGTATACTCTGAAAGAAAGCAAAGTTATTTTTTTTTTGGAATCGAAGCATCATTTAAAGAGCAAAGTTAAGAGCATCATTTATGAAGCAATTAGTGAGAGTTTTGAAATCGAAGCAGCATTTAAAATGCAAAGAGTGAGAGTTTTGGAATTGCACGCGTAATTTAAACCTGGAAAAAATATATTTTCTTTATCCATAACATAATCCGTAAACATTAATGACGAAGTTCTATTATTTTCTTGATTCATCATCGATCTCCTTGTCGTCAATAAAATCTAATTCAGCTGAGAATGTTAAAATTGTTTAGCACATCAAAGGCAAATTTTATATTTAGGCTGTGTTCGACTAAAATAAATTGTACAGGTTTTCATTAGATCTTCCTTCTTTAAGCGGTAACTTTAACAATTACGCAGATATCGCAGATATCGATGAACAATATCAGGCACGTTATTCAATGACACACCCTGCTAATAAGTTTTCTTAAAAATACCCAATAATCCTTAATGCCTAAATTTTGTAATTTCCTTGATTCATCATTGATCTCCCTGTCGTCAACAAAATCGAATTAAGCTGTGAATTTTAAAATTTTTCAGATTTTAATTCATTTGGTTAATTAAGTCGTAAATGTGTCGTCAGTGACTAACGGAATTGAGAATATTCAATTTAAAAACACGTATCCTTGCTGAGTTATATAGACATCGAGAAATGACCATCAATTTATACCAACATTTTAAATCGCCGGATTTCCGATAATTTTTTTAATGATTTATTTATTTAATATTTTTGTTTTTATTTTGCGGGTTTATCTCAAAAACTATTAAGGCTCATTTTCTTTTTAATTTTTACGATTTTGCTGTATTCTCCATAACCCTAAAAGAAACGATCTAATAATAATATAATAATAGTTTGACGCTACAGTCCTGTATAGAACTTCGGCCGAGCTCTCTCACCATTTTGAACTGTGCGTGTTTGTACTCAAAGTAGTGGGACCTACAGTTTATTGCCGAATCCGAACGGCGGGTGAGAGCTTTTCATAGGCAATGGTTTTACTCTCGTAGGTTTGCCATTTACTGACGAGAGGTAGCGCGGTATAGAAAAATGTTTCTATGAAAAGATGTTGTTTGTTAGCCCCCGTCCAGGCTTGAACCGGGGACCTTTCGGCTCGCAGTCCAACGCACTAACCACTGAGCTACCGCGGCTACAAAAGAAACAAACTCCAATTTCAAAATTGAAATTTCTAAAGTATTATCCAAAATCACTTTAACTTTTTTTACAATCGGTCGAGTATTTTATATTTTGATAAATTTTTCACTATTTTGCCACACTATACGATATGTGGATACTTGTAACTCTTTTTAAACTTTGGTTACTAATATTCCTTTGAATTTCATTTAAACAACATTATATCACAGTTGAATATAAGTCATGTAAACTTCAACTAACACTTTGTCAACACAAATGTTTCCGGTCTTCGGTGCTGCAACCTTTACCTTGTATATCCGGCGATAAACTATTTCATTAGAATGACAAAAGTCAGGTCAACTGTTAACACCAGCGACATTTTATCTAACTTGCGAATACATAACCACATAAGTAAAGTTTAATAGCAAAAATAATTGAACAGTAACGTCATTTCAAATACTCTACATTTATTTCACACGCAAAGAATAAATATGATTGTGGCAAAAAAAAGCTGTATTTCAACTATGACAGCTAGAATGACAATTAATTGTCACAATCAATTAATTAAAATCTTATAATCATAGCATTTGATTGTTATACTGCCTAATTTTTGTGGCAAACATATTACTTAAACTTACAAGATAGTCATAATAATATTTAATGACTGCCAGTATCATAGTTCTATAATGACATGATTTCCGAATTTATTATAATTAGCTAATTATTGTGGCAAACAAGAATGATTGTCACAATAATTTGATTGATTGACTTTAATCATATCAGCGGACAACTATTATTTGAATGACATAAAAACTTATTACATTAAAAATTAAGTTTTAAAACTAAAAAGAATCGAAGTATTATTAATTTTTTAATACTATATAGAAAAATCTTGAGCTAAATATCTTGATTTCAATAAAGTTTCCAATGTTTTATATGTTTTGCTGTAGTGCTGTAGGGTATAACAAAGTCGTGAGTTTCACCTAGTTATCTAAACATATTACCTTACTTCCTTTTATTGTTATTTATTTTGCCAATGTCATTTTTAGCTTCTGTCATTTTTTTTTTTTTCATATTGTTTTGTGGCTCATCAATCATTTGCGTTAATTGATTGACAAAGTTCTCGGAACTGTCTGGATGGGTTAAAGCTTTGGTGCATTTTAGTATTTGCAATTTAATGTTTGTCATGTTAGGTTGAAGTGGTTTAAATGTCATTGTAGCACATATAAATCTTAGTAAATTACTAATGACGAGGAAAGAACGAAAAAATGTACCTGCACAGAAAACAGTTTTCTCATAATAATGATAATTGAACTTGAAATTGCGTTAAGGAAAAAAAGTCCTTATAATAAGAAACTTTTATACAGATCTGTTGTAAATACTGGTTTTTCATGGGAACCAATAAAATTATATATTTGAAAAAGTGGTACCCTTTTGAATTTTCTACATCGATGGTCGTTTTTTGTTGAATTCAACTTTGTTTCTTTTTTATTTTTGCATTTTATGGTTTTGAGATTCTGAAATAATTATCAGTCATATTTTGGGTAATACTTAGTAACTATTGTTGAATTATAGTGCTCCAAACCCCGATATTTCGACAAAACCGATATCGTGTTTATTTTATATATATAAAATAGGCATTTGATTGGAATGCCAAATAATTGGAAATGATGCCGAGACTTAACTCGTAACGAAAATAGTCCGCAATTCCAATTTGGATATAACCCCTAATTTTGCATAATTCGTATTTGAGGTTACAAATTGCTCGACCATTAAATCGGTCATTACACGGGGTCTACACCAGCCATCCCTATTGGTTTAACATATGGGCATTTCCTCGGGTTCCGGACGGAACATTCGTACGCTTAAAACTTGAATATCTCAATGGAAAATTAATGAATAATACTGAATTTTGAGTACAAATGATTTTTCAAAATATTTTAAAAAATAGTTGAAATAACGTGTTTTCTTTGTATATTTACACTTTGTTCCTCAAGTTTATTGTTTTTTCATAGTAAATCATAGAAAAATACCGGACGGGACATTCCGGACGGAATTAAAATTTCCGTATTGAAATTATCAGTACGATTTTTATTCTAAAAATACTTTTTACAAACAATATTTTTTTTTGAATTATCTCTGATCATAGCTGAGACAATTTACTTTATTTTTGTAAAGGGTTTTTCAATAAGAGCGCTACAAAAGTTTTTTTCAAGGGGGACGCTACATATATAAAGGGTTTTTCAACAGGGACGCTACAAAAGTAGAGCGACAGGGACAGCAAACGACGCCATATTTCTTGCCGCTCTTTTGACATTTCTCTTCAGTAAGGTTTGCCATTTCATGATGGAAAGATATACGAGCCAACAACGAGTCGAAATTATTAAAATTTACTACCGAAATTCGAATTCGTATATCTTTCCATCATGAAATGAAGAGAAATGTCAAAAGAGCCGCAAGAAATATGGCGTCGTTTGCTGTCCCTGTCGCTCTACTTTTGTAGTGTCCCTGTTGAAAAACCCTCTATATATGTACTTTGTTCCTAAAGCTTACAGTTATTTTATAATAAATCGCAGATTAATTCCGGACGTTCCGTATAGAAATTTGCACTACGATTTTTTGCTAAAAATAATTTTGTATTTGGCAACATTAATATTCATTATTACGAAATGAAAAGTGATATACTATTCAAACTTAATAAACATAGTTTCGATAGTATATAATTTCGATAACGTTTCGAATTCGTAACGATATCGTTAAATTTTTATAGAATCAGTATTGAATTATTTGTCAAAAAAAAGCTGTTCATTGAAACAATTTAATCAATTTTAAAATTGAAAGAAATTTCGCAACTGTTAGAACCTTTTAAAATTTAGTAAGTATGAAATATTTTTTTGCTGGATCGATAGACTAATTTTGAATCCCAAACTAGGTAAACAATTTTAATGTTGTGGATGCTATAGAATGCTTGGTGCACAGCTGCATGAAAGATAACTTCAAGACAAATTAATATAAATAGTATCGAAATTGAATAAGCTTTTCAAATTCGTTTCGATATCGAAATTTAATAATTTTTCGAATTCGTTTCAATATTGAGATTGAATCAATTTTCGAATTCGTTTCGATATCGAGAATTCATACAATATCGATATCGTTAACGATAGAGCCATTTTTGTCGAGAACGCTATCATTCTCGATTCGTTAACGTAGTCGAAAACGATAACAATGTTCGTTCAAACGATATCTATCGTTTGATACGCTGTGAAGTTTCAGAAGTTTTTTAAGTTTTTTAAT
Organism: Dryomyza anilis; assembly: GCA_951804985.1. Taxonomy (NCBI): domain Eukaryota; kingdom Metazoa; phylum Arthropoda; class Insecta; order Diptera; family Dryomyzidae; genus Dryomyza; species Dryomyza anilis. Next base: position 3,973,223 of record OX638130.1, on the reverse strand, counting down.
TTTTTTTTACTATTTTGGAAAAAAACTTTTTTTTTGATATTTTTTATACTGTAGTTTTAAACTTTTGTAGTTTTACATTTCCGGACGGGACAGATTTCAATTAGCTTTCAAAAATTTTCTAGAATTACTAGGAAAATGATGTTTACTTTTTTGGAAATGCCGAGGAAATTCTGCTTTGGAAACAGCGGATTCAACTCTGTAAAAAAACTTTTCAGTTTACTATGGTAATAAACGTATATTTTTGGTTCCGAACGGGACATCGAAAACCCTTATACAAAAAACAAAATTTTTCTGTTATTTTAATTTGTATCATTATTTTTAAGTTTTAGAAATAATTATTAATGTTAGCAGAAAAAACAGAAAATAATATTTTGTAGCTGTATGTCTTTAAAGTTAATTAATTCGGTTACTCAAAGTACATGAAAAATTGGTATATTTACATATTTCATAGTAAAGTAACTTTATGAGTATTTTTTTTTTAAACGTTACCGTTAACAGAATAGAAATTTCTTTTCATATATTTAGATTCAGATATTTAAGATTCCAAATCCATCGTTATTTCAAAGATTTGAGCATTTTGATTTTTTCGTTCGTGGTTAACGTTTTTCTGGAAATGCCCATATGACAAGCATCCCTGATGACTCATGGAGACTACAAATTTCTAGACATATTCTCTTACAAGCCATAGATGAGAATATTTATGTCTTGCCATGTCTGCACAGAAAAAAAATGTGCATCATATTGATGAATTTCGTTCTTCAAACCATGATTCATTATATTGACCATTCATAATATTAATGACTAACGACATATCTACTATATATTTGTGTATGTATGTATGTCTGTATGTCTGTATGTTCCTTATAGACGTCTAAACGGCTGAACCGAATTGAACCAAATTTTGACACAATATGTATGTTGGGTCCGGGCAGAGTATAGTCTATATCTAGATGTGTTTGGACCACTGGGCATGGCACCCCCTAGAAGGTACATTTTCCAGATGGTGTATGTCAACAGTTATTATAGTAATATCAAGATATTTCACACCAGGGTATCAACCACCACAATTGTTTACTCACCAAACCGAAATTCACCACATCAAAATTCACCACAGCGAAGCTCACCACATCGAAATTCACCACAGCGAAACTCACCACATCAAAATTCATCACAGCGAAACGCACCACACCAAAATTCACCACACTAAAGCTCACCACTCTAAAATTAACTACACTAAAACTTCTACTGGAAAAAAACTCTACGGGTAAGAATTATGTCGGGGTGAATTCTACCGGAAAGAATTCTACGAGAAAGAATTTTACGGGGAACATATAAATAATAATTATGAATAAAATCACTCCATATCCTTGCATTCACAAAATCTTGGCACGAGTCGTGCACGGGTCCAACTAGTACGTTGTGAATGCTATCATAAATATGATGAACGCTTGGTAACTGTCGAAAAAGTGTACTTCAATTTGATGAACTTATGTGAAGAATACGTTTCATCATATTAATGAACCAAAATATAAACTGCAACATATATGTTCTTCATATTGAAGAACGCTGTTCATTAAACGAAATTTCAATCGAAATATTTTTGTTTGTTCATTTTTTGCTGTACTTCTCAGTTCTCAAATAAAAAAATAAAATTTTTATAACACTTCTTTTTCGAATTATTTTATATATATATATATATATATATATATATATTTTTTTATTTATTTTTTTTTTTTTTTGAAAACATATTAGTAACAAAACATCAATATGACAATTGAAATTCATTGTATTGAATATTTTGTTCATAAATATGTCATTTAATGAACGGAGGTATCAATATGATGAATCTGGTAGTTGGTGAAAAAATTCATAATATTTCTGAATAAATTCATCATATTGATGAATTTATAATTTTGGACTCTATCAATCGAGTGCGTATTTAAATTGTGTCTTTTAATGCTGGCTATGTGTTACCCCCGATTGGTGTCACGTCAGAAATCAGAATATATATTGGCATTAGATCTGGTATTGACCAAAAAATTAACTGCATGTTCCACATAAATCGGAAATATTCTTTGCGAAATAATAACATACTCTATGTAAGATTCAAAACTTTTCCAATTCGACAAAAACTTTTTGAAAAAATAGTGTTTAGAATTATGCCAAATAATAGTAAATGAACCACCACAAATCTTCCGGAGAGTTAGAAACAAATATTGGCATCCATGATCCATCAATGATTGGGAGAAAATACTAGTTCTGGTACAAAACATACTACACACAGAAAAATCCTCTTTTGGCATGAGGTTGGAAGAATGAAAAAGTTAGTTATACCAACTAACTTCATTCGGTTAAATGGAATGGTTTACAAATTTGCTGGCGGAACTGCCATATTAGCCTTTACACATGAAATATTAGTCTATACACACTCCTAATTGTTCTAAATCTGTACTAAATTGTTCTAAACCTGTTCGAAATTGGTTGTAGTACAAACTACAACTCTTTTTATTTTGATAATATTCGACTAAGCGGTTGAGAGAACCGAATAAGTTGGTTGGGCAAAGAGTTGGTTGGCGCAACAAAACTCTATTCTGTGTGTAGAAACATATTTTTATTATTGAAAATTCACATTTGCAATTCTAATAGCATGTGGGGATTTTGTTTTCTAAGAATACCAATTGAGGTAATACGTATTACTAACACGAGTTACGATTTAACGGTCTAGTTATACTCATCAGCAACTTGTGACTACTTTTAATAAATGAAAAAAAAAATCGCCTTTGCATTTAACCTCAACTTTAGTATAATAGAAATGTTCAAATTTTGTTTTTTTCCTTTGAAGTTTCAATAGAATTCTCTAAAATCTAAATTATTCTTTCAAGTAATTACCACCCACTACAAAATTAAACGTTCGTAAAAAAATTCAAGATTTCCGTGTTGTTTTGTTTGAACCGTGCTTTTGTCAGTTTTGCCAAAATTGTAAAATATAAATTTCTGCATGGACTTGACACGTAATACAACGTGTGGAGGTGCCGGAGATAGTGATATCACAAGTAACAACCCATCGGCTGATGTCTACTTTATGGTCTGCAACTACTGTGCGGCATCACCGAAATTCGCGACTTTTGAGGAATTTCTACAGCATGCGCGTGAAAATCATGGTTCGCAAGTTGGTGGGGTGAGTTATGAAATATGGTGTTGTTTGGTGTGTCTTTAAAAAGCGCGCAACTTAACAGGGTAACATGGCAATTGTTTGCAAGGAGAAAGAGGAAGAACAATTGGTAAAGCTGCGCTGTAGCGCAAGTCAAGCGCAAATGATTGCGTTGGATACAGATATTGCGATGTTTGGCGAATTTAAATTTGCTAACGCTGATGCCAGCGCGGCGGACGATTGCAAGCAGCCTTTGTCGACAGATCAACCAACAACATCGACGGCAGCAACAACATCGGCGGCGGCGGAAACATCAACGGCAGCAACAACATCGACAGCGGCGGAAACATCGACGACAGCAGCAACAGCTCCTGATACCACCGAGCCCCCTGAGTACGTCTACGATATGCATCAACTCAGTCGACAGTGTCTATTGGAACTGATTGCCCTGCTGAACAAGTGTCTCTGCATTTGGCACAAAGCAACGCGTTTGCAGACGGCACACAAAGATCGTTTGCACGCCTACCAGCTGCTGCTGCTCAAGCTGCGTCAGTTCCATCCAGAGAGTAAATTCCGCGATGTACGCAGCATCGTGCGTCAGCTGATCTGCAACTACTTCAGCGAGCATACGCGCACTGATGAGGAACGCGAGGCGGCCGCGGAGGCCGAAGAGCAAGACAGTGAGACAGCGGACAGACATCCAACGTGTTCGCGCACTGTTCTGGAACAACTGATGTTTCTATCCAAGGCCGATGTCAAGGATGTGAAAGAGCTGAACATCGAACGCTTGTGTTCCTTCTGTCACCTGGGTTTCTATGCCATCGAATCGTTGTGGACGCACATGGTCAATGCGCACGTGCCGCCACCGCATCCACCGCCGATGCCTACACACAGAGAACTGCCAAAGAAGAGCGCAACTCATCTTGCTGCCGCTGCCAAAAACGATGTCTCCACAACCGATAATGCGCCAACAGCTTCTGCGTCCAATACTAAAACCCGCAATGCGAAAAGCAAGTCCGTTCTAAATCTGGAGGTGGCGCGTTACACAGCCTCACCTTCGTGTACTTCGTTGCGCCGTCGCAAAAGCCGACGTCCACTACGTCCGCATAGTAGTATGCGTTCGCAAAGCCGTATGCGTTCGCAAAGTCGCATGCGTCCGCAGAGTCGTATGCGCCCGCTGAGTCGCATGCAACCGATTAGTCGCATGTCGCTAAGTCGCTTGCGGTGTTGTACGCCCGGCGTTTTGGTTACCGCACGCAGTCGTTCACGCTGCAAGTCGCGCATTAGCATCTACTCAACATTTACATCCGGCACGGATGCGCGCACCACTGACAACTCGGACTGGAGTCGTCCGAGTCAGGTGTCTCGCAAGTCGAAGAAAGTCGTTACGCGACGTGATCGTTTGGCGCAACGTCTAAAACGGGTGAGCGGAAAGCAAGTACGAACTCGTTCTCTCTATTTCTCTCTTTCTGGAGGAGCTTTACAAAATTTCACATCACATAATAATGATATGTACAACATAATCACGAGTATATTAACGATTTCTCTGTTGTCCGAATTTCCCAGATGTCCGTATTCTTTATCAAACTCATCGGGAATATTTTCACCCGAAAAACGTCCGTTCGGATGTTTACTAAAACAAGACGTATATCCATATTATATACATGTATAAACATGATACCAAATATCCCAAATTTCATATACATTTCTTTTCTCACTGGTATACAAAAATTGTCCGTGCATTCTTGGATTTTCCGTGTTTGGAATTGAACATTCTAATTGTGTGAAAGATAATTTTAAAGCTTTACCTCTCCCTCCTGTCCTTCTCTCGCTCACATTCTTCCCCCGTTTTCAGACTCGCACCGTCGTCAATCTGGCCAGCGACTCGGACGAGGGCAGCAACGCCGATAAACGACCCTCCACCTACTACCTCAGCGACTATGACGATGCGTTTCTCCAACATTTTATCGATCTGTACCGTCAGCAAGAGTGCCTCTGGCAAATGCGTTGTCCCGACTATCTGAAGCCAGAGAAACGAGCTGCCGCTTACAATGTACTAGTCGCAAAATACAATCAGATGCGCGGCGCCAACCAGGGCAATGTCACTAAAGTGCAACAGCTTATCAAACGGCTGCGCGCCTATTATGAGCGCCTAAACAAACCGAATGCCAATCCATATCGCAGTCACATCTGGGAACGCATGTTCTTTATCGGGCGACGCAACAGCAAACGTCGCACCAAGACCTCGGAGAGTGAACCGGAAATCGCTTGTCCTCAGTGCAAGAAGCGCTTCAAACGTGCCAAATATTTTGCCTGTCATCAGTTAAAGGCGCATCCACCCACCGAGTGCAACCTCTGTAAGGAGAATTTTGGCAATGCCGACGATCTCAAGAAACATGTGGAATGGTTTCATCGCAAAGATGTCTTGTGTCCACTTTGCCAAAAACCAGATACACCCAACTGGCAGTCCGCGCAACATATGGCCGAGCATTTCTTTGATCATCCGTGTCATTTGTGCGGTCAGATATTTCACGATGCCAACAATTATCAACGCCATAAGAGCCGTTGTCATACGACGCAGTTTCGCTACAAATGTTGGCACTGCAATGCCAATTTCGATTGCACCTCCGATTTGCGCAAACACTCGAAGAACCAGCACAGCGATGGGCGTCCCTTCAAGTGTTCCGAGTGTGATATTGCTTTTCAGCATCAGGCGCCGCTGAAGAAACATCAGCGGCTGCACTTGGAACGTGGACGAAATTGCGCTTAAAGCTGCCATAAGACAGAGTGCTTCTGTGAGTTTTTTTTTTATTTTTTTTTCTCGTTAAGTAAAAATCCTTGATTAGTTGCAAATAAATATATATTGTAACTTGTAAAACTTTATTTATTTTTATTTATAATAATTAAACTGGATATCCGAAATATGCAGGTTTTCAGGGCGGTTTGAAGGTTTCAGATTTTTGGTTTTTTTTATTTAAAGGGTTTTTTTAAGTTTGTATGATATAGAACAGGGCTTGAGATTTACACTCGTTAAATTAGGTATTTAATAGTCATGATACGAAATTCCTGAGCCTGTTCTTGCTTTATTTGCAAGAAAATGTGCAAGAACAAGATCGACATTTTCTAGCCAGCGTAAGAGCCAGAAAAAGACAAACTGCAAGAAATGCGCAAGTGCAAGAACATGGTTGGGTGGTACTTTTGACTGAATTGTGTATTTCATTCTCTGTTTCTAAGGTTTCTGTTTGATATTTTTTTATATAATCGTTTCAAATTATTCAACTTGTTTCAAATATTTTGTTTTATTTTTTTTTAATTATTACAAACGTCTTAAACACAGATCCTTTACAATATTACAAAATTTGCCTCAAACTAAGATCGTTTAACATGTGCCCTTGCGCTGTATGGTTACTTCATAGGGTGGGTTCGCAGCGCGTCCACATTGTACCTTCATATAGTAGATGCAGTAGTTAGTTACAGTAACCGAAACACCATTCTCCAGAATGCAAAGTGGTTTGTACAGCGAGGAACATCCAGTGGTCAGACACACGGGCAAAGTGGAAGTAGTAGGAGTAGTCGGAGTAGTTGGAGTAGTTGGAGTAGTTGGAGTAGTTGGAGTAGTTGGAGTAGTTGGAGTAGTAGGAGTAGTAGGAGTAGTTGGTGTAGTCGGAGTAGTTGGTGTAGTTGGAGTAGTTCCTGTAGGAGCTCCCGTTCCGGTTGGCGCTCCTGTAGGTTGTCCTGTAGGTGTCTGCGAATTCACAGCGTATATTTCCAATACCAATACAATGATCAATATGCTTGTAGTCTTCATGATTCTAGAGTTTTTTTGTTGTTTCTATAACTGTGTTCTCAAGTTGCATCAACTGACTGATATCTTCTGGTAAAGTACATCTTGTATTTAAACGAAAAACTATTCTGACTTTCAATGTGCTTTCGAAGCAACTGTTTACATTACATGTTACCTTAATAAAAACAACTGTAACAACAATTAATGGTTCTTAAATTTGAAATGTTAAATAGCACAAAAATGCGTTATTTAAATTGAATGTTTGCTCGTTAGGCAGAGTGATGAAATTTCTATTAAACAAACAGTAAATTACTTACATTTAGTTGCCTCTTATTTACTATTAGTTGAAAGGTTATTAAGAATACCTACAATCATAACTAAAATCATTTGAAGCATGTAAACTTTTCTTTTAGTGAGAGGTTTTTTTTTTTTTTGGAATATCTACTAAGATCCACAGCACTCAGACAGACTATATCCATTGTACTGTGAAATCTATTCCCTACAATTTTCTGGTTAATATCACCACGAGCGCCCATGCCCAAGCCGGGATTCGAACCCGAGACCTTCAGAATGCAAGTCCAGCGCGCTACCTCTGGACTGCTGAGGCCGGCTTTTTGTGAGAGGTACTTTGATCTAAATTAGCATTGATGCAATTATAATCTATAGAAGAATTTTTATAAGTTAAGGCATGCATGAGCGATGTATAGCTTTAAATTTCCCAATATTAAACAAATTTCGGAAACAGACACAGGGAGATTGTTACACAAACGTATCGTGCGGTTAAATAACAAATGGACTACAAATGGGTGGACTTGTTTCGATGCCCGACTAGAACAAGAGAAAACACGATCTGGTGCAATCGGGCCCCATGTATTTCCCTCGACCACTTACCATTGTAATACCTATAAAACAGTCTTACACACCCGATGCACAGTAGTTTAGAAACATTTTTTTATCGGCCAAAACTTTGTATCTTTTGATGTAGTGAATATTTTTGAATTTTGTATGATTGGAAGTTGATGAAATATTATTTTAATATACTATAAATAAAAATCGACGTATTAGATTTAGCTGCATAATAAGCCAAAGTTGAACTTTTTTTTGTTTTTAGATTTTAGGGTATGTATAATTGATTTATTAAGTACTATAATAATTATCGTTTACCGAATGGAGTTCGAATGAAAACCTGTACAATTTAATTTATTCAGCAATTTAGTCGAATTCGCACAAACCCTTAGTATATAGAACACTATTTGTTTTGTAGTAAGTTTTTTTTTTATTAATATTTGACATGATTGATAATATTAGATACTTTGAAATTTCGAACCTCTAAACATTTTTGGAAAATGTGAAGTTTTGCATTCGTTTCTGTTTACTTTGAGTTTTTATATCTGCTTGAGTTTTAAAGATATTGCGCACTTTTTTATAATACTGAATACCCAAGCAACCACCGCTCGACAGTTGTCACAAACTATTGCACATTTTATGTTACCTTTGACACCAGTGTTGCAAACTCATAAACTTTAGTTCCAAAGCGGTGAATAAGAACATGTATGGAACATACGCAATAATATGTCGCAATGCTGTGATAAATAAGTCATACATTATGGTAATGGAACATATACAAAAATGGGCGGAGTTAACTTTGTTGCTAGAAAAAATTGTAGCAAATTATTAAATTTATTATGTCCCATATAAGTAATTTATTATGTCCCAGCAAGTAATATATAATTAATATATAATGTATAGTAATATATAATGTTTTGATAAAATAGACATCCGCAATTGCACAATTTAAAAGAATTAAAAAGTTACAATTTCAATAACATTTCACGAATTGCATTTTGTGCGCGTAAAAATTAGAAGGGGTGGATATAAGGTTTAACCGAAAACTTGAACCGTTTGTTAAATTGAGTTGTTATTTTTCCAAAACTTTAGTCGTAAAGTTTTCTTTTATTATGTCATAGCATATTTTTGACATTGCATTGTTTTATTATACGACAAACATTCAAGTTAATGACACTGCGGTGGATATTTATTATTTTTATTTTTAATATACACATATATTACAGTTCAAGTTAAAATTACACTTCAAGTTCCAAATAGGTGAACCGACACTTTAATGGATCCACATTTGTGGCAATTAAATCTAGCCCCGGGGCTTTTTGACTTTCAATTGGGTGGCAAATAAGTAATTTTCGTATGATTTAGAACAAACACTTTAATGGCAATTGTGTGGTTACCACTTAAGTTGCCACAAAGTAGTTACTTAGGTATATTCTTTGTATTTTTACGAAAGAAACGATTGTTTCACATTTTTAGTTTGTATGCTATGGAAGATATAAAAAAGTTTATCGCGCCGATCTTGTATTTCCTGGTGACAACGATATCGGCTACAATTCGTTTGAATATCGGTTGAATATCGTGTGACTACAATTTTTGATTCATGTATCAAACAAAATGATGAGTACTCTCGTTTTTGGGAGTTTTTTTGTTGCCAGCATATAAATCATACGTCAAAGTAAAAAAAAAAAATTGTTTATGAAAAATAGTTGGCAAAACAAATTTTGAACAAACAAAAGAGCTGAACGAACGAAACGTTTGATTTACGTTATACAAATTTTAGACGAAGAAGAACTGGAAACGAATCGTAGTCACAAGATAATAAAAAGAAACATGATTTGGGGGTATATTTTTTAATATTTTGATTTTGAACGTTCAGAAAAGAAAAATGATTTAAAAGTCTTTAAGCTAGAATAGATTTTACCTTATAGCTGAATGAATAACCTTTCACCACATTCCCATTTTTGCTACCGAATTCGAAAGAACCTGGCCACTAGAGACGTAATAGCTGAATTAAGTAAAAATTTTGACTTTGAACGTTCACAACTAAAAGCCTTTAAAATTGATTATGCTGAAATTGATTTTAACTTATAGCTGTATGAATACCTTTCACTCTATACGCACTTTTGTTACCAAAATACTGAATAACTTGGACGCTGGAGACATTTTAATGAATTAAATCTCAATTTTTGTGTTTGAACGTTCACAACTACAAACCTTTAAAAGTTTTTAAGCTGAAATTAATTTTAACTTATAGCTGAATGAATAACCTTTCGCCAGATACTCACTTTTGCAGCCAAAAATATCCAAATCTGGCCGATAAAGGCGTTAGAACTTGGGATTTGTTTGCATTAAAATCGACTCGTTTTGCCCCACTCGAAGATTGTTTTAAGGTCATTATTGAGTGTATCATTAATTGTGTCTCTTTACTCTCAATCTTCATTGAGTTTGGGCGCTTGTTTGAATGCTTATTTGGCGGATATATACTTTTTATAATGTCTTTCGCAGTTGAGTCTCTTCCAAAATTAATGATCTTTTAGGGTAAAAGTGTCTTTTGTAGTCCGTTCCATTTTATAAAGTTTCTATTTTAAATTAGTTTTTTTTTTTTTGTAGAAAGTTATTTAGGGTGTGTGCGAATTCGACTAAATTGCTGACTAAACTAAATTAGGTCGGTAATGCAGTGTTCGACTTTTCAATTTAGCAAATTTTCGAGCAGACTAAATTGGAAGACATCAAACATACATATGATAATCGATTTTTTAGAGACTTTAACAATTACCGGTTACCGAATGGCGGTCGAATAAAAACTTCTACAATTTCGTTTAGTCAGCAATTTAGTCGAATTCGCACACACCCTTAGTAGAATGGTTTTTCATAATATGGTTCGATGATTTTATGTCGATATAGAAAATTCAAAAATTTGTTTCTTTTATAAAATAATTTTCTATAGCCAACGTCTTTTGTGAAAATGTATTTCGTTATAGGGTTTTTCTTAATATTGTTGGATGCTCTTTGACGGATGTGTTCTTTGTAGAATGTAAGGGTCCTTCAAACATTAAGGATCATTTCTAAATTGATTTAAGGTAGAAATGTATGTAGGACATTTCCTTCTACAAAGTTCTATCGTTGGAAAGTTTTTTGTAGAAAGCTATTTTATAAAATGGGTATTATTTAATATGCTCTTTTGCAGATAACAGTTCTTTGTAGAATATCTTTCACAGTTTCAGGGTCTTCCGAAATTTAGATTATTTTATGAAGTGGTGGTATTTTGTAGGACATTTAAAAGTGTTAGCGGCGAATTTTTTTTATAAAGTATTTCATAATAATTTTAATATGGTTGAATGTTCTTTTTCAACCTTTATAAAAATGATCCTTCTAAATAAAACACATTTTTATTTTTTGTAATTCACTGTTTAAATAATTTCATTATGTATTTTCTCGAGCTTAGTTCAATTTAATTTTTATTACGTGGCCGATATCTGCGGTCCATGATTTGTGGCATAGGACGCACCTTTTTCTGTGCGTCTTCGCTGCCGCCTTCCACAACACAGGGTCCATTGAAAAGGAAACGATATACGGGGGGAGCTAAAAAAAATCAAAATAAATTTTATAATTTTAAGTAATGCTAAAAATAATGCCGAAGATGAACTACTTACCAACTGACACACCCAATCTTAGGCTAGCGCAACGTGCCTCATTGTTGTATTCACAACGAGTGGAGATGGTAAAGGCGACGCCATCTTTGCTGCCACAAACCGGTTTATACATGCGTGGGCAACGACGTTCTTTGCACAGATTCTCCGTGGAATCGGCGGCCATGGTTGCCAGTTCGAGTGTGGCCGGTTTATCGCCATTGACGACGCAGAGCACAGCAAAAGTGGCCAAAATAATAAAAAGACTGAATGTACGCATCTCGTTTGGTGCTTTTAGACTTAGTTAACTTAAACAAAAAAAAAGTATGTTTTAATTCGAATGTCAAATCAATTTTAAATGGATTTTAAGAATTCTACGTATATTTAAATGATTATCAAGTGAGTTTGCGATAAAGCTTAAAATTCCACCAACTGTGCTAACATCAACAATTAGTACAAATAAATGCAGAGACTTGAATTTTGTTTGGTATTTTTGGAGACTTTATAACTCACTACTAGGCAAGAACTCAAGTACATTTGTTCTTGCTATTGGTTCCTGTGTTTTTTTTTAGACTTTTTGCAAAATAAATAAAATGTTTGTTTATTTATGCTTTTTTTAAAGTTTAGAAAAGATTTCCGCATCATAATTAGATCAATGCAAAACGGGAGCGGACTTTGAAGGCTTTTTTAGCGTTGGATTTACACTCCAAAAAAGTATTTTTACGGGTTTTACTTCATAGTATTGGATACTCGTTGACGGATATGGTCTTTGTAGAATCTCTATAAGGGGCTTACAAAATTAACGTTCTATTATTAAATGATCTTTTGTAGAATGATCTTTTGTAGAATGATCTTTTGTAGAATGATCTTTTGTTCCGTTTTACACAGTTTTATTTCTTAAAAACTATATTTGGGTCACAATATTGTTGGATGTTCTTCGTTGTCGAATGTCTTTCGCAGTCTGTTCTTTTTTGCATATATAGAAAAAATCATTATATTAGGAATTGAAGCAGTTACCAAACCGATATTGGTTTAAAAGTGTGTCATTTTTAAAAGTAAAAACGTTATACTTTTATATAAATACACTTTCTAACAATTTTACCCAAAAATGACGTAAGGTGCAAACTATTTCTGAACTGGCGAATTTTCGATCTTCAGAATTCTTGCAGTATTCAGAATAATAATAAATAACAGTCCTAAAGAACTTGGGCAGAGCTCTCCAAGTGGAAATTTAGTTCTGGATGCGATCATTGTCTGATCAGGCAGCCTGATTTCAAGTCAGGCAATGATCAGGAGTTTTGATCAGTGCCTGATTCAAAACGTTACGCTATTCGAAGTTGTTATCCTCAACAGGCTATCCCTGAATAATTCGATGTATATTCTTTACCAACTTTTACCAACTTTGGCACTTTTCAAACAAAAAAATAGTTTTGTGAACATAGATATCTCAAAATTTTTGCAATGACAAAAAGTCAACGTTTTGAGATAATTCAAATTTTTAAAAATGTTGAGAATTTGTATATCTCTTGAATTTGAGTTTAACTTTTATTTATAAGAATATTTTATTGGAATAATTTTGTTGAAGCCTTTCAGACTTGGCGTTCTAACTGCTGATACTGAAAGACTTCGTATACAGGCTAGGAATCGCTGTAATGCCGTGATCTCGCGTGAAAAGAATCTTCACGAACAAAACGCGCGCAAAAAGGTCCTACTCTATCACAGGGGTAGTAAAAATTTCTGGTCATTTGTAAAAAGGGTGAAGAATCAGACGACATCGTCTACTCCAACTCTTAGTATGAATGGCCAGACCTTCACTGACCCGGTTGATAAAGCTAATCTCTTGGCAGAATTATTTGGAAATAATTCAACGCTCCCAGATAGTAATCAACCACTGCCTGTCGCCGATTTTGTTTCTTCTGCAATGCCGGAGATACATTTTCGAACTCGGGCAGTAAAAAAGGTTTTAGAAAACCTCAACATTAACAAAGCCTCTGGGCCAGATGGCATATCTGCCCATGTGTTGAAGAAGTGAGCGTCAACGCTGGCTTGTCCGTTGCATAACCTTTTCAACATCTCCTACACGACAGGAGTTTTTCCATCTTGTTGGAAGGTTGCCAATATCCAGCCAGTTCCGAAAAAGGGCGAGGCCACGAATCCTGCCAATTACCGACCCATTGCAATATGCTCTGCACTCTCCAAGGTAATGGAGAGCGTAATTAACTTCCACTTTGTGAACTATCTTGAGCACAACGAATTGCTCAGTGACCGACAATACGGTTTCCGTAGGACCAGATCCACAGGTGACTTGATGGCGGTCCTCTCCGAAAAGTGGAATAATTGTGTTCATCTTTTCGGGGAGAGCAAGGCTGTTGCTCTTGATATCTCCAAGGCTTTTGATCGAGTGTGGCATAAAGCCCTCGTTTCAAAACTAATTGCATATGGTGTTTGTGAATCTTTTACTCGATGGATATCGAGTTTTCTCCAGGGTCGTTCAATACGAGTTGCGATGGATGGTGTTCTTTCGGAACAACATTTCATCAATTCTGGAGTTCCGTAGGGTTCCGTCCTATCCCCGTCCCTATTTCTGGTATTTATCAATGACCTTCTGTCATTGACCCAGAACCCAATCCATTCCTTTGCAGATGATAGCAACATTTGTCATTCATACTCGTTCAAAAAGCGCCCAACCTCTTTGGAGATTGAGAGTAAAAGACGCACTATGAATGACACAATCAATAATGACCTTAAAACAATCTCCGAGTGGGGTCTTGCAAATAGAGTTCATTTTAATGCACGCAAGACCCAATGTCGCCTGTTATCCCACAAAAGAATGGATTCAACCCTACCTCCCCTTAATATGGGTGCTGTGGATATTGCAGAGTCAGCTGCTCTTGACGTTCTGGGCATATCAATTCAATGTGATCTCCGTTGGAATGGTCACATATTTGACGTGTCGAAAGAGGCGGCCAAGTGCCTCGGTTTTTTTAAAACGGTGTAAGACATACTTCACTCCTGCTGACTTGCGCACTGTCTACACCACCTATATTCGGCCTAAGATGGAATACAATTCGCACATATAGGCAGGGGCTTTAAAATCTTCTTTGGAGTTCCTGGATCGAATCCAACAGCGTGCAATATATTTAATAGGGGATGAAAATATTTCATCCTATATTGGTTCTCTTGAGCACCGAAGGACCGTAGGGTGTGTAAGCCTGTTCTGTAGGTATTACAATGGTAAGTGTTCGAGTGATTCCACCAGGTCGTGTGTCCTCTCGTTCTACTCGGGCATCGAACCAAGCCCACCCCTTCGTAGTTCACACGGCTCTCAATAGAACCACGCATTACCGAGAGAATTCGTTCTTCAGTCACACGATACGTTTGTGGAACAATCTCCCTGCGTCTGTTTTTCCCGACATTTTTGATATTGGTAAGTTCAAAACAAACATTCACCGACACTACTCCATCTTTCCCCCCTCCATTTAACCTATCATCCCTTCTTACGATCAACACTGTGCATTGCATGAATAGGGGGCATCCCCTGAGCGTTGGTTAATTTGTAAAAAAAAAAAAAAAAAAAAAAAAAACCTTAACCAATTTCCACTTGGGTCTCTCACCATTTTAAACTGTGCGTGTTATATTTGTACTCAAAGTGATGGGACCTACAGTTTAATTCCAATTCCGAATCCGAATAAAAATCAGAATCAGAAGAACAATTGGTTGTCTTCTGAGGGTCTTTTTGAGCTCGAAAATTGGATCGTAGCGACCTAATTTCTTAATTTATATTTGTAGTGCATAATTATTGAATTTTGATTATAAACTTGATTAAAATTCTTAAGAAAAAGGCCTATTTTAAAGAAATTAAAAATTTCCGATGGCAATTATAGTTTTTAAAAATTCTCACAGATTTCAGCATGACAAATTTATATATTAAGCAAGTATCAAGAAAAATAATTTGTTATTGCATTTAAATATCTTGTACGAACTCGAGTATTGTTTTTCTAAGTTATTTTGGAATCGAATTTGCATGAAATTAATAAAAATTTTATTTCAAATGTTATATCACTTTTTTAAAAATGGGATTACATTAAATATCACTAAAACCAGCTGATGTTAGTATATAAAAGTATATATATATTTGGATATTTCATAAGTGTTTTAATTTGTATATAACATATTTTTTTATACATGCACGTTGTGAATAAGAGTAATTTTCAATTATTTGTTCAAAGAAATGCAAACATTCGTATTAGATAAATATAATAAAAACAAGTATAGATTTTATTTAAATAATGTCCATGTAACCCATGCGACTGGCGTGACGCAACGCTTCCAATATTTGTACATTCGCAGCATCACCGCCTGCCTCCAGCGAAATCTTACGAAATGCGGCACCATGCATGTCTGACTCGAACTGTTGCGATAGTTCCTCGCACTCTGCCTCGCTGCACAGTAGCCATGGCAGAAAATGCATGCAGATGAGGGCGCCATATAAGGCGTACTTGGAAAAGTGTTTCAAGAAGTGTTCGAAACTATAAAAAGGAATAATATTTAAATTTAAAATAGATTTATACAAAATCTTACAAATAATACGACTCTTCAAAAAGAGAGACCTTATTTTTCTTATGAATAACTTATACAGCATTTCTATATAATGCGTGGGTGCTGATTTTGACTACATACTGAGTTTTATAAAATAAAGTAACGTTTTTATGAAAAATTCAAATCGAATTTCATTCACTTTTAAGAATATGAAAAATCGATATAGCTTTCTATTTTATTTCAATTGCAAAGATTAATTTTATTATTAATTTTTAATTTAATAAACTCAAATATTCAGTAAGTTTTCAATATATTTGAAACTTTAATTCTTTTTTCAGTATTTTCCTAAAAACTGAAAAAGTCGTTTTTTCTTTGAGTTGTAACTAATTTTAATTTTCGTATATTATGTATAGGAAAATACGTATGAACTCCAAATACGCGATTTATAAAGAAATAATGTTTAAAATTACTATAGCAAATATTGTATTGAGTAGTATAATAAATACCTATAATTCTCAAGCTCTTTATCTATATCACTTAGCTTCTGCTCATCCTTAACGCCCGACTTAAGCACGCGCGACAACAACGCAAACATTTTGCTGTGATAGCGTTGCAATATCTCCTGCCAGACATCGGCGCGTATATCGCTGCTCGTATTCATAAACATTACAAAACTCAAATCAATGGCAGGTGTGCCATAGCGCAACTCCTGAAAATCAATCATTTTGACATCCTGCACCTGTTGCTGGTGTTGCTGATCACCAACTGCCTTCTCCCTCTCCGACTGCTTATAACGAAACAAAACATTATTACGATTGAAGTCACCATGTAAAATTGCAGAAAAACGAGCATCCTGCGGCTGCCGCTCACAGTCAGTGCGTATGTGCTCCAAGAGCTGCGCCGGCTGCATCATATATTTGGCACGCATTTTGCGCAAATTCTCTATCAAACGTAAATCCTCCGGTGCATTGGTATCAAATGTGACACCATCATTAATGACACGATCGAAATACTCATAGAAACGATCAAACGCCAAACGATAGATCACTTTAAAGAGATTGGTCTTATCATCCAGCGGATCGGCATCATTGCAAAAGGGCAACGTTATAATGCTGCTCTTGAGCTTCTGCAAAAGTGATTCCTGCCGTAGCCGCAATACATAGCTCATGGCATGATATTCTGCCAGTGGCTCAACCACTTTTAGCAGATGATCGCGTGTCAAATAGAGACGCGGTCCAAGTGTATAGCCCAGTGGTTTTAAATTTTCCAGCACTAAAATGCATTCGCGTGTCTCCGGAGTTGCGCTGAGACCTATAATAATTTGGATTAGTAGAATAACTTCCAAGTATTCATATGAGTTCACCTTCGATAATGCCAAATTTGGCCACAAAACATGGTGGCACCCAGTTCTCCACACCAACGTCTTTGATGGCCGCCTGCTGCAGCAGCCGCTGGTAGGCGGGCAGCACTTTGCTGTAGATGGTGATTTCGTTCGCGAACTGTGTATAGGACTTGCTGGACTCGCGGAAATTAACATCGCCCTTCATGAACTTGGTGATCAGCAGTCGTTCTTTAGGGCTATATGATAGAAAAATTGAATTTTTAGTGCAAATTTATAAATTTGAAATTTTATTATGGCTGGTTCCAATTACTGATTTGATTTTGTTAAATTTAATTTATTTACCCTTCCTTCGTTTTGGTGCACACTTTGATGGTGTACAGCGCTGACATAAATCCATCCAATCCAGTGGCATGCTCCACCTCGTAACGTTCGAAAGATTCATTCTCCAGTTTTGCAACAATCTCCGTAATTAATTGCTTTGCAATGTAATTTAAATGTAAATCTGCAACGTCTGTCATTTTCTTAAATTATTTCGATAATACTTCTTCCAAACAGTGTTGCCGTTGTACAAAAATGTAAATTTTTTTATTTATATTATTTTGAATTTTTCTGTTGAACCTACAAATTAAAAACAAATATTAATTAATTTAAACTATTATATTTATTTATTTTGTAGATTAAATAAACAATTAATTTATTAATTTAAAACAATAATAAAAATAATATTAAATTTAAAGAATGCAGTTTGTTAAGCACTGTGTTAGTCGCAGAACTCTAGTAAGAAAAGCACTGTAGTAGGGGTCACGATATATTTTAAATAGCACTGTAGGTATTCGCAATGTCACACGTCAGTTTCTTGGTTGTTGTCGGCGACTCTTTTCTTTAGCTGCACTTAATTAAATAATTTACGCTTTTTTTATTAAACACAATTACGGTCTTTAAACAAGCAAATTTTAATATAAATTTTTCAATTTTAATCTTTTATAATATATAGATAACTCAAATATTTCATACACAACCACCATCTGCACTTGTACACTGCTTCAGTTTAATTAAACAACTAAATTGAGATAAAAACACTTGTAATAAAAATGGCAAAAACAAATATACTTGTAAATTATCAAACAATTGCTGCCAGATAGTTCGAAATCAGTTAAAAATGTTTTTTTAAGTGTTAAAAACTGTTTTTTTTTTTAGTTTATATACAAAGTGATTTTGATTTTGGTGTTTAGCTTATTAAATATCGTAAAAGATTTAGTTTACCAAAATTTGCATTTTTCTTTTTGAAGTATCAAATTCTGTCATCATTCGCTGCAATTGAAACAGGGTTACCATGTATACAAATACCACGTTATTTGTAGGAATTTGGTTTAATAATAAATCGCGGTCAAGTTTTGATTATGTTGTGTCCAGGTGTACAAACGAAACAAAAAAAAAACGAAAACAATTGTTTTTTAACGTTTAGTTTCGTAAAAAACAATATGAAAAAATATATTTTTGTTCCAAACGAAACGAAACCTTATATATTAAATTCCTATTCCGCTATAAATAAACTTTATTTTTTCAAATTTAAATACAATGTACGGACAGACAGATGCACACAATTATATTTTAAATAAACAAAATCTTGATCAATCAGAATGCTGATTAATTATTCGATTAATCGGAAGCCGTATTGCTATTACAAAATTACGACAGTATTCTTTTTTAAGAATCCGAGTTTTCACGTATATGTGAACATTTTTTAAAGCAGCATCAACAGTGTTGGAGTGGCGTAATTTGTTTAAGTAGCAAAAATTTAGTATTAATAACTCAATTTAATTGTTTCCATATGAGTTCAAAACGTTCGAGTCTAGGCAAGCGTGTTAAATATATTCGAAAAGAATTTTTGGCCCAATTTGTGTCTTTATTTTTAATGCGACTGTATCAAATGTCACTAAAACCAGCTGATATTAGTATATAAAATATTATATATTTGGTATTTAATAAGTGTTAAAATATATTAAATTCATGCATATTGTGACTAAGTATAATTTTAAATTATTTGTTATAAGAATTTAATAAAAATAATAAACAAGTATATAATTTCTTAAATAATATCCATGTAACCCATACGACTGGCGTGACGCAGCGTTTCCAATATTTGCACATTCGCAGCATCGCCTCCTGCCTCCAGCGAAATCTTACGAAAGGCGGCACCATGCATATTGGACTCAAACTGTTGCGACAGTTCCGCGCACTCTTCCTCGCTGCACAGTAGCCAAGGCAGGAAATGCATACATATGAGGGCACCATATAAAGCATATTTAGAAAAGTGCTTCAAGAAGGGCTCGAAGCTATAAAAACAAAAAATGTTTAAATTAAAAAGTATTGGACAAACATTGACAAATAACAGTATTCTACAAAAGAAGAAGACATTGGAGCATAATCATAGACAATTTAATGCATACTTTAAATTTAAAATCAAATCCTTGACATTTTATTCTATACAAAATTTGTCAAAAAAGTCAATTCTAATTGTAAATTTTGACATTAAATTTTCTATTATTATGCGACAATTTCTTTTCAATACTTATACAGCATTTCTATATAATTCGTGGGTGCCTACTGCATGTTCCTTTTATTAAAGGATCTTACAGCGTTACCAATAATTAAAATTTAATGTACATCTTTAACAAAAATCCGGCTTTTTGACAAGTCTTCCATATAAATTTATTTAAAAAGTCGACTACTATCTTGGATATTATTTTTTGATTATAGCTATCGCTCTTACATCCGCGAGTTATAAAAAATAAGGGTATGAATTTCCATAAAAAAATTGTTTTGAGTATTGTAATAAATACCTATAATCCTCAAGCTCTTTGTCTATATCACTTAGCTTCTGCTCATTCTCAACGCCCGTCTTAAGCACACGCGACAGCAATCCAAACATTTTGCTATGGTAGTGGTGCAATATATCCTGCCAGATATCGGCGCGTATATCACTGCTCGTGTTGAGATACATTATTAAACTCAAGTCGATGGCAATCGTGCTATAGCGCAACAACTGGAAATCAATCATTTTGACATCCTGCACTTGCTGCTGGTCACCAATCGGTTTCTCCTCCTCCGACTGTTTATAGCAAAACAAGACATTATTGCGATAGTAATCGCCATGTAAAATTGCCGAAAAACATGCATCCTGCGGCTGCCGCTCACAGTCAGTGCGTATGTGCTCCAAGAGCTGCGCCGGCTGCACCATATATTTGGCACGCATTTTGCGCAAATTCTCTATCAAACGTAAATCCTCCGGTGCATTGGCATCAAATGTAACACCATCATCAATGACACGATCAAAATACTCATAGAAACGATCGAAGGCCGTGCGATAGAATACTTTAAAAAGGTTGGTCTTATCATCCAGCGGATCGACATCATTGCAAAAGGGCAACGTTATAATGCTGCTCTTGAGCTTCTGCAAAAGTGATTCCTGCCGTAGCCGCAATACATAGCTCATGGCATGATATTCTGCCAGTGGCTCAACCACTTTTAGCAGATGATCTCGTGTCAAATAGAGACGCGGCCCCAGTGTATAGCCGAGTGGTTTGAGATTTTGCAGCACTAAAATGCATTCTCGTATCTCCGGCGTTGCACTGAGACCTATATTAATTTCGATTAATGAAATAAGCTTATATTGCCGTGAACAACTCACCTTCGATAATGCCAAATTTAGCCACAAAACAGGGCGGCACCCAGCTCTTGACGCCAATATCTGTGATGGACGCCTGGTCCAGCAGCCTCTGGTATGCGGGCAGCACTTTGCTGTAGATGGTGATTTCGTTCGCGAACTGTGGATAGGATTTGCTGGACTCGCGGAAATTGACATCGCCTTTCATGAATTTAGTGATCAGTAGGCGTTCCTTACGACTATAAAATATAAATTTTAGTACAAACTTTTATTGAACATTTCGAGTGAAATATTATTAAAATATTGAAATTATAGTGAAATATTTAATTTTTATGGAACAAATTTAATTTTTAAGTGAAAAATTGAATTTTTAATGAAGAATTGTTATTTAATTTTTAGAAATTCATTATGACTTGAATTTTTAATGAAGAATTGTTATTTAATTTTTAGAAATTCATTATGACTGTTTACCCTTCCTTTGTTTTGGTGTACAATTTGATGGTGTACAGCGCCGACATAAAGCCATCCAATCCAGTGGCGTGTTCGACCTCATAATGTTCGAAGGATTCATTTTCCAGTTCTGCAACAATCTCTGTAATTAACTGTTTGGCTATGTAATTTAAATGTAATTCTGCAACGTTTGACATTTTCTTAGATTCTAGGTATTCGCAACGTCAGTTTGTGTTGACTCCTTTTCTTTAGCTGCACTTTAATTACAATTAAATAATTGACGCTTTTTTATTAAACACTATTAAGGTTTAAAAAAAAACAAGTTTAATTTAAACCTTTACATTAAAATTTTTATACTATAAAAGATAAAAGAAATTTGATTACAATTAACTTCCGCACATTAGTTTAATTAAACAACTAAACTGAGATAAAAACAGTTGTAAAAATGACAAAAACAAATATTCATAAACTATCAAACAGTTGCTGCCACATTGTCAGTAATATTTTAAATTTTGGGTGTTGTTATTATTAATTTATGTAAAATATACATTCTTATTTCAGCCACAATCACCTTCCTTACTTTCTAAATTTCGTATATTTTTTATTTCTTAAAAATTGCATTTTTCTTTTTGGAATATCGAATTCTTGCAGCATTCGTTGTAAACAGGGTTTCCATAACACGTTATTTTTAGAAATTTTGAAATAGCTAAATATTTTTGTAATTAACCTGCACAAAGAAAAAAAATCCGTGTATATATAACAAAAATGTGAATGCAATTAATTTTTAATTGTTTTTCAGTAAAAATTTATTATTATAGATATTTTTTATAGGAGTTTATTAACTATTTTGAATAAGTAATTACATTTTGTTTTACATTGATATTTTTAATACATAAGTTTATTCAGGGCATTTTTATATTCAGATAATTTTTATAGAATATCGATTTCGGTTCACGAATTTGCTGAAACCGTTATAGACGAATTCACTAAATATTGGAAGCGATTCCAAGTCATTCCTTAATAAAGCCAATAAATACACTACACGGCATTGCGAAGATAAAAAAATATTAAAAACACAAAGCACAGAGTTGCATTTTATTAAAATAATTTTAACAAAAGTGACAAAAACTAAAAAATTTAAAATTTAATTGTATTTATATGATATTAAATGTATTCCTTTTAAGACTTTTAATTAAAAATGTGAGAATATATTTTTAAAAATAATTTTATATTGAAGTACTATCAGTTCAAAAACAGTTATGACCTCAAGGATTTATCGACTTATTGTTATTTCCAGAGGGACGATTCACACTATAAAATAAACTTTTACAATTTTTTTTTTATTAGACCAAATTTTTTTTAACTTAATTTTCATCGAATAAAAGTTACGTATGAGCACAGATCGTTAAGGATAACAAAATTCTTCATATTAAAATCACATATTTTATTTGGTTGCCATATGAAAAACACATTAAATTTATTTCGATAATTATATGGCAACTCTGTCAACCACTGAACATACCACACGTCAATTTAGCACGTGTTGAAAAATCTTCCACCAATCACTTCTCTTCGGTCTGTGGTTTGGTGCGCATTGCATTTCATCTTCGCTCAATTGATTGCAAAGTAAGCTAAAATATTATTTTATTTATTGTTTATTGCAATTATTAAAACAATAAGCACAACAGTTGTTACAGATAGTTGATTGGAATCAAGTGACAATTGACGCCAGCGCGAGTACGTTTGCACTCGCCATAAAGAACTAGAAGAAGCATTCGCAAGTGGAAGAACCAGTCGCAGCCAGCCACCCTTCCGTATACAGCAAAAGTTGCGCAGCAAACAAAACAGACTTTTTTTATTTGTGTTTTTCCAAATTTGTGCCAAATTTCACAAAGTATGGCTGCCGCCGATGTTAATGGTTTTGTTCCAGCTGCATCCGATGATTTGCAGGATGGTCTCTCGTGCCAGGAGCTCTTTGCGCACAGCGAAGGACTCACCTACAAGTAAGTATTGTGTGGAGCGCTGTAGCAGCACAGCCTGTTTTAAAAACTTTCTAATTAAATGTTTTATTTGTTTTTTTTATCTCCTGCAGTGATTTTTTGATTCTGCCTGGTTACATAGATTTCACCGCCGAGGTTGTCGATCTCAGCTCTCCGCTGACCAAGAAGATATCTTTGCGCGCTCCATTGGTCAGCTCGCCCATGGACACAGTGACGGAATCTGATATGGCGATTGCCATGGCGGTAAGTTTGACTAGGGATGGAACAATTTTCTAATCGATTTTTAATCTATTTTTTAGAAATTGTTTTTTTTTAATCTTGTTTTCTGCAAATTATAATGTTGATAGAAAAATGTTATTTACACTGAAAACATTGTATATCAAAAATTTTATTTTAGACAAAAATTTTATGTTATTCAATGAAATTTCATTTTCAATTATATTTTAAATTATACTGAAAATATTGTTCAAATTTGAATTTTGTAAATATTTGAGATTTGTGAAAGTGAACTTTGTGAAAATTTTAGTGAAAGCTTTAATTGTTAATTAAAAATTGTTTAAACAATAAAAAATGCATTCATTTTAAATTAAAATTATAAGAAATATCACATTAAAAGAACCTTATAATAGATATCTAAACATTGAAATTATCGATTTTCGAAAATTCTTGAAAATTTAAAAATTTTTTTCTTATTTTATTACTAATTTTTAATTTGTGTAAATTTACACTTCGAAGTAATGTTAAATTGTAAATTTAGGTGTAAATTGGATTTTTGAAGTATTATTAAATGGTAAATGTAGGTGTAAATTCAATTTTTGAAGTAATATTAAATTGTAAATTTAGGTGTAAATTAAATTTTTAGTAAATTCACGTTTTTTTTAATTGGTATTTGAATTTGTACAATTAAAAAAAAAATGGTAACTTACATTGAAAGTATCGGTTAATGGATGCTTCTTATAAACATTTTGTCGAATTTATTATACATTTTTTGTTAAAAAATATTTTTTTATAGAAAATTAAAATGTATATTTTTAAAATCGATTATTATTTAATTAAAAAAAAAATATTTAATCAAATTTATTTTTTAAATCTAAATAGAATTATGTTAATTATTTATATTCTCGATTCAAAATAATGGGTTAATCAGATATTTATTGATAATTTCGAATACCTCTAATTTGATAATTAGAGGTATTCGAATTTTTATTTAACAAATGTAAATTACATTTAACTACTTTTCCCCTACTTATCGATTAATCAAATTAAAAAAATCGATCTTCAAAGAGAAAATTAAATAATGATAGAAATTGTTTATTCAAAAATTAGGAAACCCATTGAATTTTAAACATGTCAATATTAAAATAATCGATTAATATTTATTTTATAATTTTTGTACCAACTTTTTTATAAAAACTATTTTATAACCGACAGCATATTATAGCTTTTAAAATTACTGATTAATAAATTAATCGATTTAAACGATTGAAATCATTCAAAATTTAAATTTTATTAAAATTAGATTTATCAACAAATTAGCGATTTAAAAACATTAAATAATCGAATTTCTTATTATTTCTTATTCTTACTAATTATTAAAATAGTTATTAAAAGTTCATATTTTAGGTAAAATATTTAACATTTAACAAATTGTTAAAAATCGATAATTTATCGTCGATATGTTGTATTTGATATTTATGATAAACATAATGAAAGTTGACATTTTTTGTATTATAATTTTTCCAATTAATTAAAATTTCAATCAATGACCAATAACTACTTTTTAATTAAACTATTATAACAATTGAAAATTAAATGTTTTAGTAAAAAATGGTTTAAGTTTGTAAGAATAATCGATTAATCAGCTTAAAAACATTAAAGTTTTCTATGTATATTAACTTAATGATTTAAAAATATATATATTTTGTTAATATTGCTAATGAGAAAAAGAAATCGTACACATAAATATAATAGGTTCATCATGTTCTAACTCATTACTTCCACTCCACTTATTGTTAATTTTAATTAATAATGGAAACATCTATTTTTGATAACCATTTCACAAAATTAGGTATTTTTTTAGTTATTCTCTTTACATATGACCATTCGAAACTATATAAATTGTGCAACCTGTAATATTCAAATCATTTATCGAAAATACGCTTAATCGATTTATTTTACATTAACTGCCTTCTCTAAGTTTTCCCTCATAGAAATCGTACAAGTGTCTTTATTAATTTGTTTTCCATTGTTACTTTCTCTATCTCCTCTCACACAGTTGGGTGGTGGCATCGGCATCTTGCATCACAACTGCACACCCGAGTATCAGGCCAACGAAGTGCACAAAGTAAAGAAATACAAGCACGGCTTCATACGCGATCCCTCAGTGTTGTCGCCAGACAACACCGTGGGCGATGTCTTGGAGGCGCGTCGCAAGAATGGTTTCACCGGATATCCAATTACCGCATGCGGAAAATTGGGCGGTCGTCTGATGGGCATTGTTACATCGCGCGACATAGACTTTCGCGAGGATCAGCCAGAGTTGAAGCTGGGCACTATTATGACAACTGATCTGATTACGGCGCCAAATGGCATCACCTTGCCCATGGCCAATGCCATACTGGAGAAGAGTAAGAAGGGTAAATTGCCGATTGTCAATGAAAATGGCGAATTGGTTGCGCTGATTGCACGCACTGATTTGAAGAAGGCACGCTCATATCCCAATGCCTCCAAGGATAGCAACAAACAGCTGTTGGTTGGCGCCGCAATTGGCACACGGCCCGAGGATAAACAACGTTTGCGTCTGTTGGTTGCGAGTGGCGTTGATGTCATTGTTTTGGACTCGTCGCAGGGCAACTCTATCTATCAGATTGAGATGATTAAGTATATTAAGGAGACATACGCTGATTTGCAGGTTATTGGCGGCAATGGTAAGTGAAATAAATTGGGAAAAATTAGAAAATTGCTTTAAATAACGCATAAAATAAATTTAGGTTGCTTTTCTGACGAACCGATATTTTTTATTTGATTACTAAAACTTAAATTTATCGATTATTTATAACATTCATCCGAAATAAATATTTTACTTAAATTTCAAACTTTATTTTTTAGTGGTAACACGCGCCCAGGCCAAGAACCTCATCGACGCCGGCGTTGACGGTCTCCGCGTCGGCATGGGATCCGGCTCCATTTGCATTACACAGGAGGTGATGGCCTGCGGCTGTCCACAGGCCACCGCCGTCTATCAGGTCTCCTCGTATGCCAAACAGTTTGGTGTGCCCGTCATTGCGGACGGTGGCATCCAGTCGATTGGACACATTATCAAGGCATTGGCGCTGGGAGCTAGCGCTGTGATGATGGGTTCCCTGCTCGCAGGCACCTCTGAGGCGCCCGGTGAATATTTCTTCTCCGATGGTGTGCGTCTCAAGAAGTATCGCGGCATGGGCTCGCTCGAAGCCATGGAACGCGGTGATGCCAAGGGTGCGGCAATGTCGCGTTACTATCACAATGAGATGGACAAGATGAAGGTGGCGCAGGGTGTGAGCGGTAGCATTGTGGACAAGGGTTCGGTGCTGCGTTATCTGCCCTACTTGGAGTGTGGACTGCAGCATAGCTGTCAGGATATTGGCGCACGTTCCATTGATGAATTGCGGTAGGGTTTTTTTTATAATCAAAATGTATAAAAAATTTAAATTTTGTAATTTTATATTTTAGTAAAATGATCTACAACGGCAAATTGCGTTTCATGAAGCGCACGCATTCCGCGCAGGTCGAGGGCAACGTGCACGGCCTCTTCTCATACGAGAAGCGTCTCTTCTAACATAAGACGTTGGCGCCGTTGAGTCGCAAGACAGCGCAAGCTAAGCTGGCAACATTTAGGCAACAGCAGCAGCAACAACAACAGCACCAACAACATCATCATCAACAACAACACCACCACCAACATCAGCAGCAGCATTTGCAGCAGCAACAACAACAAGAGCATTACATGCAAATGCATTTTAAAAACAAATAAGCGGGCATTTCGGAAATTCAATTGCGATGAAATCGAATTCGATTTAAATATTTTTATTTTTTATTGAAAAATCGTATTCTAGTATAGTAAAATACAAAATCTGTTGAATTTGCAGAATTGAATATGATGAAACATGCCCCAATATTTTCGCTCAATTATTAGTTCTGCCGCCTAAAAGTAGTCTTAAGTTTAGTTTAATTGTTGCGGCTCTTTTACTACTAAACTCCCCATTATCTCTCTTTTTTGTATACCAGTAAATAAAATTGCCTTTTAATTTTGTAATTTTATAAAATTTTTATTTGATTTTTTTATTAAAATTTGTTTAAATATTTAAAATCTTTCTTTTATCGTACTCTAAGTTTATATAAAATACAATAAAAAAAAAACACTATGTATTAATACATAAACTATTATGTTTGCTACATACAATATATTTATAATATTTTTATAGTAAAAGTAACATGTTTTGTATTTAAAAATGTAAAACGTCTTTCAGACAACAACATCAAATTTGCACCCATGAATTTACATTCATGGGTTCAAGCATGTTTTAAAGATTGTCTATTTACATACACTACATACCTATAATATTAATAAAAACTTAAATGTACTAGTTTTAGATGTTCATTGGAAAATAATAAAGTGAATATTGTACTATCTGAAAAGCGCGGCTTTTTTCTGAAATATGATATAGTTCAAAAACAGCATTTGAAAAATATAAAATATAACTTTTTTTGACTAAAATTTAACTCGTTTTATATATTTCATAATTTAATAAAGAGTTCTTGACTTTTATATGCTCTAATATATTATTTTATATTATACAACGTTTTTGCGTAAAATTACACATTTTTATATATTTATATTTCCACTGGATTAACAATATGATTACAAAACGTTTTTAAATTTAATAATTTTATTGATTTTAATTTATTTTTTAACATAGAAATTGATTTTTTATTTATTTAATTTTATTATATATTGATTCTCCACATAAAAGCGGATTTTGAATTTATTTTATATTCGTTGTTGTTTTAAAATTTAATTATTTCAATTTCCGAAAACACGAATCGCAAAATACTCATTTTGCACCAGTCGCCCAGAATCAGCAGCAAGTGAAAATTGCATTTTGTGCACACTCAAGCAATGATGCCACGCTCAGGGATAAATCACATGTGTGGCATTTTCGACAACTGTGGGAAAGAGTAATTACCAAAAGAGTTTACAACTGTGAATATCAAAATATTGCACTGCAGTGAATTTAAAACTGTTTTAATTGTTTTTAGCAACTGTTTTAATTGTAATGCAATATTATTCTATGTTATTTAACTTGAATAATAATAATAAAATGAATAAAAACGTAAAATTTAATATTCCCTTTTTTATACATAGTTTACACTTATTTGTGAGTTTTAAATTAGTATGTATTTCTATTGTATTATGGGATAAAGAAAGTATTTTTGTAAATGCGATTTTTTATGAAATGTGATTTTTCCATAAGAATTGAAATAGGCTTCTTTGACTAAATGTCAAATCGTAAGTGGTGTTACGAGTGGTGTATTGAACGTCAGTTTTCGAGTCGATTTAGCCATATCTGTCTGTCTGTTCGTGTACACAGTAACTTCAGACATACTGGTCCGAATCCGAAGAAATTTTATTTTAATATGTTTTATCAAAAAAGTAGTACTGAGTTCGATAAACGGACAGGTTAACAATTATTCCAAATTCATATTCTCATCTAGGTTTAGGATACTCCACAGTCAGACCCGACCGACTTTAAATCCTGCCCTGTGACTTAACCAAATAATATGTATTTATATATTACTTTTGTTGTATTTTTTAAAATTGGTATGATGTCTGATGTCTGTTTTTGTTTCATTCAAATTTTATATACATTTCTTAAAGACTACTTGAAGCTTCAATAAATCAATATTTTAATCATTCGCCTGAATTAAATAATTTTTAATTTATTTTTGATTTTTCTTGTATAATTTATCGCTTCAATTAGCATCGACGCTAAAATTAGCATTTGTGAATTCAGCAATCTGTCTGTCTGTCCATTTAGCATTTATTAATTTGTCCAACAACAATGTCAAACCGCTGGATGTAGCTCCTCCAAGCGCCGCCGCATCAGGTGTCAAGCGCGACTCTTATCACAGGTCCGAGCCATCGTCGCAGCAACAAACCTCGTCTCTGCAACAACAACAAACCCAAACATGTTGCTGTGTGGCCGGCCGCTGTGTGACAACAAAACATTTTCCCTAGGCAAGCAGATGCGCATAGAAAGTAACTTTCGCAAAAAAAAAATGTAAATTAAAAAAATACAACAACTACAACCAATCATGTTTACTACTACTAATATTAATAACAATAACAACAAACAATTTTTTGTTGCTGTTTTGTTCAAGTGATGAATTACGCGGCGCCTCTGCTCGCCGCAACCAGTGGCAGCGATCCAACAACAAACATGATTGATGCTCATTGCAATAAAAACAATAACAGCACACACACAACTGCAAGAAAAATAAAATGAAATCGGAGAATCGGCAACAAGAACAAAATACGAAATACCCCAAACAACAACATTGCGAAAACAACAAAACACCCTAGTTGTGGCGGGCGCGTGGCTGATAGTGTTGCCAACACTCTAGAAATTGTAATTTTTATATTTTTAACTTTAACTTCAAAAATAGTTTTTTTTTTGAAAATAATCAAATTATTTTAGAAATTTTGTCCATACAGGTAAAAATTTAAATTTTTTTCAAATCTTTTATTTTATTTGCATTCAACTATTTATAACAATGTGTGACAATTTTTGAAACTATGGATAATTATGTGCGGGAACAGTTTTTTTTATGAATACTGTCTTCCAGTATCAGTTCAATGAAATGTTTTATTCCGATTTTCAATGCTACTATAATACTTTTTCAAATTCAATTCAAATTATTTCCTCAGAATTCCAGTTCATTTACTGGTTCGTTTCATCATCGTTTTTGATTTATTTAATTAAGAAAATCTGTACTGGAGTTTATTGATATTTTTAAGAATTCTTTATTGATTCACGTTATATGGGATTATTTAACATTTTATGGTACTTGCGCCTATAAAATGTCAATAAAAGCGTTAACTGTATTCAGATCAGAAATGGTGTTTCTGCTATGACGTATGCCAATTTTTTCAAATGTTCGACAAATTTTAATATTTCTTTTTTCATTAATCCAAAATTTAAAAATATCACACGATTGTGGAAAAGCATAAACAATCATCAGAATTCTGTTAATAGTACATAAAACTAAAAATAATAATAGTTTGCCGTTCAAGTCCTGAATAACTTGTGCCGAGCTCTCTCACCATTTAAGCTAAGCGTGTTACAATTGTACTCCAAATGGTAGAACCTACAGTTCAAAGCCGAATCCGAATGGTAGGTTGAGAGCTTTTTCATGGACGGTCTTTACACTAAGAGGTATGCCATTGCCCGCAAAGTGGTAAAGTCGTACCAGCAACTTTTCGTTCAACGTACTAACCAGTCGAGATAACGACGCTACATAATTCTGTTAACTATCAACAAATGAGGAAACATTTCCTGTCGACACAAAATTAGTTCCGATAAAAAATTTTAATATTTTAAACTGAAATCGATAAAATGTATTCAGTCGTATTATTCCAGTTCAGAATTCAAATTAAATAGGTTATAAAATTAGACAAATTATAAAATAAGTGGAATATCAAAAATATATTAATGGTATTCATCTAATCGAATAAGTTTGCCTTTTGTGTATGTTCATATTTTTAGGAGGTTGTTATATGAAGGTACATTTTTTAAAATTTAAATGTTTACTGTGTATATAAAGCAACCAATTGATAAGTGCCACAAATTTTAAATATTGAACAAAAAAACACCGAAATTAATCAAACAATAAAAATTTTTCAACAAATTTATTGTGTCTGTGTGTCGTGCAAACAAATTTCCGAAAACTTACTGATGAGTTATGGTCTAGTTGCAAAAATCGTCTGCATTTTATACTTCAAAATATAAATTATAACGTTTTCAAAAATTAGTTATTTCGGTTACTCCAAAAATCTAATGCGCAAAGATATCGAGTTTGTGTAAAATATTTTTCATACGAATGTTGGCAGATAGTATATGAGGCTGTATATTTTTGCAGATACGCGGTATACTGCTCATTTGCCACCTTAGATGAATACCATTATTAAAACTTATTTCACTCAAAAACACTCAAAATATTTAATGGGTTTTGCCATTTATGTTTATTCACCTTTTTTAAGTCAAACGATTATGAAATATTTTATGAATTCGAGTTATATTCATTTTTTCAGCCGATTTTTTTTTTGTTATGAACATCATTATCCTTTTTTTCTTGTTTCGTTATTTTTTTACATTTTTTGTGAGTTTCTTAAAGTTGTAACATTTTTAAATAATAAAAAATTTATATTGTATTACACAAGTCTTGGCAACCCTGTGGCACAGCACCACTGCAAACAAGAACGAAAGCGAACGAGGCGTTGCGGCGGACGAGCGAATCACGAATCATCTTCGCGCAGTCATGCGTTGTTGTTGTCGTCTTTATTGTAGTTGTTGTCGCGTGCGCAGCCAACCATGTTCCTATTGTTGTTGCATGTCAAAAACATACTGCCGTCGCATTGCAACCATGCCAATCGCATACCAGCCGTCATACCGTCGCCTGTGATTTTTGCTGCGCGCCTGGTGGCAACCAAATAATTCAAATGTCGCGTTGGCTGTTCGAATCGAACAGCACATGAATGAATTGGCCAAGCCGACCAACCGACGGACGACAGACTGGCTGCGGCGATTGTCGCATGTGGTGTAGCGGTAGTCATTGGCAAAAGGCAGTAGAGAGACGGACGGACGAATGGTGTTGTTGCTGCAGATTTGTTTGTATTTAGTTTTAATTTATTTTCGTCTGATTTTTCTTAAGAAATATTTTCACTTTTGAATAATTTGCTGTTGCTTGATTAGCGGACAATTTCAAATAAAAAAATTGCTGCCATTTATGAAACACCTTTTTTCTCTTGAGGAAGACAATACAATTTTTTTATTTACCACGCCCTCACACACTCCATACAAAAAAATACTTTATGTGAATCACACGCGGCGGCGACATTTGCAGAAAAATCATTTGTCAACCTAACAGGCGCACAGGTTTTTTTATTGTATTTTTTAAGTCACTTTCTTGTCGGCGTTGCCAACAATAATAATCAACGTCTTCGAAGTACGTACGTCGTATGTCAGTCAGGCAACACTGCCGTTGCGAAAATAGGCCTATTTCGCGGATACGGCGCTAGCAGGAGTGCAAAATTTGCAAATGTGTAACTGCAGTCGTCGAACACAACAAAAAAAACTCGTTTGCATGCAATCAATGTTTATGTTGTTGTTGTTTTATTTACCTATAGGCTGGCGGCGGCAGGCTCAGACTGTACTCAGCTGTTGCTGGCAGAGGGTTATTTTTTAATACCCTACATGCAGCAGTTACTTTTTTCAATTCAATTTCATTCAATTATTCGTATGTGTTAAAATTGAATGATTTTATAAAAAAAATATTAATATTTTTAATAAATTATTTACCGAAAATTATAGTGAGAATTTTAAATTCACAATTATAATTAAAATTCGTTTTTCTTCAGTAATTGCAAATATATAATAACACAGTATATTTTGTACTTTTTAATATTTTTGTAAGTTTTTGTATATTTTGGAATTTTAATTTTTTTAAAATACGAATTTAACAGAATAATAAATTTAAAGTTACAATTAAATTCAATTACAATTTAAAGTTAAACGAAAATCATGTTCCGTTCCAAATAGTATTAAATAGTTGGTATTTTAAAACGTTTTTATTAATATGAATATTTTTAATTTTTATAATACAATAAGCCTTTCGAATTCTGTCTGAGGAAAATCTAATGACACAAAAATAAAACAATGAAATATATTTTTTTTAATATAAAACGTTTTTAAAGTGAATTGTTGATATGATTTAAATTAAAACGCGGTTCGGTATATAATATAATCTATTGAATCATTAAAGTTCACATTGAATATGTTTTATATTAAAAAAAATATTTTTTATTTCATTTTTTTTTAGTATATTTTTGAATTTTTGTATATTTTGGAATTTAAATATATTTTAGAATTTTGATAAATGAAGTAATATATCGTATATTTTTAACTTTTAATAAAAATATGAATTTTATAGGAAATTCCAAAATTAGAGAAGTTGATGTTAACATTTAAATTTGAAAATATTTGTATTACATTTTGAATTTTTAGTACATTTGGAAATTTTGAGTTCAAAAATGAATTTAATAGTATAATGCAACATTTTAAAAAAGATATAACATTTTTTTTTAATTATGAACGAATATAGTTATTGACAGAAAATGGAAGTTTTAAGAAAAATCTTAATTTCATGAGATAATTTGAAATTAGAAAAGATTGCATTTTTCTGTCAATTCATGTATCTTTTTATTTATTGAAAATTTGCAAATATTTTTGTTTAATTTTAGTTAAAATTTATTTAATTAGTATTTTTATTATTTAGTTTTCATTTATAATAATTTATAAACTGGTTTTTACCAGAATCTTTCTGATAAAGGCTACGTAATAGGGAAAAACTCAGTAAGAATAAGCAGTAATGATAAGCAGAATAATACCCGAAGCAGTAATTATACCCGAATATTTCTGAAAATGCAGTAATGATATCTTGAAATTATAGGCATAAGTAATTATATTGAAAATTGATTATATAACAGAGTACCCAAATTAATTTCACAATGCATATTTTAAAAAGTAGTTCAATCGGAAATAATTTTTCAAATTTGATGGTCTATGCTCTGGATAACTATAAATAATCATCTTGTTCAGTTCCTAAATAATAAAAAATATAAATAATTTTCTAAGGGCCATTTTCACAATGTTCGGTTACGTTAAAATTTATCTGTAGGTTTGTTAACTGGCAGATAGCCTAACTTTCAGAATAAAGTTTCCGTTAAATATTTTCCATTTCACAAATTATTAAACTTCCGGTTAGAACGATATTGTAATAGATTTTCTGTCATATCTGGCAACTAATTGACATAAATAAATTAATTAAAATTTAATTTTTCAAATATAAAATTTCATGAAATTTTGAATTTGTTTGTCGTCATAATTCGATATTGCGACGACAGATTTGCAATCGCAATAGACCGTTTTGCTAATACTTCTATTGCCATTTACCTTTTGATATTTTCCGACATTGCATTTTGATATTTCGGGAATTATTTTATGTACAAATTGCAGCATAAAAAAATCAAATTTTCCCGAGTTTAGATCCAATAGTCTAAATTGAAATTTTAACATTTAACTAATTGAAATATTAACATTAATTAGTATATTAAAATTTGTCTTGATAATTTAAAGAAAATGTATGTTTAAAGGTTTTGGTAAAACTATTTTTCAACAGTACTATATTTTTTTTAATCTAAGTAGAGGGTGAGAACGTAATTTCGTTTAGAATATTCTCAAAATACGTTATATATGAGAAGTACGCAGTCAAAACCAGCACTAGCAAATTATATAGAATTTATGTATGACAAAAATCGTGTTGTGTAGTGTTACTATTTAAAAACGAAATTTCTAAATAGAAATAGTTTTTAATTCCATAATTAAGTTTACAAATACCTCAATATAACCAAACATTTTTGTTTTATGAAATTGAACATTTTTATGAAATGCTGAGAAGATGTTGAATTATAATATGATTTTCAAGTTTAGAAATTAATATATTTGGAGTTATAAAATCGTCGTTGTAGAACTAAAAGTCACCGAAAACATTTTTATGAAAATCTTAAATTTCAAATTTGTTGGTAATTATTTCAAAAAATAATTGATACATTTTTAAAGTTGAAATACCATTTGATAGATTCACATTTTCTTATCATTTGGTATAAATATTGAGCTCATTGATCAAAAATTGAAAGATATATAAAGATTTTTGTAAATGAACAATTGGCATTCTTATACATCATACCTATCTTCAAGTCATACATACCACGTATAGAGTACAACTTATAATATGCCGATGCAATATTTATTTCGGGAACATATTTTTGCAACAAACTAAATTCAACCCTAAATCCCATTTTTTTTTGCCATGAACAACAATTCAGAAAAAATTCTTAAAATGAAATAAAAGCTGTTCAATGATTTGTTGTTGCTCTTGTTAATGGCCGCACTCCCATGTTCTACAAGTTGTTTTTGTTGCTTTTATTATTTGGGGATTCAATGTATTTTTTTCAACTTTGCCGCCACCGCGACACGATGAGTGTCCTGCGTTGATGAGCTTGCCGAGTGCTGGTTGTGTGGCGCGTTTGTTGTCCGCCCCTGTTTAGAGGAAGAACTGTTCGCCAAATGCTGCGACCCTGTTCAGAAATGATAATCATTTGCATAAATATGGTGTGAACAGAATTGAAATTGGTTGGTTGGTTGGTGGTGAATGTGACTGGGAATGTGTGATGATTTTGTGTGTGATGAAAAATTCTTGGTAATTAACATTATTGTCTATGTCGAGTATGATTCCTTAATTTGTATTGTTATTTTTGAATAAAACATTTGAATTTGAATATTTGCTTGCGTAATCAAAAAATGTATAACGGATTTAATTAAAATAAGTTAATTTTTATATACATATTTTTTTTATATAAATTTAAAATAAATGTAAAAATGATTATAAAGTCTTAAAAAAGTCATTAATAAATAATATGTACACATGTAAAAATACACATAAATAATATGGTGCCGTGACATAACCCCCAACGTGACATAACCCCCAATTCGAATTTGGGGGTTATGTCCGTCGGTGTTTCGGACATTACCCCCAATTTTTCGAATTTCGAATTTGGGGTTTATGTCCAACTATGAATTCGGCCATAACCCCCATTGGCGGTTATGTCCGATTTTATATTTTTGATTTATTTTTTTTAATCGAATTTATTTATTTTGTTAAATTTGATTTTTATTGATATTTTTTAAATACATTTTTTTGTAAATTTGTAACTAAAACTTTTTGTAAATAAAATGTTGTTCTTCTCATTAATGTACAAAACAAATATAAAATTTTATTTTGGTATTTTTTGAATTTATGTAAATTTATGCGCCGCAGCCGAAATTTTATAAATAAAACAAAGACATATTTTTATTTTGATATTTTTGAATTTATGTGAAATTGAAGCGCCGTAGGCGAAATTTTATTTTCAAAAAATTGCGCGATTTTTTGGTAATAAAATTTCATTTTTCTCTATAGTGAATAAAACAAAGATAAATTTTTATTTTGATAATTTTTGAATTTATGCGAAACTATAGCGCCGCAGGGGAAATTTTATTTCCAAACAATCGCGCGATTTTTTGTAAATAAAAATTCGTTCTTCTTATTAATGAATAAAACAAGGATATAATTTTATTTTGATATTTTTAGAATTTATGTGAAACTTAAGCGCCGCAGCCCAAATATGAATTTCTAAAAAAATCACGCATGATAACATATTTTTTAGTAACGCGGACTTAAGCAACAAAATCGATTGGGTATTATGACCAAATTTTTTTTGGGATTATGTCCGCGGATCTCGGCGGACATAACCCCCAATTCGAATTTGGGGATTATGTCCTCGTTCCTATGCTGACATTATCCCCAAATTCGAAAGGAAGCATCTCCGGTATTGAAAAGTATATATATTCTTGATCAGCATGATCTCCTGAGTCGATTTAGCATTGTCCGTCTGTCTGTCTGTCTGTTGAAATCACGATTACAGAAAAACTAGAAGAGCTAAATAAATGAAACTCCTAATTTAGATTACTTATATATCTACGCTGTCTGTCAGTGAAAATGAGCATGATCAGTCCATTGTGACCTGTGAACTGACCACTTATGTTCAAATACCTCATATAAAACACACATCTACTGGTGAATTTTACTGTATACGTGCTTAGGTAAACTTTTTTGATCAAATATATATTGACTAATGCTCAAATACATATAAATGTGATAGTGTTAATGATTATTGTATTGTTATACTTTACAAATTTGTACTTTACTTTTAATTTTATTTTATTTTTAAGATACTTTTGTTTCATATTTTATGTTTTCTGAAAATTTGTATTCATTAAAAAATTAATTCGATTTGTATTTCAAACAATAAACTACTCATCGTTTACATAAATAATGTTTTCCCACGAAAAGACCTCTGCTTCACAAAAAAAAAAAAAACGAAATTCGGTACACCTACCCATTTGTAAATATAGGTATCAAATGAATGGAAATTCTTCAGCGATTGAAAGTTTGTAGTTATACACCACTTTGAATGGTAACCACACATGTGTAGGGTATTTATAGTCGGCTTAGACCGACCATAATTTTGATAATCCTAACTATCATAATAACAACTACTATAAAATATCTCTACTTTAAAATTTCCCATGTGATATAACCTTCCCAACTGGTTAATCTTAAGGGCACAATCACGCGACATACCTTAAAACCTTTGTTCTTGTATTATCAGTTAATAAAAAATTTCAAATTAGTGATTTCTTGAAAGCCGCTCTTGACACAGTCGATAATATGTCAGAAAACATGGGTTGAAATTTTGTTTTCTCAATAAAAAAAATGATTGATCAATAATACTGAAGCCGCATTGTATTTTTAAATTAACTCGTGGCATAATTTTCCGATCACACCTATGTCCAGCTAAATTCAAATGGAATTGTTGATGTGCCTTAGAAAAAGCGCTTTTTTTGGGCAAATCACGTTTTTTTTTCGAAAGTTTCAGAGTGTCCTTTTTTGTTGGTGTTAGGAGCACATTCACAAGTCATATCTTAAAATCTTTATTTTTACCTCCTCTATAAAAATTTGATACAAAGATAAAAACCGCGACTCACACAAAGAAGGAGAAATTTTCGTTTTCGTTCCAAAAAAAATGATATCATACATCTACCTCTATCAAAATTTCGTTTGGGATATGACACACTTATGTGCCATATATTTTTATTGGCATTGGGGTATTAGCTAGCGATTGTATTAAAATTGTAGCGATATCTTGCAAGCCGTAGCAAAAGTGATATCTAACGACTCAAAACGTGCGCGTATCATTGGCATATTTGATGAGTTTCTTACTTTGGCCACATGTAGCAAATATACAGAACTGCGTTTTTTCATAATTTAAATTTGAGCTAGATAGATTTATCAGAGATCGAAAAAAAACACTAACGAACTGTACCTTACTGTACTGTACTGTTCTTTGATACGAACACTACGAAAACACAAACCTAACATGAAAAACACTAACGCTACCTTCCTTCTTAGCGTTTGTGTTTGCGAACACTAACTAATACACTACGAATATAACGCAACGGAAACAGATCAGTATACAACATTGTTTAGTGTACCAGGAACACATCCTCTATCTCGAAGTAAGTGTTTGTGTATTTTTAGCGTTATTTTTAGCGTTAATTTAGTGTTCTTTTTAGTGTTCTTTTAGAGTTTTTTTAGTGTTTTTTTAGTGTTCTTTTAGTGTTTTTTTAGTGTTTTTTTAGAGTTTTGTTTTGTGTTATTTTAAAAATTTTTACCACTACCAGAGGTTTTGTAGCGCTTCCACCAAGTGATAGAAGTGGATTAGGCCCCGATAGAGGAAGTCGAGAAATGGATGTGGCCATCGAGAGGGGTAAGCCACGCCCACTCCGAGAGGGCGGAAATCGCCTTTTTGTACCAATTTTTTTTTATTGCGGAATTCGATAGTAGAGGTCGAGAAATGGATGTGGCCACCGAGAGGGGTAGGCCACGCCCACTCCGAGTGGGCGGAAATCGCCTTTTTGTACCAACTTTTTTTTATTGCGGAATCCGATAGTAGAGGTCGTGAAATGGATGTGGCCACCGAGAGGGGTAGGCCAAAAAGGAAATCGCCTTTTTGCACCAACTTTTTTATTGCGGAATTCAATAGAAGAGGTCGAGAAATGGATGTAGTCATCGAGAGGGGCTACATCCATTTCGCCCACTCGGAGTGGGCTTAAATAGCCTTATTGTAACAACTTTTTTTATTGCAGAATTCGATAGATGTCCCACTAGTTATGAAATAAAAAAATGTTGCGTTGTTTTATAAATGTTTCCAGTTCATCGTAAACTTGATTAACTTTTATTTTTCGTTGGAAGAAAAACAATCCGGCGCCTTACGCTCATCGCGAAACTCGCTTGGGCTGATTGACTTTTTTTTATATTTGAAATTTATAAAATATATTATAAGTACAAATAGAATATATCATGGTTGAAGTATATACAGGTTCCGCTTCCGCTATCAAAAAAGTTGGTACGAAAAGGCGATTTCCGCCAACTCAGAGTGGGCGTTGCCTACCCCTCTCGGTGGCTACATCCATTTCTCGACCTCTACTATCGAATTCCGCAATAAAAAAAAGTTGGTACAAAAAGGCGATTTCCGCCCACTTGGCGTGGGCGTGGCCTACCCCTCTCGGTGGCTACATCCATTTCTCGACCTCTACTATCGAATTCCGCAATAAAAAAAAATTGGTACAAAAAGGCGATTTCCGCCCACTTGGAGTGGGCGTGGCCTACCCCTCTCGGTGGCCACATCCATTTCTCGACCTCCTCTATCGAATTCCGCAATAAAAAAAAATTGGTACAAAAAGGCGATTTCCGCCAACTCGGAGTGGGCGTGGCCTACCCCTCTACATCCATTTCTCGACCTTCTCTATCGATTTCAGCGAAAAAAAAAAAGTTGGTTCAAAAAGCGATTTCCGCCCACTTTAAGAGGGCGGGGCCTAATCCACTTCTATCACTTGGTGGAAGCGCTACAAAACCTCTGGTAGTGGTAAAAATTTTTAAAATAACACAAAACAAAACTCTAAAAAAACACTAAAAAAACACTAAAAGAACACTAAAAAAACACAAAAAAAAACTCTAAAAGAACACTAAAATAACGCTAAAAACAACACTATCGAACCTCGTGTATACTGATTTCGGTTTGTGTTCTATGAAAAATCACTATAAATTGAAAAAAAGTATGTGTACGCATCGGAATTCGTTATCGTTGTGTTCTATTCTTTCTGTTAGTGTTCGTTTTGTAGCGTTAAAGTTTGTGTTCACAAACACAAACGCTACCCTGCAAGATAGTGTTTGCGTTCTCTTGACGTACGGTACGTGTAGCGTACGGTTTTTTTTCAATCTCTGAGATTTATCGAGCTCAAATTGTTTTTGTTTTGCGTACAAAATTTGTTCCGGCTCAAATTTAAATTATGAAAAAAACACAGCTATAATAACTCAAAAATGATTGGGATTTATTAATTCAAGTATTCTTAACAACACAGCATACCAAACGATATCGAAACAAATTCGATACGATATCTTATGAACGAACATTATTATCGTTTTCGATTATCGTCAACGATTAGAGAATGATAGCGTTCTCGAAGAAAATGGCTCTATCGTTAACGATATCGATATTATATGAATTCTCGATATCGAAACGAATTCGAAAATTGGTTCAATTACGATATCGAAACGAATTCGAAAAGTTATTCAATTTCGATATCGAAACGAATTCGAGCGGTTTATTCAATTTCGATACTATTGAAACCCATTAAACATAATTTCGACTGTATAAAATTTCGATAACGTTTCGAATTCGTAACGATATCGTTACATTTCTATAGAATCAGTATTGAATTATTTGTCAAAAAAAAAGCTGTTCAATGAAACAATTTAATAAATTTTAAAATTCGAAGATATTTCGCAACTGTTAGAAACTTTAGTAAGTATGCAATATTTTGTTGCTGGATCAATAAACTCATTTTTAATCCCAAACTAGGTAAACAATTTTAATGTTGTGGATGCTATAGAATGCTTGGTACACAGCTGCATGAAAGATAACTTCAAGACAAATTAATTTAAATAGTATCGAAATTGAATAAGTTTTTCGAATTCGTTTCGATATCGAAATTGAATAATTTTTCGAATTCGTCTAGATATCGAAATTGAATTAATTTTCGAATTCGCTTTGAATTCGCTATCGTTAACGATAGAGCCATTTTTTTCGAGAACGCTATCATTCTCGAATCGTTAACGATAGTCGAAAACGATAACAATGTTCGTTCAAACGATATCGTTTCGATATCGTTCTTCATTCTATACTTGCCATATATATGGAAAAAATGTATTATTTTTTAATTTGCCACTATTTTACCACTTCATAACAACAAAGTTAGCTCTGCCCATTATCGTATATGTTCCTTTATCGGAATGTATGACTTATATATCATAGCATTGTGACATATTATTGCGTATGTTCCATACATGTTCTTAGCCACCCCTTTGGAACTAAGTTTATGTTCCATTATCAGAATGTATGACTTATATATCACAGCATTGCGACATATTATTGCGTATGTTCCATACATGTTATTAGTCACCTTTTTAGGACTACATATTATTAGTTTGCTACACTGGTGTTAGAGATAACTTAAAAGGTACACATATGCCACAATAATTTATGGCAATGGTCGAACCGTGGTTGCTTGGGTAATGATATTCAAAATTTTAATAATGTTTCCAATTTCACCTATGGAAATGAGGCTCGA
This sequence comes from Dryomyza anilis, assembly GCA_951804985.1. NCBI lineage: Eukaryota > Metazoa > Arthropoda > Insecta > Diptera > Dryomyzidae > Dryomyza > Dryomyza anilis. The sequence continues at coordinate 3,931,147 of OX638130.1, read as the reverse complement.
TGGTCAATTTCAGCAGCAGCAATATAACAAACTCTCATATTTGACAAATACTTTCGACCTTTCAAGAATTAAGGAATCGATATCCTGCAACAACATCTTTCATATCTTCTTGAGGAATACTCCCAATCTTGCTCCCCAAAAATCAAAAAAAATATAAAAAAAAATATAAAATATAAAAAAAAATATTAAAAATTATTTAAAAAAAAACAATACAAAAAACGCTTATTAAAACAAAAAACATCAACATCTTAAAAATATTCCTAACAAAAAATGTATGTAAAAAATGTTTTTTTTTGCAGTGTAGCCAATTTTTTAGCCAAAAATTTTAAGGCGTGGTCAATTATTATTTTTTTGCCCCACCCACTTCGTTATAATTCAAACCACTATGACCTCGGTCGGTTTTCGATTTATGGGCGGCCGGCAAAAAATTATTGTTTTTCGACACTCTCCGCCCCTTTTGAGGGGTGTTGTAATTTTATTTTGACACCGGCCCTATTAAGTAAAGTTCTATCGATATTTCCACTCTTAAAATTGATCCCACTAGTTTTTATAACATTAGAAATAATTCCTATTTTATCTTTTCGCAAACTGACCTGCTAACATATTTTCGGGCAATCTGGCAGCACTACTTTCAAAATTGCACATAAAGAGCGCAAATAAAGATTGTATAGTTGTTGTTGTTTTGTTTACGATTATTGGCGACTTTTTGTTTGTTTTTGTTGCTATGGCAAAAGAGAGCACCACAAAAATAAAAGAAAACCACAGAGAACGACAATGAATAAAAAAAAAAAAAACAAAATCACACAAATCAATTAAATAAATGCAAAGAACCGAATGAACGACCGACTTGAGGTGACGAGCGAAAACGATTGAACGTCGCCAGCTATACGTTGCTGGGTGCCTGTTCAATTGTAACGTGTTTTTCTGGAAAAAGTACGTGATATTTAAAAATAAGGGAGTCAAACACACCAAAGGACGGACGGATAGACAGACTGGCTTACAAACAGACGGACAGCGCAATGACGGACGACTGACAGACTAGTGAGTGACAGACAATACTAAAGACTACAAACAAAAGTACAACATGTGCACTTATGAGAAAAATAAAATTAAAAAGCAATAAATAAAAAAACACAATTTTTGCATAAAATTTTTTTTTTTTTTTGCGTGTATTTTCTATTGTTGTTTGTTTTATGGCGATAGTTGTTGTTTTTATAATTGTTGTATTTGTTTTTCTTTTTATGATTGTTGTTTGTGCTTTATTTTGTTGTTTTTTTTTATTATGATTGTTGTTATTGTATAACAAAACACAGAGCCAAACTCACTCAGTCTCCACGCGCTACACAATTCTGTCAGCCATGTTCTTATGTTGTTGTACATCAGCGAAATATAACAACAACAGTCAATTTGAGGACAACAATAATAACAGCCAGCAATAACAACAAAAGTCACAACAAAAACAACAAACAGATTCGCAACAACAACAGAAATTATTATTATTGTATGACGAAAACAACAATAACAATAACAACTACAAACAACAAAAACTGCAAACAACAACAGCAGCGCATTAAGCAGAGTAGTAGGCTGACGTACAAACAACAACAACAAACACACGCACCTAGGCAAGCAGCGGCGCATAGAAAGTGACTTTCAAATGTTCACAAAAAATTTTTCTTTTTTTTTTTTTGCTAAAATTTGAATTTTTTGCAAAATTTGTATTTTTTGCAGAATTTGAAATTCTGTTTTTTTAGCTGACATTTTAATTTTTGCTATAATTTGTATATTTCTGATTTTATTTGCTTAATGTTTGCTAAACATTTTAATTTTGGCAAAAACATATTTTTTTATACATTTTTTATTGGCAAATATTTTAGCCAACAATTTAAATTTAAAAAAAAACCAAGATTTTTTTAAAAAATTCGATTGCTGCATAATGGACGACGAAACTTATGTTTTAGCGGACTTTTCTCAGCTACCTGGGCAGGAATTTTATACAGCCGATTCTCGAGGAAATGTCACTGTAAAATTCAAAAAAAAAATTGACAAAATTCCCAAAGAAATTCCTTGCTTGGCAGGCAATTTGCAGTTGTGGAAAAAGGAGCTGCTCATTCGTGACATCGGGTACAATTAATAGCGAAATATATGTGAAGGAATGCTTGCAAAAGAGATTGCTTCCATTTTTACGCCAACATGAAGTGTCCACTGACCTCGCTTCATGTCACTACAGCTAAACGGCCTTAGAGTGGATCCAACAAAATGCAGTGATTTTGGTGCCTAGAGAAGCCAATCCTCCAAACTGTCCAGAACTCAGGCCGATTGAGAGATACTGGGCTTTAGTAAAAAGGGAGATGAAGACAACAAAAAAAGTGGCCAAAGACCTTCAAGACTTTAAAAGAAAGTGGTCTTCAGAAGCTGTGAGGGTGTCGGACACTACCATTACAACATTAATGGAAGGGGTTCGGGAAAAATTAAAACTTTTTATTAAAAAATATTAATTTCTGGTTTTTTATATTTTTTTTAATCTAAAAATAATTTGCAAAATAAAATATTTTATTCTATAAAAATTCGATTACTACACTCTCAGAAATATATTGTCATTTCCGACAATATTGTAACAATCTTGATGTTCAAAATAGATCTCATGATCAGATTGTCAAATTATTGTCGGCTTGACATTCTGATTGTTAATATTGAAGAGTCATGAGATTGTTGTTGATAATATTCGAGATTGTCAATGAATAAAAAGGAAATGTCACTCAAAAGTTTTTAAAATTTTTAATTGCAATAAATTTAATATAATGAAGTTTGGCACAAAAATATCATGTTCTGCGAGCACATGTATCGCCAAGATCTTGACGATATTGGGACAACTGCAAGAAGGACTTGCTGGCATACATCATCTATCTGCCCGTACACAGCCAGATAATTTATTAATTTTGCTTATAAATCGCCATCCAATTGGATTAGAAGACATTGCTCTTGACGAGCATTGTAGTTGGTGCCTCCCGCATCTAAACAAAATTAATAAAGTTGCAATATTCAATTAATAATAAAATTATAACTTACATTTTGTTTGATTTTTAAAATTTTTAAAGTAAACAAAATAAATTTGAAATTTTTTTGAATGGCAGAAGATAGAGGTGCCACCTATCTCACTGTATAATGAAATGACAATCTCATATTGTTAAAAAGCAACAATATATTTTTGAGAGTGTAGATTTCTAGATTTTTTCATTTTTGTAGCGGACTATTTTATTCGACGCAGTCCTTATGCTGTAAATGCAATTTAAAGTTTGCTAAAATTTAGCATTCAGAGTTTGCTAATAATAGCAGACTTTTTATTTTGAGTGTAGAAAAATCGTTTTTTCAAATTTTGTTAAAAATGTTCATTACTAAAGAAATTTTGAATTTCTGCTAAAATTGCATTTTTTGCGTAAACTGTATTATCTAAATAGTCAATGTTCCCGATCATTGCTACATTATTTGTTCCTCATATCGAAATTATCACAGGCAATGATCGAGATTAATGAGAGCAATTGTCGGGTAAATATTAAAATGGGGAATTGCCCGATCAGTACATGATCATGGCCTGAGGTCAATACATGATCAGGAAACTGCGTTACAAAGACATTATAGGCCTCGTCATATCCCGATCATCTCAAATAATGACATGATCACTTCATGACCAAAATGTCTACTAGGGTTTCACTTTATTTTTCGTATTTTCTTAAGTAGTTACTGATTTGCTAATAATTTTAAACTTTTTTTTTAGTTTTATTTGCCTATCACTCTCTGTATGTGCGGCGACTGTGCAAACAAAAAACAACAGCAGCAACAGCAAAATGTGTCAAATAATTGCAACTGTCACCTGTTTCTTCATGATTCCTTTCATTCTGATTTTCTATGAGAAAAAGTGGTGTGCGTTCATTTTTGCAATACAAAAACAATAAAAATCATAAAAACTGTGTTGAAAAAACATTGACAAAAAAGAGTATATGTGCTAAAATTTGATTTTTTTGCAAAATTAGATTTTTTGCAGAATTTGAAATTCTTTTTTTTTAGCTGACATTTTCATTTTTGCTATAATTTGTATATAATATAATATAATCTGATTTTATTTGCTTAATGTTTGCTAAACATTTTAATTAAGCTAACAAATTATTTTTTATACATTTTTTATTGACAAATATTTAATAATTTCCATAGGAAGCGAATCCAGCGGAAATGCATCGTTTGCATGGCTTCTGCAAAGGGAGGAGTAATGCTTTACTCCTTCCCAAAGAACGATGAATTGCGTCGCAGGTGGTTGAGGAACCTTGGACTGAAGGAAGAAGAAATGAAAACATCGCGCGTATGCAGCCAGTACTTCACAGCACTTTGCTTTTGGAATTTTAATAAGACCATTCCAATATCAAGTTTTTCAAAGCAAAAATCCGTTACAACCCAAAAATCGTCTCGTAACAGTGAATTGTTCGAAATTTGCCAAGCGGTTGAAGGTAGCGTCAAAAGTTTTGACCCGAAAATGGCAACGAAAAAATATAATCTTAGACCAAACTTAGACCTCACCTTTGCAGAATTCGAAAATTACGATAATGAATTAGATAATTCTAAACAGCATCATAATGAAATAGAAGCAAAATATGTACTCTACAATAATAAACTGGTAAAGTCTAACGCGACTCTCAAAAAAGAAAATACTGAACTAAAAGAGCAGATGAAACAAGGCCATGGTATACCAAAGGATCTTAATGATTTTGTTCTAGCATTTATAACAATTATTTCTTCCAAGAAACATTCTCGCTTGACAGAAGTGCAAAAAATGTGGCTCAAAATTTGCACTACTTGTCAAAGCGAGCATACTACTTCATGAGAAGAATTAAAATTTAATTTGCCATCTCGTACATCCTTGTATAGTTAGTCACCTATTAAGGAAGTTTCACCTGGCCTCGATAAATCATTATTGGCACATCTAGGGAATTTAACTCGGGGATTGGATGAAAGCGAACGCAAGTTCATCATGTTTTTAGATGAAGTTTCTATTGAGCCATTTTTGGTGTACAATGAGAAGCATGATGTAGTTGACGGTTTTGAGAACTACGTCAAAGAGCGAAGAGTCGGCACATTCGCTAAACACGCCCTTTTCTTTATGCTCAAAGGTATTCAGTAATATGTCTGTCACATTAAAAAACTAATCATCGACAACATACGGCCTGCTTATGATCTTAAACTTTTAGTCAGATGCATTGTGTGTAGTGATGATCAAAAATGTCTTGTTCTTGCATTTTTTGGAAGAACAAGAGCGAGAAAAAGATCGATATTTTCTTGCAAGAATAAGAGCAAGATAAGAAATTAAAAAACAGGAGCAAGAACAAGACCAAGTGCAAGACTAACACTGCAAGATATGCAAGAATAGCAAGACTTGCATTTTTTTATCATTTTAATGTATTTATTATGTTTTTAAGGTAATAATGAATTACAAAAGAATTAATGATATTACTAAATATTTAACAACATGTAACAATGGAAAGCGTGCAAAATATTTATGAACGTGAACATTAATGAAGATGTGTGTTTTTATTTATATTTGTTTTTCAAGGCTAAAGAATATAAGCATCTTAAAAATAAGGTCTGTGGAGCACTTTTGAAGCGGTAAATAGCTTCAAAAGTGCTTCAAAAGTCGCTTCAAAATGATAAACTATACAAAACAATGTTGTTTCTGTCTTCTTCGCCACGCTAGTTCGTACATCGATTGTGCATATGAGCTGTGCTATTCACATTATTATTTTGTTTTACTTTTTTAAATTGTAAAATCATGAAGTTTTTCTTCAGTTAAGTTCTATGTACATTATTTCATTTAACTTATAAAAACAAAAAAAAAAAAATATATGTGAACATTTTTATAGTGTACCTCATTTAACTTATATTGCTTGTTGTGTTTTTGTTATTTTTTCACAAATCCACTGATTCGTTTGAAAATGTAACAACAACAAAAATGCGAATAAAGCAGCATCCAAGCTTATGAACATTTTTGGCGGGACTATTTTTGTACCACATAGAAAACTCGTTGTTGTTGCCAACTAGATAGCTGTACAAGATACATTCATGTAGTGTGGTGCCATGCCACTGTCTGTTGTCATGCGTCTGTCCGTTGTCATGCGTCCGTCGGTTGCATGCGTCTGTTTGTTGCCATGCGATGATACAGGATAGCAACGAAGATTTGTCATTGTGAAAGTGTGTGTATACGCATCGTAATTCGTTATTGTTGTATTCTCTTTTATCTGTTAGTGTTCGCTATGTAGCGTTTCAATTCGATTTCGCAAAGATAAATGTTACCCTGTGTTCACTTGACATACGGTACGTTTTTTGTTAGTAAAATAATTTATTTTTTGTTAAAGAAATTGAAAATATGAGTTGAAACTGCTTACCATTACTACTGAACAGCAATACTTTTTATATGACGAAAAGTAAGTATATTGCGTATATGATAATTGCCATTTGTTTAAGTCAATACGCAATAATTTAATGAACTATATTATTGTAACACCAAATGGTTCTGCATGTTGGAACATTCTTTGTAATATGTACGAAACTTATAAGATTATCGGATGTGTCCAAAACTCACTGATAACCATATTTACCCTGATTTTCGGATGTGTCCAAAACTCACGGATAACCATATTTACCCTCAAAACTATGCAAAAAAAGGGCGTTTGCTTTCATACCCAATTAATGAGCCGGACCGTGGCCAATACGATATTTCTTTTGAAGTATACCGGTGTTTTTGGTATGTACTCAAACTACGTTGACGGGACCAGGACTTTTATTATCAAGGCAAACGATGCCTTTGATAATTTAAATTTTAAACGGTTCGGCGACCCCAATCCCTGCAAACGGCTTCTAACCAAAGACAACGGCATAGCGCAAAATTAAAAAGACCATGCTGAATATATAAATCGGTCAGTTGCATTATCTCTACGAAATATACCTTGTATTGATGGTATACAGCAAACCATACATGGACGCTTGCGTTAGGTGACGAACTTTTGTCTAATGACTTTGACTTTTTTTATTAGGGCGGTTTAACCAGTACGCATTAGAAAATTTCTTTTCTTCCATTAGATCTTCCCTGCCCAACAATTCAAATCCGACTGCATACCAAATTCATTTCATTGTGGGCAAACTAATGTCGATGAAAGTTTTAATTTTTAATTACAATAATAAAAAGAACTGCGAGACTGACGATGACAATGATAACATTACATACGATTGGAACTATTCCCTGTCCGACGAAGATCTCTCTGCTCATTCCGAGTCCGATGAACACTACATGGACCAATTTATTTCATCAACAGAAATCGAAGAATTAGAGGGATCAACGTACAAAGATATGTCTTGGGTTATGCTATCTTTAAAACAATATTCCGAAAAATAGATTGCCAAAATTGTAATACATAAATGATTAAGGAAGGTCAGAATCTCTCTTTAAGTTCAAAAAATTTAATAAAAACTTAAAAAAATTCCAAATCTAGACTTTGTTTACAGAATCCTTCTGATTACTTTTTCAACATTTCTTTACGACATATGAACATTTTTGGAAATGCCGCCTTTAATAAAAATCCGGAATTACCTAATATTCGATACGGTGTCCTCGAGGAGTGCATTAAAAGTATTCCTCGATAGTTTTTTTATTTCCCATGACTGCTTTGCACACAGAATAGACATTTTCAAATTTCTATTTTTGGTGTTGTTGCGGAAAAATGCGACTTTTGTCAGCAATGCGAAAATTGCTGACATTCTCGCAGCGAGACGTAAGCAGATGCGCCTCAACCACCTACGTGTCCAAAATGTAAATATTTGATTTAATTTTAATTTTTATAATATTCGATTTATAATTTAATTTTTTCAAAAATAATTTGTGGGAATATTGTTTTTGTTTAAAATTTATTTTCAGCGGAATTGATGAAAACTGGTGCAAGACCGACCGCCTCCCTGGATCTCTGCTTCCACGTCAAGGAAATGAGGGTCCTCTGGGACGTTAGTGACCTTGGCTACTCCAATAAAGAACAAACAGCAGCTTTGTTTTTGGAAGTAGCCAGGTAATTAAATATCACCCCTCTAGCGGCTACCTCACAGTACGAGAAATATCATTAAAAAATTTATGTTTTTGAATCAAAGAAAGCCTATAAAGTGAAGCGGCGCTTCGGGTCCTTTTCAGGTTACCTCCCTTAAGCAAAAAATGACCGACAAGGAGGTCACCTCCCTGCAACGCAGCGATGGAAATCTATTTAAATTCTCTAAACGCAAGACGGAAGAACCGAAGACGGACGAACGGAATACGGAAGACCCAAAGAAGGACAAACGGAAGACGGAAAAACACAAGACCTGGTTCCAGAAGTTTCAACAAAAATGTCAGTTGAGGAAAATGCCACAAAGACAAATGTATATCCTTCATATGTGGGAATGGAATCAAGTTCCGATTCTTCACATAATGAATATACTTCGTCCGAATCTTCAGCAAGTTCCTCAACGACTGAAGATGTGGGAATGAAGTTGCCGGTGTTCGAATCGCTTCAGAAAGAAGATGATGTGTTGCGATCGATGGAACCAACTGCCAGCAGTACATCAAAGAAGTGTACTGCTGGCTGCAGTAGTAAACCAGTTGGGTCTACTACTGCAAATAATATTTTCAATTCGATCCAAGCCGGTTATGCGGTTCGATTAATTGAAAATATTTTAGAATTCATAGAGAAACAGGAAGATGAACTGAGCCAAAAATTAAGACTTTTCATTTTTGAAAAAATTATAGTGGCTCAAAGAATGTTTGGTCGCTCCAGAAACGTGCCAACACATTTATTAGACACTATGGAAGAAACAAAAAAAATCGAATTCAACACAAAAAACAGAGGCAACTCTAAGCACAAAATCGAAAAAGCTATTAATTTTCTTTAGTGTTTTTGTATATTTTGTTTCGCATATCTTCTGCTTTGAAAGTACAACAACATCAAAATGTGTACACAGCATCCATGCTTGTGATCGAAGTTTGGCGGGAAATTTTTTGTACAGCAAGAAGTTTTGTTGCCAGCTGGAAGCTGTACTAGTAAACAGACATGTAGTGTGTGTATCATGTGTCTGTTTGTGGTCATGCGTTGTATACAGGGTAGCAACGAAACATGCCTATATAAAATATCGTTTTTTTTTGAAAAGTATGCATATGTACCTGTGCAATATATATATGGGCAAAAACAGAATTTTTTAAAATCATTGAAAATGACTTTAATTTATCAATAACTTCCGTAGTTTTTCTATTTAATGATAATGATAAAGTATACCTAAAATTATAAGAATACAAAAGGGCCAGAAGTCTTTACCTCTGTGCCAAAATCGCGTGTCATTTTATTGGACATTTCTACCCACAAAAGACAAAACCAATAGGGTGAATTTGAAAAATTGAAAATCTTGTCATGCCAAAAGGACGAAACTTTTCGTTTTTTCGCCGTAACTTTTTATTGGTATAAAATGGTGTGAAGGTATTTATTGTTTGTTTTCAAAGCACCTATCGATCTGCATCATTAATTAAAAATATTTTGTCAAACATTAATTTGCCATTTTTGCAGGAAAAATGTTTGACAAAATATTTTTAATTAATAATGCCAATAGATAGGTGCTTTAAAATCAAACAATTAATGCCTTTACATTACTATTTTATCTTGCGCTAATAAAAATTTATAGCATAAAAAACAAAAATATATGTGTTTTGATCAGGATATAGTATCACAAAATCCGTTGTCCAAATCCAAAGATATTTTACATAAGTGATAATAATTGACAAATAAACCAAAATAACAGAAAAAGTTGAAAAATATATAAATTTTGATAATTTTTAAAGCACTTCAAACTTTAAAATTTGATTTCCCAACATTTTTAAAAATGCACATTCGCTCCTTTGGCATGACAGTGACGATATGATCTTGTTCTTGGTCTTGTTTCTGTCAATACATTTCTTGCTCTTGCAAAATTTTACTTTTTAAATTTTAAATAATAGATCGACGACAAATATCTTAAACTGCATATTAATTTTGAAAACGTATAGAATTTGAACAATAATTATATTTATGTTGCATATTTTCCATATTTTCAATTTCTTCAACAAAAAATAAATAATTTTACTAAAAAAAAAAAAAATTAAAACCAATAACATAAAAATTTGAAATATATTTTAACATGAATTAACCAATATAAAATAATTGTTTAAATCAAGTGATGTTGACGAGACAATTCAAAATCACAAGGCCATAAAAAAATGAACATATACAAATATAAGGAATATTTCGTAAAGGCATATTTCTGTTTTCGTCATTGATTACAAAAAATCCATATGCTACACGTTCTGTATGTCAAGAGAACACAAATTATATCTTGCAGGGTAACAATTATCTTTGCGAACACAAACTCAAACGCTACATAGCGAAGACTAACAGAAAGAAGAGAACACAACAATAACGAATTACGAGGCGTATACACACACTTTCACAACGGCAACACTTCGTTGCTATCATGTATCATCGCATGGCAACAAACAGACGCATGACAACAGACAGACGCATGACAACAGACAGACGCATGACAACAGACAGTCGCACGACACCACACTACATGTATTTAGTACAGCTATCTAGTTGTCAACAACAACGAGTTTTCTTTGTGGTACAAACAATTTCCCGCCAAAAATTCTTTCTTGAATGCTGCGTATTCGCATTTTTGTTGTTGTTGCACTTTCAAACGAATCAGCGGATTTGTGAAAAAAAAAACAAAAACACAAAAAGCAATATCAGCTAAATGAGGTACACTTTGAAAATGTTCATATATTATTTTTTTTTTTGTTTTTATATGTTAAATGAAATAATTTACATAGAACTTGACTTAAAACTTCATGATTTTACAATTAACAAAAAAGCTAAGTATACAAGTAAAACAAAAATAATAATGTGAATAGCACAGTGCAAATGGACAATCGATGTACGAACTAGCGTAGCGAAGAAAAGAGAAACAACATTGTTTTGTCGACTTCTGAAGCACTTTTGAAGCTATTTACCACTTCAAAAGTGCTTCACAAACCTTATTTTTAAGATGCTTATATTCTTTAGCCTTGAAAAACAAAAATAAATAAAAACACACATCTTCATTAATGTTCACGTTCATAAATATTTGGCACGCTTTCCATTGTTACATGGTGTTAAATATTTAGTAATATCATTAATTCTTTTGAATTTCATTATTACTTTAAAAACATAATAAATACATTAAATTGATCAAAAAAAAAACGCAAGAGTCTTCCTTTTCTTGCAGTCTTGCACCTTCTCTTGTTCTTGCAAGAAAATCTCGATCTTGTTCTCGTTCATGTTCTTGCAAAAAATGAAAGAAATTTTTGATCATCACTATTCACTTTTTATTAAAATTTTAATTTTTGCAATTTTTTGTTTATTTTAACTTTATATTGAACTTTAGCTAAATATAGAATTAAGAATAATTGAAATATTTGTCTAAATTTTAATACATATAAAAATTTGAATTTTTGATAAATTTAAATATTTGATAAAATTTGGAATATTAGGATTTTTGAATTAGAAATTTTGCTAAAATTGTAATTCAAAATTAAAAATATTTGCTAAAATTTGTTTTCATTTACTTAAATTTAAATTGTTTCTATTTTTTTTTTTCATAAATTTGATTTTTTTTAATATTACAAGAAAGAAAAAAAGAAGCAGAATCATAAATCTTTGCTAAAATTTTATTTTTTTTTCTTAAATTTATATTTTTTATAAAATAAATTCATTTTCTCTTGTTTTAATATTTTGCATAAATTATTTTTAAATACAGCCAAAAAAAAAAAGAAGCAACATAAAGTAAAACCAACACGAATGTATTTTTTATTTATTTTGCAAAATTTTTGCGCGTACTGTACAGTTAACTTAAGCGGGGAGAAGAACCTTTTCAATTTTCGAATGTCGATGATTAGTTTAATATAGATGCGGTTTGTGTAGCAGCTAAATTATAAAATGTCAAACATTTAAAAAATGAATAAGAATTCAATTAATTTTTTTTTAAGTACTTACATCTTAAGCATAAATTTAAATTTATTTTAATTAATAATAATAATAATAGTTTGGCACTACAGTTCTAGAAGAACTTACGCCGAATCCGAACGGCGGGTGAGAGCTTTTCATAGGCAATGTTTTTACTCTCGGAGGTTTGCCATTTACTGCCGAGAGGTAGCGCGGTATAGAAAAATGTTTCTATGAAAAGATGTTGTTAGCCCTAACCACTGAGCTACCGCGGCTACAATTTATTTTAATTACTATGTTTAATTTCGTCTAATTTTAATATTTTAATTTTGAAACAAAAAAGATTACTATAATTCATAATTCGTATTTTAATTTAGGTGTGTGTATTTGCTAACATAAGTGAGGTTGTTTGTTAAAATGGCGTCTTTCGAAGTTATACTCTACACAAATTTTTGTTTGTCTAACTTTTAATATAAAAATTTTACTAAAACAAACTAAATATCTCTAAATTGAATTTCAATTTTCACTAAATAATCCAATTCTCAAAAATTCAGATATTAACCAAATATTACAATTATTACTAAAAATTCAAAATTTCACTTTAAAAAAATAAAATGTTCACTAAAAATTCATATTTTCATAAAAAAAATCGAATTTCCTTCAAAAATTTAAATATCCCTTACAAATTTAAATTTACGACAAAATGTCTAATTTTCCAGAAAAATACAAATTTTATCGAAAAATCCAAATTTTATCGAAAAATCCAAATTTTAAAAAAATCCAATTATTAATTAATATTTCAATTTTACATACAAATTCAAAATTTCCCTAAAAATTCCAATATACTTTAAAACATGTATGTAGTACGATCGAATTTGTTTTTTAATATTACAGAATTCGATTTTTCAATAAAAATAAACCTATTTCAATCCATTAAACTGTGAAAAGTTCTGTGTGAAACGAATCCAATTTGATTTGTATTAACACGGAGGTTAAAAAGTTCTAAAATCCAGAAGGAATCAAGAAGTATACGGAGTGATATACAGCTTAACCGAAAAATTCTTATTTTCAAGAAATGGATTTTCTTAGTTGTCAAAAAAGTAACTAAGTAGATTTATTCTTAGATTCAGTTATTAATTTCTTAGGTATCAAAAAAGTAACTAAGTAGAATTATTCTTGATTTCAGTTATTAATTACTTAGGTATCAAAAATGTTGTTGTTGTTTTCGTCCCAAAATGTAATGAGCACGTGTTCGTATAGTTGTTGTTTTTCGAAGTTGCTTTGTCGCTCTTATGTTTTGTTTTGCTTTGTCCGTCTGTCAGCGCCATTTGTTTGTTCGTGTGTCTGTCTGTCGATATGTTGAAAGTAACTAAAAGCAATTATTTCGAAGCTAACATAAAATAAAAAAAAAATATATAGTCGAGTTAATTTGTTGTTTATTTAGAACTTTATTACGTATATGCATTTTTGTATATTAAACGACTTCTTTGAATACTTAATGTAATTGAATTGTATATTTTATTTTATATTTATTATTATTTAATTTAATCTCTGTATATTATTCTGAAACCGTTTTCTTACCTTATATACTTTCTCGTCTTCTGTTGGTTATGTATAAACCCTCCGCACGTTACCCATAAGCATTGTATAGTGTATTTAGATAACAATGGAATGAAATCAACTTACTATTTATGCAAAATTGAACCCAAATTTATGTTTACGAACTGAAACCATACCAATATTCTTAGGAAAAATCGTTTATTCTATTTATATCTTTAACATTCATGCTTTGTTGTTCTATTCGTGAAAACACACACATGCAAACATTGTATATCATGCCGTTTTTTTGATACCTAAGAAGAAAAAAATTCGCAATCCAGACAAATTGTACTTAGTTACTTTTTTGATACATAAGAACTTAATGTCTGAATATATAGAAAAATTTGGCTTAGTTACTTTCAACAGATAGACAAGCAGACTAACAATCAGATGGCGACCTCGCAAAACAGAGCATATCGACAGCGCAATTTCGATTAAAACAACAACAAAGCATGAACACGTGTTCTTTTTGCGATGAATACAGCAACAATTTTGCGTGTTTTTTTTTTTGGTTTTTAATAATCAATAAATAAACTTCTGAAAATCCAGTTGACAACTAAGTAATTTGCTTTCTTGATATCCAGATGACAAATTCTTGAATTTTAGTAGTATTTTATTGATATTAGTCAAATTCTACTATTTTTCTTTCTAACTGAATTCTTCTCGAGTTTTAGAATTTTATTTCCCTCCGTGAAGGGTATTCATTTCACTTCGTACATAGCTACTGCGTATATGTGAAGTGAAATGAATACCCTTATTGTCAAATAATTTAATTTCGATTGAAAAATAATTTCCGAAGTTGTAAATTTTCCAATGTATTCAAATTTTCTAGTGTTTTCAAATTTTCCAATATATTCAAATATATACTAAAAATTAAAATTGTCACTAAATTTGTTTTTTTCTGCAAAAATATAAATCTTACACCCAGAAAAAAATTTCCTCAAATCACATTAAAATTGGTCAATAGGACAATTATTGATTTAATAGTATACAAAAAATTCATGTAAACTCAATGACAATGTTATGGTATTTTCTAGTATTTAATGGTATTTTCCGATTAAAATAATAATTTATCCTATTGAATATTTTTAATAGTAAAAAACTATTATTTATATAGTATTTTTTTCTGGGTGTAGAACTTATAAGTGATTTATAAAAATTTATAATAATTTCTAAATATATAAAAAATAGAAATAAAAATATAAAATGCAAATTAGCTAAAATTAAAATACGTAAATTAAATATACAAAATATACAAATGTAAAATATGCAAATTGTAATATATAATATAAAATTGAATAAAACAACTATTAATTTTTTCCAATACAATTAATATCATATTTTTTTCGTTTATTCATTTCATATATACCAGTTTTTTATGTAATATATTTAAATATAGTTACTTTTGATATTGTTTAAATGCTATTTTTCTTTTAAATATATTTAATAATTTATTATAATTTCATTTATTGTATATATATTTATAATTATTATATATTATAATAAGAAAAGAACATATTGTAGCTAAAGAATATGATTAATGCCTTCTGTGCTAAGCATTTATGTTAAATACTTAATATACTTTCAATAAATTGTTAAAAATTTGAATAATATATTTATTTTTGAATACTAAAAGAATGAATAAAACTAAATTATATTTTCATACGACTTACGGTAAGTTTTAAATTTTTACAGCTCTACTGCTAGCATTTTAAACGTTATCTTTTTCTCACTACTGCTACTTTATGGAATATCATTATTTTAGGTTTTTTTTTTTGCCAAATATTTTTATTACAGTGTTTTGGTGATATAGTTTTTGTTTTTTTGTTTTTATTAAAAGATATATGGCTAAATTTATTGAACTAAAAAATACAAATCATATAAATTAAATAAATGAAAATGTAAAAATCAAATAGAAAAATTATGTTTTTTGTTTTATTTTTCAACTGGGCGGCAAAGTATTTTTTAGTTATTTAAAAAATTGTTTTTTTGTTTTATTATTATTTTTTTTTTATAATTTTTAATAATAAGAATAATGTTTAAATAAATTTAATTATTTTGTTGATATGGTCGTTTTAAATTACATCTGCTATTTTTTTTTGTTAACCAAGAGTTTTCGCTTTAAATTTTAACACTTTTGTATTTAAATTTTAACACTTTTGTATTTAAATTTTAACACTTTTGTATTTAAATTTTAACACATTTGTTTTAAAAATTTGTATAAATTTATTTACAGTGTATTTTTTCATTATATAATTAAATGTATGTATGTATATCACGCGGGTTTAAGTAATTTTAAATAGTTATTTAATTAATTTCATTTTTATAATAACTATTTTCAAGTTTGATTAATTTCATTATGTACGATTTTTGGCAAAGGTTTTGTTTAATATTTATTTATTTGTTCACTAAAACGAAATGTTGTTGAATATTTTAATTGTTGAGTTTTAATTTGTTTATTGTTTTTAATATATTTTTAGTTTATAATATTTGGTATTTAAAATTTTTAAGTTTTTAATTTTTTTTGAATGATTTTTTTTTATATTTATTTTGTTTTTTGTTTTAGTTTTTGTATATATATTTTTTTACTTTAAAATTATTGTTTTTATTTTTTTGTTTTTTTTTTATAATTTTCACATGTTTTATTTTTATTTTTATAATCTTATTTTTTTGTTTTTTAATATTTTACTTTTAGTTTTTATTTTTTTATGTATTAAGTATTTTTCTCTTTTTATTTATTATTTTATTATTATTTTTAACTTTTAATTTTTTTTTTAATTTTCATTATTTTTTTTTCAGTTTTTTTTATTGATAAATGTTTTGAGTTTGTTTGCTTTTGTTCACTTTATTATTTTCTATTGATTTAAAATATAATTATATATTTTTAATTCCTTTGGATTTTGGATTTTGAATTTTTATGTTTCATATTTTTTTTTTATTGTTTTTTTTTCAATGTTTCGGAATTTTATTTTTTTATTATTTGTAATTTTTCAATTTCTTAATTTTTGAGGTTTTATTCTCATATTTATTATTTTTTTTTTTTTTTTAATTTTATTTAATTCTTTTAATTTTTTATGTTTTATGATTGATTTTATATATATATTTTTTATTATGTATTCTTTTATTTTTTATTTTTTTTATTATAATATTTAATTTTTCAGGTTTTTATTTTTAGAATATTAAAATTTATAAATTTTTAATTTTTGAGTTTTCTATTCATTCGCATTTTTATATTTGTGTTTAGTTCTTGATTTTCTTGTTTTTTGTTATTTTTTTTATACTTTATTTGATTTAATTTTATTTTATTTATTTCATTATTTTATTTAAAGAAAAATTTATTTATTTAATTTTAAGGTTTATAATGTATGACATTTTTAATTTTCTTTTTTGAGTTTTCTTTAGTTTTTTTTTAATATTTTTGTTTTTTTAATTTCTCAGTTTTTTCATGAATTCATTTTTTAGTTTTTTGTTTTTAAATACATTAGTTTTTTATTTTTTAGGTTTTTAAGTTTTTTATTATTTTTTTTTAGATTTTAATTGTTTAACTTGTGATTTTTAAGTTTTTTTTTAATATTTTATTTTAAGTTTTTTTAGTAATTTATTTTATATTAATTAATTTCTTTAATTTGTTTTTAACTTTTCAAGTTTTAAAATTGTTAGTTTTATTTTTTTTTAAGTTTTAAAATTATTAGTTTTTTTTATTTATTTTTTATTTTAAATATTTCCTTATTTTACTGGAAGTATAAAAAATGTTGCTTTGATTTAAAAATGTCTTTTTTTTGTTTTTCATTTACAAATTGAGGTGTTTTTATTTTAAATTATGGAAGGAGCTATTTTGTAAATAAAATTTTATTATTTTATAAAATTTTGATTATTATTTGTGTCAAGTTTAATCGTTGAATTTACGCTAAATATATTTTATAAGTTTTACGTATTTGAAGTTTATTTCTGTATTTAAAGAAATGTTCAGCTTAGTGCTAGCTAATTCAATTAAAGTTTAATTCAATTCAATTAAAACTTTATAGCACCTTTTATTTTATTGTTTAAAGTGTTTATTTTTTGAAAATTAAATAAACAAAATATTATTTTAAATAAAAATTCCAAAACGAGTAGAGAAAAACGCCAATTATTTGGAGGAGGAAGGTGGATTTAGTGAATAAAATGCAATTTATTTTTTTTGTGTAATTTTTAATTTTATTGGTTGTATTTTTTGATAATAACTTTAATATGCATAGCGTATATATTTATTACGTACTTATTTATGTTTTTTATTAGGCTAAAACCTAGAAATAATTTATTTTAACTATTAAGACTAATTAAAAAAAGAAAAAAATATGAATTTTTATATTTTATTTTAATGCTTATTTGTTTAAGAAGTTTTATTAATATTGCGAGGATTTTAGTTCCTCTGTCTAGAGCAGTATGCTGCAGGTTTAAATTTATACAATTTATTAAAATTTTATAATAACTTTTTAATGAATAAAGTAATTAAAATTGAAAAATGTGAAATAATTAAAAAAAAATATTATATAAAAAAAAATAAAAAAAAAAACAGAAAACAAAAAAAAGTAATTTAAAATTTAAAAAAAAATCATAACTAAATAGAAGAAAAAAATAACTTAAGTCTAATAAATAGAAATTAAATAAAAAGTTTGTCTTTTGTATTATTTTAAAAATCGGTAACTTTATTTAGCAAAATTAAATAGTTTACGTCTAATAATAAAATTATGAATTGAAAATAACTAAAATTATATATTAAATTTTTAACTAAAGCGTGTGGGAAAAAATGCAAAATTCACTTAAATCGCTAAATTGTTGTTTTTTTTTTACCATTTAAATAAAATAATAAAACTATATCGTAAAATATTTAAAAATCAGTTTAAAGCTTAACAACAAACAATTCTAATAACTTTGTATTTTTATGCTTATTTTGTTAAATGTGTTCAAAGACTTAAAAGTACTGGCTAAATTTAGTTTTAAAAAAATTTAATTTTTTGCTCAAACGTTTTTTTTTTCTCAAATTTACTATTTACAGCGCATAGTTTTGAAGTCTATGCAAAATTTTTTCGTTTTTTTATTATTTTCGTCGTTAATATAATTTGCAATCTAGGAAAACATATGATTTTTATGCAGCATTAAAAATAAAAGTTTTTTTGTTCTTTTAAATTTTTGTTAGCATTAAACTTAAATTTTAAGACGATATGCAATGTTTGTTCTAAACATATTTAAAATTTAATTTTAATTTTTAATAAACATTATTATATTACTCATATATTATTTAACTGTAATTGCTTAATTTAATTTTAGCTAATTTTTAATTTAAATTTATTTTTAGACTATTTAAAAGTTACTTTTTTAATTTAAATATTTAAATTAGTTATTGTTTTTAATTTTTATATTAATTTACGTTTTTTTTGCAGTGTATTTAAAACCTATTTTTTTTGTTTAACTATCTTTTTGTTTTTGTGTTGTTGTATTTGGTTTGAGTGGTTTTGTTTTATCATTTATAATATTTGCATGCATTTTATTTATTTCTTTTTGTTTTTCTATGCATTTCTTTTAACTTGAGATCAAAAGATAGTTAAAAAAAGAGTTATTAAAATGTTAAACTATTTACAGAAAAATTTCATAAAAATAAAAATTATTTACAATTATGGAAAATAATGCTTACAGTCTTTAGCAGAAAAATCAATTTGCATAAAATAATAATACTTGCGAGTGGTTTTTTGTTTTTGTTTGTTATAGTAAAAAATAAAATATTTACAAGTTTAAATTTAATCACATTAAAATTTATCAATTTTTAATAATTAAATATTTTTTTGCTTAATTTTTAATATTTTTTCTTTTTTGTTTTAAATAAATCTGAAAACATCAACGAATTGCACACGTGCGCGTGCTGCACGTCGTTACTCGTTAACACGCACTCGTTACATTTGAATCACTCTCTCTCGCTGGCTCTTGCTCGCTCTAGTAGCCCCACGGCACCGGCGCTGTCTCTTCCTCTGCACCGCTCATGCGCTGAACACGCACCTGGCGCAGTTTCTCTTCCAAAGCCTGTCGCTCCTGCTCACAGCGTGCTGCGTTCTGCGCCTCCGCCTCATTGTCGCACTCGTCGTCATCCTCCTGCTTGATGCGCACCTCGGGCTCCATGAAGCGCTGATCGATGTCAACATCGTCGTGCAGCTCGCTGTCGCCGCGTTGTTCACTGCCGCTCTCGGTGCCCGTCTGCTGTGCGTTCTCGTTGGCGCTCTCGTTTTCACGTCGGCTAAAATCCGCCGCCTGCATGACACAGACGCCGTTTATTATGCGTTCAGCGGCTGCAGCCGCAGCAGCAGCGGCGGCACCTACTGCCGCATTAACATCAGCGCTGTTCGCCGGATTAACCCATTGCGGTGCCGCCAGTTTGCGACGTGAAGTGCGGGCCATTGCGCTGCCACACTGCGAAGAGCGCGGTGTATCACGATAGTCGCCGCTTGACTTGTCATCGCCTCCGAGGCCGCCCATAGATGAACCGCCATCGCCGTGTCCATCCATTGACTCCTCGTTGTCGCTCAGATGCGGCGTATCATCGCAATCATCGTCATAGTCATCGCTGCGCTCACGCTTGAGCGCATTCATTGTCAAATCGAGACCGCTCATTTGCTCCTTGAACGCCTGATTGAGCGCCTGTAGATCAGGCTCTCCGCCTGCACCTGTTGCGCCTGGCAGACCAACTAAACTGCGTCCCAGCAATGCAGCGGCGGCAAAGTACGGCGGATAGGGCAACGAAGGTGTGCCACTCATGCCCATGCGCTCCTTGTGCAGCTCATGCAGACGCTGCGTGAGTAGTATGCGGAATTGTACTGGATCGAAGGGCGTTGCATTTGTGTTCTCGCGACTGGGAATGTGCGAGTCGGCGGGCTGTCCGTGCGGCACCTGCTGCTTGAGACGCATACGGTGATTGTGGAACCAGTTGGTGATGGTGCGCGTAGCAAGTCCCAACTCGCTGGCCAAGAATTCAATGGTGCCCACATTTGGATAGGGATCTAACGCAAATGCAAGACGCAATGCCTCCTTCTGTTCTTCGGAGAAGAGCACACGCTGCTTCTTGCTCGCGGGTGCGCCACTTACGCCTGAACCCACTGAGCCAGGTCCAGGGCTGTGTGTGTAGAAGTCGTTGGTGTCATTGCTCGAGGTGTCCGAGCTGTTGTCCTGTTGATTGGGACCGCCAGTGCTGCGACGACGTTTGCTCGCCTCGCGACGCTCATTTTTGAGCAACTGCAAGCGCTCAACATTGTTTGCATCGGAGAGCCACAATTGCATACGGATGAAGGGCTCACGTCCCTTGATCGAGAGCATATGCCATGGTTTTGGCTTGCTGAGCAGCTCAGAGACAGATCCCTGTGACAGACCGAGCACGGCCTCGCCGAAAATCTTCTGCCCGATGTTATTCGCGAGCAGCGCCTCCTTGATCTTGGTGGTGATGATTTGCGTGTCGAGGTCTTGCGTGAGTGCGGCCATTTCGTAGACGGTGGGAGACATGTGCGGATGCATGTTGCGCATGGTGTTCGACTGATGTGGCGAGTGAGTGGGCATGAGCATGGGCTTCTTGTCGTTGGCGGCGGCAGCTGCAGCAGCGGCATTGGCAGCAGCAGCAGCGGCGGGCAAACTGATGGCGTGTTGTGGCGGCAGTCCCGGCGATGTGAGCAACATGCTTTGATGTTGCTGTGCGGCGGCTTGTGCAGCCTGTGCGGCCTGCACTGCAGCATGAGCTGCGTGCTGTTGTTGTTGCTGGTGCTGTTGGTGTTGCTGCTGTTGTTGTGCATGATGCTGCTGTTGCATGGCAGCCGACATGGCGGCGGCCGCCTGCATTTGCTGCATAATATGCTGTGCCTGTGGCTCCATCTTCAGCTCATTCATCATTTTCTGCATGGGTAGCGTAGCTTGCATCTTGCTCGCGAGTCCCTGTGGTATTTGTGGACTGCCGCTGTAGCTGCCCGTACGCATGAGCTTCTCGGGCGCTATCTTATACTGGCTGGCGACGAGTTTATGCACTGCATTTTCATCCTCCAAGAACATTTTCATGCGAATAAAAGGTTCACGACCCTTTTGTGTGAGCATGTGCCAGGGTTTGGGGCGTGCGAGCAGATCGCTTACTGAGCCCTGCGAGAGTCCAAGCACAGACTCACCGAAGAGACGCTGTGAGATTGAGTACTGGGAGAGAGCCTCCTTGACGCGCCGCACAATATCCTCGGTGTTGAGATTGTTGAACATATCAAACTGTTGCTGTGTAATTGGCGGCAGTACCGCCTTGGTGGGACGTTGCGGCTGTGAGTGATGCGGCGTGACGGGCGGCTGTGTGATGAGTGAATTCGTAATGGAGGCCATGCGTTGCAGTGGGCTGGCAACGGCAGAGAAGTCATCTGCATTGGGCGTCATGGCGGGCGGCAATATGTTGTTGCTAAGCGGACTGGGTGCTGCTGAGTTTGTGGCATTGCTTGAGGGCGGCGCGGGCGTATCGCTCTTGAGGCTAGCGGCGCGCGCGGCATGCAGCTGCTGCTGGAATGCCTGCTGTGCCTGACGCTCAGCATCTTGTGTCTCTTTTTGTGCATCTTTGTTGCTGTTGGCAGAGGCAACGGGCGAGGCGTCCAACGAGTTATTGCTGCAATCCTGCGCGCTGCGCTGTCCGTTCAGCAGTTTCAGCTCTTTGGCATCTTTTGTGCTAAGATCCTGCGCGCCACTTAACACTTGCTGCTGTAGCGCCAGCAGACTGGAGAAGTTCGGGAAGCTCGGAATGTTGCCCGGGTTGGGTTGTTGCTGCATTTTGGCCATTTCACGCTCAAAAGCGAGGCGGATATTCTCGTCGGCTGCAATGGCGGCGGGGAATGGCTGACTGGGCATTGGGCCCGCTACTGGCGGCATGGCACCACCAAAGAAAGGCGACAACAAAAAGCCGGGGAAAGCATTGTCACGTGGTGCGCGCGCCATAATCTCCTGATAAAGACGCGCCATTTTATCCTGTGTCATTTCCTCCTGTTGACGGAAGCGCTGTTGTTGTTGTTGTTGCTGTGCAGCTGCTGCAGCGGCAGCAACAGCAGAGTCCTGCTGCTGTTGTTGATGCTGCTGCTGCTTAAGTTGCTCCTTGTAGAAGGGCGATGCGCAAGATTGATGCGGTGACTTTGAGTCTTCGTTGCTGTGTTGCGAATCGTCGAGCACGCTGCGACGTTGCTCCTGCTGATGGTGTTGCTGCAGAGCGCCGGGCGTTGTGTTCTTAATCAAAGATGAGGCTTCGTTTAATATGTGCGCAATGCGATCGTCAGACATGGAGTCATCGTTGCGGCCATATTGCGGCAGGCCGGAATCTGCAAAAATACAAGAAAGATAGAAAATTAGTTTAAATTTAAAATTATTAGTTGCGGCGAAATTTTTAAGTAAGTCGAAAATGATTAAAAATAACTTTGTCATAGTAATTCATTAAAATGTGACAAATTCATTGTGTACATAAAAAAGTTGTTTGCGGCGAAATTTTTTGCCACTTGAAAACAATTTAAAATTTGAAACTAATTCATGTGCAATTAATATTTTTGGAAAATACGCATTAGTTAAGAAGATTTGTTTGCGGCGAAATTTTTAGAAACTTGATAACAATTTAAATTTTGTAACTAATGCATGTGTAATTAACATTTTTGTAAAATAAGCTTTTTTAAAGATTTTTTGTTTGCGGCGAAATCGTCAAACAAACGTATTTGAAAGCCCTTTCAATACTAAAACGAATTGTTTTACAGTTTGTAGCATAAGCCTAATATTTATAGTATAAATGCAAAAAAAATGGATTGAACTGTGTTTAAACGTATAACTTTTATGCGGCGAATTTGCCACACTACTATATTTTGCTGTCCAATACTGTCAGCAACACATATCGAGTGCCATAAATTTCCCATTAACCGATATAAAAGACGCAAAATGCAAATAAAACGTTCATTGCCAATCAAGCGGAATTCTTAATGCGCTCGCGCGCACTGTATCTGTTGTCGCTGCTGCTTTTGCTCACATGACGAATTGATTGCATGTCCGACTCGCGTTGGCGGCATCATCAGCTATGCAGCGCTCATCGTCTGGCATCTGCGACGCGCATCAAATCAAACAAAAACAGAAAAAAGCGCGTTTTATGAGCACTTTTGTGTGTGCGATTTTTCTGATTTCGCGTCATTAAAATTGGTAGAAGCGTAGTTTTTATTTATTGCACTTGCTGCATAAGCAGGCGCGGTTCAAACCGGCCACTTGGTCTGATCGGCAGTGTATTTATTGGTTTTATTGATAGCGACCGGCAATGCCTCTGATGTTGCAGCGAGGTGCCTCCTGATGACGTCTGACTGACCTTCGGAAATTAAGTCATAAAAATAACGAACGTCAAATGAGTTAGCTGCAATTAAATATTGCGGCGAAATTGCGCATAATAATAATGACGTAAATTATGCTCTGGCTTAAGAGCACAAAAAAATGCTTGATTGTGTTGAAGCTAACAAAAAAGGGTTTGCTAGTTATTGGCCACAATAGATTGGTACAAATTAAGAGCACTAAAGAAATCGGTTTAGCTTTTCCGGTTCGTAGCAATTACAGGTATTTTTTGCTTGCGGCGAAATTAGTTAAATGTCATAATCAAGTTTACAATGTAACGCACTTTGACTTTTATTAATAAAACTGCAATTTTACGTATATTTTGTATGCGGCGAATTTATTTGGGGAGTTATAAAACATTCTAAAATGTCTAACTAATAAAATGCGAACGAATTGTTACGCTTACGTCAAATTTGTTTTGCATTATATATTATGTGCTAAAATTATAGTTTAATATTTATTTTGTAAAATACACAAAACTTTTGTTTGCGGCGAAATTTTGAGTTGCCTAAAAATGGCTTAAAAAACAGTTGTAAGTATTTTAAAATAAAAATTGTCCAAACTTAATCATTTTTTAAAATATTCATTTGCGGCGAAATTTTTTGTTTAATGAAAATTAAAGCCTTAATGCTTAAGCAATTCAGAGCTAATAAAATTATAGCATGTTACAAATATTTCCAGCAAAAAACTTAATAAAACATTGTTAATCCTTAATTAAAATACATCAAAGCTGTATGTTTTACACGTTCGAATTTTCTGCTTGCATTGTCACAATATTTTCCAGTTATTAATTTTACATTTGCCATGTTTAAGCGCCACAAAAAAAAAACAATGTTGACCTCGCTTTTATACATCACTGATAAATGATAAATAATGGAAGGAGCGAAAAAAAGCAAAAACTGGACGCCCAATTATTGCATTTGTGAAATTTTGCACTTTATGCACACAGCATCACACACATCAACAACGAAAATCTATTTAAACGTTGGCGGGTTTTGGTGGCTGCCAATTTTTTTCCATTTGCATTTTTCATCAATAGCGCTGAATGACGGACTGACTGAGTCCGCCGTATGCAAAAAATCACCGTCAAAGCGAATTAGTGGTCCACACACTCAATTGCAATTTGCAAACAGCAGCAGCGGCGGCAATTTTTGCATCAGTGAGCAAACAATTCATCAAAACAAACATCAATAACTCATTTACAAAAAAATAAATAAAAATAAAAAAAACTAAACTTGGCACGTGTGCCTGCACCACGAATTCACGGCGAATTCCACTTAAATTTTATTTCATTTCAATGCCAATGCAACAAAAAAGAACTACGTTCGATGAATGTCATGAAATCTACAAAAATATAACGAAAAAATGCACAGAACATATAAAGCAATTCAATACCTTTCGCAAAAATAAGTGGGGAAAAAATGGCATATCAAAAAAAAAATATTCATACAAGTGGTTTTTCATGTCCTGCGGCATGTTATGGATGCTGTTGACGATGACGATGATGATGCCGACGACGACAACAAGGACCTTGTTGCATATGTAAGCCTTGTATAAAAAATGTTCAATTGAAAATGTGTGGAAAGTTTGGAAAAAATAGAACTGAAAATCATGCTACAATTGCATGGATAATCGATTCCCAAAGGCGCAAACACTTGGACCAACAATGCAGGAAACCGGGAAACATTGACGCTAAATGACAAATGGAAAGAATACGAAAAATAGAAGAAAAACAAACGAAAAAAGCAACGATACGACTTGGACTATTGAGAGCTTATTGAATTGTGAATTGCTTTGCTTTACTCTTATTGCAAGCAACAACAGACTTATGAGCAAGAACAAGTACGTGAAGAGTTCTTTAGTGGTTATCGGTAAAAAATCCAGCAGGAAGTGTTGAAAAAGTGGTTAGAGTACAAAAATATGACAGCGATATGAGTTGATATAGGTTTTTTTCAAAAGTGTTTGCTGTATTTCTGGTAGATGACTGTCTAAAGTTGCTCTTGGTCAAGTGGTAGTGCTGCGGTCAGGTAAGAACTCATTTAGGATTAGGAAGTGTTTGGAAAAAAAGGCGACAGCTTAGATTGATGAGCGTAATTTTGATGGACAGTTTCATAGAGAAGACTATAACCAAAAAGACAAAAGTAGTTTGCAAGTATTTTCAGAGCAATTTAAGAGCATTTAAAGTAAAATCGTATAAGTGTTGGCTATTAAATGCTAAAACCTAAAGTCAAAATAATAGAAAACAAACAAAAAATATACTTCATATTGATAGCACACAAAAGAACTTCCGCTGATTGAAAATAATAAAATCCATGCACATCGTGTTCGTGCGATGCCAAACACCACTATGTGGAACGAGCAATGGCGCGTCGTTTAATCCGGCGCTGTCGGCAGTGTTGGTCAGCGAGACAAAAGCAACCGAAATCCTAACCTTTGACAGAGGAAACGGATATTGTCGAGGGTTACATGTGTCCATGCTGGAGACTGGCACCTTATCTTTGGTGTTTGTGTGGACTATTTGCAGCAGAAGATAGCGATAGAGAGAGTTGACGGTGTATTTAAAACGAAGTATTTAAAGCGATAAAGACAAAGCGAGTTTCGATATCGTAATAATTTAAATTTCTAAAGAATTTATCAGCAATACAAGTACTTTAAAGTGCAAATACAAATTCGCCGTGCTTATAACTGAGAAACTGTGCATATATTTTCATATATTTTTGTGTATATATAAACTTTAAAGACTAATAATAATAATAATAGTTTGGCGCTACAGTCCTGTACAGAACTTCGGCCGAGCTCTCTCACCATTTTGAGCTGTGCGTGCTATATTTGTACTCAAAGTGGTGGGACCTACAGTTTATTGCCGAATCCGAACGGCGGGTGAGAGCTTTTTCATAGGCAATGGTTTTACTCTCGTAGGTTTGCCATTTACTGACGAGAGGTAGCGCGGTATAGAAAAATGTTTCTATGAAAAGATGTTGTTAGCCCTAGTCCAGGCTTGAACCGGGGACCTTTCGACTCGCAGTCCAACGCACTAACCACTGAGCTACCGCGGCTTAAAGACTAAGTAGTTGTAAAATAGTAACCAATTTAATTCGCCGCAAACAAAATTTTGTGTTATAAAAAATTTAGATATTTTGCATTAATTGTTAATATTTTTTTAAGCTAAATATGCTTGAAAAATACGAAACGCATTTTTGTATTTTAAAGCAATGTAAAGTGCAAATATAAATTCGCCGTGTTTATAACTCAGAAACCAAGCAATATATGTTAACTAAATTTAGTTTATAAATAAACTATTGAGGATAAGTAGTTGTAATATAGCAACAATTGCAATTCGCCGCGAACAAAATTCTGTGTTATATACAAATTTATAATTTTCTATTAAATTTTAAATATTTTCAATGCTAATAAGGCGTTTCGAAGAAACTCGCCGCAGTCGCTTTTTTAATTAAATTAAAATATACTAAAAATTTCAATAAAAATTCCACTAAAACAAATAAAACATAGCTGCCTTGAACTCTGCGCCAAAAATAACTAAAAAAAAGAAAATAACTCGAAAACACCTTCGTTATTCATTTTCAATGCTTGCCAATAATTTTCAATCATTAAAGCGAGAAATTAATTTTTATAACCCAATGAATTTTCGTTACTCACACACGTATCCAGAGAAGCTATAAACATATCTATATATTGTCGCCGTGTGATATTCGAACAACACCTACGCCTATGCGGTGACAATAAGCAAAGATGCTGTAAAATATTTTATTGCTGCCTGAGTTTGGAAAATCACAAAAACTGGAGCAGTTGAATTTTAAATTGTATATATAAAAAAAGCGAAATATATTTTTTTGAAAAATCGAACCGAAGCGTATACAAACAATGCGTCATTTTAAATAAATTAACAAATGAAGAACATGAATATTTAGTGCGTATTTAGCACACAGTCGGACAGAAAGACGGACGTGAAAAGATCAAAATGAAATGAAAAAAATGAACGAATAAATAGCTGAACGAATGGATTGTGAACATTGACTATTGTAAAGCACTAAATAGATAGAATATATGACACGGTAACAACAACAGCAGCAGTAGCAATAAATCTTCGATTTTCATAGTGCGTTCGTTCAGTTTTTAAGTGCTTTTCGAGGATGTGTCGCATGCTTGAACCGACCGATATTGCGGTCTGTCTAAATAAAAAATTTGAAAAATCAAAAATTGAAAACAAACAAAAAGAAATCGCTGACAAAAATGTGTCGCTGACAATTTTCGATTTTTCACTTTTATCAGCACAGCGCGATTTAAACAAACACATTGAGTAAATATAGATTTATAGATGGAACACGCAGTGGGTGTATAGTATAAAAAGCTATATAGTATTTTCAAACGAATCGGCAACGGTGTGCGGCGGTGGGGTCAATTGGCGGTGTTAATGTGCTTGTAAATTTTGTTTGTGTATATTTTAAGCAACACAATATTATTTGCTGCTTTTGTTGTCGCAATGAATTATTTAAATTTCAAAGAATTTGTGACAATTGTGTGAGGAATTTTTGTTAGCGGCGAATTTTAGTTGTGCTTGTTTGCTGTTAGACGAGCGCGTGTTTTTGATGCAGCGTTCAAGAATTTACAAAAAAGCTAAATTTATAGTAAAGAAATTTGCGGCGAATTTAAGTTAGTGCTTTTTTTTAGCCTAGTCATTGTTAAAAGTTAATAAAAAATTATTTCATTTTATAAGTTGATGTTTTCAAAAAATGTATTTTGCGGCGAATTCGCGATTTTGCTATTTTAAGCTAATTCATTGTTAATAGTTAATAAAAAACTAAATAATTTTTTAATTTGGTGTTTTTTAAAAAATATAGTTTGCGGCGAATTCGAGTTATTCTTGTTTTCAAAGGCCTTAATGCTCATAGTTTGCTATAAAATAACAAAATTTAGTGTTTTTAATTGATTTTTGTTGGCATTTTAAAGTTTGCCACATATGCATTTAAAAAAGTTTTTGTTTTACAAAAAGACAAAAACTATAGACATTGCATGCAGAAAACTTTGTCTTCGACATTAATGATTTTTCTTTATTTTTTGTGATTTTTTATTTGTTTCTTTTTGCTTGCAAGCTAATTAGTTTGCAATTAAGTTCGTTGCACAAATTATACCCGCATTGAAAAAGTTTTTGTTATATGTGGAAAAGTGACATGTTTGGCAGGATTAAGGTTTTTGGAAGAGCAAAGAGTTTATTTTTTTAACATACAAATGGTATAAAGCAAAAAGTCAAACAACAAGTGCCAATGCAAATTGGCAAATGTAAATTGAAAAACGAAAAAAATAATGCAGACCAATAAATGTTTGTAATGAAGCTGTTGACACTTTGAAGTACATTATCAGGTTGTCTGCGTTACTAATTTAAATAAACTGAGAATTTTGCATACACTTTAAAACCTTTTGAAAAACCAAGGAAATCAATTATTTGCAAATTGATAAAACGGCAAATTGAAAATACTTAAAAGCACCATGCATCGTCGTAAATTGACACTTCCCCCTAATTGTATACAGACACCTTTAAGTGTGCAAAATATGCGTGCGTAAAGGTTGCTTCTTGAGGAATTGCTTTAGCGTTGCCTGCTGCATATTTTTGCAATTATAATTGCAGTCAATTTGAAATGATTTTTCGCTATAATGCTGCTTCTGCTGCTGCGTAGACAGTGATTTATGATAGGCATTTTAATTAGAAATATTCTGCTGCAATTATAAATACACAGACAACACAAATACAGAACATAAAATTGCGTGTGCCGGAGAAATTCCAAGACGCTCTCTGCTCTGGAGTAGCTGCATAAGTGGCAGCCAAATGAAAGGCATTGATTTGCTTTGCTTTTGGTTGTGGCAGGGCGCAAGGAATGCTAGTGCACTAAATTTGAATGATTTATTATATATAATATTAAATTGCAGCAGAAATATGTACTAAATGTGAAATTTTACTATGCGGCGAATTTATTTGACACATAAAAATGCTTTAGCATGTAATAGTGCATGTGAAAATATAAAAAATTTGAATTTGCGACAAAATTTCGAAACACGGCGAATTCAATTTGAGGCTAAAAATATGCTAAAATTACACGAGAGTGTTTAAAATTTATGTTTCTAAGTAATATTTTTAGTTTAAGTTATATTTTGATTGCGGCGAATTCATTTTAGTAGGTATTTAAAAAAAATACCAAAATTCTGCTTTATTACAATAAAAATCATATAATTAAGCTAAAAAAAAACGTTTTTATCAACAAGTATTTGCTTTGATCCTCAAGTATTGCTTATTGAAAATGCAATTATGAATAATGTTTGCGTTGATTTTTAACCCTATAATTGGTGCTTTAAATACGTTGATTTTTTATGCATTTTAAACATGCCAATTATGCATTCAACTGTGAATTCGAGTTGGTTTCAGTTTTTTTTTAATACTTTTTATTTATTTATTTTTTCATTATATCGCGTTGTCGTTTCTTTTGCACCCACACAACTGCGGCAAAACAATTACAATTATAAAATCATTGATGCTTGTGGTCGTCGTCAGCGACGGCGGCGCAACTTTTGCGCAAGTTCGCATAACCCCCAACAATAACTTCAAAGGATTCCAGTAGGAGAGCGAACGAGTTGGGCAATGTTACGAGTGCTGCTGCATTTTATTGTTAAACATTATTTTTGTGCTGCTGCTTGTTTGTTTTAGCGCTATTTTATTATTTTCTATATTTTTTATAATTTTTTGCATGACGGCGAGAAAAAATAATTGATATTATTTCTAATAGAAAGTTGCTGCTGTTGTGCTTGTTAGCGGAAAGTCTACAATATAGCCATAAAGTATGCAACGCTTTCCTGGAAGTATGCAATGCTGTTTTCTATGCTACAAAGTATGCAATGATTTTTATTTTAGCTTAAGTTGGCGCTGACTTTAAATTTAATTTAATTATATTTTATTTATTAGCAGACAACACGCGCCATAATCATGATTAATTAAATTAAATTACAACACTTTGAAAAGACAGACAACAACTTTTTCCTGTTACTTTTTAACTTAATTAGTTAGTCTGTCATCAGGCGCTCACACTGTCATATATTGTTTTGTATAAGTAATGGCTCTATTTTGAGCTCACACTCTATTTATTGCTGCTGCGCCTAAAAGCAGTCTCTAAACAAAGACCCACACATGTGTGACAACATTAACAAATTATTATAGCTTTCATGTTGAAAATTACTGCAATTTTACAGTCCCAAATTATGCAAAAAAAAAAGAAAGCTGCTTATTTATCCCAAGTTATCCCTTTTCGTTGATATAGTGCCTTGTGCTATGCTACGGAAAATGGTGCGAAGTGTCGTTAACATTTTTCTAGTGTATTAAAGTGCTGGACAATAGTGTATCCCAACGATGGACGGACGCACATGTGCAATGGTCAAAGTTCAACCCACTCAGCGCAATTGCAGCACAGAGCAGTAGGCGGCGCAGGCAAAGAAAGGGCAAAAAAAGGTCAAAAATGTGGCAACGTATTGAAGTGCGTCCTTTTTTTTTCATTTATGCGTCAAGAAAAAAACTTCTTATTGTGCAGAAAAATGTGTACGACCATGAAATACTTTAAAGAAAATCATGCAGGCGGGTAGTAAGTGTTTTTGTCGCGTTGAAAAGGAGCTAGGTAGGTTGGTTGTTGATTTTTTTTACTGAAAAGGATCAAACGACATGACGGCCGGACGCTTGGCGTTGGTCAACCGAGGAATTTTTCTTGTGTTTGGCTATAATGAACCCTTTTTTTGTATCGTATGTGTTGTTGTTTGTCTGCAAGCATGTGACTGCTTTTGTAATTGCATAAGTGTTGCCAGGCATTGTTAGCAGTGCCAAGTATGAGTAGAAAGTGTGTGTGAGAAAAGTGTGCAAGGGTTGTTTGTTGGTTTGTTGTTTTTGGCGGGGACCTTGAAATGTTGTTTGTATTTGTAGTTGTAATGTTTTGCAAAATAAAAGTTGTTAATATATTGACACGAGCTTATTAGAGCTTTAGAATAAGAGTAAAGAAATTTTATAAGCTTTACAATTATTAAATTCAAATTCAAATATGAGTAGCTGCTGAAAATATGAAGTTTTTTGTAAATATAACAACGCTAAGTTGCTTAACTGAATTCGCCGCATGTATAACTTTGTTCTGAGACTAGTAAGAGCAAATATGATGTATATTTTATATTAAATATATTTTAAGCAATATATTGTGTTAGTTAAAAAGAATTCGCCGCAATGAAAATTTTTGGTAAATTGACATTTAAACTTTAAAGTTATTTTTATTAATAAATACCAATTGAACTACGTCTATGCAACAAGAATATTATGATTTTAGTAAGAAAAGCAGCGCTATTTTGATTAACTCAATTCGCCGCATGCATAACTTTGTTTTGTGACTAGTTAACGAAAAACATTTTATTACACATATTAAATATACTTTAGACAATCTAATGACATATGCAAAACGAATTCGCCGCAAAGAAAATTTTACTCAAATTGAAATTTTAACTTTTAAAGACTTAAATTTCAATTTAAATACAGTTTAATATAAACTATAACTTGCAACTACACTCCCACTGTCACTGCTTTACTATTTGTTTAAAAAACCCCACACCCTACCCTTTGCTATAACATTACAAATAGTAACAAATTTTATGCGTTTTTCAATAAAAACTTTGCTTAGCCATAAATTGCATGTTCGCTGTTGCTGCTGCTGCTGCTTCAACTTTGTTCCACATAAACTCATGTCATGCTACTACGTACAAACTCTACTAAGCAGTGGGTTGTAGGTGATGCCCTGCCTATATAACCTACACCGTATGTTGAATTAATGTGCACGCACACATGTACACAGCAAAATTGTGTGTCGTAGTTTGCAACAATTTTTCTATGAGTTAAAGAAGGTCCTGCTGCTGCTGTTGCTGCTGCTACAACTGCATAGAACGACAAACAGCGACAGGTAATCAAAGTTTTTCATTTGCGGTTTTACATTGCGAACTCGCTGAAATGTTTGCTTTTCTTTTTGCACGGCGAAATATACAAACATGTGTGTGTTTAAGTGCAATTATTATTAGCACAATGTTGACAATTAATTTATGGCGATTACTCATGATGTAGCTGCTGCTGTTGCTGTATTGGAAAATGTTGGCTGCGCCATTGTCAGCAACAAAGGGGTGCATAACTTGTCTGTTGCTGCTGACAGCTACAGCGACCTCAATTCGCCGCCCTTTGCCCAACGCAATTCTTCAGCAAATAGATATGCAATTTGTGCATTGACAACTGCTGCTGTCTCTGCCTCTGCCACAGTTGTGTTTGTCATTTGCTGGGCGCCAACATTTATTCTTTTTTGTTGCTGCATTTTTGCGTTTGTATCTTTTTGTTTTTCTTGGCTACTTGCCAAAGTTGAGGGTCAGCGTGCGAAAATTGTGTTGACTTACGAGGTGTTAAGTGCTGGCAATTAATTTGTTTGGATAAGAATTTGAGAGCGCTGCGTAGAAATGCGCCATTTTTAGATGACATGCCAATTCGCCGTGTGTGTTGAGTTGTTTTTTTTTCGATGACAGTTTGACATGCCGTAATGTGTAGACTAAGAAAATACAATAATTTTGTATTTTTGACAATTATATAGAATTCGCCGCAGCGTAAGTGGTTAAAAAATTAAATTAAAATTATGTTTTCGCAATATTTTGAATTCCTTATCAAAACTACATTTTAATGTTAAAAATTTTGAATTCGCCGCGAATTCGCCGCATCACAAAATTAATCTTAAACTTTGTATTTTTCAATATTTTATGCAAATTTGTGCTTCAAATTAATTTTGTTTGTATTTATAACTGTTTGCATGCCAGTTTTATTTATTTGCCATTTTCGTGGCTACTTAATGCAACGTTAAATCAATAAATTTTTACAAATTTATCTGCCTTTTGCATCTAACATGCAAAATTGCATGTTTTTTATAATTTCGTCGTTGCACCCTCTACAACTGGAAAAAATCGCGTTTTCTAATGTAAATTTATTGATTGAGCTGATAGAAATCTTAGCAAATACAAAATTTCATGTAATATTTTTTCAGTTTCTTTTGTGGCAGACACCCCTTTTTGTGTGTTTGAGCGCGCGCGCGCTTATCTGGCAACACTGGCTGTCCTAAGTAACAAGCTGCATTTGCATTACGGTTGGTAATTAAAAATTGCATAAAGTTTTTGGCTGGAAAACAGAAATTAAAAGAAATGCCAAACTTTCGACAAAGACTTATTTTATTTTAACTTTTTTTTTATGTTGCGCTTAATTGCAGGGCCTTCGCCTAACTGTCTGTCGAAAATACATATTTCACTTGCATTGTATGTGATTTCCGCGAATATTTATCTTGTTTGTCTTTTAAATTAAATCAATTACGTTGCGCGTTATTTTTAATTAGTCTATGTTAAACTGCGGCGAATTCGCAATGCGCCATATCAATGCGCGCAAATCAGCGCCAACGGCTGATTATTATTTTGAAAAATCAAAAATAATTAAAATTTCACAATATCGTTGATTTGATGGCATCGCGCCAGGCGAAGTTTGTCATTTTCGCCACGACAGCAGAACTTTCGTCAAGTTGTTGTGTCCTCGTTTAGTGATTTTAATGTCTGGCCATTAGAAATGGATTCGTTACTAATAAAATATAGCAAATAATATTTAGGAATTTGATGTGTGAGTGTGTCTAACATGCGAGAACAATTCGCCTTTGAAAATGCAAAAAAAAAATTAAATAAAATAATAAAAAAAGTGTGAAATTCACTGTGCAAATTAAATAAATTTGGCCATTTGAAAAACGTATTGAAATTTGAAAAATAAACATTTTGCGGTTTTCGAGTTGATTGCATTAGCAGGCAAATTAATTAAAAATATTTGAGTGACAGTTTTAGTTTGTTTTATTTTTATATATTAAATTTTTGTTGCTTTATTATTTAATATAATTTTTAGTTTATTCGAAAATCATTTGTTTGAATTTCAGATAATCAACGAAAAATGTTTATTTTAAATTTTGCACTATATTTGAGTGAAAACATATTAATCCTTCTAAAATGTCACTTTTTGCGATTACCTACACTGTCAAAAGTTTTTCTACAAATTTCTGATTTTTTTTGCTTTATTTTGTTGGTTAAACTTTTTATCAATGCGTTGCACATGCTTTTTAAACAATTTCCACACCTTTGCGGGCACTAACGTCACTGTCAACGCGCAACTGTCAAAGTGACAGCTGTCAAAACGCAGGCGGGCAGTTTAAACTAAAGGCTTTTCGTTGCAACAGTTTTGTAAAAGGCTTTAAAAACTAAAAACACCAAATGTCAAGTATTAAAAATGTCAAAAAAATCCAAGCACAACAAACTGTCAAATGTCAAAGAGCGTTGTAAAGTGAAATACAGAGAGAGAGACATAGAGAGTGAATGTGTTTAGTGCACTTACCTTTCTTCGGTATCAGTGACTTGAGCAGCATCACCGCATTATCGTCGCAGCCCCAGGCGTGCATTTTGCGGTAGCTGTCGCGTCCCTTCTCCGTCAGTTTGTCCCACGGCTTCGGCTTCGAGAGCAACTCAGAGACAGTGCCCTGCGACAGGCCCAATATGTATTTGGCAAACAAGCGCTGACCGATATTGTGCACCGAGAGCAGCTCGCGTACGCGTCGTGAAATATGCAATGTGTCCAGCGCTTGGTTGGCATATTTGTCCATGTTGTAGCGCAACATTTCCTGCAATTTCGCCTCCATGGGATCGCCCTTCGGGATGAGTGACTCACCCAAACGGCCGGCCATTGAGGCGCCGGGTGGCAGCTGCAGTTCATCGGCAAAACGAAAGTGTGCGCGCTGCTCTTGGAATTGGAATGGCAGACCGGGTAGAAAACCGGCGGAAAGATGATGCGCAGCACTGACACCCGAGGGCGGCATATTGCCAGTGGGTGTGGCGCAGAGACTATTGTTATTGTCCTCGTGCTTCAAGTGGGCGTGTGCGTGCGCAGAGCCATTGAGCGCATGATGTTGTTGCTGATGATGATGTTGCTGGTGTTGGCCATCATTGGAACGCTGATCGTGTGGTATCGGCGTTGAGGCTGTCGAGGAGGAGTCGTGATGATGTGTAGATTTGTCCTGTTGTTGCTCCAACGAAGAGGAGGAAGATGAGGACAAGTGCTGCTGCTGTTGTTGCTGCATATGGTGGTGGTGATGATGCTGTTGTTGCTGCTGGTGGTGATGGTGTTGCTGCTGCTGGTGATGATGATGTTGCTGCATGGCATCTGTGCGTAGAGAAGAATTGGATGAGAAGGTGGAATTAACGAGCTGACTGAGCAGCGTTGTTGAAGAGGGTGGATGTTGCAGCGGCGGCAGCTGTTGCGCTGCATGTTGCTGATGGACGGCAGCATGTTGCTGTTGTTGTTGGTGGTGGTGAAGGTGCTGTTGGTGTGCGTGCTGTTGATGATGTTGCAAATATGACGATTGTTGTTGTTGGAAACTTTGAAACATTGTTGGCGTTTTTTGTGCATTGCTGTTGTTGTTGCTGCTGCTATTAGGCGTTGCTGCAGCTGTTGTTGTTGCTGCAGCAGCAGCGGCGGCGGCCGCAGCAGCAGTTAATGCTGTTGGCAGCTCAAAACCGCGTCGCCAATAAGAATTGACCAGCTCTTCGCCCAGAAAAGAACCAAAATGTTCAACATTTGTTTTGAAGTTGGCAGCAGCATTGTCGTCGTCGTTGTGGTTGTCAGCAGCAACACTTGCATCAGCAACACCTGGAGATGTTGCTGAGCAGTCAGTATCGGCAATAAGTTGCATTTCGTCGGTTTTTGACAGTTGGATGTTGGAGATTTTTGCATTGTCGTCTTCGTCGTTTTCGTTTAAGTCATTTTTGTCTGCTTCAACGTTAACGGTGTCGTTATTGTTATCGTTAATATTGTCGTTAATGTTGTCGTTAATGTTGGCGTTTTCATTATCGTTGTTGTCAACGTCAGCGATCTCTGCGTCCGCAGCATCGTCAATTATTTCGATTTTCGTTGCAATGACAACAGCAGCATCTACTGTTGCTACTGTTGCTGCTGCCGTTGCGCTCTCTGCTTCGACTGCGCTGCTGCTGGCTTCTGACTCAGCAGCTGTTGTTGCTGTGGAACAGAACAGCACAAATTGTTGCTAGCAATAGTCTACTACATGTTGTTAGCAAAGAGTAGGGAATATTTTTTGTTTTTTTTTTGTCAATGAGAGTTTGTTGGAGGAAGTGTTTTTTGTAAAGAAATGTTTAATGAAAATAAGCAGCAATTTTGTTTTCTATTTTTAGTTTTACTGTCAGCAACATAACGCCACAAATAATGCAATTTTTTTTTATATTTTTTTAAATCAATAAGTTTAACGTGTTCGTCAGTCATTAAGCGCTGCATGTTGTTGACACAAGCGGAACAACAATAACAACGACGTAGCCGCCGACGACAGCAATAAATTGTGGCGCCACTTTTAAAATTGCCGCCCACCGTCACACGCACACCAATAAGTAAAATAAATCAAAGCAAAGTCGTTGTACTTGTTGTCGATTGGTTAATATTGAAAAATCATAAAATAATTAAAAAAGCAGAACAAAAAAATGCGTTGCTGATAAAAGTAAGTTGATTGCAACGCGCACAGTATTTGTTTGTTTGTGTTTTTTGTTCGTTCGTTTCTTTGTAATGATTGGCGATAAGCAGTACTGAGCAGCAATAAGCCAGGTAGAGATTGGTAGAGAGGTGAATGTGGTAGGGGGGAAATGTTGTTGGGAAATTGTAGGAATTGTGGGTTTTGTTGTTGTGTTTGAAATTATTTTTAAAATACTCACCATCGGTGCTTTTAAACGCCTCGGCTGCGGCAAAGGCTTTGGTGCGTTCCAACAGCAATTCCTGGAATTTGTTTGGATCGTTGACGCAGGCAGCGGCTGCTGCGGCGGCAGCAACGATGGCCGATTGTTGGCTGAAGGTGTTGGCGTCGAGTGGGCTTCTGTAAGTGAGAAGGGAAAATAATATAAGCAAATGCTGCAGAAATAAAATATTTTTAAAATTAAAGCGCAAAATAAATTGTAAAAATAATAATATTTGCAAACATTTGCTGCAAAATGCGCACATGTTGCTGAGAAATGTTGCTGACTTTTGACAGCAACATATGCTTAATATTTAGCGATATACCTGGAAAAGCATATATTAATGCTATTTTTTGATATTACATTTTTTTTTGAGCAACATATGCCAAATTTACAATTTAAGCACATAAACTTACAGTTAATATTAATTCCAAACATTTGCGGAAAAAATAGCATGTGTTGCAGCAAAATGTTGCTGACTTTTTCGCAGCAACATATACTCAATTTTTCGCATTATGTTCAAAAACATATTTTTTTAATATTTGCAATAAAAAAATATTTTTATAAATTTTAACAAATAATTTTACTCACTGGTTTTCCTTTTTGATTTGCAGCTCATGCATTGTTGCAGCGTCTGTCAATTTAGCGCATTCGCTATCAGCAACATTGTCTGCCTCCTCCTCATCATCGTCGTCGTGTGCGTCAACATGCATTGCTGCAGCGCCATTACTAGCGACAACATCTTCTTCAACATGTTCGTCGTCATCATCATCAACCAGCTCAACAGTAGCAGCAACTACAGCAGCAGCGCTGTGTGCTGTTTGTGGTGTGCTGGTCGCGTCGGCGGGTGTTGGCGATGCAGATGCTGTGCTTGCGGTCTCTGCGAGTGCAGCATTGATCTGTTGCTTGTCGAGACGCGCCTCGAGACGCAGTATATGCTGGCGCTTGGCCTCCAGATGCTCCTCCAGTCGGTGAATTTGTACCAGGTGTGTTTGTTCGAGAGTGCGCAAACGTTGCACCTCACCGAAAAGTGCTTTAA
The DNA here is from genome assembly GCA_951804985.1 of Dryomyza anilis. NCBI lineage: Eukaryota > Metazoa > Arthropoda > Insecta > Diptera > Dryomyzidae > Dryomyza > Dryomyza anilis. Next base: position 3,892,201 of record OX638130.1, on the reverse strand, counting down.
TCTGAAAATGCAAAAGAAGCGCAGCAATTAGTTAATGTTGTAGACAAACAAATTTTAAAAACTTTTTAATTGAAAAATATTAAATTAATTTATAAGCAATACAAGTTTTCTAATAATATTTTTCCCCCAAAAATATTGCACACCACATGCCTTGTAATTCAATATGTAATATTGTTGCTGTGTTACAATAGACAAGCGGCCAATAAATTTATAAAATTTGCCAAAAATCTAAAAAGACGAAGCTGACGACGACGACAAGAAGACGTTATAAAGTTTTCTGTTGTTTGCCAACACACATCAGCAACCTCAACAATATTTACAGCAACAATGAAATATTTTTAATAACATTAACATGAGGGTAAAAATATGCGGATGCTGCACACAACACAGCGAAGGTAAATTTTCAATAAAAATAAAATAAAAAAAGGAAACCACCAAAAATTTACCTAAACGTCGAAGATAACAACAGCGAAGTTAGGCAAATGTGTAAAAATCTTTGTTGGAAAACTTTGCGCTTGTTTGATGAAAATATGATAATTGGTAAATTTGACAGGGGAATTAGGGGCATGCACGTCATTGTCTTCTTCGTTTGTTGTTGTTGATTTTATTATTGGCAACGTTAATTTTTAAACAAGCTATAGCAGCAGCAGGTAAGGGTTGCTCAAAATGATGTGTGCTACCCCTGTAGCTATACAAAGTTTGTAAAGACATTTTCCAAGACAATGACATGTTTGTATGTTTTTGTTTTTTGCATAAAGTGTTTGTAATTAATTAGTGAAAAGTTTTCAAGGTATTGCTAAAATGTAGACAAAATGAAGAATTTTAACTTTTCTAAAGTTAAAATCAATAAAATTTTATATTTTTTAGTTATTTAACATTCTATTTTTAATGAACAGCATTATTTGAGAGTTTTTACATTCGTCTTCTGCTTATAATTCTCACGCTGTTTCTAAGCAAACAATAAAGCTTGCAAAGCTATAAAAAAGCTTTAAACTGCCAGCATTTGTGTAAACAATTTAAAATACTTAATGCCATTTTTAATTGATTAATCACAACATATGTGAAAGGGGTGTGGCATTTCTCAGCTAAGACTTTCAATAAACAAAAAACACATAGAGTTACCCCCCAAATTATACAAAAGGCTTTAAGCTGCGTAAGCTACAAAAGAAGACAACGTCAAAAAGAAACTGACAGTAATATTGTTGCCATTAATATATGCGTATATGGAATTTTTTTTTATTCAATTAATTAGAGACTTTTTAAAATTCCACAGCAGGTTTTGCTCAAACCCCCCGACAAGACTCTTGCCTCACAGTCTTATCTTGCAAAATATATAAAACATACTTTTAGGCCTTCAATTTTAAAGCTCTTAACTGTCAAACGTGACTGTCAAAGCGACTTTACCCAAGTAATACGCAGACATATGCTAATGAAGCTGTACCATGTGTAACCCATTCCCTATACGACGACGATATAACATATAGATGTAGCTGAAGACGTTTTGTTTTTGTGTGCCACGTTTTTATTAATCAAATAACTGTGAGCGATGGCTGTGCGATGTCTACTTTTAGGCGTCGACGTTCTAATTTTAACCCTTTTTTTCATTCTTGTTGTGCATTTATTAAAAGTTCATATGAAAAATTTCTGTTGATTGGAAATTATTTTTGACATATGTCACATGTTTACGAAAATAACAAAAAACAAACTTCAAACAGCATATAGCATATAATGTTGCCGTCATTTTTGCGTTATGCGTTGTCATAAAGTACAGTACGACCAACCAATAATGACAGCTGCAATACTTTTTTGTTTTTGGCTGCTTTCCTCACAACTTTACTAATGAAATTAGCATTTTATTGATATGTTGTTGCCCCCGCGGTTTAGTAGTACCAGAGTTACACATGTCTTTTATGCGTTTTTAATGCTCTAATTGCTGTTTATTGCGTTAGCAACATATTATTGTTTATTGGCAATAAGTGATGTTGTCGCAAAGGCAGCCAGCAAACGACATCAACATAAATTAACATAAATAAATAAATTTATTGCGATTAGTTTTCTTTGATTTTTGCCCCCGAAACATTTGGCACACATTAACATGCATGTCCTCGTATGTATATTTATTAGTGGTGCTTGTAGTATGCAAGACTAATGCGTATGTGACACGCAAAATTTTATTTTTATTATGTCTAAATAGTTGAGTTAACAACTTGCATTATTAATGTGCATGCGGAGTTGTTGCTAATGTTTAGCGCGAATATTGTTTTTTTTTGGTTTTTGAGTTTCAAGCAATAAACTGATTTTTGTTTGGGTGAAATGCTATAATTCGCAATTGGTTTGTAGGGACAAAAGCAAAAGGCCTAAAAGTATGCAATATTGTGTAAAACATTTAATGTGCAAGAAAATTTGTTGCAAATGTTAATCGCAAATTTTGAATTTTTGTTGTTTTTTAATTTGAACCAATAAACATATTTTTGCTTGGGTGAAAAGTTATAATTTGCATTACCCTTGTAACTATTTATTAAAGCAAAGGTTTTAAATTTTGCAACAATGAGTAAACTATGTTGTTTCTAATGTTAAGCGCAAATATTGATTTTTTTGTTTTTTTAATTTAAAGCAATAAACATTTTTTGCTTGAATGAATAGCTATAATTCGCATTTGGTTTATATGCATTATGAAGAAGCCCTAAAAGTATGCAACATTTATTCGGAATTCTAGTTTAATGGGATGCTGATGCCGCTACTGTCAAAATGTAATTATAAACTTATATCTACAACAAAATTTACTGTTACCTACAGCAGCAACACACAAAACTTTACTTTATCGAAATTTATAATTTTTGGCAAATTCAACATTGACGGAAAAAAGGGATGAAAATTCAAACCAAGTTGATTTATCGTTTTAATATCTCAACGACAGACAGCTAGCTGCATAGACATATAGACAGACATAACAAAATACATACAGACAAATGGATGGATAAACAGACAGACGTACAGTTAGTAATACAGACCGCCAACAAAAATATAAAATCTTTCAAGTGTAATTTTGTGCATGCCCAAAAAAAGGCACCAAATACATATTTCTATATTTCTATTGAGTGCTTGGGTCCAGACTCCAGTATGAGACAGAGTTTACAGGTTTATAGAAAATATTACAGGGCTGCGCGCATACAAATACAAACAATATAATAAAATATCTGAATCTGGTAGTAGGTAATAAATGAATGCCAGAGATTCGACTGAAGTTCGAGCAGTTTTGGCAATCATCGCAAACATCGACAGCCAACAACCACCACGCGACGCGGCACGTTTGCCAAATTTAAAATGAAAAACCTGCCACAACAAACCCCGCACCTCTTTAGAGAAAGCCTTACCTCTTTAGAAAACTTACAACCCAAAACGACGGTTGCACCCAAACCAACAAAAACCAATTGAAATCTCGTATTAATTAATGAATCGAATCAAAATATCTCAATACGCAACGTTTTTGTATCACTCCTGGTGATGCTGGCGGTGGTGGTGTGGATGGCGTCACCAAGCACGACGTTGTTCGGTTTTAAGCGCCTTTGTGCCAAAGAGTCACCCCGTATAGGCCCCATACCATGTAAATACCGCAGTGCTTCCTTTGCGCATCACTCACCTAGTTATTGGCTTTGAGGCGTCAAGGTTTGAGTCGAGAAGGTTTGAATTGTGTAGATTGGAGTCGTGAAGATTTCCAACGTACAGATTTTCAAGTTTAATAGTATGTATAGGTAGTAAATAGCAACAAAACACAAAGTATAGCTTGTTTCTTCTTGAGAAAACGTATTATTGCCTTTGGTTGTTATCTTTGTGCAGCGCTTAAAAGGGTTAAAAATCGAAATCTTGCATATATTTTATTTCGCTAGGTATTACTACCACAAATAATGAGTTACCCCTTTTGAAATATTTGGCAAAAAGTGTTATTGAAGTGCTGTAGAATTGGAAATTTTGAAATTATTACCAAAATTATAGAAATTTACAAATGTTGATGGTAGGGGTAGAAGGCACTTCAAAAGCAAGGTGCTAAAGGGTGGCAAATTTTGTTTTGTGTCAATTGTTGCTATATATTTGAGTTTTCCGTTGAATGGCGCTAAATTTTAAACAAAATACGTTCGATTGTTTTTAATGGTGAGGTTTGGAGGGTTTATGTTGCTGACAGTGAGATTAAAAGTTTTTGATATTTTCAAGATTAAATGGAGGGAATGATAATTTATTGGTGAAGGTTTAACAAAACAAAGAAATTGGGATTAAATAAGTAATATTTTTGATAAGCAAGTTATATTTAATAAAGTCTAGAACATATTTAAAATTATATTTTTCAGTTTTTTTAGTCGAACTTTAATGGAGTAATATAAAAAAAATATTGTTTTAAACCGGCGCAAAATTCATATTGCCATCCGGTAAACTTTAAACAGGCCATATTATGTTTTGTCTTTAAAAAAATTTCTCTTAAATTTAAATTATAAAAATACCTTCTAATTCTTGCTCTTAATTATTTCAAAATCCAAAACTCTTCTATATATGTATTTGAAAAAATAAGCACCTTCATTATCATACTGCATAAAATTCTTACGCACCTTCATTAGAACTCACACAAAAACCAAAAAAAAGGACTGAAGTGTGTCTGTGCCTTTTTCGAGATTAGTATATCTCTGGTTGGGGCCACACAACCACATTCGAAACAGCAGAAATCAATGATATTGTCACAGCGACATCTTTTGTTTTAAGCCCCTTTTTTTTCCTGTTGCAGACAACCTTCGAATGCCCCATAAGAAAATTATAAACCCGAGTAACTCTAGAAAATGTTTTAAAATGAAAATATTGAATTCAAATTTTATATTTCGACATATTTAGCTGCTGGGTCTACAAAACAAAGCTAAATTATTGGCTTGTATTGCTGTAACAGCCAGCATATAATTTTAAAATTTTTGCGCCCGAATGCATTTTAATTCCTTTGACTCTTTTCGTTTTAATTTTTCCTTTTTTTTTACTTTTTGGTATGGTTTCCTCGCAGGCTTCAAAGGGGGAATAGATATTTCTATATGCCGCCTTCAACTGATTACTTATTGTGCGCAAATAAAATACAACAATGTGATATGTGAGAAGAAGTTCGTTCGATTGCCAACAACGACGATGACGACGACAATGTGGTGCTTGAGCTCAATACCTCAAACTAACAAAATACCGCCTTATAATAGCCACCCATACCAAAAAGTTCGATGGCATCCTTAGGCCGTACTCAGTCTCCCAGAACTCTGCATCATCAAGAGTTCTATTGAGCTGCCTGAACCCTTTCATTTACATTTTATTGTAAAATTTAGACATTACCTCGAACGTCCTCACCTCTTTATTTTGCATATGATTTGGTAAATTTTGAAAATTTTAAATTTCACTCAAACTTTATAACACATACCCCCCATAATACTTCAATGTGTGGTGCGTCGGTGTTTCGATTTTTGTATTTCGATGAATGCGTTGATGAGCTGATGTGGTGTTGGCTATATGCGTGGTATGAGTAGAAGAAGCAGCAGCATTGAGTTGGCAACGTGTGTTGCCAACTCTTTCGCTGTTCTTCGCTGGTTTGAGTGGCTGCTTGGCAATTTTGTTAATTACAAATCGGTTGCGTTTGAATATCTTTTGAGTCGTCACGTCGTCGTCGTCATCGATGTTGTCGTGAGGGTTGTTTTTTGGGATTTTTGTAAATTTATACTATATAGAAAAATGTTATGTTATAACAAACGTTGTCACCCATGCCATAATTTTTGAGTATATTGTATAGCGAGTTTTTATGTTTTTTTTATTAATAAAAATATGAAAGATACCTTTTGACCATACAAATGAGTCCAGTGAGTTGTGGTCGAGTGCAATGAAAAAAAAGGGTTTTTGCTATTAATAAAAATATGTAGCATTTGCTCATGATTGTGTTTTTTCTATGTTTTTTTTCTATGTTGTGTCATATTTATGTTGGTTTGGCAAAAGATAAAAGCAAATTGCAAATATATCAATGATTTGCTTACGCAAAACGTTTTTAAGCATAAATTTTGAAATAAAAAATAATAAAAAATATGGGTTCTATGTGGCCTTTGTTTGGGTGCTATAGATGTGAGCAATTATTGCTTACACTTGAGGGCATCGCAGACATTTGTGGTAAGAGTTGGCAAAAGCTGCGGAACACTTAACGCAGTTTCAATATGTGTGCAATTTGTAAAATTTTAAATTTAAAGCAAGTAATTGTTTTTATTTTAAGTGCTAGATTAAAAAATTTGAACTTAACGATAGTTTTAAAACTTAACGAAAGTTAAAAAAAACTATAGAAACGTATTTTAATTCATTTTTATGCGTTAATTAAGAAAAACTAAGCATTTAACGTGTTTTTTAAAACTTAACGAAACTTTTAAAAACTTAACGAAAGTTGAAAAACTATACAAACGTGTTATAAATCGTTTTTAATGCATATATAAAGTAGAAACAAATGTTTAACACTTTTTTAAAATTGAACGAAACTTTAAAAACTAAACTTGTGCATACAATAGTTGTAAAAAATAATTCAAGTTAAGAAATCAGCTATGTTATTTAAATTGCTATAAGTTCTAGCATTTTAAACGCAAAATTTATTGCAAAAAAGGCAACTTCCACTTTGCATCTGTGTAGCAACTTATAACATTAGAAATAAAGCAGACAAAAACTTATAGGAATTTTCAAGTGTACCCTTGAGTATTTTGTGAGCACAACAACAACAATACCAGCAAAAAAAGTGCATTTTTGTTGTATGAAATTTTTACAAAATACCCACATAGTAGATGTAATGTTTAGCTGTCCCCCAGGTTGACGATTGTCTATCAAAATGATGACAACAAGGTAGACAACACTGCACCAACAACAATAGCAACAAAAGTTGCAACAACAATAATAACAGCAGCAGCAAGAACAGCTACTATAGATGCAAGAACATGTACTACAGAAGCAGCAAGAACATCTACTGAGCACATTGTTGACAGAAAAAAAAACCGAATCGCATACCTTTTAAGCTCACATACTTGTGCTCAATGTTTGTATTTATTATTTTATTTTTATTATTATTTGCAAATAACAAGCATAATTCCTTGGTGTATACTATATAAATATAAAAAAAAATATATGCAAAAATGTATATGTTTCATTTCCGATACCGTGCAACATCCTTAGCAGCAACATATCCTGCTTTAGTTGCTGTATAATTTTTTTTGCAGTTCTTGACATTTTTTTGCAACATCATTTGGTATTTGCAGCATGCAGTTGATTTATATTTTTTATTATTTTTTATCACAATTGTTGCTGCCTTAATACTGCATTGACATTGGCTGTTGCTGTGATTTTTTTTTGTTTGTTGTTCAGTTTTGTTTCAAATGAATGACAGCAATGCAACGCCTTGAGCATATATGAGATTTATTTATAAAAAAAAACCTTACTTTATAAAAGATACTATTCACGTATACTTTTCCAAACTACTACTACCTCCATCAAAGCAACATATTTTATGCCCTGCAACATTTTCTATTAAAAATATTCCACTGCTCAATAGACAGCTGACTGACAGCTTTGAACAGAGACAGAGAAACTCAAATCCAGCTACAAAAATTATACAATTAGTCAAATTTGCATATACAACTCAAACCACTAAATATCCAGCTTTCTATACAGGGACGGACTGAGCAGAAGAACCAATTAAGTATCTCTCGGTAGGCCGGTCAATAAATGTAGAATTTCTTAAAGCATATTCAAGCATACTAATAAATATAACAGAATTTGTAAAATATACTAAATTTTCAAATGGGGGAAACTACCTCTAAAAGGCCTATTCATGTACATCTCTAATAGAATCATATAAAAAAAAATTCCTCTTCTCACTGAAAACCCCATTGTTCAGTTTCTAGGGACTACTCCGACAGATATAAAATTATTTTGTATTTGTTTAAATAGATCTGAATGTATTTTGAGGCGAGTTTCAAATTTATAGAGCCCTTTAAACACAATAAGCCCTTTTAACCTAGTTCGCTCCTGTATCTATCCATCCATTCATCTATCTATATATTTTTGTAGCTGTCTCTAAGCTATACTCTAGTTATAATATTTAAAGGATGCGTCGTGCAAACTTTTCATTTATTTTGGGTGTTTTTTTTTAGTTCACTGTCATTTTATGCACGCCGCTATACCCTGCTCTAGAGCTCTTTGAAAATTAGGAACTGCCTTCTTCGACTGCATTGAAATTATATGCATGAAATACTTTTTGCACCGTTTGTGGTCAACAGTGTTTTGTGCTGGGTTTTATCATTGGGTTGGGTGCAAATTATATTTTATTATAAATATGGAGAGTAACTGTATATATATTGTGTATAACCGCAAAACCAAAAAAGTCAAAAAATAAAATTATGTATCGAGCAGACAGTTTTGTATTTGCCTGCTTTACATTATTGATATGTATAAATATTAGTTCGGAATTAGAGCTGCAAAATCATAAAGCTATGATGTATTAAGTGATTTTTAAAACTTAACGAAAGCGTAAAAAGGTTTTAAATAAGTTTTACTATTATAAAATATATTATAAATGGTACTAAATGTGTTAATTAGTCAAAAATAGCAACTTAACGAAACTTTTAAAAACTTAACGAAAGTCTGAAATATCAAAATTTGTTAATTTTATTAATTTACAATTATAATAAAACTATTTGCAATATAATTTTAACAGTTTTACAACTTAACGAACGTGTTAAATAGCTTGCAAAATGTTTTTGTTTAATAAAATATATTACAAACTACTATAAATGCGCTAATTACTCAAAATTAGCAACATAACGAAACTGAACGAAACTTTGAAAAACTTAACGAAAGTTTAAAATTTCGAAATTTGTTAATTTTAAATATTTACAATAATACTAAAGCTATTTGCAATAAAATTTAAACACTTGCCGCCAGTTTATCTCACACTTGAATTGCATTTAATGGCTTTCTCTGCTTCATTAACTCTTAAATGCATTTTTCATTTATCTTGTGCTATCATAGCAAAAATTTTGCAACATTTTTTTGTTTTTATTTTTTGTTTTTTTTTGATTATTTTCACTCTTTGCGACCACATTATTACGTTCTGCAAATATTTTCGTTAAGTTTGCATTCTGTTTCGCCAACTTTTATTGCCTTTTAGTTTTTGGGTTTTTTCGTTTTTTTTTTATTATTTCGTATATTCGAGTGGAACGTTCGTTGGTACCACCTCTTGTGACTTTCTCTGCTAATAAATTTATATTCGATGCTTTGCTTTCTTTCGTTAAATACAGAAAATATGCGAATTTCATATATATTTGAGTGCACAAAAAAAAGCAACACACAAAGCTTTACCAAAAGGATTACAAAGTTGATTTTTTCGACAACTCATACCTGGTACGTGTACCACAATAAGGTACGATATGCTATATTTCTCAAATATTTTTTGTTGCTACTTTTTGGGGGAAGGTTTTTCGCAAAAAACATTGACTTTGATGGTGCATTGTTTTTGCTTATAATAAATAAATGTGAGCTTATGCATGAATGTTTGACTTTGGATTGTGGGAGTAGGACGGACCCACTACCAATATAGAAAATATGAAATTGTAGAATTGTTGCCATTCATATTGTTGTCCACTCTATGTCGTTGTTTCTACAGATAGATATATAAATTTGGATAGATAGCTGGCATCGCACACAAAAGAATAATCAACACAAAAATGAAAGGAAGGAAGGATATCCATTAGAAATGCCAACTGACTGACGAGATACAGCGATATCTCGAGCAGGGTCTCCTCGTCTATACGATGCTCGTCTCGTACACAATCTCCTGGTATTTTTACTGCTGATTTTTGTGCTCAAGTTGTACAAAGTTGGCTCCAAACAAAACCGAAAAAAAGGACAACGTGCGCACACAGTTGCTGATGTGTTCCACTTACAATCGTCATATAGAATATGTAAAAATTCGTTGTTCTTATTTTCAAGAGTTGGGGGGATTGATGAAGGTTTATAACATCATAACCAAAAATAATAAAGCTGAGGAAGTGGTCGTCATATCCTACTCATATAAATTATTGTCTAGACTATGATTTTAACGTTTTTTGATTATATTTAAAAATCGAAATGTGCAAAAAAGCACAATTCTGTTGATGAGGATTTAGCGTACCAGTGAAAAAAAAAGTGGTAAAGGTCCAGCAATGACTTAACATAGAGAGGTACGCGAGAAAAAAAGTGATTAGTTTGTTGTATATGTTTTTTGTTTTTTATTTTTGTTTAATTTTTTCGTTGTTTTATTTGGGTATTTTTCTATATGTTCAAATATGAGCACGCGAAAGACAATCAAGTGTATCAACAGCCAAAGAGTTTAACGAGTTAGAAAAAAACGGATATTTGTTTGTTTGATTAAAGTAGGAAATGGCTGCATGAGTGGCTGACAATGTACGGAAACAAAGGCGCAGTCATTGAAGGTTAATGTGCGACGCAGCAGCTGACTGTGGGGGTTAAGTGGGGTTGAGAACTGTGATTAATTGAGAAAGTCTGAAGTTAAAGTTTGAATATTAAAAATTTAAGCTTAAATAAAAATAAAATAGTGATTAAAAAAGTTTGATGAAATTTAAATAAGCATTTTACAGATTTGTTGAGTTGGTTTTGCTTTTAATAATAGAGAAAGGCATAAAAATCACTTTCGTTCAGTTTTATTATTGTTACAAAATAATTTAAAAACTGCTATTTGCAATAAGTGGACTGCAAAAATATAAAAAAGCATAAAAAATCACTTTCGTTAAGTTTCGTTAAGTTTAAATTTTGCTATAAAATAATAAAAAGCAGTTATTTGCTCTAATTAGACTGCAAAAATGTCAAACAGCATAAAAATGTACTTTCGTTAAGTTACGTTAAGTTTCGTGAAGTTTTTCTTTTTGCTATAAAATACTCAAAAAATTTAAATTGACCGAATTAGACTGCAAAAATATGAAAAAACATAATAAATCGCTTTCGTTAAGTTTTTTCGCTTTCGTTAAGTTTTAAAAAACTACTAAAACAGCATGCCTTAAGCCTATTGAGTGCCATAAATACGAAAAAATATAATTAATGCATATGCAAAACATCACACACAGCAATAAAACACAAACTTAACGAAAACCAGAAAAATGAATGATATACTAAATTTTATGTGTGTCAATAACGCACGCATGCAAACTGACGCTTAAAAGCAAATTAATCACCAACAACAACGGAGCAACAACAACAACAATAACACGAATCAATAATAAATAACGCAAAGGTAGCAATAATAAAAATCAGCAAAAGGTGATAAAAAAAACTTTTTTTTTAACTTAATTTTTTGCTTTATTTTTTTTTTATTTCTTCGATTTCATGCATTAAGAGTTTTATCGTTTGTTGTGTCGAGTGTGACTCACAAATAAAAAGAGACCGCCAGCAAATATAATTGAACTTGACGTCGAATTAAAAGGCAAAGGGGTTAAAGTTGCCACCAACACCAACACCAAAACAGTCCCCATACCTCATACCTCGAAACATTGACAGCTGTCAAATCGCACATCAAAGTTTTAGCTGTTTGAATTTCGATTAAGACAACGAACGAAGCTAGGACTCTACACAGTTTTTTGGGGCAACTAATTTGATTCATCAGCAGCAAATTGCAAAAGTCTTGCTGCGTCTTTAATTGGATTTTGTAGCCAAGCAAGAAATTGCTTCATCGATTAGTTGGCGACGACGACGACGTCGTTCGTACCAATGTAGGACGACGACAACATCAGCAGCAGCAATAGAGGCCGAGACAGCAATGATGTCCTTAAGCGTCAAATTTTAACCAAGGCTCCAAACAGGAAAAAGTAGGTTGTCGCCTCAATTTATATTGAAATTAAATTTTGTAATTTCAAAATAAGTAAAACTTGATGATGACTTAATTTCAATTTCAATTTTTCTATATCTTTAAATGGAGAAAAAAAATAGAAATAAAAATAAAAAATAATTGACGAAAGTTTGTCGCATCTAGAGTTTGCCAGATTATCATAATTACAGGCAGCAATTATTGCTTGCTGTTCATTTAGCAGTCTCGGTCGCTTTATGCCTGACAACACACCAACATCATGGCAGCAGCATAACATTTTCAGGACGAATGATTTTCTATGGTCGCATCAAAAAAATTCAAATAAAATCGACAAAAAAATAGAAAAAAATGAGCGAAAGCAACATAAAAATTAAACGCAGTCAAATTGAGTTTTTTTTTTGTTGCTCAAGTTGACATTACCAATGCTGACTGTAATAGTCAACTAATTAATTGGTTTGGTCAATCGTCAATGAAATGAAGTACTTAAAAAAAGCGCAGATTCGACATAAGTTGCCGGTGGCTGCAATGAATTGCGGTTGATGCGAATGATGCTTTTGACGAGACGCAGTTTATTCGGGGGTTAAAATACAGCGCAGACTGTATAGAAATTAATTGGATATTAGCGGCAAATTTTATGCGGCATTTTTTATAGTTTTTAATTTTTTTTAATTACGCATTTTATAGTAGATAATGTGGTGGTTGAAATCAATTAGATTACAATGAATTGCAGTGTTTTTAGCAGTGAAAGTTGTCATTTGTTAAAATTAAAGTGTTTTAGACATTTTTGAGCAAAATGTTGCAGCAACATAAAAATGTTGCTACCTGCAAATGAAACGAAAATGCTTTAAAACTTAAAAATATAACAATTAGGCAAAATTTCTGATAAATTTGCAAAAATGTTGCACCAACATTTTCATGTTGCTGCGGCAAAAATGAACAAAAATTATGCACAATGCATTGCCTATTTAAGTGTTGGATTTTTAAATCATTTTTAATATATGTTGCTGCAACATTTTTATGTTGCTGCTGCAAAAATGCGCCAAAAGCATGCACAATGCATTGTCTATGTGAGTGCTATCTTTTAAAAGCGTTTTGCTGCAACATTTGTATGTTGCTCAGATTTTTTTTGCATTGATGTACACAGTTAAGCCAAGACATGTGTATGCCAATATTTGCATTAATCGCTGTCAGCAACTTTAACATCAAAATAACATATAAACTTACAATGCAAACAGCAACGTAATTGATATTTAATTTGCAATAAACAATATTTTCGCTAGATTAGATAGCAGCAGCAATATGTAGTTAGTTAAGCGCCAACAGCAATGGCTAGAGCAACAGTGATTTATAATAAATAAAAATTATAAAAAAAATTGAAAAACTAAAAGCAAATAAGCGAAAGAATACGTGCTTGAATTCGAAACAATTTTAAGTACACAAGCGTACAAATATAAAAAAAATATGCGCTGCAGGGACAAATAGACTGATAGATATAAAGACAGACAAACGAATGTATACATGATAATACAGCAATGGCTGTTGTTGACGACGATGACGACGACGCTGTAGTTGCTGTTGCTGACATACAATTAAACAATAAAAATTAAACAAATCCTAATTAAATTTATTGCAAAAGACAAACGCGATTTGCGTAAAAGCTAAAATATTTTTGAGCAATAATTGCAGATAGATTTACTACATGTTGTTCATGATGATGTTGCTGCTGTTGCTATCAAACAGTACACGTCAGCAGCAAATAACATGTACACTGTATATGTGAGCTGAGAATGGAGCTATAACTAATGAAATGAAATCTCAAAGACAAACAAAATTAAAGTCATAAATAGATTAGACTGATAAAAGAAAAACTGAAATCAAATCAGTGAATGTTGTTGTTGCTGCCGCTGCTGCTGAAAGATATCATCAGTAGATAATATTAAAGCAACTGAGACAATGACAAAGACTATGATGATGTTGAATTATTTGTGTAAAAAAAAAAAAATTATTATAATTGAGGTTATATTATGCAAGCAACATAAATATGTTGCTGTAACTGATGTGTCTAATAAAATGTTAGTCATTATGCTGTTGATTAACTGGAGCAACAATTGTCAGCACATGCTGCGGTGTGAAAATTTAGCTGAAAAACAAAAATAGAAAATGCTATATTTGACATGGTTTTATTGAGTTATTAGGCACATTTTTTGATACAAAATTTATTTTATGTTTAAATTAAATATTTATATTTTATTTTTTATACATTCTTTGAATTTCTTTTTTGTGTTTCTTAAGTGTTGACGCTTCAGAAGACCTCAATATACGAAAATATGTGAAAATGTCACAATAAATCACCATAAAGCATTTTTTTATTTTAATTTTATTTGTGTTTAATAAATAAATAATTTTGTTTATATGAAAAATATAAATAAAATAAAGAAGACAAAAGAATATTTTATGTGTAAATAGCAGCATGTCATGTGAGGATTAACGAAAGAATGTTAATGATGGAAAAATTGAGCAAATGAACAAAGCAATATGAATATTAAAAAATAAATGAATAAAAATATGCAAATAATTTTAAAAATACTATAAAATTAATAGTATATAACGATAAATTAAATAAACAAATAAAATAAGCAAATTAATAGGCAAAATGAAATATACGAAAAATTATACAATACTATAAAATGAATAGTATATTATAAAATGAATAGTATATATACCATAAACTGAATAGTATATGTACTATAAAATGAATAGTATATATACTATAATAATTTAATATATATAATTTAATATATAAATTAAATTAAGTTCGTCTTCATATATATAGTAAAGAACTAGACTATTGTCTGACTTAAGCAACCAGCATTTGCCTCCACAACAACATGCAATTAATTTCACACTGCATTAGTTTGGGCACTGCATTAACTAGATATTAAACATTTTCTAAAAATCTATATAATTTTTCTCAATAAATAATCAGAAGCACTGTTCGGCCGGTCACTCAGTCAATTCGATATTTAGTGCGCAACATGCGGGTCATTTAAACCTAAAATTTATGCCGCATTTTGACAGCATTTAATTGAATAGATTCATATTTAATTGACAACATAGCGTAACGCATAAATCATGATGCACACAAACTACGCGCACACCAATAAATTATATATGTTGCTGCAACATTTTACTGCAAAATTGGCAAAATTTTCGGCGCACTATATTTCTTAAGTCAATTAGTCACCAGAAAATTTTAGTGAATTTATTGACTACAAATATTAGAAAATCATTTATGAGTTGAACGCTAAATTTACCAACAGATGGCGCCAGTGCAGTGCATTTTCGATTTTTGTACATTTGCCAGACAAATATCGATGTCTGTCTGTTTGTTCGATGGCTCTCATAGTACTCTCATATCTATCGCTGTCTGTTTGGCAGCAATAGCGGATATACAAATGAGTGATTTGACACATGAAGCGAAGCAGCAGCAGCGACATCTTCATAACCATAGCACATACGCCGCACATGTGTCACAGGCAACACTGGCTGCTGTTGCTGCTTGTTTCACTGACTGCTAGTTGGTTTGGTTGTTTGGGTCTGGGAAAATGGCGTGAAATGTCGAAATGTGTCTTAATCAATTTTAAACATGATTGCACCAAATAGACAATTTGTATTGCCAGCAATATTCGATGTTGCTGAGAACTTTTCCAAGACAGCAACAACGTTTTTAGTCGATTTGTCAAGAGGAGACGCGCGATTGTCGGTCCCGTTTGTACAAGAATTTGTCAATTTCTGTTAGTACAAATGGAAACACTTGAGTTGCAAGCAATCGGCAGTGTGTAGGGTATATATATAGTGTATATTATAAGTCAATTATAGGCTTGAACGGAAATTTTACATTTCCAACAGTTTGTCGCAATTTTATGCTAAATTTAATTTGACTGTGAAAAGCAAAAATTGACAGGCTGTTTATTTATTTATGTATTTTTCATGTGTGGATTTGCATGATTAAATCAAATGCTTGATTTGTATGAAATTGGGCGTTTAATTGGTAAATATTGTGCAATATATTGTGTGAAATATTGTGCAATATTTGAAGATTTTTAATGTGTAATTAATGCGTTATATAAAATACTAAATGAGGCAGAAAATTTGATGCTTGATTTAAGTTAAATTGGCTGCAATATTAGAAATATTGTGCAATATATTTTGAAGACATTTTTAGAAATACACTATATTTGTAACTGCAGCAAGAACAGCTACTTTTGTTGTGTAATACGGTAAAAAATAAATATTGTGCAATATATTGTGTGGAAAATTGTGCAATATTAAATAAAATTTAATTTATAATATATTGAATTATTCAATTTAATATTAAACACAAATTGCAATATTGTGAAGCTTATATTTAGCTAAAAAATTTTAAAAATATTGTGCAATATATTGCGCAAAATTTTGCAAAAAATTCTAAATTTATGTACTGCAATAAAAACAGCTTTCAACTTATTGTAATAACAGTGATAACTTGAAATAAATTACATATTGTGCAATATATTGCGCAAAATATTTAGCAATAGATGAATTTTAAATAAATAAAATATATATTTTAATATTTTCTGTTAAAACACTATATATAAAAGGCAAAATTTCCTCAAATATTGCGCAATATATGCAGCTTAGTAAATTTAACCTTAAATAAAATAGCAAATCAAGCGTCTTCTAATGATTATCTTCAATGTTTATTGCTTAAAAATCATTCAATTCAAGTGCAATTATTCAATTCAAATCAATTGCTGTGATTTCTGTTGCTGCTCTCAAACAACACAAAGCTAAACAAAATAAAAAATTGAACATGTTGCTGCGACGACTTATCGCACAATTGATATAATATAAGCAACTAAGTTCAATTTATCACATATGGATTTGATGATTTGCTATCGTATATACGGGCTAAACTCAATGACGTACTGAACTGACTGACTGACTGATGGACGAGGTACTTATTTGCTATAAAAATTACATTTTTGCTTATTGTCAGTAACAACAACAACGCACACATTCAACTTTGATGACAACAAATGAAATTTGATTTTTTTAAATTGATTATTTCCTTATTTCATATGTATAGGTTGGATTTATCAATTCAAACAATATTGCATAAAAATTTTACCCGCATTGAGTGACCAGCAGCAACATATTTAGTTCATTGGAAATTGAATGAAATTGAATGGCACTAAAGCAACAACTGAACAGCTAGTTGATGCGATTAAAATGATTTGAACAGCAACATGTTGCTCATAATGACAAACAATGGACAATAATAATAATGGCAAAAATTTAGTGCAGTTTTTTATTTTTCCTCTTTTTTGCAGCCATTTTTATTAAAACGCAAATATGCAATTATACAAAGAGTTCAATCGGCAACATGGTTTTGTTGTTTTATAAAAAAATAACAACAAAAAAAAATGTAAAAAAAAAATATTTTTTCAAACGTTCTAAACGTCCGCCTATCCGCACTTTAGTGTCTATCAAAGCATGAGAACCATTCAGGCAGAACCATTATTGTTGCTGCTGCTGTGGTCTCACATGTTGCCAGTCGTCAGCAATAACAACAACAACTTTTTGCTGCTGCTGTTGTTGTGATTATTAGCTTATTAACTTGTGTGTTTGTTTTTTCTTTTTTTCTTTTTTTTTACATTTTTTCTATTTTTTCACATATATTGATGACATTTCTAATAGTTGTACCCCAACTAGCAGGTGTATCGATGTATAAAAAAAATCATTCTCTATTGTAATAGTAAAAATTGTTTCAGCTGAATGCTTGCGTTAAACTGTTTGTTTGTTTTGTATAAAATATAAAAATTGAAATACAAAAAATAACGTGTTCTGTTTGTGAAATATCGAATTTAATTAAACTAATTAATTGAAAAAAATTTAATCAATTTAATTGCTTAAAAGTGTCGACTGGAAATTATATAATATAAAATGTTGTACAATATTTGATTTTCACGTTGAAATAATTGTGCAATAAATGCTAACAAAATGCTAAATAAGCATCTAAATGTTTAAACATCTTTATATTCTACATAAAACATAACAAAATCAGACAAATACCATACACAAAAACTTTATATTATGATCACAATATAAAACTTAAACTCTTTTCAATATAAATTCAAAATCCTCCCAAAAGCATCCCAAATTCATTGCATTACCCTACCAAAACCAGTCTAATATGATCAGCAAATTATCCCAAAATCATCCCAATATCATTCTATTATATACACCAATTATAATCCTTATTTCATATCAAAAGTCATCCCAATACTATCCAAAAAATATCCCCATTCCAATATCTATTCATTAACATTCTAATATCATCCCTAAAAGCATTCAAATTTCATACAGAAATCTTCACAAAATCCTAATATCAATTCATATAATCCTTATTTCATACTAATATCATCCGAAAAGCAATCTCAGTACCATCCAAAAAACTTTATAATCTACAGCATAATATCAACGTATTACCATTCAAATATCATCTAAATATCGTTACAATATGATCCCAAAATTGGTTATAAAACTTCTCAATATCATCCTAATCTCTTCCTATCCTTTTTCCATCAGAATTCATTAAAAAAGCAATTCCAATACCATCCACAAAAAACCTCAAAATCTCCATCAAAATATCAACGTATTACCAATCTAATATCAACCCAATATAAGCTCAATATCATCAGAATGTTATGTCAAAATCCTCAATAAAGCTTTACAAAAACAGCCAAATATTATCAAGCTCTAAAAATACCCTATCTCAAGTATAAATCGTACAAGAGTCATGATCGGGAACTGATCATTGTATTTTCACCATACCAGTTTTATCACAAACATGATCTGGCAATGATCATGTCTTCCCTAATAGCATAAATTTCTACTATGTATTATTTCCCTATAAATTACACCTATTATAAATCAAAAAATTTCAAATTTTACAACACTTTCGTATACAAATTTTAGTTCCTCGCCTAAACTACTGTTCTATATAAATCATAATATAGAATATTACAGCATATAACCCTATTATATTGTCCCCAAAAAAACTAATATTTCCAAAAATTCTAATTCTATACCACAAAGAAGTCATTAAAAGTTTGTAAACATTCGATATTAAAAAATTTCAATCGCTACACAGTGAAACCACAGAAAATTTATTGATGTGGGAAAGTTTTGCCCCACTTGCGTCACAAACGAATGACGAACATATGTTTTTTGAGGTATTAATTTTTTATGTTTTCAAATATTATTTAAAATTGAGCTACTGTTGCTGTAATTTAAATAACTACAAACAATTCGGAATGACGACTACATGTTTTACAAACAATCGATTCAAATAAATCAATGGGTGTTGCTGAAATAGCAGAGTGCCTGTCTGCCTGCAGAGGGGGACTTAAAGACAATTTGAGCAGGGACTAATCGAAGTGTAGGAGTTGAAGACAAAGTTAAACATTTAGGCAAAGACAACAAAATGTAGAAAATTTCGATTTTAGCAATTATAGTAGTAGTAGCAATGAAATAGAATATAGAATACTCATATAAAAAAATAAATTCGACTTGATGACGACTGTACGACTGCAGAGGGTGTTGGCAAAGCATAATTTAAGGTTTTACAGTGAAAGGGTTAAAAAGCAAAAGTCGCAGTAGAGCAGTAAATTTTGGTGGGGGATGTCTGTTAATGGGGATTCTGAAGGAGGTAATGCTGCTGGCAGGCAGCAACCTGCTTTGGGTGACAATGTAAAATAATTAAGTTTAAAAAGTTTTTGCCAAAGCACGAGAGCGAGCACACACAATTGCAGATGGCGCGCGCTGTTGAAGGCACATCCCAAGACGGTTCGGGTAGAGGATCCACCGAAGTGGGTGTCAACAGCGCCGGCATTAAATGTAGCGCATGATTGTATAATTTGATATTCGAAAATGACAAAATTTATGCGTTTTGGTTTTTTGCGATTTAATTAAGTAAAGAAAAACAGAAAAAAGGAATTAAAAAATAAGTAACAACTTACCAAAGCAATGAACTCCATGAAATGGTAATGGAAATAAAAATGATAAACGTTGCAAAATGTATAAAATTGCAGTTAATATGCAGGATAATTAACTATGTTATGCCTAATATATTTTTAAATATTTTGTATAATTTTACTTTAATTTTTTTTTAATATTTTTCAATTTCTCTGCGTCCGTCACAATTTCGTCTCAATAACGCGCACTAGCAATTAACAACTAAAAATCGAAACATATTTCTAATCAACGAATATGCTGACTAACCACACACATGTTTCACATTTCAGTACCCCAAAAATATTATTTAATATTCTATTATCATCAATAATCATAAAACAAAAACACATTTATATTCATTTATTTGTACTTGATGTTACTATTGATTTTTAATCTATACACAGCACAAGCCGTATTTTTGAATGCTAAATTTAAAATTTAATTAATTGCTTTCTAACTGAAATTTTAGACGACAAAATCATATCAACTTTGACATGTGTTAATCAGTGATTAGTGTTGGGTATTTTCAATATATATTTTTTTGTTAATATTTCGATGTTTGTTATGGAAATATTTAAACAGTTGTTGCTATTCTATGTATTACGCATGCAAAAGGCAAATATTGAAATAATTATAGACTCGAAGAAGGTGAAATTTTAATTTTAAATATCTTCTCACATAAATTAAAACGTACTCTTTTAGACCTACCACTCATGTTAATTTTTCACACTTCATGAAAAACTTAAATTCCATTTAAGTGCCATCATAATACAATTTTTATAATAAAGACAAACATCCAAATTCGATCAAATGTCAAAAATTACATGAGTGATCATCGCGCTTCAAATAAATATTTTTATATTTTTCAATTTTAATTAAAAGCGGCTGCTGCTGCTGTTGTTGCTCATCAACCGATATAGATATTGAAATTTTATACATATATTAAAGAGCAGCGGATAGTTAACTAAATGGATGGTCGGTTGGTTTTATTCGAATGGATTGATGAGTGGACCGACGCTATGCCGATCGCCAACATCTCTCTCGTAGAGTTGCGTGTGCGACGCAACCACCATCGTCTGTCAGTTGCTTGATCGCCGGTCGATCGTTCATTCGTATGGCCGGCGCCATAATTCAAAACACAAAAAAAAAACTAAAATTTATACGCTTCATAGAATTTTTCTATAGATGCGAATGTCGCTGTCAGCGTTAAGAGTGTGATTAGCTGACGATCGATTTCTGGTGATCTGTTTTAATAATTTGTGTGCTTTGTTTTGTACATGCGTTCGTCTGTACGTCCGTCTGTCTATCATATTGCTGGACAAACATTGTGAAAAACATAATAAAAGTTGATGCGGGTTGTGGTGATAGTAATAATTATAACAGACAATGCCAATGAACAAAAGATGTATGTTTTTGATTGCTTCCGATCACGTTAGGTTTTTTTTGTATTGCTTTGATTGTTGTTTGACAGCAAATCATTGTGTTAAAAAAAAAAAGATTTAAAGTTTTTATGCATACTACAGTATACAGCAATAACATTTAGCTAATTTTGTAATTGCGGCGAATTCAAAGTAAATGCGGCGAATTGTAAAAATTGCAGATTTTATGATTTTAAGCATTACAACATATAAATCAGCTTGAATTAGCTATTTTAAGCTAAATTTTGAGTTGCGGCGAATTCAAAATAAATGCGGCGAATTCGCAAAAATGTCTTAAATTGCATCTAAAAGCTTTTTATGTTTGAATAAAACAATTTGAAATTATTTGCTATACAAAATACAAATATTCATTAACTTAATGCAAATATTTGCGCACAAAAACCTTTTAAAACACATTGATGAATGCTTATTGCTTAAGACACAAAAACAGCTTGTTATGGGGTATATAAGCAAAATCAACAACAACAAAAAAATAAAATTTGTAGCAGGTGTAAAGGGTGCATTAGCTAAAAAAAGAGTTGTGAGTTTTCTTTATATAGCTGCAAAGAACAATTTTTTTTTCGGCTGCTGCTTAATGCATCAATCATTATTATTTGCCATCAAATGCAGCAAAATGTTAAAAGTGTGGTAAATAGAATGGGCGGTCTTTGGAAGGATGGGGAGCGGCGGTTTGAGTTGGTCTTGTTGAAAAGATATGCTGCTGAGGTTGTTGATGTTGTTGTTGCACTCAAGCCTTTCACTTTGATAATAGCAATTCTAACGATGCGCCGTATGTGTGAGAAACGTTCAAGATGTATCACTTTTGCTTAAGTGCGATATATACAATTTTTTTACAGCAACAACAACACCTAAAGCAACAAAAAAAAGTTGCAGCAGCAACATAATGACTGCTGCTTGCATTTGAAATCCATTAAAAGCTATTTTTGCAATAATGAACGAATGAACGTACGACGTACCAAGTGAATATTTTTCTATAAAGACTGAAATTATCATTTCTGCTGATTATGTTGCTGTTGTCAATGTTGCTGTTGCTGGGTGGGCTTTAGTCAACAGTTAAAAGCGCATAAAAAAACACCCTTCGCAGACGAAAAATCATTGACAATGAAATGCGGCGAATTTAGATATTGAATGGAATTGCATGAAAAAATTACATAATTTGTAAAAAAATTGTAATTTTCAATATGTTTATGGAACGAGGATGATGGAGAACAATAGAAATGTGTAATTTATATAAAAAAAAATAAATAAAATCAACATAATAAAAAAAATACAGAAAAAAATAAAAAAAAAATAGAAAAAAAATCAAAAATAATGGTATCGAGCACATAATCAATGCAAACACACAAATGTCTATAATAAAAACAAAAAATAAATAAAAAGTAATAAAACTGAAAACAATTTCCAATTTTTACCACTCAAGTTAATCAGTCGCCTGCATTATGCTGATTACTTTTTCAAATAATACATGACAAATAAACGCTCAACTGCTGCACAAAAAATCACAAATTTTGCAGCAACATTTTTTTGTTGCTCACCGAAAAAAGAAATCACTTAAGCCAGCAATCAATTGCCAGAGATTGGCGCACAAAAACCAACAACGACAACGTAAAATAAACGTTTTAACAACATAATAAAAACATAGACTAAATGCAGCCCATTTAAGCTGTCGAAGTGTTGCTGTTGCGCTAATGTTGTTGTTGTTGCTAATGTAAATGTTGCTGCTGTTGTTGCTGCTGGCAAGCGCACAAAATATTGCCACATGTGTAGCAAATAAATATTATTAAATAAAATAAAAAATAAAAATAAAATAAAAAAACAAATCAACGTCCAACTCATTCAATACCGTTCGAATGAGCAATATTTATAAGAAATTTGCCTGTCATGCGAATGCATTGCAAGCATTTATCATAGTTGCTGCATCTTATGCTGCTGCTGTTATTGCTGATGATGTTGTTGCCAACATATTGCGCTAGCCGCAGCAATACATAGAGCAAAATATTTGTCAAATATTCCAAATTATGTCTCGAGTTGTTGTTGTTCTGCTTGTTCTTGTTGTTGTTGTTGTGTCTGCGCGCACATATGTTGCAGATTTGTTATATAGCAGCAACATTAAAAATACTAGCAACAGCAGCAGCAACCAGAAATCGAAATAATTATGCGACCGCAACGAGAAATAGATTATTACAAATTTATAATAAAAACCAAGGAATTCTTGATTAATTGTCGTCTGCTTTTATAGTATACAATATGTTGTTGTTGTTGTTGTTGCTACGACAAACACGTTGCTGATCTTCATGTAATGATGACAAATAAAATTTGGTTGACAATATTGTTGTTGCTTTTACAAGGGAGACTCTTGAGCAACAATTTTTGGCAAATCATTATTCAATTTGTTTCGATGTTGCTGCTGTTTCTGCTGTTGTTGCTACTACTACTAATGATGTTGTTGCTGCTGCCGATGATGATGAGGGAGTGGTGTGCTGAGGTGTATTTATTTTTGTCATGTTGGCCATAATTATGTTGAGAAATTGCTTACAAAATTCGCGTAGATTAAAGTTATTTGTAGGCATTCATCATATTAGGCAGACAGACTGGGCCGTCAGTGTTTTTATGGTAGGCAGGCAGTTTGTATAAAATGCATTTAAAAAGATGGATTTTTAATGCCAACACAATTGACAGTGTATGAAAATTAAGTGAGTTTTAATGGGAATTGATTTTATGGTAAATTAAGGAATTGAAGAAAAAATTTAAAAAAAATTAAATTTAAATAAATTAAATTAAATGAACTACAAGCATAAATTAAGCATTTACAAAAATCACATAAGATGCTTTTATTATCGCTCGGTGTACTTGCAACAGTTGCTTAAACCATGTGTGAATTATATGCTTTTATCTTAAGATGAAGGAAAATGCGCATTTTCTTTGGCAAACTAATAAAAATAAATTATTTGCATAATGCTATATTTTAGATAACACTTTTAACTATATTATTTAGAAAGATTTAAGACGCTACCTAACGCAGTATTCAGCAGAAAAATCATTTAGTCAAAATCACCCATCCTAGTAGATGTTTATTTTAAATGGTAGAGAATACAAAGAATAATTCGACTTAATAACAAAAATAAATTATTATAATAATGTTTTATTTTAGGCATTACTTTTAACTATACTATACTATAATTTTTAAGACCCTAGTTGAGTTCATTTTTAGCACAAAAACCCATTGAGTACAAACTATTAGTTTAAGTAGTAATTGTGCTAGGGCCTATAACTACAACAAGATTCCTTAACTATTCCTTTTAACTATACTATACTATAATTTTTAAGACCCTAGTTGAGTTCATTTTTAGCAAAAAAAACCCATTGAGTTCAAACTATTAGTTTAAGTAGTAATTGTGCTAGGGCCTACACCTACAACAAGATTCCTTTCCTTTTAAGATATATTTATACTGAGAGCTCAGTTTAATTTCATTTTCAAGATAACTAGGTATTAAACTTCGAACCGCGTCATATGCCTATTTTTCCCCCTTGGCATCCGGCAGCCAACCAATTGATATCCGCTATTTTGGCGCAGTAAACTCTATACGTATTAAGTTTTTTTTCAGCTCATTACTATACTTTGACGTAAGTTTTATTTTATCGTAAATATATATTTTTTATAACTCTATACATTAAGCAACTCATGGTATACGTAGTACTTGTTTTATTTATAATTTTATTTTTTTATAATTAAATCTTTTTATAACGTTTTGTTGTTGTTTACTCATTTTAATAATTCGTCGATTTGTTTTTGGATCAAGTGTTAAAGTGTGATTGTGAAAACAAAAACGAATCGAAAAAAACCGCAAAATTACTGAAGCATGTTTTATTTTCATTTCAAATTTCCATTACAATTTATAAATGCGATATAGTTTTAAATGTTAATTCGATAAATATATTTCATAATTATTATTTTGGGTTTAACCACAGTTTGAGCGAGCGATAAGCTCTATCGCACTACTATATACTGCCTGCCCCTGTGGTTATTTGTGAAATATAAATTCGTATTGAATTTGAGGAAATATATGTAAAAATAAATTATACAACGGATGCTGGTGACGTTTGGAAATTCCGGTAAGTGTGGTTTTTAGTAAAAGATTGGAATAGAATTACGCAGAAATTGAAAAGGAAATATACAAGATAAAATAAGGTTTATTTTTAAATATTATTTTGATGCTTTTAATTAAAATTTAAACAAATTCAGTTAATTTTTATGAGTTTCAAAAGATTTTCGGAAGCACAGCTGCGCCATGAAAGCTAATTTAGCCTAAGTCAAGCGGCAGTTCAAGTTAGGCTAAATATAGTCAACCCTATAAATTGTTAACCCCTCGTGTAGAAAATGCAATAATTTGTGTCATAATGTCGTCTTAATATAGCTAATAAAAAAAGTGATAAAAAAAGGAAAAATAAAAAAAAATCAACTCGATCAGAGCATGATCAACATAAACAGCAGTATAGTTCTATAACATATCAAAATATGGGGGCCCTTGCATCTCAAGAAGCTGTCTTCTTTGCCACGACCAGTTGTTGTTTTTGTTGTTGGTGTTATGGGGCTGTTAAATGGCTCTAATGGAAAAAACAAACACATGTAATTAACAAAGTAACGTTTCGTTCCATTTTGAAGACCCCGCCGCATACCATTTTCCAAGTGCATTTGGTTGCTTCATGCCCATTATTTATTTTTTCACGCTCAAGTGTGGAGTAAGTGAAAAAATATGCTGCACTTCAAGAGCAGAAAAAAGAAAAATAAGAAAAAAAAGAAAACTAAAAAAACATATAGGGTTGTATAGTGTATCGCAGAAATAAAAAAAAGACTTTTGTGATAAATAGTGTAAAAAAGTGGCTGCTGTAACGCAAGACACTCGCAGTTCCAACGTCTATTAGAGTAGCGGGTTTTGCAGAGGGGAACCTCAATGCTATAGGCTCTTACTGATGCCTTGCACAGACAGAAAAGCGGACAGAAAGGCAGGCAGGCAGTCAGTCAGACACATGGGGAGCAGCTCAGAGCTCAAGATCAATGGCATTTTTGACATTTCTTACAAATCAGAAGGTCAGAAGTGCGACGCAAATGTGTGGCGCTATTTTTTATTAAAGCTATTTTTATAAATATAGATAGCTATTAATAAAAAAATTATAAAAACTGCTAAAAAAGATGCCTTAAAACTTTGTATAACCCTGTATAACCCTATTAAACACCTCGCCAAACTTTTGCTTGACTTTTAACTTAAACTCCTTAAAGTTAAATATGTTTAGAACCCTTTTTTCTACACAAATAAAAGATAAAAAAAACTGAAATTTATACAAAACAAATAATACTGCCAACTTGGAAGGCGTAAAAATTGTCTTGTCAATAATATAATGATAGCCATTTTGCCCCCTGACTGCCTTAAAGATGTCTTAACATGGCTCGACAATCACGGCAAACAAGCGGGCAAAAAATGTTAGAAAAAAGAAGAAAAAGAGCGGAAACCCAAGTCTACGAGCGGAAATCCCTTTTTATCCTTGTGGGCAATAAGAAAAAAAAGAAAAAAGGAAAAATCATGTAACGCAGTCTGGACGACTTTTAACTTTTCGATACAACAATAACACCAAGAACAAGGGAGGCACACAACAAACAATCTTTGGCATTTGTTTGCCTTTTACTTTTTCCATATTTGTGGCCTTTTTTTTCAGACGGCATCATTGTTTTTTTGTATTTGCCGGCGGTAGTCATTGTGCGTAAATCTGCGGTCGAATTTTCCAACCCCATGGATACTATTTCGTTTTTTTTGTCGTTCTACTTTTTTAACTTAACGCTTTACAATTCATTGAGCTTGTCGAGTTGTAGACGTCATAGATTTCTTTAAATATGGCAGAATTTTTGAAAATGGTAGGGCATATTTTGGTGGCGTTGTTGTAGATTTTTGGGTGGTAATACTTGGAGGTGTGACTAAAGTACTTTTCACCTTTTTGTTGTTGTTTTGCTTACTGATAGCATATCAATTACAGTTTGTTTGCTTTGGTAAGATGGAAGATTTTGCAAAAATCAAATAGGAAAAAAACTGTTTTGGGTTGCCGGAAAATATTAGCTTAAAATGGGAAAACGTGTTGGTTGAAATTGTAGGGAAATTGATACATTTTGGTTGGAAACAGTGAAATTGAGTTGTTGAAAAATGATTTAATGATTTATAGCTGTTATTGGCTGTACAGATAAATGGGTTAAAGAAAGGGGTCTTATTTAAAAAAATGGTAGAAAAAAAGTAGAACCTGTTTCAAAGTAGAAATATGGCGGTTTTTAATGAAATTTGGCAAACATATTTGTTGAAATGCATAAAATATGTTATAGACTAATCAGAAAATGATTTTTAAATATGAAAAGGTATGGTAAACCATTTTAGAATAACAGAAATAACTTTGTTATTATGGATTTGATATTATGGAAATCATTTTTTAAGGATAAATGCAAAGAAATGAAATATTGTGGTAATTTGAGTTTAAATATAAGAAAAAAATGATATACATGAGAGGAACTGTATATTGGGTGCAATATAGGTATGAAAAACGGTTTTTTAAATATTGGTTGGAGGAACTGAAGATCAAAATGTGGAATTACGAATGCGGCAACATACATAATTGATGGAATTTGAGTTTATAGATAATATAAAATTTTATAAATGCGGGGAAGTGCATATTTTTGGGAATTAAGATATGGAATATGATTTATAGAATAACAGTAAATGGGTTTTTAAATAAGGGTTTCAGAAACTTTTCATTTAAAGTTCGGGATAGGTGTAGTAATTGCCTAATTTAATGTAATGATATTGAAAATTAAAATCTAATAGGGTATATCATATGATTTATGTTATGTTAAATTCTAAATCAAAACTTACCTCTTTGTCTTTGGCAGCTAATAGATCAGCCTGTTGGTTCTGCTTCCCACTCGCATCCTCCGAATGCTCGTGATCGCCATTCCTTTTATTACTATTACAACTACTATCAACATTGTGCTCTGTCGTCTGTTCCACAGCATTATATGTCTCCTCATCATCATCATTATCAACTTCGTCATCCTCAATATTACAACTATTTTTGCTAATTCTACAACTAGTATTGTTATTATCATTAATACAACTAACATCAGTACTGTCAACAGCAACTCCTGCTGCTGTTGTTGTTGCTGTGGTCGTCTCATCCTCCTCCTCATCATCATCGATGGTTGCCATTTTATCTGTTGTGTTGGTGGCTGCGGCAGCTGCCGCCAAATTCAACTCCGCTGTCAACGTGGTTATCAATTTGCTGGCATCGTTGCTGTTATTATTATTATTGTTATTGTTGATGAGATGGTGATGATGTTGTTGCACAGACTCTTGTTGTTGTTGCTGTTGTATTGGTGAATGCATTGGTGAATGTTGCTGTTGTACAGCAGCTGCTGCAGCTGCGGCTGCAGCTTCCATCATCATTTGTTGCGCGTGATTGAAAAACAGCTTTGGGTTGAGACAACCGTTGAGTGTGTTGTTGTTGTGGCCACCGCCGCCGCTGCTATTATTGAGTATGGAATTGTTGCCGCTATCGCTGAGCGGCGGTGAGGGCGATGGTGTGGTGGCCAACAGATTGCCACCGTTCTGATGCAGTGTGATGGCAGCAGCAACGCTGCTCAACAATTGTTGGCTGTCAGCGGTGCCGCAATCAATGTTGTCGGTGGTTGTGGCGCAGTTGTTGTTACCACTACTGCTGTTTGTTGTTGGCTCCGCTGTTGTGTTGGTGTTGTTCGTGGTGGTGGTGTTGTTGTCGACGTCTTCGTCGCCGCTGTTTGGTGTGTTGGTGGAAAGTTGTTCCTTCAGTGTGTTCACTTCTTTTTCGGCCAGTGTTGCACGCTGTAAAAAAAGATATATATTAAAAATCAGTCAACAATTATAATGATATAGTATGGTATACCCTAGTAGAAATTTAACTTATTAGGTTAGACATGATCAGGGTCAGATCATGTTTGTCATGAACTGGAAGTGTTACATAAAGGTAAAATTACAAATATCAGGGGTAGTATGATGTAGTATTATATAATAATATATAGTATGATAAAGGTTAGTATAGTATCCCAGTATACTTTTCGTTTCGATATCAACACAAAATCGTTACGAAATTCTGTGGAATACACTCGATATCGGTCCCTTTCTCGTAACGAAATCATACGAAATCTACAAAATATGTAGATTTCGATGCGATTTGTCAGAGTTTTCTCGGTACGAAATATTTTACGCAAACGAATCGATATTGAAAAGAAATATATTCAAAGTTAGAGATTTCTGCGAGCAAATTAGAAACGATAGAGCTTCTAGCTGGAGTTTTTTCATCGACGTTTTCCCGGTACGAGACATATTACGAAAACGAGATCAGATTTCTTTGTCGGATTTCTCTATATACGATTGTATGAACACGAATCGATGTCGTACAGAATCAATGTTCGAGATTTCCTCGAGAAAATACAAACATTATGAAAGACAAAGCTACGAGATCGAATTTCTAGAAATGACAGACAGGTATGGTATATAAAAGTATATTATGGTATAGTATGGTATAGTATGGTATAGTATGGTATAGTATGGTATAGTATGGTATAGTATGGTATAGTATGGTATAGTATGGTATAGTATGGTATAGTATGGTATAGTATGGTATAGTATGGTATATTATGGTATAGTATGGTATAGTATGGTATAGTATGGTATAGTATGGTATAGTATGGTATAGTATGGTATAGTATGGTATAGTATGGTATAGTATGGTATAGTATGGTATAGTATGGTATAGTATGGTATAGTATGGTATAGTATGGTATAGTATGGTATAGTATGGTATAGTATGGTATAGTATGGTATAGTATGGTATAGTATGGTATAGTATGGTATAGTATGGTATAGTATGGTATAGTATGGTATAGTATGGTATAGTATGGTATAGTATGGTATAGTATGGTATAGTATGGTATAGTATGGTATAGTATGGTATAGTATGGTATAGTATGGTATAGTATGGTATAGTATGGTATAGTATGGTATAGTATGGTATAGTATGGTATAGTATGGTATAATTCAAAATATAATATGGCATGCTATTTTCACAGCTTGTATCATCACCTAATCTAAGGTATAACTTGCCTTTCGCCAATTAACCCCTATTAAATTTAATATTTCTTTGCATATACCCATCCACAAAACTGCAATAAGTCCTCGTAAGTTATACCCATAACAAACCGCATTTTATGGCATCCAAACGCCCGTTTGCTTAAGCTGCAAATGTATTTCCGTTCGATACGTTCTACAAAGTTAGTCGAAAAATGCCAAACTTTCGAGCCAAACTATACTCGAAATAGTTTTTTTTTTATAATGACTTCGACAAGAGGCACCCTTTGGGTCCACCACATACAAGTAACAATGTCCTCTTTTTTCTTTTTTCTACTCTTTTTATACCGACCCTCATTAATTTTACTTTTAAAGTCATTACGGGTTAAATTTGGCCAAATTAATACGTTACGTAGACAACAACAATGTAAAAAGGCACTATTACAAACCATACCATACCATTACATATATCTAACTTTTATATATAAACAAAATAACTTTTGCCTTATGGTGGGGTTTTAAATTTATAGTTTTTAACATTTGTATCGATAAGCCAGGCTCAATGCTCAAAACAAATAAATCGACTGGGCACAAATAGTATAAAAAAGAACACACAAATTTAGAGCTATTAGTGGATATGTATTATTTTTTTTTAGTATTATTGTTTTAGTGCTTTTTGTAAGGGTTATAATATAACGACGTCTTCTATAGAGTGCCCAAAAAATTGCCAAAAATATGCTGGTAAAAGTTTTTGGCAAATTAGTCTGGAGCTTTTTTCCGGTTATAATTTTGGTTTGTTTGAACAGCATTTAAAAGGCTTTCAATCGTCGCAATCGTTGTTAGGATGATGATGATGATGATGTTGGCAAAAACTAAACTAATTACAAAAGTTGCAACACGTATATGGCGATAAATGCAGCAAAAATCAATGAAACCCCAATATAGTTTTCATTTCGGGTTTATTAAACAAATGCTAAAATATGCTATTTTTTCGTGCTATTTTTTAGTACTACATAAAGAGAAAAATGTACATTTCAACAAAAAATGATATATAACATTTGTAAAGCATGCTACAAAGTATACACTGAATGATTAAAATTGTTGTTATACTTATAAAAAACTACTTGCTTTAAAGTTAAATGCTAAAAATTTTAGTTCTACTATGTATAGTTCGGAAGTTACAGCGCTTTACCGCATTAAAATGATACTGCGTTAATTAATATGATTTATTGTAACCGCAACACGTTTTACAAAATATTCTATGCATTTAAATCTCATTTCTAATAGCTACTACACTACAGCTTTAAACAAACGCTACAAAAACCTTTGAAAAACCTTAAACAAACCCTTTAAAAACCTCTTTTTCCCCTGCCACTTGTAATCTTTTGATTAAACATGATCGACTTTGGGAATGACAACACAAGTTGTCAGCCCGATGCTGCTGTTGCGTTGCCTTTAAATCTTCAATAAATTTTGCGTGCTTGAGGCTATTTCCAGGACATTGATTGTTGGTTGGCAAAGGACCGCGTCGTCGTCGTCATCGTGCTAGCGACGTGGTATTAAAAACCCATTTAGCGACTAAAGACAAAACAACGAACAAATGAAAAAAACCGACAAATATTATAAAATCTTTGGTTTGTTGTCAATGCTGTTGATGATGATAATGGTGATGGTTGGTAATGATGAGTATAAAAATGATGAGTGGGAGTTTAAACAGGATATAAAGATGTTGATGACGACGAATACCACGACGTGGTTGTTGATAATTTCTTTGTTTTTTGTGACGCCGCTTCATTCCCGCATAGCCTCAAGTATTATTTGTCAACGAAAAACATTTGTCGGAGGACACTACACAGTCTGGAATTGGCAAAGCAACCCTATTTGAACATTTGAGAAATCAATGTTTACAGCATTTAATAATTCAAAATTACAACAAAAATGAAATAAAAAATCATATCTTAAAGAGCTTAAAGCTCTTTTAAGTATAAATTAAATAAATATTTAATTTTAACTTTTGTTGGCAGCAAGACAGACAAACCAAAAGACGCATGGATGGACAGACTGTCTGTCTGTCTGTCTTTTTCATGGTTGCAGACATAAAGGTAACGCGACGAAGGTTACTGTTGCCGGAAAAAAGGACTCGCATCGAATGTCTATTGTCGTCTTGTCTCGGCACTTGTTGAAAATTCAATCCTCGTGAGAAGCTTTGCACTTGTAGAGCGTAATATTGTTGTTTTTATTTGTTTTAAGTTTAATTTTTTAAAGACGATATTGACAAAAGCTGCCATTGATAGGTCTGATGTGCTTTAAATTAAAGTACAGTCAAAAAATCTATTTTTGCGGTTTTTCAACTTTTGTAAAGGGCTCTATAGAGGATTTTGTAATTTCAATAATGACAACCAGCACTTGAAGTTTTTTCTGTTTTTTTTTGCTTTTATCCTTTTTATAGAATTGTTCAACAGATCAATTAATGTTGAAAAATCTGACTGTTGAATCAAAGACACAACTTCGAAATGAGTTAATTAACTAAAATGCGGGCGTATTCCTTTCATCGCAACGGCAACGGTAACCATTACCGTTTGCGAATTTTACATTTACGTCGAACTAAGCGTGCTGTGTGAAGTTTTTTGTTTTTTTTTTCACTTTTTCGTTGATTTTTCGGCAGTTTAATATGGCATATACAAAAGAAACTGTTGATAAAAGATTTTTCAATCCTTTTTTTTTGTTTTCATTTGGCTCGAATGGCCGAAAATTTCAATGGAGCTTAAAAGCTGCTACTGCTGGCTGTTGGTATGCGGTATAACGTTTCATTGAGGTTAAGGATGTGCTGAGTGAAATTTTTTCACATATGTTCATTTTGAGTACTTTTTTGATTATTCATTGGTCAAAGCGTTTTTTAAAATTAAAAATATATATTAACCAGATGTAGTAATGCATATTAAAAGCGCTGTACTTGTGAAAAGTCAAGAGTTTAAATTCTTTCAATTTGCATTTATATTTTTTTCTTTTATTTTTTGGATTTTTTTTTATACAATTTTTTAACATTTAGCATAAGTTTAGTATGGTCTGTGTACAAATAACTACGTCGCTTTGTGAGCTTAATAATCCATTTGTGCTGATTAATTGTGGAAATTTAATGGACTTTAGGAAATGCGTCAGTGTTTGTTTTGTGATAATGCTGGGAAATACCAGTAGATATAAAGCAAAGTTACCATGTCGCAAAGTAAATACATTTTTTAACAAGAATTCATATAAAAAATGAACAATACCATTTGTTTTTAAGATTTTGCATTATTTTTGGCGCGTATTTCTGGCGCATGCCAGGCGCATGTCACCCGGCAACAATGTACCGCAAGTTTGAAGTGCTTCAAAAATACCCTTATTTTAAAATTACCGCGTGCTAAAAATAAAAAGGGGACAATTTTTGAAAAGTACTACTTTTCGCATAAACCCTTGAAATGTCATTGTACTGCAGCATATTTGTGTTATTATTTTTTACGATTTTTTTATATAAAACAAAAGCCTCGTGTTTTAAGTGACGCAAGTCAGCTGCGCGCGTAGGCGTCTTGCATTGTTATTGCGGGCACATGCAAATCGAAATCAAAGCGAATCAATGAGGTTTTGTTAAATGTCAACGTTGTTGTTTGAGGCTATTGAAATGTGCATAAAAGCAGTTGACAGTTGTGTTAAAGACAGAGGCATTTTATTTGTATTTTAAGTATTATTTACGTTGAAATATTGTAATATTTTGGCTTCTAAATAAAAAACAATGCTTTAAAAAAGCTTTAAAACATTCTAAATTTAAGAAGCATTCAATTTTAATACTTTTTAAAAATTGTAGTATTTCTACTACTATTGTAATTAAGCAGAATTTTAATAAAAAATGCTTAATTATGCTAAAAATTATTTAAAATAATAATTTTAAGCATTTTTAAAATAGTAGTATTTCTACTACTATTTTATTTTTGCTACATTTTATTAACAACGGCGTAATAAAGCTTTAAATTACATAAAAATAACATTTAAAAGCATTTAAAAAATAGTAGCATTTCTACTACTATTTTTTTTTCATTTATAAAACATCTAAAGTATTTTTTTGTATTTTACCTTTAATATAATTACAGCCTTTGTTTTAATCCAATCAAAGAGCAAGCACTTTAAGCATCTTCACTCCACCTATCATCCCTAGCAAACTGACAATGCGTAATGCCTGCTGTCAAAAAATTTTAACTGTTTTCATTTTAAACATTTACTCACACCTCCATTTACACACACACATACCTATCTATGCTACATATTTTGTATAACGTTACACTTTAAAGAACAACAAATTTTTCAATTTCCCGCACCACTAACGCGTTGATGTTGCGTGGCTGGCTGTAACAAAAAATAAAACTCTCAAAGTTGACGTCAATTCAAATTACAAAAGTAATCGCTGCTTGCTGTAATTTTGTTGTTGTTGTGTAAATGTTTAAAAAGTACTACTTGATATAAGACAGACGCTGGTATAAAAGTCAAACATTGCCACATATGATGCTGCTGTTGCTGACAACTTCGTCGTCATCGTCAACGGCATCTTTTGTAACACATCAACCCTTTTTTATTTTAATTTACGTTTATGCTTTATTTTTTCTATAGCCTCTGCTTCTTTAACAAACATTGTTCTACTGTTGCCTTCATCTGCACCTCTCCACCTACTACCTTTTTAATTTTTTGAATACTTTGCAAGAACCACCCTTGAGTGTGCTCATCATTAAACGCAATTTTCCATCCGCAATTAGAAATCATCTAATTTTATGCGTATGCATTTAAAAGTTATATGTAGCAGCACATCAGACGGAATCTTGCGAAACAGCTGCAGGATATATACGGCGAATATAACAAAACGCACAAAGCTGCTGTCATATCAGGCATTAAAAATCGAATTGAATCCTTTTTTTCCAAATGTTGTGACGACACCCAAAAAATGTTGTGCCCAAAAAATACTACATACTGCAGCAAACGAAATTCCCCAAAAGGGACAGGAACGGAGTTGGTATTGAGAAATTGAAAAGGCCCACAAAATAGTATTTCGTTCGTAGACGCATAGAATACATTATGATTCATATAAGTATCTGTCATTCATAATAAAATGGGCATATATCGATATTTTCAAATTCTTAAAATCGATCTTTTTCCAGTCAGAATGGTTTGTTTTATAAGTCCTATAAGATATGTAAATAAATATGCCTTCTCTACGTGAAGAACTTTCCAAATTAGTAATTTTAGTATATATCATGAATTCTGATATATGCCCTCAGTCGGAACAGTCTTTTGTCACAGTTAGTATAGGACATATTGGTCCTATAAGAAATGTAAATTAATAGATCTTCTCTGCGCCAAAAACTGATTTCTCCAACTGTAATTTTAGTATATATCTCGAATTATGGTGTATTTATTTGTATGGTTATTGATACATTGAGAAATTTTAAATTTGTTTGACGTACGAAAAAGGTAATAAGTCCTTCCCTGGAAAACCCCCACCTATTTTTGGTAGCTAATTTATATCTTTCTATATGTGTGTTTAGAAGAAGCAGCTATAGAATACAAAAACACACACAAAACATTGCTTAAATAAATAAAATGTATAAAATTTACATGCCATTCCGTACATCCTTTCGACAAATACATAAAATATGCTCAAATACATATAATATGCACATACGTTGTGTGTGTAAAAAATTTTAAATTAGAAAATATTAGTGAAAAATTCAAATGAGTCGAGGCAAATATACATAAATTCATTTTTTTTTTCTCAGTTAGTTTAGTTTTGTTTTCTTTTGGCATCAAATCAAACAACTTGTGCTGCATCAATGGCAACACTGTTCGCATGTATTGAAGCATATAGCTGCATATATGCTTTAACTGGGGTGTATAATTTTTTATTTAGTATTTTTTTTTGTACTTCTTTCTGACTGTCATATAATAACATGGCCCATGCTATGGCAGCATGCGCTGCTATTTAATATTTAAATAAATAATTAGCAAAAAAGGATATTTTTACATCCTTTCACAAACGACTGATGAAGGACTCCTCATACTTGGCAGCAACATCATTTGCCTGTGACTGTGTACACAATGTTAATGAGGTTTGAAATTGTAAGGCAAATGAAAGACTGCGTTGGCAATACAAAAAAAAAAAAATCAAATAAAAAGTAGCAAAAAAAGCTAGAAATATAAGACAAAACATGAAAAAAGCAAGAACAAATTTTTGATTTTCTAAAAATACAGCTTAACAGTACTTTTTGCAAGTGAAAAATGTAATTCTAACCAATAGTAGTAGATCTACTACTATTTTATTTAAGCTTATTTTTGATATTTTTAACAATAGCAAAGACTTTTTAAGCAAATTGCAAATAAAAAAAAAAAAATTTGACAGTTAGCCAAAAATAGTAAAACAATAAATTTTAAATAATGCAAATTTAATTAGCAAAAATTAGACGGAAGTCACCACTATCTATCTACCTTTTTGAATAAAACTACCTTTTTAAATAAAAAGCTAATACAATACTTTATTATTCAAATTTTGCTTAATCATCTATGCGCCTAAACAAATATGTAGTTTTTTTTGTTAGCAAATAAATAATAGCATATATTTTTCAAAAGAAAAAGTAGCTAAATTTACAATAGCCTATACCTTTTTAACATAAAATACCCTTTTAGAAAAATTGCTCGCATGAAACATCAATTTTTTATAGAGCTTAAAAATAATGCTTGACCATCAGCATGCCATTAAAAATTATACAAATGTTGTAGAAAGTTTTAGATATAGTCTCTCCCCCCCACCTAATAACCCCCAAAAAAGGTAATAATAATTTTACTGTTTATCCTTTTTATTACATATGCATTTGAACCTTTTTTTTTTGTTATTTTGGGTAGCCTTTTTACAAATACGAAATATTTCTATATGAAATACATCAAAAATTAACGCATGGGCTTTTATCATTTACCACGCATGTTGGAGTGCCTTTCCTCAAATTATTTCTACTACTCATACCTTATATTTTATATAAAATATACTTAAACACACATGTGTTGTGTTGGGGTTTTTTTTCTACATTTTTGTAAAGCCTGCTTTTGTTATTTTAAAATTTTTGTTTTACCATATATTTGGTCATTCCTATGCATTAAAATAAATAATTAAGATTTCCAGCCTTTGCTAATCCGAAACCCTTTTTATTTGCTTTTGTAGTTATTTGTGTTACATTTGGGTGTATTTTTCGATAGGAGGGGGTGTAATTTTCTGAGTGCGTATTATGCGGGTGACTGTAATCAGCAATATCATCATGAGTAGCAGCATCATCGTCATTATCATCATTCATACACATGGTATGTATTTTAAGTAATGGTCAATTTTTGACAATTCTTCCTTTATATTGATTACAATTTTGCCTTTTTTTTCAGAAAATATTTTGTGTAACACAGTTGTATATGGAAATTGTTGATGCTTACATTAATTTGCATTAAAATGACAGCTAAAATGTGGTGGGCCACAGCAATTTATATTTAAATTACAGACAGTAATGGGTAGTCTGCGAAATGACAATTGATGCAGGGCAAAAGTAGTGTTGAAAAAATAATATATACATGCTGAATAAGCAAATATGACTAAAAATTGTATATTTTATGAGAAAAGGCGATTTTTAAAAATAGTAGCAGTTAAAGTAGTAGAAAAAGTAACAATAATATTAGTACAAAATGGTTAAATACAAATTGTACTACTTTTTCTAATACTATTTTTGCTATTAAAAATAGTAGCAGAAATAGTAGTAGACAAAAGTAGTTATAATAGTTTTCGAAAAAAGTTGTATTTAATAAAATATTGTTAAATACAAATGACACTACTATTTACGACTATTATACTGCTACTTTTTTCTGCTACTTTTTCTACTACTATTTTTAAAAATAATTTTTAATTTAAAAACCCACATTTCCAAGTCCTATTCAGCATTCTTTTATATTTTAATAACCTCAAATGCTGTTCTGCCCTTAATAAAACCAAAAATCAATACTTAATCACTTAAATACTCCCACTACCATTTGTCTTACCGCCCCCAGGCGACGTTGGCAACAAATCTTTAATTAAGCTTGAAATTACACAATTCATTTGATGCTTGTAAATACCTTTTTAGAATTCTAACAAAATTTCCAATCAATGTCAATTCATTAACAAAACTACGACTACTACTCCATCTCACAGTAGTCCCTCAAAAATCTCTAATCAAAATCGACATTCTTGAAGAATCTACTAAATCTAAAATTTTGTAGCAGCCCGTCACTCTTCAAACATTTCGTGTATTAAACCGAAACGAATTAATTTAATTAATTACAATCATGTCTTATTAGATTGAAATACGTTATGCTGCTGCATAAACAAACACACGCCCAAGTTACTATAGAACCGAACGATAAAGGTCCCAAAAAGAGTTACCTTCCCCAAACACCTAACAAATTCTATATATTCTAATGGGGTAGAGTGGGTTTCTTGCTCGTTAGAACTTTGCCAAATTTTATGCGCACATCATTTATAAATGCCTGATTTGTTATTTACAAAACGAGACAATATCAGCAAACCCTACAAAACCGTACCGTACCGCACTGAATCGAACTTAACTGAACTGAAAGACCCACACACAATGACGCCGGTTTTTAGACGACAAACTCCTTGAGGACTTTTTGATTTTGATTAGTAGCGGCAAATGTTCGGTGGGAGTTGGGTGTCGTAAATATTTTGTTGGATTGATTGTATGCATGAATAAATGAATGAATGGATGAATGAATGTTGGTTCAAAAATCGAATGTTGTAAAAGATTGTCACATCAATTTGCTATGTCAAACGAGCTGACAAATGAAAAGGGTAGCTCGAAAAAATCCCATATTATAGAGTGGTATACTAGAGGGTGACAATTAGCAGTTAAAGGTTGCATTTAGCAGCTAAATATATGCAATACTTTTGTTTAAAATAAGAGAAAAGACTTTTTAAAAAAACTCAATATAGGTTCCATTAAATTAAAACAATTTCAACTATGTTTTATATACTCTATACCACCTATTAATCTTAAAAAAATGTCGTATCCTTTTAAAAATAGCATGACACCAATTTCTATATACGTTGCCACCACATATCATTCAAATTTAATGAATTTCCTCGATTATTGCCAATAAGAAATTGCAAATATTTTTCAAAAACAAAGGAACCACATTTTTGCAAAGACTTATATTACATTTAAAATATATATTTAACACAAATAGCAAATAAAATCAAAAACTCAACACAAGAAAACAATTGAATTTATAATGAACATCGAGTCACTCACAACGAACGACGACGACAGCAACGAACACGATCGATGTGTAGTATGAGGATGACGACGACGAAAAATGCATTTTAATGTTGTTGGCACAAAAAAATGCAGTGCTGCCAATTAATCAAGAAATTCTTAAATAATTATTTGACTATTTTTATTATGTACTATATGGCGGCTGAATTTTGTGTGCTGTTGATATATTCTGTAGACGGACTGTTGGAGTGTGTAAATATTTTAGTTGGTACAACGGCCAAAACAATATTTTATGAAGCAGCACAAGTAGATGAGGCGTACGAGCAGACATCGAAAAACAAATAAAATCGAAACAAATACATGGCAATAATTTTGTGTAGTGCAAAAAATAAAATAAAAAAAGAATAAAACAATTGCAAGTAAACTAAAAATAACGTTGACAATACAAGGAACACAATGTGAAATTATTTTTTTGTTTTGTTTTGTTTTTACTTATTGTAAATTGTTGCGCTTAATATTGAAATTAATTAATGTGGCTTTCGATTTGATAGCGGCGCATCGAATTATCTTTATTTTTTTGGCGCACATATAGAGGTGCAAAGATGAGGCGGCTAAAATTAAGATAAAGCAAAATATGATTTTGCTGCAATGTTGTATAGAAGAAGTAGTGCTATGTCAAAAGTCTAGCAAGATCTTTTGTTTTTATCTGCAGCAGTGTGTGTCAATCAAAATTGATGTTTTTGCGCAAACAAAGAAAATTTTGAAAAATATTTTATTTCAAAATAGAGCAATATTTTAATTAAATGCAAGTACTAACTATAACTACATATTGTAAGCTTTCAGTCGATATAAGTTTTATATTCGGGAAATGCGCAGTTGCTGAGTTAATAAAGGCTTTCTGCCTAAATATGGCTTAAAAATTAAAGTAATAATAGCGAAATAGAAGCGTTGATACACTGACTCTATGCCAATCAAAATTAATGACTTTGCGCAAATTAAGTAAATTTTAAAAAATATTTTATTTCAAAATACAGCATTATTTTTTAATAAATGTGAATAGTAACTTCAACTAGATGTTGTAAGCTTTCACTTAATATAAGATTTATAATCAGGAACTGCGCGGCTGCTGAGTTACTAAAGGTTTTATGCTTAAATATGACTAAAATATTAAAGCAATGCTAGTTACAAATTAGCGTTGACACAGTGACTTTGTTTTGTTAATTCGTTTGTACCTAGAACACTGTTGCATTTTTGTTTTTTGCAAGCTTACTTAATATTCCCCCCCAGGCAGACAGGCGCACCTGTCAACAATAATAACTACGGCATATAAGCCGACAGGTCGCGTACGTTGTTGTTTGACCTTTAAAATTGAAAAATATGCGCGACCTAAAAAAGAAAAACGCAATAAATGCAAAAACTCGACAATAGACAACGTTTTGCCAAATATACTATGTGCTATATGCGTCTAGCTGTCTGTCAGCCTATTTTTGTGTAGTAGGAGTTGGAACAAAAAATGTATGCTGGAGTGAAAAAAACACCCTCAAAATTAACTTTGGCGCGCAACTGTTGCGAATTTGTGCTGCGGCTGTTGTTGGGGGGCGCTATTGCTGCTGTCCACTTGATATCAATTGCAGGCGCATTGCTCATGTGTGTTGATGTTGCTGTGGTTATGTTGCTGGTGGTTTTGTGTGGCCGCGAAGACGATGTCTATTTCGCTATTTTGAGGGTCATTCGCAGGCGGCAAACGCAAAATGTGCGCATTAGCGGGGGTAGACAGCAGGCTTTTATGAAGGTCGCTGGAGAGTTTGTGTTGTGGCTGTTGTGGAAAATTGTGTCAATTGCATGCAAACGCCGCCGTCGCCGCCAAATGGCAACGCATGTGACCGCAATATTTGGCACGCATTTCGCGGGATTTCAATGTCATGTAGCAGGCGCAAGGTGGCGGCGACAGGTGGCTTGCAAACAACAGTTTGAAAATGATTTTAGCAAATGGAAATTTGAAATTTTTGTAAAATGGCACATTTATTAAAAACAAATATCAGTAAATTTAATATTTTTGATACCGTTTATATTTTATATTAAAAACAATGATTAAAAAGACAACCCTTAATAAGACATACAGCGAAAAGTTGTCAGCAACATGCATCGTATAGTTCCATAAAATGTCAACAAAACGTATGACTTTTTGTCGACTGTTGACAAATCCAAAACAGTAATGAATATCAACATATATAGCATATGCAAAATCATTATAATGATGTTGCCCATCTAAAAACCTCTATAATTTGCGTGCCCAGTGTTGTTTGTTTTATTCCCCCCACATTTGAATTTCTTCAAATAATGAAAATCATTGGTAAATTCTGCGACAGAAACCAAAAGTCATCATACAAAACCGCATTAGAATGGCAGCAACAGCAGCAGCAGCTAAAATGCCAAAAACAACAACG
This sequence comes from Dryomyza anilis, assembly GCA_951804985.1. Lineage (NCBI taxonomy): Eukaryota > Metazoa > Arthropoda > Insecta > Diptera > Dryomyzidae > Dryomyza > Dryomyza anilis. The sequence goes on along the minus strand of OX638130.1, from coordinate 3,849,913 downwards.
ACAGCAGCAACAATGCCACTGCCAGCAACACTTGTGATTTGTATATGTGGCAAGAGCAGATGACGACTACAACAAGCAACTCAAGACACACTGAGTTGGAGACAAGCTTGTGCAAAATATGTGCAGACAAAACAGCAAAATTTGAAAAAAGGCAGAAAAAACACCACATGATATATAGAAGTTTTATGCGCTGCATGTAGCTGACAATGAGCGAATTGCGGAAACGGAAGTGCATAAATTTCAAGACTACTAACGATAACGGTATAAACAAAAAAAATAAACCCAAAATCAATAGAAAACTCATTAGACAATTATATATAAAATTTTATAAAATTGAAAATAGCCATAAAATTAAAAAGTGTCTATAAGTTTTGTTATCTAGTTAGTTTAAGTTTTATTTTAAACTAACAATTATTTTCAAAAACCTCGAGTTGCCAAAGTTAGCAGGGTATATGCTAAAACTCAAGTTGAAGTTTTCATAGAAAAAAGTATAGGAAATGAAAGGTTATAGCTTTGCTAACTAATTCGCATTAAAAATGTATTGAATTTAATTATACATAACTATAAAATCTTGAATTTAGCAATTTATTGGTTTTACTCCCACGCGCAAAAACCGTTTAATTCAATTTCCTCTTTGCCAATTTTTTAATTGAACCCAACCAAATATAAAAATAAAATTTAATAAAGAATTCCATACACAAAACCCACTGAAATTCGATCGAAAATATTAAATGTTTGCATATCAATTGTTTGTGCGATACAACAAGAGACAGGAAATCAAACAGCAAAACCAACGAGTTATCAACACAGCGCAGAAATTAATAAAGAGACAGAATGGAAAAAATTTTATATAGTATAATGTGGATATGAAAGAAATGCTTGTGAGCGCGCGGTTCAATAAAAGTGATTTGGGGTAAAACTATGCCTCGCATGCTGGCTGGCATTAATGCAATAAATTATATTATGGCTCTTCCTGTTTTAAGATAATACTGCTCCAAATATGTAAAAAAAAACACACAGTGAAAACAATGCGCATGACTGACAGACAGTCGAACGTTGTTGAAGAGACGAAAAGACGTAGAAACGACAATAATGTTGACGATATGCATTGCAGCGCTGCGTTGATCTTGACAACGATCATCGTCATCATCATCTAATTTAATTGAAAAAAGCTTTATTGAAATTTGCATATAATAAGTGAGGGCGTTGAGATATCGAAATTGAAGTCTGCAAAAGATGAAGAAAAAGAAGGCGAGAACAAAGGATATTTTATGAATGAACAAAATATGCGCAATAATAAAGACAACGATCTTTAATGAAATGTTTTTTTTTTTGACAACCAAATGAGAAAAAATGAAATGTACTAAAGTTTTAGGTTACTTATTGCAAGAGCTTTATAGAAATGTGAAAATTTTATTCGAGAAGTGCGCTATAACAAAGTTGCTAGAGTTGGTAGGGAGACTAAATTTTGTATTTGGTAGTTAAAAATTGGTTTAAAGTAATGGCAACAATTTGTTGCTGTGATACAATTAACACATGAGCAACAGCAGCAGTAGAAACAGCATTCAGTAGGCAACTAAATGTAATCAAGCAACAATGCAAAAGGATTTCAATGACACATAAATTATGCCTTTCCTTATGCAGTCACAATTCATTCATATGATTTTTCGTTTTTTTATTTTTTTTATATTTGTTGCTGCATTTTGGCGTGTGGACCTACAGCCTTGAATTTAAGCAGGTTTAACAATACAAAACGCACCTTTTTTCAGCAACACGAGCAACGTCGTCTTCATGTTGCTGCTGCTGTTGCTCGTACAGCAGACACGCGTGGGCGTCATAAAAGTTTTTGACATTTTTTTTTACACTTTCATGAATGAAAATTTAAGTACGATTTTAAATAGGACAAGTAAAACCACAGAAAAAATGTCTAAAAAAAGGCGTAAAAATATTGCAGACAAAGTGAGCATCATTAGCGTTGACTGTGGAGTGGCAACATTATGGAAAAAAAGAGGGCAACACTGTCTGCTGCATGTCGAAGGCTTGACAAGGACTTTCAAGTGTTGCACAGTAAAAAAAATATAAATATAGAAAAGACAAATTAAAAGAGCGTCAAGTGTGGTGAGTTCTGAAACAAAAGGTGTTGCCAGCGCTTAAAATAAAAAATAAAACAACTTACTTGAAGTGAGTATAAAATTTGAGTAGTAGACAAATGTTTTAAATTTACCTGCAAATAGAAGAAAAAAGCAAATAAGTAAAAATGAATTGTAATAATTGCTTAAAGTTTTTTTTATTTATATAATAACCTTGATTTAAGCTATCATGTGACGCGCACTAAATCATATATAATATAAGACTTAATTGCTAAAACAAATAAAAACCTACAGTCAAAGTTCGACGCCGTTTAAGTAGCTTTAGTTTTGTTTAAATTTTAATAAAAAAATTAATGAAAAATGCCTCTTTTTATAGACTTTGCAAAGACATTACAACTTGTAATACAAGGCAATTGACCAAATTTTTTTTACACAATCAACGAGTATATCATAAAAAGCATAGTAGTGGCATAAACTAGACATGTTTGGCTTTAAAACTGCGTTCAAACTTTTTGGCTAAACCTCGAGTTACAAAAGTTAGCATAGGTCAAACATACCAAATTTCACTTTAAACACATTAAAACATAGTTTTTAGTTAATAATGTTAGTTAGTAATATTTTTATATAATAACTAAGTAAACGCGCAATCTATTGAGTTAATTTCTAACACTTTTTGTACTACGTCAAGCATTTAACTCGTCAAATAACAATTAACAACTGATGCAGATAATGATATTTCACGGCGTTCATACTAAGCGCGCACAGGCAGGCAGCTACTGAGATTTCTTTAATAATAATAAAATAAAAAAAAAAAATTCAAAATTATTATCAATTTTATTTGTATGCAATAATAAAGTAGCTACAATTTAGTACAAACACACACAGACCAACAAAAAATAAATACAGATAAAATTTTGAAGAATTTAGGTACAATTTATGACAAAAGCATTTTGTATTAGGGGGGCACTGAGCTGTCAGCACACGAGGGACTGACTGTATATGGAGCTCCAGTTTTGTGTTGAGCGAAGGCAAATAAACGTTGAGCTATTGAAAGAATCTAGTTTTTCTGATTTTAGTATTTCATTGTTTTAATTCAGTTTTTTTTTTGTAGTCTATTTATTGGTTGACTTTTATATATTTTTTTGTATATATAGACAGACATACATGGATTTCTAGAGTCGGTACTGATAAGATAAGCAATCAAATATACACAATTTAACAACTAGATATCGTAGTGTTTGGCTGATAAGCCATTTGGTAGACGTATCAGAAAAAGACAACTGCATAATTATAATAAAAAAATTAAAAAAAAAAATGAAATGAAACTTTGAAAGATTTATGACAGCCCCGTAGTACGTACTGGCAGCAAGACAATTAAGCTTCGAAATTGTTATTGTATTTAAAATAACTGATTTCGTGAAACAAGATGGTGTCATAAAAATGGCTGCCAAAAGCATTACGTACCGCGATAATTGTGGGTATTTCGGGAATGAAGCACAAAACTAAAAATAAATATAATAAACCTAATTGAGTTGAAATGAAATACAGGAAAACAGAAAAAAAGAAAACAAGCGAGTACTATATGCGCTGTTGAAATTAAATGGATTTAATGTTCAACTGATTTATGAAAGTCAGTTGTTTGTTAAATTTTTATATAAATCAAAGCATTTAAGCAGGTGACAAATATAAAAAAAAACATATTTTAAGCTGAATTTTAGTCAAATATAGCAATATAAAATTTAGTTATTTCATTATTTAATTTAAAAAAATACTTTAAAAAAATAATTCGACTACCATAAAGTGTTTATTTTATATAAATTACTTTATTTTCTAGCGCAGAAACTTATAAATTAATTTGAGTTTATTGCAAATATCAAAAATCTTTAAAAAGTGTCTGCTAAAAAAATCGTTGCCTACTTTTAGACATGCTCGCTAGCTAGTTGCCTTTCTGCAGCATGCTGTGCATTGTTTTACAGCAAAATTTTACCAAATCAAAATAAATATAATGAATTTGGTTGTTATTATTTTTTTTCTTTTTTTTTTAATAATTTCAAAAAAATCTTTGTCAACAAAAGTTATATTATTTTGTATAAATATTTTAGTTTTCTAATTCAACAACTTATGCGTTAATTTGAATTTATAGCCAATACCAAAAATTCTCAAATTTTATCTGCTAAAAAAACCATTTCCTACTTTTAGACATACAAGCTGTCTGCCTTAATACCTTACATAATGCTGCGTTATTTTACAGCATTTATATTGGTTCTTCGATTGTTTTATATGTATATACGACACACTTATGTATAAAACTTAAACCCGCTCCCCTCCTCTCCCTAGAGCACTTGAAAAAAGGCGTTTCCAATAAAGTGCTCCATAATATATGCGCTACCGTACGCCTCCAAAGAACCTTTACCACCATGAACCCAAAAAAAAAATGCTGATGCTGTGATGCGCAGCGCGCGACGTCCAATCGAATTCAATTGACTCTCGATTTGTTCGCACCCAACCTATGAAAAAAGAAACCCACATTCCACTTAGTTTTGACACCCAAAAAAATTATTTTCTTTTTTTTATATTATTGCTATACATCTTTTATATATATATCGAGTTATAGTATGTATGCGCGCGGCACCCAACACCCAATCAAGCTGCGACGCCTGAAAGCACACTTCAAATTCAATTTTTATTATACAGCATTTGCTATGTATAGCATGAAAAAGCAGAAAAAATCTCTCAAAAAAAGCAGAATTTTGCTTATATATCGAAATTCTTTACATTTTTATGTATAGTTTTTTTTTTGGTACACCCTATTGTGGGGTGGGTTGAGTGCAGCGCCACCCAAATGTATTGGTCGCCAAAAAGGTTGTACACCCAACGCCTGCCTCCCAACCGCCTTAATACCGCTTATAGCATATGCCATGCCCTTTGCTATACACATGTATTGAATTTTTATAAAATTTTTCCACAGCATTTTCTCAATTTTCTTTTTTATTATATATATATTTTTTTTGTTTTTTTTTCGCTCACTTCAATATGTGTGCTGTGCGCTCGCTCGCACACATACGCGCAAATGGGCGCCAGAGCGCGCTCTCTGGCGTCAATTTGTGTTTTTTTTTTTCAACAATTTTTCTTTTTTAATTCTTCTTCATTTTTCTTGCTTACGCTTCATCCCTCCTAAAAGCAGACTACACAACATGCTATACAGCCATGAGGCATCGATGACGATTGGGAATCCATCTATCGTTCGTCGTGTTTTGGCGCTCTCGCTCTCACAGAAAATTTACAAAAAAAAAAAAAGAAAAAAAGATTGCAGAAAATTGTCAACTTTGCGCAATGCAATAATCTGGCAACACTCAACGCGTAACAACCTCATCTCATACTCAGCATCTTTGCGTGTTTTGGCTACCTTTGCGTTGCATACTTTTAGACATGCTGAACACAGCGATTGCTCTGCATACTTTTAGGTGCTCTTAATATGTAGCGCACTTCTTTGCATTGTGTTTTTTTTTCTTTTTTTGAATTTTGTTCGTAATTTCTACACATGCCAGTGTTGCCACTCCGTTTGCTATACACCTTATATACCTTATAGTATTATATCGCATATATATTTTATGTTATTATTGGAAATACGTTGTTGTACATTTCCCAGAGCGCAGCTACTCAATACTGTTCTTTGTCGTTGTCGTCGTCCTCGTATTGTTTTTGGTTTTTTTTTTAGTTTTTGTTATTTTTGTTATGCTAGTTTTTGTTGTTCGAAGGACATCTTTTGGGTTGCAAAAGTTTTGTTGCAGCAATGGATGTTGCTGCTACCATTTTTATTATTTTTATTAATTTTATTTTATTGCTGCTTTACGTTTGCTCCGCCCCATTTTGGAAAATTTGAAAAGATATTTGTTTTTTGTTCAAACTAATGTCACTACCATTTATATGCTTAATTTACAATTTAAAGAGATTTATACCTTAAAGTATGCAATAAAATTATATGTTTAATTTGCAATTTATTGTTATCTTTACCTAAAGGTAAGCAATACATTTTTAATATTTAATTTTATTCCATTTTAATTACATAGGTATATAATTAATGCTATACAATTTTTTAATTACATCATTAAAAAAATATATGCCTTTAAGTATGCAACGAAATAGCAAAAATGCAATTTAAGCTGTTAAGTATGCATTAAAATAAAGAATTTGTTTTTTAATTATTAAATACCAGCATATAAAACATTTTTGTGCTATTTAAGTTATTTAAAGTTTTTTTTAGTATGCAATAAAATATTTTTAAAATTTTAAATATAAAAAATTAAACAAAAAAATTAAAACATTTGAATAAAATTGTACAAAATAAAGTATATATAATTTATTTACCATAAAAATATTCAAATCAAACGATTTATAAATATATATGCCTTAAAGTATGCAATGAAGTGAATTAAATTATGCAATATTTTAATAGAATTTGATGTTTAATTAGTAAAACAGAACCAAATAAAGAATTTAGTATAAGATGCAACAATTGAAATCTGGAAGTATTGAACCAAAAATTTGTTTTCATATTTCAAATAGGAAAAAAACAAATAAATATTAAATTTTTAGTTGAAAACTAATCAAAACACAGATTTTATAAATTATTTAATATATAATTTACGTAATTCCATCGATTTAAAATAATACATGCCTAAAAGTAGGCAACGAAATATACGAAAATGCAGTTTTGGACTTAAAATATGTAATATTTTTATATAATTCGATTGAAAATTATAAAAACTAAGCAAACTAAAACACAATTTAAATTTGGAAGTATGGAATATGAAGTAATAAGTATGAAATAATAATTAAAAAAATGTCGAAATTATAAAAAAATCAAAATTTTAATAAATTCCAAAAATTTAAACAATATTTAAATTTTTATTATTATTTTTTTTGATTTAAAGTTTAATAGAAATATATTAAAATATTGTATTTTAAAAAATTTAATGTGATATTAAATAAAATTTTAAAGAATGTACCAAAATAAAACTCAAAAATTTTGAAAAGTATTTTAATATTAATTTTAATACTTTAAAATTTTAAATATAGTTAAAAAAATATATATTTTTTATTAAATTTTTATTTCTTTAAATTTTGTTAATCCTTATCAAATATTTTATACATTTAAATATATTTTTTTTAAATTCTCCCTCTTTTCAAACCATGCCACTTAAATGCAACATTGTCTAGAAGTAGCGCATCCTTACAACAAATACTAGACTTGAACAAAACATCAAATACAACAACAACAAGAAAGCACACACAAAAAGATTTTCCTAACGAGTGCCAAAAATCAAAAAACAACCGAAAAAAACTGAAAATCTCTAGCAAATCTTAGCAAAAAACAACAATGCTAAAAGTTATTATTGACGCTGTTGAATGACCAAAGTAGTACCTGTGAACTCAGAGCACAATTTCAACTCTTGCACGCTCTCACTCGCCCAATAAAGAGAGCGCACCACACAACGTGCAAATAAATAAAATAAAAATAAATTTTTTATTGTTATCAAATAAAATAAGTAAAAACAAAAAAAAAACGTAAAGAAATAAATACGAAAATCAGTACCAGCAGTAATAATACAACAAATACCATATGAATTGACAACAGCAGAGAGTACGCTCACTCTCGCTCCTGCTCACTCACGCCCTCTCGCTCTATCTAGCAGCAGTGTAAGACTTATATGGCGATTATTTATTTCTATTTTTTTTTTTGTATTTTTTGTTATTGGCGCTGCTTTGGCTTACAACGTATATAAATCACCATATATGACGTTGTATTATAGATGTGTGTATATAATACACTCTCTATTGTATATATGTATTACTGTATATGTGTGTGTAAATGTGTATGGGTGTGTGTGTGTCTCGTTGTATGTGTGAAGAACGTTATAGTGGCGCAGTCAATAACATCCAATCAGGTCTGTTAAAAATCTATCTATATTTGCTGTCGTTCGAGTTCGTTCGTTCGTTTATCGTAATCGAACTCGCATTTTTTTTTTCGGTTCGTTATTGTTGTTGTTAAATCATTGATGAGTATGAGTGAGTGAGTGAGCGAGCGAGAGAGAGTGAAGCAGCCATCCATCTATCGAGCGAACGCAGTCATTGAGCAAGAATGCGCAATGCGTCTGTGAGAGCGAGATGCAACAACAGAGAGTGTGCCATATGTTGTTGGTGTTTTTATGTTGCTGCTGCATGTGTTGGTGGTTTGTTGTTGTTGTTTTTGTGCTACTTCTTCTCGTTGTTGTTGTTGTCCTACCTAACAGTGTTCGTCAATTTAACGTTATTTCAATGATGGACTCTCTGTGACTCTCTGGAAAACGCACGTTGTGCTCTTTTGTGGGTTGCCGCGACGCTTTATTCAACTTGAGTAATTTTTACTGCTATTTTTAGTTAACAACTTTTATTTTTGTAACTATGTTTAATATTTAGTTTATAATGACTAATTTTAAAATATTAAATATTTTCAATACTGACTTTTCTAATTAAGTTATATTTTTTTTATATTTTCTGCTATTTTTGCTACTTTTTATTATTTACTATTTTTCTATTAGATTTTATATTTTAATCTTATGTTTTTCTTATATATTTCTTTGCTTTATCTTTTTATTATATTTTTCTGCATTTTTTCATATATTTTAAATTATTCTATGAATTTTTCTACTATTTTTTCTCCTCTTTTTTTGGTGCTACTATAATTGCTGTTTTTTTCACTACTCTTTCTACTACTAAAACTACTATTTTATTTTTCTACTAAATTTTTTCTACTACTATGTTGGCTGTGCTTTCGTTTTGCCGTCGGTAAAATTGCAAACGACATTTGCCGCCGCTGCAACATGCAGCCTCGTAACGTAACCAGCCAGCAACATTGTCATTGTTGTAATGCATTGTTGTTGTTGCTGTTGTTCTACTCTTTTTCTTTGCTATGTTGAATTAAGTTTGTATTTTACCACAAAATTCACCACTAAAGTTTTGTGAGCATTTTTGCCTCTTGCATCCATTGAGCAGTCGAGGAGCCGACGTCGCTCTCATTGCTGCTTCGATTTGAATTTCAATTGGTTTTATTTTTTTTATTATTATTCTTTTTTTTTGTTTATTTTTTCACATCTCTCTTTTCTTAATATCTGCACTTTGTGCGACTGCAAACTATGTAAAGAGCATTAAACTCTTGCCGTGAGATTAAAATTGTTTTAAACAAATTAGCGAATTCTACAATATTGAAGGTGTAGGTCGAGCAGGCATAGTTAAAAAGTTATTGCAAGATTTATATATAATCTCTTTGATTTAAGCTTTCAAAAGTTGTATAATTATTACAAGAAATACAAATTATTAACAAAAATATCGGTTAAATATGTTAAAACTTAGAATTACTATGTTGTACCTCTGCTAACTTTTGTAACTCGAGGTTTAGCCAAAAACTGTGAACGTCATTTGGAAGCCTAATATGTCTAGTATATGCTACTACTAAACATTTTGTGCCATAGTCGCTGGTTGAACAAATAAAATTTGGTTTTAAATTTTAAATTTTTTCACCATTTTTAATTTTTGAATAATATTAAAATAGTGGCTGTTTAAAAAAATAAAGTTATAAAGTTTTCATAACTTATAAAATTGAATTACAAATTTAAAATGTCTAAATCACGCTTTAATTTATTAATTGCATTTATTCCTATAAATCTCTAATACACATTTAATAACTAAACTGCTTAAGTTTTTAATTAATTTCATCATATCAGCCAAATCGTTGGCTGTCTGTTACAAAACGCATCCACTAGCATCATCCACCCATACCCCAACCACCGCCATTATTCGCTATACAAACTAAATTATCAAACAGATCTACTATCTATCCATCTACCCATCAACTACTACTACTATTTTATGTCTCTAACTGCAGATTTTTTTCATATTCCCATTTATATATACAATTTTTATTATATTTTTTCCAATAAAGCGTTGCTGTTAATACTACCCGCACCTACCGCATCCCGTATCCTACCCTATCGTAAAATCAAGCAGTATTGCCAACCCATAAGCTCCCTACATTAATAACGTTTCATGCGAACGAGACAGCAAGCATTATTATTGCTTTTCCGTACAAGTAGGATACGCGACGTACAAAAAAAAGAAATCCTACAGAATTGAAAGACTTTTATATTTTTTTTCTCAATGTACATACATCATGGATCCTTATGTGGGGCTCTATATATATAAAGCTATCGGAAGATATATATGCTTGAGTGTACGCGAAAAAAAGCGTAGCAGTTTCGGAAACTGTAGGAAAAATCCAAAAAAAAGCAAGAAAAATCCCAACTGAAAAGAAAATCGCAAAGAAAACGTAGTATAGAAAGCAAAATAAAACTGGGTGGACGCACAAGCTGTAGGTTGTAGGAGATGTATTTTTTTATTTCGTTTTGTCAATTTCAGTTATGCTGAGGGTAGTCGGGAAAATGTTGAAGTAGTCGGGTCTCTCGATAAAAGGGCAGACGACATCTACGTCGCTGTCGTTGGCTACAATTGAAGGTTGAGGTTCGTTAAAGTAGGTAGTAATGGTATGGAAGACTGTGTGTGTGGGGGGTTGTGTGAATTGAGGGAATATAACGAACTGTATAGGGGAAAAGCAATGTTTGATTTTGCGTATTTTTCTTATGAAGAAAAAAATAGCATAAAACTCGTAGGGTATGAGTTGCGACGATAGGAACTACGGATAAAAGTTTGATTTTTTTTTTCGATATTTTTTTTGTGTACGCTCATTTTTGTATGATAAGAAGCTGCGCGCATATAGCAAAGAAAATGATAAATTCATTTTGTATATAAAGCGAAATTTATTTAGCTTTGTTTTTTTTTTCGTTTATACACTTTTTTCTATATATGTAGTAAATACTATGGTATGGACTATTATCAATAGGTATATAACACTCTATGCGCCGAAGTTTGAGGAGTCTGCAACCGCATAAAATGCGAAATAAAAGGAAATATAGCAGAATAATATATAGAAGAAAAAAAACACTCGATACGTTTGGCTGAAACTCCTGCTGCTGCTGATAATGATGATGGTGATAATGACGCTGGTGTTGCTGGTGCTGTTCGAGGACTATGTTGCTGAACGATATGATATTTGGTTTGTAGGGGGTGTTTGGCGTTTGGGGCACATTGTGTGCGCTGTGTGCACGTTGTGTGCACGCTATGCTGTGCTGAGCACAAAATTGAGTTTTAAATTGGGCGAAGACTGGGTTGTATGGGGAGTGCTTACTCGTACTTATCGACCAATGATATTGGAAATATGTCAGATGCGCAAAGCATCATCGCATATAGGAGATTTTTGTTGTTGTCGTACGTAGTCATCGTCGCTGTTAGAGGTAGAGGTAGTACCTACTAGCAATGGATTTTTGTGTTATTTTCATTGCATGTACTATATATGCATGGGCCAGGACCAAGTGTGTGGAGTTGGGGCAAGTAGGAGTTTGGGAGAAAGAAGCACTGGGCACTGTGTATACGAGTGTGAGTGTCTGTATTTATTGAATAGGGGGGATTACATATAAAATGTATGTGTGTGTGTGTTGGGAATATTGTATTAAAATTGTTTTTGTGCGATTTACGAGCAATTTCGATTGGACGCACTTGGCAAGCCCCGTCATGCTATTGGATTGTGAGACAGTGTATCGAGGGTGAGGTAATGTGTAAGTTAAGGTAAAAAAGAATAACAAAAATCAAATGAAATTTTCATATTTGTAAAATAAGAGAAAACTTATAAATACGAACTGTATTTCTTGTTTTATTGAATTACTCAAAATCATTAAATAGTTTTTAGTTTAAAAATAGAAAAAACTAACTTAGCAAACTTTAGTATACAAATTGTTTTTGAAACTATATACAACAATTATTGGTTGTATTATTTATTCAAACTCAATTAAAAAAACATTTGGTTTTATAATATAAATGGTATTTTGCAGCAAAATTTAATATAAAAGATTTTTTTGAAAATATGTCGAATTCTTTGCAAATAAGTTTTAAATTATTTAAAAATAACATAAATAAGAAAAAAAATATCAACAAAACTGTGAAGCTTTAAATATAAATGCTAGTGACTATAGTTTCTAAATATTACTAAGTTAAAAATTTTGTCCTCAAGTAACTTTGAAACCTCGAATTTTAGAAGTCTAATTTATCTTTTGCTATACAGCTAATAGTTTAAAGTTTTGATTTCTAAAAGATTTTTAAAAAAAATTTGAGGCAATGTTGAAAAAAAAATTTTTTTTCGCTAAATATTAAAATTAATTTTTGAATTAAAATAAAAGCTTTGCAATTTTTTGAAAATATTAAAATCAATTTTTTGTTATAACTAAACCGTTTACAATAAAATACTAACAAAACTATTAATAATTTTATAAAACTGTCTAATTTTTTAATTTCTTTAAATCCATTGAAATCAAAAAATTCCCAGCTGCATTTCCTGCGCGCTCAGCTGCATCCTCAACATATTTTCAGTTTTTTTTTATTTTTATATTTTATTCATGTTCAGTAAATCATCATCTTGCAAGCAATATTTTCCACGCAGGGTGACAAATATATGCTCAGTTGTAGTTACAGTCGACAGCAAGGCTTTCATATGCAAATGCGTTTTTTTCCGATTTTTTTTTCATATGTGTGACGTATGATCGCGCTTGATCAGTTGGTTGCCTCTCGATATCGGTTGTCGTATGGCATTCAATAGGCTCTACAAAAAGGGGGCAGCCAAGTATTATTAAATATTACAGCAAGAGGGGGCATAGGTGCGGGGTAAAATCGGAAATTATTGTCAGCTGTAGCGACGCAGACAAATCTGTAACGCGCCCTTCAAAAATCATCATCAGCAACTCGAACAGGAATATAGACTTCCTTCGAAGATTCTTTTTAATTTGAATTTCCGCTGCACACACACGATCATCATCAGAAGCAGCAGCAGCAGCAATATCGCATGAGTACCACCAGCAACATGCATGAGATCAATAAATCTGTAAAGTGTTGGCTGTGTGATTCTTTTTTGATGCTTTTTGGAGCTCTTTTATTATACAGTTCTTGCATAGTTTTTGTTGTATTTTTTGGGCATGTGAAGATCATTGATCAGCATTTGTTAATTGAATGACAGGAAGTCATTCATTCGTCTTTTTCTTACGGTTTTTTATAGTATTTTATACTTGTTTTTCTTTTTTCGATTTTTTTATATTTTTAATTTTATTTCTGCCCAAATAGATGCGTAGTGTGGCGTTAATTTAATTGCTTTTTTTTGCTGCTCGTTCAACTGATCGACGACTAACTAAAAGCAAACAGTTCAACTGTATAACTGGGGACTGTTTCACTTCCGCTGCGGGTTTTTTTTTTATATTATTTTTATTTTTGCAAATCGAATTCAATTAACATACGACGCAACAGAGCTACAATCTCTCAAACAATAAAATAGATGCCTTCATTGCAATTGATCATTGCTGACACTTACAGCAATAACAGTAGCAATAGTAGCTGGCAAAAGCAAAAACATCAGCGCTACAAACAAATTAAACCGGATGTGTGTGGTTTAAGATTAGTATTGAGTTTTTTTTTTTGTATTAAAGTCTTTCACACACAGAGATTTGAAATTGTAGGCAACTAATGATGATAGCATCGAAGTAATTTATCAAAGTTAAATTGACCTATTTTATTAGAATTTATTTTTCAATTAGAATATTTAGTCGAATATAAGTAAAAACTTTAAATCTATTTAGAGCTTATTGCTAATAAAATAATGATTTTGATATAATAATGCTGAAAGAGTCGAATTTTGAGCTAAAAATTCAAATTTGTTCTATACTAACTTTTTTAACTTGACCTTTATCTGAACATTTTTAATTTTAATTTATAGCCTATAACACATAACTAACAAAACTAAGTGGTTTTAGTTAATATTTTTGTAAATTTTTGCGAGACAAATCAAAAACCATGAAATATTTACTGCAAGTTATTATTACTAAATACACATATTAAATGCAAATAAAATATAAAGCAGTAAGTAAATATTTTATCACTTTTATTATATTTTTACTTTCAATATTAAAGAATCGTTTTAAACGCACTAAATTCAATTTTGTCCTCTAGCAACTTTTTTAACTCGACCTTTAGCAAAATTTTTTGAATGCACATTTAAAGCCTATAACACATATCCAACAAAACTAAGTGGTTTTAGTTAATATTTCTATGAACTGTTGCTAAAAAATTCAAAAACCATGCAACCTATTTTCATAGTTATTAGTACAACATAAACGTATTAAATGCTACTAAAATATAACGAAAAATCTATTTATTTCATCAGGTTGTAAATAATGTGGCTATTTTTAGTTTATACTGATTTTTTACTATAGTTTTCTCAAAGCAAAAACTCAAAAATCTGTCACTTCAAAAGATGTTGCTTGCTGCTGTTGTCCCTACGACGAAGAAGTTGAACCAGCGGCACAAAAGCATTATTGCCTGCATGCAGCAGCAACATAAACGCGCGGGCGTGCACATAAATCAAAATTAAGTCGCATTAAAAAACATGCGGTGTTGTGTGTGCTCCCCCTTTGTCGAATGAAAAAAATGTAGCATTTTTGTGACAGTATCTTTGACTTTGCCCTATAATACACAGCTACTTAGTACGACGCGCTATATCGGCAGTTATACTATTTGGGGAGCAACGAGTTTTCTTCATTACGTCGTTGTAATAATGTGCAGCATGTCGGGGAGTGTGAAGCGCATCCCCCTAATTAAAGGAATTGTTTTGCTCGCTTTTTAGAAATGTCTCGTCGAAAAAACAACTATATTGAAAAATTGTCTGCTTTTCGAAGGTATTAATGCCATATGAGCATTGTCAGTTTTAATGCACGCTTAAGTTATACAAGATAAATTACAAACATATTGTGGAATTTTTTTATGGTTTTAACTTTGACTTTTTTTTTGAAAAAGTAAAATTTTTAGGCTAGTGCTATGTTTTTATTTGATATTTAAATAATTTGTAACCATTTTAGCTAAATAACCTCTAGTAACTCAGTAAACTCGAATTTTAGCAATTTAATTTTTGGCGTAATTTTTTCTATAAGTTCTATATTTTATGTTTCTTAAAAGTTTTATAAGCTAGCCATGCTTAATTTCCAAATAAATTTTTATATACTTGAAATTAGCTTAGAAATTTAAAATTTAACTTTCTGACTATATTGTTCAAAGTTTATGCAATGTTTTTATTTAGTTTATAAACAATTTGTAGCACTTTTAGCAAAATAACCTCTAGTAACTCGATAACCTCGTATTTTAGCAATTTTATTTTGGTCTTAATTGAATCTATTTTTTCTATAATTTATGTTTCTAAAAGGTTTTATTAGCTTGCGATGCTGCATTTTCAAATAATTTTTCAATATATTTGTAATATGCTATTTATTATTTAACTTACATGCCTGCTGCATATATTTGATAACTCACCTGTAAAGAGATAAAAAGATATAAGGTATTAGTAAAAATTTCAATATTTTATAATATAGCATTATTTAGTTGTGGTTTTAATGACAAAAATAAACTTTGACCTCAAAAATTGCATTATAAACTTAATGTTATTTTATTTGTTTTGCTGTTTTCATTGTCTACTACTTGTTGTAGACACAAAAACCTTAGACAAATATATTATATATGTATACAGACGCTTTAAATATGTTTTATACATAATTTAAATGTTTTTCCCCCTACTTCTTGCCAAAAAAACACACAAAATCTGCTCTAGTTTTTAGCTAAGCTTCATTTTCTCTACTCTATGCAACTTCCTACTACTGTTCGACTTCCTATTTCTTGTCTTCCTTCTCAACTCAATGACTTGTTCTTATGCTTAATGTCTTCTTGTTGTACTTAGTATTTTTGCCAGCAATATATACTACTACATACTACTTACTACTATACAACAACATCATCTAATTTTCTATGTTTTCTGTGCCATTTTGTATAGTATTTTGCGCTCTCTGCTTGTGCCAGGCCAAAAACCTAACCTAACCTAACTTTTTAGCCGCTTTGCCTGGCATTTTATATGCTTTTGCCGTTTTGCTATCTCCTGTGTTGGTTTTTAATGCTTTTTGTTTTGCCTGTATTGAACTAAATTAAAATACAACTGTTGTATTTAGTAGTGAGTGGTGGGTGTTGCCAGAAGTTTGAGATGGAGTAGGGATTTTTGATTTCAATGTTGGCTACATTTTGAAAGCAGCCTAAGCTTTTGCAACATGTAGCCTACAAATTTCTGTGTCTTTTGTTTTTGCCTTTAGTATTTTTTTAAATTAATCTTTGCAAATATTGCGGGCAACGTCCTTGATTCTTAAACCTTGCTTTTTATATTAATTTTTATAGTTTTTATTATAAACAACATTAAATTGTGTGGCTTTAGCATTCAGCAGTACATGTTCTTGCTTCACTTTGGCAACATGTTGCGTGCTATGTTGCCGACGTACATTTCACAAGACACACTTTAAAGTTTTCATTCATACATTGCGTGTATAACAAACAAACACCGCTTTAAAGGACATAAAACTTACGCACTTTCACTGGCAGACGACAGGCAACATGTTGCTGCTGCTGCTTTTGTAGTTGGTGTTGCTGCCGCCTGTATATTATGTGCAAAAATTTATATAGTCGACGACATAAATACATAGACTGACAATTTTACCGCATTTTAGAGTCAATTGCTAATGTTGTTGCTGCTGTTTGTACTGATGTTGCTGTTTTTGTTGCCCCATTGTTGCATAGTTTTGTGCGTTTTAATTACGCACGTTATGCCGTCGCAAAAAAGGAGTTTTAAGCACTTTTATACATAGCATATTTAGTATGTGTTGCAGTTGCTGCTATGCGTTAAGTTGTTGCCACCGCCGCACCTACAACAACAGTCGCCGTAGCGCCGGCAACATTTTAAGTTATTTTAAGGCAACAACATGCGTTGTTTGTTGGTATGTGTTTTTCTATGTGTGTGTGTCTATCTATGTAGCAGGCATTTACACAAACAAACGCCAAATGTCCTTGAAAGTTTTTGGCATAGTTTTGCTTAGAGCTCATAGCATATACTACTAGCTAAACATATATGTATTATATGTGTGTGTAAAATATGCGCTTAAATAGCAAAATACTTTGGCTTTTGTGTTGGCAAAAAAATCTTTGAACTTGACTCTGTGCTGTGCCTGCTGCAAAAGAGGTGAATGACATGAGTGTGCTGCATATAGCACTTTTTGGAAATTTTAAAAATTTAACAAAAAAGACAATAAAATGAATATATTATGCATTTCTATTTTTTCTATAGTTTATAACTGTTCAATTTCATTTAAAACGTTAAAAAAGTCAAAAGTTTATATATGTTAAAATGTGCTGCATATAGCACATTTTGAGTTTTTCGTTTTTGTCGTTTTATTATAATGTTAAAAAAAATATTCTTAAAATTATAAAATATTTCAAGAATATTTCAAAAACTTATCAAGAATAAAATTATAAATGAACTTTAATTTAAAATTAAATTCATTAAAATAAATTCCACGAATTTGCGATATAATGATAAAAATTTCCTAAAAACTCAATACAAAAATATTTGATAAACAGTCATTTTTTAGTTGGAAAACCCAAATTATATGTAAAAAAAGTAGCCCTTGCTATAATTATACAGCACAAGGACATATTGCATGATCTGCAAGAAATCGAAAATTTCTATAATTTATATTTTCTATGCAGCTACTTAAGTGGCTACGAAAACCAAAAAAAAAAAAAACACTTGAAAATGTACCCAACATAAAAGCCACTTCAAACGTCAAACACAACTGTTGTTCGTTCGAACCTAAACAAATAAATACTAGCAACAACCAACAAGTGTTTATAATTTAAATATTATCTATATTAACCGATCAGTGATGCGCCAAAAATTTTGTAATATAAAATAGTACAACATGTTTTAGAAACTTCTATAGAGAACGACTTTGAAAATAGTTTCATCTTTTAGTCACTATAATGTAATATTTAGCAATTAAGGGTTGTGCACTATATATATATAAAACATTTAGGTGTTAATAAAGCTATTATAATTGCGCACGTGCGTGTCTGTCAGCTCTGTGATAAGTGTTGCCTTCTGTGATAAAGTTTTTGCAAAAATTGCTGTTGCTACATTTAGTAGGGTTTATTAATAATAATAATACCTGGAAGCAGCAATTGCTAATAAGCTAAAGTGCTAATAAATATAGTTATAATGTTAATGATAATATAGAAATTATAGCATTTCCATTATTTACAGCATTTTTGTCATATGTGTGACACATTTTTCATATGTAAAAAGTGCTACTTATGGCACATGGCCTATTTACAAATTGCTCTCACGTTAAAACTAGCGAATGAATTTTTAAAATTTAAACGGCGAGTTTTAGTAAAGCTGTTAGTTTATATAAAAAAAACTACATTTGAAGCATTTTATTGTAATTTAAAATGAAAATATACAATTGAAAATATAGTCAATATATAGCTCAATTACTCTCATTTTCAAAATGCTCTCACGCTCAAACAATAAAATGAATTTTTTAAATTAAAATGCTTAAATTTAGTGCTTCATTCAGATTATATTAAAAACTATATTTAGAGTATAATGCTGTAATTTTAAATGCAAAATATGCCTTTTGAAAATATTTAAAATATTTAGTAAATTTGCTTATTTTTTTAATTGCTCTCACGCCAAAACTGTAGATCAGATCTTTATGATTAAAATACCAGCAATATCTTAAATATATTTTTTTCATATAAATTACAAAATATGCAATTTAAAAATATGTCCAATTGTTGCTTATTTGCAAATTGCTCTCATTGTTCTTGTGCCAAAACCAAAGCATTAATTTTAAAAATTTAAACGCCAAAATTTAGCTAAATATTCTTACTCTATATAAAACTATATTTCATGCACTTTATTTTGGTAGAGGTTACAAAAAAATAAATTCGAACGTTGCACGCATTCTTGTTGAACGCACAATTTGATTTTTGCAATGCGCGAAACCACTACAAAAACCCAACAAAAAGTCAAAATTACTGCAGCACGTGTCTGTACGCGCCGCATGAAATTTTAACATATTACCCCCTACTATTCTATGCAATACACTCTATACTTTATTTTATATATTATATTATACAACTCAACCCTTGCATTTTGGCCGAAATTTTTGTGCATAATTTGAGTGTTTTTTTTTCATTTTGTTTGCTATTTTTGTGCTATAAGGATTTAAAATTTTAAAGCGCAACAACTATGTAGTATGTATACAACAAAAAGTCAAAATACAACACAAACCTTGCCTTGTTCGTATGTACGGCATGCAAAATATTTTTGCAAAAAACCACAGAAAAAAAAATTAAATTTTCACGCAGTTGAAATTTTTGTGGGATTTTCATTTATACATATATATCTAGTGTAAATATATATTTTTGTATTTTGTGCACATACATTTTGCTTGACGTATCATCAACGTCATTATCAGCAGTAGTAGTAGCAACAACAGAGGCTGCTAGCAGCAACAATAACAACGTCATCAGCAACATAGGCGCTCTAGACATGTCTGGCTAAAATAATTTGTTGTTTTTTCAGTCGCTTTTTTTTTAATTTAAAACATTTTTTGTGACCGACCGCACTTTAAATTATTAAAATTCATTTTTTAGTGTGGCACATTTGCAATTGTTTGCATTTGACATAAAATATAATAAAATTTGTGTTATATATAAAATAAAAATAATAATAGATCATTGAATACAATTTTTTGGCGCTTTATTGCAGCAAAATTGCATTTAAAACGTGAAAAGTGTGCTGCATATAGCACATTTTGGTTCTCTCTTGTTAGAGAAAAACCTAGATATTAAAATTTTTTATCAGAAAAATTGCATTTAAAACTATAAAAAAAGTCAAAACTTAACTTTTTTTAAATATGCTGCATGTAGTACATTTTTATTCAATATGTGCTGCATATAGCATTCTTTCTTTTTCTACATTTTCGTCATCTCATTTCATTGTTAAAAATCTCTAAATTAATATTATTTCTATTTAAAAATAGTACGTTTTTATGTGTTACTAAATTGACTATCAAAAGTAATTAAATTTGTCACAAGCGCATTTTTCAAAAACCAAACCAATTTGCTCAAAAATAAAAACGTATTTGTTTTTATTATAGTATTTTTAATGCATCAAAAGCGTCTGTACTTTTTGTTTTATTATGAACAATTTTCCCATTTTATGACAAAATGAACACAGCAAAGAAAACAGGCAAAAATTTTACGATTATTGAGAAAATGCATTGAGTGCACTGATCAGACAGCGACAAGTATAATAAAATGAAATAAAAATCAAATAAATACTATAGATACTATAGACATTATAGCTACTATAGACTTTATAGATACTATAGATATTAAAACCAATACCAGCAAATAATGAAAGTGATCTATGCGACAGTTCGACAGCGGTACGTGTGTGTTTTATATTTTTAAACAAATAAAAACTTTAAAATTATAGCGATCTTTTGCTATATGTCACACTGTCTAAATGTCTGACTGACTGTCTGTCTGTATTTTATTTTGTCTTTTCAGCTATTGACAATTTTAATATGCAGCAGTCGTCGTAATGACAGCAGATCGTTAAAAAATCTATACGATCGACATTCGTTTGTATACCTCCCCCTCTACGATATGCGCGGACAGAAAATACTATAGCAGACAAGTGTCTTTTAGAATTTAGAATAAATGTTCAAAGCAAAGTATTTTTGTGTTTTTCATTTTTGAATATGTATTTTTGTTGAATACTCCCACAGCTTATGTTTATGTTGTGCTGTTTCTTGGTTTGGCAAGATCCCTACTACACAAAGATCGAACGGCAAAGAACTTCAAATTATTTTTTTTTGTGTAAATTTCAATTCCCAGCATTGTTGAGACTTGATTATTAACATATCATTGATGTAGTTTGTAGTATGAAAACAATGCCACTTGATGCTGTTCATTCTTGGTTGTTGATGATCGACAATTGATCGCTGTATCAGCAGTGGCAGCTGCTGCGGTTGCTGTGATCGGATAGAAATACTTGTGCGCCTCAAGTAGTTGTCATTATTCTTTATTTGGCAGCTTAAGCACATTATTAACAACTACTTGTTGTTGAATTTCAAGTGGTTTTTGCAATGCTTATAAAAAATGATGGAAAAACAAAAATTAAATTAGCTATTGGTGTAATTTTTCTAAATAAAATACATTAAAAGACTTTAAATAATAAAATTTTGTTAAATTTTAAGTTTTTGTTTCGAAAACCAAAATTTTTTTTAAAATTATTTTATTAAATTTTAGCTTTTTTTGATATATGAAAAGTGCTGCGACAGCAACATTTTAGCTTTTTGTTGCTTTTACAGCGAAACGCTAAATTTTATTGAACATTTTAATACACAACTAAAGTAAATTGCATTTTTCATAATATTTAATGAATTTTACCAACAAAAATTGAGTTGAGCAAAATTTTGAAATAGCTTCGGCAGCTCAAATTTTAGCTTTCTGCTGATTTTAAAGTTCAAAAGCTCAATTTTTTTGAAACTTTTATGTCGCAGCTGTCAAACTATGCATTGTCTTTGAATTTGATAAATAAAAAACAAAATTTTAATTTTCGAAATTTTGCTATGCAGCGCTTTCTTGCTTTTTACTTTAGTTCTTTTGAAATGTTGAACTGCAAAATGAGCCGCTATTTGTTGCAGATATCACGCAAAGACATTTGGACGACGTTGTCCCCTATATATGCTGAAATAATGTAGTTTATTTTTTTTAGTTTAGTTTTTTTTGTTCTATTTCGACGTCTGTTGCTTTGCAATGAGCCGCGCAAACATGATTTGCTTTGTAGCATGAACAAAAATGCTGCTCAATAATCCTGCCGTGTGCTGTGCTGTTCAGACCATTTTTAAATCCAAGTCTATGCAATGAATATGAGACGCTGAGACTAAATGATGGCAAGACTGACTGTCGCGCTGTGAGTGAGTGACAAAAATAGCAGCAATGTCTGCTGCTGTTTCAAAAGTGCTTTGACATTTTTGTCCATAAATAATTAAATTTGATTTTGAATATTATTTTCATTATTTTTTTTTCGAATGCACACATTTTTTTGACTCGATATTAAAATGAAGACTTGCGTAGATAAATTTTTCGATTTGCCTCATAAATGTTGTTGGGATTTTTCACACACACGTACAGCACAGTATCATCCATGTGACAAATACATATATATCGCATAAAAATTGACAGTCTGTGCCATATAGCGCGCAGATGTCAGTTTTATGGCGATCTGCAGTAGCATTTGCTCATTTGCATATCGAGCAAATAAATAAATTTTTGATTTTTTTTTTAATTTTTCAAAAAGGTATTGGACAGAAACTACCACCACCTTTGGTGTCTTTGTCGATATGGTCAAATTTTTATAATGAAGCGCATTTGTTGTTGTAATTTGTATTGATAGGGTATAACAAAAAAAAAAAAAAGAAATAATAACTTTTATGCGCATCAAATTAATCCACAACAAGCGAAAAAGAGCACATTTGTGAAAGGGTTGTGTGATATAGCAAAAGGCGATTTATAAGAAATGAAAAATAAAAAAAAAATCTAAAGAAAAGGGTTCTTATTGTTCGAATATACAAAGATTTGTGACTAATTTTGGTAAAGAGTTTTTTGAAAATGTTTTGTAATTCATATTTTTAATAATATCTTTGTCGTTCTACTAAAAATTAATATTTCTATATTATAAAAATCTGTTTTGGTATTTTTCTCTATGCTCTAATACTATAAAATGCGGTTATTTTAAATATATATAAAATTTCATTTAACAAAAAGTGCTTTTGAAGCTCTTTAGTAAAAAAAACGCTCACTTTATATAAATTTAATATCATTTAAATATATCAAATGCGCAATTTAGACCTTTTTTTTTTTTTTTAAAACCGACAAAAACTAAAAAAATAATGAAAAATACAAAAAAATGTGCTACAAAAAAATACTAACCCCCTTAAAAAATCATTGAATAACGCATAATCTTTGAAAAAAAAAAAAACTATTTAGAATGCAGCGAATTGTGAATGATATTAATTGCGATCTGTGAAAACCGGAAAAAGGATGAGTTGTATTTGCTTTTTGTCGAATCGAAAAATGACAGAAAAAAAAACCTCTAAAACTTCGACAGCATTTAATACAGCAAATAGAAAAAAAGACAGCAGAGTGTTAATCAAATTCGAACCGGTTTTTGAATCAGACCAAAAGTAAGGTATAAAATAAATCTGAAAAAAAATATCAGAGCCTTTGAAAAAAGATGGCTGCGTCGTTAATGAAATTATAACCACTTTAACGTGTACTCTTTATGCACAAATTTATCATATATGCGCTGAAAATAGCTGAAAAGAGCAAGCAAGAGGGTTAATTTAGAAAAAAAAGCGTAAAACCCAATGCTAATCGCATGATTCAAATTCTATATAGCATTGAGATAAGGCAAAGGGTCAGAGGCGTTGGTTGCAAAAGGGCGAGAATGCGCAATCAATGATAGGACTAATATTCGGACATATGATCAATGTTAGAAAGAAGATAAAAAAAGGATTAAAACAAAAATAGCTACAAGATAAGCAAAAGAAAATAGTAGTAATACTAACATTTTAGAGGTTTTAACATTGCCGAAATGGTAGTGCTTATTTTGTATTATCATAAAGAGAAAAATGTGTGTTTAGTACACCCGTATTTTTTCTTAGATACTCTTGAATGTTAGAAGTTATAAAATGTTTAAAACAAAAATTAAGCAAAAGAAAATAGTCGAAATTTTAACAAACTACAGTTTTTGTCATTTCCAATATAGTATTGCCTCATTTTACTATCAAAAAATGAGTATTATTTTAATACACCCGCGCTTTTTGTTCCCCTATAATGCTTTAAATACTTCTTCGAATATTTCTATATACTCATATTGATCGTCTGACAATAAAAAGCGCACAAAGTTCATGATCTCAATTTTGTTTTAATTCGAAGAGTGTATTTTTTCTATTAGTCAAACTAATACCACATTGGAAATTCGAAATTTCCGCTGACATATTAATTTAATATTAATAACATTAAATGTTACGCTGACACGATCGCATGATCACACATTTTAGTTGGCTCCCATATAGCTCGACTATAGTTTCAAAAGACCCCCCCTCGATTGAACGAAATAAAAATAAAATATACAGCAGGCAGTTTGCCGGCGCAATATGTGGGTGTTATTGAAATTATGATTATTTCGATTATTGACGCGTTTGAATTTTAATTAGCGCTCTAGTTTTTTTTTTTACTGTTTTGATATTGCTTCGAGTGTGCTACTGATTGTTGCTCGTTTTTTGTGTAGTTTTATTTGTTTTATGGGTTTATTTATTTTTTTTATATATTTTCATGTAAAGCATGTCTAGACATAAATTTCAACTATTTTCAATTTACATAAATTATTTATTCCACTTTGTAATTTTCTTGACGATTTAATTGAGTTGTTAGTTTTTCAGTTTACAGTATTTTTTATTAGCCACATTTGAGTGTAATTGATCGATCGATTGATTGTGAGTTGTGTGTAAAGTGTGTGTAGTGTGCGGAATGAGAAATTAATGTTTTTATATTTTTGTAATTTTAATATTTGTGCTAATTGCAGCTAAACATGTAAAGTTTTTGCTGGCTTTCGTGCGAAGTTTTTTTTTTTTGAAATGTAGCAGTTTGTTTTAATATGCTGCGCATATAGTAGAAAAATGGTAGAAAATGATGTTAAGGAGGCTTAAGAGAAGAAAATATAGTGATAATTTTAGCTGAAAATATGGTAGAGATATGGTAGAAAATATAGTTGAAAATGTAGTAGAAAATATGGTAGAAAATATGGGAGAAATATAGTTGAAAATATGGTAGAAATATATTAGAAAATATAGTTGAAATTATGGTAGAAATATGGTCGATAGTATAGTTGAAAAAATAGTCGAACATATGGTAGAAATATTGTAGAAATAATTCTTAGACAAAAAGTTGAAAATATGGTAGAAAAATACGGTAGAAATATAGTAGAAATATGGTAGAAGTATATTAAAAGATGTAGTTCAAAATGTAGTTGAAAATATGGTAGAGAATTTGGTAGGGAATTTGGTATAAATTATGGTGGGAAAAGTGGTAGAAAATATAGTTAAATAAAATCTTTTCTACAAAACTCGTTATGCTCTTTTTAATAAAGTTACTGCTAATCTTTTTAAAAAGCTTTTGTATTGCAGCATTTAAAACCGCTTTTCTAAGTTTTATTTTTTAAAGCGCTAAACGATTTTTCAATTGTATTGCTTAACAACAATTTTGATCATTAATTGCGCATCAATTAAACAACAACTTAATATGGCTAATTGTGCGGCGCATAGTTCAATGAAGAAGTAGTTGAAAAACCAAAAAAAAAAGGTGAAAAGCAGAAAAAAGCAGCAAGAGCCGCTGTAGCCAGGCTAGCAGCAGCACCATTGAGGAAACCTGTCTGGCAAAACGGCTATTTTGTTTTTGTATTTTCACTAAGCAAACTGAGACGACTAACTGACTGATGGACAGTAGGACGGACGACTTTTTGACTGACTGACTTGTCAGTAATTTGTGCAGCTCAATATATCAGTCGATATCTTATGAGTTTTTAATTTTAGGTTTTCAGCCGCACACAGCATCAAAAACTAAAGAAAAAAAAATGTACATCAAAAGGCAGCAACATTTAAATGGCTTAGCTCATCAATCGTATTTCCTGCAATCGTATAGTATTTTGCTGTAGAGTCCTGCAAATGCACCTTTTTGATTGTGAAAAGGACAAATCACTCTGCGTGTGTAGGATATTGAATAAAATATCATTTTGTGCACACCCCTTTTTTGTGGTATTCTGGAATTGCTGCGCTAGTCGGTATTGGTAGTAAATGCGTGCATTGCATGTTGTTGCTCTCATGTTGCTGCCATGTTATTGCTGTTTTTGAGCTGCTGCTGATGATGAGTTTGAAGCTTAATATTGGCAACAGTGATCAATAAATGCGCAAAAGCAGTCATGGAGGCAGTGCTGTGCTGTTGCCATGATTTGTAAATTGTATTTATTTGTAGCAAGCAGCAAGAGCAATGGCAACAGCAAGAATTTCAAACCAGCAACATCAAGCACACAACAACATTAAAAAGAAATCATCATTATTGTCTGTGCATTTGCTGCAGAAGAATCAGACAATTTAGCAGCTATTAATTTAAATAGTTGCTATGCAATGCAAAATGCTAAATTCAAAAAGCATTTTTCAATATGAAAATGCTTTGCAAAAGCAAATCTATAAAGAAAAACTAAATGTAAAGTTTGATTTTTATAAGTTGAAATGTTTTCTAAAAGAAACTGTTTAATTCTAAAAGAAAAACTTAGATTGTATTTCGATTTCGCTGCAAAAAGCACTTTTGTATACAAAAATTGCTTTAAAAATGTTAAAAAATTTCTCTAAAGCGTAGAAGTTGAAAACAATAAAATTTTTAAGCAAGCAATGATTATAATTATTAAAAATTATTTATTCCAATTTAAATTTGCTGTGTAAATCGCTTTTTTATGCGAAAATTCTTTGAAGTATTTTAAAAAGTGCTTTTGAGAGAGCAAAAGTTAAAACAGTTAGATTTTAAATGAAACTATATTTTTGTTAAAGAAAATTGTTCAAATTATGAAAAAATATATAGATATATTTGCATATTGAAATAAAAGCAAAAATGCTGTGAAGCGCTTTTCTAAATAGAAAAAATACTTTTAATACTAACTGCAAAAAGACAATATCAATTTCTAATTAAAACAATAAATTTAAAAGAAAATACTATAAATTTCACTTATTACATATCAAATTAAACTCGCCGTCTATAACTTAAAGTGCTGCGCAAAGCACTTTATATTCTAAAAACAGCTGTCGGCTGCTTTCAAATTGCTCTGCAGAGCATTAATTTTGCTTTTTACTATTAGAAATATTAAAACTGTCTAGAATTGCAATAACAACCTTCATAAAATAAACTATAATGTAACACAATAAACAAATTGCAATTTTGACGAAATTACCAAATCAATGTTTTTAATATTTTGCAGTATAAATAAAAAAAATTAAAAAAAAAACCGACTGCAAATTGGGAGCAAGTTTACAAAGCTGCTGTTTGCGCTCAAATTCTAGTTTCAACAAAACAACGATGGACAACAAAAAATGGGTCAAGTTTATAATAAGCTGCAAAACTATAGTATTTTTTCTGACAACTTCTTTTATTTTTTATAGCTTTTTTATTTTTTTATAACTTTTTTTATTTTTTTTGCTATTCGAATTTATATTTTTTTTTATATTTTTCTTAATTTATTTTTGCTTTATTTTTTTTACTTTGATTTTTTTTCATACACTTAATTTTGTTAATATTTTATTTGTAAATCAGAACAATCAGCAAATATCAATAGCAAAACAAAAACACAAACAAAATACGGAAATCAGTGTATTCAAGAAATTGCGCAAAATTTTATTAAAAATTAAATTTCAACGCTTTTGCATGTCAAGCATTTTGTGGACCACATAATAATTAAGTAATCGGCTATGTTACAAGTTGGCCATTATTTGTGTTAATGTGTGTGGCTTAAATGTACTTGAAAAAAAATGCGATTATGTCAATTTAAAACAGGTGTTAATTTTTTTTTTTACTTTTAGTTTTTAGATGGTTTCTTTCGTTCATTTCTTATAGCGATGCGCAACATTAAAATGTGCTGCGGTGGCAGCAATTTTTTTACTTTTCGAAAAGTTTTTTTTTTTAACAACATGTTGTATGTACATTGAGCTGTTGTCAACAGGAAAAATATTAATAAAATACAATTTGCGTGAGTTTTTGAAGCGTGCAAAGTCAATGTTTTTGCAAAGAAAAAAAAATCGATAAAATTAAAAAAAAAATACAAAGTTTTTAAAGCACATCATCTTTTGCAGCCGCCTTTTTGAGTTATTTTTGCATTTTTTTTAATTTTTACAATTTTTATTGCTGCTTTTTGCCAAGTGTCTGCTGTGGCAGTCGCTGTGGCCGGCTGCGCTTGCCTGCCTTCCTTCATTGGCGGTTCCAGCGCTTGAGTGGCTTAATGACAGTATTGGCTGATTGAGAGGCATTAAGCCACGGCAAGTTGCGCCTAAGTTGAAGGCGACGGGGCGGCTGTCATTGCTGATGACAAGGCGGCGGTTTTTGGAGGCGCGACAACATGAAGCAGGCAACATTTTCAAATAATCAAATGTAATAAAAATGTAAAAAATAAAAAATAAAATTGCAAAAACTTAAAGTAAAAGTAAAGTACTGTAAAAATAATAATTATAAAATAAAAAATAATAATTTCAATTTATATTTCTTCTATTACAAACCCAGAAGATGGATTTAGATTTATTAGATTTAGTACGATTTGATTTCCTAAAGGTGCAATTTTTGGAATTTAGAATTTTGTCAAAAATTAAATTTTTTGTAGTGGCTATATATAGTATAAAAATATATTAAAATTATAAAAATAAATATATTTCAAAATTTCAAAAAAAGAATAATCACAAAACTTGCAAAACTTTTTAAATAGTTAATTGCAAAAAAATAATTCGCTTCACTCAGCAAATTCCAAAATCAATAGTTAAACACCCTCGCATTATTTATACAAAAAAATTTAAAAAAAATTCAATAAAAATGCAAACAAATTTTTGCATTTAAAGAAACAACTGCTTAATAAATCCGCAACATGTTTACAAAACATTTAAGAGTACCAAGAATTGAAACGATATTTTTTATGCGATTTTTTCCATTTTTCATTTTGCCGACGGCAAAACACAAGTACCACGAAATTTTGCATGAAATTCAATATAAACAAATAGAGTTAGTTGGCTGGCTACAGCAGAGGCTACAGATAGTTGAGAATTAATTAGTGATGATTTCAAACATTTATAGACAGCTATCAATAAAAATCAGCAGAATGCGATTCCATGGAAATAGAGATCAAGCAGAACCAAAAAGAGTTAAAATAAAAAACGAAAAACAAGACATAAAAAAGGAAAAAGCAAGAAATAAAAAACGAAAAAGCAAGAAATAAAAACTGAAAATGCAATTGAAAAACTAAAAAAAGTGCATAGAAAAAACTAAAAAGCAAATATAAAAACTAAAAAGCAAATATAAAAACTAAAAAGTAAATATAAAACCTAAAAATCAAAATAAAACCTATAAAGAATGCAAAAACTTGCAGAAAAAGAATCAGCAAGCACTACAAAATACAACATAAATCAGCCAAGCACCCCGTACAAAGCATGATTTCTTGGAATAATCATCATGTTGTCGATCTTCGCAAATATAAGATCGCTCAATAATAAAAATAATCATAATACACATATAAAATGCTGAAGCTTAACGAGTATTTGATTATTTATTAATGACACGATTGAATTGAATGAATGAAGGAAGGCATAACGCAGGTTTTTTTACTAAAAGGTTTTTTTTACACAAATGTTTTTTAGATGTTTAGCTGGTTAACAATGCGTTGAAACTAAGCTGTACGAAAAGCAAAAAAAAAAGTATTCTATTGATGAGCCAGAGCTTAAGCTAATTGTCTTGAATAAGAAGACAAACAGTAAAAAAAACAGTCAATTATTTGCTTTTGATGAGTAAATTTTGTAGAAAAAGAAATTATTATTGATAGAGCAGTAAATAGAAAATAATGCAGTCAATAAATATGAGTAATAACTGCTTATTTTATGCTATTTAAAAATGCGGAAGCAGCTGCGACTATAGCTATTATACAGAAAATGTGCTGCGTACAGCACTTTTTAAGCTATATGACTAAATGTCAATATATTTAATATTTTTTGAAATATTTAAAACTAAAAAGTGAAATAAGCTAAGTAATTTAGTAGCTTAAAACTAAAATAAAAATATTTTTTATTGATTAATTAAAAATTATATTTTTATATTATAAGTTTTTTCTTTAAGTAATTTTTTATTATAATACAATTTAATGTGCCTATATTGTAGCTATTTGAATTCGACATTATGATTTTAATAAATTTAATAACGAAGTTGAGAAAAATCAAAGAGATTTAAATGTGCTGTCAAAAACACATTAAAATTAAAAAGTGCTTTATATGTACGTTTTCAATGATTTTTATATGTAAAAAAACTAAGTAATTAATATTGAAATTAGCCAAGATCAGAATCTAAATAATTTCGTGGGTTTAATTAAAAATAAAAATATTTTTATGTAAACGAAAATAAAAATTATATTTTATAATTATAATTTTATTTATAATGCTATTAAGTATATAAGTAGCTATTTCATTTGAACAACAAAATTTTAAAAAACCTAATTACTATGTTTAGAAAAATCAAACCAATTTGTATGTGCTACCAAGAGCACATTTTTTTTTTTGAAATATAATTTTCAACCGCAAAACAAAGTCATTTTAAAATTAGAAAAAAACGCATTTTAAACACAAAACTGCCAGACACAATTGCATACACTAAACTGCTCATAATTAACTTCAAAAAGCAGCATCTTTGGCACAGCCAAAGTGGGAAAAACCAAGCGAGCAACTTGACTCCGAAACATTCTGGAACAGCAGCAGCAATTTTGGAGTGCAGCCAATATGTCTGAGCGGCAGAAATTATGCACAAATATAAATAAAATAAAACATTTAAAAATAATATAAAAAAAAACTATATCGGGTTGTAACGCGGTAAAAATAACGAAAAACTTATTTTACAACTTAATGCTTGATTTTTTAAAAAGTAGTTGTTCTATTTTAATAATTTAAGTGTCATTTGAAAGCTACATAAATTGTTAATAAATGTTAGCAAAATTAGCTAAATCGTATAGAAATTAATAGCTATAGCTAACTTTATGTGAAACAATATTTGTTAAATTTGATAATTCACTTTTTATGTCTGCCACAACAACGATATCTATGTTAAAAAAAAGAAAACGCAAAAAATTAAAAATAAAGCAAAGACCTCTTTTCATGTCTAGACACTGCAATTGCAACTTCAAAAATAATTTTCAAACAAATTGAGTTGGAAACGCAATGAAATCGAGTTAAATGAGCGAATGCTGTCCTGCTTCGTCTAGAACCGTCAAATGTCAATTAATAAATTGGTATTTTTAGCATTTTGTTTTAAATTATATTTTTAATTGCTTATTTTTAACTTTTCAACTTTTTAACATTTAACTTTTTGTAATTTTTATCTTTTTAATTTATTGAAATTTTTTATATATTTTTCATTTGATTAATTATTAATTTTATTTAATTAGTTTTCGCCGACCATGATGTCATTAGCTCGATTGGCGTTGAAATAATCAACAAATGTGAAAATCGATTTAATCGTTTTTAATAGTTTTATTTTGAAAACATTTCAATGAATGCAATTATTATAGCCAACACGCAGGCAGTTATTATTAACTCTAACTATTTGTTGAATTTGTTTATTGAATTTAACAGCTATTAATGCGTCGAGAAAAAATTTAATTAAACACTTGTCATATTTGTTAAAATTACTAAGTCATAGGCTGGTAAAAGCACTTTGAAAATGAGCTTTTTCTGAATTTTTACATTTAAACACACTTTTACAAATTTGTTTAATTTTCTACATAAAGTTAATGTCTTAATGCATATTTAATTTAATTAAACTCAATTCAAATTACTAAGCAACCATTTAAAACCCTTTATAAAGCCTTTTTTTAAATTGTTTAAACTTGATTGTAGCATTTTCTATTTAAAAATAGCTTTTGTTATTTTTTAAACAGTTTGTAGTTTATTTCTAAGACTCCAAAAACCTCCTACAGCCGTTATGAAACCATTATAAAACCCTAAAATAGCTTTAACACTATATCAAATTAGTTGGCGACTATTTAAAACTCTTTCAATTATGATACAAACTCTTTACATTTTTTAAGTATAGTTTGCAATTATTTTAAACTGTTGTGTGTTTTTCTAAAGCCTATAAACACTTTGTAAAACACTTATAAAATCTTTAAAATGTTTTTAATGCTATTTCAAAGCCTTTGCAATTAATTTTAAACTGTTTGCATTTTGATACAAACTCTATGCACTTTTTCAGTAGTTTCTGCAACTTCCTAAAATTGTTTATAACTTCTAAAACCTTCTGAAAAACCTTTTGAAACCTTTATAAAACTTTTAAAAGTTTTTTAAACCTAATTGAAATTATTTAGAAACTGTTTGCAACTTAATACACTGTGTTTAGACTTTTTTGCTGCTTTTTAAAACAATTTGTAAATTTTATAAAGCCTTTAAAACACCTTTACAGATTTTTAAATGCGCTTGAGAACCTTTTAAAACCTCTTTAGAGCTTTTTAAAACCTTTATAGCACCTTTTAAAACCTTTCAGCAGCTTTTAAACTTGTTCTACGCACTTGTTGTTTTTGCTGTTACACTTAACCTATTATATTCCAATGTGGTTGGTTGGTTGGGTGTTGCTTGCTTACCTGTTGCCAAAATTGTGCCAATAGGTAGATTTGCTCCTTTTTAAATAACCAATCCATTGATTGAACAGCCGTCAAATCCATATCGGCTGTTCCGGCTGTTTGTGGCAATGTTGGCTGCATTCGGCTCGGCTGCTGTTGGCACGTTAACCAAGTTGTTGTTGTTGCTGGTGATGCTGCCAATGTTGCTGCTGTTATTGTTGTCGTTGTTATTGTTGCTGTTGTTAACAACAAAACACGCTACAAACTAAAACGCAGCAACAGCTTTAGTTGTGAGCAACAATTGCTAGTTGTTCTTAAAATGTTGCTCGTTTTTTAGAAATTTTAAAATAATTTTCTTAAAAGTTTAAAGACTTTTAGTTTTTTAAAAAGCACATAATATGTTTTTGTTTTTTGTATTTCTTTAAATTGCTGTTATTTGTTGCACTTTGTTGTTGTTGCTTTAGGCCAATTGAAAGTTCAGCATCTTCACACAAAAATTTGATTTTTTCTCCGTAAAAAATAAATTTAAAAATTTTTTAACACTTGCTGCCAAAACAAAAATCAGCTGCTGCCTTTTGTTGTTGCTGTTGTTGCATTTTTAATACTTTTTGGCAGAATACATTTCTTTTTAATATTTGTGGCACTTTCTAAATTTTGATTTAGAAATTTTTGTTTTTCATTTTAATTTTTCATATACACGGTGTTGTTGTTGTCATGCACTTTGACACTTAGTTAATTTTTGCACAGTTTTTTTTTTTAATTTTTATTTAAATTTTAATTTTAAAATAATTTAATTATATTCTTAAATTATTTTTTTTTATTAAAAACGCGTCGCGTAATTATTTTAATATTATGTAGTATTTATTTTTTAATTAATTAATTTTTACGCTGTTGTCTGCTCAACATTATTCAAGTCAAGCGGCACAGACAGACAGTCAGTCAAATCGTTTATTTTGTTTTTTTTTCTTCTTTTTTCTACTTCAGAGACAGTCAACGCAACGCTCTAATCTAATAAGATGTTGCCTGTCACGAATTCAGCTGATGACTGAACAAATCGAACTCAAACGCAATACACACAACCCTCCGTTAAGCGCAAGAAGAAGAGGAGACGACCGACAACGACGTCGCAGTCGACAATAACGTTGTTGCGCTCTTTGTGCTGCTGCCACCGTCGGTCGTCGCTCACCTAACAACCCAACAGCAGCAACAACAACAACCCATCGCACCACAAAAACCGTTTTTTTTTGTTTTTGCCTGATTTTTACTCAGTTCATTCGCTTTGGTCTTCGATGGTCTGCTCTTTTACTTGGCTTTTAAAACACGTTGCGCTCTCATTACTCTCAACACTCTGTGTAATGCTCTCTGTGTTGAATACTCTTGTGTTTGTCATTATCATCATTGTTGTTGTTGTAATTATATTGCTTCGATTTTTACATTTTTCTTCGATTTTCACTGTGAGTTGTTGTTGCCCACCCCCCGCACAGACAGCAACCTGCTGCGCTCAGTCGCTGTTCTGCCTGTCCGTCTGTCTGTCTGCGCTCAGTCGTTACTCTGTTATTGCTCAGTTGACGCTCTCTTCGGAATCGGAACGCCAACGCAGCGCATCCCATCGTCGTTTGCTCTGGCAATTCATTCATTTATTTATTTATTATATCATTTTTCTGCTCTGCTCTTTTTTATTTGCCATTTCGTTCTGTCGCACATTGTCGTAATCAAGGCGCAAAATAAAAAAATAAAAACAAATAAAAAATCAAATAAAAAATAAAAGAAAAAAAATGTGGAAATCATTTTTATATGCGTTTCGATTTCGATTTTCCCGTCGTCGTCTTCTTTGCAGCGTTGGATTTTTTATTTTCTTTATTTATATTTTTTTTCTTTTATTTTCTTTATTTATATTTTTTTCTTTTATATTAAATTATTTTTATTTTATTTTTTGCTTTTATTTATTTGTTTTCTTTTCTTCTTTTCTGGTTATTTCCTTTCTTTAGTATTGAGTGAAAAGGTTTTTGTACGACTATGTGTTGTGGGTTGTGGGTGTTTTGGGGGAGTTGGCTCTAAAGATATCCGGAATTATAAATCCCATATTTAAGTTGTATGCATTCAATTGGGAAGTAGCAAGTGTTATTGCGAAAACTTGGTAATATTTGAATTGAAAATTTAATTTATAAATTTCTTCATAATTTTCTTTATCATTTCTTTTATAATCGCCTTTATAATTTTCATTGAAATTCCATTTATTATTTTATTATATTTTTTTAATTAATATTATATTAATTATTTTTATTTTACTTTTTAATTTTCATTATACATTTCTATATTTTCTAAAATTATCTTAATAATTTTCGTTTTAATTTACTTCATATATGTCTCTTTAATTTTCTCTAAAATTTGTATTAATTTTCTTAACAAATTTTGTTTTTTTTTTGTTTTACAAAGTTTTGAATTTAGTTTATTTTTTTATTTATAAATTTTAATTATAATGTTCATTATAAATTTCTTTTTCTTTATAATTTTCTTTATAATTTTCTTTATAATTTTCTTTATAATTTTCTTCATAATTTTCTTTATAATTTGATTATAATTTTCTCTATAATTTTCTTTCAAGTTTTATAATTTCATTTATAACATGCTTTTTAATTTTCTACATAACTTTCTTTATACATTTTTCATAATTTTCTGCTTTATTAACTTTATAAATTTCTATATAACCCTTTGTAATTTGCTTTTTAATTTTCTATATAATTTTCTTTACAACCCTCTTTATAATTTTCTTTATAGTTTTCTTTATAATTTTCTATATAATTTTCTTTAAAAAAGTCTATATAATTTTCTATATAAATTTCTTCATAATTTTCTTCTTTATAATTTACTTTTTAATTTTCTATATAATTTTCTTTACATATTTCTTAATAGTTTTCTTTGTAATTAACTTTATAATTTTCTACATAATTTTATTTAAAAATTTATTATAATATTCTTTATATTTTTCATTTTCTAAATAATTTACTCTATAGTTTTCTAAAAATTTCTTAAAATTGGTTTATAATTTGCTTTATAATTTTGTTTATAATAATTTATATTATAAATATTTATTTATTATACATAAATAAAAGAATTATATATATTTTTGCTGATATGGTATTTGATCAGAAATTACTAAATCTAATTTTATTTAAAACTCTTTTTATACGTTTTTTAAAAATTTTATATGTTCTTCGAAACGCAAGTATTGGGAATTTCACGATTTTTGTTTTAATATTTTAAAGTATTTATATATTTTGCAAATTTTTATTAATGCCTGATTTAAAAAAAGTGTTATTTTCGTATTTTTAAATTTGTGAAATTTGCATTTTTAATATTTTTGTATAGCAATAAAAATAAAAAAAAAATTAGTAAACTTTGGTAGTTAAAAATAAAACATGATAGCCATTTAAAGAATTTCTTATAATATAATACAAAATAATTTTAAAAGTATGAATAAATAATATAATATATATTTTTTAAAATAAAATTTTCATTTTTTCAAAAACTGATTTTTTAATTTAATATTTTTCATAAAACCATTCCCTCGTTTTTTAAAATGTTCTTTATTTTAATCAATTTTGGTTCAGTTACGTTCTGAAATTAATTTTTGTTCGAATTTCCAATTTTGAACAACAAAATTCGAATAGAATCTGTTTTATAGAACCTGAACGAATTGAATTCGTTTGAAATACGTGTATTTTGTATTGAAAAACAGTAAAAAATCTAATTTGCATTTTAAATAAAAATAATAAAATTTTATATTATCAAATATTTTAATTAATAATAAATATACAGAAAAGAGAATAAATTTATTTTTAACTCAATCAAATTTCACCACACTACGTTGTATAGTTTGAGCAACATTTCCCCTCATTATCCTTCCACTGAGCACAATCAAAGTACTGAGTATGGTAAAGGTCCTGCCAAACACTCAATGCTCATCGTAGAATTTGAGTGATTTTCAGTAGAAGATTTTAGGATTTTTTTTTTTAATTAAATTTTTAAAATACAACTTTTAAAATTAAATTTTTAAAATAGAATTTTTAAACAATTTTAAAATACATATTAAAAAATGTCTTTTATTTTGAATTTAAAAAAATAATATATCTTTATAAATTTTTTATTTATTTAATTCATTTATTTTTATGGTAGTGTAAACGTAAATTGTTACTTTAAACCTGTGTAACATCATAATATGTTTATAAAAACCAGTTGGGAAGGTTAGAACACATGGGAAATTTTAAAGTAGGGACATTTTATACTAGGTGTTATTATGATAGTTAGGATTATCAAAATTATAGTCGGTCAAAGTGGTGGGACCTATAGTTTATTACCGAATCCGAACGGCCGGTGAGAGCTTTTCATAGGCAATGTTTTTACTCTCGGAGGTTTGCCATTTACTGCCGAGAGGTAGCGCGGTATAGAAAAATGTTTCTATGAAAAGATATTGTTAGCCCAAACCCAGGCTTGAACCGGGGACCTTTCGGCTCGCAGTCCAACGCACTAACCACTGAGCTACCGCGGTCTAAGCCGACTATAAATATCATATGTGTGGTTACCATTCAAAGTGGTATATAGGTCACCAGGGAATATGAATCCTTAAAATAACTACAAACTTTCAATCGCTGAAGAATTTCCATACATTTGATACCCATATTTACAAATGGGTAGGTGTACCGAAATTCTATTTTATTTTTTTGGGAACCGCAAGTCATTTCGAGGGAAAACATTATTTTCATGTATTTGTATATTTTCATGTCAATATATATTTGACCAAAAACAGTTTACCTAAGCACGTATACAGTAAAATTGAGCTGTAGATGTAAGTTTTATATGAGGTATTTGAATATAGATGGTTATATCACAGGTCACAATGGACCGATCTAGCCAATTTCGCACAGGAGATCATGCTGATCAAGAATATATATACTTTTATATACTGCTTCCTTCTGGGTGTTACAAACGGAGTACCAAACTGAATATACCCTTTCACTCTTAGCGTAGGGTATAAAAATTGGACTCACGATATCCAAATTTGATTTGATCGATATCAGTGTACTTTGAACTAATGCATATAAAGATAAATTGACAAATACTTAGGTCCAGTTTTTCAGTGCATGTTGAAACTTAGTTAGCTTTTCTACTTATGTTAAAATCTATAGTTCCTAATCAAAAAGGACGAAATTTAATAGACCGAAAGACAATCTATAGTCAATTAATATGACATATTAAATATTTGAATTATGTTTACTATAGACGAAATCATATCAAGTTAAACAAAGTTAAATTTGAAATGTGACTGAAAAACGCGTCCTTAATATGCTAAAAACTTAAGATTAACCAATTCGAATATAACAAAAGTTTGATTAATCAATTTTGCACAATTTTATATTACTATATTGGATTTTTGTTGAGATTAACTTCAGTGAGTTTTAAATATTGATTTTAAGTAAAACATTCGAATATTTATAATAAAGAGAAAATATCTAACTTTAAACTATTGTTAATTTTGTAATATAAAAATCTATTTTTTTTTTGTTTAATTTTGATTACGGAGAATACTAATTCTTTAAAATTGAAATTAAAAAACAGGTTTTTATTTTTAGAAGATACCACGTGTTCTCTTTATTCATTTTGTAATTTTAAGGCCCATTTTCTATATTGAGTAATTTTTTTTTTATAATTCAAAAATCAGTTGTGACGTAGATCAGTTTTTGGACAGTTCCATGGACAGTTCCAGGGGGGCGATCTGGCAAATATTATTCGTTTTTCGTCACTCTCCGTTAATTTAGAAGGGTTTATCATTTTTTTTATATTTTTTATTTCGAGCGGTACCTTATAACTTTAGCCACATTTTATTGTTTTTTTAGTAATTAGCAAAAGTTTGATTATACCATTTTTAAAATTTTGATGTTACTATATTTCAGTTTTGGTGCGACTTGTGACTGATAGTTTTATGTAAAATTTAAGTAAAATATTCAAATATACATACACCATAAAACGTTTCTGACGAAATCGTATTTAAATTTGTTTTTACACCCTACACTAAAAGTGAAAGGGTATATTCAGTTTGGTACGCCGTTTGTAACACCCATAAGAAAGCATCTCCGGTATGGAAAAGTATATTCTTGATCAGCATGACCTCCAGAGTCGATTTAGCGATGTCCGTCCGTCCGTCCGTCCGTCTGTCTGTCTGTCTGTCTGTCTGTCTGTCTGTCTGTCTGTCTGTCTGTCTGTCTGTCTGTCTGTCTGTCTGTCTGCCTGTCCGTCTGTCTGGTGAAATCACGATTACAGAAAAAATAGAAGAGCTAGAGCAATGAAACTTTAGATTTAGATTACTTATATATCTAAGCTGTCTGAACAATGATCGGTCTATTGTGATCGGTCTATTGTGATCTGAGAACCGACCACTTATGTTCAAATACCTCATATAAAATTTATATCTGCAGATCAATTTTACTGTATACGTGCTTAGGAAAACTTTGTTTGGTAAAATATATATTGACTTATGCTCAAATACATGAAAATAATGGTTTCCGGCGAAACGAGTTGTGGTTCCCAAAAAAAAAATCGAATTTCGGTACACCTACCCATTTGTAAATATGGGTATCAAATGAATGGAAATTCTTCAGCGATTGAAAATTTGTAGTTATTTTCAGGATTCGTATATCCTGGTGACCTATATACCACTTTTAATGGTAATCACACATATGTGCAGGATATTTATAGTCGGCTTAGACCGACTATAATTTTGAAATCCTAACTATCATACTAAAACCTACTTTAAAATTTCCCATGTGATCTAACCTTCCCAACTGGTTTGTTTTCTGTTCCAGAAATTTATGTAAATAATAAAAATATATGAAAAGTGAATGTGAATTTTAGACTACTATCAGAATCGTATTTAAATTTCAATTCGAATAAATATGTTTCCGGCTGTGTCATAATTTGATTTTTCAATAAAAAAAAACCTTTTTTTCAATGGAATTCAAACAGTTCAAGTTTTTGAAACGATTTCTACACGATTTATCTAAACAAAATTTTAAAATTATTTTTATACCATGTTTTATAAATTTCTAAGTACCTAATTTAATAAGAAAATTTGAATTTATTAAAACTTACCTTTTATCCATATTTTTTAAAACTTATACAGACATTTATATCGCATCCAATGGCTACCTCAGTGCGCCGCTCTTTTTTTTTTTTTTTAATTTTCCAACCATATATGAATTTTCCCACACTCTGCCATTAGTACAACAACTTTTCCAATCGCACCAATCGTACGTTTTTAAATGCTTTCAATTCTGCTTTTCTTGCGAACACGTACGCAGTTTGATTTTTTTCTTTTGCCTTTTTCGTTTTTCTTTTTCATTTTTCTTTTATACTTTTGCACATTTCTTGGCCCCAGCCTCAAGTACCCCCTAAGCCCACGCCCGCCCTGCGCAATTCCCAAACAAAAACAACAACAGCAACTGCTCGGTGACGACGTCGACAACGACGACAAAGACCAGCAGTCGACCGAGCGACCCATCCAGTCATCCATCAGTCTCTTCGCATGTGTATTCATTCATCCATCGATTGTCAATTACGTCGAGCACATTTGCTGCATGTGTGTGGAAATGAGAGCGCAACAGCCGAAGCGCACCATAGCCGCTGCCTCCACGTGCGGCGCTCGGCCCCCTCTCGCAGGCGTCCCACAACACAGAGTGCGCAAACTGGGCGCCTTTGCTGGCTGGGTCGAGGCTCGTGGTTGGAGCGGTCCTACTGCCGCCTTTATGTGGAGCATTTTTACAACAATAAAAACGTTGATTTTTCTATATTTTCTTTTGCTTGACTGGGGCTGTCTGTCTGTCTGTTCGTCCGTCTGTCTGCCAGTCTTCTCCGATACCCACTTCGGCTTTGTTTATTTTTTGGTGTAACAGAGAGCGCATCGAGCGCAAATGAAGAAAACCTTCGGATGCTACTGTTGTTGGGTGCCGCTTCTCGGGGGTCGGTCGCACATTGTTGGGGCTGCTGCTGCAGCAGCTGGAGCATCTGATGAAGAAGCAAAATAAAGAAAAAAAATGAAAATCACAAAAAAGAGTAGTAGAAAAAAGCAGTATAAAAATAATAAGTTCATGTTCTTGTGTGAACTTTTTTTTGTATTTTAAATACTTTGCCATTTGTAGGTACTATGTAAGAGCTGCCACATGATTAAAAGAAACATTTTCATAAAAAAAATTAAAATATAATGTTAAAAGCCAAAACTTACTATAAATCTGTTAAATTACATGATCTAGTATAATATATACAATATGAATAAAAATAATTTAATTTTTATAATATTTTATTTTTTAATAATTAACTTTCGATCGAAATTCAAATATTTCACATCAAAAATCGTTTTGAATTCGTTCTAAAAAAAATTCAACTACTTGCATTCGAATGAATTTTATATCGGGATGGTCCAACTTCGAATCAAAATTATATCAAATCTCTGAAATTGGATTTAATTAAAAAATACAAGTATATCAGTCGAATTTAATTCTTTCCAGTTCAGTTGAACGGTTTTTGTGGTCAAATATTGTAATTCGATCGAATATGAATTTCCGAATCTTAAACAACTAAAAAAAAAATTAGATAGAATTTTAATTTTAATAAAATTTCAATTTGTAGTGGAAAAATGCGGAAATATTTTCTTTTTGAAGAAAAGAAGACAGTTCTGAAAATTATATTGAGTTGAATAATTTCAAAACAAAAAACAATTTGAATTAGTTAAACATTTGTTTAAATGATTTGAAATTGAATTGACAACTTTTTTTTTGTACTGAAAAGTCTATTACTAGAATATTTAAAATCAAATGCAATCGAAATTATTGAACATTTATTTTAATTTCGAAGACTTCTTCTAACTAAAAACTTAAATAAATTTTTTGGAAAAATAGATAAAATTACTATTAAAAAAAAATAGCAAAAATTATTATTGTTACCCAGTAAATTGTATTTTAAAGTTCGCATATGAAAATCAAAGTGAAAAAACTCATATTAAAAGTATTCATTCAGAATGTCCTGATTTTTGAACATATGTATTGTAAAAACTAAATGTTAAATTTGAATTGAAATTTGATATTTTGAAATACCATATGCCGATTTGATCATTTTGAGAAAAACATAAAATAATTTTTTATCAAAATGTTTTAGCCCCGACGTTTCCCTAACATAACACACATTTTTATAAATGTATTTCATATTATAAATTTTCAATCTGTAATTTATATAATAAATTATATAATATTAATTTTACTACAGCATATTTTTGTTTCATATTTGTTTCATATTTGTGTAGCCGCGGTAGCTCAGTGGTTAGTGCGTTGGACTGAGAGCCGAAAGGTCCCCGGTTCAAGCCTGGACTGGGGCTAACAACATCTTTCATAGAAACATTTTTCTATACCGCGCTACCTCTCGGCAGTAAATGGCAAACCTCCGAGAGTAAAAACATTGCCTATGAAAAGCTCTCACCCGCCGT
The DNA here is from genome assembly GCA_951804985.1 of Dryomyza anilis. NCBI lineage: Eukaryota > Metazoa > Arthropoda > Insecta > Diptera > Dryomyzidae > Dryomyza > Dryomyza anilis. The sequence goes on along the minus strand of OX638130.1, from coordinate 3,807,762 downwards.
TCGGATTCGGCAATAAACTAATAAATGCCAATTAGGTAATATTTTATAAACTTTTTAACAGAAATTTAAATAACCCAGGATTTATTTTCTTATCTCGAAAGTCCCGGGATTGTCAAAATACATAGTTGACACCAAAGGTATGAAACCCAATCAAAAGTATCGAACTACATTATAAACTGATTTTTATATATTGTATTAAGAACTTAAAATATGAAAGATATGCATTTCTATTACTCGATAATGTGACGTTTATTTAAAAAGTACTTCTCTTTATAATACTCTATTTAAAATTATATCAGTAACCGATTTTTGTTTTAAACATTAGAATATCAATTGAAAAAAAAAGAAATTTAATCATTTTAAAAGAATTAAGTAAATTTTAATATCTTTCTGCGATAGTTATTTTTTTAATCTTTATAATTTAAAAATGTAGATAATTTATGAGTCCGACAAATAAATTTTTGTATTATTAATATTATAAACTGTATAAAGTTTTCCTTATTTCGAAACTTCAAAAATGTTGAATTTAACATTTAGATAATTTTCGAAATTATAAATTTTTAACGATCTTTTTTAATATATTAATTTTTTTTACGATTAAAGGTCCAACTAAGGGTGTGTGCGAGCTCGACTAAAATGCTTTTCAATTTAGCAAATTTTCGAGCAAATTAAATTGAACTAAATTGGATGACAGCAATCGATTTATTAGGGACTTTCACAATTACCGGTTACCAAATGGCGATCCTATGAAAACCCGTACAATTTAGTTTTGCCTTCAATTTAGTCGACACCCAAAATATATAACCTTTTTTATATTTTAATTTTTGTTATGTCCAATATTTTTCTATAAATTACATGGGGCCTATAACCTAAGAAATGCCTGAAATTAAAAAAAGTAAAAATCAAGAAAAACATGATCACAAATTAAATTTCTTAATTTGCACAAAGTCCGGTAAAACTGGAAAACTCCGACTATAATCTAATGACAAGAAAATTGCATAAGTTCGATGGGTTCCCTAAAAAAAAATAAAGAGAGAAAGCAGCAGGAACAAGAGCGCGACACGGCACAGCATGACAGCAAAATACAACAATGAGACACAGAGCGGCGGGTCAGGCAGCCTAATGAAGGAAAACAAGTGTTTGGTGGAAAATAAATGAGAAATGCATGTGAAAAGCAGAAAACAAGCGACAGAAACGAAAATCTAAACCAAAACAAACAAAATTACGTTGTATGTGTTTGGCAGAAGTGAGGTGGGAGAGAGGGAGTGAGTGAGTGAGCAAATGAAGCTACGAAGTGGAAGAGGCCCACTGAGAACGAGACTAATAGAGAACGTGGCTAACAAAGAGCACGCAATGTAATAATGAGAATGAGTGCAATTTTGTGGTATTAAATTCGAAATTCTATGTTACAATCACTCAATGCTGCAACGCGAGGAGTTGAGGAATGAGCTGGCAAATGAAACAAGAGTTTCGTACAGTGAAAATGTTAATATCAAATAGATAAATAATTAAAATTGTAAAATAGAGATTAATTATTTTTAAATTGATTTTTAAATTAAGGTAAAAAAAAGTAAATTTTGAATAACACGACAAAAAAAGTTTGGATAAAAATAGTGATAAATTGTATTTGAAATGAAAATTCGAATTTTAGTTTAAATTACATTTTTATAAAAAAAAAAAATTTTTTGGTGAAAATTTAAATTTTTAGTGAAAAATATAAATTTAGTGAAAATTTTAATTATTAGTGAAAAATATAATTTTTAGTTAAAAATTTAATATTAGTTAAAAATCGAATTTTTAGTTAAAAATTGAATTTTTAGTTAAAAATTGAACTTTTAGAGAAAAATTGAATTTTTTTGTGAAAAATTGAATTTTTAGTGAAAAATTGAATTTTTAGTGAAAAATTAAATTTTTAGTGAAACATATAAGTTTAGTGAAATTTTAAATTATTAGTGAAAAATATAATTTTTAGTTAAAAATTTAATATTAGTTAAAAATTGAATTTTTAGTTAATAATTGAATTTTTAGTTAAAAATTGAATTTTTAGTGAAAAATTGAATTTTTAGTGAAAAATGGGATTTTTAGTGAAAAATTGAATTTTTTAGTTAAAAAATTAATTTTTATTGAATATTTTTATTTTTAGTGAAAAATGGAATTTTTAGTGAAAATTTTAATTTTTAGTGAAAAATTGAATTTTAAGTGAAAAATTGAATTTTCTGAAAAATTGAATTTTCAGCGACAAAATAAATTTTTAGTAAAAAATCTATTTTTAATTAAAATTTTAGTTTTTGGGCAAAAATTAAATTTTAATTGAGAAATTTAAGTTTTAGTAATAATCGAATTTTTAGTGAAAGTGATATTTTAGTAAAAATATCAATTTTTAGTGAAAAATTGAATTTTAGTAATTAATTGAATTTTTAGGAAACATTTTTTAGTGAAAAATAATTTTTTTAGTGAAAAATTAATTTTATTAGTGAAAAATTAAATTTTAATGAAAAATTAAATTTTTAGTGATGAATTAAATTTTTAGTGATAAATGAAATTATTAGTGAGAAATTTTAATATTTTTTAAAATTACTTCAACACTTTTTTATCAATGAACGTTCTCTCCATCCCATTATTCATTCTCCTCATTGCACTCTCTCCCAAAATTGCATTGCTGTTCATTCTCTCTCTGTTTGTGCTCTGTGCGCTGTTCACTGCTTTGTCGCCCAATTTTCGATAATTCGCACAATAAAACAAAACGTAATAAAATTCGTGCATGTGAAGAGCAGACGTCGCAGCAACAACAAATCGAAGAAAAAACAACAACGTACAACTACAACACCGGCAGCAACAACAACAAAAACAATAAACAGAACGAAATCCCATTTTAAGCCCCGCCCCATTCGATTGGCGAGCAGCGATTATGGTCACAGTCACAATTCAGTCACATACGTGTACAATAACAACAAGAAAAATAACAACAACAAACCAAGAAACACTAACAGCAGTAGAAGCAGCAGCAACAGCAGAAAGTGTCGCCTTTGCCTCAACGTTGTCGTTGTCGTCGTCGTCAACGTCGTTGTCGTTCGTTCGTGCATTTGCTTCGCCATTGAATTCGTTTGGTGTTGTTGCTGGTGCTTTTTTCTTGATATCGTTGAATTGTTTTTGTTGTTGGTTTTTTCTTTTTGTTGTTGTGTTTTTTATAACGAGTGCGAATCTAACGAAATGAGCGCCACTGAGCACGGTGTCGTCGGAGTGAGTGTGCGACGTACGGTGTTGCAAAGGTGGAAAAGAGCGCGCAGCAAGGCACAGAGTGCGTTGTGTTTTTGTTGTTGTTTGAAGGTGGTTTTTGTTGCTGTTGTTGTTGTACATCTTCTTCTTCCACTTGCTGTGATGATGGGTTTTCTTCTCATTTGATATATGTGAAATTATTGCGATTGAAATTATGATTTTTATATCATCTTCAGGTGCAAACGGCGACGCAGGCAGCAAAGTTGTCGTCGTTGGTGGTGATGGTGGCAGGTGAGACGACGGCGGCGGCGACTGTTGGAGCGAGAAAGCAGTTGATGATGATTAAAATGTTGATGACGCGCATTGATAACTGTGACATACAGGGTGGCGGTTTTTTTTTTTAATTTTAAAAATATTAAAAATAAATGTAAAAAATAACTAAATAAAAACCTCATAAAAATCACATAAAAATGTCGCATCAAATACATATTTCTTAAAGACAATGCGAATGCAATGCAAGTGGGTCATCGTTCTGTCACACACTCAATAAAAAAATTGTAAAAAAAAAAAAAAAAAAAAAAAAAAAAAATTCAGAAACCTCCGTATAACGTCTTAATTAAGTACCTCTCATTTTATGGCTACTTTAGTTTGCTCTGTTACATATAGAAATTATTTTAAAATAATTTTATGATTTTTTATGATCTTCATGCAATCTTATCACACAGCTGATCTTATTGCATTTTTATTTTTTGAAATTTATAATAAAAATATTTTTTATATAATTCCCACGTTGTATTTTTATAGCCCTGCGCATAATTAAGACCTTTCTAATTACATAAAAACTGTTTAAAAAGCATCTAGAACTTGAAATAACTGCAACTATAGCTTGAGCACATTTTGTATTAATCCAATTAATTTTTCTGAATGAGTTTTTGATTTGCCCACAATGATATATTTCGATAATTTCTGTGAAATGTTTTTTTTTTTTAAATCCTAAATGACCAATTCCAATGGTGCATCAAATATATACTCAAAATAATATCTAGGATATTTTACGAAATAATTGTTCGTAATTTTTAATTTCGTAACATACAGAAATAATTCGTAGAATACACAAAACATTTGTAATTTCTATTTTTTTCCCAAATTATTTTTTACGAATGATTCGTATATATTACGAATCAATATTCGTAAAATTAAAACAACAACAAAATTACGAATATTTCGTTTAAATAACGAAACTTTCATTATATTACACTGTGCGCACCCATTCTGCCACCAGAAATGAAAGTTACATATTCTTATGGATTTTGGCATTCTAAGACTAATGGCGTTTTCAGTATTTTCCATACACGTCAATTTCAAGGATATTTGACAAAAATGAAAAACCACGTTTTTGAGAATTCTATTGGTTGGTAAGCGTTGATTTTAATGTCAGACTTATTTTTATTTTATTCAAAACATGCATAACAGAACACAAATTATATGTACATATCAAGTTTTTAAATTCCTTTAACAGGACCTGAGATATGAAGCAAAAAGGACTCATTTTTAGGCTAAAAATAGACCCATTTTTGAGCATTTGTTTCTCAATATCCAGTTGAGCACCAGTCTTGTGCTTTGCATTATAACTTAGCAAATCTCATAGATTTCAATCCTGTTTTATTCAAAAAAATCGTAAACGTCAAAATTGGGCATACGAATTAAAAAAAGTGAAAAGTTTTAGAAAATAAAATAAAAATTATTATGCATAATAAATTCGTAGAAATATTATTAATTCGTATTTTTTTTACTCTTTTACAATATTATTGTGGTAAGGGAGATAGTTGGTATCAAATTCTTATGAATGAATCGCCATTTTCTTCGAGAGATTTTTATTTAATTGGTGTCGCGGGTGCAAATAGCTAGTTATAAATGTTTAAAATGTGTTCTGTGTTAGTTCAGTTTGTGTCAGAAGTTCAAATCATATCATATGATATCATATTTTTCATATTTTTATGAATCATCATTTTCATCGTCAGTTTTTTTTAACAAAGTATTCGTGTATTTTACGAAATATTCGTAAAATGTTTCATAGTTTAAAAAATGTACGAATGCTATCATCAAAAGTATGAATACTTTCGTAAAATGTACGAATAAATTCGTAAAAAGGTACACACATATTCAATAAATTACGAATTTCTCGTATTATTTACAAATGGCTCTCGATGATAAAATCTACGAATAGTTTCGTAAAGTAAGCAATTAATATACGTAATTTTATCATAAATGTACGAAAGTTATTTCGTGGATAAATTGCACGAATTTATACATAGAGTGATCTATCATTTTGCATTAAAAGAGTACAATGTAAATGGATTTTTATTGATTTTGGGGCAATATTTTAAAACAACTCATTTTCAGACCTCTTAAAAAATCTAGGGTAAAGTGGGAAATGTTAATAAAATTTCGCACTTTCCCAAAGCCAAAAAAAAAAAGAGTTGGGAAAATTAGGTCACATGGGTAAGTTCGGTCACATTGGGCGGATTTTTATAGTTGGTCGGTCCCGACTATGGATACCCTACACCTTTGGTGGGGATATTAACCCTCAGAATATTATTCATATATCAGGAATTTACGTCTTATATCTCCATAATTTAAAAAATTTATATAAAGTATAAAAAACTAAAAAAAAAAATTTGAAAAATATAATTGGGCGGACCACGCCTATATTTAAAATTTTGAAAGGCTAATATTTCATAGATTTGATTTTAATAATTTACGGATCAAATTTCCAATATGAAAACCCGGGAAATAATAAAAAAAAGTGGGCGGATCACGCCCATTTTTGGACCACATATTTTTAGGTGAATTCTAACAATACTTTTTAAATTTTATAACTATACCTTGAATACTTTTCGAGACATTAGTTCCGAAAGAGAAATATAAAAGTGACTTGTATGGGAGGTGGGCGTGTCCGTTGACCGATTTGGCTCATTTTTAAACTCAGTTCCTACTTTTGGCTAAAATATATTGAGACGAAATTTCATCGCATTCTAAACAGTATTTCTCAAGTTATTCTGTATTCGGACAGCAAGACGGACAGACAGACAGACAGACAGACGGACATGGCTAAACGGACTCGGGTAGTGATGCTGATCAAGAATATATATACTTTTCCATACCGGACACGCCTCCTAAGGTGCTTTACAATATATGCACAAAGTTAATATACCCTGTACCTCATAGGTGTAGGGTATAAAAACATGGTTCCCTGATTACCCCGACCATATTCCCAAATTCTACTTAGCTTAGTACACAGAGAAAAAATAGTCGACGTAAATACAGCAACCATAAATACCATTGGCTGGTCCAGCAACGAGTTCCAATGTATTTAATAAATACATTCGCTAAAAATGTGATTTGCTTCCAAAAATATACCAATTAAGGACTTTGCATAATTAGCAAACTATTTAATCGGTCAACGTTTTTAAAGTATTTTTATTATCTTCACAGTATTTATAATTCTCATTTAGTTAATTAAAAAAGAATGTTATAAATTCTTGTGAAAGTACATAAAATATTCTTCTCTGATGATGAAGTTGAAAGCAAAATTAAATAACCATTGTTATCATTACCATTTTGACGACACACTTAGAGGATGATCAAGTGTATATCTTGAAATATACGAAATGGAAATAATATCCACGCATCTAAACGCGCAAACAAAAATTCCATTGTTTGCTTGTTTATTTGCTGCAAGCTCGCATCGTGTGCTTGTGTGTTGTTAATGTAATTAATTCAATAGTCATTTCAACAGATTATTTAATTGTATTGATATAACATTTTGTTTTTTTTTTCTGTTAATTTATTAATTAAGATGATTAAATATTTAATCAACACAATTATTAGTTTCAGCAAATATTTTTATTGTATTGATGTAACTTGTTTGTTTATTTTCTGTTAATTTATTAATTATTATGATTCAATATTTAATTAATTCAATTAATTCCATAGTCGTTTCAGCAAATATTTTAATTGTATTGATGTAACATTTTGTATTTTTTTCTGTTAATTTATTAATTAAGATGATTCAATATTTAATCAACACAATTAATTCCATAGTCGTTTCAGCAAATATTTTAATTGTATTGATGTAACATTTTGTTTTTTTTTTCTGTTAATTTATTAATTAGAATGATGAAATATTTAATCAACACAATTAATTCCAATATCATTTCAGCAAATATTTTAATTGTATTGATGTAACATTTTGTTTTTTTTTTCTGTTAATTTATTAATTAGAATGATGAAATATTTAATCAACACAATTAATTCCAATATCGTTTCAGCAAATATTTTAATTGTATTGATGTAACTTTTTTGATTATTTTCTGTTTATTTATTAATTATTATGATTCAATATATAATTAATTTAATTAAAGGACGTATAGGCGATGAATCAAAATTGTATTGATCAAATTTTTAGCAATATTTACACACATATTTTTTTCTGTGTACAAATTGATCTATGCTAAATTGTTTGCAAAACCTTTTTGTATTTTTAAAATAATTCAATATATATTAATTTTAAATACACTAATTTAATTGAAAAAGTTCCAATTGCACACTTTTTGAAAGCAGACAACACTACTCCAGAAAACTTTTTCAAAACCTTTTTTTTAACATTTTCTCGAAAAGCATTAAAAAGAACAAATTTGGTTAAATCGTGGATGAAAAAGTGAATGCCATATTAAGTAACACATGACACATAAATAATAAATAGTTTGGCACTACAGTCCTATAATAACTTAGGCCGAGCTCTCTCACCATTTCGAGCTGTGCGTGTTATATTTGTACTCAAAGTGGTGGGACCTACAGTTTATTGCCGAATCCGAACGGCGGGTGAGAGCTTTTCATAGGCAATGTTTTACTCTCGTAGGTTTGCCATTTACTGCCGAGAGGTAGCGCGGTATAGAAAAATTTGTCTATGAAAAGATGTTGTTAGCCCCAGTTCAGGCTTGAACCGGGGACCTTTCAGCTCGCAGTCCAACGCACTAACCACTGAGCTACCGCGGCTACACATGACACAAATTAAGTAAAAAATGCATTAATATTTAAAAATTTCCCCATATATATATTTTCTACATTACCCCATTTTTCACATTCCCATAGGTTACCCTAAACGAAAAAATTGCTATATATATATATGGCATATATCAATTATATATTATTCGCTGGTGCTGATTTTGATTTCCTACTAATTTTTTCCTATTATATACGTGACGTTTTGAGAAATTCGCCATCGAATTGTTTACTCTTTTTCAGCCACTTTTCAGTATAAATAAAATGCAGTTCCTTAGAAGACTCGTTTTCCGTAAAATTGTAAACGCAATTTTTCTTTCAATTGTCAGATCTAATTTTAATATACTAACAAATATCAGTATCTTGATATGCCTTGCTGATATTTTAATGTAAACTCGGAAAATTTTGTGATTTTTTTGACTATTTTTTAAATATTTTTTATGCACGTACGATCAAATGATATATGCCTTTTGAGATTATAGCATAAGGTAATTAGCAAAATTACTAACTTTTTCCCAGCGGTTTTACTTTTTAAAGTATGCCGATTTTTACCACCGATCATACCATGTTAATAACCAAATATTTGACTTAGTTTTTCTCACAATCATATTTTTTTTATAATCATAAAATTCGATTATATTAACATTTTAGATATCGTTGTATCAAATCCAGAAGTATTCAACGAAATACCAAATTTAATTAACTATGAATTAACTATAATTATCGAATGAAATTTTGCAGTTAGAAGTAGTGTTAAAAAGACCTCTTTATTATAGGTCTTTTTTAATATATTTGAAAAAGACCTATAATGAAGAGGTCTTTTTTAAAATATTTATTTAAAACTTCTTCCCAATATTGTTTTATAACACAGAATATTAATTTTTGAAAATTTCTGTTATTTTTGTACATTTTGATAAACTTATTAAGAACAGTATTTATAATTACGATATTCGGGACCGTATTTTATACCTTATTTTTGACTTCTTATAGACTTCTGTTTGAATGCGATATTTTAGTGCAAAGTCCTTAAATTGTCTGTTTTTTTAAATTATTTCTTTTTATTTTTATATGTTTAAATAATTCTATTATATATTAATTTCATTTATTCAAATTTAATTATATAACATTTTATTTTTATTTTTAAAGCTTATTAATCATCTTAATAATTGACTTCAATTTTTAACAACTTCCGGCAGCAATTACTTCAAATATGTTCTTTGTCTAAATTCCTTGATCGATTAGCATTGAATCCTTTATGCGTTTATTGCAAGGATCAGCCAATAAAAGTCATGTGAAGAATAAGCAAAAACCCTTTAACTAAATGCCATAAATCCACTTTACTGCCGCACACTTTTCACAACTACAGGAACAATAAGAAAACAACAAAAAAAAAAGGAAAAAGGACACTTTTGCGCCCCTGTATTAAAGGCACTTAATTTGTTGCTGCTGATGCCGCTGTCGCTTATTTTCGCAAATGTGCACAAAATACAAATAAAAATGCCACAACAACGACGCAACTACTTACAACACATTACAGCGGCAATCACAACAAACACAGGACGACAGGATGGGCAAAACACAAAGGACACAAAGGATGCGGCATAAAGTGCGTGTGCGAAAAATGCAACAATTCCGCAACAGGACCTTTTCGCGCAGCACAACAAAACAACAAAAAAAACTATAGACATTGCAATTGCAGTCTTTTTAGGATGTTGTAAAGGACGAAAAGGATGAGGTAGTGTAAAGGAGAGAGTAGTGTAAAGTACGAGGTAGCAATTACAATCGTTAATAAGTTGCGTGCGTCAGGGTTAGGTTTAGGTCATATCGCGCTAGACGAAATTGATATTTTTGCAAGGACGACTCGTGGTTGCATTGTGCAAGCGTAATTGCGAAAAAGTGCTGCCAATTTCGGGGTGCAATTGTGCAACTTAAAAGTAGTGAAGGAAGAAGTTTTTGTTTTTCTATTATTTTTCTTTACCTTGGCGCCAGGTTCTTTGTCATTTTACGCTTTGTTTTGATTTTATGTTTTTATGTTTTTATGATAGTTTTTCATTCAGTCATTCATTTAACTGCTAAGACTTGTGCTATTTAAATTTTAATTTTTCTACTTCAAAGGATTTAGAGAGTTTTACCTGCTGTGCGTAACGAAAATGTGTGAATTGCTCAATATTTTTGTGACATCAATTGTGACGCATTGACACGCGTTTTGAAGTACGCATCCTTTCGGTGTCGCACAGCGGCATTTTGTTGTAAATCAATGCTGCAGCGGGTGGCACTCGAAAAAGGACCTGTCGCAGAATGCAGCGGAAAATATAGATGTTAGTAATTATGAGAGGCACAGGAGTTAGGCATGCCAAGTCAAGTGTATTTCAAAAATATTAAGGATAAATTTAAAGGTATTTTAAAAATAATAAAACTATTTAATAAAAGTAAAATTTACGAAAATATTTGTAAAAAATCAATTATGATCTACGATAGTATTTATAAAATACAGCAGCATATATTTGAGCTGAAATAATTTATTACATGCAAAAAATAACATGTAGAGAATAAATATGACTCTATAAGATACAAAAGTATCTTGTTACATAAAGGAAAAAATGTATCTAAATTTTTATAGAGTATATATATATATAGTATATATAAAATGCATAAGATACAAAATGCATGAAATACAAAAGTATGTGAAAAATATAAAAGTATCTTTTTTCATAATGCAAAATGTATCAAAAACTGTATAGATACCTTTGTATCTATAAAAATGTTGATATACTTTCATTTATGAAACAAGATACTTTTATAATTTTCAGATACTTTTGTATCTCATGCATTTTTGAATTAATATTTTCCATACTGTCACTAGATACTATAGTATATAACACAAAAATATTTAAAAATAAAAAAGTAAAAATAGAAAAGTAAAGAAAATATTAATTCAAAAATGTATAGGTATCTGTAAAATAAGGTATATATTAGACACAAAAGTATCTATAATGTTTAAAATTATAGAATGTTCAAATGCTCCTTTGAGATACAAAATTATCTAAGAAATATGAATGTATCATTTGAAATAAAAGAAAATAATAATTTAAAAATGTATAGATACAAAAGTATCTGTAATGTATAAAAAATATACGTTATACACAAAAGTATCTATAATCCAAATATTATCTGTAATTAACAAAAGTATTTCTAATGCAAAAAAAGTATCTATTATACAAAAAGTAGCTATTATAAAAAAAGTATCTATTATATCAAAAGTATCTATTATACAAAAAAGTATCTATTATACAAAAAAGTATCTAGTATACAAAAAAGTATCTATTATACAAAATAGTATCTATTATACAAAAAAGTATCTATTATAAAAAAGTTGCTATAAGGCACATACGTATCTAAGAGACATAATAAAGTTCCTAGGTTTTTTGTATTAGCTTTAAAGTAGAAAAGTATCTTTAAACCAAAAATTCTTTAAATACAAAATTAATTTATAATAGGCAAAAAAGTACACTAAATTATTTATAATGTATAAATGAAGATACACAAAAGTATCTATGAGATACAAAATAGTTAAAGTATCGATCATCTTGAAAATATTAAATTTGTGTCAATGAGATACAAAAGTATTTCAAAAATAGAAAAGTAGTTTATATAAAAAGACTTATAAAAGGAAAAATGTGATATAAAATCACAAAACAAGCAAAATATTTATAATAATGTATAAATACAAAAGTATCTACAATGCTCAAAGGTATCTGAGCACAAGTGTATCTAATAAATACAAAAGTATCTAATGCACAATAGCATCGATAAAGCACACAAGTTTTTATAATCCACATACACAAATTCAAATTAAAACTCTTCGGTATATTTATTTTTGAAAATATTATTTTTAGATAGAACATTTTTATGAGATTATAAAAATATCTTTGATTGGCAAAATTATTATATATAAAATATTCAATATTATTTGTACATAAAATTATTATACTATGTAATGTTAATAAAAAAAGTTTCTAACCCATAATTTTTGAGAAGTATTATTCGTGAGAGTATCTTATAAATGCAAAAGTATCTATAAGCACTCATAATGTATCTAAAGTTGCAACTAAAATAAAACTAATATTTATTTTTGCATTTTAACTTCAAGAGCTTCTTTTAAAATATACCCTTATTATAAAACTATACTTAATTAAGCATCTGTAACGTAGAGAAATTCTTTAAAAAAGTATCTAAAACTTAAAGAAATTTATTTTCTTCAATTAATTTCATTTCCTACAACTCTTCGGTTACTTTGAATGCATATTTTGCATAAATTAGGCAACTGTATTTTATACCGAACACAATACAAGTAAAAATGAAAAGCACGCAACAAAACAAAGACGCAGATGTCCTTTCGACAGGACGCAGTTGCTGTTGCTGCCCCTCCTTGCCCTTTTTTCCAAATACATAATGCTGATATTAATTCAGTCAGTATTGTAATTATTTTTTGTTAATATTTCATGTACTTCCAACGATTACGATTGAAAAACGATGCCTCGCTGAAACGTGCGACGTATGTGTGTCTTAAAGAAATTGCCAAAGGACCTTCATAGCATTGGGTGCTATTGCTACTTGTAATCAATAAAAGCAGCAGCGGTAACACTCACCCAAAGGAAATGGAAAGCAGGCAAAAAGAGACCTATAATCAGGCACAGGCACTATTGTTTGTTTCCTGGCTGCAGGACATTTCATATGCAAACGAGCTTCATGTGAGACGTCGCGACTCGCGAGGCAGTAGGGTGTTTTTGGCTGCTGACAAGAACCCTTTTATTTTATTTTTTAATTCAAGAACTATTTCTTGGCTGCATTTCGTATAGTAGTAATGGGCAAAGGTGTCTGATTGTCAAGGTTCGGGTGTTTTTTTTTTGCTTTTTTTTGTACTAAGTAAATTAATTACAATTGCAGCACAATTCGACAGTGAGCCAGCTGAAGAATGTGCAAATGAATTGATTGCATTTGGTTGTTTCGTATTGTTATGCAAAAATTATACAATTTGATTGTAAATCAAATAGTTTTCTGACAGGGCTCGCATGGGCAGCGAAGGAGCAAGGAAGTGGCAGGATGTTGTTTAATGAATTATGAAATTTAAATTGAACAAATATTATTAAATAATATTTACTGTAAACCACATTAAAAATTTAAGGATACACCATAAGTATCTACGAATGTATCTGAACATTTAAACACTTACATTAGCTAATATTTACGCAAGGATATTATATCTAATGCTTTCAAAATAAGCATATATCTTTAAATAATATACTCTATAACTTCAGATACTTTTTTAACCGCATTTTGATCTCATAGATACACGTTTAGTAGCCACGTCTGTCTCTCCATCCCACTAAGTATTTACGAATGCATCTAAACATTAAAACACTTACATTAGCTAATATTTACGCAAGGATATTATATATTATGCTTTCAAAATAAGCATATAGCTTTAAATAATATACTCAGATACTTTTTTAACCACATTTTGAACTCATAGATACACGTTTAGTAGCCACGTCTGTCTCTCCATCCCACTACTGGTCATGGCTTAGCAAGCATACTGTGTGCTGATCACTAAAGCGATACAAATCTAATCCATGGACACTGTAGTAGCAAGTAGACTTTTTGTATTTGTATCTGCGAATCTTTATAAAGTATCTGTGTATCTAAATAAGTATCTGAGACAAACAAAAGCAACTGTATTGTATCACTGAATTCGATACCGATCTGAATGTGTTGTGCAGCGCGACCAGAGGCGATTTCCTGTACCTAGTACATTTAACAACAACAACAATAGTAAAATATCTACAATAGTATAATAAATATAAAAAAAAAATCTACACAAAGCACAGCAGCAGCAGCAACAAAAGGTGGCCAAATAGAGGCAACATCGGTAGTACGTAGCTGTAGCAGTTAAGTTGAAATTGATCTGCTTTTGATTTGCATCGCAACGTGCGCGCACGTATCTTATGGATACTTATTTGTAAACTATTGTTTGTCGTATTTGTTTTTGTTGCTTTTGTCGTTTTTCAATTTTTACGCTCTAACAAAAAAGTGTAGCAATCTATCTATAAGATATACTATTTAATGCGCAGCAACAGATTCATTCAAATTGAAGTCCAGTTTTTTTTTTGTTGTTGGACACAAAACATAATCACGCTTGTTGAGTACTGTATTTTGTTGTTGTAGTCATAATTGTTATAGTTTGCAAATTCAATTTCGTATTTAACAAAATGGCAGTAATTCAAAACCGATCTTGTTGCGTCTATCTAAAATAAGAAGTATCTGTTGGATACGTTTGTATCTATAGTGTATCTGCTCCAATGCCTATATGTTTTTTTTTCATATTTTTTTTTATTGTTTTCTATTTGCATAATGCATAGTTGTCTTGTTAGTGTGTTGTTTTTATTATTATAATTTTATTGTTAGCCTTTCATGATTTGTCGCGCGATCATGTAACACGCGCATGTTGGCGATCTCGCTATAGACTCAAGATTTTTTATTGGACTTTTATTTACCTTTAAATTCTGTCTTATTTTGCTTCTCTTTTTTTAGTTTTTGTTGTGTGTAATTAGAACATTTTTCTGTCACTGAATTTAGATTAAATTCCAATGCAATCTGACGGATTAATAGTCATATCTGTGCAAGATCGTCAGCGCTGAAATTAGAAGATGATGATGATGTTGATATTAACATGATGAATATATGCAAAACTATTTGGCAAATAAGCGTGAGAAAAACCAGCAGTAAACTGTTAAAATTTCTTTATAATAAATGACAACCGCCATAAACGGTTATGTATCTAGAGGATCTTAGGTTTGTATCTTTCGTTTGTGTGTTTTTAGATTTTGTGAAATTAAATGTAAAAGATATCATATTTTAGTGTCTGTAGCTTATGCTATGAAACTTCATACAGTAGGTATTAATAGCTAATAATAAATGTGATATAATGGTGTCTGAAGTATAAAAATTAAATATGTTTATTTTAAATTAGTAATAAGCGTCTCAAATGGCAGATCTACTATATTTTAAAAGTGTCTAAATTACTGCGCAATTTTTGAAAATTATTAAATTGTATATAATGTATCTTCCAGATACATGAGATATTTAGTTATTTTACAATTAAATTAAAATAAAAACAGTATTTTAATGACATCAATTTTAATAAAAAGTGGATATTTTTAAAAAAAGTATTTAGAAATAAATTTAAATTGAATTTGTAAAAATAAAATTATAATTTATCAACTATTTTAAATTGTATCTAATTATCTTAATACTGTATATTTTTTTGTTTTTGATGCTGTCTATGAGTGTAGGGGAAAAAATTAAAAAAAATCAATATTAGAAAAAAGGGATTTGAATACCCTTTAGATATACCTTTTAGAAACGCCTTTTATATTAAAGATTTATATAAAAAAATAGAATAATAGAATAGAAAATGTTAGAAGAAAAACTTATTAATGTGCATCAAGAAATATCATTTCAACAGTTGTAGATACGATTTGAAAAAATTAATTAAGTAGTATCAAAGAGATACAAATTGTATCTGTTAGTCAATTTTAAATTTGATATCTTACTAAATAAGAACTCATTGATAAAATCATTAAAAAACTAATAAAGGCTGCATTCAAATAATATCGTTCTTTTCAAGTTTTCTATTTTAAAATAATTAATAATAAATTAAAATAACAAATAACTGATATATAAATAAGTGTCTAAAAATTAATAAAATTGTATATTTTTCAATATATTCATATTTTATTTTTAGCCAATAAGACATAGATCTTATGAAAACACTTATGATATCTAAAATGTATCAAAAGTTTAAATATTTTTATCTTCTGTTTATTCATTCGTTGAAATTTCATATAAAAACGTTCGCTAAATTATTGAAATTTTCAACGAGTATCTAACGCATGGAAATTTTAACTTATGGTCGATTTTTAAATAAGATTTAAGTCAGAATTAAGTCAGAGATCATTATTAAAAAAAATTATTAATATTTTTTAATATAATATTTGAAAATTGTAAAAGACCCAACTAAATTTTACAACAATCTTTAAAATAACTAAAACTTTTCAATTTTTTACCAAATATATAGTGAAATTATATTTTAGGTACTATTTTTAAATTAAATTTAAATTCATAGATCACATTATAAATCTTAAAAATTTGGAAAATGTATGGAATATTTTATATTGCTATTAAATTTGTGAAAACTTGATATAAAAATATAGCCAAATTATTGAAATTTTCAACAAGAGATTATTTTTTTATCTTTTTGTTGATTTTGAAATAGGAATTATAACTACTTAAGTCAGAGATCATCATAAAAATATAAAAATTATTAATATTTATGTATTTTATTATTTAAATAGCGTATACTTTTGAGAAGTTTCTAATAGATGCAAATTTTATCTTTTTACATTCTTTTATTTATAATACAGTAAGTTAGAGATTATTTAAAACATCTTTAACATTTGGAAAGATTTTTAAAATTAAAGAAGTATTAGTATTTTTGTAAAAATAAGCTATAGTTATTTTTTAAATTATAAAATTTTCAACAAGTATCTATTAGATGGTAATCGAAATTTTATATAGTCACTGTCATGCCAAAGTGGCGAATTGTGGCATTTTTAAAAATGTTGGGAAATCAAATTTTAAAGTTTGAAGTGTTTTAAAAATTATAATTTGCATTTTTTTTTCAATTTTTTCTGTTATTTTTGTTTATTTGTCAATTATTATAACGTATGTAAAATATCTTTAGATTTGGACAACCTACTGAATAATACATACGGATTTTGTGAGGCTATATCCAGATCAAAACGCAAATATTTTTGTTTGCTATGCTATAACTTTTTATTAGCGCAAGATAAAATAGTAATGTGAAGGCATTAATTGTTTGATTTTAAAGCACCTATCTATGCATCATTAATTAAAAACATTAATTTGCAACAAAAAAACAAAAAAAAGAAGAAATTGGAAAAATTAAGAATCTTGTCATGCCAAAAGGGCGAATCTTTTCGTTTTTTTGCTATAACTCTTTAATGGTATAAGATAAAATAGTGATGTAAAGGTATTAATTGTTTGTTTTTAAAGCACCTGTCGATCTGCTTCATTGATTAAAAATATTTTGTCAAACATTAATTTGCCATTTGTTATTTGCAGGAAAAAATGTTTGGCAAAATATTTTTAAATAATGATGCCAGTCGATAGGTGCTTTAAAAACAAACAATAAATACCTTTACACCACTATTGTATCTTGCACTAATAAAAATTATAGCAAAAAAACGAAGAAATTGTAAAAATTTAAAATCTTGTCATGCCAAAAGGGCGAATCTTTTCGTTTTTTTGCTATAACTCTTTAATGGAACAAGATAAAATAGTAATGTAAAGGCAATTATTGTTTATTTTCAAAGCACCTATCGATCTGCATTATTATTTACCAATATATTTTTCCAAAAAATTTCCTGACAATAACAAATGGCAATTTAATGTTTGGCATAATATTTTTAATTAATTTTAAATAAAATTTGTATCTAAATAAGTCAGAAATCTTTATAAAAATGTGAAAAACTATTCAAATCGTAAAAAACTGCCACAGCGACTTTTTTGTGGTGTTTTTCCATATTTTAATTAATAATAGTGTATAATATAGAATAATATAATATAGTGTTTAATATAGAATATTCTCAAAATTATTAAATTTTCAACAAGTAACAAGTGATGGATACCGATATTTTATAAATATTTTTAAATTAAATATTTCTTTAATTAGTTTAGAGATTATTATTAAAATGTCAAACATATAAATTGTTGATTTGAAGTATATTTGGATACTAAAGAAGTTAAATAAATTTTACAATATTATTGAAATTTGCAAAAAATCTTTCAGAAGTGAAATTTATATCTAATTTTGATTTAAATTTGTATATAAATAAGTCAGAGATCATTATAAAAATGTTAAAACTATTCAAATAGTAAAGAACTTTCAAAGCGTTATTTTTGTTGAGATTTTTTAGTTTAATCTTAGAATAGTATATATATTTAAAAAGTATCTAAGAGATACAACTTGTCACTTTTTGATAATTTTTAAATTTTATGTATAACTTAATAAGTCATACTTCATGTAAAAAATACTTAAAGATTTGAAAAATTCATTAAAACTTTTAAAAATTTGAATATTGTCAAAAAATGAAATAAAACTCAATATTTTGATAATGAAATTTTCAACAAGTATCTAAGAGATACAAATTCTAACTATTTTTTTATTTTTTAATTTTATTTATATCTCAATAAGTCATAGAATTCTTTTAATTTTATTTATATCTCAATAAGTCATAGAAATCTTTAAAAATACTAAATGATTTGGAAAATGATTTTAAATTAAACACACGAGATGAACTCGACCACTTTCCAAACACTGAAGTGCTGTGCCTCAGATGTGGCGCCCTTATAAACTGCATGCATCAGTTCGACACGTTTCGAAAAGCTTCGATATGTTGCGAGAACCTTCTACTCGTTTCGTGAGTGACGCATGCTCTTGGCATCTCATTCGCACTCATGTGTTTTAATGTGCTTTTGTTATAAAAATTCAGTATACGAAAAACTGTTCTACAAGTTTGTATCTCTGGCTTGTGTACAAAATAATAAAACTCTTATGTTTGGTTTAAATTATAACAATTAACTTTATTAATTCACATTTACTAACAACTTTACTAATGACAAATTCTAACAACTGCTGCATGTCTACAATTTAACTTGACAATTATCACACGAGATGCCCTCGACCACTTTACAATCACTACTGAAGTGCTGTACCTCAGATGCGGCTCCCTTATATACTGCATGCATCAGTTCGACACGTTTCGACAAGCTTCGACATGTTTCGAGAACCTTCTACACGTTTCGTGAATGACGCATGCTATTGGCATCTCATTCGCACTCATGTGTTTCCATGTGCTGATCTTCCATCTCTTTCTCGCACATTGCTTAGTGCGCTGAATGATCTTCCGTCTATTTCTAACACATTGCTTAGTGCGCGGAATTGTCTTGCGACTCATTTATTATTGTTGATTGACTGTGCAAGCAAATTACCTCTTTTCGTAACAATATTAAAGAAATATTTTCATTAACCATTATTTTCTCTTTCAAAAAAAGAGTCTTGATTTTGTATTTTCTGCTACAAAATCACATATCCTAAAAGTAGGTCCTGTGAGATTTTTGCATCTAGACAAAAATGCTGCATGGTGAACAGTTGCTGTCAAAGGATTACATTTGGCTGCTGTTGAGCAAAGCAACACATCATTAATTTGCATTAATTCCAAATCAAAAAATTTTACAAAAAAAAAAACAGAAATAGAAAATATAAAAAACTACAAATACAGACGCATAAAACACAAAATACATGCCACATATGAACATGCAAAGAATATGAAACATTGAAATTCCGGCGAAAAAAATGATGATGCTAATGACATTTTGAGGTTGACATGTGGAAGGTTCTTGTGAAGTAATGTAAAGGGTGCTGTTTGACGTGTTTGCATCATTTACCTTTTACCATAGGCATAGCACAAAAAGGATGCAACTGACATAATCTAGCTCTCTTGGCAAAAAAAGGATATATGCGAGGCACTAAATAAATGAATTGTGAAAATTCGAAAAGGCTCGAGGCAACAGTATAAGTGTATAATATGTATTGAGTATAGAATTTTGAATTTTCAAAACATTTCACTTGAATGCTAATCGTGCAAACTTCACATTCGAGTATTTGTGTGGTTTGCAAAAAAAATATGTTTAATGGTTTTTCATTTAATTTCTTTTGCTTGTTTGTAGCCGTTTTTTCGCTACTTTGTCAACTAGAAGGATTATTAATGATGCCGCTGACAAGTGGCGAGGACAAAACATTTCGTTGCGAAACATGTTTTACAAACAAATTATGTTACGTGCGTCGTCGTGTGTGTGTGTTTTTGGCGTAGCTCCTTGAGCAGCAACATTTATGAAATATGTGATTTATTGATGATGCTGGGATTTATGCAAAATAAATGCGTTTTTAATAATTACAAGGAGTTGCATGTGGAAATGCTTGAAAATGACGCAAATGTGTGGCATGATTAATTGATATCAATAAAAAAAAGGATTCTTTTGTGTACAACAAGTGTGGGAAAATTTTTGAACGATTTTCCTTTCCTTTTTTTTTTGATATTTTTAATGAAATTTAAACTAAAAATTCAAGTTATACACTAAAAATTAAAATTTTTTTCACTATATATTTAAATTTTTACCAAAAAAAAAAAAAAAATGTGTGACTAAAAATTAAATGTTTTCACTAAAAATTCAATTTTTCACTAAAAATTCAAATTTACAATAAAAATTCAATTTTTCACTAAAAATTCAATTTTTCACTAAAAATTCAATTTTTCACTAAAAATTCAATTTTTCACTAAAAATTCAATTTTTCACTAAAAATTCAATTTTTCACTAAAAATTCAATTTTTCACTAAAAATTCAATTTTTCACTAAAAATTCAATTTTTTACTAAAAATTCAATTTTTCACTAAAAATTCAATTTTTCACTAAAAATTCAATTTTTCACTAAAAATTCAAATTTTCACTAAAAATTCAATTTTTCACTAAAAATTCAATTTTTCACTAAAAATTCAATTTTTCACTAAAAATTCAAATTTTCACTAAAAATTCAATTTTTCACTAAAAATTCAATTTTTCACTAAAAATTAAATTTTCACTAAAAATTCAAATTTTCACTAAAAATTCAATTTTTCACTAAAAATTCAAATTTTCACTAAAAATTCAATTTTTCACTAAAAATTCAATTTTTCACTAAAAATTCAATTTTTCACTAAAAATTCAATTTTTCACTAAAAATTCAATTTTTCACTAAAAATTCAAATTTTCACTAAAAATTCAATTATCACTAAAAATTCAATTTTTCACTAAAAATTCAATTTTTCACTAAAAATTAAATTTTTCACTTTAAATTCAAATTTTCACTAAAAATTCAATTTTTCACTAAAAATTCAATTTTTCACTAAAAATTCAATTTTTCACTAAAAATTCAATTTTTCACTAAAAATTCAATTTTTCACTAAAAATTCAATTTTTCACTAAAAATTCAATTTTTCACTAAAAATTCAATTTTTCACTAAAAATTCAATTTTTCACTAAAAATTCAATTTTTCACTAAAAATTCAATTTTTCACTAAAAATTCAATTTTTCACTAAAAATTCAATTTTTCACTAAAAATTCAATTTTTCACTAAAAATTCAATTTTTCACTAAAAATTCAATTTTTCACTAAAAATTAAATTTTCACTAAAAATTCAAATTTTCACTAAAAATTCAAATTTTCACTAAAAATTCAATTTTTCACTAAAAATTCAATTTTTCACTAAAAATTCAATTTTTCACTAAAAATTCAATTTTTCACTAAATATTCAATTTTTCACTAAAAATTCAATTTTTCACTTAAAATTCAATTTTTCACTAAAAATTCAATTATCACTAAAAATTAAATTTTTCACTAAAAATTAAATTTTTCACTAAAAATTCAATTTTTCACTTTAAATTCAATTTTTCACTAAAAATTCAATTTTTCACTAAAAATTCAATTTTTCACTAAAAAATCAAATTTTCACTAAAAATTCAATTTTTCACTAAAAATTAAATTTTTCACTAAAATTTCAATTTATCACTAAAAATTTATAGTTTCACTAAAATTAAGTTTTCTTTAAAAATTAAATTTATGACTAAAAATTAAAAAATCACTTAATTTTAAAATTTTCACCAAAAATGAAATTTTTCACCAAAAATGAAATTTTTCACTAAGAATTAAATTTTTCACTAAAAATTCAATTTTTCACTAAAAATAATATTTTACTAACAAAATATATTTTAATCATTATCAACTTGTTAGATCGCGCTATAAATAGCTGTTTCAAGGACTCTAGTTAATTTGCATATTATCTTCTCCCTGCATCATTTCGATCAGTGGCAACGAACGCACTCGACGCAACACTTTTGGAAGCACTTAAAATGGAAACATTTGGCATTTATGTAGGTTACAAAAAATTTATTAAATGAGCGCTAATGAAATTGAATCCCGCAGGATTCAGCGAACGACAGCCGAAGGAGGTGGTGGTGATTCATATGCACTTCGCTTAACACATTTGGTCCTTCAAACACATTCGTTGTATCTCTCGCTCTCGCGCTGTGTCTTTTTTGAAGTAGAATCGTTCGAACTTCCTTCTGTGTGCTGTGCCGAGGAGATGAGCTGCCAAATTAATTGCCCTCAATGTCGAATGCACTTGAAATCATTAAAAATCATCCGCGTATCTACTACACTCGGTCGATGTGCCGAGTGTCATTTATTTTTGTGTGTTTCAAGTGCTCGACAGATAGACGAACGTACGAATGGACGGACGAACGGAAAGACAGCCGAAAGGATATTATTTTCCATTGCAATTGAATGGCATATGGAGTGGCAATAAATCCTGCTGCCGGCATCGTTGCATTCGACAGCATACAAACTGATGATGATCTACGTCGAAATTATGCAAATTTTTGGAAATAGCAAAAAACACATATCAAATAATATTTTTGTGAACAGATTTTATAGCAAGGAGTGAATGTTTGGAAATTTTTAATTGCAGACAAATACATTTTGCGGACTGTAGATTTATCAAATAATTTAAATAGTTGAAAAGGATGAAACTGAAATTATTGAGTATTTGGTGAACAATTGAATCAAAGTGCAAATTTTAATTTTTAGTAAACAATTGTCTTTTATCATTTTTTTTTTATTTTCAACAATTGAATTTTTTAAGTGAAAATGTAATTTTTAGTGAAAAATTGAATTTTTGGTGAAAAATTGAATTTTTAGTGAAAAATTGAATTTTTAGTGAAAAATTGAATTTTTAGTGAAAAATTGAATTTTTAGTGAAAAATTGAATTTTTAGTGAAAAATTGAATTTTTAGTGAAAAATAGAATTTTAAGTGAAAAATTGAATTTTTAGTGAAAAAATTAATTTTTAGTGAAACATTGAATTTTTAGTGAAAAATAGAATTTTAAGTGAAAAAGTGAATTTTTAGTGAAAAAATTAATTTTTAGTGAAAATTTGAATTTTTAACGAAAAATTGAATTTTTAATGAAAAATTGAATTTTTAATGAAAAATTGAATTTTTAGTGAAAAATTGAATTTTTAGTGAAAAATTTAATTTTTAGTGAAAAATTTAATTTTAAGTGAAAATTTAATTTTTAGTGAAAAATGGAATTTTAAGTGAAAAATTGAATTTTTAGTGAAAAATTAAATTTTTAGTGAAAAAATTAATATATAGTGAAAAATTCAATTTTTTGTGAAAATTGGAATTTTTAGTGAAAAATAGAATTTTTAGTGAAAAATTAAATTTTTAGTGAAAAAATTAATATATAGTGAAAAATTTAATTTTTAGTGAAATATTAATTTTTAGTGAAAAATTAAATTTTTAGTGAAAAAATTAATATATAGTGAAAAATTGAATTTTTTGTGAAAATTTGAATTTTTAGTGAAAAATAGAATTTTTAGTGAAAAATTTAATTTTTAGGAAAAAATTTAATTTTTAGTGAAAAATTTAATTTTTAGTGAAAAATTTAATTTTAAGTGAAAAATTTAATTTTTAGTGAAAAATTTAATTTTTAGTGAAAAATTTAATTTTTAGTGAAATATTAATTTTTAGTGAAAATTTTAATTTTTAGTGAAAAATTGAAGATTTAGTGAAAAATTTAGTTTTTAGTGAAAATTTAATTTTTAGTGAAAATTTGAATTTTTGGCGAAAATTTGAATTTTAGGTGAACATTTTAATTTTAAGTGAAAATTGAATTTTTAGTGAAAAATCCATATTTTTCGACTTTAACACATTCGAAATCCGTTCAATATTCTTCAACTACTTCATATATTAAGCAGGTCATCTGCTGGTCCTTCCCCACCTGCCCGAGAGCCGAACTATCGTCTGATTACCGTTCGTCGTTATTTAATTTATGTATATTAAATTGTCAACAATCAGCTGCAAAATGCGTGGGAACCAATTGAGTCTCCACAGATAATGATAACCTAGTCAAGGTCTAACCTAAAAAATAATAATAAAAAAAAAAATAAAAAAATTGTAACCTGTATTTAGATCGAGAAATTATAAAGACCAGCAGCAATAACAATAGCGACAAGTTTTGCGATCTATAAGCGGCATTCATTGGATACATGTAAAAATCACGCATTACAGATAACAACAACTACATCAAATAGGCATCTATCTAAAAATTACAGGTATTTTCCTTAATGACCCCCCTCTCAGTACGCCCCCCATTAAACATGTGTGTGGGAAAATTCTTTTGTTCTGCGGCAAGTCAATGAATGGTGGAATTTTAATGTCGTACCACCGCATGTTCTAAAGAAAAACATGCGGTGTATCTTTAAGATACAGTTTAAAGTGCGGATGCAAGCTCTAAGGTTTTTCAAATGTCTAACATGCAAGTTATAGTCAGTCCGTCCGTCTGTCCGTCCGTTCTTCCGTCAGTCATTTCGACAAGTTCTGGTCTATTAACTTGGTACGCCGCTGTTACTACTACATACTACTATTTATAGTCGTATCGTAACTATGAGATACAATATCTATGAGATACAATTGTATCTGTGCGCCATAAACTAAGCTCAAATAATAATTATTGCTGCGTTTACGAAATTCCATGATTTCCATTTTGTGAGTTGTCGCAATCTGAAAACCAAAAACAAAAAAAAAGTCAACATTGAATGCTGGGAATTTTTTCGAATTTTATTAAATTTTTTTCTACTGTTTAATTCGATTGTTTTGGGCTTCATCGTCAAGCGATGCTGCTTCGCATTGTTTTTTTGATTCGCCTAGATTATTATTATAGGCAGCCGCCGTGCTACTGTTTTGCAATCACAAAATCACAGTAATTTTCAATGTTTTCGAATTTAATTTTGGTGTTTAGCACACATGCAATTAGGTATGGCGCAGATACGCGTATCTTTAAGATACAAATTCAATTGTTTTGTCTGAAATCGGTCTTTTTTTCTGTCTGTCCTGTATTTTAATGATACAACTTTGGATTTTTTTATTGACATTATTTTAATTAGCGGCTTAAAATAAACAAAAATAAAGAAAAAATTGTGGTTTCCACAATTACACGCGCGCTGTAAGCGATTGAGGTTAATTGAATTTCGTTTTATGCCGTATTTTTATTTTTGATACGTTTGAGTCATCGAAGTCTCAGTCATTGAACAGTAAATTTTAATCGAAAGAGAGTTTTTAATTGGAATTTTAGTTATGAGTAACAAATTTAGTTTAACTTGAGATATACAAATAAAAATATATTCAGAATGGGTAGAATTGGTTTTAGTTTTGAGAAGGAATTGTCTAGTGGAAGCATTAGCCGTGGAAGAATCGTCAGAGAAAATGGTTTGAGAAAGAATTGTCCGGAGAACAATTTCCAGAAAAAATTGTCTCGGCGAAGAAATGTCTTGTGGACAATTGGATTAGTGTAGAATTGTCCAGGGTATAATTATCGGGGAAAAAAAACTCGCGAAAGAATTGTCCGGGAACAATTTTCAGGGAGCAATTGTCTCGACGAAGAATTACCTTATGAAAAATTGTTTCGCGAAAGAAATGTCACGAAGTAAAATTGTACAGAATAAATTTTATAATTATAATTGTTTCTGGTAAAAATTGTCTAACGGTACAAGTTTCTTGAACAAAAAATACCTAAATAAGAATTGTTCGCGGTATAATATCGGGGAAAATTGATTGTTTGTTGGTCCCTAGTAGAAATTTACCAGATGCGCCATCGGGAAATGATCGGGTTTACGTTGGGTAAGCCCTATTAGAGAAAATATGATCATTGCCTCTGCACGCTCTTATCATGCTTACCATAGCAGGATTTACATTATCTAAACAGTCAATGCTCCCGATTATAGCTACATTACTTATTCCTCATAACGAAATTAGCATCAGTCAATGATCGAGATTAATGAGAGAAACCCTATTATGCTCGGGCTCAGACAAGGCAATTGTCGGGTAAGTATTAAAATGGGAAATAGCCCGATCAGTACATAATCATGGCCTGAGGTCAATACATGATCAGGACACTGCGTTACAAGGACATTATGGGCCTCGTCATATCCCGATCATCTCAAATAATGACATGATCACTTCATGATCATGGCCCTACCAAAATTTCTACTAGGGGTGTTGACTTTAAATGGTATAAATTATGTTGTTTGTTCCAAAGGTAAATGTAAAATTTTTAAAAATCATAATGCTGCCGACGGCATTTGACGATCATTTTGAATTCGATGATATAATGATAAATTTTCGATATAAAACTATAAATATTTTGAATTTGAATTTCAAATTTAAAGTATTCCCTATATCTTCTATATATATAAAACACATTTTCCGTTTGTTTGTTTGTGCTCTATGCAAACATACACATGTGTACGGACTTCCTTAAAATTTGGAATATATATCCTACAGAGCCAGGAGAAAGTCACTACATAGTTTTCGTTGACGACATCCACTATTTTTATGGTGTATAATTTAGATTCATAGCAACACCACTGAAAGTGTTTTTCTGGCAAGTTGCATTACTATGCTATAAAGTCCATGGAGTATCCTAAACCATATATACACTAGATTGTGCTAAGGGGAGTGGCACTTCTCATAGAACCCAAAAATTCAGTACGTTATATCTCAGCCCTAATGATATCGATTTCAACTAAACTTTAAAATTGGATGTTACTCATCTTACTTAATCTCACAACACAAAAACTCACCACACATAAACTCAGCACACCTACACTCACCACACCTAAACTCACCATACCTAAACTCACCACAGGTAAACTCACCACACTAAAAGTCACCACACTAATGTCATCACACTAAAACTCACCACACTAAAACTCACCACACTAAAATTTCTACTGGAAAAACAATACGGGGAAGAATTAAACGGGGAAAAATTCTACCGACCCCGTGCACGAGTCGTGCACGGGTCCAGCTAGTTTTGCATAAAATTATTCGTGAAAAATTAGGTTTTTTTTTTGAGGAGGAATTCAATTCTTGATCAATAATTTCATATTTGCTGAAATTTGAATTTAAGTGCAATATTGAATTTTTAGTGAAAAATTGAATTTTGACTGAAAAATTGAATTTTTAACGTACATTTTTTTACAAAAAATTTAATTTTTATTGAAAAAAATTATTTTTTAATTGAAAAAAAATATTTTTTTTTTGTGAAGAAAATAATTTTTAGTGAAAAATTGAATTTTTTAGTAGAAATTTAATTTTATTGAATAAATGAATTTTTAATGTAAAAAACGAATTGTTAGTGAAAAATTGAATTTTTAGTAAACAATTTCATTTTTATTGAAAAAATGATTTTTTTATTAACAATAAATGATATTTTTATTAACAAAAAATGATTTTTTTATTAAAAAAAAAATCTTTTTTTTATATTAAAAAAAAATGATTTTTTAGTGACAAAATGTATTTATAGTGAAAAATTGAATTTTTAGTGAAAAATTGAATTTTTAGTGAAAATTTGAATTTTTAGTGAAAATTTGATTTTTAGTGAAAAATTGAATTTTTAGTGAAAAATTGATTTTATAGTGAACAAATGTATTTTAGTGAAAAATTTAATTTTAGTGAAAAATTGAATTTTTAGTAATATATTGAATTTTAGTGAAAAATTTATTTTTTAGTGAAAAATTTATTTTTTAATGAAAAATTGAATCTTTAGTGAATTTTTCGTGAAAAATTGAATTTTTAGTGAAAAATTGAATTTTTAGTGAAAAATTGAATTTTTATTGAAAAATGAATTTTTAGTGAAAAATTGAATTTTTAGTGAAAATTGAATTTTTAGTGAAAAATTAGTGAAAATTTGAATTTTTAGTGAAAATTTGATTTTTAGTGAAAAATTGAATTTTTAGTGAAAATTTGATTTTATAGTGAACAAATGTATTTTAGTGAAAAATTTAATTTTAGTGAAAAATTGAATTTTTAGTTATATATTGAATTTTAGTGAAAAATTTATTTTTTAGTGAAAAATTTATTTTTTAGTGAAAAATTTATTTTTTAGTGAAAAATTGAATCTTTAGTGAATTTTTCGTGAAAAATTGAATTTTTTGTGAAAAATTGAATTTTTTGTGAAAAATTGATTTTTTAGTGAATAATTGAATTTTTAGTGAAAAATGGAATCTTTATTGATTAATTGAATTTTTAGTGAAAAATTTCATTTTTAGTGGAAAATTGAATTTTAATAAAAATTATAATTTGCACTCAGAAACTGTGAAATTAGTTGAGTTGTAAAAAACATTACGCTAATTTACATTATGACCCAAATGCTGATGCCAGAAAATAACACATTTCTCAAATACATTTAAAAATTGCCTTTGAGCCAAGACAAAGTTAATGAAGAGCTTCATTTAACTGATGAACTGCATGCAGCAAGTACGCATGAACTTTGACCTCGAGCTAAACTGAAGTTTAGCCCACGGGCGGCAGCAATCAGGGGCCGCATGAGGAGGCTTCCGCTAAAAAGACGAAAAATGCAAATACAGAAAATTTAGAGGGCAGAGCAACAACAAACACAGCAACATCATCAACACTAATAATAGCAGCAGCAACATGCCTATTATGTTGCACTCAGCAACAGCAACAACGACAGCAACAATTGAAGCGAGCAACTGCAATAATGCGACTGGCTGCAGCGCAGTTGTATCTATGAGATACTAAAATGTATCTAGAGCTAATATGTGTTGGTGTGGCTGTCCGTCTGTCTGCCTGTTGAGGCACGTAACAGGCATAACGGTGCATTTACGCTTGTTGCCAATTGTCGAACGGCAACGTATGCCGCCAACACACACACCACACACACACAGCAATATCGCACAAACACCGTTGCAACGAGAACTTATCGCCAAGTGCAAATCTTTTGCATTGTTCAACAACGAAAATTAATTTCATTGCAGTGCAGCGGTAGCAACAACAGCAACAACTGCAACGAGTTGCATAAAATATGCGAACTTCACACTTGAAATACGACGCCGCACGATGTACGTCATACGTAGTACGAGTGAATGCAACTGTTGCATCGATATTTTATTTTTCGGTTGTATAGGACGGGCCCAAATTATAGGAGGAGTATTGGAGGAGCAACAAACACGTGTTGTGCGTCAATTCCAAAATAATTCAATTAATAAAATAAATGCATTCGTGTAAAATTGTCAATATATCGATATTATATTTATCGTTATCGATAACAATGTAATCTATGACAATGTAATCGATGACAATGTAATCGATAACAATTTTATCGATAACAGTTTTATCAAAAACATTTTATAATTAACATTTTATGAAAAACATTTTTTTAAGATATCCTTTTTTTACAATTTTATATTATCAATAACCATTTAATCGATAACATTTTATTATAAACAATTTAATCTGCATTAATTTTTGCAATAACAAAGTGGAGATTATTAACAGAGTAACACGATGATTAAAAGAGAGATGATTAAAAGCGTAATACGAGCTGTATTTATTAAATAATGTTGTTTAAATAAAATTTGTAAACATATTTTTTCAATATAATTTTTATCGACTTAATTTAATGAAAACAATTTAATTGATAAAAGTACTCCAAGAGAGTTTTTATTTTTATCGATGACGACATTTAATTGATATCATTTTATCGATAATAAATTTAGCAATAAAAATTTTATCGAAATATTTTTTTCTACATTTTTAATTTAATTTAAATTGTTAAACAAAAAATATTTTTACTATAAAATAATTACATTTTTCACTAAAAATTTAAATTTTCTCTAAACATTTAAATTTTTACTAAAAATTCAAATTATCACTAAAAATTCAAATTATCACTTAAAATTCAATATTTCATTACAAATTCAATTTTTCATTAAAAATTCAAATTTTTCACTAAAAATTAAAATTTTCACTAAAAATTAAAATTTTCACTAAAAATTAAAATTTTCACTAAAAATTAAAATTTTCACTAAAAATTAAAATTTTCACTAAAAATTAAAATTTTCACTAAAAATTCAAATTTTCACTAAAAATTCAAATTTTCACAAAAAATTCAAATTTTTACTAAAAATTCAAATTTTCACTAAAAATTCAAATTTTCACAAAAAATAAAAATTTTCACAAAAAATTCAATTTTGCACTAAAAATGCAATTTTTCACTATAAATTAATTTTTTTACTAAAAAATTCAATTTATCACTAAAAATTCAATTTTTCACTAAAAATAAAAGTTCAAGTTTCACTAAAAATTCAATTTTTCACTAAAAATTAAAATTTTCACTAAAAAATTAAAATTTTCACTAAAAATTAAAATTTTCACTAAAAATTAAAATTTTCACTAAAAATTCAATTTTTCACTAAAAATTCAATTTTTCATTAAAAATTCAATTTTTCACTAAAAATTCAATTTTTCACTAAAAATTCAATTTTACACTAGATAAATTTTTTGAACTAAATAATCAAATATTCACAAAATTCTCTATTTTTCAGTGAATGTTCACTAAAAATTAACAAACATTGTTTTTTTTTTTGTTGTAACTTAAAATTTTATTCATTTATATTTCGTCTCTAAGTTTTGAAACCAAATATGTTTCACCTAAGCCAAGCTCAAAAGCCTCAACAAAATAATTATGAAAGCTGTTGCTCTGTGAGAATTGAATGCGAAACAAAGCATCAGAAAATCACAAAGTCCAAACAAATGAAGTCCTTGTTTGGCAGAGTCCTTAAGAACTGCACGACTGCCAAACAAATCAAATAGCATGCGAACGCATAACATAGAATAGAAAATTAGTTTTAATCAATTGTGCGGGAATTAAAACTATCAAATTCATAAGAAGAAATAAAATTGAAATTGATATTCGTTTCAAGGACACGCACGTAGAACGAAAACCGAACAAACAAACACATGTCGTCGAAAAGCAGCCACCTTTCTTTCGTCGTCGCATAGAACACAAGACAGAAACTCATGAGAATTATGCAAATTTCAATGCGCTCTCATTCGCCCATTTGTTTGTATTCCGCATGAAATTTTGAAATATTGAATTCGAGCGAAAATTTGCATAATTCCCAAATCATTTGTTGTGTTTTGATTTCAATTTTAATTGTACTCCACCGTATCGCATGCATAAATAAAGGACATTCCGAAGGTTGCAAGCAGTATATAAAATTTTCCCACCGCATATCAATTGGGCTCAATGACTGACTGACGAAGTGACTGGCTACAGTAGCACTGAAAATTGAGTGCATTCCTTCGTGTGTCTAAAGGATTTTCGAACGAAATACCTTTCGTGCAAACGAAAAGAAATCAGAAATGCCTTTAATTAATGCAGAGCAACGTTGAATATTGGGTGTTAAATAAATACAAGTAAAATTTTCTAAATAAATAAATTCATATTTGATAGAATAAATTAGTTCTGCATCGTATTTGGCATTTTATGGAAGACTTATACAAATTTTTATATTTTAAATGAAGAACTGACAATTTAAATTGAAGTTTAGAGTATTTGTAGTTGGGAAACACGTTTATCAATGAGATTCATAAAAGAGCATTCTCTGCACTATGATTTTAGTATATTATTTGGATATAAATTTTATAACTTTAGATTTATTAAAAATAATGATCATAAAAAATCTCAAAATACCAAATTTGCTGGTGCTCAAAATGAAATGACACATTTTGCTATTGAAATAAATGCATTTTACTTCTTTAGGAATCGATAGGTTCTATTCGCAGACACAAATTGATTAATCAAATTTCGAGGTTCTACATTACAAATTTAGTGAAAAAAATACCCGAATTTACCAGTCATATATAATTCATAAAAGAGCAATTTTTCTCTACAACTTTAATTTTTCTTTTCAATTTAATTATTTTTGTTCGTTTCGGTATTTAATATTAGTCAATATTTAAAGACCAATTTTTTGCAAAAGAGCAATTTTCCTCTGCTCTCTAGTATATAATGCATATGAGAGCAATTTCAATCTCAAAATGCTATTTTCATAAATATTATACTGTTTTATGAAACGATATGTTTTATTGCAAACAGAAATGATACACAGAGTAATATATTTTTGTGTACTGAATTTTCTAGTTTCTACTTTAAGATTTTTTGAAAACAAAACGCAAAATTTAGGAGTAACAAATGATTCATAAAAGAACAGTTATTCACTACATATTTAATTTTGCTATTCAATTAAACTATTTTAGTTCTTTTCGGAATTTTATATTATGCTATATTTACAGACCAAATTTTTTAGATAAGAGCAATTTTCCTCTGCTCTTTAATATATTATGCATATAAGAGCAATTTCTGTCTCAAAATGCTATTATTTATATAAATTAATTTACTCTTATAGATTATATTGCAAACAGAAATGATACACAAAATAGTAATATTTCTCTGTACTTAATCAAAGTTTTAAATGAAGAATTAATTGGAAATATAAGAGTCAAAATTAGATATTAACAATTATTAAAGAAAGTAAAATTTAAGAGCATATTTTGTTATGCATTAAATACTTATTACTCTTTCCGGAATTAAATAAAAGACTATAATTACAAAAAAAATGTTTTACAAAAAAGCTATTTTTTTCGCTTTTAAATTAATAATTCATAAGAGAGCAATTTGCTATGCTCCAAATAAGAAAATCAATATTGACATAAATATTTTTCAAGTTTTTAAACTATATCTTCCATTTTCAGCTACAAATGATAAACAAAATAGCAATTTGCACTGTTTCTAAATGATATTTACAAGTTCTACATTAAGATTGAAAATAAAAGAGCCAGTTATAAATGATTTGTAAAAGAGCTATTTTTCTTTGCACACAATTTCATGTCACATTTTACCATTTTATTAAATAATTTTTACTCTTTACGCAATTATATAATAGGTTTTATTTATAAACTAAAGGTTTCGCTAAAGAGCAAATGTGCTCTACTCTTCAATTCGAAGTTCTGTATTAAGCACTGCTTGAAACACAAAATTTTCAAACGAAATTTTTTTTATATTCACAATATTTAATGTGCTTTTTTTTTACTATTCAATTATATAGTTTTTAGTCTTTTCGCAATTAATAAGTGCACAGATATAGCCATAAATTATTCGCAAAACAGCAAACATTTTTTGCTCTTTAATTTAATTTCAAATTTCTTCATTAACAAAGGATTAATTTATAAAATATAAATGATTTATTAAAGTGGAATTTTATTTGATTTTAATACAATGAAACTGACGGAATTCAATTTTAGAGCTCAACCTTGAAAATCATATAAAGAATTGCTTTGAAAGTAGATAGTTTAATTTAAGATTATTCTGCATTCATTAAAGAGTAATTTTTGCTCTGTTCAAATATGAGTAAAAAATTTAACATATATTTTTGTACAGTTTTCAAAGTACAATATGGATTGTCCGCATCAAATACAAGATTTCATTATTGCTTTAAAAATAAAGAAAAGCTCAATTACCAGTCACAATTGTTTCAATAAAGATTAATTTATCTGATCAAAATTGAAATGGAAATTTGGAAATTCTTTATTTTTACTGATTTTAATTATAGAGCTCATTTAGAATTGTTTTAAAAACATAAGGCGACAATTTTTGATAAATTAAAGAGCAATTTTACTCTGTTTGAATCTGAGTTAAATCTTTAGAATATATTTCTGTATTCTTTCATATATATTCATCAATTTTATATATTCAAATTAGAGTGACTATTTCTCTTCTATATTAAGAATCAAATTCCAGAGCTCAGCAACAAGTACAACATGAAAAATAGCGTTAAATGTAAAAAACTCAATTTATATTAATAAATGAGTTATGATTAACTCAGAGAAATATTTCCCAACGATTTCTTGATTGAAATATTAACTAACTCATTTTATGATAATTCAAAATCTGAAGAATTTATTAAATTCATAAGGTACTACTTAACAGATTCGTCATTTTGCTACAGCTGTGCTCTACACTTCCGCTGCACAAATTTCATCAATAAACTGTCATCAATTGATTCAGCTCATCTATGATGATCTTCGCATTATTAGAAACCAAAAACCTTTGTCCAAAATCTCTGCATCCTGCACAAGTTCCATGTATATGCAAATGACTATATCCACGATCTTCTTCTACTCATTTTTGCATAAGAAAACCAACTGATGATAAGCCTAGGTTGCAAACAATACCACTGATGTGATCGTGATCAGCAACAAGATCAATCAATAGTTTTAGGGCCTTCTCAGGTAGGCGCAACCGAATTAGTTCAAGTCCAACATAGCTCAAAAGGAATGACTGAATAAAAGAGTTGCTTGCATTTTTAACTATGTGAATTTTTTATTCAATACTTTGAATTTTGGACATAGAGCAAAATTAATAAGAAGTGATCGTTCGGGTCTTCGAAGACATCTGCATTAGTTGTGCGCATTCTTATGCAAATTTATCACATATCCTCTGCATAAAACTATAATTTATGCACTGATTAAATGCCAAGCAGTCAAACCCATCCATGAGGGGTTGTTCTTTTGTTGGGGGTTGTTAATGCAATTTAAGCGATCTTGTTTTCGCGCATCTATTGATCATACTCGTTATTGTATCTTTTAGCAGCTTGTGGTGCAAATATTGCCTTTGTGCGCTTTGTTGCAATATTGCAACAGTTTAACAATTGCACAAATCCTGGCAAATGATGATGCGATCTTGAAAGTCGCACAAAGCGCAGCGCGCAACAAGGATCGTTTGTCGGCGCAGGATCGTCAATCATATTAATTCCGGTTGACAGTTTTTTTACTGCATATCAGCGATTTTTTTTAGCTGCGCCTATTTAAAATTTTACTAGCGATCGTGCGCTGAGAACCTAAAGTTTTTAGCGATCTTTGACTTTAGAAAAATAAAAAAAAAGAAAATCGTTCCAATTAAGTTGGCTTTGCGCTGACTACAATCAGGGGCGGAGTGAATGTAAGAGTCAATAGAGTTTCCCTATGTGGGCCGGTCAAAAATATATAATTTCTCAAAGAATAAATAATCATAGAAATAAATATACGAGAATTCATCAAAAAATTCTAATGGCGAAATATCGTAAAATAATAATATATAATATCGTCGTTGTAGAACGAAAAGTCACCAAATACATTTTTATGAAAAACTTAAAGTTCGAGTTTGTTGATTAATATTATAAAAAATAATTGGTGCACTTTTAAAGTTGAAATATCAATTGATAGATTAACATTTTCATATCATAAAAAAATGAGATCATCGATTAATCATTGCCAGATATATAAAGATTTTTTTAAATCAATATTTGGCATTTTGAAATTGTATTTGGTGACTTTTCCTTCTACAACGACGACATAAACATAAAAAAATGTCTGACTGAAAAGAGGACAATGTACCAGTTTCAAAGCAGTGCTCCAACTGAGAAACGATTATTTATTATATATAATATAGAACGCTAATTATATGTGATAGTACGATTTATGTTAAGAATGATCAATACAAAAACGAGGGGGAAAAACTTATAAAACGCAGAAAGAATCATGAAATATACGGATTAATATACAGCTAAACGAAAACTTCTTGATCTAAAGAAACAGTGTCACTTGGTTATCAAAAAAGGAAACAAGAGCATTTATTCTTAATATGCAGAGGTTAATATCTTGGTTATCATAAAAATAAATCAGAGCAATTGAAGAGTTTGATGCAATCACTTTGCAGGAAATTTAATTAATAATGTATCAATTTTGCGATTTTTAGTTTGAAAAAATCCATCTTACAAAATTAGCATGAATGTTGGGTTTTGCAGTATTTATAGTACAACTTTTGTATTAAGTATAGTGATTTTATTAGTTTTTTGTTCTGATATATTGCGTATATTACCTCCAAAATGGTACCAAACGATATGTAAAAAAAATCTATTATATGTCATAAAAAACTCAATTTCGAAAAATTTTGGAATTTACCTCTTTTTGCACCGAACCCTTTAATTGTTTTTAATATGTAGAGAATGATATATTGGCTATAAAAATGGGAAACAAGTTAAATTATTCTTGATATGCAGATGTTAATATCTTGGGTATCAAAAAAAAAAAAAAAAAAAAGGGCCTTTACTCTTGATGTAGGGGTTAATATATTCACTATGAAAAAATGGAAACAACAGAAATTATTATTGATATGCATAGGTTACTTTCAAAAAGGTTAATCAAAAAGTAAACCAGAATAACTATTCTTGATATACTGTAGCTAATATCTTGGGTATAAAATAAGGAAACAGTTGTAAATATTCTTCATATGCAGAGGTTAATGTTTTAGTTATAAAATTAAATTATAAATTATTCTTAATATGCTGAGATTGAATACTAAATAGATTCCTGATTTTGCTACAGAAGCTGTACACTTCTGGGTATCAAAAATATAAGAGCTATTATTCTTGATATGTAGAGGTTAATATATGGGATATAAAAGAAAGAAAACAACAAAAATTATTCTTTATATGCATATGTTAATTTCTTGGATATCAAAAAAGTAAACGAGAGTAATTCTTCTTGATATCTAGAGATTTCTTCGGTATGCAATAAGGAAACAGATGAAAGTAGTGCTGTGCAGAGGTTAATGTTTTGGGTATGAAAATAATATATGATAAATTATTCTTTATAATCAGATATTGATTTTTTGAGTATCAAAATATAAAATAAAAGCCAATATATTTGAAATGCTGAGATGAATATCTTGTTTATAAAAAAAGGAAACATGTGAAACTATTCTTGATATGCAGAAGTTGATGTTTAAAATAGTAAAATATAGCATTTGAACTTGATAATCAGATATAAATGTTCTGGGTATGAATAAAGTAAACTTGAGACATTATTCTTAATATGTAGAGGTTAATGAATCTTGATAGTCGATTCATTAACCTCTACAAATTAAGAGCATTATTTCTAACAAGCAAATGTTCTGTGAATACATCAATAAAAATTACATTATTTTGTTATTATTATCAAGAAATTTTTAGTTTTGTTATTAATAAAAAAGAAATTTGCTTTCTTTTTATAAAATAAAAGAAATAGTTTTTTTATGAAATTCTTCAATTTTACGTTCGAGAAGAATTCCCATTTAGTTTGAGAATTTTATTTCCCTCAGTACAGATCTGAATCTATATTGAAAGAGACAAAAAATAATTAAAATAAAAAGATCTTTAACCCATTAAAAACTGATCCATGATTGCTTCATTCGATTCTGATGAACACTACAAGGATAATTTATAAATTCGGTTGAACCACTATACATTTTCAAACTGAAAATAATATGGAATTAAACTTTAATGTTCTTAAAAATAAAAAATATTTTAAACAAATTATATTTGTTTTTCGAATATGTCTACTTTTCGATATGAACTCGATGTGTTGTTTTAGACAGATTGATGTGTTGTTTTAGACAGATTGGGTATGTTATTAAATAAACATACGTTTTTTAGGTTGTTCCAGCCAGGTAAATATATTGTTAGTAGATATATGACATCTGAGACTATTATACTTCAATAGTGATTTCTGATTTTAAAATTACCCAATTATCCAGCGCTATTTCCATGGTATTTTTCTGACTTTGTATATTTTTGTTTTACCGGATAATTGTCCCCCCATGAAATTTAACTGTATGATATCAAAATTATTATTGAGTAGTCGTATTTCAACTCAATTTGTCCACTAACACCAATTTGCGATATCTCTCAATAGGCTCTAATTAGATTTTTACAAAGATTGCTGCATTTTTGTGTACGTTTTTACCCAATAAGTCATAAATGGGTTAAACGAAATTATCGATAATACTGATATAATTTTTTTGACCTTTTTAAATATTTTGTGTCGTTTAAAAATGAAAAGCTCTATACGATTTCTCATTCCAGTGCGCCCCTGACTACTACGCAGATCGCGCTGATCTTGAAAATAACTTTTCTCGTTTGCACGCATTTCCTTTGAAATTTATACCTGGTGGTTGTTGTTGTTGTTTTTGATGTCGTGTCACGTAGCTACGTGATCACCCATAAAGGTGTAATAATTTTTATTAACTTTATATAAAATTGCTGTAACTTGTGAAACGCTTTACCACGTATGAGTTATGTCAAGTGATCGCATCTTTACAAAGAACACGTAGTGCTTTCGAAATTTATGCGTTCGAAAATATTTCTAATTTTGTGTCGAGTTTTGCTATATTTATTTCAATTTTCTATTTAAATTTTAATTTCAATTTCCAAATTAATTTTATGTTTTTGCTCGCTATAAATAGCTGAATTCCACACGCATGAGATCATGCGGCGTTGATCTGCAGACTCTCATCACTAGATCAACTAATACTACAACTACAACTACTACTACTAATAATAATCATAAAACTAATAAAGAAAAACAAGCACAGGATGTCTTCAATAATCTGCGCCATGCAATCAAAAATGATCGCGTCTGTCGCCTGCCACGATCGCCGTCTGATTTTTCTCAATTCTTTGTCGAGCATTTAAATTAGTTTTAATAATAATCATCATCATCATAAAAAAATGAAAACAATTCACAAGAATTTCTGAAACTGAAAAATGTTGTACAGTGTTTTATTTTCAGTTACAAATTCAACTAAATCATAAAATACAAATCCACCTACGATCAAATGGCGCAAATGACATTTTCAAGTATTTGCTAAAAAAAGCGAAAAAAAAAACAACGACGGCAACAACAAGTGCAATTGCGACAAACTGTCAAGTGATAAATGACATTTAACATGCGCGCATCGCCATCCAGCAACGCATTGCAATGTTGCACAAGTGTAACAGATAATTTTAAATCAAGTGATCGCGTCACGCGGCAGGCGACGGACGACAGGCGGCAAGCGGCAGGCGACAGGGGCATGCAGATCATCCGACGACGATCACATTACATACAAAATGGGCTTAGTTGCACAGGCGGCAGGCGACAGACGCGTAGATTTCTAATTAGGCGGCTAGCAAAGAATTTGATGCGATCGTCAGTGATCTTTGGCACTCGATTTCGAGGAATACAATGTATTTTGGAGGTAATTGAGGCGAAATTAATTTTTTGAACAGGACTATGTATTTCGGAATTATAAGAAATTAAATTTTTAGTGAAAATTTTAATTTTTAAGGAAAATTTGAATTTTTTAATAAAAAATTTAATTTTTAGTGAAAAATTTAATTTTTAGTAAATAATTGAATTTTTAGTGAAAAATTTAATTTTTACTAAATAATTGAATTTTTAGTGAATTCAATTATAATTTTTGTGCATAATTGAATTTAGTTGAATTTTAGCGAAAAATTGAATTTTTAGTGAAAATTATAATGAAAAATAGAGTTTTTAATTGCAACTTGAATTTTTAATGAAAAAAAAGAATTTTTATAGAAAATTTGAATATTTGTGAAATTTTTCATAAATTGTAAAAATTTCTAACTGCCTCAAAACACGCGCTGCTGATCGCGCCGAATTGCAATATTCCACTTTGCTGTCAAATCGAAACGGAAAAAAAACCCTCCCCAAATTGAATTTTTATGCAAATGAGGGGCAGTGAACGTATCGGTAGCAGCCTAATTAGCCATTGAGCCAACCAGAAACCTTTCAAATTTAATTTATGCC
Organism: Dryomyza anilis; assembly: GCA_951804985.1. Lineage (NCBI taxonomy): Eukaryota > Metazoa > Arthropoda > Insecta > Diptera > Dryomyzidae > Dryomyza > Dryomyza anilis. The sequence goes on along the minus strand of OX638130.1, from coordinate 3,767,709 downwards.
AACCAAAGAATAAAAAAAAACTAAAACAAAAACCCAAAAACCGAATCATAGCAAAATTGCAGGTGTATAAGGGGTATAAGTCATGATACAACTGTAATTAGCGCTCTGACTCAGACCAATAGACGATTTACAATAGAGTTTTATATAGCCGTAAACTATAAGAAAAAACGTAGATTATTTTCTACTTTTCTTTTGCCAAAATTTTGCTGTTGATCTTTTAACCAATGCGCTGTGATCCGTGACCAGTTCAAGCAAAACAATACAAAAGAGGTTTTTTGACTTGGGCTGCCATTTTTATGCCAGTCATTGAAATTGAGCTATAATTAGACTGAACAAAAACTTTCTTTCTTTTAAATTAATTTACATAAAATTTATATTTAAATAATATTTTTATTGTTACAGTTTTGTGCGCACAATGGACGCCATTTTTAAACAAATTATGCCCTCCAGACCAGATCGTTAGTGTGGCGGCCATATTTGTTGATAATGCGTAATAATGATCGTGTCAATGTCGAAATTTTGATTATTTAAATAAGGCTGTTTTCTGTTTTATCAATTTAATATATTTATAATGATAAGTTTTTATTTGTTATAAAGAAAAGAGCGGATGCTCTGCGAAGTGTAAATAAAAAGTCACATTTTTATGGAGCTCTTAGTAAGATCAACGATCGCGCTTCTCTGACATATCTTGATGCGGATGTCACTATTTGGTAATTTTGGACAGGTAAAAATATAAAGAATGTTAAGAAAAAGCTGCTATAATAAAAATAAATAACTGAAGAACTATTCTATTTTTAAAGAACAAGTGGTGACAGCGCGATTTTTTTTGTATATTTATTTTTGTATTTTTGTATTTTTGTATTTTAGTATTTTAGTATTTTAGTATTTTAGTATTTTAGTATTTTAGTATTTTAGTATTTTAGTATTTTAGTATTTTAGTATTTTAGTATTTTAGTATTTTAGTATTTTAGTATTTTAGTATTTTAGTATTTTAGTATTTTAGTATTTTAGTATTTTAGTATTTTAGTATTTTAGTATTTTAGTATTTTAGTATTTTAGTATTTTAGTATTTTAGTATTTTAGTATTTTAGTATTTTAGTATTTTAGTATTTTAGTATTTTAGTATTTTAGTATTTTAGTATTTTAGTATTTTAGTATTTTAGTATTTTAGTATTTTAGTATTTTAGTATTTTAGTATTTTAGTATTTTAGTATTTTAGTATTTTAGTATTTTAGTATTTTAGTATTTTAGTATTTTAGTATTTTAGTATTTTAGTATTTTAGTATTTTAGTATTTTAGTATTTTAGTATTTTAGTATTTTAGTATTTTAGTATTTTAGTATTTTAGTATTTTAGTATTTTAGTATTTTAGTATTTTAGTATTTTAGTATTTTAGTATTTTAGTATTTTAGTATTTTAGTATTTTAGTATTTTAGTATTTTAGTATTTTAGTATTTTAGTATTTTAGTATTTTAGTATTTTAGTATTTTAGTATTTTAGTATTTTAGTATTTTAGTATTTTAGTATTTTAGTATTTTAGTATTTTAGTATTTTAGTATTTTAGTATTTTAGTATTTTAGTATTTTAGTATTTTAGTATTTTAGTATTTTAGTATTTTAGTATTTTAGTATTTTAGTATTTTAGTATTTTAGTATTTTAGTATTTTAGTATTTTAGTATTTTAGTATTTTAGTATTTTAGTATTTTAGTATTTTAGTATTTTAGTATTTTAGTATTTTAGTATTTTAGTATTTTAGTATTTTAGTATTTTAGTATTTTAGTATTTTAGTATTTTAGTATTTTAGTATTTTAGTATTTTAGTATTTTAGTATTTTAGTATTTTAGTATTTTAGTATTTTAGTATTTTAGTATTTTGGTATTTTAGTATTTTTTTTTGTATTTTTGTATTTTTGCATTTTTGTATTTTTGTATTTTAGTATTTTTGTATTTTAGTATTTTTGTATTTTTGTATTTTTGTATTTTTGTATTTTTGTATTTTTGTATTTTTGTATTTTTGTATTTTTGTATGTTTGTATTTTTGTATTTTTGTATTTTTGTATTTTTGCATTTTTGTATTAAGTATTTTATATTTTGTATTAAGTATTATGTTTTAAGTATTATGTAAAAAGTATTAGGTACTAAGTAAGTTAAATTAATTTTTAATCTAACAAAAAGTAGTCTATAATTATTTTCTATTTCTAAATTAAATTAAGCCACTTTATATAAGTTATTATTTGTCTTAAGTCCCCCCTCTTTCGAATCTTTGGCAATTTAATGACAACTCTTAGAGTAGTAAATCTGGGTATTGCGTGCGCCACTTTCTTTGCACGTTAGTGTTTGAATGAAAATAGAGTCCAAAACCGAAGACATGTCAGCAGATTCCCACAGTAGACTATAGTCAAATAACCACATGTTACGGAAGTTTACATAAAATATATAAAAAAAATAAGTTGGGCACAAAAACAATGAAAAAACCAACAATTGAAAAATCTAAAGAAATTGTAAATAGAAAAAATAGAAAAACATTCACACTTAAATTTGTGGTAAACTGCAGAATACACAGTCCAATGCAAACCACATAAGACTCGCACTCAAGATCTAACTATGATCTGTTGCTACCAAAACCACATCCGGTGGTAACGCTGCTGCTACTGTTAGTTACACATTATTTAAAGTTTATTGTATTTTCTAAGATGATAAAAGTTTATATTATAATTATTCATCATTCAGGTGATTTTTCCTTATTTGAGTTTAGTATTTTGCATTTTGTATTTTGTATTTTGTATTTTGTATTTTGTATTTTGTATTTTGTATTTTGTATTTTGTATTTTGTATTTTGTATTTTGTATTTTGTATTTTGTATTTTGTATTTTGTATTTTGTATTTTGTATTTTGTATTTTGTATTTTGTATTTTGTATTTTGTATTTTGTATTTTGTATTTTGTATTTTGTATTTTGTATTTTGTATTTTGTATTTTGTATTTTGTATTTTGTATTTTGTATTTTGTATTTTGTATTTTGTATTTTGTATTTTGTATTTTGTATTTTGTATTTTGTATTTTGTATTTTGTATTTTGTATTTTGTATTTTGTATTTTGTATTTTGTATTTTGTATTTTGTATTTTGTATTTTGTATTTTGTATTTTGTATTTTGTATTTTGTATTTTGTATTTTGTATTTTATATTTTGTATTTTGTATTTTGTATTTTGTATTTTGTATTTTGTATTTTGTATTTTGTATTTTTTATTTTGTATTTTATATTTTGTATTTTGTATTTTGTATTTTGTATTTTGTATTTTGTATTTTGTATTTTGTATTTTGTATTTTGTATTTTGTATTTTGTATTTTGTATTTTGTATTTTGTATTTTGTATTTTGTATTTTGTATTTTGTATTTTGTATTTTGTATTTTGTATTTTGTATTTTGTATTTTGTATTTTGTATTTTGTATTTTGTATTTTGTATTTTGTATTTTGTATTTTGTATTTTGTATTTTGTATTTTGTATTTTGTATTTTGTATTTTGTATTTTGTATTTTGTATTTTGTACTTTTTGTTTTATATTTCGTAACTAAATTTTAGCTTGTGCTTTTTATTTGGTATATATTTTTTTTGTTATATTTTGTATCATATCTAATACCATTTAACTGCTATTGTGTTTTTCTTTCACAATCACGTTTCTATTATTTGACTGCTGTTTTTTTTTTGGCAATATTGCCAGTTGTTATTTATTAAATTCGCATGTCGTCAATTTGACATTTGCTGTCAGTTCGGAAATTATATGTACGTGCAATTTTTTTCCAAATCTATTCATTTTTCTATACATTTTTTTTGTATTTTTTTCCCAATTTTTTCATATTATAATTTTTTTCTGATTTTTTTAATGTGGTGTTTTTGGTGTTACTACTTTTGTTGTAACGTAGCGCAAATCACATTTTCAGAGGGCCACGCTACGTTAGGCCCTCTGCACCATGGCAAGTCAATCAATCATCAGTCAACTTGCACCGGGTCGCCACTCAACGTGATATTCAAATCAATCAACATGTGACTGGTTGTATTTTTTCGTTACTATGTATTTTTTATTTTATATAATTTTAGTATAAAAGGAGATTGTGAAAACTTGAAGTAAATAGTGCAGTTAATATTTCAAATTTTAATATTTTTCATATCTTACATATAGAGTTTAGTAGTTTTGAAAGCGGTACAAGTTCGAATCAAAAGTACAAAATAAATAAATAATAAAATTTATTGAAATTTTATAAAATTTCAAACATTGCTGCATAATTTAAAAGAAAAGTTAAAAATTTTACAAGTAATTTAAAAAATATTTCGAAAACCCCACTTTTTGTGATGCATGCTGTATAAGCTGAAAATTATTAAAGTTAGAAATACAAAAGTCAAAACATAGGATGCTAAAGTATATATGTTTCAACGTACAGAAAATCTTCGAAATCGGTTCAATATTTTCAGTGTTATATCAATTTGTTCAACAATGGTGCATAAATGATTTGGTCCATTTAGACTTTAACTGAATACTAGCACTTATAGTTTCACATTGAGTGTAACTTAAACTAAACTTATTGCTATTTCTTTTATTATTTACATTTAAATTTAATTTTTTAAACATTAAAAATTATAATATTTAAAATACTTAAAGGTCTCGCCTGTTATCTTAAAGTTAACTTAAACTTGTACTCCGACTCTGCATCTACTTTACATTTCATTAAAAATTAATCACATTTCAATTCAATTTCAAATCAATGCATTCAACTGTGAAATGGAGACAAGCACAATTTTCATATCAAACTGACTATAATGTCTACTCCCTCTACTTACTTCAGCTGTTGAAGATTATAAAAAGAAACAAAAAAGCACTACATTGGATACTTTGTTAAGCTTCAGCAATTGCCCTCAATATTCTACAGTTTATGCGACGCGGTTCTCCATGGACTTGACGCCAAGTGCATATTCGAAGGATAAAGTATAAAAGCAAAGAAAAATAAAACTGTGCTTTCTGCATAAAATTTTTACGCGTCAATGCTATAAGGAACATTGGAAGTAGCTGAAATATGACTCCCAAAGGGTATTGAGAAAAGATTGCCAGTAGATGTTTTAAAATATCTCTTTTTAGAAAAATCAAAGAATTTAAGAAACTTGTTAAAAAATTAACGAATGAGACAAAATTTTGATCATTTCAAGTATAGAAAATAATTACTCATAATTAAATATAAAATGAATTGAAATTGTATGAGAAGTACATAAAGCAAAATGGTATTTTTATCAAAAATTAAATATTTTTCCATTTTTATTTTATTTTATTATATTGTGTTGATTTGAAAATAGTTTATAGAATTTCAAAAAATCGATGTTTAAATAAATGTAAAATGAATTTGAAGTAGAAGATAAACCTAAAGCAATATCCAAGTCTGCCATGTCTCGGAGACCTTCGATACCTCGAAGCTTTCTCGAATAAGTTCGATCTCGTTGCTTTCTCGATTCTAATTTTTAAAAATTTGCGAACATTCAAATACTTTGACAAGATACGATATTAAAACATTAATCAAATCGATATCACAATATTTATCGCAGCAATCCCGAACTTTGATCATTTTTTTCTTCGATATCGTTCCGATTTCGAAAAATTTATCGTATCTAGAAAACTCCGACAGAACGTTCCGATGTCTACCTACCATCTAAATCCAATTTGACGCTCGATATCGTTACGAGAACGGGTCCGATATCGTGTGATTTCTCCATCTACTCGCAATGATCTCGTAGCGATATCGATACGAATGGCATACTGGGATGTAATTTTTATTATACCGTTAAAAACTGAAATATTTTCTTTTTTTTAAAGGTATTTTAGAAAATCAACATTCCCGAGTATAAATTTACCCTATTATGGTAGACATTAGACATCTTCAGAAATGCATTTAAAGCCCACTTCAAGACATTCATTTCATTTTAAAACATTTACAGACGCCAATTCTATGCTTGAAAATCAAATGAATGTGTTGGTCACAACAACAAAGCACAAGTACTGTCAAAACAAAACACAAACAAGACGTAGTTGTAGTGTAGAATTTTATAATGCTTATGACACCAAGTACTTAGTGCATTTTACATTTTTCTCTTTCTTACTCTAAAAAATGTTCATTATTACTAAAGTATAAATATATTTATATAATCTATATATATATAATCAATAAAAAAATATGGAAATAAAATGTATCTAATTGATTACAGATATCTATTAGAAATGATCAAACGTAATTTTGAATAAAGTTTAAAGTCCTAACAATATATCTTTATATTAATTGCATTTTTAAAATTTTGTCATTGATAATAATATTTTGATAAAAATATTTCTTCCTTATATCGAAAAACACCACTCCAAATTGCAAGCAGTATATTTACAAATAAAAGAACTCATTTTGAAAAAAAATTAAGCCAGATCAAAATAGCTGTTTTTGCCGAATTTCGAGTTCAAAAATTGTACAATAACATAATAATTATAAACCGAATTAGAAAAAGGTATTGTAAACCAGAATCAAAAACTACATTCAATTCTTAGAATAATATACACCAAAAATATCCATTTTGCAGGGTTATTGACCTAACGGCTTTCGAAGTTACCTCTATAAAGAAAAGTTGTGATTTTTTGAACAATCATAATTTTCGAATTTCGAAAAAAAAAATCAACTTATATTTTTTTTATCTATTCAAAGGTGTAAACTAAGTTTCATGCAAATCGAAGAAAAAATTTAAGACCATGTCGATTTGATGTTGAATTACCCATCCGTAGTAGAAATTTTGGTAGGGCCATGGTCATGAAGTGATCATGTCATTATTTGAGATGATCGGGATATGACGAGGCCCATAATGTCCTTGTAACGCAGTGTACTGATCATGTATTGACCTCAGGCCATGATCATGTACTGATCGGGCAATTCCCCATTTTAATATTTACCCGACAATTGCCTTGTCTGAGCCCGAGCATAATAGGGTTTCTCTCATTAATCTCGATCATTGCCTGATGATAATTTCGATATGAGGAACAAATAATGTAGCAATCATCGGGAATATTGACTATTTAGATAATGTTGGTAAGCATGATAAGAGCGTGCAGAGGCAATGATCATATTTTCTCTAATAGGGCTTACCCAACGAAATGCCGATCATTTACCGATGGCGCATCGGGCAAATTTCTACTAGGGATAGGAAAAAAAACTAAAGGTATAAGAAAATCATATAATATATTATATTTATAACGCTTTTTGATTATCGAACAATATTTTTTCCAATATTTAATTTAAAAAAATAGATATACTTATTTTGCTTTTCAACAAATGCGTTTTTTTTTAATAATTTTTGTTGTATTTTTTTATAAACCGATAACAACGTTATTGCCGTCGAAAGCCGAGAGGCAGTTTTTTTGTGGTTTTCAATGTTCGTCTTCTCACTCGTTACTCGTTGCGCACACTCGCTGCACAAACTCGCTGCATTCACTGTATTCGTTGCATGTTTAGCGACAGTATTGTCATTTGGTTTTGTTTGTACTGTCAACACATTTTTTTATCAAAACATTTAAAATTATATTTTCAAATAAAAACCCTAACTCGTTTGATAAGTAAACGTCAGACATAAATTGCACTATTGTAAGAATGACAAGCCAATGTTCATTTATACTCTAATAGAGTTTACCCGTAGAAAACCCGGTCATTTCTAGATGGTGTATCGAGAAAATATCTCCTAGGGATTAGAACAAGGGAATATGACAAGGAAAAATTCTATGACCAGTTCCATATCATGACCCTATTACATTATTTTACTAGGCGTGGAGTTTAAACTCAAAATATAGAAATAACATTTCTAAGTTTATGGCATAATATTTCAAAATGTATTTAAAGAATTTCGAAAATTTAAATGGTATTCGTACATTTATGATATACTTTACTATTAATACTTGTCCATAATATCTATATATATAAAACTCTTGGTCCGTCTGTCAGTCTGTCCGTCTGTCTGTCTGTTTGTTCCAGCATCACGTCTAAACCGCTAAACCGATTTAACTGAAATTTTACACCAGTATACTATGGAGTCCGGAGGGTGTCATAGGCTATATATGGGCGGGATTGGACAAAGGGGCGTGGCACATCCCATACAACCTAAACTTTCAAAACGACATAACTCGGCACATACACAATCTAAAAAGATGAAACAAAAAACTAAAATTCACCACACTAAAACTCACCACACTAAAACTCACCACACTAAAACTCACCACACTAAAACTCACCACAATAAAACTCACCACACTAAAACTCACCACAATAAAACTCACCACGCTAAAACACACCACAATAAAATTCACCACACTGAAACTCACCACAATAAAATTCACCACACTAAAACTCACCACACGAAAACTCACCACACTAAAACTTAACACACTAAAACTCACCACACCAAAATCCACCTCACCTAAATTCACCTCACTGAAACTCACCACATTAAAACTCTGCGGAGAAGAATTCTACGGGAAAGAATTCTACCGGGAACAATTCTACCGGGATGAGTTCTACGGGAAGATTTCTTCCGGGAAGAATTCTACCGGAATGAGTTCTACGGGAAGATTTCTACCGGGAAGAATTCTATGGGAAAGCGTTCTATGGGGAAGAATTTTACGGGGCAGTCTGAGAAAAAATTGTCTTTGAGAAAAGTTGTATTGGCGGAGATTTATTATTTGGTTACTACATTTATAAAACCAATAAAAAACTTCCATAGCGCTCCAAAATCGCTCCATATCTTTTAATTTACAAAATCTTGGCACGAGTCGTGCACGGGTCCAGCTAGTTAATAAATATTTGTTATATGTTCAATAATTACTATTAAATACATAGTTTTAAAAGTACTTTTTTTAAATATTTAATCATCGACTTTTCCCACGATTTAAAAAAAAAGTTGTTAAATAAGCAATTATTCAAACAAAATACATTCTTTTAAAAACTTTTTTTTTTAATTTAACCATCGGATATAATATTTGCAATGAAGTATTTTTCACTAACTTAAGTTTTATACTTGAATAAAATTTATATCCATAACAAAACTTTTTTTTTTTCGATTTAAAATTTTGAATAAAAGTTTAGTTTTAAGAACTCAAGAAAATCAGAACAAATTTTGCAAAGGTCTTTGGGTTAATTCAAAATTTGTTAACAAGTTGGTCATTTCAATAGAAAAATATTATAGAGTTCAAGGTCAGAATATGTAAATAAATAATTAAAAATGATATCTTTATGTTTTAAAAAGATATCATGCATTTTAAAGCAGATAAATCATTTCTAAATTATGATAAAATCCACAAATAATACCATTATATGACCAATAGTTATTAAATATCGCATTATTCCATTTATACATTGCTTTAAAACTTTTATTTCGAAACATTTAGCCATCGAAAATATCTTTTTGTACGAACTTTTTTTTTTATGAACAACATTTTTGTGCTTAAATAAATTTTATTTACAGACAAAAATTTTCGTTCGAGTGAAAACATTTTTAGAAGTATTTAATACCAATTCTCAATGGAATACAAAACAAATTAGATCGAAAACTCAAATCTGTAAAAAGTTAAAGTGCTAAATATGTTGAAAAAAACGAAAAATATCATATATTTGTTTTACGTTATAACACAAAAACTTGACGTAATCTGAATAAACTGAATACGAGGTCCTGATCAGAATCTTGAAGTCCATCGGAAAATCCTACTAAGATTGCGGTTATTTTTTGTTTGTGCCGTGTAATTTTTGTTCGAGAAAAAACATTCTTGGACTATTTAATACTGAATGGACTGGGGGTTTCGTATAAAGAAAGTAATTGGTAAAACTATATTTAAATAAAGGGTTTTTCAATAAGAGCGCTACAAAAGTTTTTTTCAAGGGTTTTTCAACAGGGACGCTACAAAAGTAGAGCGACAGAGACAGCAAACGACGCCATATTTCTTGACGCTCCTTTGACATTTCTCTTCAGTAAGGTTTGCCATTTCATGATGGAAAGATATACGAGCCAACAACGAGTCGAAATTATTAAAATTTACTATCGAAATTATTAAAACTTACTATCGAAATTCGAATTCGTATACCTTTCAATCATGAAATTGCAAACCTTACTGAAGAGAAATGTCAAAAGTGCGGCAAGAAATATGGCGTCGTTTGCTGTCCCTGTCGCTCTACTTTTATAGCGTCCCTGTTGAAAAACCCTATACTATGAGAAAGATAAATGTAAAATTTAGAATTTCAAATGAAATCTACTTTTTAAAATTCCATAAATTGTCTCTTTATTCAAAATTTGTATATCCTTAGAAATCTACAAATTAATCATAATATTTAAGGCAAAAATTCTAATTAAGACAAAAAATTTCGCGCAAAGAAATTTATTCATTATAATTCAATCAGTAGATTTTCGTACTAAAATACCAGCTGTCGTCACAACAAACGCGTTACAATAACGATTTCCAAAAGAAATTTTAAAACAACAAATTATAGAAAAAATGTCTATAAAGCAGGACCGCCTGCTGTCCTACATCATACCAACAAAAAAGCGCGATTTTATTGCCACTTTTACTAAAAGGGAGTAAAAGAAAAACGTATTTTGTGCTTTTTTTCATGTTTTTCTATGTTTTCCTTACAGAAGTCTATAAAGAATTGAATATTAAAATTAATTTATAATCAGACGTTATAAGAAAATAAATGTAAATTCAAAAATCCTTTTGTTTGGTAGTTAAAATTGTTACAGTTTTTGGTGGAGTTTTGACGTTTTTTTCTGGATTAACAAAAAAAAAAAAAGAAAAGCAATTTTTTATGTTATTTATAGAATTTTTTTGTAGCTTGACTTCAAGGCGTCAGTGTGGTGAATATGCTTAATTTTTTTTTACGTTTGCCTTACGTTTCCGTTTCCGTCTCAAAGCGTATCGAAGACGATTAAAAGTGGAAGCAACTGGCGAAAGGGTAAAAAATCATAAAAAGCGGTGTTTTTTTTTCTTTTATAAAATTATTAAAAATTACAAAAAACAAACGAAAATAAACCTTGAAGAAAAAGTACTACCCGACGACTTTGTTTAATTGAACAATGGGGCGAATTTACAAGAAGTACCCGCAATAAGTTCGATTGTGTTATTTTTCGTTTTTTTCCTGGTTGTATACTTGATGTTGTTTACTTTTTTAATAATGAAAAAATAACAACAATTACAATAGCAACAAAAGCCAAACGAAAATTTATTTAGAGTTCGAGTAACATAAGTTGAAAGGAAAAAAAGGACTCGACGCGTGTTTTTTGTGTGGATTTAGTATTTTTTTACGGTTGCAATTGTTGCCGTGCTGCTGTTGTAAAGTTTAAGAAAACGCTAAAAAGTGGTAGTGGCTGTATTGGGGTTGGTAAAGGGCTTCCTGTGGGCGCGCTGTGCTCTGTGTGTGTCTGGTGCTCGAAAGATGGAAATAATGAAAAATTAATTATTTGTAGCCAAATGTTTGACCAGACCAGAGCCGGAGAGCTGCCATTAATGACTAATGCAGTAAATAATATTTTTTCTATAATAACTACACTAAGAATTTACAAAAAAAGAGCTTGAATTATATTTTTTTTATATATAATTCAAGCATTTTAAGTTTTAGAAGGTTTTTAAAGGTTTTAAAAATCTATTTTCTGTGTTGTTTTCTTCAAATAACATTTTCTATATGAAATTACATAAAAAATATGAAAATTTATTAATTCATATTTTTTGTGTAATATTTTTTTAAGGTTTCAATTGTAGTTCATATTGAACTCTAACCAGTTAACTTTGAGCACTTGGTATTAATGTCTCTTGTAGTGTGTTTCAAAGTCGAAGAACGTAGATTTCAAAGTAAATCGCATTAAAATAGTTGAACAAAAAAAAACACTAAAAAATGCTATTATATCAGACTTCAGACAAATGGAAAATAAAACGTCGTTAAAATTCGACAATTGTTAGTAAACCAAATAATTGCTATTAGCCAAGTGTTTGTCGTTTTAGACACTTTAATATTAAATTTTGCTTCACACGTTAATAACCGGCAGTCATTATTTGATATAATAATTATTTTTGACTATATTTTATATATATTTTTATAATTTTTTATATTTTGAATTTTATATTATTTATTTTTATTTTTTTTGTTATATATGTAATTTATAAAATAACCTGTAGTAATGGCAAAATTTTAATAAAATTATATTTGTTGCTATAACTCTTATTGTTGCTACACAAGATATTATAATTATTTTTAATACATTTAATTGAAGTCGTTAAGTTTGACTTTTATTATTGCGTTCAACAAAAAAAAAATGTTTCTTGAGTTTAATATGATTTATTTTAGTAGAAAACAATGCATTGTTAGTAAGTAATATATAATAAACATTTTAAACAATTTAATTAAGGTTTTTTATTACGTATAGCCGAAAATATGTATTTTAGTCTCAAGTTGATTCCAGCTCAAAGGTTTTATTTGAGGTCTCTTCATAAGCAATTCGACAAACTTTAATATTTTTGAAAAATAAAAATGTTTAGCAATAACAATGTAATAAAAAATAAATATTGACATATTTTAATTTTCCATAGAAATCGTTTTAAAATATTAATTCGTTCGTATTTGCTTTGTCCAGTTTCGGAATTCTATTTTACATTACAGAATAAATCTAATTCAAATAGTTCAATTAGTTTTGTGGATTGCAATGAATCCGATTTGTTTGTCAAATATTTGAATTTATATTAACAGTGAATTATAATATCATATTTTCCAGAAGAAACATACTATACCATAATACCCCGGTAAAAATTTACCCTATTAGGGTAGACATGCTCATTTCCATATCATATTCGTTCTGATCGATCGGTCCAATTAAAATTTCTACTAAGGCTACCAACTAGACATCTGCACAAATGTATTTGAAGTCCCCTTTACAAAAAAGGCACTACTGCACTCTACAGTATTAAGTGCATTTTGCAAATGGCAGTCTACAGTATTATAGTGAATTCTCTCCAGCGACTTAACTTCACTGCAGTATGTGTTTCATTGGTGTCGAGTAGTGTCAACACGTTTTTTTTCAATCATTCAATGTTTTGAAAAACAAAACCAAATGACAGTACTGTCGTTGAACATGCAATAAATACAGTGAGTGCAGCGAGTGAGCGCAACAACTGAGAAGACGTACATTGTAAACAACAACAAATCTGCGCTCGACGATAGTAATATTCTTGTCGGTATTTATGTGTTTATAAAAAATACAAGAAGGATTTTTTTTGTAAAAAAAAAATTGTTAAAAAAAATGTTTGTTCGTCCAAAACAACGCATTGGTCGAAGAGCAATATATCAATATATTTTTTTTTAATTAAATAATTGGGAAAAAATGTTGGTCTATAAATAAAAACTGTCGATTAATATGATGTTCTTATACCTTTTGTTTTTTCTATTTTTTAATAATACTTAAAATTCTTTATAGTATGAATGAAAAAAATGTAAAATGCACAAGTACTCGGTTTCATAAGCAGTTCATTTAAGTATATGAATTTTTATTGCACATCACCTCTTCACTACAACTACGTATTGTTTGTGTTTTCTTTTGACACTTCTTGTGCTTTGTTGTTGTGAGCAACACATTCATTTGATTTTAAAGCATAGAGTCGCGGACAGTAAATGTTTTGAAGTTAAATAAAAGCCTTGAAGTGGGTTTCAAATGCATTTGTGCAGATGTCTACTACCAACCGTACAGCTTTTGGGTAATACTTTTCAATAGGCTGTCCTCCTAAAAATTACCTAAAATCTAATGTTTCCTTTTTTGAATTAGCGTCGTTTTAATATTAATATTAAATTATTTAATATTAATCGATTTTTTCGTATTTACTTTTATCAGATTCTCTGATACTTTTTCGAAAGAAATCCCTAGGTCAGGATTCTGATGAAAATAGTGTGTTCTTCTGACTATACAGTGAGAAGGTAATGTTTCATTTTTTTTAATAACGACATTTACAGAAATGTCGCGTCGCAAGTACGTTTTTAATGCTGAAGAAAACTTACAAATTAAGGTACAAAGATATCCAATATTTTCATATTTCCAATATTTATTTATATATATATATATATATATATATATATATATATATATATATATATATATATATATATATATATATATATATATATATATATATATAAAAAAAAATAATAATAAAATGTGTTTCGCATGTCCTCCTTTTCCACTATTAACAATGCAATGTGTACTTTTTCCAAATGTAGAGTTGGTATCTTTAGGTCTACAGAAGAATAGCAAAAGTTTTCATTAAATTAGTGAATTTCATTGCTGGATGAAAATGAATGCAACTAGTATCGGTTGCTATATTTACGTCGATTATTTTTTCTGTGTACTAAACCATACAAATATAAAATTATGGCTGTTTCATGGCTCATTTTTTCGACATCCAATTTTTGGAAGGTTCAGAGCTGGTCTGGTCTACATGCGATGTTAACAAATATACAAAGGCGGAGTTTGGATGAAAATCTATCTGTTTTCTGCTCTTTTCCAAAATATGCCGGGGATCAATTTTAAAAATATTATAACATAGCTGGACCCGTGCACGACTCGTGCCAAGATTTTCTGAATTCAAAGATATGGAGCGATTTTATTAATATGAAAAACATTTTATTATTTATATAAAGGGCCCGTGCTTAGCTGTTGAAGTTTTTTTTATTGGTTTTATAAATGTGGTAACCAAATAATAATTCTCCGCCAAAACAACTTTTCTCAAAGACAATTCTTTCTCAGACTGCGCTTCTCCGCAGAATTATTTCCAGTAGAAATCTTCTCCTTAAAATCCACATAGAACGCTTTCCCGTAGAATTCTCCACGTAGAATTCATCCCGGTAGAATTGGTCCCGGTAGAATTCTTCCCCGTAGAATTCTTCCCCGTAGAGTTTTTCCCAGTAGAAGTTTTAGTGTGGTGGGTTTTAATGTGGTGAGTTTCGGTATGGTGAGTTTAGGTGTGGTGAATTTTGGAGTGGTGAGTTTTAGTGTGGTGAGTTTTGGTGTGGTGAGTTTTAGTGTGGTGAATTTTAGTTTGGTGAATTTTAGTGTAATGAGTTTAAGTGTGGTGATTTTTAGTGTGGTGAGTTTTAGTTGTGGTGAATTTAGTGTGCTGAATTTTAATGTGGCGTGTTTTAGTGTGGCGTATTTTAGTGTTCCGAGTTTTAGTGTGGTGAATTTTAGGGTGAATTTTATTGTGATGAGTTTTAGTGTGATGAATTTTAATGTGGTGAATTTTATTGTGAAGAGTTTTAGTGTAGTGAATTTTAGTGTGGTGAGTTTTAGTGTGGTTAATTATAGTGTGGTGGGTTTTAGTGTGGTGAATTTTAGAGCGATGAGTTTTAGTGTGGTGAGTTTTAGTGTGGCGAAATTTGAGTGTAGTGAGTTTTAATGTGGTGAGTTTTAGTGTGGTGAATTTTAATGTGGTGAAATTTTAGTGTAGTGAGTGTTAGTGTGGTGAGTTTTAGTGTGGTGAAATTTCAGTGTGGCGAGTTTAAGTGTGGTCAATTTTTGTGTGTTGAATTTTTGTGTGGTGAGTTTTAGTGTAGTGAATTTTTGTGTGGTGAGTTTTAGTGTGGTGAGTTTTAGTGTGGTGAGTTTTGGTGTGGTGAGTTTAAGTGTGGTGAGTGTTAGTGTGGTGAATTTTAGTGCAGTGAGTTTAAGTGCGGTGATTTTTAGTGTGGCGACATTTGAGTGTAGTGAGTTTTAGTGTGGTGAGTTTTAATGTGGTGAAATTTTAATGTGGTGAGTTTTAGTGTGGTGAATTTTAGTGTGGTGAGTTTTAGTGAGGTAAAACTTTAGTGTGGTGGGTTTTAGTGTGGTGAATTTTAGTGTGTTGAATTTTTGTGTGGTGAGTTTTAGTGTGGTGAGTTTAAGTGTAGTGAGTTTTAGTGTGGTGAGTTTTGGTGTGGTGAGTGTAAGTGTGGTGAGTTTTGGTGTGGTGAATTTTAGTGTGGTGAGTTTTAGTGTGGTGAATTATAGTGTGGTGGGTTTTAGTGTGGTGAATTTAAGGGTGAATTTTAATATGGTGAGTTCTAGTTTGGTTAGTTTTAGTGTGGTAAGTTTGTTTTTCTTTTTCTTTCCTTTTTTTGTTTTTCATTAAGTTTGGATTGTGGTTTTATGTGATTGTGTTTTTGTATTTTTGCTTTTGTGCTTTTGCTTTTTTGTTTTTAATTTTTTTTTTTTGTATTTGAGTTTTCTGTTTCATGTTAGTAGCTGGTGAAAGTGCCGAGTTATATCGTATTGAAAGTTTAGGTTGTATGGGAGGTGCCACGCCTCTTTGTCCAATACCGCCCATATATAGCCTATTATTCCTTCCAGACCATACCGCATCAGTGGTAAAAAGTTCAAGACAATCGGATCAGCCGTTTAGACGGAGAAGCGGAACAAACGTGATTGCTTTTGTTTTTGTATTTTTACTTTTGTTTGTTTTGTGCTTTTGCTTTTTTGCTTTAAACATTTTTTTTTGTATTTGAGTTTTTTGTTTCATGTTCGTAGCTGGTGAAAGTGCCGAGTTATATCATATTAAAAGTTTAGGTTGTATGGGAGGTGCCACGCCCCTTTGTCCAATCCCGCCCATATATAGCCTATCATTCCTTCCAGACCATGCCGCATCTGTTGTAAAAATTTCAAGTAAATCGGATCAGCCGTTTAGACGGAGAAGTGGAACAAACAAACAAAAGGACAAACCAACAAACCAACATTCAGATTTATTATATTAATAGGATAGGATTTGAAAATCTGTCACACGCATTCCACAATCTTCAATTAATCTGTGTGTTTGCCGAAAATGTGACGGAAATAATCCTGAAAAATGCCAGAAATGTTGTCTCGGTGTATTTTAGGCGTTGTTTGTATCAAAAGCTGTCTATTTTCTGCCCGTTCCCAAAATATAAAGGAAATAGGCCATTAAAAATCCAAAAACTTTAATAATACGCCATCCCGAATTCAAATTTCTGGTGTTTTTCAGGAATATTTTCGGCAAAAACACAGATTAATGAAGAATTTTGGAAAGTGAATATCAGTTTAGAAACCTTTTTTCGACATATTTCAAAAAGACAAAGTCGGACACTGTATCACAATCTATCTGTTTTCTGCACGTACCCAAAATATGCCCTGAATTTTCCATTAAAACTCCAAAAAAATTTGACAAACTGCCCCAACCAAAATTTCTAGCATTTTTCAGGAATATTTCTGTCATATTTCCGGCAAACTCACAGATAAATGGAATATTGTGGGATGCAGGTTGTAAAATGTTGTGGAATTTTAATGGCAGATTTACGGAATATTTTGGGAATGGGCACATTGCAAAGAGCTTCCCCCAGACCAAAATTATTGGCAGGGTCGAAGCAGTTTAGAAACATTTATATGAAATATTTCAAACAGACAAATCCGGAGTTTGTATCACAAGCTGTTTGTTTCCTCAAAATATGTCATGAATCAGCCATTAAAATTTCACAAAATCTTACAACCTGCTATACACTTTTGACTCGGGTCCCCAAAAAAAAAATGTTGATAAGGTCTAGACAGTTTAAAAATCTTTTTTCGACATATTTCAAACAGACAAAGGCGGAGTTTGTATCACATGCTGCCTGTTTTCTGTCCGTTCCAAAAATATGCCGTGAATCTACCATTAAAATTCCACAAAATTTTACAACCTGCTATACATTTCCCAAAGTATTACATTTATCTGTGTGTTTGCCGGAAATATGGTCGAAACTACCAAAAATTTTGTCTGAGGAACTATAAAATATCATATATCCTAACATATGCTGCCCTTTGCCCAGTTTTTCCAATTTCCAAAAGTATGGCTCATATTTGCGTATTAACGTACGACACAAATACTCGAAATGATTCAACGAAATTCAATGTATTACGTTAATTAATCATGTCACACATCAAAGTCACGTTGCATTAATTAATAGTCAACATAGTTAATGTAACGTACGTTACAGTTAACTGTAACTGTAACTGACTGCTGTCAATGTCCTGAACGCACCTTGAAACGAGCCAAAACACAACCACCACCTACTCAAATGTGAAAGTGATAAAAATCACCTGATTAATATGATTAATAATTGAAAATTTTCACAATTTGGTTACATTTTTGTGACACGCAAAAGTCATAATGACAAAAAAAAAATAATTGAACTTCATATGGTACTTTTTGACATTTAGATCAGGCGTTGAATGTCATTATATTGAATTTGGGTTTTTAAGAATCCAAAGTGCCCTCTGTTAGTATTTTTTTTTTAAATATATTCAAACATTGCATGTTTGTCAGTTCATCTGACAGTCAGTCAGTCATTCGCGCAGTCAGTCAGTCGAACAGTTAACAGCTGAAACTTTACGTTAAAATAACGTTAACGTTTTGCAGTGCAATGCGGCGCACTAAAAGTAGATTAATATCTCCCCGGAGTGCTTTTGAACAGGGTTCCTACACGTGGTTTTATCGAATTTTATACAAGTTTTTGTGACCAGACTCGCTGGTCTACATGCGATGTTAAATGAAATGAAAATTAATTTATGCAAATCGATAGTAAGAAAACAAACACATATTCAACTTGGAACTTACATATGGTATTTATTTATTTTTTATATATTATGTTAAGAGTGGCATGAAGTCATTTTTATGAGACTTTTCTATGGTCTGGCAGTTTTCAGAACTATTATCAAATTACTATATATCGTATATAAAAGTTTTATGCATTTTGGTCATTAAGTGCTCATCGTTGTAATGAATTTCAATGGATCGACCACATATATTAACATATATGACCACTACATGGTGCTTGAGTATTTTTTAATATCATCAATTATTGGTTGAATGTTAAGAAAGGAACACAGACAGTAGTGGGTAATGAGTGACTACCAGCATTATTCATGCTTTTTTATAATTTTTGTCATAAAGAAGTAACCATAAAGAAGCATTATTAAAATGTAAAGACAATTTCGGTTTACAAATAAAGTTATAAAAAAAGATGCATTCTAAATAATTAACTACTTAGGAAATTTATTACAAGTGTGCAACAAAATGAAGGTTCATTATAAAGTGATATAGAGAATCGTGTAGTTATAGTAAATTAAAGTGAAGTCAACTTAGAAAAGGATATCACAAAATTTAATTTTACATCATAAATTATTTAATACTTAAGAAATTGGGTTCATTATAGCGGTACATAATAGAGCGTATATGATAAGGACATCCAAAATTAAATTTAGTTTTAAGATACATTGGAAATTTAAAATCTTACATTGAAAATTTAATTATTTAATGACCTTTACCCTTATACTGTATTTTAAACTTATATCGGAAGATTTAACATTGATAACACCATGAAAGAACTCAAATTTATTCGCGAACTTTATATGAAATTTTGATAGACTCCAAGATTATAATAATTCTGAACATTTTGATTTATAATCAAATCAAGAAAACGATTATCTTGTTTTTTAAAAGGAACAGCTTATTTAGGGAACAGTTTTTTTTTTTATAGAATATCTACTAATATACACAGCACCCAGACATACACTCAGAAAAAAATTCCCTCAAATCCCATTAAAATTGATCAATAGGACAATTATTAATTTTATAGTATGGGCCATTCCACACCACATCGACCAAAAAAAGTCAAATTTGAGATTTTACCTTTTCGATCTTTTCGAAAAAAATTAAGAAAATTATTTTTTAAAATATGATGCAACCAAAATACCATCTTGAAATTTTGCATGAACATTAACAATAAATTGACGAAAATTTAGGATTTTTTTCAGATATTTAAAAAGGGTCCTTTTTAAGGACCACAATTTTGAAGTGCAAGGATAATGACCACGGGCCACATGTTACCGTTTGGAAATTACAACTTAATTTTTCTAAAAGCTTGTTCTATTAGCTTTAAAACGAGCCATTAACGGAGTTTCTAGCATTTCTAGTTCAAGAGATATTTAAATATGAACAACAGTACAAAAGTGATTTTTGGCACTTTTTTCCAACTTTGAGCCACTGTATCTCTGGAAGTAGTCGGAAAAAATAAAAAAAAATTGTTTAGTGCATGTCTCGACACCCTTTATCAGTTACCAAAATTTCATTGAAATCGAAGAAGGTGAGTTCCAACCGCTGGTCGATTTGATGTGGAATGGCCCGTATACAAAAAATAAATCTTTTCATATAATCTCAATGGCAATGTCATGGTATTTTCTGGTATTTAATGGTATTTTCCGATTGAAAAAATAATTTATCCTATTGACCATTTTTAATAGTAAAAAAAACTATTATTTATATAGTATTTTTTTCTGGGTGTACTATATACAAATTCAAATAAAATCTCATAAAATCCCATTGTCAATAAGACAGTTGTTATTGATTTAATAGTATACAAAAAATAAATATTTATATACAAACTAAAAAATAATTTAATAGTATTTTGTAGTATTTAATGGAATTTACGTATTGAATTAATAGTTTATCCTATTGACTAATTTCAATAGTAAAAACTATTAATTATCTGTTATTTTTTTCTGAGTGCATTGTCCCTACGGTTTGTCCATCACCACAAACGCCAAACCCAAGCTGGGATTCGAACCCGAGACCTTTAGAATGCAAGTTCAGCGTGCATTCTTCTGGACTGCTAAAGCCGGCACGGAACAGCCTTATGCTCAGAAAAATAAATCCTATAAAATATGAAAACTATTTACACGATTCAATTGTACACGCAATAATAGTTTTTCTGTTAAATTCAATAGTTTTTCTAGTTTTTGTGCACTATTATTTCATAAAAAAATACTCCATAAGTTTTAATTTTACGGTATTTTTATTTTTAGTAAAAAATTATTAAAGGCAGATTCTCTGTATGTTTTAGGGATTTTATATAGCATGTATTTTAAACAAACTCTCCCTTTTATCTCCTTAAAAACTTTCAAATATATGTTTCTAAAGTGCATTGAGTCAGGAATATTTTGAGCCTATTTCCAAAAAAAAAAACGGACAGATAAATTAAGTTTTTGGAAAGTTTATATCAGAATTTGTTTAGATTTTCGGAAGGCTCAATATAGTTTGGAATCATATTTTCGAATGATTTTATGCAGACAAAGTTGGAGTTTGTATCAAATTCTATCCTTCCCAAAATATACCAGGAATCTGCCTTTAAAATTACACAAAATTTAATAACGTACTCCAAGATAACATTTTTAGTCGAGGCAGTTGAAAAACATTTTTGCGACATATTTCAAACAGGAGTTTGTATCACAAGCTGACATTATAAAATCCACAATATTTTCTAACCTGCTTAACACTTGCTAAACACCTGCTAAACACCAAAATATTCCATTTTTCTGTCTGTTTGCCAAAAATATGCCGAAAATATGCGGAAAAATGACCGACATTTTCTCTCGGGGTATCGCAAGATTAAATTGGTTGGCAGGCTCAAGACAGATTAGAAACATATTCATATTTACAAAGGCAGACAAAGGTAGAGTTTGTATCAAAGTTTTCTGTTTTCAGCTTGTTTCAAAACATTCCAGGAATCTACCATTAAGATTTGAAATAAAATTACTATCTTTATTTTGAAAAATCTCCGTATATTTTGGTATGTGAAGAACTGTTTAGAAACTGCCCTTTATTTCTGCCAATTATATTTGCCAGAAAAATGCTGGACATATTTATGAATAATGCGAGAAATTTTGTCCCGGAATATTTCAAGCGGAGTTTGTATCAAAAGCTATCTATTTTCTTTCCGTACCCAAAATATGTGTTTCCGGAAATATTACTGAAAAATACCAACAATTTTGTCTCTGGACGTTATGGGGATGACTCGATACAAAACCTATTTTCTAGGAATATTTCGGGCATATTTTAAACGCAAAGAAAAATAAAAGATTTTGGAAAGTGTATAGCAAGTTGTCAATTTTTGTGTAAGTTTAAATTCATATTCCCTGCAGATTTTGGGTATGTGTAGAAAAATTAGAATTTGTCTGCCTAAAGCTCACTGTTTCTAAACTGCCCCCCCCCCCTGTGATATATTATGTATAGTGGTACTTCTAGGTACACGTCTAATAAACTTTCAATTGTCTATGTTTATGCCAGAAATATGGCAAAATTATTCTTAAGAAATGTCAGAAAATACAATTTTCTCTCAACCGATCAGGCACATTTTTGATACGAAATGGAGTAGAAAAACAAGTAATTTATGTTCTCACAGGCTTTGATAACAATCCCTATTATGCCAATCGTTTCGACATCGTTACGAGATCAATACGAGTAGATAGAGAAATCAAACGATATCGGTTTCGTTCTCGTAGCGATATCGACTGTCAAATTGGACCTTCATAATAGGTAGTATTGATGCGTTCTATCGATGTTTTTTCGGTACGTGAAAATTTTCGAAATTACAACCCAGTATGCCATTCGTATCGATATCGCTACGACATCATTGCGAGTAGATGGAGAAATCACACGATGTCGGACCCGTTCTCGTAACGATATCGAGCGTCAAATTGGACTTAGATGATAGGTAGATATCGGAACGTTCTGTCGGAGTTTTCTCGATACGAGAAATTTTTTGAAATCGGAACGATATCGAAGAAAAAAATGATCAAAGTTCGAGATTGCTGCGAAAAATATTGCGATATCGATTTGATAAATGTTTATATATCGTATCTTGTCAAAGAATTTGAATGTACAAAAATTTTTAAAAATTAGAATCGAGAATGCAACGAGATCGAACTTTTTTATCGAAGTTATTCGAGAAAGCTTCGAGCCATCGAAGGTCTCCGAGACATGGCAGACTGGGAAGGATATGAAGAAAAAATTTATTAAAGTTCGAGATTGCTACGAAAAATATTACGATATCAATGCGATAAAAGTTTAAATATCGTATATTATCCATAAATTTGAATGTATGATAAATATTAAAAATTAGAATCGATAGCGCTACGAAATCGGACGTTTTTAGCGAAGTTAGTTCGAGAATGTTTCGAGGCATCGAATGTCTCCAAGACATGGAAGACTGGGTCTTATTATTTTTATTATATTAAGTACTATTTCAACAGCAAAATAGACGTTCATCGTGAATATACTTTTCCATACCTCCTTCCACACCGCCTTCTGCATGTTATAGTCGTATAATACGGGAAATCTCTCTAAGAATTAATTTTTCCAAAAAGACTAAATTCTAGACATAAAAACATTATTTCTATATTAATGCTTATCTATAAATCTAAATAGACAATCTTCCAATAATTATTTCTAACTTGAGTAACCATCAAACTTTTCTATTTTCTCAGCAACCATGCACAATTCATAGCGTCTTCGAGTATCCTTGATTACGGACAACTGATAAG
Organism: Dryomyza anilis; assembly: GCA_951804985.1. Taxonomy (NCBI): domain Eukaryota; kingdom Metazoa; phylum Arthropoda; class Insecta; order Diptera; family Dryomyzidae; genus Dryomyza; species Dryomyza anilis. The sequence goes on along the minus strand of OX638130.1, from coordinate 3,744,282 downwards.
AAATGATCAGCGTATTTAAACCTCCACCCTATTTCTTGTTAAGTAACCCACGAATTGAACCAAACCATCCAAACCACCAACCCAATTCGTTTACACTCATGTGCGTCCAGAATTTATTCCTTCATTGACCTTCTGCGTATTAATTTAGGGGTTAATACATGCATTAATAACTGCCCGTAGGTATTAGTTATAGGCTATCGGAGGCATATATTAACGGCAAACAACACATTAACCCCACGTAACACGTAACGCTACAATGCGATACAATAACGTAAATACGTAATAAATATTCAAATTACAACAATTTTTCTTTTTTAACGAATAACAACGTATCAAGTGAAGTGTAGGCAGGGTCCATACAAAAAAAAAAACTTAGTATTTTTGTTCGGTCAGAAAGCCAGGTGAAACGAGTGACTAATATATGTTTGACATTTGACGTTCGTTTTTATGGCAGTCAACACCATCGAATGACCGTACTTTCGTTCCATCGTCCATTTGGTATTATCGTACTTCGTGCTGTTTTTGTCGTCGCTTAGTTCGAAGGACCTAATGAAAATAAATGAATTTCGATTGGGAACAGTTTGGCACATATAGGGTTATTGTGGTGCGATTGGGGGGGGGGGAGGTTATGTAAATGAAATGACACCCAATAGAATAGTATTTCGTATGTTGATTGAATGCATTTTTTCTGTTTTGTATATAGCCTATGTCATAGGTTAGTCAATGTACTTTAGTAGGGTTGGTTTTTAGTGACTTAATTCAGGGTTTTTTTATATTTAATTATTGGTTAATATAAACAGTCATTAGGGTATTTTTGTTCGCTGCTATTTAGCACTAGCAGCAGGTTAATAGATTGGTTTAAATTTTTGTTGTTGGCGACTTTGCGGTCATCGAGTTTATTTCGTATTCATTTGCATTTTATTGTAGTCCCAAAGGGGGTTATACGTGGGGAGAAGTGGGGAGTAAAAGGACGTATAAAAAATAAAAATAAAACGAGTTTAAAGGAATAATGTTATTTTTGGAGGTTTAAATGTAAAATTTATTTTTATTGGTATAAAGGAAATCAATTATTATTTATTGAGATTTAAGTCGAAAGTTTAAGCATATTTTGTATATTTGAAAATAAATTGATTTTAAATACATTCGAATTCCTTTATTATCATTAATAGTATGATATATTTTTCGTTACCTGTTTTCCTTAAAACTTCCTAATTCAAATTTAACAAAAGTTGGATTTTGTGATTCTTCACAGTCTTACATTACTATGTCCTAATTTTGATGTGATTTACGACAGTGAGTTTTAAACAGTTTCATTTTAAGTACATATTTTGAGTATTACCACAACACGATAATATCTGACTTCTGAAAAGCACTTTTGATATTCCTAATCGAAATTTGTGCTATTAGAGAAACAGTGATGGTCAGTTCATATTGATCATTAAAGTCTGCACCATTTACAAATGAAATTCAGATAAGACTAATTGAATTTCAAAAGACATCAATTGAAATTGAGAAATTCCATTTGAAATTCAAAAGACATCAATTGAAATTCAGAAATTCCATTTATAATTTTGAAATTCCATTTAAAATTCAGAAATTTCCATTTAAATTTCAAATGAAAATTTCTGAATTTCAAATTGAAACTTCTGAATTTCAAATGAACATTTCTGAATTTCAAATGGAAACATCTGACTTTAAACTGGAAAATACTGAATTTCAAATGGAATTTTTTTGAATTTCAAATGCATATTTCTGAATTTCAAATGGTAATTTTCTGTATTTCAAATGGAAATTTCTGAATATCAAATGGAAATTTCTGAATTTCAAATGGAAATTTCTGAATTTCAAATGAAATTTTTTTTGAATTTATACCCTACACTAAGAGTGAAAGGGTATATTCAGTTTGGTACGCCGTTTGTAACACCCAGAAGGAAGCATCTCCGGTATGGAAAAGTATATATATTTTTGATCAGCATGACCTCCTGAGTCGATTTAGCGATGTCCGTCTGTCTGTCCGTCTGTCTGTCCGTCCGTCTGTCTGTCTGTCTGTCTGTCTGTCTGTCTGTCTGTCCGTCTGTTGAAATCCCTACTACTTTTAAAATTGAAGAGCTAGATAAATGAAACTTATAACTTAGATTACTAATATACCTACGCTTTATGTGCGAAATCGGTCCATTGTGACCTATGATCCGACCACTTATGTTCAAATACCTCATATAAAATGTACATATAAAGATCAATTTTTATCTATACGTGCTTAGATAAACTTTTTTGGTCAAATATATATTGATATCATGCTCAAATACATTATAATAATGTTTTCCGGCAAAAAGACTTGTGGTTCACAAAAAAAAAAAATCGAAATTCGGTACACCTACCCATTTGTAAATATGGGTATCAAATGAATGGAAATTCTTCAGCGATTGAATGTTTGTAGTTATTTTCAGGATTCATATACCCTGGTGACCTATATATCACTTTGAATGGTAACCACACATATGTGTAGGGTATTTATAGTCGGCTTAGACCGACTATAATTTTGATAATCCTAACTATCATAATTACACCTACTTTAAAATTTCCCATGTGATCTAACCTTCCCAACTGGTTGAATTTCAAATGAAAATGTTCTGTTTTTCAAATGGAAATTTCTGAATATCAAATGAAATTTTCTGAATTTCAAATGAAAATTTCTGAATTTCAATTGATGTCTTCTGAATTTCAAATGAAGTATTTTGAATTTCAAATGAAATTTCTGAATCTCAATTTTTGTCTTTTGAATTTCAAATGGAATTTCAAAATTTCAATTGATCTTTTCTGATTTACAGCTGTAAATGGTGTAGTAGAAATTTACCTTATTGGGGAAGACATTATCGGGTTGAAAAATTTAAATGAAAAAATTCAATGATCAGATTCCGCTCATGCTCCTACTACAATTTTTTCTAATGCGAGATAATAAAGTTGATCTTCAATAAAATGTATACCATTTTTGGTTTATTGCCTAGAATTCTGTAATTTTAAAAACGATTTAACCCATTAACATCTTTAGGGAAGAATAATTATTAAGTATAATTAGCTACAAAAACAAAATAGTCGATGTAAATAATAATAGTTTGGCGCTACAGTCCTGTATAGAACTTCGGCCGAGCTCTTTCACCATTTTGAGCTGTGCGTGTTATATTTGTACTCAAAGTGGTGGGACCTACAGTTTATTGCCGAATCCGAACGGCGGGTGAGAGCTTTTCATAGGCAATGTTTTACTCTCGTAGGTTTGCCATTTACTGACGAGAGGTAGCGCGGCATAGAAAAATGTTTCTATGAAAAGATGTTGTTAGCCCCAGTCCAGGCTTGAACCGGGGACCTTTCGGCTCGCAGTCCAACGCACTAACCACTGAGCTACCGCGGCTACAAATATAGCAAGCAATATTAATTGCATTCATTAATCTGTCTAGAATTCATTTATTTGCTAGACTGATTTATCAATATAACTAATATCGTTTGCTATATTTACGTCGATTATTTTCGTCTGTGTAGAGTCAGGTGATCGATATCGCGAATTGGTTTTTATTATCAGATAGAAGAAGAATAGAAAACTCAAAGTCAAAACATTTACAAAAACATATATTTGTCAACAACTAGTGCGTTATTTAGGCGCATCATTTTAACTTAAAACCCCTTCTAATATTTAGTGACACCTTTTATCGACCATCCAATGACTAAATATACGTTGACAGTAGGGTTTATCAACTGCTCAACCGCATTTAACACCGAAAACATGCGCATTTTCTGACATAATGACCATGCCCGCCTAAAGAGGGTGTTAACAGTTTTTCGAGAATTGGAAAAAAGCAACGTACAAAAAATGACCTCACAATAGTGAATTTTTATACCTATATAAAAATGGAGTAATATTGAATGAAATGCGTAAAAATCAAACGAATTTCTTTACCGTTCAGAAATTCAATATTCATGACCAACCCTTGCACTAGTCGTACCAGAGAAGAAAAAAAAAACATTGGAGAAAATAAACATTTAACTTATGGTAACAACTATAGGAAAATATAGAGCCACCCACACCAAGAACATGTGCGTGAAAATGTTTTTTTATTATTTTCTAAACCTCACACATGAAACGCCATACGAAACACCCTTAAACTAAGGGCGGTTAAAAAAAGCAACCGAAGAAATTGACCAACGACAAAGAATGCATAAAAAAAGGAAAAAAATTAAAGGTTAACTTGTTGGTCAATTGGCCTTAACCCCATAATGAAATGGGGGTGTTGAATAGAGCCACTCATTGTTTTTGTTGCAAATATATTCCCATATGGGCTGCTAAGATGGACGATAGACGAGCGATGGTAATATAAATGATTTTGAATACTATTTTTAGAATTTCTTTGTGACATTATTCAGGATACTTTTTGAGAAATTTCGAAGATTATTTTTGAGACGATTTTTGCAATTAGTGTCAAGCTTATTTTTAAGACTACTTTTATAATTATTTTATGACAGTTTTTGGACTAATTAAAAAAAAAAAAAAATAAATGTTAAGACACATTTTAAGACAATTTTAGGACCATATTTAGGACAATTTCAAGACTATTTGTAAAAGAGTATTTGTAAGACTAAAGTTAAGAGTAATTTGAAGACTAATTTAAAGACTATTTGTAATACTGTTTTTAAGAATATTTTAAGTACGAGTTTTAAAAAAAAATAATAGACTTTTTATCAACTTTTTTGGGACTATTTTTAAAACAATCTTTAAACAATATTTGATGCTAGGATGATAGGACTATTTTTAAGACTAGTTTTAAGACTATTTTTAAGACTTTTTTTAAGACTATTTTTATGACTATTTTAAGACTATTTTTAAGACATTTTTTATTACAATTTTTTGTACAAATTTTAAGACTTTTTTAATACAATTTTAGGACTATATTGAAACTATTATTAAGACTATTAAAGAAATTATTTTTAAAAATATTTTAAAAACGATTTTTAAGACTATTCTTAAGATTATTTTCAAACTTTTTTTAAGAGTATATATAAGACTATTTTTCAGACTATATTTAATACTATTTTTAGACTATATTAAGACAATATTTAAGACTATTATTAAGATATTTTAACGTATATGTTTCACACTATTTTAAAGACCATTTGTATGACTATTTCTAAGAATATTTTTAATACAATTTATAGACTATTTTTATTAGTATTTTTTGGACTTTCGTTAGAACTATTTTTAGTAAAATTTTAAGACAATTTTTAAGACTAATATTAGGAATATTTTTAAGGATATATTCATTACTATTTTTAAAGCTATTTTAAATACTATTTTTCAGACTTTTTTAGGACAATTTTAAGACTATGTTTCAGACTATTTTAAAAAATATTTTAAGGTTTTTAGACTATTTTGAGACTATTTTGAGACTATATTAAGACAAATTTTAGGACTAATTTAAGATATTCTTAATACTATTTGTAACACTCATTGTAATGTTGTTTTGAGACTATTTTAAGTTCTGTTTTTATTACTAAATTGAATACAATTTTTGAACAATTTTAAATTTATTGAAATTATTTTCAATGATATTTTGAACACATTATTTTAGACAATTTTTAAGTTTTTTTATAACTATTTCTAAGACAAATAGACAATTTTTAGACTATATTTAAATTATTTTTAGATTTATGAAGACCATTTTTAAGACTATTTTAAAAACTTTTTAGGAATATTCTTCTGACTTTTTTTATTCAGTTTTAGGACTATTTCAAAGACCATTTTTAAATTATTTTTAATTATAATATTAATAGGTTGATTTTTGGATTCTTTTTATTACTATTTTTGATATTTTTAGAGGACTATTTTATGATTACTTTTAAGACACTTTTTAAGTAAATTTTAAAAACTATTTTTAATACAATTTTAAGACAATTTTTTGAAAATATGTATGTTTATTTAAACATTTTTGTTAAAACTATTTTAATTACTATATATTTGTGAGAAAAAAAACTATTTCTAAGAATGTTGGAAACTAATTAAAATTTAGACTATATAAAGGGGTTTTCAATAAGAGCGCTACAAAAGTTTTTTTCAAGGGTTTTTCAACAGGAACGCTACAAAAGTAGAGCGACAGAGACAGCAAACGACGCCATATATCTTGCCGCTCTTTTGACATTTCTCTTTAGTATGGTTTGCCATTTCATGATGGAAAAATATACGAGCCAACAACAAGTCGAAATTATTAAAATTTACTACCGAAATTCGAATTCGTATATCTTTCCATCATGAAATGGCAAACCTTACTGAAGAGAAGTTTTAAAAGAGCGGCAAGAAATATGGGGTAGTTTGCTGTCCCTGTCGCTCTACTTGTGTAGCGTCCCTGTTGAAAAACCCTTTATAAGAATATTTATAAATTTAAAGTTTTTTTAAAGACTTAATTTAACCCATTAATGTGCACATTTTTAATACCTCTATTGTTTTATGAATTTTTATTTTTGAGTACTTTGTTTTACTACTTTTAATGCTACTAACTAGGGCTGTGCGATTAATCGTTTTACCGGAAAGTCTGATTAATCGTAATCACGATAAATCAATTATTCGATTAATCGTTTTTTTTTGATTAACCAAAGGTACGATTAATCGGTTAATCAAAAATATGATTAATTGAAATACGATAAATTGTTTTTTGCATGAGTATAAATAACGACATTCTACTTGCTACGCATCAAAGTTGACATTTGTATATTAAATTAAATATTTTTTTAATGAAAAAACAAAAAATTTTGTTTGTATATTTTTGTAGACAGCAATTTCTATGTTCTCAAATAAAAATTATTTGAATTTTGATTAATTGAAAATTACCATTAATCGATTAATCGTATTTTCGGTTAATTGAAAAATACGGTTAATCGAAGAATTGTTAAATCGTGATTGATATTAATCGGAATTTCCGGTAAAACGATTAATCGCACAGCTCTACTACTAACACTTTTGTCAATACAATTTTTATATTATTATTTTTGAATACTTTTAATTCTACTTTTTATACAGTTTTTATAATATTTCAACTACTATGTGAATATTTTTTAATCCATACCATTTTAAAAATTATTTTTTTTAACCGTCAAAATTAATGTTTGTTTTAACTTGAACTTTTGTACTACGATTTTCACTGCTATTTTACTAGTTTTTTTGTACTCCCATTTTTAGTACTTCATTTACTACTTTATTTACTACTATTTTTACTACTTTTTTATTACAATTTTTACTACAATTTTTACTACTATTTTTACTACTATTTTTACTACTATTTTTAAAAAATTTCCAAATATATTTTACACCTGAAATAGAGCATTTAAAGTACCAACAAGTGCGCATGTAATCAGCATGTTAATAAATTAATTTAATTTACAAATAACAACAGCGCATTTTAACGGAAATCGTTACCCTCAACATTTACCCAATTTCTACGAAGTGTATTATCCTACGTAAATATTACACAAAAAAAAAAAGAAAAAATTACATTTTTCAACTACGCGGTTTTTAGGCAGCATTTTATGATTTTATGATCCTTGCGCTTTGTCGGCACGCGCCTTGTTTGCTCGCTCTACTTACAACCACAACGCGTGCGGTTTCCTTTTTACCATACAGACCGACCACCGCGCCACAATCTCTTTGTGGTCCAGTATAAATACAGCAAAAGGTATGTAAAACATACGACAATTTTCACATGCAAATAATAAACAAAAAATTCCATGAATATTGCTTATAACAGGTACAAAAAAATCAAAAGAAAACCTCAAAAACACCTTCATTATCTAGCACGCACTTCCTGCAGATAAAACTATATATAACACTATATAGGAAATAGATTTCGAACTATATATATTTTGATTTTTATGCGCTTTGATTGTACGGACAACACTAATGGATGCTATTATTTATTTTTTGTCAGTTTTCTTATTTTTGTCTTTTAGTGCGGATCCTTAAAAAACGTTTTTTAGCAGCCAAAAGGTGACAAATTGTTATTGAGCAGCATAAAATTCACATCATCATCATCATCTCGAACACATCATGGTTGTAATAAATATGTCACAAGTTGTCACATTATACGATGCATAAAATGAGAGTCGCCAATGTCACAGTCAAACAAATCAATAGACATGCGTCAAGAGTCCGTCTGCTCTGTCTTTAGTCTTGTCTATGTCAAGACTTATTTGCTTTATCAATGTCCTAAATCAATTTTTATTGATATGCAACACACTCAGACATCAAATTATATATGTCGCATTTTTGATGCTAATGCATTTTTAACGATTTAAGGAGATTTCGTTGTTATGTGGGTGTTCTGGCTGAGGATACCCTCTATACGTAGGCTTTTCGATTTTTATTTTGAAAAGAAAAAATAAAAAAAAAATAAAAATCACATTAAGTGAGAGTTTGTTGAGATGTTATATGTGGCGCTATTCATGATGAACACATTGAGTGAAAAATAAAAATTTGAGGCGTCTGGGAATTTTCATTGAAAATTTGAATTTTTAGTAAAAAATGGAATTTTCAGTAAAAAATTGAAATTTAATGAAAAATTTAAATTTTTGTGAGAAATTCAATTTAGAGTAAAAATTTGTTTTTTAGTAAACAATTGAATTTTTAGTGAAAAATTTAATTTTTAGTGAAAAGTTAAATTTTTAGTGAAAAATTGAATTTTTAGTGAAAAATTGAATTTTTCGTGAAAAATTGAATTTTTCGTGAAAAATTGAATTTTTCGTGAAAAATTGAATTTTTAGTGAAAAATTGAATTTTTAGTGAAAAATTTAATTTTTAGTGAAAAATTTAATTTTTAGTGAATTGAATTTTTAGTGAAAAATTGAATTTTTAGTGAAAAATTGAATTTTTAGTGAAAAATTGAATTTTTAGTGAGAAATTGAATTTTTAGTGAAAAATTGAATTTTTAGTGAAAAATTGAATTTTTAGTGAAAAATTTAATTTTTAGTGAATTGAATTTTTAGTGAAAAATTGAATTTTTAGTGAAAAATTGAATATTTAGTGAAAAATTGAATTTTTAGTGAAAAGTTGAATTTTTAGTGAAAAATTGAATATTTAGTGAAAAATTGAATATTTAGTGAAAAATTAAATTTTTAGTGAAAAATTGAATTTTTAGTGAAAAATTGAATTTTTACTGAAAAATTGAATTTTTAGTGAAAAATTGAATTTTTGGTGAAAAATTGAATTTTTAGTGAAAAATTGAATATTTAGTGAATAATTGAATTTTTAGTGAATAATTGAATTTTTAGTGAAAACTTGAATTTTTAGTGAAAAATTGAATTTTTAGTGAATAATTGAATTTTTAGTGCATAATTGAATTTATAGTGAATAATTAAATTTTTAATGAAAAATTGATTTGCTGCGGAAAACTGATAAAGTAGTTGCAAAACCTATTAATTCGGTTGTGGCAACCTCCTAGTCGATGAGCATGAGGTTGTGGCAACGTCCATGTTGGTTATCATGAGGTTGTGACAACCTCAAAATCGGTAAACATAAGGTTATGTCAACGTCGAAACAGGTGTTTATGAGGTTGTGACAAACTCCAAATCGGTGTGCCTGAGGTTGTCTGAATATTTAGTGAAAAATTAAATTTTTTTGAAAGTTTAATTTTATTAATAAATTGAATTTTTAATGAAAATTTGAATTTGTATAGAAAAATTAAGTTTTGGGTGATTAAATAGTGAAAAATTTAATTTTTAGTAAAAAATTAAATTTTTAGTAAAAAATTGAATTTTTAGTGAAAAATTGAATTTTTAGTGAAAAATTGAATTTTTAGTGAAAAATTGAATTTTTAGTGAAAAATTGAATTTTTAGTGAATAATTAAATTTTTAATGAAAAATTGATTTGTTGCGGCAAACTAATAAAGTAGTTGCAAAAGCTATTCGGTTGTGGCAACCTCCTAGTCGATGAGCATGAGGTTGTGGCAACGTCCATGTTGTTTATCATGAGGTTGTGACAACCTCAAAATCGGTTAACATAAGGTTATGTCAACGTCCAAACAGGTGTTTATGAGGTTGTGACAAACTCCAAATCGGTGTGCCTGAGGTTGTCTGAATATTTAGTGAAAAATTCAATTTTTTTGAATATTTAATTTTTATTAATAAATTGAATTTTTAATGAAAAGTTGAATTTGTATAGAAAAATTAAGTTTTGAGTGAGAGAAATAGTGTTTTGAGAAATAGTGAAAAATTTAATTTTTAGTAAAAAAAATTAATTTTTAGTAAAAAATTTAATTTTTAGTAAAAAAATTAATTTTTAGTAAAAAATTTAATTTTTAGTAACAATTTGATTTTTGAGTGAAAATTTGAATATTTAGTGAAAAATTTATATTTTTTTTTTACCTTCTGTTATAGATTTTTTCAACTTTTAAATTATTGTCAACTAAATTGACAATTGCTGTCATTTTATATAGCTCTCAACCCCATGTTATTTTTGCTCGTTTGCTTTTTATCAATAAATATTTGCAAATTTGACAAAACATTTTATTAAACCTAAACAAAAGCCACCTTTTTTTCAATAACACATCCAACTACCACGGTAAGGTAGCAACAGTTGAACCTCAGCAACTCGTTACAGCACAACTGTCAACAATGGCAACAAAGAATGGCAATGCTGCCACATCGCGCACAATGTGCCATTGTCATATACACGATAGAACGTATATTTTACAATATTTTTTCCCGATGTTTTTATTATTGTTGTGTTGCGCCATTTATGTCACTAAACAAACGATCAAATGGCAATTTAAAACTTTTTTATTTAACACTAAATCAAGCGCGAGAGCACCCTCACATTTGACAACCCCTTTGCCTAAAGTATTTTGTTAACCCTTTTGTAGGAATTCAATAAACTCAAAATGAAAATAGGTTGGGGTGTTCGAAAAAGTTTCTTACCAAAACCTTCACCAATTTTCAATAAGTTCTTTAAACTTTGGCGTACAGAAAAAAAAAATATTTATAGACTATAAATAAATTGTGTCGCAAAATTATGTTCCCCATGGAATTTTGGGAATTTCGCGTTTTTTTTCGTACTTTATTTCTAACTGTCTTTTGGAGCGTAACGTTAAGTTGCAAAGAAAAAGTAACCCTTTTGTTTGTTGTCGTCTCGTCTTCGATAATAAAGAAAATTCCAAACCGTTGACATTGTTGACAGTTTATATTTTGACAGTTTGTTTTTAAATGTCTCTTTTTTCGCGTTGTCTCTTGCGTTTTTTTTTTTATTGCAATTGCAAATTTTGTTTTTGCTTTTTATAAAACATGTGCTTTGATCACTATATTAGGAAATGTCAAATATACTTGGTGACATTTAAAATAATGTTCGAATCACTAGTGACATGTGTCACATTTCCATGGGGACACATTTGTTTTGTTATTTAAAAAGAAAACAATTGAAAGCGAAGAAGATTTTAGACATATTTTATAAGACATTTATGTCTTCCAAAGCGTGACAAATAATTGATTTCTTGTATATTTTTAATATTTTTGAGTCATACATGGGGACTTGCAAAAATCTTCACCGGTATTTTTTTCCGAGACTTCCAGAGAAATATCTTCTTAGACATTTATATCCCATGACAATTCTTTCTACTATTTATACAGTTCTTCATCTAACAATGTTTCACAGAGGTAATTCTTTCTCATGGAAATTCTTTCCCGAGATAATTCTTTCTTAGATAATTCTTAGTCAGATAATTATTTCTTGACACAATGCTTTCCAGAGACAACTACTGCTAGAAATTATTTCTCCGAAATAATTAAAATCGAGACAAATCTTCCCGAGACAATCCAGAGAAAATTCTTCCCAGCGATAACTCTTCCACTTACATTTCTTTCTTTAGACAACTTTTCCCAAATACAATTCATCCCCTGGCAATTTAAATTGAAAATTCTTCACGAAGAAAACTCTCCCCAGATAATTCTTATTTGAGACATCTACTCCCAGACATTATTTCTCCGAAATAATTAATTTCGAGACCAATCTTCCACAGAGAAAATTCTTTCCAGCAACAACTCTGCCACGGACATTTCTTTCTTTAGACATCTTTTCCCAAATAAAATTCTTCCCCAGTCAATTATTTCAATTGAAAATTCTTCTCGGAGAAAACTCTTGCCCAGATAATTCATATTTAAGACAGTTTCTTCTCGCGCCAAGTCTTTCTATATAATTCATACCCAGGCATTTATTCCTCGAGACAATTCATATCCGATTTCTTTCTTTTGCAGTCATGTCTTCTCCGAGACAATCCTCTAATGGAGAATTCTCTCCGGACACAATTCTCTGAGAAACAGGTTTTCCCCAGACAATTTATACCTAAGCCAATTCTTCTTCGAGAGAATTCACTCCTGGGTTAATTATTTTCCAGACAGTTCTTCCTCGATACAATTCATCCCATGGATAATTCATCCCAGACATTTTTATTCGCCAGATGAGATAATTCTTTCACGAAGCAATGCTTCCCTAAAATAATTCTAACCATACATAATTAATCACAGAGACAATTCTACTCCAGAGAATTCATCGCCGAATTAGTTTTTCACAGATATAGCCGGATATTTCTTTGCCGAGACAATTCTTCATCGAGCCAGTTCTTCTTCAATACAGTTCTTTCTAGATATAAATCTTTCTGAGAAAATTATTCACAGAGACAACTCTTCCCAGATATAGTATTTGCTTAAATGATTCTTCATCGAGATAAATCTTTTCGAGAGATAATTCATTCCCAGACAATTCTTTACCAAAACATTGCTTTCTCGAGAAAATTTTGCCCAGAGATAATTCTCTTCCAGACAATTCTTCACCCTCGATATAATTCCTTTCCTTCAGCGTCTAGTCTTCCCAGATACTTTCCAAGATATTTCAATTTCCCAGACAACTCTTCACCGCTACGTTTCAACCTCGAGATAATTCCTTTCCTTCAGCGACCAGTCTCCCAGCTACAGTTCTTCACTAGACGATTCTTCACCGGGAAAAATCTTTACCAACAAAATTCCTCCTCGAGACAATTCTTACCAGGATAATTCATTACCATAAAAATATTCTACGAGACATTTCGTCACCTAAGAATTTATTTGCCTCAAACGCCAGTTTTGGTTGAATGGAGTTGGGAATTGGATATATATATGATTTATATATTCTCTTTCTAATTCCGTTATCTGTTTTTCGATATCTCGTATTTAATCTAAGATATTCAGCATTGATTTTCCTCCAAATCGCAAATTATAACGCAAATCCTTTTATTGTTTTTCTCGAAATCTACTCAATGGCGTTTGAGGCAAATAAATTCTCAGGTGAGGATTTCTTTCCAGAGATAAGTCTTTACGATAGTGTTCTTCTCCAGGTAATTCTTAACCGAAACATTTTTCTCTTGAGACAATTCTTCCTCGAAATAATTGTTTCCCTGACATTTATTCCCCGGAGAATCCATTCCCATAAATTATATTATTTTAAACTATCTTAAATTTTTTCGTTTTTTACCAGACATTATTACTATATTATATAAATAAAATTCTCTAAAAAATTTTTTTAATTTAAACAGAGAATCATTTGAATTACATTATAAAAAAAAAATTCATTAAAATACAGATGTTACCACAACACCTTCTAGGTTATAAAACATTATCAGAAATTTTATGACCAACACCATTTCGTTAGATCGGTACTATATACGTCATCGGAACTGTAATTCAACAATTGATCTTGTTTATTCAACAAACGCCAACCACTAATGTGTGATAATCAATGTTCCAAAACCGAAAACAAGAACAATTGAGTTGTATCTGTTGTTGTTGCATATGTAATGGAACAATTGGTCCGTGTCCGTAGAACGCGAGTCCATCCGCAACAACACCAACGGACAAATTGAATTATTCACCCTTTTTTTTCATCAACAGTTTTATTATTTTAGCCGTTTTATTATATTGTAGCCATTATTGGTTCCATTCGATGATCATTCGAACTAAGTATTCGGTTCAGTTTTTAGCGGAAGACCTTTGTTGATGTCGACGTCAGACAGTTTGGGCCGACGGAATGACTCGACTGAGTCGACAGACGGTTCAAATGTGAGCGCCTCAATTCGATTGTCAGTTGCTGCTGTAAAGTGTAGTAGTGACACCATTAACGACGCATTGTTGCCAACTTTGCCAACCAACATCCGGCCGCAAGTTGGTTTCATAGCGCGTACATTGGATGTAGTTGATGTTGTTGAGGTTGACTGGTAGTTGGTTGTTTGGCTGATTGTTTGGTTGACTGGCTGCTTGATTGATTTCATTTGGAAATTCTTTTGCCTTAGCGAAGAGCAGTATAGTAAGTTTGGTGTGAAATTTCACACCTAAATGGTTAAATGATTTCGGTGCCGTCGTCGGTGTCGATGGTGTTGGTGAATGTGATGTCGGTGGCATGAAGTAGAAGTGGGTGATGCGCGCGTGGAATGGAAAAGAAAAAAAAATAGATTGATCAGCACGCGCGAATGAATGTGCGAACTGATCGCGCTCTGTTCGTAGAAATGTTTGAGAAGATAATGAAAATTATAGGGTATCTTCTGAGAAGTAAAACTTTTATTGGACAAAGAAATTTTTCACCTACAGATAATCATAACTGTTTTATGTATACCGCAGTTGACCTAATACGAATTTTATTGTCACATATAGTTGATAGGTGACTTTATATAACAAAATATACAGAATGAATCCAAGAACATAAACTGAACAATTCTTTCTCGATAATTCTTCCTAGAGACCATTCTTCTTAGATTCAATTCTTTTCCAATGATCCTACCCAGCTAATTTTATTATTAAATTCATCTCAATTTTGTCCAAACGATAATACTTTCCCACGTAATTCAACCATTGAAAAAGATTTGCACGAATAATTATTTCCAAGACAATTTAATTCAATTCTCTGTTAAAGAATGGTCTTTGGAAGACTTCTCGGGAAAGAATCGTCTTTAATGAGTAGAGATTCCTAAAACAATTCTATAGTCGAAGTATTGTCGGTCAATAGAGTTTTGCAGAAATTTCATTAGTGAAAGAATTATCCGTGGAAGACTTCTTTAGGGTACAACTATTTAGGAAAAGCATGGACTCAGGAAAAAGATATTCGGAGTAGAACTTTTGGGAAAATAACTGTCCATCGCAAATAAAATGTATCCAAAATAGGGTAGTTTGAAATCAAAAGTCAGAATATAGATAATCCGGACTTTTTTAGAATTTAGAATTATCCGGGAAGACTTGTTTGGGGTAGAACTATTTCGAAAAAGCGTCAACTCTAAGAAGAAATTTTCGAAGAAGAACTTTTAAGGAAATAACTATACATCGCAACTAAAATATAATCCAAAAATGGGTCGTTTGAACACAAAAGTCGGAATTCTGATAGTTTTTATATATACAGCAGTTTGTCTATGACAAGTATTATTGTCTCAAACAGTTGATGCTTGACTTTTTACTAGGAAACATTCAGTAGGAATCGGAGAAATGTATGATTGATTTCAGGAACGATCAATTCTTTTCCAATAATAGTTACGGGAGACAAATTTACTTAGAAACAATTTCTCCTCCAAATCAATTTTACATGTTAATTCTTCCCAAGAAATTAATCCATGTGAAAATATTGACCCGGCTAATTCTTTCCCAGATATTTCAATTCAATTCTCCTCGAAAAATTCTGTACGAAGACTTGTATGCAAAGAATTTTCTTTGGGGGAATTTGTTTGAATTGTCGGGAAATAAAGTCTTTCCGAAATTTATTTAGTGTAAGAATTATTCGGGAAAGACTTGTTTGGGGTAGAACTATTTCGAGAAATTGTTGTCTGATAGAATGCATGTCTGCATAATAATTTGTCGTTAAATAACTGTCCATCGCAACAAAAATGTCATCCAAAGAAGGGTATATCGAATTCAAAATTTAATTTTCCTTACAAACAATTTATGATCGAAGCCAATTCTTTACAGATTTTATTTCCTAGGCAATTCATCCATGGAAAAATATTCACCCAGTTAATTCTTCCTTAGATATTTAATTCAATTCTACGTTAAAGATTTTTCTACCGAAGTTGTCTTTGGGCAGAAATTGTTTCCAAGAAGAATTGTAGCGGCGAAGAACTGTCGGAAAAGAAAGCCTTGCAGAAATTTGTTTAGTAAAAGAATTATTCGGGGAAGACTTGGTTGGTGTAGAACTATCTCTGGGCAAGCATTGCCCAAGAGAAGTCATGTCCCGAGAAGGATTTGGCGGCAAAAAACTGTACATCCCAACTAATATTTAATGTATACCGCATTTAGTATAATGCGAGTAATATTTTCTGATATCTGATTATATGCCACATAATATTTAGAACGAATCCTACAAGGGAATAATTAATCTCAAGAACCGCGTTATCATTTCTTTTCAATAATTCTCCTAAGACATTTCTTCAAAGATAATCCATTACCGAGAAAGCTCTTCTAAGAGATCATTCTCAGAAGTCTTGAAAACATTTCTTTCCCAGAAATTTATTTTATGGGAAATTCTAACTATGATAATTTGTTCATGAACAATTTCTTTCCCAGATATCACATTCCCATAATATTAAATGCCAAAATATATAATATTTAATAATATATTTTTTTTAAGGAAAGATTGGTATTAGTTAAATTGTCGCAGAAAGGAATTCTCGATAGAAGCACTTTCCACGAAAGACTTGTCTGGGAAAACCTGCGTTTGGGGACAATTTATCTCTAAGAAAAAATGTTTCTGCGAAGAACTGTAAAGTCTCGAGGAATAACATTGCTAAGGAAAAATGTTTAGTGGAAGATGTATCTGTGGAAAACCGGTTTGGAGTGGAATTACTCCGGGAAAGTGTTGTCTCAGAGTTGACAAGTCCGGCGAAAAAAAAATGTCTTGCAATCGGAACTAAAATTTAAGAATTTAGGTTAAATTCAAAATAGTCAACCGGATTTCAAATAAAAACAATTAAAGCATTACTTATTTAATATATTTTTTACATTTACATTTAATACATTTTTTTTTCTTTAGAAATATTTTGCTCTTCTTAAAAGTTATTCAACTCACTATAAATTTTATAGTTTTCAGTTCCCGCATAATTCTGCTATTTGCTCGCTATAAATAAATAGCTAGTCTCTCAATTAACGTGTTCAAAAACATTCCAACAAGTTCATGTCCTTTGCCCGCACCATTTTATCCATCGTTCGCATGCAACAAGACTGCAGCCTTAACACAACGTTGCCCATTCAATAGGAAACAATACTGCAATAAATTGACCCTTCATCAATAAGTGACCCTAATGTGAGGCAGTGACGGCCGGCCGGCCGGCCGCCTCGCGTCTGAAGAATTTCGACTGATTCACGCTTCGCTGACGCAATGCAAACGAGACTTCGATGAGGACATGAAAGAAAAAATAACTTTTGAGATTATTTTGCACAGATAACACGCTAAAAATGCCAAGAACTATGCGAGAAATTGGTGGTTGTACCTTGTCTATATGACGGACGTACTAACGAACTGACTACGGTCAAGGGTCCCACAAAAATAACCACAGTATTGACTATGCAGTTTGACCGCCATTAATCAAGTTGAAGAAATAATTGGCGCGCGGCTGTCAATATAGGGGAATTCTTGTGGATAACTGTATAGTTTGAAAACAAAAAATTGTTGTTCATTATTTCAGTTAAACTCAGTTTGAAGAAGTTTTCAATTTTCTTTGTACTATTCCAGGTGGAAGATCATTAACACGATCACCTGTCAAAGAAGATAATGCAACATTGGTTGTAGTTGAAATTTAGAAAACGGTAAGGGAAATCCCTGAAGAAATGTGTATTATAATAATCTGATGATAATGTTGGTATTTTTCGAGCCTTGGAATAAGTTCTACTACGGTTATTCTATTCTGCTATAGGTATTCTTTCGAATAAAAGTAGATATTATTTAAAAATTCTAATATTTTCTTTAGTTTCTTAGTAACTCAGTTAAATTCAGATAAGAAACATTTACAATTTTCTTTGCACACATCAGAGTGGAAGATCATTAATACGATCACCTATCAAAGACGACGACGCAGTTTGGGTTACACACAAAAAGGGTAGGGAAATTCGCCAAAAGTACCTGACCAGATTAATATTATTCTACTCTAGTCTCCATTGTAACATGTTAATGTTCGGAACCCGACAATTTATATGACAAACATGATCTCGACAAGAACATGTCTTCTCTAATATGTCAAATTTCAACTAGAGTTGTTAATTTTCGGGTTATGAAAAGGAAGAAATTTAATTCTCAGTTTCCGATCATGATCTTAGAGTAATCTCACCTAGGAATAGGGAAATTCTTGCAGATAACAGTTAAGTTTAGTAATAAATATATGTTCTTTGGTTACTCAGTGTAACTTAGTTAAAATATTTTAAATTTCCTTGCTCTTCTTCATATGGAGATCATTAACACGATCATCTGTTAAAGAAGAGAATGCACCTTCGCTTTCCGATGAAAATCCCAAACGGTAAGAAAAATGCCTCAAAAATATTACATTATCATGACCTTATAATATGACCAGAAAGTAACTCAATAATCAGTTCCCTATCATGATCCTAGCATAATCTCTACATGGGCTAGGGGAAATTTTGCAGATAACTGTATAGTTTGGATTGGATATTAATTTATTTGCTTTAGTTTCTTAATTACTCAGTTAAATTTACATTTAACATAAGACACATTTAAAATTTTCTTGCCTTCTTCCATGTAAAAGATCATTAACACGATCACCTATTAAAGACGATGATGCATCTTGGGCTACAGTTGAAAATCCCGGTAAAGAAAATTCATCAAAAGTATTATATTATCACGCCCTGATTTATATTAGTCTTCCGTAGTCTCCATGTTAAAGATCGGAAACAGATCTTTGTATTTGTACTTTGTCATAACCCGATCGATTTTCTGACCAAGAACATGTCTTCCCTAATATGGCAAAATTCATCTAGGATTGAAACTGTTCGGCTTCTGACATGAAAGAAATTCAATGATCAGTTCCCGATCATGTTCTTAGAATAATCTCTACTAGGGATTGGGAAATTCTTGCATGTTATTTAAATACTTCATTGCACTTCTTAATGTGGAAGATCATTAACACGATCATCTTTAAAAGTAGACAATGCACCTTCGCTTTCCCAAATTCCCAAAACGGTATGAAAAATCCTTCAAACATATTACATTATCATGACCTGATAATGTGGTGTATGTTACTGTTCGGGATATGACAATGAATAAACTCTATGATCAGTTCTCGATCATGGTCCTAGAATAATCTCTACTAGGGATGAAAAATTCTTGCATATTCTTTAAATACTCATTGTAACTCAGTTAAAATCATTTTAAAATGTCCTTGCACTTCTTCATGTAGAAGTTCATTAACACGATCACCTGTTAAAAAAGACAACGCACCTTCGCTTTCCGATGTAATTTTCAAAACGGTAAGAAAAATCTCTCAAAAATATGATATTGTCATGTCCTGGTAATGTTGGGCAGGTTACCGTTTGGAATATGTCAAGGAAGTAACTAAAGTTCCTAATCACGGTCCTATAATATGCTCTACAAGGGATAGAGGATTTCTTGCAGATAACGGAATGGTTTGGATATTAATATGTTTTCTTTATTTTCTTAGTTACTCTGTTAAACGCATCTAAGAAACATTTTAAAGTTCCTTTGCTTACTTCCATGTGAAAGATCATTAACACGATCACCTGTCAAAGACAACGACGCACCTTCGCTTGCAGCTGGAAAATCTGTAAATGGTAAGGAAAATCCCTCAAATATATATTATTATTATATAATTGACATTCGATACGTTATGCCGCACGTGCTACCAAACAGTTGCAACCTGCATGATCATCCTTATGGGCGGCCGGAACATGTTCATGGTGCGCGCGATCATTTTTAATTTGGCAGGTGATTCGTGAGCGCCAGTAGTTATTAAGGGCTGTGCCGTTGGGAAGTGCGTATGAGAAGTATGCACATGGAGCATTATCATCTCTTCGATGATAATTAAAAATTCAGCTGATTTCTATAGGACTCTCGAAATTTTCACGCCGCTTTTTCTCCACGACACCTGCTGATTCAGCCACGACATACACCACCCATATTTTCATTTTCACATTTCCTTGCTTATACTTCAACTCATATATAGTAGGCAATGCGATCATTTGTCTTCTGTTTATTATTATAATTTTTTACTTTTTATATAGCAATTTTTGCTGATCATATTATGTTGATAGTCATCCGCCAATGACGATCATAACGACGCTAAAAGTTGCTCTACTCTTTGCGTCACATTGCTTTCTTTGTTTGTTGGTTCATTTATGAGTCTTTGACGTTCTCGCTGGCTCGCTCGCTCACTCGGGCGGGCACACAGGTTGCCGAACTATTACCCGTCATGAGAACTTGTCTTGTTATAGTTTTTATTACATCTCGAGTAGAGTAGTATATAGCATATGCCTCATAATATTTTATGTTATTTATGCAAACGAAAAAACATGAATTAAAAATTTTAAAACTCTTTCAGTGGCCAAAGTAGGGCGATACTCCCAACCTGGTTGATGATAGTAGTACGTTCAACGACGATCAGTCTTGTACGTAGTTAGTGATCGTTCTGGTCTTTTTTTTGTTCAGTTGTTCATTCATTTTGCCAAAGATGACGATCTGCGTTCTAGTATCTCTTGGATAATTATTAATAACGCTTTAATGAAGTCATGCTTCGCTAAACCTCGACAACCAATTGTCTTTTAGTATTTTTTTCAGTTTTATGTTTTTGTTATTGTTCCACAGTTCTTCGGGTTTTTTGTGATATTAGCATTAGGTAGTAGCACACTTAGATTAACGTTTTATAGTTGGATTAATGCGAAAACAAAATGGTGGCATATACTCGACTGGAAAATTGTCGGTAGTTTCATATTATAGCAAGTTCAATGGCATAATACTGTCTATTGAATTTACATAATTATACCAGGAATTCGTCAGGGCTCTTATGTGGGTGAGGTATTTTGTACTACAGCATAATTTATTAGAACTCGTACCGGAAGCATAATTTGTCAGAATTTCGACTGCTGTAACTTAAACTAATAGTATTAGAAGATATAGTCGAACAAGATATATTGAATAGAATAAGACGAATAATTGGAATTGTTAAAACAAAATTTGAAACTATTTCATTCAATGACCAACTCAACCAACGTCAATCGAGATATTGATTCATGTTTCTGCATCAAGTATTTTCTCTTCACTAAGACCTTCAGAATATGCTTTTAAATATTCGTCTGTTCCTCAGTCCCATTTTTAACTGGTCATGTTTTAAAGTGAAGCAAAATTCAAAAACGTGAAAAATTCAAAAATTTATAAAGTGAAGAAAATGAAGAAAAATTTTAAATTTAAAAATTGTGTAGTCATATCATAGCTTTTGACCTCTATTATTTTTAATTTTAGTCGGTTTTCAAAATATTATTTGTTATATATAGGGGAACTTAGGGAAATTTGGGACATGGGGTAATGTGGGAAATTGTAATTTTTGAACATGTTTTTTTACATAAAAAATAAAAACAATTGTCAGGTCCTTTATAATATGGCATTAACTTTTTATCCAATTTTAACTTTTTATCAAATTTTATATCTTTTTATTACATTTCATTTTTATTAATGGAAAGTTTTTTTTTAGAGTATAGCACTTTGCTTTTAAAAAATTTGAATTTTTGTTTATTACATTATTCTATGTTTTTTTTTCCATTAATATATCTGACTTTGTTAAAAAAATAACAAAACATGAAAAAGATAGGTTAAAATAGCATTTTACAAAAAATGTTGAGGTTTCCCACTTTAACCCAGGATTTTTCGAGAGGTCCAAAATTGAGCTGTTTGGAAAAATCGCTCAAAAGTTTGGAAAAATCACTCAAAAGGCGCTTAGATATTATTCTGTAGAAGCAAAAAGTTAGATCATGAACCAGTCAATGGAATACCTCCTTCAAAAGAATTTAAAAATTTATTCAAATGTACTTTTTGTTGGAAGAAAATCAAAATGTGTCCCACTTTATCCCAGGCTCCCCTATTTTGTATGTCGGTTTTTTTACCGCATTTGTATACTTCGTATTGGAATATCCATAAATGACATATTCTGGATCCTTGCGTTCTAATTATTAAGTGAAATAAATATTATCTCAAAATTAAAAATATATATATATATAGATATATTTAGGAGGATTTGTGTTAATCTTCCTTCTTTTGCATATTTACAAATTCGTATACGAAATCAGCAATCGCTTATTTACCAAATTAAGCTATTACACTACACAACAAAATGAGAAAAAAAGTTTACGCAGTTAATTCCATTATTTTTGTATTATTGGAAATGACTCGCAGAATTTGAATATATGAATTAAAAAAATGTCTACGGATAGGTTTACGAGATTTCGGGCAATAACTTTTGTACTGAGCTTTCAAAAAGGTGGTCACATATATTTGTAAATATCTCGCGTTTAATAAAACCCATAAACTCAATTGTTATATCGAATGAAAGATAATTAAATATTCAATAAACATTTCTTACAATAGTTTGGAATTGGTTTACTGGTTGAAGAACTCTATGAAGAACTCGAAAAATGTAAATTTTGTCGACCAACATTTTATTAAAAAATGCATTTAAAAAATGGCGAAAATTTGAAAACGCAAGATGATGCACAGTTTGTAATATTGCAAAATTAGCAAAATTAAAAAGAAAAGAAATCTATGGATACGTTTTAAGAACAAAAAAAATCATGTGAAAGCTTTACAATTGGGTCTTAACTAAAAAAAATCGCATAATATGTTTATACCCAATACCCATGGGTTACAAGTTATAAAATATATGTGATATTTTAGCGTCTCTTAGTAGGCGTGACTGGTATGAAAAAGTATATATTTTCTTGGTCAACATCACTTTCCGAGTCGATTTAGATAGGAGCGTCTGTATGTCCGACTATACACGATAACTTTAAAACTGCTATTCCGAATAATGTGAAATTTATTTTCAATATATTTTAGTAGAATAGTAATTCGAAGTTCGAAAATGAGTCGATTTAGTCAACGTAATCTACTACATCCACTACGAAATATGGGTTTACTTTTTAGGATCACATATCTCGTTAAGTATTATAGATAAAGTTATAAAATTTAAAGTTAAATACAAGCAATCATCTATCAATAGTTGCTCAAAAAATAATATTTGTATAGCACTCAATTATATTGCTTTCACATAACTTTTTTTATCCTCAAATGTTAACCATATATTTTTGTTATTTATAGTTCAATTTCTTTGAAAGAGTGTGAACTAATTTTGAAAAATTAAAATTTGTATATCATCTTACTTTCTCAATTTTTTTCCATTTTTTTAAATGAATTTTTTCTTAAATTTTTGTTAAAAAAAAATGTTTTTTCTAGTTCTCCTTTCGAGTTCTCTTAAACTAATGAACCAATTTAAAAATTTTCTAAGAAATTTTTATTCGATATTCAATTAACTTTCATTCGATATAACATTTGATCATATGTGGTTTTTAGAACGCGAAATATTTGCAAATATGTGACCACCTTTATGAAAGTTCGGTGCAAAAGTTATTGGCCCATATTTTGTAAACCTATCCAAAGAAACATTATTAAACCATATTTTCGGAATCAGGGCGTCATTTTACATAATACAAAATTAACCTTGACTGCTGCGCAGAATGGCTGTTCTGTAGTGTTATTTATTGAATAGATTTGTTTTCCGATTTTTATACCTTTTACCTCTTTTCTGATTATATTTTGTATATATCTGCATTAAATATTTTCAAATTCTATTACCTGAAATAAATTTTATGATTTAAATATTAAAACTCGAATTCTTTAACTCGATTCTACTATTTCCCATTTGAAACCTAATATCCCGAATTTGATTATTTTATTTCGACATATAATCTGAATCAAATCTGGAAGCAACTTAAAGAATACACAATCAAATGTAGAAATGTTGATCACGAATACTATAAGAAATGTTCATTCAAATTTTGAGAAATAGCATTAAAATCCAAATATTTTTGAAATCTAATTCGAAACAAATTTAAAAAAATATTAATATATTAAAAATTAGATTTGACGCTTTCCCGTGGAATTCTTCCCGGTAGAATTCCTCCCGTAGAAATCTTCCCGGTGGAATTCTTTCCCGTTTTTCCCAGTAGAAGTTTAAGTGTGGTGAGTTTTTGTTTGGTGAATTTTATTGTGGTGAGTTTTAGTGTGGAGAATTTAAGAGTGGTGAATTTTAGTGTGGTGAATTTTAGTGTGGTGAATTTTATTGTGGTAAGTTTTTGTGTGGTGAATTTTAGTGTGGTGAGTTTTGAGTGGTGAATTTTAATAGGGTGAATTTTGGTGTGGTGAGTTAAATTGTGATGAGTTTAATTGTGGTGAGTTTTAGTGTGGTCAGTTTTAATGTGGTGCATTTCATCAAAAAAATTTGTTTAAAAATTTTAAGCAAATCGGATCAGTCGTTTAGACGGAGAAGCGGAACAAACAAACCAACAAAGAGATTTATTATATTAATAGGATAGTAGAAATGTATCCTATTAGGGTAGACTAGACCTTATCATGTTCGTCATATTTATGAGTGTGAACAATTCAATGATCAATTCCCGATCAATATCAACATATGAACAATCTCTATCCCCCATTAACAACGGTTATAATTTCACTTTCGGTTTTCTCCCTTGTTTCGTTTACAGATTCGGTATACCGGTTGCAAAGTACGGTTTCGATTATGATATTGAAACCGTACTTTCCATATTTTTAAAACCCAATTAAAAACCAATTGTCTAAACATATAAATTATATTTTTGAATAAAGAATCAAATATAAATAAATATAACAACATGGTACACTAGAATTAAAATTATTTCTGTTTGTTTATCATATTATTTTAAGAACGAGTAATAAATCGAATCCATTTGTATCAGTTTTGGATGTCGGTTTATTTCTTATTTCTTTATAATGAAATGAAGCCATTTTTAACGGATATTGGTTTCTGTTTTAATCCTAGTTTTAAACTATATCCAATGTAGATGTCCAATGTCAGTCCAACGAAGTTGTAGTAGAGAAAATGTCGAAAAATAAAGAATGCTTACAATTTTGATGACAAAATAATTCGGTCGAATTAATTCCGGGAAAATGCTGCTGTTCCCTAGTAGAAATTTACCATGTTAGGGATGACATGGTTTACATATACCATATCATTTAGGTCATGAAACTGGTTAGCGTATGGTTATTATTGAATAGAGATAGAGCCAATTTTCAAATTTCTCCTATGGTTGTGATCGACGTCGTTATTTTTCAGGTATATATGAAATATTTTTTTCATTATCGACGTTTCTAAGTAAATTTATTTATCTCGTGACACGAACAGTTTTAGATATCTTTTGATCACAATTGTAAGATCATGTTCAGGAAATATGTTGGATCTACGTGTCAACGCATTGTAGTAATAACACAGCCAAGAAAATAGGTATGAGGAACTCGTGTTAGTGACTACCGCCAACTTCATCGGAAACGCATTACTTCCCCCAGTAATTTGAAGACTCGCTCGCATAACTTGTTACTTCTCTGCGACTCGGCGACTCGGCGACTACTTCGACAGCGACTTCAAACTTCAATGCATGGGCAGCAATTATCATAAATTTTGCTACCATCAGCAGCGCAACTCATTAGACCAATTTTAAAATAATAAATAATTACAATAAATTATGATTACACGAAGGTGATGATGAAGGTGATGGTAGCGGTGAAGGTGGCGGTGAAGGTGGCGGTGACGATGGCAGTGGTGGCAACGCCAGCCCATAACCGTGGTGCCATCTAATTCTAGCAAAACAGTAGGAGTTTTGAGGAAATTAATTTCGACGACGACGACGCGACGTTTCGCGCGAAAGACACCCACGAATCACTCAAGTGGAGCGAATAATTTTTTTTTTTTTTTTTGGAATTTTTATTATAAAGTCGAAGAACTTTTGCGTTCAACGTTGACGTGTTTTTGTTGTTTTTGTTGTTTGGTTTTCAATTTGGCCACAATAATAATTACAACGATGTCGACGACGACTTTGCGTCCTATGCTCACGCGTAATGCGACGACTGGCGGCCGTGCCATGTACTAAACAATCTGTCACGAATGAGTTCACCTGCTCGCGCGTTCAACTTGACTCGTTCGTTGGTACGTTTCGTTCATTCGTGTTTCAATTAAAATTCGTTCAATGGCGGTGACGCTTTTTCGATCGTTAATTTGCAAAATTTCAATAAAACGACGCGAATTTTTAGAAATTCATTAAAATTCTTTGGCACCACAATCAGCGAAAAACCAAACAAATAAAAAATAACAAGTTCAATGACAATGACAGTTAGCGATGTGTCAATGTCAAAGTGACAGTTGCCTGTCAGTTGTCTGCTCGTGTGATTGCTTTGCATACTGGCATTTGGTATTTGAGAGAGTCAAGGCTATGTCTTTGAGACTTTTAATTTTTAAAACGTTTGCCTTAAATTGGGGCCTATGCTGATCTTTTAAATTAATAATACTTTATGTATCTGTCGGGATTTTTTTGACTTTGACTTTTTGGCAAAATTTCATTTTGCAATAAAAATTCAAATTTCCTCACAAAAATCATTTTTCACTAAAAATTCCATTTTAAACTAGAAATTTTACTAAAAATCAAAAATTAATTTTTAACATTTTGACAAAAAAATTAAAATTTTCACTAAAAATTCAATTTTTCACTAAAAATTCAATTTTTCACTAAAAATTCAATTTTTCACTAAAAATTCAATTTTTCACTAAAAATTCAATTTTTCACTAAAAATTCAATTTTTCAATAAAAATTCAAATTTTAACTAAAAATTCAAATTTTCACTAAAAATTCAAAATTTCACTAAAAATTCTTTTTTTCAACTAAAAATTCAAATTTTCACTAAAAATACAAATTTTCACTAAAAATACAAATTTTCACTAAAAATTCAATTTTTCACTAAAAATTCAATTTTTCACTAAAAATTCAATTTTTCACTAAAAATTCAATTTTTCACTAAAAATTCATTTTTCACTAAAAATTCAATTTTTCACTAAAAATAAAAAATGTTCACTAAAAAGTCAATTTTTCACTAAAAATTCACTTTTTCACTAAAATTTAAATTTATCACTAAAAATTCAAATTTTCACCAAAAATTAAAATTTTCACTAAAAATTCAATTTTTTACTAAAAATTAAATTTTTCACTAAAAATTCAATTTTTCACTAAAAATTCAATTTTTCACTAAAAATTCAATTTTTCACTAAAAATTCAATTTTTCACTAAAAATTCAATTTTTCACTAAAAATTCAATTTTTCACTAAAAATTCAATTTTTCATTAAAAATTCAAATTTTCACTAAAAATTCAATTTTTCACTAAAAATTCAATTTTTCACTATAAATTCAATTTTTCACTAAAAATTCAATTTTTCACTTAAAATTCAATATTTCACTAAAAATTCAATTTTTCACTAAAAATTAAATTTTTCACTAAAAATTAAATTTTTCACTAAAAATTAAATTTTTCACTAAAAATTAAATTTTTTACTAAAAATTAAAATTTTCACTAAAAATTAAATTTTTCACTAAAAAATCAAATTTTTCACTAAAAATTAAATTTTTCACTAAAAATTAAATTTTTCACTAAAAATTAAATTTTTTACTAAAAATTAAAATTTTCACTAAAAATTAAATTTTTCACTAAAAATTAAATTTTTCACTAAAAATTAAATTTTTGACTAAAAATTAAATTTTTCACTAAAAATTAAATTTTTGACTAAAAATTAAATTTTTCACTAAAAATTCAATTTTTGACTAAAAATTAAATTTTTCACTAAAAATTAAATTTTTCACTAAAAATAAAATTTTTCACTAAAAATTCAATTTTTCATAATTTTCACTAAAAATTCACTTTTTTACTAAAATTTAAATTTTTCACTAAAAATTCAATTTTTCATTAAAAATTCAAATTTTCACTAAAAATTCAATTTTTCACTAAAAATTCAATTTTTTACTAAAAATTCAATTTTTCACTAAAAATTCAATTTTTCACTAAAAATTCAATTAAATTTTTCACTAAAAATTAAATTTTTCATTAAAAATTAAATTTTTCTCTAAAAATTAAATTTTTCACTAAAAATTAAATTTTTCACTAAAAATTAAATTTTTCACTAAAAATTTGATTTTATGTTGATGTTCAAAAACGTTTAGATTTTCTCTAATCGCTTGCCAAAAAATAAAAAAAAACACCGTCTCTAACAGAATCAACAGAAATTTGTTACCTCCTCTCTATGATTTTTTTTTATTTTTTTTTTGGTTTTTTTATTCCTATTGTTTTTGTTAATTATTATTATAGTTGCTATAATACCAAACCCTAGCTCCAACACATACGTCGACAAATAGAAATACAGAAAAATTAAATTATGGGCCACATGTCAGGCAGAGTCACTCATCGCGGCAGCGTCAACCGCCAGGTCTGCTCTACTCCATCGACCGAGCCTCCCCATGCCGCCCCTTTAAGTCACCCGTACGTCTGTCTGTCTTTGTTTAGTCCGTCTGTCCGTCCGTCCGTTTTGAACGGCTACGCTATGATCTATAATAACAATAATCATAACTTTAGCTGTCAACATGACAGCTGCTTTTACGTCGCGTCTTCTGCTGCTGCTGCTTCTTCTTTTTCCTTTTCTTATTCGTGCTGCCGACATTTTATATTGCGTTGTTTTGTGATTTTATTTCGTGCTGCTCGTTTTTTGGACTCTAATCTAAGATTTTGATTGGTTCAAGTTGTGATTTTTAACGAGCTCTGATTTTATATTTTTGTTTCTTATTTTTTCATTATTATTTTATTTTACACACACACACAAAGAAACTCACATGGCTGTAACTTTATTACTGCGAAAAACTTTAACACTTTATTTTAAGCGACTTGAGGCGGCTTTTGGCGACTTTTCTTCGGCTTCAACTCATGGGGCGGATGAGACGTGACGCTGATGATTATTTTGAGATTAGCGGATGTGTGCTGGCAGCCATTATTTCTGCACACTGCGGAGAGGGGCTGTGGGCGCAGGGCCCAAAGATAGAGAGCGACAAAGGTGGGCATTGCAGGAGAGCCCAGCTCATTATAAAAGTCAAATCATTATAAAAATTGTGATATTTAATTATGATAAAAAATGTAGCTTCATTTTTCTTGATAAATTAAGTTGAATATAGTAATGACACTGAAAGCGCTCCGACAGTCGGTGATTTGAGGCATAAGACTTCTACGAATGCTCCCAGTTCTAGATAACTTTATTGCAGAAATAAAATATATTTGAAAGAACTGAACTAGTTTATATTATTATAGTGATAATCAGAAAAGCTATAATTCTGACTTAAATTAGAAAAATTAATTATGAAACTCCAAAGGCATTGAATAAAATCTTGAAGAAGGTGAAGACCTCTGGGCTCTATCGAAATATCGCTGGAAGCATATTTTTGTGCTCGAGAGATTCCTGCGAAAATAAGCTGACCGAAATATGTAAAAGAAATGTTTGAATCAGCTATAATTCGGATTTAAATTAGAATATTTAGTTCTAGAACTCAGAAAGCATTAGAATAATTCTTTAAAAATTTAAAGACTGAGAGCTATCGGTTTCAAAGTTCCGATATATATATATGTGTTATCGATAGAAGCACGATGTATATTCTACACATTTCTGAGCAAAGAAGCCTACAGGGCTGTAGATTTTCGAATTATACAAGAATGTTTTATTCGAGAGATCCATGAAAAATATAATTCAATAAATAAATAGATTTATAAAATTTAGTTTGATCTAGATATTGACCAAAATGGTTTTCGAATTTAAATTGGATTTTTTCTTTCAATGAAATTAAATTTTCAATGCAAAATAATCGCATATAATATAAAATTAAATTTATCGTTGTTTTCATAACTATGAAGTGAAAAATAGAATATTTGTGAAAAATTGAATTTTTAGTGAAAAATTTAATTTTTAGTGAAAAATTGAATTTTTAGTGAAAAGTTGGATTTTTAGTGAAAAATTGAATTTTTAGTGAAAAGTTGAATTTTTAATTAATAATTGCATTTTTTGTGAAAAATTGAATTTTTAGTGAAAATTTGAATTTTTAGTGAAAAATTTAAAATTTAGTGATTTTTTAATTTTTAATCAGATATTTAATTTTTAGTGAAAAATTTAATTTTTAGTGAAAAATTTAATTTTTAGTGAAAAATTTAATTTTTAGTGAAAATTTGAATTTTTAGTGATAAATTAAATTTTTAATGAAAAATTGAATTATTAGTGAAAAATTGAATTTTTAGTGAAAAATTGAATTTTTAGTGAAAAATATAATATTTAAAGTAAAATTGCATTTCTAGTGGAAATTTGAATTTATAGTGAAAGTTTGAATTTTTAGTGTAAATTTATTTTTAGTGACAAATTTAAATTTTTAAGTTAAAAATTTAATTTTTTAGTGAAAAATTTAATTTGTACAATTGAATTTTTAGTGAAAAATTAATTATTTAGTGAAACATTTAATTTTTAGTGAAAATTAAATTTTTACAATTGAATTTTTGGTGGAAAAAAAAAGAATTTTTAGTGAAAAATTGATATTTTAGTGAAAAATTGAATTTTTAGTGAAAAATTGAATTTTTAGTGAAAAAGTGAATTTTAAGTGAAAAATTGAATTTTTAGTGAAAAGTTGAATTTGTAGTGAAAAATTGAATTTTTAGTGAAAAATTGGATTTTTAGTGAAAAATTGAATTTTTAGTGAAAAATTGAATTTTTAGTCAAAAATTGAATTTTTAGTCAAAAATTGAATTTTTAGTCAAAAATTGAATTTTTAGTCAAAAATTGAATTTTTAGTCAAAAATTGAATTTTTAGTGAAAAATTGAATTTTGAGTAATAAATTAAATTTTTAATGAAAAATTGAATTTTTAGTGAAAAATTGAATTTTTAGTGAAAAATTGAATTTTTTGTTAAAAATTGAATTTTTAGTGAAAATTTGAATTTTTAGTTAAAAATTGAATTTTTAGTGAAAATTTGAATTTTTAGTGAAAATTTGAATTTTTAGTGAAAAATTGAATTTTTTGTTAAAATTTGAATTTTTAGTTAAAATTTGAATTTTTAGTGAAAAATTGAATTTTTAGTGAAAAATTGAATTTTTAATGAAAATTTGAATTTTTAGTGAAAATTTGAATTTTTAGTGAAAATTTGAATTTTTAGTGAAAATTTGAATTTTTAGTGAAAATTTGAATTTTTAGTGAAAAATTGAATTTTTAGTGAAAAATTGAATTTTGAGTAATAAATTAAATTTTTAATGAAAAATTGAATTTTTAGTGAAAAATTGAATTTTTAGTGAAAAATTGAATTTTTAGTGAAAAATTGAATTTTTTGTTAAAAATTGAATTTTTAGTGAAAAATTGAATTTTTAGTTAAAAATTGAATTTTTAGTGAAAATTTGAATTTTTAGTGAAAAATTGAATTTTTTGTTAAAATTTGAATTTTTAGTTAAAATTTGAATTTTTATTGAAAAATTGAATTTTTAGTGAAAAATTGAATTTTTAATGAAAATTTGAATTTTTAGTGAAAATTTGAATTTTTAGTGAAAATTTGAATTTTTAGTGAAAATTTGAATTTTTAGTGAAAATTTGAATTTTTAGTGAAAATTTGAATTTTTAGTGAAAATTTGAATTTTTAGTGAAAATTTGAATTTTTAGTGAAAAATTGAATTTTTTGTTAAAAATAAAACTTAAATTTTAGATGGAAAATTGCTTAATTTTTAAAGTAAATTTTTATTTAGGATATAGCAAATAATCTTTCATTTTATAACCATGTGACTCTATTTAAAGACACCTTGTCGTATATTTCGAAATTGTCCCATTGATGAATTTTATAGCACGAGTCCTCACAGCATCACCTGCTACATCTTTATCAAGGAGCTCTTCTACAGATCAGATTGTTTTCATTATTATTATTTTATTTCTAACATTCTATTGACTTCTTGATGTTTTCTTTTTTTACTTCTAATTATCAGCTGGCATTCAAACATTTGTCTTCCTTCCGTTCGCAGCCGTCTTTGTTATCGACTTCTTCGTTCTTCGTTTGGTCCTTAGAGGTTCTTTTTGTTGATACACTTGCTTACAACACACCTTGCACCTTGTCTTCATTATATTTCTGTAACTTTACGACTGGACTCTTCGACTGTCAATTGTCAATTGTCATGTAACCGTCACCCTCTTTGCTAGATGCCACTGCACTTCAGGTTATACGTCCTTTTTTTTGACGTTTATAGCGTACGCTGCTAACTGCTTAATTACATGTCAGACAGAGCTGAGATCAGTCTAGGCCAAGAAGCACCTGTAGACACCAATATTACCTTTTCTTCCTGTAAACGTATCCGCATTCATGCTTACTAGAACCTCGAATTCAAACACTCTTCATTGCTTCAACTATTAACAATGATGACTACGCAAAGTGCGGCTGCCGCTGTCACTACAGGTCAAACAACCCCCAGCCGGGTGTCGAATTCTAAGGGCACCGAATGTGACCCTCTTACCGCAGACATCAACGGCATTTTAATTGAATGGAATGCATTCGCGCATGATTGATTTAGCGGCATCAACCTGTTTGCTTAGTTGTCTTCGTGATATCGTGGTCTCGAGGTGTTTGAGTCGAGACCAAAATGAGGGCTCAAAGCTAGGGGTCAGCCGTACACTGTCCATAGGGTAGGTTAAGGTTAGCCAAAGGGAATCCCTCGAGGTTGTTTTTTTGGTGCTGTTATTTGTTTACACCTGTCTGTGAATGCGGTAATTCGTCTCGCACTGTACTTCGTTTGCAGGTTGCTTGAATTCGATGGTTCTAAGTAGTCCGTTCGGTAACAGACGTTACTCCAGCGGCTTCATTAGTAGCGGTGGCGATTGGCGCGATCTATAAACTGGATCTTTCTGCAGCATTGGTTGCACTAATTGGGCAGTTAGTGAAGGTGAGGTCAGCGAAAATTAAAAATAAAGTCTGACATGTTTTTGTGACAATGCTAATAAAATACATTTTCCATGCATTTTAATAGGACAGATTGATCATGTGTATTCAATTTCAATAATTCATATTTTATTTTAAAGACAAATTTTTGTCCTATTTCAAATATTGCACAAATATAAAAAAAAAAACTATTTTGATTCCGATATAGCAATACAACAAATGGTTATCAAAGCAAATTCATTTCAGGCATTCGGGTTTCAATTCTAGGGATTCTAGTTAAATAAATTGTATGAAAATCAATTGTTTCCCAAAAAATTTTAATTTCTAAATTAAGATTTAAATAACACTGTTTGTCTTTTATATAGATTATTTATATTTTAGTTTACGATCAGTAGGTACTACATACCTATCATGAAATACAATTTTGAAGAAGATATTAGTGTTCATGAAATGTGTTTTAGAGATCCTCTTCATGAATTCATGAGATAAATTTATTATTTTGTATTTTTCCCTTCAATTTTATTTTGTTCGTTTGACAATGAACATTACGACAATTCATAATTTGGAGTATTTCATAGATCAAATTCTTGAGTTCATGAGGCAATCAGGATAATCAAGCGATTTAATTTTCACATCAAGTGTTGACATTGCGAGGATTGTTGCCATTATCACTATACCTTTGGCAGAGGGAATACACAACCAGACTATTGAACATGTGCAATCTTATCAAAGAATCACTATCTAGCCGCTACTAGTTATCGCGCTCTTGGAAAATATTGCCACGAAGAACTTTCAGACATCTCAGGCGGAATTCCTAAATTCCGCTAAATGGATCTAAAGCACTGATCCTCCATAAATTCCGACAATAGCAAACAACTGGGTACCTCAAAGATCACCAGCTGCATAGTTAACAATGCAGCCATTAAGTTTTAGTGTCGTTTTTTTTTTACAAATTAACCAACCTTCAGGGGATGACCCCTAGTCATGCCATGCATAGTGTTGATTATAGGAAAAGATTACAGATTAGAGGAAGGGAGCAAAGATGGAATAGTGCCGGTGGATGTTTTTTTTACCTTTCCAATTTCAAAAGTGTCGGGAAAAACAGGGTAATGCGATTGAAGAACGAATTCTCTCTGTAATACGTGGTTCTGTTGAGAGCCGAGTGGACTACGAAGTGGGCTTGGTTCGATGCCAGAGTAGAACGAGAGAAAACACGACCTGGTGGATTCAGACCATGTATTTCCCTCGAACACTTACCGTTGTAATACCTATAAAACATGCTTGTCTTTCGGTGCTGAAGAGAACCAATAGAGGATGAATGTTATCATCACCTATTAAATATATCGCACATTGTTGTATTCGGTCCAAGAAATCCAAAGAAGATTTGAAACCCCTGCCCAAATATGCGAGTTATATTCCATCTTAGGCCGAATATATTGGGGGAGTAGATCGGGCGTAAGTAATGGAGGAGTGAAGCCTGTCTTACACCGTTTTAAAAAACCGAGACACTTGGTCGCTTCTTTCGACACATCAAATATATGATCATTCCAACAGAGAACAATGTCTCGCGCTGGTTCCTTAATGGCCGACATAACGACACTACCACCGATTAGAAACAAGTATAAAACCATCGACGAGAGCTTAACAAACGAGACAAACCACAATTGGCAAGAATAGACTGCACATCGTCAAAAATGGTACAGCCCAAGATAGAAAAAAAGAGAACAGAATACCTTCTATCACTCCCAGAATTCTCCATTCGACTGCTAAAGGAAGTCCTCACAGGACACTGCGCAATAGGCTCAAGGTTGAAGAAATGGTTACGTGAAGCCAACAAAACTTGCAGAAGCTGCGGCGATGAGAATGAATTAGAGACGATTCAACATATCTTTTGTCACTATCCCGCTCTCAGCAGCGACGCCTATAATACCTTAGAAGACGATTTCTGAATACCACAGCAGATATCTCGGAAACAGAATTGAAGCATATACTAGGTTAATCAAGAATACGAACTGGTTCACAGGCAATTAGTTGTAATTAATAAAAAAAATAATTCTAAAACTTCAGAAGAAGGACCTTTAGGTCTTCGAGTGGAAGTGATCACAAAACGCTGCATAACCTAACAACCGGGTAACATGAGTTGAGGTATCAAAACGGCTATTCCGCTGCTAATTGTTCCCAAACACGGAGATTGGGACACAATTTTAACTAATCAGATTCTTGGTAAACTTTTGAGAATTCTAAATAAAACATCAGATAATGGAAGAGAAATATTACTAATCCTGGTATAACAAAAAATATATGACATATAATCTTTAAGAAGTAGATAATGGATAGATAATACCTAACTACACTGTAATAAATAAGGAAGAGCAGTAGTTGAAGTCAACATGAACTTAGACCCCATGTAATATATGTTCCGGATCTGGTTCTAAGAAGTTTAAAATAGCAATTCCGGTTCCAAAAACTAATTGATCTGGTTCCGATTCCGGTTCTTTGCGGTCTCTAAAATATCGTTTATGGTTCCAAGATCTTTAAAATAACGGTTCCAGTTTCGCTTCCAATTCCAACCAAAAATAAAGAAGGAAAAGAAGTAGTTGAAGTCTACTTGAACTAAGACATTTTGGAATATTGGTTCCGGATCTGATTCAAAGATGTTTAAAATAGCAATTCCGGTTCCAAAAATCAAAATGCTAATTATTCTGGTTCCGATTCCGGTTCTTTGCGGTCTCTGAAATATCGTTTATGGTTCCAAGATCTTTAAAATTACGGTTCCAGTTTCGCTTCCAATTCCAACTAAAAATAAAGAAGGAAAAGAAGTAGTTGAAGTCTACACGAACTAAGACCCTTTGGAATATCGTTTCCGGATCTGGTTCCAATATGTTTAAAATAGCGATCCCAGTTCCAAAAATCAAAATGCTAATTGTTCTGTTTCCGATTCCGGTTCTTTGCGGTCTTTGAAATGTCGGTTATGGTTTCAAGATCTTTAAAATAACGGTTTCGCTTCCAAATCCAACCAAAAAGATATTTAAAATAACGGTTCCAGTTTCGATTCCAATTCCAACCAAAAATAAATAAGGAAAAGAAATAGTTAAAGTCTACACGAACTAAGACCCTTTGGAATATCGTTTCCGGATCTGGTTCCAATATGTTTAAAATAGTGATCCCAGTTCCAAAAATCAAAATGTTAATTGTTCTGTTTCCGATTCCGGTTCTTTGCGGTCTTTGAAATATCAAAATGGTTCCGGTACAGCTTCCGACACGGGTTCTTTACGGTCATGTAACACAATTACAAGAAATTTTCATATTAGAAAAAAGTTACATAGTAAAATTTTGAAAAATGACGAAAACATTGAAATTAACCAACTCCAAGCATTAATTGAACTCGGCTTAGCAGGTGAAAAACCTGCAACCTGTAATCTTACAAAACCATGCCACATACCATACCATTTCATATCATTTCATTACAATTCAATGTATTACTACCTTTCACGTCACATTTTGCATAAAAACTCAATTAATTAACTTCAAACTCTGTACGCTTTACTACGTATGCCGTCTGTAATTTAAATACTAAATAAATTTATACGAAAAATCATTAAACAAATCGCACTTTAATAAGCAGCCACCACGGCATAGACTCAAATAGAAAAAAATTCAACCTCAAGTCTAAGAGTTATACGAACGGAGGGACGCTTCGAAAAACACCTACAGCGTAGCTCGATTTACCCCCTCCGCCCAACTGTTACCCAAAACCGTGCGGCGCAGCACCGCTTGAAGAGCATCCAAGCGCTGCAAAATGAAGTGAACTGCGAAAGACAAACAATGAGCTCAATGATGATGATGATCCATCCACCTGCAGGGCAACTCAAGTGAGGACTTCACCGCCGCCTGCACCACCACCATCATCAGCACCAGAACCAACACCAACACCAACCGCACTACTTACTACCAGCAGCACTTGAAAGTCTTACGAGTCAGTGTGCTTGTCGCTCGTCTTAAAAATTAAAACAAAATTAAATTAAAAAATTACAAAAAGTCAGAAAAAATAAAAAAATTACAATAAAAAAAAACAACAACCTAAAGTTAAACTACATTAACATTTAATCGAACCTCAGCGCAGGTTCAGTAGAGCGTATCTCCTGCCACATACGAGATACAGGCGTCGCGTCGCACAATAGACAAAATGAACCACAATAACAACAACAAGAAAACTGAAATAAAGTTAAAGAAATACAACAACAATTTTTCAAAAAGTTGGTAAAAAATCACATAAAAATCGCCTCGATTGCGCCTTTTGCGCACATGATGTACCCTCTATCTGAAGTCACAAAATACATAGCGCTTGTCTTGGCAGAAGCCACACAGTTGACGTTGTTGCGATTGAAAGTTGGGAAACTTCATGGGTTTTTCATGGATTGTTTGTTCCCTGTTACCTTTTGTTGCTGATTTTCACATTTGATTTTTTTTTTCGAAGCCTATTCGTTCCATTGGTTGACGGTGCTGCGTCGTTTTGGCGGGCTCAGTTGATTTTGGCCTCTAGTCGGAAGGGTTTTATATGTTTTATATTGAGACTCTTTGTACGATCATTCACGATCACACGCAGACTTGTATGCGAAGAGTGGGAATTGTTTGCCAAAGACGCGTTATAGATTCTCTAGATTGTGAGGGAATAAAATTCATTATCACAGGTTGATTTTTCGTAACATTATCTACAAAAATATATCATTTGCTTTAAGTGTTAGTTATTCGTATTTCTTATTTATATAAATTACTCAATTAACTACTTTTTATTTTTTTTTGAGTATTTATTACAGCACTCAGACATACTATATCCATTGTACTGTGAAATCTATTCCAAAAGTGTTTGTGGTTAATATCACCACGAGTGCCCATGTCCAATCCGGGATTCGAACCTGAAACCTTGAGAATACAAGTCCAGCGCGCATACCACTAGACTGCTGAGGTCGAATAAATTACTTACTTAGGTGGCCCTTGCAACCGAGTTTTGGTTTTGGCCGCTTCTGCCATGCGTGCGTTACTATTTGTCCTAATCTTGATCTTTCCAACGTACTTTTGCACGTCCTCTGTTCGCTGTCCACCTTCGAGTCTGGTTTCAAGTTTATTCTTGAATGTCGCCTTCCAACTTGGCTCTAGGACTAAATATTTTGTGGAGAATCTTTCTCCCGAACGCTCTTAGTACTTTTACATAGATGGAGCCAAGAATTCCTGTTTCTGTAACATAAAGTAGAACGGGCAGAATGAGTTAAATTTAGAGTGTTATTTTTGTCCGGTGAAAGTGCACTCAGACAGATTGAACTATGAAATATATTCCCTACGTTTTGTGGTTCATAACACCATGAGTACCTATTCCCAATCCTGGATTCGAATCATTAGAATGAAAGTCCAGCGCGCATACCTCTAAGTGCTGATGTCGGCTAAATTACTTACTTATGTGTCGCTTACAACAGAATTTTTGCTAAGTCCTCAACTTGGTCTTTCCAAGGCAGTTTTGCAAGTCCTCTTCTTCGCTGTCCACATTCGAGTCTTGTTACAAGTTCCTTCCCTTACAACCGAATTTTGCTAAGTCCTCAACTTGGTCTTTCCAAGGCAGTTTTGGACGTCCTCTTCTTCGCTGTCTACCTTCGAGTCTCGTTACAAGTTCCTTCTTGGCTACAGCCTTCCAACATGGCTGAAGGGCTAAAGATTTTGCGGCGAATCTTTCTCCTGAACGCTCCCAGTACTTTTTCATCGATGGAGCCAAGCATCGAAGTTTCTGTACCATAAGGAAGGACGGGCAGGATAACTTATCTGTAGA
Organism: Dryomyza anilis; assembly: GCA_951804985.1. NCBI lineage: Eukaryota > Metazoa > Arthropoda > Insecta > Diptera > Dryomyzidae > Dryomyza > Dryomyza anilis. The sequence goes on along the minus strand of OX638130.1, from coordinate 3,705,366 downwards.
GTGTTATTTTGTCCGGAGAAAGAGGACTCTGCTTCTCAAATGCCTTATGAGCCCAAAGTAGGCAATGTTGGAAAGAGTTATTCTCCATTTAAGCTACAGGTTGACGTCGTTGTAGGTTGTAGTGCTGGATCCAAAATAGACGAAGTCCTTAATAATGTCGAACTTGTGGATGTCAAAATTCGCTTTATGTATAAGACGCGCGGATACTTTGTTGCTCGTTGACACGGGGTAATTCGTCTTGTCTTTGTTTGCTGCTAGACCTATTCGACGTGACTTCTTCTTCAATCTGGAGAATGCTGATTGTTCGTGTGTTCAGGCTAATATCATTGGCATATCGGCATTTAGGCAAATCCGCCATCCCACGTTAAACCGGCGCTTTTCGACAAAAAATAACTTTATGAGCTTCGATCTTTTTAAAATTTTACAGACATTATTCTGTGTCATAAAATATTTGACACGCTTTTTTTTTAAATATTCTTTTTTCTGGCAGTTCTACCGCTTAATAAATTGAAAGATTTCGCCGATATTCAACATTTTGTATTTACCCAGCGTACCAAACGATATCGAATCGAATTTGTAACGATATCGTTTGAACGAACGTTGTTATCGTTTTCGACTATCGTTAGCAATTCGAGAATGATCACGTTCTCAATAAAAATGGCTCTACTGTTAACGATATCGATATTGTATGAATTATCGATATCGAAACGAATTCGATATTTGATTCAATCTCGATATCGAAACAAGTTCGAAAAATTATTCAATTTAGATATCGAAACGAATTCGAAAAGCTTATTCAATTTCGATATTATTTAAATTAATTTGTCTTGAAATTATCTTTCATGGAACTGTGAATCAAGCATTCTTAGCAGCCACAACAAAAAAAATTGATTACCTAGTTTGGGATTAAAAATTAGTCTATTGATCCAGCAAAAAAATATTTTATACTTACTAAATTTTAAAAGTTTCTAACAGTTGCGAAATTTCTTCCAATTTTAAAATTTATTAAATTGTTTCATTGAACTGCTATTTTTTGACAAATAATTCAATACTGATTCTATAGAAATTTAACGATATCGTTACGAATTCGAAACATTATCGAAATTATGTACAATTGAAACTATGTTTATTGGGTAGTTAAACTACTGTAGCACGAAAGTTCAATATTGAACAATTTGGTCACATGTTAAAGGTAATGATCTTTCCATTAATTCATGGAACCATTCTTCTAATGAATTTCAACGATATTTTAGAATTTATTAAGGGGTATTTTTTTTTTATAAAACATGAAACACGTGTAAAATATTTTTCGACATAGAACATAAGTGCAAAGTTTCAACGAAATCAAAAATAGTAAATCTCAAAACTATCCGGAATGGCCGATATGGAGCATGACACTTTTGTTACAGATAGTGCCGCTTTGACGAAACTATTTTCTCCATTAATAGGTTAAAAAAAAGAAGAACAAACCCTTGTTCTATAAAGGTTCGGAGAGGTCTTTCCATATTCTCATTGAGCAACGTATATTGATCTGGTTCTGACATAGTCGACAAAGAGGTGGTGGGAATTGATCTGCTATTCTTTGGTCTTTTCCAGAATATAGCGTAATGTAAAAAACGGGTCTATGCTGAACTTGCTGGGTCTGAAGTCTTACTGATAACGTCTAATCGGTATATTCACCATGTGCTTCTGTCTTTGACATCCCAGTATGCCATTCGTATCGATATCGCTACGAGATCATTGCGAGTAGATGGAGAAATCACACGATATCGGACCCGTTCTCTTAACGATATCGAGCGTCAAATTGGACTTAGATGGTAGGTAGATATCGGAACGTTCTGTCGGAGTTTTCTCGATACGAGAAATTTTTCGAAATCGGAACGATATCGAAGAAAAAAATGATCAAAGTTCGAGATTGCTGCGAAAAATATTGTGACATCGATTTGATAAATGTTTTAATATCGTATCTTTTCAAAGAATTTCAATGTACGAAAATTTTTAAAAATTAGAATCGAGAAAGCATCGAGATCGAACTTTTTATCGAAGTTATTCGAGATAGCTTCGAGGTATCGAAGGTCTCCGAGACATGGCAAACTGGGATAATACGCTCGATAGAACATTATATGCAATATATAGTATGCTAATCCAAAGGTATTGTGCAATCTCCTACCCTTAGGATTGTGCAGAATACACTGAGGTTCCAGTCAGTTGACACAAAATTATATTTCAATCATTTGCGACGTTTTTAGATCTCATAGCTTTATCGCTTCTCATTTTATTTAGAATATCTCGGACATTCAAATTTTGTCACAAAATACGATATTAAAACATTTATCACCTACGGTATTGCAATTATTTTTCGAAACAATCGCGAATATTGTTATTTTTCTTTTCAATTTCGATTTCTTAAATGTCTCGTATCCAGAAAACTCTTTCAAATCGCATCGGACGTATCATGCACGTCCAATTCAACGTTCAATATCGATACGAAAATTTTCCAATTTCGTGTGAATTCTGCAGCACCTCGCGATAATCTCGTAACGATATCAAAACTTATAGCATCCTGGGTAAATATTGTATTGTTCGAAAATAAGTAGTAATAGATCTTTTCGTAGTCCCGATACCACACAATCCACAATCTATGTACTTTTGCAGTTCCAATTCTTAAAACCCATCTATGTAAGGTTTTTGTTTTTTATTAATTGAGAAATTGAGAAGTACTTATGACCTTGTTTTATCTATTCTCCTACTCCTTGTAATTGAAAATAGCATTCTCATTTTTTTCCGATTTCTTCTTAGGACAATACAATAGCTGGACATATTAACTTTGTTTAAATATGTATTTTGTCATATATATAAAAATGTAAAGATGTACGTAACTCTTTTTTTTATTTATTAATCATTTTCAGTCACCGCCATTCAACTGCATTTCATCGTTTTCATTTATAGCATTTAAGCACCAACGTCCATATTTTCCAACATCATTTATTTCTCACCCAGTCATCCAGACATATATTCAGTCAGTCATGGCCCTGCTCTTTTCAGCCATGCTTCACTTGTTCCCATTTTCAATGTAAAATATTTGCAATTTCATAATTATTTTGCAAAGAATTTTTCATATTTTGCGCAAAATTTATGTCTTCCCGGCATCGAATGGGGCGATAGACAGACATACAGAGTGCAGAGTCATAGTAGTAGTAGATACTATGGTATAAACTGAAACTGCATTATTTTCTATATTGAATGCATAATTTAATTTTGTTGTTTTTATTTTTTTTTTATTGCATTTGCAGTTTGTTGCATTGGCAGTTATTATGCTGCCAATTGCACACGGAGTAGTACATCGAAGTATTTTACAGTCCGGGTTCTTCTTCATTTACCAAAGAACGAACCAACCGACCAATCAAGTCGACCGGAATCATAGCAATTAATACGATGCAACACTTGTATTTCTTACTATTACAATTCACAAAATACATAGGTTCCTTATTTCAAATAATACTACAAAGTTCTCCCATAAGTTCCCCCACTTCAGACTACCTCTATATTTACATTTCTATATTTTACATTTCTCCCATAAGTTCCCCCACTTCAGACTACCACTATATTTTACATTTAATTCACAAATTAGTCTTCGTACAAATTAGTTGCTGTCTCTTTTATTGTTTGCTTAGTATCCATAAACTTGGTCAACAGTTTAAACCTAATTTACTGCAACCTGCAAATCGTTTTTTCTTTCCGCATTACTTTCCAGTTTTATTCTCACATCATTTTCCCCATAGTTTTCTACATGTGTCTATGTGAAGTAAAAAAAAAAAAAATCATTCAATACATGTTGGCGCATCGAAAAGTCTTTGTTTTTGTGTTCAAGAACCTAGTAATTTTTTCTGATTTATGTTTGCGGCTATAAGAAAAATTTAAGAGTTCTGCCATAGGCACCACCTCTTCGTGGTAAAGGTTCCCTGAGGAAATTTACCTTGTTGCGGTGGCAAAAAAATCGAAGACGCGAAGTTCGCGTGTCTGGAGAATGTAGTTATTTATTGAGAAGTTAGGAAAATAGTATAATATACCTATATAAAGGGTATTAAACCTTGGATATATATATATTATATTTATAGGGAGGTGCATTTAAACTAAGTGTTTGATTTAAGTATTAACCTATGTAGTGCGATTTTAATAGATTCAATGAATATGGAACTACATAGGGGGAATAAACATGCTGAACAAATCTAGAGTTAAACGAAAAACTACTTGATTGGAAGAAACACAATAACTGGGCTATCGAAAAAACGAAATCGATATTTTTTTCACAATTCTGAGTTTCTAAATATTAATCGCGAAAATTCTTCTTCAGCAGCAGATATTTCTAAAAGTTATTATAGGGACTTTCTTATTATACGGATGGTTACAAGAAAAACAGGTCATGATTATGTTTACCTAAATAGGATAAATCGTAGCCGCGGTAGCTCAGTGGTTAGTGCGTTGGACTGCGAGCCGAAAGGTCCCCGGTTCAAGCCTTCTTATAGAGCTGTAGTGCCAAACTATTATTATATTAACAGGATAAATTTATACTACGGTAACCTAATCTGTTACATGACCTCTAGGAAACATAGAACTGATAATTGTAATTGTACCTTGTCATAATTAGAACATGTTCATGTCTTCCATAATAGGGTACATCATCAGGTTATGGTCATGTCTGCCCTAATAAGGAAAATTTATACTAGGGAATTGTGAATATTTTTAGTTGAAAAATTATTAGTGAGTTGAAAAATTAATGATACAGAATTTGATGACAAAAAATTCGCAAAGTATTTCAAGTGGGTAGTCAAAATATTTATATTGTAAAAAAAAGTAATAACGAATATCCTTCTTGAGTTGCAGAAGTAAAGTTTGGGAATACCAAAGTGTAATCGCGAATGATTTTCTTTTCTTTTCAAAATTGTTATTCTTGTTAAAGATATTTAACATTAATGATCAAGAATTTTGTATTAAAAAATTCGAAAAGATTTTTTACAGTAGGACAAGCCCATTATACTTGTAATGCACAGTGGTGATCGTAGGAAAGAATTATAGATTAGTGTATGAAACTAAAAATGGAGTATTATCGGTGTATGTTTGTTGTGGATAGTCAAAAAAATATATATTGGTTATTAAAAATAGTAATAACGAATAGTTTTCATGAGTTGCAGAAGTAAAGTTTGTGGCTATCAAAAAGGTAATTCCGAATATTCTTCTTGAATTGCATAAGCAAACTTCTTGGTACTTAGAAAAGCAGAAGCGAATATTGTTCTTGAATTCCAGAAGTTAAGTTCGTGACAATTGGAAAAAGAATTGCGAATATTCTTCATGAAGTGCAGAAGCTTAAAAAAATGAGTTAAAGTAGTAAAGTTGGTGGCTTTTAAGAAACATCCTTCTTGATTTGCAGACTTTAAATAGATGGATTTCAGAAATGATATTTTCGGAAATGATAGTTTATTTTCCTCCATAAACTCAACCTTTAAAAGTTTTTAAGATGATATTTATTTTAAGTTATAGCTAAATGAATACCCTTTCAACCGATACTAAATCTTATTGCAAAATATTTCTAAACCTGGTCGATAGATGCTTTAAAGCTGTTGTAAGTCTAGGAGCAAAAAATGTGTGAGATTTTTGGTTATGAACGTTGAATGTTTAAAATTTAAACTTCGTTTCGCTATAATGCCTCCAGTGGCCAGGTTTGGAAACATTTATAAGACTTAGTATTGCCTGAAAGGGTAATCATTCAGCTATTAGTTAAAATAAATTTTAATTGTTTTTGTTTTACGACCTCTTTTGATTATTTTAAGATATTGTCTTAATGTGCTCAAGGTCCAGTCGGTACAAATTGGGTGTTTTGTACCAACAAATAAAACAACAAACAATTGGCAAAATGCATTGAGTGGCAGATGGTACAGCTGTTTCAGAGGCAGCCAAGCCCCTTCATCAGCGATCTTTCTCTGCAGATTCTACATTTCAAGTCGCCTAAGTTTTCCTTCTCCAATAAACACAATAAGAATTATGTGCATTGAAGAAAGAACCAAAAGCAAAAATGTAAAAAACTGCATCAACTCAAGATTTTGCCAAAGCTGTTGTTGCGTGTAGCAATTTGCTACGTATAGGCTGCAGAGTTTCCACAGAATCAAATACGTAGGCTGCACTTTGTATAAAAAATTTGTTGGTACGAAACACACAATTTGTACCGACTGGACCTTGAGCACCGTGTTTTCTGGTCGATATCGGAGGCAATTTTGCTGTTTTCATTGAATTAGCTTTTTTATATGGCGGGTCACAAGCCCAACGCACAACCCCCATTTCGCTGTCTCGTTTGTCCCCGACCAGACCTCGCACCGGGGTTGAAACCCGATCTTCAGCTGGTTTCACGGGTTAACGGGGTTCACCAACGCAAAGGTGAGACTAGGAATTGTGTAGGAGAGGCTATGGCAACTAACAGAAGTCGGTTACTGGCTTGCGCGTGCACTACACCATTCTGAACCCCATTCTGAACCCCATTCTGAACACCTTGAGCACGTTAAGGCAATATCTTAAAATAAATTTTAACTTTAAAACTTTTAAAGGTTTTGAACGTTAAAATCAAAATTTCAGACTTAATTCAGCTATAACGCCTCTATCGGTCAGGGTCTGCACTATTCGGTAGAACAATTGCGTATGGTGTGAATGGGTATTTATTTTGCTATAATCTTAAATCATTTTCAATGTAAAAACTTTTGAATGTTTTTGGTGCATAACGTTCAAACTCGAAAATTTCGACTAAATTCAGCTATAACGCCTCTAGCGGCCAGGGTTGAAACGTTCCGGCAGTAAGAGTTAACATGCAGTGAAAGGGTATTTATTACGCTTAAATGCTTTTAACTGGCAGAAGTTATGAACGTTCGAAATCCAAAAAAATAGATTTTTTTTAAATCTTTCATAGCACCCAAAATAAAAATCTATGACAATCGTTTCTTTTCGAAAAATTCAGGTAATATATTCGGTATTTACAAAAATTTAACCTGAGCGCAATATCTTTAAAACTCAAGGAGATATTCGAACTCAAAGTGAAAAAAACAATTCACAAATTTTCACATTTTAAAAATTTTCAGAGATTCAAAATTTCAAACCAAAAATCAGTCGATTTTTATTTTTAGTATCTTTGAAACATATTACATAAATTTCCAATCAAACGAAAAAACTGCATTCAAAAATATTTACTACATCAAAAGATACAGAGTTTTAATTGTTGGACTTGCATTGCATTCTCGGATTTCAATCCCGGCTTGTGGACTCGTGGTAATATTTACCACAAATCGTAGGGCATAGATTCACAGTTCAATGTATATAATCTGGCTAAATGCTGTGTATAGATATTAATACATATCAAAAAAAAAAATTGTTCTGTAATATGTTCCTATTCCGTTTAGTCTAAATAACATAATAGGTTTGTGGATATTAAAAAGGTATTCACGAATATACTACATAGGTGTGGAGTTTTTGGTAAACCAAATTTAAAAGAACCTGTATCAGAAGATATGATATTTATAACCGTTTCGGAAAAATTGAACTGAGAGGTTGAATATTAAATGAAATTATAAAAAAACAAATTTAGAAGAACCTGTATCAGAAGATATGATATTTATAACCGTTTCGGAAAAATTGAACTGAGAGGTTGAATATTAAATGAAATTATAAAAAACAAATTTAGAAGAACCTGTATCAGAAGATATGATATTTATACCGTTTCGGAAAAATTGAACTGAGAGGTTGAATATTATTTGAAATTATAAAAAACAAATTTAGAAGAACCTGTATCAGAAGATATGATATTTATAACCGTTTCGGAAAAATTGAACTGAGAGGTTGAATATTAAATGAAATTATAAAAAACAAATTTAGAAGAACCTGTATCAGAAGATATGATATTTATACCGTTTCGAAAAAATTGAACTGAGAGGTTGAATATTAAATGAAATTATAAAAAACAATTTTAGAAGAACCTGTATCAGAAGATATGATATTTATAACCGTTTCGGAAAAATTTAACTGACAGGTTGAATATTAAATGAAATTATAAAAAACAAATTTAGAAGAACCTATTTATAACCGTTTCGGAAAAATTGAACTGAGAGGTTGAATATTAAATGAAATTATGAAAAACAAATTTAGAAGAACCTGTACAAGAAGATATGATATTTATAACCGTTTCGGAAAAATTGAACTGAGAGCTTGAATATTAAATGAAATTATAAAAAACAAATTTAGAAGAACCTGTATCAGAAGATATGATATTTATACCGTTTCGGAAAAATTGAACTGAGAGGTTGAATGGGTTAATTAGAGACTTCGAACTTTATCGGATGAAAATTATTGTCTTAATAAGAAATTGCAAGAGTTGTGTGTCTCGAAACAAATTTTTCATTTCGACAAATTTATTGGTTCATAAGTATCTTTGCATATCAATTTTAGAACATATACTTGTTCGTCTTTTTAGGCAATAGAAAATAAGTAAACTATTTTTAATACGATCTCATAATGCGTCTCAAACCACCAAACGTTAAAAAAACGAAACGTTACGTTACGTGACGCCGCATTCTACAATTATTGAAAGCAAAAGAGCGTGGTTCTGCTTCACAGCATATTTTCGCATATAACTATTTTTGAAAACTTATTATATAAAGAAAACAGAAAAACCCCTAAAAAAAGCAAACAGGTGTTTGCTGAGGTGTTACGGGCGGGACGTGTATGTGAATCTCATAGAATTCTAAATGAAACACTAACGATTTAACGAGTGTGTGCGATTGTGACTTAAAAATATCTTTCGATTGAATGCCAGTGAGTTTCGTGTGAGACAATAATGATGATAATGATAATGTTGGTTGGTTGGGGGAACCGCAAATCAACATTGAAATATTTTTGCTATGATTTCTATACAACCTAGTACCATGCATCGCTGATTCGATATTTTGTTTGTGTTTTTAAGATCTACAAAACACCTACCATACTCTACCAATAGAGTAGTTACAGTGACAGTGAACATTTTTTTGGGTGAATTTGGAAACTCATTTCACACACAATTTGACGCACTCTTAGTGGTTGGTAGTTTTTTCGACAAAGATTGCTTTTTGAAAACTTTAACTTTGTAGATATGTTTTAAAATAACAATAACAAAGTATTAAAACTGTATTAAGTTGAGAAAAAACTAACTTTAGACTGATGTTTATCAGATATACAAATGGGTTCTTCAACCTTTAGACAAATAGAAATATTATTATAACTGGTAGCAAATACAGGAAAACGATTAGTCGGAAAAAAAGTAGAGCGTGAATGATGTGGTAAATGTGGAAATTTTCTTTAAAGTTTTATGTATATTTGAGTAATTGATATATATATAAAAGAAAATATTATACAAAGATTTTTAAAAATAGAATAACTAATAGTTTTAGTACAAATGTACCTTATTAGGGAAGACAAGTTCATGGTCAGATCATTTTTGTCACGTAACTGAAAAACCTATCGATTGGCATCTTTATTAAAAAATAATTTTCTAAATATTAATTTGCCATTTGTTATTTGCAAGAAAAAGGTTCGACAAAATATTTTTAAGTAATGATGACAATCGATGGGTGCTTTAAAAAATAATAATGAATGCCTTTACACCACTATTTTATCTTGCACCAATAAAGAGTTATAGCTAAAAAAACGCAAAAAAAAAAATGACAAAATTTAAAATCTGTTCATGCCAAAGGGCGTATCTTTTCGTTTTTATGTCATAACTTTTAATTGGTACAAGATAAGATAGTAGTGTGAAACAATTAATTATTATTTTTCAAAGCACCTATCGATTGGCATCATTATTTAAAAATAATATTCCAAATATAAATTTGACGTTTGTTATTTGCCAGAAAAATAATTGGGAAAATATTTTTAAATAATAATGCCAATCGATAGGTGATTTAAAAACAAACAAATAATGCCTTTACTCTACTATTTTATCTTGCACCAACAAAGAGTTATAGCTAAAAAACCCAAAAAATGTAAAATTGAAAATCTGTTCATGCCAAAAGGGCGAATATTTTCGTTTTTTTGCCATAACTTTTTATTGGTTCATGATAAAATAGTAGTGTAAAGCAATTAATTGTTTATTTTTAAAGCACCTGTGGATTGGCATCATTATCTAAAAATAATTTGCAAAACATTTTTCTTGCAAATGACAAAAATTCAAAAAAATATTTTTAAATAATGATGCCAATCGATAGTTGCTTTGAAAACAAACAATTAATGGCTTTAGATAACTATTTTAACTTGTACCAATAAAGATTTATATCGAAAATCAAAAATATATGTGTTTTGGTCAGGATATAGATAGATATTTTATATACGTTTTGATAATTGACGAATAAACCAAAATAACAAAAAAAAAATTAAATTTAAATAATTTTTACTAATTTTTATAGTATGTACGTCCATCTTTAAAATGTGATTTCCCAATATTTTTAAAAAAGCACATTCGCCTCTGTGGCATGACAGTGACGATATTATAGAACCAAAAAAATGATATTCCCATTAAAATGTTTTTAATACTGTCTGCTCATTAGTGCTCTTTTTTATGACCACTTGTTTCATAATTCATAATCTTAAAAGTACCCACATTCTTAAGTTTTAAAATGTGTTAATTGTATTTTTTAAATTAAATTTCCTGCTCTACAATTTACGCAAAGACATAAGGATATTCATTAAGGATGCACTTAAAATGTGGGCTCAACATCTTTAATTTCCTTTTTATTAATTTTTTTGTTTGCTTTTTTTATTAAGTAATCACATTTCTGCGGGTAACTATTTTTTTCCCTAATGACAACGATTGATGACTGTAGATAAACTTTTTAGTTATTACAGACTTTTTAAAAAAATGCAAAATATTCTTAAAAAATTCACTTACCTCGAACTCATCAAGCGCTCAAGTCACGTGTCCGGCTGGTTTTATTTTAAATGGTTTCGAAATTTGTTTGTTTGGATTTGCAGAAATTACATGCTTAAAATAAGCAACTGTGGCTAATACAAAATGTCCTAATGTCCTGCCATTTGGGGTGGGTCATCCATCCATCTATCCCAACCAACCATCCAACCAAAAATTCATGCATCCAGCCAGCCTTTTGCGCTTCATATGGCACGTGAGCCATCAAATGCGCCCCTCGGCGCGGCGTGTCCTGCAAAATTTCAAATTGAAAATTTAGGCTTTTGCTTTAAAATGTGTTTCTATTTCATTTTTCTTTAGAATCTCTGACATTTTATGCAACATAAATTCTCGACAAGCAAAGAAAGGACATTTTCATGTTGGGTTTTATCGCTTTTTGATTTGCAATTTAAAGCAGCAAATGATCAATTCTATCAAGAAATGGGGGAAATTTGTTCAATTTTGAAGTGTGTCCTTTTGTTCGACTGTTGGTTTAGTGGGTTGTTAGTCTTAATAAGGGATAATTTAGAGCAGGGCAATAAATAAATGAATCAATGCCGATTTTCAGGTACATTGAAGTTGGCAATAATGGGACAGGATTTTAAATTTATTTGAGATATGATTTTATTTTTCTATTAAATTTTAAAAATTCAGAATTTTCACTTAAATTCAAATTTTGACGATTAATTAAATTTTTCACTAAATATTAAATTTTTCAATAGAACTTTTCATTAAAAACTGAATTTTTCACTAAAAAAAAATTCAATTTTTCACCTAAATTCAATTTTTCACTGAAAATTCAATTTTTCATTAAAAATTTAATTTTTCACTAAAAATTCATATTTTCACTAAAAATTCAAATTTTCACTAAAAATTCAAATTTTCACTAAAAATACAATTTTTCAATAAAAATTCAATTTTTCACTAAAATTCAATTTTTCACTAAAAATTCAATATTTCACTATAAATTCAATTTTTAACTAACAATTCAATTTTTCACTAAAAATTCAATTTTTCACTAAAAATTCAATTTTTCACTAAAAATTCAATTTTTCACTAAAAATTCAATTTTTCACTAAAAATTCAATTTTTCACTAAAAATTCAATTTTTCACTAAAAATTCAATTTTTCACTAAAAATTCAATTTTTCACTAAAAATTCAATTTTTCACTAAAAATTCAATTTTTCACTAAAAATTCAAATTTTCACTAAAAATTCAAATTTTCACTAAAAATTCAAATTTTCACTAAAAATTCAAATTTTCACTAAAAATTCAATTTTTCACTAAAAATTCAATTTTTCACTAAAAATTCAATTTTTCACTAAAAATTCAATTTTTCACTAAAAATTCAATTTTATACTAAAAATTCAATTTTTCACTAAAAATTCAATTTTTCACTAAAAATTCAATTTTTCACAAAAAATTCAAATTTTCACAAAAAATTCAATTTTTCACAAAAAATTCAATTTTTCACAAAAAATTCAATTTTTCACAAAAAATTCAATTTTTCACTAAAAATTCAATTTTTCACTAAAAATTCAATTTTCACTAAAAATTTAATTTTTCACTAAAAATACAATTTTTCACTAAATATTCAATTTTCACTAAAAATTCAAGTTTCACTAAAAATTCAATTTTTCACTAACAATTCAATTTTTGACTAAAAATTAAATTTTTGACTTAAAATTAAATTTTCACTAAAAATCTATTTTTCCCTAAAATTAAAATTTTCACAAAAATTCTATTTTACTTAACATTGGGCGGCACTTTAGAGTATCCCATCTAAACATCGACTAGCGAAAATAAAAATAATTTGTAAATTAATGAAAAATAAAATAAATTCATTCAATAGACGAGAGACTCATATGAGTGGCTCGTCACCACAAATGCCTCAAATAATGCAGCGAAATTGTCATCAGCACACAAAAGGACTTTTGATTATCTTCCCCCCTCTAGGACGCATATTGTAAAAAAGAAACCACCTCATAGCCCACAAAGGTCCTGAAGTTAAATGAAATACAAAGAGTTTTCTTTGAGTACGCGCACGGGAAATGCGTTGACAGCTTTACTATTATTTTGGAAAATTGAAAAATTTCCAAACGATAAAATTTTATAATGTTGTCGTTGTCATTGTCGTAGTCTTCATCGTCGCAGGATGCTGCCGATGACGATGCTGTGGAGCCCGCAACATAAGGAGGCGTGGTCGACGAGGAATGGAAGGAAGCGCGCGCGCGCTTCAATAGCAGGATATCGTAAAGCAAACATACGACAACGAATACATGAAAATGCAATTAAAATATTTGCAAAATAAAAGGATCACAAATGCAAATGCGCACATGTGAAAAAGAATAAAAACGAAGGAAATACAGCACAAATATTTCGAGAATGCCTCCTGCTTTGAGTGGTTTTCGAAATGAGGAATTGACATTGAGGTCGACTTGAAATCATAGAGAAAAGTAAAATATTGAAAATGAATTTTATGTTATAAATTTAGGAAAAATTTAATGTAAACAATAAATGTGAAAAATTGACATTTTTAGTGAAGAATTGATATTTTTAGTGAAAAATTGAATTTTTAGTGAAAAATTGAATTTTTAGTGAAAAATTTAATATTAAGTGAAAAATTGTATTTTTAATGAATATTAAGTTGAATATTAAGTGAAAAATTGTATTTTAAAAGAAAAATTGAATTTTCAGTGAACATTTTTTTAAATGCTTTGTAGCCTTTGTATAATAAGTATCATGATCTTTAACAAGTTTCCAATTAATATCAATTAGTATCTCATGTCCTGTCCCCAACACTTAAATTCTACTCAAATTTGAACACAGCCAAGTGCCCTCTATTGGCAATTTTTATTAGCATATTAATTGATTTTATGCCATATTTGCTATATTTAAATTAATCTACGCAATGTCTACAGAACACACTGTGCTTTCACACGCTTTCAATGCAGATCTTGCATTGGATCGTGCGTGATTACCACGATCATCGTCAATGATCTGACAGACGGACGATCGCGATCGGTCGGACAGTTGCACACAAACATGAGGCATATATTATTAATTAAAACGCTACATTAATTTCTTCAATACGCACGATCAGCACACATAATTCATACTTAATTGATCGCACGCTATAGATCGTTATAATGAGAAATCATCTGCAATGGCAACGGATCACATTCAGTCCACACATTCAGTCAGTTCGTATTGGTTGCTTGGCCATAGGGCTGGAAATTAATGCACTCAACAGCGTTGATTAAAATAATGCATACGATTGATTAAGCCCCGGAGTGACGCATCTTTAGTAAAGTGATCGTGTCAATTAAATTTGTAAACAACTTCCTTTTTTAATTAAATTATAAAAAAAAAATGAAATGCATAAAAAATAAGTTACGAGTCGTTATGAGTCAAATGTCGTCTTTTGAATGTTGTTCATAATAAGTAATGATAATAAAAAAATGCTGCTGATCTTCAATGATCTTTAAATAGTTGCTTTATTTCATTTGTTAACATTTATTTCTGCGAATTGTTGTCTCTCGGTTGCGTTCAGCTTCATCATCATTATCAACATCATCAATATGCAATTTTTCATCAATTCTATTGAACCATATTAAGCTACAATGCGCCACACGATCACTTGTGCCCACTGTGTTCGAAGCTCTATGGAGTCCTAGAAACTATAAAAGAAAGGCTCGTGTTACACGCCACACATCACAATTTACAAACATATTCAGGGACGGATCGAGCTGTTTTCAGTGATCAGCCAATCAAAAAATATTTAATTTATAAAAATAACCATACAATTAAATATCATGGAATTCGTGAAATGTACTAAAATTACGAATGGTAAAGTTTCGTTTAAATGAAGAGAAGGTGTATTCAATTAGCATATGGAAAATAGAAGGATTTACGAGTTTCAAGAGACTATTCCAATTAATTTTATGTCATTTTGTACATATAATGAAGTCACATGCAAAATTTTGAAGTAGGAACATATAATTATACCGTAGGTTGGTATAAAAGTGACCGCATCTCATGTAATTCAAACCAATCACGCTCATTTCCATTAGCTTGTCATGTTGCACCTCATATACGTCACCTGTATATACTGAAGAGGCAAATTCTAGAAGTCCCCACAAACTTCCACTCTTGAAAAGTATACGCATTGCTTGGAAGATATCTTCATCTCTTTTAAACACAAATGCAGTGCATAGTAGGATGTTAGAAGTTTCCAGAAACTTCTAACTTGACGTGAAACCATATTGTTCGAAGATAGGAACAATAAATTATACCATTGGTTGGTACAAAGGTGACCGAATCACATGTAATTCAAACCACTCACGCATATTTATATTACCAAGTCTTAATTGCTGCAACTCAGATATGGCACTCCTACACACTGCAGAGTCAGATTCTAGAAGTCTTCCACTCTTGATAAGTATCCACATTGCTTGAAAGATATCTCCTTATTTAAAAATAAAAAATATATGCAGTGCATAACTGGATTTTAGAAGTTTCCACAAACTTCTAACTTGACGAGAAACCGTTTTGTTCGAAAGTATCTCCTCTCTCTAGGAACAATCAATTATACCGTAGATAGGTACAAAAGTTACCTCATCACATATAATTCAATCCACTCACGCATATTTCTATTACCAAGTCTTGAATTGTTGCACCTTAGATACTTTATAACCAGATTCTAGAAGTCTTCACAAACGTCCACTCTTGATAAGTATCCGCAATGCTTGGAAGATATCTCCATCTCTTTTAAACTTATATGTTGTGCATAGTTGGAATCTAGAAGTTTCCACAAACTTCTAACCCGACGAGAAACCGTATTGCTTCGAACCATTTTAGATCTCTTCTACGCTTAAAGACGAGCAGCGTCCATAGGTGTACAAGTAATTTAAGTTCTTAATTATATTGAACCAGTTCTACTGGTTTTCTTGTATTCATGATTTTAACAGCTAGACAGACATAATCACGATTTTAAGAGATATACAGTCCAACGGCCAGGCAAACAGATATCACAGATATACCAACCGACATCGCTTAATTGAATCAGGAGGTAATGCTGATAAAGACTATTTACAAAGTTTATCATACCGGTCACGTTAGGTTTGTAAAAATTAGGTTTGGAAAATGTCGATAATTGTTGAACTGTCAATCATTTTGACACGAGTTAATCTATTGAGTTTTCTCCATTATGGTGTCCATGGACTAATTTCTGGGTTTCACAAATGGAGGATTATAGCGAATGTTCCTTTAATTTAGTGCAGAGTATACAATCCATAGCGGTTTAAATTTTCTGAGCCCTTTATTAACGAAAAACCATTCCCATTCGCCGCTGTACATCGTCACACACACACAATAGGTGGTGGTGTTGCTCACAATGAGGTATAATTTTTCCAAACTGTCAAAATTGCATAAAGCGAACGTCCGAGCGAGATCGCCCACCAGCAGCGTCCGATCGTATGGCAACAGAATAAGTTGCCTGCTTTATTACTGCCATTTAGCTTCTGGTTATGATTTTCATTTGTTTTTTTTTGCCACTTGGTCAACACTTGGCACTAGTTGTGGCCCATTATTTGTTGGGTCACCGCGCGCCGCGTCTAGACATAATGTCATTTGTAAGCATTGACTATAGGCTGTCATGATCATTATCGCTTCAAGAATGATCGAAAAAAAAACAAATATTTATAACCTTAACTGCGTAGCAAGTTGGGTGTACGCGTGCAGCATCCGTAGCACTGCGGTTGGTCTACACCGCGGGACCGATGGCTGCATCGGTGTTAGGCTACTATTAAATTAATAGTTGTAATGAGTAAATTATGAGCAAGATCACCTGGTTCGATCATGTTAACGCGACGGCGCATGAGGAGCAACGCGGTGGCAGTATCCAACTGTGCCTAGTTAACTTGTAATTGCTGCTTAAGCTAAGTCGAAATTTGATCGGGTTGAAACTGCTGATATAAATCGAGGAATCTCAAGGAAATCCCAATAGATTAAACAAGACCGTTTAGAGTTCCGATCATGACTGCTTTGGAATGTTGAATTCAAGAGAATATACGATTGTTCAATCGAATGTATGTCATACATAAGCATTATCTAGTAGACCGATATGACAATATTCCATTTATCAAGATTAAAAGTCCTTTTAAACATTAGTTTCAAATAAGAATTTGTTTTCCATCAGGGAAATCTTAATTATGACTATAACATACAAACCAAAGTAGTGTTTAGGATGATCAGAGTCTCTATGAATTATGATATAACCATGAAAAAATAAGGGAAAACATAGAACTACGTTACGTCGACCGTCAAATATTTAAATGTCTAAAACGGAAACACTTTTGGAACCAAAAATACTTAAGTATATAATACTTTATTAGTTTTTCGCAAGTCTCGACGAAGTTTCTTTTATGTACATTTAGTCCATGACTTTTCTTCCCTGAAGAAAATTCTCCCCACGACCATTTCTCCCTGAGATAGCTCTTCCTAAACCAACTAATCTCGAAAGATTCTTTCAAAACGAGATTCTTTTTGTTTAATCTCAATACGTGAAAGAAGAATTTTGCAGGGACATTGTCTTTGAGATGCATTATCATAAGGAATGGTATGTGGATGAATGTTCTAGGAAAGAATGGTCTGTGGAACAAAAGTCCTATAAAATTTGTTATTAGTCAGAAACAAAGTTTCAAATTTGAAGCGACTGATGGAAAATACCTCCACCGACACACTTCTACTCATGAGTATTCGTCCCGTTGTTAGCTCTTCTAAACTCAAATCTTCTCGAATCTTTCCCAAACGATTTTTTAAGCTCAATACGTGAGAGAAGAATTAGCGAAATATGTTGTAGATACATTTGTCTTGGAGATGAATTGTCTTGGAGATGAATTATCTTGGGAAAGAATTGTCTGAGAAAGAATTGTCCCCAACAAAAGTTATCTCTAAAAAGAACAGTTTTAAAAAGTATTGTCCAGAGGTAAAATCTCAGGGAAGAATAGTCCTTAATAATTCTTCTCAAGACAGCTATTCTTCATTCAAAATTATTTCGAAACACTTGTAGATAAGATATAGGGAAATTGTGATAACTGTCATAAAAAGAATGGTCTAAGAAATAATTGACTGAGGAAGAGGAAATAACTGTTTTGGGGAGAACTGTTCAGGAAAGAACTGTAATTTGAAGAGACCTTGGAAGATCCCTCCTCCGATACAATTCAGCCCATGAGTATTCTCGCCAGATGACAATTCGTCCCTGAGTTAGTTATTATAAAATTAACTCTTCGCGAATCCTCTTTCCAAAACGATTTTTTAAGATTGATGTGAGAATGATGACTGAGAATGAATTGTCTATAGAAAGCACTGTTTTGGGCAGAAGTCTTCTGGAAAGAACTCTCAGAGGAGAACAGTCCCAAACAAAAGGTAGTTAAAAAAATTCGTTACTCATGAAAATTCTTCCATACGATAACTCTTCTCAAAAAATCTCTTCTAATTGAAAATTCTTATCAATTCATACATTTTTAAAAGCACATTACTTGAAGAGATGTATTGGAAAAATACTTTGTGCGGACATTGTCCCTATTGTCTTGGGACGTGATGATGAGTCATATTCTTTGGTAAGAATTGCCTGATTGAGTAATTACCAAAGATAATTATTCTATAGATATAGGTTTTCACTAAGATAATTCTTACCAAGAAATTACTTTTCCTTGAGAATACTTTTCAATTCGTATATTTGTTGAAAGCACAATACTTGTAGGAAAGGAATCGAGAAATATTTTGATTGAACTTTGTCTTCATTATCTTGGGAAAGTGGAAGAATTGTGAGTAAATATATTGGACAAAATTGTCTAAACAAGAATTGTCTCAAATAAGTCTATAATTGTTGTGCTCTTGGTCAGTTTTTAATATATATTGTTTTGAATATTAACCTAATAGGATGTAATTATTTAATCGATCTACGCATGATCTATTTAATCTCTTATCATTCCCTAAAAGTAAAAATCACTTAAAGCAAACTTCAATATGTGCCAGCACTATAAAGCTATACATGATCACTGTCAAATACTCTAATCCATTAATTGTTTGCTCTTAAATTTTTGCTGATCTGCTACATTGATCGTGCCCACATTTCGTGTGTCCTAAGCACTCAATAAATGTCATGATTTGTGTTAAAGTCTTTGCAATCCGCTTCGTCTTCTTATGCGTCGTCGTAGGCCGTCTTTGGTTTTGCGCAAGCGCAAGTGATCTTGTTTTATGCTTTATGTCCGATGCAGGCAAAAAACCAAGATCAATTGCAGGTGATTTGTTTAGCTGTCGAAATAGTCGTCTTATCGTAACTCATTACGAGATTTATTTTGTTCAGCAAATGCAGAAGGTGTGATTTGTCTTTGTATGCCATACACAAATAAAAACAGAAAAAACAGACACCCTGAATGCTGTGTATCTGCAAAGAAAGCGCATTGCGATCGGCACGATCGGTGAGCCACCAACTAAGTTTCCAACGAAGTTCCCAACGCTGTGCCAACGCAGCACAGTTCAATAAATTCTACATTTGGCGACTACTTTGCATATACAAGGTTGGTTTTGTGCGGCGTTTCCGTAGAACAGACCAATAACCAGAAGATCAGCCAGAGTGCTCCAAAGAAAGCTGTTGCTGGCTGAACGACGAATGGACGGACAGTACGACTGGCCGCGCAAAGCGATAATGTGATTTATGCTGTCCATTAATCTGGTAATTCATTTATACGCTTTAAGAGCAACACAACACGTTACCGCCGATCCTCAATATATCCACATAATATATAGAAAAAAAAAAGGTAACTCGCATCGATTGCAATTCGACTGCTGTTCATCTTCGTCGGCACACACGAGCAGGCAGGACGGCCGGACAACATGCGTTGGTAGAAGGCCCGTTTAATTTTTGGTGGCTCGTGTTCAGCTCGTTCGTTCGTCGAGCTCTTGGAGCCAGTCAGCAAAATCAGTTTGACCGATCGTTGTCGCTGTTATTAATAAAACATTCATTTCACACACACTTGATACTGTCTGTTGATACTGTAATTTGTTGCTATAGTATGTTGTAGTTGTAGGTGCTGGACGTTGTTGGTGGTCAGGCTACGCACAGCTAGAGAAAGAGTGAGATCTATGATCATGATCTTGTAATGGATCTTTAGCAGGATATGCAAACATGGAGCATCAGATGTAGGAAGCTCATGAGCAATACATAAAGTAGGTAATTATTGACATTACGGCGGAAGAAAAAAACGGTCAAACAATTCGCTGTGCAATTGGAACTGGAAACGGAAACAGGTTAGAGGATTTACAAGTGAATCGTTATATTTAAAGATGCTTTTGTAAAGTTGAAAAATTAGATATTTGTGTTTTTTTAAATGATATTGCCAAGTTTAATTTGTTAGGGTTATATAGTAAAAGGAATATTATCTCATAATTTCGTATGTAAGATTATGAAGAGGGTCAATACTCAGACGTAGTACATATCCACTTTCTCTAAAGTCAGATTTCTCTAAAGGACATTTCTTCAAACGTATATAACTGGATTGCACAAATCTCCGAATGGACATATTCCCGGAATAGACTTTTTCCGATTTTGACATTACCCAAATATGGATTTCTCGGAATGGGACATTTTATCGAAATGGATTTTTTCCATAATGAGGAATTGTTCGAGATTATCATTTCCTCAGGAAGACCATTTCTCTGAAATGGACATTTTCGCAAAATGGCCATTTCCCCTATTGGACCTTTTCTGAAAATGGACATTTCCCAAAATACATATCTCCGAAAGCGAAATTTCACCAAAATGGGTATATTCGATTATGACCAATTTCTCGAGATTAACATTTCTCCAGATGGAAATTTCCCCGAAATGGAAATTTTCACAAAATGGATATTTCCAAATACACATTTCTCCAAAAGAGACATTTCACCGAAATGTATATTTTCCATAATGAGCAATTGCTCAAGAATAACACTTCCACAGGAAGGACATTCCCGAAATGGACATCACCGAAAACGAAATTTCCCTGAATGGACATTTTCCCAAAATGGACGATTCCCCAATATGGAAACTTCTCCGAAATTTACATTTCAGCAAATGGAATTTTCCATGAAATGGAAATTTCTCCGAAATGGACATTTATCCGAAAAGCATATTCCTTGAGGTAATTTCCTCGAAATGGACAATTTCCAGAAATTGACATTTTCTCGAAATGAGTGGGCCAACCATGAGCTACCAAGTGTTGGTGAACTAGTCTTCGCCCGTGACTGGTCCAACCTTGATTTACCAAGTCTTGGTTCATTTGTCTTCGCCCGTGACTGGGCCAATTAGTCATTTCCTCGAAATAGACATTTCCTCGAAATATACATTTCAACGAAATAGAAAATTTCCCCAATATTGAAAATTTCGAGAAATGTACAATTTTTCAAATTCCAAGGGATTTTCCACGAAATGGAAGTTTCCCAGAAATGGACATTCCCCGAAATAGACATTTCCACAAAATGTATATTCCTCGAAATGTACTTTTCGGGATATGGACATTTACTCGAAATGGACATTTGCTCGAAATGCTCCCTTCTAAAAAATGAAAATTTCACTAAAAGGGACATTTCCACGAAATGAAAATTTACCTGAAATAGACAATTCGCCGAAATGAACCGATACCCGAAATGAATATTTCTACTGTTACAGACTTTTTATTTTGAGTGTACCATGGGAATATCAAAATGTTTTAAAATACTGAGGCATTGCCACCAAAGACATATTGAAGTCAACGGCTATTGGTTCGGTGACTTTTTTTTTTTCTTTTTTTTTTTTGGAATATCTACTAAGATCTACAGCACTCAGACAGACTATATGCATTGTACTGTGAAATCTATTCCCTACGATTTTGTGGTTAATATCACCACGAGCGCCCATGCCCAAGCCGGAATTCGAACCCGAGACCTTCAGAATGCAAGTCCAGCGCGCTACCTCTGGACTGCTGAGGCCGGCTGGTTCGGTGACTACTTCTGTCTAATTGTCGGATTGAAGCTTTTATACATAATTTTTTTTCCAATTATTTCATTGATATATGTTCTCCAAGTTCACAATAAAAGAATGATTTTTACTTATAAAGTATTTTATACTGAATTAAATAGAGTAAGATGAACTACAAGGCATCTCTAAAGTAAAGCATATTCCATAAGATTCACATTCTTCAAGATCAAATAGTGTAAAATATTGTGTAAAAAGTCCGTGGCACCTTCAACATAAAGCATAATTAGCAAGATTCGTATTTCTCAAGTTCAAATAGAGTGAGATGGAGTCCGTGGCATATTTAGCAAGATTGCAGGTGTTTTTGTCAGTCAATCTGGCATCCATAATGTCTATTGTCATGAGAATACCAAAAATATCAGATTGGAATGCCGAGGTATAGCCATATACAGCAAGATAAAATCGCCGATAATTTTTTTCAACAAATAATCTAACACCAAACTCTTCATCCGTTTTGGAATACTCGATCCGTGTGTACTTGATCGGACCCCTTTCAGATTCACATTCGAACGTTGGTCTATATTTCTCATCTATCTATATATATAAAACTCTTGGTCCATCTGTCAGTCTGTCGGTCTGTCTGTTAGTTTGTTTTAGCATCACGTCTAAACCACTGAAACGATTTAACTAATTTTGCACCAGGATACTATGGAGTCCAGAGGGTGTCATAGGATATATATGGGCGGGATTGGAAAAAGGGGCGTGGCACCTCACATACAACCTCAACTTTTCAAACGACATAACTCGGCACATACACAAGCTAAGATGAAACAAAAAACACAAACATAAAAAAAAAACAAAAGCAAAAGCAAAAGGACAAAAACAAAAGTATAAGCACAAAACTTAAGCAATAACTCAAAAACAACAGAAAAATAAAAAAGGATACAAAACAAAATCAACCACACTAAAATTCACCATACTAAAATTCACCACACTAAAATTCAACCCACTAAAACTCAACACACTAAAATTCACCACACTAAAATTCACCACACTCAAATTCACCACACTCAAATTCACCACACTCAAATTCACCCACTTAAAGTGACCACACTAAAACACACAACAATAATATTCACTACACTTAAACTCACCACACTAAAACTCACCAAACTAAAACTCACCACACTAAAACTCACCACACTAAAATTCACCACACTCAAATTCACCACACTCAAATTCACCACGCTAAAACTCACCACACTAAAACTAACCACACTAAAACTTCTACTGGGAACAACTCTACGGGGAAGAACTCTACGGGAAATAATTATACTGGGAAGAATTCTACGGGGAAGCACAGTCTGAGAAAGAATTGTATATGAGAAAAGTTGGTTTTAGCGGAGAATTAGTTTGGTTTTGGTTACAACATTTATAAAACCAATAAAAAATACGTCCCTGATATAAATTATAAAAATGTTAATTATATTAATAAAATTGCTTCATAACCTTGCATTCACAAAATCTTTGCACGAGTCGTGTACGGGTCCAGCTAGTATAAAATATTTCTCAACTTTTGTTTCCATATATAGGTTCCAACTTCCCAGTTGCATTTAGTAGTAAAAGACTGTTTTCTTCACTCCA
Organism: Dryomyza anilis; assembly: GCA_951804985.1. Taxonomy (NCBI): domain Eukaryota; kingdom Metazoa; phylum Arthropoda; class Insecta; order Diptera; family Dryomyzidae; genus Dryomyza; species Dryomyza anilis. Next base: position 3,681,756 of record OX638130.1, on the reverse strand, counting down.
AAAATAATTTAAAAAATTTAATTTTCTAAAACTTACGGAAGCATTGAATGTCATTAGTCTTTCGCGCATAGACACTTTCTTTGTACTTACCATATCCGGTCTTTAAATGAAGTCATCAATTACTTTGAGATACAGAAAATGATCTTCCTGATAATAATCTTCGACAAATTATTCAACAAATTACTTGCTGATATAAACAACAACAATATATTGTAAAAAAAAATGTTTTGATTAATTATTATGCGTTTACTAATGGCTGTATTATTGTGGTCCAGTCAGACAATAAAAGCAAGATATAAAAAATATATTTAAGACAGACTATAATAAAAAGCAGAAAATCGAAAAGAAAATAACAATAAAACCTGAAAATAAACCGCATACAATACACGCACTGGAAACGCATGCAATCAGCACATCAAACAGTGTGAATACGTTTCGAAAAAGATGTTGGCATCACGGCACGACATAATCCATCACCTGTCAACACCTGTCATTCATACGTCAAACTGCAGCGATACCAACATCGACCAAAGAAGAATACTTATGTTGTTGCAGAGCTGTCGAACACAACAGCAGCAGCACTAAATTTTATAGGAAAAACTTCCAAGTAATATCGAAAATTCAGGAATATAATGCTGTAGAATAAGATGTTTTTTGACAGTTGACAGCAATGAGCAGCAGCAGCAAGGAGCGCGAGAGCGCAAGAGGCGCGCACAAAAACGATACACGCACCAGAGCGATGTCAGTTTGACATCATTAATCATGTGATTAGTTAAGTGGGTGTTTTTCTGTTCTACTACAACTTCTGTAGTCGTCTTGCAGGTTCCACGCAGTTTAATTTGACGTTTGAATGCATGATTGAATTTCAAATTTGACAACTCAGTCGTCGACGTCGTAGTGTGCAGCATCGATGTTGGATGTGTTCATTAGACTGAGAGTGTTATTGAGTGATGCTTGCTCGTAGGCGAGCGCATTCAGCAAGGAATGTATGTTGCTGTCAAAATAATCACACGTTCAATTAGCATGAGGGAATAGGAAATGGGGATAAATATGAAAAACTGCAGAGCTTATGTGGAAATATGCTGCATTGGTTTATTCCATTTAATTGTTTTTATTTTTGGAAGGAAATAAAAAAGATTACTGCAGATCGATTACTTTGAGTTGAGATTACAAAGAAACTGGGTAGAGGAAGCGCATGAGCATGATATATTGAGGAAGCAGTTAATAATAAGGATATATATTAAATATTTATGCATCATTACAGTTTGAAGTCATAAAAGTTTTTATTTATAGGAGAATTTATTTATTATTAGATTTTGAGCTAATGCAAATCGAGTTCTTAAAAAAGAAATTATGAATTTTAAAACTAAAGAGAGATTTTGAGATGTAGTTATATTTTTCCCAGTTTGTCTATACTTGGGTAGATCATTTTTATTTGTAGTATAAAAATAGAGTCACAGAACTGAGACAGGGTTATATCCATTGTGTTGTGACCAGTTCTCTGGTTTATAATGAAATTTCTTACATTTATTATTGAATCTAAGAAGGATATTGCGTGATAAAGAGTGAAACTGATCCTCTCTCTTCACGTCTGTGCCTAAGATCGGCCTCCTAATTCTGAAAATGCTGGACAGTCACACACAGAAAAAAAAATATTCTGCAATATGATGAATTTATTCATAAATATTATGATTTTTTTCACCAACTACCAGGTTCAACATATTGATACCACCGTTCATTAAATGACATATTAATGAATGAAATCATTATATATATGAACAAAATATTCAATACAATAAATTTGAATAGTCATATTGATGAATTTGTTCATAATATTTTTTTCAAAAAAAAAAAAAAAAATTATTTAAAATTAAAAAAAAAATTCGGACACAATAATTCTTCCGTACATTTTTTTTTCGTAAAAAAAATTGTTCTGAAAATAAAAAAAAGTTTTAAAAAAAAAATTGTTCCGAAAAAAAATTTTTTTTCCGAACAAAAAATTTTATTGAAAAAAAAAATGGTCCGAAAAAAAAAATTTTTTTTCGAAATTTTTTTTTTTTGTTTTTAAATATATTTTTTATAAATACAACTTTTTATTTACAAAAAGTTGTATTTATAACTAATTATATTATAAAACATTTTACTAATTTATGCATGTCGATCAATCATTATATAAGAAATAACATACAAGAACTAGTTGAGAACTGAGAAGTACTGCAAAAATGAACGAAAAAAAAAGTGTGTTGATACAAATTTGGTTTAATGACAGCGTTGTTCAATATGAAGAACATATATGTTGTATTTTATATTTTGGTTCATTAATATGATGAAACGTATTCTTCACATACAGTTCATCATATTGAAGAACACTTTTTCGACAGTTACCAAGCGGGCTTCATATGTATGATAACATTGATGGCGTTAGTCATTAATATTATGAATGAACAGTGAATCATGGTTTGAAGAACGGAATTCATCTATATTATGTACATTTTTTTTTTCTGTGTGGGCTCTAATTTAGACGATAGTCTTACTTAAGCAAAAACGATAGACTTTTTGACTATCGTTTCAACGATGATATTTTTTCAGTTACGTGACGACAGCCCTGGTAATACATATCAAATAAGTTTATACACCGGACGGTTCTTCGGTCTTCAAGAGAACCAATAGAGGATGAAATTATGCCCTAATGTGCGAATCGGAAAAGATTAGTGATGAATATAGTAATAAATATAATAATCTATTCATTTTAAGGTACCAGTATAATGTACCAGCACAAGATTGTTCTGAAACATAAGATTGACGTATTTCTCCTATTCAAGATTATTTTACAATCGAAGGAAAAAACCTATGTACTCGTATATGTACCCATGTCTGAACGAAAAATCGGACTAACGAGAGCCATTTGATGATATTATTTGATTTTGAAGTAACCATCTACTTACACTACTCTTGCTTATCTTGTTATGGTGTATGAATATCAGGGACGATATTGAATAAATATGAATTTAACTATAAAGTCGTCAACTTTCCACATATGAATTGGAAAAAGAATTTACATTCCAAAAGTGGTTTCCTAAAAAAGTACACTAGATCTATCTCCTTACTCTCGCATGTTCTCCAAATGTCAATAAGTTTTATACGTTATAGGTTTATTTCTTGTATTACATTCGATTTCATCAAGATTCCAGTCCATTAGGACCACTTCTCATTGTCCGATTAAACCTATTCAAAAATTTCATACATAAATTCTTTCCCAACCACTTCTTCCATATATTCATAATTATATTGAGTTGTAAAATAGAGGGTTTCCTTTTACTTCTTGTGTTGACCAGTCTAATAGTCTCCGCATCATTGTAGAGCAGTCTGTTGAATGGCGCTCTTCTTTATACCTATTTTTTATTGATTTTGTAGAGGTGTCCCAGAAAAGTTAATCGGCCTTATCGCAGAACTATCCAATTCTGCCAGTTGTAGGGTTATTCATGACGGTCAAATCAGCGCCAATATTCCCGTAAATGTTTGCGTAAGAGATATAACTTTGCTTTTTAATATAACTTTGAATACAGTCATGAGACGTGCAACAACAGCAAGGAGAGGTATCACTAGGGGTCTACAGGGAAGACTGGAAGACCTAGATTTAGCTGATTACATTTGCTTGCACTCACAAAACCCAAGTAACCATGCCTCTATAATTGCCACAAACTTTTGTGGCAAATGTATAGCTTTTAAGTTACCTGTAACACCAGTGTTGCAAACTAGTACTTTTTAGTTGCAAAGCGGTGGCTAAGAACATGTATGGAACATACGCAATAATATGTCACAATGCTGTGATATATAAGTCATACATTCCGATAATGAAATATATCGTCGGTGATACTGCAAAACCGACCATCAATATTTTCGAATACCTCTTACAAAATAAATTTTACAGAAGAAACAAAACTATTTTTAGTCTCAATTTTGCACTTACTATATACAAAATTAAGTGTGTCATAACTTATAATGGCATTTATCCAATTTATCCGATCAACATTTTATTTAAAACCGGATTATAACACAAATATAGGCGTAATTTCACATGCAGTTAGGCGGTTTTGCAGTATCATCGACGATATACGATAGTGGGTGGAGTAAACTTTGTTGTTATGACGTGGCAAGCGTTAAACTTAGAATGGGTTGAATATAAGTTTTAACCCGAAAACTTGAACCGTTTATTAAATTAGAGTTGTAGTTTGCCGAAAAATCTGTTCGTAAAGACTTATATTATTATGCCTTAGTATATTTTTGACATTATGTGCAGTTTTATTACATGGCGAAACATTTACGCTTATGACACCGCGTAGAATCTTTATTACTTTTTATTTTTAACCCACACAAGCTCCACATTTTAAATTACAGTTCAAGTTCCAAATAGGTGAACCGACACTTTAATGGATCGAAATTTGTGGCAACTAAGCCACGCCCCGGAGCTTTTGACTGGCAATTGGGTGGCAAATATGTATATTTCGTATGATTTGGAACAAACACTTTAATGGCAATAGTGTGGCTACCACTTAATTTGCCACAAAGTGGTTACGTGCGAACTTTGCTGTTATGAATGAAAAATTGAGGTCGATCTTTGAGATTTTGCCAAAACAAAGGTAATGCGAATTAACTGCATATTCTATTTACTATGACAAACAGACTAAAATGTGCCAATTATGATTTTGATTATTAACTTTGTTTATTTTTTACGAATATCATGTTAAAACAAACTTATAAACAATATAATTTTATTCGCAGTTCGATCGCCTATATTTGACGTGCCACCGCCTACAAAGAACGATCATTCTTCGAACTGCTTTCAGTGCCAATAAAGCATGAAATCAATATAGTCTGCTCCAAAATCGCAGTTCGCAACAATATGCAAATATTTGTGCAACGAATTGATGACTAGCAATGCACAAAATCCACAAATCGCATTAGTTATTATTTATTTAGACGGTCTGTCGGTCGATCACAATTGGTTCCACTTCACTCTCGGGCAACGTGATTGCGATCGTGTGAACACGCTTCGGCCGCAGGCAAAGTCAATTGATTTGTCACAAATCTATACGAATGGCGGCGCAGATTCGCTGCGTTGCGATCGAAATTTTCCATAGTCAAATCAATAATAAAAATACATATAATATGCTTATAAAATGCTAAGAAAGAACGAGCAACCGCAACGAGTTGCAAAACGTGAACTGGGTGAAGTTGGCCACAGCTCCAAGATCACTGACGGTAGAACTAATTCGAGGCTTATAGTGTTTCCTAGAAGTAGACAAAAAATGACTTTTAGAGGAATCAAAAATAATACAAAAAAAAAGAAAACAAAATTCTCAAGTGTCGGCGGACACGCGCCTTAAAAACCAAAAGCACCGACTGTGCCGAACAACAAGTTGAAAATCGAACCTAAATGCAAATTAAGCGGCAACACTGAATCTGGCAACGCTGACCAAAGCGCAACCAATTTTTGTTTTCAGTTTGGTATATACGAAAGATATAAAATACCAAAAAAAAAAAAATAAACGATGATAGTAAACTTTACAAATAAATTCGTTGTGGTTGCAATGACGGTACGAATTGAGCACTCTCAGTGAAGTGACCACAATTCATGGTGATTCGCGCTGATCACGATGATGGCATTCGATCACGTGACATTATATGCCGCATTCAAGACATTTGCGGCATTAGTCACATGTTCGTGTTTGTTAACCAAGAAGGAGAAGAAGAACACGGTATTGTTTTAGGGATTCTTTGGGAAATAGTTTTTGCATTTCTTTTGGGTTGCTATTTAGTTTAGGTGACGGTACTTGGTACTGTCGATTTGTGCTGGCGGTCTTGACAAAAGTGGGTGACAAATTGTACGGCAAAAGAACCGCTTCTTTTCAGAATAGTATTTCTTTTCAGGTGCAACGAATCGAATGGAAATAATTGAGAGAAAATAAAGATTTTCTTCATCGAGTTTTAAATTTTCGATATCAAATGTCAATAACTTGATAGTGTCCTAAACCCAATGAATTTCGCTTTGACAAAAAAATATAGAATAGAAAAGCAAAAAAAATATTTTTGAAAAATACAAAAAAAAAATATATATAATTTTCAGTATGTGAACAATAAGATGATTTTTTAGTATAGTAATAAATAAGCTAATTTTCAGTATATTCCGAAAGAGTTTTAGTACAGTCCGAAGAAAGAATTTTAGTACAGGCTAAAAAAAATAAAATGTTTTGTAATAAAAAAAAAGTAAATTTTCGGTATAAAATGTATTTTACAGGTTTTTAATAAATAAAAAATAAGTATTTTATTTGTCTAAAAAATTACTCATTTTCGATTTTGAGTTTAATTCGAAAGTAGGATGATTTTCAGTATAAGACAAATAAAATAAGATTTTTATGTATAAGAAAAAAAGTAGATTTTCAGTAAAAGTCAAAAAATTGACATTCGAAAATAAGTTGATTTTTTAGTATAAAATTGGAATATAGTATCACAAAATATAATGCAAAAAATAAATAGATTTTTAGTAAAAGACAAAAAAAAAGGATATTTTCAGACAAAATTGACTTTTAGTAAAGACATATTTGAATTTTAGCGAAAGAAAAAAATAATTGAAATTTTAGATGATATAAGTCAATTTTCAGTATAATTAGAACGAAGTTTTATTTTCATTTTATAACGAAAATAAGTTGATTTTCATTAAAAGACATAAAAATGATTATTCAGTATAGTAAATGAGAAAAAAAAACCTAGATTTTCAGTAGAACACATTAAGTTTTCTTTTGTGAAGTCTTTTGTATGATGAAAATAAATTGATTTTCAGTAAAAAAAAACGAAAGAAAATGATTTTTCAGTATAGTAAAATACAAAAAAGTAGGTTCTTAGTAGCAGACATTATATCGACACTGTCATGCCAAAGGGGCGAATGTGCATTTTTAAAAATGTAGGGAAATCAAATTTTAAAGTTTGAAGTGCTTTAAAAATTAGCAAAATTTATATTTTTTTGCAATTTTTTCTGTTATTTTGGTTTATTTGTCAATTAATATAACGTATGTAAAATATCTTTAGATTTGGACAACCTACTGAATTATAAAAACGGATTTTGTTAGACTATATCCAGATCAAAACGCAAATATTTTTGATTTTTATGCTATAACTTTTTATTAGCGCAAGATAAAATAGTAATGTAAAGGCATTAATTGTTTGATTTAAAAGCAACTATCTTTTGGCATCATTAATTAAAAATATTTTGTCAAACATTAATTTGCCATTTGTTATTTGCAGGAAAAAAATGTTTGGGAAAATATTTTTAAATAATGATGCCAATCGATAGGTGCTTTAAAAACAAATAATACACCACTATTTTATCTTGCATCAATAAATTTGCAAAAAAAACGAAGAAATTGGAAAAAATTTTAAATCTTGTCATGCCAAAAGGGCGAATCTTTTTGTCTTTTTGGTATAACTCTTTTAATGTACTATATAAAATAGTGATGTAAAGGCAATTATTGTTTGTTTTCAAAGCACCTATCGATCTGCATTACTAATTACTAATCTTTTGCCAAAAAAATGTCCAGCTAATAACAAATGATAAATTAATGTGTGGCACAATATTTTTAATTAATGATGCCAATTGATGGTGCTTTGAAAACAAACAATAAATGTCTTAACACCACTATTTTATCTTATACCAATAAAAAGTTATGGCGAAAAAACGAAAACAAGATTTTCAATTTTTCAAGTTCGTCCTTTTGGTTTTGTCTTTTGTGGCTAGATATATCCAACAAAATGACACGCGATTTTGGCACAGCATACTTGAGAATAAACTACATTCAAAAATGTAAAAAACGCAAATGTCAAAAATTGCACATTCACCCCTCTGGCAGGATAGTGACGATATTGTCTATTAGAAAAAATAAATGGTTTTTCAGTGTAAATCAAATGAAGACTTATTTATAGTATTATACGAAAATGAGTTGGTTTTCAGTAGAAGACATAAATAAGTTAACTTTTAAAACAAAAAATGGATTTTCAGTGTAATCCGAAAATATGTAGATTTTTTTGTATATGTCAAAAATTATAAAAAATACAAAAAATCATACATTTTAATTTTATCTTCCTGCAATAAAAGCGAAATTTAATCAAAAGCACGATATTCTGGTAATTTAGACGATTATAATATTTTTATTCCGAAAATGTGATTTAATAATGTTTCTTTGGATAGGTTTACAAAATATGGGCCAATAACTTTTGCACCGAGCTTTCATAAAGGTGGTCACATATATTTGCAAATATCTCGCGTTTTAAATAACACATATGATCAAGTGTTATATCGAATGAAAGTTAATTGTATATCGAATAAACATTTCTTAGAATATTTTTAAATTGGTGCATTAGTTTAAGAGAACTCGAAAGGAGAACTTGAAAAAACATTTTTCTTCAACAAAAATTTAAGAAAAAATTCATTTAAAAAAATGGAAAAAAATCGAGAAAGAAAATTACACAAATTTTAATTTTTTCAAAATTAGTTCACACTCTTTCGAAGAAATTGAGCTATAAATGATTAAAATATATGGGTAACATTTGAGGGTAAAAAAAGTTATGTGAAAGCAATATAATTGAGTGCTATACAAATAGGAATAAAAATTAAAAACTAAAAAATGTGAGCGGATCACGATTATTTTTTGAGCACCTATTGATAGATGATTGCTTGTAATTAATTTTAAATTTTATAACTTTATCTTTAATAATAATAATAATAGTTTGGCACTACAGTCCTATAAGAAATTCGGCCGAGCTCTCTCACCATTTTGAGGTGTGCTTGTTATATTTGTACTCAAAGTGGTGGGACCTACAGTTTATTGCCGAATCCGAACGGCGGGTGAGAGCTTTTCATAGGCAATGTTTTACTCTCGTAGGTTTGCCATTTGCTGCAGAGAGGTAGCGCGGTATAGAAAACCGGGGACTTGAACCGGGGACCTTTCAGCTCGCAGTCCAACGCACTAACCACTGAGCTACCGGGGCTACTTTATCTTTAATACTTAACAAGATATGTGATCCTTAAAAGTAAACCCATATTTCGTAGTGGATGTACTAGATTACGTTGACTAAATCGACTCATTTTCGAACTTCGAATTACTATTCTACTAAAATATATTGAAAATAAATTTCACATTATTCGGAATAGCAGTTTTAAAGTTATCATGTATAGGCGGACATACAGACGCTCCTATCTAAATCGACTCGGAAAGTGATGTTGACCAAGAAAATATATACTTTTTCATACCAGTCACGCCTACTAAGAGACGCTAAAATATCCTCACATATATTTTATAACTTGTAACCCATGGGTATAGGGTATAAACATATTATGCGATTTTTTTTAGTTAAGACCCAATTGTAATGCTTTCACATGATTTTTTAATGTTCTCAAAACGTATCCATAGATTCCTTTTATTTTTACATAATTTTCTTTAAAAATGTACAGGCTAATTTTGCAATATTACAAACTGTGCATCATCTTGCGTTTTTAATTTTTCGCCATTTTTTAAATTAAATAAAATTTTTTTAATAAAATTTTGGTCGACAAAATTTACATTTTTCGAGTTCTTCTGTAGAGTTTTCTTAACCCAGTAAACCAATTCCAAACTATTGTAAGAAATGTTTATTGAATATTTAATTATCTTTCATTCGATATAACAATTGAGTTTATGGGTTTTATTAAACGCGAGATATTTATAAATATATGTGACCACCTTTTTGAAAGCTCAGCACAAAAGATATTGCCCGAAATCTCGTAAACCTATCCGTAGTAAATTTTTTAATTCATATATTCAAATTTCAATTCCAAGTCCAAGTCATTTCCAATAACACAAAAATAGAAAAATAATTTACTGTGCAAACTTTTTTTCTCATTTTATTGTGTAGTGTTATCAGATGTGATAATTATAATAATTATGATAATTATCACTTGTCTGTATGCAGTCATACAATTTAGTTCAATTTAGTCTGCTCGAAAATTTGCTAAAATTTAAAAATCGAACACTACATTAACGACAAAATTTATTTAAGTCAGTAATTTATTCGAATTCGCACATATCTTAATATCATATTAATCATATATCTTCCCAGCGATTAAACCTGAAAATATTTTAAAAATCATACAAACTATATTCAGATCATTTCAGCGAGTATTTATTTTGTTTTATCAATGATAAAACATCATACAAATCATACATCTTCCATTTATCTTCTCTGCGATCAAACGAAAAATGTTACAAATATCATACACACGATATTATAATTATTTAAGGGTGTCTTCTTTTTATCTTCCACGCGATATTATTTTAAATAAAGCTTTCACAATTTTGTCGTCGTTTTCTGACCTTAAAGTTTCAGAGAATTCTTAAAAAAAAACTAAAATCAAAATGGCAAATCATTAAAACACCAACCGCTACCGTTTCCAGTAGGTTCGCCCATTGCGTTAGCCTCATAAACTTCATAACCGTAGACCAATGAACTGTAACGCTACCGTACTTTTCTGCTGCCTCACCTTTGAGTCCAATAATGAATTAAAAACATAAAACGACTAAAAAACCAGCACAATAAAATTACACGAACGTGTCGCAATTATATTTTTTTAATTTCTTAGTTTTTTTTTTTTTTTTTTGCAAAATCCAGTATTTTTTTCATAGCATGCCGCATGTTTTCCTTTTAAACCGCAATAATTCAATTTTATTTCTTTCAATTTCAATTTGTTATAATTTTGTGCCAGTTTTTCGTTTTGTTTGTTGATTTTGTCTGCGGTAATTTGCAACAAAAAAAAATTTAAATAAATTTTTGCATTTGTCCAACCAACCTCCCAGTTAAATGTTTCCATTTATACGCTTCACTATGCCTTCAATTTGCAATAATATCAGAAAATAAAAAACACTAAACAATTTGTTTGGCCACCGTCCTGGCTATGCTGGTAGCTGTTTACTGTCCGCAGATCGTCTTCATCATCTGCAGAAATTGATTACTTCATTTCTTCAAGTTGGCACACAAATTGTATTTCCATTAAGTTTTTCCATTTGATTTCGTTGTGGGTTTTGTCTGTGCGCCAAAAGGGTTTGGTCTACCAACGCGGCCGGCACTGATCGTCGTGAGTGTGGTCCAAACTTGCGGACAGCTGTCTTATTGCATTAAATCGATCACGTTTCAATACTTTGTGGTTTTTCATTTATTTAGCATTTAGTAGAGCTTATGCTGCTGGGTGGCATTATTTAGCAATGAGAATTAGCAATGCAATTTAGATGCGATTTAATGGAAATTTGATTATATTTAGACTAGGAACAAAGCAGAGTTAAAAAAATTTTCAACTCAGTTTTGATTTATACTAAATACTAACTTATTTACGACTTTTACTCGTCCTATACTAAAAATCGACTTATTTTTTGACTTATTATTCGTATATTCGGCTTTTACGGAAAATTAACTTTTTGTCAGCTTATTTTGAAAATCGATTTATTGCGTCTAAAAATTCACTTATTTTCTATTACTAAAAGTCAACATATGTACGTTTTGTACTGAATTTTTTTTGTTTTTTTTTATATACTAGAAATAAGACATCTTTTGAGTTACACTGAAAATATACTTTACCCTAGTAGAAATTTTGGTAGGGCCATGGTCATGAAGTGATCATGTCATTATTTGAGGTGATCGGGATATGACGAGGCCCATAATGTCCTTGTAACGCAGTGTCCTGATCATGTATTGACCTCAGGCCATGATCATGTACTGATCGGGCAATTCCCCATTTTAATATATACCCGACAATTGCCTTGTCTGAGCCCGAGCATAATAGGGTTTCTCTCATTAATCTCGATCATTGCCTGATGCTAATTTCGTTATGAGAAACAAATAATGTAGCTATGATCGGGAACATTGACTGTTTAGATAATGTAAACCCTGCTATGGTAAGCATGATAAGGGCATGCAAAGGCAATGATCATATTTTCTCTAATAGGGCTTACCCAATGAAAACCCGATCATTTCCCGGTGGCGCATCGGGCAAATTTCTACTAGGGTAATTCTAAAAGTTAACTTATTTATGTCTTATACTGAATATTTATGTCTTATTACTAAATCAATGCTTAAAATGAACCTTTGTTCAAAAAAACCTTTGTTCAAAACATATGTTCACAAATCAACTTAGTATCACTAAAAATTCACTGTTATCAGTATTTTACTAAAAGTTAACATTATTACACCCAGAAAAAAATTCCCTTAAATCCCATTAAAATTAGTCAATAGGACAATTATTGATTTAATAGTATACAAAAAATAAAAATGTTCATATAAACTCAATGGCAATGTCATGGTATTTTCTAGTATTTAATGGTATTTTCCGATTAAAATAATAATTTATCCTATTGAATATTATTAATAGTAAAAAACTATTATTTATATAGTATTTTTTTCGGTTTTTACTGTTTATTACTGAAAATCAACTTATTTTATTGTTATACGAAAAATCAGCCTTCTTTACAATTACACTGAAAATTGACATTTTTTATTTCAAGTCAACTTATAATTGTCTTCTAATGAAAACTACACTCAGAAAAAAATACTATAAAATCAATAGTTTTTCGCTATCAAAATTAGTCAATCGGATAAAGTATTATTTTAATAGGTAAAAAATTAAACTTTATTATATTCATCCTGAAAATCAACTAACACATTGTTCTACTTAACATTAACTTATTTTTGAGTTATACTGAAAATCAACTTATTTTCGTCTTTTACTGAAAATCAACTTATTTTCGTCTTTTACTGAAAATCTTTTACTGAAAATCAACTTATTTTCGTCTTTTACTGAAAATCTACTTATTTTCGTCATATCCTATATCCTATCCTATCCTATTAATATAATAAAGCTGAATGTTGGTTTGTTGGTTTGTCCTTTTGTTTGTTTGTTCCACTTCTCCGTCTAAACGGCTGATCCGATTTTCTTGAAATTTTTACCACAGATGCGGTATGGTCTGGAAGGAATGATAGGCTATATATGGGCGGGATTGGACAAAGGGGCGTGGCACCTCCCATACAACCTAAACTTTTAATACGATATAACTCGGCACTTTCACCAGCTACGAACATGAAACAAAAAACTCAAATACAAAAAAAAAATTTAAAAGCAAAAGCACAAAACAAAACAAAAGCAAAAGCAAAAATACAAAAACAAAAGCAATCACGTTTGTTCCGCTTCTCCGTCTAAACGGCTGATCCGATTTTCTTGAAATTTTTACCACAGATGCGGTATGGTCTGGAAGGAATGATAGGATATATATGGGCGGGATTGTACAAAGAGGCGTGGCACCTACCATACAACCTAAACTTTTAATACGATATAACTCGGCACTTTCACCAGCTACGAACATGAAACAAAAAACTCAAATACAAAAAAAAAATTTAAAAGCAAAAGGACAAAACAAAACAAAAGCAAAAATACAAAAACAAAAGCAATCACGTTTGTTCCGCTTCTCCGTCTAAACGGCTGATCCGATTTTCTTGAAATTTTTAACACAGATGCGGTATGGTCTGGAAGGAATGATAGGCTATATATGGGCGGGATTGGACAAAGAGGCGTGGCACCTCCCATACAACCTAAACTTTCAATACGATATAACTCGGCACTTTCACCAGCTACGAACATGAAACAAAAAACTCAAATACAAAAAAAAATTAAAAACAAAAAAGCAAAATCACAAAACAAAAGCAAAAATACAAAAACAAAAGCAATCACGTTTGTTTCGCTTCTTCGTCTAAACGGCTGATCCGATTGTCTTGAAATTTTTACCACAGATACGGTATGGTCTGGAAGGAATGATAGGCTATATATGGGCAGGATTGGACAAAGAGGCGTGGCACCTCCCGTGCAACCTAAACACGATATAACTCGGCACTTTCACCAGCTACGAACATGAAACAAAAAATTCAAATACAAAAAAAAAATAAAAACAAAAAAGCAAAAGCACAACACAAACAAAAGCAAAAATACAAAAACAAAACCAATCACATAAAACCACAATCCAAACTAAATGAAAAACAAAAAAAGGAAAGAAAAAGAAAAACAAACTCACCACACTAAAACTAACCAAACTAAAACTCACCACACTAAAATTCACCCTTAAATTAACCACACTAACCCCCCAAACTATAATTCACCACACTAAAACTCACCACACAAAAATTCAACACACTAAAACTCACCACACTAAAACTCACCACACTAAAACTCACCACACTAAAACTCACCACACTTAAATTCACCACACTAAAACTCACCACACTAAAACTCACCACACTAAAACTCACCACACTTAAACTCACCACACTAAAATTTCACCACACTAAAACTCACCACACTAAAACTCACTACACTAAAATTTCACCACATTAAAATTCACCACTTTTAAACTCACTGCACTCAAATTCACCACTTAAACTCACTACACTCAAATGTCGCCACACTAAAACTCACCGCACTAAAATTCACAACACTAAAACTCACCACACTTAAACTCACCATACCAAAACTCACCACACTAAAACTTACCACACTAAAACTCACCACACTAAAACTCACCACACAAAAATTCAACACACTAACATTCACCATACTTAAACTCACCACACTGAAATTTCACCACACTAAAACTCACCACACTAAAACTCACTACACTAAAATTTCACCACATTAAAATTCACCACTTTTAAACTCACCACATTAAAACTCACTACACTCAAATTTCGATACACTAGAACTTACCACACTAAAACTCACCGCACTAAAAAACACTTAAACCCACCACACTGTAATTAACCACACTAAAACTCACCACCCTAAAATTCACTACACTAAAACTCACCACAATAAAATTCATCACATTAAAATTCATCACACTAAAACTCACCACAATAAAATTCACCACACTAAAACTCGCTACACTAAAACACGCCACACTAAAACACGACACAATAAAATTCACCACACTAAAACCCACCACACTATAATTGACCACACTAAAACTCACCACACTTAAAAACTCCACACTTAAACTCACCACACTCAAATTCACCACACTAAAACTCACCACACTAAAACTCACCACACCAAAATTAACCACAATTAAACTCACCACTTCAAAATTCACCACATCTAAACTCACCACACCGAAACTTACTACATTAAAACCCACCACACTAAAACTTCTACTGGGAAAAACTCTACGGGGAAGAATTCTACGGGAAAAAATTCTACCGGGAACAATTCTACCGGGATGTAGAATTCATCCCGGTAGAATTGTTCCCGGTTGAGAATTCTACGGGAAAGCGTTCTATGTGGATTTTACGGGGAAGATTTCTACTGGGAATAATTCTGCGGAGAAGCGCAGTCTGAGAAAATATTGTCTTTGAGAAAAGTTGTTTT
The DNA here is from genome assembly GCA_951804985.1 of Dryomyza anilis. Taxonomy (NCBI): domain Eukaryota; kingdom Metazoa; phylum Arthropoda; class Insecta; order Diptera; family Dryomyzidae; genus Dryomyza; species Dryomyza anilis. The sequence continues at coordinate 3,666,269 of OX638130.1, read as the reverse complement.
GGCGGAGAATTATTTGGTTACCACATTTATAAAACCAATAAAAAAATTTCAACAGCGAAGCACGGGCCCCTCATATATATAATAAAATGTTTTTTATATTAATAAAATCGCTCCATATCATTGAATTCAGAAAATCTTGGCACGAGTCGTGCACGGGTCCAGCTAGTACTGAAAATAAATCTTCGTTCGAATTATACTGAAAATTACTTCAAGTCAAAAAAGACAAAAAAAGTTAATTTTCAGTCTTTTATTACAATTTAATTAATTTTAATCATTATTTCTAACTATAATTAAGTGTCTTATACTGAAAATCATCTGTTTTGTATCTTTTACAAAAAATCAATTTATTTTTCAGGAGTATTTTCCAGAAACACACAGATAAATGGAATTTTGTAGAAAGTGAATGACAGATCATATTGAATGTTAAAGGCATATTTCCGGCATATTTTGGTAACAGGCTGAGAACAGACAGCTTGGATACAAACTCCTTTCTTCCATCTGAAAGTTCACATATTGTCGTTGTAGAACGAAAAGTCACTGTTGAGAAACACTGTGCTGTTTTTGAACTTTTAAAATCAATTTTTTATTCTGAATTTTGTTTAGTTTTAGTTTTCAAATATTTTCATATAATTTTATTGTTCACGTAATACCGACGCAATCACATGTATTGTTTTTTAAATAATTTTAAATAAAGTTTTTTGTTATAAAATCCTGCATTTAATCAGTCACCAAATACATTTTAATGAAAAACATAAATTTCGAGTTGGTTGATTAATATGAAAAAAAGTAATTGATGCATTTTTAAAGTTGAAATATCAGTTGATTGATTTACATTTTCTTATCATGTGTTAAAAAAATTGAGATCATCGATTAAAAATTGACAGATATATAATGATTTTTGTAAATCAATATTTGGCATTTTGAAAATGTATTTGGTGAATTTTCGTTCTACAACGACGATATTATTGTATTTTACTAAAATTTAACATTTTTATGTCTTGTACTTAAAATTTAATTTCTTGTCTTTGACTGAAAATTAACTTTTTTTTTACTTAAAATCAATTTTTTTGTTTGCCTTAAACTTAAAATTAACTTCTTATCTATAATGAAAGTCAACTTATTTATTATGAGACTGAAATTCAACACATTTTTTGTCTTATAAAAGAAAATCTCTTTTTAGTCTTGTAATAAAATTGACTTTTTTTTAAATTACAAATATAAACTTAAAAATATCAGAGATGCCAAACGCGATATGATCGAAATCCGATCATTGTATGTTTTAACTTTTTCATGATCAGCATGTTATGGCCATCATTATGACTTTTGTGAGTTGTAAATTTTAACTTGGTACTTCACTAATATTTGTATTATAAGTTTACTGTATCTCATATACGCCGATCACCGATCTTCATATGGAATATCAAACATATCTCACATATCATAAACATTACCAGCTTTATTTTGTTCTTTAAGCAGTTACTGTATATTGTTCATTGCTCAGAAGTAACACCTACCAAAAAATTAAAATATGATACTGCTACTATTATTATACGATCACTTATGATAATAATTCAACATTGAACTCGAGAACTCCCTCCCAAACATTTCTTTAAGCCTTCTATCGATCATGATCGTGCTCACAATATTTAGCTACTTGACCCACGCAAATTCCCGAACAAATCCTACACGATCGTTTCGTACACTATGCATAAATTAATGATCGTTTTGCGAATTAATGTTTTTCTAAATGCGCAGTCATAGATTTCGACAAGATCGCATGTTAAAGATTTTCCAAAGACATGCAGATATTTGTTGCTCGATTCCTTCCAATGGTGTTGCTTTGTCAATAAAAATAAAACAAAACTGCTGCTAGATGCAACAGCAATAGCAACAGCAGCAGCAGCAAGATCAACAGCAACTACAGTAAATCGCAACATGTTGCTGATGCTGCCCGTCCTTTAGGTTTGGTGCGATCCTATGAAGTGTTGGCAAGGTTTTCAGGCAAGGTTGCTTAACAATTATTGCATTTTGATGTTAAACAATGAAGCCTATTTGTTGCTGGTGTTTGCAGCAACATGACAACAAATTTGCCAAGTTGTTAAAGATTTTTGATCAATTGTTCAAGATAAGAAGGTGTGACGGTGACAAGAGAAACAAAATTCAGAGTGTGAGAGTGGGATTGAGTAGTTTTGGAATAGGGATAAAGATTAGAAAACTTGTGGGGATAAATGAGATTACAAGAAATGGGAATTGTGCACAAATAGGTTTGGGAAATATTAGAAACAGAAGATAACATCATTTAAAACTTGAAGTTATCAATCAATTTTTTATATTTATTTTATCAGAAAAAAGGATTATAATATAAAACCTAAAATCTCAGAAATAAGCCTAAAATTATGTACCTTGCTATATTTTGTAAAAATTTAAATTCCACACACTAATGATGACAAAACGTTGCTGCTGATCACTATCATGATCGTCAACACATTTCTCTGTTATTAAAAACAAATAAAAATTTTAAAAATTTTCCGAATTATTTTTATTTTTTCACAGAATCTTTTGGCTACTTTTTCTCAAAATTGTATCAAATCGACTAAATCTTGCTAACTGCGAGAATGAACGTGTTGGCAAGCACCTAAATAAATCAAATAGGTGATGTATTAGGGACCACCTATAGTTATAAAATATAAAAACTACACAAAAACAACACCAAAAACTAAACCACAAGATCAAAACAATTCCTAGTCGACGTCCACGGGATCGTGTATTTTAGGCGCAGTCTTGAGACAAAAACGTACAGAACGCAGGTTTTTTTTTTTGTTGTTGGTCGTGTTGCTCAGGTGCCCTGTGTAAAACCGACGGGGGGAACCTGCTGCGTTGCCGGTTTCTGTGTGTTAAATATGCGCCTGGTCTTTTGGATTTATTTCCCTTATTTTTTTCATTCTTTGGATTCTGTGTTATTTTTTTTGTTGTTGTTTTTGTAGAAATTCAAGCGTAATTTGAGTCGAACTCGTAATTCAAATTGATGCATGTCCGACTTGCGGTTGTCTAATTTTTGTGTCTGTCCGTTATTAGGCATTGATATGGAATCGATTGGGCAATGAGAAGAGTTTAAATAAATACACGGTAAGGAAAAATATTAAAAATAATCAGATGAAGTTTCGAAGAATTTTTAGAAATATTTAATTTACAATCTCGATATTTTTTTATATGCATTTCTATCAACCATGAAATTCAATTTAAGAAACAAGAACTTTACAATTCCAAAAATCAAGAAATTCAGTTTTGTAATCAAGAATATAGTTTCTTGTTGATATATTTTTTTTGTAAGCTCAGATATTTGATCATAAATCACAAGTTATGTGACTTTGTACAGTATTTAGCACAGTTTATAACGAATATTTCTTATATCATACAAATAATATTAAATAAAATAATAAAAGAAAAATTTTAATTATATTTTTTCTCACTGTATAATGATCGCGCGCACAGGTAAAGGACCTTTTAACATTCCCTGCGCATTCCAGCGGAAAGTGAAAGTGGCTGAGAACGAGAAAAAAAGAGGCATGAGAAGAGGGCACGATCGTGTCTGTGATCCTAGGCCGATAATCATTTTTTGTTTTGTTTTTTTCTTTTTTTGATTACTTCAAACAATAACAACATTTACAGTTGTTTGACAAGCATTCCCTAAATACACTCTACACGATCGATGCTCAATCTACGATCGAAGTCAATGTCTACGTTCTATTGTTATCAACGAAAATTACAAACTATTCTGGACATTTTGACTTATTACCGTAGATTTGTCAACATTGGACATGCTTTTGAGCCAAAATACACTGCGATCGCAGGAGCGAAAGAGATCGAGATCGTGAAAAAAAAGAAGAAAAAACTGAAAACATAAATCCGTACAAATGATGCGCGTTGAACAACGATCTTCGACGATTACAACGAGCAGCAGCAGTGCGCATGAATCATGTATGTTGTGTGATCGCGTCGAAATCCCAACTCAAAAGATCAACGTTGCATCGATCACTGTGTTGAGTTGGGGCATATTATTTAGAAAAATATTGCTTGGCATCAGTTTAAGGCATTACTTTTTCAATATGTTTCATCGTGTTTTTGGGCAACATCATTTTCCGTGGTTCATTGATCACTGATCCACACAGTGTAGCTGCATGCAAAGCAAATTAATTGATTGTCATTGGTATTAAGATTTAAGAGGGCCATTAAACCGTGTGTCACAAATTTCTCATAATGTTTTTTTTTCGTATGTGAGAACAAATAAAATAAAAATAAAATGCAATTAATGTAAATTCATATAATGAGTTATGCTAAAGTAATTATTGGGATGAAGACGTTGTATTTAGTTAAACTAGAAATTAGTATAAGTTGACTTAAATTATTTACTTTTAATAATAATAAAGAAACATGACACTATTGATGTTCTACAGCTGGTAGATCAATGATCTTTTGTTAAAAAAAATATGGACAATTTTTTTTTTGATACAAAATTTACAAAAAGTCTTTATTATTTCTTAAAATAACATTAAAATTCTGGAACATTTATTTAAGCAAATATTTATAGAGCCTGATTCGGTTATTTTTCTTTTGTTATTAAAAAAAAGATTGCTGATCTTCACCAAAAGAAAAAATGATTCTCTGACGAATGTCATTATCATTGTAGTAAAGTAACTTTATATTAATGATGTTCTAGTGATGGTAGATCAGTGATTTTTAATGTAAGAAAAATATTGAATTTAATTTTTTGATACAAAATTGACAAAATGTAATAATATCTTAAGATATAGTTTAATATCATTGGGCTATTTTTTCTATAATTTGTATATATTGAGACGTTATAATTAGTAAAGCAAGGAATTAGTACAAGTTGAATTAACCTATATACTTTTCGATATAGATCAGTGATCTTTAATTTAAGAAAAATATGAAGAATTCTCTTTTTGACACAAAAAGTCTTAATAATTTCTTAAAAAAGTGATCATTGATAAAGAGGAATATAAAGAGCTTGGCTTTGTTATTTTTTGTATACAAACAGAAAAAGGGATCGCCGATCTTCATCAAAAAATAAGAAATTGGTACGATATGTCAAATATATAGCAGCATACTGTGATCTGTAAAATATAAAATTAAGATTTAATTTTAAATATTTATATTCTTCATCTGATGATCTGTAATGTAAGGACATCTTTAAAATTATTTTTCTTTTGAAAAAATTAAATAAAAACTGATTGCTAAATTTTATCATTTGAATTTTATTAAATAATAAAGAAACTATGAAATATTTAAAATACAAAGCTAGGAGATCAGTGATCTTCACTATATATAAATTATAAATACTGATATTTATAAATTTAAAATAAAAAAAACAAACTCTTCGGTAATATTTGTTTTTTTCTATTATTATAAAACAAATTTGTCGATAACAAAATAAATAAATAATATAAATAAAATAAATAATATAAAAAAATATATAAAAAATATTTTATTAGAATATAAAATGCAAACTGATCGCTAAATAAAATAAATATATATATATAAAATATAAAGAAACTTTAAAATATTTATGTGCTACACATGGTAGGTCAGTGATCTTTAATAAAGGATTATAAGACATTTTTAAAATTAATTTTTTTCAAATTGAAAATGAAATGATTGCTCAATTTAATCATAATATATAGACATAGACTCTCACCTTTTAGACATAATAAAGAAATTTTAAAATATGTATAATACATACTTGGTAGATCAGTGATCTTCACTAAATATTAGAAGTTCTGATATTATGTAAATTTTAAAATAAACTAAATTTTTTATCCATAGTATAAACATGTTTCTTTTATTATAAAACTAATTTGTCGACAAACACTCAATGACATAATTTAAAATAATTTATTAGTAAATAAAATGCAAACTGATCGCTAAATTAATTTTAAATATATAGCCGCACATTGTGAACTTTATGTTGATATAAAGAAAATTAAAAATATTTATGTGCTACACCTGGTAGATCAGTGATCTACAGCATCATAATATAGAACATTTTATATTGTTCACATTTGACTAACTCTGTGACACTTTTCCGTTTATTTTGGCACCAAAATGTCGCCACCATTAAAATAAAACTATTTCAAAACAATTCATTAAAATTTGATTTTCGTTTAACACATTTTCCCTTCATGGTTAATGAAAATTCAAATAATAAAATATGATGATGACGCTGGCTGTCGGCTTTGAGTAATCTTTACGAGTTGCCATTAAATCTAAAAACAAAAAAAAGCAAATACCGAAAACAGTTTATCGCCAAAGGCGGCGGCAAATGTATATCGGAAGTTTAATGGGTTAATGAGGGAACACAGAGGGAACACACACACTAAACCGGGCACAACATGATGCAACGGATGCCAGGGACTTCATCAAAAAATAAAATAAACAGAGATGAAATTGTCGAAAACATTCTAAATACCAGAAGCCGCCCAAAAAGAAAATAGTTTTTATATGGACCACCGTGATGTTACGTTGAGCACTGCTTTTGGATAAGAGTGAACTCGTCAAATTTTATATTTGCCATAATATATATAAAATTTACTGTTAAATTAAATGCTGCGCTGATTTTTATTATGTTTACCACTAGTACTTATTAGGTTGAAGAAAAAAAATATTATAAATTTTTACTTTTGAAGTTAATAAAAATCAACGATCGTGTAGCGACTTTTCCGTGTTGATCCTCCTATGCCTTATGGCTTGATCCTCGCACGTCTTATGTATGCAAAACACGCAAATTTCCGCCGATCGTCATCAACATCATCATCGTCAGCACGATCAACGCAGCGGCGCGCGCATCATCATAAAACTGTCGTCTCTATGAGGATCGCGAGTGGCCGCGATCGTCACAATTCTCTAGTACTATTTGGTCCGTGTGACAACAGCCGGAGTTCTGAGTTTTTGCGCGCATGCGCCGCGCTGCACGCTAACTTTAGGTCAGGCTTTTGGTTTGTTTCTGTTTTTTTAGTTTTGAACGATTTGTGGTGACTGCAAGATCGAAATCAACAATTTTCAAAAACGCACCGCAAGTGTTGGTTGGTGAATCTAGTTGGAGGATCACCGCCGCCGTCGCATTTTGTGATTTGTCAAAATTTATGATAGCTCTGAGAGCGGTCTAAATAAAGAAAAAAGTTTATAAAGTGTAAGGTCTAAAGACGGGAATCCGAATGTTGGACAAATTACGGCAGTCTTTGCAAAGAGTCATAAAGTTATTCAATAACTTGATTAAATGCGAAAGATATGCGCAAGCAAAATGGATTAATTGCGGTTTTGTGCAGAAGAATTTATGGTTTTTATTGCTGAAATAAATAAAATACATTTTTTGACTAAGAAATAATATTATTCTTAAGTGGTTTAATTGAATTCTAATAATTTAAAATCAGTTTCCAGTTAACTATAAGTCAAAATAGGAAATTTTAGGAAAAAGCTGAATTTTAATATTAATTATTATAGAACGTGACCCAACCATTTAAATTATGTTCTTGTCATAATTCGATCAATTACAAAATGATCAGATTATGTTCTACTCTACTCTACTAGAGGTCCCTATTAGAAACTTGTGTATGGTCATTGAATTTTAGACCCACTCTAATATGTAAAATTTGTACTAAGGATCTACTATTCGAAAAACCTACTTAATGACACCAACAATAATATTATTCATAAATAGTTTAATTAAATTAAAAACAAAATAAGAGTTTTCCGATCAACTTTTAATCATAATTTGAATATTAAGTATTTTAAGTATTTGTTAATTATTTTGAAATAAATAAAATACCATTTCTGATTGAGAAATAATATAATTATTAAGTGGTTTAATTGAATTGTAATAATTTAATATCAGTTTCCAGTCAACTTTTTGTCAAAATAGAAAATACTAGGAAAAAGTTGAATTAAACAAACTTGAAATTATTACAGAGCAACGGACGAAAACGGATCATTGAGCATGTTCCTTTTCATAACTCGATCAACTATAACACCAAATTGATCAGGTTATATACCTGACTACACTCATTGAGGTAATTTCTACAGGAGATTCCTAATGCATATTATTAAAGTGCTAAGAGTGGATATTGATCATTGAATTTATGTTCTTGCCTTAAACTGTTCAATTACAAAATCATCAGGTTATGGTCATGTATACCCTAATATACCCTAATGGGGTATACATGACCATCCCCATTTAAAATTATTCTAGAGCTATCTTCGGAAACGTAATGAAAATTATTTTCTCGTTATAATCCGATCAATTACTGAATGATCAGATCTTAGAGAGGTAAAAGTAGTGTTAGTTTTAGGTGCATTTTATTGTGAATTTGAAGAACATTTTTAATTCCAAATATCTTTTAATTCACTCCAGTGGTTCCAAAGAAATCAGTCCTTGAAGTAAGTTTTTCTACCTACCCTAATGTGGTAAATTTCTATATGGAATCCCTAATTGAAATTATTCTATTATTCATGATTCCATGATTACATTGATTCCCATGATCCATTACAAGAACTACACGGTAAAGACATTATTTCAACTCTAATTGGTTAATTCTGAACTAGGGATCTGGTATTCTTAAAGCTTTCAAAATGTAACCAATAATAATGTAATTCATCAATAGTTTAACTAAATAAAATTTCCCGATGAAGTTTAAAATCAAATTCTTTTCTTATTCTGATAAATACATTTTTGTGAAACATATTTTATTATCAAAGATTTCAACAAGTGGCGCCAATATATAGAACTCTCAAAAATTTTAAATCTTGATGCTAAGTAATAAAAAAACCACATTTAATATGTAGTGTCTGTCAAATGTTCGTGTTATGTCTGCGTGCATGTCTAACTTTGTGACATTCTGCTTGTCTGTCTTGCGGGTTTGACAATTTGTCCGAATATAGTTTTATGTAAATGAGTCTGTAATTAATTTATTAAAAAAAATAAAAATCCCGAAAGACAGCGGCACAACTTGATTCCATGAAGTCACAAAAATTAACTTTAATACGTTTGACATTATTGACACGAGACGCGATTTAGAAAGAAATCGCAGTTCAAAATCTGAATCTGAGTTGAAAGATTAAAATTTTAGTTTTTGATGTGCAGATGATGATGATAATAATGATGGGGAAAATGGTTAGAATACAATAGAATAATGAGGTTAATATAAATATGAAGAATTTGGATAAAAGCTGTTCGTAAGAGAATCAAATTAACAGAAGTTGAAATTTCAAAAATAGGATATAATGAAACTATGATTGGGAAAATGAGTAGACCCATTGATTGGTGAATATTTCTTTTTAGTTAAAGTTATCCACACAGAAAAAAAACCGAAATTTTAATTTGAAGAATGTAAATGTTAGGATCTATTAAATGATCAAGAAAAGTTAGGAGAATACATAACAGTGATATAAATATGTTAAATACAATGATGTGGTGAATATAAATATGTTAAATTAAAGTTGCAAATGAATAAAAATGGAATTGAAGTTAAATTCTAAAAAATATATAGATGTCAATTTATATAGGTCATAATCGACATTTATCAGATGTTGGGAATAATGCGTATATATCAAGTCAATGATTGGTGAATATAAATATGTTAGATTAGTATAAAAGTTATCATTAGAATTAAAAATAATTGAAGTTTTAATTTCTAAAATATAAATTATCATCCGGGATATTAGAATCAAATAAAAGATTTTTTTTTTTTTTACAAATTAACCAACGCTCAGGGGATGCCCCCTATTCATGCAATGCACAGTGTTGATCGTAAGAAGGGATGATAGGTTAAATGGAGGGGGGAAAGATGGAGTAGTGTCGGTGAATGTTTGTTTTGAACTTGCCAATATCAAAAATGTCGGGAAAAACAGACGCAGGGAGATTGTTCCACAAACGTATCGTGCGACTGAAGAACGAATTCTCTCGGTAATGCGTGGTGCTATTGAGAGCCGAGTGAACTACGAAGGGGTGGGCTTGGTTCGATGCCCGAGTAGAACGAGAGGACACACGACCTGGTGGAATCAGGCCATGTATTTCCCTCGAACACTTACCATTGTAATACCTATAGAACAGGCTTACACACCCTACGGTGCTCAAGAGAACCAATAGAGGATGAAATATTTTCATCCCCTATTAAATATATTGCACGTTGTTGGATTCGATCCAGGAACTCCAAAGAAGATTTTGAAGCCCCTGCCCATATGTGCGCCATAATAAGGTGAATAGAAGTATGGATTTGTATAAAATTTGACCTTGGAGAATAAAATGAACTGATATAAAATGTTTAGACTATAAATGTCAGGAGCTAATAAATGATAGACAATTCTCATATGTTGATGTTGAAGAAAATGATTAGACTACAGCACAATGATGTGATGAAGATTTTATCAGATTTTAAAAAATCATTTGCAATTCTCAGATCTTAATGATAGCGAAAACGCATAGACTTTACCTTAATGGTGTGGTGAATATAAATATGTTGGATTTGTAGAGAAGTTGCTAGCAAAATATAAACTGAGTTGAAGTCGAATTTTCAAAAATGTAAATTTGTCATCCGGCATGTTATGTTTAAAGGAATGATCCACAATCCTGATTTCTTAATATGGAGAAAATAGGAATAATATAAAACAATGATGTGGTGAATATAAATATATTAGAATTGTATAAAAGATGTCAGTAAAATTAAATTACACTAAACTAAGTTTTTAAAACTATAAATGTCAGGATCTAATAAATGATCGGTAAAAAGCAACATATTTATATTCAACATATAATTTGTCGTAGTTTACAAATTTACTATGTGTTGAATATTTAGGTTTCTTACTGAGATTGGCCTGGTGGTGGTCCTGTAGAAAGATGTAACACATATACCAGAAACCCTACTGACTGCATATTACATAATCAATATTCAGCACATCAGGACACTACTGAATTTACTAGGGAGGTACCTCAGTTGACAACACTATCAGCTGTGGTTCCAAGTGGGGCACAATAGACCTTATCAGGTCGCAGTGAATTAACCCATTACAAATAATAATAATAATGTGGTGAATATAAATATGTAGGATTTATATAAAAATTGTCCCCAGATACATAAATTAACTATATATGAAATGTTAATAAAATAAATGTCAGGATCTAATAAATGATTCGCAATTTTCAGTTGTGAATGATGGGGAAAATGTGTAGAAAATTATGTGGAGAATATAAAGAATTTGTAAAAAAATTGAGGTAAATAAAAAGTGAATTGAAATTTGAAATATATAAATTTTGGGATCAGGGACCGCAAATAGCAGGAATCGGAACCGAAATCGCCATTAAAAAATGTGTGGAACCGGAATATATATATATTCCGGTATTATATATTTATATATTTTTATATATATTTTTTTTTTTTTGGTAGGAACTGAAATCAGAACCGGAATCGATATTATACAAATCTTGTAACTAAAAATCTTTCAAAGGGTTTTAGTTACTGGTCAATATATAATAATCAGCAATTTGCAGATGACAATGATGCTGATAATGGCTTGAATTACCCGCAATGATAAGGTGAATATAAATATGTTGGATTTGAATAGAAGAGGTCAGTTTATTTAAATTGAACAGAAATTGAAATTTCAAAAATTTAAATTTCTAATCCGGGAAGATAAATAAAATGATTAGCAATTCCATGATGCCTATTATGTAGAAAATAAATACAAAACATTAATGACGTAAATATAAATATGTTGGATTTAGATAAAAGTTGTAAGTTAAATAAAAAATTAATTGAAGATTTAACTTGAAAACAAAGGTTAAAAACAGAGTAATGACTGAAGATCCTGTGATAGTTCTACAGGACAAATACAACTGTTTGATCTACATCGCTTTTAAAAATTAATAAATTAGTTTTAGCATTCATTATAAAGAGGCTAAATGTTAGTTAACAATGTTGATCCTGCGCCATTTTAATATCAAAAAAATTAATGTGCCGCTTCCGGTGTTTTTTTTTTTTTTTTTGTAATTCCTCAACAATCTACTAACAAAATAGCACAGTCGGCAAAACCTCAAAGTCAAGTCGCATTTGCTTTTGGTAACAAATGACAAAACAGACAAATCTTAAAATCTTGATTAGAGCCAATTTTAACGAGTATTTGCGGGTTTCTTTTTATTTGAAGCGGTTTTAACTGAATAACCAAAATAATAAAATACAAAAAAAAACCTATTGAATTGCGACGAAATACTGACAATAAAAATTTTGAACGAAAGTTTTGTGCGTGCCGTCTACGTGTTGCAATGGTTTGTTGATGGTTACCCTTTTGGTGCTTCGGTGGAAAGATCATTTTCCATGGTAGTAGTAATCACAGCAACTATATGAATTTCTGAGAATATAACGATCGACGTATGATATTTTGTTGATTTTAATTTAACTGGTTCAACGACTGTTGTATGTAGCAACAACTGCTAAATGACAAAAACACCTCTTTTGTTGTCGAGTGATTTTTTTTTTATTGTTGTTACTTGTTGGCTAAAACATAAAAACAAAACGTCTGCACTAAACGGCAAAATTTTAATTGTTTTCTTGTATGGAATTTCAAAAGCGGGTCTCCGGTTTTCATTGACAAATTCTGAGGAAGTTGGTACGCATTTTGTCAAATATTAAATGCTTTTCATACAACTTACCAATTCGACGAATTAAAAGCAAACACGATTTAAAATGTTTTATTATAGTTGGGAAAATAAAATGCATTAATTGAAATTGTCAACAAGTTGAATTAACGAAATGTTTGCGCATCAATTAAATGGCTTCCGCACCATTATAATTTGTAGTTTTGTTTGTATATTAATTAAGTTAATTTTCTAATGAATTTATTTTGATTAGTAATATATTTTATTATCACTTAAATAAAATTATAATTGGCAGTAACAATATATTTATTAGCTGCAACAATATATTTTTAGCAGCAACAATATATTTATTAGCAGCAAAAATATAATTAGTACTTTCGTTTCCTTTTTCTATAATTATTGGCAATGACATAATCATTATTAGCAGCAACAATATATTTGTTAGCAACAAAAATATAATTATTTAGAGCAACGATATAATTAGTTTTTTTGCCTTTAATTTATTATTTGTCAACAGTTGTTGTCTCTTTATTGATGGTAGTGAACAAAGAACAAATGTGACTGTAATTTAAATAAAGCAATGTTCTTCATAAACAATATTATAATTAGCAGTTATAATTTTTCATTTAGTTTCTATTTCTATTTTCCATTATATTTGAAAGCAACAAAATAATTATTAGCAAAGAATAGAATAATTATTGGCAGCAACCATATAATTATTAGCAGCAACAATATAACGATTAATATACTTCGTTAGTTAGTATTTACTATATTATTTCTAAACAAAGGCTGTTAGTTCATTTGTTTGCAGTGAACAAAACATAAACGCTGCTGTGACATAAATAAAGTATTGCTCATCAGAAAAAATATTATAATTAGCTGTATTAACATAAACAGAGTATTTCAATTTAGATTCCTTGAATAATATAGTTAATAATTGTTTATTTGTTGCAAACGATCATAAAACAAAAGTTATATATTTGGTCTTAACTATTTGTAAGTATTTCGTATCGTTATTTGTTTGTAACGTCAGCACAAACATAAGTATAATAAACAACATAAGCCTTAGACACATTGGTTTCACGTAACTTATGTTATTAAGAGGTTCCTATGATTGTAATTGCCACATATATATTTTTTTTATAAAAACATACAGAGTAATTTGGTATTTTATTTAAGTTTTCAGAATAGGTCACAAATAACGTAATGTTTGACTGCAAATTCATTATTATTATAATTTACTACTACAAAACTTTACAAAATATTTATCATTAGCAAAAGCATTAGGCACATTATAAACATGTAGTAAATATTTTTAGGAGTTATGCGCATTTGTGGTGAGAATTGAAAAAACATTACCTCAATAAAATTAATGATTGCAGCAAATATCTGTTCGTGTTTAAGACGATAGAAAACACAATATAATTATAATTTATCTGCAATTACAATATGTTTATTATTACCATAATTATTAGACACATTCTTAGCATGTAGCATATATTTTTAGGAGATATGTACGTTTGTGGTGAGTATTGAAAAAACACTAATGTGTCTCAAACATTAATAACACTACACAACAAAATGAGAAAAAAAAATTTCGCAGTAAATTCCATTATTTTTGTATTATTGGAAAAGCCTCGCAGAATTTGAATATATGAATTAAAAAATTTTCTACGGATAGGTTTACGAGATTTCGGGCAATAACTTTTGTACTGAGCATTCAAAAAGGTGGTCACATATATTTGTAAATATTTCGCGTTTAAAACCCATAAACGCAATTGTTATATCGAATGAAAGATAATTAAATATTCAATAAACATTTCTTAGAATAGTTTGGAAAATATCTTTACGTGCCTAAAACAACAGAATTTGTTTTTATTACATAATTTTGTGATGATGCTTCCATTAGCATTATATTTTTCTGCAATTACACTTTTTTTATTAGTTGATCAATAGGTTATTCGTAGGGAACATAATCATAATCAGCTTAAGCAATTCGCATTTTGAACAGTGAATTTTCGTCATCGACAGAAATGATTATTGTTGTCATTGCAACATGTCTTCCTGTGACCGAGGGTCTTTTCGGTTTAATTCGGTTCAATTTAAATATGGTTTTCGTGAAGTTCCTGTTAATGTTGTTGTTTTTGCTGTTGTTAGTGCCTATGCTGCATTTAATGACAAAATTTCATTAGCAACGCATGACTGCGCGATATTCATGTGTTGCTGGTTGCCGGTTGCAGTGGCGTCAAGTATCGAGTGTAGGTTGCATGCGACTTGCAGCTACTGTTGTAAGGCATTTGTTGTTGTGTTGTGCTGCTTATTGTTGTTGCATGTTAATGGCGATGATGATGACGACATTGTTGCCACAAGCAATTGTTGCGCGACGGTCAATGCCAAAAATTGTGGTAGCAGGCAAGTCAAAAATTAAATTTTGAGGGAATTTATTTTTTTTTTTTTTGAAAAATTTAATTTTTAATGAAAAATTTAATTTTTAGTGAAAAAAGGAATTTCTAGTGAAAAATTAATTTTTTTTTGTGAAAAATTGAATTTGAGTGAAAAATTGAATTTTCAGTGAAAAATTGAATTTTTAGTGAAAAATTGAATTTTTAGTGAAAAAATGAATTTTTAGTGAAAAATTGATTTTTTTTTTTAAAATTGAATTTTTAGTAAAAAATTTAAATTTTAGTGAAAAATTGAATTATTAGTGAAAAATTGAATTTTTAGTGAAAAATTGATTTTTTAGTGAAAAATTTAATTTTTAGTGAAAAATTGAATTTTTAGTGAAAAATTGAATTTTTAGTGAAAAATTGAATTTTCAGTGAAAAATTGAATTTTTAGTGAAAAATTGATTTTTTTTTTAAAAATTGAATTTTTAGTAAAAAATTTAAATTTTAGTGAAAAATTGAATTATTAGTGAAAAATTGAATTTTTAGTGAAAAATTGATTTTTTAGTGAAAAATTGAATTTTTAGTGAAAAATTGAATTTTTAGTGAAAAATTGAATTTTTAGTGAAAAATTGAATTTTTAGTGAAAAATTGAATTTTTAGTGAAAAATTGAATTTTTAGTGAAAAATTGAATTTTTAGTGAAAAATTGAATTTTTAGTGAAAATTTGAATTTTTAGTGAAAAATTGAATTTTTAGTGGAAAAATTGAATTTTTAGTGAAAAATTGAATTTTTAGTGAAAAATTGAATTTTTAGTGAAAAATTGAATTTTTAGTGAAAAATTGAATTTTTAGTGAAAAACTGAATTTTTAGTGAAAAATTGAATTTTTAGTGAAAAATTGAATTTTTAGTGAAAAATTGAATTTTTAGTGAAAAATTGAATTTTTAGTGAAAAATTGAATTTTTAGTGAAAAATTGAATTTTTAGTGAAAAATTGAATTTTTAGTGAAAAATTGAATTTTTAGTGAAAAATTTAATTTTTAGTGAAAAATTAATTTTTTTTTTTTAGTGAAACATTATTTTTTTTTTAGTGAAAAATTGAATTTTTAGTGAAAAATTTAATTTAAAGTGAAAAATTGAATTTTTAGTGAAAAATTGAATTTTTATTGAAAATTTGAATTTTTAGTGAAAAATTGAATTTTTAGTAAAAAATTGAATTTTTAGTGAAAAATTGAATTTTTAGTTAAAAATTAAGTTTTAATTTATAGTGAAAAATTTAATTTTGAGTCAAAAATTGAATTTTTAGTGAAAAATTGAATTTAAGTGAAAAATTAGATTTTTAGTTAAATTGAAATTATAATGAAACAAATTTTTTTAGTGAAAATTTGAATTTTTGTCGTAAAATTAAATAATTATTTTATTCATAATCATCCAACTTTTTTGTTCAGCCCAAAATTCAATTTTCATTTAAAATTTATAAAGTTTCATTGAGTCATCTGCACCACTCCCTTTCATATTGACTAAAATAACATTTCACCAAATTTTTGTTTAAACTTTAAAGTTAAATCGAAGAAAAAAAGTTAACTTTATAGCCGAAAAATTGGAAATCAGATAACGAAATTAACAAAAATCCATAAATTGTCGAATTTAAGCCACAACGCAACGTACGTGATACGTGATGTGTGCCGATCATGATATTGCTGCTGCTGCTGATCTTGTTGTTGCTGTTGTTGCCATACCAGCAATAACAACAACAACCATAATAAAAACTCATATTCAGCACGATCGGTTGTATGACAAATGCACGCGAAGCGGAGCAGCAAAAGGAGCAGATTGACAGATTGATCTGTCAGCAAAGTGAGTGTTAAAGATCGTTGAAGATCGTTTTCGCTTGAAATTAAATTAAAACTGTTCACATTTTAAATAAAAATTTTAAAGCAAAAGAAAACAACAAAATATCGTAAATATGTTGTTGCTATATTCAGTGTTTAGTCGTTGGTGATTTTTATTATATTGTTTTTTATTTATATTTTTGTGTAGTTTTTGTTTGCCTGGTGCTGCTTAACAGCTCAACGCCCTTGTACAAATCGCCAAAATCAATGAAGATCAAAGCATTGCCGACGTGACGACCGCGCGTCGACGATCAAATAAAACAAATTTTGCCGCTCAATAAAATTTGATCAAAAATAAAATGAATACAAAGTCTGAAAATGGCGACTTTGTGGGTTAATTTTAATTTACGAGATTTTGTGATATGAATTTATTGAAAATTTGATTAACACGCGCACGACGACAATGAAGGGGAAATAGAAAATAATATTAAATTTTATATATTTTTAAAAGGCTGATCGTTCTTTCGAAAAAAAATTCATCAGTATGATAAGTTTTTTTTATTCATAAATATTGTGCATTTTTTCAAGTACTACAAGATTCAACATATGTTAGATTTATTTCATTAAATTGCAATTTAATGTTTTCATTGTAAATACTGCTTGCTTGTTTTATAAAATATTTTTTGAAAGAGACTAATTTTTTATATAAATTAATTGATGAAAAAATGTGTACGATTCAAAAAAATATTTTTTTTTTAAATCAAATTAAAAAAAAATCCTTTATTTTATCCTTTTTCAACATTTAACTAATTTATGAATATCTAGCAAGCAATTATAAGAAAAAAACTACTAGGAAATGAACGAAAAATAAATATTTTGATTGAAATTTGGTTTTATGAACATCATTCTTCAATAAGATGTACATATTTTGATGTTTTGTTTTATGTATTTGTTCATTAATATGGTAAAGAACACTCTTTCAGTCATTCATCAAATTGATAACGAATTCATATAATGAATGTTTTGTAATTATCAATATTATGAATCGTTCTTTAATTCAATGAATAATGGTTTGAAGAACGAAATTCATCAATATGAAGATAATTTTTTTTCTGTACAAATCAAAAATATATATTACATTTTAAATAGAAAAAGTTCGATACATATATTCAGTATAAAATATACTCACAGAAAAATCAGGAGGTTGGTAGAACAAAAAAATAGTTGTAACAACCAAATTCATTTAGTTAAAATGTAATTGCCACAAACTGGTGATGTCATATTTAAAACAATTTGGAGTTTGTATAAGCTAATATTTCAAGTGTTTCGGTTTTACATATATTCTAAATTGGTTTTAGTACAAACTATAAACATTAAAGTTTTAGCAATAAGAACCGACTTAACAGTTGAGACAAAGATTCATTTTATATAATTTTAAAAGTTCGATCATTCTTCAATTCAAAATATTATATAAAATTTTAAACTACAAAAAGTCGAATACATATATTTGGAAAAATTCGGCATAAAATCTTCTCCTAGAAAAATTATCTGTTCGCTGGAGGTTGGAAGAACAAAAAGTTTGTTATAACAACCAAATTCATTTAGCCACAAACTGGTTGATGGTATATTTGGTTGGTATTCGGCTATTTTTGGTTGGCACTTAAATACTGTCATGTACACACTCCAAATTGTTTTAAATGTATTCTAAATTGGTTGTAGTACAAACTTGAATCCCTTAAGTTTTAGCTATAAGAACTGAATTAACAGTTGAGTGTCTAGAATAAGTTTGTCATTGATTGACGTAACATATCTCGATTCAGGTTGCAATTATTATAATTTATGGTACTTATTAGAAAGAAAAATCATCTTTTGGCAGGATGTTGAAAGAACAAAAAGTTAGTCGTAACAACCAAATTCATTGAGCCACGAACTGGTGTTGGTATATTCGATGGAAAATTGTTTTAAATTTATTGGTTGCGGTACAAACTAAAATCCTTTAAGTTTTATATATTAAGAACCGACTTAACAGTTGAGAGTTTAGTATAAGTTTGGCATTGATTGGCACATCAAATGTCGATTCTGATTGCAATGACCATCGTTTATGGTACTTATTGGTATTCGGCCATATTCGGTTGGCACTTGAAATATTATCATGTACACAAACCAAACTCTTTTAAATTTATTCTAAATTGGTTGTGGTACAAACTAAACACCTTTACGTTTTAGATATAAGAACCGACTTAACGGTTAAGAGTATAGAATAAGTTTGTCATTGATTGAAGCAACAAATTTTGTTTCTGATTGCAATTACCATTGTTTATGGTACTTATTTGCATCGCAAATTTAGCAGTTTTATTAGTGTTAATTGTGATCATGACACTCCTTAGAATTTTGCGGACTTTAATCAATCTTTGATTCTTTTTATATACAAAAAAGTTCATTGAATGTGCAGGTAATAAATTTATTTTGATCTTTTAAATCACTTTTTGTCATTTAAATGTTGTGGTGAGTGACAGACAGCTGTCCAAGTGACGCATGCAGAGTGCAATTAATTGTGTGCTAAAGTCAGAAGATTCGGAAAAGAGGTGTTTTAAGCGAGTTTGTGTTGCCTTTTGAAGTATACAAGTTTTTCAGTGCGAGGTAAAGATAGACTCATTTTAACTTACAGAACAGAATTTTGCAAAACATTATTAAAAAGTTTATCTAAGAAGGGTGATACTTAATAACACTGAAAAAATATACATTACATCGATGAATTCCGTTCTTCAAACCGTGACTCATTGTATTGAAGAACCATTCATAATATTAATGACTAACGACATCAATGTTATGAATGCCATCATAAATATGATGAACGCTTGGTAATTGTCGAAAAATTATTCTTCAATATGATGAACTGTATGTGAAGATCATATTTTAAACATATTAATGAACATATACATAAAATACAACTTATTTATACATCATATTGAAGAATGCTGTTCATCAAACCCAATTTCACTAAAAATATTTAATTATCGTTCATTTTCTTGCCAAACTTCTTTCATTAATAAAAATTTGTAATTATAAAAAATATATTTAAAAAAAAAATTGTTTTGAAAAAAAAAATTTTTTTTCGGCCAATTTTTTTTTTCGAAAAAAAAACGATTTTTTTATGATTGATTTTTTTTGTCGATAAAAAATTATCGAATTTTGTTCTTTATAAAAAGCATTCATCAATATGTCATTTAATGAACGGTGGCATCAATACGATGAATCTGGTAGTTGAAGAAAAAAATTCATAACATTTATGGATAAATATATCATATTGATGAATATTTTTATTCTGTGAAATTAAAATTTCAGAAAACAACGTTGGCCAAACATTAGGCGCCACATATGAGCAGCAACATGTCAACTATTTAACCAAGAATGTTGTTGACTGTCACTACTCGAAACCTAGAATATAGGCAAATGTAGTAAATAAACTAGAGAGAATAAAAAAAAAAAAATATAAAATAAAAATTAGAATTTTCGTTATTTGTTGCGCTGGCAAGTTCTACAATTTCGCCAACAGTAGCCGAGGTCTGGCTTGTCGTACACGAAAACCGTGATCAGCAATTTGTACCTCGAGTGATCAGCGCAGCGCCCAGAGAGCGCGTCTCAAATGCGCGCTGCAATTGTTGCCTGGCGATGTTGCTGTGCAAACGAAGTTGTTGCTGATCGCGCGCTCGCAACATGTCTGCGAATTGTCAGGCGCAGTATGTGCGATCGGCGAACAAGGCGAACAACAAACCACAGCAGCAACAACAGGCAACGAAAAACAGCAGCAACACAAAATAAATTTCAAAATCACAATGTAGAAAATAAAAAAATCGAAATAAAAATAAAAAAAATACCTACATCCGTTGCAAAACAAATATTTTATTCAAAAAAACTAAACTTCTTAAGTTTCATGCAACATGTTAACTGCTCTGCACAACAACCCACTTGGCCTGGCAACAACAATACCTTTTTCACAGCAACATATAAGACGAAGAACAACAACAGCAAATTTGCTGCATGTGGCGTTTGACATTATTGACCATATTGATGTATTGATCGTGCAGCACTGATAAACTCAGCGCTGCTGATCGTCCTCGCGAATTTTCGAACATCAGGTTGCTGCTGCTGCCCACCGCATTCATCCAAAGCAGAAAAGCAGCGACAACAACAGCAAAATTTCAATTTCAACAGTTGCTGTTACCGCTGCTGCTGTGTTGACACAGCAGTAGGTGGCAAGAAAGCAACTTTAGCAGTCAACAGTGTCTGGCAGATCAACGATCTTGTGTTTAACTAATTTTTGCTAAAGGCGCGATCGCGATTGAAGCATGTATGTTGCTGCAGCGTCTAGGAAACATATAAACAGAGTATTTGTAATGGAAATTTGCAGCAATATTGCTATTGATTGGCAGCAACATGACTGCAAGATTCAAGACAGATTCAGGCAAGTTTCTGGAAAGAGTCAGGAAAGTTAAAAAAAATCAGAAATGATAATATTGGAATGATAGAAAGAATATCGGCATAATACAGACAAGAAACAGACAACAAACTGACAATATTCAGACAAAAAACAGGCAACAATCAGACAATATTCAAACAACAAATAGACAGGCAACAATAAATCAACAATCAGATAGTATTCAGACAACAAACCGGCAACAAACAGACAACAATCGGACAATATTCAGACAGCAAACAGGCAACAATCATATATTATTCAGACAACAATGAGGCAATCATCATACAATACTCAGGCAACAAAACGGTAACACTTTGGCAATGTTTGTAGAAGTTTCAGTCAACTTGTTTAGCTATCACTGACAATTGATCATGCAAATTTCAGACAATATTCAGGCAAAAATCCAACGGAAATCATTCTGTAAAAACGTGGATATTCCGGAAATATTCTGGAAACATATAAACAATAATCCCCCAATACATAGGCAATACTCATGCAATAATCAGGCAACATTCTGACAACATTTGGATAAGATTCACACAAATTTCTACAAAATTCTTCATTTATGCTGCTGCTTTTTCTAGCAATTGATCATGTATCCTACTGCCATTTGACTCAAACTTTGTACTCTGATTAGGAAGCTACTGCGGCAGCCAATTTTCTATGTAACTTCATTTTAACTGATTTGGCAGCACTGCATGTTGTGCAGCAGTTCATAGTGAAGTGGCCAGAGTTCAACGCGATCACTGATCAGCAAATGAAGCTGAAATTGCTGCCAACCAAAAGCATGTGGTCGTCGTCGCCATCCTCATCGGCAGTAGCCGTATGTTGTTGAAACCTCATAAAGAAAATCGAAAAACAGCAGGCCACTAAACAAAATATACTGCATATTCATATATGCGATCTGCAATATTTTTTATATAATATATAAATATTTTTATCAATTAAAAATCTTTGTCATGAAATCACATAAACATTTCAAGTTCTTTGACTTGGCTCAATAACTTGATGGCGAAGAATTAATAAACTGTGTGGATGGAGCTCGCGGAATATGAGCTGCTCACTGTGTTCACAAGCGATCGTGTGCCACATGATCCGCAGGTAGACACTGTTGTTTGGCACCAACGAATAGCAGCAGCGAAAGATTGGGGGTTAAATTTATGTCGAAGAAATTGTTGATTGACATTTGGCGAAAGAGTTTGGTATTATGCGAACTAAAAGAACTAAGGGAACTAAAAGAACTAAAGGAACTAAAAGAACTAAAAGAACTAATAGAACTAAAAGAACTAAAAGAACTAAAAGAACTAAAAGAACTAAAAGAACTAAATGAACTAAAAGAACTAAAACAACTAAAACAACTAAAACAACTTAAACAACTAAAAGAACTAAAAGAACTAAAAGAACTAAAAGAACTAAAAGAACTAAAAGAACTAAAAGAACTAAAAGAACTAAAAGAACTAAAAGAACTAAAAGAACTAAAAGAACTAAAAGAACTAAAAGAACTAAAAGAACTAAAAGAACTAAAAGAACTAAAAAAACAAAAAGAACTAAAAGAACTAAAAGAACTAAAAGAACTAAAAGAACTAAGAGAACTAAAAGAACTAAAAGAACTAAGAGAACTAAAAGAACTAAAAGAACTAAAAGAACTAAAAGAACTAAAAGAACTAAAAGAACTAAAAGAACTAAAAGAACTAAAAGAAATAAAAGAACTAAAAGAACTAAAAGAACTAAAAGAACTAAAAGAACTAAAAGAACTAAAAGAACTAAGAGAACTAAAAGAACTAAAAGAACTAAAAGAACTAAAAGAACTAAAAGAACTAAAAGAACTAAAAGAACTAAAAGAACTAAAAGAACTAAAAGAACTAAAAGAACTAAAAGAACTAAAAGAACTAAAAGAACTAAGAGAACTAAAAGAACTAAAAGAACTAAAAGAACTAAAAGAACTAAAAGAACTAAAAGAACTAAAAGAACTAAAAGAACTAAAAGAACTAAAAGAACTAAAAGAACTAAAAGAACTAAAAGAACTAAAAGAACTAAAAGAACTAAAAGAACTAAAAGAACTAAAAGAACTAAAAGAACTAAAAGAACTAAAAGAACTAAAAGAACTAAAAGAACTAAAAGAACTAAAAGAACTAAGAGAACTAAAAGAACTAAAAGAACTAAAAGAACTAAGGGAACTAAAAGAACTAAAGGAACTAAAAGAACTAAAAGAACTAAGGGTACTAAAATAACTAAAAGAACTAAAAGAACTAAAAGAACTAAAAGAACTAAAAGAACTAAAAGAACTAAAAAAACTAAAATAACTAAAATAACTAAAAGAACTAAAAGAACTAAAAGAACTAAAAGAACTAAAAGAACTAAAAGAACTAAAATAACTAAAAGAACTAAACGAACTAAAAGAACTAAAAGAACTAAAAGAACTAAAAGAACTAAAAGAACTAAAAGAACTAAAAGAACTAAAAGAACTAAAAGAACTAAAAGAACTAAAAGAACTAAAAGAACTAAAAGAACTGAAAGAACTGAAAGAACTAAAAGAACTAAAAGAACTAAAAGAAATAAAAGAACTAAAAGAACTAAAAGAACTAAAAGAACTAAAAGAACTAAAAGAACTAAAAGAACTAAAAGAACTAAAAGAACTAAAAGAACTAAGGGAACTAAAAGAACTAAAAGAACCAAGAGAACTAAAAGAACTAAAAGAACTAAAAGAACTAGAAGAACTAAAAGAAATAAACTTATAAACTTATAAAAATATCTTAAATAATTTAAAGAATCAAATGAACTAAAATAACTAATAATAAAAAACTAAAAAAATAAAATTATAAAATATTTGGCAACATTTTGCACTCAAATACAATCATGACAATTATTTGTAAAATGCGCAAAATCCACAATAACATCAACATTAAAACACAAACATTAATTAAAAGAAAATGTAATAAAAATACGAGAAAAATGCAATAAATGACATACACGTTGTTGACATGCTGATGAGCTCAAGAAAAATGTCTGCACAGAGATATTAAATGATTAAAAAATTCAAATGTAATAGGGAATTTTTCACAGCAACCTCAACAATAATAATAATATTAATCTGGAAGATGGTTTTCAAAACTTTAGCTTCAGCAGGAGCTAATGTTGCTGCTGCAGCTAATGGTCGTGGGCGTTTTTCTATTGCAAACGGATTTGAGTGCATTTTATTTTTTTGAGGGAAGCATGTGTTTTGCGTGTGGGCGATAAAAACTGAATTCCACACTCTGGCAACATCGTGTGCAATGTCGGGTATGATGTGCTGTTTGTTGTTTTCACAGTGTGTTGCTGTAAATGACAATTTAGCACATAATATCGCACTTTTCTATGCATGTTTTATGCATTGTTGTTGTAATTATTCTTCTTCATCTTGTTGTTGCAGTTGTGGTTGGTTTTGATGTCTGCTATAATTTTCCCGCCATTTATTACCACAAAGTCTCACACACAAAATTTTTGACTAATTATTTTAATGCAGCCAAAGAAAGAAAATCATGCGTAAACATGTTGCTGCATCATGTGGCAACAACAGCGACATGTTGTCGTTGTTCTAATGTATGCAGGGTTCGGGAAATAAATGGAAAAAGAAATTTAAAATTGCTTTTTCAAAAAAAATATTGAATTTATAGGAAAATTTTATTTATAGTGAATAATTTAATTTTTACTGAAAAATTGATTTTTTTTTTGAAAATTTGAATTTTTAGAGAAAAATTTTATATATAGTGAAAAATTTAATTTTATGTGAAAAATTTAATTTTTAGTGAAAAATTGAATTTTTAGTGAAAAATTGAATTTTTAGTGAAAAATTGAATTTTTAGTGAAAAATTGAATTTTTAGTGAAGAATTGAATTTTTAGTGAAAAATTGAATTTTTAGTGAAAAATTGAATTTTTTGTGAAAAATTGAATTTTTAGTGAAAAATTGAATTTTTAGTGTAAAATTGAATTTTTAGTGAAAAATTGAATTTTTAGTTAAAAATTGAATTTTTAGTGAAAAATTGAATTTTTAGTGAAAAATTGAATTTTTAGTGGAAAATTGAATTTTTAGTAAAAAATTAAATTTGTAGTGAAAAATTTAATTTTTAGTGAAAAATTGTATTTTTAGTGAAAAATTGTATTTTTAGTGAAAAATTGTATTTTTAGTGAAAAATTGTATTTTTAGTGAAAAATTGAATCATTAGTGAAAAATTGAATTTCATGTGAAAATTTGAATTTTATGTGAAAAATTGAATTTTTAGTGAAAATTTGAATTTTTAGTACAAATTTGAATTTTAATGAAAAATTGAATTTTTAGTGAAATTTGAATTTTTTTTGTGATAATTTGAATTTTAAGTGAAAGTTTGAATTTTTATTCAAAATATTTAAAAATAAATTGGAAAAAATTAGAACGAACCCTTACCGCATCTTAGTTCCTAACTACGTCAATGCCTTGTTACGCGTATAGTGGACACGCCATGCAATGGTATGGCATGGTACGACATTGGATGAGAAGATGACGGTGCTGCCAGACGCAGCAAAAGATTTTAATGCAACTATAATGTCAACGCGCAATATCGACCATGACAGACAAGAGTCGCACAGAGCAATAGCAAAGTTAGAATGGTGTTGGAGGGAAAATAACAGGGGCTGGAATGGAAATATATATGGTATGGTGGTATGGTAAGGTGACGTTGCAGACACGCACGTGGGTGGCAGCTACGACAGATGATATAGAGGCAGCGCAGAAAATGCAATGCATAGGATTTTAAGATGTTAATTTGATTGTGATGGATTTGGAAATGTTTCAGCATTGATTAAAACTAATTTTGTATTGGTTTAGAAGTTGTCAGCATATGTTAGAGTGTACAGAAAAATGTTTGTGATGAGAAACTGTAAGAATTAAATGTTCTTCACCCTGCGTAATGTTCTTGACCTTTTGGATTGTTAAAATTTGCATATGGATCAAAATGCAAAAAACGAATCAATAAGTTCAATATAAGAATTTTTGATTTCTTCGAATTTCATGTCAATTTCTTGGAATTTCTTGAAAGTCTAATAATCAATTAATGTCATCTATTGTGAAATTTATAAATCGAAACATTTTTTATTTTTACTTTTATCCTAATGATTTATCTCACATGGATTGTGTAACGTAACAGTCCACATAGTAGATAGTATAAAATGTTTTCAAGTAATTAAAATATAACTTTAATTTTAAATCTTTGAAATTCTGCTCTGCACGTTGAAAACTGTTCACCAGAAGGGCAGACTTTTTCAATAATGTAAGGTAACTTAAAATATACCTCGAAATAAAGTAACGTGACAGTTCATTCCGATCGTGTCTAACTCCGAACGTGTGTAAATAACAAAGAATACAAAATTTGTAAATAGAGCCAAGAGTTGCTACAGAAGTATTTTTATAGTTTTGGTCCATATAACTCATAATTTTCAATTATTTACATATTTAGAAATCATCAAAATAATTGCGTCAAATGGTGTTTTAAATTTTAAAAAATATTATTACTTTCTTACAATGTTATAGTTCTAACAATATCATTATTTAAAACTATATTTTCTTGCAAAAAATGTCATCATTATTTAAATAAGAAAGTACGAAACAACTGAAATAATTGTGAGAAACATTACATTGATATTATTATTTTAAAACATTTAGTCTTGACAATTGAAAGAAATATTGCAATTAAAGATTTTAAGTAAACTACCTGTAGCCGCGGTAGCTCAGTGGTTAGTGCGTTGGACTGCGAGCCGAAAGGTCCCCGGTTCAAGCCTGGACTGGGGCTAACAACATCTTTTCATAGAAACATTTTTCTATACCGCGCTACCTCTCGGCAGTAAATGGCAAACCTACGAGAGTAAAATATTGCCTATGAAAAGCTCTCACCCGCCGTTCGGATTCGGCAATAAACTGTAGGTCCCACCACTTTGAGTACAAATATAACACGCACAGCTCAAAATGGTGAGAGAGCTCGGCCTAAGTTCTTATAGGACTGCAGTGCCAAACTATTATTATTACTTGTTTAAGGACTATATTTTGTATATTCTAAAAAGCACGTGAAGTAGTTGGAAGAATCATTATATTCAAAAAATAAAAATGAATATGACTGGAGCAAGCATTAATATTGTTGTGCACAATTATTTACATAATTGAATGTACTCAGGATTGCCCATATGAATTTATTAAAAAAAGTTATTTTATATATTGTTTTATGTAATGACACTGATTATATATTGTTGATTAGAAAATATACAAGTGAAATAGTTGAGAGAATTATTTTACTAAAGGAAAATATTTATAAATATAACTGCAGCAAGCACTTACATTATTCTGCATAAACATTTGCATAATTGGATCAACGATTAGCATTGCAAAGATGTACTTATTAAGTAATTTTATTTTTTTAATTCTATTTTCTTTAATTATAAAAACTGTATATGTAATCGTCACACACGATTACATATACAGTTCTTGTGACAATCATTTATTTACGCTTTATTTGTTTTCCATTTTTAGCCATAACTGATTTCCTATTTTTTGTCAATGATGTCAACCATCTTATTTACAATTCCTCGAAATACAAAAAAAAACCTTAAAATAAGTAATTGCAGCAATTTACCAGCGTTGTTGCTGCTTTTCAATCGCAGCCCTTTAAAGAGTGGGGCGTTGCACAAGTCGAGGCCGCGACGTCATAACAATTGCGCGGTAATTATTTAATTGCAGTTGTAACTTTTTTTGTTGCTGCTGTCACCAATTGATGAACCAACAGAGCCAACAGTTAAAGCAACAGCAGCAGCAATGCAATGTAAAAAACGCTTTTTTGATAAATGACGCTGAAAAAGCAAAGTTGCAACAGTTGCTGCTGCTCGTTGGTGGATAAAAAATCAAGCATGCGCAAAGATTTGTCATAATTGATAAGGCAGCAAGCAAGCAGTTCGACACTGCCTATTGCTGCCAAAAGGGAAACAACAACGAGCAACATGTTGCTGTTGCATGGTGTGCTGGCGATCATGGCGTGGTGATCGCGCGCGTGAGAACCAATTGCCTTAAGGCAACAATGCGCCTTAAGTCAGCAACAACAACAGCACTGAATTGACATTTATGTTGCTGCTGCAGTAGTTTTTGTCTGCTGCTACAATAAAATAATGATGATGATTGCAATTGAAGCCGATTTTAATGACGATCGAAGGTGATCGTCCAACATAAAAATCACAGCGGCTGCAATTTTTGTTTTTTTTTTTCAGTTGCTGCTGTTGCTGACGACATTTTCTGCATTGCATTGACAGCAACTAAGCGTTAATTATTGCAGCAACTAGTTGTTGATCAACGACGGCTGCAGATCTTGCAAATGAAAAACACGAACGTCCTGCAGAATGCAGTTAAATTCAACAACTAAACAAGAACAACATATGCAGCAGCGAAATCAATTTTGCCGGCTCATTATCAGCGAGTGTTGCCGATCATGTTATGTTGTGGCTACCACGATACGATCATTGATCGTGCTGCTGCATCTGCTGCGACAATTTCAATAATTTTATCAACATTTGTTGCTCAACTTGCTGCTGCTGGTGCTGGGAATGCTGTGATTCGATTGGCGGCGGTGCAAATCAAAGCCTGTTCGCACTGCGGATCAGTCATTCAAGAATGAGTCGGCCCGTCATTCAGTCAGTCAGGTGACCGTGCAACTGCTGCTGTTGCTCCAGATGTTCCAACGACTTTGTCAATTATTTGTCGACATTCCACGCATTGCGTTTGGTGAAAAGCATCGAGGCTGTTATTGATTTGCTTGTGACTTTGATTTTTCGATCGTGCAAACGATCTTGCGTTTTTTGATTTCTACAGTATTTTATTCCTTTTTTGTAGATTCTTAAGGTTACGCGTGAATTCTTTGGTTTTTCTGCGTAGCAAACATTTTTATCCCACGGGAACACTGATTGGCAAGTGTTGTAGGATCAAGTGATCACTGCTGATCATCGAACAAAAGTGGTATTAACTATGGTATTGACGTAGGTCAGCATTGAACTGTTTTTGTGTCTGCTAAAAGTTGAATAACCTCTTACAAAATATGCCTTAATAGCTTCCGGTATTTGGTAAAAATAAAAAAAAAAACTGTCTCAACTTAAACTCCAAAACAGTGCGAATACCATAAATCCTTTGACAATGCATTCAAAGCAAGTTAATCGAGCAAAATAAATCGTTTTTTATGCTTGAATTCGCCAAATCCGCTCCTTTGCTAAATTCGTCTCCTTCGAAGTAACAGCCTTTGAAAAATAATACAACCTAAAGGATAAAAATGACAACCAACGCGTCAAATGTCGGTGTTGGTGGTGGTTATAATACGTAATGTCGTCTTTGGGGAATTTCGAGGACAATGTCATATTGCATAAACGTTTGAAAATGGTATGTGTTATAAATGGCTTGTGGTATGGTGTTGAATAAATGCTTTGTGCAAAGGATTATTGGTGTTAAAAAACATAAAGTGTAGAATTTAGTACATTTCTTTATCGTATCAGAAACATAACTATATTGAGATATTTCATTATAAATCCAAATTATTAATGATTTGGATTTTTAGAATTCCGAATTTTACATAATGATAATATTATTTTGTGTATTTATTTATGTTATCAGAACATATTTATATTTGGATATAAATTTGAATTTTTAAATAAAACGTTTTTCTTTGTATATAATTTTGAACATTTATATATTGTACCTATCAGAAACATAAATATATTTGGATATATCATTAATAGGTTGTAATTTATTTGCATTAAGAAATAAGTTGAATTAGAGATTTTATTTTTTAATTATTTAAATACCCAAATTTACATAATGTATTTTGAATATTGATTTATCTTATCAGAAACATAATTGTATTTGAATATATTATTTAATACAGTTTAATTTCTTTTTATTTTTAAATTTTAGTTGAATCAAATTTATTAGAAAATAATTAAGAAAATTATTTATTTTTAATAAAGTTAATTATATTTTAAATAATTATATATCTTATCACAAACATATTTATATTTGAATATTTATATACTTTAATGAATTTTTATTTAAAACGTTTTCTTTTGTATATAATTTTAAACATTTATATATTGTATCAAAAACATCAATATATTTGGATATATAATAAATATGTTTAATTTGAGATTTTTATTTTTTCGTATTTTAAATATTTATTTATCTTATAAAAAACATAATAATATTTGGATATATCATTTAATACGATGTAATTTGTTTTTAAATTTCAGTAGAACCAAATTTATTTGAAAATCGTTAAGAAAATTATTGAATTTTCGCTTTATTTATTTTTAAAAAGTTAATACTATAAAAAATAAAAAAAAAGTTAATAATATTAAAAAGTTAATACTATTTTGAATATTTATATATCTTATCTAAAACATATTTATATTTGGATATGTAATAATGTTTATATTATTTAGAATAATATTTAGCTTATCACAAATGGATCTGTGAGTAAAACCTTTTCTATTGTGTAGAATTTTGAACTTTTTTTTATTGTATCAGAAACATAATTATATTTGGATATATTATTAAATAAGAATATATTTATTTATCTATTTATTTATTTATTTACTAAAACCAATTTGTTTGAAATCATTAAGAAAATAGTCTCTTTTTATATAAAATGTTAATACTATTTTAAATATTTAATTATTTTATCACAAACATATTTATATTTGGCTATCATTTAATGGATTACAATAATAACGATTTTTTGTTCTATTTCAAAATTTCATTGCAACCAAATATATTTGAAAATCTGTAAGGAAAATATAATTTTTTGAATAGGTAAATTCTACAATTCGACAATTTTAAAACCCGCTTCAACAGTGAGGACAGCCTTCTGGCCGTTGAATATATTCAGCAATAACATGTAATCGCCCGCCGGCATAGTCTTTGCAATCGTTTTCGAGTCAAAAGTATAATCATTAATGGTATAGTCACCCTATTAAATTCAAAATAATAATAATGATATTGAAAAATCATATCAAAAGAACACATTACCTTTAAAAATGGAGATTGATCGGCGGGTGGAAAATTGGAATATTCCAGCAAGGTTGGATATAAAATTGTATCTTTAGCTTTAAAATCACAAAGAGGTTTCTTTTCGACTACAAATGGTGTATAACCCATTTGCATTTTACGCATTATTTTGTACTCGAGCTAAAGTATTTAAATTTAGATGAGATTTCATTTATATTTTGTGATTTTCAGTTACCATTTGTCTGTTGTCAAGTTTTTGCAGTAACGATACAATGCCAGTAATATGAATCTTATTAGTTCCCGTATTTGTGACGCGCAGCTTGTTCAGATTACTCCACGAATTTGGGCTCGATGTACCAAAGGATTGTAATTGCAAAACTTTAAGCTTAAAAATTAAGTATAAATTGTTCACAAAATTACATATAAGTTATATAAATATAAGTTATATATATAAGTTAAAAAATACGAAATTCATTAAAATATAAAAAAATTGGTAAATTTAAATTTTTTTACATGAAACATTAAAATTAAATATTAAATATGAAAATAATTAAATTAAAAATTGTCATAGTTAAATGAAATATAAAGATAGTTAATTTATATATAAATACTTTACAATTAAATATGAACATTGTGAAATTAAATATGTGCATAGTTAAATTTAATGTAAACATAGTTAAATAAAATATAAACATAATATAATTACATAGGTAGATAGTTAAATTAACTTTCTAAATAGTCCAATTAAATATGAAAATAATTAATTTATGAGTATTACGAAAATAAAGTATGACTACACATCATATCGATTACATTTAAATAGCAATTGAATATGTTCATATATAATTTTCTATGTCAAATTTAGTTTTACTCGGTTCATTTTTTTCATAATTAAATTATGTTTATTTTTAATTCAACTATGCTTATATTTAATTTTATTATGTTCGTAATTAATTCACCTATGTTCATATAAAATTTTACTATGTTCATATTCAATTTAACTATGCTTATATATAATTTTACTATGTTCATATTTAATTTAACTATGCTCATATTCAATTTTACTATGTTAATATTTAATTTAACTATGTTCATATTTAATTTAACTATGCTCTTATTTATTTTAATATTTAAATTAACTTGCCAACTACAATTAATTTATATATGTGCATATTTCATTAAAAAAAACTGTAAAAAAGAGTTTAATATTTATTTTTTTATTTTAACATTATATTTTCTAAAATTATCGTTTACAAACATTATATATTTCTTAAATTTTGTTAATAATAATTTACATTACCTTTGCAGCCGTAGTGCTTTCAAGAATCGCCAGCAGAAAAGCGACATTTAATATTTTGAAAATATTTAAAAACATTTTCTGTACTACTAAATACTTGTACTACTAAATACAAACGTTAAAATGAATACAAAACGAAAGATTTTTACGTTTTATATAGACACATTAAATAAATGCATGTTAAATAATAATTATGTCAATAAACACGGAAAAATGATGTTTGATTTTTAATTGAAAACGGAAATAGTTTTTAATATAGTGTGAAATATATTTAATAGTAACAAAGATATTTTTAAAAATGTAACAAAATTATTTAGAATCATTTTAATATATGTACAGATCTACTAATCAGTGATCACTATTAAACATATTTGTTTACAGATAGAAAAAACGCGCATTAAAAGTAAATAAAACGTCATTTCCCGACTTATAAATCACTCGTATATCAATATTAATCTTTATAGATATAGTCCATTTTTAGTTCATTACTAAACAGTTCAGAGCTAATATCCCGTGACAAAATCTCGCATTGGGTTTTGGGCATAGTCGACACACAGTACATACAGTATACAGTCGACACACAGTACAGTTAATTCTTAGAAATATCAGCAGTCAGGAATAACACAAGTGTTAAACTAGGACATATTTTTCTTATATATGAATAGCTGGACCACGTACACGACTCGTGCTAAGATTTTGTGAATGAAAGGATATGAAGCGATTAATGTAAAAAACATTTTTATAATTTCTATCGTGGACCCGTGAACTGTGGACGTTTTTTATTGGTTTTATAAATGTTGTAACCAAAAAAAAACTAATTATCCGCTAAAACAACTTTTCTCATAGGCAATTCTTTTTCAGACTGTTCCCCCGTAGAATTCTTCGTAGTAGAATTCTTTCCCGTAGAATTCTTCCCCGTAGAGTTTTTCTCAGTAGAAGTTTTAGTGTGGTGAGATTCAGTGTGGTGAGTTTAGGTGTGGTGAATTTTGATGTGGTGAGTTTTAGTGTGGTGAATTTTAGTGTTAGGAGTTTAAGTGTATTGAATTTTATTGTGGTGAGTTTTAGTGTGTTCAATTTGAGTGTGGTGAGTTTTAGTGTGGTGAGTTTTAGTGTGGTGAGTTTTTAGTGTGGTGAATTTTAGTGTGGTGAATTTTAGTGTGGTGAGTTTTTAGTGTGGCGAATTTTAGTGTGGTGAATTTTGGTGTGGAGAGTTTTAGTGTGGTGAGTTTTAGTGTGGTGAATTTAAGTGTTGTGAATTTAAGTGTGGTGAATTTTAATGTGGTGAATATTGAATTTGAGTGTGGTGAATTTGAGTGTGTTGAATTTTAGTGTGGTGAATTTTAGTGTTGTGAGTTTTAGTGTGGAAAATTTTAGTGTGGTTGATTTTGATTTTGTGTTTTTTGTGTTTTGCTTTTGTGTTTTGCTTTTGTTTTTGTGTTTTTGCATTTGTGTTTTTTGTACTTTTTTTTGTATTTGAGTTTTTTGTTTCACCTTCTTAGCTTGCGTATGTGCCGAGTTATGTCGTTTTGAAAGTTTAGGTTGCATGGGAGGTGCCACGCCCCTTTATCCAATCCCGCCCATATATAACCTATATCACCCTCCGGACTCCATAGTATCCTCGTGCAAAATTTCAGTCAGATCGGTTTAGACGTGATGCTGGAACAAACAGACAGACTGACAGACAGACGGACCAAGAGTTTTATATATATATATTCTTCTTGTGTACGAGTATTTCGGCATAGCTCTATTTGTCTGTATTACATACATTTTTTATATTCATTATTAAAGACTACCACAAAAATTTGTTCAAAGATAATTTGGTAATACAGAAAATATACATATACCGGAAAATACTCATATAGAACAGACAATTCTGAAATTATAATGAACTTCTCTCATCCACTTGTCAATTATTCAGAATAGATTCACAACTCCAATTACGATTCCCATTTATTTACATCTTCTTGTACATCTTCCGGAATAATGTTTGTAATTATATAGTATTTAGTAAATATTTAGGTGATTGTAATGAAGTTTACTGTTTTTAGATCTTTTAGAATACCATATTTCGAAACACATATCCTAGTCTGCTTTTCGATTAGATATAATGTTTATGGGCATTTCCATAAAAACGACAACCACGACCGAAAAATTCAAAATGCTCAAATCTTTTAAACAACGATGGATAAATATCTGAATCTAAATATCTGACAAGAAATTTCGATTACGAATATCGTACGCAAATGTCGTCACGAGATGAGAAGTTTACTCGTTACGAAAATTATTTCAAAGTAGAACCGATAGAGGACCTCATTACGTATTAAACGCCACGGTCAAATCGAATCTATACAACGAGAATGATACGATAAAACGCATTAACATTTCAAAATTTATTCGAGAACCATTCAAAGCATCGAAGAGCTTTGAGACATGGCGAATTGGGTTTTAATAAAATTTTAGAGTCCAAGAAATATAGAAGCGATAAAGAAACGAGGTCAAATTTTTAATTATAAATTATTTTTAGACATCGTGACACAAATCATTGAATTTTTCCGAGAATGGACTGGGTTTGTAGTTATATTATTTATGATCTTCAGTAATTGGATCGAATGATATGAATTAAACTGCGGACTGGGAGAATATCATGCTATCAGTCATATACATCAATCTTCTAGTACATCATCCGTAATAAGTTTGCTGTCGTGAATTACCAAATTTATTTGTAAATATAGCATTACCAATGAATCATTAGTAATCAGGGAGAATTAGGAGATTATAATGAACATTACTCAACTCCTTGTAGATCTTCCAGAATAGGTAGACGGAACGCATTTTGTAGTTACTTTAGTTTAATAATGATCTAAATGTTACAATTTAGGAGGGAATCATAAACCTTACTCTAGTATATGTAGTCTTTAGTGATCCTTCAGAATAGGTCTACTGGTTCATAAGTATAAATACTATTTAAATTTTTAATTGTTATCTCCAGTAATCAATAGATCAATCAAATATTAATTAAACATTTCATTCTCATGAGATATTTAACATTAATATTACGGATTAGCTCTATAGAAAAATTTGACCAATGTATTTTTGAAATTCTTGTAATTTTTAGACTTTAGTAATGCAAAACTCTTCTAAGCGCTATAAAGCAGCATAATCAGACCTTGCCATATCGATATCCGAAGACTATAAACATAAACTATCCACTTGTATATCTACCAAAATGTCTCAAACAACCCAAATATCAAAAGATCATTTTATTCACAAAATATAAAATTTTGTATATTAAGAATTTAAAAAAACTGGTCGGGTACATGTCCGAATCGCTTTCAGTCTCCAGCCTGCTGATCAGCAATCACTTCTCGGAACCATTTTAAATGTGAATTCAATTAAAACAGAAGAAAACTAAAAGTCATAACTGTATAAAATCCTTTTAATTATAACTAGCAATATGAGCTGTTTTGCTGTAACTGTCACTGTAACTGTCAGTGCAAAAAGACAGAGACAACTATATTGCTACTCAGTGCAAAGGCAACACTGATCAAGCGACACAATACTTGAAGTGATAAAGATTATGATGGCGCGAAAAAAAAAGTTCACTGATCTCGGCGGCACGGCTGTCGATCGTTTATCTCAGATACATATTTTCAATATGTTGCGCTTGCGATACAAAGAAATAAAAACGCCAACTACAACAGTAACAAAATTGAAAAATAAAATTAATAAACAAAAAAACAAATGACATGCGCGCATGCGCCTGTTGCTTAAGAGAAACAAACAGAAGAAAATAAAATAAAAATATGTTTGTGTAAATATAAAATATTAATTGCATCTGAAAATGCAATAAGCACGCCACAAATGAGCGGGCGTTGTTGCTGCTGTTGCTCCATTCTATGCGGCCCCATCTGCCCCCTTCAGAAATGCTGAAAAAGTGGTAGAGACTGCTAAAACAGATGATGAGCGCGACGTATAGCTAATTCTCAGAGGGCTGCTGCACGGCACGAAAATACATGGCAGAGTATTCGTCATTTTTACTAAACTATTTGTAATAATTAACAAGCATATTGTTGAAAATTTGTAATGACAACAATATTTTTGTTGAAATTATAAATTTTGTATTATAATTTAAATTCAGTTTTGTTACTCAAAATTAAAATTTATAACTAAAAATTTAGTTTTTCACTAAAAATTCTATTTCTCACTAAAAATTAAATTTTTCCCTAAAAATTAAATTTTTCACTAAAAATTCAATTTTTCACTAAAAATTCAATTTTTCACTAAAAATTCAATTTTTCACTGAAAATTCAATTTTTCACTAAAAATTCAATTCTTCACTAAAAATTCAAATTTTCACTAAAAATTCAATTTTTCACTAAAAATTCAATTTTTCACTAAAAATAAAATTTTTCACTAAAAAATATAATTTTTCACTAAAAATTCAATTCTTCACTAAAAATTCAATTTTTCACTAAAAATTCAATTTTTCATTAAAAATTCAATTTATTACTAAAAATTTAAGGATTTCACTAAAAATTAAAATTTTCACTAAAAGATTTCAATTATGCACTAAAAATAAATTTTTCGCTTTAAAAATTCAGAATTTCACTAAAAATTAAATTTT
Organism: Dryomyza anilis; assembly: GCA_951804985.1. NCBI lineage: Eukaryota > Metazoa > Arthropoda > Insecta > Diptera > Dryomyzidae > Dryomyza > Dryomyza anilis. The sequence goes on along the minus strand of OX638130.1, from coordinate 3,628,954 downwards.
TCACTATAAATGCAATATTTCACTGAAAATTCAATTTTTCACTAAAAATTCAATTTTTCACTAATAATTAAATTTTTCACTAAAAATTAAATTTTTCACTAAAAATTAAATTTTTACTAAAAATTAAATTTTTCACTAAAAATTCAATTTTTCACTAAAAGTTAAATTTTTCACTAATAAATTCAAATTTTCACGAAAAATTAAATTTTTCACTAAAAATTAAATTTTTCACTAAAAATTAAATTTTTCACTAAAAATTAAATTTTTCACTATAAAATTCGATTTTTCACCAAAAATTAAATTTTTCATTAAAAATTCAATTTTTCACTAAAATGAAATTTTTTACTAAAATTTAAATTTTTCACTAAAATTTCAATTATTCACTAAAATTTCAATTTTTTACTAAAAATTCAATTTTTCACTACAAATTAAATTATTCATTAAAAAAAATCAATTTTTCACAAAAAAAAAATTAATTTTTCACTAAAAATTAATTTTTTCACTAAAATAAAAAAATTTCATTAAAAATAAAATTTTTCACTAAAAATTCAATTTTTCACTAAAAATTCAAATTTTCACTAAAAATTCAATTTTTCACTAAAAAATTCAATTTTTCACTAAAAAATTCAATTTTTCACTAAAACTTCAATTTTTCACTAAAAGTTAAATTTTTCACTAAAAATTCAATTTTTTACTAAAAATTCAATTCTTCACTAAAAATTCAATTTTTCTCTAAAAATTAAATTTTTCACTAAAATTAAATTTTTCACTAAAATTTTAATTTTTCACTAAAAATTCAATTTTAAACTAAAAATTTCAGATTTTTAAATTTTCTTATTTTGTAATTTATTTTGTTTCACTAAAATATTCGTTTCAAAATTTTTTTGTTCACTAAAAGCTCAATATTTAAATTTCTCTAAATTACAAAAAAAGAAAAATATTTGCAGTGTATTTATTTTTATTGTCAGTTCCGTGATCGCATGTCTTTGACTTGTCGACGATGACTTCTTTTAATTCTTCGACGTCGTCTTCATCTTCTTAACTTGACGCCCTCCACCCCCCTGCGTTCCCTCATGGAACCTATACTCTGCATGCTACACTCAGTCACACTTGCCGCTAGTCTCACGCTGTCTTTTGACGTCTTTGACAATGTGCAATATGCGTTGATTTTTTATGGCCTTCAAATTGAAGTCAGTCTCGAAGATTGTCTGTCTGCCTGTCCGTCCGTCTCGCTGTCGATCTTGCGCAGCAGATAAAAATTATTTCAATATGTTGGCGGCGGTCTGCTTTTTTCGTTAAAGATTTTTTAAGTTTTATTTTTATTTTTTTGTTGTTATTTTAAGGGAATTGAATATTGCATCGAATTTCTAAGGAATCGCTTGTCTCGATGTTTTGCCAAAGAAATCAAGGGCGGCTCGGCGGCACTGTCTGGCTTGTGGGCGCTTAATTGAATTTCTCTTTTTTTTGTTTTCAGTACATTGTTTGCGTTTAATTGAACGCCACATATGCAATTAATAGCGATTGAAATGAAGCACATCTCCGTTTTGTTCAGAATTCTGAAATTCGAAAATTCATCAATGAGCAACATTATCATTCTAAAATGAGCCAAATGCAGACATATTAATTTATATGTTTAACTATATGTGAAATGTACAACCACCTCAAGTCATTGTCGTTGGTTGTCCTCAACAATACTCTCTACACACAGAAAAAAGTTTCTTAATAGTAAGACAAATGTTCATGAAATAGCGTCAACCCATTGTTGAAGATAACTTTTTCCTTAAAAAAGTTGTTTATTATCTAGAAACTTTTTTCTTAAAATTATAATTTTTTTCTTATTTTAACAAACGGTTTTCCTTAAGAGTAGAATAATGTTCTTATTAACAAGAAACTTTTAAAAAGAAACTTTTTATTATTATAAGGAAAGATTTTCTTTCAAATAAGAAACATTTTATTATTGTAAAAAATCGTTTTATCTTAACGATAACTTTTTCCTTAACAAAGTTTTTTATTATAAAGACATTTTTTTCTTTTTAAAATAAGAAACATTTTTCTTATTATAAGAAAAGTTTTTTCTTAAGATAATAATAATAATCTAATTAACAAGAAACCCTTAAAAAAGAAACATTTTCTTATTATAAGAAATGTTTTTCCTTCAAATAAGAATCATTTATTTATTACAAGACCTGTTTTGCCTTATTGAACTTTTCATTTAAATGTTACTTATTGTTAGGAAACTGTTTTCTGAGTGTAGTAGTATTTAACTGGTAGCTAGTTGTATCATATCTGATGCTGTGCTCATCACCATGGGTTACTTGAATACTGCGCGTATCGCATATCGCACCTTTATAAGCGCTACCTTCGCAGCTATTACTACTTCTACTACTTATATGTACTACCTTCCATTCTATTTCAGTCAATTCGCAGCAGCTCTATGGTTTCATATGCTGCTGTTCAGCCATTCGTATAATTGTCGATGCGTTAAGGTAATTGTACACCACGCAATTGCCTCCATGAATGCCTCCGCAATTGCCGTTTAGAGACTAACTGCCGTCTGTGAGGTTTTCCATTGGATGCTCAGACAACGCCTTCGATACAGAAAATAGACGTTCATCGAACGCGATAAAGTAATACTTACTAGTCAAAGTAATAATTAGAGTATTTTGAGAAGTTTATCCAACGCACAAGGTTTTTGTTGCCATTTTAATACTAATATAGATTATTTTTGAGTATAAGGCTCTTATCGACAAGACAATATATCTTTAAAACCTTTCAAATTAACCAATTTTGCAAAATACTTCAATTGCCTACAAAAATAACACAGAAATCGCTGTTTAGAATACTAACTACCTCTTTTGAGGTTTATAATGGATACTTGGACATCGATTTCAAATCGAAAAATATGTGTTCATTTAAGAAGATTTAAAATAATAGACTAATACTATACAAAATAATGGATCTTTAAAATTTTGTTCATCATTCGCACTAGTTAATATTTAACAGGGTACATTATAAAATTGAAGGTTCAAATAAACTATTTTATTAATTGTTAGTATGTTATTGTACTAATGGTATGGTATGGATATTTTAATATGAAAAATAACAATACTCAACAAAACGAGAAGATTTTTTAGCTATTGACATCCCATACATCAATTCTACACCCAGAAAAAAATACTATATAAATAATAGTTTTTTACTATTAAAAATAGTCAATAGGATAAATTATTATTTTAATCGGAAAATACCATTAAATACTAGAAAATACCATGACCATGCCATTGAGTTTATATGAAAAGATTTATTTTTTGTATACTATTAAATCAATAATTGTCCTATTGACCAATATTAATGGGATTTGGGGGATTTTTTTCTGGGTGTATATAATTCGCGGTTGCTGATTTTGAATGTTTACTCAGTTTTTTTCTATTACGTTACATTTTTAAGAAAATTGCTATCGAAATATTAGGCCTTTATCAGTCACTTTTTAGAATTAAAAATATGCAGTCCCTTACACAACTAGTTTTACAAAAAACTGTAAACGCATTTTTTCTTTTCATTTTCAGGACTAATTACAATATACCTACAAATACTATTATTGGGATGGCATTTTAAGATATTTGAATCTAAACTCGAAAAATATAAATTTTTTAAAACTATTTTTGGACGATTTTTCAGCAGTTTAGATCTAATGTTAACTATGAAAATGATATATGGTTATGTAAGATAGTACAATGATACATAAAATAATAAATAAAAACAACAACATCAATTTAATTTTATATTTATTTTGTATAAAGGTTCTTCAATTTACAAACATTAAATTGAGTTTTCGAAAATTTTGAATTGCTTGCTTTTTTAATGGTTTTGTATCGATATTCGATATTCCTTTCGATATTCGTATCGATATTATTACGACATTCTGATCCTTTATCGGAGTATTCTCGATACGAGAAATTTAACGAAACCGAATCGATATCAAAAAGATATATAAACAAAGTTCGAGATATCTTCGAACAATATACACGGAGGGAAAAAAGTTTTAAAATCCAGAAGGAATCAAGAAGTATACGGAGTGATATACAGCTAAACCGAAAAATTCTTAATTTCAAGAAATGGATTTTCTTAGTTGTCAAAAAAGTAACTAAGTAGAATAATTCTTGGATTCAGTTATTAATTTCTTAGGTATCAAAAAATTAATTATTAGAATTATTCTTGGATTCAGTTATTAATTTCTTAGGTATCAAAAAAGTAACTAGTAGAATAAGTCTTGAATTCAGTTATTGATTTCTTAGGTATCAAAAAAGTAACTAAGTAGAATTATTCTTGGATTCAGTTGTTAATTTCTTAGGTATCAAAAAAGTAACTAAGTAGAATTATTCTTGCATTCAATTATTAATTTCTTAGGTATCAAAAATGTTGTTGTTGTTTTCGTCGCAAAACTAATGAACACGTGTTCGTATAGTTGTTGTTTTTTCGATCTTGTTTTGTAGCTATTATGTTTTGTTTTGCTTTGTCCGTCTGTCAGCGCCATCTGTTTGTTCGTGTGTCTGTCTGTCGATATGTTAAAAGTAACTAAAAGCAATTATTTTGAAGCTAAAATAAAAAAATATATTTTAGATAATTTATTGTTTATTTAGAATTTTATTACCTATATGTATTTTTGTATATTAAATGACTTCTTGGAATACTTAATGTAATTGAATTGTTTATTTTATTTTTTTTTTATTTTATTTTATTTTTATTATTATTTAATTTAATCTATGTATATTATTCTGAAACCGTTTACTTACCTTATTATATACTCTCTCGTCTACTGCTGCCTCTACTTTTGGTTATGTATAAACCTTCCGCACGTTACCGATAAGCATTGTATTTAGTGTATTTAGATAACAATGGAATGAAATCAACTAGGTATTTATGCAAAATTGAACCCAAATTTATGTTTACGAACTGAAACCATACCAAACTGAACTGAAACTGAAACCAATATTCGTAGGAAAAATTGTTTTTCCTATTTATATCTTTAACATTCATACATACACAGACGCTAGATTGTCTGGCTGTGCTTTGTTGTTCTATTCGTGAAAAAACGTGTATATCAGTCCGTTTTTTGATACCTAAGAAAAACAAAATTTGCAATCAAGACAAATTGTACTTAGTTACTTTTTTGATATCTAAGAACTTAATGTCTGAATATCTAGAAAAATTTGACTTAGTTACTTTCAACAGACAGTCTAACAGACGAGCTAATATTACAGACAGAGCAATATCGATGAAAACAACAACAATACATGAACACGTGTTCTTTTTGCGATGAATACAGCAAAGATTTTGCGTGTTCTTTTTGGTTTTTAATAATCAATTAATTAACTTCTGAAAATCCAGTTGAATAAAGTTTGTTTACTTTTTTAAGAACTAAGTAATTTGCTTTCTTGATATCCAGATGACAACTTCTTGAATTTTAGTAGTATTTTATTGATATTAGTAAAATTCTACTATTTTTCTTTCTAACCGAATTCTTCTAGAGTTTTAGAATTTTATTTCCCTCCGTGTAGTGATATCGATGTGATAAATATTAAAAAATCGTATTTTGTATATAAATTTGAATAAACGAGAATTTTTAAAATTTAGAACCGATAGAGTTAGAATTTTTTTAACGAAGTTTCGAGGCATTGAAGGTCTTCGGGACATGGAAGACTGGGTCTCTATATAATTATATCTATGATAGTGAGTTGCATTGTAGACAATTTTCCTTTTTTTAGTGAGTATCTCAATTATACACAAAAAAAAATATTCTACGTATATATTACAATTGATATTAATAGCAAACAAAAACGTATTACAATTAAAAATATGAATGTATTTACTAATTAATTAATTGTATTTACACATTTTTTAATAAAAATATTAATAGGAAAAAATTTAATATAATTTCAATACAACTAAATCTTTAATAGTAATAACTAATTTTATTTGTTACTTTTGATTTATTCATTTTCTTAAATTGCAACACTGTTTTTTTCTTCTAGATTTCATTTTGTTTTTTGTTTGTGCGTCATTCAGTTTCTTCTAACATTATTTTCTTCTACGTTGCTATTTTAAAACAGGATATTGCATTATTAAGTGTATGTTATGTTATTAAAGCATTAAATGGCTCAATTTATTTTTGCTGTCAAGAATTTGTTGTATCATTAAAAAGCGAATTTCAAATTTTATGTTTGACTCAATTATTTGGCCCACCTGTAAAAGTTGTGAAAACTGACTTCGGTAAAACATTCGTTAAGTTGAAAGAATTTTACAAAGCATTTTAAAAAGTATAAATACTTATTTAATATTTATTTTATGTTATATATTGAAATAAATTATTTTTATTTTCATATGTTTCTATTCGACAAATATTTTATTTAATTTAACAAAATATTTAATTGATCCAATTTCTATCGAATGAAATTTTTAATTGATGTCACTAATTAATTAATGATTTAAAAATTTCTAATAAAAAATTTAATATATATAACAACTTTAATATCAATATGACAAAAAAATTAATTAAAGTTTCCCCAATTAACATATTCTCATTATTACGAATATGGAATTCAATGCTACTAAAAGTTACATCGGCTGAGTTTCAATTAAAAATTAATTGGATTGATTAACATTTTAGTTATATTTACACACTTTTTTTTTCTGTGTATATATATATATATATATATATATATATATATATATAAAGTAGAAAAAATACTTTTTTAATATTTTTAATACCGTATTTGTGATATTTGAAAAAATGCCCCAATTCAAAAACTTAAATTTACAGTTTTGGAACTTTGAAATTACCAAATAATATTTTTTTTTTTGGTCTAATTCACAAAAACTAAAACTGAAACCATAGCTTTAATCACTACAGTGCCTGTGACATATGGGTGTTGACAAGTTCAGTCGAACTCACTGACTGCCACTGATATAATTATGAAGAAATCCACAAAAAAAAAACAAAACAAATTGAATGAAATGTTAAGAAGAGTTACGAACAACTTGAGATATTAAAAAAAAAAAATTGGTATCAGCTACACGAAATCTCTGCTCCGACTACGCTGCATTCTGTGGCTGCAGAAACCTATAATATGGTTTTTATGATAGGCACAGATAAGAGATAATAAAGTATATTTTAATATGAAACCAAATAAACAACAAAAGGGCAACCACAGACGAAAGAACACAGAACAGAGCCAAATTTCCTGGTATGATGCACCAAAAAATGATACAAAAATGAAAAAAAAAAAACGAACCAATAAAACATAATAAAAGAGCAGGAAAATAAAGAAATAAATCTTTGAAAAGCGTGACTCCTCATAACCAACGAACGACCAAATAACTAACTGACTGACTGACTGGATGACTGACTGCAAGTTGAACGACTACGAGGTCTCATATTGAAATTACGTTGAAGTGTCCCCGTCGTTGAATCGCGATCGTATCGCGCAAGCAATAAAAATTTTCCCGAAATATATATAAATTGATATCAACGACATGAGGGCAGAGATTGGTATGATGTGGTGTGACGTTGCTTGCTGGTCAGAAGCCGATAGCCACCAACGATTTTTGACTCCTCTATTGCCACCGTATAGAGCATATATATAGCCTCTCGACATATAGTATTTCCATCAGATAACTACGGGTTAGTTCATAATAAAAAAAAAAAAAACAACTAGGAGTTACTACTTTTTCCGTTTAACGTTTAGCGCATTTTCGAGAGCACTTCATCGACTGTTTTTCCGCAGAGATTAGCATCAGCAGAAAATAAAAATAAAAAACTAAGAAAGTACAAACCATTCTACATGTTAGTTACCCGCAGTAGTCGTGTATTAAAGATGCCAACTCTTTGATAGTTCCACAATTAACACGAACCAATGGGAAATGTGCATATTTGGCTGACAAATTTTATTGCTTTTATTATTATCCTTGCTATTGAGTTTTATGACTTTATGCCTACTTATTCGGTGATATTTTGCCAGTATCTATACTTTTCTCAATCATTTTTGTGCACCCATAGAAGAAGCCCATAAAAACTCAGCAGGTCATCAAGTTGACAATATTCGAGAATTTTAATGTCTCTATCATTTAAACTCATATTTTGTCTTGTCTTTGCGTCTCACAAGAAACTATAAAATGCTTTCTTTCTTTGTTTTTTTTTTTTTCATTTTTTATTTTATTTGGTGAGTTGTTTTAAATTGAAATAAAATGCCTGCATTTTATGTTTATTTTTATGATGTGTATAGCCTCTGTACGTATCATAAAAAATAATATCATATGCACCTGTAAATAAGTTTATAACTATATTAAGTTTTCATCGATCGGCATTTTGTCAAACGGTGGCGCGTGTAGAGTACTTGAAGACTGGATTAGCGTATTTGGCGCCTCTGTCGATTGATGCGATGGATTTTAATCTTTAAACGTCTTCCGGTCAGTCGATGAACTACCAAAGAATATTAGAAAATATGGCTGATAAGGGAATTTTCATTAATATTCTAAGAAAGACAACTTATGTCTTGTTCTGTTTCGGCTGTTTTATGAGATGAAAAACTAAAGAGATTTTTATACTGCAAGTCGTGGCAAATCATTGTTATATTTGCGAAATCGAATGTTTTGTATATATAGGGAATAGATCCAAAGTATAACGAAAGACAAAATATTTGACAGTTTAGGAATCTTTTGAACATACTTTCGGAAAAGATACAAATAAATCGATGTTTTTGGGAATTATTTAGGAGGTTATCCAATTTTTATGATTTTTGAAAGAAGATATCCGACTCATTACACTCAAAAATAACCAATAGTACGATTATTGATTCTTAAGGACATGAAACAATTATATCTTATTGCTTATATAGGATAGAAATATTAAAAACGAAGTTCATAGGATAAAACGTATTGTCGCTATAGTTTTGTCATTTTATTTTAATAGGATAAAGCATCATTACGTTATATGATGCAAACTATTGATTTTGTATGTATTTCATATTGTTTCTATAGGATGAAAGTATATATCGTCACTATCATGCCAAAGGGGCGAATGTGCAATTTATGACATTTACGTTTTTTTACATTTCTGAATGTAGTTTATCCTCAAGTATATTTATAGCCATAAAAGACAACACCAAAAGGGCGAATTTGAAAAATTGAAAATCTTGTCATGCCAAAAGGGCGAATCTTTTTGTTTATTCGCCATAACTTTTTATTGATATAAGATAAAATAGTAGGGTAAAGGCATTTATTATTTGTTTTCAAAGCACCTATCGATCTGCATCATTAATTAAAAATATTTTGCCAAACATCAATTTGCCATTTGTTATTTGCAAGAATTTTTTTTTGGCAAAATATTAAATCTATACCAATAAAAAGTAATGGCGAAAAAACGAAAAGATTCGCCCTTTTGGCATGACAAAATTTTCAATTTCTTGGTTTTTTGCTATAATTTTTTATTTGTGCAAGATAAAATAATGGTGTAAGGGTATTAATTGTTTGTTTTTAAAGCACCTATCGATTGGCATCATTATTTAAAAATATTTTGCCAAAAAAAAATTCCCGCAAATAACAAATGGCAAATTAATGTTTGGCAACATATTTTTAATTAATGATGCAGATCGATAGGTGCTTTTAAAACAAACAATTAATGTCTCTACATTAGTATTTTATCTTGCGCTAATAAAAAGTTAAAGCATAAAAAACAAAAATATTTGCGTTTTGATCAGGATATAGCCCCACAAAATCGGTTTTTATAATTTTATAAAGATATTTTATTTACGTTATAATAATTGACAAATAAACCAAAATAACAGAAATAATTGAAAAATCTATAAATTTTGATAATTTTTAAAGCACTTCAAACTTTAAAATTTGATTTCCTAAATTTTTAAAAATGCACGTTCGCCCCTTTGGCATGACAATGACGATAATTACTTCATAGGATAAAAATAATTGTCTTTAGAGTTTTGTCATTTTGTTTTTATTGGATAAACTATAGCATCAATATGTTATATGAAGCAAACTATTGTTTTTGCATGTATTTCCTATTGCTTTAATATGATAAAATTATTAAATATTAACTTCATACGATGAAAATTATTGTCGTTATAGTTGTGCCATTTTATTTTAATAGGACGTAGAGTTACGGTTTAAATCATTGAACATAATTTTATTAAGTACTAATTAATATTTTTAAATTTATTCATTTCCAGATTCACATATCATAAATTAGCGAAGGAAGACATCGAGTACACACTTTGCAAGTACACACTTGGGATAATTTTAGATTTTGATGGTCCACCATTAATTTCTATTTGGCATAAAATTTTATATAATATGTATTTAATAAAATTTACATACAAATATTATTGTTTCAGTTGCATTTATTTAATTTTCCCATAACACTAATAGCATATAGAATTAATACGATTAATCCTATTGAATGAATGTAAGAAACTATAATTTAAATAGTATGTTTCTATAGAAATGTTATAGTTATAATCGTTTTAATAGAATATGATGTTCTTTTAAATGATGTATACTATTAACTTCATGTTACAATATATTTAAAGCAATAGTCTGAATAATTTAATTACTAATTTTATTATATATCAATATATAGTATAAGTCGATTTATTTTAATGTGATAAACTATTATTTCAATGAGACATTAATAGCACATCACATTAATTTTTAATAGTAAAAACTATTAAAATCAATTAAAAGACGCCACTTTAACATTAATAGTTCACACACTTCAATATTAATAGGAAAAATCGCATCGACTAATTTTAATAGTAAAAAATCGTTGAATCTATAGGAACTCTTTTGAATTTTATAGTTTTTTTTTTCAGAGTGCATGTCTAAAAATGTTTAAAAATCCATTTTTAAGTTGCCATGGAACTCCTAACATTTTCTTTGTTTTTAGTGAATGAATACGTACTGTGTAAGTGCTGTGGACCTTAATAATTTCAAAAAAAAAAATCGGTTTTAATAAACTTCTCGGATATTTTAAAAAATCCCAGAAATAATAGATATTATTATGTACTACAACTGCTAATATGATACAATATTTTCAAACATTTTCCTAAAAATAAAAACAAATAGTCGAAGTATTATTTCCCTGCGGGAAAATGGTGTCAATTGCTCTGAAATTACCTAACACATTACTGGTGAAAAGAGGGAAGAATCCAATTCGTACTCATAATAAATATTCTGTGACCGGTGCCATTAGTACCGACTAAGGATACGATCTTGAAGATCAGTTATGTGATAGGTCTAAAGGTCTGTATGAGGTGTTAATTTACCCCTTCCTAGGACAACGCAATGCAAAAGTTTGGTTTCATATTAAAATGCTGAACTAGAACCGGTACATTATCTCCGAAGAACTAGTCACTTGCTTAGACTAGTACTAGTTCGTTTCGTCATAGGGTAGTGTGTTCAAAAGTGGATCGTGTCTCTGCTAAGCATATTGCTAGTTAAGCGAAAAGGCATCAGGTGGCGCCATAGTCACGAGACTTATTGTCGCGCTGCAGCTAATGCGTCTATAATTCGTAGACTGTTTTTTGTAAAATATTTGAGTTAAATGTATATCTCTTTCACATAATAATGCACGCATGCAAGGTAAAATTTAGAAAAACTAAAATATATCATTTCTTCGATAAAATCTTTTATTCTAATATTATGATTTCTAACATTTCTTAATAAATATTTAATCCATACGGCTGCCATTCTTAATCATGTGCTCCCAGCGTTTGATTGTAATTTCATAGAACGTTCCTTACTTGAAGCAATAACTAGGCACTGATAAAATGGAATTATTTTAAGTCTAAAAAGTTCTGTTCGACATGTAACTAATTAGGTCTTCTATAGTCTACACAGAACCTTATACAGATCATGAATTATCGTGACATATTTTGCTTTGTATTAACAAAATCATCTTTTTCAGTCGAATCATTACCTAAACGGGTTACCTAGTGCTGAAAAGTCTTCAACATGATATTTTTAAAGCAGATTTGGACGTTCCTCCCCGTTGATTACCTTCGAGTCTCATTTCGAGCACCTTCTTGGTTGAAACGTTTTCACCCATTCCTTCGACATTACCTTTCTGGTTAAGCTGTACAGATCATGAATTATCGTGTCATATTTTGCTTTTTATTAACAAAATCATCTTTTTCAGTCGAATCATTACCTTAGAACTAGGACGACTTTTTCAGATTTAGATACGTTTAAACGGGTTACCTAGTGCTGAAAAGTCTTCAACATGATATTTTAAAAGCAGATTTGGACGTTCCCCCCCGTTGATTACCTTCGAGTCTCATTTCAAGCACCTTCTTGGTTGAAACGTTTTCACCCATTCCTTCGACATTACCTTTCTGGTTAAGCCGATGAATCTGGGTGCTCTTTATTATGTCTATCGATGTTTGATAGCAACGTATATGGCCAAATATTGTTTGAGAATTGGCTACTGCACCCAAAGTAGTACGTTATGACAAGAGTTATTCTCCATTTAAACTGCAGACTGACTTCGTTGTTGATGCGTTGATGGGGTACCCAAGATGGACGAAGTCTTTCACAATTTTGAATTTTTGGGTGTCAAAGTTAACTAAAGGGGTTTTCAACAGGGACGCTACAAAAGTAGAGCGACAGCAAACGACGCCATATTTCTTGCCGCTCTTTTGACATTTCTCTTCAGTAAGGTTTGCCATTTCATGATGGAAAGATATACGAATTCGAATTTCGATAGTAAATTTTAATAATTTCTACTGCTTGTTGGCTCGTATATCTTTCCATCATGAAATGGCAAATCTTACTGAAGAGAAATGTCAAAAGAGCGGCAAGAAATATGGCGTCGTTTGCTGTCCCTGTCGCTCTACTTTTGTAGCGTCCCTGTTGAAAAACCCTTGAAAAAAACTTTTGTAGCGCTCTTATTGAAAAACCCTTTTTATGTCCAAGACGCAGGAAATTTTAATGCTCGATTCCTTTGTCTTATCCTCGTTCACCGCTAGACCAATTCGACTCCTTCTCGAATCTGAAGAATTCTGCAATGATTGCTCGTGTGTCCCTACGAATAATATCAATAATATTTTAACCTCCTAACAATAACATTACAACCTCCTGTATTCTTCTCCCATACGCATCCCAAAATTATATTTTAGATATAACTTTTGAATACATTCGAGAAAATGGCAAAAGCATTTTATTATTATGCGTCATCATTGGTGAAAATAAGTGTATTATATACATTGATATTATCAAAGTTGTAGTAAATAATGTAGTTGATAATTCTTTAAGTTTTGTTTTAAAGTAGCTCAATTTTTCAAACTTCTGTAAATTTCTGCAAGTCCTAATGAGTCATCACCTCGCGAATAGCTGAATCTTTCAACTCATTCACATCAATAACAACCTGTTGCTACTGGTGTTGGTGCTGAAAGTTGTCGTTCTTGCAGCGCAGCTGATCTTCTCCAGAAAACAACTACCAGACGTCAAACTCAAGTGTTTGCACTTTATGTAGCGCTCTACAAAAAGTTTTAAATCTGTAAAACATGTAAGAAAAAAAAGGCAAACGTACTCAAGTGTCACATTTGCACAAATGCGGATTATCCTCGGAGGCTGAGGACAACTTAAGGATTTGGCATAAAAATTAAAAACTTGTCAAGTCATTGGCAGCGAAATTAAATGCAATGCCATGCATGAACAGCGTTTGCTCCAAGTAATCAGCAGCTGAGCAGCCTATCAACAGGTAGTCAGTCGTTAGTTGTCGACGTCGATGTTGTACCCTGCCGTGGTTTTGGACCCGATAATGCTGTGTCACCGCCACGCTGTGGGCTGCACTGAGCGCTGACTCTAAGACTCGGCGAAGGCTCTCCGACGAGGTGCTTCATTTGTTTACGCACTCGAGCGTCCAGTCCAAGTCCATTCAAACTGTCAAATTGACAGACGGCAAACTGTCTACCATTTGAAGCCCACTCAGCTACTGTGTCCGACGACGACGACGACTACTGTCGGACACACTGACTGGGACACAACAAAAACATCGATGTGATTCACTTCGATGTTGATGGAGAACTTGAAGGATTTGCGATTTTTATCTCTCGATTATAATTGATTTACACACAAAAAGGTAGAAGAAACAAAGGGAAAAAGAACTGAAGTAAAGTCCAGCCGTTGACAGCCGCAGTAATCAACTTAAATTGTTATCGTTTGTTATCGATTGTTGCTGCTAGTTGGTTGTTTATTAATTTTTTCTTGGCATTTGACTTAAGCACCTTGTTTATTGCTGCTGCGGCTGTACTGTGAGACCCTTCTTCACCCCTTCGCAAGCGCATTGAGTGCGATTTTTGCCGCGTAATTGTTGTGAAGGCTTGCCATGTGCTTCTGGCAATGTTGCTGCTGCCGCTACTCTGTTGTTGCCCCTGAAGTTGCTGCTGCTGCTTCTGCTGTTGCCCGGGTTTCTTGCAACTCATTGCCACCAGCGCCGTTGCCGCCACCATCACCGTCACCGCCGTCTGTTGTCAAATTGTGATTGATCGATTGTGGCTGCAGCTTTTTCTGAGGTTCTCTAAGATGGATGTGTTTAATAAATAGCTTTGCATGCTTTATTAATTTTGCTGATCGATTAAGCTTTTCATTAGAACTGGTATTGATTGGCTGTGAATACATTTGGTATTATTGCTGATGAGTTCGGGGGGAGAAGGGTATAATATAAACGGACTATAGAAATCAGAAGCTAATGAATTTCAGTTCGTTTAATGAACTAACAACATATGTTGAATCAACACAGTTAAATAAGATATACAGGGCCGGAATGGAATAAAAAATCTTACGAACTCTTTTTCTTTAATCGGTCCAAACCATTAACCGCAAACTGGAATTTCGAGTTTCGATGATTTTTTAGAAATAATTTTTACTCATTTATACCCTTCCAATGATGCTTTAATACATTTAGATTCGTATATTGGTCAATTTTAACCTAAATCGACCCTTCACATACAATCAGCGGCCTTTGTAAATAAAAAAGTGTACATCGTACTTTGCGATCCACAAAATAATCAGTCGAAAATGTGCCTTGCAAATAGTATTTCGGTATTTTCATCATTCAGAACAGGTATTGTCTGTTTGTGCTCCTATTTAATGGGTAAATAATTGGACCTTCTCTACGACTGGACGGTATTTCAGTACAATCCTCTATATGTGGTATTTTTGTTTGCAAAATGGTTTATTCTTTGAAACGTTATAAAGGGTTTTACAACAGGGACGCTACAAAAGTAGAGCGACAGGGACAGCAAACGACGCCATATTTCTTGCCGCTCTTTTGACATTTCTCTTCAGTAAAATTTGCCATTTCATGATGGAAAGATATAGAAATCCGAATTTCGGTAGTAAATTTTAATAATTTGGACTCGTTGTTGGCTCGTATATCTTTCCATCATGAAATGGCAAACCTTACTGAAGAGAAATGTCAAAAGAGCGGCAAGAAATATGGCGTCGTTTGCTGTCCCTGTCGCTCTACTTTTGTAGCGTCCCTGTTGAAAAATCCTATTTTTTATTGATTGATCCATCGAGGGAAGTTTGATTGGCTCGTATAGTCAGTCCAACTTGAGGGACGTTTATTTTTATTTTTTATTATTTGCGAAATACTCTAAAGTTATTTTAGATTTTCAGTAAATTTCATTAAAGAACCTTAGAATTCAAACCACAGTTAAGGCATTATATATCCAAATCCAAACAATAAGGTGATATGCTTTTCAATGATTTCTGTTTGTTTTGCTATTATCTATCGAGAGGTAGCGCGGTATAGAAAAACAATTTCTATATTTTAAGAAGTTGACAGTCTCAACCCTAATTTTATCTATAGGACGTTTCGACTTTCTTCATGCAGAACAGGCTATTGTTTAAAGGCTCCTACTCAATTGGAAAATAATTGGGTCTTCTCTATGACTGGACGGTATTTTACTACATTCTTCTATATCTGTTATTTTTGTTTGCAAAGTTGTTTATTCCTTAAGACATTATATTTTTATTGATTGACCCATCGAGGGAACTTTGATTGGCTCTTATAGTCAGTCCACCCCTGAGGGAAGTTTTAACTTCGTATATTTCATGTGGAGGTAAACATTATTTAAGAAATACTCTATAGTTAATATTGATTTTCAGTAAATTTCAGTAAAGGACAGTAGAATTCACACCGCAATTAAGGAATCCATATATTGCCAAATCCGAACGAAAAGGTTATAGACTTTTAAATAAAATGTATTTGGTTTGCTATTATCTACCGAGAGGTAGCGCGGTAAAACATTTTCTATTTTTTAAGAAGTTGACAGTAGGTGAGATTTGAAATACGGAACGTTTCGACTTGCAGTCCAGTGCATTAACCACTAAGCCACCGATGCTCGATCAGAATAGGAAGTATGATTTTCTCAGATCTGACATTCAGAATTTGAAATATTCTCATCAGAATTTTCGAATTCCTCTCAGGCAATAAAATAAACAGCCGAAATATTCTTCATTCTTCTTTTTTCTTTAAATCCCTGTGGAACATAGGGCCTACACAAAACTTCTTCATCTGTTACGATCTCGGGAAAATATTTTAAGTTCCCTCCAACATTTTCCTGATTCACGGATTTCAACATCAAGACATCTCTTTTATGATATTTATGGGCAACCACGTCTTCTTCTGCCCTGCGGGTTCCACTCGAGCGCATGTCGGAACACTTCCGTTGTTGGCTTACGTACGGTATGACAAATCCACTTCTATATATGTCGTTTAATCTGGATTGCTACCGGTTCCTGTCCATATCTTCTCAATAATTCGATATTTGTTATTGTTCTGGGCCACAATATCTGGGCCAAAGGGCTTGTTAAAGCATATTTGATAAAATAACCCTAACTCTTTCCGAAGTCTTTATAAAAACATGGTAGATTTTTTTACGCTGTAATCTCTTATCAGGATTTAAATGCTAATTAAAAGATAAAGTCTTCGAGAAAGCTGCAAGGCATCGAATGTCTTCGACACATGGCAGACTTCGGAAAGATGCAGTAGTCTGCCATATCTCGAAGACCTTCGATGCCTCGAAACTTTCTCGAACTATCTTTGATACAAAAATTCGATCTCGTAGCTTTATCGCTTCTGATTTTTTTCATTTCTCTTACATTTAAAATTCATGAAAAGATACATTTATCGCATCGACATCGCAATATTCTTCGAAGCAATCTCAAACCTTGAATTAATTTCTTAAAATGTCTCGTACCGAGAAAACTATGACAGAACGGATCGATTTCTACGTACCATGTAGGACCATTTAGTTCCAATTTGATGATTGATATTGCAACGAGAAAGTGTCTCAAATCGTGTAAATTTTCCTTTCACTTCCACTGATCTTTTAACGATATCGTAACGTATGGTCTACTGGGAAATCTTTATTAAAATATTTTTCAATTCCTTATGATGTAAGAATCCTTGTAGGACACATTTTTAAAGTATATCCATACATTTTCCTGTATTTTTTGGAAGTTGTAAAATAAATACAAAGTTCTCGTTAGTGGGTTCAATCTTAAAAGGTCACGGGTCTTCTCCACTCTATTGTGGTTCTAATATGTGATAATTTCCAATATTTAGGAAGAATGTGAATGTGATATAATCCAATCCACTTATTCTTCTATCCACCATCTTTACTTGATCGCATATGAGGTAATACCATCAAATTTTAGTTATTCAGTTATCGATTTCGATTTCGGAGAGTTAACAATTTCGTTAAAAGTTTATTTAACCTAAAAACTGTGTACAAATTGTACAGTTAATAACCATAAATATTATAAATTGATATTTTTCACATGGAAAAACATTTATTTATGCTTTTAACTTTTAATAAAGTACTTTAAAAGTGTATCAATGCATTTCTAACGTGTCGTATTAATAACTGAACTATTTGAAAACTTACACACGATTAGAAACCTCAGCTGTCAAGTTCAAGGTAAAATAAGCCACTACTTCGCCTTAAATCAAATACAAATTTTATAATTCACAAAAGTTGATATCTTTTTGTTGTTACCTTATTTTTTCCCACCAGCAAATTGTTTTATATTTTATTTTTGATTATTGTTCAAAATCACATTAAAATTCTTATAACGTTTAAGCGATAACATAAAATAAATAAAAATCAGCACAAATCGGTGCGCTGTGTCGGATACCTCTTTTTGTATTGAGCCCGTTTACCGACTCGTAAATAAGTCAATTTTGAATTCAACGCAATTCAATTATTCAAATTTTTATTTATTGCTACCAAAGTAGTTGGCTGGTTGTTCGTTCGACTCTATGTCCCAGACAATATGTACAACATAAACCGATATCGGTTGCTGTCTATTAGTCATGTATTCGCGGTGTACGTAACGAGTAAAGTAAAATTTTGTAGGAAGAGGTATAGAAGATGGAGGAGAAAAAAAATATAGACATACTACGAGCCATTTGTTAAAATATCGTTTACATATCACGTACAAACAATTGACATGTGTTGCTGGTTAACCCGTTCCCCCCGATTAGTGGAGCGCACTCTTTGTAAGCTCTCTACAATCGATTGGAAAACGTTTTGGGCCAGGGTTTATATGGAGTTTAAGAGTGAAATGAAGAGATTTTAAAGACTTATTGCACAAAAAGTAGTAGAAAGTAGGAGGAAATCAAATGATATATTATTTGTATCGGGTATAGTGCGAGAAAGTATAGAAAATGAATCTCCAATGAATTCAAAAATAGTTCCGGTTCACAAAAATGTAAAGGTTTGGTTATTTCTAAATTCCATTCATTTAATTTTGAATTTCCTTTGTCTATATCTCGTAAACGAATTGTTGTCCCAAAATATACAAAGATTTCTGAACGATATGTGTTGCTGGTTAACCCGTTCCTCCCGATTAGTGGAGCGCACTCTTTGTAAGCTCTTTGCAATCGATTGAAAAACGTTTTAGGCCAGGGTTTTAGAGTGAAATGGAAAGATTTTGAAGACTATTTCCCAAAAAGTACTAGAAAGTAAGGAAAAATTAAATGATATAGTATCTGTATCTGTTATAGTTCGAGAAAGTAAAGAAAAATGAATTCCAATGAATTTCAATAATAGTTTCGGGTTCAAGAAAATTTAAAAGTTTGGTTAAGCAAAATATTTCTAAATTGACCGAGTATTCCATTCATTCAATTTTGAATTTCCTTTGTCTATATCTCGTAAACGAAATGTTGTCATCAAATATTCGGAGATTTCTGAACGATATGTGTTGCTGGTTAACCCGTTCCCCCCGATTAGTGGAGCGCACTCTTTGTAAGCTCTTTGCAATCGATTTAAAAACGTTTTAGGACAGTGTTTTAGAGTGGAATGGAAAGTTTTTGCAGACTATTACCCAAAAAGTAGTAGAAAGTAAGGTACAATCTAATGATATAGTATCTATATCTGGTATAGTTCGATAAAGTATAGAAAAATGAATTCCAATGAATTTCAATAATAGTTTCGGGTTCAAGAAAATTTAAAGGTTTGGTTAAGCAAAGTATTTCTAAATTGACCGAGTATTCCATTCATTCAATTTTGAATTTCCTTTGTCTATATCTCGTAAACGAAATGTTGTCCCAAAATATACGAAGATTTCTGAACGATATAACGTGTTTTAGCGTACCATTCTTGTAGAATCGATTTCTCCGTGGTGTTAATATGAATAAAGGGTCTCTACCTATCAGCCGGCATCAGCAGTCCAGAGGTAGTATGCTGGACTTGCATTCTGAAGGCCTCGGGTTCGAATCCCGAATTGGGCATGGGCGCTCGTGGTGATATTAACCACAAACACGTAGGGAATACATTTCACAGTACAATGGATATAGTCTGACTAGGTGCTGTGGATCTTTGTAGATATTTCAAAGAAAACTTTATTACCACGTGACAATATCTGCGTACATCTTAGAATGAATTGTAGAATGATATAGAACAAGAATCATAACTAAGATCGAATGAATTTCCGACATCTCGAAACTAGCTCGAAGCGATATTGAATCGAATGACAGACTGGGTATGATGTATAAAAAGTTCTATCAAAGAGGTTGATATCGACGGACAAATGGTTTAAACAAAGTTATATCGAATCATTAACAGTTCAGAAATAAATTCGATATCGAATTTTTTTATATTCTAAAAACATAACGAGATCAAGTTTCGATTTCGTACCCACTTTATAAATCTTGGAAATTAAATATGAACGTCTTTAAAAAATATATTTGAAATAAGAATGAAATCGAATTTCGAATCTCGAAGACACTTCGAACATTTTTCAAAGCAACTGGAAACAACCAATGGCGGTATACTGGGTAAAGATGTAGGATTTAAATACCTATTTACTTCATAAAAATTATCGATATCAGTGTAAAGTATAACCTTTGGTAGTAAAAAGTATCGGAATTCTAATCTAATGGAAGTTATATTGAGTTAATGTAATCCCTGTGCGAAATCTATCTTCATTTTATAATTTTGTATAATGTATACTGATAAAAATAAAGTAGTAGATCTACTCCAATACTACTATTATACGTTTCCTTGCTCAATTGAAAATTGTAGTGGTTTCCTTATTGTTCAGCTACAGAGCACTTTATAATTTAAGCGGTCAAATTGTTCTTTGACAGCTAATTTTGCATAATTACGTTAGTTGTGTTTGGAGAATACACAATTATTAACACTTTTTATATTGCTTGATTTATGACATTTGATTGCCGTCCGAGTGCGAGGTTTTTTTCTTCATTTTTAGTTTATTGCCATAGCTAATGAATTGTTTGATTGAAATGTTAACAATCGAACAATAATTGTTGTGCTTGACATTTTTGATTTTATTGACAATTAGAATCGTGTCGTGGCAGACATCGTTTCTTATGCATGGTGTGTGTGTTATGGATGACATGAAATGTCACGGAGGTGTAGAGTTGGAAAGAGTTGTTTGTTGTTGAAATGTTAAAATAGACACAGACGTAAAAATGTGGGACAGCTTCTATTTATGCGTCTGGCAATTCAATCGTTGAAATACTTGGGGAATATCGTTGTGAAATCAGCAACATATCCGGGAGACTACGTAGAGATAACTGAGAAAATATTGTAGAATTCCATGAGATATAACAAATGGGTATATGTAGAAAGAAAAAGTGATCAAAATTGATATTTGTAATAAAAGTGAGAGCGAATAAGAATAGAACTTAAATCCCAAAAGTGCCTGGTTTAATATACAAAACGGGTTTTAATCTTGAATATCTGAAAAGGTCCATAACAATTTTTATTATTTTAGAGAATAGTTAATAAATTTCAAATTGATGAAGCGACAATGATTTCTGGAACTCTCTGGTCACATAGAGTAATATGGAGAGTTATATTAACATTATGCTCTAGTGATATTTGTAATGAAAACGAAAGTGAACTGAAATGATTGATAAGTGACCGATACCGGTATGTGATATGCAATATTAATGAGGTGAAATTATATTGGACATCTGGGAATCGTTCCTCTAGAAAGGAAATTTTTACTCCAGTACTAAAAAGACAGAAGCTTCGAATAATATTTCTAATGAAAATATACTTCAACTATTGGTCTTTGACAACGTCAAATTCGTAACAATGAGGTAAAATTAAATCTGGGTAAATCAGCGTCAGTTCAGGTGGCTCGTTGGGCTAGTGCGTTGTACTACAAATGGACAACGAGCCGAAAGGTCCCAAGTTCAATAGTTGTGACTGGCAACATCTTCTTCATAGAAAGATTTTTCTATACGACGCTACCTCTCGGCAGTCAATGGAAAACCTTTCCGAAAGAAAACATTGTATATGAAAAGCTCTCACCCCGCCGTTCGGATTCGGAATTAAACTGTAGGTCCCACCATTTTGAGAGAGCTCGGCCTAAGTTCTCCACAGAACTATTATTATATTATTTCAGGAATTTATAACCAGAATGGGTAACTAATCGATAATGGTTACAAATTCGTTCTTCAAGAACTCAGCATAAAGAAGCTTTGAGTGATAATTCTTATGAAAACGAAAATAAACTGGAATGATTGTTATATGACATATATATAATTGAACATTTACTATGCGAATGTCTAAATCTTCAAACACGCCGACTCCATTACATGGGGAACAGATTCTTTGGAGAACTGGAAGAAATAGCAGAAGTTCCAATTGAAAATGTGCAAGGATTCTTTAGAAGATCAGGTTGGTTTCAAAGAAACTAGTCAACGGTTGTCACCGTATAATGGTTACCACATAGAATAAGGAATCACAATGGACCCCACAAAAACACCCCCTTAACCTAACCTATATGACAGATGCGATATGAGATATCTGGAAATCCAGTTCAGGATTTTACCACCATAATGGCTACAAAATTGTTTCTTGTAATGGGTATGAAATCGTTCTTCAAGATCTCAACCTAAAAAGGCTTCGAGTGATGATAGTTATGAAAACAAAAGTGAATTGGATCGATTGTAATATGATGACGCCGTATTGGTGATATCAGATATGAAATCTGGAAAAAACGTTCAATATTTTGTAACCAGAATGGGTATAAAATTATTCTTCTACAACTAAAGGCCAATTGGTTAGTGTCTTAAGTTAAGCTGAAAGATGCTATAGCCCAGGTTCAAAACTGGACACCGCATGTCAAGAAGAGAGACAGATTTTTCTATATAGCGAAAGTTTTTTTAATATCTGACTAAGAATTAATATTTCCCATAGATCTGGTTCCAAGGCGCCACTGGGTTTTCGACATTTTTTTTCTATAGAGCGCGTACTCTCACGTTTTTCTCTGGAATCATTTTTTCTTTGAACTGTAGGTCCCGACATTTCAGTACTAATGTATGACGCATAACTCTATATGTGAAAAAAATCTCGACCTAGATTTTTCACAATTGTTGTGCCAGCATAGTACTTATACGTTATTGAATTTAAAAGTGAGAGACCAGAAAAGTTATAACATGGATTTCGTCTATTAAGGAAAGAAAAAGTTTAACTACTTAAAAAAACATATCTTAAATTTTGATGTTCTTGGGTTTTTTCATATTAAATTCGTATTAGAATTCCAATGATGCAAAATATTTTCAACATGACTTACTGTTGTAATTAATCGCCTAAGATGATATAGTAAGAATTCGACCAAAATCTTTAAAAATCACCTTAAATTTTTGTATTATTCATTGCAGCATTCCGAGAAATATTCCCCGTCCAATACTGACCAGTAGAATTGATCTACTCAGCCCGCCAGCTGCCGCATGATTACCACCCATTTCTGAAACGCACTCTCAATGCCACAATAACGATACTTGAAGTTATAATATTTACCAGCGATGAGGGAAACAAATACCCCAACCGATCCATAAAAGGAAAAAGGCGTTATTGCAAGCGTCAATCAATCAGTAGTCTTTCAACCAGTCACAGTCGATCTTCTACACTTTGACAGCAGCAGCAAATGATCGCGCGATCGCAGATCGTGGCCTCGCGATCGATCGCATGGCACAGCAGTGAAGAGTAATTTGCAAAAAATACAAAAAAAAAGAACTGCAAAAAATAAAAACAATCGCGCGCTCGCGCGTATTGCACAGACTTAATAACCAGTTTCCTGCAGCAATGCAATAATTTTCATGTTCCCTCTGTTGACTTCTGAAATGGAAGATGTGCAGCGGCAACAGCAGCAGCATAAGCAGCAACATATTGCTGGATGCTGGTGTGTTGCCGCTGCTGCGGCTGCTGAAGAAGATCAAGACAGCAACACGCGGCGGCTCACGCAACCGCAAACCCGGCAACCACAACAAATTGGAAGCCAATAATCAAATGTCAGTCGTGGCTGCTGTCATTGCATTTAAATGTTCGCATTTGTGTTGGCTGATCTAAATGTCCGTATGTCCGTCCATCGAAACAGACAGACTGTTTGTCAGTTTGGCTATACTTTTTGAAGTTCTTCCCCACTTCGTCTCCGTATTTCCTACATTCGGTTTGTCTTTCCTACTCTCTGTCTGTCTTTCCAACGCTTTGTCTGTCTTTTCGTCAGTCTTGCCGTCTCTTCGTCATCAGTCTTTCCTGCTTTTCGTCTGTATTTTCAACTCACTCTTCGTCCGTTTGGCTGTCCATTCATTTGTCTGTCTGTCATTCACACGACTGACTTCATTTCAATTCACTGGCGAGTTCATGGCTTCGTGGTTCTTGGCTTCATTTAATTTCGCATTTGAATTGGCTCAGTTGTTGGTCGCTTCATCGCAACTTTGACGTATCTACTCCGAGCGTTCGCGATTTCGTTTTTAATCACTGCGTTAATTTCGATCGCAGACGTAGAAATGGGTAACAGACTGACTGACGTACTGACACTCAGATCGATCTGTTGCAGGCTAGTTTTTCTTGAAAGAGGGAAAGCTCTGCTTTTTTTATATGGAATCATAGTGAGTATGTAGCATGATCTATTTTTCAATGCAATGTTCTTATAAAAAGATAACCTTATTGAGTTCTTATATAAATTAGTTACACTCAGAAAACAAATTTGTTGCTTCAACCAACTTATTCGATTCATTCGACTGTTAAGTCGGTTGCTATATCCAAAACTAAAAAAGTTGGTGTTCGAACTATAGAAACAGCAATGAATAGAAAGAAACTCTAGAACATCTACTTTGCCAAACTCCTAGACTTGCGAAAACTAGACTTGCCTTATCATATAGGAAGGCTTGACGATGACTAAAGACTCAGCTAGCAGACGAATGCTTGGTAAGTAAGATATCTAGCGAAGACTTAGCTAGAACTGGAAGACCATGGTATAGTTAATTGGTGTGGGCCAAGACTGACTGCCAAGTATCGACCTTCTTTATAGCTCAAATTTTTAGCCAGTCTTCGTCCATGCCAATAACGCGTGGTCCATAATGCAAGACAGGGCAAATCTTAGGCATATAGTTCTATTCCTACCAGGGCTACTGGGATAGGTCTTCTTAATGCAAGACTGAGCAAATCTTAGGCATATAGTTCTATTCCTACGGGGTTACTGGGATAGGTCTTCTAGTACTCCATAGATAGAGTGTCGAAGACCGACATTGGAATCTACATCTCTGTTAAAAGAAGGATGTAGCAATCTGTCAAAGCTGTTTCTTCCTGAATCAGACTCGTCATCTCATATAGGGAATAAGAATGAAATCTCAGTCAACGCTGGCAGACGAATGCTTGGTTGATAAGCTCTCGCGGAAGTCTTAGCTAGAAATGAAAAATCAAGTTATGGTTAATTGGTGTGGGCAAAAACTTACTTCCAAGTCTCGACCTTCCTTATTGCTCCAATTATTAGCCAGTCTTCATCCACGTCTGGAAATAGTTCTTGTCCATAGTTATGCATACTTAATACAAGACAGGGAACATTTTAGGCCGATAGTACTCCATAGTACTCCATAGAAAGAGTGTCGAAGACCGACATTGGAATCTACATCTCTGTTAAAAGAAGGATGTAGCAATCTGTCAAAGCTGTTTCTTTCTGAATCAGACTCGTCATCTCATATAGGGAATAGTAGTGAAATCTCAGTCAACACTGGCAGACGAATGCTTGGTTAATAAGCTCTCGCGGAAGACTTAGCTAGAAATGAAAAACTAAGTTATGGTTAATTGGTGTGGACAAACACTTAATTCCAAGTCTCGACCTTCTTTATTGCTCCAATTATTACCCAGTCTTCATCCATATCTGGAAATTGTGCTTGTCCATAGTTATGCATTCTTTATACAAGCCAGGGAATATTTTAGGCCGATAGTATTATTCCTACCGGGGTTACTGGGATAGGTATTCTAGTACTCCATAGAAAGAGTGTCGGAAATTATATCTCTGTTAACAGATAAATGAATCAATCTTTCAAATTTGCTTCTTCCCCAAAGAGGAATTCAACAATTTTTGAGTTGAATGACGTAAAATACAACTCTAGTCAGATCAATAAAACTGAAATGTATTAGAATACATGCTCCACCATGTGAATATGGCTGCCGTTTTAGACGCATAAATAATCCAGGCTTTCATTTAATTTCTTTATCAATAACTCATTACATTCCCAGCAATATGTAGCCAACAGTTAGCAATCCTCTAAGCCTATTTTCCTCATATTTAATTCATCAACTACAGCTAGCAACAGTAGATATTTTCACATGCGTATAAATTTGTGAAAATTCTTAAAGATTTCATCTTCATCATATAATAATATTTCAACTCTTCAACTCGAACTCAGCTTTGATAGACATTTTACATTAAACGTTAGACTCTATGAATCCGTTGAAATTGATCAATTTCACATAATTTCAAGCCATTCCAACTTAATAGAAGTTGCAAAAGCAAGCGGCTTAACTGACACATGAGTCTTTAGATACAACAGGTTCCTCCATGGAGATTCTTTTGCCAGGATCACTGTATAGAAAAAGCCACTTGCATGATTGACAACTTTTGATTACTTATGAAGGAATATCTCTTTTCCCTCTATCACTATGTATTTGTCTCCTTTTGCCACATGTACGTCATGTCTATGCAGTTTAATGTTTGGCAGTTGAAAAAAGCCTAAATATCCAGCGTCTCCACCAACACTTCCTTGATCAGTGATCTGCGCGATCTTGCGACGACTCACACAGCACTCTTATGCTCTTCTGTTGTGCGTCTGTGATATGAAATGTATTTATTTTTCTTTAGTTTTTTTGATTTGCTAATTAATAGTTTGTCGGTTAAGTTTGACAGCTGAACATGTTTTCTTGACATTTCGCATTTGGATCAACTGGCTTTTGCCGCACAGTGGGCAACATGCTGTGTAACTGGACGAAGACCGCGAAGTTTTTGCGTGAGAAGTTCTTGAGGCATTAAATTTGCTCTCGAATGTTATTGATTAATTTCCGTGCATTCATTAAAAGTGGCAGCGGCATACTGTGTTCGTCCGTCCGTCAGTCATTTGGTGTTTTTATGGCATGCCGAGAAATTGGTTTTTGCATTCCAATTTGTGAATTTTGACAGCTTGAATTGTATCGATCATGAGGTTTAGCGGCGATTTTTTAAAGTATACCAGATAATACGAATGTCCATTCTAAGTCATCTGCACTAATCGATCAAGACTTTTTAAACCTGCAAGCAGCTTCGATTGTGGATTGTATTGATAAATTTGTATCAATAGATCTTTAATTACTCTTGTAGATAATGATGATCGATCTGCAGCGTAAATCGCCGTAAATTTATTGATTAATATATTTTATATCGTTTTGTTGCAATTCATCATATTATTAAGGAGTACTGAAATAACAAAACTTTGATGTTTGATAGAAGTCTGACACATTGGGTTGGTTTAATGTGAAATTTTCCCAGCTGGTCACCCATTTTTTGAGGAATTGTCTATTTGGAGGAAATATCTATTTCGGAGAAATGTTCATTTCGGCATAATATCCATTCGAGGAAGTGGCCATTCGGGGAAATGTCCATTTCGGGAAAATGTCAATTCGGAGAAGTATCCATATCGGGGATATGTCCACTTCGGGGAAATGTCTTTTGGGGAAATATCCATTCGGGAAGTGTCCATTACGGGGAAGTGTCTATTTTTGTGAAATGTCAATTCGGGGACGTGCACGTTCGGGGAAATGTCCATTCGGGGAAGTGGCCGTTTGGGGAAATGTGCTGAAATGAAGTGTCCTGCTACGAATTTGTCGCATGATACCATTATGAGAACGGGTCCGTTACGAGAATAGGTCGTGTGAATTCTTCTCGTAATGAACTCGTAGGAAAATCGAAACGATTGGCATGCTGTAATCCATTTTGTATATAAACCACAGACTCTAGTAACCGGTTGAAGTAAATACAACCTTTAATAAGACGGTAGGGTCATCCGTTGTAACATCAAGAAGGAGTCTAGTAAGGAAAAACGTTACATTCTATGTGAATTTAGCAATGTCTACCTATTTATCCGTTGAAAATGATTACAGGAAAACTATAAGAGCTAGATCAATGAAGTTAGATTACCGTGACATCTACGCTGGCTGGTATTGATAGTCATGATAAGTCGATTGTGACCGGTAACCCAAACACTAACGTTAAAAATCACCATATAACACTGACATCTGATTTGGTTATTATCTTAAATTAACGACTTTCACCCTATTAAGTCATGGTCTCAATATTGATGTGTGCAAAATTGATCGTATTTGAATTTACTGCCCTCAAAAAAATTGTATAGTATCACCATGTGATAAAATAATTCAAAGATAAAAATTCAAAGAAATAAACCGATCATGAGCACACACAAAACAATGCTTTCGCTGTTTGAACCCACTCAAAAAGGAAAAATAAAAAATTGTCTACATTTCAATTTGGCGCGATCAGCTCAATTTGCATGAATTTGTCAATACTAATAAAACACACCCACGTCTTCACACCATTACCACGACTGTTTGTCAATTTTTTAACGTCTGCCTGTCGAACTCTTTCAAACTGCGCAGGCGTCTGTGCAACATAATCCCAGAAATGCATTACGTGGCATCTTTGTTGGGTCTTTGCAGAGTTGTCATTTATTGATTTATCGATGTGTATGAAAATTTATGCGAATTTTTTAAGGAAATCCTTATGTTTTTTCTTTTGTGAATCCCTTGTAACATGCAGCAACATATTGTAGCTGAAAATTTATTGCTGGCGTTTGTTTAAATTATAGCTGCAGACTTGAAACTGATCGTTGCTGATCGGGCCAAGGGAGAGGTAACGGAAATTTGGAATTTCGAACTCGTTTTGATTTAATCTTTGAGACTTCATTTAAAATATCAGAGTTTTACGACAAGTGTCAGTGATCTTTATGCCCGAAAAACTACAGTTTTTATTTATTTTTGTTCAATGATCACGTCACTGTTACTTGTGCCGCAAAGACAACATAGTGCGGATCATAATCAGTGCAATGGTATACTGCAGATATTGTTTTATTGCACCCACCAAACAACCAACCGAACTTTCGAACGACCGACGATCATAAAACTCGCAATCGTAAACGATCATTGTAGATCAAACAATGATCACGTGTTGCATGGTAACCGAAAAAGTAACAAAGCGGTACCTTGTTTCAAAAAAAAAAACAAAAAGCATTACGCAAACAAAACCTTTCGGCATAAAATACCATGCAGTACTATTAGAAAGAGATGTCATATTTAAAAGAGAGAGACCACAATAATGTGCAAACAATAAGGCAGGTTGTAAAAATCAAAACACAGACCCCTCAGTAAGAAATACAAACCCTCTACAAAACGATTTTTTACGATGTTTACTTGAGGTTTCTTTTCTTTCATTTCATTTTATTTTCTTTTTGTTTGTGATAGACATTGATATGGAAAATTTTTTGACATGAGCCATATTATTAGGCTACATAAATACCATAAACCATTTAACAAATTTGGTAAATACAACATAGATCTAAGTGAAATGTTCATTTTGTTTGCATAAAATGCAGGTTTTGATTGTTTTATTGTAAAACATATTGTTAACAACTTGTTAAATTGTTGGCTGACTGGCTGGCTTTGTTGTTTGGAAATGAGGCTCTGATAAAGGTATATTGGAACTGTATACCATGCTTATGCGTCGACTATTCAAATTAGAGCAGTGCAAACAGCACGTTTTGAGCTTTGCTTCAATGAAATTATAGATAAGAATTGAGGAAAAGGTAGAATTTAACAAATAACATTACACAAGAACCTAGTGCTGGCATTTTTAGAACTATTTTTCAGATTTCTCAATAATTATCATTGAATTTTGCGCATAAAATCTGTGCTCTGTATATTTATAATAAAATTTTGAAGCGCGTCAAAACTAGAACCATTAAGATTTTCAGTCAAACGATACAAACTTGTAGCAGTCAAAACAAAATTTTAAAAATCTAAATGTTTCAGTCTTTATTGGCCAACATATTATATCGAACACAATATCGTAGTGGACCGTGAACAAACTGAGAAACATAAAATAAAAAAAAATAAAAAAACAAAGATCGCGCAGATAGTAATCAGTGCTGTTACGCTGACATGTTAACTCCTGGAACTCATTGACTGAATGAAGGCTAAATTTTTATTAGTTTATTTTAATGCGCTTTGAATGGGCCAAGTGACACCGAGACGAAGAATAACTTGAAAAAAGTATTGAATTCTTGGAATAGGTTTCGATTTTTATACGAAAAAGTTAAAGTTGTTATAGAAGTCGCGGTACTTTCAATGAAGTTCTTATAGATCGTTGGATAAGTTGTTTTATTACGATTTTTCTTAGATGATTTTATTGCTATTTTGCGGACTACTGTAACTATATTTAATAGTATCTGTATTTTTAAGACAGGAAGCTGTTTGAAGCGTGTCTTTTTATGAAAAATGTTTGAATAAACTTAAATAGAAGTGTTAAAAAAGAAGACTTGAGTGAAATGTCGCATTTAACTTAATGAAAATGCGAAGAAAAGTTTTGTAGTTCTACACCCAGAAAAAAATTCTCTCAAATCCCATTAAAATTGGTCAATAGGACAACTATTGATTTAATAGTATACAAAAAATAAATCTTTTCAAATAAACTTAATGGCAATGTTATGGTATTTTCTAGTATTTAATTGTATTTTCCGATTAAAATAAAAATGTATCCTATTGACTATTTTTAATAGTAAAAAACTATTATTTATATAGAATTTTTTTTTTTTTTTGGGTGTACATGACATCCCGAGACAGAAATTTTGGCATTTTCTAGAATATTTCGGGCATATGTCGGGCAAACACATAGACAAATAAAAGTTTGAGGGAATCGTTTGGCAGATTATACAATTTTGTGGAATTTTATAGGCAGATTCCCCGCATATTTGAGGAACGGTCTGCATTTGATGTAAACTATGTTTCTCTTTCAAAACTGCTTTGACCCCGTCAGTATTGTTTTCAAATAATAGTATTTGAATTATGCAAATGGAATGAATGAATTTGGATTCTGCATCAGGTATTTTATTCAATAGAGTTTTAAAATTGAGAGAATGAAAAGAGTTTATAATTTTTAATTTATTATTTTGATATTTTTGTTGTACTTACCTCTAAAAGCGAAAGGCCATATACAATTTTGTCACCCGTTTGTAACATTTAGAAATAGTCACGGCAGATATAGAAAAGTTAATATATACTTGATCAATTTTAACTCCTGGGTCGATGTAGAAAGTAAGTGAGTATTCATATGTCGGTACTTCCGACTGTGTGTCCAACTGCAAAATGCCGAAAAGAATAGCTCAATCAAACTCTGAATTTAGATTATTTGTAGATCTACGTTATTTAAGATTTATAATTTACGATAAAAATGCACTACTTTAGGCTCAGGGAACAGTTAAAAATAATTGGATTTGGTATTGAGACAGATTATGCGGAACTTCCTTCTTCCAAGGAAGATAAAAAGGTCTAAAAGATTTTATAGAAAATGTTTGGGTATAGAGAAAATTAATGGGAAATATATAGAGCTAAGAAAGTTATATAAACCAGTTGGGTAGGTTAGATCACATGGGAAATTTTAAAGTAGGGACATTTTATAGTAGGTGTTATTATGATAGTTTGGATGATCAAAATTATAGTCGGTCTAATCCGACTATAAATACCCTACACATATGTGTGGTTACCAGTCAAAGTAGCATATAGGTCACCAGGGAATACGAATCCTGAAAATAACTACAAACTGAAGAATTTCCATTCATTTGATAACCATATTTACAAATGTGTAGGTGTACCGATTTTGATTTTTTTTTTTTTTGGGAATTACAAGTCGTTTCGCGGGAAAACATTATTTTCATATATTTGTGCATTAAGTCAATATATATTTGACCAAAAAAGTTTACCTAAGCACGTAAACAGTAAAATTGAGCTGTAGATGTAAATTTTATATGAGGTATTTGAATATAGATGGTCAGATCACAGGTCACAATGAACCGATCTAGCCAATTTTTTCACACATATAACGTAGGTATATAATTAATCTAAGTTATCAGTTTTATTTATCTAAATCTTCAATTTTTTAAGAAGTAGTGATTTCAACAGACAGACGGACAGACAGACAGACGGACAGACAGACATCGCAAAATCGACTCAGGAGATCATGCTGATCAAGAATATATATACTTTTCCATACCGGAGATGCTTCCTTCTGGGTATTACAAACGGCGTACCAAACTGAATCTACCCTTTCACTCTTAGTGTAGGGTATAAAAATATAGAGGAAAGTCTATAAAAAATATAGATAAATATATAAAGGTATACAGGAAGGTATCAAAAAATTTTTAGAGGTTGTGGTATGATAGGTGTCATAGAAAATTTTCAGGAAATAGAGGAAGATAGTGAAATGTATAGAAAATTTGTGTAGGTATGGGACAAAAAGTTATCGAGTCAGAATTTCGATTTTTCTTTAGCATTGGTTGTTGTGATAACTTCTCGGGACAAAAACATCTGGCAATTTTCAGGAATATTTCAGGCATATTTCCGGCAAACAGACGGATAAATGAAATACTTTGAAAAATGTATAGCCGGTTGTAAAAATTGATGGCATTTCAACTACGTTGTAGGACTTTTTTTGTAATTGGATATTGGAAAAGTCTTAAAAGGATCCAATTTGACTAGTTGAGCTTTAAATTGATCAATATGCACAATGATTTTTTTTCCTCTATAAAAGAATATTAAGTAATATTTTCTTTATTTCTAATGGACGAGAATACCATACCATTCCATAACATGCTTATTCCACTTAATCTGTTTTTAATGTTATTCCATATTTGGATTCTTTATATACTGTCAAATCCTAATTATAACCAAATTATAACCAAAAATGTTGTTAGCATAAATGAACAATTTTAAAAAATTGCAATCCATATTGCTTTGTATACTTACTTGGAAATTTTTGAAGTAGTTTTCCTAAGTAGACTAACTATTTTTTTTTTTAATATCGTCCCTATCATGCCAAAGGGGCGAATGTGCAATTTTTGACATTTGCGTTTTTTTACATTTTTGAATGTAGTTCATCCTCAAGTATGCTGTGCCAAAATCGCGTGTCATTTTGTTGGGGTTTTCTAGCCACAAAAGACAAAACCAAAAGAGCGAATTTGAAAAATTGAAAATCTTGTCATGCCAAAAGGGCGAATCTCTTCATTTTTTGCTATAACTCTTTAATGGTACAAGATATCCCGATCAAAACGCAAATATTTTTGTTTTTTATGATATAACTTTTTATTAGCGGAAGATAAAATAGTGATGTGCAGGCATTAATTGTTTATTTTTAAAGCACCTATCGATCTGCATCATTAATTAAAATTATTTTGCCAAACATTTTTTCCTGCAAATAACAAATGGCAAATTAATCTTTGACAAAATATTTTTAATTAATGATGCAGATCTATAGGTGCTTTAAAAATAAAATATTAATGCCTCTACATTACTATTTTATCTTCCGCTAATGAAAAGTTATATCATAAAAAAACAAAAATATTTGCGTTTTGATTAGGATATAGTCTCACAAAATCCGTATTTATAATCCAGTGGGTTGTCCAAATCTAAAGATATTTTATATTCGTTATAATAATTGACGAATAAACTAAAAAAACAGAAAAAATTAAAGAAAATATAAATTTTTCTAATTTTTAAAGCACTTCAAACTTTAAAATTTGATTTCCCAACATTTTTAAAAATGCACATTCGCCCTTTTTGGAATGACAGTGACGATATGATAGGGTCCATATCATTTATATATTTGAAGAAGAAACGTTTTTTTTTTTCATTTTAGTTTTTTTATGAAAATATTGAGTCATTATTTTCGGCCGGAAATATTCCAAGATAAATTTCTGATTTGAAAATACATAATTCAAAGGAATAAATATGAAAAAGAATTAATTTGTATGCGCGGATGTATTTTCAGGAAATCTCTCTTAAACATTTTTCAAAACCAGTCCCGAACGAAAATCCTGTCTAAGGGCCTTACCACGACCCTGCCAAAAATTTTGTCTGAGGTCGGAACTTTGCTTTGGTCTTTAAATGTTTTGATTACTCTAAGAGAAAGGTATTGGAATACCTTTAGGAAGGTACACAGAAAGTTATAAATATAAGTATAGAATGAGCTATAAAAGAAAGTATACAGAAAGCATAAAGGGATCCAGAAAGTTGGAAAGGATATTACGAGATAAGTGCTAAAGTAAATGACAAGAGAATAAAAGGACGGGCATAGGCCAAAAAGTTGGTGGAGTTGGATTTTCTAGTTTTCTTTAGTGTGGAAAGGTATGGATACCAGCCCTTTTTCTATCAGGGTAAGGTATTAGAAAGAATAACAAAATAATAGAGAAAGAGATTTTGGAAAGTATAGAGAAAGTATAGAACATGTAGAGAAAAAATGTAGGAAGGTTTCAGATAGTATAATCGAAGGTATTGAGAATAGATTGTGAGATAAGTGTTAAAGAGTACAGAAGAGCAGAATGTATAGATTAGAGAATAGTGAAAAAGTATAGAGAATGTTTTTTTCATGATATGAAAAGTTGTCGATTCGAAATTTCGAATTTTCGATAACTTGGCTCTTTCCTCTCTTTATAAATATAGCGCCAGGCTTCTGTCAGTCAAGATTGTGTCAAGCTTAGATAGTTGAAGGTTCGTAAATAGGCTTTGCATAAAACTTTGTTAGGTATGTCATATATTAGAAATAAAAAGGCTTGTATAGAATTTGGATAGTTAATGTGACAAGCCTGTTTCTAGTTTGATATATATCCAGTTGGGAAGGTTAGATCACATGGGAAATTTTAAAGTAGGTGTAATTATGATAGTTAGGATTATCAAAATTATAGTCAGTCTAAGCCGACTATAAATACCCTATACATATGTATCGTTACCATTCAAAGTGATATATAGGTCACCAGGGTATACGAATCCTGAAAATAACTACAAACATTCAATCGCTGAAGAATTTCCATTTATTTGGTACCCATATGTACCGAATTTCGATTTTTTTTTTGTGAACCTCAAGTCTTTTCGCCGGAAAATATTATTATCATGTATTTGAGCATGATATCAATATATATTTGACCAAAAAAAGTTTACCTAAGCACGTATACATAAAAATTGATCTTTATATGTTTTTTATATGAGGTATTTTTTTTATATGAGGTATTTGAACATAAGTGGTCGGATCATAGGTCACAATGGACCGATCTTCGCACATACAGCGTAGATATATTAGTAATCTAAGTTATAAGTTTCATTTATCTAGCTCTTCAATTTTAAAAGTAGTAGGGATTTCAACATACAGACGGACAGACGGACATCGCTAAATCGACTCAGGAGGTCATGTTGATCAAGAATATATATACTTTTCCATACCGGATATGCTTCCTTCTGGGTGTTACAAACGGCGTACCACACTGAATATACCCTTTCACTCTTAGTGTAGGGTATAAAAACCGGTGTGAAATCGGTAAGTAAAAATTGTTCCATTTTTGTCTAAAAAAAAAAGTTATTTAGCAGACTTTTCTATTATTACCTTTTCTGGATTTTGTATTTTGTAGGTGGGTTTTTTATCGATGGATTTTGTTCGAGTGAATTTTGTACTTTTAGATTATTGAATATTTTTAATGTCATAACCCGATCAGTGACATGGTTATGATCATGTCTTTCCTAATAGGGACAATTTTTACTAGATCTATATAAAAAATTAGTTTTACATAGTATAATTCTGAGAATGTATTTAAATTTTTTTTTTTTTTTTTAATTTGAAATCTAAAAAAGCGTATCAAAATTAACTTCCCATCGTACCACTTTTGACCATTCACAAAATTGAATAACGCATAAAAAAAATGCAAATACTTAAAGTTAAATCCCTTCCACAATGATTAATACGCTACAAAATAAAAGAAGTGAGCTCCACAAAACCGCATTTTATGCTAATGTGCGCGGAAATGTTCAGTACATTGCAAACATATGTTGCTGAAATTAATTTTGAACATAAAACCAGTTAATTTAAACACGGTAGCAACTATGGTCATTCATAAACTTTAGTTTAACTAAAGTTCATTCATAAAGAGCAGCTTTTAATTCTGCTGAAATATGTCCGAACATGAGGCACTTGTGTGGAGTCACTTGGTAAAATACCGAAAACATATTAAATCCAAAAACAAATCAGACAGAAAATTAATAAAACCAGAGGAAATAGTGAGAAACAATTATGATTTTCATAGAAATTTTAAGAAATTATTACAACACATTAAAGACAAAACGAAAATATAAAAACAAAAAATATGAGTAGAAAAAAACAGCTAATAATGAGCCTGTGAATTATTTTGCTGAGCCAACCAAAAACGCGCTACGATAATTGGCCATATAAATATTGTACATAATGCAAAGCATTTCAGGCCAGTCCAGTTCAGTCCAAAAGCCATAAAAACCACTTTTGACCAACACTTCAAACAAAGCCAACCAACTAACAATAATTATTATAACACTTCTTGGTAAAGCCGCGCTGGGCTTTAAAACCGACCAAGAGTGGTAGTCGGACGTAGTAGTTGTAGTACGTAGTAGTGACAGTACTTGTCAAAAACAACAACAATACTTAGCGGTAATGGTCAAAAAAATATATATCATAATGATAATAAATTTAATGACGGTTCATTTGCCTGTCGTATGATTCAGCTCCTCAGTCGCCCCCCCGAATAAATTTAATTTTCATAGAAATATTTTTTTTTCAGTTGATTTTTTAATGTGTGGGAAATATTGTTATTTTAATAGTGGACAGTTTTTTTTTTTAGTTTTTAATAAGAAATATTAAAACCTAAACGGAAATGTTGAAAAATAATTTACAATCTTTGTTTTGTGGTTTATAATACCATTTTAATTTTACAAGCTTAGTGGCTGTTATTAAACACCTTAGTGTTAGTTGGACTATAATTGGATTTTGGTATTATTTCTTTTTGGGAAATTATCATTAAAAGAGAAATGTTTCTTTATATACTCATAATTACTATTATCATATGTTATGTTTTTGTTTAATATTTGTTTTTATGTTGAGAAATTCTTTAATTTACAGAAAGAAAGCAACGGAAAGTTATTAAAACGATATTTTAAAAGACTTTTAATGATAACTATTAGTAAGTCATTTAATTATAAAATGTACTGTTTTGGTAAAAATTTTAATTTTGAAGAAAAATTTAGTTTTTGGTATAAGTTAAACGGTAAAGCTATTTATTATCATATTAGGGGTTATATTGGGATATTCTACTGAATCCCTTCTAAATTCTAAATATAAATTCTATAAATCAAAACTGGAAATGGAAAGTAAAATAGAAGAGACTTTTCAATACGTCAATTGATATAAAATTTAAACATATTGTTACGAAAATTCAGTCTACGGAAAACTGTTCTACGAGTTCGTATCGCTGGATTGTGTACAAAATAAAAATACTCTTATGTTTGGTTTAAATTATAACAATTAACTTTATTAATTCACTTTAATAAACAACTTTACTAATAACAAATTCTAACAACTGCTGCATGTCCACAATTGTACTTGACATTTATCACACGAGATGCACTCGACCACTTTACAATCAATACTCAAGTGCTGTGCCTCATATGCGGCGCCCTTATATACTGCATGCATCAGTTCGACACGTTTCGACAAACTTCGACTTGTTTCGAGAACCGTCTACTCGTTTCGTGAATGACGCATGCTATTGGCATCTCATTCGCACTCATGTGTTTTAACCTGCTGATCTTCCATCTCTTTCTCGCACATTGCTCAGTACGCTGAATGATCTTCCGTCTCTTTCTAACACATTTCTTAGTGCGCTGAATTGTCTTGCGTCTCATTTATTATTATTGAATGCTTGCACAGTGGGGCAAATTACATCTTTTCGTAATAATATGAATCTCAGGAAAGATCGGTTCTTAAAGTAGTTGACAATATTCTGAGTTTATCGTACAATTGTTGAGGTTTTTCTATAAGGTTTTGTAAATCAATAAGGTTATGTCACATAGGCAATTTTAAAGTAGGAAAATTAAGTCTACCGAATTTCGGGCTCGCGAAAACAATATAATATTTATATATTTGAACATAAAGTTATAAAAATTTAAATCGGCCGGTACAAAGTAAAATTCACCCGTAAATATTAGTGTTATATAATTGATTTAAACATACGTAGTTAGGTCACCGATCGCAATAGACCGAACATGCCCATTTTCTATATCAGATGGCATATCAGATATGCAGTCATCCAAATTCAGAGTTTAATTGATATAGCTTATGTGGTTTTCTGTTAATCGCGATTTCAACAGTCATACAAATAGACAGATAGTGACACAGTCAGATGGACATAAGGACAGACAGACGGACGAAAATGCACACGCTGATCAATAATATATCATCACTATCATGCCAAAGGGGCGAATGTGTAATTTTTGACATTTGCTTGTTTTTTACATTTATTAATGTAGTTCTCCCTCAAGTATAAATCGTGCGTGATTTCGTCGTTCGATAGGGGCTTTAAAAACAAACAATAAATTCCTTTACAACACTATTTTATCTCGTACCATTAAAGAGTTATAGCAAAAAAACGAAAAGATTCGCCCTTTTGGCCTTACAAGATTTTGAATTTTTTAAATGTTTTCGTTTTTTTTGCTAACATTTTATTGGTGATAGATAAAATATTTGTGTAAAGGCATTAATTGTTTGATTATAAAGCACCTAACGATTGGCATTATTACTTAAAAATATTTTGTCAAACATTTTCCATACAAATAAAAAATGACAAATTAATGTTTGGCAAAATAATGATGCCAATCGATAGGTGCTTTGATAGGTGCAAACAAGCTTAATTGGTTTAAATTCATATACCATATCCATCTTACCTAATATCTGAGATTACCCTTTATTTATTGATCATGAGTTCTTTTTGGGTATGTATAGAAAATACTGATATGATTCATCAAAATCTACCTCAAACCATCAAGGTCTTTAAATCAATACAAACCTTATAATTTTTTTTTCCAAACAGGATATTGTACTAAAACCATTCTTTGAAACTCCTTTACCCGAATCATGCATTATATACCGATTTTATAACAGTTAAAAATAAACTATTTGACACAGTAAATCTAAAGAAAAAATGTCTTACGATCCATATCACTTTTTCAAAACCTTTTCGTACTCAAAAGCTAATACCTAAACTTACATAAATTAATCATGAGTTCCATCTCGGAATGTAAAAAAATATTTTCATGACTCAGCTAAACCTTTATATTCTCTAGTAGACAATTTTTTAGAGCCGATCATCTAATCATTGAATTGTGTTCTTGTCATAAACCGACATATTTTATTATCAATATGATCAGGTAATTATCATGTCTACCCTAATAGATTAAGGTATTTCCTATAGGGAGAGTTTTGATCTGTTAGTTAAACGGTAACGCCTTGGGTTAGGGTTACTAATAATTCGGTTTTATATACATATTTCACGGAAACTAGTCGTATTCGAAATTCTTTGACTCAAATCTCACCAGAATAATGAAACATACAAAAGGTGAAGCCTCCAATAATACAATTTTTGTAAGACTCAGAACAGTGGACAGAATTGGTTTAATACCAGTATTGTGAAAAATTCGGTATAACAATCTGTGTTTATCCTACATTTATAGTTTTCTTCTTTTTTGTGTAGTTGTTCTTCATTCTTCATGTCTGTACTTAAAAGAAAAATAATTAAACATAAAGAATATAGAAATGGTTCTTTAAAAAAATACATTGATTTTATTAACATATCAGGGTTTATGTCTGAATATTGATTTCAAAGCAGTCTTGTTCAAAACTATCTCAGACAATTTAGACATCGAACTAAGCCCACCTGTTCGTACTCGGCCCTTAACAGAACCACAGATTAGAGACAAAAGTCATTCTTCAAGTTCAGAAATACGGTTGCGGAACAATTATATCGATAAATTCGAGACAATACGGATAAATTCAAGACAATATAAATTCAAGACAAACATCCTCCTTCCCTATAATTCTTTACTATTAAAAACACTCTGCATTGCAAAGATAGCTGGCACACAGAAAAATAAAATTCATCAATATGATGAATTTATTCATAAATGTTATGAATTTTTCTACCAACTACCAGATTCATCATATTGATACCACCGTTCGTTAAATGACATATTGATGAATACATTCATTATATATATGAACTTATTTATACTATCGAACATCATAATGAAGAACGAAATATTCAATACAATGAACTGGAATCCTCATATTGATGAATATAATCATAATATTTATGAATAATTTAAAAATTTATTTTATTACGAATTTTTCAAAAAAAAAAAATATTTTTTTCAGAAAATAAAAAAAATTGTAACAAAAAATTTACTAAGAAAAAAAAAAAAAAAGAAGTTATCCGAGAAAAAATAAATTTCGAACAAAAAAATGCTGAAAAACTTATTCCAAACAAATTTATAAAAAAAAGTTAGTAAAAAGATTTTTTTTTTCGTAAACATTTATTATAAATATAACTTTTTATTAATACAAAGTTGGAATTATAAATAAATATATTAGAAAACATTTTAATAATTTATTCATGTCGAGAAAGCATTATATGAGAATTAACATAAAAGGACTATTTGAGAACTGAGAAATACGGAAAAAATGAAAGAACAAACAATTTTGATTCTAATTTGGTTTAATGAACAGCATTCTTCAATATTAAGAACATATATGTTGTATTTTATGTTTCTGTTCATTAATATGATGAAACGTTTTCTTCACATACAGTTCATCATATAGAAGAACACCTTTTCGACAGTTACCAAGCGTAAATCATATTTATGATAGCATTCATAACATTGATGGCGTTAGTTATTAATATTATGAATGGTTCTTCAATACAATGATTCATGGTTTGAAGAAAGGAATTCATCAATATGATGTACATTTTTTTCTGTGCATTCTCTGCGTGTTAGTTAGTCTGTAAAAAAAAATATATATTTTTTATGATAGTATCTGACTTTATTGGTGAATTATGAGATGATTAATTAAAAAAAGTTATACAAAATCCCTTTTCTTTAGTTCGTCATATTCTACTTTTATTTGGTATTATTTC
This sequence comes from Dryomyza anilis, assembly GCA_951804985.1. Classification (NCBI taxonomy): domain Eukaryota; kingdom Metazoa; phylum Arthropoda; class Insecta; order Diptera; family Dryomyzidae; genus Dryomyza; species Dryomyza anilis. The sequence goes on along the minus strand of OX638130.1, from coordinate 3,587,814 downwards.
TCTTAACCTATTTAACCTTTATAAGTAACCTTTTAAAAAAGCCTTTTCAAAAACACACGACCATCAAAATGAAAATACCTATTTTTTTTTGCATAATGCAAGATCAGCAAAATAGGCATATTTCATGTTGCCTACCAAAAACCATCAACACTTTGGCAATATCATAGATTATAACAAGAGAGCCTTATGATGAGACCCCCGCGGGAAACCGCATACGAAAAATCCTCGAAATGTGTGGAAAGCTTAAAATAAATGGCGTTGTGGTGTTGATGTTAAGTGGAGTTTAATTAATGAATTGTACAGTGTGCGACGACGACTGACTAGGCACAGACGAAATGTCGGCAAAAGGTGTTGGAGCTCATATAAAAAAAATAAAAAAAGAAACCAACAGCAAAACCCACAAGGCAGCAACAATTCATCAAAACTTAGTATGCAACCATCCAACCAGCAACCAGAGATGACTGAGGTGTCGGTCTTGGAGTGCAACAAGAAGACAAATGTGACTTCCTGCATTTGGACAACGCGAACTCAGCACTCAACTCAACAGCACACCTCATCACACAAACAAGCAACATAGAACGAAATGGGTATGGCAAGGTGTTGGTAATGGGGCAGGTAATAGGGCAGGTGTTGGGGCAAATGTTGCAGGAGTTGTTTGATGGTGCAGATGTTGTCGGAGTTTTTTTTTTTGTTGCAGTTGTAGAGGGTGTAGAGAGTGTTTGGGGGTGTTAAAATTGCAGATGTTGCAGAAGGTAATGTCGAAGGTCTAAAAGAAGCTATATGAGAAGTTATCGAGGAAGGTGTTGAGGAAGGTGTTTAGAGAGATGTTAAAGAAATAAAGCCTTAAAAAAGGAGAGAGGAAGATTTTGGAAAATATCTTGGAGATGCTGTAGAATAACTTAAGAAAGATGTCATTTTCGATATAGAAGAAACTATTGAGGAAGCCGTTAAAAAGTGATTAAATATAGTGTTGAGACAGTTGCTGTGGTAGGACTTAAGGAAGATGTAAGGAATGTATAAAATATGGTGTAATGGAAGTTAAAAGAACGTATTAAAATTATCGAGAAATGGAAAGTAGAAGATATAGAAAAAAGCATAAATAAATGAATAGATAACTGTATTGGAAGAGGTACAAGGTAGAGAAGATATAGAGAAGAAAGCAAAGAAGAAGATATTTATGAAGGTCTTCAGAATGGTAAGAAGACAAGTATTATGGAAGGTATTAATAAAGGCATTAAGGAAGTTATGAGAATGTTGAAAGATTTTAAGTAAAGTATTATGGGAATTGTGAAGGAAGGTATTGGGAAGGTTTAGAGGAATGTAATGTGAATAATATAGAAGATTATATATTGAAATATAGTTTTAAATATTGAGTGACGGTGTAAGGAGGGCGATGTTTAGAAAGTTAACACAGCAAGTACTAAAGAAAGAGTACGGAAATGTAGAATGTGTGTCAAGAATTGCTACAGATCATATTAAAGACGATGATTAGAATAGTGTTTGGGAAATGATTAAGAAAGTTCTTCGAAAAGTGGAAGATCTAGAGGAAATATATAGAAGAACGCAGGTAAGTAGATATTAAGAAAGGTGTATGGATAGGTGTATAGAAAGGAGGAAAAAAAGTATGTGGAAGATATAGATGAGAGAAATATTAAGATTATGTTGACGGAGGTATGTTTATAGGAAACAGGTAATACTGCTTAAATATCAGGAGTTACTTCGGATGGTATCTAAGAAGGTGTTAATAAAGATGTTGAGGAAATGGTTAGGAATGTTTTACGGTATATGGAAGAAATAGAGGTGCTATAGAGGAAGGTATTGAGGAAGGTATTGAGGAAGGTATTGAGGAATGTATTGAGGAAAGTATTAGGGATGGTATTGAGGAAGGTATTGAGGAAGGTATTGAGGAAGATATATTGGATGTTATAAATTAACCTACTGTGTATGATATAGAGAAAATTGTGAGAGAAAGAACATTTTGACGGAATAGGACAATAGAATTGGAAAATAATGCTGAATGGAAGTGGGAATGGGAAGTCAGGATGGGATAGAAGAAGGTGTTAAGATAAATATGGTTGAGATATAGATTTTCGATAGGTAAAAAATAAATATAGATGTAGATAGCGAAAAAGATGTTGGGAAAGTATGTAGGATGTTATAAAGGGAAGAATAGTGGATGGTAAAGGGGAATGTGTCAGAGAATTGTGTGGAGGAAACTCAAGTGTTACTTTAGAACGTTTTAAAGGAAATTAAATAGTGATGCTGAAACGGACTTTGGGTTGTTGAAATTGTTGATGTTGAAAGAATAAAGAAATGTATTAAAAAAAGTATATGAAGAATATCACGGAAAGTAATAGGGGAGAAATATATAGAATGAGGAAGGTTAAGATAAGATTTGAAGTGTCGGCCATTGTTGAGTTGTCTACCACTTAGACCAGCGTTGTTTGATTGTGTTCCCTCTATATGGTGTCCTATGGACGCGTTTCCATTTTTGTCCATTCATATGCGCGGTTGAATTTCAGGATTTTAAGCGGATGCACCTACATCACCTCATTACCTACACCTACATCGTCCCTTCTAAAACCCATTTTTATAAGATGTGAAAGTAAAGAGTTATGTTCTGTAATAATTCCTACTTAAGAGTGCTTTTGAGAGGATGATTAAAATATGTGGTGTTGAGGAAAATATGTATACAGTTTTTCTGGAAGTATTACGGGAGTTAAGTAGCGTCGGTAGCTCGTCTGATTAGTGCATTGGACTACGAGAGAAAGGTCGCTGGTGCGTTCGATTACGAGCCGAAAGGTCCGCGATTCGATCCCCAGCGACTGCCAACATCTTTTTCATAGAAAACATTTTTCTATGCAACGCTACCTCTCGGCAGTAAATGGCATACCTACGAGAGTAAAACATTGCCTATGAAACGCTCTCACCCGCCGTTCGGATTCGGCAATAAACCAATTTGAGTACAAATATAACACGCACAGATCAAATGGTGAGAGAACTCGGCCGATGTTTTATACAGGACTGTAGCGCCAAACTATTATCATTATTACGGGAGTTGATACGCAATATTCTAAAATAGGAGTTGACAAATGTGTTGTGGAAAATAACACGTGGAAGTTATTCAAGTTCGTGGTAAGTCAGAATAGTAGTAATGGAGATGTGTTTTGTTATATTTTAAGAAGTGGTTTAAATGTACACTGGAAAAATAAAGGGTAGAAAAAAGAAAGAGACAAAATCAATGTAAACTTGAAATTCAACGGACATTTGAGACGTTTGCGGCAATTTCAACATGTGTTGGCAGCAATTGTGGCAACAGCCAACAGAGACGAAATGCAACTGCAACGTTTTGTTGTTGTTGTTTCTAACAAGGTTTAGACAAATTGCGCGTTTTAAAGGGTTTTTTATTACTTTATTTTGTTTCTTTAACTTTTTTTTTTAGTTTTTATTTTACATTTTAAGCTCTTCGAATTTACATATAAATGTGGCAAGTGTTGCAAGTGTAACTGCTGCTGCTGCCTGCGGCGGCAAATGCACTTTGCGCGCAAAATTTCAAATTTAGTCTTTTTTCACGGTTTTTTCTTTTTTTTTTTAGTCTGTTTTAGTCTGTCTGGCTGCCTGCTGCCTGCTGCAGGGAATTTTCTCAATTTTCACAGTGTTGCCATCTTTGTTGTTGGCCATTAATCTTGGCGGGCTTTAATGTTGCATTTGTATGCTAAGCAGCTCATCACTTGAGCGAGGCGATCACTGCGTTGCGTTGCGCATGCGCATCATATTGTTGCTGCTGCTGTTGTTGTTGTCATTGCTATTGCTGTTGCTTAGTTTATTTTATTTTATTTTAACAGCTCAATTCCAAATGTTCCCGTTAATATGTTGCATAATTTGCGGCGCAAATGAATGGTTGCTCGCTTGCTTTCGAGTGTCTGTTGCAAGCAATCAGTTGCTGCAATAACTACGGGATACTGTTGCCGAAGCTGTTGCTATTGCTGCTGTTGATATTGTTGTAGTTGTTGTTGCTAATGTTGTTTTTGTTTATTTTTTTTACACTGCGCATGCATTTATTTTGTAGGCAAATTGAGGGAATTCGTCAAATTTACAAAACAAAAATGAAAAAAAAATAAAATACATAAATTTATTGCTGAGAAAAATGCGCGGAATGCTAATTCGTCCTACTGATGGATGACGGATCATTTGCGTGGCGTTGAGACACGCTTAACTTATGGCTAAACTTAGTGAGTAAAGGTGCGTAAAGGTCAGCTAGGAAAAGAGCACAATATTTAGAAAAAGAAAAAATAAACATAGCTTTGTGAACTTTTAAATATAGACAAAATAAGATAATAGCTGAGTTTTTTTCATATTTGAACTGGTTTAAATTGAACTTAAAATTTTACACGTTAGACAAAAACAACAATTGAACCATCATGGCAGCTGGTTCAATTCATTTGAACTAAAAATGTTGTTCTTTGACATAAAAACATAAAAAATAGATGTGTCATGAAAATTATTCATATGAAAAGAATGGTAACCATTACCACGTTTATACTTTGTCGCTTTTTTTTAGTTTTTATGCAAAATAAAAAGTTAACGTAACAAATACTAATTTGTATGCGAACCCTGGTTACATTTAAAATGTTTGTGGCTCAAAAACAGTGGCGCCATCTGTTTTGAAATAGTGAAAGAATTAGGTTCAGTATAAGCGTTTTTTTCACATTGGAGTTCACTCGCCTGGTTGAACGATGAAAAAAATGCAGCTAATAAATTGGAGATTTGTTGCTCCAACCAACTTATTCGATTCTCTCAACCGTTTAGTCGGTTTTCATAGTCAACTCTAAAGGGGTTGCAGTTTGGACTACAACCAATTGCGAACAGTTTGAGAACAATGTGGTGCGTGTATAGGGTAATATTGCAAGCGCCAACCGAATAAAGCAGTTCTGCCAACAAATTTGTTGAAAATTCGCATCAAACGAATGAAGTTTGTTGTTACAATTAACTTTTACGTTCTTCCAATCACATGCCAAAAAATAATTTCCTGTGCTATTTCCGAAGAATGCAAGTATCACATTATCCACACTTCGAAAATCCATTAAACACAAAATCTTGCTCACAAAATTTATAATTTTTATAGTCTACACTAAGATTGAAAGAGTATATTCAGTTTTCTTCAGTTTGTAACACTTAGAAGGAGTCGTGTCCGATATGGAAAAGAATATATCGTCACTGTCATGCAAAAGGGGTGAATGTGCACTTTTAAAAAATTTTAAAGTTTGAAGTGCTTTAAAAATTAGCAAAATTTATATTTTCTTAAATTTTTTCTGTTATTTTGGTTTATTTGTCAATTATTATAACGTATGTAAAATATCTTTAGATTTGGACAACCTACTGAATTATAAATACGGACTTTGTGAGACTATATCCTGATCAGAACGTTAATTTTTTTGTTTTTAATGTAAAGTTATTAATTGTTTGATTTTAAAGTACCTATCTATTGGCATCATTAATTAAAAAATATTTTGTAAAACAAAACAAAAACGAAGAAATTGTAAAAATTTAAAATCTTGTCATGTACCCAGAAAAAAATTCCCTCAAATCCCATTAAAATTGGTCAATAGGACAATTATTGATTTAATAGTATGCAAAAAATAAAACTTTTCATACAAACCCAATGGCAATTTCATGGTATTTTCTAGTATTTAATGGTATTTTCCGATTAAAATAATAATTTATCCTATTGACTATTTTTAATATTAAAAAACTATTATTTATATAGTATTTTTTCTGGGTGTGCCAAAAGGGTGAATATTTTCCTTTTTTTTGCTATAACTCTTTAATGGTACTAGATAAAATAGTGCTGTAAAGGCAATTATTGTTTGTTTTCAAAGCACCTATCGATCTGCATTATTAATTACAAATATTTTGACAAATAAATTTTCCTGCAAATAACAAATTATTGTTTGGCAAAATATTTTTAATTAATGATGCGATAGGTGCTTTGAAAACAAACAATAAATGCCTTTACACCACTATTTTATCTTATACCAATAAAAAGTTATGGCGAAAAAACGAAAAGATTCGCCCTTTTGGCATGACAAAGTTTTCAATTTTGCAAATTCGTCGTTTTGGTATTGTCTTTTATGGCTAGAAATATCGAACAAATTTTGGCACAGCATACTTGAAGATAATAATAATAGTAATAATAATAGTTTGAACCGACAGTTCTATAAGAACTTAGGCCGAGCTCTCTCACCATTTTGAGCTGTGCGTGTTATATTTGTACTCAAAGTGGTGGGACCTACAGTTTATTGCCGAATCCGAACGGCGGGTGAGAGCTTTTCATAGACAACGTTTTTACTCTCGGAGGTTTGCCATTTACTGCCGAGATGTAGCGCGGCATACATCTATGAAAAGATGTTGTTAGCCCCAGTCCAGGCTTGAAACGGGGACCTGTCGGCTCGCAGTCCAACGCACTAACCACTGAGCTACCGCGGCTTGAAGATAAAAAAACGCAAATGTCAAAAATTGCACGTTCACCCCTTTGGCATGATAGCGACGATATATTCAAGATGTCCGTGTGTCTGCTTAAATCATAGTTAGTATAAAACTAAAAGAGTTAGATCAATGAAATTCCGAAAATGGTTTACTTATACATCTGCGTTATTTGGTATTGAAAATGAGCATAATCGAGCGAATGCGACCTTATCCAATCTACGGTTGAATTTTATTTTATGCAAGCCGAAGTTAACTTTTTGGTTTACTTTATGTGCACCAATTTGAAGTGACCAACATCTACAAAGTCATACATATGGGCACTCAATATAAGAAAAATTCTTTACCACTAACAATCGTAAAGCCTCGAGATCGAATCCCGGCTTGGGCATGGGCGCTGGTAGTAATATTAATAACCACAAAACGTAGAGAATATATTTCACTGTACAATGGATAAGTAATTCTATAACATTTTTGACAGCTAATTGAAATCTATCCCGTCCGGAACTTTGAGTACCAAAAGTGTAAAATATAAGTAAAAAAAAAACCTCAAAAATAGTAACAGAATAAAACAAAAATCTGGAAATTCGAATCGTATAACGCCTTCATTTCGTAATAATGATTATTAATATTATCAAATATAAAACTATTTTTAACAAAAAATCGAAGTGAAAATATCCATACCGAACCTTCGGAATTATTCTGGGATTTATTACGAAATAACTATAAACTTTGGGAACAACTTCTATATATATAAAAATAAAGTGCATTATCTCAGTCGATCTCAGCTAGGTTTTTAAATAAATCAAAAAATAATTTGTACGCAAAACGTATTTTTAGAAAAAAAAAAAACTTAGTGATAAATTCAATATAGAACTTTTAGTCCCGTCCGGAATTCTTCTGTGATTTATTATGAAAAAACTATTAACTTTAGGGACAAAGTGTAAATATACAAAGAAATAACATGATTTCAACTACTTTTTAAAATAATTAAAAAAAAATATATTTAATTTTTACGCAAAATTTGATGAACCACGACATGCACTACTTTATGTAATTTGATGCACCTTATAGAATTCTCTAATTTTATGCAGATGTTTAGTATTATTTAAATACTACAAGTAAATTAATTATTATTAAAGTTTTAAGCTCGAATCACACGATTGAATAAACAATCAACTTTTGAATAAATTTTCAAATTATTTTAATATCAATCGTGTGATTGCCCAATTTTTGTATGGGAAATTAGACAATTACACGATTGATTTTTAAATTGTTTTGAAAAATGATTCAAAAGTTTATTCAATCCTGTGATTCGAGCTTTAAGCGTACGAATGTCCCGTCCAGAACCCTAGGAAATACCCATATGTGTAGGGTTTTTGCGTTTCCATTTTGTAGCTGGGATCTCTCTGAGTATGAAAATGAACATTATTTTCCAATATGATTTCATTTAAAGGTTTTATTCCCATTTGAAATGCTACTATAAGAGATAACAAATGTTTTCAAGTTCATTAAATTTTAATTTTAAAATGCAAATAAAAACACCAAAGGAATTAATATCGGAAAATCATTTTCATATTCATACTCAGAGTTGTCTTACACACAGAAAAAAAGTAAAATGTTAATCAATCCAAATAATTTTTAATTGAAACTCAGCCGATGTAAATTTTAGTAGCATTGAATTCCATATTCGTAATAATGAGAATATGTTAATTGGGGAAACTTTAATTAATTTTTTTGTCATATTGATATTAAAGTTGTTATATATATTAAATTTTTTATTAGGAATTTTTAAATCATTAATTAATTAGTAACATCAATTAAAAATTTCATTCGAAAGAAATTGGATCAATTAAATATTTTGTTAAATTAAATAAAATATTTTTCGAATAGAAACAAAATAATTTAATTCAATATATAACAAAAAAAAAATTAAATAAGTATTTATACTTTTTGATATGCTTTGTAAAATTCTTTCAACCTAACGAATGTTTTACCGAAGTCAGTTTTCACAACTTTTACAGGTGGGCCAAATAATTGAGTCAAACATAAAATTTGAAATTCGCTTTTTAATGATACAACAAAATGAGCATCATAAGCTGTTTGTTCAAATTCTTGAATGCAAAAATAAATTGAGCCATTTAATGCTTTAATAACATAACTTACACTAAATAATGCAATATCCTATTTTAAAATAGCAACGTAGAAGAAAATAATTTTAGAAAAAACTGAACGACGAGACGCACAAACAAAAAACAAAATGAGGTCCAGAAGAAAAAAACAGTGTTTCAATTTAAGAAAATCAAAAGTAACAAATAAAAGTAGTTAATACTATTAAAGATTTAGTTGTATTGAAATTATATTAAATTTATTCCTAGTCATATTTTTATTAAAAAATGTGAAAATACATTTAATTAATTAGTAAATACATTCATATTTTTAATTGAAATACGATTTTGTTTGCTATTAATATCAATTGTTATATTTACGTACAATATTTTTTTTTCTGTGTAGCTGTGAAGTACATCCAAATTTTTTCAAATGTTTAAGCATAAATGTATATATTTATATAACATAAAAATATGATATGCACATGCATTTAAAATGCATATAAAAATCATAAACGAATGTTTTGACCCTGTTAAAAATTGTGTCTAGGTATATTCGGTTGTCACAACAAAGAATATCATAAACACACTCCATATTTTTCAAATAGTAGGTACTTTTAGTCAATACAACAACCTATTAACGTTTGGTTATTAGAAACGAATTTAGCATTTTCGAGAACCATGTAAATTGGTTGAATAAATGATTTGGTTGGTAAAACAAATTTGTTGTATCTAGTTTGATACTATTTCTTTTTAACAAACAATAAAACAAAAAAAAGCGGATCAAACTAATCTAGTATATTTTTTAAATAACAAAAAATAATATAAAAAAAAATAATATAAAAAAAAATAATATAAAAAAAATAATATAAAAAAATAATATAAAAAAAAATAATAAAAAACAAAACAAATATTAAAGTCAATTGAAGCAGAATTCGTGGACCGCGTTTCCAGATTTATTTTTGCTGGCATTTGCAAAACTTTAGTAGTCATTGTAGTAGCATCGACGTTACACTGAAGTCAGCTAGATTCTCATGGGTGTGATTTTAATTTCATACTCAAATGAACAGCCCAACTACATACAACAACCACACAGAGAGCAGAAAAAAGAAATCCTTCAAAAAATTGCTCCCACGCAGATTAATAACAATGAAAAAAAACAGAAAACGTCAAAAATATTGCAAGGAAAATAAAAAAAAATAGCTTTATGTATAAAAATAAATTTGAATAGCAAAAATGAAATAAAAAAAAAACCTCATGAAATGCTAAGAGCAATCAGCAAGCTAAGAGCAACATAAAGAAATTATACGTTGCTGAAATGCAAGATTTCAGGATCAAGGATCAATGTTTTTTTGCTGCCTATGCTATGAATAATAGAGGCAAAGATAGTATAAAAAAATATAAATTGCGATTCTTCATTTTTTTTTTGTGCTTCGCTATGACAATCATTCCATCAAACATATAGAAGGAAGACAACCAGAATTATCACCCCACCACCCACATAATATGCGTTCAGTGTGTGTAGCTCAAGAAGCACAACCAAACCCAAACCATCTATCCACCCATTTAAGTCATATATTAAAATATTCAAACGAACGACTGAAGCGTGCCGTAATTTCATTTGCAACGCAGCTCGTGAAAATGTCGAATATTCACTCATAAATAATATGAAAAATATGCTATAAAAGGAACAACATTTTTGAAAAGTGTACTGGGAAAATGCAGCGCGGATAGATACGTGCGTGATATTCGGAATGGTCGTTTTAATGGAAATATTTGAAATATTGAATATATGAGTATTTAGCATAATGCTATTGCAAAGCAGCGAAATACGAATAGTTTTAAAACACTTACAAAATCATTATTGAAAATGTTATTTTAAATCTAATAAATCTTAAAATAATATAGGTCTTTGAAATATACCAAAAGTACTTGAACAAAATACGATACTGCAAAGTTCACTCAGACCAACCATGCTCTTAATTTATTGAAGTCTATTGGAAAACTTTAATGTGATCGAAATATAAAATTTAGAATTTTTCAACTTTATTTGAACTATAAATAAACATATTTTCATATTTAAATCTATAAGATATTCTAAGGGAATTTTAATAAATGAGCTTGAATTGTGAATATAAGTTGAGTGAAAATTTCAAATAATACGTAGTGTCGAAATTTCAATGTTTGTAAGTTAAGGCAGTAGGTAAATTTAGGTCACATGGGATATTTTAAAGTGGGGACATTTTGATAGTGTAATGAAATTTGGTAAGGATTATTAAATTTATATTCTATCTGAGCCGACTATAAATACCCAATACTAATATGTAATGTAAACCAGAGTTTACGAATACTGAAAATAATAGCAAATTTATAATCGTGAGACAATTTTTTTTGAGAAAAAAAAGGCAAACTTAAAAATGTTCGTAGATGTGGGTGTAATACAGTGCTGCCAATTGGAGGATAATTCAACAATTTGCGGGGAATTTTAGTCTTAGCGGGTAATCGGGGTATGACACACATTTGGCGGGGAATTTACAATTAGGATCTGTTACATTTTCTACTCGTTTAAGGATTGGAATATAGTGACATATATAAACTTTTGATCGAATTTCATATAAGAATTTGAAAACAAACATTTTTACTTATAGATTCGATATCTCAGTACAATAAATAATTTTTGAAATGTATTTAAAAAGCAACGATTTCAATTCGTTTGGAAAATGATGAATTCAAGATCGTTTGTTTAGAATTTTGCAGCTCAAATCAATTAAAAATGTAAAAAATTTGAAAGATAATTTGATTTCTACACGGAGGGAAATAAAATTCTAAAACTCGAGAAGAATTCGGTTAGAAAGTAAAATAGTAGAGTTTTACTAATATCAATAAAATACTACTAAAATTCAAGAATTTGTCATTTGGATATCAAGAAAGCAAATTACTTAGTTGTCAAAAAAGGAAACAAACTTTATTCAACTGGATTTGAAAAAGTTAATTTATTGATTATTAAAAACCAAAAATAACACACAAAATTGTTGCTGCATTCATCGCAAAAAGAACACGTGTCTTGTATTGTTGTTGTTTTCATCGATATTGCCCTGTCTGTATGCTTTGTTTGCGAGGTTGCCATCGGTTTGTTAGTCTGCCTGTCTGTCTGTTGAAAGTAACTAAGCCAAATTTTTCTAGATATTCAGACATTAAGTTCTTAGGTATCAAAAAAGTAACTAAGTACAATTTGTCTGGATTTCCAATTTTTTTCTTCTTAGGTATCAAAAAACGGCATGATATACAATGTTTGCATGTGTGTGTTTGATACCTAAGAAATTAATAACTGAATTCAAGACTTATTCTACTTAGTTACTTTTTGATACCTAAGAAATTAATAACTGAATCCAAGAATAAATCTACTTAGTTACTTTTTGACAACTAAGAAATTAATAACTGAATCCAAGAATTATTCTACTTAGTTACTTTTTTGACAACTAAGAAAATCCATTTCTTGAAATTAAGAATTTTTCGGTTTAGCTGTATATCACTCAGTATACTTCTTGATTCCTTCTGGATTTTAGAACTTTTTTCCCTCCGTGAATAAACTCAATCTAATAATTACGATTTCTAAATAAATTTAATTAAACAAAAATTCCTTAATCATTTTTACCGTCTAATATTATGTTTTTAAATTGGGAGGTAGAATTTGTCACAAATATTTTAAATTCCATCTTCCTAAGTACTAATTGTCTGTCTCAATGTAAAGTTTAAGGAAATTCGGACATTTTTACTTGGAACTATAGACTTTTGAAATATGTCATTCGGAAATAAGAGAAATCAAGTAATAAAAAAATTATTAAATGAATAACATATTGTGTAATATTTGTACTATGGAATATTTCGATTTTTTATTAAAAATATAGTAAAAACACTATTCATCCTCAGTGTATTTAAATTACATTCGTGCCCAGAATTTTATAATAAATTAGGGAATTTTGTTAAGAATATTGTGGACATTAAAAATATGAGTTGTCATCACTAGTGTAATATGAGACATACGTACTAAAGCGAGCGGTATGGGCCTAATCGGACGAAACAGACCTGTTGTTTCGTCCGATTAGGCCCATTTTAAACATAAGCTGACATGGTTATTTGACATCTGCACAAATGTAATATGCACTACTGCACTCTACAATATTGAATGCATGTTGCAATGACAGTGAAGGCTCTCGGCTGACTTCACTGCATTATTTGTTTCATTGGTGTCAAGTACTGTCAAAACATATTGTTGTGAGCCACACATTCATTTGATTTTCAAGCATAGAGTCGGCGACAGTTAATGTTTTGAAACATAAGATGTCTAATTTCAATTTCAAAATCTATGTTGAAATTCTATTCAATTAACCCATGTTTGATAAATATAATAATGTTTTTCGTGGCAATAATAAAGTTATGCTTTGTTGCGTTATGTTATTGTTTTCGTGGGAAAACTAAACTTATGTATCTTTTCGTAGTAACAAAAAACGTGCTGTTTTTTGTAAGCAAATTAAAACGTGAATATTTTCGTGAAAGACAAATTATAACTGAAAAGTACGAATAATTTAAATTTTCCATCTTAAATGCCAAAAATTTCGAATGTATATTACAAAATTTGTACACGGAGGTAAAAAAGTTCTAAAATCCAGAAGGAATCATGAAGTATATGGAGTGATATACAGCTAAACCGAAAAATTCTTAATTTCAAGAAATGGATTTTCTAAGTTGTCAAAAATTACCTAAGTAGAATTATTCTTGGATTCAGTTCTTAATTTCTTAGGTATCAAAAAAGTAACTAAGTACAATTTGTCTGGATTGCAAATTTTTTTCTTCTTAGGTGTGTGTGTTTTCACGAATATAACAACAAAGCACAGCCAGACAAGCAAGCGTCTGTGTATGTATGAATGAATGTTAAAGATATAAATAGTTACTTTCAACAGACAGGCAGACTATCAAGCAGATGGCGACCTCGCAAAACAAAGCATACAGACAGAGCAATATCGATGAAAACAACAACAATACCTTAACACGTGTTCTTTTTGCGTTGAATACAGCAACAATTTTGCGTGTTATTTTTGGTATTTAATAATCAATAAATTAACTTCTAAAAATCCAGTTGAATAAAGTTTGTTTACTTTTTTGACAACTAAGTAATTTGCTTTCTTGATATCCAAATGACAAATTCTTGAATTTTAGTAGTATTTTATTGATATTAGTCAAATTCTACCGAATACTTTTCGAGTTTTAGAATTTTATTTCCCTCCGTGTAATTTGCAAATTTTCAAAATTGATAATATTATAGTACCACAACTTTTTCCACAAAATTTATATATGTTACTATAAAAAAAGTCCTCTTAAAACTTCTGAAGCTAACACGAATTATGTTATGTCTATACAGAGATCCAAAAATACTAAAAGTCCTAATTTGTATGTGATAGAAGAGATAAATATTTTTTAAAACTTTTATTTTTTAAGAATATATTTTACCTTGTGACATGTCTAATATGTTATGGCATGGTCATGTCAGGTTAAATTTCTGGTTTTTTCGACGATTTTTCAGATACAATTAGAACATCTTTAAATTTTAAGTTTAAGTACTTAAGTAAATTTCAAATTCAATTCCTAAATATATTTGCAAATAAAATTTAAATACATGAGTTTACGTATATTCCCCACTTCCCATAAAACTCTCCAATTAGTTTCTTATTTACCTCCAACTGTTGAAGGCACACCATAACGGCTATGAACTCATCTAAAATTCCGTTTAATGCAACCATTGGCATTGATGATTTGCATTTGAGTGCTGGTCTCATGGTGAATGGAATATGGTTTGATTTTGGATGCGTTGATTTTTAGCAGGTAATGCAAAATAACGGTATGTATCAGCAGTAACAACAACAACAACAATATTATTGGCAGCAACAACATAAGCAACAGTAGCATCAGCAACACCAACGAAATTGCAACCAATAATAATGAATAATTGAAAATCCAATCAAACACCAAATAAACATCGAAATAGACGAAAGCACTGATAGAGCGACATAACTGCAGACAGACAGACAACCAGCCAGACCGAAAGACGGACAATTGGATCGACAGAGCAAATCTACCAACGGTAGTCCGTTCGATGACTGGACAGACGTACGTATAGACAGACATACATTACGTTGAAATGCAATCAGCGGCCGAGGTTTGCTGCGGATGATGCTACTGATGATGACACCCAAGGGATGACGTTAACTTGTTGTTTGTTACTGTAGCCAATACATTCAACACCTCCATACAATCAACATGTTTGCTGCTGATGGAGTCATGAATTAATTGGATGTTAAATTGACTTTGAAATTTCAACGGTGTTTGCGAAATACAACCGGTGTTTAATGGGTTCGACGATGGAGCAGTTGAGGACAACCAGCAGGAAATAACGTTTTTTCAAATTGTGCTTATAAAACAAAGAAAAAAAATATCAACAAAAATATTTTTAAGTACAAAATAAAATTTTTCACTCAAAAGAATTTTTCATTAAAAATTAAATTTTCCTTTAAAAATTAAAATTTTCACTAAAAATTTAATTTTTCGTTAAAAATTCAATTTTTCACTAAGAAATTAAATTTTTAACTATAAATTCAATTTTTCACTTAAATTAAATTTTTCATTCAAAATTTCAATTTATCACTAAAAATTCAAATTCAATTTTTCACTAAAAATTCAATTTTTAAATAAAAATTAAATTTTTAGTGAAAATTTAAAATTTTCCACTAAAATTTAAATTTTTCACTAAAATTTAAATTTTTCACTAAAATTTCAATTTTTCACTAAAATTTCAATTTTTCACTAAAAATTCAATTTTTCACTAAAAATTCAATTTTTCACTAAAAATTCAATTTTTCACTAAAAATTCAATTTTTCACTAAAAATTCAATTTTTCACTAAAAATTCAATTTTTCACTAAAAATTCAATTTTTCACTAAAATTTAAATTTTTCACTAAAATTTCAATTTTTCACTAAAATTTCAATTTTCACTAAAAATTCAATTTTTCACTAAAAATTCAATTTTTCACTAAAAATTCAATTTTTCACTAAAAATTCAAAATTTCACTAAAATTCAATTTTCTCTAAAAATTAAATTTTTCACTAAAAATTCAATTTTTCATTAAAAATTCAATTTTCACTAAAAATTCCATTTTTCACTAAAAATGAAATTTTTTCACTAAAAATTCAATTTTTCACTAAAAATTCAATTTTTCACTAAAAATTCAATTTTTCACTAAAAATTCAATTTTTCACTAAAAATTCAATTTTTCACTAAAAATTCAATTTTTCACTAAAAATTCAATTTTTCACTATAAATTAAAATTTTCAACACAAATTAAGTTTTTCATAATATTACAATTTTTCACTGAAAATTCAAGTTTTCTCTAACAAATTTTATTTATCAAATTTTCTCCGCCTACTTTGCCTACGTCTTCAAACGTCAACTTCAAAGCATTTTTTTATTTTTTAAACCACAAAAAATTAATTAAAAAATCGCTTATCTACTCCGCACTCACCGCAAATGACCCCAACTCGCATCCTGCTTGCGTACTGCATCCTGCATCCTTTTACAACAACAAAACGTTATTTCTTGGTCATTCGTTGAAATGTAATCGCTGCGCATATTAAGTGTTCTGCGCTCAATTGAAGCAGTGGCGGCAGCAGCAGCAGCCAACATCTTTTCGCGTAAATTGCAAGGACCCTCACATCACAGCCTGCCGCATAACAAATATTTAAACTTTGCCCACATTCCAGGAAAAAAAAGTCCCCCGCATCAAACCAACGCAACGGCATTCATGAAAACAACAACAATTTGGCTGCAGGCCGCCGCGTTGACCCACAACACAACCACCAAACATGTCTCCTGCCACGCGCTCAGCCAACTTCCGTTTCCGTTTGATTTTTAATTTTTCCATTTTTACGCCCATTTTGCTGTAAATAAACGGTTTTTTTCGAGAACAAATTTGTGCTAAAAAATGAGAAAGTGTAAAAAATGGAAAAAAAAAAATAAAGAAAAAGTTGAAAATAGTAGCCGCTGGTAAAACGCTTAACAGGAAACCGCTGAAAACCCGCGCTCATTCGTCTGTCGCTTACGTTGCCGTTCAACCATAAAAAACCAACCCACTCCATCGAAAGTCGTAAATTACCTCAAAGCAAAAAAGTAGCAAAAATGTGGAAAAAATTGGTAAAAAGTTTGATTTCGAAAAAATAAAAAAAGTTTGGCAAATTTTAGTTTTTTTGTTTATCCTTTTTTTTTTGGTTTCTTTGGCACCGTGCAAAATGGCGCAAATTTGAAATGCATTTCTTTAGATCAGCGCGACCAGTCGCAGCACCGGATATAATTCTACTCTGGCCCAATATCAAATACGCAGCAGCAGAAGTAGATATCCAGGAGTTGAATTTGGAATGGTTGGAAAATAAGATGCGCTGCAGGATGTGCCGAAGTGAATGCAAGTGGCGGCGATAAATTAACGTTATCGCCAAAGGCAATAAATCTGCATAAATTACAAAAAAAAAAATCAAAAAGCACCAAAAACAAAACGAAAACGTTCAACAATAGCCGGAATGATGTATAAAATAAATAAAATTCAAGAATGTGTATTTTGCGGCACCCTGTAATCCTATTGGATATTTCGTTTGAAGAAAATTAGTTTTTCGAACATACGAATGCAATTTCGAAATTGGAATACGAATTTTTGTGAAAATCGTATAAGAATAGAAATACAAAACAGCCCCATTAGGTTACATTAAAAATGATATTTTTAAAAATAAAATTTTTAGTAAAAAAATGAATTTTTAGTGAAATATTTAATTTTTAGTGAAAAATTTAATTTTTAGTGAAAAATTGAATTTTTAGTGAAAAATTGAATTTTTAGTGAAAAATTAAATTTATAGTGAAAAATTGAATTTTTAGTGAAAAATTGAATTTTTAGTGAAAAAATGAATTTTTAGTGAATAATTGAATTTTTAGTGAAAAATTGAATTTTTAGTGAAAAATTGAATTTTTAGTGAAAAATTGAATTTTTAGTGAAAAATTGAATTTTTAGTGAAAAATTGAATTTTTAGTGAAAAATTGAATTTTTAGTGAAAAATTGAATTTTTAGTGAAAAATTGAATTTTTAGTGAAAAATTGAATTTTTAGTGAAAAATTGAATTTTTAGTGAAAAATTGAATTTTTAGTGAAAATTTGAATTTTTAGTGAAAAATTGAATTTTTAGTGAAAAATTGAATTTTTAGTGAAAAATTGAATTTTTAGTGGAAAATTGAATTTTAATTGAAAAATTAAATTTTTAATGAAAATTGAATTTTTAGTGAAAAATTTAATTTTTAGTGAAAAATTGAATTTTTAGTGAAAAATTGAATTTTTAGTGAAAAATTGAATTTTTAGTGAAAAATTTAATTTTTAGTGAAAAATTTAATTTTTAGTGAAAAATTTAATTTTTAGTGAAAATTTTAATTTTTGGTGAGAAATTGAATTTCTAGTGAAAAATTGAATTTCTAGTGAAAAATTGAATTTTAATTGAAAAATTGAATTTTTAATGAAAACTTAAAATTTTAATGAAAAGTTTAATTTTATTGAGAAAATTAATTTTTAAGTGAAAAATGGAATTTTTAATGAAAATTTTAATTTTTAGTGAAAATTTTAATTTTTAGTGAAAACTTAAATTTTTAGTAAACATTTTAATTTTTAGTAAACATTTTAATTTTTAGTGAAAAATTTTATTTTTGTGTAAAATTGAATTTTTAGTAATTTCAAGTGAAAATTTAATTTTTTTTAGTGTATAATTGAATTTTTAGTGATATTTTAATTTTTGGTGAAAATTGATTTATTTAGTGAAAAATTTAATTAAATTTAATAATAGGCGATATAATAAATTTAAATTAATTTTCCACAAAATTAAATTTTATTGCAATAAATTAGTAAAAATATTGGAAAACATAACTTGAACAAATTCCACATAAGTTCAACAACTATATATACTAAGCCGTAACACAGCCAACCCGTTGCCAACCCTTCGAAAACTTATCACATATGAGCTGATAACCCGTTTCGATTAAGTTTCTCTATACGAGAGCCCATTAAAATCTGAATTCGAATCCTCATTTACGGCGTAACGCAATTAAAACAAAAATAATGGCCGCCTTAATTATCGCTCGAAAACCCTTTCGACGTTTGTTTTAAATTTATCTACTATATATATTTATATTAGTGATTTTAATTATTTTTCGGCACATTTAAATTTTATGCCCAGGCAAACATGAGCTGCCTGAGTTGGGTTTCATTGGGAGATTTATGCACACATGTGTTCATTCGTGTTCGTTGGCGCATCAAAAATCAATTAATTGCAATAATTTTGATATTAAAAACATTAAATTCGAGCCATGGCGACAATGAGCCAAAGTTAACAAAATTTATAGATTTGGGACTTGAACAAAAGGAGTAGAATCTCTCCAGAGCAGCGGATAAAAGGAAGTGAAGTTGAAAAGGCATTTGATGTTTTTGGTATGGGTAGGAGTGAGCATTTGTCGCATGTGGCTGTTAATAGTGAAAAATAGCTTTAATTACTGGGTGTTTGAAATTTATGTTTTGCTTTTGTAAATTGTGCAAAGGAAAATTTAAATGAAAGCTTTTTCTAAAATTTACTTTCGATCGAAATTCAAATATTGGTATTAAAAATGTATTCGTTTCTTGTAATATTTGTAATACTTATGAAATAAATTAGTTAATGAAAACAAACAAAAGAGGTATTGGGAATCAAAACTGGATGAGTCCAGCTTTTACATTTGAGAAAAAAAAACGAAAAACGAATATTAAGAAAATGGTAATTAGAATGTTAAATAGGATTCCGTAAACAATCAATTTAAAATTGTTTACAACATATTTCCAAAATCAAGGTTTTAGGTATGAAATCTGTTAGTTTTGATCCTAGTTTTGATCCTACTTATATAGCCTTTTTTTGCCAATTTTGATGGACACTTTTATGTTTTTAATGAATATCAATATGGAAATATGAGTTATTATACAAATAAAAATACAGTCAAAATAAAAAGTCTGTAACAGTAGCAAAAAGGTTGCCAATGTAGCATCAATGTTTGCTGAAAGGAGGAAAGCGCCGGATTTTGCTGAAACAGATTGCAAATGACAGATTGTTGTCTCAGTTAACTTTTTGTTTGCTATTAGCAGACAATTTTGTTTTTAAATATTTTTTTTTGCTGTTAACTCCAATTCATAAAGAAAGAATAAAAATATATAAATTTTTTTGTATTTTAATATTTTTTATTTCTGATATACTTTTTTTATATTATTTTTTTTTATTATATTTATTTTCTTTATCTTATTTTTTTATTTTACCTTTATTTCACTATTTCACTCTTACATGCGTGCATTATTATTACGAAGAAATATCTCTTTTAAATAAACTTGTTGACACGTGTTCTTTTTGCGTTGAATACAGCAACAATTTTGCGTGTTCTTTTTGGTTTTTAATAATCAATAAATTAACTTCTGAAAAACCAGTTGAATAAAGTTTGTTTACTTTTTTGACAACTAAGTAATTTGCTTTCTTGATATCCAGATGACAAATTCTTGAATTTTAGTAGTATTTTATTGATATTAGTCAAATTCTACTATTTTTCTTTCTAACCGAATTCTTCTCGAGTTTTAGAGTTTTATTTCCCTCCGTGTAGCTGCAGCGTCTCGTGACTATGACGCCATCTAGTGCAGGTTAGCTACACTAGCAATATGCACACCAGTGACACTAGCACGATCTTGATCACTAGCAGAACTAAGATTCCCAACAAACAGTTCGCTATTGCAAATAAAAGTATGCTGTAAATGAAATTTAAAGTTTACTAAAATGTAGCATTCACAGTTTGCTATTAATAGCAGACTTTTTATTTTGAGTGTACATGCTACGACATAGAAAAATATGCATTATGGATATGTTAACAAAGTGTACTTGGTGACATTTCGTTCTACAACGAAGATTTGTAAAACTTCTTTAACAGATTTTTGGAAAATTAGTTACGTCAGGGATTGCATTTTTTTTATTATATAAAGTGTCTAAAAGGACCCTTAAAGTTCGATAGCTATTTTCTTAAAAACGTTACGTAATAGAAAAAAAAACTGAGTAGCAATAAAAATAATCATCCGCGGATTATATAGAATTGATATGTGAAATGTTCATGGCAATATTTTTATCTCTTTTTGTTGAGTGGTGTGTAATCATTATTACGAAATGAAAAGAGACGTACGATTCGAATTTCCAGATAAGTTTTTGTTTTACTAGTTTTGAGTTTTTTTTTTGTTATTTTCTTATTCATTGCTCTTATATATTTGGTACTCAAAATTCCGGACTGGACAAATTTCAGTAAGCTTTAAAAATATCATTTAGAATAACTAGGTAATCAATCAAGTTTACATTTTTGAAAAAAACGAGGACATACTGCTTAAGAAACAGAAAAGAAAAATGATGTTAGTTTAATATGATACACACAGGAAAAACTATGTTTTGCAGCAAACATATTATGTTACACTTTACATGAATTTCCAGGATTTTAAAATAAATATGTTAATATCAAATGATTACAATAAGTCATGTAATGAATACCAAAATAATTTTAAAAATTGGAATCAGAAGTAAAATCAAGTTATACACATCAAATTTACGATTGCAAATATATTATGTTTGCTGCAAACGGGACAATAGGACACCCTTTACACAAATCAAAACTTTTCCGTTATTTTATATTCAATCATTATTGTTAAAGTTTCGAAATATACAGGGTGGTCCGCTTTGGCGAGCAAATATTTTAGGGACTGACTAGCTGGACCCGTACACGACTCGTGCAAAGATTTTGTGAATGTAATGTATGGAGCAATTTTATTAATATAAATATCATTTTTATTATTAATATTAGGGACCCGTGCTTCGCTGTGGACGTTTTTTTATTGGTTCTATAAATGTAGTAACCAAAACCAAACTAATTCGCCGCTAAAACCACTTTTCTCATATACAATTCTTTCTCAGACTGTGCTTTCCCGTAGAATTCTTCCCAGTAGAATTCTTTCCAGTAGAATTCTTATCTGTAGAGCTTTTCTCAGTAAAAATTTAATTGTGGTTAGTTTTAGTGAGGTGAGTTTTAGTGTGGTGAGTTTTAGAGTGGTGAATTTTAGTGTGGTGAGTTTAAGTGTAGTGAATTTTATAGTTGTGTGTTTTAATGTGTTCAATTTAAGTGTGGCGAATTTTAGTCTGGTCAGTTTAAGTAGGTGAATTTGGGTGTGGTGAATTTTAGTGTGGTGAGTTTTATTGTGGTGAATTTTAGTGTGATGAGTTTTAGTGCGGTGAATTTTAGTGTGGTTGATTTTGTTTTTGTTTTCTATCCTTTTTTTATTTTCTGTTGTTTTTGAGTTATTGCTTAAGTTTTGTGCTTTTACTTTTGTTTTTGTGTTTGATTTATGCTTTTGATTTTGTGTTTTTGCTTTTATTTTTTTATTTGTTGTATTTGAGTTTTTTGTTTCATGTTCGTAGCTGGTGAAAGTGCCGAGTTTTATCGTTTTGAAAGTTTAGGTTGTATGGGAGGTGCCACGCCCCTTTGTTCAATCCCGCCAATATATAGCCTATGACATCCTCCGGACTCTATAGTATCCTGGTGCAAAATGTCCGTTAAATCGGTTCAGCGGTTTAGTCGTGATGCTGGAACAAACAGACAGACAGACAGTTAGACAAACAGACCGACAGACTGACAGACGGACCAAGAGTTTTATATATATAGATTCCTTGGTTCATTTCATGAAAAAAATTGTTTCAGAGTCAGGTTCTATTTGGAACACCCAATGATATACAGGTTGTTTTCAAAATTGCCTTTACAAAATTTGATACAACCGTATACTTAATTGTAACTTCTACAATTTATAGACCAGAGCAAAAATATTACATTCATCTTAATGATAATCGATTATAGTTTCTAGTAAAAATTTAATATTGTCATTTTAAATGATGCGCTATGAGATTTTTCTTATCAAATTAAAAAAATAAATATTTTATTACAACTTTTATTTATATAACTCCGTTTTTCTCGCAATGTTTATCTATTATTTTTTTTTTTTTAATATTTGAATGTATCATAGTGTAATAAACAATTTTTTCAGACACTATTTTTATCTCGCACTTACCGTTTTCCTTGCGGAGCACTCCTTGTAGTGCACTCGAAATTTTCAAATTCCTCAAAATACCATTTTATTATAAAAACAATATTTAGTTTTTAAAGAATTCTTTTTTATGTATTTATTTTACAAAATTTTCATTCAGAATAGTTGTTAAAAAGTGTTTTCCGTTAGCCTGTATACAAATCAAAATTTATTTGTATTTTTTACAAAATACATTGCCGGATGTTCTAAAAGATGTCTCGATTGAGCAAAAGTGGGCACCTACACACCAACAAGTTGGCGTTTCTAGAAGATGTCCCGATGGAGCAAAAGTGGGCACCTACTCACCAACAAGTTGGCGCTTCGGGTAACTATGGTCGAAATTTAAAAGATTGGTTAAATGTAAATCGCACCAATCGTCCAATTGGAATGTCCAACAAGATAACGATTCTTGATTTTCCTTCATGGTTCCCCAAGGAAAACGGTAAGTGCGAAATAAAAATAGTGTATGAAGAAATTGTTTATTACACTATGATACATTCAAATATTAAAAAAAGATAAATAAAATAATAGATAAAAATTTCGAGAAAAACTGAGTTTTATAAAAAAAGTTGTAATAAAATATTTTTTTTTTACTTTGATGAGAAAAATCTCCTAGCGCACAAATAAAATGACAATATTAAATTTTTACTAGAAACAATAATCGATTATCTTTAAGATGAATGTAATATTTTTGCTCTGGGCTTTACATTGTAGATGTTATAATTAAGTAAACGGTTGTATCAATTTTTGTAAAGTAAATTTTGAAAACACTCTGTATATCATTGGGTGTTCGAAATAGAACCTAACTCTAGAACAATTTTTTTCATGAAATGAACCAAATAATCAGTCCCTAAAATATTTGCATCCCAAAGCGGATCACCCTGTATATTCAGGTTGTCTGAAAAAAACAGTATTTCAAATTTTTTGGCCGTGGTTGACATTTTTCTGGAAATGCCCATATCAGATCAGTTGAGGTATCGTTTGAACGGTATTAAGATGATGACAAATATGACATATGAATTGATTTTTGTTTAAAAATGTTAAAGGGCATCATCACATTATATCTCAATATTTATGAATAATCGAAAATTTTGATACTGAAATCTCTGAACGGAAAAATGTACAGTAAAAACATACTGATCGACTTTTAAATTCATTAAAAATAATACAAAATTCAGAATATTTCATTTAAAATTAAAAAAAAAATAATTCAATATTTCATTTATAACTTCGTATTAAATAATGAATGTTCATTGAAAGATTAAAGATGAAACAATTTTCATTAAAAAGTCAATGGCTATTCCAGGTAATTTTATGAATATGTTTTGGAAAAAATCTCATTAGTAGAACTTATACTAGCGACATTATCAGGAACTTATAATATCACAACCCCATTAGTAAAATATACAACATGAGCAGGCCATGATCATTTCTACTCAAATCTGATATATTTCTTATATGGACAACATATATTTTTTACAGATTCTACAGAAAGGGTTCTAATTTTAAGTAAATTTAACATTTTTGGTTTTTGGTTTTGGGAATGATTGATATGTAAAGCAGTTAATACAGTTCCACAACCACTTCTTCGGAACCGAAGGTTTTCCAGCGAAATATAAAACCTTGGAGCACAATTTAAATGGAAAACAAACAAAACAATCAAAATTCAATCAAATTGCAACCTCTTTTTTTTAAATGCGATGTTTTTGTATATATAGCCTGTGTAACAACAGCAATATTAACGCCATAATAAGCAATCAAAATTGAGGCGAACCGTGGTGTGTGCGACCGAAATTATATTTGCAGCAACAACAACAACTACAACACAAATATTGATGGCATAATTCCCAGCAATTTCACACACAAACGCCTAGCAAAAGGATGCGCCAGGATACGGCAGGATATGCGCCACAAACATTCACATGCATCGAATGCACAGCAAACACATGCGATGTGTCAGTCAATTATTAACTGTGCGCAAAATGCATTTTCCGCTGTTTCTGAGGACGTTGCCGATGCCGATGCTGCTGTTGATGAAGAGGATGATGATGAGGACGATGATGAGGACGATGACGATGACGACGACGATGTTGATGTTGATGGCAACTGACATAATGGGCAAAAATGTTTACGTGGCAACGCCGGCAGCAATAATTTCACCGAAATGCTGTTCAATTATTTGCAGCCGCAAACAGTGGCGGCAACAAATACACCTTCGCTTCTGATCCTTGATGGACGCGACGCGCCAACTGCTCCGATTCATGTGCAATGCGATTCGTTATCATGACACGGCGCTGCGTCCACCACAACATGCAGCCAACCAAATGTAAACATAAATCAATTAAATTTCGAAGCGGCAAAATTACAACCGCAGGCGATTTTAATTACTGCACAGCGTTGCCAGATATAGTCACTCATACGATATGCTGCAGCAGCACATCCAGCATGCAACGGACGAAATCATTATGTCCTATAAAAGCCCTAAAAAACTTTTTGACTTAAAAATATTAAAAAAAAATCATTTTGCATTGATTTTCTAATAACCATAAAATACGTTATTGTCACGTGTTGGCAATAATTCAGTGTTTTTTCGGTAATATGCGGTTTTCTTTTAAATTTTAAACATCTACATTCTGTGGTTTTTTCGCTTTTTTAATCTTGGTCGCTTGCACCGGCTTAAATAACATCCCCTGATTTTTTTTTCTAATTTACCGTAGCTTCAGTTAGTTCTCAACTTCGAAAAATATAGCATGAAATATAAAACATTTAGCATTTCTCATAAATATTACGGTTCTATAATATGAAAGGAAAACTGAAAATTATAATGATTTCATTACTAGAATTTGGAGCAACCTAATCATAATTGGTTATAATCTATTAATGAAACTAATTTGATTATGCATTTTTATTTTTATTTCGTATTGGAATTTTATACGTTGTAATTTTTCCGAACTTTTGAAATAGATCCTTACAATAAGAATCTTTTATATTCTTATTAGAATGAAATACAATTCAAATGAGATTCCTTTAAGACTTTTCTAGTAGATTAGGAAAACATGATATTATTCGGAAAAACATGATATTGTCCATGTTATTCAAATAACTGATCGGGTTATGACAAGTTAAAAAAGTTCTCAATTTAAAAATAAAAATCTTTTATATGACATTCTTATAAGAATGATAAACAGATTTCTTGTTAGATGGATTTACATTAAAGAAACCTAATAAGAGTATGCTGAACCAATTCTGCACAATTAAATTTTTTGTTAAAAATTCAAATTTTCACTAAAAATTAAATTTTCACTAAAAAATCAAATTTTCACTAAAAAATCAAATTTTCACTAAAATTAAAATTTTACTAATACTAAAATTTTTCACTAAAAAATTAAAAAGATCACTAAAATTTAAAATTTTAACTAAAAATAAAATTTATCAGTAAAAAAAATTCCATTTTTCACTAATAATTTAATTTATCAATAAATATACAAATTTTCTAAAAAAATTCAAATTTCCTATAAAAATTCAAATTTCTATAAAAATACAAATTTCCTATAAAATCAAATATTCTATAAAAAATTCAATTTTTCATTAAAAAATCAATTTTTTACTAAAAATTCAATTATTCACTAAAATTCCAATTTTACCTTTAAAAATAAATTTTTCGCTAAAAATTCAATTTTTCACTAAAAATTCAAATTTTCACTAAAAATTCAAATTTTCGCTAAAAATTCAAATTTTCACTAAAAATTCAAATTTTCACTAAAAATTCAAATTTTCACTAAAAAATTCAATTTTTCACTAAAAATTCAATTTTTCACTAAAAATTCAATTTTTCACTAAAAATTCAATTTTTCACTAAAAATTCAATTTTTCACTAAAAATTCAATTTTTTACTAAAAATTCAAATTTTCACTAAAAATTCAAATTTTCACTAAAAATTCAATTTTTCACTAAAAATTCAATTTTTCACTAAAAATTCAATTTTTTACTAAAAATTCAAATTTTCACTAAAAATTCAAATTTTCACTAAAAATTCAAATTTTCACTAAAAATTCAAATTTTCACTAAAAATTCAAATTTTCACTAAAAATTCAAATTTTCACTAAAAATTCAAATTTTCACTAAAAATTCAATTTTTCACTAAAAATTCAATTTTTCACTAAAAATTCAATTTTTCACTAAAAATTCAATTTTTCACTAAAAATTCAATTTTTCACTAAAAATTCAATTTTTCACTAAAAATTCAATTTTTCACTAAAAATTCAATTTTTCACTAAAAATTCAATTTTTCACTAAAAAATTCAATTTTTCACTAAAAATTCAATTTTTCACTAAAAATTCAATTTTTCACTAAAAATTCAATTTTTCACTAAAAATTCAATTTTTTACTAAAAATTCAAATTTTCACTAAAAATTCAAATTTTCACTAAAAATTCAAATTTTCACTAAAAATTCAATTTTTCTATAAAAGTTCAAATTTTCTATAAAAATTCAATTTTTCACTAAAAATTCAATTTTTCACTAAAAATTAAATTTTTCACTAAAAATTCAATTTTTCACTAAAAATTCAATTTTTCACTAAAAATTCTATTTTTCACTAAAAATTAAATTTTTCACTAAAAATTAAATTTTTCACTAAAAATTAAATTTTTCACTAAAAATTAAATTTTTCACTAAAAATTCAATTTTTCACTAAAAATTAAATTTTTCACTAAAAATTCAATTTTTCACTAAAAATTAAAATATTCACTAAAAATTCAATTTTTCACTAAAAATTCAATTTTTCACTAAAAATTCAATTTTTCACTAAAAATTCAATTTTTCACTAAAAATTCAATTTTTCACTAAAAATTCAATTTTTCACTAAAAATTCAATTTTTCACTAAAAATTCAATTTTTCACTAAAAATTCAATTTTTCACTAAAAATTCAATTTTTTACTAAAAATTCAAATTTTCACTAAAAATTCAAATTTTCACTAAAAATTAAATTTTTCTATAAAAGTTCAAATTTTCTATAAAAATTTAAATTTTCTATAAAAATTCAATTTTTCACTAAAAATTCAATTTTTCACTAAAAATTCAATTTTTCACTAAAAATTCAATTTTTCACTAAAAATTCAATTTTTCACTAAAAATTCAATTTTTCACTAAAAATTCAATTTTTCACTAAAAATTCAATTTTTTACTAAAAATTCAAATTTTCACTAAAAATTCAATTTTTCACTAAAAATTCAATTTTTCACTAAAAATTCAATTTTTCACTAAAAATCCAATTTTTCACTAAAGATTCAATTTTTCACTAAAAATTCAATTTTTCACTAAAAATTAAATTTTTCACTAAAAATTAAATTTTTCACTAAAAATTAAATTTTTCACTAAAAATTCAATTTTTCACTAAAAATTCAATTTTTCACTAAAAATTCAATTTTTCACTAAAAATTCAATTTTTCACTAAAAATTCAATTTTTCACTTAAAATTCAATTTTTCACTAAAAATTCAATTTTTCACTAAAAATTCAATTTTTCACTAAAAATTCAATTTTTCACTCAAAATTCAATTTTTTACTAAAAATTCAATTTTTCACTAAAAATTCAATTTTTCACTAAAAATTCAATTTTTCACTAAAAATTCAATTTTTCACTTAAATAAAATTTTACACTAAAAATTCAATTTACACTAAAAATTCAATTTTTCACTTAAAATTAAATTTTTACTAAAAAAGTTAATTTTTCACTAAAATTTAAAATTTTCACTAAAAATTCAATTATCACTAAAATTTATTAAAGTTTTACTAAAAATTCAATTTTACACTTAAAATTAAATTTTTCACTAAAAATTAAATTTTTCCCTAAAAATTAAATTTTTCACTAAAAATAACATTTTACACTAAAAATTTTATTGTTCACTTAAAATTCAATTTTTCACTAAAATTCATTTTATTTAATAAATATTAAGTTTTTTAATAATATTGAATTTTTCACTATCATAATTTTTAAATTTCCCTTCCACTATTTCATACATCATGCACCTGCGCTGGACTTTCTTGGCACTGTCGAACACTTGTCAACTCCCACATATTGATTCTGAATATATCGAATACCCGCCCGATTGGTTATTGAGCCGATATCCTGTCACCTATAGACGACAATCAATGCTGCTGCAGCGTAGGGTGTTACAGCATAGCGCACGCGTATTGCGCTGCTCCTGGTAGGGAGTAATTTTATTTTATTACAACCTGCATTTTACAGCAGAACCAAGACCATTTTACACCCATAACATTTTTGCATATCACAAGGACTTTTAATCAAGCTTACAAAAAACCATTCACGTAGAAAGCGCATACATCACACGGTTTTGCTAGAAACAACAACGGCTGCAAGAAGGAGAAAGCAGAAAAAAAAGTTGTGATAAAAAACCAAACTTTGACATTTCTGGAAATGAATGAATGTTAAAAGTAAACCGGGCAAACGTTGAAATTGTTCGCCATTTTTATGTGCATTTTTTTTTTTTGTTCATTTGCTTCGATTTTTTTGGTTTTCTTTTTCTATTTTTTTGTGCTCTGTCGATTTTATAGTACATAGTAGAAATGCTTAAAAAGCCAAGTTGCTTGCAGCACTAGTGCAACGTCGAGTTATCCACCCACTTGCATCTATAACTCGTTGGAAAAAGTAAAAAAAAAACATAAAAACGGTTTCGAAAAAATTACTTGTTGGCTGGCTCTGTGTGTAGACGTTATTGAAGTGGTAGGGTTAGTTAAAGCATCCTATTTTCGGTTGACTTTATGGTACATATTCTTTCGTTTCACCTATCTTTCGTTCAATTTTTATTATGCTTTCATTTTGAATTTCTATAAAGTCTAGAGGGTTTTTTGTGGAATTTTATATCGTTCTGCACATCAAAACAGAATTTGAAATTTTTACAATTTCGCTTTTTTTTAGCAATTTACTGCTAAAACTGATCCAGTGTAACAAGATAAATGAAGGTGTTGTAAAGAATTCGTTGTCTACTTGGATATTGTGTGATAACCAGCAAAATTTAAATGGATTTGAATTGGCTTTTAAGAAACAGATTCACTTAGTTATTTAAAAAGTTACTTTTTTCTTCATAATGCAGAGAAAACAAAAATTATTCTGCCTATTAAGAATAATAGCACTTAGCTATTTTTTGATACCTAAGAACATAATCTCTGCATATCAAGCATAATTGCTCTTAGTTACATAAGAACATAACGACAGACAGGCACACTAACAAACAGATGGCGATGACAAACGGACAACTCATAACAAAGCACATTGGCAAATATTACAGACAAAGCAAAATCGATGAAAACATTAACAGATACATTAACAAGTGTGCTTTGCTTTAATACAGAAACAATTTTGCGTGTTCTATTTAAAAAGTAAATAAGAACAATTATTCTTCATAATGCAGAGAAAACAAAAATTATTCTGCATTTCAAGAATAATTACACTTAGCTATTTTTTGATACCTAAGAACATAATCTCTACATATCAAGCATAATTGCTCTTAGTTACTTTCAACATAACGACAAACAGGCACACCAACAAACAGATGGAGTTGACAGACGGACAACGCATAAGCACATTGATGAATATTACAGATATATGAACAAGTGTTCTTTGCTTCAAATACAGCAACAATTTTGCGTGTTCTTTTTGGTTTTTGATAGTCAAATCTCAAAATCCAGAAGAATTAATCTTTTTTACTTTTTTTGAAAACTAAGTAATTTGCTTTCTTGATATTTAGATGATAAATTCTCGAATTTTAGTGGCATTTTATTGATATTTGTGAAATTCTGCTATTTTTCATTCTAGCCGAATTGATTTCCAGTTTTAGAAGTTTAATTCGCTCCAGTGTTTAGTTTATTAATGAAACCTGGATATGTTTATATATCGGGTTTTTCAATAAGAGCGCTACAAAAGTTTTTTTCAAGCCGCTCTTTTGACATTTCTCTTTAGTAAGGTTTGCCATTTCATGATGGAAAGATATACGAGCCAACAACGAGACGAAATTATTAAAATTTACTACCGAAATTCGAATTCGTATATCTTTCCATTATGAAATGGCAAACCTTACTGAAGAGAAATGTACAAAGAGCGGCAAGAAATATGGCGTCGTTTGCTGTTCCTGTCGCTCTACTTTTGTAGCGTCCCTGTTGAAAAACCCTTTAGGAAGTTGAGACGAAATTTTTTTTGAGAACCAGACAATGGTTTCCTTCTAGAAATTAAGATACCATAAAAAAAAATAGAAAACCTCTTTAAAAAATCTTCGCCACACTGTAACTGCGAAGCATCGCTAATTTTTGACGTTGCCAAGCATTTGTAAAAACGTCAAAAAGTGGAAAAATACCATAAAAAATCCGACAGACATATACAAGGTAAACAAAATGGCGAAAAATGGCTGCTCGTTACTCGTATGTGAAAAATTTCGCTCGTTTTGCAGTTTTTTAATTGACCAACAAATTTATTTGATTCGTTAGTGCAGTTTGTCGGGGTTTTTCTGTTTTTTGACATAAGTTGAGTGCCTTGATTACATGCTCAAAACGTTACATAGTTGGTGCAAATTTAAATTTTATTTAAAATTTAAAATTATTAATAATGTTTAGTGCTTGACCAGACCATGCCATTAATATATACTCCGTCATATATTTTTCCCACTATATAATTTCAACCTGAATGCATAAATAGTTTCAATTTAATATTCATATTGACAGTTAATAATGGAGTCACATTCAGAGTCACTAGTTAGTGTTCGCAAAAAGGACAACAGCTTATAAAGGACATTCGAGGGACAGCATGTAATTGGTATGACTTTGTATTCATGTCACATGCAGCCTCAGCCTCCTTTCATTACGTCTCTTTCCTGCAGCACTCCCCAGGCACAAATGCTCATTTTTCAAATTCCGCATATGGGTGGCAACGCTGTGCTAACCCACGACAGTTGACCGCAAGGATAGATATGCTAAACAAACAAAAACCACAAATACAAAAGGCATTGAATGCTGGCATTGAAATGATGACTCGTGCGTCAAATATAAATAAATTGTATAATGAATTCAAATACAACAATAACTGGAATGGAACTGAAATAAATGATGCAATCGAGACTGGACATATGGTGTAGCGGGTGTTGCTATTTTGAGGAATACTTAATTCTCAATGCGCGTTTTACAATAAAAATATTTATGAAGAAATTTTGAATTTAAAGAGAAATTATTAGTTATTTTTATTAAAAAAATCATTTTTTTTGTAAATTACTTTTTTGTAAATTACAATTTTTAGTGAAAATTATAATTTTTGGTGAAAATTTAATTTTTTGTGAAAAATTGAATTTTTAGTGAAAAATTGAATTTTTAGTGAAAAATTGAATTTTTAATGAAAATTTGAATTTTTAGTGAAAAATTTAATTTTTGATGAAAAATTAAATTTTAATTGAATATTTAGTGTTTAATATAATTTTAATGAATAAATAAATTTTTCGTGAAAAATTGAATTTTTAGTGAAAATTTGAATTTTTTTGTAAATTACAATTTTTAGTGAAAATTTTAATTTTTGGTGAAAATTTAATTTTTTGTGAAAAATTGAATTTTTAGTGAAAAATTTAATTTGTAATGAAAAATTAAATTTTAATTGAATATTTAGTGTTTAATAAAATTTTAATGAATAAATAAATTTTTCATGAAAAATTGAATTTATAGTGAAAAATTGAATTGTTAGTGAAAAATTGAATTGTTAGTGAAAAATTGAATTTTTAGTGAAAAATTGAATTTTTAGTGAAAAATTGAATTTTTAGTGAAAAATTGAATTTTTAGTGAAAATTTGAATTTTTAGTGAAAATTTGAATTTATAGTGAAAAATTTGAATTTTTAGTGAAAATTTGAATTTATAGTGAAAAATTGAATTTTTAGTGAAAAACTGAGTTTTTAGTGAAAAACTGAATTTTTAGTGAAAAATTGAATTTTTAGTGAAAAATTGAATTTTTAGTGAACAATTGAATTTTTAGTGAAATTTTGAATTTTTAGTGAAATTTTGAATTTTTAATGAAAAATTAAATTTTAATTGAATATTTAGTGTTTAATAAAATTTTAATGAATAAATAAATTTTTCGTGAAAAATTGAATTTTTAGTGAAAAATTGAATTTTTAGTGAAAATTTGAATTTTTAGTGAAAAATTGAATTTTTAGTGAAATTTTGAATTTTTAGTGAAAAATTGAATTTTTAGTGAAAATTGAATTTTTAGTGAAAATACTGAATTTTTAGTGAAAATTTGAATTTTTAGTGAAAAATTGAATTTTTAGTGAAAAATTGAATTTTTAGTGAAAAATTGAATTTTTAGTGAAAAATTGAATTTTTAGTGAAAATTTGAATTTTTAGTGAAAATTTGAATTTTTAGTGAAAAATTGAATTTTTAGTGAAAAATTGAATTTTTAGTGAAAATACTGAATTTTTGGAGAGAAGCACTTTAAAGTCCCCTTTCGAAAATTTGAAAATATTATGAAATTATGCAAATTGGTACAAGCAAAAAAATAAATACTTCATATTGACAAATCGTCTATCATTACTTGCAATCAGCAACTACTTTCAACTGCTTTCAATCAACTCATCAAAATTCTATTGATAAACTTGCGATTAGTTACAATTGATATATCAAACACACACAAAAACCCACGAGACATTTTCGCATTTATGCAAATCAAAATCGCACAAAAAGAGCTTTACCGTGAAATCATATAGACTGCGCCGAACAGAGGGTTGTCAGTCAATACGCAAACAAATCACTTTGACAAACCGCAAATTATGTCGAACAACAACCGCCAAAAAAAAAACAAAATCAATGACATTATCAAATGCCAAACGTCACATGGATGGAGGAAGTCTTAACAAATCAGTGCGGGCTATCATTAATTTTCAATATTATTCATTTTGCATATTAAATAACCGCACAGTTGAAGCAATTTTTCAATTCATTGATGTGGAAATACATATTTTTTTTAGCTATACAAGAAATTGAAAATTAATCTGCGAGTTTGACAGCTTGAGCTAATATAGAACAAACAGCGAAACAAAGAAAAATAAAATCTAAATAAGGATATTCGTTTAATAACAACGTTAGCCTCCAAGGAGGTCTCCTCAGTTGCTAACAAGAAGACTCCCACTGTCTTAACAAGTACTCCTTATCCTACTCTTACTCAATACAGGAGGAACAAAAAAAAAACATTCTTAGATAAATCTGTCATTTTTACTTAATTTTCTGTGGGGGCCACATGGTGGCGCATTGTAGACCGTGATGCAAAAGGTCGATAAGTTCGGTGAAGTGTAAAGTGTGGTGGTAGGACGAGGACGAGGATACAGTGGCAAACCTATTGATAAGATCGCGACTTAAGTATTTGTTATTCGGTTGCCACTTGACTTTGGCAGATGATGACGACGAGGACGACGACTAAGGCGGCTGCTGCGGCTGATTCCCAATTGACATGAGTGCCGCAGTCAGGACGCAGAAGTCGTTCGAAGTCTCTGCATTTACCCAAGGGTGGAATGAGCAGAGTTTGCTATATCGAGTACCACAAATATTGCTGCTCTTATAAGGCTGGTGCTTGTAAATTTCTTGAAGTGGTCTGATTTTATTTAATGTTGCCAATATTTGTTTTTTTTTTTTGATATTTTCTATAGACTAGTCACATTTATTTGTTAATTAGTGGTCAAATTTTCATAATTTCATAATATTTTTTAGAATTTAAATTTCGCTAAATATATAAAATTAATTTAAAGTAATTTATATAATGGGTCTATAGAAAACTGTTATTTGGTAATTTGGCACAGAGAATCGGAAGTATGTCTTGAAATGGGATTAATTACAGTATTTAACAATACGAGAGAACAATATTCCATTAAACGTCGCACAGTGGGGCTGGATGTACCAAAAGTTGGCGAAAACCTCAAATTGTGTTATTTCTCGAAAAACAAATGGTCAATGCATTTCTTGATACCCTTTATCAGTTGCTCAAATTTCATTGAAATCGAAGAAGGTGAGTTCCAGTTGAGTGTC
This sequence comes from Dryomyza anilis, assembly GCA_951804985.1. NCBI lineage: Eukaryota > Metazoa > Arthropoda > Insecta > Diptera > Dryomyzidae > Dryomyza > Dryomyza anilis. The sequence goes on along the minus strand of OX638130.1, from coordinate 3,552,906 downwards.
TACGGAGAACTAGACCAATACTACATGGATAGAAAAGATTGGTTTGAATATGTTTGAATGTAATTAAAAAGTAATACGAAATATAATCGAGTGTATTCTTGCAACATTGTTCTTGTATACGAAGTTGGCACTCGTTGAGCACTCGAGGATCGGAATTTTCTGCGTACGTGTCTTTTGTTGTTCGTTGAGAAAACGTGTTCCGTCGGTAATAATTTTGTTATTTGTAAATACATGTATTATTTTTGTTCACGTGTAAACATTATTATATTGTCCAGCAGAATCTGTCTAATTTACCATAAATATGTTACAATACCAACATAAAATTTTAATTGCATTTGAATAAACTATTTCTTGGCAATTTACTTGGTTTCGAAACACAGAAACACAGAAAATGCTAATCAAATCTAAATACAACGTATGTTCACAATGCTCGTCTTAATTCGATAATTTATCGACTGACGAAGTTGGCAACGTTGTGCAGCACGCCATCTTTTGCCATCGTTTGAACATATTGATGTTTAAAAACAAACAAAAAATAAATTGGATTTAAATAAGTGTATTCTTGCAACATTCTTCTTGTATACGAAATTGGCACTCGTTGAGCATTGATCGATGATCGGCATTTTCTGCGTACGTGTCTTTTGTTGTTCGTTGAGAAAACGTGTTCACGTCGGTAATAATTTTGTTATTTGGAAATTAAATAAATATATAAATTGTGATACAAAAAGTACAAATAGTAACAGAGTATAATATAGTGCAGTACATAATTTCTGAAACTAATGTGAAAAAAACTACAAATAAAAATCTGTGTTTTGATTTTCAAACAGAATTTGGCATGTTTTTTTACAAAAGCCTCCGTGAATACCTTGCATACGCTATGTGCTGTACTGAGATCAACTGTAACTGTACCAAATATAAAGCGAGCCTGGATCGTCTGGTTTAGCGTCTGCTGGTGCAATTGTGCATTCATCGATGCTGTTTTTTTTATACCCAACACTAAGAGTGAAAGGGTATATTCAGTTTGGTACGCCGTTTGTAACACCCAGAAGGAAGCACCTCCGGTATGGAAAAGTATATATATTCTTGATCAGCATGACCTCCTGAGTCGATTTAGCGATGTCCGTCTGTCCGTCTGTCTGTCCGTCTGTCTGTCCGTCTGTCTGTCCGTCTGTCTGTCCGTCTGTCTGTCCGTCTGTCTGTCTGTTGAAATCCCTACTACTTTTAAAATGGAAGAGCTAGATAAATGAAACTTATAACTTAGATTACTAATATACCTACGAAATCGGTCCATTGTGACCTATGATCCGACCACTTATGTTCAAATACCTCATATAAAATGTACATATAAAGATCAATTTTTATGTATACGTGCTTAGGTAAACTTTTTTGGTCAAATATATATTGATATCATGCTCAAATACATGATAATAATGTTTTCCGGCAAAAAGACTTGTGGTTCACAAAAAAAAAATCGAAATTCGGTACACCTACCCATTTGTAAATATGGGTATCAAATGAATGGAAATTCTTCAGCGATTGAATGTTTGTAGTTATTTTCAGGATTCGTATACCCTGGTGACCAATATACCACTTTGAATGGTAACCACACATATGTGTAGGGTATTTAGAGTCGGCTTAGACCGACTATAATTTTGATAATCCTAACTATCATAATTACACCTATTTTAAAATTTCCCATGTGATCTAACCTTCCCAACTGTATTTTTTTGTTTTGGAATATCTACTAAGATCCACAGCACTCAGACAGACTATATCCAATGTACTGTGAAATCTATTCCCTACGATTTTGTGGATAATATCACCACGAGCGCCCAAGCCGGGATTCGAACCCGAGACCTTCAGAATGCAAGTCCAGCGCGCTACCTCTGGACTGCTGCGGCCGGCATCGATGCTGTCACTTGTACTTGCAGTTTTAAATGAATTATTTATTTATGCATTTAAAAATTTGTATATGAATTCAATTATTATAAATTCCCACTGTGGATGTTTAAAGATTTTTAATAAAAATTAATAAAAAAACAACATTTTATTTTTATTTTATTTTCAGCATTTCTTTCCAAAAATATTTAAATATGTTTTTAAGCAAACATACTACTTTTTGAACTGAAACAACTGATATGTTTCACTGGAAACATATTTATATTCAGGTCGTGCAAAATCATGTTTTATTTTGAACATATTTATGTTTCGGTTCAAATACTTATTTTATTTGAATGTAGTAATTATTATGTTTCCATTAGAAAATACTACATTTTAAGGGGCAACATTAAAATGTATCCGGGATATTATAATGTAAGTCAGAGCTCATTACAACACTGTTCAAGTCTCAATACAACCCTGTTTACAAATGATTTATCAGTCAATTATATATTATGTTTACATAAAATTCCAAACATACATGTTAATGCCAGCAAAATTATGTTTGGGAAAGCCCCTTTTTTTTTGAAGCGCATAGTATTCCACCTCTTTACACTGCAGGCTACAAAAAGTTATGTCAAAAAATTAAAAAAAAAATGCGTTTTGATCAGAATATAGCCACACAAAATCCAAATAAAAAGATATTTTAAATACTTTATGCTAATTGATAAATAAAATAAACTAATAAATAAAATTGAAACAAATAATATTTTTCACTAATTTGTAAAGCAATTCAAAACTTTATAATTTTATTTCCCAACATTTTCAAAAATACGCATTCGCCCTTTTGGCATGTTAGTGACGATATGTCATATTGATCCACCTTCCCATTGAACGGTTCTGCAAAAAAATTTACTAAACATTCAAATTTTCATTATTAATTCAAAATTTCACTAAAAATTCAATTATTCACTCAAAATTCAAATTTTCACTATATATTCAAAATTTCACTAAAAATTTCAATTTTTCATTAAATACTTAATTTTTCACTAAAAAAAAATCACTCTTCACTAGATATTCAATTTTTAATTAAAAAATACTTTTTTACAAACAAATTTTTTACTAAAAATCCAATTTTCACTAAAAATTTAAATTTTAATTTTCTCTCATAATTTGAATTTTCACTATAAAATCAATTTTTCACTAAAACATATTTTTTAAAATTTCAAATGTCCACTATAAGTTCAAATTTTCGTTCAAAATTCAAATTTTCAGCTCGCGAGTATTTTCGAGTAGCCCGGGTACCCGGACGTTTGAAAGCCCGGGTAATACCCGGTTAGTTCAAATACACGTAAGACCTAGGTACTAAATGTTCGAGCTACCCGGGTAGTTTGTTCGTTCGTTTCGTTAGTATCACCGTTTGTTCATTTATCAATCCGTCCGTTTCTTAATGTGGGTATTATCCGGGTTTTTAGAACAACCCGGGTAGTTTGGATAACCGGGTAATCGAGATTTCTGATTTAAAGTAACGTCCGTAGATCAGTGTTTAATGCATTGGACAATTCGAAAGGTTACGAGTTCGAACAGTCGCGAAGAGATAATGTTGGCCATATATGGCCAACCCTGAGTAAAACATTGTTTTAAAAAACCTCTAATCCCGCGGCTCGGATTTGACAATGACCCTAGGATGGGCTACTACTTCGTAGGACAGTGTAACATAGTTAGTCCGATCAGAACAGCAGTGTAATTAGGTCTCAAACCTGGTCCTATTCGCAGAAGATGCGATATGCTTCTTTTTTTCTATAAACGTTCTAAACAGCTGTAGAAAAAACAGCAAAGGAAATAAAATAAGGACCAAGCAGTTTAACATTTTTCAACATTAAACAATGTTCCGAATATAACTCCGTTCAATTCAGAATTTATTAGTTATAAAAGTGAAGAATTGACAACTTTTCCTTTAGGGTCTAATAAATATATTCGATATCAAAGTAAAATTTGCGCAATTCTGGGGTTAAACTGTGCAGAGGTTCCATCATTTCAGTACAAACCTGACAAACACACAGCTGAAATAGTGAAAGAGGCTCGGCCAAGGTTCTTCAGAGCTGTTGCGCCAAATTATTATTTATTAATGTATTTATTCAAATATAACAAACTATATTTTTTGTACCTGCAAATGCAATATACTCCGACATTAACCTTGAATTCTGAGGAATTATTGAACAAAGCCATTTTGAAAATATTTTTGATATAATCTAAGAAAATCGTATCCTCTCTTTTTTTCCAACAACAAACAAATAAACTTTCAAACAACGATTAAATTGTGTTAAAACATTTTTTTTTTATTTTTCTATAAAATATATATCGTTTTTACACATAGAATTTTAATTGAAGCCTTCCGAACAATGTTGTCATCATCGCCAAAACCATTGACAGGTATAATTTGCTGCAGAGACTCACTGCACCGTTGCGTTGTTTTTTTGTTGGATAATGTAAGGCGACGAACTTAGACTTAGTGGGCTTAGGATTTGCATAATATATAGTTTTGTCACTATTCCAGTAACCAGTATAATAACCGCAGATTTTTGTCAAGTCATCAACATACATTATGTTCTCAGCTAAGCAATGCGTGTGTCCGTTGGGAAAATGATAGGTTTTTAGCCCTGTTTGATGATGGCACTGAATTAGTTTCGGACTGACGTATGTAATTAAATAGCAGTATTTAAATTCTTCGGCAAATGTCACAAATATATCCGAAGTCACATTGTTGATCTTGAATATTCTAAAATACGCTTCGTGCTCCACTAATAAATCATCATACTTCAGTTTCATATCTTTTGTATAATATCCAAGGCACGCATACGTATGGGTTTTAACCAGTAATGGTTTGCATCGTTGATCAATAGTTTCATCCTGGTTAGTATCTCCTTCCGAGTCAGTAGTTCTTGCAATTACGGCGATAATGACAACAGCTAGGATGATTTTTATTTGCATATTAAATTTTTAAAAAATATTTAAACAAAAAAAATAACTAAAAATAGTTTAAATTTCCCAACTTGATTTGAAAAAAGTCACAGTAAAATGAAAATAAAATTCGAAAAAAAATATATAAAATTTTCAATGACGAGTTGATATCACATTTTGTAATATTCTGTAGGAAGTGTATAGTGAAAATATGAATTTTTAGTGAAAAATTCAAAAATTCATTTTTTCACCAAAAGTTTAATTTTTCACAAAAAATATAAATTTTCACTACAAATGGGCCATTCCACACCAAATCGACCAAAAAAGTTAAATTTGAGATTTTACCTTTTGGATTTCAATAAAATTTGGGCAACTGATAAAGGGTATCCAGATATGTACTGACCCATTTTTTTGTGCAAAGAAAATTACCACGGGCCACGGTTTAAAGTTACAGCTTAATTTTTCTAAAAGCTTTTTTTTTTTTTTTTATTATTGCTTCGGGGTGATGCACTCCGACCTGAATAGATCTATTGTGCCCCGCTTGATACCATGACTGAAGCCATTCTCAGCTGTGGCATCTCCCTATACTATTCTGTTTTTAAATAGTTCTATAAGATGTCCGTCAAGCCTATCTCAGTTAAAAACCTGATTATATGGTTAGGGTTCATCTTTCTAATATCGTTTGGACTTGGTTGTCGATTCCCAAGTATTTGCATTCTTGTACGCATTAGCGCTGGACACGTTTCTAAAATGTGTTCTGGATCTTCATCGTCTTCTAGACAGAATCTACATGTGCTGTCAGTTTGTATACCCATCCTAGTTAGATGTTTAGCAAGCCGACAATGACCTGTAAGAAGTCCTGTTAGAATTCTCAGGTTTTTCTTCGATAGCTTAATGTATTCTTTAAATCTTCTTAAGTCATTGGACCCAATGAATTTCTTTGATTGACGCATTTTAGCCTGCCCCAACCATAGGCAGGCTTGTTCTATTGGCTTTAAAACGAGCCATCAATGAAGCATTTTTAGTTTAAGAGATATTTAAATATAAACAACAATACAAAAGTGATTTTTGGCTCATTTTTTTGTAAATTTGAACCACTGTATCTCTGGAAGTAGTAGGCCAAAAAAATAAAACAAAAATTGATCAATGCTTATATCGATACCCTTTATCAGTTGTGCAAATTTTATTGAAATCGAAGAAGATGAGTACCAACCACTGGTCGATTTGGTGTGGAATGGCCCAAATAAAGTGTTCACTACAAATTCAAATTTTAACTCAAAATTAAATTGTTCACTAAAAATTAAATTTTTAACTAAAAATTCAAATTTTCACTCAAAATTAAATTGTAAACTAAAAATTTTTCACTAATAAATTAAATTTTTCACTAATAATTCAAATTTTAATAAAAATGATTGCTGCAATTTTTGCATGTTTTGTGTATGAACAAAATTCGAATTTCGTTCATTGCACAAAATGATATAATAAGCTCTGCCTTGCAGAAATTGTGCATAGACCGCTGATGAGGAATCTTCCGAAACAGCTGTACGGCCAACAAATCTTTTGTTTTTGACAATTGTTATTTCTTTCAATCCTCACTACATAGCACTTTGAATCTGGCAGGTCCTTAAGCCAGATTCAAACTAGAATATCAATATAGATACAATTTCACTAATTCAAGATATTAAAAAATACACACAGAAAACTAATTTGTTGGCAACCAACTAAATTGCCCTACCGAATCATTCGGTTGCGGCAACTACTGATATGGTAGTTGCAACAACCTCCTAATTCGGTTGGGGCAACCTCCAAATCGGTGAACATGAGGTTGTGGCAACCTCCAAGTCGGTATCATGAGGATGTGACAACCTCCTAACCGGTGAACACGAGGTTGTGGTAACCTCCAAAACGGTAAACATGAGGTTGTGAAAACCTCCAAATTGGTGATCATGAGTTTGTCGCAACCTCGTAGTCAGTGAGTATGAGGTTTTCTAAACCTCCAATTGAAATTTTATTATAACAAAGTTATTTATGTATATAAATCTTATGTATTCTATATGTATTATAGTTGCGTAAATATGTCGCCCACACATAATATGGCGCCCACACATATGTCCTGCTGCCTGAAAAAAAACACTATGAAATGATACATGTATCTGCGTGCACTTATTTTTTATTTCCTCATAATCAATAAATAATTAAACTATTTCTATTGGCACATATGGTTACATATTTTTTATTTATATTATATATCAATAGCTAATGAGCAATTTGTATTGAATAAATATATTATTTTATTAAAATTCCTATTGTTTTCGACATGTGAAAATTTTTGACGTTTATTTATTTCTGCATGAATCCATAATTGTTGGCAAAAAATTGACAACCGAACTGCTGATAGACATGAGATTGCCGTTTGTCATTTATTTTGTTGATACAACAACTTACTCAATCGCCGTAACAAATGCACGAATGTCAATTTTGCCAGAATGAAAAAAACAATCATGAGGTTACGGCAACCGTACGCGCAGTTGCGCGGACTAACATTTCGGTTGTAGAAAAATAAGGTACGTTTATTTTAATGATATGAGATTACAACAAACACTAAAATGTTGGTTCAATTAACCTCATGCCAAAAGAGGATTTTTCTGTGTGTATAAATTTCCAAATTTGATTACATATTTCAAATTCTTTTTCCACAATAAGTCGACCGGCGGTTGTGACCTTCTCACCTTCTTCGATTTATATTAAACTAGCTGGACCTGTTCTCAGCGTTCTCAGCGGCGCAAAGTATCTTCTTTGAAACCCCATTTAAGAAAATAAATTACGACTCTTGGTTAAAAAGTTATACATACAGTATTACATACACAAAGAAAAAAGTGACGTAATAAAATTAAATAAAATTTATTTAAATTTGATTTAAATACTTTTGTAATAAAAAACGTAATACTCCATACAAAAAAGATTACGTGCGTATTTAATTTCAAAATAAATAAAAAAGAATTTAATTATATTAAAAATTTCGAAAAAAGTAAAATTGAATAATAATTTTATCTGTTCCTAATCTTCTTTATATGAAATAAATAGTTTTTAAAATACCAATATACATTTTTATGATGTTGTGATTAAATTCAAATGTTATAACCTTAATAAAAAGTGATAAAAAGTATTTACTTCAAATTTTATTACGTACGCAATAAATTTGAATAAAAAGTATTTACATCAAGTTTAAATAAAAAGTATTTAAATTTAATACTAAAGACTACGCGTGAAAAACGTGTCGAAACCCTAGTAGAAATTTGCCCGATGCGTCATCGGGAAATGATCGGGTTTTCGTTGGGTAAACCCTATTGAGAAAATATGATCATTGCCTTTGCATGCCCTTATCATGCTTACCATAACCTAAACAGTCAATGTTCCCGATCATAACTACATTATTTGTTCCTCATAACGAAATTAGTATCAGGTAATGATCGAGATTAATGAGAGAAACCCTACTATGATCGGGCTCAGACAAGGCAATTGTCGGGTAAATATTAAAATAAGGAATTGTCCGATCAGTACATGATCATGGTCTGAGGTCAATACATAATCAGGACACTGCGTTACAAGGCCATTATGGGCCTCGTCATATCCCGATCACCTCAAATAATGACATGATCACTTCATGACCATGGCCCTACCAAATTGTCTACTAGGGAAAGTATTTAAATTTATTACTTTTTTATTCAATTTTATTACTTTTATCCCTCAGTGTAAAGACAACATTTTTAACTTGATAAATTAAAATCTGCAAAATTTACAAAATCAGAAATTTTAAATTTTCCAAGTAAAAAAAAGTTGTCATTATTTAATCGAGTAGTTATAACTTTTTAACTAAAAGTGCTTATTTATTTTCTTAAATGGGTGTTTAAAAAGGATACATGGCGCTACATAACTTGGCATAAGAAACATGTTTAGCATTTTTGTCCATTATGTTATAACGTTTTTCATTCATAACATTTTTAGTTTATGGAAAAAAATTTCAACTTCTTTTGCTTGTATCTCGCAAATAAATTTTTTCATGCATAAAAGCAAATTTTATTTTGTGACTCAAGGTTTTCAACATTTAATATCGAAAAAATAATTTCATGCCTTTTTTTATTTTAATTTTAAAAATAAAAGAAGACCAAAATAAAGGGAAATTAAAAATGGGAGATATCTCAAATAATTCTGATATTTGCCGCAAATTTTACTGCACTATATAAAAACTTGAATTTTGTCGGGCAGTGTAGTTAGTTTGACTATAACCATAAATTATTTAATTGATTATCATTAGATCGTAAATACTAAAAAAATATAATAACGGTCCAAAAAATAAAAAAAAAATAGTTTAGATCCAATTGTCTTAAAAACGAAATGTTATATTAGCATTCATTAATATATTTAAATTAGTTTTCACAATTCATAGAAAACTGAAGTTAAGGTTTTTTGTAAAACTATTTTTCCTTAATACAATAGTTTTTTATTTTAAGTATTGGGTGAAAAGGGCATACAGTAACGATCGCATATTTCTCAAAAATGTTACGTAGTAGGACGTATAAGAATTGAGTATGCAGTAAAAATCAGCATCAACGAAATACATAGAATTGATGTACGGGATTTTCATAAGAAAAATGGTGTTAAGTAATATTATATGTTACTAATACCGCAATTTTCAAATTAAAAATGTCGCGCACTTATTTTGTTTGATCGTATTACTTTTTACGGTCTACAGTTAAAATGATTTTAAAAAACCAAATGCATTATTTCTATAAGAATACAAATAAATATTCTTTTTGCTATCAAATAAATTACCATTGTGTGCCCCCCCACAGAATGTACCATCATCTATCAATATTGACAGCTAAATGTCATTCAACTGTCAGTGACACACATACGTTGCTCACGCGCGCCCGCTCCTCTATTTCCCTTGGTTCTACTGTTAGCTTTCGCTCATTAATGACTCTCAATAAATCAAACAAATGATGAAAAATTGCACGTAGTTTTCTCTCAAAGGACCTCCAACCGGTCGATCGGTCGGTCGTTCGGTCGGTCGTTCGGTCGGTTGGTAACGTTCAACTAATGGAAGTCACCATGCAAGTGGTATGGTGTGGTGTCACATGAGGCGCGTGCTCAATTATTACAGTAACAACTGACCTTAGTAGGCCATACATCGAAACTACCTATAGGCTAGGTATAACAGCCTAGTAGTGCTAATCAAGGGGTTGCTTAGGTTTCAATAACAAATACCGTGCAGTATGCGCAGAGCACAGCATGTAAAAAATATGACTACCATCTGTATGTCTGCTGTACGTATGTGAGTGAAATGTCAAAATAATGTCCTTGTTACGTGTATCTGCAATGATGAGTTATGACGTCAAAGTGTGACACACGCGACTTCATGTGAGATATAAAAAAAATGTGTACAGTATGGAAAAAAAGACAGCATTCAGTCAATCGATGAAGGCAAAACCAACAAAAAAATGGTTTTTGAGTAGGATGTGGAAGCTTAAAAGGGCCCTTTTTTAAATTAAATACAAAATTTAAATAGTAGCCGAAAAAGAACCGAAAGACGTATAATGGAATTATGTACATTTCATGATTTTGAGAGTAAAAGATTATTTAATTTTGTCCTGTTAAAAATAAAGACAAGTAAATTTCAATAAATAACACTGTACAACAAATTCCAAAAAATTTCGTATACCAAATGTCCCACCTATATTTTTGGAAAGGCATGAAAAAACAACGCATATCCTTATTTACAGAATTTCTATATCACTTTGATTTTTTTTTTAATTCTGTGTGCAAATTCGCATTTTCCTGCCTTGAGTTACTTATGTAATTAAAACTCAGCATCTACATCATGTATTTCCAAACTGTATAACTTTTTGAAAAACCAACACATATAGCTTTGCAAAACTATTTAATTTATTAATATCGGTTTGTAAAAATCTGAGTTATAGTTTATTATTCGAGAATAAAAATTCAAATTTGTACACATTTTTCATTTTTGAAAACTCGTTCAAAAAACATCATCATAATTTACACATTTTTGCAGCTAGTAAAAGTAAACTATTAACAGAACTATTAACAAGAAACAACAAAGTTATGATAAATTAAATCCGTCTTCTTTAAATACAAAAATCTTGTCATTTTTACATACACTGAAAACTGATTTGTTGCGGCAACCAACTAAATTGCCCTACCAAATCATTCGGTTGCGGCAACAACTGTTAAAGTAATAGACATGAGGTTGCTGTTTGTCATTTATTTTGTTGATACAACAACGTACGCAATTGCCATAATAAATGAAGGAATGTCAATTTTGGCAGAATGAAAAATGCATTCATGAGGTTACGGCAACTGAACGTTCAGTTTCACGGACTAACATTTCGTTTGTAGTAAAATAAGGTGCGTTAGTTTTAATGATATGAGGTTACAACAAATGTATTTCGGTTGCAACATTGAAACGTTGGTTCAATTAACCTCATGCCAAAAGATGATTTGTCTGTGTGTACCAAATCAAGTCATCTTTGAGATTTAAACATCTGGGATTTTGATAAATTTTGGTCAATTGAAATGTTTTGGTCAATTTTTATAAAAAAATGTCGGACAATTATATCATGAGTTAGAGTGTTCCAAAGTTACAAAAAATCTCTTTTGTAGGTTGTTCATTTTAAAATATCTATTGATCAAGATATGCTATAAACCCCGTCCAGGTATAATTTAAAAGCTAATAAAATAGGTTTTGGCAAATTTATAGTGGTATCTCCGTTACCTTAACATGTCGCCAATGGTAATTATCCTTGCACTTCAAATTGTATGACCCTTTTAAAATTCTAAAAAAAAAAGTTTTGGTTGATTTATTATAAAAAATCGTGTCAAATATCAAGATGGTATTTTTAAAATAATGTATGCATCTTTACTTTATCATTCGTTTTTCTTTATTTCATCATAAAATATCCCTTCTTCATTATGTTTCTATTATCTTATTGATATCTTCTGTTTTATTCCCTTTTACCGCCGTATAATGTTCTATTGTTATATTTCTAAATATTTGTCTGCAATCTTTTAATGTTTTTTTTTTATTCTATATCAATATCAATTATTTATCTTTATTTTATCATTAGTTCTTCTTTTATTGAAAAATTAATCTTTTTATTTTCTATTTTTATAGTATATTGTTATTTTTCGACATGTTTTTTGTCGTCTATTCCACAAAGTTATTTTTTTTCTTTAATATTAATCTATATTTTTATCATTAATTTATGCCTCCTTTAATCATTTTATATGTATTATATATATTATTGCTCTTCTTTTTATCATTTTGATTGAAATTTGGTTTCATGAACATCATTCATTAATATGATGTACATATATGTTGTTATTTATGTATTTGTTCATTAAAATGATGAACGTATACTTTACAAACAATTCATTATATTGAACAACACTTTTTCGACAGCTACCAAGCGTTCATCATATTTATGATAGAATTCATAACATTGATGTCGTTAGTCATTAATATTATTAATGGTTCTTCAATACAATGAATCATGGTTTAAAGAACGGAATCCATCATGATGATGTATATTTTTTGTGTATTATCTGTAGTACAATTTACATGTTTTTTTACTTTTGTCATGTTATGTCTTACACATAAAAAAATAAATATCACCAACAACCAGTATTCATCATATTGATGATTTCATTCATTGAACTAAAATCGTATTTTTTCAATGTTTTTCATTTTCAATATTTTTTGACATCAAATTTCAAATTAAAATTTGTCTCCATTTACACATTTACGTATTTAGAATTAATATAATATATTTAAATTAATATGGTTTGATGAACAAAAATCATCAATATGATGTTCACGTTTTCATTAATATGAGAAATGGAGTCTTTGAATAATTAACAATTAAATATTATATATACTTTAAGAATTATAAATACATAAATGTATAAATATTGAAAATGAGAAACATTTCAAAAATACGATTTTAATTCAACGAATGAAATCATCAATATGATGAATCCAGGTAGTTGGTGAAATTTTTTGTGTGTACTACATGTTATCAAATTGGTAGCTTTCCATTTCAAATTTGTGTCCTTTTATTTTTCTTTTAGTATAAATATATCACTATTTAATATTTCTAAATTTATTCTTATATACAACATTTATGTAATTCATCTTTTCATTTTCTTTCTTATATTTTATTTATTTGTTTCCTTTTTACGATCCTTTTATATTTATTTTGTAATTCTTTTAAATTCCTATAATTCTTCTTATATTTGTAATTTATTATGGTTACCTTCCAGTTATCTTCCTTTATTTTTCCTTTTATTTTTAACTTTTTTTCTTAGATCTTTTGTTCCCCTTATCTATTCTTTGTCTCTATTTATTATTCCTTCATCTTCTTTGTTTCCATGTTTTGCTTCTGTTCGTCTTTTATTTTCGTTAAATATAAATTTCTCGCCTTTTATTATTATTTTTTATATTTATTTTATTCATCTTTTTTTTCTTATAATACTTCCCCTACTTATACTCTTTATCTTTCATTTATTATGCCCTACACTAAGAGTGAAAGGGTATATTCAGTTTGGTACGCCGTTTGTAACACCCAGAAGGAAGCATCTCCGGTATGGAAAAGTATATATATTCTTGATCAGCATGACCTCCTGAGTCGATTTAGCGATGTCCGTCTGTCTGTCTGCCTGTCTGTCCGACTGTCTGTCCCTCTGTCTGTCTGTTGAAATCACGATTACAGAAAAAGTAGAAGAGATAGAACAATGATACTTTAGATTTAGATTACTTATATATCAGTTGTGTTATTTATTGTCTGAACAAGAAAATTGGCATGATCGGTCTATTGTGACCTGAGAACCGACCACTCATATAAAATGAATATCTACAGATCAATATTACTGTATACGTGCTTAGGTAAACTTTTTTTTGGTCAAATATATATTGACTCATGCTCAAATACATGAAAATAATGTTTTCCGGCGAAACGACTTGTGGTTACAAAAAAAAATCGAAATTCGGTACACCTACCCATTTTTAAATATGGGTATCAAATGAATGGAAATTCTTCAGCGATTGAAGGTTTGTAGTTATTTTCAGGATTCGTATATCCTTGTGACCTATATACCATTTTGACTGGTAACCACACATATGTGTAGGGTATTTATAGTCGGCTTAGACCGAGTATAATTTTGATAATCCTAACTATCATAATAACACCTACTTTAAAATTTGCCATGTGAACTAACCTTCCCAACTGGTTTTCCTTTTATTTTTTCTCAATCTGTTTTTACTCTTCTTTTATCTCCTCTCCTAACTTTTATTCTATTTCTAATTTTCTGTAGTCCCTATAGTTTCGCCTAAGGCCCTTTTAAACCCCATTACATCCCTGTTATCCTGCCTACCATATGCTGTGGTTTTGTATTTTCATTTAGAGACACATACGATATACAATATTGTGAAAAAGTGAAATATGAAAAATTATTATCCATCAAACCTACTCTCTGATGCTATGCTTTAGCCGACCGCCTGCCTGTCCTGTACCAACCAAGTTATACGTACAGCTTTTATGTCTATAATTCATATGAAGAAATTTGGATTTATAGATGTCAACGTACGACTGTCATTTGTTGCCATCGAATGTGTCATCCACACCAGTTCTTCTTCCTGAAATTATTGTTGGTATTGTCATTAATATTTATTATTTGCACACACACAAGTTGAAGAACTTTTTCCAAAAAGGATTTTAATATTCTGCATGAATTTCTAGTGGTTTTTTTTCGTATTTTATTTTGCCGGGTGCTCGTGTTGGTTATATTCTATTAGAACCATTAGTAACATTGACGTCGTAGATAGTTGTCATTCGATATGCTGAGCTACTCGTGTAGAACTTCGTTGGTGGAGTAGACGGAAATTATATAGGAAATGAAATGATTTGACTCGATTTTTTGCAGCTACCTATGATGTGTGTTTGATGGATTAAGCTGAAGAAAAATTATAAAGCTTGACAGTTAGACAATCAGACAAAAAGACAGACAGAGGAACAAATAGATAGGTTGTGAAAACGTGAGTGAAATTTTAAAACTACGAGTTTTAGACGAAAACAAATGATTTTGAAAACAAATTGATGTATGGTAACGTATGATAAGAAAGTTGGGCGATTGAAAGCACTTAAATTAGGCTTATTTCTAAAGTGGTAAAGGGGATTTTCGGAACTAATAGCTATATTTAAAATTGTAAATATTTGATGTACTTAAATTAGATGTTGTAGGAAATGATTTATGATTATAAAAGTTCAAAAATTCATACAATTTTGTAAATCATGCCTCAATTTAATGATAAAATATATGTTTTTCTTGTACAATATATTATTGGAAATTATCTCAACGAAATTCCAAATATTTCCTATATTAACAAAAATCACAACTTAATTCAATAATAAAATATTATGCTAAGCAATTGAGTAAATTCCGCAAATACCAAAACTAACTTTAGGTCTATAGTCTATGCGACGGAAAAGAACATTAGCTTCGAGGCAGACAGATAGCTCTACCGAGGAACATACGGTCGAACTCCAATCAAAGGAGCATTTGTAACGTGGCAGACAAACCGAATAAACAAAGTAATGGCATAAATAAATAGACAAACATAGCAAACATACATGAAATACCGGAAAGCGACAGATTTACAAGGTAAGACGAACAGACAGACAGCCAGTATAGACAGCCACAAATAGACGAATAGACGGTAGTACAGAGGGAAGTACAAAAAGACAGACAAAGGAAATATTGTAGAGAAAACTTTGTGCTCAATGCATTTATTATAACGAAGAAACACAAATATATATATATAGTAGAAAATAAGTGCCAGGATAATGACAATATTAACTGGATAATGCAATGAAACTCAATAGCACAAGTGTGTTTTTTTGTTTGGAATATAGGAAAAATGTGCAAAAGTGGAGGCGGTAGCATTTTCAAAGCCTTATTAATGATTGAATTGTATGATGTTTCAACACAACCTCACACACATGAGCTACATACGAAAAAGTGAAAGAAAATCTACCGCATAAGGATATTAAGGATATGCGAAAGAATATTTTGTGGTGTTAATGGCATTGAAGCTGAGCTAGCTCAAGAAGAAAAATCACTTTTTGAGCAGATGAAGCAACTTTGATCTATTTGCTCACAATGCAAGACCAATAAATAATGATGATGTTGTTGTTGATAGGGGGTGTTGTTAGAAAACGTCAGAATATATGGGGGGCGTAATATAAGTTGTTGGCATGGTACGGTTGAAGCTATCAGTGGGATGGGGAGATGAAGTTTGTGGTTTTAACAAAAATTCAATGACCTTAATAGAATTGCATTGAGCATATATTGGATTATATATTATAGAAAGGTTCTGGGACTATTGTGAAATAAAAGCACGGGACACATGTGCTTGGCTTTTTAATAAAATTTATTTTGAGTTTTTTGGGTTTGGAAATTGACCGATAAATTATTGTATTTGAATTATACTCAAAGGTTTCAACTCCATTTCCTAATATAAATATTTGTGCATATTTAAATAAGACTCGAAAAAACTCTAAATTTTATGAATTTCTTTTCCAATTCCATCGATTGTTTTCTAAATACTTTAAGTTATTTCATGCTCCTAAAATTTAATATAAATTGTATGCTTTAAAATCATATATCTCATCATATTAACACAGGAAAAACTTCTAATTTCAAGAAATAATCAAGAAGTATACAGAGTGATATACAGCTAAACGGAAAACTTCTTGATTTTAAGAAATATGTCCAATTGGAAAATAGAGCAATTATATTTATATGCAGAGCTTAATGTCTTCAGTACAAATATATGTATTGGTTTCCTGAAACTTTTTGATTTTAAGAAACAAAGCTATATGGTTATCAAAAAATTAACAAGAGCAATTATTCTTGTTAGGCAGAGGTATTAATTTCTTAGGTTATGAGGTCGTTGTTTGCCCCATATATGTACATCTTATTTATTCTCCCCCCATCACATAGAAATGGTTTAAAAATCAAATGTTTTGAAATGTAATTCATATCATATTTCACAAAGTTAACTCAGAGGAAACAACTCTTAAGTTTACAAAGATTGTAGAAGTATACGGAGTAAGATAGTTAAACAGAAAACTTCTTGATATTGAAAATAATAAACAGAAGCAATTATACTTGATATGCAGAGATTTAAGTGCTGAGTATCAGTGTCTTGGGTTATGAGTTCATTTTATACATATTTTTCTTTAAGCTCCTCTCCCTCCAAATCATATAAATTTAATGTTTTAACATTGCACTCTTCATCATTTTACAAAGGTAACACGGATAATTTTTTTTTTAAATGCATCAACAAGTAAATAGAGTAATATACACACCGAAAAAATTACTGTAGTAAATTATACTACATTAATGTACTCGTTTTAAAAAAATGCAGTTCTACTACATTTTGATCGTTTTTTAATACATTTGTATTAATATGTCTAGATTTTACTACACAATGTATTAGAAATTTGTTTTCTACATATTGCAGAATATGTAGTATGTATTTGTTTTCTGTAGTTTTTATTTTTGAAATACGTGTACTACATAAAACATACAATGTATAATGCAATTATTTTGAGTAGTTTAAAAATTAAATTATAAATTATTTACATATTATTATAAATTCTTCTATAAATTATATTTTATAAATTTACTATAAATTCACCTGTATACAAAAATATGTAACACTTAAAGTTAATTGTTTTTATAAAAATTTCATTATTTTTTGGTTTATTCGTCTTCTTCCTATCACACATATATTTAGTGCACCATCTACTCTTCATCATCTTACGAAGGTAACACAGAGCGAACAACTTCTGAAATTAAAAAGAAACCATGAAGTATACGGACTGATATACAGCTAAACGGAAAACGTCTTGATTTCAAGAAACATCGACACTTGGTCATTCAAAAATTAAATAAGATCAATTATTGTGGATAGCTGAATTTCATTTCTTAGATTATGAATTCCTTTTCCAGTTATATCGATTTTTTGCTACATATTTTATATTCGTTCTCCATCTTCCAATCAAATATAAATGAAGTGCTTTAAAATAAACTCTTATACTCTTCACAATTAGACAGTTAGCCAAAGGTACTACTTCTGAAATGCACATATAATCAAAAAGTTGACGGAATAATGTACAGCTAAATGAAGATCTTCTTGATTTCAAGTATGATAATCATTTCGTTTTCAAAAAAGCGAACAGGAAAAATTATTCTTGATGTGTACCAGGTAATTATAATCTGTCGATTATAATAACCTTTTCCATCGATTGTTTTTTTACAATCATATTTATTATTTGTTCTCCTTTTAACACTTATAAACTTCATGTTTTATATATACTCTTTATCATCAAACAAGAGTAACATTTCTAAAATCAGACGCAACTGACAAGTGATATAAAATTAAACGGAAAAAATAACTTCTTCGTTTTAAGAAACATGTGCACTTGGTTATCGAATAGGTAAACAAGTACAATTATTCTTGATATGCAGAAGTTAAGTTCCTGTTTAACAAAGTTTAATAAGTGTAATTTGTCTTCATATGCAGTGGAAAATTTCTTGGTTATAAAACTGAATAGAAAAGTTTTTAAAATGCACAGTTTTTTACTTTTTCTTTTACTTTTTTTACTTACATTTCTTATAAAAATGTTTCACGCCTAAAACTAGATTCAATTCTCCAAAGTTTATGCGTCTCTCTTAATTATTTCATCGATTGGTTTTTATACGTATTTTTGGTTTTTCTTACTCCAGCTATATCCTGATTTACAATACTTCTACGTTATGTCGTATTTTCTCATTAAATTCATTGCATCGTGTGCCGGCCGCCTCTACATCCTCCCCATTTTATCAACTGCTGCCACACGCGGTCCGAACGACTATTAATTTCTTTGTCCATCGTCCGAAAATCTATATTTACGATTATTGAAGTTTATGACGAAACATTTTGGTATCGTTTTGCGTCATTTCTGGCAGCCGTGTTACGTTTGCTGCTTCCTATTCTTTGTAACATTGTCTAACATGTCCTTTTAGCGTCTCATATCGTAATAAATGAATAAATGTACGCAAGCAGAAATTAGCTGCTGCATCACGTGGTTGCACGGTGCGTAGTTCGTCCTTTTTCCTAGTTCTCCGCCCCGTTCGCTTCCTCGTCTTTCTGACACTGTGGCGACTCATAAAAGTAAAAGTGAAATAGTGAAATTACAGTTGTCCTGTGTGTCATCAACTCATCATCATCATTATGTGCGTCATGGTCTCGCTGCGTTCGGGGGCATAATCAACGCAGCTACTGATGCTCCTGGCGCAAGGATATCGACTGCAACAGCATGGTTTTTATAGTTTTAATGAGCGCCGTAGTCGGACAATGTTTAAGTTAATGTTGCGTTGTTTTTTTTTGCTATTGGAGTGTGAGTGTATAATAATCCTGTGATGGTTGCAAAATGTAAGAAGAAGAAGATCAGTAGTTTTGGCAAAAGACGGGAGGTAAAATTTTACGAGGCGTGTAAACATTTACGACAGCAGGGAAATGCAGAAATAATTTGTGTATTTTGGAGGTACAAAGAAAAATTCAATGAAAATAAGGAATAATTAATAAGAAATATAATATCTAAAAATTAAGAAATTATTACACTGAAAAAATAATAACAAGTACACAATAATAATCTAGGCTATCTAGAGTATATCTTCGAAAAATGTATATTATGTAATCTCAAGAATCAATAAATATTGATAAAAAAGATGTCAGTCTTTAAAGTACGAATCATTTTTATTACTGATTTTTATTATTGTTTCCTTAGAATCACGTAAAATTGTTCATATTTGTTTATATGCAATTTTATATAATTCTATATTTCATATTTTATTTCTGTATTACATATATTTTTTGTATTTGTGTTATGCGTTACTGGCTCTGTGTGTGCATTTTCGTTAAATGTGTCACGTGCAAGTAGCGAAATTGCGCCAACATTATATTTAAAAATCAAAATTTAAAATAGGAAAAAATATAGCGCATGTGGATTATGTTACAAATCATACGTAAAAACAGTTGCAGTCAAGTCACCCACACACAGGCATTGGCCGCAGGGTTCGCAAAATATGTCACAAATTCCATATATCACTCAAAAAATATCACATTTCAAATATTTCACTAAATAACATATTACTCACAACAATATGTCATTCAAAAAATAAAAAAAAAAAATACGGAAATACAACATCTCAAAAATATGTCTCACAAGAAGTTATAAAACATGCAACAATAATCTCTACTAAATAAAAATGTTGCACTAAAAAATATACTATCCAAAATATACATCTCTGTAGAAATATATAAATTACTAAAATATATCATTCGGAAAAATATAGCATTTTCAAAAATATATCTTTACAATCAAAAATATAAATATGTCACGAAGCAATTTTGACAATTATAAACATATATCTCTCAAAAAAATGTACCAGTTATAAATAATATCACACAAAAATCTATATCATTTACAAATGTATGCTTCAAAAATATGTCACTAATAAAACTATGTTATAAAAAGTTCTGGAAAAAAAACTAAATGTATCACTTAATTGAAAACCATATTTAAAATAATATAGCACTCACGAAATATATCACTCATGTAAAATAAATGTTTAAAACATATGTCAAAAAGGAAAATATGTCACAGTTATGGAACAAACGAAAATCTGTCACTAAAAAATTGTATGACTTACAAAGTATATCACTCACAAAAATATGTCACATACAAACACTGACTAAAATGTGTAACAAAACAATTATGAAAAACACAAATAAATGTCTAGCAATTATATCATTTATTTGAAATTATAAATTTAACAAAATATGTCATAAATATAATGTTATACAAAAATATCAAATTTATGATTGAATTAAAAATATCACTCACAAATAATAACACTCATTAAAGTTATTTTTTTTTTAAATAAAAATATGTCACAGTTATGAGTTAAACTAAAAATCTATTTCTCAATCAAATATATCACTAGCAAATATTAATATAACTTACAACAATCTGTTACAAATTAATCACCACTATAAAAACATTACTCAAACTAATATATCACTCAACAATTGACAAATAATATCACTCACAAAAATATCACTCTATTTTATACTAATATATATATGTTAAAATATGTCACTGCTGCAAATATATGTCACCAACAAAAATACATCATCCACAGAAATATTTTACTTGAAATTGTTTCGAATTAAATGATATATTGAAACCATCTAAATATGTATCACAAAAAATGTATATTTTACAGAAAATATCACTCACAAAAATACCACGCATAAATATTATATCACTTATAAAAAAGTCATGGGGAATATGTATATCACTTAAATAAAGTAGTACTTAAAAAAATATGTCACAAACCAAATATACACGCAAAAACTATTACATATATGTACAAAAATGTATGATACAAATATATAACAATCACATGATAATATTACTTACAAAAAATTATCACTCCGAAAATAATATCACTCCCAAAATAACAAATATATCACTTACAAACAAAAAATGTCACTCACAAAAAATATTAAATTTCTTTAAAATATCACTCACAAAAATACCACCCATAAATATTATATCACTTATAAAAAAGTCATGAGAAATATGTATATCACTTAAATAAAGTACTACTTAAAAAAATATGTCACAAACTAAATATACACGCAAAAACTATTACATATATGTACAAAAATGTATGATATATATATATAACAATCACATGATAATATTACTTACAAATATTACTAAAAAAATATCACTCCGAAAATAATACCACTCCCAAAATAACAAATATATCACTTACAAACAAAAAATATCACTCACAAAAAATATTAAATTTCTTTAAAATATCACTCACAAAAAAAAACTTACAAACTAATATTTCTCAAAAAATATCACTCATAAGAAATATCACTCCCAAAAAGTATCACTCAAAAACTATCACTCAGAAAAAATATCACTGACCAAAAAATACTCACAAACTAATATCTCTCAAAAAATATTACTCATAAAAAATATTACTCATAAAAAATATTACTCAAAAAAAATTTCAATAACGAAAAAAACACTCCCAACAAAAAACATAAATAATTAACTTTAAAAATTATGTCACACATTGAAAGATAGTGTTCATCATTTTTTTTTTGATTGGAAAATTTATAAATATATATATATAAAAGAGTTTTTTTTTAAGTTTTGAATTATTTTGATTTTCTTCATAAAAATAATATAATTGTTCCTAGATTTTAAAAAATAAAAAGTAAATTAATCTCTAGTGATAAACAAAGCTTTAATTTTCAGCAAGGTTTAAGTTTAATGAAATAGGAATCACGAATTCCGAACCCTGACTGGAAGGCACAGTTATGGCAAAGTATGCGTTGACGGATGTGGCTTGCGTATCATTTGTAGATTTTGTCACAGTTTCGCAGCAACGGAAACGGAAGTGAATGCATAATACGTGCGACATTTTGCTGCTACCTGGCAGATTTTTTTTCAACACCAACTATAACGACAAATCGCCAGCTAAAAAATAGGGAGAGTGGCGTACAGGAAGCGAACGTTTTGGACGTTTTGAAGGTGTGCGTATAATGCATGTGGCGGAAAGAAAAGCATTTGAAAAATATGAAAAATCACCGTCAAGTTACACAAGTCACATGAGCAGCCATTCGTTACCTTTTTTTTTTTGGTTTTTTAAAAATCTCAGTGAATTCATAAAAACCGGTTGAAAAATATTCAACGCTTGATTTATGCTAATTTAAATAAGCGAAATGTGCAGGGCACTTTTTTCTCCACCAAGACCAAGATTTGATGGAGTGCGAATAGTTTGTTTGAATTTACGATGAATGATGAAAAAAACCAAAAAAAAATGGTATTCCATGTGTGCGTTCAACTGACAAATACACATGAAAAGTCAGAGCTGGGGAAAAAATTATAAATCTGCGAAAATCTTGAAAAATTATGCGGCTTTGAAGCGGGCCGCCTGTGGCCAACGCAGTTTGTTTGATAAGCGAGAGCTGAATGCTCGACAATTTTGCATGCAAGACATATAAAAATGTCATTGCATTTAAATCGAAATTTTAAATAAATATATAAAACAAGTAAATTACGCCGACAAATGGAAGAAACGTGGGCTCATTTGACGGATAATCTCAAAACTGAAAAATACAAAATAAATATTCAAAGAACAAAAATTTAAAATAGAAAAGGAGAAATGAAAAGAAACATATAATATAAATAATAATAATAATAATAGTACACTATCTTATTTTTTAAATATAAATTCAATACTATAACATGTCAATAAAATATGTATCCATTTTAAAGTAACTTACCAGAGCTCTTAAAAAATATGTTCCTGCTTACTCCAGACTTTCCAATAAAATGTCAAAATGTGAATTCGTTTGGAAGGTTTTTTTTATTCATATTGTTTTCCTTTTAACGAAACGATGGAAATGTCGACGTAGATCTGAAAAGTAAAACGCAATCTTTAAACATATGTTAAAATGATCGAATTATTTTTTTTTATAACGGTTGCGAAATGATATTAGCATAAAGCTTAAAATTTATTGAAAACTCAGAATTTTAAAATTTTTCTATATTTTTCTATATTTTTCTATATTTTTCTATATTTTTCTATATTTTTCTATATTTTTCTATATTTTTCTATATTTTTCTATATTTTTCTATATTTTTCTATATTTTTCTATATTTTTCTATATTTTTCTATATTTTTCTATATTTTTCTATATTTTTCTATATTTTTCTATATTTTTCTATATTTTTCTATATTTTTCTATATTTTTCTATATTTTTCTATATTTTTCTATATTTTTCTATATTTTTCTATATTTTTCTATATTTTTCTATATTTTTCTATATTTTTCTATATTTTTCTATATTTTTCTATATTTTTCTATATTTTTCTATATTTTTCTATATTTTTCTATATTTTTCTATATTTTTCTATATTTTTCTATATTTTTCTATATTTTTATATATTTTTATATATTTTTATATATTTTTCTATATTTTTCTATATTTTTCTATATTTTTCTATATTTTTCTATATTTTTTCTATATTTTTCTATATTTTTCTATATTTGTTCTATATTTGTTCTATATTTTTCTATATTTTTCTATATTTTTCTATATTTTTTTCTATATTTTTCTATATTTTTCTATCTTTTTTTTTTCTATATTTTTCTATATTTTTCTATATTTTTCTATATTTTTCTATATTTTTCTATATTTTTCTATATTTTTCTATATTTTTCTATATTTTTCTATATTTTTCTATATTTTTCTATATTTTTCTATATTTTTCTATATTTTTCTATATTTTTCTATATTTTTCTATATTTTTCTATATTTTTCTATATTTTTCTATATTTTTTTCTATATTTTTCTATATTTTTCTATATTTGTTCTATATTTGTTCTATATTTTTCTATATTTTTCTATATTTTTCTATATTTTTTTCTATATTTTTCTATATTTTTCTATATTTTTCTATCTTTTTTTTTTCTATATTTTTCTATATTTTTCTATATTTTTCTATATTTTTCTATATTTTTCTATATTTTTCTATATTTTTCTATATTTTTCTATATTTTTTTATATTTTTCTATATTTTTCTATATTTTTCTATATTTTTCTATATTTTTCTATATTTTTCTATATTTTTCTATATTTTTCTATATTGTTCTACATTTTTTTATATTTTTCTATATTTTTCTATATTTTTCTATATTTTTCTATATTTTTCTATATTTTTCTATATTTTTCTATATTTTTCTATATTTTTCTATATTTTTCTATATTTTTCTATATTTTTCTATATTTTTCTATATTTTTCTATATTTTTCTATATTTTTCTATATTTTTCTATATTTTTCTATATTTTTCTATATTTTTCTATATTTTTCTATATTTTTCTATATTTTTCTATATTTTTCTATATTTTTCTATATTTTTCTATATTTTTCTATATTTTTCTATATTTTTCTATATTTTTCTATATTTTTCTATATTTTTCTATATTTTTCTATATTTTTCTATATATTTCTATATATTTCTATATTTTTCTATATTTTTCTATATTTTTCTATATTTTTCTATATTTTTCTATATTTTTCTATATTTTTCTATATTTTTCTATATTTTTCTATATTTTTCTATATTTTTCTTTTTTTTTCTATATTTTTCTATATTTTTCTATATTTTTCTATATTTTTCTATATTTTTCTATATTTTTCTATATTTTTCTATATTTTTCTATATTTTTCTATATTTTTCTATATTTTTCTATATTTTTCTATATTTTTCTATATTTTTCTATATTTTTCTATATTTTTCTATATTTTTCTATATTTTTCTATATTTTTCTATATTTTTCTATATTTTTCTATATTTTTCTATATTTTTCTATATTTTTCTATATATTTCTATATATTTCTATATTTTTCTATATTTTTCTATATTTTTCTATATTTTTCTATATTTTTCTATATTTTTCTATATTTTTCTATATTTTTCTATATTTTTCTATATTTTTCTATATTTTTCTATATTTTTCTATATTTTTCTATATTTTTCTATATTTTTCTATATTTTTCTATATTTTTCTATATTTTTCTATATTTTTCTATATTTTTCTATATTTTTCTATATTTTTCTATATTTTTCTATATTTTTCTATATTTATACCCTACACCTATGAGGTACAGGGTATATTAACTTTGTGCATATATTGTAACGCCCCTTAGGAGGCGTGTCCGGTATGGAAAAGTATATATATTCTTGATCAGCATCACTACCCGAGTCCGTTTAGCCATGTCCGTCTGTCTGTCTGTCTGTCTGTCTGTCTGTCTGTCTGTCCGTCTTGCTGTCTTGCTGTCTTGCTGTCTTGCTGTCCGAATACAGAATAACTTGAGAAATACTGATCAGAATGCGATGAAATTTCGTCTCAATATATTTTAGCCAAAAGTAGGAACTGAGTTTGAAAATGAGCCAAATCGGTCAACGGACACGCCCACCTCCCATACAAGTCACTTTCATATAACTCTTTCGGAACTAATAACTCGAAAAGTATTCAAGGTATAGTTATAAAATTTAAAACGTATTGTTAGAATTCACCTAAAAATATGTGGTCCAAAAATGGGCGTGATCCGCCCACTTTTTTTTTTTCATTATTTCCCGGGTTTTCATAGTGGAAATTTGATCCGTAAATTATTAAAATCAAATCTATGAAATATTGGCCTTTTAAAATTTTAAATATAGGCGTGGTCCGCCCAATTACATTTTTCAAATTTTTTTTTAGTTTTTTATACTTTATATAATTTTTTTAATTTATGGGGAAATAAGACGTAAATTTCTGATATATGAATAATATTCTGAGGGTTAATATCCCCACCAAAGGTGTAGGGTATTACATAGTCGTGCCCGACCGACTATAAAAATCCGCCACATGTGACCGAACTTACCCATGTGACCTAACTTTCCCAACTCGTTTTCTATATTTTTCTATATTTTTCTATATTTTTCTATATTTTTCTATATTTTTCTATATTTTTCTATATTTTTCTATATTTTTCTATATTTTTCTATATTTTTCTATATATTTCTATATATTTCTATATTTTTCTATATTTTTCTATATTTTTCTATATTTTTCTATATTTTTCTATATTTTTCTATATTTTTCTATATTTTTCTATATTTTTCTATATTTTTCTATATTTTTCTATATTTTTCTATATTTTTCTATATTTTTCTATATTTTTCTATATTTTTCTATATTTTTCTATATTTTTCTATATTTTTCTATATTTTTCTATATTTTTCTATATTTTTCTATATTTTTCTATATTTTTCTATATTTTTCTATATTTTTCTATATTTTTCTATATTTTTCTATATTTTTCTATATTTTTCTATATTTTTCTATATTTTTCTATATTTTTCTATATTTTTCTATATTTTTCTATATTTTTCTATATTTTTATATATTTTTCTATATTTTTCTATATTTTTCTATATTTTTCTATATTTTTCTATATTTTTATATATTTTTATATATTTTTCTATATTTTTCTATATTTTTCTATATTTTTCTATATTTTTCTATATTTTTTTCTATATTTTTCTATATTTTTCTATATTTGTTCTATATTTGTTCTATATTTTTCTATATTTTTCTATATTTTTCTATATTTTTTTCTATATTTTTCTATATTTTTCTATATTTTTCTATCTTTTTTTTTTCTATCTTTTTTTTTTTCTATATTTTTCTATATTTTTCTATATTTTTCTATATTTTTCTATATTTTTCTATATTTTTCTATATTTTTCTATATTTTTCTATATTTTTCTATATTTTTCTATATTTTTCTATATTTTTCTATATTTTTCTATATTTTTCTATATTTTTCTATATTTTTCTATATTTTTCTATATTTTTCTATATTTTTCTATATTTTTCTATATTTTTCTATATTTTTCTATATTTTTCTATATTTTTCTATATTTTTCTATATTTTTCTATATTTTTCTATATTTTTCTATATTTTTATATATTTTTATATATTTTTATATATTTTTATATATTTTTCTATATTTTTCTATATTTTTCTATATTTTTCTATATTTTTCTATATTTTTTTCTATATTTTTCTATATTTTTCTATATTTGTTCTATATTTGTTCTATATTTTTCTATATTTTTCTATATTTTTCTATATTTTTTTCTATATTTTTCTATATTTTTCTATCTTTTTTTTTTCTATATTTTTCTATATTTTTCTATATTTTTCTATATTTTTCTATATTTTTCTATATTTTTCTATATTTTTCTATATTTTTCTATATTTTTCTATATTTTTCTATATTTTTCTATATTTTTCTATATTTTTCTATATTTTTCTATATTTTTCTATATTTTTCTATATTTTTCTATATTTTTCTATATTTTTCTATATTTTTCTATATTTTTCTATATTTTTCTATATTTTTCTATATTTTCTATATTTTTCTATATTTTTGTTTTTAATGCTTTTCCATGTGTTCGATGTTTTCTGTGTTTTCTGAGTTTTCTGTCTCTAATACATTTTCATTTTTTCCATATTTTCTATGTTTTTTTAAAATTATGTTTTCTGTGTTTGCTTTGTTTTCTACATTTTGTAGTTTTTTAGGTTTTCTTTTTTCTCTATGTTTTTAATTCTTTTCTTTGTTTTACATATTTTCTATGTTTTTAAAATTATTTTTCTACATTTTCTATATTTTTGAATATTTTTCATTAAAGTTTCAATAATATCGGCTAAACAATTCGCGGTTAACATTGTTAAATTTAGGCATATTTCATTCTGAATACTTTAGAAAATTCAAGGAAATTTAAAATTTGTACAGGCATTTAAATATTTTATGCAAAGAGTCCCATTTTATAATCGACTAATAAGCGCTTTTGTAAAATTTAAATATTTATTACAAACTACATATATAAAATGAACTAAAAATGCTAAAACCATCATTTTGAACAAAACTAATATTAATAATATTTAACACCACAAAACGCGCTTTGTTTTTATACTAAACATATAAAAAATATTGCCAGACCTAAAAGCATACAAAGCCTAATAAACCTTAAAACCGCATGACTTCAAGTAACATATCAAAAAAAAAAAAAAAAAATAATAATAATATAAGAAGAAAGAGCAGAAAAAGCTGAAAAAAGAACAAAAAAGAAAAACCAAAACTTGTGTCTTTTTTTGCAAAACCAATTGAGGCGTAATCCTTTCTAACACTCGACACACAAATCAGATTTCCGGCCAAATACCGCAAAATCTCCGTCGCACACACACATACGCCAAGGACTACGCAGACTCTGCGGCACTGAAGCGGCAAACACGCGCAGCACAGCTTCCGGCAATAAAGCCAGCATCGCCAACGGTGTCAGAGTCAATATAAACAACAAAGTATGTTTTTTAAGATTATCAAAAAACGCAAGACTCTCATGCAAATTCGCCAATGTAACATGTTATCATACAAAGTAGTTGAATGGACGAAGGAAGGACGTACGAATTTCAAGTCAAATAAATAAATACAAGAAAAAGAAAAGGGCTGTCAAAGTAACAACCCAATAAAAAGGGGCAGCGCATAGTGTCAAAACACATTTGACGCATGTTTAGCATAAAATATAAAAAAAAAACTCACGAATTTTTACTATGCAAATATTACGCATGGGATTCGCACGCATCCCTCATTTGATGCCACCACATATCACATGTAGTTGTAGTGTAGAATTTTTATTGCTCTTGTTTTGTATATTTTTTTCGCATTTTTTGCACGACGCCCAGCGGCTTTTCAAGCGTCTATAAAAGTGCTATATTTTTCCACATATCGCTGTCTCATAGTTGAGCATCAATATCTACAACCCACAATGACAGTTTTCCAAACAAAAAAAAAAAATAAAGAAGGGTGTATTTTGCGTAAAAAGTTGTCTAAAGTATTGTTTAAAAATTCTCGTATTTACTTTTATAGTCCTTGTCAAGGACTCTAAAGCACACAAACACGCAATGATTCCGAAACCCAACAAAAGGGCTGCTGCTTTGCCATATTATTTCGCATTTAAATTTCGATTTGCATTGTGGCGTGTCCAATTGATTTATGGTTTTTTGTTTGGTGATTTTTTTTCTGTGTGCTTCTTCCTGCAAAGATATCAACGTGTGGCATTTGCGGTTAACATGTGGGTATTTTCTTTTTTCAGCGCTACCTAATCCTGTGGGAGTCATAAATGCCATTATGCTTAAAATAAAATATATATTTGTTTTTAAAAGAAATGCATATTTAGAGATCTGCAACCGTTCTATATAAAAAAAAATATAATACATATTTGCAAAGGATATCAAAGCAAGTTTATTTCAACAGAACTACAAGCACAAAGCTGTTTTGCTATTTACAAAAACACACAAAGTTGTATGATGATTACTTTTGCAAAATATACTGAGAATCAAAAAATAAAAATAAACAAAAATAGTGCAAAATCTTTCATATTAACATCTGATAAACAAATATAAAAGAAATGTATATCCTTTTGGAATTTGTTAGTTCTGTGTGTTTGTAGTGTCAGTTTTTGTCAGTTTTAGTCAGGCAGCAGCTATTCGTTCGAGTCAAGGGAATGTATATCGCATTGCGTTTGTATTACGCGTATTTGCATGGGTAGTTTCAACAAAAACATGTCAAAGAAACGAACACGCACTATCATACATTTATTTTACAATATATCTTTGGACTATGTGGATAAATTTGTATTCCTGTATTATTTTTAATTTATGTATATTATTTAGATAGTTTTTTACCTTATTTTTAATTTCCTATGTTTTCTATGTTATCTATGTTATCTATGTTAACTATGTTATCTATGTTTTCTATGTTTTCTATGTTATCTATGTTTTCTATGTTTTCTATGTTTTCTATGTTTTCTATGTTTTCTATGTTTTCTATTTTTTCTATGTTTTCTATGTTTTCTATGTTTTCTATGTTTTCTATGTTTTCTATGTTTTCTATGTTTTCTATGTTTACTATGTTTTCTATGTTTTCTATGTTATCTATGTTTTCTATGTTTTCTATGTTTTCTATGTTTTCTATGTTTTCTATGTTTTCTATGTTTTCTATGTTTTCTATGTTTTCTATGTTTTCTATGTTTTCTATGTTTTCTATGTTTTCTATGTTTTCTATGTTTTCTATGTTTTCTATGTTTTCTATGTTTTCTATGTTTTCTATGTTTTCTATGTTTTCTATGTTTTCTATGTTTTCTATGTTTTCTATGTTTTCTATGTTTTCTATGTTTTCTATGTTTTCTATGTTTTCTAAGTTTTCTATGTTTTCTATGTTTTCTATGTTTTCTATGTTTTCTTTGTTTTCTATGTTTTCTATGTTTTCTATGTTTTCTATGTTTTCTATGTTTTCTATGTTTTCTATGTTTTCTATGTTTTCTATGTTTTCTATGTTTTCTATGTTTTCTATGTTTTCTATGTTTTCTATGTTTTCTATGTTTTCTATGTTTTCTATATTTTCTATGTTTTCTATGTTTTCTATGTTTTCTATGTTTTCTATGTTTTCTATGTTTTCTATGTTTTCTATGTTTTCTATGTTTTCTATGTTTTCTATGTTTTCTATGTTTTCTATGTTTTCTATGTTTTCTATGTTTTCTATGTTTTCTATGTTTTCTATGTTTTCTATATTTTCTATATTGTCGATGTTTTCTAAGTTTTTTTCTATGTTTTTTTTATATTTTTATATTTTTTTCCTTATTCTATATTTTTCTGTGTTTTTCTATATTTTCTCTATTATTCTATATTTTTCTATTTTTTTTTATTTTGTATTTTTCTATATTTTAAAATTGGTGTTTTGAAGTTAGTATGTATAATTTAAGTTATGGTCGTTCTAATCCGACCACAAGACAGTTTGCGATAAAACTTTCTTTTTATATATTTGATCTTTAATGGATCAAAGTCATTTCGACCGGTAAATTTACCCGTAGAAGTTAGTGTTATGTGAGGTTTTTGAACATAATTGATTGGATCGCAGTTCCCTATCACCTGATCGCTGCCATTTTCAATACCAGACAGCGTAGTTATATAGGTAATCCAACATTGAAGTTTAATTGATCTGGATCTTCTGGTTTTTCTGAAATCGTGATTTCAACGGACTGAGGCACCGGCAGACGGATATCGCTAAATAAACAGTAATATATAAACCGAAATCAAAATCGAAACTGACTCATTTCAGAAATTTAAACTGAAATCGAAACCTTTATTCGTGGTGCTTTGATTCACTGTTCTAGAGATTGACTTATTGTAAGAAATGTAAAAAAAGTAGATGGAATTTTAATTTTGAACAACAGTGACATGTTTAAATTTAATTATCGACTTTTCATCATTTTATAATTGCTAATTATCTCCACCCACACCCTACGCCGTATGTGTTGTATCAACTTAATTGTCGCTATCGCTTTCGTCCTTGAGTGATTAGCAGGTCGCGCCTTCTCCAACTCCTACTCTTCCTCCACCCCCAGACTTTGAAATGCGATACTAATTGACTGACAAAGAAATTAACGCTGCTTTGGCATTTGATCCAGCAGTCCTCGCGACAGTTAGCTGCTAATAGAGTAAAATTTCCAACAAGTACCTACCTCACCCAACTAGGTAGGTACTCTGCTCAAGTTCAACAAGGAATTTCAATTAATGATTGTAGGTATTTAATTGATCAAAGCGAAAAACTCACAAAGTCAACACGTCGCAGCATTTTGGGCTTCTTCGCAGCAACGAAAATTAAAAAGAAATATTTAAATACTTGACAAACAGAAATTCTTAAAAAATATCGCATAATCTTGACAAACAATTTAAAGCGACACAGACGTTGTTATATCCTTCGATGACTTTGATGTTCAGCTAAACAATCAAAGCGATTATCGCATATTTTTTGCTTTTTTTGCTTCCAGAAGATGTTGAAGCCAAGAATGTAAAAGACTAAGCAGCTGCAGATAAAGGGCATTATTTACAATTGAGATACGCGAAGAAAAAATATGCCTTTTTAATAGAATTTTCTATAGATGACAGAATTCACTTTGATTTTTTGTGCTTTCATAGAAAAAAAGATGATTTTTTTTCTGTTATTATGCGATAAAGTTAAGTAGAGCTTAATAGCAGGCTTTGTTGTGCATTATAGCCGCGAAATTTTAAAAAATCATATTGATGTCATTAAAAGGGGCACACATAAAATATTATAAAGTGCTACCCAATGAAACTCTTTTACTTTTTACCATTCAATGAATATTCTTAAGACTACGAAAATACTTTCCTGCATTTCCTAGTTTTAATTAAATCAGTAACTAATCTCCGTAGCATCATAAAATCAAATCACCATGAAAAACACCAACATTTACTCATATATTTGGTAGTACTACATAATGTCAGCTGTGTAATAATACTACGAACTATCACTATCTACTGCTATCTATAGCTATGTTGCCAACTGTTCAATTTCCCGACGATAATACACAATCATTCCCGGCAGTCAGTCGAACAGTTTTCCGAAATTGCGAATTAATATTTAAGAGTTGCCTGTGCCATACTTGGGAGACCAAAATGAAGAAGGTCCAGCAGATCCAAAACACACAGTACACGGTGAGAAAATCGCGCAGATATTATAAAATTTGTTTTTGATTAAAGTTATTTTTTTGGACATTAAACAATACTTGAATTGTTTTGTAAAAGAGATATAAGTTCAGGTAGTACACATGGGAAAAACATTTGTCTGGGAATATTTCCATGGTTTTAAAATTTAGAAATTAAAACAAATGAACAAGAAGTATTCGTTTTCATTCCTTCCATATACAACTTTAATAGATAGAAACAAAATCATATGGCATTCTTTGATATGGATAATGGAAAGTTTATATGAAAAAAATTTGTATTTCTCGAAGACCCAGCTTAAAAAAAAGTCCAATGTCTTGTCATAACCTGATCAGTTAGAAGACAAAATTGAACTTTCTAATCGATCGTAAATACAGCAATCAAAATTAATTGCATACCATTTATTGGTCTATCAATGACATTTTGATGTATTTAACAAACCCATTCGCTAAAAATGTTATTTGCGTCCAAAAATATACCAAATAACGAATTTGCTTGAGTAGCAAATTATTTAATTGGTAAGGTGGACGTTTAATTTTTTTTTTTATTTTCACAGTACATTTATAATTCTTATTTACTTTATTAAAAAAGAATATTATAAATTCTTGTGAAAGAATATATAAGATGATGAAATGGTACCATCCCTAGTAGAAATTTGCCCGATGCGCCAATGATCGGGTTTTCGTTGGGTAAGCCCTATTAGAGAAAATATTATCATTGCCTTTGCATGCCCTTATCATGCTTACCATACCAGGGTTTACATTATCTAAATAGTCAATGGTCCCGATCATAGCTACATTATTTGTTCCTCATAACGAAATGACATCAGACAATGATCGAGATTTAATGAGAGAAACCCTATTATTCCCGGGCTCTGACAAGGTAATTGTCGGGTAAATAATAAAATGGGGAATTGCCCGATCAGTACATAATCATGGCCTGAGTTTAGTACATGATCTGGAACCTGCGTTACAAGGATATTATGGTCCTCGTCATACCCTAGTAGAAATTTTGGTAGGGCCATGGTCATGAAGTGATCATGTCATTATTTTATGTGATCGGGATATGACGAGGCCCATAATGTCTTTGTAACGCAGTGTCCTGATCATGTATTGACCTCAGGCCATGATCATGTACTGATCGGGCAATCCCCCATTTTATTATTTACCCAAAAATTGACTTGTCTGAGCCCGAGCATAATAGGGTTTCTCTCATTAATCTCGATCATTGCCTGATGCTAATTTTGTTATGAGGGACAAATAATGTAGCTATGATCGGGAACATTGACTGTTTAGATAAGGGACACCCTGCTATGGTAAGCATGATAAGGGCATGCAAAGGCAATGATCATATTTTCTCTAATAGGGCTTACCCAACGAAAACCCGATCATTTCCCGATGGCGCATCG
This sequence comes from Dryomyza anilis, assembly GCA_951804985.1. NCBI lineage: Eukaryota > Metazoa > Arthropoda > Insecta > Diptera > Dryomyzidae > Dryomyza > Dryomyza anilis. The sequence continues at coordinate 3,518,299 of OX638130.1, read as the reverse complement.
GGCAAATTTCTACTAGGGAATTCCGATCATCTCAAATAATGACATGATCAGTTCATGACCATGGCCCTACCTAAATTTCTACTAGGGATACATCATCATCATCATTTTTAACGACACCAATAGAGTATGATCAAACTCTATAACTGATAAGCGCGCCAACTAAAAATTCTAATTCAAAGCGAATTCTATTAATTTCACGAATTCCACCAAATGCTATTGCCAGCAAATGCGATTGCTAATATGAAGATGTCTACGCTCAGCTTTAACAAAAATTTAATTGTATTGATGTACTTTTTTTTAGTTATATTTACCAATTTTATTTCTGTATAGAGTGTTAGGAAAATTCAAAATTTCAATTTTTTTAAAAACTGAGTAATACGGAGATCATCCGCCTAAATTGTTACCACGTTGGGCCTCGTGAGAGCTCGATTATTTGAATGTAGGACATGATGAGTTCATATGCATGACCCTACTGAAATTTTCGTCGCTAATCTATTCAATTTAATCATAACCTAAGAATAAATTTATAATATTGAACATCTCTTCGATGCTCTCCTCGTAAAAATTCGCCATATTAGTGTAAAAAAGATAATGGCCAACTACTACTGTTGCTCTTATAACTGGTATGAATATGATCAGAAACAGATTAATGATCAGTTCCCGACCGTAGAGTTATTTCTACTTTGGGCAACAATCATACATTTGTTCCATTTACGATGAATTTATCTCCAAACAGCAATTCTTTGTATTAAATCAAATATTTTTCTATGCATGAACATCGCAAATCTATTTATACCCTAGTAGAAATTTGCACGATGCGCCATCGGGAAATGATCGGGTTTTCGTTGGGTAAGCCCTATTAGAGAAAATATGATCATTGCCTTTGCATGCCCTTATCATGCTTACCATAGCAGGGTTTACATTATATAAACAGTCAATGTTCCCGATCATAGCTACATTATTTGTTCCTCATAACGAAATTAGCATCACACAATGATCGAAATTTAATGAGAGAAACCCTATTATGCTCGGGCTCTGACAAGGCAATTGTCGGGTAAATAATAAAATGGGGAATTGCTCGATCGGTACATGATCATGGCCTGAGGTCAGTACATGATTAGGACACTGCGTTACAAGGATATTATGGGCCTCGTCATATCCCGATCATCTCAAATAATCACATGATCACTTCATGACCATGGCCCTACCAAAATTTCTACTAGGGTAGTTAACGGTAATCGATTCAATTTATCATTACTTCCAATATGTTGCATGCATTAGTTTTCTAAAAAAATATCACAAGTATCAAAAACTAAATAGATTTTTTCTGCAAATTTACATGAGCAAAGAGATTAATTAAAACTAAATGATGAATGCTTTACTTCATGAATTAAGTTTGGTAATTTGCTTTTTTACTAAATGATTCAATAATCTTCATTAATATGACGAATAATTTCATTAATATGATGAATTTGTTACTATGATAGCTTGTGCATTAATATGATAAATATGTTCATGAATATGATGAATTTGTTCATTGATATGATGAATTTACTTATTAATATAATAAATTTGTTCATTAATAAGATGAAATTGTTTATTAATATGACGAATTTATGAATTGTGATGAATATGCATCTTTGATAAGTTTGTTCGTTACTATGAAAAATGTCCTCCTTAATTTGACGAATTTGTTCATAAATATGGCGAATTTGTTCATTAATATGATGAATTTATTAAGGAAAATAATCAATTTGTTACTATGATAGCTTGTTAATAAATATGTTTATTTTTTGCATTAATGTGATATATTTGTTCATTAATATGATGAATTTGTTCATTGATATGACGAATTTGTTCATTAATATGACGAATATGTTCACTAATATGATGAATTTGTTCATGAATATGATGAATTTGTTCATTAATATGATAAATTTGTTCATTAATATGATAAATTTGTTCATTAATATGATGAAATTGTTTATTAATATGTCGAATTTATGAATTGTGATGAATTTGCATCTATGATAAGTTTGTGCATTACTATGAAAAATTTCCTCATTAATATGATGAATTTGTATATCAAGATGATGATTTAGTTTATATGTTATCTTGTTCATTAATATAATGAATTTTTTTATTAATATGACGAATTTCTTCATTAATTGGTTGGTCAAAAAATGTTTTGTGATTTATCTTAAATTATGATTAGTAATTTATAGTAATTAGTAATTCATGATTAAATTGATTAAATGGATTAAATTAAAAAAACATATTTATATTTTTACAAATTCTTGTTGCTAATTTCTTCAAGTGCAACTATTGGCCATATTGCTCCAAACCGATGAGGGATAAATTACAAACTACTGCGTTGAGCAAACGCAAGGAGTAATAACAACAACAAAGGCGCCAAACATATTTGAACGCAAGCAAAAATAAAGCGGTTGACATTGTCTACGAGGTGGCAACATTCATGGCCAGTGGCCACCCACACTACGTCGATTGAACTCAATAACTGTGGCAGCAACGTCGTGAATTTCCAACGAGTTTATTTCACAATTAAAAACATTTGTGACCGAAAACGTTTAATTACAAAACGAACGAAACGAATGAAACGAACGAAACGAATGAAACGAAATGATACACAAGTGAGCTCCATTTAAACCTCCGGTTACTCCTAATGCCAGAGACCCAAATACACTTGGCCATTACCGGTCAGAGCCCCTTTTTGCGTACGTCTGCCTCTCCGCATGTGTGTGCGTCACAGATAGATGGCAAATGTCATTCACTTCCATCGGGTGACATTGCAATATTTGACATTTCAGCAGAGGCATAAATTTCGTTTAATGAAATAACCACAAAACTGATAGCGACGTTACACAGCTACAGACTATGTCCCGGTCGAAAAAGGATATCGATGTGTGGTGGCGGCGACGACGGCAACAGATGGTGGCACGAAAATAATGAGCTGCCGGCGATACAAGTAGTTGGAATAGAACTCTAAATAAGAACACATTCCTGTAGAGTTTAATAAAATTCAAGTCAAACACAAATCAATAAATTTGTGGAATATGCTTTAATTAAAGAATTTTCCCAATGAGGTATTCCACACCAAATCAAAATTAAAATCTCTTGTTAAAGGCCTTAAATCAATAATTTGTCGTAACTCCTCAATCTAAAATTTTAGTAAATTGCATAACTAAAGGCATCAACAATTTTGGTAAAAAAAAAACGTTGCATAACTTTAGGCTGCGCTGTTATAGAAAAAAGTATTTCTTAAAGATCCCATACAATGCTCAAAATTGCAAAAAATGCTTCTTTCTACCCCGCAACACTAATTGAACTAATCGCCAACATTCAATCATCTCGAAAATTGATAACAGTCCATTTTCTATTGAGTGCAAGTGAGCCCAAAATTATGCTATAAAAAAATCAAAATTAGGCCACGTGCGGCAAACAACAGCCTACAATTGACCAATTCAATAACAAAAAACACAACTGATTTGTTATGCGCAACACGCCACAAAAAAAGGAGATGCTTTCTTCTTTTTTTTGAATATCTTCCAAACAGTATCAGAAAAAAATACAGAGAAAACACGAAACAATTGATTTCTACGCATTTGCGTGTTTTTCTCACAGTCACTTTTTGGACTGGCATTCCCCATTGTACCATAATCATCAGTAAGGAAAAAAATCAAGTTAAGTGATTTGCTACGTGTTATTTGTTAAAAAATGAAAGTAGAACTTGGTTGGTATATGGTATAAGAAAATGAAAAGCATTTGTTGCATGAATTCTTTACAATTCAAATCGTGAAGTGTTGTTGAGCATAAAAAAAATCCTAAGAACACAAAGTGGGGGTTGTTGCTAAATAGGGGTTAAAATGACCGAGATCTTTTTTTCGTTGTTTTGAGGACCATGTTGTGAACTGACCAAAGGGATTCGCATTCATTTCATTTATACAATTGATTGTATTATTTATGGGATATTTATGCCAGTTGTGGCCAAATAAATTGATTGTCATTTGCTACAGCTGATTAGTAGTTACTATGGGGAATGGGAAAACCATGGGGAAGAAAAGCATTATGATTAAAATTAAGGTAAGTGGGGGTTATATGTATATTCATTTAATTTAATACTATAGAAAACTAAGAAATAGGTTTGAGATTTTTACTAAAGAACCTTAAAAAACGAATATAAGCCCTGTAGGTTATGAAGAGATAAGTTACGTTTCAGAAGTAAAATATATTTTTGTAATTCAGATTATTTATAATATTTATACTCTAATAGGGTAAATTTATAGGCGACCCTAAAAACAAAATTCAACAAAATCTTACTTGAAGTAAAAATCTTAGATAAAAAAACGGCGTAAATCAAGTGATGAAAGTAGTTTTCGAACAATTTTTTTATTATAAAAAAAAATAATGCAAAAATTCATGGAAAAAATTAACAAAAAAAAAATATATATATAAATAAAAAAAATTAAAACAAAAATACTTTTTCAATACTTTTATTATATTATTTTTATTATACCCTACACCTATGAGGCACAGGGTATATTAACTTTGTGCATATATTGTAACGCCCCTTAGAAGGCGTGTCCGGTATGGAAAAGTATATATATTCTTGATCAGCATCGCTATCCGAGTCCGTTTAGCCTTGTCCGTTTGTCTGTCTGCCTGTCTGTCTGTCTGTCTGTCTGTCTGTCTGTCTGTCTGTCTGTCTGTCTGTCTGTCCGTCTTGCTGCCCGAATACAGAATAACTTGAGAAATACTACTCAGAATGCGATGAAATTTCGTCTCAATATATTTTAGCCAAAAATAGGAACTGAGATTAAAAATGAGCCAAATCGGTCAACAGACACGCCCACCTCCCATACAAGTCACTTTTATATAACTCTTTCGGAACTAATAACTCGAAAAGTATTCAAGATATAGTTACAAAATATAAAAAATATTGTTATAATTAACCTAAAAATATGTGGTCCAAAAATGGGCGTGATCCGCCCACATTTTTTTTTCATAATTTCCGCTTTTTCATAGTGGAAATTTGATCCGTTAATTATTTTAAATATAGGCGTGGTCCGCCCAATTATACTTTTTTAATTTATTATTTTTTATACTTTTATATCAATTTTTAAAATTATGGGGATATAAGACCCACATTTCTGATATGTGAATAATATTCTGAGGATTTAAGGTATGCAATTAAATATCCCACACAGGTGTAGGGTATTCCATAGTCGGGCCTGAGTCGGGCCCGACTATAAAAATCCGCCCCATGTTACCAAACTTACCCATGTGACCTAACTTTCCCAACTCGTTTTTTTTTTTAAATAAAAAATTTGGAAAACATTTTTTTTTCAAACAATTTTATTATAGTTTCTATAAAAATTTTTTGAAAAAATGTTTTTTTGCAATCATAACAAGTATAATCTAAAAAAAAGTTTTAAATACCCAAATCTGATTACAAGTACAAAAAAAAAGAATTTTTAGAAGCTGTAAATATAGAATATCGAAAAATAATGTTTGTTAATTTGACTTTTAAATTTGAAAACAATCGCTTATATAACGAAGAATAGCAAATGTTTTCATTAAATAAGTGAATTTAATTGCTAGGTTGATTAATGAATGCAATTAATATCGGTTGCTATATTTACGTCGATTAATTTTTCTGTGTAAAGCTAGAATCACACGATAAATGAAGGGAAATTTCATGTTGACTCAATTTAGTATCAATTTAAAATTTTTATTTTTGTGTCAGTTTCAATACAAAATTTGAAAAAGCATCAACGTTTGTTGACGACTGGAGCATCAACAACAACACGACTGGACGCATCCACAACAACATTTTTTTTTATATAATTTTTAAATTGAAGCAAACTGAAATTGATGTTATTTAGTCAATCGTGTGATTGGAGCTTTAGTAATAAAAAATATAAATAGATTAAAATTTTTATTAAAAAGGCTTAAACCCGAACATCAGTTACAGATAATTATAAGTTTTTTAAAAAATATTTCAGTATTACTGTCATTTTTATTAGATATCTGCACAAATGTATTTGAAGTTCCCTCTGCAAAATATGCGCTACTGCACTCTACAGTTTTGAGTGGAATTTGCAATGACAGTCGACAGTGTTGTAGTGAAGACTCTCGGTCGACTTCACATCACTTCATTGCATTATTTGTTTCACTGGTGTCAAGTACTGTCAACACATTTTTTTGTTCAAAACATTCAATGTTTTGAAAATCAAAACCAAGTGACAATACTGTCGATGAACATGCAACAAATACAGTGAGTGCACCCAGTGAACGCAACGAGTAACGAGTGAGAAGACAAAGATTGAAAACAACATCAAATATGCCGCTCGGCGTTTGACGGCAGTAATGTTGTTGTCGGTATTTATGTGTTTATAAAAAATACAACAAACATTATTTAAAAAAAAAAAAATATTAATAAAAAATGTTGTATGACAAAAACAACGCATTGATCGAAAAGCAATATACCTAATATTTTTTTTTTTTTTTTTTGAAATAAATGAAATAAATAATTTTTATTTTCTTTTGAGTTTTTTTCTATATCTCAAAATTAATGAAAATTCCTTAGAGTAAGAATGATAAAAAAATGTAAAATGCTCCGAGTACTCAACTTCAACTTCATTATAGTATTTGAATTTTTATTGGACATCATTATATTTTTTTACTACAACTACGTCTTCTATGTGTTTTGTTTTGACAGTACTTGTGCTTTGTTGTTGCGAGCAACACATTCATTTGATTTTCAAGCATAGAGTCGGCGAAAGTAAATGTTTTGCGACAAAATGAATGTATTTAAGTGGGTTTCAAATGCATTTGTGCAGATGTCTAATATTTATTAAAAAAAAATCAAAATTTCAGTAAAGATTTATGCTAATACTCAATATTGAGATTAGAAAATATGAATTCTTAAATCTCAAGATATGTTAGAAAGAATAGATATCCAAAGAATACGAAAAATTACCAAAAATAAAAAAAATTGAGATATTTTGAGAATCAGAATTATCGAGCATATTTTAAAATTCAAATTCGATTGGCATACAAATTTCATACAGTAAAAACGTATTGAATTCGTTGTACAATTGAGCGGATTGAAATTGAATAAAAAAACGTTTCTTTTTTGTGTGGAAAATTGGAAAATCTGAAACAGCAAAAAAAATGTCTAGGAATTTGGTTATGGAGATTTTAGAATTTGACTTAAATTGTTTTGATTCAACACTTGGTATAAGGTCTTTGGAATAGAAAGAGTTAATATTGGAAAAAATTACTAAATAAAAATATAGAAATTACAAATCATAGATTCTAAAAAAAATTAATAATATAAAAAGCAAGGATTGAAACTGTAACCGAAACCGATATCCGTTTAAAACCGTTTCATTTTTAAAACCGAAACCGTTATCCGAAAATCAGAAATAAACCGATATCCAAAACCAATATAAACGGTTTCGGTTTTATACCGGTTTAAAACGGTTTTTAAAAAAGTACCTATAAATAGAAACAGAAAAACATTATTTATTTTATATAGAAGATCATAAGTAAAATGTCATTTAATAAAATGTTGAGTTCCCAACATTTTTTCAAGGCTAAAGAATATAAGCATCTTAAAAATAAGGTCTGTGAAGCAGTTTTGTAGCGGTAAATAGCTTCAAAAGTCGCTTCAATAAGATAAAATAGACAAAACAATGTTTTTTTCGCTTTTCTTCGCTACGCTAGTTCGTACATCGATTGTGCATATGCACATTATGGTTATTGTTTTATTTTTATACATAGTTTTTCAATTAATTGTAAAATCATGAAGTTTACTTAAATCAAGTTCTATGTGCATTATTTCATTCAACTTATAAAACAAAAAAAAAATAATATATAAACATTTTCACAGTGTACCTCATTTAGCTTATATATATTGCTTTTTGTGTTTTTCTTTTTTTCACAAATCCGCTGGATTCGTATGAAAGTGCAACCACAACAGAAATGCAAATAAAGCAGCATGACAATTATAGCAGCATCCAAGCTTTTGATAGAATTTTTGGAGGGAAATTTTTTGTACCACAAAGAAAACTCGTTGTTGTTGCCAACTACATAGCTGTACTAGATACATACATGAAGTGTGGTGTCTAGGGATGTCAATCCCGGGATCCCGGGATCCCGGGATTTGAGTCAAATCAGTCCCGAAAAACTCATCCCGGGATCATCGTTAAATCCCGGGATTTTCGGGATTACAAAAAACGCTAGTAGATCAATTTTCAATAGTTTATTCAAAAGTCTTTCAATGTTTGTGTACACATTTTGTGAAAAAATAAATCTAACATTTAATCAAGGTTTGAAACCTAAACGAATAACGGTTTCGATTTCGGTTTTTTCCGCGTTTTGGTTTCGGTTTTAGGTTTTTATTATGAAACGGTTTCAGTATACCGGTTCCAAGTTACGGTTTCGGTTTTGATTTCAGTTTTTGTATAAAATTTCTTTTAATTCCATGTTTTTCAAATAACTTAACATTGCACTATGGGACATAAGCTTAGTCTAGCTCGCCGAAAATTGTACAAGAAAAAAATTTTATTTTGGGAATTCAAAATTTTATTAAATGACATTAAACATGCCTTGTACTTAAAATCTTCTATATAAAATAAAATATGTTTTCCTGTTTCTTTTTATGCTTTTTTAAAAACCGTCTTAAACTGGTATAAAACCGAAACGATTTATTTCTGATTTTCGTATAACGGTTTCGATTACTGTTTCGGTTTTAAATGGATATCGGTTTTAAACGGATATCGGTTTCGGTTTCGGCTACGGTTTCAATCCTTGGATTTAATGGACTAAAATCTTAAAACACTGACGGAAATAATAATGAATTACATGCTTTTTGACTTTGAACAAATTCACACATTTTTTAAAATTACGTCACTTTCGACTAATAACACTGTTCGCAAATCATTTTCTCATATCATGCCTATATAATTTTAATGTACTGATTCGAACTGCGTTTTTAGTTTTTTCCGTATACGTAATGTTTTGGAGAAAAATGCAATTTATTATTTTTGAATTTTTCACTGCATTTAAAAATAAATTTTTTTTATAAAAAGACTAAACAGCCATTGAATTAAAATTAAAATAGTTATTGCCCATGAGCAAGTCAACTTCGTCGTTTGAGATTTGGTTGCAATAACCGGTTAAATCACATACAACTTAAATAATTTTGAAATTAAAAGTTCAAGTATTTCAAAATTTGTAAAACTATTTATTTTTTTAAAATTATATTTTTTTTTATAAAATATTGTTTTCCAAAAAAAACCAATATCCCAATAACAAATTTTGTTGTTCATTCAAAATTTTAATTTTCTTATATTTGTACTAAAAAATAAATTTTAAATAAAAAGTATTAAAAAAATGTTTGATGATCAACTGGGGTTTATATATCGCGGATTTAGTATACCATATTTGAATACCCAACCTGAAAACAGATGTATTTGAATATATGACTTTTGTTTGACTTAAGCATTATAATTGTTTATTATTTAAACACAGATATGGTTATTTTATGTCTTTGCTATTATTTTTTTAAATCCCGGGACTAATCCCGGGATCCCGGGATTCAAATTTTTTAGTCCCGAAATTTCGGGATTGAAAAATAGTCCGGGATTGACATCCCTAGTGGTGTCATGCTACTGTCTGCTGTCATGCGTCTGTCCGGTGTCATGCGTCCATGCGATGATACCAGATAGCAACAAAGAGTTGTCGTTGTGAAAGTGTGTATATACGAATCGAAATTCGTTATTGTTGTATTCTCTTCTTTCTGTTAGTGTTCGCTTTGTAGCGTTTGCGTTTGAGTTTGTGTTCGCAAAAAAAAAATGTTACCCTTCGAGATATTATTTGTGTTCTCTTTACATACGGTGCGTGAAGCATACGATTTTTTTTAATCACTGACGAAAACAGAAATATGCCTATACGAAATATTCCTTATATTTATTATGAACAAGACCAAGAACAAGATTACCATTTCTTGCCTTGCTTCTGCAAATTTTCATCACTATTTTACATATATTGCAGTTCACTGAATTGTTGAAATTTAATTTCTTTGGCTTTTATGGATGGAAAGTGTACAAAATACTTCTTCTTTGCAATTCAGATCATATCTCAGGTTATGTCAAAAAGTTGTTTTTCATTGATTTGTGATCACGAAATTTTAAATTAAAATTTTTTCTTTGCGTAATCAATTAAATAATTAATATAACACAATATTTTAACTACAATAGCAACAAACATTGTTTAAGTTACGTTTTCCATTTTACCCCAATATCATAATTTGAACATAACTTATTTCTCAAGTGCCATCAAAATTTACAAGAAATCGCAGCTGCTACTATTTTTAGTTTGCAAAAAACATTCATTGAATAAATAGCAAAAACAATTCATATTATAAATACGGATAATAAGCAGTATTTTCCCCGACAACCGAACAGCTGACAAACTACTTTGCTACTCAATTAAAACTAAAGAAATCTGTTGTCTAAACAAATAAAATGCAATTAGCGAGATTTGAATTAATTAAGTTGTACGTCGGCACATGTGGAATTTTTACTTTTGCAAAAAGGTAGTAGAAAAATTAAGTAGCAAAACCACAGAAAGCACTGCATGAAGACAATTGAATGCGCACATGGTGCGTGTTTGATTTCTGCCTCATACTTGGTACTTTTGCACTGCTATTTCTTGAATGTTTTTGTTTTGGCAAAAGAAAGCTGCAAAAAGGTAGCAGCAGGACGAACATTTGCTACTACATATTTTCATTATTTTCATTTCTTGTTGCTGCGGTGCGCGCATAAATTGCTGCAGACAAAGTTTTTTATTTACTTCCGCCGCTTATCTGGCAACTGCAATTATCGCTAATGCCTTGAGGCGTCGATGCCACTACACGCAGCCAAAAGGATTTTTGCCAATTGTTGCAGGCGCGCACGAAAACACAAAGCAGCGTCCCTGCCTTCGTCCAGGATATGCGTGGCAGGTGTATTTGGCAGCCAAGAATCCAAGGTGTTGGTTTCTGAGCAATATGGACTGGTTGTAGTAGGTGTAACAGAAGTCATGAATATGGAGTGAACAGTTTAGGGGGTTTCGAGTAACATGTGTGTGTAGTCAAGGACTTATTGAAGTGCACTTTGGCGGAAAATACGTTTGTTGATATTAGCGCAAAACTTTTTAAGTAATTGCGAAAATATTTGCAGACGCAGCATAGGGTAACCAAGTAAGTAGTAGCAGAAATTCAATGGAAAATGTAGCAAGATTTGCGTTTATCAGTAATCTTAATTTCAAGATTATTTGATGCAATGTTATGAATTTGAGTAATTTCATAAATTTTATCCTATGATGAATATTCATGAATTTTATGAATTTAATGAATTTTATGAATTTTATGAATTTTATGAATTTTATTAATTTTATGAATTTTATGAATTTTATAAATTTTATAAATTTTATGAATTTTATGAATTTTATGAATTTTATGAATTTTATAAATTTAATGAATTTAATGAATTTAATGAATTTAATGAGTTTTATGAATTTTATGAATTTTATGAATTTTATGAATTTTATGAATTTTATGAATTTTATGAATTTTATGAATTTTATGAATTTTATGAATTTTATAAATTTTATAAATTTTATAAATTTTATGAATTTTATGAATTTTATGAATTTTATAAATTTTATGAATTTTATGAATTTTATGAATTTTATGAATTTTATGAATTTTATGAATTTTATGAATTTTATGAATTTTATGAATTTTATGAATTTTATGAATTTTATGAATTTTATGAATTTTATGAATTTTATGAATTTTATGAATTTTATGAATTTTATGAATTTTATGAATTTTATGAATTTTATGAATTTTATGAATTTTATGAATTTTATGAATTTTATGAATTTTATGAATTTTATGAATTTTATGAATTTTATGAATTTTATGAATTTTATGAATTTTATGAATTTTATGAATTTTATGAATTTTATGAATTTTATGAATTTTATGAATTTTATGAATTTTATGAATTTTATGAATTTTATGAATTTTATGAATTTTATGAATTTTATGAATTTTATGAATTTTATGAATTTTATGAATTTTATGAATTTTATGAATTTTATGAATTTTATGAATTTTATGAATTTTATGAATTTTATTTTCTATATTGTTTTTCAATTTGGATTTTTTTTATTTGTAATTAAAACGTCGAAAAAATAGTCTCGAAGGAACTGACCAACAATACGCAAGGACTTGAACCAATTAAACGCTGTATAAATAAAAGCGATTTTTTTCTAGAACCTTTTTTTGCAACATTTTGTACACTTTCTCCCTATGGAGAATCGATTGTGCTGCAGTACAATAAAATAAAATAAAAATACGAAAGACCAAAAAGCAGCAGCACCAAACAATAGCTGCAAAAAAAAAGAAGAACAACTCAGAACCCAGAGCAAAAGTTAAAATAAAAATAAAAATTCTGACTTGGAAATTAAGCGTTGTATTTGTTGTTGTTGCCAGAGTCATATTTATTGGATTAACAATGCATACACGGCAACACCGGAAACATACAATCAAAACTATGCAGGAGAAAAAAAGAAGCAAAACGAAATTCTGGAATAAAATATAAGAGGCAAATTGGCTGGCCACATATGGGAAATATGAGCAAAAAGAAATAAAATAAATTAATAAAAAAAGAATATAAATATAAAAAAAGGTTAAAAATATAAAAAAGAAATGGAAATAAATAAAAAATGATAAAAATTAAAAACAAACAAGTACCTATACTGTATAAAATATACAGAATACAGAAAAAAAACGAAAAGGCAGCACATGTAAAAATACGAAAAAAACTGTATGAGTAGCGAATAATATAAAAAGTGCTAGAGTTAAATAAAAACATTTATATGAATGTTAAAAAAAAACCAGTACGCTATGACTTTATTGTAAATTATTGTGCATATTTATTTTTTTAACCAGTCTCGAGAGGGCGTTGCCAGGTTTTATTGTAAAATATAGAAAAAAATCATTAATTGCTGGCAGGTGGTGTCGGTTGGTGTTACTACTTTTTTTTTCTACTACTACGTAAGTCATGACTCAAAGGACAAAACTTTGCACTGTTGAAAGTTAAATATTTTAAGGTTTGTTAAAATTTATTAGTTACATTATTTATTTTGGCATGAGTTGGGGGCTCTAAAAATAAAAGAGTTTGCTGATGTTTTACTGTAAGTTTCCAAAAACGTAAAACTGCTTTTAATATTTTTCTAGAAACTATTATTGAATAAACCCCCATCTAATCCGTTAAAAATTCAGAAATTCCAGTGATAGAATTTCTTTGACTTGTTAATTTCGCAATAGATTTTATTTTATTTAATTAAAAAGATTCTGTTCTGGAATTTCTGACGTTTTTTGACGAATTTGTTTTCGTTTCGTTTGACGTTATAATCTTAGTATAAATTTACCCTATTAGGACCAACTTCAAATCCAACCAAATCATGTTGATCTGCTACTGGTAGGGGTATAACAAAAATTAAAAGATAACACTACACAACAGCTATTCTGCACAGCATTCAAGACTATTATTGTATTATGTAAAATCACTCCCTGATTCCGAGAATATGGTTTAAAAATGTCTCTTTGGATAGGTTGACAAAATATCTACAAATAACTTTTGTACCGAGCTTACAATAAGGTGGTCAAATATATTTGTATATAACTCGCATTCTAAATAACTCATATGATCAAGTGTTATGACGAATGAAAGGTAATTGAATATCCAATAAGTATTTCTCAGAACATTTTTAAATTGGTTCACTAGTTTAAGAGTACTCTTCAGATGAACTTGAAAAAAGTATTTTTTTCAAGAAAAATTTAAATCAAAAATGCATTTATAAAATATATCAATAGTTAATTGCAAAATACAAGTTTGTCATTGGTGTATCAGTTCCAGAGGGATTTCAGAAGCACCCAAGTGCGTCATTGGAACTTTCTTTGGGTGAATCTTCCCCAATTTATCAGGTGAATCGCATTTTAAATTTTATAATTTTTTAAAATTTATTTCGTATATTGTTGTTCTTGTCGATTTTCTTTTTTTTTTTGGAATTGGTGATCTGGTTGTTTTTGTCGTCCAAAAATATTTTTTACAATTTTTTTTTCAAATTTTGTCCATTTTTTTTTTTGAAATTTTTTTTAATTTTTTGAAATTATCTTGTTTTTGTCGCCCAACATTTTTTTTTTACGAAATTTTTCTAACATTGTTGTTTTTGTCGCATACATTTTTTTATCATTTCTTGAAAATTGTTGTTTTTGTCGACCAAACATTTTATAACAATTTGTTTTCGATAAAAAATTTATAATTTTTGCGGTAAATTTTAATCAAAAGTTCCAATATTTCAGGACCATCAGTATGTGGTCCTGAAATATTGGAAGTCATCGGAAAATAGAATTGTGTGTCAACGATTCGCAGCTTTTCAATTCTATTGTTAACCTTTATATCTCTCGCTGTTCAGACCGAAACCCAAAATTTTCAAAAATAAAGGTTTCTCACAGTCTGAAACCGAAAATTTTCAAAAATAAAGTTTTCTCTCAGACGAAAACTGAAAACTTATGTTGTCTTGTTTAATTTTTGGTTTCTCACTGATTTATTTAATAAATGTTATTTAGTGAGAGTTATTCAGGAACCTCCGAAAAGATTAACCTTAATCTCTGGACTCTGTGAAAAAGCAACCACATTTTGTTTGTTCGGAAAATTAAATTTTTGGGTCAAATTCTAAAATATTTTAAAAGTACACGCCTAAATTCAATACAATTATTTTATATCGGAAATTATTCTCAAAAGGTTTGTAGGGATTCTTAACATTTAACTCTATTGACTTTAATTTGAATCCCATTCGGACTGTAATACCAATTAGATATTTGAATTCTTACCAATTTGTTTTTTAAACGACAGAATATTTATCATTTTTTGAAATATTGTCCATTAGTAGAAATTTAAGTAGTCTCATGTTTAGAAAATGATCATGTGACTTACCATGATCATTATTGTACTTTTTTTAATAGTTGAAGAGTAGTATTAAGTTTTGAAGTGAACCAAACGGACACGCCCATCTCTCATAAAAGTCAGTAAGTATTCAAGATATAGTTTTAAAATTTAGAAAGTATTATAAAAAATTTCCCACAGTCCGTAAACCATATAAATCAAGAGTTTTTATTGAATCTATAGTTCCAGTCAATTATTCTCTGATTTTTTAAACCTGAAAACATTTTTCTGCCCCAGACTATTCTTCTACGAAATATTTTTTCCTAAACTCATGGCAGAATTGTTTCGGGAAGAATTGATTTGAAGAAGAATTGTTTCGGGAAAGAAGTTCACAATGAAAAATTTTCTGGGTTTCTTAAATATATACTGGAAATGAAATAACTATTATGAAATTGTGTTAAAATTTTTATAGTTCGAATATATATTGTTAATATTGAAGAAATGGAAAGTAAAATGTAGAACGCATTTTTCTTCCCCCTTGAAATTTTACCAATTTTATCAAGGTAGACATGATCATGGCCAGGACATGTTTACAATGTAACTGGTCGGATTGAGGAAAGACAAAAATTCGATGGTCAATTATCGATTATGACCTTAGTTCAGTTACTACTTATACAGAAAATAATAATCGACGTAAATACAGCAACCATAAATAATTGTGTACCATTAACTGGTCTAGCAACGAGTTCTAATGTATTTAATAAACACATTTACTAAAAATTTACTTCCAAAAATATACCAATTAAGTACTTCGCATAAATAGCAAATTATTTAATTGGTATGATCGACGTTTTAAAAGTATTTTTACTATCTTCACAGTCTTTATAATTCTCATTCAATTAATTAAAAAAGAATTTTATAAATTCATAACATATACTTTTCTGATGATGAAGTTGGAAGCATAATTAAATATGCAACCTTGCCATCAACACCATTTTTGACGACATACGTAGAGGATGATCAAGCTCAATAAGTATATATCTTGGCATATACCAAACAAGAATAATATGCGCGCAACCAAACGCGCAAACAAAAATTCGTTTACTTGTTTGCCGGTGTTCATTCGCTGCTAGCACGCCGCGTCGTGTGCTCAGCACTGGCCATTGTTAATGCAATTAATTCATTAGTCGTTTTAGCAAATTATTTAATTGTATTGATGCAGCTTATTGTATTTTTCTGTTAATTTGTTAATTAAGATGATTAAATATTTAATCAATACAATTAATAATAATTATATTGATGTAACTTTTTGGCTATTTTCTGTTAATTTATAAATTAATTTGATTAAATATTTAATCAATTCAATTAAAGGTCATATCGGCGATGAATCAAATAAAAATTAAAAATTAATTGTTTTGAACAAATTATTTGCTATATTTACACATATAATTATTATGTGTACTAAGATTTGGCTTCGTTATGGAAGTAAACTTCAACAGCTATATTTTTTTTCTATTCTGATTAATTGATTTACAAACATCTTTATAAATCTAAAATTTTATGATAAATGAGTTGAATATTTTTACCAAATGCTGTGATGTTCAGGATTCTAAATGCATAAATATGATTTATAATATAAATCAATAAAATAAAAAAAATTGTTTAAGAACATATGACTAGGGTGCATTTTTATTTTTCATTTTGCTAGAATATCTAAGGAATATTTCCGGCAAATACATATATAAATGGAAGTGTTTAAGCCTGTGGGATGCGTATAAAAGGTATAGAAATTTTGTGTAAATTTAAAAGCATATTACTGGCATATTTTAGGGACAGGTCTGTCTTTATTTGATTAAAGTTTTTATAAAAAATGTTCTATCTGCCAAAATTTGGTCTGCCAAAAATTTTATCTACGGTAGCAACGATTTTTTACCTAAAATATAAAAAAAATATTTTTTTATATTATTGGAAATTTAGACCCGATTTTACAATATCAATTTAGAATTCCTTTAACTGCCCTGGTCACTTTGCACCATATATTGGCTCTTTAATGTATGTTTTATGTTATTTTTCACAGCTGGAGCCTAACACCACAAAAGTGCGCTACTGTTGCTGTAGCCATGAAATCAAGAGGCTTCTTTCTGCCATGCAGCAGCAATCCACACATGCGGCACTAAATCATCTACTACTGAAAGGCCTACAAAAAGCATCCAGAAGCCTCCCGAAGGCAGGCAGCGTCTATACAAGGAAAAGAAAATAAAATAAGAACCTACTAGTCAAACCCCTCTGATAAAATGAATTATCCATGCGGCACACGCGAAGATCGCTGATGTAATTCATTAGCTCCATATGTGTGCTCCAAAAGAGCAACAACCAACAATCAGAGCCTCATTCACAGCCACCTACGTTGTCCAGAGCAAGTCAAGCACAGCAGCACAGGGTTCAATTACTTAATTTGGACACAAGTGGAGCTTCGAAGAAGAAGGCAACAACAAAATTTCGAAATGAAGAAAATTGAAAGTTGTGCAAGTTTTCAATACAAAGCCAGGGGCCACATAATCATTTGTTGATCCGCTAACTTGGTTCGTTCCCTTAAATCAGTTAATGCAAATTTTTCACTGTGTTGTAAGAGATTTCCCCTGCTTGTTGTTGTTGCTAAATCCAGTCCAGACAAGAGCGATTAATCAGCGACTATTAATGTTGCACTTAGAATATTTACGAGTATTAAATGACTGGTTGTTGTTGGGCGGTTGTGTCATTTGTTTGTACGTGGTGGCCAAGGCTAGGTGCGTAGTATGTTTTATGCTAAATGGATCTGTAGGCGTCAGTGTGTGCTGAGACTGATTGAGAAAAATGCACTAAAAGCACACATTTTATAAATGATTTTTATGAATATGATGAATATGATGAATATGATGAATATGATGAATAGATGAATATGATGAATATGATGAATATGATGAATATGATGAATATGATGAATATGATTAATATGATTAATATGATTAATATGATTAATATGATTAATATGATGAATATGATGAATATGATGAATATGATGAATATGATGAATATGATGAATATGATGAATATGATGAATATGATGAATATGATGAATATGATGAATATGATGAATATGATGAATATGATGAATATGATGAATATGATGAATATGATGAATATGATGAATATGATGAATATGATGAATATGATGAATATGATGAATATGATGAATATGATGAATATGATGAATATGATGAATATGATGAATATGATGAATATGATGAATATGATGAATATGATGAATATGATGAATATGATGAATATGATGAATATGATGAATATGATGAATATGATGAATATGATGAATATGATGAATATGATGAATATGATGAATATGATGAATATGCTGAATATGCTGAATATGATGAATATGATGAATATGATGAATATGATGAATATGATGAATATGATGAATATGATGAATATGATGAATATGATGAATATGATGAATATGATGAATATGATGAATATGATGAATATGATGAATATGATGAATATGATGAATATGATGAATATGATGAATATGATGAATATGATGAATATGATGAATATGATGAATATGATGAATATGATGAATATGATGAATATGATGAATATGATGAATATGATGAATATGATGAATATGATGAATATGATGAATATGATGAATATGATGAATATGATGAATATGATGAATATGATGAATATGATGAATATTATGAATATGATGAATATGATGAATATGATGAATATGATGAATATGATGAAAATGATCATTATGATGAATATGATGAACATAATAATTATGATGAATATGATGAACATAATAATTATGATGAATATGATGAACATAATAATTATGATGAATATGATGAATATGATGAATATGATGAATATGATGAATATGATGAATATGATAAATATGATGAATATGATGGATATGATGAATATGATGAAAATGATCATTATGATGAATATGATGAATATGATGAATATGATGAATATGATGAATATGTTGAATATGTTGAATATGATGAATATGATGAATATGATGAATATGATGAATATGATGAATATGATGAATATGATGAATATGATGAATATGATGAATATGATGAATATGATGAATATAATGAATATGATGAATATGATTTATGAATTTTAGGAATATTAAGAATATTGTGTATAATATAAATTTTTGTATTATAGCAATCGTAAATATTTTTCTGTATTTCAATGTTAATAAATTCTGCTTTTAGGTTTATTTTTCTTGTTTGTCTCGTCCATTAATAAATTATTCTACATAGGTTTGTAGTTTATTTGTTGTTTACCATTTTTATTTTAACGACGAGTAGCGCCCACCCGCTTCACGTAACATGGAGGTGTCAGACGTTGAACTGTTGCGGTCCTTAGCATTCACAGCTATAGAGAGCAGACTTTCGGAATTTATTGCTGCACTATGCGATGAGTCAATGAAGCTCCAAAATGAAATGTGGCACTAACAGAAGCTGCTTTAGTTAATAATAAATATGAAATAAAAATTAAATTGAAGAAAAATCAGTTAGACAGCAAAAATTTTGAAATTGGAATATTTTAAATGTTAAAACAATGAATTTATTAGAAGATTTCAATTTTTTTTAGTTTAATATTAAAATAAATGAGATGTTTATACAAATTTGTTACTTCGACCGTTTAAATATAATTATGCCTGTAGTTTTAGTGTTTTAAGAGGTATATGTACAAAAGGTCATTATGGACTGATCCGGTCCATTTTTAATACTATATAATATAGTTGTACAAGCAATTTATAATCTAAATTTCATAGATCTAGTTTGACATCTTTTTAAGTTACAATGAATTTAACAAACGGACAGACGGGAATTGCAAATTCGAATCAGCAGTCCATATTAGCCTCGCCTAATATGACACGCCTAATATGGCTGTTACAAATGAAAGACCTATGAAAGTCACTTTTAGTGTAGTAGAAAAATCTTATTTTATACTCATATCATATACAAATCACTAAAATTAAAGGACTGTATAAACAAGTTTATTTTTGCAGCCTAATTTAAAAATAACACTCTGCGATTTGCATAAATTTTCCCCAACTTTTTGATTAGCCTTTAAGCAGGCTTTCGGCAACTTGATTTTTTTTACGTCTTCTAATTTTCACTCATTATTGCGACTGCAAAAGGATTAAACAAATAAATCACTTTTTCAACATCAACTCCAACTATGGCTCATTCTTAATATGCAACAATTTCATCCTGGTTTTTCCAATTAATGCGGGAAAAATTGCCTAAGCATTCAATTGGAAATGCTGGCTGGCAACGTTGGCCAAGTATAAATTAATGAAGCTATTTTAGATTTTGTCAAAAAATAACAAAAACCAGCAGCAGAAGGGTTGAAATAATGTCCACTTGACAGGCAAAAAAAGAAGAAATTTATTTGAAAAAATTAAATAAAATGAAGAAATCATTTGATTTTTAATTACGTCGAAAATAAGAAGTACAAAAAAATAGAAAAAAAGGATAACACTGCGTTTATGCCTGCAGTCATATTGAAATCTCCAAGGACTCGGCGCGCAACGCTTCCACTTGAAGCTTTCTTCAAATTGACGCGCGACGCAAAAAGGGTTTCAACTTAATTAAACTGTTTTTTTTTCGTTTTATTTTTGATTTTTCTAATTTTTCATTTTCATTCATTTTGTCGCATTTGAGGCAACGCCATCATCCTGCGGCACTTGAAACTGTCAACGTATTGGTCGGTCTGCCAAATAGACAACTAAAGTGGCTCAAATTTTTCTTTAATTAAGTGTGACGCTCGCACAAAAGTCCGCAGAAATTGAATAAAAGAAGCGAAAAATAGTAGCGAGGCGATAAGGACGAAAGGATGCAATTTGACAACTTTATTAATTGGAAGCGGGAAAGGTTTTTTTTTCATTAAAATGTTGCTTTGATGATAACTTGATTTTATTTTAAAGGGTTTTATAACTGATGCAATGACATGCAATTTTTGTGGATTTATGATTATGTTAATTATGAAATATAATTATTATATAAAAGACTGCACACAAACAAAATGCTGAATACATGCTGAAAACACATTAGTTTGCTGCAACCATAGTAACATTTAATTCAAATATAATCCGATGCAGTGACATGCAATTGTTGTGGATTTATGATTATGTTAATTATAAAATATAATTATATCAAAGGCTGCATACAAACAAAATGCTGAATACATGCTGAAAACACATTAGTTTGCTGCAACCATAGTAACATTTAATTCAAATATAATCTGATGCAGTGACATGCAATTTTTGTGGATTTATGATTATGTTAATTATAAAATATAATTATTATATCAAAGGCTGCATACAAACAAAATGCTGAATACATGCAGAAACCAAATTAGTTTGCTGCAAACATAGTAACATTGAATTCAAATATAATCCGATGCAGTGACATGCAATTGGTGTGGATTTATGATTATGTTAATTATAATATATAATTATTATGTAAAAGTCTAAAAACATGCAAAATGCGGAATACATGCAGAAACTAAATTAGTTTGCTGCAAACATAGTAACATTAAATTCAAATATATTCTGCGTGATAAACGCATAATAGGGAAAATTTGAATTAAATTCATAATTATTGTTTTTCTTCCTGATATACAAATTTGTCCATAAAATATATCATATTAATTTTTTTATTTTTTATTACTACTCATTTTTATGTTGATGCCAAATGTCTTCATTACTAAGTATTTTGCCGAAATTATTTCCGAAATGTTGGTTCACTAAACGACTACACAATAAATACTCATCAAATTGAAATCATATTATATACGATATGAAATTAATGAAATCAGAATTGATGATTATTGCTTTTTGACAGTGATTCCTGGGCTGATTGCAGCAGCAACCACACAGTAGTAGCAGCAACAGCAACAAGGACTATTTGGAGCATAGTAAAAGTAGAACTAAAGCAACTTCCTTCTCATGTTGGTGGCGCACGAATGAAAGAAACAATAAAATTGCTGGCAGCAACAACATAAAACTGCCAACAGCTGCGACTGTTAATCGTTTCACATACAGAGCCAACACAGGCGGCACAAGAAGTTCAATAAAATACCAGGCAACAATATTTATTGTCATGTTAGTGTAAGTGCAAAATAATAGCCAAGTGACAACACACACGAGTACACGGAGAAAAATACGTGTTTCACTATCATTAAATTTATAAAATTCATAAAATTTATAAAATTCATAAAATTTATAAAATTTATAAAATTCATAAAATTCATAAAATTCATAAAATTCATAAAATTCATAAAATTCATAAAATTCATAAAATTCATAAAATTCATAAAATTCATAAAATTCATAAAATTCATAAAATTCATAAAATTCATAAAATTCATAAAATTCATAAAATTCATAAAATTCATAAAATTCATAAAATTCATAAAATTCATAAAATTCATAAAATTCATAAAATTCATAAAATTCATAAAATTCATAAAATTCATAAAATTCATAAAATTCATAAAATTCATAAAATTCATAAAATTCATAAAATTCATAAAATTCATAAAATTCATAAAATTTATAAAATTCATAAAATTCATAAAATTCATAAAATTTATAAAATTTATAAAATTTATAAAATTCATAAAATTCATAAAATTCATAAAATTCATAAAATTCATAAAATTCATAAAATTCATAAAATTCATAAAATTCATAAAATTCATAAAACTCATTAAATTCATTAAATTCATTAAATTCATTAAATTTATAAAATTCATAAAATTCATAAAATTCATAAAATTCATAAAATTTATAAAATTTATAAAATTCATAAAATTCATAAAATTCATAAAATTCATAAAATTCATAAAATTCATAAAATTCATAAAATTCATAAAATTCATAAAATTCATAAAATTCATAAAATTCATAAAATTCATAAAATTCATAAAATTCATAAAAATCATAAAATTCATAAAAATCATAAAAATCATAAAATTCATATAATTCATATATTTCATAAAATGCATAAAATTCATAAAATTCATAAAATTCATAAAATTCATAAAATTCATAAAATTCATAACATTCATAAAATTCATAAAATTCATAAAAATCATAAAATTCATAAAAATCATAAAAATCATAAAATTCATATAATTCATATATTTCATAAAATGCATAAAATTCATAAAATTCATAAAATTCATAAAATTCATAAAATTCATAAAATTCATAAAATTCATAAAATTCATAAAATTCATAAAATTCATAAAATTCATAAAATTCATAAAATTCATAAAATTCATAAAATTCATAAAATTCATAAAATTCATAAAATTCATAAAATTCATAAAATTCATAAAAATCATAAAATTCATAAAAATCATAAAAATCATAAAATTCATATAATTCATATATTTCATAAAATGCATAAAATTCATAAAATTCATAAAATTCATAAAATTCATAAAATTCATAAAATTCATAACATTCATAAAATTCATAAAATTCATAAAATTCATAAAATTCATAAAATTCATAAAATTCATAAAATTCATAAAATTCATAAAATTCATAAAATTCATAAAATTCATAAAATTCATAAAATTCATAAAATTCATAAAATTCATAAAATTCATAAAATTCATAAAATTCATAAAATTCATAAAATTCATAAAATTCATAAAATTCATAAAATTCATAAAATTCATAAAATTCATAAAATTCATAAAATTCATAAAATTCATAAAATTCATAAAATTCATAAAATTCATAAAATTCATAAAAATCATAAAATTCATATAATTCATAAAATTCATAAAATGCATAAAATTCATAAAATTCATAAAATTCATAAAATTCAAAAAATTCATAAAATTCATAAAATTCATAAAATTCATAAAATTCATAAAATTCATAAAATTCATAAAAATCATATAATTCATAAAATTCATAAAATGCATAAAATTCATAAAATTCATAAAATTCATAAAATTCAAAAAATTCATAAAATTCATAAAATTCATAAAATTCATAAAATTCATAAAATTCATAAAATTCATAAAATTCATAAAATTCATAAAATTCATAAAATTCATAAAATTCATAAAATTCATAAAATTTATAAAATTCATAAAATTCATAAAATTCATAAAATTCATAAAATTCATAAAATTCATAAAATTCATAAAATTCATAAAATTCATAAAATTCATAAAATTCATAAAATTCATAAAATTCATAAAATTCATAAAATTCATAAAATTCATAAAATTCATAAAATTCATAAAATTCATAAAATTCATAAAATTCATAAAATTCATAAAATTCATAAAATTCATAAAATTCATAAAATTCATAAAATTCATAAAATTCATAAAATTCATAAAATTCATAAAATTCATAAAATTCATAAAAATCATAAAATTCATAAAATTCATAAAATTCATAAAATTCATAAAAATCATAAAATTCATATAATTCATAAAATTCATAAAATGCATAAAATTCATAAAATTCATAAAATTCATAAAATTCATAAAATTCAAAAAATTCATAAAATTCATAAAATTCATAAAATTCATAAAATTCATAAAATTCATAAAATTCATAAAATTCATAAAATTCATAAAAATCATATAATTCATATAATTCATAAAATTCATAAAATTCATAAAATTCATAAAATTCATAAAATTCATAAAATTCATAAAATTCATAAAATTCATAAAATTCATAAAATTCATAAAATTCATAAAATTCATAAAATTCATAAAATTCATAAAATTCATAAAATTCATAAAATTCATAAAATTCATAAAATTCATAAAATTCATAAAATTCATAAAATTCATAAAATTCATAAAATTCATAAAATTCATAAAATTCATAAAATTCATAAAATTCATAAAATTCATAAAATTCATAAAATTCATAAAATTCATAAAATTCATAAAATTCATAAAATTCATAAAATTCATAAAATTCATAAAAATCATAAAATTCATATAATTCATAAAATTCATAAAATGCATAAAATTCATAAAATTCATAAAATTCATAAAATTCAAAAAATTCATAAAATTTATAAAATTCATAAAATTCATAAAATTCATAAAATTCAT
Source organism: Dryomyza anilis (assembly GCA_951804985.1). Taxonomy (NCBI): domain Eukaryota; kingdom Metazoa; phylum Arthropoda; class Insecta; order Diptera; family Dryomyzidae; genus Dryomyza; species Dryomyza anilis. The sequence continues at coordinate 3,493,064 of OX638130.1, read as the reverse complement.
AAAATTCATAAAATTCATAAAATTCATAAAATTCATAAAATTCAAAAAATTCATAAAATTCATAAAATTCATAAAATTCATAAAATTCATAAAATTCATAAAATTCATAAAATTCATAAAATTCATAAAATTCATAAAATTCATAAAATTCATAAAATTCATAAAATTCATAAAATTCATAAAATTCATAAAATTTATAAAATTCATAAAATTCATAAAATTCATAAAATTCATAAAAGTCACAAAATTCATAAAATTCATAAAATTCATAAAATTCATAAAATTCATAAAATTCATAATATTCATAAAAAAATAAAAAAAATTGTCAGTGTAGCACGCACATTGTCAGCCCATACAATTACACATACACTAGTGCATGGGGCTTAGACGGACAGGCAATAATGCACTCGACACTTTTATTTCTTTTTCATTACCCGGCAAGCATTTCACTTCCTAGAGCATGAACCATCCGCCCCCTTCCGCAATTTTTTATTATTGTTTATGTGACCAGTGTTGCTCACATTGTTGTGCGGACAACATTGGTTGGGTTGTTGCTACTATGTGCTGCCACCAATGTGCGGCACATTTTGCGAATAGAATTCAATAAATTTAAGGATTTCGTTGCACACTATTTTTGGTCTTTTATTTGTAAGCAATATTATTGCGGGCTTTTGCCAAAAATGACCAAAAGTAATCAGCGCTGTCATAATTTCTAATACTTGGACCTTGGGTTGCTTCGTTTGTTGGTTGTAGTAGTTATTGGGGGCTGTTTGGCAATTATTTGAGGCTGATATTTTAAGGCAAAACTATAAAGAGCAATCATCATAAAAAGGGATTTTTGTGCCTTTGGTATGATTGCTTTATATTCGAAGATCATTTAAGACCCTTTCTTTTTTTTTTTGATTGGGTCCATAATTAATTGCTTTATATTTTTGCGCACTTTTTAAATAATATATCAACCATTCATAGTTCCAAAAAAACTGCCGCAAGTTGTCACATTAGCATAAATGCAAAATAATTTATTGATGTCGTTGTTGATCATGCGTGGAGCAAAAGGCGGTGCAGGCGACACACATGAACGCCTCCGAGACAGTGTAGGTGTAAAAAATGGAACCAAAAATCGTTTAAATTTACAAGCAAGGGTGATCGACGCAAAATTAATTATGCCATTTAAAAGATATTGAAATTTTAGTGAAAATTCTAATTTTTAGTGAAAAATTGCATTTTAAGTGAAATTTTGTTTTTTTGTGAAATGTGGAATTTTTAGTGAAAAAATTAAATTTTAATATATAGTGAAAATTTGAATTTTTAGTGATAAATTTAATTTTTTTGTGAAAAATTGAATTTTTAGTGAAAAATTGAATTTTAGTGAAAAATTAAATTTTTAGTGAAAATTTGAATTTTTAGTGAAAAATTGAATTTTTAGTGAAAAATAGAATTTTTAGTGAAAAATTGAACTTTTAGTGAAAAATTGAATTTTTAGTGAAAAATTGAATTTTTAGTGAAAAATTGAATTTTTAATGAAAAATTGAATTTTTAGTGAAAAATTGAATTTTTAGTGTTAAATTGAATTTTTAGTGAAAAATTGAATTTTTTAGTGAAAAATTGAATTTTTTAGTGAAAAATTTAATTTTTAGTGAAAAATTGAATTTTTAGTGAAAAATTTAATTTTTAGCAAAAAGTTCTTAGTGAAAACTTGAATTTTTAGTGAACAATTTTTATTCACAAACTGCTTTCAACACCTACTGCAACCTTTTTGTAATCTGCACAAGATTATCACAGTATTTATGCAATCGCCTCCGACTTGTCAAATATTTATTGCACCTTCTACTACTACTGCTGCAGCGATAAACTACAACTACCTTTCACTGATCTGTACACTTCCACTGATTTAAAATCATTTAACGAACATGTCAGGCTTTCAGTTCACAGTTCCAATTTTACCTCTTGCACACCCCTGGCAACCTGCTGCAAACAAATTCGATTTGCGATCGCCTCGCCTGATCGTGTCGCATGTCGTTCGCTTCATTGACCATTTGCGTTACGTTTTCGTCGCGTCGGATCGGTTTTGCTTGCGCTTTGATGTTCAATAATTGCAAATGATGCCGCATGTTTCAGATCGGATTTAAATCAGTGACGCATTGCAGCTAAATTGCTGATCTTGTTGAATTGATCTTTTATCGTAAAAAATTGCTGCTGCTGTTCCACAGGAGCAACATCAACAGCCGCGGCAGCAACAGTTGCCTCTTAAATCCTCAACATATGTTGAAATCACGCAAAATTAAAGTTTTGTTAAGCAATGAAATCTATGCGATCAACATGTTTTGCACGATCATCAAGTCGAAGTCGTCGCCAACAGTTGCTAATATTTTTGTTGCTTCTTATTCTTCGTCTTCTCTGGTGGATTTGGCTGGATGACGTTGTTGATGCTGATGCCGATCGTAATGTTGATGAAGTAAAAATTGTTACCATATCGAATGCGGATTAAAATCAGCAGCAACATGATCACAAATTGAGAGGAGCTTTAAATGAAGAATGCCATGTGATCGGCAATCGTGCGGAAGAGTGTTGTACAAAATTTGCTGTCGACATTTATATTAATTGAAAGCAGGTTGGCAACTAATTTTTAAACCGATATTGAATAAGGATATCCAGTAAGGAAGGTTAGATAAGATGAAAAATTTTGAGGTTTATGGTTGGTGTAATGAAGTTAGTAGGAAATATGAGAGGTACAATCTGTCTAAACCGACTGTGGATACGAGGATGTCCCTCAGGGTTTACGAATCCAGAAAATAAATGCAAACTTGTTCTTGCTAAAGAATTTCCTTTCATTTAAATATCCAAATGTATGAATGGTTAGGTGGACCGCATTCCTACAGCATCACAACCGACTTAAACAAATGAGAATAAGGGTTATTTTAAAAAGTCAAGAACTTTTTACAAAAAAAGTTGACTTCCACTTGTATAAAGTGAAATTCACCAGTAGATGCAATTGTTATATAAGGTCTTAGATTATAAGTGGTCTTTATGGACCGATCAAGCCCATTTTTAATACAAGACAGGGTAGATATCTACGTATTTAAACTAAGTAGTTTTATTGATCTCTCTTTTCTATTCTTCTAGTCGTGATTTCAACGGGCAGAAGGGCATCGACTTTTCCATACCCGCTATGTCTCCTTCTGGGTGTTATAAATGGATGACCCAAATAAATATACCCTTTCACTATTAGTGTGTAGCATAAAACATCATTTAATTATTGATCTTGATTTACAAAAATTTAGTTCGTAATGATCAATTACATAATTCATAACGACGAATTTATATTCCGGTTTTTTTCCTTCCTGTTTTGTTGACTGTAATATTTTCGGATTTACACTGATCATTGATCTTACATTGATCTTATGGTGAATGCATATTTGTTGAGTTCAAAAATTTTATTTTATTTTCCGAAAATTTCTTCTTAATATTAAGAAAGTAATTAGTTTACCATAATTGTAGTAAAGCGATGAAAAATATTTATGACGCTTTTTACTGCGTGATTCAAAGAAATCATTTATCGGGGTTTTCAAAAAACTAGCACGATATATCGTCACTGTTATGCCAAATGGGCGAAGGTGCATTTTTAAAAATGTTGGGAAATCAAATTTTAAAGATTGAAGTACTGTAAAAATTAGCTAATTTTTTTACAATTTTTTTCTGTTATTTTGGTTTATTCATGAATTATGGCGTATATAAAATATCTTTGGATTTGGACATCTTACTGATTTATAAATACGGATTTTATGAGCCTATATCCTGACCAAAACGCAAATATTTTTGTTTTTTATGCTATTACTTTTTATTAGCGCAAGATAAAATAGTAATGTGGAGGTATTAATTGTTTGTTTTTAAAGCACCTATCTATTGGCATTTATTATTTAAACATATTTTGCCAAACATTAATATGCAATTTGTTATTTGTAGGAAAAATGTTTGTCAAAATATTTTTAAACAATGATGCCAATCGATAGGTGCTTTAAAAACAGACAATTAAAACCTTTAAACTACTATTTTATCTTGCACCAAAAAAAGTTATAGCAAAAAAACGGAGAAATTGGAAAAATTGAAAACTTTGTCATGCCAAAGGGCGAATCTTTTCGTTTTGTCGCGATAACTTTTTATTGATATGAGATAAAATAGTGGTGTAAAGGCATTGATTGTTTGTTTTCAAAGTACCTATCGATTTGCATCATTTATTAAAAATAATTTGCTTAATATTTTTTCCTGCCAATAAATGACTATTTAATGTTTGGCAAAATATTTTTAATTAATGATGCAGATCGATAGGTGCTTTAAAAACGAACACTTAATGTCTTTTTTTTTTTGGAATATCTACTAAGATCTACAGCACTCAGACAGACTATATCCATTGTATCCCTACAATTTTGTGGTTAATACCACCACGAGCGCCCATGCCCAAGCCGGGATTCGAACCCGAGACCTTCAGAATGCAAGTCCAGCGCGCTACCTCTGGACTGCTGAGGCCGGCCTACTAAATGTCTTTATACCATTTTTTTATCTCGTACAATGTATACTTGAGGCACAGAATACTTGAGGAAAAACTACATTCAAAAATGTAAAAAAACGCAAATGTCAAAAATTGCACTTTCGCCCCTTTGGCATGATAGTCGATATGTTTCTAGATTCATAGAAATTAATGTATATGTTGAAATCGAGACAACAGAAAAATATAATTTCAGATATTATTCTACATTTTGCATTTTTGCTTTGGGTTCTTTCTTCAATTATTATAATTTCTTCATTTTTATAATTATTTCATTGGAAAAGAAAAATCGACTTAAAATGTAGAATCTGCAGAGAAAGATCGCTGATGAATGGGATTGGCTGCCTCTTAAACAGCTGTACGATCTGCCACTCAATGCATTTTGCCAATATTTGTTGGTACAAAACACCCAATCTTTACTTTGAGCACATTAAGACAATATCTTAAAATTCTTCTAGATTTTTAGACATAATTTCGTACCTAGCACATACGTAGTACCGATTATAATTCCTGATACAAACAATTTATGTTTGCGATTACTACAGAAAAAAATTTCAAATATTCATGTTGATTTGTTTAAAAGGCTAGTTTTTCACTTGAGTACTTTTCAATGAACTGCATTTTTTAATTATTTGTAGTTAATAATTTTCATTTTCAATTTCTTCGGGTCGGTAAGATGTAGGACTCCGAGCACTTTTGCAAGCACTTTATCGATAAATTGACTTAACGTCATACCACTGAACGACGTTGATAAGTTGTTAGATTCGAAGAAATTTAACATTACGAAGAAAAACATAACATGAAATATTCTTCTTGATTTGCAGAAATTAATTTCATGACTAATAATAATAATAGTTTGGCGCTACAGTCCTGTATAGAACTTCGGCCGAGCTCTCTCACCATTTTGAGCTGTGCGTGTTATATTTGTACTCAAAGTGGTGGTTGTACAGTTTATTGCCGAATCCGAACGGCGGGTGAGAGCTTTTCATAGGCAATGGTTTTACTCCCGTAGGTTTGCCATTTACTGACGAGAGGTAGCGCGGTATAGAAAAATGTTTCTATAAAAAGATGTTGTTAGCCTTGATGTTTGTCCAGGCTTGAACTGGGGACCTTTCGGCTCGCAGTTCAACGCACTAACCACTGAGCTACCGCGACTATCACATACTAAATAGCGATTATACTTCTTGATATGAAAAATGTATGTATGTTCGCGATTACAACATAATTTCAAATATTCTTCTAGATTTGCAGAAGTTAATTTCGTGATTATTAAATACGTAATTGCGACTATACATCTTGATACGAAGAATATATGTTCCTGATTATTTTTAACTGAGTATGTTTATGTTGTACATCGTATTTTCGGTTCAATTTAGAAGTCGAAATGCAGCTTTTTCAATCTACAAAATACAAAAATAAAACAAACTTTGATCTTAAAGAATTCCTAAAAGTCATAGTACAAGTATTAACCATAGTTAATCTAAAATTTTGAACATACATTTTTTGTAAGTACCCTTGCCCCATTTGCCTTTCCTTCGAATGCATTTCATCAGTTTGCCTTAATTAATCACCTGCTGCATTTGCAGATCATCAGCGATTCCTGGTCGTGTTTCGGCACCTTTTCTTTTTTTTTTTTGTTGTCGGTTATAACAACCAACTGCAGCGCATACATTCCATTGCCATGTGATCCTTCACTTTGTCGGTTGCCGCCTGCGTTTTGCCTAATAAAGACAACAATGTCTCCATCGTTGTTGTCATTCTCGACGACAACAACAGCAAAAGCATCGTCATCATCATCATTTAAATACTCATTATTAACAGCACCAACAATATCGTCAACATCATCATCATTCACAGCCTCAACGGTCGGTCTCACGTAAAACGCAACGACACTGAAATCAATTGAAATTCCATTCGAAAATCAATTTTGTGCATTTTTTCACGTTGGATTTTAAATTGATTGGAATTTTTAAGTTAATCAAGTGGGTCACAAATTGTAAAACATTGTCAGGTATTGGATATCCTTGAGGTTGCAAAAGCAATTAGTGCGAGTGAAATAAACTGAATTTTTGAATTTCTTTGGATCGGTTTGTCGTGGGAAAATATTGGAACTTAATTTAGTTAAAGTTCGTCAATAAAAAATATACAAAATAGAAAGAATTTTTGAATAGAGACTGTTTTTTCTAAGATTTTGGTGACTACTACCAAATTTTAATTAAAATATGTAGTAAATGTTTAAAAACTACTATGATTCAAAAATGATTTTAGAAATTTTAGTTTTCTTAATGTTTTCTTTATGTTTATTGCTAAATAATTTTATTTATAGCTAATATAAAAAATAAAATCTTTATATAAATTATACCATTTTCTGTCCCTTAGATATCATCAAAGCAAAAAATAAAAAAACCTGAATAAAATAAATCAACATAAATTCTGTAGAACTAAAAAAAAAAGAACTTCAGATAACAAAAATTAATAATTCAATTTTAATCAAAAATTATTGTTAGGAATTTTTAGAAATTTCACTGAAATACCCCAAATAAAAAGAAGACAATTTCGACAATTCCGAGCCCAGTCCACCACAACATACATCAAAAAAATAAAAAAAACTGTGCGCTGGGCAGAAGGTAAAGCACGTGTTTTAGGGGTGGCTGAATGATGGCTCTAACTGCCTCGTTAGCTAATAACAAAAAAATATTAGCCTCTTCTTTAACAGATAAATTAGCGCATTTTCTCCCCAAACAATTTACAAAAATTTTCCACTTTTTGTGCTTTTTTCATCTTCTTCTTTTTCTGCATTTTGTTAATTTATGAAAAACCGCTTAAGGTCATAGTGCGTTGTGAGGTGGTTTTAAATTGGTGACGGTCGGTCGGTGGTGGTTTCCGGTGTACAATACGATTGCCATTAAAAATTTTCATATTGATTTAGTGTCTTTTTTTGGGGTATTTTTAGCCATTATTTTATAAATTTTAAGAATTTATAAAATTTAAATGTAAAAAAAATATAGAAAATGCTAAGTACTTTTCTTGATAATTAGAATTTTGTGTTCTTCAACATGTTGAGAGCTTCATTTTGTATATAGCCCGCGGTGAAGAGCCAGCCCTTTGGCGCTAAGTTAAGCCCTATTGTTTTTTTTTTGCAATAATCCTATATGAAGACATGTTTTTTGAGAGGTTTTGCTTTTAATTTAATGAAATCGAGGTATTTTTTGCGTTTTTTATATCACTTTTTATGTGATTAAACATTTAGATTTCTTTTTTTCTGCAAATTTTCTATTTTCGTCCAACCATCTGCTATCATATCTAAGCTTCTTGTTAAAAAAAATGTCCTAACATATGTTCAGAAAATAGAATTGATCTTAGAACAAATTTACCCTACTTGAGTAGAGATGATCATGTTGTTTTTTTTGGGTTCTAACAAGTAATAAATTCAATGATTAGCTTTCTGATCATGGCCCTAATATAATTTGATGTTTTAAATTTAAAATACTAAAAGAATTTAAATTTGTTGCGCCAAAATTACATTTTCGCCTAGTGACGATATATAAATGCGATCATTTAATGTTTATAGTTATAACTGATGAATTTTTTTATTATGAACAATGATTGGTATAATCATCACATTATTGTGGCTATAATATTATTTTAAAAAAATAAATGGACAGAGACTCTTGTATGTTTTCTGCTAACATGTTGTTCTATCTGACTTTTCTAAAGAAATTATAAATTGTTATTTTAAACATCATTATATAAGACTTTGTTGTTGAAATCATTACATGAACAAATCTGTAATAAGGATCGCTAAAGAAATCATTGGGTGATTGTTAAAATCATGTTTTTCTATATATTATTGTAGTAAACATAAAACGATTATTCCAATAATGTATGTAAAGGACCTTGTTGCAGAAGTCATTGTATTATTTCTGTAATCACGTTTTACTATGTGAATTTGCTTCAAAAAAACATTTATTAATTATTCAAATTATTATTATATAATATGTTTTTGTTGAAATCATTTACGTTTTACATTTGATTTATTGATAGAAATCATTGTATAGTTGCTGCAATCACATGTTCTTTTGTGATTAAGATGCAGATATCAATGAATGATTATTCCAATAATTCATTTGTACGACTTTGCTTTAAAATATCATTGCATGATTGTTATAACCACGTTTGAATGAATTATATGTTTGCTGTAATTATGTTTTCTTAAATGTTGAAGATATTCTAGAATAATTATTACAACAACTATACTAGACAACAAATGATGGTCTTTTTTATTTATCCACTATCATAAAATGATTTTCTGATGAACTTCAAGATTTCAATCATGATATCATACACAGCTTTTTGATATTGCCTAAAGGTTTTGAGTTATTACATAAAACAAACATATGAAAGTCTTATGTGTTTCTGTGACTTAAACTTTTTACAGATTTGTGTTCTTTTCAGATATATTTTTTATTTCATGGAGAATTCTTCAGCTAATAACACCATGAAATTTGAATGAAGCTGATCAAAGGAATGACGAGTCAAACGTAGAAAAAAATATAAATATAAAGATGTACCTATTAAACAGTGCGACACTAAATTTTCGGACGGAGATTTGACAATTTTTTTAGAATCTTTGAGTAACCTGACGATTTATGTTCTATCACTTCAGGTTTACGAGATATTTGACCCTAAATGTCCTAAAGTGACCGCAATAATACCGTTGATTTAATGAGAAAACTGTAGTAGTTATGGATTTGTTGTCTGAGAACCAAATGTACACCCAAAGAACGAATCAATTGGGGCAACCGTCTTTTTTTGCCAACCGATTTATTTAGTTCTGTCAACATTCGAATGATTCAGTTGTTGCAACACCGCGTATCAGTTCACACAACTAATGAATACAATTGACACAACCAATTTGTTTAGTTGTGGTAGCCAATTTAATTATAAGAAATCGGCCATTTTACCTAGCGCTCCAACGTGTTGCAAACACGAAGTCAGCGTTCCCGAGATCGAACATTGCCGACGATTCGTTGTGCTGCTGACTTCGTGCTTGCAACACGTTGCAGCGCTAGGGCTGCATATATAAATACAACATATAGAAACACAATAGGAAGTACTCTGTAGAATAGTATGTCTGTAGTGGAAGAAAGTATATTTGAGCATGAAAAAACCGAACAGTAAAAACGAACAAAACAAAAAACGAGTGAAAAAATCTGAAATCGCCTTAAAACAATTCCAAATATTGTTTAAGACTAAGACGTGGCACGCGCTGTCCGCAAAACAAAACGAGTGAAAAATGTAAAGCTTGCGCGACTGGTGTTGTCCTGCTTTGGCATCGCTATTATACAAGACAACTGATTTTACAGTTGAATCAAATAAATATTGGTTGCTACAACTTAATGTTATATAGCTATCTGTTAAGTCAACTAAATATTGGTTAGGTCTCATTTTGAATTTAGTTGCCGTGGCAATGGAAACAAAAAAATTGAAAATGGATAAAAAGTTTGTTTTCACAATCAATGTTGCAGTTGCTTCAACTAATAGTTGGTTACGCTTCATACTATTGTTTACCACAAATGAATTTCAGTTGAAACTGACTAAATTTGGTAGATGCAAATGAATATTCGTTGAAACAACTGCACGTCAAGCAATTATTTTTTTGTGTGTAGACACTATTCAAGGCTTCATATCTGTAGTACATACTAAATTTCTATCTCGTCCTTTTAATATCAATATTAATGATTTTCAAAAGATCAATCTACATAATCGACTAATTTCATATTAATCCTTAAAAGCCTGACTTTCTTTTTTTGAGCTGATAAAAATGTATGTTATAGAACTCGCGATTCTGGAGAACGTTTGTTCTACGACTTTGCTCATAGGTGTTACTTACTTTAAACAAATCAATCAAAAATACCTCGTTGGTTCCAAGCGGAACTGGGCACCCGGCCTACAAAATGGAAAAAGTGCATTTTGTACTTAAGAATTTTTAAAGCAAAAGTCAAGAAATTTTGTTATCAAAAATCGTGAAAAATGTAAAAAAAAAGTTTAAAAGTATGAATATTTGTAGTTCGTTTTGATGAAACAGTTCTTTTTTTATGGATTTATTCCGGCACACCATTAATTTCCAAGCACTTATTCTGTTCGAAAATCAGGAATTCTTAAACTTAAAAAAAACATAAAATAACGTTGCTATAGAATTTCACATATGCTCAATTTTGAACTCCCGGTGCCTGATGGTTCCGCAAAGAACCAACCGAAAATTCCAAAAAATACTCTAAAATAAAAAACTAAATTTATTTTAAACAGTCACAATAGCTTCTAGATACTACACCGATCACGACAATATTTTTTTCAGCATCGATTTCGACAATTTCAGCATAAAGTGGTCAAGAATGTCACAGCCGTACGAGCTATAGTTTTTGTAATACTGAGCACTGCAAAGTATTTTTATACCCTACACTAAGAGTGAAAGGGTATATTCAGTTTGGTACGCCTTTTGTAACACCCAGAAGGAAGCATCTCCGGTATGGAAAAGTATATATATTCTTGATCAGCATGACCTCCTGAGTCGAATTAGCGATGTCCGTCTGACTACTTAAACAATTGCTGAGTTAGATAAATCAAACTCATAATTTAGATTACTTATATACCTACGTTGTATGTGCGAAAAAATTGGGCAGATCGGTCCATTGTGACCTGTGATCTGACCATTTATATTCAAGTACCTCATATTAAATTTACATCTACAGATCAATTTTACTGTAACGTGCTTAGATAAACTTTTTTGGTCAAATATATATTGAAGTCATGCTCAAATACACGAAAATAATGTTTTCCGCCGATACGACTTGTGGTTCCCAAAAAAAAAATATCGAAATTCGGTACACCTACCCATTTGTAAATATGGGTATCAAATGAAAGGAAATTCTTCAGCGATTGGAATTTTGTAATTATTTTCAGGATTCATATACCCTGGTGACCAATATACCACTTTGAATGGTAACCACACATATGTGTCAAGTATTTATAGTCGGCTTAGACAGACTATAATTTTGATAATTCTAACTATCATAATAACACCAAATTTTAAAATTTTCCATGTGATCTAACCTTCCCAACTGGTTTAATTGTATATGAAACTAATATTGCTTACTTTAAAATGTAAAATTCGAGTAATTTTGCAATAATTTATCATTATATGAATGCATTTTTTTTAAACATAACTTTGTTCTAGAAATTATTGTAGGATTACTAGCATTTTTAATTTCCCCTTTAAACTCTTAAAATTGTTGTCAATTTTATACCTGTCCTAAAACCCCTAAAATTAAGCAACACTAAATTTAAACCACACTTATTGCCGACTACAGCAATGAAAATTACTCTAAAATAATTTTGGGAAACTTTTCGCATTCGAACGTGCGAGCAACAATTATTGTTATGATTATTTCTAGGTGATTATTTTGTGCGGCGAAACGTGTAACAGTTTGAGTACTTAAATTTAATGGCTAAACTTTGAAATACACACAACACACAGCTATTGATTAGATTGTTTGCTTGTTGTTATAATAAACAAAAAAATAAAACAATAAAATAAAAAGTCAGCTGTTGTGCTCATTATGCAGTATATTTATTACCAAATATTTAGATTTTAATTTGGTAGAGTTTTAGGTTTTCGTTTTTTTTCTTTTTTGTGGATGTCATATGATAAATTATGCTAATTACCCCATATCCTTGCTACGATTGTCCTGCGTTGCGCATCGTTCCACTTAGGTGTGGAATTTTTGATGATTAGCTAATTAATTAATTTATTAATTAGGCCTATTTATAATGCTTATTTATGAGTGTACAACGTATGCTTACTTTCGGTGCATGTTCTGAGCAACGACAAATTATAGATTAGAATGAAATATAATAGAAAGTTCGGTTTTTTAGATGCACGCAAAATGATTAGGATTTTATTTTAAAAAAAGGGTACAATTGTTGGGACTTAAGTTAATGATAATGGTTTAATCGGTGAATTGTTTTTAGAATTTTACTTAATTTTGTCATCATTAAAAATTCAATTAATTGTTTACCAAAAATTCAATTTTACTACAAATTCAATTTTCAATAAAACTTCATATTTTCACTAAATATTCACTAAAAATTTAATTTTTTCACTAAAAATTAAATTTTTCACTAAAAATTAAATTTTTCACTAAAAATCAAATTTTCACTAAAAATTCAATTTTTCACTTAAAATCCAATTTTTCACTTAAAATTCAATTTTTCACTAAAAAATTCAATTTTTCATTATTAATTCAATTTTTAACTAAAAATTCAATTTTTCACTAAAAATTCAATTTTTCACTAAAAATTCAATTTTTCACTAAAACTTCATTTTTTCACTTAAAATTCAAGTTTTCACTAAAAATTCATTTTTTCACTACAAATTCAATTTTTCATTAAAAATTCAATTTTTTATTAAAAATTCAATTTTTCATTAAAAATTCAATTTTTCATTAAAAATTGAATTTTTCATTAAAAATTCAATTTTTCATTAAAAATTCAATTTTTCAATAAAAATTCAATTTTTCACTAAAAATTAAATTTTTCACTAAAATTAAATTTTTCACTAAAAATTCAATATTTCACTAAAAATTCAATTTTTCACTAAAAATTCAATTTTTCACTAAAAATTCAATTTTTCACTAAAAATTCAATTTTTCACTAAAAATTCAATTTTTCACCAAAAATTCATTTTTTCACTACAAATTCAATTTTTCATTAAAAATTCAATTTTTCATTAAAAATTCAATTTTTTATTAAAAATTCAATTTTTCATTAAGAATTCAATTTTTCATTAAAAATTCAATTTTTCATTAAAAATTCAATTTTTCATTAAAAATTCAATTTTTCAATAAAAATTCAATTTTTCACTAAAAATTCAATTTTTCACTAAAAATTCAATTTTTCACTAAAAATTCAATTTTTCACTAAAAATTCAATTTTTCACTAAAAATTCAATTTTTCACTAAAAATTCAATTTTTCACTAAAAATTCAATTTTTCACTAAAACTTCAATTTTTCACTAAAAATTCAATTTTTCACTAAAACTTCAATTTTTCACTAAAAATTCAATTTTTCACTAAAAATTCAAATTTTCACTAAAAATTCAATTTTTCACTAAAGATTCAATTTATCACTAAAAATTCAATTTTTCACTAAAAATTCAATTTTTCACTAAAAATTCAATTTTTCACTAAAAATTCAATTTTTCACTAAAAATTCAATTTTGCACTAAAAATTCAATTTTTCACTAAAAATTCAATTTTTCACTAAAAATTCAATTTTTCACTAAAAATTCAATTTTCACTAAAAATTCAAATTTTCACTAAAAATTCAAATTTTCACTAAAAATTCAAATTTTCACTAAAAATTCAATTTTTCACTAAAAATTCAATTTTTCACTATTAATTCAATTTTTCATTCAAAATTCAATATTTCACAACAAATTTAATTTTTATTAAAAACTCAATTTCTCCGACTATATACTTTTTAATTGAAATTTAAAATTCAAAAAGAATAATTTTTATAAAATTCTTAAATAAATTAATAATTTTTCATCAATACAATTTCATAAAAATACAAATTTAGTCAATTTGAATATCAATTCGCTTTATTATTTCTATTTGCACATATATCATATGTGGCTCATAACTCTCCAAATCTTTGAAATATTATGTGAAAATTCAAAGCTGTCAATGGCTTTCAAAGCACCCTTGCCAAGCTCGATTCCATGCATTTTCTTCAGTCTATGGCATCGCATGAAGCCAACAAAATGCCATAAATAAATAGCGCGGTTCTTCTCTAATCCTTGGCCAAAGAATTTACAAAATTTTGACAGTTGAAAATTGTTGTTTTGAGACATGCTGGCAGCCATATGCAAATCCATTCCATGTATAGATGGCGAAATGTGTAAAAACTATGAAGAAGCGACAACAAAACGGATGCACAGAAGGGTAGAAAAACTTCCGCATCCTTCGCTGGTGACGGCAATGGATGTAGAATGCTTCGATTATAAATTGCGATCCATTGAAAAATTCGACACGCGTTCGAGAAAATATCAAGCACGAGATTAGGCAGGCGATAAACTCTTTCACTGCAAAGTGACGTCATGTCGACAGACTAACTGACTATCTGTCTGTCTATATCGCCTTTATTTTATTCTTCTTGTATTTCGAAAATGTGGAGACTACATGATTTTTTCGTACGCTTCGCCCTATTGATTTGACGTTTTTTTATTGTTTTGGTTTGGTATTTATCGGCTTATAAAAGAGTCAATGCCATTATTTTATGAGTGGCGCTTGTTTTGCATTTAAATGTCTGTATGTGAGATAAGGGTATTGTATGTGTCCTGCCCTAGCAAGGATAATAATCTTGCCAAGCAATAACAACAATAGACGTTTTGATGAAGCGCAACCATAAATCACATTTTGGCTTCGATTGGAAACCAGACAAAAAAAAAAAATAATCAAGAATATAAATAAAATTCAATGCCAATGACTATTTTAACTACTTATAATGAAATTTGTATTTTTAGGAAAAAATTATTTAAAAAAATCAAATTATATAGTGAAAATTTGAATTTTAGTGAGAATTTGAATTGTAAGTGAAAAGTTGAATTTTTAGTGAAAATTTGGATTTTTAGTGAATAATTGAATTTTTGGTGAAAAATTGAGTTTTTAGTGAAAAATTGAATTTTTAGTGAAAAATTCAATTTTTAGTGAAAAATTGAATTTTTAGTGAAAAATTTAATTTTTAGTGAAAAATTTAATTTTTAGTGAAAAATTGAATTTTTAGTGAAAAATTGAATTTTTAGTGAAAAATTGAATTTTTATTGAAAAATTGAATTTTTTGTGAAAAATAAATTTTTAGTGAAAAATTGAATTTTTAGTGAAAAATTGAATTTTTAGTGAATAATTGAATTTTTAGTGAAAAATTAAATTTTTATTGAAAAATTAAATTTTTATTGAAAAATTGAATTTTTTGTGAAAAATAAAATTTTAGTGAAAAATTGAATTTTTAGTGATAAATTGAATTTGTAGTGAAAATTGAATTTTTAGTGAATAATTGAATTTTTAGTGAAAAATTGAATTTTTAGTGAACAATTGAATTTTTAGTGAAGAATTGAATTTTTAGTGAAAATTTGAATTTTTGTGCAAAATTTGAATTTTTAGTAAAAATTTGAATTTTTAGTAAAAATTTGAATTTTTAGTGAAAAACTGAATTTTTTGGGAAAAATTGAATTTTTGTGAACAATTGAATTTATTGTGAAAAATTGAATTTTTTGTGAAAAATTGAATTTTTTGTGAAAAATTAATTTTTTATTGAAAAGTTGAATTTTTTGTGAAAAATAAAATTTTAGTTTGAATTTTAATAACGAATTGAAAAAATTAATTAAACGCGCCTTCTGCCAAATATGCCCGATATACAGTTATTACACAAAAATTCATTTGCCAGAATCAATCGTAAAAATGTCTACGCCACGCGATGCTGACAGCATAAACAATGAGTTTCAATTGAAATAACGCCGGAGCAACATATAAAATTCAATCATACAAAGTGCCAAAAATATGCTGCCATCCCTGTCCTGCCCTGTGAGTGCCACAATTTATAGATGTCGTCTTTCGCGCTTTGTTATCCTTTCTTTCGAAATTCCTCTCCATCTTTTTTTTATAGTATTTCGCGTATTTTCTTTGACTTTTATTGATATCAATGAAGCAATTTGCATGCATGACAATTGCCATTACATATTTTTAGGCGCACATACACTCAATATTGAAATTGACAAACGTTTTGTCAATGTGCGCGCGCGACAAACCCTAAAAAATATGCAAAAGCAAAATAAATACTACAAAATAACGCAAATTTATGCTGTGACGCGATTTAAAAATGAAGTGGCAAAGAAAATCCTACGGAACGGGAAGGATGTTGGTTAGGCAAAAGGCTGTGAACAAAAAACTATAAAACATTATAAAACGGAAATAAAGAAAATATGCCAAAATATGGCAGTAAAGTGCGTAAAAGCGGAAAATATTGATGGCGACAATGCGGTGCGGACACCCCTTTCATTCAATATTGAAAATTATACAAAATATAGCAATAATTTTGCATATTTTTAGGATTAGAAGAGTTACTTGAACAATATAGAAAGAAGTGAGTGGCAATTGACGTAGACAACATGGCGAGGATAATGTTTAGGAAAATTTATATCGAAAATTATGTAAAAAAGCAATTTTCCTAACACTTTTAAGAAAAAAAAAAGTTGCATATCTTAAGGAAAACAAAGAAATATCAATAAATCAATAAATCAATAAATCAATAAATCAATAAATCAATAAATCAATAAATCAATAAATCAATAAATCAATAAATCAATAAATCAATAAATCAATAAATCAATAAATCAATAAATCAATAAATCAATAAATCAATAAATCAATAAATCAATAAATCAATAAATCAATAAATCAATAAATCAATAAATCAATAAATCAATAAATCAATAAATCAATAAATCAATAAATCAATAAATCAATAAATCAATAAATCAATAAATCAATAAATCAATAAATCAATAAATCAATAAATCAATAAATCAATAAATCAATAAATCAATAAATCAATAAATCAATAAATCAATAAATCAATAAATCAATAAATCAATAAATCAATAAATCAATAAATCAATAAATCAATAAATCAATAAATCAATAAATCAATAAATCAATAAATCAATAAATCAATAAATCAATAAATCAATAAATCAATAAATCAATAAATCAATAAATCAATAAATCAATAAATCAATAAATCAATAAATCAATAAATCAATAAATCAATAAATCAATAAATCAATAAATCAATAAATCAATAAATCAATAAATCAATAAATCAATAAATCAATAAATCAATAAATCAATAAATCAATAAATCAATAAATCAATAAATCAATAAATCAATAAATCAATAAATCAATAAATCAATAAATCAATAAATCAATAAATCAATAAATCAATAAATCAATAAATCAATAAATCAATAAATCAATAAATCAATAAATCAATAAATCAATAAATCAATAAATCAATAAATCAATAAATCAATAAATCAATAAATCAATAAATATAAAAAAAAATATTTTATTACAAAAAAGAAATAATTTTATATAAAAAAAACATATTTTGTTAATTTTTACTCTTTAATTTAGCAATATTTTCAAACATTTTGATGCCGCTTTATTTGGCGCAGTTTCATTTATTTAATGTTCTTTCTGCATACCGCCAAAGTTTTTATATTTGCGATTATCCGCTTAGTTCATACATATGCATAAAATAAAAATCTTCTGTAGTCTGAGCAACAGAAAAACCCATTAAAATATGCCAAAGACATCATAAATAAATTTGCGCATCTCCCTTCAGTCGTCACCCCTAAAAATATGCTTTAATGAACGTAAGTTGTGGGTGTTAATACGCATATTATGCACTCACACCGTCCAGCACTTAATGGCTCCCTAAGAGCAGCTACAACTTATCATCAACATCTATCCATAGATATATGCATATATATCTATATATATATATATCTAAATGTTAGTTATATTTTAATGACCCCAATCGATGGATGTCTCGACCAAAGCAACTTCAAAAGCAACCAAGTTTCTTTGGTGTTTCTTTCATAATTTTCCATCTGCTTTGCCACACATTGGCTGCGTATAATTTATAGTTGCCACTTTGCCTTGGGATTTTTGCTCATTAGTGTCCTTGGCGCACAAGGAGTACAAGGACATTCGACTAGGGTGCGCATTGTATAAACTTCTATTTGGCAATAATTACTCATTTATAAGTTGGCGTCAGATAGCCATTGAGTGCTCATAATTATGCAAAAACCCATATGAAATCGATAATCTTTATGTCGATAAATTATGGAATAGTTTTGTGGTGCTTTCTTTTAGATATGATTTTAATTGGTTATATACTGGATGCTTTTATTGTAGTTTCACTCATCTTTCTTCAACATTTTTTGTTTTATTTTATTTGATAGTAAATGTAGTTTTTAATTGATGTCTGCATTATGTTTTAAATAGGTTTTTCTAACTTTAAATACTTTATTTATATTGTATCTTATATTTTGCGAAAAAAATATTTCGTAAATATTTCAAAATTATCGTTGTCTACTTTTGGGCATGTTAAATTATTTTTTAAATGTATATAAACTATTATTTGTTACTGCTGCTAATTGCTATAACCAACAATGCTGCCCACTTATCGATCCAACGATTTGCATGTTGTGCCCGACTATTAAAACAAATAAAATCGCTTATCGGTCAACAGAATCTCTAGTCACAATAAAAACAATCAGTCATTGTAGCAGAAGTAGTAGAATAGCAATAGTAGTAGTAGTTGGTAATAGTAGTAATACGTACCATGTATAAAAACGGTAACCTGTGAATTTCTAATAAAATGGTCAATCGAAACGACACGCAATCATATTCAAATTCAAACTGATTTCACGTGAAATTTAATATCCACATTGTGCTGGTCACATGTAAAGCACTAAGGTCCACTTCGACCACTGTTGGTCATAATGCTGCCGCCTGCCCCCTGTGAACTGTTGCCAATAACGCGAAAGGGTTCTGCGACCAAAGTGGGCCGATGCGGTCGTTTGCTTTAATAATAAATCTATAGGCCTTGTGTCATTAAAAAATAGCAACGTGAAATGAATTGTGGTTTTTGTTTGCATTTGTTGTATGGTTATCGTTGTAAATTAAAAGCATTTCGTTTGCCAACTGTAGAAAACGACACCCTTTTCAGGTCCGAATATTCTTTGTTTTGTGTATGTAATAAATATATTTTGTTTTTTTGATTTCTGTTGTTTGGCTGGCTTAGACCACAAAAACAATGCCGGAAGTTATAGATAGAAATCTCGAAAAAGTATCACGTGTTGCCAATCGATATGAATATCGTTTTGTGCCGCATTTACTGGAACCACTTATTGGATTTTATTGCTTTATAATGGTGGAGAAACAATCATTTGTTCTAATCTTATTGGTGATTTATAATAAGAGATATAAAATTGTGTTTCTTGTTTTGCATTTCTTTAAGTTTTCTTTTTCTAAATATAAAACATTTCCGAAGAAACCTATTAGGAATTATAGGAATTAAACGAAATTCCCGAAAAATTCATTAAAACGTAATTTATAACTTACGTCTGTCTGTCATTCTGTCTGTTTGTTCCAACATCACGTCTAAACCGCTGAACCGATTTGACTGTAATGGAGTCCGGAGGGTGACATAACCTATGGGCGGGATTGGACAAAGGGGCGTGACACGTACCATACAACTCAAACTTTCAATACGACATAATTCGGCACTTAAACCTGCTAAGAAGAGGAAACAAAAAAAATAAAAAACAAACAAAAAAAATACAGAAGCAAAACGACTAAAACAAAATCTAAAATACAAACACAAAAACAAAAGCAAAAACAACAACAAAATCAAAAACTAAATACAAAATACAAAAAGAAGAAAATATACAAAAGCGGACACACAAACGCAAAAACAAAAGCAAAAACAAAAGCAAAATCAAAGTCAAAAGAAAAACACAAAAATAAAAGCAACCACCAAAAAAAAAAAAAACAAAGAAATACAAGCACAAAAATTAAAGCAAAAGCACAAAACAAAAGCAAAAATACAAAAACAACAACCAAATCAAAAACACAAAAGCAAAAAGAAAACAAAAGCAAAAACATACACAAAATCAAAAAATAAATATAAAATACGAAAACAAGAAAAAAACAGAAGCGGAAACACAAAAGAACAAAAACAGAAAACTAAAGCAAAACTAAAAAGTCAAAAACAAAAGCAAAAATCACAAAAAAAAATGTAAACACACAAAAACAAAAGCGAAAACTTAAAAACAAAACCAAAAAAAAACACAAAACAAAAACACAAATACATAAGCGGACACACAAACGCAAAAACAAAAGCAAAATCAAAAGAAAAATACAAGAATAAAAGCATCCACAAAAAAAAAAAAAAAAAAAACAAAGAAATACAAGCACAAAACCAAAAATACAAAAACAACAACCAAATCAAAAACACAAAAGCAAAGAGAAAACCAAAGCAAAAACATCAACAAAATCAAAAACTAAATATAAAATACGAAAACAGGAAAAAAACAGAAGCGGAAACACAAAAGAACAAAAACAAAAACTAAAGCAAAACTAAAAAGTCAAAAGCAAAAAACACAAAAACAAATATAAACACACAAAAACAAAAGCGAAAACTCAAAAACCAATACAAAACAAAAAATAAAAGCAAAAATACAAGCAAAAACAAAAACACAAAAACAACAACATAATCAAAAACACAAAAACAACAAAACAAAGCAATAAAAACAAAAGCAAAAACACAAAAAGAAATTCAAAAACATAAACGCAAAAACAAAAGCAAAATCAAAAGAAGAAAACAAGAATAAAAGCAACCACCATTAAAAAAACAAAAAAATACAAGCACAAAAATTAAAGCAAAAGCACAAAAGCAAAAATACAAAAACAACAACCAAATCAAAAACACAAAAGCAAAAAAAAAACAAAAGCAAAAACACGAAGACAAAATCAAAAGCAAAAATAAAAGCAAAAACCAAAAACAAAACGCAAGAATAAAAGCAAACACACAAAAACAGTAGCGAACACACAAAACCGCGACTAATGAATACAAAAAATTACTAAAAACAAAAAGAAAAACTCGAAAACAAAAACGGGAAAACACAAAAGCCTAAAACACAAATAAAAATAAAAGAAAAATCATAACAAACAAAACAAAAGAAAATGAGCAAAAACACTAAAAAAAATATACCAAAAAATTAAAAAAACCTGAAAATTAAATTTAAGAAAATACAACATAAAACCGAGCCTCATTTCCATTAAGAATAGAATACATTATAATTTTGTTTAGTAAATCACAAAATATTTTTTTTACAAATTGTTTTCTTTGCTTAAAAAAATAGTTTATAAAACAAAAATTTAAAAAAGAAAAAATCCGTTGCGCAGCCCGGATACAAAATACTAGTGAACTATAAGAAATTTGAATTATACAAATGAAACTACGATTTTTATGCTATTTTCTTGATGTTCAAGTAAAATAAATTTATTCATAGCACAAACAAAACCATTTTTATTGGGTTTTTTTAAAAAGCAAACTTGCAACAACTATAATCGCTGCATATACAGCTGGGTATCCTGTCCACTAAGGACATGCTGCCGCGCGCAATCAATCCTTTTTGAAT
Organism: Dryomyza anilis; assembly: GCA_951804985.1. Lineage (NCBI taxonomy): Eukaryota > Metazoa > Arthropoda > Insecta > Diptera > Dryomyzidae > Dryomyza > Dryomyza anilis. Next base: position 3,471,187 of record OX638130.1, on the reverse strand, counting down.
TGAATTTTAATTGTCGCCCTTGTGCTGGCGTCAACACCGCGCTCAAGCGAACACACTGACTGACCAACGTCCAGCGATATGAAACGAGACGAAACGAAGCGAAAACGACACGACACGCACTCGTTGTCGTCCTGTCGACTGCCATATTCGAATCGGTCGTCATTCATCAAGCGTGCGTTTCCGTTCCGCACACGAATGGCGATGATGCGGTGCATCGATAAAGCAACCGAAATAAATACCTACTGTGGTTTCAAACGGTGGGTTAACGGGTGAAGTTATTAGTGTTGCTCGGGGGTTATGGGTTAGGGATAGACCGACCGCGTACATTCAAAACAAACGATTTAATGGCAATTTTATCGATAATGTTCGTGTTTTTCGATACGTATGTCGCAAATAATTTCAACCCCCCTTGATATTTTTGAAAAATTATGAGCGATCAACACGCTAAGCCAAATGCCACAACAAAGCCTTACAGCGTTCAAACGTAGTAAATACAACAAAAACTAAAATAACATAAAACAAACACAATTGTTAGCCGGTTAACCAAGTGTTATTCGATTTTTTTTATTATTTTTTGATTTAGATTTTTCAACTGATTTGAATTTGAAATTTTGCGCAGTCCTTGTACTCGTCAATGAGTTTTACAAACGGCTGGTCGTTCATATGACATGCCATGTCATGCCATTAAAAATTCAAAACCTTTCGTTTTTTTTTGTTAGTTTTACTTATTGGCAAATTTTATGGCGTATTTTGGAGGCGCATGTGATGCCGTAGTAGGTGGAACCACAATTAAATATTGTTGTCTACTGTTTATCGGCGATCTTAATTGGTGAATATGATGTTGCCACGATTTGCGTATTTACCTAATGATGGTAGATTTCGATGAAAAGAACAACAGTGGGTGGTTTGATTTTTAAGTATAGCTTATGAAATAAAAGAAAAAATTAAAATGGGCGCGAAATTTAGAATTAGTGTATTACAACTAGTCTGACTATAAGTATAACTTTTAGTATAACTTTTAGTATAACTTTTAGTACAACTTTTATTATAAATTTTAAGATAACTTTAAGTAAAACTTAAGTATAAGTTTTAGTATAACTTTTAGTATAACTTTTAGTATAACTTTTAGTATAACTTTTAGTATAACTTTTAGTATAATTTTTAGTATAAATTTTAGTATAACTTTTAGTATAACTTTTACTATAACTTTTAGTATAACTTTTAGTATAACTTTTAGTATAACTTTTAGTATAACTTTTGGTGATTATGATGTTGCCACGATTTGCGTATTTACCTAATGATGGTTGATTTCGATGAAAAGAACAACAGTGGGTGATTTGATTTTTAAGTATAGCTTATGAAATAAAAGAAAAAATTAAAATATGCTCAAAATTTAGAATTAGTGTATTACAACTAGTCTAACTTTAAGTATAACTTTCTGTATAACTTTTAGTATAACTTTTAGTACAACTTTTATTATAAATTTTAAGAAAACTTTTAGTATAACTTTTATTATAACTTTTAGTATAACTTTAAGTACAACTTTTATTAAAAATTTTAAGATTACTTTTAGTATAACTTTTAGTATAACTTTTAGTATAACTTTTAGTATAACTTTTAGTATAACTTTTAGTATAACTTTTAGTATAACTTTTAGTATAACTTTTAGTATAACTTTTAGTATAACTTTTAGTATAACTTTTAGTATAACTTTTAGTATAACTTTTAGTATAACTTTTAGTATAAATTTTAGTATAACTTTTAGTATAACTTTTAGTATAACTTTTAGTATAACTTTTAGTATAACTTTTAGTATAACTTTTAGTATAACTTTTAGTATAACTTTTAGTATAACTTTTAGTATAACTTTTAGTATAACTTTTAGTATAACTTTTAGTATAACTTTTAGTATAACTTTTAGTATAACTTTTAGTATAACTTTTAGTATAACTTTTAGTATAACTTTTAGTATATTTTTTAGTATTAGTTTGGTGAATATGATGTTGCCACGATTTGCGTATTACCTAATGATGGTAGAGTTCGATGAAAAGAACAACAGAGGGTGGTTTCATTTTTAAGTATAGCTTATGAAATAAAACAAAAAATTAAAATATACTCAAAATTTAGAATTAGTGTATTACAACTAGTCTAACTTTAGTATAACTTGCAGTATAACTTTTAGTATAACTTTTAGTATAACTTTTTTATTATAAATTTTAAGATAACTTTTAGTATAACTTTTAGTATAACTTTTAGTATAACTTTTAGTATAACTTTTAGTATAACTTTTAGTATAACTTTTAGTACAACTTTTATTATATATTTTAAGATAACTTTTAGTGTAAATTTTAGTATAACTTTTAGTAAACTTTTAGTATAACTTTTAGTATAACTTTTAGTATAACTTTTAGTATAACTTTTAGTATAACTTTTAGTATAACTTTTAGTATAACTTTTAGTATAACTTTTAGTATAACTTTTAGTATAACTTTTAGTATAACTTTTAGTATAACTTTTAGTATAACTTTTAGTATAACTTTTAGTATAAATTTTAGTATAACTTTTAGTATAACTTTTAGTATAACTTTTAGTATAACTTTTAGTATAACTTTTAGTATAACTTTTAGTATAACTTTTAGTATAACTTTTAGTATAACTTTTAGTATAACTTTTAGTATAACTTTTAGTATAACTTTTAGTATAACTTTTAGTATAACTTTTAGTATAACTTTTAGTATATTTTTTAGTATTAGTTTGGTGAATATGATGTTGCCACGATTTGCGTATTACCTAATGATGGTAGAGTTCGATGAAAAGAACAACAGAGGGTGGTTTCATTTTTAAGTATAGCTTATGAAATAAAACAAAAAATTAAAATATACTCAAAATTTAGAATTAGTGTATTACAACTAGTCTAACTTTAGTATAACTTGCAGTATAACTTTTAGTATAACTTTTAGTATAACTTTTTTATTATAAATTTTAAGATAACTTTTAGTATAACTTTTAGTATAACTGTTAGTATAACTTTTAGTATAACTTTTAGTATAACTTTTAGTACAACTTTTATTATATATTTTAAGATAACTTTTAGTGTAAATTTTAGTATAACTTTTAGTAAACTTTTAGTATAACTTTTAGTATAATTTTTAGTATAACTTTTAGTATAACTTTTAGTATAACTTTTAGTATAACTTTTAGTATAACTTTTAGTACAACTTTTAGTATAACTTTTAGTACAACTTTTATTATATATTTTAAGATAACTTTTAGTATAACTTTTAGTACAACTTTTATTATATATTTTAAGATTACTTTTAGTATAAATTTTAGTATAACTTTTAGTATAATTTTTAGTATAACTTTTTGTATAACTTTTAGTATAACTTTTAGTATAACTTTTAGTATAAGTTTTATTATAAATTTTATTATAACTTTTAGTATGACATTTAGCATAATTTTGGTATAACTTTTTGTATAAATTTTAGTTAACTTTTAGTATAATATTAATATAGGTTTTAAGTATAATTTTTAGTGTGTTGTTTTTAATGTTCCCCCAAAAATCAGTTAGATTTTTGAGTTCATAATTTTTTTATTAATATTTTTAATTCGTCCGAATAAATATTATTTAATTTTATAGGAAGCATACGACAGATTAATAAATTGTATAGAATTTTAAAGGCAGATACCCGGAAAATTTTTGGAAAGGGCAAAAAGAGACAACTCTTGACACAAAGTCTGTCTTTGTCTGCATGAAATATGTTGAATATTATTTTTTTAAACTACTTTGACCCTGCCAACCATTTTGGCTTGAGGTAAGAACTAAACTTTAAAATCCCAAATAAACTCCCAAACTTCCCAATACAAAAAAATACACCAAAACTTAATTTTTAAAAACTTCAGCTTTTAAGGCTAAAGTTTAAAACTTATGCTTCGTCCTGTTGGCATTTGCTATATGTTGCTCTAAAGTAAATCAATGTTGTGTTTTTCCCAACCGTCTTAATTACAACCGCAACAAAATATTTTCAGTCAATTAATGAGGTAATTTCTTTAATTATCGCCAAACCAAAAAAAAAGAAAATACATAAAAATATATGCAATGAATTATTATTAAACGGCATTTTGGCGTTAATATGTGTAGCTGACACGCAAAGGCAGAAGGTTTTTATTATAACTATATTTTTGTTGGTATTTAACAATATTGCTGTAATAATTACAGCAAAATGTGGTGAAGTATTTTCAGTGAGAAGATAATTGAAAAATGTTTGTATCTAAAGATATACAAAATTTAAAAAATACGGCATAATAATTTAAATAATAAATTTAAAATTGTTTATTAAATAAAATTACTGATTTTTCAGACTCATTTTTGTAAGGCTACTAGAATTTCATAGATTTCCGTAAGCATTCATTTTTGTAGAACACAGTGAAATAAAATTAAATTTTAGTCTTAATTTTTTATTTAGTCTGATTTTTTAATGCATTTTTAATTTTTACTACATTATGTATTTAACAAACTTCAAGTAAGTGTAATAATAACAAAACAAAACACTCATTTAGTTTTACTACATTCTGCATTTATTTAAAATTCAAAAATATGTATTCTATAATATCTGTGTTGATAGTTTCTATAAATTTAACTTCAAAAAAATTGTAAAAATATTAATACATATGGATTTATTATATGAATATACTGCCTTAAAATCGATGTTATTTTACTTTTGAAAATTTGAGAATGTTTTTCGTTATTTAATCCAACACAATTTATTATTTAAACATATTAACCCATAATATTAATACATAATAATTAATAATTTTGAGATCATTTTTAAAATATTTTTTCCAATTTTTAGTGTAATTTTAATGGTCGTTTTTAATATCTTCTTAGGTCATCAAAATCTGAGCCCTGGTTAAAAGTGAATTTCAATTTCAACATTTAAATAAAATATTATACAATAAAATAACTAAAATCAATTTTTCTTATAATAAATTATTAGGAAATTTGCAATTCGACTATACCATAAAATTAAAATAAATATGTATCATTAAATATTTATAGGTCTTTCTTATTGTAATTAAAAAAAGTACATATGTAAAACAAACTGTAAAAAATTTAATTTAATAATAAATGTTTGTGCTACCAATCACAATTTCATTTACGATTATTTTCCATCGACAAAAAATATTATAGTTAATTGAAAGAACAAAAAATATTTATTAATATTTCCAAACAAACAGCAAGAAAAGCTGACAATTACCTATATTACAGCAGCAACAATTCCCTTACTTGTGACCGTGATATCATCGTCATCATCATCATCACCATCGTCGTCGTTGTCGTCGTGAACACCCACATTAAGCGAAAGCGCTTAAAATTCAATTAACCGTAAAATCACTCGCAATTTTCGCATATCAACACCATGAAACAACAATCACAATTAATCCCCACTGTCCATTGAGATAATCCAAATATAACCCTTTTTAAAACACACACATGGAGTGCGCCGCACTTATGGGTGCCACCCGTAGCCGCCGCACCGCCGCCGCCATCACCACCACCATATGCAGCCGGACTCACTTGCGAATGCAGCAGCAACGGCAACATGCCGCAGCCAAAAACGCATTCATTCCAATTCGCAGCAGTGGACCAAAGGACCAATGTCTGCAAACAGCTACCACCAAACAAAACAGCCTCCATTAAGTGGAGGGGCTGCGCACCAGGTATTAACCTCGATTTAATGTTTGACAACACCGCACACGCCAAAACAAGCGGCGGCCAAAAGGCCAAAAAGAGTTGCGAAAAAAATTGTTACCCCCCATCCGGTAGCTCATAAAACCCATTTGTGCTCTGTTTGACCCCTTTGGTCACCATTGATTAACATATGCAACAGTGATGCGCGGCGGCGGCGCCCTCTTTTTATTGCAGCCATAAAATGGACAACATAACAGCTGGAAAACTGAAAAATCTGTTGCAGGGAAAATTTTTACAAAATTCACCAGGTCTTTTTCTGTTATTCTGCATGTCATCAATGCGCTCCTCTGCTACTACTCGACAATATATTTTTTTACAACATGAAAATCTGTTTGGCAAACAGACAAATTAAGCCGATGTGTAAGCGGTTGCAGGATGTGGTATGGGGCAGATGTGGGAGAAATTAGTTCTGTGAAATAGGCGATTTTTCATACGTGGAACATAAAAAAAAAAATTATACTGAAAATTTTAATTTTTAGCAAAATTTAAATTTTTATCGACTTATTACTGAAAATTTGAATTTTTACTGAAAAATTGAATTTTTACTGAAAAATTGAATTTTTACTGAAAAATTGAATTTTTACTGAAAAATTGAATTTTTACTGAAAAATTGAATTTTTACTGAAAAATTGAATTTTTACTGAAAAATTGAATTTTTACTGAAAAATTGAATTTTTACTGAAAAATTGAATTTTTACTGAAAAATTGAATTTTTACTGAAAAATTGAATTTTTACTGAAAAATTGAATTTTTACTGAAAAATTGAATTTTTACTGAAAAATTGAATTTTTACTGAAAAATTGAATTTTTACTGAAAAATTGAATTTTACTGAAAAATTGAATTTTTACTGAAAAATTTAATTTTTACTGAAAAATGGAATTTTTACTGAAAAATTGAATTTTTACTGAAAAATTGAATTTTTACTGAAAAATTGAATTTTTACTGAAAAATTGAATTTTTACTGAAAAATTGAATTTTTACTGAAAAATTTAATTTTTACTGAAAAATGGAATTTTTACTGAAAAATGGAATTTTTACTGAAAAATGGAATTTTTACTGAAAAATGGAATGTTTACTGCAAAATCGAATTTTTACTGAAAAATGGAATTTTTACTGAAAAACGGAGATTTACTGAAAAATGGAATTTTTTCTGAAAAATCGAATTTGAACTGAAAAATTAAATTTTTACTGAAAAATTGAACTTTTACTGAAAAATTGAATTTTTACTGAAAATTGAATTTTTAGTGAAAAATTGAAAATGGAATTTTACTGAAAAATGGAATTTTTTCTGAAAAATCGAATTTGAACTGAAAAATTAAATTTTTACTGAAAAATTGAACTTTTACTGAAAAATTGAATTTTTACTGAAAATTGAATTTTTAGTGAAAAATTGAAAATGGAATTTTACTGAAAAATGGAATTTTTACTGAAAAATGGAATTTTTACTGAAAAATTTAATTTTTCTGAAAAATTGAATTTTTTACTGAAAAATGTAATTTTTACTGAAAAATGGAATTTATACTGAAAAATTTAATTTTTACTGAAAAATTTAATTTTTATTGAAAAATTTAATTTTTACTGAAAAATTTAATTTTTACTGAAAAAATTAATTTTTACTGAAAAATTTAATTTTTAATGAAAAATTTAATTTTTACTGAAAAATTTAATTTTTACTAAAAAATTTAATTTTTACGAAAAAATTTAATTTTTACTGAAAATTTTATTTTTTACTGAAAAATTTATTTTTTACTGAAAAATTTAATTTTTACTGAAAAATGTAATTTTTACTGAAAAATTTAATTTTTCAGAAAAATTGAATTTTTTACTGAAAAATGTAATTTTTACTGAAAATTAGAATTTTTACTGAAAAATTGAATTTTTACTGAAAAATTGAATTTTTACTGAAAAATTGAATTTTTACTGAAAAATTGAATTTTTACTGAAAAATTGAATTTTTACTGAAAAATTGAATTTTTACTGAAAAATTTAATTTTTACTGAAAAATTTAATTTTTATTGAAAAATTTAATTTTTACTGAAAAATTTAATTTTTACTAAAAAAATTAATTTTTACTGAATTAAAAGTTTCTGAAAATTTGAATTTTTCTGAAAAATTGAATTTTTACTGAAAAATTGAATTTTTACTGGTAAATTGAATTTTTACTGAAAAATTGAATTTTTACTGAAAAATTGAATTTTTACTGAAAAATTGAATTTTTACTGAAAAATTGACTTTTTAATGAAAAATGGAATTTTACTGAAAAATTTACTTTTTAATGAAAAATGGAATTTATACTGAAAAATGGATTTTTTACTGAAAAATTGAATTTTTACTGAAAAATTGAATTTTTCCGAAAAATTGAATTTTTTACTGAAAAATTGAATTTTTACTGAAAAATTGAATTTTTACTGAAAAATTGAATTTTTACTGAAAATGTGATTTTTACTGAAAATTTTAATTTTCACTGAAAAATTTAATTTTTACTGAAAAATTTAATTTTTACTGAAAAATTGAATTTTTACAGATTAAATTAATTTTTACTGAAATTTAAAATATTATTGAAAAATTAATTTTTTTTTTACTGAGAAATTGAATTTTTACTGAAAATTGTAATTTTACTGAAAAATTGAGTTTTTACTGAAAAATTGAATTTGTACTAAAAATGGAATTTTTGCTGAAAACTCAAGTTTTTTTTACTGACAAATTGAATTTTTACTGAAAAATTGAATTTTTACTGAAAAATTGAATTTTTACTGAAAAATTGAATTTTTACTGAAAAATTGAATTTTTACTGAAAAATTGAATTTGTACTAAAAATGGAATTTTTGCTGAAAACTCGAGTTTTTTTTACTGAAAAATTGAATTTTTACTGAAAAATTGAATTTTTACTGAAAAATTGAATTTTTAATGAAAAATTGAATTTTTACTGAAAAATTAAATTTTTACTGAAAAATTGAATTTTTACTGAAAACTCAAGTTTTTTTTACTGACGAATTGAATTTTGCCTGTCTAATTGCATTTTGAATGAAAAATATTCTGTTTTATTTGATTTTAAAATATTTATTAGTCTGCCACAAATCAATGAATTCCCTTTAACTATGGCAATGCAATTGAAACTTTGTAATGCGCATAAACTTTACGACGTTTGTGCATTTCTAATGATTGAATATTCTGTGGTTTTAGTTGGAATCCACTCAAACTATAAAACCAACTCTGCTGGCAGTGACTTTTCCACAGCCAAGTAGTTAATTGTATTTGCGTCCATTACACAATTTGACCAGAAAAAGGCATCAAAGTGTATTTAAAAAGGATTTAGTTTGCTTAGCCATACTGTGTGTGTTCGGAAAGAAATGCAGACAAGAAGTTAAATAAAACTCAAAAATTTAAATGAAGAAATTTAATGAAATGCAACAACAGAGTACGAATAAAATGACTAGTGTAAGAAAGTAAAGCAAATTGCAATTAAATGTTATTTATATTTATTTTATTTTTATATACATGGCAAACATAAGATTCCGATGGCCTAAAAGTATGCAACACAAAGATGTAAAGCTGCCTGTAGCTGTGTGTTATGCGCCTAAAATTATGCAACAGAGACTAGATTTTAAGACGCAACAAATGCGTTTTGTGCTGCCTAACACAGATTACCAAACATTTATAGTACTTTCGAGCTTATTATTTAAACCATAAAAGGCTCAGTCACACACATACGTAAAACGTAAAACCCACACGCACATTGATAGTGTGAGTCGTGGTAAAACATAAACTATTGCAAATTGTTGTATGTGACAAAAATTTTGCGTTTTCACTTTTATGACTTTCACTTGCGTTCGTTCGTTCGTTCATTCACGTGTATTTATCTCACATGATCATTACATGCGTTGCCCATATAGTTAGTGACTTGAAATATTTCACTCCCGACATTTGTCGTATTTAGTACGTGTTGTGTGGGGGGTACGGTGACAGCGGTCATTAAAGTGTTTACAACCGGACGCAGAATGATACGAAAATGTCAGAACATAAACCTCAAATAATCGTAAATATAGATTTGGGACATGAAATGTGTGGGGGTTTACTAGAGATGGCAATAAAAGTGATGAAAGTGGTAGCAAAGATAAAAGCAAGAAAGTATATAATTGAGTTGTAAAGCACAATAATTATTGAGGGTTGAAAAAAGAGCACAAGAATAACTTGCAATAAATCATAATAATAATTGCCAAAAATGGGAAAAGGCAATATTTAAATCAAAAACTCAACGAAACTAAGAAATTGATCTTAGTTTCAAGATCTATAGAGAAACAATTAATATTTAGTAAAAAAAAAATTGAATATCAGTGAAAAATTGAATTTTTAGTGAAAAATTGAATTTTTAGTGAAAAATTGAATTTTTAGTGAAAAATTGAATTTTTAGTGAAAAATTGAATTTTTAGTGAAAAATTGAATTTTTAGTGAAAAATTGAATTTTTAGTGAAAATTTGAATTTTTAGTGAAAAATTGAATATATAGTGAAAAATTTAATATATAGTGAAAAATTGAATTTTTAGTGAAAAATTGAATTTTTAGTGAAAATTTGAATTTTTTAGTGAAAAATGGAATTTTTAGTAAAAAATTGAATTTAGTGAAAAATTGAATTTTTAGTGAAAAATTGAATTTTTAGTGAAAATTTGAATTTATAGTGAAAAATTGAATTTTTAGTGAAAAATTGAATTTTTAGTGAAAAATTGAATATATAGTGAAAACTTTAATATATAGTGAAAAATTGAATTTTTAGTGAAAAATTGAATTTTTAGTGAAAAATTGAATTTTTAGTGAATTTTTAGTGAAAAATTTAATTTTTAGTGAAAAATTTAATTTTTAGTGAAAAATTGAATTTTTAGTGAAAATTTGAATTTTTAGTGAAAAATTGAATTTTTAGTGAAAAATTGAATTTTTAGTGAAAAATTGAATTTTTAGTGAAAAATTGAATTTTTAGTGAAAAATTGAATTTTTAGTGAAAAATTGAATTTTTAGTGAAAAATTGAATTTTTAGTGAAAAATTGAATTTTTAGTGAAAAATTGAATTTTTAGTGAAAAATTGAATTTTTAGTGAAAAATTGAATTTTTAGTGAAAAATTGAATTTTTAGTGAAAAATTGAATTTTTAGTGAAAATTGAATTTTTTGTGAAAAATTGAATTTTTTGTGAAAAATTTAATTTTTAGTGAAAAATTTGTTTTGTAAAAATTTGAATTTTTGTTGAAACTTTAATTTTCGGTGATTATTTGAATGTAGTGCAATTTTTTTTTATTGAAAAATTGAATTTTGAAAATTTTTAGTAATGACTTCGATGAAAAAAAAGTTCGATCTCGTTGCTTATTAAATTAATTTTTAAAATGACTCGTACATTTCAATTATTTGACAAGATACAAAATTTAAACACTTATAGCATCGATTTCGCAATTTTTTCCAGATCAATCTTGAATATTGATTTTTTCTTTTATATCGTTGCGATTTCCAAAATTCGAGAAGTATCACGAAAACTCCGACAGAACGCCTCGAAATCTACCTCCCTCGAAATCTAGGTCCAAAACAGAAAAAAATAATCTGCGTAAATATAGCAACCGATTTTAATTGCATTCATTAATCAATACAGAAATTAAATTTTCTAATTTAATGAAAACATTTGATATTCTTCGTTATATAAGCAATTGCGTTAGCTAATATAAATATTTGTACGTCAATTCAGTAAATAATTTAGTCGGCGCAGTTTTAGCAAATAAAATTGCTGAAACTACGCCGACTAATTAAATTGCTGCATTGACGTACAAATTTTCAATTTAGAAAACGGAATTGCTGTTTTAATGAAGAATAGCAATTGTTTTCATTAAATTAGTGAATTTCATTTCTGGATTGATTAATGAATGCAATTAATATCGGTTGCTATATTTACGTCGATTATTTGTTTCTGTGAATGTTGCCGATATCTTAATAATGAAACAATTAATTAAATAATGAATATATTAAAAAAAAATATATTTAATGAATTAGTCCATCACGTGACATATTTTAAAGCTATTTTTGGCTTTCGGAAAACATAAATGGACTTAACAATTGGTTCAAAAGATGTGAGTATCCTATTTTTACTGCATTTGCACGATTTTTATACCCTTCACTAAAAGTAAAAGGGTATATTCAGTTTGGTACGCCGTTTGTAACACCAATAAGGAAGCATCTCCGGTATGGAATAGTATATATATTCTTGATCAGCATGACCTCCTGAGTCGATTTAGCGATGTCCGTCTGTCCGTCTGTTGAAATCACGATTACAGAAAAAGTAGAAGCGCTAGAGCAATGAAACTTTAGATTTAGATTACTTATATATCTAAGCTGTCTGAACAAGATAATTGGCATGATCGGTTTGTTGTGACCTGAGAACCGATCACTTATGTTCAAATACCTCGTATAAAATTTATATCTACAGATTAATTTTACTGTATACGTGCTTAGGAAAACTTTTTTTGGTCAAATATATATTGACTCATGCTCAAATACATGAAAATAATGGTTTCCGGTGAAACGACTTGTGGTTCCAAAAAAAAAAGTTAAATTCAGTACACCTACCCATTTGTAAATATGGGTATCAAATGAATGGAAATTCTTCAGCGATTGATAGTTTGTAGGTATTTTCAGGATTCGTATACCCTGGTGACCTATGTACCACTTTTAATGGTAACCACACATATGTGTAGGGTATTTATATTCGGCTTAGACCGACTATAATCTTGATAATCCTATCTATCATACTAAAACCTACTTTAACCTACCATGTGATCTAACCTTTCCAACTGGTTTTAATTTCCATTCAGCAAAATGATTTATCTCATCGTAAATTATATTCTCCACCGGATGAACTATTCTTTTGTCAATATTAGTACCGATAATATTGGGAAAAGTTCGGATAGTAGAGAACCAATGGGTAGTTGTAATTATTTGGTATACATGTATATTAATAAACATAATAAAAACACATTTATTGAAAATAAAAACTTTTATTTCGAGTGAATAAAGGACAGATGATAGATAAAATAACACAAAGTTGTAATTTTATGAAATATTTAACCGTATAGAGAATATTTTCACTAAACACTATATTTTTTAATAATTTTTATTTCTCACATGAAACTTATAATAAAATATCAAAATATTTATTAATTTAATTTTCTTTGAACATTATTTCTTTAAATGTTTTATCGATTAATCAATTAACTAATAAACCATGTTTTTACATCCTGATCGAATCATTATTTCCTGACAAAACCCCCTAATTAACTGAATTACAAAACATATACAAACATTTTGCAAAAAAAACACAGCACAAAGTTCAATTTTGCCAATTACCGCCTATTGTAAACACTGTTACAACCCTCAAAACCAAAATAAAAAACATGAAAAAAATTCGCGAATTCAAATGAATGCATGTAAAATGTCTTCTTCGTCGTCTGACACTTAAAACCACATACAATGACGGCATTAGTTGGCAATAATGGCGCGGAAAACGCAGATAAACATATTCGTGAATTTGTTATTATCAGAAAAATATGCTGCAAATACTGGGGATGAAGTAAACAAGAGCAATTTAAGCAAACAAAAAAAAGAAAAACCCGCGAAGTGCGTAGAAAATCCCTAAAGGGAATTTGACATGATGTGATATGCGTCGTAGGTTGAGCCGCAGGGTTTAACAACCAGGTCGCCGGGTTTCATGGCAGACAACGACTTGACATGACGGGTGTCTGTATGTCGCTCGTATATGTTTAAAATTTACGTTTTTTATTTATTTATTTTTTACTTTTTGTTGTTGCGAAAATTAGTTAAAAAGGCAATCAAAGATTGGGAAAATACATGTGTTGTATGGAATGAGGAATTGAATGTCTTTTGGTTTTTTATCATGAATTATTGGTAAGACATTTGAGCTGCTTCACATTGTTTGCGTATTATGTTGTATGCAAATTATATTCAGTGATATGCCTGTCTGTCTTGGTTGGCGTGTGTCTCCTGGTAACTGGGATTAAAGTGCGGTAAAGGTTGAGGATGGGGTGAACTGATGTGTGGGACATTTCATTCGTTTAATTTTATTTGACATATTTTTTAATAATGCTTATATTTTACTAATCAAATTAAAATATAAGGTACATTCTTAAAATCAAATTTTCACAGAAAATTAAATTTTTACAATAAAATTCAATATCTCAGTTTTCAAATTTTCAATAAACATTCAATATACCATGTAAAATTTCAATTTTTCCTAATAATTCAAAATGTCACTACAAATTCAAGTTTTCACTAAAAATTCAATTTTTCACTAAAATTCAATTTTTCACTACAAATTAAATTTTTCACTAAAAATTCAATTTTTCACTTAAAATTAAATTTTTCACTATAAATTCAATTTTTCACTATATATTCAATTTTTCACTATAAATTAAATTTTACACTAAAAATTAAATTTTTCATTAAAAATTAAAATTTTCACTAAAAATTCAATTTTTCACAACGAAAAAATTCAATTTTTCATTAAAAATTCCATTTTTCACTAAAAATTCGATTTATCACAAAAAATTCAATTTTCACTAAAAATTCAATTTTTCACTAAAAATTCAATTTTTCACTAAAAAGTCAATTTTTCACTAAAAAGTCAAATTTTCACTAATTCAATTTTTCTCTAAAAATTCAATTTTTCACTAAAAATTCAATTTTTCACTAAAAATTCAATTTTTCACTAAAAATTCAATTTTTCACTAAAAATTCAATTTTTCACTAAAAATTCAATTTTTCACTAAAAATTCAATTTTTCACTAAAAATTCAATTTTTCACTAAAAATTCAATTTTTCACTAAAAATTCAATTTTTCACTAAAAATTCAATTTTTCACTAAAAATTCAATTTTTCACTAAAAATTCAATTTTTCACTAAAAATTCAATTTTTCACTAAAAATTCAATTTTTCACCAAAAATTCGATTTTTCACAAAAAATTCAATTTTTCACTAAAAATTTAATTTTTCACTTAAATTAAATTTTTAACTAACATTAAGTTTTTCACTAAAAATTCAATTTTTCACTAAAAATTCAATTTTTCACTAAAAATTCAATTTTTCACTAAAAATTCAATTTTTCACTAAAAATTCAATTTTTCACTAAAAATTCAATTTTTCACTAAAAATTCAATTTTTCACTAAAAATTCAATTTTTCACTAAAAATTCAATTTTTCACTAAAAATTCAATTTTTCACTAAAAATTCAATTTTTCACTAAAAATTCAATTTTTCACTAAAAATTCAATTTTTCACTAAAAATTCAATTTTTCACTAAAATTTCAAACATTTCACTAAAACTTCAATTTTTCACTAAAAATTCAATTTTTCACTAAAAATTCCATTTTTCACTTAAAATTAAATTTTTCACTATAGAAATTCAATTTTTCACTTAAAATTAAATTTTTCACTATAAATTCAATTTTTCACATAAACATAAATTTTTCACTATAAATTAAAATTTTCACTAAATATTCAATTTTTCACTAAAAATTAAGTTTTTCACTTTAAAATCAATTTTTCACAACAAATTCAATTTTTCACTAAAAAATTCAATTTTTCACCAAAAATTCGATTTTCACAAAAAATTCAATTTTTCACTAAAAATTCGATTTTTCACTAAAAATTCGATTTTTCACTAAAAATTCAATTTTTCACCAAAAATTCGATTTTTCACAAAAAATTCAATTTTTCACTAAAAATTCAATTTTTCACTAAAAATTCAATTTTTCAGTAAAAATTCAATTTTTCACAACAAATTCAATTTTTTACTATAAAATTAAATTTTTCATTAAAAGTTCCATTTTTCACCAAAAATTCAATTTTTCACTAACAATTCATATTTTTCACAAAAAATTCAATTTTTCAGTTAAATTTCTTTTTTTTTTAACTAAAAATTCAATTTTTCACTAAAAATTCAATTTTTCACCAAAATTTCAATTTTTCACTAACAAATACAAATTTTCACCAAAATTTCAATTTTTCACTAACAAATACAACTTTTCACAAAAAACTCAATTTTTCACTTAAATTAAATTTTTCACTATAAATTCAAATTTTCACTAAATATTCAATTTTTCACTATAAATTAAATTTTCACTAAAAATTATTTTTTCACTAAAAATTAAATTTTTCACTTTAAATTCAATTTTTCACAACGAATTCAATTTTTCACTAAAAAATTCAATTTTGCACTAAAAATTCAATTTTCACTAAAAATTCAATTTTTCACCAAAAATTCGATTTTTCACAAAAAATTCAATTTTTCACGAAAAATTCAATTTTTCACCAAAAATTCGATTTTTCATAAAAAATTTAATTTTTCACTAAAAATTCAATTTTTCACTTAAAATTAAATTTTTATCTAACATTAAGTTTTTCACTAAAAATTAAATTTTTCACCAGAAATTCAATTCTTTTTTTTTAACTACAAATTCAATTTTTCACTAAAAATTATTTTTTTTTACTAAAAATTGAATTTTTCACTAAAAATTAAATTTTTCACTAAAAATTATATTTTTCACTAAAAATGAAAATTTTCACTAAAAATTAAATTTTCACCAAAAATTGAATTTTTCACTAAAAATTAAATTTTTCACTAAAAATTATATTTTTCACTAAAAATTCAATTTTTCACTAAAAATATAATTGTTCACTTAAAATTTAAATTTTCACTAAAAATTCAATTATTCACTAACATTTAAATTTTCAAAAAAAAAAGTTCAATCAAAATTTATTTTTAACTCGGAAATTTAAAAAATATATATTTTGAAGTATTCAAAATTCTCGTTCCCCATATAAAAGAAGACATTGAATACTAAAAAAATAATATTTTGTTTAGACATAAATTTATTGCTTTGCAGCGAATTAAAAAAATATAAATAGCTATATTTTTATGCATATTAACCTTCCCCATAAAACCAAAACTGAAAAAAGTGCTCACTTCAGTTGAAGAAAAAAAAAACAGGTAAATGAAAAATTCAACATCTCATTAACATCTGTTTGTTTCGCTGCTAGAACGTTCCCTCTGCCAAACACAATTCAATGCATAGCCGAACGAACGTTGCCGGGACGAAAGGTCCTTTGTGTCCATAATCAATTTGCCTGCAGGACAAACATTAATTTTTTCTATTTTATTTTCATTTTTTTTGCGCTGGAGCTAAAACAAATTTTACATTTTCTGAAAGATACAAACAAAAAATGAAAAAATGTCCCTAAGGACACTTTTTCCGAAGACGTACCACGATGCAAATGAAGATGAAATGATGCCGAATGACTGAATGCAATGCATTTACATATTTTAGGCGTAAAAATTAATCACTAATTTTAATGCGTATAACTTGTGAATGAAATAACAAAATACAAAAAAAACCTATAGATACTACTGAAAGTTTAGGCATCAAGTGGGTCTGCAACCATGTTGGACGCGTGGGTGTTGAACTAAACTTGTGTTAAGTGGGCAACGCTAATGTAGCAATTTTTAAATTGATGAACAACAAAAAATAAAAAAGCGAAAAAAACCTCGAAATTATTCAACAAAATTTGCCCTTAAGTATGGCATCGAAAAATGTGCGTTTTTTTTGGGTGATGGGCTGGGTAATGTAAGAAGGAAATGAAGGTAAACAAATTGCGCGATGAGGCGTTGTCATTTATAGCGCCGCAGCGTGGTGGAAAAAATACACAAATACAAGTAAAATTTATAAAAAATAAAAATAAAAAAATAAGACAAGCAAAAAATAGCGGAAAATAAGAAAACATTTTATAATACAAAATATAACCTGCAGCGCTATTAAAACTAATGGCAAATGGAGGATAATTTGATTTTTTCTACACTAAGCAGGATGTAGGGGAGATGAGAAAAACTGCGCGAGGTAGAGCAGTTGATGAAGACTGGTAATGAAGTTGGCAACAGCAGATCGATGGAGTGTGATATTTTTAATTTGAAATATTTAATAATAAACAATTTAAAATATAACAAAAAAACAAATACATAAAATATAAATTTAAAAAAATATAAATAGTAATTCATATATATGTTAATAAATACTTAATTTTAAAATAAGTGTATGCATTAAACGATTACTAAATATTTTTTGTAGACTATTTCTCGATTTTTGATTTCATGTTTTGTGTAAATTTAGTAAATATCGTCACTATCATGCCAAAGGGGTGAATGTGCAATTTTTGACATTTGCGTTTTTTTACATTTTTGAATGTAGTTTATCCTCAAGTATGCTGTGCCAAAATCGCGTGTCGTTTTATTGGATATTTCTAGCCACAAAAGACAAAACCAAAAGGACGAATTTGAAAAATTGAAAATCTTGTCATGCCAAAAAGGCGAATCTTTTCGTTTTTTCGCCATAACTTTTTATTGGTATAAGATAAAATAGTGGTGTAAAGCCATTTATTGTTTGTTTTCAAAGCACCTATCGGTCTACATCATTAATTAAACATATTTTGCTAAACATTAATTTGCCATTAGTTATTTGCAGGAAATTTTGTTAGGAAAAATATTTGTAATTAATAATGCAGATCGATAGGTGCTTTGAAAACCAACAATAATTGCTTTAACATCACTATTTTATCTTGTACCATTAAAGAGTTATAGCAAAAAAACCTTTTCTTACTATAATTTTTTATTGGTGCAAGATAAAATAGTGGTGTAAAGGTATTTATTGTTTGTTTTTAAAGCACCTATTGATTGGAATCATTATTTAAAAATATTTTTGCAAACATTCTTTCCTGCAAATAACAAATGGCAAATTAATGTTTGATAAAATATTTTTAATTAATGATGCCAATAGATAGGTGCTTTAAAATCAAACAATTAATGCCTGTACATTACTATTTTATTTTGCGCTAATAAAAAGTTATAGCAAAATAAAAATATTTGCGTTTTTATCAGGATATAAGCTTACAAAATCCTTATTTATAATTCAGTAGGTTGTCCAAATCTAAAGATATTTTACATACGTTATTATAATTGACAAATAAACCAAAATACCAGAAAAAATTGAAAAATATATATTTTTTGCTAATTTTAAAAGCACTTCAAACTTTAAAATTGGATTTTCCAACATTTTTAAAAATGCACATTCGCCCCGTTCGCATGACAGTGACGATATGGTTTTTTAATAATGTTTTTTAAATATTTTAATGTTCTTTTATTTTAAAAAATATTATTCAGATTTCCATATTTAACACTTTCTTTTTAATATGCATTGCCTACTTCTAGGCAATAGCAATGAAAGTAAAATCTAATATTTAAACATTACCTAAAGTTAAATATTTTTATTTTATTTTATTTAAATTTCATTTCTATTTTCTAATTATAATTTTAAATCTCATTCAAACATTACTATATAAAGCGCTATTTGAAAATGTTAATTGCCTACTTTAAGGCTTGAAAATCATTTATTTATTATTCATCAATTTAATATACATCAACTGTTTCTTTTGTTTGATACTTTATTAAAAACATATTTTAAAATATTTATCTAACTTAAGTATAAATTTTTGCACTTTCAAAACACTACTGAATATTTTTGTAGTATATTTTTAGGATTTTTCAATCATACAGTTTAATTTATTTTGTGAATTTAGTGAACACTATTTTTTAATAATTTATTTAAATATAATTTTTAATAAAATATTTCATACTTTTTTGTAAAATGTATTGCCTATGTCTATTCAGTAGTAACAAGCTAAAAAATATAATATTTAAAACATAAATTTATATAAATAAATTGTTAAAACTAATACTTAAAATCTAACATATCAATTTTTGGACATTTTCATAGCCTACTTTTAGAAAATATTCTATTTATTATTGGAATATACTAATTTATTAAAATATATTTTTTTAAATTTGTAGGGGAGAGCGGGGCTAAGTCGACACTTTTTTTTCAATGCTAAGTTTGACCACCATATCAATGACATAGGACAAAAATAATAATACAGTTGGTTAGATTGATTCATTGGCCTAAAAATGTTCCATAAGATGTAAAGATCTACAATATTTAGTTCCCACAAAACAAATGCAAATGCGACACAAATTCCAAGATAAAATTATTCTGGTTTCGCGAAATTATTCATATTATTCACATTTTATCTATTTTTTGCAATAACTTCTTAAATAATGGTCAAATGATTGACAAGTCTCCATATATTGTAAGAATGGACTATTTTGTAATACTCATAGAACAAAAAGTTACATAAATAGTATTTTCGCGGAATCTACTTTGACCAAACGCTTATGTGTCGACTTTACCCCACGAGACTGTGTCTAATATTATTGACATAAAAATTTGAATGGAAAAATTGAATGGAAAAATAAAATAAAAATCAACACGACATGATAAGTGAACCCCTTACTTCATAAAACTCACAACAAAATATATAAATAATCAAAACTTTGATGGCAAGTACAAGTTTACTGCGTTATCAATATGTAACTTTTGGCGTCAAAAAACACATTTTATTACATAAAAACTGAAGTTCAAGCACAAAATGGATTTCTCTTCGTTAGTAATAGTGGCACCTAAGGTTACGTGTACAGTAGCAATTTGAAGTTAATCTGACATCGCGTTCGCGATTTAAAGCAAAAGTTGACTTTGTCCCGATGTCGATTTAGCCCCGGTATCCCCTACTCAAATCTTTGCACTATAAATCTTTTATGAATATTTTTTATAGCATATGTTTATGTTTTTACCATTCAGTAGAGTTTCTTTTATTTATTTTTAAATAAATATTGTTTTTTTAATAATTATTTTTTTTAATAACATAATTCAGATTAGCATATTCAACACTATTTGTAAAAATCATAGCATACTTATAGGTAGATGTGAAATAAAATTTATAAATAGTAGGGGAACCTGAGATAAAGTGATACACGTTTTTATATTCCTACCAAGGATTGAAACATAAACGAATAACGGTTTCGATTTCAGTTTCGGTATTTCGGTTTTAAGTTTTTATAACGAAACGGTTTCGGTATACCGGTTCCAAGTTACGGTTTCGGTTTTGATTTCGGTTTTTGTATAAAATTTATTTTTTTTCCATATTTTTCATAATAATTTAACATTGTTTATATTGTGCTAAGTTTTGTTCAATTTGTGATATTGGAGAAAAGTGGGAAACGTAATTTAAACAATGTTTGTTTTTATATTTGTGAAAATATTATGTTATATGAATTATTTAATTGATTTCGCCAAGAAACAATTTCAATCGTTGCCACAATGAAAAGCAACATTTTGACTTAACCTGAAATATGATCTGAAGTGAGCCGAGAAGCGAACCATAAACAAGAGCAGCAATAATACATCGGAAATTGACTTAAACTTCATGAAAAGAAGAAGAATTTTGTACAATTTCCATCCATAAAAGCCAAATAAATTTTGAACTGCAATATCTGTCTGAATACTTGAAATGTTCGACCTTGTCGAACTTGCACTTTATATTTCGTATTTTCTTAAGTAGTTACTGAGATTTTTATAATTTTACGTTTTTTTTCTAATTCTCTTTTCCTTAATATATATTTCCAAAATTGAGCTGTTTTGAAAAATCACACAAAATTCAATTAAAGGACCCTTTAAATGGTATTCTATTGAATAGATCCTTTAAAATAATTCAATAATTATTCAAATGAATTATCCCACTTTATCCCAGGCTCCCTATACATTTTACTTATACAATAAATAAAAAAACAATATCATTAAAAATTGAATCATTTTTTAACAATGAGTTACTGGTGTTTTGTTGTTAATTCGATTTACCGCTACACAAATAAGTGAAAAAAAAAACAATTTTAGACCAAAGATCGTTGTTTTGGTAACATTGTTTCTCAAAAAACAACATGTTAATTTTTGTACAACAAAACATTTTTATTTCGGGAACTCCAAATTTAATTAAATTAAAAACATGCCCTGTACTTAAGATTTTCTATATCAAATAAAATATGTTTTTCTGTTTCTTTCTAACTTTTTGCGTTAAAATATTGTCATTCATATGCTTTTCAATTGATTTTTGAGTCAGTTTTGAAAACAGCTCAATTTAGTACTTATTAAAAATTTTAGGGTTCTTTTTCATATTTTATGAGATCAGATATTGCAGTATACAGAATTCTTGAAATTTAATTTTATAGGCGTTTTATTCATGCAAATTGCATAAAATTGTTTTTCATCTGATGAAGTTAAACAATATTAACCGATGTATTTTGCTCCTATTAAAGGTACGCTTTTCGGATTACTTCTGCAATTCAGATGTTATTGGTGAAGTCAAAATTTTTCTTTTCGTTGGATTGTGGCCACGAAGACATTTTTTAATGGTTAAACCAATTAAATAATTCATATAACATAATATTATCAATAAAGTTACAACAAACATTGCCAAAATTACATTTCCCATTTTACCCCAGAAAATGTTACCATCTTTACCCCAATATCGCAATTTCAAAATAACTATCAATTTAAAAAATGCTAAATTATTTAAAAAACATTCAAAAAAAACATCTCAAAAAATATACATTATTAAAATATACATTTTAAACATATTTTCCTAATTTAATACGGTAAAAATTCACACTTTTTGATAACAAACAACAACACAATTTTTATACCCTACACTAAGAGTGAAAGGGTATATTCAGTTTGGTACGCCGTTTGTAACATCCAGAAGGAAGCATCTCCGGTATGGAAAAGTATATATATTCTTGATCAGCATGACCTCCTGAGTCGATTGTCCGTCTGTCTGTCTGTCTGTCCGTCTGTCCGTCTGTCTGTCTGTCTGTCTGTCTGTCTGTCTGTCTGTCTGTCCGGCTATTGAAATCCCTACTACTTTTAAAATTGAAGAGCTAGATAAATGAAACTTATAACTTAGATTACTAATATACCTACGCTGTATTGGCGAGATCGGTCTATTGTGACCTATGATCCGACCACTTATGTTCAAATACCTCATAAACATTTTTATATAAAGATCAATTTTTATGTATACGTGCTTAGGTAAACTTTTTTTGGTCAAATATATATTGACATCATGCTCAAATACATTGTGGTTCACAAAAAAAAAAATCGAAATTCGGTACACCTACCCATTTGTAAATATGGGTATCAAATGAATGGAAATTCAGCGATTGAATGTTTGTAGTTATTTTCAGGATTCGTATACCCTGGTGACCTATATATCACTTTGAATGGTAACCACACATATGTGTAGGGTATTTATAGTCGTAATATAATTTTTTCTTAACCTTTACTTAAGCATTGTTTTTAGTATAATTAATTCGGTTTTAAATTATTAAAAATATTTATTTTTAAATATTTTCATATTTAAAATTAGTTATTTTTATATATTAAAATATTAGACTAACATTTTTTTTGAAAAATGTTTATAATATTTTAAACATTTCTTTTTTTTGTACTTTAATATATTTAAATCTAAAAAAAAAAATATTTCAACCCTTCAAAGGCATTGCCTACTTATAGGCTTTGTCAGATATGCGATTGTGTATGTATGTGTGTGTGCGTGGGTGGGTGAGCGCTCTTAGGAAGTACACAAATGCAAAAATTTGTCATGCATGCCCTGAATACACTTTCCGCAATGCCACTACCACGTTCTTAGACACAAAATAAAACTAAGTGTACAAGAAAAAAACAAATAAATCATGCCCAAAAATATACTTCAAATATTTTCACGTGTCGCTTAAGCAAATGTCACATACAAACCGTGGTCACACATACAACCGCAATGAACACAAACACTTCTGCAATTCTGCCCATTCATGTTACACACATTTGCAAACATTTCACACACACACACATACCGCATGTTGTACGCACAGAGCTCTACGCACCATTACATGTCATAAATCAAACATTGCATATTTTGTGGCGGCTTTAACCCAATTTCTTCACTTATTTAGACGCATAATTCTTTGTATTGAATTGTTGCCGGAGCGCGCGTATTTTTTTTTTCATTTCGCCTAAATATATGCAATGAAATGTGGTCTTCTTTATTTTTTTTATATTTTACTTGAGTACTTCAATGTGTCATAAATGCATGGGGCTTAGTCATTGAATGTGTATTTTGTATGTTATTGGATCATCTTCAATTTGGCTTCTTCATATTCGTTTATAAAATAGACATTGACAATGTATCAGGCCCATAAATTCTTATCTAGTGTGCATATTTTTAGGCGCATTTCTGGTACTGATTGTGACAAATCCGCTTACCGTGTATTTTGCGTGTGTGATTTATAGCGATTTGCTGTGATTTATTTACAAAAGTATCTTAAAGAGTTAAGAATTTTTTTTCGTGTTGAAATATATTAGATTTATATAAATGTTTTTTTTTTTTAATTTATATTTAGATTTTTTTTTTTGATTTAGAAATATGTTTAGGAATGACCAAAATAAAAAAAGAATGCTAAAAAATATGAAAATGTTTGTAAAATATTTGTATTAAAAAATAAAAATGTATGTATTAACATATACAAATGATTGTCGTAAACTTGCAAATGTTTGTTGTAAACATAAAAGTGTTTGTCGTTAAAATACAAATGTTTGTCGTTAAAAAACAAATGTTTGTCGTAAACATACAAATGTTTGTCATTAACATACGAGTGTTTGTCGTTTACATAAAAATGTTTGTCTAAAGATACAAGTGTTTGACGTTAACATTCAAATGTTTATCGTAAACATACAAATATTTGTCGTAAACATACAAAAATTTGTAGTAAACATACATGTGTTTGTCGTTGGCAAACATATGGTTGTCATAAGCATACAGATGTTTGTTAATTATACAATTATTGTATATATAAATACTGTATTCAATTTGGATTTTATATTTAAATATTGTAAATTACATAAAATATAATAAATAATAACTCTAAAATAATAAATTAATATATTCTTTTATTATTTATCCAAAATATTAAAAAAGTTGACTTGTATACAAATCCGGTACTCTAATTCTAATTTATTTGACGTAAACATAAAAATGTTTACAAAATTATTTATCTCAAAATACATAAGTATTTCATGTGCATATAAAAGGTTTTTCAATAAGAGCGCTACAAAAGTGTTTTTCATGGGTTTTTCAACAGGTACGCTACAAAAGTACAGCAACAGGGACAGCAAACGACACCATATTTCTTGCCGCTCTTTTGACATTTCTTTTCAATAAGGTTTGCCATTTCCAACAACGAGTCGAAATTATTAAAATTTACTACCGAAAGTCGATTAGTATATCTTTCCATCATGAAATGGCAAACATTACTGAAGAGAAATATCAAAAGAGCGGTAAGAAATATGGCGTCGATTGCTGCCCCTGTCGCTCTACTTTTGTAGCGTCCCTGTTGAAAACCCTTGTTTTTGAAATGAATAAACTATGATAATAAGAAAAGATTTTTGCCACAAAACAAAGGCTGATGGCTGAAAAAGTTATTTGAAAAATTGAAAATCTCAGAATTATTTGAATTTGTAATAATCTATTTACAAATCTATATTAAAAAAGTATGCTTCAATTAATTCCATTAAATTAGATATGTTTGCAATCTATAGCAATTATTTGACTTCACCTTCACTACTTAGTATAACTCGATGAAAATTAAATTACACTATTTGCAGCGCGCCTAAAACTATGCATACAAAAATAATATTTGCCTAAAAGCGCGCAATATTATTGAGGAAACTTTAAGCAGTACATGTTTTGTTTTCGCAGTTGGTGGTCTGTCTACTTTGAGTTTCCGTTCACTACTTTTAGGCGCATATACAGCCTATAAAGATTAAAGACTATGGAAACTTAGGTAATTATAGTTTGAAGAATATTTTATAATATTGAATAATTAAATTTCAAAAATTATAATGATAAATAAACAATTTGGTATAATATTAAATTTTTAATATTTAAAATTTAAAAATTTTGAGTTTAAATTTATTGATTTTCATTTTTTTTTAATTAATTTCTATATATATTTATAGAAATAATCTCAAAAATTATTTATTATACTACCTAAATATAATTTTATTTATTTTTTTTATTAAAATTATTTTTTTTCAAAAGTGTCTACTGTGCAACACTCTATGGCTAAGTTGTCTATTACACCCACAAACTCGACCACAACAAGTACAGCAACCTTGTGTCGCAATTATTTTAAACTTTTGTAAATAACATGCAAACAAAGAAAACAAAAAGTAAATAAAATAATACAAAAAGTATTTAAAAAAGGAACAAAAACACGCAAAATACGCCAAAAATACAACTACTTGCTGCATGTATTTGCCAAGCTCTACACAATGTGGTAAAATAACAAAAAAGCGCACACATATGCAATATTTCGAAGAAGAAGCAGTAGAAGATGTGGATGATTTCGAAGAAGTAGTAACAGAAATGTAGAAGAACAAAGTGCGCTTTCCTCACATGACGCCATATTGTAAAGTTTAGATTCGCGCGCGCCACAGATTTTAATTTCCTCACAACAACAATACCCTACAAAAAAGCAATAACAATACAAAAAACAAAAATTACAACAACTGCAAAAAACGTGTAGACTTTGGCGAGCATATGTAAGAAAATACAGGACGAAAGACAGACGGACACGCAAATAGATATACGTAAGGATGTAAGGACTATGAAACGCACAGGCAGACAGCGAACATCTTTTGGTTGGTAACGTGGCTTAAGACGATGACTGCAGCAGGAACAGCTACAAGGCCAACACATGACACAGACTGCACTCAGAAAGAAATACTATTAAAATAATAGGAAATGCTATTAATTATTAACTATAAACACTTTTAAATTAATAGGAAATATTATTGTTTTGGATTTTTATTTACAATTATTTTAAAAGTTTGGTTTTTCACATAGGATGTACTATTATATCAATGGTATGTATTAAATATTAAAGAAAATACTATTATTTTAATATTAAAAGTATGATTTCATAGTTAATAGTATTGAATACTAATAGAGTGTACTTGTATTTCAATGGTTTGTTCACAGCGTATAATATTAAACACTAATATGTTGTACTATTCTTTTAATGCTATTCAATGATACACTCAGAAGAAATCCTATTAAAATTGATCAATAGGACAGTTATTGATTCAATATTATACAAAAAATTAATATTTTCATAAAATTTAATATTATTTTGTAGTATTTAATGGAATTTACGTATTAAAATAATAATTTTCCTTATTCACTAATTTTCAAACCAAAAACAATTTGATTTTAAAGTATTTTTTACGGGTGTACACTCAGAAAAAATCTCTTAAAATTTATGATATTTTTTTCTGAGTTTAACAATGGTATTTACTATATTAATGAATATAATCAAAAATATTGTATTATTGAAAAATCTTTAAATAACGTATATAAATATTTAAAATACTATTGAATTAATAGTATTGGTTAGATATATATTTATCCATCGAAAATTTAAAATAATTATTAATTTATTATTATTATTAACAAATATAATATACATATAAATTAAGTTGCAATACTTTTAAATGCATAAATCTGTTTAATCTTTGATTTATAGTATTTTTGGGTTACAGTCAGGTACTATTAAATAAATTCTTAAATAGTCAGCATATAATTTATTCACTAACTTTGTTTCAAATTCCAATAGTTCGAAATCTATATCTAATCTATAAAATGTATAATCGCACCCAGAAAAAAATACTATATAAATAATAGTTTTTTACTATTAAAAATAGTCAATAGGATAAAGTATTATTTTAATCGGAAAATACGATTAAATACTACAAAATACCATGACTTGCCATTGAGTTTATATGAACAAATTTACTTTTTGTGTACTATTAATTTTTTTTTTTTTTTTGGAATATCTACTAAGATCTACAGCACTCAGACAGACTATATCCAATGTACTGTGATCTCTATTCCCTACAATTTTGTGGTTAATATCACCACGAGCGCTCATGCCCATGCCGGGATTCGAACCTGAGACCTTCAGAATGCAAGTCCAGCGCGCTACCTCTGGACTGCTGAGACCGACTATTAAATCAATAATTGTCCTATTGACCAATTTTAATGTGACTTGGGTGATTTTTTTTTTTGGGTGCGTTAATTATAACGTTAAGTAAAATCAGAGACATAAAAATGTTAACTATTAATTTTATAGTATACTCACAGTTCCATACTGTACATTTAATAGTTATACTATTAAATTTATTATTATCTGGGTGTATTGCTATAAGATGCCCCTGGTAAAGGAAAATGTGCGCCCGTCTTCCGAACAACCGGCAACACCGTATGTTCCAGCCATAGTTTATGCAGCTTTAAAATTGATTTTGGTTCAAGGCTTTGCGCGGGTGCAATGCAAAAAACAACAGAAACTCCACACAAATGTATGCAAATACCTTTGGTTTACCGTGGCAATTTAGCGCGTGGTATATATTTTTTTATTTTATTTTTAATTTTATAGTAGACACCGTCTGCAATAAGTACGCGAGGAGTCTGGCAGGTAACGCGAATCTTTGGTGTTGAGTTCAACCTGTTGTAGTCTTAAATTTAATTTTATTAATAATAATAATGATGATCAGACTTGAAAACAGACGCTGTCAATGCGAGGATTTTAATAGCATTAACTTTTGCGGCATCATTAGAGCTGATAGTTAGTGTTTAAATATTGCAGAATTATGCATCTAATATTAGTCAAAAACATACATATATTTGACGCAAACATTAACCTAATTTTATAGAGTATATATTTTTCATATATACAAATATTGAACAAGATTTTAAAAAAATTAACAAATATAAAAAATTCAGCATAACCAATAACATAGTGCGACAAAACTACTTTAAAAACTACTTTTTTAATTGAACTCCGATTTTTATTTTTATATTGTGCTTCTATGTGGTCTACCGATAAGCCCCTACACGTCTGGGTTATGTGCTATGGTGTCCGAAGGGTTCAAGGGATAACCATTTCTTCATTATATACACGCTGCAAAAAAAGGGCTCTCCCAAACATAATATTGCATATATCTTTGGAGCTTTATGGAAACAAAAGTATTATTTCATTGCCAAACATTATTATAATAACAGCCAAACATATTTTTGTTTTCGTTCAAAAATATTTATTTTGAGAATGAATAATTTTCGGCGTTATTGCAAACATATATATGTTTAAGTGTGAAAAACATTTTATTTACATGTAAACATATTAATGTTTATATTTAATTTTAATTTAAAAAAAGTAAATTTAGTGCCAAATATGATTTCCACTCCCATATATGACTTAACTTAAAGTAGGTATTATTATGATAGTTAGGATTATCAAAATTATAGTCGGTCTAAGCCGACTTTAAATACCCTACACATATGTGTGGCTACCATTCAAATTGAAATGTAGGTCACCAGGGTATACGAATCCTGAAAATAACTACAAACTTTCCATCGCTGAAGAATTTCCATTCATTTGATACCCATATTTACAAATGTGTAGGTGTACCGAATTTCGATTTTTTTTTTTGGGAACCACAACTCGTTTCGCAGGAAAACATTATTTTCATGTATTTCAGCATGATGTCAATATATATTTGACCAAAAAAGTTTACCTAAACACGTATGCAGTAGAATTGATCTGTAGATGTAAATTTTATTTGAACATAAGTGGTCGGTTCTCAGGTCACAATTGATCGATCATACCAATTTTCTTGTTCAGACAACTTTGATATATATAAGTAATCTAAATCGAAAGTTTCATTGCCTAGCTCTTCTACTTTTTAATCGTGATTTCAACAGACAGACAATATGACAGACGGACAGACAAACAGACAGACGGACATCGCTAAATCGACTCGGAAGGTCATGCTGATCAAGAATATATATACTTTTCCATACCGGAGATGCTTCCTTCTGGGTGTTACAAACGGCGTACCAAACTGAATATACCCTTTCACTCTTAGTGTAGGGTATAAAAATTTGTTAGTCGGATATAAGCAGATTATAATTACAAAATTTTACCACAAATATATTTATGGTTGCCAAATATATATTGCTTCTATATAAAAAATTTCACTAACTACCTGATTCATCATATTGATGAATTCATTCATTGAATCAAAATCGTATTTTTCAATATTTTTTAAAATCAAATTTCAAACAAAAATGTATCTCCATTAACACATTTATGTATTTATAATTCTTAAGTGATTTATAATATCTAATTACTAATTATTCGAAGACTCCATTCCATCATATTAATGAAAAAGTGAACATCATATTGATGAATTTTGTTCATCAAACCATATTAATTTAAATATCAAAAATCTTATAAGAATTATAAATACATACATGTCAAAAAATGGAGACCAATTTTTGTTTGAAATTTGATGTTATAAAAAATATTGAAAGTGAAAAACATTGAAAAAATATGATTTTAGTTCAATGAACGAAATCATCAAGATGATGAATACTGGTTGTTGGTGAAACATTTTTTTTTTGTGTATACATATACAAATAATTTTCATTTAACTATATAATCTAATTTTAATTTATCTAATTTAATATAAATACAAAATCCAATATTTCTCCCAAATAAGGGAATTTTTATATTCGAAGAAAACAAAATTTGACACTATCAAGGATTTAACATAAACATAAAAATAATTGCTGTATTTCAAAATGTCATTATTTGAAAAAGTGTCTTTTATTTATGCAAATTGTTAAAATAAAGAAATTAATAAAAAATATTATCTTAATAATAAAGTGTATTGTCATTTTAAATTAAAATACTTTCCGTAAATAGAATTTTTATGTAAATATAAAAATATTTTTCCGCTTTAATTCCAATAATTTAAAAAATTACATTTTTAAATATGTAATGTTTAAATTATTTCCTATATTTTCACATATTTTTTAATATGTTTGAAAATATACAAATACTCGAAATTTACTAATTTCATATCAATATTTATTAGCGTTATAGAATATTAAATTTTATTTTTAAATATAAAAATGTATATCCAAATTATATACAACATTTAAAAAGTTTTAAGTAAATGTTCTTTTGACTAAATGAGTAAAAACTACAGTGCTGAGCTCAGTTGAAATATTGTCGTGGTTTTGAATGCAACATTTTAAAGGCCTTCCTACAAATTAATTCCAGAAACATGAAATTTCACATGTACTTACATTTGTCAAGGTTTAGTAATCTCCACCGATGGTCAGAAGTACAAGTTTCGAAAACTAAAAAGAATAAAAATAACAATATAAATATTTTTAGTTGTCTTTAATAAATCTTTGGTAAAATGTTAATTTAATGAAACTATAACTTAAAACACATTACAGTGAATTATATAATTTAAGGACTTAGTCACTTCATCCAAAACAAAATCCCTCTGCGATTCTTAAATTCCAAACATTTACCACTTCTCAAACTACATAAGCTACCCCGGCGAGCTACTGTATATTGAAGTTTCTGAGCTGTTTGTAACAAATAAAGTTTTTCTAGCCACAAAATAAATGATTTATTTTGTTTACTATTAACTGCTACTTGTTTTTGGCAGTTTTTCTAAATGATTTTGTTGGAATTATCAGCAGCCGACGGGCCAGTGTTGATGTTTTTGACAATTTTCAATGAATAACAATTGACCCAAGAACATTATATAGACAACACTTTGACTCCTTCGAATACTATGCGGTCGGTGTCAAGTTTTTCTTAGTTCAGATTGTCCTGCGACAATCCTTTCGCCAGCAGTCTTTACTGTTGGCCACATCCTGTTTATCGTGCTGTGTTGTGTTTTCTTAGTTTTTTTAAACTCAAAACTTATTTGTCCTTTTGTGCTATTGTCAAGTTTTGAAACTATTAAATATGTATTTTCCCCAAGGCATTGAGAAATGTTTTTGACTTCTGGTCAATAGTTGACCATGGCATTTGTTGAACACAGCAGGGGTTTTATACGTTTGAGTCTATTGAGTTTGGGTCTATTTGTAGTATGGGGTGTATTTATAGATAGTCTATCTATATTCATAGTATTGGCAACATTATGACGACCATAAATTTTGTTTTAAAAATGTTTTAAATATTATTTAATTTTGACCTTTGCTGTCTGTCTTTTAATATATATCATCGGCATTTATGCATATTTTTGTGACAATGCTTTGTCAACATACTTTGCAAATGTTTGTGCATTTTTATTTTTTGGCCTGCGGAAATTATAAACTTGTCTAAATATGCCACACATGACGGCCATTTATGTCAACGTTGGAATTTTGCGCTGTAGGAATTTTGGACGGCTATAGGGTTGAATGCAGTTAGATAGAGAATTTGTGTCACAAATGAAATGTATGTGTTTTTTTATAAAATTTTAAACAAATATAGGTAGATTTTCATTTAAATATAAATATTTCTTAAAAATACAAACACTATCATCTCATATATAAAACTATTTACGTGACGAAAAAAAAAATTGTTACACATAAAAAATATTTATCTCAAACAATGTATTTGTCACAACTTCTAAAATTTTTCTCAAAAATATAAAATGTATTTGTCGTAAATTTTAAAATTATTCTCAAATAAATAACATATTTGTCTAAAAAAATATTTGCCACAAAATGTTTATCCCAAATAAAAATAAATCAAAAAGTAAAAAAAATATATAAAAAATACAAAACTATCATCTCATATCTAAAAACTATGTGTCACAAATTTTAAAACATTATTAACAAGTACAAAAATATTTCTCAATATTAAAAAACTATTTATCTGAAATAAAAAAAAACTGTTTGTCACACATACAAAATATTTATCTCAAATATTGAAAATATTTGTCACAAATTCTAATTATTTCTCAAAAATATAAAAATATTTGTCACAAAAATTGTTGTCCCAAAATAAAAAAAAAATCAAAAAGTAAAAAATTCAAAAAGTACAAAATGTACAAGATGTACATGAAATAAAAAAAAAACTTTTTGTCACACATAAAAAAATATTTATCTCAAATATTGAAAATATTTGTCACAAATTCTAAATATTTCTCAAAAATATAAAAATATTTGTCTTATAAAAATATTTGTGACACAAATGTTTGTCTCAAAATAAAAAAAAAAAAACAAAAAAGGAAAAAAAATATAAAAATTATATATATAAAATTTATGTGTCAAAAATTTTTAAAAATGTCTAACAAATACTCTTGAAACTCTGAAGTAAAAAAACATTTGTCACACAAAAAAAAAATATTTATCTTAAATAAAAAATAAATGGTT
This sequence comes from Dryomyza anilis, assembly GCA_951804985.1. Lineage (NCBI taxonomy): Eukaryota > Metazoa > Arthropoda > Insecta > Diptera > Dryomyzidae > Dryomyza > Dryomyza anilis. The sequence continues at coordinate 3,438,115 of OX638130.1, read as the reverse complement.
TTTCAACAAGAACGCTACAAAAGTTTTTTTCAAGGGTTTTTCAACAGGGACGCTACAAAAGTAGAGCGGCAGAGACAGCAAACGACGCCATATTTCTTACCGTTCTTTTGACATTTCTCTTCAGTAAGGTTTGCCATTTCATGATGGAAAGATATACGAGCCAACAACGATTTGAAATTATTAAAATTTGCTACCCAAATTCGAATTCGTATATCTTTCCATCATGAAATGGCAAACCTTACTGAAGAGAAATGTCAAAAGAGCGGCAAGAAATATGGCGTCATTTGCTGTCCCTGTCGTTCTACTTTTGTAGCGTCCCTGTTAAAAAAACCATTTATTTGTCACAAATATTTGTCTAAAATATTACTCAAAAACTAAAAATATATATATTTGTCACAAATTCTAAAATATTTCTCAAAAATATAAAAATATTTGTCATATAAAAAAATTTGTCACACAAATTTTTGTCCCCAATAAAAATATTTGTTACAAAAATGTTTGTCCCAATTAAAAAAAAAAAATCTAAAATAATATATTTAACACTAATTCTAAAATATTTTTCAAAAATATAATAGTATTTCTAACAAATCAAAAAAATTTACCTCAAATAAAAAACGTCAATAAAATTTGTCAGAATAATAAATGTAATTGTCACAAAAATATTTAACACTAATAAAAATATATTTATTTCAAATATTAAAAAATATAAAAATATATAAAATATCTGATATAAATTTGGTATTAAAATATATATGGGCCATTCCACACCAAATCGACCAAAAAAATTTGAGATTTTACCTTTTCGATCTTAATGAACTTTTGGCAACTTTTTTTTTTTTGGCAACCAATAAAGGGTATCGATACATGCTCTAAACAATTTTTTTTTATTTTTTCCGACCACTACTTCCAGAGATACAGTGGCTCAAAGTTCGAAAAAAAGTGCCAAAAATCACTTTTGTACTGTTGTTCATATTTAAATATCTCTTGAACTAGAAATGCTAGAAACTCCGTTAATGGCTCGTTTTAAAGCTAATGGAACATGTAACATGTGGCCCGTGGTCATTACCCTTGCACTTCAAAATTGTGGTCCTTAAAAAGGACTCTTTTTAAAATTCTAAAAAAAATCCTAAATTTTCGTCAATTTATTGTTAATGTTCACGCAAAATTTCAAGATGGTATTTTGATTGCATCATATTTTAAAAAATTATTTTCTAAATTTTTTTTTTGTATAGAAAAAAAAAAAAAATTTTCTAAACTTAAAGTTGTAATAATTCCTAAATATATATGGAACTCTGATTTCTAAAATGAAGTCAGTTTTATCATATTAAATCTAGTTTTTGAGATATTGATTTTGGCATATAGTTTTTACGATTTTCGAAAAATGGTATATATTTCAAAAACTAGAGATAATTTGATGAAACTGACGCCATTTTCGAAATTAGAGTTACAAATACATTGAAAAACTATTGCAAATTTTACTTTTGAAAAAAATATATTTTTTTTTAATACAAAAAATATTGATAAAATTTAGAAAATATTTTTTTAAAATATGATGCCATCAAAATACCATCTTGAAATTTTGTATGAACATTTATAATAAATTGACGAAAACTCAGGATTTTTTTTTCAGAATTTTAAAAAGGGTGATTTCCAACCGCTTGTCGATTTGGTGTGGAATGGCCCATATATTAAAAATATTTACCAAAAGTAAAAAATAAATGATACAACATATAAATGCTTACAAAATACAAAATTAAAATGCTTCATAAAAAATCACAACTATTTTTCATGGGGTAACTTCGAATGCCATTATCTAGGTCAATAATGTTTGACGTTTTGCTAATTTGTTAAATTTGTTAAATGTAAAAAATCAGTCATTTTATTAGTATTATATGAGGAATTTAAACATAGGTGATCTGATCACAGACAAAAAACGACCGCTCGTGCCCATTTTCAATCTGGGACTAAAAACCTTTTCAACCCCCGGTTCAACATTTTTAAAATAGCGGTTCCGATTCTGTTTTTAACCAAAACAAATTATATGTGTTGCGATTCCGGTTCCACACATTTTTTTTTAATAACGGTTTCGATCCCTGCGGAACTAAAATATCGGTTCGAGTTCTGGTTCCAAGATTTGAAAATACTGATTCCCGTTACAACCAAAATAACTATAGAGGTTTTAATAACGGTTCCGATTCCAATTTTTTACGGTTCTTGATTTTAATACCAGAAAAAAAAGTCTAACTTTGGAATTTGATTGATCTAGTTCTTCTAGTTTTTCTGTAATCATAATTTAAACAGACATACAGACAGACAATCATTCGGACATCGCAAAATCGACTCTGGAGGTCACGCAGATCGAACACGTCTTGTTCTGGGTAATAAAAATAAATTATCAAATAAAATATATCATTTCACACTTGATGTAGGGCATAAAAAATTAACTATGCTAAAGTATATAGTAGAACAGGTATCAGGGATTATTTCTTTAAAATTGAAATTTTCGTTGGATTATGTAATACATACAAACTGAATATATAAAATTTGATATATTTTGTATAAATTTCGGACTCTCCTGAATATGACATTTGAAACTAATTACCCGCCCTTTAGTATTAACATTTATTGCACAAGTTATTGTGATGCCCACCAAATAATGTCTTCTAAATCATATCAATTTCAGGTTTTTCCATATTTTTATCGCAATCAGCAAAGTACTTTTTGCCTCAAAAAACATATTTGTTTTTTCACAGCAGCAGCAAAGTTCAAAAGTTTAAGTACTACAGGTTTTATATACGCTGGACCAACTGATGTTCCGAAGCTTGTGCGAAGATAACGCTTTGCCAACCCTGACTAATTTCCAACGTGTGCTCTGAGGAGGTAGGGTAACACAAAATGAGGGTGAATTTGTAGAAAAAACTGTGGAGAAAAAAAAAACATACACAAAACATGCAAAACAAGCTAAACAATAATTTTTGATTAAAGATGAATTTTTAATTTTATGCACGCGTAAAAAGCACCAGATAGATCAAGATCTATATAGAGATACAGTTAGATATATAGATGGCTGATAAAAGTGGGAAATCGAGCGACCAGCAAGAGAATCAAACGAAATTTTTAATGCCAATGAAAGACTAAGAATGCTGGACAGGCCAAAATTAGGGGTGCCTGGGTGTACAGTGTGTCAGGGTTGTGTAAATGGCGGAAGACTGGGTGGTGATTTGACTATAGACAAGCGCTATATACTTTTTTTTAAACTTTGATTTTAACAGTTTTTAAAACTTTTTTCTACACTTTTTTTGGCTCATTAGGATTCTTTTTTTTTTTTGTATTTTGGCTGTAAAAGCGATAAAATTAGACACCCTCTGGGCGCATCGTGCAGCAAATGGTGTTTAATGATTTATGAATAATCGCCAGTTTTGCATTTGAGTGATGAGCAGCGGCTTTAGGAAAATTCAAAGTCGCGACTTATTTGCACGACTGATTTCGGAGTGAACATTTTTGGGTGTTTTTTCAGATTTTTTTTTTATTTTTATAGAATTTTTTTGTCTTTTTTTATATTACAACATTTCGCTTGTTGTTCCACTTACGCGGTATTTTTTGACAAACAAGCGGAAGCGCGTCATGCGTCCGTTTGTCTTTTGACAGCTTATGCGACGCCAAAATAAAAAAATAAGGTATATTTTTGGTGTAAATTTTAGCTGAAAAGTTGTACTTTTTTTTGCTTTCTTTTTTTTTTAATTGCAATGCAAGTTAAGTGAGTTATGCTCGTTTTTTTATATTTTGTATTTTTCAAGTTTTTTTGTTTCGTTACGCACGTGACCTTTGATCTTTTCACGCTATTTTGTTACCCATACAAATTGAAATCAGACAGTTTTGTAACGCGCGCCTTTTGACATGCGAAAAGTACTTGAAGAGGTTTTTTATTATTCTGGTTTTGAATTTTTATCAATTATTTTAAAAATGTTTTTTAAATGCTTTGACTTTTGCTGAATGGCGCACAGTACTGAGGGCATTGTTTGAGTGGGCAAAAATAAAAAAATAATAATTGAAATTTGAGGTAACTTTAGTTTTGTGGGAATATTCTGTGGTATTTGGAACTAAAAATCGTGGAGTGAAGACTTTTTAATAATAATAATAATTTGACGCTACAGTCCTGTATAACTTAGCGCGAGCTCTCTCACCATTTGAGACTTTTTCTTGCATAAGTAAAATAGAGATATTTTCAAATAATGTTCGAAAAACTTAATTAGTAATATATGCGTATATACCTATCGATTACAAATTCTAGGAAATGCAACTTTTTTTTTAGCTAATAATTGAAATTTTTAAAAAATATGTCTGTTGAATTTTAGGATAGCATCGCAAAATACACCCTTTCAAAATTCATTTGGCACAAAATACATCTTTTCACAAAATTCAATTTTTGTACAGTTGATTCCAATTTGATATCATACCCAAACCGAATTTCACTTCTGCTCAGACAACTTCCTTTGACCATTATTGGAAGGCTTCTTAAAATTTGGCATATGTTTTCAATGATTTTAGGCAGACATAGGTGAAGTTTACTATTAGCAATTCTGCATATTTTCTGTTCCTTCACAATTCCTCAGAATCAATTTGGCTTTCTACAAATATCCATTTATGTGGATGTTTTTCGAAAATATTGTCTGGGGATAACAAAACTAAACAGTAAGGAAGGTTAGGTCACATTGAAAATTTTGAAGTACACACAGAAAACTGATTTATTGCGGCAACCAACTAAATTGCCCTACCGAATTATTCGGTTGTGGAAACCTCTTAGTCAGCAAGAATGAGGTTGTGCTAACCTCCTAGTCAGCAAGCATGAGGTTATCCCAACTTCTTAGTCAACAAGCATGAGGTTGTTCAGCAAGCATGCCGAAATCACCAATTTGAAACCTGACTTGTGAAAATGTTTGACGTGATATTTGGTGTGATGAAGTTAATCAGAACTATGAAAGTAACAGTCGGTCTAAGCAAACAATAGATACCCTACACATCTGTGATAATGTGTGTGGTCACCATTTAAAGTGTTGCATAGGTCACCAGGGTATAAGAATCCAGAAAATAACTACAAACTTGAAATCGCTAAAAAATGTCCCTTCATTTTTATACCCTACACCTATGAGGTACAGGGTATATTAACTTTGTGCATATATTGTAACGCCCCTTAGGAGGCGTGTCCGGTATGGAAAAGTATATATATTCTTGATCAGCATCACTACCCGAGTCCGTTTAGCCATGTCCGTCTGTCTGTCTGTCTGTCTGTCTGTCTGTCTGTCTGTCTGTCCGTCTTGCTGTCTTGCTGTCCGAATACAGAATAACTTGAGAAATACTGATTAGAATGCGATGAAATTTCGTCTCAATATATTTTAGCCAAAAGTAGGAACTGAGTTTGAAAATGAGACAAATCGGTCAACGTACACGCCCACCTCCCATACAAGTCACTTTTATATAACTCTTTCGAAACTAATATTTCGAAAAGTGTTCAAGGTATAGTTATAAAATTTAAAACGTATTGTTAGAATTTACCTAAAAATATGTGGTCCAAAAATGGGCGTGATCCGCCCACTTTTTTTTTCATTATATCCCGGGTTTTCATAGTAAAAATTTGATCCGTAAATTATTAAAATCAAATCTATGAAATATTAGCCTTTCAAAATTTTTAATACAGGCGTGGTCCGCCCAATTATATTTTTCAATTTTTTTTTTTAGTTTTTTATACTTTATATAAATTTTTTATTTAATTTATGGGGATATACGACGTAAATTTCTGATATATGAATAATATTCATAATTAAAAATTTAAAATTAAGGTATACAATTAAATATTCCTCATTAATATCTCCACCAAAGGTGTAGAGTATTCCATAGTCGGGCCCGACCGACTATAAAAATCCGCCCCATGTGACCGAACTTACCCATGTGACCTAACTTTCCCAACTCGTTATATATGGGTAGGTGTACTGTATTTGTTTTTGGGAACTCAGGAGGTCATGCTGATTAAATATCGGATTTTCTTCCTTCTGAGTGTTACAGATGGCGTACCAAACTGAATATACCCTTTCACTCTTAGTGTATGGTAGTTATAACTATATAATATTCCCAAAAATGTTTTAACAAATGATATAACTTTTATAAAGTAATATTATAAATTTAAAATTAAGTATAACATTGGCAAATTTAGAATAAATAAACTCTACACTCAAAATAAAAAGTTTGTAACAGTAGCAAAAAAGTTTGCCAATATAGCAAACATTTTTGCAGAAAAGAGGAAAGCGCCGGGTTCTGCTAAAACAGCAAATGACAGTTTGATGTCATATACAGTTTGCTGTGATATATGGTGTTGCAACAACTGAATCATTCGAATGTTGACAGAACTAAACAAATCGGTTGACAAAAAAGGCAACTAAAAAAATATCGAAAGCGACAAATGCCGAGATTTTAAAAGTCTTGTTATTATTATTTTTTTTTATTCGACGTTTTTTGGTTTCGGTAATTTTTCTACATTTTTGTCTTCGGTATTTTTAGTTTAAAGATTTTAAATTTCGACTTAGTGAATCAGACCTATTAAATATATAGTATTCATGAAGATTGGAAGAATTTTTGAAATACACAAAATAAATTCTAAACTCTGTCACTCATTTTATCTTTGCATAAAAGAGCAACATTCGGTGGATCATCATAAAAAAAAACCAAATATATATTTTTAAATATGAATAAATTATTTTTTATTGCCTTCAATATTATGCCAGCCACCTAGATACATAGATGCTTTGTCATGTTGCCAACATGCAAAAGTCTACTGGGAACAACCTTCATAATTAACCTGCTTGGCGCAACTGATGGGTGATGCTGCTTGCCGCGAAGCCAGTTTGCACATCCTGTTTCACATAAATTAAGGATAACGAATCTAGAGAAATTAAAAAAATAGATGATCTTTTGAAAAAACAAAAAAAAAAACAGCAAAACACACGTAGACTAAACAACCAAACAACGGCTTTAGGTAAAGGGTTAAAAATCAAGGGTGTGATGACGTTGATTAGTTCGGGGCTGTACGCGTAGCAAGGATGCTAAGGACAACTATAAACAACAACAACAATAATGATAATAATGCCAAATAAAAGACTATAGAATATAGTGAAGACCAACGACCATGAGAGCGTAATTAATGCCATAAATGCATGGAAATAAATGGCTGCACTGCACTAGCAGGATACAGGATACGGCTGTCTTGTGCACATATATCCTTGTACGTTAATATGTGATACGCGCGACAAACGCTGAAATGGGGATCAGTACCGACCGTGGCGGTAACAATGCCCTGCCCGGGTGCGCGGAAATAAAAGAAACAATCGAATTTTAATCAATTCGTGTCTGTTTCATTTGCATAACATGATGCCAAGGAAGTCTCGCATTGTTTTAGATCCTTTCGTTTGTTTCGTCCTGTGCAAGTGTTGAGAAAGTGCTCGAAAACAACGCAGGAGGTCGTTGTGGGGTTGCAACGGTGTGGTTAACACATTGCGAATGGGTTAAATTCACTTTACGCGTTGACCCGTTGGCGGCAACGACTGCGACGACGGGTGGTCGCGTGCGCCGCTACCACGAGGTACTTTTCTTTTCTCTTTTTTTCTTTTCTGGGTTAACGACGACGCCATGCAAAACAAGGCACAGACTTTATAATTTTTGCTAGGCATTATATGGAACTTGAAGTTGTTCCACTGTGCAGCTTATCTGAGTTGAGAACAACGTGGAAAAAAATGTAAAACATAAACAGAAAAAGGGTTAAATTATAACTGGATCTATTGACTCAAGTTATCTACACCACTCGTTCTCGTCGTCATTGTCGTCACGACAGGACAGGACGACGACTGCCGTTCGTGCTTCAACTGTTTCTTCGATTACAAAATTTGGCATTATCCGATTAAACAGGTTTTTTTTTATATTTTTGAATATTTAAATTTTAAATTATTTTTGTTGCCCACACCGTAATTCGTTAGAAGCTAACTTTCTGCAGCATCCTTTCGACTTCGGTTTATGTTGTTATCCTTGTTGTGCAAGCCGTGTTTGGCGTCTACTCTGTGAGACGTTTTGTCTTTAGTGAGGTTTTATTGGTTTTACAAAAACAATAAAAATGATAATGGCAAAACTGCTGGGAAAAAACGCGCGCTGCTCATTAAAATGCGCGGTTAAGGAGGGGTGTGAGTGAAAACATTAAAAGGAGCGGGTTAATCAACATCGATAAACACACAGAGATGAAATGAGTTGAAAAAGACATGGGGAAAGGCATAAGAAAGGGCTTGAGAAAAGCACTGATAAATTGAGAAAAGTCCTTATATGAGAAAAGGCTTGAGAAAAACCTGTGAAAAAACTTAAGAAAGGGCATAATATGGGCTTGTTAAAGGGATATAATGAGATACGTCTTGTTAAAAGACTTGAGAAATGTCATACTAAAAACCATGAGAAAGAGCTAGAGAAAAGGCTTGTGAAATACAATGAGAAATAGGTATAAGAAAAGGCTTCAGAAAGGAATTGACAAAGGGATTGATAGAAATATATGAAAGGGCTTGTGAAAAAGCCTAATAAAAGCTTATTTTGGGGGGTTTTGAAATGAATAAAGTCTTGTTAAAAGACTTGAGATAAGTCTTAAGAGAAGGTATGATAAAGAGCTTGATTAAAAGTTTGAGTAAAGACTTGAGAATGGCAATAAGAAATGAGTTAAGCTAGGTCTTGAGTAAACGCTGTAAAATATGATTGAGGAAATAATTAAATATATTCAATTTGAGTAAATCTTGCGAAAAGATTTAATAAACTGTTCAGAGATTGCATGTATGACTTGGGAATGTCAAATACAAAACCAGTAATAAATGTTAGGTCACATCAGTCTTAGTCGAATATAAAAAAAACCATGATTATCTTTTAATGTGATCCAGGACTTAGAAATCCTGAAAATAATTTCAAACTTGTAATATTTAAAAAATTTCCTTTCCTTTGAGTAACAATTTGCATGAATGGCCAGGTGTATCGAATTTTCGATTTTTTTTTATATATTTAAATATAAATTATATAGGTTTAACCCAAAATTTTACTTCGACCGGTATAAAGTCAAATTCGTCCGAAAATATTACCCCCAAACCATGTATCTTTTTATTATCGTATACAACGATTCGTTTTCAGTTCCCTTCGTCTGTATAACGTATTTCAAACGTTTCGTTCGTTTCGCTCTTTGAATAGAACGTTTGTTCAAAATGTTTGTTTTTCCAACTACTTTTAATAAATATTTTTATACCCTACACTAAGAGTGAAAGGGTATATTCAGTTTGGTACGCCGTTTGTAACACCCAGAAGGAAGCATCTCCGGTATGGAAAAGTATATATATTCTTGATCAGCATGACCTCCTGAGTCGATTTAGCGATGTCCGTCTGTCCGTCTGTCTGTATGTCCGTCTGTCTGTCCGTCTGTCTGTCTGTCTGTTGAAATCCCTACTACTTTTAAAATTGAAGAGCTAGATAAATGAAACTTATAACTTAGATTACTAATATACCTACGCTGTATGTGCATTGTGACCTATGATCCGACCACTTATGTTCAAATACCTCATATAAAATGTACATATAAAGATCAATTTTTATGTATACGTGCTTAGGTAAACTTTTTTGGTCAAACATATATTGATATCATGCTCAAATACATGATAATAATGTTTTCCGACGAAAAGACTTGTGGTTCACAAAAAAAAAATCGAAATTCGGTACACCTACCCATTTGTAAATATGGGTATCAAATGAATGGAAATTCTTCATCGATTGAATGTTTGTAGTTATTTTCAGGATTCGTATACCCTGGTGACCTATATATCACTTTGAATGGTAACCACACATATGTGTAGGGTATTTGTAGTCGGCTTAGACCGACTATAATTTTGATAATCCTAACTATCATAATTACACCTACTTTAAAATTTCCCATGTGATCTAACCTTCCCAACTGGTTTTACTTTGTCGTATAAATTATATGCTGGCAACAAAAAACTCTCAAAACGAGCGTACTCAACGTTTCGTTTGATACATGAATCGAAAATTGTAGTCACACGATATTCAAACGAATTGTAGCCGATATCGTTGTCACCGGGAAATACATGATCGACACGTTAGTGTTATTTGAAGTATTTGAACATAAATGTACGGGTCAGAGATCGAAATCGTCAAATCACGCACATTTCTAATACAATTTATCGTAGATGTATAGGTAATCTAACTTTGGAGTTTCGCCTATCTAGATATTTTAGTTTTTCTGAAATCGTGGTTTCCCCAGACAGACTAACATCGCTAAATAGACTTTAGAATATATGTACTTTTTCATACCGGATATGTCTTCTTCTAAGTGTTATATATGTATGATAAATGTGAATATACCCTTTCACTTTTAGTGTAGGGTATTAACATATATTTTAGGCATATTTTCTGAAAAACAAAAAAAATAAATGGAACGTTATATGAAGTTTTGTATTATAAACTCACTCACGTTTACTCATGCTCATGAACGTGAACACAAATTTCATATCGTTGCTTCACAGTTCATGAACACTCGTTGCCTCAGATGAGTACGATCAAAAGTGAATACTTGTTATATATTTGAAACACGTTGCTCGTGAACGAGAGTATTGATTTTTTTTCTGTTTGCTCTTTATTCACGAAGGTGAAGCAACTAAAATTGTCTATGTTATTCATATTCATAAGCGATAAAGATCAAATTTAGCTAACATTTTTATTCACGCTGTGTATGTAGTTAAGTGTTGCATTTTGTGGTCGGATCCACTATTGGTTGTTATTGACCACTCAAAATGGTACCATTAGGCATCCCATGATGTCCGCAATCGATTTCCGCATTAAAAATGTTTGAGTCATAAATTGTTTTTTTTACCCACTTTTTGGAATATGTTTTAATTTTCTTCAAAGGCTACACTCAACATGTGAATAAAAAGATTTGCCAATTTGATTGTGAACACTTTTGAATATGAACAGAAGAAAAAATAATTTGTTGCTCATCTCTTATGAGGAGTAAAAATGTAGCGAATGTGAGTACTCGTGAGCAGCCAAATTCTGTTCGATAACGAGTGCTCACTTTAGAAGAACGAGTAAGTCGGATTTTTCTTGCTTACTCGCTCATGAAGTGTGAAGAAAAATAATGAACTTTTGTATTCATTTATGAAGATTTATAATTTTGAATATTCATTTATGAGTATTGCTGATCCCTGGTTTATAACATATTCATATTTTTTTTAAAGGCATATTCCATGCAGAATTTCGAGATGGAATTACATTATGCCACATCTGATATAAACGACACATATGTCTGCTTAAAATATTTCAAAAACAAATTTCACAAACTTTTTTGAGTATGTCAAATAAATTGACTGGGTTAAGGTTAGTAAGAAAGTCCAAAGAAAAAAGTTAGAAAGGTTTTTTTTTTGTATAATTGAATTTTGATATTAAGAAGAAAAAACCCAGTCTGCTATGTCGCAGAGGCCTTCGATGCCTCAAGGCTTTCTGGAAAAAAACTGCAATAAAGAGTTCAATTTTCTCGTACATTCAAATTTTATGACTAGTTAGGATATTTAAATATTAATCACATCGATATCGCTTCGATACTAAAACAGACATGAACTTTGATCATTATACTATTAGATATCGGATCGATTTCGTAATATTTCTCGTTCCGATAAAATGTCCATAGAACTTATCGATATTTACATATCGATATTAATATGTATGTCCAATTTGGCATTCGATATAGCTAAATTCTTCTTCATCTCGCATTGATCTCTTAGTGATATTAAAACGAATACTCTGAGGAATTTCTTCGGTGATACTGAAAAATCGCTTAACTACATTTTCGAATACCGCTTACAAAATGAATTTTACAGAAGAAAAAAGTCACAATTCTTCACTTACTTCATTTAAAATTAAGTATATCATAACTTATAATGGAGTTTATATAATTATTCAGATCAATATATCATTTAAAACCGTATTATAAGACAAAATTTGGCGTAATTTTCACATACAGTCAGGCAGTTTTTCAGTATCGTCAACGATTTATAAATTTTAACATAAACCCACTATGACTAGTGCCTAAAAGTTAAAATAGAAATAAGTAAAAGAGTTCTAAAAATCGAAAACTAAAACCTTCCTCATGCCACCTCCATGACAAATGATGTGCTGTCCAAGTGCTATTATTGTCATTTCCAAATAACCTTAATTAGGCTGCCAAGTGTCAAAATATATAATGCCTAGGGTTGCACAATGATCTCTTTGACAAAATCCTGTTTGGCAAATCCTTTTGGACACACGCACCATCAAACATACACACAGAGAAAGAAGAATATATTAGACAACATATGTGGACACATGTGACCAAGTGCTCAAGGTACAAGCATAACATTTCTATATATAATTTTTTTTCAAATGTTAATGTCCTTGTGTTACACTTCTCAATAGTTAGCTTTTTGAAAAATGACTTTGTTTGACAGACATGCTGCCTAAAACTTCACGCATCCATTCAACCAACACAGTTCTATTATTCGTCTATCATTCTATGATGAGACATACATATGTGCCTCTGTTTGTTTTGGAAAATATTTTAATTTAATTGCCAAAAATAATATAAATGTTACTATTTTCATTGCATTGAAGGCGGACAGGAGGACAGGCAGGCAGTCGGGTGAAAGCCATGCTGCTGATGATGATGCGGTCCCTGATTGGCTTAAGTGTATTTAAGACGAAAGTTGTTGATCCCAGTTTGTCATGGTAAACGTTGCAGGAAGTTTGCAAAAAAAAGAAACAAAAAAAAAAACAGAAAAACAATAACAAAAATCGCACAAAGATACAACTAAACTCTCTCTAGTGTGGCATTACATTTTGACAGCCAAGTGTCAGATTTGACAGTTGCAACAATTAGTCATTTTTATTGTCTCGTATGTGTTACGTTCAACGTACTATGGTGCACTGGGTGGACAGAGGGTGTCAACATTATATATGGTTAGGGGCTATTTATGCAATAATAATTATTTATGGTTGAAATATTATTTAATGTTATGTTTTAAGTATAAGTGTTATACGGATACAATGCATTTTTCATCTAAATTCATATATTCGACAACAAAACTCGAAATTAATTCGTTTCACAAAAACTAAACGTATAGAATTCGATTGAAATAGATACATATTCTATTGAAAAATCGTATTCTAGAATAGCTAAAAAATAAATGTTATCAAATTGAAATTTGAAAACTATTTTGATAAGAACACGTACCAAAATATGTGGGTGCCAAGGGAAACATTTTTGACAAAAGTTAACATTTTGAAAATGATCGATTTAAATTCGTTGAAATGATGATGCCATAAAAAGTCCAAAGCTTCACCACTCTACGACACTCCGTTTAGAATTAACAGCCATTTGAAGTTAAATATGTGATTTCCGGATAGTAAAATATCGATTTCGAAATGGACAATTCTCAGTAATAGTGAGTGGGCTAAAGTGGGCGGAAAGTGAAAAAACCCTTATCAAAATTTGTTTGCAGAAATCGATAACAAAATATGAAATAGAATGGTACCATTTGAAGAGATCCATGACCTCCAAAGGGGTTAAACAAATTCAATTTTTATTTCGATAGGGGGTAGTATTAGAAGCCTTAGGAGTGGTACATAACCACCAGTAAGTGGTCAAAACCAATCTTTTCACTATCCACCCACTTTTGCTTACCCATACAAACAAAAAAATATTCTACCAACAACCAGTATTCATCATAATAATTCGTTGAATTAAAATCGTACTTTTTAAATATTTTTTTATTTTTTAAATTTTTTAAACATCAAATTTCAAACTAAAATTTGTCTCTATTTACACATTAATGTATTTACAATTCTTATAAGTTTTATAATATTTAATTTCTAACCAGTTGGGAAGGTTAGATCACATGGGAAATTTTAAAGTAGGTGTAATTATGATAGTTAGGATTATCAAAATTATAGTCGGTCTAAGCCGACTATAAATACCCTACACATATGTGTGGTTACCATTCAAAGTGATATATAGGTCACCAGGGTATACGAATCCTGAAAATAACTACAAACATTCAATCGCTGAAGAATTTCCATTCATTTGATACCCATATTTACAAATGGGTAGGTGTACCGAATTTCGATTTTTTTTTTTGTGAACCACAAGTCTTTTCGCCGGAAAACTTTATTATCATGTATTTGAGCATGATGTCAATATATATTTGACCAACAAAGTTTACCTAAGCACGTATACATAAAAATTGATCTTTATATGTACATTTTATATGTGGTATTTGAACATAAGTGGTCGGATCATAGGTCACCATGGACCGATCTCGCCAATTTTTTCGCACATACAGCGTAGGTATATTAGTAATCTAAGTTATAAGTTTCATTTATCTAGCTCTTCAATTTTAAAAGTCTTAGGGATTTCAACAGACAGACAGACAGACGGACAGACAGACAGACGGACAGACAGACGGACAGACGGACATCGCTAAATCGACTCAGGAGGTCATGCTGATCAAGAATATATATACTTTTCCATACCGGAGATGCTTTCTTCTGGGTGTTACAAACGGCGTACCAAACTGAATATACCCTTTCACTCTTAGTGTAGGGTATAATTATGTCAAAACTCCATTTCATTTATTTAAATATCATAAATCTTATCAGAATTATAAATACATACATGTGTAAATGGAGATTTTTTGGAATGAAATTTTATGTTATAAAAATATTGAATATGAAAAATATTGAAAAAAATACGATTTTAGTTCAATGAATGAAATCATCAATTTGATGAATACTTTGTGTGTAAGTTCGGGGAAATGTTCATTTCGGAGAAGTGTTCATTTCGGGAAAATATCCATTCTGGGATGTAGCCGTTCGGGGAAATGTCTATTCGGGGAAATGGATTTCGTGAAAATTGCATGGGGGGAAATGTCTACTTCGGCATAATGACATCGGGGACTTTCAGAGAAATGACATTTGGAGAAGTTTCCTGCTACGCCCTTATAGTATTGACAGCCATATACGTAGGCTCCGTTTAGCATTACAGCCATTTGATGTTAAAATTGTGAATTCTGGAATATCGATTCTTTGGAATATTTTCCAAATAAGCAGTTTTAGTATGACCACTACGTTGCTCCGTTTATAATTTACAGCCATTTGAAGTTAGAAGATTATTATAATTTGTGTAATTAGAAATTTGCGGCATATTTTAGGAACGGGCAGAAAATATAAGTTTTGGATACAAACTCTGTCTTTAATTGCCTTAAATACCCAGCAGGAAATGTCACCAATGATTCCTCAATGATTCCCCTATGTCAGGTCAGAAACATCGATGACCGATAGCATTTTCGCCCTGCAAAGCATTGATGACATTTTCATACAAATGTCCACTGATTCATGCATGATATAGCATTAACGATGTCATGCACTTTATTCATCAATAAAGTCACACATGATTGTCATACATATTGTTTTTTTGTAAAAAAAATATTTTTTTTTTATTATTTTATTTATTTTTTAATATAATTTTTCTTTTAATTCCCTTATTTTATTTATTACTTCCATTTTTTATCTGTTCTCGGTTGGAATTGTATGTGTACTTGCTAATGACAATAACTTACTTTACTAACGGTCATTATCTACCAACAATACTACTGCTTATTATCCCGCTTTTATAAAAATTGGTCCCTCAATTTGTGCCTATGAATTATATAGCAGGGTGACATCGAACACAAATTTTCAGTTTTACGCGTAAATGCTGTCATTGATATATTTATATATGACATATTGTGTATGATGCCTTTAATGCAATGTCATTTATGAATTTGTTAAAGGCATATTCATCAAAGACAAATTTTCCAATGTCCTCGATTCATCATTGATGATCTTGTCGTCAATGAGGCCATTTCCTGCTGGGTAGTGATTATTAAGTGCAAGAACAAGAACCAGGCATGGTAGACTTGCTCTTGCGGGTCGTTCTTGTTCTTGCATCGGCGGATCGATCTTGGCCTTGTCTTCCATGGTCAGACTTGTTTATGCTGCAGCAGACTTGCACTTCTAACAAATTTTATACGAAACGAGTTTAGCAACTCGTTTTTTCCATGCCAATATTTCTCAAGGATAGCCTTGTTCTTGCAACACTTTCCATGCGAATTTCTCTCAAGATTAGTCTTGATCTTGCATAGGAAGTTTGCACTTTGATCAAAGGTCTTGCCATTTTTAGTTCATCAAATAAATCATTAAAAAAATCAATGTTCAATGAAAGTTCTACATTGTGAGCTTCAAAGCTCTTTTTACAAAAGCTTTAAAGCATACATAACAAAGCAAAGACAAGACAAGACTAAAAAAAAACTGAATTTATAGATATTTTAAAAATAACAATAAAAACTTGAGTACAAAAAATACAAAGCTTCACGGACCAATTAGCAAAAGCACAAAGCAAAAGCTTTTTCAAGATTTTTGAAAGCTTAGCCATTAAAGCTGCATGTTGACAACACGTGCATATCATTAAAAATAAATTGAATGCATCGCATGCAATGATGATGATAATAATAACAGCAGTAGCAGCAACATCAGAAGCAAAAGCAGCATCATCCTTCATTCACCTGATGATGGACTTTCCAATCAGCCGGCAGCAACAACAAATTAGGAACGAACTGAAGAATTGCGACGACGACGACGACGACGATGATGATGACGACGACAGCGATGAAGGACCCGAGGACTTGCGATGCGGCATTGGAATGAGTTGGCCAGCTGTGGGCTGAGTAGGGCGATGAAACATGGCAATACAAATACGAATGTCAACATTCCAATTACGCAAACATTTTGCACTCCAATAATAATACACGATGACAGCAGGACTCGCTCGTTGAAACGACAGCAAACTTTGGAGAAGCGAGCAGCAGCAGTAGCAGCAGGACAACAACAACAATGAGAGCAACGACAGCAATACAAACAACAAATTGGATGACGCAAAGAAAATGCAAATAAACAAATATTATGAACAAAAAAAATACAGTAAGCTAAGTTAAATCATATGAGAAGGACCTATAGTCGATCAGATTCGACTTTGAAGTACAATATATTCTTTGTGTATATATTTAGTGATGAGCAAATGCAAGAACAAGATTAAGACTTAGTTGTCTTGTTCTTGCTCTTTTTCCTAAAACGTCGTTCTTGTTCTTGCATCGGCAGGTAGATTTTGTTCTTGCAGGGTTAGTTCTTGTTCTTGCTGCAAGAATCTTGCATTTCTCATAAATCATAGGAGCAAAATTCTGTTATACAAAACGAAAACAAAAGTTGTACATAAAATTAAAATTATTTTTTATGAACGATTTTATAAATGTATGCTGAATTAGAAAAGTAAATAAATATTACAAGATTCCTCTTCTTATGAATTTTTTGGAATGCTAGTCTTGTTCTTGCACTTTTTCTTGCAACGTCATTCTTGTTCTTGCATCGATCTGGTTTTTGTATCGGCATGGTCGGTCTTGTTCTTGCTGCAAATAGCAGCCAAATTATCTGTGAAAATCTTTTTATATTAGATAGATCTCAGACAGGGCTATAGGCACTAAGGAAAATATCCGATTTTCGACTTTCCAAATTTCCAGAGCCTCTACCATGATTTCTTACCTTGTACTTATATTTTTGACCCATTCTCGGCTTGCTCATGAAAACTAATTCGCAATATGTCTGACCTGGCTCTAGCTACATATTTTCTAAGATTTCTTCAATTTTGGGTATAATTCGACCCAACAGCCGTTAATGGCTTATTATACCCTGTACCACATGGTATAGAAACCTACAAGTTACCTTAATTTCTCATGTAGCGCAACGTAGAACAAAATAGAAAAAAATGAGAAAAGTGTACAAAAAATTGCTTCTTATAACTGCAGGGCATACACCTATACAACAACAAGAACCATATCAAAAAAATAAAAAAGATGTCCTTACACCCAAATGCAATGCGAACTGATGAGTTGCAATGAATAGAAATTGGAGAAATGAAAATAGAGAAAACAAATAGTGAAAAACAACAACAACAATTTTGAGTACAGGGTTTTGAGGTACAAGACAACTACACAAAAAAAGAATCGAGATGCAAAATTTGTCTAGTTGTTGAGGTTTCAACGCGCACAGAAAACGACAGAAAGCAGCGACTGTGCAGACAGTTCTATCAGAAAACTTAATACCATGTGACACGTGGTATGAGTTGAAAATTGTAGGGTCGAACCGAGTTGGAACGAAACACAATACTATACAACATACTAACTACTTCTGAGAATAGATGTGAGGCGACGAGCACATGCAAGTGATTTCAAAATGCAATTGGGCCAAGAGATCATTTTTTTTTTGTATTTCATTTTTTCTCAAACACAGAATAGTACCTACTAGTGGTACGTACTAGTACCAGTTAGGTAAAATTGGCTTGTTGATGGGGTCGAGTACAATAATAATAACGACAACAACAAAAAAAGCTTTGTTGTTTTTGGTTTTTATAGCTGTGAGCTGATTTTCAAGTTATTGTTTACCTGGCTGATGATTTGCTCAGGTTATATATACGGGTTGTAACTTCTAAAGGATATCGTTATTGTTGTTCTAGAACAGGGCAACAAATTAAAATGGCCAGAAGCGTAAATTAGCTGCAGAACAATGGCAAATATTTGAAAGACGTATAAAAGAGCTTAGATGATAAATCAACTGGGTAATATTTGGTTTTTATTACACACTTTTTGATATTTAACTTTTATATATAGGAGAAGAGATAAAAAGAAGAGACCCCTATTTTGTGCAATATTGGATTTCTAATGATATTTATTATATCTTAGAATTTTTAGGGAACAACAGAATTTATAGTGAAAATTTAAATATTTAATGAAAAATTTAATTTTTGAAAAATATAATTTGTAGTGAAAAAATTAATTTAAAGTGTATTTTTAGTGAACATTTTATTTGCTATTAAAAAATGGAATTTTTAGTGAATAATTGAAAATTAAATAATTGAATATATAGTGAAAAATTGAATTTATAGTGAAAAATTGAATTTTTAGTGGGAAATGAAAAATTCAATTTTAAGTGAAAAAATCAATTGTTAGTGTAAAGGATAGTGTAAAGGTTAGTGTAAAGTTTTATTTTTAGAGAAAAATTGAATTATTAGTGAAAAATTGAATTTTTAGTGCAAAATTGAATTTTTAGTGCAAAATTGAATTTTTAGTAATAAATTGAATTTTTAGTGAAAAATTGAATTTTTAGTGAAAAATTTAATTTTTAGTGAAAAATTTAATTTTTAGTGTAAAATTAAATTTTTAGTGAAAAATTTAATTTTTAATGAAAAATTTAATTTTTAATGAAAAATTTAATTTTTAGTGAAAAATTGAATTTTTAGTGAAAAATTGAATTTTTAGTGAAAAATTGAATTTTTCTAGAAATATTGAATTTTTAGTGAAAAATTGAATTTTTATTTTTGAAAATTTTAATATATAGTCAAAATTTAAATTTTTAGTGAAAAAAATAATTTTTAAATTTAAAACTCTTGTGTCATTCTTGTTCTTGCATCGGCAGGTTGAGCTTGTTCTTGCATAAATTGCAAAAGCAAGAAGAGTTTAATAAAATGTAAAAAGTTCACTGACAGCTGCATTAATAACTTAATTAATATAAAAATACTTTCATTTATATGCAAATTTTGTTAGATCATCGATTATTGCTATTAATCAAAGTAATGCCTTCAAGAGGCTTTTAACGTTTATTACATATTTTTCGTGCATTATCTCAGACCCACCTTTACCAACATAGCACCCCTGCCAGTCTGTGACACATTTGTGCCTCAAAGTAATGCATCGAGCTAATAATTTATGCATATATTAGCAACAGTTTTCGTCAAATAACAACAACCTTCTCGAGGGTAACTTTTATTCTGTTTTAAACTTGTCAAGCATTTGCGAGCCTCTTGTGTGTTACCTACGCAAACAACATTCATTCATTTGGCTCATCCTGCTGCATATGAACTGAAGCTTATTGAAAATACATCAATGAATTTAAATTTGAAAAATTCTCGCCGACATTCTTAAGCAACCTTAAATGCTTGAAGCAACAAGAAACGCGATTTTAAAATATTGACAACATTGCTGCTGCCTGCCCTGGGTTATTTGACAGTCGCACCCCAGCCACGAAAAGGACTCAATGTCTGAGAACTCTCGTTGACAGAGGACTCAATAACGACGGAAGACTCAATGTCACTTTGACAACAACAAATCAAAAAATGATATAAAAAAACAACCAGCTAAACATGGTATTTATCATGTAATGGTAAAGCTTTTTTATCTGTTTGCATATTTTCGCTGATTTCCTTTTAATATTTTATTAATATAGCAAAGTCGTTGGTTTTTTTTTGTTCGTTTCAATTTGACATTTCCACGGTAAACGCCTGTTGACAGTCGTACACGACGTGCGCCGCCCAAGGCTAAATGGAATTCAATCAAATGATTTTATTTTCTGTAATGGTAACGCACGGGAACGAAAGAACGAACGTCTTGGATATTAAGAACGCAGTGTTGTGAATTTACTATGTATTCCTATAAAGTTTTTTAATTTTTGTTTTTAAAATAATTTTTTTTTTAATAATTTTGTGATTTGATTTTAAATAAAATTAAAAATTTGTTTTGCAAATATATACTGAAATTCTATATATTGATTTGTCTCATAGATTTTTTATATGACCGTGACTAAATCATATTGGACTTGTACTGAATACGGTTACGACAAGGTTAAATTCAATGCACGATTATAACCCAAGTAAAATTACGTTCTAAAAACGACAAATTTGACTTTACAACTGGAAAACAATGCAATTTTTTTGCAAAAAATAAAGTAGAGTTCAATTCTCAATAAACATTGAGAGCTTTAAATACCGAAAAAACGTATAAATAATTAACACCTCAATATAAAGTATTCCAATTCCTAAAATTAAATTATAAAGTTAAAATTTAATTTTACACTTAAAATACAATTGTACACCTAAAATTAAATCTTACATTTAAAATTCAATTTTGCACTTAGTATACAATTGTAAACCTAAAATACAATTTTACACCTAATATACAATTATAAACCTAAAATTAAATTTTACAACTAAAAATTATTTTTACACCTAAAAGCAATTTTAAATATGATTTTCCACCTGAAATATAAATGTACACCTAAAAAAATGTTACACCTCAAAATTTATGTTACATATTAAATTCAATTTTGCACTTGAAATTCAATTTTCACTTAAAATAAAAATGTACACCTAAATATAAATTTTTACTTAAATGTCAATTTTGCACCTAAAATTGAATTAGATACCTGAAATTTAATTTTACACATGAAATTTAAATATACACTCAATTTTTTTTTGCCTAAAATTCAATTTTACACTTAAAATTAAATTTTACGCCTAAAATTAAATTTTACACCTATAATCCAATTTTACACCTAAAGTTCAATTGCACACATTAAATTAAATTGTATACCTAAAATTCAATTTTACACCTGAAATTCAATTTTACACTTAAAATTCACTTTTACACCTAATATTCAATTTTACACCTAAAATTCAATTTTACACCTAAAATTCAATTTTACACCTGAAATTCAATTTTACACTTAAAATTCAATTTTACACCTGAAATTCAATTTTACATTTAAAATTCAATTTTACACCTAAAATTTAATTTTACACCTAAAATTCAATTTTACACATAAAATTCATTTTACACCTATAATCCAATTTTACACCTAAAGTTCAATTGCACACATTAAATTAAATTTTATACCTTAAATTCAATTATACACCTTAAATTCAATTTTACACCTAAAATTCAATTTTACACCTAAAATTCAATTTTACACCTAAAATTCAATTTTACACATAAAATTCAATCTTACACCTAAAATTCAATTTTACACCTAAAATTCAATTTTACACCTAAAATTCATTTTACACCTATAATCCAATTTTACACCTAAAGTTCAATTGCACACATTAAATTAAATTTTATACCTTAAATTCAATTATACACCTTAAATTCAATTTTACACCTAAAATTCAATTTTACGCCTAAAAATCAATTTGACACATAAAATTGAATTTTACACGTAAAATTGAATTTTACACGTAAAATTCAATTTTACACCTAAAATTCAATTTACACCTAAAATTCAATTTTACACCTAAAATTCAATTTACACCTAAAATTCAATTTTACACCTAAAATTCAATTTTACACCTAAAATTCAATTTTACGCCTTAAATTCAATTTTACACCTAAAATTAAGTTTAAACCTAAAATTAAATTTTACATTTAAAATTCAATTTTACACCTAAAATTCAATTTTACACCTAAAATTCAATTTTACACCTAAAATTAAATTGTACACCTAAAATGCATTTTTACGCCTAAAATACAATTTTACACCTTTAATTAAATTTTACACCTTGAATTCAAATATACAGCTAAAAATCAAATTTTTACCTATTATTCAATTTTACACCTAAAATTCAATTTTACACCTAAAATACAATTTTACACCTAAAATTTAATTTTACACCTAAAATTTTACACCTTAAATTCAATTTTACACCTTGAATTCAAATATACACCTAAAAATCAAATTTTTACCTATTATTCAATTTTACACCTTAAATTCACTTTTGAACCTTAAATTCAATTTCACAATGCAATTAAATTAATCCCTTAATGTTTAATTTTACACCTAATACGACGAAAACTTTAATTCTATAATTTTTTTAAATAAAAATTTTAACTAACAAATCATAATAATACTTTTAATTAGAATTTATAATAATATGGCAAATGCTTTATTTCTTTTAAGCACACTATAAAATGTTGCATAAAACAATTGCAATTGTGTCTCAACTACCTGTGCTACAGTGCACCCTACATACCACCCACACAGCTCATCGCGTTTGTACTTGTATTAATTATGCTTAAAAATAAAAACAACAATGTTCAACTTAGAAATAATAATAACAAAAAAAAAAAAATGCATATATGCAAAAGTGGCGACAACCGTGTGACAATTGTTGTTTTTATTGTTTTTGTTGTTTTTTTTCTATTTGAATATGGAGGACATTGTAATCAGGCAGAGGCTTTAGTTTTGCAAATAAATGTTGCCACCCAACAACAACAATAAACTCAAACCCCGCAACCACTTAACGTTTTAATTCTTTAGATTTTATGCAATATTTTTACAAATAATAATTTTTGCGCCTATGCCTAGGCAACATCACACGTCGCACATACCACACCTACCAACAACTACCTGACTTAACAAACATATGTGATGTATGTGTTCTTCAAGTGCTACTGGCTGTCATGACGCCCATAACATTGTCATCATCATCTTATACTACGGACTCCTCCACCGATGCTTGGGTCCTCCTCAGCATCGTCAGCAGCATCAGTGCGTTGCATGTGTCGCAAAATTGGTGCAAAATCCTTCAGTTCGCTGTTGTTGCTGCAAGCTTTACCTCATCTGTTGTTTGGTGACTCCCAATAGGAAATTTGTTTTTAAGAAAAATTGGATTTTTAGTGAAAAATTAAATTTTTAGTGAAAAATTGAATTTTTAGTGAAAAATGGAATTTTTTGTGTAAAATTGAATTTGTAGTGAAAAATTTAATTTATAGTGAAAAGTTGAATATTTAGTGAATTTTTAGCGAAAAATGGAATTTTTAGTGTAAAATTGTATTTTTAGTAAAAACGTAATTTTATAGTGAAAAATTTGAATTCTTTCTTATTGATTGATTTTTTTTTGAAAAATTTAATTTTTAGTGAAAAATTGAAATTTTTGTGAAAAATTAAATTTTAGTGAAAAATTAAATTTTAGTGAAAATTTGAATTTTAGTGAAAATTTGAATTTTTTTGTGAAAAATTGAATTTTTAGTGAAAAATTGAATTTTTAGTGAAAATTTTACTTTTAATAAAAAATTTAATTTTTAGTGAAAAATTTAATTTTTATTGAAAAATTGAATTTTTAGTGAAAAATTGAATTCTTAGTGAAAAATTGAATTTTAAGTGAAAAATTGAGTTTTTAGTGTATAATTGAACTTTTTGTAAAAAAAATGAAATTTAAATAAAAAATTGCAATTTTAGTGAAAAAGTGAACTTTTAATGAAAAATTAATTTTTTAGTGAAAATTAAAATTTTTTAAAATAAAAATTTTCCTACTGCCCCTGTTCGTGTTTAGATCGCTCGCTTGTGTGCGAATTTTGTAGTGGATGGATCTGAAAATCTGAAGTGTATCCTTTTGCATTTTCCATTCTGTCAACTTTTATATTATTCTTTTAGCTTTTGGAGCTTTCTTCAATGCCCCTTACTCTGCCTCCGAAACACACATAGAGCAGTCACAGTCGTACGTACCACATACGATATACGTAGGACATACGTAGATTCATCATTTTGAGAGTTTTCTACTTATTTTCTGATGATGCCCGCCTCTGGTCGTAAATTCTACTTTGACTCAGTCGAGTAGGCATTGGACGTACGGTGCAAGCGAAATTTGCTGTTCTGTTGTTGTTTTTCGCTTTTGCATTTTCTTTGGCAGTAGTATTCAGTATGAGAAGGATTACAACAAAATTTACAATAACAATGATATATAAAATATATATATGAACAAAAAAACCAAACATACATCGTTACATATCTACATTGTCCTCAGATGAATGTTTAATTATTTGCAATTGCAGCACAACAACCAACGACAATGATAATAATAATGATGATGATGAAGAGAACCGATGCTGGAAAGAACGATGGATGCAACAGTGGCGTTTGATTTTTTTAGGAATTCAATTAAAAAAAAATTAAAATTAAATTTTCACTAAAAATTCAATTTTTCACTAAAAATTAAATTTTTCACTAAAAATTAAATTTTTCACTTTAAATTCAATTTTTCACTTTAAATTCAATTTTTCATTAAAAATTCAAATTTTCACTAAAAATTCAATTTTTTACTAAAATATTTAATTGTTCACTAGAAATTTAAATTTTCACTTAAAATTCAAATTTTCACTAAAAATTCAATTTTTCAATAAAAATTCAATTTTTCAATAAAAATTCATTTTTTCACTAAAAATTTAATTTTTCACTCAAAATTCAAATTTTCACTAAATATGCAGTTAATTTAATTTTTCACTAAAAATTCAATTTTTCACTAAAAATTCAATTTTTCACTAAAAATTCAATTTTTCACTAAAAATTCAATTTTTCACTAAAAATTCAATTTTTCACTAAAAATTCAATTTTTCACTTTAAATTCAATTTTTCACTCAAAATTCAAATTTTCACTAAAAATTCAATTTTTTACTAAAATATTTAATTGTTCACTAGAAATTTAAATTTTCACTTAAAATTCAAATTTTCACTAAAAATTCAATTTTTCACTAAAAATTAAATTTTTCACTAAAAATTAAATTTTTCACTTTAAATTCAATTTTTCACTTTAAATTCAATTTTTCATTAAAAATTCAAATTTTCACTAAAAATTCAATTTTTTACTAAAATATTTAGTTCACTAGAAATTTAAATTTTCACTTAAAATTCAAATTTTCACTAAAAATTCAATTTTTCAATAAAAATTCATTTTTTCACTAAAAATTTAATTTTTCACTAAAAATTCAATTTTTCACTCAAAATTCAAATTTTCACTAAATATGCAGTTAATTTAATTTTTCACTAAAAATTCAATTTTTCACTAAAATTCAATTTTTCACTAAAAATTCAATTTTTCACTAAAAATTCAATTTTTCACTTTAAATTCAATTTTTCACTCAAAATTCAAATTTTCACTAAAAATTCAATTTTTTACTAAAATATTTAATTGTTCACTAGAAATTTAAATTTTCACTTAAAATTCAAATTTTCACTAAAAATTCAATTTTTCAATAAAAATTCATTTTTTCACTAAAAATTTAAATTTTCACTAAAAATTTAATTTTTCACTAAAAATTTAATTTTTCACTAAAAATTCAATTTTTCACTCAAGATTCAAATTTTCACTATATATGCAGTTAATTTAATTTTTCACTAAAAATTCAATTTTTCACTAAAAATTCAATTTTTCACTAAAAATTCAATTTTAAACTAAAATTTTCATGTTTCACCAAAATTGCAATTTTTCACTTAGAATTCAAATTTTCACTAAAATTTCAACTCTTTACAAAAATTCAATAAATATTTCACTAAAAATTATATTTTTCACTAAAAATTTAAACTAAAAATCAATAAAATTTAAAATTTTCACTAAAATTTCATTTTTTTCACAAAAAATCCAATTTTTACTAAAAATTTAATTTATCAATAAAAATTCAATTCTTCACTAAAAATTCAATTTTTCACTGAAAATTATTTTTTTTTAATTAAAATTTTTTTTTCACTAAAAACTTTTTCACCTAAAACTCAGTTTAAATTTTTCACTGCCATTTTGGCATGACCATTCTCGAAATCACGTCACTGCCTTTCGCACTCGTAACAAAAATTTTTCACATTTAAATTGCCAAACAAAAGAAGAATTCAACTTGGCTTTTATTTGCTGCAACTATTTTTTCCGAGATTTCTTCGCACTACTAAATATTTGTTGTATTTTTTGTTTGTTTTAGAACTTTTTGTATTTTTGTTTTGTATTTTTTATTTATATATTATTCTGCTATTTTTTCTATTACACTTCTATGTGAATTGTTTTGTGCATGTGAGCATTTTATAATAATTAACAAAAAAACCGGCACATAGCTCAGAAATAAATACCAACAACCAGAAGAAGGTAGCGTGCGGCAGGGTACGGTACAACAACAGAACACCTTTAAGTGTATCACTTTGCACACCTACGTAAAATAATGGCAAATGCCATATCAAAAGATGCATAGCATTTGTTGTCCTTATGGTATCCTCATTTCATTCTCAAAAGCAGCATCAAGTGTTGCATTTTTTTTGTATATTTTCGCTGAGTGCATGCAATATTTGCATACTCAATTGCATTGTAGATTTTTCTGTCAGTGTAGGTAGATGAGCTGCATAACAATCATAATAATTTAAGCAAAAGTATAAAAATCTCTTGGTACAGTTTTCATTTGGTTCACAAAACAGTCAGGTGTCTCTCTGTCTGTGTGTGTGATGATCAGTGAAAAGATGAAACGTGGTGGTTACTTGTGTTGAGCTACCTTTTCCGCACTTGTCATACCAATAACACCCTCTTGGCACACTCGACCCAGCTGTGTGTGGCTCCTCCTTATGGCATGTCCTTTAAACTACCTTCTTTCCGTCACATCTATTGCACCCATTTTACAGCATTTTTACACCATCGTTTTCACTCTATTGCCACCCAGTTTTTTCGCATCTCATCATATGTTGTCCTCGTGAGTTCTATTCTGCACTCTT
The DNA here is from genome assembly GCA_951804985.1 of Dryomyza anilis. NCBI lineage: Eukaryota > Metazoa > Arthropoda > Insecta > Diptera > Dryomyzidae > Dryomyza > Dryomyza anilis. The sequence goes on along the minus strand of OX638130.1, from coordinate 3,410,581 downwards.
AACATATTCTAATTATTCATGCTTATTTTCTATTGTTTTATTTTTATTTTATGTATTATTATATCTGAATTTCTGAAGAATTGAGTGTGTTCTTGGATACACTATGGATGGTACAATAGTTTAAAAATATATTCTTTGTACAAATACCTCGTGATATTTCAAAATATTTGGTTATAATTGATATAGCTACAGATATAGTCAGAAATTGACTGGTTTTTCATACAATAAATGTTTATACGCATAATGTCCTCTTTTTGAATTTAGCTTCATATAGTTCCACTCAACACCCATTTTATAATTTTGTGATATCCAATACTATTCAAATTTCTATTCAACATTCCCACGAACATCTTTCTAATACAGCGAAAAATTGAAAACTCGATTGATTTTGGTTAGAATTTTTTCTAGTTTTAAAAGAATTTAATTGGAAAATCGAGTCAGACTTAGTTAGACGATGTAATACAGTATTAACCTCATAATAACCAGAGATACTCAACACGATATAAGTCTTTGAGCATTGAAATCAGATATACATATTTTCTGCTAAATTTGAAATCTCGACATTTGTAGGTTTTAGACAAATATTAATAGGAAATATAGTCAGATGTCAAATAGACAATGTATTACCCTCTTAATAAACAGTAATACGAAATACTTTACACCATAAGACTTTTCAGACTTTACACCATAAATGTATAGTTTTTTCTGTTATCAACAAAAAAAAAATGTATTATCAAATATAAAATATTTGCAGATGTCATTTACCCATTCGAGAGACGTTTTTAATCATGAACTAGCAGTACAAAGGGTTAGGTTACATTTAAATTCAAATTTCTGGTTTCTGGATTCAAATCACCGGTCACAATTAACCGATCATGCCCATTTTTAATACCAGACAGCATACGTATATATATATAATCTAATTTTGGAGTTTCATTCATGTAGCTTTTCTAGTTTTCTAGTAATCATGATATAAGCAGACAGACGGGCACAGCTAAAAAAGGATGATAAAGTCTTAAAAGGATCCACTATTCCCTGCTAGAGGTAATTGAAAACTGTTATTGATAAGTGGATGTCGAATGTAGATATTCGTGAGGTTACATTCCCCATTGTGTAACTGACATTACTAAGAAAAATGACACATATCTCAAAATTAATAGATATAATGTTTATATTTTATGTTTTATATTTTATTTTATATTTTAAAACGTCATCATATATCAACCATCTTCTGATTCCATTCATTTCTGTTCGCATTTCTAAAACATTAAAAATTTATAAAATCCACTGATTTTAGTAGGATTGGGACATGGGCATTCGAAGTCAGACGTAATGTAATATGTAGTGAAATGGCAACAACATCTTTGAAAATAACCCCAGATAGAGGTTATTCAACTTTCCAATTGGAAGAAGACTAGTTATCCATTCAAGAGACTTGGAAGAGATTTGAATCTGGAAAACTATAGAATATGTTAACTCTATTCATAGCTAGAAGTCATGTACATCTATAATTGATATTTAAAAGAAATCACTGACAAAGTAGAGATGTCAGGGACAATCTCCATTTAGGTGATTAATTTCTCTGTAAGATAACTGAAGACTCGAGTGGAAGTAACACAAAAAAATGGTAAGTAACACAAAATAAATATTGAGAAATGTGTTTTCACTCACCCCATTCTGCCATTTATAAATGATTATTTCTTGCACATATCGGTTTTTTGCATACCTTTATTATTTAGACATAGTTCCTTGAAGTCCGAAGTATTTTTAAATGGTAAATAAATTTTTATTACTTAATTAATGCACATAACTTGATTTTTCAAAAAAATTTACTTACCCGCTTCTTCCACTGGAATCTTCAATTAACACTTGTTTCCCATCGTCAATAATTTTTGGGCGTGCATATATATATGCGTTCGTTTGGAAAGACAGTGAAAATGTTATTGAATCGTGCGAGAGAACAAATTTTATTGCAACAGTTAATTTATTATCACTGTTATAAGAAATCCTTATGAATGTGGAGTGTTCGTGACAATTCCCGTTCGGGTAACTGACTTTTGTAAGAGATCATTAAAAACTCTTTCCTATCCTTAAGAATTTTCAGTACATTTTAATATAATTTTGATTAAGAAGCTGTTATGGTTTTGAATAAATGAAATTGACCTAACCGGGAGATCCAAAAGAACACTTTTTCTTACTAGACGTAATTGAAAAATAAACTTTAAACTTATACTTTTTAAAGCCTATAACCATGCTATTATTGATTCAGTTGAGGGACTATTCTAATCCTGAAATAATGTTGTTCTCTTAGAAATTAATGTATGTGATAAATCAGAATCAGATCAGTGTTCATTGCTAGTGGCGATTGACAACAGTCATTCATATTTGAAAGAAATCAATGCACACAGAAAAAAGGTCTTGGAGTTCGAGGATATTCAGTTCTCACTTGAGAGAATATTACCACATCTTTCCTATCGTTAATAAGTATCGCATCAGTATATATTCGATTGAAAATTTGATTGTACTATTTGTACTTGTTATTAACATAAGCGAACGAAAAGTGTTTTATGTTACACAGAAAAAAAATGTACATCATATTGATGAATTCCGTTCTTCAAACCATGATTCATTGTACTGACGAACCATTCATAATATTAATGACTAACGACATCACTGTTATGAATACGATCATAAAAATGTAGAACGCTTGGTAACTGTCGAAAAATTGTTCTTCAATACGATGAACTGTATGTGAAGAATACGTTTCATCACATGAACTGTATGTGAAGAATACGTTTCAGCAATGTTTTACTCTCGTAGGTTTGCCATTTACTGCCGAGAGGTAGCGCGGTATAGGAAAATGTTTCTATGAAAAGATGTTGTTAGCCCCAGTCCAGACTTGAACCGGGGACCTCTTTCGGCTCGCAGTCCAAAGCACTAACCACAAAGCTACTGCTGCTATTAATGAACCAAAATATGAAATATAACATATATGTTCATCATATTGAAGAACGCTGTTCAATAAACCAAGTTTCTATTAATAATAATAAAAAGTTATATTTATAAGAAATATATTTTGAAAAAATGTTTTTCGAACAAATGTTTTTATTCGAAAAAAGGTTTTTTTCGAACAAATTTTTTTTCTAATTTTTTTTTTTCTATTAATGAACCAAAATATAAAATACAACATATATGTTCATCATATTGAAGAACGCTGTCAATTAAACCAAATTTCTATTAATAATAATAAAAAGTTATATTTATAAAAAATATATTTTGAAAAAATCTTTTTCGAACAAATGTTTTTTTTTTCGAAAAAAGGTTTTTTTTTCGAACAAAATTTTTTTCGAAAAACATTTTTTTTTTTTTTTAATTTTTTCGCACTCAACATTTTTTTTTTCGTACACATTTTTTTTTCGGAACAATAATTTTTGTCTGATTTTTTTTTTCGGATAATATGTTTTTTTAATGTTACTGTTATTTTTTAAATTAAATTTTTACAAAACTTTTTTTTCGAATTATTTTATAAAAAAAAACTTTTGAAAAAATATTATGAACAAATTCATCAAAGTGACAATTCAAATTCATTGTATTGAATATTTGGTTCATATATATAATGAATACATTCATTAATATGTCATTTAATGAACGGTGGTATCACGGTGATGAATTTGGTAGTTGGTGAAAAAATTCATAATATTTATGAATAAATTCATCATATTGAAGAATTATTTTTTTCTGTGCAGAGGTAATTAAAAACTGAACTGGTCATATTTTTCAAGACTTGAAGAGATCTTCAATCTTCACCTAATTAAAAATAATATTCCGAACATAAAGTAGGTTTAGACTTTGTGACTTCTTTGGGAGATGTTTTAGCATATCATTTCCATCGTCATACATTTTCGTAACATGATAATATATTTTTGATTGACAGATGATTAATCAAATGCAGATTTTATTGACCCATCCAAGGGAGATTCTGTTTCTTGCTGGAGCTAATTGAAAAACTGAACTATTCGTTTTTGAGTAATCTAGACTGGAGATATTGATTATATGGAGAGATCTTAAATGTTTGCCTAATCAACAAGGATTTCCGGGACTTGTAAATATTTAATCGATTGGATAAATGATTGAGCTATTGAAGATGTTTTTGAGCGTCCAGAGAGTTCGAAGATGATATTGATTTAGATGAAGAGATACATTGACTATCTGTGGAGATATTTAGACGACACTGTTTGAACCTTTAGAAGAGATCATAGAGACCAAGTTTATAACGTTAAAATGACGTTCTGTCGTATATTCCAGAATAAAATATTCCTAAAACAAGTCAAATACTTCTTGCAGTGATTTTCATACACTTTATTGCATAGATTTTTTTTTTATATCTTATATACATATGTAATAGTAAAAATTACGCCACTTACACAACCATTAAACTGTGGTCCAACAATATTCATCAATAATTGGCTCAATGCTTATCGCAAAATTTATGCTAACCATAAAAAGAGCAACACAAAAAAGGGAGTAAAAAATACGACTTGCAAATAAATTCAATTTTATGATTGCTAAAAAACTGAAAATCAGCTCGACTTTTTTTTTGTGATATTCACAGACTACTTTTGTGGGTCACAATGATACTCAAAGAACAAAAAAAAAATAAAAAGGAAGGACTCTTGGCAATTTGCTATTATTTTTGTGATTTATATAGATATGTGCGCACATACAATATATGCAAATTGTTACTATGCCGATTTTCTTATCCTAAAACACATTTTTATCCTTACAACCACAAGCATATCCTTTGCATGCACCCCACACACAGTTCGAATAGGATGGCACTTGACAAATTGGTCAAGTGATTTTGCAGAAAAACGCACACAAGCTACTGCTATTGACAAACAGCCAAAAAAAAGCATCCTTGCCAAAGGAGCAACATATCATTTTATTGATACCCAACTTTTATAGCATTTTCAAATGCTCTCAAATGACACATCAAAATTGTTAGGGTTGTTTTTCTGTTTTTTTTTTCTTTTTTTGGTTTGCTTGTTTGATTGCCCGCACAATCCTTGCAACAATTTCGCAACAATTTCATTATCCTTTTATACTGATTTGTTTATTTCTTAGGCACTTAGGCAGCACAAAACTGCAAAGAAAATATAAAAGAGTTGCCTGTGAAATTTATTGCTTGTAATTGAATGTTTGATGAACCAAACAATTTTGATTGAATTACTTGCCGTCAATTCATTATAATGTCCTGCCTCGGCGCGGCGCCTTCTTAACATCCTTGTACTGTTGGTTTTAGTGATTTGCAATAATTTCGTATGGCATGCGTTCCAGTAATACGTTGTCATGGTATCACACACACACATCTGAAAAAAAGGGTTGCTTACTGCAAACCCAAGGAGTGTCCTTTTTTTACGCATGTGAGTCAAAGGACGACGACGCATGTTTGCTTGCTTTCTTCAGTAGATTAAGTGATTTTCAAGTCATGTTCTTCGCAGCTCTACTTTGATGGACTTGTAACATTTTTTGATGTTTTTGCCATATTTGTTAGTGTTGTTCTGTGGCAAATTACAAGGGTTATTGAGCAAATAATGCCATCCTGTGGGACTAACATACGTACGCATCATTTTGTTAGCTTAGTAACGTGCTGTATTATTATTTTTTTTTTTATATTTATATAGTTTTAGTTGGCATTTAGCTTTTGTAGTGGGGGTTTTCTATTTGAGGTTTTATTTGGTTTTTCGGTTTTGTGTTGGTTTTTTCTATTTTGCAAAGTCATAAGAGTTGATTTTTCTTTTGAGTCCGGTGAATATTGTTTGCACACGTTTGTGTTATTAATTTTTATTAGTTCAGAGTCCATTTATGAGATTGCACACAAAGGCATCATTTGATGCTTTTAAGCTTATGGTAGGCATAGTTTTATTATATTTTGGTTTTGCTTGGAGGAAGGAGCACAAAATACCTTTTATGTTAAAAAGTTGGTTTACTAAAAATGTTTATTATATTAAGCAAAAATATAAACTCCTTTGAATTGAGTTAATTATATTTAAATATAATTAATAGTATTATTCTTGGGTTAGAATAATGTTTATGCAATGTTAACGATAGTAATAGAAAAAAATTAATCCTACATCGTTCCAATGAATATAATCCAATTTATTATAATTATTTTGATCTTTTATACAGTTTTTTAATATTTCTGAAAAGTGAAGTGCTGATCGTAGGTAACGCAGTAACGTCGGTAGTTCAATGTTAGTGCGTTCAACTGCGAGCGAAAGATCCCAGGTTCAAGCCTGGGGCTAACAACATCTTTTCGTGGAAACATTTCTCTATACCGCGCTACCTCTCGGCAGTAAATGGCAACCTACGAGAGTAAAAACAAAGCTCTCACCCGCAGTTCGGATTCGGCATTAAACTGTAGGTCCCACCACTTAGAGCACAAATATAACACGCACAGCAGTAAATGAAGAGAGAGAATGGGACTTTAGCGCCAAGCTATTATTATTATCGTAGATACCGTTAGGGTTGAAGTGAAGTGTCGTTGAATGTTCATCTTGAATTTGCCAATATCGGACATGTCGTGAAAAAGAGACGCCGAAAGATTTTTTAATAAACGAATCGTGTGACTGAAAAAATAATTTTCTTTTCCTTATATTAGATTTCTTGTTCAATTTAATTGTAAATTTACAACTTTCATTTGAGTAGTCTGTATAATACTCGAGGTTCATGTATACATTCTGATAATCCATTACATCGAGACATTTCCCAGAACTAGACACGTCCCCGGATAGATATTACCGAACAACATACCCCCGGATAGAAAAGTTTACGAAGGGACATTCCCAGAACATGCACTCGAAAGAAACACTATCCAAAATGGACACATCCCAGACACTGAGTTTTGTAGTAATAAATTCTTCTGGGACATTTCCCAGAATAAACACTCGAAAGTAACACTTTCGAAATGGACATTCCCCAGACATTTAGATTTGAAGTAATAAATTATTCATATTCCTGACACGTATACGAATGCTAATATATATATAAAAAATAATTTGATCAATAATTGTAATGTTTTAATGGATGTTTTATTCATACGAAAATATTGTCGGGGAAATGTTGATAGCAAAAAAATATTCATTTTGTTGAAATATCCATTTCTGGAAAAAGCTCATTCGGGAAAGTGTCTATTTGAGAGAAAAATGCTCGTTCGGGAAAATATCAGCAGAGTAATGTCCTTTGCATTAATGGAATTCGGAAAGTGTCCTAATACGATACATGAATTTTGTATTGTGGGAATTTGAGTTATACGATTACCTCAATACACCAGGGCTCTAATTTCGTGTGACGATATCGTGTAACGATATTGTTTAGACGATTGTCTTACTTAAGAAAACGGGATAGCGTTTTATGACTATCGTTTCAACAACGTGAAACGATAGTCATAAGTTACGTGATGAGAGCTCAGGATATATCGATAATAAAGAACTCTGATAGTCTAAGCAATACTTTGACTCAACTAATCCCCATCACCTAACGAAATAGTCTAACGAATAGATTCCGTTTTGTATTGACGTCTTCGGGAAGAGGAAGAGGAAAAGGACAAACTATCAACATCTGCCCAAATGTAGTTGTACCCATTAAAACCGTTAGATGACAAAACCGTAATACCAAGACCATGACATATAAGAGCTTTCGTAATTCTCTCTATAGCTAGAGTCAGCGTACTTCAGCGCTGCAAAGTAAGCACTTCTGTACTGTGTTGCGCTTTACGAGATGAATTTCGCTGTGAAAATCCTGCACTCCGAGGATGCGACGCGCAAATTTTATCACCAACGCCAAGAAGGAAAAAAGGTTCCCAAATCAGTTACCTGCTCTTTGAGTTGAATTTCAACCTCACCACTTTCCTCGTTGAACGCAATGAGCAATTTTCAGCGTCTAGTCTCAAATGTTAAAAGTTCTTTCTATAGTTAGAGTCAGCGTACCAGCATGATTGACTGGGCTACCAGCTTGATCATCTAGATAACAGAAGCAAGCAGTCCTGAATTTTGATCTGGTCGAGATGAATTTCGATGAGAACATCTTCCAATTCCGAGGATGAACAGGATCGAATATAGTATAAAGTAAATAGATGAAATGAATGAAATGGAAAATGTTTCTGCATTTCAGAGCTGTCGATTTTATACAAGTTCGATATTATAAAATCTAATTCCCCGATTTTATATGTTTCAACTTCCCGAGTAGGGTCAGGTAGTTTTTTTTTTATCTCTCTCTGAAGACTTATTTTCAAAGTACCCGAATATATGTATATTTTACTGGGCTACAAGCTTGATCATCTAGATAACAGAAGCAAGCAGTCCTGAACTTTGATCTGTAAACATTTCCCTGGAAAAGCCAATATTTTCATCTCAACAATAAGCTCTAGGTTCCATCATTTAAATACATAGGCACACTACAAATGACCAGAGAATAGAAATGAAGATTCTTCACAGATATTTTGTCATACTATGTCATCAATCTGGTAATTTAGAGGAATCGAAATAACCAACGTTCGACATGAATCAAAATAGGCATCGAAATATCAGAGTAATCTTGTAATTATTCATTATCCGGGGGAAAACGACAAACCCTATATCATCTGCCAAAACAGTCTTGTCCCAGGGTAACTGTTTAATTACGAAATTGAAATATTTGCCATAATAAATAATATATAAGATATGGAAAAGCGATTGTTTCTCATTCGGATCAATTCTCTGTTGAAGTATGTTTAAAGACATTCAGTTTTATATAAACGATATTAACTCAATACTTTTCCTTAATGAATTCCTTTCTTTCGCATTCCATATATCCAAACTATGCAGTATAATTACTATAAAACGCAGTTCAGTTTTTATGTTCTTCTTGAGCTCATAGTCTTCAAAAAGAAAACTATTTACTTAACTATCTTAGAGTTCGATGGCCACAAATGAGCAACCTACCAAATTACTCGTCAATTTTACGACTTCAACCAAAACCTTGCCAATTCCGTTTACTCAATGCTATATCTTGGCTTGTTCTTCGTAGCTCATTAAACGCAAATGCAAAAATTGCTTCGGCTTCGTTGGCTGCGTGAAAAACTAATCAACAGCAATACCGTGCTGGAACATGAGATGAGTCCTTATAAGGATCTCTCAATGAATAGCAGTCGAAATAAGCCTCGTTTTGCTCAATTGCTTGTTAACAACGTCCGAAACTACCTGCATACATGCAGCAGTAGCAGCACTTTAGGCTAAAAACCAATGCTGCCACAAAAAAAAAAAATTGGCAAATATCAAAAACAAGCGAAACTGAAAAAAAGACATAAAATTTTATATTGCAACCGCGCTGACGACGTTAAAGGTAAAAGCAACAAAATTGACATAAAATGGTTGCGAGGAGGGTTACGAAACGATTCGGTGAGGCGTTGAGGCTTAATCACCCTGTGAGCTGGCCGAAAACAAACACAAACATAGTTGCATTAATCGTTTATGGTTTGTGTATTGAGACGAGAACCTTCAAATGACCAACAGGATATGGAGCTGTATCATGTGTTCTACATTTGGGTTGGGGTTCCAATGGAAACAGGAGGCTGCTATAGTAAGTAGTAGTAGTCGTAGACGTTGCAATTAAAGACAATTTGCTCATTTCACTTTCACATGGCGATTACATTATGGCTTGGCAAGGAAGCACCAAACAATTTATTTTTATAGCAAATTGTCTCGACGTAGTATATTGAGAGAAAAACGAGAATTAATTAAAGACAACTGTGATGAAATGAAATGAAACGAAAATCACTTCATACGTCAATAAACCGAATGGTTACCTAATAAAAAAAGTATGTTGTAATTGGAATCGCTATAAGAGAGAAATTTATTTTGAAAAATCCGCACTGCAATAAGGAAGAAGTAAAAGGACTTGTTAAAACTTAAACAATAATAAACTTATAAAAAATAATAATACTAATTGGTATCAGAAAAGCTCACATTATTGAGACAATCATTAACGTGGTTGGCGCAATTATGTACAGAAATCATCATACACATACGTTTAGCAACTTTTAAACATTTGAATAATTTGCACAACCATATATAATACAAAATATAAATCGTATTTTATATTAATTCAATACCATATATCAGAAAAGATCACATTATTGAGACAATCATTGTTATGGTTGACGCAATCATTAACATAGTTGTCGCAATCATTTACGAAAATCGTCATACACATAAGTTAAGCAATTTTTATAATGGGCTGAAACATTTAAATAGTTTAACCATATATAATACAAAACATAAATCGTATTTTATATCAATTCAATATGGAGAAAAGCTCACATAATTGAGACAATAATTGTTATGATTCACAAAAATCGTCATATTATCGGTACAGCTACTTTTGTATTGTGTTCAAACATTTAAATAGTTTGCACAACAATTTATATTACAGAAATTTATTTTGCAAAATTTGCACTGAAATAAGGAATATGTGAAAGCACTTGTTAAAATTAAAAGAATAATAAAATTATACAAAAATAAAAATAAGTCTACCTAGTCGATATTCGTATCAGAAAAGCTCACATTATTAAGACAACCATTAACATGGTTGGCGTAATCATTAACTTGGTTGGCGCCATCATTAACATAGTTATCGCAAACATTTAAAAATATCATCATACACATAAGTAAAGCAATTTTTATATTGGGCTCAAACATTTGAATAGTTTGCACAACCATATATAATACAATATATAAATCGTATTTTATAACAATTCAATAATAGAAAAGCTCACATTATTGAGACAATTATTGTTATGATTGACGCAATCATTTATTAAAATATATCAGTAAAGCTACTTTTGTATTGGGTTCAAACATTTGAATAGTTTTCACAACAATTGATATTACAAAATATAAATCGTATTTTATATCAATACAATTCAGATGATAGCGGCTAACATTTTTATGGTTGCAGAGTCATTCAAATGGATTGTATGCTCATTTAGGTAACAAACTATTATGGTGCGAACCAACAAATTGCGAATTCATTTGTTATATAGTTGAACAAATTCCTAACTCTGCAACCAAATCATATTCTGAGCAATAATAATCTTTGCAACAAACAAATATCTCTTTTCGTATGTTTGTGGCAATAATATCTTTTAAAGAATATTATAGATATTTTGCTCAAAAAATAAATAAAACTACTCGGAATTTTAAAAAAGGTGTACTAAAATTAAAAACCCGTATAAAAAAACACATCTCTTATAGATTTCTGTTTACGTAAGATCTCACATAAAACCCCATATAACACCAAACCCATATAAAATCGCCAAGATGCAATAAGTTCAAGAGAAACACGATTTTCCATAAAGAACAATGTAAATTTATGACAACATTAATATTTCAGCAAGTACTCGATAAAGTTTTCTTCTTTGGCAATGCTTTCTTGACAACATTCCCCAGAAGGATAATAATAATAACGCAAGACTAGCTTCCTATACGTAGTATAGATATATAAAATATACATATAAAATATCATTCATATGTGTTCGAGTTCGAGTTCTGTTGAGAGTTCGGCAACCGCCAGTATGAAAATGCGGGTTTGTTTCCTAATAAAAATTAAAATGGCGCGCAATAAATTTCGAATAGAGCCATTAATTTTATGCCGCGTTTATAATTTAAATCGCGAAAGTCACAGACAGCAACCACAACAACAATAACAACAACAGTTGCAGTAGCAGCAACAAGGACACGCATAGTATTAAGGACATACATGCGACAGGGTGTCATTGAGATAGAAGTGGCTTGGTTGTTGGGTCCTTCTTTTTTTTATTATGAAACTTTGAGATTATTTCACGCGCGCTCAATGATTTACTTGCATTTTTAATGTCAAACAATTTGTAATAAATAAAAAAATATTGGAATATTGTGCGCATAAATGTCAAATTGTGGAGGCGTACAACAAGGTAGTTAAAGCCGGAACACCGAGTATTTGTGAATTATGTGTTTTGTTGTTCTACTTCTGAGATAATAAAAAATGAGATATAATGACTATTTTAGAATTTGTTATACTTACTAGAAAAATATGTATGAGACAGTGTTTTATATTCAGTTCCAAAACTTCCCTAGGCTTATTTTCTAGGAGAACCCAAAGTCAAAACTGGGTAGTATGTTAAGTATTAGGATAATTCTTTGAGTATAAATATTAAAGTGAAACATTATTGGATAATATTAGAAATATTCAACCATTTATTCGATTTTGTTTCACAATTATCGTAATATCAGCCTTTTTTCGCACTAGTCACCTGGACCTTGTAATTCTTTGATTATTGATAAAAAAAAACGTAGGAAGATATATAAGTTTTACTAAAAAATTAAGAGAATTGACCGAATTCAAACATATTGAGTATTGACCGAATATATATGTGGAATTCAATCGGATGAATGGAAGAGCTAGATTGTAAAATGGAAGAGCTAGATTTAAAAAACTTCGATTTTTTTTTTATTTAAACACCTAAATAGAAAAAAAATTACATCATATTAATAAATTCCGTTCTTCAAACCATGATTCATTATATTGAAGAACCGTTCATTATATTAGTGACTAACGACATCAATGTTATGAATGCTTCATAAATATGATGAACGCCTGGTAACTGTCGAAAAAGTGTTCTTCAATATTATGAACTGTATGTGAAGAATACGTTTCATCATATTAATGAACAAATACATAAAATACCACATATATGTACATCATATTGAAGAATGCAGTTCATTAAACCAAATTTTAATCAAAACATATATCGCATTGGTTTGAAGAGCGGAATTCATCAATATGAAGTACATTTTTTTTCTGTGTATATGGATACTCAAATGAAAGGAAATTCTTTAGAGATTTACTCACTAAAAGACTATTTTTAAATTGCACAAACCAGTTATTTATCATATCTTTGATACTAAAATATTATGTTGGAATCTCCGGAAAATCTTTGCACTTCTCAAACTTTAAATAGTTTCCGCTATCAAAATCTACACATTCCAATTTCAATTCCAATGACAGGCATCACAGCATGTTATTTTATTTAATTTACAAAAACGCCTTAGGTTCGGTCAAGTCAAGAAAAGTAAAGAGTAGTGTATATTTGAAAATCTTGCCACGTATAATCGATGGTAGCAAAACTTTATGCAAACATTTGATGATGAACAAAAACTTGCTGTTCTTACATCCGCCAGACTTATAGAGCAACAGCAACAAAAAAAAAAGGACATCGATACTACTTCATAGTGAAAAATTCCTTGGAAAATAGTTGTGAAAATGCATATGAGGGGTCAACATTCCGACAACAAACTTCAGTTTATTTGTTTATTTATATGATTTGTGTCAGTGGCAAAAGTTATTTGTATTTAAGAATCAATAACCGACAGCAGTTCATACGAATGAAATGGCAGACGGGTCAAAAATTATGTAATTTGTTGAATAATGGAAATTATTACTGAAACAAAAAGACAGATGCAGTAGTAATGAAGTTTAACAAAAAGTTATACTGTATAAAAATTAATAAAATCATTATTTAAATTGTAATAAGTTATTAAATATTTTAATTAACAAGTTTTCTAATATGCTCATCAAACTTTTTATTTATTTAGACACTTGAATTTATTAGTTCTCATTTTTGTTTTATTCCTATTTTTTTTTTGGTGGAACTCATCAAAGTCTTAATTAAGCCGCATGTCATTTCCATTTCAAACACATGAAAAGACAAACAATAAATATCTTTTGAAAATCTTTGAAATTTCATTAAGACACAATTTCAGTACACATATCATAGAACTGCGAATCAAATATAAAGTTTTTAAGTAAATAATTGCATGCGTTGCTTAATAATATCCTTATGAAAGAATTTCGGGATGATATTTGGATGATGTCGCATCTTAGAAAATAATTATCTGCTTATTACAATTAAAAATTTTAGCATTTCAAAAATATTAGATTAAAAGGGTACTTACTTGTTGTTGAGGGTAATATTTAATGAGTAGTATATACATATAAATAATATAGAAAGAAGTTATTTTTAGATTACGAAAAACATAGAAATTCCTCGAGTATTCATCCTTGAGAAAATTCAATTCTTCGTTATTCTCCGAGCCTACTCTTTTCCGAGTCAAATCTCCAAATTAAATTTTTCCCTATATTTCATATAAGATACAGTTTCACTTAAGGCAATTCTTTCGCGAAATATTTTTCCCCAAGACAATTGACCACCGAGAAAATTCTTTAGAGACAATTCTTCACCGAAACAAATCTTTCGCAGACAATACATATAGAAAATAATCATATAATTCTTCTAAGAGAACATTTTTGTTCTTAATTCTTTTTTCTTTCCCAGACATTCTTCCCCAAACCATTCTTCCAAGATGCAATTCATCCCCGAAACAATTCTTCCAAGAGTAAATTATGTCGAATAATTTACTATTTTTCACGAGACAATTCTTCTCCGAAACAATTCATCCAAGAGGCAATTCATGGCTGAAATAATTTATCCCCAGACAATTCATCGCCATAACAGTTATTCTAAGAGAAAATCCTTTGTCTTACAATTGATCTTCGGACAGTGTTTTCCCTTGATCATTCTTCCCAAAACAATTTATCCCCGAAACAATCCGTAGCGAGACTATACAACCCCCAAACAATTCCAATTCCAAGAGACAATTTTTTTCCGGAACAGTTCTCCGCGGACTATTTTTTTCCCGAGATAATTCAGCACCATACAATTAATCACCGAATCAAATCTTCTCTTGACGATACATCTAGACAATAATACTTCTAAGATAAAAACCTATTCTTAATTCTTAATTTCTTCCGGGACAATTGTTCCCCAAAACCATTTTTCCAAGAGTTAATTCATCTCCGAAACATTTCTTCCAAGAGACAATTCTTCTCCGGATAATTTCTTTGCGGGTTATTTTAACACGAGACAATTCTTCTCAGAAACAATTCTACCAAGAGACAATTTTTGCCCGAAAAAAATTCTTTCCCGGACAGTGTTTTCCTGTGATATTTCTTCCCGAGACAATTCATCACCGAAATAAATATTCCAAGAGATAATTCTTCCCCGAAAAATTCGTCCAAAAGACAATTCATCCCAGAAACAATTCGTCCAACAGACAATTCTTCGCCGGACAATTTCTCCGCGGAATATTTCCCCGAGACAATTCTTCTGCGATATATGTAATTCATCTCCAGGCAATTCATGCCCAAAACATTTCTTCTCTAGAAAATACATCCTCGAAAAAATTATTCTAAAAGAAAATCCTATACTTATTTTTTTTTTCTTTCCGAGACAATTCTTCCCCAAAACTATTCTTCCAAGAGACAATTCATCCCCGAAACAATTTTTCTAAGAGACCATTCTTCACCGGTCTTTTTCTTCGCGGACTATTTTAATACAGGAAAATTCTTCTCCGACACAATTCTTCCAAGAGACAATTGATGGCGGAAACAATTCATCCCCAGACAATTTATCTGCGTAACAGTTATTCTAAGAGAAAATCCTTTGTCTTACAATTGATCTGCGTACAGTGTTTTCCCTTAATAATTCTTTCCAAAACAATTTATCCCCGAAACAATCCTTCACGAGACTATTCACGCCCGAAACAATTCCAATTCCAAGAGACAATTTTTTTCTCCACAAATCTTCTCTAGACAATACATCTAAGTAGACAACAATACTTCTAAGATAAAAACCTATTCTTAATTCCTTCCTGGACAATTCTTCCACAAAACCATCCCCAAAACATTTCTTTCAAGAGACAATTCTTCTCCGAAACAATTCTTCCAAGAGACAATTTTTGCCCGAATAGAGAATTCTTTCCAGGACAGTGTTTTCCTGTGATAATTCTTGCCGAGAAAATTCATCCCCGAAACAGTTATTCTAAGTGATAATTCTTCCACGAAAATATTCGTCCAAAAGACAATTCATTTCCGAAATAATTCGTCCAGCAGATAAATCTTCTCCGAAAAATTCTTCCGCTGACTATTTTTCCCCGAGACAAATCTTCCCCGACATATGTAATTCATATCCAGGCAATTAATGCCCAAAACAATTCTTCTCCGAAACAATTCTTCCAAGAGACAATTTTTGCCCGAATAGAGAATTCTTTCCCGGACTGTGGTAATTCTTCCCGAGACAATTCATCCCCGAAACAGTTATTTTAAGAGATAATTCTTCCACGAAAATATTCGTCCAAAAGACAATTCATTCCCGAAACTATTCGTCCAACAGACAATTCTTTTCCGGACAATTTCTCCGCGGACTATTTTCCCCGAGACAATTCTTCTGCGATATATGTAATTCATCTCCAGGCAATTCATGCCCAAAACAATTCTTCTCTAGAAAATAATTCTACGAAACAATTATTCTAAGAGCGTATCCTATTCTTAAAAGACCTAAAATCTCCGTCTATTCGAATAGGTTATACAAAATATTAATAAATATATTTTTTAACTTATATATCAATAAAAACTTCCCATATTTTAACAAAACCTTCCAATTACCAGGATATTGAATTTTAAAAAGCCTTTAAATGTTCAATATTAATAATTTATGAACAGCAAGTATTTCGTTTTATGGCAGACGGGGCTCTCTAGCTACCACCCAGGGAGCGACACATTTTTGCGCCCTGCCATTTTACGAGACTCTGATAGTCTCAAAAGTGGGTGGCAGCAGGTAAACAATGTTTTGTTCTTTATCTTTTGATAGGTTTTTGTTTTTTTTATATTTTACAATACAATAACAACATATAACAACGAATGCAAATTCGTTATGGACATACTAAAGTACATTGGGACGTAGAAAAAGAAGAAGTACAACAGGCATACCGTCGGTATTAGCAAAAGGTCGTTGAAATCGTTACGCGAAACAGCAAGAACAACAACCTCAACTTCGGCGCCCTCCAACGGTCTCGCCCATAACGAATTAATACAACAACAAAATTTAACGACATATTCGCCAAAGAGCATTCGTACAAAACACAAATCGAGACGATACGGTACGAGATGAGTCGATTTCTGTCGAGTTCCGTTTGGTTTAGTTGAGGCTGCTGCTGGCTGTCTTACGCCGCGGCTCTTAATTTACATCCCGCAGGTTTTGCACGGGATGGAGGCATATAATAATCATCTATATTCATGGATTAGGATTCAATTTTTATTCGCGTGCAAGTTAAATTGAAAATAAAAATGTAGAAAACTCTATGCCTGCCTGCCAAAGGTAACCGCGACACCAGAGTGAAAGCCAAAAGTGTGCGGTACTGAGTTGAAAATATATGCAAGAAATTATTACCAAAGCGCTAATAAATATGAAAAATAGAAGGCAAGCAATAATGAATAAGAAAATATGAAGAAATAACAGGGTGGCTTGGGTGGCAATGTTTGGGAATATATGCAGATAATGAGTAAAACAAGTGAGCGAAAGAGATAGAGAGTGCGAATAAACGAACGAGTGGTTGGGGTAGCCGAACGACGCGACGCTGCGGGGTTTAATAAGTAATCTGCATTTTTTGACATTTATTTATAAGCATCCATGTGGGCACTATCTCAGGAGAGGATGGAAGGAGGTGGCGTTAAAAATATGGATTTTAAATTTAAAATTGGAAGAAGAGGGAATTCAGTACGATGATAATAGATAGCCAAGCTTTCCGAAGTTATTCTGAATGTCATATGTAGAGTTAGAAACTCATTGTTAATAATTTTTCCGGTTGTAGCTTTGATTATTATAAACTTGACACTATTACCAAAGTCGAATTGCCTATATTAGGAAGTCTGCCATGTCTCGAAGCCTTTTAACGATCGTAGTTTTTCGAACTAACTGCGATATAAAAGTTTGATCTCGTTGCTTTATCACTATAATTTTTTAAAATTTTGTATGTAATAAAATAAGCA
This sequence comes from Dryomyza anilis, assembly GCA_951804985.1. Taxonomy (NCBI): domain Eukaryota; kingdom Metazoa; phylum Arthropoda; class Insecta; order Diptera; family Dryomyzidae; genus Dryomyza; species Dryomyza anilis. The sequence goes on along the minus strand of OX638130.1, from coordinate 3,392,620 downwards.
AAAGATACAATATTTAAATATTTATCACATCGATTTCGAATCAATCTCGAATCGAAAGTTTCAAGAGAATCAAGGATTGAAACCGTAACCGTAACCGATATCCGTTTAAAACTGATTCATTTTTAAAACCGAAACCGTAACTGAAACAGTTATACAAAAATCAGAAATAAACCGATATTCAAAACCAAAACAAACGGTTTCGGTTATATACCGGTTTTTAAAAAAGTATAAAAAGAAACAGAAAAACATACCTATTTTATTTTATTTAAACGTAATTTAATAAAATTTGGAATTCCCAAAATAAAAATTTCCAAAACAATGGTCTTTGGTCTAAAATTGATTTTTTATACCCTACACCTATGAGGTACAGGGTATATTAACTTTGTGCATATATTGTAAAGCCCCTTAGGAGGCGTGTCCGGTATGGAAAAGTATATATATTCTTGATCAACATCACTACCCGAGTCCGTTTAGCCATGTCCGTCTGTCTGTCTGTCCGTCTTGCTGTCTTGCTGTCTTGCTGTCTTGCCGTCTTGCTGTCTTGCTGTCCGAATACAGAATAACTTGAGAAATACTGATCAGAATGCGATGAAATTTCGTCTCAATATATTTTAGCCAAAAGTAGGAACCGAGTTTGAAAATGAGCCAAATCGGTCAACGGACACGCCCACCTCCCATACAAGTCAATTTTATATAACTCTTTCGGGACTAATAACTCGAAAAGTATTCAATGTATAGTTATAAAATTTAAAACATATTGTAAGAATTCACCTAAAAATATGTGGCCCAAAAATGGGCGTGATCCGCCCACTTTTTTTTTTCGTTATTTCCCGGGTTTTCATAGTGGAAATTTGATCCGTAAATTATTAAAATCAAATCTATGAAATATTTGCCTTTCAAAATTTTAAATATAGGCGTGGTCCGCCCAATTACATTTTTCAATTTTTTTTTTTGTTTTTTATACTTTATATAATTTTTTAATTTATGGGGATATAAGACGTAAATTTCTGGTATATGAATGATATTCTGAGGGTTAATATCCCCACCAAAGGTGTAGGGTATTCCATAGTCGGGCACGACCGACTATAAAAATCCGCCCCATGTGACCGAACTTACCCATGTGACCTAACTTTCCCAACTCGTTTTTTATTAATTTTTGTAGCGGTAAATCGAATTAACAACAAAACACCAGCAACTCCAAGAACTTTTTTTTTACATGATTCAAATTTCCATGATATTGTTTTTTATTTATTGTATTGTATAAAATTTATAGAGGAGCTTGGGTAAAGTAGGACACGTTTTGAAAAGATCATTTGTTTTAAAGACTCTATTCAGATCATATCTCAGGTCAAGTCAAAATGATGCTCTTCATTGGTTTGGGTTAACGATTGAAGTTTTTTCTTGACGAAATTAATATAACACAATATTTTCATTAAAATTACAACAAAAATTGCTTAAATTACGTTTCCCACTTTACCCCAGAAAATGATTTTTACTTTAACTTTATCACAATTTGAGAACTTTTAAAGAAAAATCGAAATCAAAATCGAAATCGAAACCGTAACTTGGAACTGGTATACCGAAAACGTTTCGTTAAAAATCTTAAAACCGAAACGTGGAAAAAACCGAAACGTGGAAAAAACCGAAACCGTATGTTTCAATCCTTGCTTTAAACTAGATGTCATTTCGTATAAATACAGCAAATCATAAATATTTAAAATGTCATAACTGATTACTAATTGTCATTCTGTCTGAAAAATTTAAAAACGTTGCGCTTCTAATTAGGAACTACCTTGCGGGAAAAAGGTGTCAATTGCTCTAAATCTACCTATCACGTGACCGTTACCATTGGTACCGACTAAGGACAGGATCTTGAAGACCAGTTATCTGAAGGTCTTCATGAGGAGACGGATCGTGTCTATGTTTAACATGTCGCTAGTGAAGCGAAAAGGCACTAGGTGGCGCCTAATAATGACAACAATGCACTAATGCGTATATTATTCGTTGTCTGTTTTTCGATACTGTATTGATTTAAATACAGTATGTCTCCGAAGTAATTATAATGCACGCATGCAAGGATGGAATCATTAGTCAAATGTGAAAGCATGAGAAAAAAGTAAAAAAAATGTAAAGTCAAATTAAATAAATTAACTAAAATTTAAAATATATAAAAAAGTAAAAATAAAAAAATTAATAAAAAAAATCTTTAAATACTATATATTTTTTTTTACTGAATGTACCATTGATACCGGTCACAGAATAAGATTTTGAAGAATAGTTCTATTATAGGTCTAAAGGTACCGGTCACAGAACACAATTTTGTAGAACTATCACAGGTTCTAAAGGACTACTGGCGTTGTTAATTTACCCCTCCATAGCACAACGCCATATTAAAAGTCGCCGTTTAGTTTCATATAAAAGAGTCAGAACTAGGACCTGTTAATTATCTCCGAGTAAACAGACACGTGCCTAGTACAGAACCGTTTCGTTTTCCCGTAGGGTATAGACTTAAACCATTATTAAAAAGTCTATACCCTACGGGAAAACGAAACGGTTCTATACTAGGCACTTGACTAGTTACTCGGAGATAGTCAAATGTGAAAGCATGAAAAAAAAGTAAAAAAAAAATGTAAAGTCAAATTAAATAAATGAACTAAAAATTAAAATATATAAAAAAGTAATAATAAAAAAAAGAAATAAAAAAAATCTTAAAATACTAAATATCTATTTTTTACTGAATGTACTATTGATACCGGTCACAGAATAAGATTTTGCAGAATAGTTCTGTTATAGGTCTAAAGGTACCGGTCACAGAACACAATTTTGAAGGGTCTAAAGGTCTGCTGGCGGTGTTAATTTACCCCTCCCTAGGACAACGCCATATCAAAAGTCGGCGTTTAGTTTCATATAAAAGAATCAGAACTAGGACCTGTTAACTATCGCCGAGTAACCAGTCACGTGCCTAGTATAGAACCGTTTTGTTTTCCCGTAGGGTATAGACTTTAACCATTATTAAATCTATACCCTACGGGAAAACGAAACGGTTCTATACTAGGCACTTCACTAGTTACTCGGAGATAGTTAACCGGTGTTCATGTTAACCGGATGTTCATGTTATATTGTAGTCATCATCGCCAATTCAAAATATATATAGATTTATTCTGAAGTATAAACAATTTAAAAATTTGAATTTATTTATAAAACTCTATGATGTAACAACATTGTCACCTTTAGTCCAATAAAGCACTTCCGCTAGCTGCCGATTTTTCGTTACATTTCCTGTAATAATCAACTTTTCCCCATTGTTATTATTTGCAAAATATATAAATAAATAATAAAATACAATACACACACACACAATAACAACAGAAAAAAACCGCAAAAACAAATAAATAAGTAAATAAAATGGCGCCAGAAACAACAATTATTGCAACAATTAAAATAACACCAACAACAATCAACCAGTGGTATTCACAGCAACTATAATAATAACCAATGTAATAATTAAATGCCTTTTTCCGGTTTAAATACAAATTTAAATTGCGCGCCAATGCTGCTCGTTTACAGGTTGTCTCACTCACGCGTGGCCTTCATGGACCGATGCTGTAAAGGCTACAAACCAACTAGGTTTTGTTTTTGGTGAGGGGTTTGAAAAATGGATTTTTTTTCGTATATTGAATTTACTGTAATACGAAAAATCATTAGAACATTCTTAAAAAAGGCATCTGAAATTTATAATAGATAATTGTTTTTTATTTAGCACCGTAAGGAACCGTAAAAGTCTGTGTATAATTAAGTTGTAGAAACTCCAACCAACCAGGTTCCGTATTACTTTAGAACCGGAGAGAACCGAAAAAGATTTCATGAATCTATGGGGAATTCTGATTTTGGTGAAGTTTTTTAAGAACAGATTTGTTAATTTGTTATGCTTCTAGGATTAATAAGAGATGACTTCATTTTTAATATTATTTTTTATTACCGGAAAAAAACCGTAATGGACTTCATGAAAATATGCGGTAAAGACTCTACATCACCCAGATTATTCTAACCAACCTGATTCTCTATTGTTTTAGAACCGGAAAGAACCGTAAAAGATTTAATAGACCTATGTGTTCAAGACTCATAAACATCTAGGTTATACATGAATTATAGAAAGAGTCATCATTTAGTTAGGTAGGAGAGTAAATAGTATTGCGGTTCTAAAAACTGATTTTATTTAAGAAAAATATATAGGTATTTGTATCCCCGAAAAAAAAAAATCCCCGGTAGTAATTATTTACATTTTGCTACTAAGTGTAGTTAGATGGTTTTGACTTTTATGAAGAATGTTTTAAGTATCGTCGAAACAATTCTACTGGGCATCAGTGTATTTATTCTCCTGCCTGTACTTTCGGTTTAAATTTATTTATCGTTCGATTAAATATTAAAAAAAATGTATCTTTTTTCGCTACTTTTTTGCAATGCGGTGTAACAGTTAAACAAGCAACTGTTTGTGTGATATTCTCATATGCATTTACATATATCTGACTGTATAGCCTTTTGCAATAATGGGACTGTCCGCCGTTCGGTCAGTTGGTTGGCCTTTTTGCATTCATATTGAAATTGTAATCGCAATAAATAAATGCATAAATGTTTATTTGCATTACAGTTTATTGCATATGCTGGCAAATTGTTGTTATAATTATTATTGTTGTAAAATTAATTGACATTTTATTTGTTAATTAATAATAGCGCTACCATGGAGTGCTTAAAATAATAATACGGGTTCTTATAATGCATTGCTGTGTGTTTAATATAGATTGCTAACAAATGCAAAATGTAATTAAATTTTTGGGAAATTTGTTGAAATATTAACTAATTAATTGGTTTTAGAGAAAATAGAAAATTTATATTTACTATAAATTCAATTTATTTTTTGTATTAAGGGTGTGTGCGAATTCGACTGAATTGCTTACTAAACTAAATTTTGTCGGTAATGCAGTGTTTACTTTTCAATTTAATAATATTTCGAGTAAACTAAATTGAACTAAATGAGAAGATAGCAAACAGACATTAGATAATCGATTTATTGGAGTCTTTAACAATTACCGGTTACCGAATGGCGGTCGAATAAAACCTCGTACAATTTAGTTAAGTCAGCAATTTAGTCGAACTCGCACACACCCTAAATTCAAAATTAATTTTATTAATTTTACAAATCATTTCACTTAAATTAAAAAATAAAATTTTCAATGAAAAGTTAATTTTACAGTGAAAAGTAAATTTGTCAATGAAAAGTTAATTTTTAATGAAAAATAAATTTTTCAATGAAAATGCAATTTTTCACTAAAAATTCAATTTTTCACTATGAATTCAAATTTTCACTACAAATTAAATTTTTCTCTTAAATTCAATTTATCACTAAAAATTCACTATCAATTCAATTTTTTACTAACAACTCAATTTTTGACTAAAAATTCAATTTTTCACTAAAAATTCAATTTTTCACCAAAAATTCAATTTTTCTAAAAATTCAATTTTTCACTCAAAATTCAATTTTTCACTAAAAATTAAATTTTTATTAAAAATTAAAATGTTCACTAAAAATTTAATTTTTCACCAAAAACGCAAAAATCCAATTTTTCACTAAAATTCAATTTTTCACTAAAAAATTTAATTTTCACTAAAAATTAAAATTTTCATTTAAATATAAAATTTTCACTAAAAACTAAAATTTTTCACTAAAAATTCAATATTTCACTAAAAATTAAAATTTTTCACTAACAATTAAAATTTTTCACTAAAAATTCAATTTTTCACTAAAAATTCAATTTTTCACTAAAAATTCAATTTTTCACTAAAAATTCAATTTTTCACTAAAAATTCAATTTTTCACTAAAAATTCAATTTTTCACTAAAAATTCATTTTTTCACTAAAAATTCAATTTTTCACTAAAAATTCAATTTTTCACTAAAAATTCAATTTTTCACTAAAAATTCAATTTTTCACTAAAAATTCAATTTTTCACTAAAAATTCAATTTTTCACTAAAAATTCAATTTTTCACTAAAAATTCAATTTTTCACTAAAAATTAAATGTTTCACTAAAAATTAATTTTTTGACTAAAAATTCAAATGTTCACTAAAAAAATGAATATTTGACCTAAAATCTAAAACCTAAAATCTCTCAAATTCAATTTTTTACTGAAAATTAAATTAATCACTAACAATTTAATAAATCTGTAAAAACTAAATTAGTCTCTAAAAATAATCATTCATTTTAAAAATTTTGAGTTTTTATAAAAACAAATTTTATAAATTATTTTTATAAACAATACAAAATACTAAAAATAAATGTTGTACCTTTTGTGCCAAATTAATTATATCATTTTGTAGCCTTCTAATGCTTGCTTTCTATACGGATTTTAATGGTTTTGCTGTATAATTAAGTTGAAATTTATTACTGCGGTAGATAATTTTTAGCATTAAATATAAATATGAATGCCTCGTGGCTATATAGTGTGGCAAAGCCACATGACCGCGACTACAAAACAGTTTTAATAAGGGTTTCAAATGAATATTAATGAGTTATTATTATTAGGTAGCTTTTAAATGCAACAAAAAACTAAAAAAAACAGAAACCCAAAACTATTATTGCATACAAATTTTATTTAAAATGTATACAAAAGATTAAAAAAAAACAATATATATTTTTAAAACTTCAAGGTGGGTGCAGTACCAAGTTAAGTGGTTGTTGCCGCCGTTGTAGAGGAGCCACTTCCACCACCTGGTGGATGACAGGGTCCTGAAATTAAAAAATATAAGTAAAATTACCAAATTTTGGAGCATATTATACTAACCTCCACGTCCCGATGGTGGTGGGCCACTTGGTGGCGGTCCAGAGGGTCGTGGACCATTAGGTGGTGGACCGCAAGGATGTCCATTTTGTGGATACGATGCCTAAAATGTTTTTAATTTAAGGCAAGTTTTACATATATCTATCCACTTAGAACTCACCACAAAACTGCACATTAAAGTGCTGAATATCAAAAGAATCACAAGTGTTTTTTGCATGTTCAATGTGTTGTCAATTACTGAATTAGTGTTGGACTGTTGCCTGTGTGTTGAAAATTCGATGATTTTATACTTGTCAAAACTATACTTAATATGTGCAACAGAGCGTAAAGAAACTTTTATAATTAGTTTAACTGAATTTCTAATTTAAACAAAATTAGCGTCATATCTGACAAAAAATGTAATTGCAACAAAGTCGAACACGTACCATGGAGTGTGAATGAGTCAATTGTTTTGAAACGATTATAAATTAGATAATTATTTTAATTTTTTTATAATTATTTACTTTTCTACTATTATTAAATCACATTAGATTAGATTATATAGAAAATTTAATATCATAGTACACATCATTGCAAAAGTTATTGGAAATGGGAAACTTCTGGATCTAAAATGTTTATTCACGCGAAATTATTAAAATAACTCTTTATTATGTTGTTGACTAAAAGTGTTATTTTTTACTTAAATCACCATATCATCATATCATTGTATCATCATATCATCATATCATCATATCATCATATCATCATATCATCATATCATCATATCATCATATCATCATATCATCATATCATCATATCATCATATCATCATATCATCATATCATCATATCATCATATCATCATATCATCATATCATCATATCATCATATCATCATATCATCATATCATCATATCATCATATCATCATATCATCATATCATCATATCATCATATCATCATATCATCATATCATCATATCATCATATCATCATATCATCATATCATCATATCATCATATCATCATATCATCATATCATCATATCATCATATCATCATATCATCATATCATCATATCATCATATCATCATATCATCATATCATCATATCATCATATCATCATATCATCATATCATCATATCATCATATCATCATATCATCATATCATCATATCATCATATCATCATATCATCATATCATCATATCATCATATCATCATATCATCATATCATCATATCATCATATCATCATATCATCATATCATCATATCATCATATCATCATATCATCATATCATCATATCATCATATCATCATATCATCATATCATCATATCATCATATCATCATATCATCATATCATCATATCATCATATCATCATATCATCATATCATCATATCATCATATCATCATATCATCATATCATCATATCATCATATCATCATATCATCATATCATCATATCATCATATCATCATATCATCATATCATCATATCATCATATCATCATATCATCATATCATCATATCATTATATCATCATATCATCATATCATCATATCATCATATCATCATATCATCATATCATCATATCATCATATCATCATATCATCATATCATCATATCATCATATCATCATATCATCATATCATCATATCATCATATCATCATATCATCATATCATCATATCATCATATCATCATATCATCATATCATCATATCATCATATCATCATATCATCATATCATCATATCATCATATCATCATATCATCATATCATCATATCATCATATCATCATATCATCATATCATCATATCATCATATCATCATATCATCATATCATCATATCATCATATCATCATATCATCATATCATCATATCATCATATCATCATATCATCATATCATCATATCATCATATCATCATATCATCATATCATCATATCATCATATCATCATATCATCATATCATCATATCATCATATCATCATATCATCATATCATCATATCATCATATCATCATATCATCATATCATCATATCATCATATCATCATATCATCATATCATCATATCATCATATCATCATATCATCATATCATCATATCATCATATCATCATATCATCATATCATCATATCATCATATCATCATATCATCATATCATCATATCATCATATCATCATATCATCATATCATCATATCATCATATCATCATATCATCATATCATCATATCATCATATCATCATATCATTAATACATTCTAAAGAAAACTTGAATTACATATTTTAATTAGTAAATTCACTCATAGTTTACATCGATATTTGGTTCAATCCTTTTCTATTAGAAAGCATCTGTTTTTCTTTCCAACATCGACAATTGGTAAGTTCGTTCTGCCAAGTCAACATCAGCCCCCCTAACATAATACCAGCTACTAAAATAAACAGTATCACACCGCAAACATATTAATTTTTATGATTATTGCAATTTCAGCGCGTCTCAAAATCATTAAACTGAAAATTTAACTTATGACAAAGTACAAGAAGTAATGATGGCGTGGCGTACAAGTAAAAGAGGACAAAAGGGTACAATACAAAACGTGCTACTTCTTCTAATACAATTGTTGTTGGGTGTTGTGGTGTTGATAGTGAAAAGTTTTTAGTTAATTTAATAAGTGGCTGGTAACAAGAAAGACTTAAAAAGCCAGCAGTTCGTCGTTGGTTTTATTTATAAATGCACAATATTTTTGGGGGGTCGGTTCGGACAAAAAATATAAGGAGATAGATGGATATTAGAATGTGAGAAGAGTGAGAGAGCATTGAGCACTTTGGGGATCAGTCGTAAGTAATCCATTAGAGCGGCTCAAATAAAATGGTCCATAGAAAGTGTAAAACTTTCGCCATTGTTATGTGTTGTAGGCTTAAACTGCGTGCTATTGTTGTAGTTTTTGTTCTGCGTATTGTTGTTTTTGTTGTTGTAAAGGACATTACGCACAAAATTGGCTATTTTACTTACCCCTACCTAAGTAGCTCTACTTGAGTTTAAGAATACCTACTATGCGAGAAGACGTTTCCGGAAGGTTTTATTTTATATTTTTTTATATGTTTTACGATTATTTGACTTTTGAATGATGTGCCACATTATGTGAATTATCGTTGTTGTTGTAGTTTATGTTGCATAAAAACTTTACCACATTATGTTTTCGATGTTAGTTACTCAGTCGTTCGACTCTAATTGTGTTGAACTTTATTTTTTGCTCTTAAGTTTTGTTGATAAGAAACGAAAGTTTTGAGATTTTCAGATAGAATATTTAAAAATGCAGGCAATTTCTTAGAAAACTTGATGTAGTACTTCCGGCACGATACACCGTTCAACATAGAAATATCAAATGGTATATATGGCTTTTAGGAAATTTGTTAGTTTATAATTGTGAAATATAAAAAGTGGGGTTTGATGTTGAAGGACTTTTTTTATAAAGAACAATTTAACCATTAAAATCCCTTCGTGTAATATAATTTTACTCCTAGATACTGCAAGTAATCCAAGACTCATGCTGCAAGAACAAGAACAATGTCCTCTTCATGTTCTTGCATTTATTCATCAATAACTGGAACGGATTAATCTGGCATATTCAAACTTTAGATCGAAATCTTATTCTTATTTCAATTTGGTCAAATTCGTTTATTAATGTTTTATAATTTGATCATCTATATAAACCGGCAAGAAAGTTAGGTGGCATGTGGTATATGATATATTTAAGCCGATTATAAATACACTAGAAATACTTGATAATGTATGTAGAAATGAAAATAAAGCAACTTTTTTACCATAAAAAAAGTTCACTTCTTCCGGTTAATATGCCCGTAGATTGAGGGCTATCCATAGTAGAAATTTTGGTAGGGCCATGGTCATGAAGTGATCATGTCTTTATTTCAGATGATCGGAATATGACGAGGCCCATAATGTCCTTGTAACGCAGTGTCCTAATTATGTATTGACCTCATTTTAATATTTACCCGACAATCGCCTTGTCTGAGCCGCCCGAGCATAATAGGGTTTCTATCATTAATCTCGATCATTGCCAGATGCTTATTTCGTTATGAGGAACAAATAATGTAGCTATGATCGGGAACATTGACTGTTAAGATAATGTAAACCCTGCTATGGTAAACATGATAAGGGCATGCAAAGGCAATGATCATATTTTCTCTAATAGGGCTTACCCAACGAAAACCCAATAATTTCCCGATGGCGCATCGGTCAAATTTCTACTAGGGATTTGAGGTATATTTTACGCCATTACGCCCATTTTCAATACCAGACAGCTCTTCTAGATTTTTTGTAATCGTGATTTCAACAAACAAACGGACACAAAGAAATTTATATTTTATTTTAAATTTTCAAAAAAGAAGAAATTTCTGTTTTTGTTGTAGTATTTTGTTGCACAGCGTAATTTACGAACAGACATTTATCAATGCATTCTGTAAATCGTTGACATTTGAAACTTTAGTTTTTTTTTATATGACTCCAGCGTATTATTCGTAAACAAATTTGTATTTTATATATTTGAGCGAAATTTTATAAATTCCAGCAACCAAGTCGGCTAACACTTGAATTTTGATTATTTGTTGAGACAAGTCAAAAGTTTCCCTTGGTTACTTTATCGCTGGGTCTTCATCATCGACAGTGGCTGGCTGTAGCAACAGCAATAGCATCGTCATCATCTTTATCATCATCGTCAACGTAAAACTCATTTGTAATCATTGCCAACTTCGTGGCGTTCTTTTTATTATTTTTATGATGTTCACTGTACTTTGCTACTGTTTCTGGTGCTACTTCCGCCATGCAATGCGCCGCCATATTATTATCCGCCATTGCGAAAAACTAATAAAACTTTATCTTTTTTAATATAGGTACATATAATATTTGTACATCTGTCTGTGCATCTATATATATATATCTATAGGTTGGTATATATTTCTGTAAGGCGCAGTGTATGCCTTTGATGAAAACTCCCAAAGGTATCAGCGAAATATTGTCATTACCTCATTCTAGACTGATGGTGATGTCTGGAGCTTCTTGACTTTAATCAACATGAAGTTTTTGGTTTTTATTTTATTTCGAAATATATTCTATATATTTTGAATATACTATTCAGTATTTTTTTAAAAATAGAATATAAGAATTGATGTCACAACATTAATTCGCAATATGGAAGGAACAGTTTTAATTTTTAAAATTGGAATAGATAGTAAAATGCATATTGAAAATATAATGCAGAATGAAGAAGTCAAATATTTTAAAGAAATTTAAAACCATAATTTTGAAGATGGAGAAATGCTCGAAGTACCAAAATAATTTATATAACAGTACCTCTTAAATAGGCAAACCTTGATAACAATACATTGAAAACATAATATAAAAAATTCAAAATGAATAAACCATATCGTCACTGTCACTGAAGTGTATAACGTATATAAATCACCTATTTTTTTAAAGCACCTATCATTATTTAAAATTATTTTGCCAAACATTAATTTATAATAATAATAATAATTGTTTGGCGCTACAGTCCTGTATAGAACTTCGGCCGAACTCTCTCACCACTTTGAGCTGTGCGTGTTATATTTGTACTCAAAGTGGTGGGACCTACAGTTTATTGCCGAATCCGAACGGCGGGTGAGAGCTTTTTCATAGGCAATGGTTTTACTCTCATAGGTTTGCCATTTACTGACGAGAGGTAGCGCGGTATAGAAAATGTTTCTATGAAAAGATGTTGTTAGCCCCAGTCCAGTCTTGAACCGGGGACCTTTCGGCTCGCATTCCAGCGCACTAACCACTGAGCTACCGCGGCAACAAACATTAATTTGCCATTTGTTATTTGCAAGAAAAGTGTTTGGAAAAATATTTTTAAATAATGATAAGGCGAATCTTTTCGATAAGCATCATTATTTAAAAATAACATTTTTCTTGCAAACGATAAAAAATTAAAAAAAATATTTTAAAATAATCATTTTGATTGATAGATGCTTTCAAAACAAACACTTAATGCCTTTACACTACTATTTTATCTTATACCAATAAAAAGTAATGTCAAAAAAACAAAAAGATTCGCCCTTTTAGCATGACAACATTTTCAATTTTTCGAATTCGCCCTTTTGGTTTTGTCTTTTATGGCTAGAAATATCCAAGAAAATCACACACGATTTTGGTACCGTTTACTTGAGAAAAACCTACATTCAAAAATGTCAAAAAATTGTAAAAAATTACTCATTCGCCCCTTTGGCACACACAGGGAAAAATTATGTTTTGCAGCAAACATATTATGTTACACGTTACATAAAGGAATTTCCAGGATTTTAAAATCAATATGTTTATAACAAATTATAATCAAAAGTCATGAAACAAATACCAAAATAATTTAAAAAATTTTGAATTAAAAGAAAAATCCAGTTAAAGACATCAAATTTACGCTTGCAAATATATCGTCGTTGCAGAACTAAAAAATCACCAACTACATTTTCAAAATGCCAAATATTGATTTACAAAAATCTTCATATATATTTGAATTTTTGATCGATGAAGTCAATATGTGTACCAAATGATATGAAAATGTGAATATATCAATTGGTATTTCAACTTTAAAAATGTATAAATTACTTTTTGTTATAATTACCAACAAAGTTAAAATTTAAGATTTTCATAAAAATGTATTTGGTGACTTTTAGTTCTACTACGACGATATTATGTTTGCTGCAAACAATTTTTTTCTCTGCGAGCATGATAGTGACGATATTTAAAATATAAAATATTGTTACGAAAATTCAGTCTACGGAAAACTGTTCTACGAGTTCGTATCGCTGGATTGTGTACAAAATAAAAACGCACTTATATTTGATTTTAACTAGTATTATTTCAACTAGTATTAATTAACTTTATTAATTTAAATAACAACTTAATGAATAATCACTTATATCAACTGCTGAATTACTACAATTTATCTTTACAATGTTCACTCACGAGACGCACTAGTTCACTATTAAATCACAACTGAAGTGCTGTACCTCAGATGCGGCTCCCTTATATACTGCATGCATCAGTTCGACACGTTTCGACAAGCTTCGACTTGTTTCGAGAACCTTCTACTCGTTTCGTGAATGACGCATGCTATAGGCATCTCATTCGCACTCATGTGTTTTAATGTGTAGATCTTCCCTCTATTTCTAACACATTGCTTAGTGCGCTAAATTGTCTTCGGTCTCATTTATTATTGTTGATTGCTTGCACAGTGGGGCAAATTACCTTTTTTCGTAACAATATAATTATCCGGGTAGCAAGAAATGATCTTAACACACTTGACTTGCAATTTAAAATGAAACGTAGAATACAAATTGTATTTTTGCATTAAAGGAAAACGTTTGATAATACAAATGTCAACATCTCATTAAATTTAAAACAAACCAACAAATTAGCGCAATTTAATAATTGATTTTCCAAACACAATTCGCACATTTAAGGTGTTAAATCTACATAAATAAATTTTCCAAAACTTTGCAGCATACGAGCCGAAACTCCATCTAGGTATTGCGAAAAACTGCCGCAAGTCATCTGGCAAAACGTGTTGCAGCAAAGAACTTACCAATTCTGCACAAAAATTTCGAAACTTAAAGTTGGGAATATGCTGGAGTATCTTACCGGAACATTATCATTACTGCTAGACAGACAATAGTCGGTGTAATGAAGCGAGTTAATAAAGGGTTTCATGTTGTTACAATAACTGCAACGAGGCACTTTCAATAAGTAGAAATTGAAAACCAGATGTTGGTAAATTCGGAAATAAGTAATCAAATGAATCCCATTGACACAAGCTATAAGTTACAGACATTTTTATATGGCAAAATTCATTAATATTTTAGCAAAATAAATATTTTTATCTAAATCTGCTAATATTCAATAAAATACCAAAGAATATTCACATTTTCCATTTATTGTCTTTACAACAATAAGTGTTAAACCAACAATTTTCATTGCAATAACCATAACTTCGCTGAAAGCATTGATGAAAACCATTGAAAGCTGCGAAATTATGCGTTATTTTGGCTGCGTGTTTGCTGTTGACCGCGGCATAACCATCAGCCATGGTTCCATTCCCGAACCACGAGAACATTTTCTTAATAATAATAATATGGAAAGCAGTTGGGTTTGGTGGGTAGATAGCAAGAAGTTTGAGGTGCGACTACGCACCAACTCCCGCGGGGGCAATTAAAAATGTGCGCGTTCGCGAGTGTTTTTGGGTGTACAAACAGACGGACAGACAGACAGACGTACAGGAATGGAATGCGTTCCATTCTTTGCAATACTTTTGTCTTGAGTCCTGTTGTTTTTAAAGGCTTTTAGCGTGCTTTGTTCTTATTGTAGAGTTTGTTGCTACTGTGTAAAAGTGTAAAAAGATCGATGTCGCAAAAGCAGACAATGAGAGTGCCTGCCGTCGTCGTCGTCGCATGTAACCAAGTGCGAAAGTGTGAAGGGGTTGAAAATTAACACCTAATATCAGAAAATCGCATCAACGTCTCAAAAGTGCGCTCAAAAGTAACTGGAAATGGAAACAAAAAGTTTTTCTTCTGAGTAACCAGTAGCTACTTATTTTATAGAGTTTTGGGGGGTAGGGTTAAGACAAAGGGTTCCTGAAGTTGGTTTCTTTATAATCTGTAGGTGGTTTATGTTTCAGTGGCAACGCGTTTTTCGATAAACGTTTTAAATGTTGTCATGGATGAGAGGGTTTCTTAGGCGATTTTCGTGAGGAAGTGAGGTATACATAGTATAAAGCGGGTTCTATTAGCAGTATTAATAACACTTAAGAGCAACACTCAAGCATAACACAACCCAAGTTCGACTATGCGCCATTGTTGTAGGCGAACAAATTTTATGAACCAATATTGTTGGCATCAAGTACTCTATGGTTTTTGTTGTAGTATATTGCATTGTTTGTGTAAATTGACACCACAGAATTGAGTTAATAAGATCATCAAAATGTATCTAAAGACAACAACTAAACGAGTTAAGTTTAAAACAATGAAAAATTACAGAAGTAGATAAAATATATAAATGCTAGAACTACGAAATCCTTTTAAAATACATTTCGATGAACATATTAATGGGAAGATGTAATTGAACGCATCTAAAAACCATTAAATCGGAAAGTAATGAGTAAGAGATACTAAAAAAAGAAAATACTAATATTTAAAACCACTTAAATAAAGTATAAATAAATCTAAGTAATATAATATCCACTGAACTATTTTTAAACGGGTCGGGCATTTCGCATAACAAGTTATATGAGATATCTCTTGTCGAAACACTTCATATTAACGCACATCTTATACGAAAACTTCGCATTCCAAAGTACTTCATGCCAAAGGACAAGTCAGACCGTAGTTTTTTTCCATCTTCTTGGAAGGTTTCAGTCAGTTCCGAAAAAGGGCGAGGCTACGAACCCTGCCAATTACCGACCCATTTCTATATGCTCAGCGCTGTCCAAGGTAATGGAAAGCGTAATAAACTTCCACCTTGTAAACTGTCTGGAGCGAAACGAATTACTTAGTGACCGGCAATATGGTTTCCGTAGGACCAAATCCACTGGTGACTTAATGGCGGTCCTCTCCGAAAAGTGGTATAATTGTATTCACCTATTCGGCGAGAGTAAGGCGGTTGCTCTTGATATTTCCAAGGCTTTTGATCGAGTGTGGCTGGAAGCCCTTGTATCAAAACTTATTTCATTTGGTGTCGGTGAATCTTTTACTCTATGGATATCGAGTTTTCTTCATGGTCGTTCAAGACTAGTTGCGGTGGATGGAGTTCTCTCAGAACAACATTCCATCAATTCTGGAGTTCCAAAGAGTTCCGTCCCTATTTATGGTTTTTATCAATGATCTTCTGTCATTTACCCATATTCGTTCAAGAAGCGCCCAAACTCTTTGGAGATTGAGAGTAAAAGACGCACTTTGAATGACACACCCCATAATGACCTTAAAACAATCTCCGAGTGGGGTCTTGTAAATAGAGTTGATTTTAATGTAAGCAAGATCTAATATTGTCTGCTGTCCCACAAAAGAATGGAAGGGAGTTCCCTCAATATGGGCGCTGTTATATTTTGGAGTCAGCTGCTCTTGACGTTCTGGGCATAGCAAAACAATGTGACCTCCGTTGGAATGATCACATATTTGATGTGTCAAAAGAAGCGTCCAAGTGCTTCGGTTTTTTAAAACGGTGTTAGGCATACTTCACTCCTGCTGAATTACGCACTGTCTACACTTCCTATATTCGGCCTAGGATGGAATACAATTCGCACATTTGGACAGGGACCTCAAAATCATCCTTGGAGTTCCTGGACCGAATTTAAGAACGTGCGATAATTTATTAGGGGATGAAAATATTTCATCATCTATTGGTTCTCTTTAACACCGAAGGACCGTTAGAAATGTAAGCCTTTTTTTATAGGTAAAGAGTTTTTCAACAGGGACGCTAAAAAATAGAGCGACAGGGACAGCAAACGACGCCATATTTCTTGCCGCTCTTTCGACATTTCTCTTTAGTAAGGTTTGCCATTTCATGACGGAAAGATATACGAATTCGAATTTCGGTAGTAAATTTTAATAATTTCGAGTCGTTGTTGGCTCGTATATCTTTTCATCATGAAATGGCAAATCTTACTGAAGAGAAATGTCGAAAGAGCGGCAAGAAATATGGCGTCGTTTGCTGTCCCTGTCGCTTTACTTTTGTAGCGTCCCTGTTGAAAAACCCTTGAAAAAAACTTTTGTGGCGCTCTTATTGAAAAACCCTTCATTACAATGGTAAGTGTTCTCGGGAAATTCAAGGCCTGATTCCATCAGGTCGTGTGTTCTCTCGATCTACTCGGGCATCGAACAAACCCACCTCATCGTAGTTCACGCGGCTCTCAACAGAACCACGCATTACAGAGAGAATACGTTCTTCAGTCGCACGATATGTTTGTGGAACAATCTCCCTGCGACTGTTTTTCCCGACATCTTTTTTAGCTAACACTTCATCTCCTATTATTTCGCAAACCCTTCTAAGACAAAATATTAAAGATGCACGTTTTGTAAAAAGTGTCTTCAAAGTTAAAAACATCTTAAAATTTTTTAGCTCAAGTATAAAATATTTGTAAATACAACAATTTTAAAATTCCAAAAACATCCATATTGATAAGCAGCAAGCCATTTATTTTTATAACCGTTACACTTTTTGTTTATAATGTTAGCAATGCTGTTATTTTTGCAATATAAACATTACCATGCTTTTAATTATATTTCATTTCATGTCTTTTAATTAACATTTGTAATATAAAAACAAAAACAACAACGACATAGCACCCCTTTGAGCCCATATATTGTATAAATACATATGAATATTTGTTTGACAACAAAAAAAAAAGCCTAAACCCCCTATTTTATATGTGTTTGTGCTAATAGTACCCACACTCCTATGTCGTAAAAATTCCAAAAATATAAATAATTAAAAAGAAAATGTTTAAAAACAAAAACCTACTTGTACCTCATTTGATATCTTTGTGGATTTTTCTCAGTTGGCACAGTGGTTTTTGTATAAATGCAAAATACTGATTACAATAATTGTATGAATTTATGTGCAACACAATTATACGCACACATACATGATAATGACGCACACTTAGGCGTACTTAAGGAGTCAGTAGAAAATTCAAGAGGGTCTTGAAAGAAAGATAACTTAAAAACAGATGGTTAGATTACATTTTAGTTTTCCTGCACCATTTACTCCAATGTCTTTTAAAAAAGCCCTATTAGGGTAGACCTCATTGATCCTTGTACCAACGGTGATTTTTGTCGGTGATGGTATATGTACCTACAGCGATGACTGTTTGTCGTTATCATCAAAGTCCGCTGGCATCTCTTCATCCGTGTCCGGGCCTGTGGTGACTTTGTGGGCGGGTTTGAGTCCTCATCCGCTCTGTCCATGAGTAAGATTCCGAAGAACGAAAGGGCTTTCAGCATCGTATCAGCATTACCATCGTCGGTCACCATGGATGTATTGAATTCGTGGTTGGCGGCTCTAATTCTGTCATGTTTTGGAGAATGTCTCCTCCAAGCTTTCTCGATCTAACTTTGATAATAGAAAAGTTCACTTTCGTTGCTTCATGATATTTAAATATTTATCTCATGGATATTGCAATGTTTTTTGTAACCATTTCGATATCTTCGCAGAATTCGATACGATATCGATGCGATATCGATGCGATATCGATCCAAAATCGTTTTTATTCTTGTTAAAAATAAACTAGATATGTCGCTTCGAACTTTCCTATCGAACATATCGTATCGTTCACATCAATATCGTCACTATCTGTATGACTAGTCATTCCTATTTTGCAGTTTATGTCTAGAGTTTATTTGTTGGTCTTCATTGTAAGGTCTCAAGAGTTACATAGAAGTACAGTTCCACCCGTACAGAGATTCGCTATATTCGGGTCTAGCTAAGTTCGGAGGTCGCTGGTATCCTATACCATCGCTAGCGACATTGCTAGTTTTTAAACATGGCCGACGTCTGATTACATTCTCAACACGGATACCTTAAAATAGCCCAGGAAATAGAGGATGACGGATGATAAGTGAGGATGGGGTAATGGTGGCCTCAGAATGATGGTTAGAAATAATCAGGTGGAAGACGTTCATTCTCCCTAACCTTGGCTAACTCCATCCTGTGAACAGGACACTGAAGAGGTAATTTCCAGTTGAGGATTTAGAATAATAATTTGATGAACCATTGATGTGCATTAACTGACAGTCGTTCTCCCTTACCTTGGCTAATTCCATCCTATGAACAGGACACTAAAATGGTTATTTTTACTGGAGGGAGTGGAGGGTTTAGGGGTATTTGCTATTTTATATTGAAGGTATTCACTGAAAATTAGTTTTGAAAACAATGTTTTTATATTTTTAGCTATATTATATAATCGCTATAAATAACATAAGAGTCAATAAGAGTTATATATTCATTGGATTTGTTAATAAATGTTTAAATATTGTTACGAAAAGATGTAATTTGTCCACTGTACTGTTTAATAAGTGATAATGAGACGCACGACGATTCAGCGTACTGTAGCAATGTGTTAGAAAGAGATGGAAAATCATTCAGCGAACTGAGGCAGTGTGCGAGAAAGAGATGGAAGATCAGCGCATAAAAACACATGAGTGCGAATCAGATGCAAATAGCATGCAGCATTCACGAAAATTGTAGAATGTTCTCGAAACATATCGAAGCTTGTCGAAACTTGTCGAACTAATGTATGTAGGATATAAGGGCGCCGCATCTGAGGCACAGCTCTTCAGTAATGATTGAAAAGTGATCAAGTTCTCGTGTGAGAACAATGTAAAGTTAAATAACGGACATGCAGCAGTTGTAAAAATTTGTTATTAGTAAAGTTGTTTATTAAAGTGAATTAATAAAGTTAATTATTATAATTTAAACCAAACATAAGAGTGTTTTGTATTTTGTACTCGATCCAGAGATACGAACTTGTAGAACAGCTTTCCGACTGAATTTTCAAAATAATATTCTCTCGATATCTTAAGTTTTTCCACTGGGTTCACAGTGCTTTACCATTATTCTTACATACATGCAATATCCGCCTATCACACACTGTTGTCTGTTTTATTTTTATGCAAATATCTATCTACATATGAGTAGAATTATACAACACCCAAAACATCAGCAAACCCACCCATCATTAATGTAGCAAATACTACCCCATCATCCCCGAGTTTGAATCTCATACCCTTTCATATATAATATGTATAACACTCCACCCTGTAAAGGTGTGCATTATGATAAGCTTTAACCATAATGTACCCGTTTATACAGTATAAAGTACCAAAGTGAAAAAGAACCGAACATCTTAACCATGCCATGTGGCATCAAAATTTTAGGCTTCATAACACCGCAGTACAAAGAATTCCCGCCAGAGCAATAAATTTAATGAAGTTGCTTTTTATTTTTGGGTTTTTAATTTTGGCTCCAATATTTGTACATTACTTAAGCACCCAGTTTGTGTTTGGAAAATGAAAAAGTCCTTTTATGGTAAAAAAAAACTACTACACTCTACTATGCTGTACTATTAAAAATTGACATTCATAAAATGTACGGCAGCACAATTATTTTCGAAAATGAAATGAAAAACTTGTTCTTTTGCGGTTGCCAGTAGATGGTTTTGACCATTGCACTGGTTCCAGTTGACCATTTTATGAATTTAACTTTATTGCTTCGGTTATTAATAATTCAAAGTAAAAGGGTGAATTGGTGATGGTTGTACCAAAGTGGGATTATTGCTTATAATTTTATAAAAACAAATATACAATATGGGAATTCAAGCAATCCGACATATTTCAACTTCTGATCGATTTTTGCTGTTCCAGAATTCGATTCGTTCAAGGAAACGAATTTCAATCAATTTGGTGAATCGAATTCAATTCGAGTTATCAGATATTTGCATTTCGATCAAAAGTGACTTTCAAAACATCTGAGCCTCATCCAAACTAAAGATTTAGTTTCTTTTTGACATTCTTACCGAGCTTACCCTACAACATTCGTCTGAATCCTTTTAGTTATTTTGGTTGCTTTCTCAAAATTATGATATATAAAATTATTTCAACAGTGCAGCTCTAATAACTACAACAACCCAAAGAAAAACCATTCAAATGTGACATTTCGAAAATTATTTGCAATGTTTCAATTGCTATTTTTTGACAAATACAAAACTGACTGGACTGGTGAGACTTGCTCTCTTGAGTATCCAAACCTTCAACATTCCAACAGCATTGAACCATCAGAAGCGGAAACGCCGGAAAACTTTGCGACGAGCCAACGACAAAATGGCAACAAAAATTGCTCTAAAGCGGAACCCAAAAATTGTACAGTTCGCCGTCCCAAACGATTTCGAGTGTTTCCCTCCATATATAACACACTCACTCACGTAACTACTACATGATTATTGTGCTTGGTAAAAATTCTGAAAATGAAGTCATTGGCGCCCAGCGGTCAACGAGTGTTGAGCACAAAGTGGACCTGCAAGTGGTACTGTTCAAAAACTTAAAATTAAAGGGAGGCTGGGTAGTTGGTGACACAAAACGTGGCAACATTTCCCATTTGAGAATAGAACCCTTAATTAAATATATTCAATATACGAATGAAACGTGCACAAAAATCGTCATGGCACTAAATATTTCAAGAAGTTGTGGTAGTAGGGAAAGAGGATAGGGTTATAGGTTGAATTTGTAAATGAGTTGATGGGTAGATGGTTAGCAGTTCAATGATAGTGCTGATGAAAGCATGTCGTTGGGTGGTGTTGGTCATTTATGGGCAGCATTTTTGATAAGAGGCCAAAAGTAGTAGTAGCAGCAGCTACGACGATGACTGCAAAATGATATTATTTAATGAGGTACCGTGGTCGTTGGTCTCTGAGTCTCCACTGTGGCTGCAAAAAGGGGTTGTGCACTACTAGTACTCGTAGTAGTTAGTGCTCGGACAAAGGCTAAATTGAGTTGACCTCAGTGCAGACATCGGAACAAATGTATTACGGGGTAGTAGCGAAATAATTAAAAATTCAAAAGCAACACGAAGAAGGCATAAAACGGCTGCATAGTTTGATCAAAAATTTAATGAAAATTTTAAACAATGCAGCATGAAATTTTGATAGTATGGAAAGTAGTTGTATACCCCAATGGTGGTAGTTATAAGTATGCCTTAGAGATCTGACATGCAAAAGAGAAGCACGTTCAGAGAATTTAATTTGAATATGTTTGATAAGTTGTATTGACAATTTGAAATTTAATATTTTATATTTTAAAAACATTTTATGTAATCAATTCAATTTTTTTAAAATAAATATAAATATTCACTAAAAATTTATATTTTCAATGACAATGAATAT
Organism: Dryomyza anilis; assembly: GCA_951804985.1. NCBI lineage: Eukaryota > Metazoa > Arthropoda > Insecta > Diptera > Dryomyzidae > Dryomyza > Dryomyza anilis. Next base: position 3,369,835 of record OX638130.1, on the reverse strand, counting down.
TTCACTTAAAATTAAACTAACAATTAAAATTGTCACTAAAAATAATTTTTTTTTGACGAAACATTCAATTTTTCACTAAAATTCAATTTGTCACTAAAAATTCAATTTTTCACTAAAAATTCAATTTTTCACTAAAAATTAAATTTTTCACTAAAAATTCAATTTACACTAAAAATTCAATTTTTCACTTAAAATTTCATTTATCACTAAATCTCAATTTTTCAATAAAAAGTAAATTTTTCACTAAAAATTCAAATTTTCACTAAAAATTCAAATTTTCACTAAAAATTCAATTTTTCACTAAAAATTCAATTTTTCACTAAAAATTCAATTTTTCACTAAAAATTCAATTTTTCACTAAAAATTCAAATTGTCACTAAAAATAAATTTTTTACTATATATAAAACTTTCACTAAAAGTTCAATTTTTCACTAAAAATTAAATTTTTCACAAAAAAAATTAATTTTTCACAAAAAATTTAATTTTTCACTAAAAATTCAATTTTTCACTAAAAAGTAAATATTTCACTAAAAATTCCAATTTTCACTAAAAAGAAAATTTTTCACTAAAAAATAAAATTTTCACTAAAAAGTAAATTTTTCACTAAAAATTCAATTTTCACTAAAAATTTAATTTTTCAAAAAAAATTCAATTTTTCACTATAAATTCAATTTTTCACTAAAAATTAAATTTTTCACTAAAAATTCAATTTTTCACTAAAAATTCAATTTTTCACTAAAAATTCAATTTTTCACTAAAAATTCAATTTTTCACTAAAAATTAATTTTTTCACTATGAATTCAATTTTTCACTATAAATTCAATCTTTTACTAAAAATTCAACTTTTCACTAAAAATTCAATTTTCACTAAAAATTCAAGTTTTCACTAAAAATTCAATTTTTCACTAAAAATTCAATTTTTCACTAAAAATTCAATTTTTCATTCAAAATTCAATTTTTCACAAAAAAAACAATTTTTCACTTAAAATTCATTTTACACTAAAAATTCAATTTTTCACTAAAAATTTTATTTTATCACTAAAATTCAATTTTTCAATAAAAAGTAAAATAAAATCAATTTTTCACTGAAAATTCAATTTTTCATTAAAAATTCCATTTTTTACTAAAATTTAAAATTTTCACTATAAATTAAATTTTTGACTAAAAAATCAATTTTTCACTAAAAATTCAATTTTTTACTTCAAATTAAATTTTTCACTAAAAATGCAATTTTCACTAAAAATTTAATTTTTCACTAAAAATTCAATTTTCACTAAAAATTCAATTTTTCACTAAAAATTCAATTTTTCACTAAAAATTCAATTTTTCACTAAAAATTCAATTTTCACTAAAAATTCAATTTTTCACTAAAAATTCAATTTTTCACTAAAAATTCAATTTTTCACTAAAAATTCAATTTTTCACTAAAAATTCAATTTTTCACTAAAAATTCAATTTTTCACTAAAAATTCAATTTTTCACTAAAAATTAAATTTTTCACTGAAATTCAATTTTCCACTTAATATTCAATTTTTCACTAAAATTTTCAATTATTTCCATTTTTAACTTCTTGATTTTTCCCAAACACTTATGTCATTATTTTCGTAAATGAGTTTTACACCAAAAATATGCGCACCCAAAATAATCGACCGCGAAAGCCGCTAATGTCCTGCAATTGATATCAACTTTTCGCGTGTTGTCGACAACATGCGTCCACACACACCAAATATGCTGCCAACAACACAAACCCACAATTTTGGGGAACCAACCAACTCTTCATAAATACGAGATACACATAGGCAGAACAGGAAGAGACTGCGTAACATCATCATGTGCATATTTTGGCACTTAGAGGAAGAGGGGTCTGGCGTATTCTGGCGAAGGTCAGACGGCAGGCGACGACGCCCCACCCACTGAGTGTGACCCACTCAAACAGGGAAACCGAGTGGAGCCGGCACCCAACAAAAGGCGGTGATGTTGCCGCGACACAACCAACACAATGATTATCCGTTGCTGAACATGACAGGTGGTCGTTCGGACAACTGCAACAACAAAAACAATAGTGACAACAACAACTCCATGCCGCACAGACACAGAGAGACGAATACTCGGCCTGCCACATGTTGTTGCTGCTGATGGCAGCAGCAACAGCACTGACTACGTTGCTACTGATGTTGTTGATGACGAGGACGATGATGATGACGATGTGGACGAAAATCTGAAGTTGAACGCATGTTGTTGGTTTTTGTTGTTGTTGCTGATTTGTTTGCCTAGCGCGCGGCAGTCTGTTTTTCGCGACTTTTGACGCGGCACAAAATGCGGCCGCGGCCGCGTACATTGAGGCAAATGTTGCTGCTGCTGCGAATGAGGCTGTTGCTACTGTTGTTGTTGTTGCTACTGCTGTTGATGATGTTGCTGCTGATGAGGTTGAGGATGACGACGACGATGAGTACAATGACGCTGAGCACAAGGACATTGTCTGCGCCGTCCTGACAAATGCTGACAAAACGCAATACGCTATGTGCTACCCAAAATTCGCACTTTATGCCTGGACGCCAGTCGGAGAGTAGTCGGATAAAAGCAGTCAACGATAAAGTATTAAGTATGAGAAAAGGTAGTACGGAAAAGTTCATATATTGGATGGACGAGTAGTAGATACATGTAGATTGTTAAAGTGGACGTCGAGTGATTAAGTTTTAATTGCGTTGCTAATGTTGACGGGCAACATAATTTAGTCCAGGCGCGAGAATCTCTCCTGCTACTTTTTAATCTGAGTTGGGGCGAGTTGCGTAGCCTGAAATTATGCAAAACATTTTTTATTTTCTGATACAGAGTCAAGGTCGTTGGTCGTATGTGCAGAAAAATGGCAGTTATGGAAAGTGTGTGTTGTAAACAAAAAAAACATGAATAATAAAAATGTATGCGAAAAAATAAAAAAATATAAAACTCACAAAATTATTTAAAGAGATATTTGTGAAATTAAAAATTTAAGAAAGAGTTAAAAATAACATGAAATTTTAAACATGAAATGGTCTGTGCCAAGTTCTAGAAACTTTTGAAACTACTCGAAATTTAGTAAAAAATTTAATTTTTAGAGAAAAATTTAATTTTTATTGAAAATTTTAATTTTGAGTATTAATTTTAATTTTGAGTAAAAATAGAATTTTTACTGAAAATGTTAATTTTTAGTGAAAAATTGAAGTTTTCGTAAAAAATTGATATTTTTGTAAAAATTGATTTTTGTTGTTGTAAAAAATTTTTTTTTTTAGTAACAATTTTAGAGAAAAATTAAATGTTAGTGAAAATTGAAATTGTTAGTGAAAAAATGAACATAAGAATTTTTAGTAAAATTGAATTTTTAGACAAAAAAATAATTTTTAGTGAAAAAATTAATTTTTACTGAAAAAATTAATTTTTAGTGAAAAACTGAATTTTAGTGAAAAACTTAATTTTTAGTAAAAAAATTGAATTTTTAGTGAAAAATTGAAATTTTAGTAAAAGATTGAATTTTGATTGAATTTATGTGAAAATAGAATTTAGTGAAAAATTGAATTTTTAGTGAAAAATTGAATTTTTAGTGAAAAATTGAATTTTTAGTGAAAAATTGAATTTTTAGTGAAAAATTGAATTTTTAGTGAAAAATTGAATTTTTAGTGAAAAATTGAATTTTTAGTGAAAAATTGAATTTTTAGTGAAAAATTGAATTTTTAGTGAAAAATTGAATTTTTAGTGAAAAATTGAATTTTTAGTGAAAAATTGAATTTTTAGTGAAAAATTGAATTTTTAGTGAAAAATTGAATTTTTAGTGAAAAATTGAATTTTTAGTGAAAAATTGAATTTTTAGTGAAAAATTGAATTTTTAGTGAAAAATTGAATTTTTAGTGAAAAATTGAATTTTTAGTGAAAAATTGAATTTTTAGTGAAAAATTGAATTTTTAGTGAAAAATTGAATTTTTAGTGAAAAATTGAATTTTTAGTGAAAAATTGAATTTTTAGTGAAAAATTGAATTTTTAGTGAAAAATTGAATTTTTAGTGAAAAATTGAATTTTTAGTGAAAAATTGAATTTTTAGTGAAAAATTGAATTTTTAGTGAAAAATTGAATTTTTAGTGAAAAAATGAATTTTTAGTGAAAAATTGAATTTTTAGTGAAAAATTGAATTTTTAGTGAAAAATTGAATTTTTAGTGAAAAATTGAATTTTTAGTGAAAAATTGAATTTTTAGTGAAAATTTGAATTTTTAGTGAAAAATTGAATTTTTAGTGAAAATTTGAATTTTTAGTGAAAATTTGAATTTTTAGTGAAAATTTGAATTTTTAGTGAAAAATTGAATTTTTAGTGAAAAATTGAATTTTTAGTGAAAAATTGAATTTTTAGTGAAAAATTGAATTTTTAGTGAAAAATTGAATTTTTAGTGAAAAATTGAATTTTTAGTGAAAAATTGAATTTTTAGTGAAAAATTGAATTTTTAGTGAAAAATTGAATTTTTAGTGAAAAATTGAATTTTTAGTGAAAAATTGAATTTTTAGTGAAAAATTGAATTTTTAGTGAAAAATTGAATTTTAAGTGAAAAATTGAATTTTTAGTGAAAAATTGAATTTTTAGTGAAAAATTGAATTTTTAGTGAAAAATTGAATTTTTAGTGAAAATTTGAATTTTTAGTGAAAATTTGAATTTTTAGTGAAAAATTGAATTTTTAGTGAAAAATTGAATTTTTAGTGAAAAATTGAATTTTTAGTGAAAAATTGAATTTTTAGTGAAAAATTGAATTTTTAGTGAAAAATTGAATTTTTAGTGAAAAATTGAATTTTTAGTGAAAAATTGAATTTTTAATGAAAAATTGTATTTTAAGTGAAAAATTGAATTTTTAGTGAAAAATTGAATTTTTAGTGAAAAATTGAATTTTTAGTGAACATTTTTGATGTTTGTGACAAGATTACTTTTTAGTTGAATTTCTTAGTAAAAATTTTAATATATAGTGAAAAATTGAATTTAGTGAAAATTGGAAATTTTTGTAAAAATTGCATTTTTTTTTAAATTGAATTTTAAAATTGAATATTTTTAGTGCGAAATTTAATTTTTAGTGAACAATTTTATTTATATTGAAAAATTTAATTTTTAGTGAAAAATTTAATTTTTAGTGAAAATTTTAATTTTTAGTAAAAAATTTTAATTTAAAGTGCAAAATTGTAATTTCTGTGAAAATTTTAATATTTAGTTGAAAATTGATTTTTTGTTCAATGTTTTTAAATTTAGAAATTAATTTTCTATTTTGATTCCAATCTCGAATATTTTAAAAATTTTTATTTTATTTTTTTAAAATTTTTATTATAATACTGTTATTTACCATATTAACTCATATTCTCCTCATAGAAAAGCTCAACAACATTCACTCACCAGCCCTTAAAACGAAACTCAACAAATTTTCGAAATTCCATTTTTTGAAGGAGTAGCTAAACTTTCCAACGACTCCAGTTACTCAGTCGCATGTGGTGAAAGTGGTAAGTTGAAAATGAAAACTCACTCAACTCGTGTTGGGGAAATGTCGAAATTGAGAGAAAACCCAATGATAAAAGAGTGAACGCGAAGAGAACTTTCGAAGTACAGTGGCAACGATAGTTATGGCTTTTGGAGAAAATAATGAAGATATGAAGGTATTATTTGTTGATATCAACAAATAATATATTTAATAAAATAATGATGGATTGAAAATAAAGTTTATTATAAGATAATTTTAAAATACATATTTTTATATGAGAAAATTAATGAAAAGAAAATATACAATATCCATAAAAACGAAAAAGTTGTAAAATTATGAGTTAAATAAATATAAAATAAATAAATAAATCAATTCAAGTATACTCTTATGAAAAAAAAAAATGAATTTTATTGGCACAATATAATTCTTGAAGATAAGATAAACGAAAGTAATTTCAAATATACACAACAATTATATTTGGACTGTTCTCAGAGAGTTGATTAAAAGTTATACAACAAATTCCAAAAGAGATTTTTGAAGAATTTTAATACAAAAATGAGGTTTAAAATCAAAATAACATTTGTACATTACTCATTATCAGCTTAACCAATAAACGAAATAATGTCGACTTTAAAGAAAGCATCAGCTTTTTGTCAAATAAATATCAGAGAAAATTGTCGGAAAAGCTGATACTATCTTTTGAGTCGACTTTATTTCGTTTTTGGTTTGGCTGATTGTATCGAAAATTCAATTTCGGAAAAATATGTAGAAAAATATTAAATGAAATATAAAATCATATAAAAAATATGTTCCAAAATACACGTTTCTATTTAATTAAAAGCTGTATTGCATTCAGCATATTCACAACAACTTGAACAAATAGTTTTTGCATTGCCACCACAAATATTACGAAAATCAAAGATCTGCAGTTGATAGATTAACACCTTCTCCAGAGCAACACTTTCCATGTTTTGCTCTATACGAAAACGTAGAAGCCATAAACTGAATTGCTTATATCCGGGCAAACAAAAGAAGGACCTTCTGCATCAACATCAACTCATCGACTTCAACGCCAGTTTCAACGTTTTGAGATTTGCCAAAAAGGTGCCATTAATTGAAGCGCACTTGTTATTTCAATACCGCCAGCCAGCCAGCCATCCAAAGAGTTTAAAATCAGCCAGCCAGCCAGGATATGTGCCCAACCACAGATATATTTTCGAATATATGCTTAGATTTATTATTTTGTTTGTGTTGTATTTATTATTTGTTGAGAAGATGCCAAAATGTGTACGATTGAATAAATGAATTAATGCGTGTTAGAGTGCGTGCATAGTTTGTGCTGCTCCTGCCAAAAAGGATGTTTTTGAAAATGTTTGAATTTGTATAAGCGCGCGGCATAAAACCCTTTTATTCCGCCCCACCCCACACCACACCACAGTATCCTGTATATTGTTTGATTTTATTTCATTTATTGTTTTATGCATTGTTGGTGCTTGTATCCTTGTTGTTCCTGTTTCTGTATTTGTATTTCTGGCATGTTTTGATTTTAAGGAAATTCTGCAAATTTCTCGACTAATATTTATTTGTTTGATTCAATGCTGCGGCATGAGTGAATGCGAGTTATTATTATTTTAATTATCTTCGAGCGACATTTGCATGTATTGAAATTTCTCGAGGCTTTTGCTGAATTAATTGTCTGGCATGGAGTTTATTTTCAATTAGAAATTTAAGCATGCCAACATTATCGATTGATGTGAAAGGATTAGAATAATGTGTTGTTGAAAATATTAAATGCTTTAATGAAAATATATAGATAGATTTTGATCATTATATAAATTAATATTTACCATTTATAATTTTCAAATAGCAACGAAACACCTTCTTCGAATCAAGAAGAATATTTCATATTTTCATGGAGTTGTTAAAGAAGTTACAGAAGTAACAGTTTTTAATTTTTGAATAGCCACGGTAAAACTTCTTCGAATCAAGAATTATATTTGCGGTTATTTTTTTGATAGCCACGTACTTCATTTCTGCAACTCAAAAAGTACATTCGGCTTTGCTTTCTGGAAAATATGATTCAAATACATGAACATTTTTTCATTATTCATTTCACATTTATCCTTTTTTGATATCCAGGAAACAACATTTTCTTGAAAGCAAGAAATATTTTAGCGGTTAGTGTTGTAATAACCTGCAATTCAAGAAGAATATTCGGGATTCCTTTTTGGATAATTTAGCACCATAGCATCAGATCAGAATCCCAACTACATTAATAGTGAATAACTTTTTGATATCCACGAAGCAACTACGTCTACAAATCAAGAATTATATTAGTGACCATTTAATTTGGGGGCCACAAATTTAGTTTCTGTAATTCAAGAAGAATATTCGGATTGCCCTTTGTCCGTGCATCACTGATACACAGACAAACATTCAATTTTATTGTAAACTGTACATCAAAAATCAGATCACCACTTTATCAAAAAAAAAAAAAATAATCACGTAGCAAAAGCTTCTACAAATCAAGATTATTTGATTGGCGAATTTAATTTCTGCAAATCAAAAAGAGATTATTTTTTGCAAATCATCGTAGTATCAAGATCTGATAGACAGATAAACCGGCTGAAATATGGCATCGCAAAATCAAAACACTAAATAAGTACTAAGTACAAGCTAAATTAATGGATATTTGATCCAAAAAAACAACGTACATATCGTCGGCGATACTGCAAAACCGCCTATCTACATTTTCGAATACCTCCTACAAAATGAATTTTACAGAAGAAACAAACCTATTTTGAGTCTCAATTTTGGACTTACTTCATACAAAATTAAGTATGACATAACATATAAGGCATTTATCTAATTTATCCGATCAATATATTGTTACGAAAAGATGTAATTTGCCCCACTGTGCAAGCATTCAACAATAATAAATGAGACGCAAGACAATTCAGCGCACTAAGCAATGTGTTAGAAAAAGACGGAAGATCATTCAGTGCACTGAGGCAGTGTGCGAGAAAGAGATGGAAGATCAGCGCATTAAAATACATGAGTGCGAATGAGATTCCAATAGCATATGTCATTCACGAAACGAGTAGAAGGTTCTCGAAACAAGTCGAAGCTTGTCGAAACGTGTCGAACTGATGCATGCAGTATATAAGGGAGCCGCATCTGAGGTACTTCACTTCAGTTGTGATTTAATAGTGAACTAGTGCGTCTCGTGAGTGAACATTGTAAATATAAATTGTAGTAATTCAGCAGTTGATATAAGTGATTATTCTTTAAGTTGTTATTTAAATTAATAAAGTTAATTAATACTAGTTGAAATAATACTAGTTAAAACCAAATATAAGTGCGTTTTTATTTTGTACACAATCCAGCGATACGAACTCGTAGAACAGTTTTCCGTAGACTGAATTTTCGTAACAATATCATGAAAAACCCGATTAAAACTCAAAATTGGACGTAATTTTCACATGTAGTTATGCGGTTTTGCAGTTTCGTCGACGATATGTTCTTTTGTTTTGTTAACAGTCGTTTATAATATAATTTCTTCGAATCTAGAACAATATATCGTACTATTTTTATTTATAATTACGAAAAAACTTTTTTGAAAAGCAACAAAAATACGTGTACTGTTAAAATAATTGTTATTAATGGTTCAAAATTATGAGTGCAACCCATTCACTCTTTTACAGTTTCTAAAAATATAGCAATATCGATGTGATAAATGTTTAATAACGTATCTTGTCCTTAAATTTGAATGTACGAGAAATTTTGAAAATTAGAAGCGATTTAGTTCGAACTTTGATATTGAATTTAGTTCAAGGAAGATACGAGGTGTCGAAGGCCTCCGAGACATGGCAGACTGGGATAGTACATAAATCGTTTCGATATCACGAAGCACCTATCTATCTGCATCATTATTTAAAAATATTTTGCCAAACATTTTTCCTGCAAATAACAAATGGCAAATTAAGTTTTGGCAAAATATTTTTAAATAATGATGCCAATCGGTAATAATAATAGTGTGGCACTACAGTCTTATAAGAACTTAGGCCGAGCTCTCTCACCATTTTGAGCTGTGCGTGTTATATTTGTACTCAAAGTGGTGGGACCTACAGTTTATTGCCGACTCCGAACGGCGAGTGAGAGCGTTTTCATAGGCAATGTTTTACTCTCGTAGGTTTGCCATTTACTGCCGAGACGTAGCGCGGTATAGAAAAATGTTGTTAGCCCCAGTCCAGGCTTGAACCGGGGACCTTTCGGCTCGCAGTCCAACGCACTAACCACTGAGCTACCGCGGCCAATCGATAGGTGCTTTAATAACAAACAATAAATGCCTTTACATCACTATTTTATCTCGTACCAATAAATAATTATGGCAAAAAAGGAAAGATTCGCCCTTTTGGCATGACAAGATTTTCAATTTTTCAAATTCGCCCTTTTGGTTTTGACTTTTGTGGGTAGAAATATCCAACAAAACGACGCGCGATTTTAGCACAGTATACTTGAGGATAAACTACATTCAAAAATGTAAAAAAAAACACAAATGTCAAAAATTGCACATTCGTCCCTTTGGCATAATAGTGACGATATGTCATCTGCAATGACAATAAAAAAACAGAAAGAATCAAACAGAAATGTATTTACAGTTTTACAATTTTTTGAGAAACTTTCTTAACAATTGCATACAGAAATTAGTTTCGATATAATAACGAGAATTGTTCAATACACTGGAGGCTCCAAGTTGTGGTATACTGGGAAGTTTCGAAGCATCGAAGGTCTAGGTATTTGTTCAGGGGTTCCATAAATCCCTGAAATAAACTACATTTCCTAATTTTTTTTTTTTTTTGGTTTTAATTTAGATGTCCTATATTTAATTGTAAGCTTTTAATTATGTTCATAGTATACAAAAATTTCAAGCAATCACAAAATACGACTTCTTGTGCTATCAAAAACCTTCTAAATTTCCATATTCTATAATTTAATCAAGAATATTGCAATTTTTCTCTAGAACTTTGTTAAGTAATCATCGTTAAATAAACATTCTGCTATTATTCAATATTTTGTTCATACAGTTCTTCTCCCATGTTGCACCTTCATTGTATGCAAATTAATTTGCATGTCAGTAGCGTGTGCCATAAATTTTGTCCAACTTGTTTAATGTGCCCACAGAGAAAACACACAGCAGACGCATTGAATATCTAAAAATTCCGATAGCTATGTTTATGAGTTCACTCATAATATACGCGAATATACAAATTAGTTGACCGAATGCGGGAATCTTATTGCCCGATAACTGAGCTACGTACGCACTGCCAAAGACGGCATGGACGGGCACAGGTTAAAAAAGACAAATATGCGAAGCAGTCTATTGTATAGCCAAAAATGGGTCACTGGTTGTTTGTTGATAAAGGAATCACAAAAAATTAAAATAGAAATAAAAAAATGCCAGAATAATTTGCTGTTAAGTTCATAAAATAAGCGCAGAGTTTATTAAGCCTCGCGGAAATGCAGAAGTTAATCGTAATGATTTTCATAATACTATGGCATCAGTAGCATGTTGGTCAGAATGTTTAGAAAAATGTGCGCAAAATATCAGCAATAGAAGATCTTAGATCGCAATACAGATATAAGAACTATTAATTCTGTTATGGGTCGTTGCTTAGTTGTAGTTAAAAAAAATTCAAAGTATTATAAGGAAATTACAAATGTTTGCAGAAATTTAAGGAAATTCTTGAATTATAGATAAGTTTTGCTTAAATAGATAAAAGATGTCAATGTATGTTAGGAATGATGTTAGGAATATATGCGGCATAAACGAATTAAATTTATTGGGATAGTATAGAAATTGAATTTGGTAGTATTTAAAAATAGAAATATTTTGACAAATCAATTTACTTTGGGTTGGGCTTGAAATCCTCAAACACAAAATCCCCAAACACAAAAGTCCCAAATCAAAATCTCCAAACACAAAATCCCCAAAACACAAAAGCCCCAAACACTAAGCCTCAAATACAAAAATCTTCAAACACAATTAGGAAATTATAATACAATTAGTTAAATAATAGAGATTGGAAAGAATGGTTTAAAACTATTAGAGTCTTAAAGTTCATTGTAGTTGAACATTATTCAGGTCAAATATTTCCACTTTTTAATTAATAATTAATATCATTTGATATGCATTACTGCATATTGAAATATTGTGACTAATATATTTTCAATATATAATGTTTTCGCTTTAATCCATTTTTTTGTACTGTTCTGCATTCGAATTTTACTCAACTCATTTCTCGCCAGATTCTATTTTATCTATTGTAGTTTTAAGAACCATCATATATTTTCCCAGTTCTTTTATAATTTGGTATAAGTCTAAGTTTTCTTTTGCAAACGCTAAGATACATGCCTTATTTTATCAATATAAACCGCATTATTGACAATTTACACAGTAAACATTGATAACGCAGAAAAATAAAGAAATAAATTAAACATAAGTTGCACCTAACCCTTCAATTAAAGGTCCGAACAGTGTCTGGCTTTGCTTTGTTCAAGTATAAGTGAGTGGACTTTTTCACTTTGATCAATAAAGAAAATTTAACTAACATACCCAAATTGTAGAAAAAATTTCAGATTCTGGGGATTTTTATGTATTTCACAATTTAATATTTGGGGCTTTTGTGTGTGATGCTTTTGTGTTTGGGGCTTTTGTGTTTGGGGCTTATGTGTTTGGGGATTTTGTGTTTGGGGCTTATTCCAAACCTTGGGGCTTTTGTGTTTGGGGATTTTGTGTTTGGGGATATCAAGCCGCTCCCATTCGCATTGCTGTCGAATTTTGATAATTGTAGTTAAAACTGATTCATTGTTTCTTGAGGCCTCATCTTATTATTAACAGATAACATAATTGCAAAGACAATATGATGCGATTATTATACATGATAGCTAAAAATCTTATCGAAGAAATTATAATTGTATCTTTAAAAGAAATGTGCGGAAGAAGTGAATCCAATAAGTTAGTGTAGAATAGAACTAAAAAATTGTAAAATAAGTATTTCCTTATAGAGCATATTCAGACTGTTGGTAATCCTTCTTCATATTCTTTCTTCTCCTGCTCATCTGAGCCTTAGATTACTTTACTTCTGTATTCAGCAGAGACCTGAAATAACTATAAACCTTTATTTCCATTTGGTTTTTTTCTGAGAGATATTCTTTTTCAAAAAATATAAAGATCTTTGGTTGAGAGATATTTTTTATTTAAAAAAAAATAAAGGTCTTTGGTCTTTTATTTAAAAAAAAAAGCTCTTTGGTTGAGAGATAACTTTTATTAAAAAAAAGATCTTTGGTTGAGAGATATTTTTTATTTCAAAAATAAAGGTCTTTGGTTCAGAGTTATAAAAAAAGCTTTATTTTAAAGGTCTTTGGTTAATGGTTGTTAGTATACCAAAAATTCAATTGGTCTCATTTAAAGGGAATTCATAGAAAATGACAGCAGAACAGAAAACCAGTTGGGAAGGTTAGATCACATGGGAAATTTTAAAGTAGGTGTAATTATGATAGATAGGATTATCAAAATTATAGTCGGTCTAAGCCGACTATAAATACCCTACACATATGTGTGGTTACCATTCAAAGTGCTATATAGGTCACCAGGGTATACGAATACTGATAATAACTACAAACATTCAATCGCTGAAGAATTTCCATTCATTTGATATCCATATTTTCAAATGGGTAGGTGTACCGAATTTCGATTTTATTTTTGTGAACCACAAGTCTTTTCGCCGGAAAACTTTATTATCATGTATTTGAGCATGATGTCAATATATATTTGACCAAAAAAGTTTACCTAAGCACGTATACATTGATCTTTATATGTACATTTTATACACATACAGCGTAGGTATATTAGTAATCTAATTTATATGTTTCATTTATCTAGCTCTTCAATTTTAAAAGTAGTAGGGATTTCAACAGACAGACAGACAGACGGACAGACAGACGGACAGACAGGCGGACATCGCTAAATCGACTCAGGAGCTCATGCTGATCAAGAATATATATACTTTTCCATACCGGAGATGCTTCCTTCTGGGTGTTACAAACGGCGTACCAAACTGAATATACTCTTTCACTCTTAGTGTAGGGTATAAATATGGATTTTTATCGTCCATGCAATATTATTGTAGAGAAGAGATGGGCAGAATTAAATTTCACAACTAAAAACTAACAATTAAACCTGTTCCAGTGAACTTACAGAAACACCCAAGTACGTCCAATAGGGAGAATCGCCTTTAAAATTTTATAATATTTTTGTTTTTGGAAAAAGATGATTTCATCCATTGCGTTGTTTTTGTTCAAACCAGGGGTAGAAACCGGAACTATAAAAAGAACGTTTGGCAATCGTTCCGATATTGTTCCGTTCCGGAACGAACGAAAAGCAAAAGTTCCGGATGCGTATCTAGGCCCACAGGAAGAGATTCACCCAACAAAGTTCCAATGACGCGCCAGGATCCGTATCTAGGCCCACAGGAAGCGATTCACCCGAAAAAGTTCCAATGACGCACCTGGATGCGTATCTAGGCCCACAGGAAGCGATTCACCCAAAAAAGTTCCAATGACGCACCAGGATCCGTATCTAGGCCCACAGGAAGCGATTCACCCTAAAAAGTTCCAATGACGCACCAGGATGCGTATCTAGGCCCACAGGCACAGATTCACCCAAAAAGGTTCCAATGACGCACCAGGATCCGTATCTAGGCCCACAGGAAGCGATTCACCCGAAAAAGTTCCACTGACGCACCTGGATGCGTATCTAGGCCCACAGGAAGCGATTCACCCAAAAAAAGTTCCAACGACACACCTAGATGTGAATCCATACACATTGGAACTTTTAAACGGAACGAATCAATCGTTCTTCATCGGAACGTTCTTTGTCGGAACGATTCAAACGTTTTTTGTATGCAAAAGTTCCGAGCGGAACTTTTGAGCCGGAACTTTTGAGCAAAAGTTCCGATTGAAACGTTTGCGCTCGGAACTTTTGCTTTTCGTTCGTTCCGTTCCCAACCCCTGGTTCAAACATTTTATTTTAACAAAATTGTTTTTTTTTCGAAATTTATTTTTTCTTGAATACATTTTTTAATTAAAGATTTTTGAAAATTTCTTGAAAATTGCTGTTTTTGTCGACCAAACATTTTTTAATATATATATAATATTTATATATTATATATATATTTTTTTTTTCGATAAAAAAATGTTTTATTTTTGCATTTAGGGTTTTATTTCGATAACTACCTAAATTTTTAATCAAAATTTTCCATCAGTATGTTATTGGGAGTCGTCTGAAAAGATAATTCTGCATCAACGCTTCTCAGCTTCTCAAAAATGACTAATGAGAGAAATATTTTGTAAACCTTTATATCTCTCGCTGTTCAATCGCAATCGAAATTTTCTAAAATAAAGGTTTCTCTCGCACCAAAACCTTATTTTTTGTTTTCTTTAATTTTTGATTTCTCACTGATTTTTATAATAAATGTTATATAATGAGAGTTATTCAGGAACCTGTGGAAAGGTTAACCTTTATCTCTGGACTCTGGTATTCAGAGATCCGGATTCAGTTAGTAATAGAATTTTTAGTTGAAATAGAACGACGATCTCTCTTTGATCTACACTGGATCTCAACTACATGACAGAAAGGTGCTGAGAGAGGAAACAACACTGTCAAGCATCCGACATTACAATCGAGAATTAGTACTAGGTAGAACCCAACCGATACTTTCCGCTATTTGACATTTGAGAGATTGAAGATCAGGGGCCAAAGAATTCTATGTGATGGGAGGATTAAATCTAATTGAAACCTTCCGTCAATTCAGACGTTACCATCTGGAGCAAATAAAGCTATGGGGGGGTTTCAATAAAATCTACCATACTACAAAAATACTATGGTAGTATGCATCGTTACTAATAATAATATGAATTATGTCGGACATGTTCAATTAGTATATACTCTTTTAATATAATGACCGAATTCGGAACATCAATCACAATTCCAAAAAATGTCTCAGAATGAATTATTGTAAAATCGGATCTTTTAAATATATCGGTTGCAGCTTATTAGTTTCTTATTGAACGGCAGTACTGGCGAATTCGGTATCAAAATCACAACTTAAATATATATAAAATAAAACTGGCTCAATAAGATTTCGACGCGAATGCAAAATGATCAAATTTAAAATTTTCAAGATAATTTATTTAAATTCAGGAAATTAAGTTTCTAAAGTTAAGAATGTATAATTCTTGATTAATGAATTTTCAAGAGAAATTATACTCGTTTTATAGAAGTTATTTCTTGAATTCATAATATAAAAACGATAATTTATTGATAGCCATTAAAATAACCATTTCTTGTCAAGAAGAATATTTGCGAATTGGTTTTTTATTATTTCATATGAATAATAACGATCATTTTTGTTGTTGTTAAAGCCTGACATAAAAAAACAGAGTTTCAGTTAAGCTGCATATTACTCGGTATACCTCTTGATTACTTCTGGATTTGTGATTCTTTTTTATTCCATGCACTGAACATAATTTTACTTAAAGTCTTGTCTAAATATTTGAAAGTACCATTCGCCACATTTCCCGCCACAACAGCAAATAACTGCTAATTGGGTATTTAACCAAAACAATAACCAAGTGACAGGAGTGCAAGCAGTGTTGCCACTTGGTTTATCTTATTAGCGCCATGCAAAAGTAAAGGACTTTGTGTCATTCGTTGTATGGTACCTTATTTTAAGATGTCACAGAAAATACTTATTTTTGTTGGTTTTTTGTGTTGCAAGCCGTTGAAAACCACGCCAAAGCCACACATGTGACTCGGCGCACTTTGCATATTTTCTAAGGTTTTTTTTTTCATTTTTTCAACTCACAAAACTGTGCATAATTTTAGGCAAAAAGCGTGCACGTTGCAACAAAGTATTTAAGAAAATGTTTTTTTTCGAAGCTAAAATGGTAAAGCGAAAAATGTGTAAGAATTTGTAAAAAGAATATTTGTTAAATCCTTTTAAACGTAAAAATACATAAAAAAAAACGTTATAATGAAATACAAAGACAGCGTGGCAAAAGAATACTTTTGAAAAAAAGCGGTTTTTAGCGGAAAAAATGCGTGGATTTTGGTAGGTGGAGAATAGAATGTGTGAGTTCTTTTTTTAAGAAGCAGTAATTTTACTAGCATAGCTAAGTCATACCTCGTTGGAAAATATAAAAGAACTTGAGGGGTGAAGTTTTTTATCTTTATAGCTTGCAGTATACATATGTGGGCGTTTTCGAGGGAATACCACTAGATGCTTAAGGGGTAGTGCAGTTTTAGAATTTTTTAAATACCCATTTTCTGTTTTAACCACCGTGATGTGGTTTTTATAAAAAGGTGGAAATTATATAAAAAGAAATATGCAGGAAAAGAGCATCAAAAGCATACCTACGCATGTCTTCAAATATTTTACTTGCAGATTAGCATAATATGAGCTGTACCACCAACATCCAACACCTTTTGAAGAGGATGCTTCAATCAGCGCCCGTTAGACATGTGGATGATGATAATAATAATACGAATGTTAATTTCATTAAAATTAAACACAGCGCTGGGCAAACACAAAACGTGAAAAATAGACAAGAAAAAATAAATAGAAACAAAATGTGGAAATAACATAAGTAGCTGCTAATGTAAAAATAACAACCAAGTACAATTCGTTTAAGGCTCAAAAGGCTATGCCGCTTGTGACCACAATAAATGCGCACATGATATGCGAAAAGCTGCTGCGTTTTACGTGTGCATCCTTGCGGTTCCGTTTGTAGAGATCGTGCCAAGCATACGGTTGGGCTTTTTGTTAGCCAAGTGCAATACAGATTTTTTACGTTTTTTGAAGAATTTTAGCTACACGTGTAACAAAGCAGCAACAAAGTATAATTAAAATTATTTTATGCAAATGATATTTGCGCAAAATCTGCACAAATAAATAGAAAATATTTTAAAATTATGCATATTATGTAAAAAAAAATCAGAGAATGACGAAAATTTTGCTATGAGAATGATGATATCTGCCAAAATGACGAAATCGCATGATCTTGTCTGAAATTTTAGTAGAGGTTGCCATCAATTTATACACTCTGAAATAAATATTAAAAAATTAGCAGTTTTTTTGCTATTAAAATTAGTCCATATGATAAATTACTATTGCAATAGGTAAATACCATTAAATACTACAAAAGACTATTAAATTGATTTTATGTTTCTATGCATTTGAGCGTGATTCAGCGGGATTCACGTGAATTGCTCACGTGATTGTGAGTGAGTGTGAGTAGACCAAAAAATACCGAGAGTGGGTGTGCGTGAGTACAATTTTTTCGTGAGTGAGTCGTCATAAAATAAAAAATCTCACTTTTATTATTTGCGATTTTTCTATATTTTTGTTGAACTACAGTACAAGTATACACCACTTCAACTCAGAAGGCTTTGGGAAGGTCTGACCACTATGCAGAATTATAATAAACCTTGCTAACCGACAGTCATATACACACCCCATCTTCAACTCAGAATAACTTGCAAGGTTTCTACCAACAATCTAACCCCCCCGTACTTAGTATTGGCTAGCCAATTTTTTGTGGGGTCATGTCAATAGTTTTTGCTTGGTTTTATAGAAATTGGCATAGAATGCGTTTTTTTTTGATATACCCATTTTTGTAAACAGTTTTATTTTCAATTTCATATATATATGAAAACTCTGGATTGATTTTCTTTTGTTTATTAAGTTTACTTTGTTCCAGGGGTTCGTATGGGGTTCCGTTCGAGTTATAAATGTAGTAACCAAAAATATCGATTAAAATATAGTTTTTCCCAAAATCAATTCATCCCTGGTAAATTCTACTTCGGACTATTCTTTTATTGATAATTCTTTTCCGGAGATAATTTTTCTTAGAGACAATTCTCAAAGATTTTACACGAATTCTTTACCGGAGAATTGTTCTTAGAGACAATTTTTACCTTTCTATATGAACAGCACATCGAAGGTCTTTCACATTTCGATCTCCGTTACAAATTGAGATATATTTTATCACAATCCCTAACATCATTATTGCGTTGTAAAGATATGGGTTTTATTGGAGGTGCCCGCTCGGTCGACCAATCTAACCAACATTACAAATGAAATATGTATTTTTATGCATTCTGAAAACAATAGCATAAAATACGTGATTTAGTGTGATTCGCGTGAATCAAGCATGATCACGTGTGATTGTGAACAAAAAAGGCCGTGAGTGAGTGTGCGTGATGAAAACTCACTCACATGCCCATCTCTAGTTTCTATTGAACAATTTTAATAGGATTTTTTCCGGACTTGTTCCATTGTGTTTTATCTTTAATGGTGTCCTATGGTTGCGTTTCAAAATTCTTACATCCAGATGTTCGTATGCATTTATCTGAGGTTCTTGGTGTCGTATATTTCCTGGAGCCTAGAATTTTATTTATTTTAATCGATTGGGCAGATAAATTAGTAACGCTTTTTCTCTGCCTTAGGGCCGTTTTCACAATGTTCGGTTACGTTAAAATTTATCTGTAGGTTTGTTAACTGGCAGCTAGCCTAACTTTCAGAATAAAGTTTCCGTTAAATATTTTAATTTTCACCAACACAAATTATTTAACTACCGGTTAGAACGATATTGTAATAGATTTTCTGTCATATCTGGCAACTAATTGACATAAATAAATTAATTCAAATTTAATTTTCAAATTTAAATTTTCATGAAATTGTGAATTTGTTTGTCGTCATATTTAGATATTGCGGCGACAGATTTGCAATGGCAATAGCCCTTTTTGATAATATTTCAATTGCCATTTACCTTATGATATTTTGCAACATTGCATTTTGGTATTTCGGGAACATTTTTTTGTACAAATTTCAGCATAATTTTTTCAATGGATTGTCAAAATCTGTTGGTTATAAATATAACGGAAACATGTTCTATCGGTTAAAGTATCTGCAGTTTATGCCCGTAATTTTAACCATTAGATATCTATTAGTGTTCGTACCCATTAGATATCTTTACCTAAACAAAAACGGTTTTGGATATCAATGAAATTTTTATTCCTGTAAAAATACGTTCGATGCCATTATGTATGGAACTCGATTTCTTTTGCATGGCCACCACGGGCACGCTTGCAGAAGTCCAGACGCTGAACCCAATTTTCGACGGTTTTCAAGCATAAAACGGCCTATACTACCTGCAATTTCACGTTCGCATAGACCATAGACTTCACGTAGCCCCACAGGAAATAGTCTAACGGCGCCAAATCGCACGACCGAGGCGGCCAATCGACTGGACCATTTCGTGAGATAACACGTTCTCCAAACTTGGTTTCCAATAAATTGATTGTGGCATTCGCTGTGTGGCTTGTATCGTCGTCCTCCAAATCCATATCATCCAATTGGGGCAAAAATATTCGGTTATCATTGAACGGTAGCGATTCCCATTCACAGTAACATGCCGGTTTGATCATCAGTAAGAAGTACGGCCCAATGACGCCGCCGGCCCATAAACCGCACCAAACCGTAATTTTTTCTGGATGCAAAGATGACTCAGGAGTACGTGTGGATTGCTGTCTGACCAATAACGCATATTTTGTTTATTGACGAAGCCATTCAGCCAGAAATGAGCCTCATCGCTGAAGATGATTTTTTCGAATTTTTACTACCGAATTTCGGTAGTAAATTTTAATAATTTCGACTCGTTGTTGGCTCGTATATCTTTCCATCATGAAAGGGCAAACCTTACTGAAGAGAAATGTCAAAAGAACGGCAAGAAATATGACGTCGTTTGCTGTCCCTGTCGCTCTACTTTTCGTTCCGTAATTTTAACTGATTTGTTACCTACATGTTTCTATCCAAGATAATCTTTTTAAAATATGGCATCATTTGCATTTGACTTTTTATATTTCTGACAAATATGTTATAAAATTAACTTTAAAATTTAAAAAAAGGCAGAAAATATTTTGAAACAGATGAAAAAAGTTAAAATTTTCAGAAAACTGTGTCAACGGGACTGTAAGAACACGTTCAAATTTGGATATTCCGTTCACGCTTTGTGTTAAAAAGCCTTTTTGCAATAAAAAAACCGCAAAATTTGTGCCGAAAATTTTTCATATTTTGACATCAACAAATCTTAAAATTAATTTGACATTTTATTTGAATTTTATTTACCTAGTAGGTATCTATTGGTATCTATATGAAATCGACCGTGTAAGATACACTACAAATTACCGAGTAGGTATGGTGTGTAAAGTGTAGAAATTACCAATTTTGATTTACACGACAGATATCTAAGCACAGCTAGATATATAGTTGTTGAAATTACGGGCATTAAAGAAAATCGAATTTTGAACAAACTTTCGGTTAAAGTGGAAGTTAATATTTAACTAGATATTGTGAAAACGGCCCTTAATGTCACGTGGTCTGCGTACTCTTTGACATACTACTTCCAAAGTCCTTACAGCCTAACCTAAAAAGATCGTTTTAGGTGTGAGTTTAAGGTGTTATGTCCTATGATAATTCCTACTTTTAGTCGAAGTTCTGTCTTTTTAGCTCTGTTAAGATAGTCTTGCTATAATCGTTTTCATCTTGATCCACACTTTGTTTACGAGATATAAGTCTGCAAGAATAGGTTTTAAAGACATGCCGATCTGCGATATCGACAATATTCAGTATATTACATCTGTTACATGGAAAAAAAAAACTTATAAAATCCAGAAGGAATCAAGAAGTATACGGAGTAAGATACATGAACACGTGTTCATTTTGCGAGGAATATAGCAAAAATTTTGAGTGTTATTTTTGGTTTTTAATAATCAATAAATTAACTTCTCAAAATGCGCTAGAATAAAGACTGTTAACTTTTTTGATAAGTAAGTTTATTTTTGGTTTCTTAATATTCAGACAATAAATACTTGAATTTTAGTGGTCTTTTATTGCTATTATTCAATAAACAAATTTGAATTCGAGTCGAATTTTTCTCGAGTTTTTGAATTTTATTTCCCTCCGTGCATATGTTGTCAAAACGAGAACTTCGAGAAACAAATATACGAGACAACATTCTCAAATCTATTTGTTGTGTAATGCAAATAAAATAAAAATAAGTAAAATCACAAAATTTCCCATCACTAGAAGTGCCTGTCATCACACATACGCCTGATTAGCCAGTCGTTCACTTTTAAATATTTCCGCTTTCTTACCGGAAAACACAGTATCAGTGCGCTTATCCCAAAATAACAAACCCAAAAATAAAAAAAAAAGAATGCAAAAAGAAAACATATGTAAAAAATGCTTAAAATTCACGCAAAATAATACGAAAAAAATTTAGCTCAAATAGACTGACTGCACCCTCCCGCATCGAAATTCAACCTACGCACCATGTAACATATCATGTCAGAACGCATAGGATTGATTTGCAATACCAAACGCTTCTGCACTCTGCGCCCACACTTGACTTATATTCCTGTGTTTCCCCTCATATTTTTTTTGGGTCTTTTCACCCGCAATATTTGCGTAGATTTTGGCACATGTCAATTTTGACAGGCAGCACATGTAATCGTCGTTGCCTGTTGGCTTTAGACACGCGTTCGAGCGGAAATTACAATACCTACGTATACAACAATTTAAAGTGGGGGAGAGTTCTGGTATTTCAGTACATTATTCACTTATATCCTCTGTGTAAGAAGTTATACTGCCGCAATACCTGCACCTCATTTGTCAATTTGGTGACTTTGACTGCATTCCTTGTAAATTAACGCAACTTATTGGCTAATATTGCAAACTTATACGATTTCCTAACAATGGACCTCCATCCTCCTTACCAACGTCACATTCTTCCGCAAGGCATCTCTCCCAGTGGCTGCCCACAAAAATGCCCCCAAAACCTTTGTTTTTTTTTGACACACGCGCGAACGCTTCAGAGATTAATTAACTTGTGCCAAAGTAATTTTCAACGTTCGTTAGTGGCGCCCTCTACTACCATGTAGACAAACAAAATTGATTGCCAGCCATTCGAAGACAAATTCTTGTGTTGAAAACTTGTCTACATTTTTTCGACTTTGGGCATCTCGACTTTGTAGGATCTCGTGTATTTTTGGGAGGCCTTTGGGTGCTCCAGTCAGCCAGCAGGCTTATGGCGACGTGTCCATAAAATAAAGTCAATAAGTAAATAAATAAATGTGCGTAATTACAAGTAAAACAAGCAGTATTAATGACGAAAAATTTGCTGGCTGTGTGACCGCAAGACATTGACCAGAATCACAGGAGGTTACTTAATTTGTGTTGTAAAAGTAGAAAAAGAAACGAAGAAGGAAAACAAATGAAATAGAAAAATACTTTGAGAGTTTAGTTGTATACCGAGGGAACAGATGTCCTGTACTTAAAGTCTTAAGAAGAACGAAAAAACTGTGAATGATTTTAATTACACCGAAAGATTAGAAGAGACAATTGTTGCGCTAACCAACTCATTACCAAAATCAACTTATTTAGTTTTCTGAATGGTTAAGTCGGTTCTTATAACCAAAACAAAGACGGTTGTAATTTAGAATATATCCAATTTGGAATGATTTTAGAAGACTTTGGTGTGTATATATGATATAATTTCAAGTACCAATCGAATACGGCACTTTGGTCAACCAATTTGCAGAAATATAATTTTAATTAAATTAAGTCGGTTGTTACAACTTACTTTTTCCTCAAGTCACAAAAGGATTGTTCTGTTTGTTTGACTTTTAAGAGTTATTCAATTAAAATTCGATGTATCATCACAAAACTACAAACTCTCTCCGATTATAGGTATTTGATGACCCTTAGTTTTTCATCATAATATAGTCAATACGCCGTACTAAAGAAAAAAACCTCTAGTAAAAAGGGATTTGTTCATTTCATGAGCTGACCACTCTTATTGCGATTTCTTTTGCATAATTTTGCTTCATTGTCATTTAGTTATTTCTTTTCGGTTATTGCTGTTGCTCATCGTCTTCAAGGACTTTCTTGCATTCTTACGTTGTATAAATAAATGTCTAAAATATAGCTCAAAGTCCTTTTGTATGCTTGACATTAGACAATAACAAGAACAACAACTACGAAAAAAAGGACACAAATCAACTGCAGCACTTGACAATAATTGTCTGCGTTTGTGTCACATTTCAAAAGGCAGGAAGTCTGAGGCTAGTTCAAAAAGCAGGAAGAATGGTGGAAAACTGTACTATGACAATGGTTAGCAGTGGGTGTTGGGTGGTCAAAGCACTGGAATGTATCCGATTTCTATCAGTGACAGCAGTCAAACAGCATTCCTGCATCCTTGCAGATGAAGATCAGCCTGCAATCGCCTCTTATTACTTTCTACTATGCGCGGAGGATGAAGGAATTCTTAATTTCAAATCAGCTATCGACGCAAAGGACACTTAAGCGTAGTGACAGCCAAATTGCGTGACCAGAAAGCAACAACAAGCAACACCCACTTACAACAAAGAATACTACTACTCATTGAAGATGTAGAAAAAGCAGTAGAGTCAAAAGTGCTTTTGGGGATTAAGTCGGACTGATTCAGAAGTACAACGGCTTGGTATGGGTTTGACTTACAAACACCATAGCCAGACACAATAAGCATCATTGAGCTTAAGAAAGTTTCTTGTTTTTCTTATATATACATATAGTTCTTTTTGTTGTTTTTGCTTTTATTATTGTTTTTGCGTAAATTTTTGTTGTTTCGGTTTGAAGGACGAACTGCTCAGATTGAAGGAACTTCTGAAAAACAAATTAATTGATTGAAGGACATTACAAGATGCTCAACAAAAGGATAACACTAAATGACGGCGTCAATTGAAAGAAAAATCACTTGAATGAAAAAGATTGTGGGAGTTTTAGGTTGATATGGACGGTCTGGGAATTAAGTATTATTTCAAAAAGTGTGAGAAAATAATTTGGAATTTAATGAATTTTATTTACTTTTAGTGTGTTATAACTTTCATGGACCGAAATGAATATCGAATCAAGCCCACATTTTCGTAGTTCACTTGGATCTCAATTGAAAAACGCAGTACATAGAAAATTATTCTTCAATCGCTCGATACATTTGTGGAATAATCTCCCTACGTCTCGAAATTTTTGAAATTGGCAAATTTAAAACCAACATCCACTCTCTTAAACATATCATCCTTTCCTACCATTTCCTACCCCTAAACGTTGTATAGTTTGACCTGGACCGAGAGTCCCGGCCCAGCGTACAGAGAACCATTTATATTTTTCTTTTTTACAAATTAACCAACGCTCAGGGGATGCCTCCTATTCATGCAATGCACAGTGTTGATCGAATGAAAGGACTATAGGTTATTGGGAGGAGGAAAGATGGAGTAGTATCGGTAGATGTTTGTTTTGAACTTACCAATATCAAAGATATCGGGAAAAACAGATGCAGGGAGATTGTTCCACAAACGTATCGTGTGACTGAAGAACGAATTCTCTCTGTAATGCGTTGTTCTGTTGATAGCCGAGTGGACTACAAAGGGGTGGGCTTGGTTTGATGCCCGAGTAGAACGAGATAACACACGAACTAGTGGAATCAGGCCATGTATTTCCTTCGAACACTTACCATTGTAGTACCTATAAAACAGGCTTACACACCCCACGGTCCTTCGGTGCTCAAGAGAACCAATAGAAGAAGAATTATTTCCATCCCCTATTAAATATATTGCACGTTGTTGGATTCGATCCAGGAACTCCAAAGAGGATTTTGAAGCCCCTGCTTAAATGTGCGAGTTGTATTCCATCTTAGAGCAAATATAGGTGGTGTGGACAGTGCGTAAGTCAGCAGAAGTGAAGTATGTCTTACACCGTTTTAGAAAACCGAGACACTTGGTCGCTTCTTTCGACACGTCAAATATGTGATCATTCCAAGGAAGGTAACAACATTGGTCTTGCTTGCATTAAAATCAACTCTATTTACAAGACCCCACTCGGAGATTATTTTAAGGTAATTATTGAGTGTGTCATTCAGTGTGCAGGAGTGAAGTATATCTTACACCGTTTCAGAAAACCGAGGCACTTGGCCGCTTCTTTCGACACATCGAATATGCGATCATCCCAACGGAGGTTACATTGAATTGATATGCCCAGAACATCATGAGCAAAAGGTCATTGATAAAAACCAGAAATAGGGACGGGGATATGATGGCACCCTGCAGAACTCCATAATTAATATAATGTTGTTCTGAGAAAACACCATCCATCGCAATTCGTATTGAACGACCCTGGAGAAAACTCGATATCCATCGAGTAAAAGAATTACCGACACCATATGCAATTAGTTTTAAAACGAGGGCTTCATGCCGCTATTATCATCAGAACCCTTGTATACTTTTACTCAATTAGGTTTGACATGATCATGATAAGATCTTATTAGTCGTGCAACTAATCGGGTTATGACAAGGTAATAGTACAATGATCAGTTTCGGATCATGACCCCAGGATAACGTCTACTGGGAAAGCAGTCGAATGATGGAATAATGGTTGAGCTGCAATTTAGCATACGTTGTTCAATACGAACTGAATCCTAGTCCAACGCAATAATCATCCGAACCCTAGTATACTTTTACTCTATTAGGTTTCACATGATCATGATCAGATGTTATTTGTCGTGCAACATAACGCGTTATGACAAGATAATAAATAGTACAATGAACCGTTTCCGATTATGACCTCAGAATAACTTTTACTGGGAAATCAGTGGAATGGTGGTTGAGACCAGTAAAATCTCAGTCATAATCTATTAGTCAATCCGGTTTGTCATGCAACAACTCGGGTTATGATTTGGTCGAAATACTATGATCCGTTTCCGATCTTGAAGCTAGCACAGTTTCTAATAGGGTCGGTGGAAAGAGAAATCTAAAATTGGTGATACCATGCACCGGATGAGTATTAGTTTCTGAGGAGGAAAATATCAATTTTTTAATTTTTTAATTTGTTAGATACTAAAGTGTTATTAAAATGAAGCAATTAAATATATATTATTCAAATATTATTTTCTTACTCGCTAACTTCTTCGCGCCACATGCAGTAAAAGCATCGCCTCCAACACACTTATGCAATTACAAAACTGTCGTATCCTTGCATATCCTTTTAATGCCACTCTTCATAATTTTTGCGCGTATATACATTTTTTCAAACTGCTGAGTAAACGGCGTACAAATTGTGAGCAGTTAATATTTTTTCCAGCGACACAAATTGTATTTGACCGCCCATTTATTAAAACAGAAAAAAGTGAACTGCATGTGATGGGTACGCTTACAGCAGCTGCTGGCCCGGGTGTGGACCCGTGCTTGTATTACAATAATTTTTAATTACCGGAGTCAACGTAATTATGAATTTTTATATTTTCATAATTTTTCTATTTTTTTGTAGTTGTTTTTTTTTTTGTACTGATCCAGGCTGTACGATATGCACAAAAGGATTTTTTTCACAGCGACCACATGACAACTGCCACTGAGCGTTGCCAGATTTGCGCTATTTGTTTTGTAGAGCGGCGACGCTGCTGTGTTGCAGTCGTTTTGCATTTTCACGTAGGCGCCCGCGGTGGCTTCTTGAAAGCGGCAGCAAAAAGGCGCTGTGATTTGCTGGGTGACGCCAACAGGATATGCTGCACGCGACCCGTATATCCTTGCGGTCGACTGCGCTGTTCTTAGTGCTGCGTTGACTGCGCCGCGGAAGACTGCTTGACTGCAGCATTTTATGGTTTTATAAATGTCCTTCCTTAAACGGAGGCTCGATGACTTAATGTGCATTGGAGGTTATGCGCAGCAGCAGCGCGCTTACTGCTCAACACCAGGACAATGCAATTCGTTGGCTTCGATGCATGCAGCGCTGCTCATTTTTGTTGCTTAAGGACTTTTGACTTTTGTTTTATTAGTAGTGTTGATGGTGGCGTGTAGACGGAAGAACTCATTCGGAATTTTTTTTTTGTTTTTTGTGTGCTATAATTTTTTCGCGGGGTTTTGCACTTTGTTCCTATTTATCCTGGTGCTGGCAGTTTTTAATTTCTCAAAGTTTCCTGAGCAAAGTTAATGAATAATTGCGCCCACTTAGCGAGTGGAATATGAATTGTGAAAAGTGCGATAGCATCCGTTTGGTTAATGAGTTCTTGATTATGTTTTCTTTCCGGCAAAGAAGCGTGCACAGGACATGCATGGTTTGTGACAGGCGAAGCGCTGTATTAAGACAGTGTTAAGTAAACGGTTGCATTCAATGAATGCAACTATTTAAATATATTTCTGGAATAATGTAATTTCTAATGACACATTATACTCGGTTTCTGTTTATATTAATCAAGAGGCCACAATTGTTTTGGAATCCTCAAAATAACTAAATACTTGTAATCGAGAAACGATTTCCTTTTATTTAAGTTTCCATATACAGGAACGAGGCTCGAAAATTCTTTCAGAAGATAAGACGCCTGACCGGAGGTTTAAAGACCGGACCCTCTTCCTAACAAGACAATGACGGGAATCTAGATGACGGGATACAGATGTCCAGGGTACACTGAGATTATGGAGAGAGCACTTCTTCGATCTTCTAGCAGGCAATGATAACAACTACTCCTCCGATAGAGAAGACAGCTTGACAACCCCAGTTGCTGGCGACGGCGTTGACATACCGCCCCCTGACCATGATGAGGTCTGCACAGCCATCAACAGGCTGAAAAACAACAAAGCCGCAGGATCGGATGGTCTGCCTGTTGAGTTGTTTAAGATCGAAGGCGATGAGCTCATAACGAGCATGCACCAGCTCATGAAATCTCAGTATGCTCTGCCCAATCCTTAATCCACGATACGCGCCAACTACCGTGGGATAAGTCTCCTCAATATCGCGTATAAAGTTCTAACGAGCGTATTATGTGCAAGACTGAAGCCCATCGTCAACAGACTGATTGGAACTTATCCGTGCGGCTTCAGACCTGGCAGTCCATCATAGAACCTATTTTCACATTGCGCCAAATCCTGGAAAAGACCAAAGAGAGGCAGATCGACACCCGTAGCTGACTACGACAGCCCGATAAGGAGTCGCATATACGACACCATGTCTGAGTTCGGTATACCTGCGAAACTTATAAGGCTTTGCAGGATGACCCTGAGCGACACACGTTGCTCAGTGAGAAACGTAAATCCGATACGTTTAATACCGAACGAACTTTCAGACAAGGCGATTCCCTATCGTGTGACTTCTACAACCTAATAATGGAGAAGATTGTAAGAGCGGTATTTGCAGCGATTTTTCTTGGTTGGCGCCTGCCAACGCTGTGTAACCGCGCGTACAAATTTAACAAACATCGCTCTTTTCTCTATCACAATGGCACTATCTTCAACAAGAGCTCCATGCTGCTCGGGTACGCTGACGGTATCGACATCATTGGACAGAGAGTACGATCAGTCAGTGCAGCATTCTACAGTTTAGAGAGGGAATCGCGTCAAATGGGTCTTACGGTGAACGAGGTTAACAAACAAAGAGTGCTGGGGTCTTGGACAATACGTCACTATTGACAACCACAACTTCGAAGTTGTGAAGGACTTCATCTACCTAGGTACCAACATCAACAAGGAAAACAATGACAGCCTGGAGATTAGCCGAAGAATAACTCTTTCCAATAGGTGTTACTTTGAGCGCATTAGGCAATTGAGGAGCAGAGCCCTCAATCGACGGATAAAAATTACGCTCTATATGTCGCTCATCATGCCAGTCCTCCTCTATGGCGCTAAGGCATGGACGCTTGCCAACACCGATGAGCGAGCTTTAGGAGCGTTCGAGATATGCGTCGAAAACGAGTACAGAATCAGACTGAACGACGAGCTGTATGAGCTCTACGCCGACATGCTTGAATATGTCGAGCGTATGGATGAAAGCGCTCCAGCAAAAAAAAGGTACTCAATTCTGTACCCAGTGGTGGTCAACAAATGAGAGGACATCCGAATCTCCGGTGGAGCGACCAAGTGCGAGACAACCTGGCAACACTTGGGGTGCAAAACTGGCGACAGCGCGCACAATGCAGAAGCGAATGACGAGGCATAATTGCTGAGGCCGAGACCCAAAATGGGTTTTAATGGCCAAATGTAGGTGTACCGAATGTAATCTAAGTTCTAAGTTTTACAGATATAGTTTATCTGTTTTTCTTGTAGTCGTTCAACAGGAAAAGATAAACCGTTTTAAGGGGCTACACCGAGAATATATACATTTCTAAATCGTCTCAGGGGGATACGCTGATCAAGAACATACAGTGTGGTCCGATTTGGGGTGCAAATATTTTAGGGAGTGATTCCTTGGTTCATTTCATGAACATAATTGTTCCAGAGCTAGGGTCTATATGATAGGAGAATTGACGATTTGAGAATTTTGAGAGCACTACACCCTGAAAACACCCTGTATATCATTGCGTGTTCCAAATTGAACCTATTGCTAGAAAAAAAATTGTTCATGAAATGAACCAAGGAATCAGTCCCTTTTATATTTGCACCCAAAACCGGACTACCCTGTATACATTTCCATAACGACCAAGGCTCTTTCTGGATGTTACAAACGGGATAATCAATCTGAATATATCTATTCACTTTTAGTGTAAGGCATTCAAATTCCAAAAACTACCAATAATCGGGTATCTGTCATCTAGAATTTGTAGGAACTCAACTCAAATTGGAAAAACCACATTTAGCAAATTTATATAGTTCGAAATCCCGTAACAACAATGTCACTAAAATATTTCATGTTTTAATAGATTATTATCTAAAATGAGTTGATTAGTTCCTGAAAATTTGCTATTTCTTTACTCAAATCGAAAACTAAGTCCTCAAATGAAATAATATTTCGTAGAATGTATTTTAAAGATATCGTATTTTTAATTACAATGTAATACATAAAAAAAGCAAGTCCTCCCACATTTTGCTGCCGCAGGATAATCCGCCTTCAGGCCAACACAGTACCACTTAAATTAACTGCACATCGTTAAACTGCGCGCATGAGAACCGCAAACATCGAACGCAATTTACGCAATATTTGAAAAATTACAAAAATTGAAACACAATACAATTCAGTGGATTGGGGGCGAAAATGGCAAAGGGCGATGCCGTCAAAATGACGTGTGCCACTGGCGTGTGATGTAATTTCGCGTGCTCGTTAGCAACATATTGGCAATGGCAACACGAATTTGGCAACATGTTTGTATGCCGCGGGTGCAAATTTTGCGTATTTAAAAAAAAAAAAAGAAAAGAGCGATGTTTGTTAAATTTGTACGCGCGGTTACACAGCGTTGGCAGGCGCCAACCAAGAAAAATCGCTGCAAATCCCACTTGACAGGCATAGTTACCGTGCGCGCGCGAAGGATATGCAGGATAACTGCAGGATATACTTTAGCATATCAATAGCTAGATGATATATTGAACCGCCAACTGCCTCGATGGCGGCATGCGCTGCGGTTAATGGCTTATTAACATTCTTGGGCGAAATTGAAAAATTGTGCGTCAACGACAGGATCAGGATCAGAGGCTATATAAAGTGAATTTGATAGCCTGGCAATTTTTTCTTCTCTCCGCAACACCCATATTGAATGGAAACTGAAAACGCAAAAAAAAAAATGCAAAATAAGGTCGCGAAATTGAAATGAGTTTAAGCGCAATGAAAAATTTGCATATTTTCAGGGTGGGTATCATGGTGGCTTGTTTGCGAAATCAACAGGATAACAAAAATTAATGTAATAAGCAACATTGTTAAGCGTGTTCTTTCATTTTTTGAGGGCAGGGTACAAACAAAAAAAAATACAAAAGTTGGTAAAGAGCACAAAGTACAGCATTGAATTTTGATGATTCAATTTTACAACTCATTGATGCGGAAGTCAACAAAGTTCTACAAATGCATGTTAATGAAAAATTAATGGAAACAATGAAATTGACAGCAAAGCTGACAGTTTGAAAAATTGTTAGAAATATTTAATAAATGCGGCCGATTGTTCAAATTTCTCTAGGCAACAAAATGTAAAATACCCAAGGAACTAAATTTCTATACACCTAGCATTATACACAAACCAGTGAAATTTAAACTTTGTCATTGAAAACTGAAACCGCCAGCAATTGATGCAATTTCTACTGAAGGTTAACCAATATTTAAGCCACATTTAAACACAATATCTGCCAAAATCGACAATGTATTTGACAACGGCAACAGCAGCAAAGTGTTGCTGGCAGCACAAGTGCCAAAAGACAAACATTTGACATTTGATCGGTGTGGTAACACTATAACCAAGTAGAAAATTCATCGGAAATTTTATTGATAGGTAGAAAATGTAAGATTGTTAGAGAAACAAATTATGGAATTTGGGATATTGGAATATGGGGGTTAAATACATTCTATGTTTTTGCGCTGGACGACAAACTGAAAAGTCTCATCTACGGGACTTCAAATGTGAGGCCTATCGAAGAATTAAAAACAGTATTTCCTATACAGCGCTACTTCTGACAGACAATGGCAAGCCTCCGAAAGTAAAAATTTCCTCCAAAAACATTTAAGTCGTCGTTCGAATTCGGTAATAGGAAAAAAACCTTTCGTATCCTTGTAATCCAATGATTAATCAAACGGTATTACAACCTGAAATATATTTTATGTTGTCATTGAAACTGAAATTTCAACTGGGTAACCAGATACCCAGACAATATGTAACACACTTACATGCAATGCAATTTGGTCTTCAGTCCTCGATGTTTGCAAAATTCAGATCGAAAAATCGAAAATCACATTTACAACACCTCTTCGTTTCTTGTTGTTGCTACTCTGGATGTTGCCAATGCCGTTGCTGTTACTGATGCAGACACCGGCAACAGCTTTCAGGCACCACAAAGTGTTGCAATCGACGGCATCGACACAAAATGCCGATGCAAGGACGACAGTGCCAAGCCATCAAAGGATGTTCAGCCCAAAGTTGTTACTTGTTGGGGAGTAGCAGGATAAAACTGGTTACTAAAGCGATTGACGCAAATCGTTTGAGTAGAAAACGTTGCTGCACTAGAATTTTCAACAAATATTTGAGGATACCAAGTCTACGTTGAGTCTGAGGCTGAATTTAATTTGGGTTTGAGTATTTGTGTGGTTTCTGATGTTTTGCTGCCAAATGGTGCGTTGCATAAAATACACATATAACACCCACACATACACCCACATGTATACACATGGCAAATATATGTGTTCCCACAAATATGGCATATGTTTCGAAGAAGTGTTGCCTTTAATTGGCGCCAATCACTAGCACTGTACGACAATAACAACAAAAACAACACCAACAATATATTGTGCACACATCGAGTGTCATGTGTCAAATATTGACAGTTTGTAAGTGTCAATTTTTGGTTGACTACGCAGTGAAGTGCGCTGCTTTAAATTGAATGTTGTTGCAAAAGTGCGCTGGACTGAAGCAAACGTAGTTTTTAAGAGAAAATTTAAGTTTGCAATGTTTTACTCTCGTAGGTTTGCCATTTATTGCTGAGAGTTAGCATCGCATAGAAAAATGTTTTAAATGAAAATGATGTTGGCATTCGCTGGGGATCGAACCGGGGACCTTTCGGCTCGTTGTCGAACGCACTAGCTCACCAGCGAAAAATCCATGTTTTTTAGATTCTAAGACATATTCAGAATATGTTGTGTAATCGTTGAAAATATGGATGCCCAAAACATATTCTTAAAATAGACTAAAATAGACATAGACTATTGAATTTAAAGTGTTTCGGGAATGGTGTTTACGTTTCAATTCGACGATATTAAATGTTCCGCGCCAAAATTCGTAATCACGATTTTCTGATTCTTCAAAATATTTTGTAGAATATGTTCTGCAATATTATTTATCTGCTTAAAGAACATACTACATGTAGGAGATCATTACCAAAGAACATTGGTAATAAGTTATGAAAAAGATTGAGTTGTTTTTTTAATTCGAAAAAGTAGAAATATTATAACTCAATTAACCTTTTCTTTTCAAGTTATTCTTTTATTACAAACAACTTATGTTGTTCGTATTGAACTTAATTTGCAAAACGTATATCAAATACAAAATCTTGTTATCATCAATATTAAAAAAATATAATATATTTTAAACCTTTTTTTTTTGCAAGAAATCAAATAACAATTTCTTTTGGCGCAAATCGCAAAGACATTAATCATTTTCAAAAGCCGCCAACTGCAATTTAGCGCCATATTCAATTGACAGCCGTTTCAGAGTATGAGTTTTCTTTACTACTTTTTTTTTTTTTTTACCAACGTAACTTCACTGCCTCACTTCCCCGACTCTCCTCTTTTTCGTTCCCTTTTTGGCAATTTTGAAAAATGTGTGTAAGTCGCGGTTTTATGCAAATTTAAGAAAAATCGCATTTTTTCATTTTGGTTTTTTGTGGCTGCTCTGTTGCTAAAAGCATTGATAAATCATATCGCTGAAGATTTATTGTCAACCAAAGCAGTCACCCCCACAACAAGACCTTTTTTTAGCGGAGATTTAAACAACCCCTACGTGCAATTTTTGTTTTAAGGTCTAAAGGAAAATCTAAATTTTTGGACAGTAGCAACTAATAAAATATGTTAAAATATTTGCTTTATATAGTTGACAAATCATTTTAAAATTCACAATCAATTTTATAGAGAGAGATTTCTTTTAATCTGTTTTGCATTATTCAATAACGAATATTGCGTTGTGCATTTAACCCATGACTGCCCAACTCAGTTTACAATGCCTGCATTGCATTGTCACAAATAATTGCAAACGGATATGCAATCTCTTGTCCGGCTTACATTTGCAATAACAAACATAATAATGAAAACGACGACGACGACGTCAACGGCAAATACAATAAATAGGCATCCGTAGACATTAAGGATATCCTTACGTATACAATTTTCTAGCCAATATAATTCATAAATTTATTTTCAATCCTTTCCGCATATAAACAGTAAGGCACAATGATCGACACAAGGAGAAAATGTAATCTTATCAATAGTTTATAAGAAACTTACTGGTCGCAAATATAATTTGTTTTGATACAAATAACAAAACAAACGATTCAGTTTAAATTTTTAATTTAAATTATAAATTTTCATTGACGAGAGATAAAAAAAATGAAATCAAACTAAAATACTTAAACATAATACTGAGCTCAAAATAGGAACAACAGATGGAAATAAAATTATTAAGTATAATTTAAATATGTGTAATAAAAAAAAAAAACTTAAGTTTACAATTATATAATATTAATATAAAAAATGTAATTTAAAAAAAAGAAACAATTCCACTAATATGAAATGTAAACATATGTTAACATATAAATAAAATGTTTTTCACATTCAAACATTTATATGTTAGCAAGAACTCCAAAATTATCACCCTGAACATAAATATGTTTGAACGAAAACAAAAATGTGTTTAGCTGTTATTATAACAATATTTTGCAATGCAATAATACTTTTGTTTGGATAAAGCTCCAAAGGTATATGTAATGCCTGCAAAATTATGTTTGCAGCGTGTGCTCTAGTATTATATGATTTTTATACACACATAAAAAAATCCTCTGTTGGAATAAAAGCAACAGTTAGTTGTAACAGTTATCTTCTATCGGTTAATCGTAATTTCTACAAATTACTTTATTTATAATATATATAATATATAATATACCCACATCAATTGTTCAAAAAATGTTTCTGAAATTTTTAAAGATGATTTAAAAAATGCAAAAAAATAAAATAAAAAGAAATTAGTTGAATTCCACAGTTTTAGTTTTAATAAAATAATAACAAGAGCAGGGTTAATAGATGAGAGAACCGAATTAGTTGGTTTATAAACGAAATGAAGTTGTGGTTATAACAAATCAACGTGATCTCATAAATTAGATAAATGTGCTAGCGCATTCTAAATATCACCAATATTTAGCCTAGGATGGAATACAATTCGCACATTTCAGAAATTCCATTTAGAATTTAGGGAAAGAATACAATAACGTGTTATATATTAAAAGGGAACGAAAATATTTTACCTTTATTGGTTCTCTTAAACATCGAAGAAAGTTGTTTTCTCTCTTTCTACTCGGGCATTAAATATTTCGATGTCCATCCGATTCTTAACATATCTACGCATCGAAAAACCGTTTTTCAGTCGCACGATATATTTTTTGTACAAACTTTGTGTCTGTTTTTCCTGACATTTCTGATATTTCCAAATTAAAGACAAACATTCACCGATACTACTTGATCTTTTGACCCTTCGTTTAGCATATCATCCTTTCCTATGATCAACACTGTGCATTGCATAAATAGGGGACATTGGAGCGTTAGTTAAACATATAAAAAATATCTCTTTGCCACTTTCTAGATAGTCCTTTTACTACATAGCCTTTTATAACTATGTACTATATGTATAGACCTATTTTACGTTTAGACGGGAATTTGACATGAGCAGTTTTAGAATGTTTCACGAATTTCATTTTTTTAAGAAATTATATATTTAATAATACACGCACCAAGGTCAGCTTTATTCGTTTTTGTTCTATTGGTATCAATCTATCCTTAAATTTGACATCTTTTCAAACTATATCACATATAGATATTATTTATATTAAATAACATTTTTAACACAATTTTCCAAGTGTAAACATATAAATTTTCATATTTTATGCGGCCTCCAGCACCTACTCCTTCCATTCAGCGCACATCCTTGCATTGGTTCTTCGCCTATTATTTGTCGTCGTCGCCGACGACGTTGTCATTATTTATTTGGAAAGGAAAACACAGATAAGTTGCTCGTATTGCTACCAGTATTGTTGTTTTTGTTGTTATTGTTGCATTTGGCCAATACACTCAGTCATACGCAGAGACACTCGCACATTTATAATATGCATGCATTGTACGTATTTGTTGCAATGTCCTGGCCAAGGATGTGTTCAAAGGTTGATTTATAAGCGTCGACAGTTACTCGCTCTGCTTGACTT
This sequence comes from Dryomyza anilis, assembly GCA_951804985.1. Classification (NCBI taxonomy): domain Eukaryota; kingdom Metazoa; phylum Arthropoda; class Insecta; order Diptera; family Dryomyzidae; genus Dryomyza; species Dryomyza anilis. The sequence goes on along the minus strand of OX638130.1, from coordinate 3,333,288 downwards.
TGGCTTTGCCTTTGGTAATGGCTTGTATTGGCTACAACGAATCCGACCGGGTACAAGTCCGAGTTGCTTCGCACACATCCTTGCATTGCAGTGACTTGTCTCGAATGTCTGCATGTCCTTCGTTGCATCCGTTGGGTCAAGTGGCCATTAATATATCAGTTCAATTCAGTATTTGGCCAAATCGTTTCGTATTTTGTATTTCCATATGATTATGATTTGTGTCTTACTTTGAATTTCACGACGACGATGATGTTGAGGACGAAAAGGACGACAAGTAAGACAAGCAGGACGAAGCAACTGTAACGAGAATAGGCGTCATTCATTGCATATGAAGAAGTGGGAGTTTGAGAAGCAGTAGTTGGAGAAGTTTGAGTTTGAGCACGTCAAGAGCCTGAGTCCTTGTGGCAGTATCCTTGCATTTGCATGCCTACAATTGCAGTGCAGCGTTCACTGAGCTCAACGCAACTCAACGCCGCACTTGACTCTGGAGTTTCAATCTGATTGATTTAGAATTCCAATTGAAATTGCATGAAATATGAATGTCGTCGTCCTGGCTGCCACTGCTGGCATATATCCTTGCCGTATGTGATGTCCTTTTGCAAAATTTGCATTTTCAAGTTGCCAGCAACATACACAAACACTATAACACATATATTTGTGCTGCTGGCATGCATTATCCTTGTATATCCTGGCATATCCTTGCATGCGCTATTGAATATGCTAGCCAACGACTTATTGGTACTTTATTGATTTATGACACTTGCGAACAAGCGTCCAAAATCACAGATTAGCACAGCTCGAGCATAATTTTCCATTAGCCCAAGAAATAGCAGTTGGGGATTTTGTACCCGGCCTAAATGGCGGGGCAGGTGGTATAGAAGAAGGTTGGAGTCTTGTGCATTGCTGTGGACATTTCAGAATTTATTTGTGCAGTGATTTGTGCAATTGATTGTTGCAATTTCAATTTTGAATTATATCGATGAATGCTGTTGTTGCACTTGTGGCCCTTTGCAGCAGGGGTTAAGTGATTTATTAGAATGTTTGCCTGGTTGGCAGGCAGGACTTCGGCAACTGTCGGCATGGATTACGGCAGTCTCTGTTGCTATTGCTGCTGCTACTACTACTTCTACTACTGCTGCTCTTTTGTATTGCATCCACACACAAGTGACAGCAAAGATTTGTTTCTGGTAATCGTTGCAGTCATGTTCTTGCATATTGGCAACAATTGTCGTAATTGATTTGGGCTGATTAATGATGTTACTATTTAAATTAGGGTTGATATATTTTTAAGAAAAAATTTACAATTATTTAAATAAAATGGAAAAATATAATTCCTAACACATTTTTATTAAAAAATGTAATTTATAGAGAAAATTGAATTTTGAGTGAAAAATTGAATTTTTAGAGAACAATTGAATTTTGATTGCATAATTAAATCTGACCCAAAATGGAATTAATATCAAAAAATCTTATTTTCACAATTTAATTTTTATTGATAAAATCAATTTTATTAAAAAAATGAAAAAATAATTTTTAGTTGAAAATTAAATTTTGTGTGAAAAATTAAGTTTATATTATATTTTAATTGGAATTTTACAGAAAAGTTGTTTTTTAGTGAAAAATTTAATTTTTAGTGAAAAATTGACATTTTAATGAAATCTCAAATTTTAATGTAAAATTGAATTTGTAGTGAAAAATTGATATTTTAATGAAATCTGAAATTTTAATGTAAAATTGAATTTTTAGCAAAAATTTACATTTTAATGAATATTTTTTTTTTAAGTAAAAATTTAAATTTTAAGTGAAAAGTTGAAATTTTAGCAAATAGTTGAATTTTTAGAGAGAAGTTGAAGTTTTAGTTCAAAGTTGAATTTCTAGTGAAAATTTCCTATTGTTGTGCATATTTTAAGTTTTATTGAATTTTTTTTTTGTGAAAAATTGAATTTTTAGTGAATATTTGAATTTTTAGTGAAAATTTTAATTTTCAATGAAAATATAAATTTTAATTTTAAGTTTTTTAGTTATATTTTGAATTTGTATTGAAAAATTAAATTTTTAGTGAAATTTAGAATTTTTAATAAAAATTAGAGTTTTTGGTGAAAATTAGAATTTTAAATGAATAAATTGAATTTTTAGTAAAAAAAAAATTCATGTTTAGAGAAAAATTGAATTTGTAGTGAAAAATTGTGTTTTAGTGAAACATTCAATTTTTAGTGAAAAATTCAATTTTTATTGAAATTTTTTTTTTAATCCAAGTTCTTAAGTTAATGTTCTTATTAATATAATGACAGTTGAATTCCAACGTGATACGTTGGAAAAGAGACAAACAAATTACATTTATTACACATTTGTGTCAAAACACTCAGAAAATAGTTTATGAATAGTAATGAACCTCAAATAGCGTTTTCTTATATACCTTATTCCGTATTTGAAGGAAACACTTTCCTTAGTATAAAGAAATATTTCAACAAGTAGGAAAAAAAATTACATAAAATAACGAAAATTGAACTAGGCGCTCATGTTAGTTTTCATTGATAAAAAGAAACCGTTTTCTGAGTGCGTGATCCGCCCATAAACATTTTTTTTATATCTGTGGATATATCTATGTTTTGATCTTTTAAAGAGAGCATTTTTAAGCTTTACAACTGATTACGAACATTATTTTTAAAAATTGTTTTTAGCAAATTAAAGAAAAACATAAAATAAATAAATGTCTGTAAAATGTTTTTGAATAATATTATTTTACGTTTTGTGCTTGTATTTTAGGACCTATAAAAAGTACCATTCTCAAAATTTGACACATATAAGTATTACGATGCTCTTAATAACACAATTTGAGCATATCTCGAGTTTGTTTGTTAATTAATAATGCCACAGATATATATGTGTTTTTGGGTCCGCAGAATTTTAATAAATAAGCCAGTGTCACCCAGTGACAGCCACAAATTCAAGTATGGACATATTTTTACTCTCATCGGTAAAAACATTTATTCCAATAAACTGTGTTGAAATTGTTGTGAATTATTTTCAAATTAGTAAAAAACGAGTTGGGAAAGTTAGATCACATGGGTAAGTTCGGTCACATGGGACGGACTTTTATAGTCGGTCGGGCCCGATTATGAAATACCGCACACCTTTAGTAGGGATATTAATGTGTGATATATACTTGTATAACTATCGTTATATAAAAGTTCTCAGAATATTTTACACATATCAGAAATACGACTTTTTATTAAATTATGGGGATTATAATTTAATAAAAATATATAAAAGTATAAAAAACTTATTAAATAAATTTAGAAAAATAAAAGTGGGCGGACCACGCCTATATTTAAAATTTTGTAAGGCTAACATTTCATATATTTGATTTTAATAATTTACGGTTAAAATTTACACTATGAAAACGCGGGAAATAATGTTAAAAAATGTGGGCGGATCACGCCCATTTTTGGACCACATATTTTTAGTTGAATTCTAACAATACATTTTAAATTTTATAACTATATCTTGAATACTTGTCGAGTTATTAGTTCCTAAATAGTATAAAAATGACTTGAATGGGAGGTGGGCGTGTCCGTTGACCGATTTGGCTCATTTCATACTTTTCGCTAAAACATATCGAGACGAAATTTCATCGCATTCTAATCAGTATTTCTCAAGTTTTTCTGTATTCGGACAGCAAAACAGCAAGGCGGACAGACGGACATGGCTAAACGGACTCGGGTAGTGATGCTGATCAAGAATATATATACTTGTCCATACCGGGCACGCCTCCTAAGGGGCGTAACAATATCTGCACAAAGTTAATATAACCTGAACCTCATAGGTGTAGGGTATAAAAACACATTAGATTACGTACCTTTTAATTTAATCATGTCGAACCATGCCTTTCGCAAATCATTACATTGCACTTTATGTTTTATGTTCTTTAGTTAGATTTTTCATTTTTTATTTTTTTCAATTGCCCATCACTATTCTTTTTTCATTTCAATTTCTTATTATTTACGCATTAATTTTTTTTTATTAACTTATATTTTATTGCACCATCACTTTTTTTCACTTTTTAACACATCGCGCACTTACGATTCAATTGCCATTAAACACTTCGCGGACAGACCAAAATCTAACGACACAAAGAATGACCGAAAAAACAGACATTTTCACTTGATGACCAATGACATGAGATTACGTATTAATTATTGAATCATGTCTCATTGGTTATACTTTTCATGCATTTTTGATATTTTCTATTGCCCATCACTTATGCACTGCTCTTTTCTATTTTTTTAGTGCTTATTATTTACGCACTACATTTTCTGTATGCACATTTTTCATTTACTTATATTTTATTGCACCACCACATTTTGTCTTTTTAATATTTAACCATTACGATTCAATTTACATTAAACACTTCGCGCACAAACCGAAAACTAACGAAGTAATTAAATTATTTTTGCACACTTTAGACAATGGAAAATAATTCCTTTTTTTTCGTTCACTTCACAGCCCATGATCTATTCTTGACGCGTGCTTCCGATCAACTAAAGAAAACAATTGAAGGAGCATCGATTGATAAAATCTCACAACAACAAACAATTACTTATTTGTGTTAAACTCTTTGGAGCTGCCGCTACTTTTTTATTGTTGTGCTAATTGAGAGTTTTGCGAGAGGGAGAAAAGAAGGAGAACAAGAGGTGTGCATGTGTTATTTGTTGTGTTGTAATTCTGAGATGATGTTGTAAAGAGAGGGTGGTGGAGAAGAATAAGAAGAAGCACAAATTCAAATATGTGGGAGTCGCCGCATGCTTTGTTACAAGTTTAAATTTGAATTGTTAACGTGCGTTTTTAGAATCTATAAGATTTTTTGATAATTTTTGATTTTTTTGACTATTCTTGAATTATTTATTTAGTATTTAAGATTTAATAAGACAAATTAACATAGCTAAAACCAGTTAACAAAAGCACTAAATAATCTGATATCTGATTTAATATTTTATTTTTTTATCTCGGATGGTATATTTAATAAGTGCTTTATTTGGTTTTCAGTAATTTTATTATAGTTGCTTTTTTCAATGCGCTGTATATTATTTACAAAATATTTCGTATATATTTTTTTGTTGGCAAACATGAGATTTATACAGTTGCTGCTGCCGACGTTGCTGGTACCGACGTTACTGGTACCGCCGTTGCTGGTGCCGCTGTTGTGGTACCATTGCGTCCACCGCCACGTCTACCACCGCGACCACCACCACGATGTCCAGCGGTTAGCTCATCCCCACCTAGTCCATGTACCGCTGCCACCGGTAATTGCAACAAATTATTGCCAGCAACAGGCTGCAAAGTCTCGGTATTTGGTACCTAAATTAAATTTTTATCTTTCCGAATTTTCAAAATATGTTTTAAAAATCTGCACTGTTAACTTACCAAAAATATCAGCAACATGCAGGTCATCAACATTGCAAACATTGAAACTTTTTGCATTTTTAATTACAAAATTTTAAAATAATGATAAAAATATGATGTAAATATTTCTGGAAACACACAATTTCAACTATTTGTCGCATGCTCCGATTCAACTATTTTATAGCAAAAATTTGCTTTAATGCGACTATAATTAGAACTACCATCAACACTTTAGAATGGTGCCAAACAAACGGTAACAAAAGAATAAAAAAACCCGGTGACGAGAAAATTGTAAATCAACGAAGCGTAGTTTTACTGAATTATAATTGATATTAATTGTTCGATATTGTGATACACTTAATTGAATCATTAGTTCGTATTTTTATACCCTACACCTATGAGGTACAGGGTATATTAAATTTGTGCAGATATTGTAACGCCCCTTTGGAGGCGTGGCCGGTATGGAAAAGTATATATAATCTTGATCAGCATCACCACCCGAGTCCGTTTAGCTATGTCCGTCTGTCTGTCCGTCTGTCTGCCTTGCTGTCCATATACACGATAACTTGAGAAATACTGCTTAGAATGCGATGAAATTTCGTTTCTATACTTTTTAGTCAAAAGTTATTTTTGTCAATGTAAATGAGCCATATTGGTCAACGGACACGCCCACCTCCCATACAAGTCAATTTTATACAACTCTTTACGAACCAATAACTCGAAAAGTATTCAAGATATACTTATAAAATTTAAAATTTATTGTTAGAATTCACCTAAAAATATATGATCCAAAAATGGGCGTGATACGCCCACATTTGATTTTTTTTATTACTCCTCGCTTTTTCATTGTAGACATTTTATTCGCAAATTATTGAAAGCAAAATTATGAAATATTAGCCTTAAATCTGGGCGTGATTCGCCCACATTTATTTTTCTACATGTTTTAACATTTTTTGATTTTTTTATTTTTTTACTTTTACATCATTTTTTTAAATTAATGGAATATAAGTCGTCAGAATACCCAAAGTCGGGTCCGACCGACGATAAAAGTACGTCCCATATGACCGAACTTACCCATGTGACCTAACTTTCCCAACTCGTTTTTTTTTTCAAGTTGTACAAAGCTGTTTTAATTAAAAATAATATAAAAATATAAATATGTAGGGCATGTCCGTCTTTTAATAAGATTTAAAAATATCATCATCTGATTTTAAATTCGATTTCTCAGTTCAGTCCAATCCCAGGTTGATTTGGCGTGGTATGCCTCTTCGTTAAAAGTAGTCGTATCACTGAAAATCGTGAACCAAACTTGCCTATTTTTAATAACGAAAAGCAAAAACTAACATGTTATTCAAATTCTTAATTTCATTGATTTAGCTCTTATCGTTTTCTTATAATCACGATTTCTGACAACAGCCAGACGGACATTAAAAAATTGACCCAGGAGATAAAGTTGATCATATATGAACCGTTTAGATTGTATTATTTTCTGATTTAGAATTTGTAATATTCATTGTAATAAAACGTGTTAATAGTTTATTTAAATTAGCATAACTACAAAAACAAACAAATCGTTTAGCGCCCATTTTAGAGCCCTCAAACAGAAAACCCTGTTCGCTAATTGCGATGACATCACTTGACAGGACATTAGCAGCTAGGACGAGAACGCACTATTTTCAATTACATTATTACTTACAACATGTGACGATTATTAAATAAATTAAACTACAATGAAATGCTATTCAAAAAAGAATGACATGCAATGCATAAATAATGAAATTTTAATTATTTTAACATGAACAAAAAAAGATAACCCAAAATGAGAAAAACCTAAAATAATGAGTAGAGGTAATAAAAAAGCAAACAAAAAAATTACAAGTAATGTTAATAATGATGAAATTGTAAGTGAAAATCCCAAATAAATGGCGCACATTTATTAGAGTCGAGTATGGGCGTCGCCACACCCATATGTTGCGCGCCTTGCAATTCGCATGACATTCGACGGAAAATGCGTTAATTTCGAGTGTCACTATAATTGAGCGTTATGACACGCACCCGTCACATATCCAGTCAGATATCCTTAGGCTTAGGCCGCACTGTTGCATATACTATATAGAATTTATAGAATAGATGGTAATTTTCATTTGTGTAAATACAACACGAGTCCGTCTAACTAGTCAACGATTAATTGTCATGGCGCACGCATTTTTAAATACACTTCAACTTTTTGACTGTTCCACTGCATGTCCTTCATGTCCTTGCCCGCGTATGGTATTTGTATGGAATGCGTTTATTAATGCTGTTGTTTGTTCTTTTTTAATCGGATAAAATTCATAATTATTGTTATTACATTGCGTGTCCTTTTCTATTAACCCAATGATGATGCGCGCTGATGATCAGGATCAAAATCGGCACTATGTGGGGAGGGACTGGATTTTTATGACATGCGCGGCCGGCATTTACATGGGTTCGTTGCAGTAAATTATGTAATTAAAATTCCGCGCCTTAAGTTGGTCGCTTTATTACGAACGATTGACGTAGATAAGCAATTAGAATAAAATTGAGAGAAGTCACAAAAATGCATATTATTATTTTTGTTTACTTTCGAAATTTAGTTTTCTTTTAAAAATTTTTAATATCTGTTATTTATTCTTATTGAAAAACACTGCTATACAAAACGTTTTATGTATGGACATCCCATACATAATACGCGGCAGCCGATTTTTCCTATTGCGTGATGTTTTTAAGAAAATTTCAATTTTTAAAAATTCAAATTTCCAATTTTAGACTCTTTCAGTCACATCCATCAATGTATTCATTCGAGACTTTAGCCACATCCAGATAAACCAGCCACACCTCTACACACAGAACAAATACTCTTTTGGCGTGCGGTTAATCGAACCAATGTTTCATTGCTGCAACCGAAAAAAATTTCGTAGATTATACTGCAAAACCGCCTAACTGCATGTGAAAATTACGCCTAATTTTTTATTATATTCCGGTTTTAAATGATATGTTGATACTTAATGGTAATATGTTGATACTTAATGGTAAAATCAAATTGGATCAAAGGTATTTTTCATTTTTAGTATTTTCTTATTTCGATAGTATATTCACTTTTGTAAAGTAATATTTTTTGGACCGTATTTTTTTAAATAAAGTCATTTTATTTTTAAGTGGATAGCACGTTTTGAAAATGAGCTCCTCAATTATTGAAAATTTTATGATTTATTTCTTCTGCTCCGTGGTCTATATATCTGTCTTGGATGCACAGTAGGGGGTATTTTTGGAACATTAATATTCGGATTATCTACAGGAAGAGGTCTAGGCTGTGAATTCGAATTATCCACAGGAGGAGGTCTGGGCAAAACAGGCATAGGTCTATTCAAAACATTCACTGGTACTATTATTCTATCAATGTGCGGCCGAATAAGATCCAAAGTGGGGATCTGTTCATTAAATAAAAATTTAAAATTACTTTTTAAAATGTTAATAAATATTTTTCTGTCATACACTTACAGAAGGTGTATTTGGAACAGGTCCATTCACCGGAATTATAATTCTATCAAGATTTGGCCCAGGAACAGTGATCACAGGAACAACAGATCTTGGTTGTGGCGTAGTAACAACAGTTCTCGGTTGTATTTTTGGTTGTGGCCCTCTTGGTTGTGGCCCACTAGGTTGTGGTTTTCTTGGTTGTGGCCTACTAGGTTGTGGCCCTCTTGGTTGTGGCCCACTATGTTTTGGCCCTCTTGGTTGTGGCCCACTATGTTTTGGCCCTCTTGGTTGTGGCCGACTTGGTTGTGGCCCACTTGGTTGTGTCCGACTTGGTTGTGGCCCACTTGGTTGTGGCCCACTTCGTTGTGGCCCAGTTGGTTTTTTGTGAAGATGTGCCCCACTGAGATCCGTCGGTTCTTCCTGTTAATTAAAAAAAATATATGTATAATAATAATTTATATTTATAATTTATACTCATTCCTTTGTCATAGATGTCTTCACTTTGTTCACTATTTTTTTAGCTTCCGGCACAGCAACATACCTTATGGCCAAATAGCCTAGGGCAGTACCTACGGCCGCAGTACCAACTGCCGCTGTACCAACTACCGCAGTTCCTACTGCCGCAGCACCTACTGCCGCAGCTCCTACTGCCGCAGTTCCTACTACCCCTGCACCTACCGCAGCACCTACTGCCGCAGTACCGACTACAGCAGTACCGACTACAGCAGTACCTACTGCCGCAGTACCCAATGCAGCACTTAATAACAAGATAGTGGACATAACCTGTCCTATCAACAATATTAAACACAGATATGTCAAATGCTTCATTATTGATGTTTTCAGTATTTCAGCCCAACAGGAACTGAAATTAATACAACCAACTCACAGACTTTTGAAGCAATACAAAATGCAATATAATTTTAAAATTAGTTTCGTAGAAATGCTAATTTTCGTGGTATTAAATTTGTCAAGGTTGATTAAATAAAAATATGCAGAATTATTTTAAGTTGTTATTGTTTTTTAATTTTAACTTTATATTTTTATACCGGGTGTTTGGTATATGATTGTCAATAAATCAGTGGGTCATTCTATGACTGCGCATTCCACTGCTCAAAAGTAAATGTGACAACAATTCAGCCCTGTATCACAATGTGTTAGAAAGGGACGTAATATCATTCAGCGCACTGAGGCAATGTGCGAGGAAGAGATAGAAGATCGGCGTATTAAAAACATACAATAGCTTGCGTCATTCACGAAACGAGTAGAAGGTTCTCGAAACATGTCTATATAAGGGCGCCGCATCTGAGGCACAGCACTTCATTAGCGATTGGAAAGTGGTCGAGTGGATCTCGTGTGTGATCAATGTTAAGTTAAATTGTGGACATGCAGCAGTTGTAAGAATTTGTTAGTAGTAAAGTTGTTTATTGAAGTGAATTAATAAAGTTAATTGTTATAATTTAAACCAAATATAAGAGTGTTTTTTATTTTGTACACAATCCAGAGATGCGAACTTGTAGAACAGTTTTCCGTAGACTGAATTTTTGTAACAATATATATATATATATATATATATATATATATAAAATAAAATTATGTCTAACTTTGTTACAGGGTGTTAAAGAAATGCATATTACTGACCTATTTAAGAAAATTGGTTGTAAAGTATAATCGGTTGATAAATCAATTTCAGTTTTTCACTTTTTATTTAAACAATAAAATTACCTTTCCAATGGTATATCACATCTACGAACCATATGATTTCTTCCTTTTTTAAAATGCATTTCAAATTTAAATTTGAATTTGTCATTCATTTCTCAAAATTTTGTTTTGTATTACCCCATTTTTTCTAATTTAAATGAGATACCAGTCTATTCCCAGTACTTTATAACAAATTACAGTGATTTTAAATTGGTAAGCTATGCTGCAGAAATAATAATAAAGTGACAGATCATGTATTTAAAGGTTGAAATAAAAATAAATTATATAAATCTAAATAATCGAGAAATCATTTTGAACATTTATTATAATTATAAGCATTATCATATTACGTCACAGAACATATTTTCTGATCATATTTCCAAACATAATAATTCTTTTTTTTATTTCAAACACCAAATCACAAGACACGCAAGTGTTTTATTATTTCTGCAACATTACTTACCTGGATAAAATCACTATGCTTGCAAAGAAAATACTAGAAATTAGCTGGTCTATTAATTATAAATTAGAAAAAGATGTGGTAAAGCAATTTTTATAAAATCAAAATTTGTAATTTAATTTTTGTAAATTTAAATTTTACGTACCTGCATTTAAAAATAGTAAAAAATTATGGTCACAAATATTTCTTGTGTTTTCGACATATATGAAAAGTGTTTCACACAAATATTTAAGTGATTCCCACAAATACGAAAAGTGTTTTCCACAAACACGAACATGTTTCCCACAAACACGAAAAGCGTTTCCCACTAACACAAAAAGTGTTTCCCACGAACACGAAAAGTGTTTTTCACAAACACAAAAAGTGTTTCCCACAAATATTTGAAATGTTTTCCACAAATATTTGAAAATTTTGTATTATTTCCGACAAATATTTGTAGTGTTCATCAAATTTAGTCAAATCAAAAGGTTTTTTTATTGCATCAGCCACTCATTTACGTGATAGGTCGAATAATACAGAATTACAGGGTAAATTATTCGACAAGTCGCGTAAATGTGCGACTGCTGAAAATAAACATTTTACTTCGACTGATTTTGATGGACACTAAAAATATTGTGGAAAATACTAAAACACATCGATGCATTATGCCAGAAACATGTGTTTCATACAGTTCATACATGCGCCTTAAAAAAAGGTTGGAACTGTGTTTTTGTATTTGCCTCAAAGAAGTGCTATGTATTTATTACTCTTCTTAAATCTTTCTTTATTTACTGATAGCAAATAAGTGTTTGGGAGTAATGATTGAAATGACTTTTTTAAAAGAGTTTTTGGCAAATATTTTAAATAATTTTAAGAAAATAGATATTGTTTTATTCAAACACTGGAATTGTGCAATTCGTTACTTCTGGTAAATACATATAGGCTGCCAGAAGTACTTATTGTTAGTCGTAAATAATAATTATTATTTACGACTAACAAAAATTATTTCTGGCAGCCTATATGTATTTACCAGAAGTAACCGATTGCTTCCCACAAGTACGTTGTATACATTTCTTATTTAGAGAACTTTATTATGCCATAAATTTTAGATTTTTATTTTTAGAAATACACTTCTTAATTATTATACATACATAATGAAAAATGTATAATGTATGAATTGCTGAATTTTAAGCCAATAAAGTGGGAGATCCTGAAAATCATAATATTAGTTAATACCACATTCAGAAAGACTATATTTAGAGCAAAAATAGTATAATTACAATATAAACAAAACAAATTTGTCAATCATTTTAAATTTGGACATTTCAATAAAATAAAATTATACTTCCTAAAAACATAACTATCAAAATTATTGTACATTGTTTGCAATTATACTATATTTACGCTAAATACATTTGAATGATAACTTTCAAATAAGAGTGCACAGCACAATTATTAAAAATTATATGATAAATTACCTCTGCTCCGTGATATATATAAGTGACTTGGATGCACAGTAGGGGGTGTTTTTGGAAGATTTTCAGGGTACATAGTTCGTATATTCGGATTTTCCACAGGAAGAGGTCTAGGCTGTAAATTCGGATTATCCACAGGAGGAGGTCTAGGCAAAACAGGCATAGGTCTATTCAAAACATTCACTGGTACTATTATTCTATCAATGTACAGCCGAATAAGATCCAAAGTGATCTGTTCATTAAATAAAAGTTTTACTTTTCAAAATGTTAATAAATAGTTTTCTCTCATTCACTCACAGTAGGTGTAATTGGAACAGGGGTATTCAAATCATTTACAGGTACTACTAATCTATCAATGTGTGGCGGAGGAAGATCCAGAGTAGGGTTCTGTTCATTAAATCAAAAATTAAAATTACTTTTTAAAATGTTAATACATATTTACTCTCATCCACTCACAGGAGGTGTATTTGGAACAGGTCCATTCACCGGAATTACAATTCTATCAAGACGTGGCTCAGGAATAGGCGTTACAGGAACAACAGTTCTTGGTACTGGCTCAGTACTGACAGTTCTTAGTACTGGTCCAGTAGTGACAGTTGTTGGTTGTAGTCCAAATCTCGGTTGTATTGGTTCTATTGTAGTCTGTGGGCCAGTACCAATAATTCTTGGTTGTGGCCCAGTTGGTTGTGGTCCAGATGGTTGTGCCGCACTTCTTGCTTGTATTAGTTGTACTGTAGTCTGTGGGCCAGTAACAGTAGATCTTGGTTGTGGCACACTTGGTTGTGACCCAGATGGTTGTGTCCTAGATGGTTGTGGTCCACTTGGTTGTGGCCCCGATGGTTGTGGTCCAGATGGTTGTGGCCCGGATGGTTGTGCAGATCTTTGTTGTATTGTAGGTTGTGGCCCACTGGGTTGTGGCAAAGTTGGGTTTTTATGAAGATGTGCTCCACTTAGATCCGTCGGTTCTTCCTGTTTATTAAAAAAAAAGATGTATAATAATTTATATTTTCATTATTTATAAATTGTACTCATTCCTTTGTCATAGATTGCTTCATTTCGTTCACTATTTTTTTAGCTTCGGGCACAGCAATATACCTTAACGCCAAATAGCCTAGGGCTGTACCAACTGCCGCAGTACCAACTGCCGCAGTTCCTACTGCTGCAGCACCCACTGCTGCGGTTCCTACTGCCGCAGCACCTACTACTCCAGCACCTACTACTCCAGCACCTACCGCAGCACCTACTGCTCCCGCACCTACTACTCCAGCACCTATTGCTCCCGCACCTAGTACTCCAGCACCTACTACACCAGCACCTACTACAGCAGTACCTACTATCGCTGTGCCTACTGCCGCAGTACCCAATGCCGCAGAAGTCAGTAATATCGCACCAGACATAGCCTGCCCTATCAGCAGTAGAAAACACAGACACCTTAAATAATTCATTCTTGATCTTTTTAGTATTTAATATCAACAGGAATTGAAATGAATACTGCCAAATCACAGTCTTTTGTAGGAATAACAATACAATTTAAAATTAGTTTCGTAGAAATGCTAATGTCGCGGTATTAAATTTGTCAGGGTTTATTAGATAAACTACAAATAAGAACAATTAAAATATATTCAAAATAGCTGGACTCGTGCACAGCTTCGCCCGTGCGAATTTTTTGTTAATGCAACACTATATCGTTTTTAAAGTGTGATACATTCCAGCAATTTTTTTTTTCTTTTTCGTGTATGTCCGTCATCATTTTTTCCAATCACGCTCACATTGAGCGCAGTACTTAGAATTGCCAAAATTTTAACAATGTAAATGCTGAGTTTATATCGTCACTGTCATGCCAAAGGGGCGAATGTTCATTTTTAAAAATGTTGGGAAATCAAATTTTAAAATTTGAAGTGCTTTAAAAATTAGATTTTTTTTTTTAATTTTTCTGTTATTTTGGTTTATTCGTCAATTATTATAACGTATATAAAATATCTTTAGATTTGGACAACATACTGAATTATAAATACGGATTTTGTGAGGCTATATCCTGATCAAAACGCAAATATTTTTGTTTTTTATGCTATAACTTTTAATTAGCGCAAGTTAAAATAGTAATGTAAAGGTATTATTGTTTGCTTTTAAAGCACCTATCTATTGGCATCATTAATTAAAAATATTTTATCAAACATTAACTTGCCATTTGTTATATGCACGAACATTTTTTTGGCGAACTATTTGTAATTAATAATGCAGATCGATAGATGCTTTAAAAACAAACAATAATTGCCTTTACATCAATATTTTATCTAGTACCATTTAAGAGTTATAGCAAAAAAATGAAAAGATTCGCCCTTTTGGCATGCCCAGATTTTCAATTTTTTCAATTTCTTCGTTATTTTTCTATAACTCTTTATTTGTGCAAGATAAAATAGTGAGGTAAAGGTATAAATTGTTTGTAAAGCACCATTATTTACAAATATTTTTCCAAACATTTTTTCCTTCAAATAACAAATGACAAATTAATGTTTGGCAACATATTTTTAGTTAATGATGCAGATCGATAGGTGCTTTGAAAAAAAAACAACAATTGCCTTCACATTACTATTTTATATTGTACCGTTAAAGAGTTATAGCAAAAAAACGAAAAGATTCGCCCTTTTGGCATGACAAGATTTTCAATTTTTCAAATTCGCCCTTTTGGTTTTGTCTTTTGTGCCTAGAAATATCGAACAAAATGACACGCGATTTTGGCACAGCATACTTGCACATTCACCCCTTTGGCGTGATAGTGACGATATTTAAGGTGTTACGCCCCTTTGTCCAATTACATCCACATTCCAAATGGCGATTCGAATTCTGCTTCGATTTTTATAACTACCACTTTTAAAAGATATAAGTTTAAGCATTTTTAATTTATTTTTTATATATTTTACATTGCAATTACACAGTACGACAAAATTCAAATTTTGGCTGCACACTCGAGAAAATCCTATATATTCTTTAAGTACGCCAGTTTTCTTGATCAATTCATTAAAGTGTTTTATGTACATTTCAAAAGCAAATGCATATCAAATTTTTGATCGAATATTTGAAAAAAGTTAGACGTACATAACACCGCATAAAACTACTTTACACACATGAGGAAGAAGTATATATTCTCAAAGTGTGCTAAATAATTAAAATACACGTGTCTCTCAGTTTTTCTAGATCATTTTGTTTAAAATTTTAAACGCATTTTTATTCTTTACCAATTTCACTGTGTTCCAAATGATGAATTAATTTCAATATTGTTTATGAAAATGAAAAATTCAAAATATTTCATTAATAACAGAATAAAAGCTAATTAAACGCTTTCTATTTAAAATACTATTTAGTTGGTTAACAAAAAAACTATTGACTTTATAGTGAAAAGGTCCGTAGGTTGGGTCGCACAGTGTGCCCAAAACGCTCTTAAATCGGGTGAAATTCATTATTTTCGGAACCGCTCAACCGATTATAAAAATTTTAAAATTGTTGTATAGAAAATTCTTGAGAGAACTTAACTTTTGAAATTTGAGTTTTTATCTTAAATAGTTCTGGAGATTAAGATCAGTGAAGTTGAGATTTTTTTCATGAAAAATCTTTCAAAAACTGTAAAAAAAAAACAAAAGTTAACCGATTTTCAAATTTTTTTTGTATATGAAAAGCTTACATTAAGATATTTTTTTTTTGTTAATTTTGAAGACTTTATTTTACATCTTTATACATAAATTGTACATTTTATCATGAAATCAAAATATTTGTATAGGACTTTTATAAACAATTAACTCGTAAATTATTAACTGAGAACCGTTTTTAAATATCTTCAGTGGTTTAGTAAATATAAAATTTATATTCGAAACTTTTTTTGTCTTACAATTTTTTTTTTTTGGAAAATTCTAGTGTAGACAGTTTAGTAGTTTGTAAATTAAGCAAAACTAGCATTGAATTTGATTAAATATTTCTAGCGCTTCGACGGGCAAAAAATAAGTAAATATAAAAATTCTTAGAACTAATCTTTAAACATTTATCTTTAAAATTGCGTACTTAGATTTTTACGTCCGGCTTTTAAAACATTTCTGCAAGTATACAAGTCAAAATAAAATTAAAAATTGCGAAATTTTGATGAAACATGATGTTATTTAATAAAGATATTGTACACATATGGGCATTTCCATAAAAACGTCAACCACAAAAGAAAAATTCAAAATGCTCAAATCTTTTAAATAACGATGGATTTGGAATCTTAAATATGTGAATCTTAATATCTGAAAATAAAATTATATTCCGTTAACAGTAACGTATAAAAAACGAGTTGGGAATGTTAGGTCACATGGGTAAGTTCGGTCATATGGGGCGGACTTTTATAGTCGGTCGGGCCCGACTATGGAATACCCTACACCATTAGTGGGATATTTAATTATACATCTTAATTTTAAAGTTTTAATTATACTGAACCTCCCCACCCTCAGAATAATATTCACATATCAGAAATTTACATTTTATATCCCCATAATTTAAAAATTGATATAAAAGTATAAAAAACGAACGACCACTCCTATATTCAAAAATTTTGTAAGGATAATATTTCATAGATTTGATTTTAACAATTTACTGTTAAAATTTCCACTAATAAAAAAAAGTATACCTGAATACTTTTCGAGTTATTTGTTCCGAAAGAGTTATATAAAAGTGACTTGTATGGGAGGTGGCGTGTTCGTTGACCGATTTGGCTCATTTTCAAACTCAGTTCCTACTTTTGGCTAAAATATATTGAGACGAAATTTCATCGCATTCTGATTAGTATTTCTCAAGTTATTCTGTATTCGGACAGCAAGACAGCAAGACGGACAGACAGACAGACAGACAGACAGACGGACATGGCTAAACGGACTCGGGTAGTGATGCTGGTCAAGAATATATATACTTTTCCATACCAGACACGCCTCCTAAGGGGCGTTACAATATATGCACAAAGTTAATATACCCTGTACCTCATAGGTGTAGGGTATAAAAATACTCCAAAATTTCGTTCTTCAGTCGCACGATACGTTTGTGGAACAATCTCCCTGCGTCTGTTTTTCCCGACATTTTTGATATTGGCAAGTTCAAAACAAACATTCACCGACACTACTCCATCTTTCCACACTCCATTTAACCTATCATCCCTTCTTACGATCAACACTGTGCATTGCATGAAAAGGGGGCATCCCCTGAGCGTTGGTTAATTTGTAAAAAAAAAAAAAACTTGTCATGTACGTTTAGTAACCAAATTAAAAAAAATTGAAAACTGTTTTTTCAGACTACCTTAATTTATATTTCTAAAGCTTAAAAATAAGCATTGAAATTAAAATAAGTAACCCAAAAGATACATTTATTATTATATTAAACTAACAACATCTTTACTAGTAAAATTATTAGAAAAGTGTGGCAATTATATGGCATTTATGTGACCATGCCGATAAAGGAAAATGAAATATTATCCACTCAGCAAAATATATTACAAATTGCTAAATTCCAAAAGTGCATATAAAAATTCCATTGCCAGATTAATACACACAGAAATAATATTAATTATTTATTATTATTAATTAATTTTCGGCATTTAAATATTGTTTTTTTTTTTTCAAAAATTGTTATCAAATATTAGAAAAATCATATATGAATTCGAATATTTGACAACATTTCAAATGTCAGAAACATTTTGACAATTAGTATTGAGGTGGTGCCACATTTATGAAACATTCTATTGGATAGATACACTTAGGTGAACAAACCGTTGAAGTTACCGAAAAAATTACCGAGTAGGTAAGAGAAATCTATTGGGTACGTATATCAATAGATATCTGCTAATTAAAATTATGGGCATTAAGAAATCATGTAGTGATTTCTCTAACAGAGTAACATAGAAAAATGATTAGAACAATTATAATTCCAATCATTAAATAATGCCTTTAAGATCGTTACGTTTCAATTTTTCTGCGCCGGCAAAAATGATGTATACGATGCCCATCCCTACGGGAAAACGAACCGGTCATAGATTAGGCACGTGACTGGTTCCACGGATATTGTTAACCGGTCCTAGCTCAGAATATTTTATATGCAACCAACCGGCAAATGGCGTTATCCTAGGGTGGTTACAATTAACACCTTCTGCAGACCTTAAGAACTATCAGAATCGTGTTCTGTGACCGGTATGAATGGTACATTCAGTAAAAAAAAACAATATTTTTTTATTTAACTATTTTTTTAATTATTTTTTATTGTTACTTTTTATATATTTAAAATATTAGTATCGAAAAACAGTCTACGATTTATAGACGCATTAGTTGCACCGTGGAAATAACTCTCGTGGCCAACTAGTGCTTTTTCGCTTCTCTAGCGACATGTTTAGCATGGGCAAGATACGTCTACTCATGCAGACCTTTAGACGTATCACATAACTGGTCTTCAAAATTCTGTACTTAGTCGGTACCAATGGTACCGGCACGTGATAGGTAGTTTTAGAGCAACTGACACATCTTTCCCGCGGGTATAGGACATCGTGTTGCGTAGTGTTATTTAAGATGTTGATTAACAAAAACAAAATGATTTCTTATTTAATTTTATTTTTTCAAATTTAAAAACTTTGTTACTCCATTAATATTGAATTTTAATTTTCCGCATATTGTATAATCCACTTCTTAATTATTCCACATACAAAATGAAAAATGTATAATGTGTGAATTGCTGAATTTTAAGCCATTAAAAGGGGATGTTCTGAAAATCATAATATTAATTAATGACATACAGAAAAACTATATTTACACCAAATATAGTATAATTACAATATTATGTACACCATAAACAAATTTCACAATCACATTAATTTGCCATTTGGACTTTTCAATTAAATAATTAAATATTTAATAAAAAGTAAACATTTGAAAACTTTATTAATTGTGTACGTTGTTTGCAATTATTCTACATTAGCGCTAAATATATTTGAAGACTGAATTTCAAATAAGAGTGCACAGCACAATTATAGTAAATTTTATGATAAATTACCTCTGCTCTGTGGTATATATATCTGTTTTGGATGTACAGTAGGTGGGGTATTTTGGGGATAATTTCCAGAGTATACATACTGTATATTCGGATTGTCCAAAATATAAGGCTGTATATTCGGATTATTCACAGGAGGAGATCTAGGTACTACTAATCTATCAATGTGTGGCTGATTAGGATTCAAAGTAGGGTTCTGTTCATTAAATAAAAATTTAAAATGTTAATAAATATTTTTCTCTCATCCACTCACAGTAGGTGCATTTGGAAATTGTCCATTTACAGGAGGTCTTGGTTGTGGCCCATTTGGGTTTTGTTGTGGCCCATTTGGGTTTTGTTGTCGCCCATATGGGTTTTGTGGTGGACCATATGGGTTTTGTGTTGGCCCATATGGGTTTTGTGGTGGCCCATATGGGTTTTGTGGTGGCCCATATGGGTTTTGTGGTGGCCCATATGGGTTTTGTGATGGCCCATATGCGTTTTGTGAGGGCCCGTATGGGTTTTGTGGTGGCCCATACGGGTTTTGTGGTGGCCCATATGGGTTTTGTTGTGGCCTAGGTGGGTTTTGTTGTGCCCCTCTTTGACTCGGTGATGCCTGTTCATTAAATAAGTTATATATATATTAATAATTTATATGTACATTATTTATAATTTATACTCATTCCTTTCTCGAAGATTTATTATTTGAAGCCAGCGTACTAACATACTTTAACGCCGTTCCGCCCACGATAGTACCTACTACCGCAGCACCTGCTGCCGCAGCAGCTGCTGCCCCAGCACCCAATACTATAAATCCCGTATCAGGCATAGCCTTCACTATCAGCAATAGAAAACACAACCATCTTAAATAATTCATTATTGATGGTTTTAGAGTTTAACATCAACAGGAATTGAAATGAATACTGCCAACTCACAGATTTTGTAGCAATAAAAACACAAAATACAATACATTTTTAAAATTAGTTTCGTAGAAAATCAAATGTCGCGGTATAAAATATGTCAGGGCTGATTAAATAAACAAAAAATTTAAATGCTAAATTAGTTTTATTAAAATAAACTTTATTTTTATATAAATTATAAACTTTTGTTATCGGAAAATACTTCAAAAGGGTAAAGACACTTTTTTCTCCCATTTGTAGTACTTGTAGTACTCAGAAGGAGACGTGTACGAAGTATATGTATTCTTAAGCAGCGTGATGCCCGTCTCTCCATCAGTTGAAATCACGATTACAGGAAAACTAGAAGAGCTACATCAATGAAAATCCGAAGTTAGCTTACTTACATACATACCGTGCTATCATTTTCGAAATAATGTAATATAGTATATTATTATGGCAATCAATCAACGTTTCAGATTTATAGGAAACAAAATATGATATGACTATCATGCCAAAAGGGGCGAATGTATAATTATTGACATATTCATTTTTTTACATTTTTTTAATATAGTTTTTCCTCAAGTATACTATGCCAAAATCGTGTGTGGTTTTGTTGGACATTTTTAGCCTCAAAAGACAAAACCTAAAGGGCGAATTTGAAAAATTGAAAATCATGACATTTTGGCATGTAATGATCTTTTCGTTTTTTTTGCCATAACTTTTTATTGGTATGAGATAAAATAGTGGTGTAAAGGCATTAATTGTTTGTTTTTAAAGCACCTCATCATTATTTTACATTTTTTTTTTGAATTTTTATTATTTGTCAGAAAAATGTTTGGAAAGAGTTAAACAAAAAAAAAATACAAAAGATTCGCCCTTTGATTTGAAATGATTTTCATTTTTTCCAATGATTTGATTCGCCCTTTGATTTGAAATGATTTTCATTTTTTCCAATGTCTGCGTTTTTTGCTATAAATCTTTATTGGAGCAAGAAAAAGTGGTGTATTCATTGTTTGTTTTTAATGCACCTATCGATTGGCATCAATATTTAAAAATATTTTGCCAAACGACTATATGTGTCATGCAACATAAAGGGTTTTTCAATAAGAGCGCTGCAAAAGTTTTTTTCAATGGTTTTTCAACAGGGACGCTACAAAAGTAAAGCAACAGGGACAGCAAACGACGCCATATTTCTTGCTGATCTTTTGACATTTCTCTTCAGTAAGGTTTGCCATTTCATGATGGAAAGATATACGAGCCAATAATTAGTCGAAATTATTAAAATTTACTACCGAAATTCGAATTCGTATATCTTTCCATCATGAAATGGCAAACCTTACTGAAGAGAAATGTCAAAAGATCAGCTAGAAATATGGCGTCGTTTACTGTTCCTGTCCTTTTGTAGCGTCCCTGTTGAAAAACCCTTTATTTACATACAAAAAAAATAAAAAAATGCTTCACAAGGTCGCTGTGAAAAACATGACTGCAGCAAAACCGAAAAAAAAATCATCAATATGACGAATTTATTCATAAATATTATGAATTGCTCTACCAAATACTAGATTCATCATATTGATACCACCGTTTATTAAATGACATATTGATGAATGCCTTTAATATTATATATATTTTTTTATTCATACTATCGAATATCATAGTGAAGAACGAAATATTCAATACAATGAATTTGAATCGTCATATTGATTAATATAATCATAATATTTATGAATAATTTAAAATTTTATTTTATTAAGAATTTTTAAAAACAAATATTTTTTTTTAGAAAATATTTGGAAAAAAATTACCTTAAAAATATCGTTGGAAAATAATTCTATTAAAATAAAAAAAATTCAAAAATATTTTTTTTTCGAAAAAAAAAATGATTCCGAAAAAATCATTGTTTGGGAAAAAAAAAATGTTTTCGAAAAAAAATTGTTTTTCCAAAAAAAAATTTGTCCGAAAAAATTATTTAAAATTTTTTTTTTGTTATAAAAAAGTGAATTATTTTTTTAAAATATGATGCCATCAAAATACCATCTTGAAATTTTGCATTAACATTTACAATAAATTGACGAAAATTTAGAATTTTTTTCAGAATTTAAAAGGGTTCTTTTTAAGGACCACAATTTTGAAGTGCAAAGATAATGACCACGGGCCACATGTTAACGTTTAAAAGTTACAACTTAATTTTTCTAAAAACTGGTTCTATTAGCTTTTAAACGAGTAATAAAAGGAGTTTCTAGCATTGCTAGTTCAAGAGATATTTAAATATACAACCATACAAAAGTGATTTTTGGCCCTTTTTTCCAACTTTGAGCCACTGTATATCTGAAAGTAGTGGTCAGAAAAAATAAAAAAAAAATTGGTTAGCGCATGTCTCGATACCCTTTATAAGTTGCCAAAATTTCATAAAAATCGAAAAGATAAAATCTCAAATTTGACTTTTTTTGGTCGATTTGGTGTGGTATGGCCGCAATATAAATATACTAGAAAACATTTTACCTATTTATGCATGTCGACCAAGCATTATATAAGAAATAACATACAAGAACTATTTGAAATTAACGAAAATAAAATATTTTGATTGAAATTTGGTTAAATGAACAGAATTCTGCAATATGAAGTATATATGAGCATTTTCAGAAGAACGTCAACCGTTTTTTCAGACCACTTTAATTAATATTTGTAAAGCTTAAAAATAACCATTGAAACTAAAATAGTAGAAAATTTTGATTTTTGTATAAGGGTCCTTTGTTGTCCCGTCCGGAACCATAAGGATGCATTTATTATCATATTAAAATATTTCTTTTTTTTTTTAATAGTTTAATCCTCTGTTCCTAAATCTGAATTTGCTCGACATTTTCAAAAATGTAAACATCGATATCCGAGTAATTCTAATAAATTTTTGACAGATTGAAATCTGTCAGGGCCGGAACTTTGAGTAACAAAAGTAGTTTTACAGTATAAAAAATATCAAAAATAGTCAAAAAAGATTAAAAAAAAACTTTAAAAAATCTGGAAATTTGAACAGTACATCACTTTTCATTTCGTAATAATGATTTTTAATATTGTCATATACAAAATTATTTTTATCAAATAATTGTAGTGCAAATTTTCATACGGAACGCTTGGAATTATTCTGCGATTTATTACGCAATAACTGTTAACTTTAGGAACAAAGTGTATATATATAAAAATAAAGTAAATTATCTCAGCTATGTTCATAGATAATTCAAAAAAATATATTGTACAAAAAAACACTTTTTAGAATAAAAATCGTACTGATAATGTCTATATTAATTTCTATATTAATTTCTATACTAATTTCTAATTTCAGTTTTTAATGTGCGGCCAAAAATAATGTGCATAGGAAATCGTTTTTCATATTTTATAAATTTTATTATTCAATAAATTTTGAATTTTTATTTTCAGCAAATTGTATAATACATAACATACAGAATAAATAATGTATATTGTTTGAATTTTTGTATTTTAACGCCTTGGAGGGGGAATTCCTGAAAATGGTTTAAAAATTCATAAGATTACTTTATACCACATACAGAAAAACTATATTTACAGCAAACATAATATAATTGCAATGTTTCATGCAGCATTAACTAATTTGTCACTCACTTTATTTTTCTTTCAATAAGCCTTTCAATAAAATAAAATTATGCTTTATGAAAATTTAAAATTCAAAATTATTATACGTTGTTTGCAATTATACTATATTTGCGCTACATATATTTGAATGGTGACTGACTTTCTAATAAGAGTGCACCGCACAAATATTGAAAATGTTATGAAAAATTACCTCTGTTCTGTGGTATATATATTTGTCTTGGATTCACAGTTGGGGGGATAATTGGTGGATAATTTCCAGGGTATACAGGCTGTATATTCGGATTGTCCATCAGAAAAGGTCTGGGCTGTATATTCGGATTATTCAGAGGAATAGGTCTAGGCTGTATATTCGGATTATTCATAGGAATTGGTCTAGGCTGTATATTCGGATTATTCATAGGAGGAGGTCTAGGCTGTATATTCGGATTATTCATAGGAGGAGGTCTAGGCAAGACAGGCATTGGTCTATTCGGCTGATTAGGATCGAAATTGGGGTTCTGTTCATTAAATAAAAATTTAAGATTACTTCTTAAAATCTTAATAAATATGTTTCTCTCATCCACTTACAGGTGGTGTATTTGGAAATGGTCCAGGATATACAGGACCAATAGGTCTTAGTTGTGGCTCATATGGGTTTGGTTGTGGCCTGGGTGGAAATTGTGGTGGCCCCATTGGGATTGGGTTTGGTTGTGGCCTGGGTGGATATTGTGGTGGCCCAATTGGGATTGGGTTTGGTTGTGGTCTAGGTGGGTATTGTTGTGGCCCATTTGGATTTGGTTGTGCCCCTCTAGGTGGTGCCTGTTCATTAAAAAATATGTTTTTTAATAATTTATATTTACATTATTTATAATTTATACTCATTCCTGATTTGGTTTATTATTATTTTTCGCTATGCTCGCACTGACATACTTTAACGCCATTAAGCCGACGACAGTACCTACTGCCGCAGTACCTGCTACCGCAGCACCTGCTGCCCCAACACCCAATGCCGCAGCACCTATTAATGCCGCACCAGACATAGCCTCTACTATCAGCAATAGAAAACACAGCCATCGTAAAATATTCATTCTTGATGTTTTCAGTAGTTAACATCAACAGGAATTGAAATGAATACTGCCAACTCACAGACTTGTGTGCCAATAATAATACAAAATACAATACATTTTTAAAATTAGTTTCGTAGAAATGCGAATATCGCGGTATAAAATTTGCGTCGGCTGATTAAATAAACTATATAATATAATAATAATAATAAAAAAATCTTTTGTAATCGGAACTTACTTCTAAAGGGTATATTCACTTTGTGCTGCCTTCCGTTTGTAGTATTCGGAAGGAAATGTGTGCGAAATATACAGGGTGTTTGGTTTTCGTTCATCGAAGTCAATAAATCATGGGGTCATTCTATGACTCAAAAAATATGAAATTGTCAATAAAAAAATGTCTAATTTTATACCCATTTCAAATTAACATATTTTGTAAGAAAGGAAGAATTTATACCGTTCGAAGATGTGATATACAAAATTGATATTTTTTAAACTATTCCCCAAGCTTTAATAATAAATCACGTATAATAAAAAGCAATTTGGGCTAAACATCAAAACAAGTGTAGTTTTATTGTCTAGTTTAATATGAATATAGCCGCGGTAGCTCTGTGGTTAGTACGTTCAAGTACGGTTCAAGCCTGGACTAGGGCTAACAACATCTTTCCATAGAAGCATTTTTCTATACCGCGCTACCTCTCGACAGTAAATGGCAAACCTACGAGAGTTAAACATTGCCTATGAAAAGCTCTCACCCGCCGTTCGGATTCGGCAATAAACTGTAGGTCCCACCACTTTGAGTACAAATATAACACGCACAGCTCAAAATGGTGAGAGAGCTCGGCCTAAGTTCTTCTAGGACTGTAGTGCCAAACTATTACTATATTATTTATTAATATGAATATCAAGTGAACTATTAAGCTATTTATGAACTATGATATAAGCGAAAATTTAAGCCATTAACAAGTTCAGTTTGAAATTTTTTTCACTTTTAGATATTTCGAACAAGTTAATTTTTTTTAAATATTGGATATTTTAGCAAAATTTTTTGTATTATTTGTAATAAGTTCTTTTTGCATTTTGATTAATTTTTAAAACTCTGAAAATTTTTAAAAATTGAAAATTAGTGAATTTGTTTTTTTCACTTTTAGTTCTAATATCTTCCTTCGTAAGTTTTAAAGATATTTCGAACAAGTTAAATTTTTGTTTTTCTCGCCAACCGACTTGTGGTGCCCTGAATAAAAATCGAAATTTGGTATACCAACCGATTCGTGGGTACTCAAATAAAAAGAAATTCTTTAGCTCTTACAAAATTGCAGTTATTTTAAGGATTCGTAAAGCTCTGTGACATTTTAAGTGTATAGCATACATTATAAAATATGGAATTCCTGGGGTTCGTACGTTTTCAATTTTAATATCTCAAAGAACAAATAATGGATTTATTGATTTTTTCTAGTAGTACTTAAATAGGACTAAACTTCTCAAAAAATTAGAGAATTCTATGTGGTAGATCAAAAGACATTCTAGACGTTATATTTTTTATACCCTACACTAAGAGTGAAAGGGTATATTCAGTTTGGTACGCCGTTTGTAACACCCAGAAGGAAGCATCTCCGGTATGGAAAAGTATATATATTCTCGATCAGCATGACCTCCTGAGTCGATGTCCGTCTGTCCGTCTGTCTGTCTGTCTGTTGAAATCCCTACTACTTTTAAAATTGAAGAGCTAGATAAATGAAACTTATATGTAACATAGATATGTAACATAGATGGGCCGAAAATCGGCCCATTGTGCCCTATGATCCGACCACTTATGTTCAAATACCTCATATAAAATGTACATATAAACATAAATTTTTATGTATACGTGCTTAGGTAAACTTTTTTGGTCAAATATATATTGACATCATGCTCAAATACATGATAATAATGTTTTCCGGCGAAAAGACTTCTGGTTCACAAAAAAAAATCGAAATTCGGTACACCTACCCATTTGTAAATATGGGTATCAAATGAATGGAAATTCTTCAGCGATTGAATGTTTGTAGTTATTTTCAGGATTCGTATACCCTGGTGACCTATATATCACTTTGAATGGTAACCACACATATATGTAGGGTATTTATAGTCGGCTTAGACCGACTATAATTTTGATAATCCTAACTATCATAATTACACCTACTGTTCGAATAAGTTATTATAATTATATTAAAATCATCAAGTTATTTGCTATAACATTAATTATGCATATGCATAAATTAGTATTAAATTTTGTGCGTCGCTTTAAGTAGCGCTAAGCATTAGTATTTTGTATGTATACCAATGCTCTCTATTTAGTACAGATTATAAGAATACTAAATTTTGGTCTAAACCGGTTTTGACTCTTATAATTAGTTCTCTGAGAGAATGCATTGCTATATGTTAGTATGCTATATGTTAGTATGCTACTAGTTAGTAAGCAAGACCTTATGTATATAAAATATTAGCATGTCGCAGAAAATGTATGCATTTCTCGTTCACTTAAATTTTGGACTGCATACGGTGAACATTGTTATTTAATTAATAAATTTATAATCTTTTAATTTTCAGCTTCTTTTTTTTTCTATTTAAACAAATTAAAATTTGTCAAACAAATATAAAGTACTTTGTACATTTTGGTGCCGAAACCCGGGAACTGATTAAGTTCACCCCTTTTTAATAAAATAATCAAATTCGAAAAATACATGCTGTATTTGCTTTGATATTAACTGCAGTTTTTTGTGCATTAAAAAATAGAACTAACGTTATGGCTCTTGATAAAAGCATTGCAGAACAGCGTGCAAGTTTGGATCAACTTAAACAGTTCCACAATATTTTTACTAAAAAGAATAGCGCTATGAAAACACGAGGATATTTGAATGGAGTTTTGCAAGAAATTGAAAAATTGTGTACTTCATTTAAAATCAATCATGATGCAATTTGCGCCTTAATTCACGAAAATTCCTTAAATGCTTCTGATGTTCCGTACATAGCTGATAATTGTTATTTTGAATATTGTGAACTTTATCTTGATTTTAAAGGTGAAGTTTTGGAGTCTCTTCCAGAGACATCCACATCACCTCATGCTCTTTACAGTAGTACATTTTCACTACCAAACCGTAATGAAATAAGCACCAACATAGAGTCTAAACTACCAAAAATTTCATTGCCTAAGTTTTCTGGAGATTATATGGAATGGGTTCCATTTCAAGATATTTATTTATCGCTTGTTCATGATAACAATTCGCTATCTAAAATTCAAAAATTCTACTATTTGAAATGTTCATTAATTGGCGAAGCAGCTAACTTGGTAAAAACTATAAGTGCTACTGAAGCCAATTACGACTCAGCTTGGTCTATTCTAAAACGTAGGTATCACAATAAGCGTTTAATTGTGGATACACTAACTAAAAAACTATTTAATATTCCAAAATCGGAAGGTAACTTCCAGGGAATAAAACAAATTCTTGATACAACGCAAGAATGTCTTTCATCTCTATCAAATCTTGGTGTTTCTACTACTGATTGGGATCCGCTTCTGATTTATTTAATTGCTCAGAAACTCGATCTTGATACGAGAAAAGATTGGGAACAATCATTAAAGTCTTCGACTGAAGTCCCAGCAATTGCAGATATGTTTTCGTTCTTAGAAAGAACTTTTAGGACACTTGAATCTATTTATGAAGAGATTCCGTCTCCTTTAGTTAAAACTTCTAAAGGAAAATTTTCTAAAAATAAGAACAAAAACAACAATTTTCATTCTAACCATTTAACACGATATCAGCCATGTGCCTATTGTGAAAAGACACATTTTTTAGCAAAATGTTTTAAATTTCTTGCCTTGTCGTCAGATTTAAAGTATGAATTTGTTACAAAAAATAAACTTTGTCATAATTGCCTTTCAGCAGGTCACAATTATAATGATTGTAAATCAACTTATCGTTGCAATATTTGTAAAAAGCAACATCACAGCTTATTGCACGTTGATGAAAATCACACGACAAATGCATCTACTTCTCAAGCTGCTGACAGATCATTAAACAGTCATCATGAAATTTGTAGTAATAATTCCACTCATAATACGCAAATGTTTCCAAATGTGTTGCTTTCAACAATACGATTGATGATTAAGTCCACGAGTGGACAATTTATTCTCAGGGCACTTCTAGATCAGGGTTCTCAAGCTACTTTAATAACCGAAAAGGCTGTTCAACTTCTCAAACTGGGAAAAAATCGAGTTAATTGCAATGTATCAGGCGTAGGTGATAACAGCGACACACTTTGTCGCAGCAGTGTTTTTTTAAACATATTTTCATTGCAAAATAAACAAATATTAGAGTGCAACGCTCTTGTGTTAAACAATTTATCAGCATATGTTCCAAAGGCCTCCAAATTAAACATTTCGGTTGAAGGTATCGAAGTTGATTTTCTTGCTGATCCACATTACAATAAAGCCGATCCAATTGATTTGCTTCTTGGATCCGATGTTTTTAGTAAAATTGTTATTGCTGGTCAGTCCTTCATTCATAACCAATTGTTTTATCAAAACACCTACTTTGGTTGGGTTTTATCTGGACCTACAGGACAAATCAATACTCAGAATGTAGTGGTGAATAATATATATTTAGAAAATATATTACGATCCTTTTGGGAACAAGAAGAGGTAACGTGTAAACGAGAGTTAACAACAGAAGAAGAAAATTGTGAAAAATATTTCAGTAGCACAACTAAGCGTACTTTTTCTGGTCGTTACATTGTCAATCTTCCCTTCAGATCAGCTCTGGAAAACAATTCCAATCCATCGTTGTGTAATAACCACTTTAATGCGTTGAAACGATTGCATAATCTAGAATCATCATTTAATAAGCGACCGTCTTTTCATAATGCTTATAAGGACTTTTTACAAGAATATGAACAATTAAATCACATGTCAAAAATCGGAAAATATCCCGATGACCTCACAAATTATTCATATTTTTTGCCACACCATGGCGTTTTTAAAGAAACTAGCACTACAACGAAATTAAGAGTAGTGTTTGATGGAAGTAGTAAACTTCCTGGTTACAATTCTATTAACGATGAGTTATGTCCTGGACCTGCATTACAAAATGATATGCCTAAAATCATTACGCGTTGGCGAAGGCACAAGTTCGCTTTTAGCGCAGACATCGAAAAGATGTTTAGACAAATTCAGGTTGCTTCAGAGCACCAGAATTATCAACAAATACTATGGCGTCATAATATTAGTGATGACGTTTGCATTTATAAAATGAACACTGTCACCTATGGTACAACGTCAGCTCCATATCTTTCAATAAGGGTTCTTCAACAATTAGCTAATGATTACATAGATATATATCCAAAAGCAGCAAAAGTTTTGCTTTTAGATTCATATGTGGATGATATAATGTCCGGCTCAGATACTTTATCAGACGCCCTAGCATTACATAAAGACTTATGTTTGCTACTAAATAAAGGTGAATTCACTCTACGAAAATGGATATCTCATTCAGCTGAATTTATTGAAGAAATCCCACCAGATCTAAGAGAAAATTCGAATACACTTGATTTCAATGATAACAATATTGTTAAAACACTTGGAGTTCAGTGGAACACCACCTCAGATTCTTTTACATTTAAATTGCATTTAGACGAACCTAAAAATATAACAAAACGATCTATATTATCCGATTCAGCTCGTCTTTTCGACCCATTAGGGTGGTTGACCCCCTCTACTGTTATTTCAAAAATATTATTTCAAAAATTGTGGTTAGCAGGAGTTGATTGGGATGATAAGGTCCCCAGTGACATTCAAACAGATTGGATAAATTATAGATCTTCTTTGAAGCTAATTCAAGAAATCAAAATTTCTAGATGGTTTGGATATCGGCCAGATACAACATTTGAATTGCACTGCTTCTGCGATGCCTCACAAGCAGCGTATGCTGCAGTTGTTTATGCAAGAATTCAGTCTAGCAGCGAAGTATTTATAAATATTTTACAAGCTAAATCTAAGCTAGCGCCTGTAAAAACAATATCCATTCCTAAGCTAGAGCTTTGTGCTGCTACCTTGTTAGCTAAACTTGTATCAACAGTCAAAGAATCATTTGATTCAAATTTAATTTCAAATATAACGTACTGGAGCGATAGTACCACTGTCTTAAGTTGGATAAGACAACCGCCAGCTCGTTGGAGTGTTTATGTTGCCAATAGAGTCGGAGAAATTCAAAGATATACAAACATAGTTCAATGGAAGTATGTACCATCGGCTGAAAACCCAGCAGATTGTGCTTCACGAGGTAAAATGCCAGCCGATTTAAAAGATTTTAATTTATGGTGGCATGGCCCACAATTTCTGAAATTGCCATCGTCTTCATGGCCAAAAAATATTTCTGATTATCAGACTACTTTAGAAGAGCGAAAACATAAAGTTATATTGCATGCAACGCAAGTAGTATCCTACCCCGATATTTTTCTTAAATTCTCCTCTTTCAATAAGTTACTTCGTGTTGGTACGACGTGCTACAGATTTATTCGAAACTGTAAGGAAAATAAAAATTGTAAAGATGTTGGTAGTCTTACATCAAAATCAGTCCGAACAACTATGTATTCGTTCGTTAAAATAATTCAAAAGATTGACTTTAATGCAGATTACAATAAACTTTTGTTGCATAAAGAAATCAGCAACAAAACCTTGCTTAAACTCATGGCATTTATTGACGAATCAGGTTTACTGCGAGTGGGAGGTCGATTGCAAAATTCTCAATTTTCTTTTGAAAAGAAACATCCACTACTTTTGACTAAGCATAACCCATTGTCAAAATTAATAATTTTAGATGCACATGAGAGAACATTGCACGGTGGTATAACTTTAACAATGTCTTATGTGAATCGTACATTTTGGATTTTATCAGGCACTCAATTAGCCAAAACATTATTAGGAAAATGTATGATTTGTTTCAAATATACTGCGAAAACTTCGCAACAGATAATGGGCAATCTACCACCTGTTCGTCTCAATGTCACGAGGCCCTTTAAGCACAGTGGAGTAGATTACGCTGGTCCCATTTCCATTAAAAATTCTTCACTTAGATCTGCTGTCATATCTAAAGGATATATTTGTCTATTTGTGTGTATGGTCACAAAAGCTTTACATTTGGAAGTTGTGTCTGACTTGACCACTACCGCGTTTTTAGCAGCTTTTAGACGGTTTGTGTCAAGAAGAGGTAGTTGCACAGATATTTACTCTGATTGCGGCACTAATTTTGTTGGCGCATCTAAGGAATTGAAAGTACTCTTACATAAATCAGAATCATCATTGCCAAATGAACTGCTTGACACTCTTTCGATGATTGGTACTGATTGGCATTTTATTCCTCCTGCTTCTCCAAATTTTGGTGGTCTTTGGGAAGCAGGTGTAAAATCGGTTAAATATCACCTAAAACGAATTATAGCTGATCGAATTTTAAGCTTTGAAGAACTTGCCACATTACTTTGTCAAATAGAGGGATGTCTGAATTCCAGGCCCCTTTGTCCGCTCACATCTGATCCTAGAGATACTGATGCCTTAACACCAGCACACTTTTTGATAGGGGAACCAACCAATTGCTTACAGGAAGAAAATTTGTTAGATGTAAACATTAATCGTTTGACCCGATGGAAATCTATTGAGAAATTAAAACAACATTTTTGGAATCGCTGGTATTCCGAATATTTAAATAGATTGCAGGCTAGACCAAAATGGCTGCACGCGAAACCAGATGCTAAAATAGGAGATTTGGTCCTTATTGCCGATGAACGATATGCTCCTGGACAGTGGGCATTAGGAAGGATTAGTGACATTCACCCTGGAGCTGACGGACGTGTTCGAGTAGTTTCTATTATTTCAAAAAACAAACTTATTAAAAGACCAATTTCTAAAATCTGTTTTTTACCTTCAGATGAACCTATTAATGAAACTGGATATAAAAAATCGTTGTCTAAATCCACGGATAATGAGATGGAGCCTACTGAATCGCGCTGTGAGTCGGAGCATAGCGAAGTTTTGACTTGACTAAATCACTCCCAACGATAGGCCGTCTTGTTATTACCTGGAGCAAGAACAGCTGTTCTTATGGGGGAGAATGTTCGAATAAGTTATTATAATTATATTAAAATCATCAAGTTATTTGCTATAACATTAATTATGCATATGCATAAATTAGTATTAAATTTTGTGCGTCGCTTTAAGTAGCGCTAAGCATTAGTATTTTGTATGTATACCAATGCTCTCTATTTAGTACAGATTATAAGAATACTAAATTTTGGTCTAAACCGGTTTTGACTCTTATAATTAGTTCTCTGAGAGAATGCATTGCTATATGTTAGTATGCTATATGTTAGTATGCTACTAGTTAGTAAGCAAGACCTTATGTATATAAAATATTAGCATGTCGCAGAAAATGTATGCATTTCTCGTTCACTTAAATTTTGGACTGCATACGGTGAACATTGTTATTTAATTAATAAATTTATAATCTTTTAATTTTCAGCTTCTTTTTTTTTCTATTTAAACAAATTAAAATTTGTCAAACAAATATAAAGTACTTTGTACACCTACTTTAAAATTTCCCATGTGATCTAACCTTCCCAACTCGTTTTTTTTTCCTTTTTATAAAAATACTTTTTGCACACAAATTATTTTTTTGAATTATTTAGAAAGATAGCTGTGATAATTTACTTTATTTTTGTATATAAACACTTTGTTTCTAACTTTTGCAGTTATTTCGTAATAAATCACAGAATAATTAGGGACATTCTGTATGAAAATTTGCACTACGATTTTTTGCTAAAAATAATTTTACATTAGACATGATTAAAAATCATTATTACGAATATAAAAATGATGTACGAATCAAATTTCTAGATGTTGTTTTAAAGATTTTAATTTTTTTTTGAATTTTTTTTTTTTTTTTACACTTTTTGTTCTCAAAGTTCCGGACCTATCAGCTGTTAAAAATGTTCTTGAATTACTAGGAAATCGATTTTTACATATTAGTAAATGTCAAGGAAACTAAGATTTAGAAAAGGATTGAACTCTTTAAAAAATGTAGTTAGTTTAATATGATAATAAATGTATAGTTTTGGTTCCGTACGTGACAATTGAATACCCATATACAAAAATCCAAATGTATGTCCCTTTATTTTAATTTCAATGTTTATATTTAGGTGGTCTGAAATAACAGAAAATAATATTTTGTATCTGTATATATTTGAAATTATTTAATTGTATGGTATATAAAAACTTTATTATTCCATATACTTTGATTTTTTTTTTTTATTTCCGCAAATTGTATCTCGTTCGAATTTGTCAAAAATGCATAATGAAATATATATAATTTTTGAATTTTCGCATTTTATCCAAATAATGTGATTTGAACTGAAATAATAATATTGTCATTAGTGAATGTAACTTATAGAAAAACTATATTTATCACAAACATAGTATAATTAAAATATTATGTGCACCATAAACTAATTTGAAAATCACTCTAATTTGTCGTTTGGACTTTCCAATAAACTTAAAAAAAGTTAGCATTTGTAAACTTTAAAGATTATTATACGTTGTTTTCAATTATACTATGATCGCACTAAACATATTCAAATTTAAATTTAAATTTATGATCATTTACATATCCTCCTGCTCCTATTATTATTGTTTCCTTTTCGATTCAGAGTAGGTGGGTTAACATAATTTCTATTTGCTCTCGAATTGTCCGCATCTAAAGATATCCTCAAATTATTCACAGTTCTTTCCAATTTATCAATGTCTGCCCCTGTAACTTCCGATGAAGAGTAGTACTGTACATTAAAAAAACTTATTAAAATTTCTATTTACAATGTTAATAAATATATAATGGACTCACAGACGTAGCCTTTACTATCATTAATAGAAAACACACATATCTTAAATAATGCATTCTCAATGTTTTCAGTATTTTTTATGAACAAGAATTAAAATTAATACCGCTTACTCTCAGACTTTTGAAGCAATAACAAATAGAGATATTTTAAAATTAGTTCCGATAAAATGCAAATGTCGCGAAAATATTCATGGCTGATTAAGGCCCAGTTGCATAAAATTTTTAAGTACGAGTTAAAGTTAATCGATGGAAATCGGATGACAATTTCAATATTGAAATAAAAACCAAAAAATAAATTTATCTGTCAAATATAAATTTAACTTCTTGTTATTTTTTATGCAACTGGCCGTAAATAAAGGTTTTTTTAACAGGGACGCTACAAAAGTAGAGCGACAGGGACAGCAAAGGACGCCATATTTCTTGCCGCTCTTTTAACATTTCTCTTCAGTAAGGTTTGCCATTTTATGATGGAAAGATATACGAATTAGAATTTCGGTAGTAAATTTTAATAATTTCGACTCGCATATCTCGTATATCTTTCCAACGTATTTCTTTCCATCGTGGAATGGCAAACCTTACTAAAGAGAAATATGGCGTCGTTTGCTGTCCCTGTCGCTTTACTTTTGTAGCGTCCCTGTTGCAAAACCCTAAAAAAAAAAAACTTTTGTAGCGCTCTTATTGAAAAACCCTTTATATTATACAATAAGAGCAAGAACATATACAACAAATTGTTTTTGTTTATATTTTTAGGACTTACCTTTGAAAGTCTTTAACTCCCTTTATACGGTAGACATTTACCCTATTACAGAAGACATAGATCATGTTTGTCATGTATTTGTCATGTATCTTGTCATGTATCTTGTCATGTATCTTGTCATGTATCTTGTCATCTATCTTGTCATGTATCTTGTCATGTATCTTGTCATGTATCTTGTCATGTATCTTGTCATGTATCTTGTCTTGTATCTTGTCATGTATCTTGTCATATATCTTGTCGTGTTACTCTAAGGTACAAACTATTTCTAAAATAGTTTATATTAGAGATGGGTGCGTGCCTGTTTTTGATGGCACGGACACGCACGGGCACGCCGATAGATGACACGCACGAGCACGAGTCCGGCAAGTAAATTTACAGGCACGATAAAACACGAGATTTAAAAGACACGAAGAAACACGGAAAAACTCGACAAAAAAAACACGACAAAACATGAAAAAAGCACGAAAAAACATGAAAAAGCAAGCGAAACGTGAAAAATAATACCGGAACAGTTTAGATTTTTGGAACTCATTTAATTTGTTGGTTGAAACTGGAATCGAAACCGGAACCACAATTTTAAAAAATCTTGGAACCCTTACCGGAACCGATATTGCAATAGGTTTTAGTCTCTGTAATAAATAATTCCAAAATTATGTTTGATACTGTTTTATTCTCTTAAATCCATAAGTAAAACAGATTTGTTAAGAAAAGGTCGAAATACCACGTAAGGGTTTTTTTTAATTGGGGTAGAAACTATAAAAAAAATGTTTAATGGGCGCGTGCCTGATTTTGGAGGCACGGAC
Organism: Dryomyza anilis; assembly: GCA_951804985.1. Taxonomy (NCBI): domain Eukaryota; kingdom Metazoa; phylum Arthropoda; class Insecta; order Diptera; family Dryomyzidae; genus Dryomyza; species Dryomyza anilis. The sequence goes on along the minus strand of OX638130.1, from coordinate 3,296,703 downwards.
ACGCGCGGGCACGACAGCAACTAGCACGCATGGAGATTTGCACGCACGAACTCAGATTTTCGTGACACGAAAAAGCAAGGCACGCGCCCATCTCTAGTTTATATGCATGAATGTTTTGTGGGAATTTAATTAATTTTTTTGACATGAAATGAGTGTAAATAATACTCTTTTGATGTAATTTCATGTCGGCATAATCAATATGTGCATTATGGCTTTCGATTATACTCAACATTTTTACTACAGAGAATATTATGAGTTATTATATTTTATTACATTTATGTTATATTGAAAATCATCATTTATAAATTTTTTACTATCCATTCATAAATGTCTAATTATAATTATAACTGATTTTTAGAAGTTTAAATATATGGTCTTGGGAAATTCGGACCCAAATGACGTAAATGTAACTAAATTCCATTATCCTTAGGAGAGTTCATCTTAGAACTCTCAGAATCAGAAAAAAAATTGAATAAACCTACACAACCTCAATATACATCACTTGGCCATATTTCATGGCTGTGGCTATCTTAAATACACACATATTTTGAATTAAAGTTCAGTTATGACACGCCTACTTTTGTACCTAAGGGCGGAAATATCAAAAAATCCCGCCGTACACAGAAAAAATATATGTGTAACTATAGCAAACAAAAAAATTATCAGTCCAATTAATTTTTAATTGTTGCATCGTCGATAGGACATTTAAACGCACACTCAGGGAAAAAATCATGTAAATTTTAACATAAATTAAACAGATTTCATGTTTTTTTTTTTTTTTCAAACAGATTAAACATGGTAAGTTACTTTTGTGATACGTTGAAAATGTAAAGTTAACATGAATATCTGATTAAATATTTTATTATATTAAATAATAAATTAATTAAGCAAAATTAAAAGAAAATTAACACAAAAAAAAATGTTAGTCATTTATTTTATTTTATTATGTATTATTTATTTATATTTTTTATTTAATTTTATATTTATTTATTTTTTATTTTACTGTTTTTGATGTTTGAAGTTTGAACCATGTTTCCGCCACCAACATCGCTATATACAGTACCCAAAATATTGATATGTTCACTATAATAGGTTCATTATAATGAAAGAGAAATGTTAAACACAAATAAGAGACAAGAGTATCAAAGTAATGATATACACACGACGTAAGGAAAACGAACAGAATAGGCAAGCACACGTTGTGATGAACTAATGTAAAATAAGATCAGTACAACAGTACCTTTAAAACTGTGTAGTGAATGTAAAACTGAGTAGGGACTGTAAAACTGTGTAGTGTCCGTAAAATGTTTGGTTTCTGTGTAAGCTATATCAGCATATACACCAATCCAGAAAGAATTTGATTTATACTACTAAAAATTAAAAATTAAAAAATGCGTATATTCAATTAATTATATAAATATAATTAAGTTCCTGTATTTACGTTCAATCTTTTTTGTGTAGTGCGCGCCTACGTCGGAAGGTGTCATATTGCTAGGTATAAGGGTTTGAGCTTGAACGATCAGTCAGAGCAATTGAACGATCAGTCAGACAGTGAGGTCTTGTACTTTTACTATATGAGCCATCATTTCTCAAGTGTACCCAAAAAAAAATATATCCAATTTAATTCAAAGTTTGCTGCAGTTATTATTTTTAGCGAGACAAGTGCTTTTGTGTCAGTTTACCTCATTTTATGAATTTAAAAATAATGACAAAAATTAGTTAACCTATAAAAATGTTTTTATTTTTTACTTTTATTTTTTTTTTTTATTTATTATACTTCCAATATTTATTTTAATATTTTTCATTTGCCACCATATATGATTATTTGTCTCATCATCTCTAATTCTTCGTCATTTTCTGTAATTAAAAATAAATTAATAGTTAATTAACATTAATAATATTCACAGTAAAACAAATGTTTTAAAAATAGTTAACATACATAAAAGGTTCTCAAGTTTCTAAAAAATCTGGAAATTCTGTCATAGTTAAAATTATGCTAATGTCATATTCGGCTACTGATTCTTATAATTTTTAACTCTAACCCTATTACAGCATCCGATTATAACCCTACTGCAATTTATTTCAGGGATGATCTGTTGCATGACATTTCCAATTGTAAAAATGTTCTACTACCGTAGATAGATTTGCATTATCGTATAAACTAAACATATTTTTTTATACACTAATTTTACCTCTTTGATTTTGTGTATTTCTATTATTTAGTTTCACATTCTTCGTATTCACAGTACGTTTCCTCTCATAGTCTGAGGCTGATAATGATTTTTTCAAAGCGGTCACAGTACTTTGTAAACTATTCAAACGATCTTCAGTATAGTCAGATGAAGTGAACTATTATTTAGATAAAATAGCAGACTTTTATGTAAAATGTTAATAAAAAAATAAGCCTTAATCTTAACGGAGTTAAACTTACCGAGTTTATAATTAGTACCGCCAATATAAAATATATTTTTCTGATATTTTGCATGCTTGATGTTTATAGTGTTTTATTTCAATAGGTACTGAATTGAACACTACTAACTAAAATGCTTTTGAAACATCTGCTATTTGCTATACATATTAAAATTAGTTCCGAACCAAATTGCTAAGTCGGATTTGGAACTGCTTCAGGGTTTATTAAGTATATTTATTAATACTCCAAAAAATATAAGGTGTAGAAATATTCAATATAAAACAATATTCAATATAACAAAGTACTGATTTTAAAAAAGTTCTAAAAATGTTTTTTCATAGTTCCGTTTATAATATGCAGCACTACATGCCGAAAGGTCACAGGTCCTGATATATAGGTGATATGATAATTGTTTTTATACCCTACATCAAGAGTTAAAGTGTATATTCAATTTGGTCATACGTTTGTAACACTCAGAAGGAGGTATGTCTTAACATTTATTCAATAGTTATTCAAAACAACAAACTTGCGTGTGCAGTTTGACCAAAATCCGGCGCTTTCCACTTTTCAGCAAACATTTTTGCTATATTAGCAAACATTTTATTTTGAGTGCAGTTGAAATTTACTCTGTTATGGAATACTTATAGGTGATATACCTGATCGGGTTAGGAGAAGGTAAAGATTGAAAAAGATTAGCCGCGGTAGCTCAGTGGTTAGTGCGTTGCACTGCGAGTCGAAGGTCCCCGGTTCAAGCCTGGACTCGGGCTAACAACATCTTTTCATAGAAACATTTTTCTATACCGCGCTACCTATCGTAAGTAATGGCAAACCTACGAGAGTAAAACCATTGCCTATAAAAAGCTCTCACACGCCGTTCGGATTCGGCAATAAACTGTAGGTCCCACCACTTTGAGTACAAATATAACACGCACAGCTCAAAATGGTGAGAGAACTCGGCCGAAGTTCTGTACAGGACCAAACTATAAAGATTGAGAATATAATAAGATAAGTTCCCGATGATCCTAGCAACATTTCTATTTCTACTAGGGCAAATGAAAGAAAACTCTTTAGCGATTAAAATATAATTTTAAACGGTAACCGCACACAATAAAAATTCGAAAATTCGAAATTTATCAAACCGAGTACTCCGATTTATGAAATTATATTCTTACTAGCTGGATCCGTGCACAACTCGTGCAAAGATTTTGTGAATGCAAGGATATGGAGAGATTTTATTAATATAAAGAACATTTTTGTTATTTATTTTCGATAGTCTAATTGAGTTTATTTGTTGGGTTCTATATATATTCTATATATTCTAAATTTTAAGTAAATTTCGTGCCGAGGTTTTTTGTTTTTACTTTTTGTGTTTTTGATTTTATATTCTGCTTTTGTGTTTTTGCCTTTGATTGCGTATATATGCTTTTGTTTTTGTGTTATTGCTTTTGTATATATGCTTTTGATTTGTGTCGTTGCATTTGTTTGTGTTTTTTATTTTGTGTTTGTGCTTTTGATTTTGTGTTTTGGCTTTTGTTGTTTTGAATTTGTGTTATGATTTTTGTTTTCATTTTCCTTTTGTTTTTGTTTTTTTTTTATTTTGTGTGTTTGTTTTTCTTTCGTTTTTAATCTTGTGTATTTTCTTTTGTTCTTGTGTTTCATTTTCCTTTTGTTTTTTTTCTGTGTTTGTTTTCCTTTCATTTTTGATTTTGTGTATTTTCTTTTGTTCTTGTGTTTCTGTTTTGTCTTTTGTGTTGTGATTTTGTGATTTTCTGTTTTTGAGTTTTGTTGTTATGTTTTTATGTTGTGTTTTTGCTTTTGTGTTTTTGCTTTTATTTTTAATTTTGTGTTCTTGCTTTTGTGTCTGTTTGTTCCACCATCAATAGACCGCTGAACCGATTTGACTGAAATTTTGTACAAGTATACTATGGAGTCCCGTGGGTGACATATGGATTGGACAAATGGGCGTGCCACTTTCCATACAATCTAAACTTTCAAAACAACATAACTCGCCATTTACATCAGCAAAAAAGATGAAAAAAAAAAAAATAATGCAAAAAATATAAAAAAGCAAAAACAAAAGCAAAAACAAAAGCAAAAATACAAATACAAATACAAACACAAAACAAAATCAAAAACACAAAAAACTGGAAAAACATAAGCACAAAAAAAAAAACAAATCACAAAAGCAAAAACACAACATAAAAACAAAGACAAAAACACTTAATAATCAAAAACACAAAAATAAAAAAAAATAGATAATACATATTTTTATTACACTTTTATTTTATGCAGTATATATAATGAAAATATATAATTTAAGAAAAATAACACAAAAAATAACCCCGGTACGCAGCCTGGGTACAAAATACCAATTTTCCATATATTTAAAAATATGTTTAATTCATTGAATTATCGAATTTTTAAAAGAAATAATCCCAAAATCCATAATCTTCATCAGAACCTGAGTCTTTAGCTAAAAATAAATGCGAAACAAAATCAATTTATTATTATAAATATTTTAAAACCACGTATAGAAAAATATATTTACAGCAAACATAGTATGTTTACTATACAAAAGACACTATCGTTAAATATATTCAACACTATATAACATATTTTAAAGTTTAATTTTGGATTAAAGTTAAGTTTAAGACTTACGTTTTTTTCTTTTTTTATTCTTTTTTGTTTTTGCAGTATTTACATGTTTTGTAGTTTTTGCATTGTCCGCAGCTAAAGCATTCCTCAAACTGTCCACGGTATTTTTTAAATCACTAATTTCCTCGTTAGTAACAGGCGATCTATTGTAGTACTGTTCATTAAATTAAATTAAATTAAATTTTAATGATTTTTATTAAGAATTTTAATATCAAGATGTACAACTTACAGACAACGCCTGAACTATCAGCATTAGAAAACATAGTTTAGTCAAAAAATGCATTCTTGATGCTTTTTATATTTTATATCGCCAAGTACTGCAATTATTATTGACAACTCACAGGCTTTTAAAACAATAACAAAAGTAGTATTTACATTATTTTTGAATGCAATTTTTTTAGATCAGTTCCAGACAAATTCGAATGTCGCGGTATAGAGCATAGCATGTCTCAAGGAATATTAATTTAAACTATTCAAAATAAAGTAGCATGAAAAATCTTAAACTTTACAAACAAAAAAATTCTACACGGGGTTAGCTTCATTTCAGTATAATAATTTGAAAATTATTAGTTTTTTTACTATTAACATTATTAAATCAAATAAACTATTATTTCGATCGGTAAATACCATTAAATACTATAAAATTATGTTTAAGTTTATATGAAAATATTTATTTTATGTATACTATTTAATCAATAACTGTTCTCTTGAAAAATATTAATACTTCTGTAAAATAAATTATCTGTTTTTTATACAAAATCGACCAAAATAGTGATTTAGTTCTATAGAATATGTGAAATATGAAAAATATCATAAAGACAAATTTTTAATAAAAAATAATTATTGTGTCAATTCCATTAAGAAATCGTTTATTTTTCTGTGTATAAATAAGAAAATTTCAATGAAAACTATTTTTATAATCTACACTAAATTAATAGGGTAATATAGTCCATCTGACTCTCTATTTCTGTGTAAAAATCACGATTACAGGAAAACCCAAAGAATAATAGTTTGGCGCTACAGTCCTGTACAGAACTTCGGCCGAGCTCTCTCACCATTTTGAGGTGTGCGTGTTATATTTGTACTCAAAGTGGTGGGACCTACAGTTTATTGCCGAATCCGAACGGCGGGTGAGAGCTTTTCATAGGCCATGTTTTACTCTCGTAGGTATGCCATTTACTAACGAGAGGTAGCGCGGTATAGAAAAATGTTTCTATGAAAAGATGTTGTTAGCCCCAGTCCAGACTTGAACCGGGGACCTTTCGGCTCGCAGTCCAACGCACTAACCACTGAGCTACCGCGGCTACAAAGAGCTAAATCAATAAAACTTGTTATTCAGATTACTTACATATTTAAGTTATTTAGTATTGAAAATGAGACCTGTTTACACATCAAATGTTCAGTTTACCTTTACTTTTTTAACGAACAAAGATCAATATTTTTGAAAACATCCACTTCACGTTAAACTTGAAGATGAAATTCCAAAAAAAAAAAACCCTAGAAAAATATGGTACACTGTTGACTTTTATTATTTAAACCAAATTTATTATCTGTATTGCCAAAATATTCCAAATATCTGTGACGGACTTCTCTTTACCAGGCTATCATTCTCTATAATTGAATATAAATAATAAAATTTTAATTTATTTAATTTTTGTAATAATTCATTTTTGTAATACATCATTTATTTCATGGTGTTAAAATATTGTTACGAAAAGAGGTAATTTGCCCCACTGTGCAAGAATTCAACAATAATAAATGAGACGCAAGACAATTCAGCGCACTAAGCAATGTGTTAGAAAGAAACGGAAGATCATTCAGCGTACTGGGCAATGTGCGAGAAAGAGAGGGAAGATCAGCGCATTAAAACACATGAGTGCGAATGAGATGCCAATAGCATGCGTCATTCACGAAACGAGTAGAAGGTTCTCGAAACAAGTCGAAGCTTATCGAAACGTGTCGAACTGATGCATGCAGTATATAAGGGAGCCGCATCTGAGGTACAGCACTTCAGTAGTGATTGTAAAGTGGTCGAAGGCATCTCGTGTGATAATTGTCAAGTTAAATTGTGGACATGCAGCAGTTGTTAGAAGTTGTTATTAGTATATTGTTTATTAAAGTGAATTAATAAAGTTAATTGTTATAATTTAAACCACACAGTGTCTTTTTATTTTGTACTCAATCCAGCGATACGAACTCGTAGAACAGTTTTCCGTAGACTGAATTTTCGTAACAATATATTGATTGTAGGGTGAATGATTTGAACGTAATTATGTAATTATAATAAATTTCTACTACAGTATATAAATTTAAGCACGGAATTTTGCATTAAATTAACATCGAATAAATCTAAAATTGCATATAATTCTTACCGTTTTTTTTTTCTTTCATGTTTAAACCTTCGTTTTGTACGTTTTGTAATTTCAGTATCTGGATGTACTGTATGTTTAAGTACAATATTTCTTTGCGAATTGTCGGAATGTAAAGAAGTATCTTCTAAACCATTCAAGCCTCCGGCAATTACCGCCGTTGAAACAAACTAAAATTAAAAAACGTTTTTTAATTTTTGTAAATAATATTTACTAGATAAAACTTACAGATAACATTTTTAGTACCACAAGTTGGAAACATAGTTTTTTTAAATAATACATTATTAATGTGTTTAGTATTCGCTATCAACAGGAACTGACTTTAATATTTGTCAACTCAAAAACTATTAAAGCAATTGAAAAGGTTCCATAAAAAGTTTTGTATTATTATTAGCATTCTAATTCTAATGTCACGGTAAATATAACATTTCAGAGCTTATTAACTAAATTTATACACAGAAAAAAATTGATTAATATGATGGATTCATTCATAAATATGATGAATTTATTCGTAATTATGATGAATTTATTCATAAATATGATGAATTTTTCTACCAACTACCAGATTCATCATATTGATACCTTCGTACATTAAATGACATATTGATGAATGCATTCATTATATATATGAACTTTTTCTTACCATCGAACATCGTAGTGAAGAACGGATTATTCAATGAACATAATCATAATATCTAAGAATTTCTTCATAAGATTTATTAATATAATATTCAATATGAGGAATATTTATCTAATATTTTTTTCTTCAAAATAAATTAATTGATGGACATTTTTTTACGAATTAAAAAAAAAAAAATAATTAATTCGAAAAAAAATGTTGGAAAAATTTTTATTTAAAACAAACAGAAAAAAATTATCAAAAGAGAAAATATCTGAAAAGAAAAAAAAAATTCGTAAATTATTTTTTTTTTTAAATATATTTTTTATAATAATGCAAAAACTAATTTGTCGTGCTCTAGGTCTACCAAATGCAATATGTATTTTGCAATTTTTATTAATAAAAAGTTGTAGTTATAAATAAATATTTTATAAAATATTTTACTACTTTCGCATGTCGACAATCATTATATAAGAAATAATATACAAGAACTACTTGAGAACTGTGAAGTATGGCAAAAAATGAATGAAAAATAAATGTTTTGATTGTCGAAATTGTCGAAAATGAAATTATCTAAGAAAACAAATTCGAAAAAGTATGGCAAAAATGAACGAAAAATAAATATTCATTAATATGATGAATCGTATTCTGAATCTTGTCGTCGCGAGAATTCAGCACAACATAGAATAGATTCAGCAACCTTTAAGGGTTAAGATGTGAAAATATGGACAAGTTGGCACTCTGGAAGTTCCTTTTTTCAAGGTGACATGTCATATTTTTGATAAATGAGTCACGTTTGTGCGGTTTTCACGATAATTCACGAACGTGATTTTTCACAGAGAAACCGATTACAGGACAAGATTCAGCAAGGGTTAAGATGTGAAAATATGGACAAGTTGGCAACTCTGGAAGTTCCTTTTTTGATCCGTTTTTCAAGGTGATATGTCATATTTTTGATAAATGAGTCACGTTTGTGCGGTTTTCACGATAATTCCCGAACGTGATTTTTCACAGAGAAACCGATTGCACGACAAAATTCAGCAATGGTTAAGATGTGAAAATATGGGCAAGTTGGCAACTCTGGAAGTTCCTTTTTTGATCCGTTTTTCAATGTGATATGTCATATTTTTGATAAATGAGTCACGTTTGTGCGGTTTTCACGATAATTCACGAACGTGCTTTTTCACAGAGAAACTGATTACACAACAAGATAATTATTTTTTAATAGAGAACATTATAAAAAATTAAAAAAAATTAAGATTACTTAAAGATAACCGAATTCCTTTTCGATATCAAAAATTACTATAAATCGTGTCGTTACTGTATTTACCTAGAAATATTCGCAGTTCAAAAAATTTTAATCTATATGTTTTAGTATATGAAACAAGGTTAAATCCGAAAATTAAGCGTTACAAAAATTGTGATTTTAATAATATTTATTTTATTTATGAATATAAATTAAATGTTTAGCTTTTAAAGGCATCAAATTCATTAGGATCGACATCAAATTCTGAAAGAATATCTTCAGCATTTCCTGAAATTCAAAAGAAATGTAAAAATAAAAGTATTAGTATTATTTATTAGGTATATATTTCCTATAACATATCGCCATTGTAGATACAAAACTAATCAAAAAATAAATAATTTTGTCAAAACTGTTTTCTTAAGTTAAAGTCTAATACCCACTTTCTGTATTTCGACACGAAAAACAACTATTAGACGAAAGTGATGTCATTTTAAGCTATTGTAAATTTTTTAAAAGTCAAAAAGCATGCAATTCACATAATATTGACGTCATTCATTTGTTGTTTACGTTCTTTCGGAATACAGAAATAGGCACTAAATTTTAAAAATTTATTTGAAATTGTTAATGTTGAAATGTGTTATAAAAGATTAATGTATTCTCTACAATTGTTACCGCAGATGATTGGGAATTTAGTATTCGTTATGTTATGTTTTCTATTTTTTATATATTGAGTTGAAATATATTTCTAAAATTTTAAAGTACTACGCTATTGTAATTTCCAATAAATTTAGTTTGGAACATACCATTATTGTTTAGCGCCAATAGCGATTTGGTCAATTCCTTGAAAGACCTTTCCAATTCGCTGAATTGATCGTCATCATAAGGTGCTGGTAATGCCAACTTTTAAATATGAAAAAAAATTAAATTTACAATATATAGTTGTTGAAATATATTCCCAAAACATATCACTTACAGTTAGCGCCATTAGTGTTACAAATACAATACATATTTTTACTATATTATTCATTTTTTGATGTTTTATAGATTTTATATAATCCAGAACTGAATTTTTTAAAACCAACCTTACTGCTTTTATAGTACAGCATATTGTAAAGCACAGTGAAAAATATAGATCTTATCAAAAATAATTTGGATATATTTTAGACAGAATCATTTAAAGTAATGTCGCGCTTCAGAGATTACTTCAGGGCTCATTAGGAAATATTTTAGCCGACTAATAACACTACTCAACAAAACGAGAAGAGACATCCCATATTACAATTCTGTATTTTTGATTCTGACTACATATTCAGTTTTTTTCTATTATGTAGCGTTTTTAAGAAAATTTCCCTCGAATTTGCAGATCCTTTTTAGCCATTTTTTAGAATTAAAAAAAAAAAAACCATTACACAACCAATTTTCTAAATAACTATAAAAGAAATTTGTTTTCCAATAGTCAGGACTAATTACAATATACCAATAAATACTCTTAATCCAAAAGGTTTTTAAGATATTTGAATCAAAACTCGAAAAAAAAATCAAAATTTTTCCATGTTTAGATTCAATTATTTTCAAATAATATTGGAGTATTAGCAATCATTAGTATATTAAAATTAGTCTAGACAATTTAAAGAAAAATTTCGTTTCAGTTTTTTTGTTAAACTTTTTTTCCACAGAACTATATTTTTTTATTCTAATTAGTTGGTGGCAACGGTTTAAAAATACTATTGCAATTATCTCAAAGCAGTTACGTAATAGAATAAAACTGAGTAAGCAGTCAAACTCAGTACCAGCGAATTATATAAAATTGATATATGGTATGTCCAAGGCAAAAATCGTGTTGGGTAGTGTAATTGTACTGTTCTAGACAAATATTTGACTAATAAAAAAATGTTCAAGGCAGTCTAAAAAAAGCATTGAAGGTCAAAACTATTTTGTTTTTAAATTTTAAATAGCCAATGGCCAAAACCAAATATGTCTGTTTTCCGTACGTTCTCAAATATATAAGAGGAATCTACCATTTACATTCCACAAAATCTCAAAAACTTCCATATATCTGAGTGTATACATTGTGTATACATATCTGAAATATATTCGGTCTCGAGCTTTTTAATGCTGCCTCCCTTCTGCCCAAATATTGCGGGAATATGCCTTTAAAAATTATTAATATAATTCCGGAAAAATGTCAGAAATATTGTCTGGGGATTTTTCTGAAATATTTCGGGCATATGTTCGGTCAACACACAATTTTTGCATTATTTCAAGCAGATGGTATCTGCCTTAAAAATTTAACATAGTATGATAACCTGCCGAAACAAAATTTCTGTCATTTTTCAGGAACATTTCCAGCATATTTCCGGCAAACACACAGATATGTAGAAGTTATTCGGAATTTTTTTTTGGCAGGGCTCGAGAAACATTTCTTCGACATATTTGAAACAAACAAAGGCGGATTTGTATTTGTATCAAAAGATGTCTGTTTTCTGCTCATTCCCAAAATATGCCGTGATCTGCCGTTAAAATTACACAACATTTTACAACCTGCTTTACACTTTCCAAAATATTCTTTTGAGTTTTCCGGAAATATCCTTGAAAAATGTCAAAAACTGCAGACAAAATTTGCGGCAGTTTAGAAACATATTTTCGACATATTTCAAACAGACAAACACAGAGTTTATATCAACAGCTGCCTATTTTCTGCCCGTTCCCCAAATTTGCCGTGAATCTGCCATTAAAAATAGACAAAATTTTGCAACCTGCTATATACACTTTCCGAAATATTTCATTTATCTGTGTGTTTGCCGGAATTATGCCCGAAATATTCCCGAAAAATGCCATAAATTTTGTATGGGGTAGAATACAGTATCGAGACAGTTTAGAAACATTTTTCGAAAGATTTAAAGCAGATAAAAGGAGTTTGTATCAAAAGCTTTCTGTTTTCTGCCTGTTCCCAAAATATACCGGAATGCTGGCATTAAAATTCCATATAATTTGATAATTTGCCATACACAAGAACTTTCATTATATGTTGGAAACATTATAAAAATGCCATTCATTTCGTGTCGGGAAATTTTATACAGCTTTAAAAACAGATTCCTAGCATATGCTGGAAATCGGCAGAAAACAGAAAGCTTTTCATATAAACTCCGCCTTATTCTGTTTGAAACAAACTAATTATCCTAACTGATTCGACTCTACCAGAAATTGTTTTTCTGGGGCTGCTATAAACTTCTTGTAATCTTCCATTTATTTTTGGAATTTGTAGGAAAAATTCCCGAAATATTACTAAAAAATGGTAGACATTTCGAGTCGGGAAATTATCAAGTTGTGTGGAATTTAAAAAGCAGATTTGTGGAATATGTAAGAGACTGACAGGAAATACAGTTTTTAAGATAAACCTTGCGTTTGTCTATCTATTACATAAAAGGTTTCGTGAAAGTGCCTTGAGTCTGGAAAAATTTATGTCAATGGTTTTTTTTAATATTTATTTTTTATTAAATTTATTTCTTATTAAATTCATTTTTACAAATACTTTAAAAAGCTTAGAGTTTTAGTTTTATACTATTCCCAAAAATGTTCCAAATTTTGGTTGCTACATTAATCTAAATTTTAGAGTAAAAAAATTTTCAATTGAATTTTTTATTTATTAATTTCACATAATTTATTATTTAGTTAGAGTTGGCAACACTATTTTCCACATTTATTAGCCTTCAACACACTTCAGTGCTTCTTCAACTGTAAAGTTAGCTTCACTTGCAGCGCGAAAACATTTCATTCAAATAAAAATAAAATAAAAAATTCTATCAAAAGGTAGTTGCAAAAAAAAAAAAAATATAGCAGGCATGGGCGCTAATGAAATACCATCATAATTCATCGCTGAATTTTAAAATCATATTAAAACACTCAGTGGCACAAACACACACACACACGTAGTTGCACACAGACACATCAGCATTTCACACACACAGAAACACACACTCATAGAGAGAGACACACACACACACGGTCGCATTCTGCTGACATCTCGAAAACTAAAAGGATATCTTAAAAATTCTCTCTGGCGGAAGTAATAAATTTGCCAGCATAAATTGCCGCGCGTATTTGAAATTTTTGATTTTGGTGCTGTTTTGCTGTTCACTTGGCTTTGGCCAGGATGAGGACGACGACATGGTGGAACCAGCCCACTTCTTCATTATATGCTTCGACTGATGCTAGAGCACCTTTAGCACCGTAGAAGAGAATTTATACAATTTTGAAAAAAAAACTTGTCGGAAATTTTTAAATATTTATTAGTAGACATTTTTTCAATTAGGGAAAACGACTGCTTTTTTCCTATTAGTCAACGTTTTAAAGAAAATTTCAATTGAGATTTGTTGGTCCTTTAAGCCTCTTAATAAAATATAGTACTTCCAAATTCCTATTATACGATTTTTCATATAATTCATTAAATTTTCTTCTGAGGCAGTAGCATCCACACACAGAATAGAGATTTGTTGCGCCAACTAACTCTCTGCCCAACCATTTTATACGGTCCTCTCAACCACATACTCGGTTTTTATTTTTGTACTACAACCAACTTCGAACAGTTTTAGAACAATTTCAAACAGTTTGGGAACAATTTGGAGTGTGTATAGACTAATATTTTAAAAGACAACCAAATATGGCAGTTCTTCCAACAAATTTGTAGTTAACCCAATAAAGTTGGTTGTTCCAACTAAACTTTTGCGTTCAAACAACCTCAAGCCAAAAGAGTATTTTTCTGTGTGCATGTATGGTACATGCATAAATTGCCAACTAAGCAGATACTTGCATACTTTTGCATGTGCATTTCACACTGCACACTGTGTATTTTAATATTTTATTTTAATTTTAAAATTTCAAACGATGCGCACTGATTTCCTATACGATTCCATGTTGATGCACACTTAATAATGCGCGCCTTTCAATGCGAATCAAAGCGCATTTGCATCAAGTGTCGTCATCAGGTGTTAAACAAACAGACAGCCTGCACTGAAGATGCTGCTCTTTTGCCGCAGCACAAGTGCCATATGCCACACAGTCATGTGAAAGGTGTAAATTTATAAAAAGTAATATAAATTATGAGTGGTAAATATTATAAAAAATTACAAAACAATTTTAAACACTAAATTGAAAATATTCTACATCATAAAAAATCGAAAATAAGTTGACATTTTAAAGAATTTAGTTTCTGAATTACACATCAAGTACCAGCTGATCGCAAAATGTGATCCTAAAAGTATGCAATTAATTTAGAAGAGAGCAGCCACAACAGTTTGATATGTACTGTGTGTCAGATAAGCCAACACAAAAAAGAAATCAATTAATGCAAAAATTAATTCTTTATGCAAAATTTAATTTTTATTGAAAAATTTAATTTTTATTGAAAAATTGAATTTTTAGTGAAAAATTGAATTTTTAGTGAAAAATTGAATTTTAAGTGAAAAATTTAATTTTTAGTGAAAATTTTAATTAATTCAAAAACTAATTTGTCGGGCTCTAGGTCTACCAAATGCAATATGTATTTTGCACTGGTTCAAAAAACAACAACAGTAATTGACAAAAAACCAAAAACTTGTTGGCCGACCGTACAGCTGTTTCGGAAGCAGCCAATCTTCTTCATCAGCGGTCTTGTATGCAGTTTGTGCTTAGCTAAACCTATAACATCACTTTGTATAATGAACAAAATGCGAATTTTGTTCTGCACAAAGTGACGAGAAGGCAAGCAGCAAAAACTGCACCAAGTTTAATTTTTGTCAATTACTGTAGTTGTGTTGCAGCAAGATCGTATAGGCTGTAAAGTCTCTACAGTGTTCAAATTCGAACCAGTGCAAAATACATATTGCATTTGGTAGACCTAGAGCCCGATAAATTAGTTTTTGCATTACTCTATTTTAAGGTCCAATAAAAACAAACAACTTTAAAAAAAAAAATTAATTTTTACTGCAAATTTGATTTTTTTGTGAACAATTTAATTATTAAATACAAATTAAATTTTAGATATAAATGGAATTTTTAGTTAAACATTGAATATGTAGTGAAAAATTTAATATTCAGTGAAAATTTTAATTTATGGAAAAAATTGAATTTTTAATAAAAAATTTAATTTTCATGAAGAATTGAATTTTTGAGTGAAAAATGGAATTTTTAGTAAAAGAAACTAAAAGCAAAATCAAAAACAAAAGCATAAACACAAAAACGAAGAAAAATCACAAAAAACAAAATCAAAAACACAAACAAAAACGCAAAAACGAAGAAACACAAGAAAAAGAACAAGATAAGAAGCAAAAACGAAAATCAAAAACAAAATTAAAGCAAAACACAAAAGCTAAAGTTAAAGCAAAAACAAAATAAAAAAAAACACAAAATCAAAAAATCCAAAAGAAAAGGAAAAATTCAAAAACAAAAGCAACAATAGATGAAACAAAAACACATAGTCCATCTCAAAAATAAAAGCAAAAAATCATGTCAAAACAAAAAACGTAAAATCAAAACAAAAACGTGGAAAAACACAAAAGGCTAAAACACAAAAGGCTAACAAAAATTAAAAATAAAAACAAAAACAAAATGAGCAAAAACACTAACAAAGAAATATGAAACAAAACTAAAATAAAAACCATATAACAGAAACCGTGAAAATAAAATTTAAGAAAATCCAATATAAAACCATGTCATATTTCCATTTTATAAAAGTATACATTGTAACTGTGTCTTATAATTCACAACATATTTTTGTTTCAAATAAATTTGGTTCTTTAGTTTATTGTAGGAAATGAACCGCTAGGCTTAAAAAATGGTTTATAAAAAAAAAAATTAAAAAACGCAGATGCGCAGCCCGGGTAAAAAATACTAGTATCATATAAAATAATCAAATAATTGAAATTATAGAAAATTTCAGAAATAATGAAATAAATTGATAACAAATCTATTGATAAATAAAATAAATAAATAAATAAATAAATAAATAAATAAATAAATAAACAAATAAATAAATAAATAAATAAATAAATAAAAAAGTAAATTAAATAAATATAGAAGTAGATAAAACAAAAAATAAATAATAAAATAATATAAAATATCTATTAATCAATAACTAATTGAAGAATTTTCCACTTTTCCTTAAACTATATATTAAATATATTAAATTATTATTCTAATGATTCGCAATAATTTCGTTGCAACAATTTACATATTTAACACTAAATATACAAATGTTTTATAACAAACTAATTCAACAACTGTAAATCAATTAAGCCACCACAGCAGCTGGCATACGGTGTACAGCAGCGGCAGCAGCAACTGTTTCCATTGTTTCTATGTTGAATTTCGCAAATGCAACGCAATTTACACGCGCCCATTCACTAAATTAAATTAACTAAATTTAGAGCATCAACTGATCGTATTAATACAGTATATATTACTTAAGCTTAGTAGGTATATATTTTTGTGTAATTCTTTTTCGTTTATTATATACTGAGAAAAAACTATACATTATAAGAATTCTTTAATAGGATGCATACCATAAGTGTAATAATATTGAAACTTTTAATAAAATATGTTCTCAATACATTTTATTTTATAATGAATCATTTTAAATATATATTCACCTAAAAGTATTTAAACGTATTACTATTTTTATTGAATTGTTTAATAGAATATATACCATTAGTGCAATAATATTGAAACTTTTATACGTATTACTATTTTAATGGTATTATCGATTTAATTTAATATATTTTTGTAATCATAAATAATCTTTATACTATTACAAAAAAATAATTGATGGAATACTATAAACTTAATAGTATACTTATAATTTTAATAGTATGCATTATAAAAACTATAATATTATACAAATCATTTGTTATTAAAAAATTTAGAAAACTTTAAAATTAATGTGAAAAACCTATTAATAATCATGTTATACTATTTATACTGTTAGTATTTAATACTATTAAAACAAAAAAATTATATTATAAAAATAATTGTTGATATACTACAAACTTAATAGTATTATGTACTATTTTAATAGTATGTATTATGAAACTTCTAATATTTAAATAATGCTATAAAAACTATTAAATTTCCAATAGTATCAAATTAATTAGAAAACTTTGAAAATCTTTTGAAAAACCTCTTAATAACAGTTATTAATCTATTAATAATAATATATTATATATATATATAATATGGTAATAACTGTACCACATTATATTAGATTTATAGTATTTATACATATAGTATTTATATCTATAGTATTTATAATATTTCATACTATTTAAATAGTATGGATTATAAAACATTCAATAATATACAAAGTATTCAATTAATAGTACTGCATTTATTAAATACTATACAGTTAATGCGAACACTTTTGATTTAAAGTGAAAAACATATTAATAATTCTACAATTTTATACTATTTAAATTATTATTAAATATTAATATTGGAAAATAAAAACAATAAGAATATATTATAAAAATAATATATGAAATACAATAAAATTAATAGTATTTATTACTTTTGATTGAATTATAAAATATTCAAAAATATTTAAATTATTTAATTTATAGTACTGAACTTTTTAAATATAAGTAAATTAAACTTTTAAATTAATTTTAAAAACTATTATATACTTGTACGATATAATATATAATTGTTGAAATACTATAAACTTAATAATATTTTTAAAATATGGGCATATGAATTCGAAAACGTTTGCTTTAATGTGAGCAACCTTTTAATAATTGCAGAATGAAATGATTGATGAAATACTAGACAATCAATAATATTTTTAATAGAATGCATTATTTTACATTCAATAACATTCAAGTTATTCAAATAAAAGTAAAGAATTTCTTAAATACTATTAAATTAATTAGAAAACTTTTGAATTAATGTGAAAAACTTATTAATAATTGTTATTATTGGGACATATTCTTCTGAGTGTACATATGGTTCTTTTTTACTTGATCTTGTCGAAACTTTTCATCTAACGTCTGAGACAATTGAGCATAATTCTCAAATTGTGTGGGTGATAAAAATACAACTAATTCCCGGACAGATGATCATTATAAACACGTTACACATTTTGCGATTTGATGAGATGAAATCGCAACAACTGGAGCAGCAATATTATGTATAAATATAGAAAAAAACATATACACTATAACTACTTTGAATACTGCTTACTTCCAGTAGTTACTCTGGGGGAATCCGCTAAACGATCGACGACACGTCTGTTAAGATAACGCCATGTCGTTGCAGTAGCCGGACAACGAACAAACGGTTGTCGTCTATATGTTTGTCAAGCAAATACTATAACAAAAATAAAATAAAAAAAATATATAGAAAATAAAATCCAAAAGAACCCACTCCAAAGATGCTGTAACAACGAATTACGTTCAATTTACGATCACACTTTAAGCGACGATCTTGTGCGCGACGGATTCGTAGAGTCGCGCGTTTACCGTCTCAAAATACTATAGTAATTCATATAAAATTGGAAATTATTTCTAAACGTAGTATATTTCACAGCATAAGAGGATTTGTAGATCATTTAACTAATTCAGTTATTTTCGGACCGTGTGCGGAGGAGGATCGTGTGCTGTGGTGGAGTGCCTGCCCTGTGTTGTGTGAGGTTCTAAATTTGTGTAGAATCATTCAAAAGTTTCATTTTGTGAAATTTTTCTTTGGTGTTTTGCAAAAAGGATACTTACAAAAGTGTTTAGTTTAAAATAAATAAAAGGTCCTTTTTAAGGACAATTGTCGTAGTGTGAGACGCACGTTTGCTGTTGGAGAACGCGTTGATTTTCTGTATATTTTTAATTTTCGAGAATATTTTTCGATAAAATCAACTTTTGTACATCCTTTAAAATGAATGTCGACGAAGTGCGCGAGAGTCTACAACGTTTCGGCTGGGCCGATTATGTCGTCTTCGTGCTCATGTTGGCCAGCTGTGCCTGCATCGGTGTCTATTTTGCATTTCAAATGCGGCGCGAGGCGAAGGAGCGCAAAAATGTCAGCAACAAGGATGCGGAGGACACGTATCTGGTGGGTGGGCGCAATATGAAAATATTTCCCATCACAATGTCGTTGATATCAAGGTGAGGAATTTATTAAAATAAAGCGGAAAGTGTTTTAAAATGGAAAAATTAAATACATTTTTGAAAAAAAAGAGGGAAAATTTGAATTTTTAGTGAAAATATGAATTTTAAGTAAAAAATTTAATTTTAGTAAAAAAATTTATTTTTAGTGAAAAATATATTTTTAGTTTGAATTGAATTTGTATTGATAAATTGGATATTTAAGTGAAAAATTTAGTTTTTATGAAAAAATGAATTATTAGTGAAAAATTAAATTATTTGTGAAACAATTTAATTTTTAGTGAAAAAATTATTTTTTTTAGTGAAAAACTGATTTTTTTGTGAAAACTTAAATTTTTAGTGTTAATTGGAATTTATAGCGAAAAATTGAATTTATAATGAAAACATTAAATTTTTAGTAAAAATTAAATTTTCAGTGAAAAATTAAATTTTTAGTGAAAAATATAATTTTTAATGAAAATTTAAATTTTAGTGAAAATTTGAATTTCAATTTAAATTTTACTGAAAAAAAAATTGATTATTAGTGAAGAAAATTAATTTTTAGGGAAAAAAATTAATTTTTAGTGAAAAAAGGAATTTTTAGTGAAAAATGGAATTTTTAGTGAAAAATTGAATTTTTAGTGAAAAATGGAATTTTTAGTGAAAAATGGAATTTTTAGTAAAAAATGGAATTTGAGTGAAAAATGGAATTTTTAGTGAAAAATTGAATTTTTAGTGAACAATTAAATTTTTAATTATAATTTGAATTTTAATAAAAAATTGAATTTTTAGTGAAAAATGGAATTTTTAGTGAAAAAATTGAATTTTTAGTGAAAAATGGAATTTTTAGTAAACAATTAAATTTTTAGTTATAATTTGAATTTTAGTGAAAAATTGAATTTTTACGAAAAAATTGAAATGATAAATTGAATTTTTAACATTAATTGTTTAATTGCTAGTCTCTCTCTCGCTCTATAATTCTACAAAACATAGAACGTATTAATTAAATGTCATTGCTCCAGTTCAACCAATTTAATCTATATCACAAAAGTTCGCCCGTCCACAAATTATATAAATTATATAATAAACTATTAGAAATACTCAACGAAATTCTTGCAATTTCAAGTTTAATTGCAACAAACATTTCTCGACAAATTGCAACAACAATCAAACAGCAATTGACACGTTCATCGAATGCAGCAAGTGTCACATGTGATATGCGCCAAATGTCAATTTTGACATTTGGGCACGCTCGCTGACATTCACGTGTCACCGAAATAATTGTTTGCGAAAATCTGAAATAAGTTTTACACTAACTCAATAGGTTTTTTTTTTCTTTAAACTCAATAACAAAACATATAACATTTAATTATACTTGTCTTAGTTGTCATTAACAGCTGTTTAAAGTTTACAACGAACTGATTTAAAAATAAATAAAAATAAAACAAAAAACATAAAAAACCATAAAAAGCCATTTATTGATACATTTTATGGATATTTTTAGATGAAAATGTGGTTTTCATTAAATCGCGTTTAATTGAAAGACAACTGTTGTCAGATTTGTGATGGATGCTTCATGAGAAACGATTAACTACTATTGACTATTCGACTAAATGTAGACACGTGCCTTTCCGTTAGTTTTAGTTATCGTTTAGATTATGCGCGCGCAACGGTTATTCCGTATTCTGCAAAACTGGGGAATTACCTACGATATGTGGAGAAATAATAGTAAATTTTTTGCATATCTCTAATTTTATAATAGAAACATAAATAAACTAAATTTATGCAAACGAATTCTATTAATATTTCCACAACAATGTTATCGAATGCAATATAAGACCCGAAACATTATTACAATTTCCGTGAATAATGTATTTTCCAAAAAGTTTGGTTTACCAATTAATATTACATGGGGTTTTTTTCAACTGGAATTTTAGATAAAATAATCTTTATGAAACCGGACAATATATGAACCTAATCATTATTGCAATTCAAGTGAATAGTGAATTATCTAATTTCATATTATAAATCTAACCGATCACCGGACTTTTATTTACTTTTTTAATTCACCAAAGATGATGAATTCCAACTGTGACTGTGTTACTATTAAATATAAAGGCAATAAAAACTGATGAATAATTTGATTTTTTTATTTCATTTTCTTATTATAAATGATATAGTCAATTAACCCATTAATGACAATAAGTTAAAATAAAATACCATAAAATGAAGCATTATTTAGGCTAGAACCAAGTGAGAGATATCAAGAATTTATTTTCATAGAGTTTGATTGAGCTTGATTTTCGAACTTTGATCTTGATTATCGATATCTCGAATCTTGTTTCGAATATAACTTTACATTTTAAAGAAGTTTATGGTAAACCCTAGTATACATTTTATTGGGGCCATCGCGAACTGATCATTGCATTGAAATTGACCGAGGTTTTTGTATTATGCGCATGTTTAGGTAGAGGACAACTCAATGGACAACTCAATGATCATTTTGAGATCATATAGTTACTATCATGCCAAAGAGGCGAATGTGTTTTGACATTTTCGTTTTTTACATTTTTAATGTAGTTTTTCCTCAAGTATATTGTGTATATTTCTAGCCACAAAGAACAAAACCAAAAGGACGAATTTGAAAATTTTAAAACCTTGCCGATAACTCTTTATGGTACAAGATTGGTATCATTATTTAAAAACAATTTAAATTTCTTTAAAATAAAATTCGAATTTTTTTTTTAAATAATGATGCCAATCGATAGATGATTTAAAAACAAACAATTAATTAAAAGTTATGGCAACAAAACGAAAAGATTCGCCCTTTTGGCATGACACGGTTTTCAATTTTTCGAATTTTGCTATTTGCAATAATTATGTAAAGGCATTCATTTTTTTAACACACCTCTTGATTGGCAAAATCAAAAAAAAATGGTTAAATCAAAAGATTTTTTATATACGTAATGCTTGCTTGACAAATAAACCAAATCAATACAAATAATAGTTTGTTTACAATTAGTCAATAGGATAAACTATTATTTCAATCGGAAAATACCATTAAATACTACAACATACTACAAAATTATATGAAAATATTTATTTTTTGTATACAATTAAATAATTGTCCTATTGTGGATTATACACTTAAAATGATTGTGAAATTTTCTTGTAATTCATAATAATTCTATCATGAAAAATGCTACATTTATGTAAATTCAATAAACTACAATATTACCTAATTTCCTTTAAACATGACACGCACCATAGAACTAATTCAGTAATAAATACCCTTATTTAAATTGCCTCACACGTAGAGGTCAATTTCAACAATAGTCTCTCTAACTCTCAAGATCAACTAGATCACTGTAACATGTCATCACAATATTCAAATACCTAGTTTAAATTCTATAAAACCCACATATTAAAGAATCACTTAAGAAAAAAAATAAATAATTCTATTCTAAGACACACAAAAAAGTGTCAGATTTTTGAGACGCAATCAAGAAGAATTTCTATGTCTAGTCGGCTTTTTTCAGCTTCATCAACAGCAGGCAAATTGCTATGTTTTATTAATAATTGGCTCTATGTTATGCAAAATGCGTTGAACATTTATGTTAAGTTACTTAACTAGCAGGTTGAAAAAAAAAATCACACTTGCCAACACTGAACTCTTGGACAATGAAAAGAGTGTCACACAAGTGAATAATTGAAGTGTTGGGATTGCGTTTTGATAATAATTTTCAATTTGTATGCGTTTGGACAAAGTGGAGTTTTATTTTTTATGAGCATCAACATTTTTGGTCTTTGAAGAATTTAATCAAACTATTAAAGAAATTTGAACGGTGGAGAATTTTTTATAATATTCCAGATTTGATTTTTTCTATACAAAGTAATGTATTTCAATCGAATTCAAAACGTTAAAGTTTTGTCGAACAAATTAATTTCAATTGATTTTGGTTGTTAAATATTAGAATTTCTTTCTACATTTAAATTTGTTGGACATTGTATTCTTGCTTTTCCAGAATTCGAGTCTTCAGAACAAAAAATCGAATTCAAATGTTGAAAAAAAAATCGACTTTTGTTGAATTTGAATTTTGATCGAAAGTGAAATAGTTGAAAATTCTATTCTATCAAATTGTAAGTTTAATTTACTGTTGCAAAATATATTTTATTCAAATCCAGTTTTCGATTTAAAAAAAAAAAACAAAAGTTGTTTTCAATCGAATTCAAATTGTTTATATTATTTCTGAATGAAATTAGTTTAAGTGAGCATTATCGATAAATTATCATATTTTCCGCGGGTAAACCGTATTAGAGTCAATATGAACATTGCCTTCACAGAAAAATAATCTTCAATATGATGAATTTATTCATAAATATCATGAATTTTTTCACCAACTACCAGATTCATCATATTGTTACCTCCGTTCATTAAATGACATATTAATGAGTGCATTCATTATATTTATGAACAAAATATTCTATACAATGAATTTGAACTGTCATAATGATGAATTTTTTTTATAATATTTTTTCAAAAAAAAAAATTTTTTTATAAAATAATTCGAAAAAAAAGTGTTGTAAAAATTTTATTTAAAAAATAACATTAATTTTTTTTTTAAATAACCGAAACAAAATTGTTCCATTTGTATTCTTCACCAATACACATTTCATTGTTTTTACGAAATATTCATCAATATTATGAAATGATGTAGAAATACATAAATTAATTAATCGTTTATTGTATGAATCATTCATCAATAAGGTGAATTTGTGCATTTGTATTCTTCATCAATACACATTTCAAAACATTTCATTGTTTTTATAAACCATTCGTCAATATTATGAAAATATGTGGAAATACTTAAATAAGTTATTCATTTTTTATATGCATCATTCATCAATAAGATGAATTTGTGGATTAGTATTGTCACCAATTCACATGCAAAACATTTCATTGTTTTTATGAACTATTCATCAATATTATGAAATTATGTAGAAATACATAAATTAATTATTCATTTTTTATATGCATCATTCATCTATAAGGTGAATTTGTGCATTTGTTTTCTTCGCCAACACACATTTCAAAACATTTCATTGTTTTTATGAACTATTCATCAATATTATGAAATTATGCAGACATTCATAAATTAATTCTTTTTTTTATATGCTTCATAATTAACAAGGAGAATTTGTGCATTTCTATTCTTCATCAATACACATTTCAAAACATTTCATTGTTTTTATGAATCATTCGTCAATATTATGAAATTATGTAGAAATGTATTTGTAATTGTTCGTTTTTATATTCATTATTTATCTTTAATATTATGAACATATATATTGTATTTTATATTTTGGTTCATTAATATGATGAAACGTATTCTTCACATAAAAATATGCTTTTGTATATGTTTTGGAGCAAACATATTATGCCACACGTTACATACATGAATTTTCAGGATTTTAAAATAAATGTGTTAATAACATATTATAACCATAAGTTATGAAATGAATACCAAAATAATTTTGAAAATTTGGAATTAAAAGTAAAATCCATTTAAAGACATCAAATTTACAATTGCAAATATATTATGTTTGCTGCAAACAAATTATTTCTCTGCGTGTTATTGCATCATGTATTGGTCATCGTTTGACTCTCGATTACCTGAAATAATGATATGATGTGCTTATAAATATGACCTTATTTATTTTGTACTATATAAGGTAAAACACTCTAATTCCGTCCTAGTTCCCAATTCCGCCCTATTTGGTTAAAAGCTTAAAAAAAACGCGGGAATTTTTAAAGTAAAAATTAAATTTCCAAGAAATGAAAACTTTTAAACATTTATTGATATTGATAAATATATAATTTTTGCATATATAATATCATATTTAAGCTTTAAAATAAATAGGGCGGAATTAGTTTAGTTTATTAGTTTTTTCTTATATTTTTATATTTTATATATATTAACTTTGTTTCCTATTATACTTATTTTTTGAATGAATACCATATAACTATTTTATAAAACAAACTAATAATAATCTATATGCCTTTTCAAATTTCAGTTTTATATCCGGCATTACACTGCTAGGCACGCCCACAGAAGTCTATCTTTTTGGCATACAGTATATGTACATCATGGGCTCGTTGGTGATCATGGGCTTTGTCATGTACTACATATTTTTGCCAGTATTTCATGAACTCAAATTAATCTCGACATATCAAGTAAGTGTTTTAAATCAAAATAAGATATATTTTCTTGTGACTAGTTTACCACCGTTTGAAATATCTATTTTTCAAAAGTCTTTATAAGTTGTTTTTTTTCCTTCTATTTTAGAAGACATACCACAAAAATCTTTTCTGTTATTACTATGGTTCTCATAATTTGGATAAGCAAATCAAATTTACTTTGAAGTCTATTCATTCTTATTAATTTAGCATTTTGTCATCCCATTTGTCATCTTTGGAAGTAGTTTCGTTTTAAAGTGTATTCCCATGGTTTCTTGTATTCTTATTGTACCTTGCTTGTATGGTCGTATTGTCCTGTACTGATTTTTATATTTTCAATTATTATACAACCTAGTAAAATAGTATACTCGCATCCGTTTTTAATACACAATACGAGGTTTGCATCAATGAGGTTTGCACCAATGCACAGTGTTGATCGGAAGAAATTATTATAGTTTAAAGGGAAGAGGAAAGATGGAGTTGTGTCGGTGGATGTTTGCTTCATATTTCCCAAAATTAGAAATGTCGGGAAAACAGACGCAGGGATATTATTCTACAAACATATCGTGCGACTGAAGAACGAATTACCTCTGTAATGCGTAGTTCTGTTGAAAACCAAGTGGACTACGAAGGGTTGAGCTTGGTTCGATTCCCTAGTAGAACGAGAGAACACACGACCTGGTGGAATCAGGCTATGTATTTTCCTCGAATAGAGGATGAATTATTTTAATCTCCTATTAAATATATTGAACGTTGTTGGATCGATCCAGGAACTCCAAAGAAGATTTTGAAGCCCCGGCCCATAGTGTGAATTGTATTCCATCTTAGGCCGAATATAGGTAATGTAGACAGTGCGTAAGTCAGCAGGAGTGAAGTTTCAGAGAATCGAGGCACTTGGCCGCTTCTTTCCATACATCGAATATGTGATCATTCCAACTGAGGTCACATTGAATTGATATGTCCAAAACGTCAAAAGCTGCTGACTGTGAAATATCCACAAATTCCATATTGATGGGACGGAAGGGGTGAATCCATTCTTCAGACAACATTGGGTCTTGCTTACAATAAATTCAATTCTATTTGCAAGACCCCATTCGGAGATTGTTTTAAGGTTATTTTTGAGTGTATCATTCATTGAGCGCCTTTTACTCTCAATCTCCAAAGAGTTTGAGCGCTTGTTTAACGAATAAGAATGACAAATGTTACTGTCATCTGCAAAGGAATGGTTTGGGTTATGTGTCGATGACAGAAGGTCAGTGATAAAAACATTTCTTTACTTTAAATGTCCTTTCTCTTTTAAAATGTCTGTCATCTCAATTTTTATGCTGATTGTTTCCTAATATACTTTGAAAGTATTATCTATGTAGATGACATATCATTTCTTTTCGAAAGTTTCGTCCTATCTCTTTCCGTAGTTTAGAATATCCTTTGTAGAGTATCTCTTGGAAATCTTTTGTTTTAGTTATTTCTATAGAATTTAGAGCATTTTCGTAATTTTAGAACTATTATTACTTCTCTTTGTATATCTAACCTTTCCATTCTTCTAGTACCTCGAAACACGTTTTGACAAACGCATGCGTCTCTTCGGCTCGGTGCTGTTCATATTTGGTTCGGTAAGTATTGAACCGATACTTCCAATTAAAATCATCTTAAATATTCTATATAACAGTTACTGTGGCTACCTATTGTGATATATGTGCCAGCTCTGGCCTTCAATCAAGCAACAGGCATCAATGTGCATCTGATCACGCCACTCGTGAGTCTTGTCTGTATATTCTATACCTGTGTGGTGAGTTAAAGAATTAAACACTAATTTAATACTTCAAAAACTCCTATTTAAATTATTCCCTACTATTATATTTTAAATCAGGGTGGCTTAAAAGCCGTTGTCTGGACGGATGTTATACAAACATTGATCATGTTTGGTGCCATGGTACTTATCATTGTCAAGGGCACCATTGATATTGGTGGACCAGGTGTTGTCTACGAAAAGGCCATGGAGAGCGGCAGACTCGAACCACCAAAGTATGTAATTCCTTATAACATTAAAATATGTATCATTCTGTATTACAAACAATTTTTTATTCTGTATTATTAACCCCTGTTTAACTTTTCAGTTTCACATTTGATCTCACCGAACGTTATACCGTCTACTCCTTGTTCATTGGTGGTGTAGCACATTGGCTCAAATCGAATGCGATCAGTCAAAACATGATACAACGTTATCTGGCGCTGCCTACCCTAAAGATGGCCCGTCGTTCCGTTTGGACCTTCATTACGGGTGTCCTCATATTCCTGCTTATTTGTGGTTATAGTGGTCTTTTGATCTATGCCACGTACAGCGAATGTGATCCTTTAAAGACTAAGGTTCGTTCACTCGTTAAAGTCTACCTTTATTTTATTACTAAACATAAAACCTTTTCCAACAGTTGGCGAAACGCAATGATCAACTTTTACCACTGCTGGTTATGGAAACTCTAGGTGAATTTCCCGGTCTTCCCGGACTCTTTGTTGCAGGCGTCTTTAGCGCTGCTCTGTCTTCGCTCTCAACTGGCCTCAACTCACTGTCGGCTGTAGTGCTCGAGGACTTCGTCAAGTCTTTCGTCAAGAAACCACTTTCAGAGCGCCAAACCGCCTATGTAATGCGTTCGGTGGTCGTGTTGTTTGGCGCCATTTGCGTCGGTCTTGTCTTGGTGGTCGAGAAATTGGGCGCCGTACTACAACTAACAATTACCTTGTCCTCAGTAGCTAATGGACCGCTACTGGGTATATTTACTCTAGGTGTTCTGTTCCCCTGGGTGGAAGGTACGGGTGCACTTCTAGGCGGCTGCACCAGCCTTATTTTCATGGGTTGGATGTGCATTCGTGCACAGGCCGATCAGGTTAGTGGCGCAATGGTCTATGCACGCAAACCTTATACGACGGCGGGTTGCAACTATACGTTTCCCGATCTGGCATCGCTGAATTTGTTGAGCGAAAATGCAACACTGATTGAAGCGTAAGTTCTAAAATAATAATCGCCTTTATTTATTTAATCAAACTTTATGTCTTTACAGTGAAGACTCCTTTCAAATCTACAAGATTTCCTACTTGTACTATACGATGCTGGGTTCCATCATTACAATTATCATCGGCTTAGTGGTCTCATTTGCCTTAGGTGCTAATAAATTGGAAAATGTGAACCATAGACTGTTGGCACCATTTGTGCGGCATTGGTTGAAGAGGCGGCAAGATGCAAAGAGCAACACTACCATTTTACCCTTGGAGGGTACAATAAAACCTATAGCGGAGACCTCAACGTGAAGAACGCCGACATTCCGACTGAATGTTTTGAGTATTATTTTGCATTTTATTATAATTTTAATTTTAACGAAACTCTTGTTATTTTAGACGAAATAAATTATTGTTAATAGAAGAATATGAAACTTTGGAATTTTGCTAAAATACTAAAATTGGGGAACTGAATACAATTGACAACTCTTATATATCTAGTGCTTCCATTGTCTATTTTGAAGGTTGGAGGACCGTCTTCTTTAGATTCTGTTTTAGTAATAATTTTTTGGAATACTGGTAATGGTTCTGTGCCTAAGATAATTTGGGGGATGTTCCTTAAAAGTCATATCAGCCTTTTAAGTCCCATAATATTTTTTAAAATTTTCAGACTTTTTTCAGAACTTTCAAGACCCAAAAGCTTTTCTGTTCATGAATTTTAAATTATCAGAGACATGTGGTTTTTAAGTATCCGGTATTTACATAACAATGTCGGTTTGAATACCGATTACAGATGACTTTACTTTAGAAAATGCCGTGTTTGTGTAACGTTGCGATATGGTTAAAAGTAAAGTCCATGTTATGTCTTGTTTCTTGACCAGTTCAATTTCAGATTAGTAACGTTATGTTTATCGATATGTTTTTCAACCATCTGCCAGAAATGTTGGTTCCGATACCGATTGCCCTTAACAATGGGAATACTGTTGGGAACTATTGGCCCACTTGCAGAAGTCCGGTATTCTTCTAGTTAAAATGAATAGCCTTTCTCGTTTCCTGTCGAGTACAGTTGCAGATTAATAATAAATAATAGTTTGACGCTACAGTCGTGTATAGAACTTATGCCCGTAACTTCAACGAATAGATATCTACTGGTGCTTAGTTATCTATCGTGTAAGCAAAATTTCGTAACTTCAACGCATAGTTAAGGAGTAAAAACACCGGATAGGTAAGAGATATCTGTTCGGTACGAACACCAATAGATATCTACTCGTTGAAGTTACGGGCATTAGGCCGAGATCTCTGTGCGTATTATATTTGTACTCAAAGTGGTGGGACCTACAGTTTAATGCCTAATCCGAACGGCGGGGTGAGAGCTTTTCATAGGCTTTGTTTGCTCTCATAGGTTTGCCATTGACTGCCGAGAGGTAGAGTCCGTATAGAGAAATATCTTCTATGAAAAAGATGTTGACAGTCGCTGGGGATCGAACCGGGGATCTTTCGGCTCGTAGTTGAATACACCAGCGATTTATCGCTCGTAGTCAAACGCACTAACAAGGCGAGTTACCGACTGTACAGATTACTAAGATAATATTCATCTATCTTTCAGAAAAGTCCATTCTAATACTGATTGCAGTTGTTTTACTTTAAACAATGGCATATCTGATGAAAGTAAGATTTATGATAAATTCCTATCTTGGAACTTATGGGCTACTTATAGCTGTCATTTACGTTTCTGGTCTAAATTTATCCCCATGTATGTCTCGTTAGTCCTGACTGAAACCAACATAGAAAGTAGATTGTTATACCGTTGTTTCGTATACAGGTTTATCTCGAGACCAGATGTGTACTTGGGTCAGGTAAAGCTAGGCTTTATAATTTCACATAGAACTTTTAGATTCATATTGTACTAAATATCTGGACAATTAGGAGATAAGTTGCCGAACAGCTATCGTTCGATGTAGTAGGTGAAAGGTATTGGAATTTTTTTTCTGAAATTTTTAATATACATATGAGGTCCTAATAAGCACCTTCAGATAACCTAAATTTCTATTATAAACTACAAATACAAAACAAAATTTAAATATTTTAAATACTGTGCAATAGTTCGACCACAAATCGAAATCTAATGTCTGCGCTGACCTTTTCTTCAGACATATTCTTAACTACAGTTAAGTCGCCTCCTCCCCCTTTTCCGAAATAGCTTTACCACAAAACACTATTGATGCTCAAAGTTGGGGAAACCACAGCAATACAAATACGCAAAACATATGTCGGTTTGTTTGCTTGGTTAAAGAAAAAATAAACAATTAATTGAAAATGAAAACTAAATCAAGCACTATGAAAATAAAGACCCTTTACAATGCCCCCCACTAAACAAAAAGGCAGCACAGCTCTAGCCCCACATGTCAGTGCGAATTGAGACCCCCCCTTCAAATACGATTGAGATAAAAGGCTGCCAAAACTACAAACAGGATTTTGTTTCTAATTAAAAATACGCACGCAGACGGGTGCTAAAATGTAGTAGTTTTGTTTTGTGGGACAAGTGATAAAAGGGTTTTTATTTTGTGTAGCAAAAGGTTGCGCAAATTTAGAAAATTCTTTCATCTTCTTTTTTTTTTTTGTTTCTCAGTAATATGGGTATTTGATAATGAGGTGGGTTGTATGTTTCAGAAAAGATGTTGTATTGTTTTATTCATATGTTAAGTTTTTAAACTATTATTATTTTAGAGAATGAAGCCTTTATATATTTCATTAGATTCTTGGGAAGTTAATTGAAAACTCTTTGACCATGGTAAGTCTTTCGAGACAGGTAAGTTGGCTATTAATTGAATTGTTAATGATGTCTGGGAATTTTAGATCCGAGGCAAGTTCGGAGGGCAAATACTTTGATTGGCTTTTGGTGTAGTTTGTGTTTTTGACATTGAATGATATAAGCAATGGTATGGAAATTATTATTGTGAAAGAGGTTAATTGGAGAAATTTGTAGTAGGTAGTAGATTAAATTAACAAGCTTTTTCCAATAATAGTGTATATTATGAACTGTAAAAAAATAAGCTGTAAATTAGCCTGACAATGGATTTTCATGATTTCAAATGAAGAAAAGGTCAACCCCTAAAAATGCTCTATTGGATGAGAAAATCGATGTTGAGAATTTTTAGCGAAATCCGAATATAGGAAATGGACCCGTCACGACATTAAAGTTCGCGTTTTGGTACCCAAATCAACAATTTCAAAAATGAATTGAAATGACGTATGTCAAGTGCAATAAAGTAAAATCGTGGATGTGTCATATGTTAGGAAATTTTATTAATATTTTAAAAAACTATTAACGAACAAAATCGGATAAAAAATACGGAAGCAGTGATTATTATAACAGGAACTCTTTGTACTTTTTATTTTGTTCAGTATTTAAAAAATCGATATTAGGGACATGTTAGGTACATAAAAGTATATATCGTCACTACCATGCCAAAGGGGCGAATGTACAATTTTTGAAATTTGCGTTTTTTTTACATTTTTGAATGTAGTTTTTCCTCAAGTATACTGTGACAACATTGTGTATTGTTTTGTTTGATATTTCTAGCCACAAACGACCAAACCAAAAGGGCGAATTTGAAAAATTGAAAATCTTGTTATGCCAAAAGGGCGAATCTTTTCGTTATTTTGCCATAACTTTTTATTGATACGAGATAAAATAGTGGTTTGAATACATTTATTGTTTTAAAGCACCTATAGATCTGCATCATTAATTAAAAATATTTAGCCAAACATTAAATTGTCATTTATTTATTTGCAAGAAAAAATGTTAAGCAAATTACTTTAATTTAATGATGCAGATTGATATCAGCTCTAAAAACGATCAATAAATGCCTTTACACCACTGTTTTATCTCGTATCAATAAAAAGTTATGCCGAAAAAGAAAAGATTCGCCCTTTTGGCATGACAAGATTTTAAATTTTTCGAATTTTTGTTATTTGCAAGAATATATTTTTAATTAATGATGCAGAGCGGTGTGTTCTTTAAATACAAACAATAATGCATATACACCACCATTTTATCTCGTATCAATAAAAAGTTATGGCGAAAAATAAAAGATTCGCCCTTTTGGCATGACAAGATTTTCAATTGTTCAAATTTTTGATATTTGCAAGAATATATTTTTAATTAATGATGCAGATCGATAGCTGTTTTAAACACGAACAGTAAATGCCTTTATACCACCATTTTATCTCGTATCAATAACAAGTTATGGCGAAAAAACGAAAAGATTCGCCCTTTTGGCATGACAAGATTTTCAATTTTCTTCGTTTTTTTGCTTTAACTTTTTATGGGAGCAAGATAAAATAGTAGTTTAAAAGTATTAATTGTCTGTTTTTAAAGCACCTATTGATTGGCATCATTGTTTAAAAATATTTTGCCAAACATTTTTCCTGCATATAACAAATTGCAAATTAATGTTTGGCAAAATATTTTTAAATAATGATGCCAATAGGTAGATGCTTTAAAAACAAACAATTAATGTCTTTACATTACTATTTTATTTTGCGCTAATAAAAAGTTACAGCATAAATAACAAAATTATTTGCTTTTTGCTCAGCATATAGCCTCACAAAATCCATATTTATAATTCAGTAAGTTGTCAAAATCCATAGATATTTTATATACGTTATAATAATTTATAAATTAACCATAATAACAGAAAAAATTTTAAAAAAAACTAAATTTTGCTAATTTTTAAAGCACTTTAAACTTTAAAATTTGATTTCCTAACATTTTTAAAAATTCACATTCGCCTCTTTGGCATTACAGTGACAATATATTTTTGATAATGGTCACACTCTGACTTTGATTACCGATTTAAATTCGATTTTTGTTGGAAATGCATTATTTGAAAATTCGCAGTACGGTGCAGAGATTATTAAGATTTTCGAAAAAGGTTCATAAGGAAAACTTATAGTGTGTCGTTTATTAAAAATCTATTATAGCCAACCATTTACAGTAAACGAAATATTATTAACTAAGAATATCAGGAATGGACTTCGAAAATCATGAAAGAACTTCGAACATCATATAAAAAGATCTTAAATAAATATTTGACACATTCTCCCGAAAAATTCCCCAATGCCTTGTTTACTTAATGAATATAATATAATAAAATACAGAATTTCTGTAATATGTAGTAAAATACCGCCCATCACATAAAATGCGCCAACACAATGCCCTTTTGTCAACTTAACATTACATTACATGACATTTGAATAATGTACCCCTAAGTGTTGAGTGTGTTGAGGCCTGCATAGTGAAATTAGGCAACATAGCAAAAAATAGAAAATATTCAAAATACAAAGGAAAAACTATTTTTTTCGTGTATAAATTTTAATTATAATATTTGTTGTATTTACCACAATCAAAAATGACTTCTGTACGATGCAAAGATACACCTTCCAGCCTTCACAGAATTGCGTCAGTGGCAGTAGCAGCATCCAACCCAAAAGTAGGAGTTGGCATCATTGTCATTGTCAGCTAAAAATAAGTTTACAGCGGTTGGCTGCTTCCTGCTACCGCCGCTGGTGGTACCACATTGCTACCATTGGATATACCCTTGGATCTGCTGTACCAGTAGTATGTCGTACGTCTCATAGTCACAGTCATGTCATTATGAATTCTGATGACATTTTTGCATTTTCAACATATGAAAAAGACATGCTAATTAACGGCGTACAACAACATACAAAACAAAACATCAAAAAACTATATAGAAAAATACGTGTCGCAATTCCACACACTCAAAGGAAAAATCAAAAAAAAGGTTGTTTAGAATATTTTGTTGCAGACCCACAGGTACCCACGGCGGTTTAACGGAAATGCGTCCATATTGCAAATGATGTGGGCTTTCGGAAAACTGTTAATAGCACAAAGGGCACAGATTTTTCTAAGGTGAGGTTTTTCTAAGCGTTGATGTGGGAAATTTGACAGTTATCAGCAGTGAAATAATAAAAAATACGTTTAAAACAAAAAATGTTGCTTAGGGTAATTTTTTGCATCTTATGTTAAGCACTGACTACCAATTTAGGTGATAGTTACTCATAGAATATGTGGATACGCGGATAATTTTTACCAAAACAAAGAAAAAAAAAATCTTCAATATGATGAATTAATTCATAAATATTATGAATTTTTCACCAACTACCAGATTCATCATATTGATACCACCGTTTATTAATGACATATTAATGAATTCATTGTATATATGAACAAAATATTCAATACAATGAATTTGAATTGTGATATTGATGAATTTGTTCAGAATATTTTTTCAAATAAATTTTTTTTTTTTATAAAATATTGTTACGAAAATTCAGTCTACGGAAAACTGTTCTACGAGTTCGTATCGCTTGACAATTATCACACGAGATGCCTTCGACCACTTTACAATCACTACTGAAGTGCTGTACCTCAGATGCGGCTCCCTTATATACTGCATGCATCAGTTCGACACGTTTCGACAAGCTTCGACTTGTTTCGAGAACCTTCTACTCGTTTCGTGAATGACGCATGCTATTGGCATCTCATTCGCACTCATGTGTTGTAATGTGTTGATCTTCCATCTCTTTCTCGCACATTGCTCAGTACGCTGAATGATATTCCGTCTCTATCTAACACATTACTTAGTGCGCTGAATTGTCTTGCGTCTCATTTATTATTGTTGAATGCGTGCACAGTGGAGCAAATTACCTCTTTTCGTAACAATATATATATGAACAAAATATTCAATACAATGAATTTGAATTGTGATATTGATGAATTTGTTCAGAATATTTTTTTTTATAAAATAATTGGAAAAAAAGTGTTGTAAAAATTTTATTTAAAAAATAACAGTAAAAATATAAAAAAAAAATTGTAAAAAAAAAAAAAATCGGAAAAAAAAAATTGTCAAAATAAAATAGAACGCATTTTTAAAATAATTTTTCAACCAATTTCAGACAATTTTTGCATGTAACTTTTACCACTTACAAAAAAGCGTCCAAACAATTTCAATTCAATCACTCAAAAGCATTTGTTAAAGGCGGATGTCTGATACATTTTTTTAACCCTTTAAAGCTTGTCGAATCAAATATAGACCAGGATGTTACGCAGTGTATATTTTCCCTATCATATTTCCCCATAATGCGGACAACAGGGCACTACTACATTATTTCAGTATGAAATTGTATATCCCTGCGTGCATTTTCCTCCATTTAAATTAAATATTTCATATAAAAAATTTTAAAAAATATTCCGAAAAATTTCAGTAAGATAAACTTTAAAACATTTTTTGGAAATTTTGACAGAAATATCATTGCGAAGTTGTAATTAAAACAAAACCAGTTGGGAAGGTTTGATCACATGGGAAATTTTAAATTTGGTGTTATTATGATTGTTAGGATTATCAAAATTATAGTCGGTCTAAGCCGACTATAAATACCCTACACATATGTGTGGTTACCATTCAAAGTGGTATATAGGTTACCAGGGTATACAAATTCGGAAAATAACTACAAACTTTCAATCGCTGAAGAATTTCCATTCATTTGATACCCATATTTACAAATGGGTAGGTGTACCGAATTTCGATTTTTTTTTTTGGGAACCACAATTTCGTTCGTCGTTTCGCGGAAAAACATTATTTCCATGTATTTGAGCATGAAGTCAATATATATTTGACCAAAAAAGTTTACCTAAGCACGTATACAGTAAAACTGAACTGTAGATGTACATTTTATATGAGTTATTTGAATATAAATGGTCAGATCACAGGTCATAATAAACCGATATGCCTAACGCACATACAGCGTATAAGTAATCTAAATTATGAGTTTCATTTATCTAACTCTTCAATTGTTTAAGTAGTAGTGATTTCAACAGACAGACAGACGGACATACGGACAGACGTACATCGCTAAATCGACTCAGGAGGTCATGCTGATCAAGAATATATATACTTTTCCATACCGGACATGCTTCCTTCCGGGTGTTACAAACGGCGCCAAATTGAATATACCCTTTCACTCTTAGTGTAGGGTATAATTAACATAGATTAGAGAATTGTGATAAATTGTGATAATCGACACACTTTTTAGGTAACACAAATTTATTTTTTATTTTTTGCATTATATTATATTTGGACTAAGACTTTTTTTCCAATTATACGTAATGTAAGGATAATATTTTATTTTGTGATTATGTTTGCATCTGCGATAAATTTCGATATAAAGTATCAAAAACTACCTTTTTGCAAATTTGACTTGATTCTTTACAAAAGGTCGACGTATAGCAAAATTCGGAGTATGCAAAAAGAATCAGGAGACCGAAATCAACCAGAAATGATATGTTTAATTCCCGATTCGAATTCTTATAGGATAGTGTTATCACTAAACAATTGTTTCAGATGATAATTTGTCCCGATATAATTCTTCTCCATTCATTAGTTCTCCCGAGGCTTCTTCGCAGAACAATCTTTTCTTCCACAATTCTTCTCCGAGACAAATTCATTTCCGGTAAATTCTTTTCCGGAGTTTAACACTCCTGAAAAATGTTTCTCTTACAATTCTTCCATATTACAGTTTTTGTCCAACAAGTTACAATTCTGTGAAAAGTTTTCTCCCAGCCATTTTTTCTGTGAGATAATTCTTGCCCGGCAATTTATAACTGAGACAATTTATCTCCAGAAAACTTTCACCGAAAATTCAACCCCATGACTATTTTTCCCCGAGACATGTTTTACCCGACATAATTTTTCATAAACTATCGACAAACAAAACTATTTTCTACGAACAATTTTTTAACCGTTCTTTCCAGATACAAATTTTACAATTTTCTCCGTGCATGTATTTCTCCGGAAAGAATTGTCCTGGGAAATATTGTTCCATATAAGAATTGTACGGAAAATAATTAATAATAGACTAATTTTCTCGATGTTGAATTGTCTTGGGAAAGAATTGTCATGGTTAATAAGTGTCCTGGGAAAAATTGTGTCGGGGATACAATTTTTCTAGTAATTGGTAATTTTGAGTTTTATGACTTATATTTTTCTTTGTAAAAAATGAGTCTAATAGAGTTTAATAACTTCAGAACTGCATATTTTTAATAATCAAAGTTAGTCAGTTATCTAAGTGCCTTTAGACCCCCCTATTAAAGCCATTTAACCCCAATTAAACCCCTTTCTTAATACTCCAAACATCGGCACTCATTCAGCAAACTTAACCGAAGACCCCAAAACTTTTACATTTCATATTCTTGTCAAGCAGCAATACTTCAAAAATTGTTTAATGCATATTATTACAACAACAAGAACTAAGTCGTGACCATGCTCTCACGCAGTCATTCAGCGTATATAAAATGTACCTATAGAAAAAAAGCATTCTCAACACTTTGTCTTATTCTTCTTCAATTTCTATTTCTTGAGCCACTGCCACCACTTCGTATGTCCTTGTTGAACTTTCGTAGTAGCAGTAAAGCCTTTTTTGGTGTTGCTTTTAAAACAAAATGCAAATAAAATGTGTTTTTTTTTACATTTTACAGTAAAAAAACTTACGAAAAAATTTGGTACACAAGAAAAATGTGCAACAAACTCCCACAGACAACAACTACTGAAAACCGCACAATCGACTTGGGTTTCGAAGACGGGGTTCGAAGACGAGTTGAAGGCAAAGAATGTTTGCCGAACATTCGTCTTGAGAAGTGTGTGTGTCCGTCCTTGTTTTAGATTGAAGACATGTGCGTCGATTTGATAGTTTAATTTGGGAGAGGTAGTAATTACTGAAAGCTATTGGAATTAGGTGTTTAGAAACCCATTAAAAAAATAAATATATTTATGTTAAATTTAACAAAAACTCGCACTGATCCTAACTCTATAAGAAGTGTTTAGTATATAATCAACGGACAAATCCTTTTCATGAAATTTCTTCTGCAAACAATTCTTCCAATTTTTATCGAGTCAATACTTTCCCAATTCCACATAAATTGCCCTTGAGACAATACCTTCTCGAGACATTCCTTTCGCAGACGAATATGCCTTAGCAAATTCTTATCGGAAAATTTTTTTCTCAATACACTTTTCATTCTATGTTAAGAGGAAGAATTTAATATAAATATAATCAACGTACTACGGACACTACTTCCCCAAGCAAATTATTCCTTCGGACAAATGGTTTCAATATCCTTCTTTTTCAGAGGTAGTACTTCCCTAGACCATTTTTCCCGAGACAATACCTCCTGGAAACAATACCTCCTGGAAACAATACCTCCTGGAAACAATACCTCTTCGAGATAATACCTCTTCGAAGCAATACCTCTTCGAGACAATTCGAGATAACATCTCCTCGAAACAATACTTCCACGAGATAATACCTCTTCGCAGCAATGCATCCTCAAGAATTCGAGACAACACCTCCTCGAAACAATACTTCCTCAAGACAATACCTCTTCGAGACAAACATCCTCGAAACAATACCTCCCCGAGAAAATACCTCCCCCAGACAATACCTCCTCACAACAATACCTCCTCGAGACAATTCGAGACAATACCTCCTCGAAACAATACCTCCTCGAGACAATTCGACACTAAACCTCCCCGAGATAACACATCGTCGAAACAATACTTCCTCGAGACAATACCTCCTCGAGACAATAACTCCTCGAGGCAATACCTCTTCGAAACAAACATCCTTGAAACAATACCTCCTCGAGACAATTCGAGACAATACCTCCCCGAGAAAATACCTCCCCCAGCCAATACCTCCTCACAACAATATCTCCTCGAGACAATTCGAGACAATACCTCCCCGAGAAAATACCTCCCCCAGACAATACCTCCTCACAACAATATCTCCTCGAGACAATTCGAGACAAAACCTCCCCGAGACAACACATCGTCGAAACAATACCTCCTCGAGACAATTCCTCCTTGATACAATTTCAAGACAATACCTCCTCGAAACAATACCTCTTCGAGACAAACGTCCTCGAAACATAACCTCCTCGAGACAATTCGAGACAATACCTCCCCTAGACAATACCTTCTCGAGAGAATACCTCTTCGAGACAAACATCCTCGAAACAATACCTCCTCGAGACAATTCGAGACAATACCTCCTCGAAACATGGTATGTGGAGTATTGTTTCGACAATTCGAGACAATATCTCCTCGAAACAATAACTCCTCGAGACAATACCTCCTACAGACATTCCTCCCCCATGCCAATTTTTCCGTGGTAATACTTCTCCGATTCTAGACAATTTTCCCCCTAAACTTTTATTTATTGAGTCAATTCTTCCTCAGAAAATTCTAACAAAAAAAAAAATCTTTTCAGAGATATTTATTCCCAAAACATATTTTCCTAAAATTAACCTCATCCGACACAATTTTCACTTGGCAATTCTTTCCAATAACATTTTTTCTACGAATTAAATGTTGACAGTTGCTGGCATCGAACCCGGGATCTTTCGGCTCCTACTCTTACATACCAGCAACTTTTCGATCGTACTCCAACGCACTAACCAATCGAGTTATCGACGCTAACAGAAATCAGTTATAAGTAATCCCCCTGAAAGTCCCCAAAGCGCGCACATGTCTTATCAAATTCTCTTCTCTCTGACGCATTTGTCTTGACCAGCGAGATTTCTGTGTTGCTCTGAAGTGTTTTGCACTTTTCGACAGTGTTGCCAGTCTGTCCGCGTGGAACAATTTGGTGCGGGGCAAATTCCGCAAAATGTGTGGGAATTTTACAACGACTCTGCCATAACCTCGCAAGTTTTACACCCACTTAACTGGCGCTTCTCGCACTCGGGCAGTATTTGAAATCTTTGGTCAGTTTACACGAAGATGACGACGTAGATGATGAGAAACATATTGAACGTGGTTGGGGGACAATTTTTTTTTCTGTTTTTAAAATACAATTTAATGTAGCCGCACAAGGAGTTTTTGGCATTTTTTTCTAGTGTTGTTGGTAAACATTGGTTTCGAAAACTTGTTCATGGTACTTTTTTTTCATTCATTTGTATGGGTTGCTGTTTGCGAGAAAATAGTTAGGGGTTGAGTGTAAATTTTAAGCCTTTGCTTGGGTCAATTGCAAAGTTTTGTAAAAGTTTGTTGTGTTTTAAAACATTGCTGTGATATGGCAGCATCATAGTGTTGGACAGACTGTGATGCTGCAACAAGAGTTGCCAAAGTTTCGTGCGGAATTTTGTCTTCGGCTTGGACGTTTTTGGGTTGTACTTTTTTTTGCTAGCATGGGCTCTTTTCTACTACTTTCTTTAATTGTAGTTGTTGTTCTTATATTTTTGGCATCTTATGCATAGCGTGCATTCAGGTGTATTTAGTGGTGTTCTAATTACACTAACAAACTTAATTTCGAGTACTTTGCAAGTTGTTGCAGTAACATTCTTTTGGCGTTGCATACTTTGTGGCTGACTGACTGGATGGCTGACTGGTTGGCTGACTGCATGCTGGTGATTAAAGGCTGGCTGTGTCTTTTCTTGTCTTGGAATAATGCGTGGTGAGATTTTGGTTGGAGCAAAAGCAGTGTTTTGCATGGTTAGTTAAGAAATTATTGCCGTGGTTGGCTTAGAAATGGCAGGAGCATAAATTTTATTGAGCCTAAAAGCATGCAAAACAAAAGCCAAAATCGTTGTGGCGGCTTTAATTTAAGAGAAAATGCATAGAAAAACTTTTTAAGCAGTAGTTAACTTACAGTAATAGAATAAAATTAAGAATAAAAGAGATACAAAAATTGAATATTAAATATATAAAAAAGTAGTAATAAGATTGTAAAAATGTATATAAGTAAAATAAAAATGTTTTTTTTTTTGATAAAAGCAAAAAATATTAGTGAAAATAGTAGTTAAAAATAGTAGTAAAAAAAGTAGTTAAAAATAGTAGTAAAAAAGTAGTTAAAAATAGTAGTAAAAAAGTAGTTAAAAAAAGATAGTTAAAAATATATGTATAAAAAAGTAGTCAAAAAAGAGTAGTATACAACAGTAGTTAAAAACAATAGTTAATAATGGTAGAAAAAATTGTACCTAGTAAATTATAGTAGTAAAAAATAATTATATAGAAAGTAAAATTAAGTAGTTAAAAATAGTAGTATATAATAGTAGTTAAAAATAGTATATAAGAGTAGTTAAAAACAATTTTCACAAAACCTGCCTATTACCTGCTATAGTTTGAACAAAAATGGTAGAGCAATGGCAATAGACAAGGAAGTAAAGGTAAGGTACACAAAAACAGAAAATGGTAGGCAAAAGGTAAGCCAGCTATAAACGTGATTTTCAAATACCAAGTCAGACAGAGCAATCGTAGAATAATACTATTCATTTATTCTCTACACTCAAAATAAAATTTGCTAAAAATACATGAAATTATTCGTGTATTTTACGAACATTTTGTGAATTTTATTTACGAAATATTTCGTAAACTACACGAAAGAACTTTCATATATATGTGAAAAAATTACAAATATTATTTGTGTATTTTTCGAAACTATTCGTAAATATTATCTACGAAAATCAATCGTACATAATACGAAAGATGGTTAATTTTATTCGTAATTTATTGTATATTTTTGTACCTTTTTACGAATGAGAACATAATTTTGATACTCATTTATATAATCAATACTAATACCTGTAATCTGAATATATCACTAATTTATACTTAAAATAAGCTTATTCTTATTGCATACTGAGTTTTTTCCTATTATGAAGAGTTTTTGAGAAAAAATTTGGGTAAAAGAGTTTAATTTGTAGGTAAAATACATATACACCATTTTATTTTTCACCAGTTTTAATTTAAACTGTGTTGATTTTAAAAATGAGAACCGATAAACAAAAGTAGCGCTACAAAAGTTTTTTTCAAGGGTTTTTTAACAGGGACGCTACAAAAGTAGAGCGACAGGGACGGCAAACGACGCCATATTTCTTACCGCTCTTTTGACATTTCTCTTCAGTAAGGTTTGCCATTTCATGATGAAGATATATGAGCCAACGAGTCGAAATTATTTAAATTTACTACCGAAATTGGAATTCCGTGAAATTGCAAACCTTACTGAATAGAAATGTCAACAGAGCGGCAAGAAATATGGCGTCGTTTCCTGTCCCTGTCGCTCTACATTTGTAGCGTCACTGTTGAAAAACACTTTACTACATAACCATATATCATAACCATAACCAAAAATAGTCTAAACAATCAATATTTTTTGAGTTTAGATTCAAATATCATAAAAAACTATCGGAATAATAGTATTTTTCGGTATATTGTAATCAGCAATTGGAAGAAAACTACGTTTACAGTTTTTTAAAAATCTAGTTGTGTATACACTCAAAATTTCACCAACTACCTGGATTCATAATATTGATGAATTCATTCATTGAATTATAATCGTATTTTTGTATTATGTTTTTCATTTTCATTTGCTAATTATGCGAAGACTCTATTTCATCATATTAATGAATTGTACCTCATATTGATGAATTCTGTTCAACAAATCATGTTAATTTAAATGTCATAAATCTAATAAGAATTATAAATACATAAATGTGTAAATGGAGACAAATTTTTGCTTGAAATTTGATGTTATAAAAAATATTGAAAGTGAGAAACATTGAAAAAATACGATTTTTGTTCAATGAATGAAATCATCAATATGATGAATACTGATTGTTGGTGAATTTTTTTTTTTTTTTTATGTGTAAGGGACTGTATTTTTTATTTGTCAAAAGTGACTGAAAAGAGTCTAACATATCAAGAGCAATTGTCTTAAAAAGTTACGTAATAGACAATACTGAGTATGCAGTTAAAATCAGAAACCTCGAATTATATAGCATTGATGTATGGGGATGTTCATGGCAACATTTTTTTGTTGAGTAGTGTTATTATTAGATAGTTGATTGAGATGGGGTATTTTTTGCTGTGTGTAAAGTTAGAGGTGGCAATTTTATTCTTTTTTTTAACTTTCCAATATAATCGAAAACATTGATCGCCTTTCTTTTTTTTATTTTTGGTGGGGTTAATGGATTAAGAGGGGTTAATTTTCAATTAAAAAAATATTTTTTTATAATTTAAAGGTGCGTGGTATTTTTGTCTGGCTTTTACCATATTTTCCCAAATAGGGTAAAGTTCTATTAGGGTAAATTCACTTCTCCCAACACTAATATATATATATATATTTTTTTTTTGAAAAAGTAGTAAAATAATACTAGAAAATACAAAAATATATAACGTCCAGTGTGTATCAACCTTTTCGCCTACTCATAGTCACTTAGTGCATAAAATGGCGAACGCCGTAAAAACGTTGACTTTTGACGCATTTTTTTTTTATACGCATTACACTTTTACGATGTTTTTATTTGTCTGTGTAGGTAATTTTGTATGTGTTGAATGTATGTGTGTGACTGCTGTCAGCGAAGATCAACAGTTAACTCACAAAAATAACTGTAAAATAAAGAAAATATAAAAAAACGACAGTAGCAGCAACAATAAAACAAAGCACTGTAAATGGAAAACAAACATTGCAACAAATAATTTATTTTAATGCTAATGCAACGGCAACACTGGCTGATGACAAAATGCCATTGACGAACAGTTCGACGTTATAGTACGCAACGCATTGTCATCTTACGTAACGCAACGTAAGACAGTCACCGAGCGAACGCTAGCCGTCAGCGCAACTGTCATGCGGCATGAAATGAAAATGTCAAAAATGTCGTAAAATTCATGCACTTTGTTGATTTTTTATTTTGCGCTTATTTACTACTATTATTT
The DNA here is from genome assembly GCA_951804985.1 of Dryomyza anilis. Lineage (NCBI taxonomy): Eukaryota > Metazoa > Arthropoda > Insecta > Diptera > Dryomyzidae > Dryomyza > Dryomyza anilis. The sequence continues at coordinate 3,252,272 of OX638130.1, read as the reverse complement.
TTACAACAAGTACATGTTACAGCATCAAAAGAAGTGTTGACGATGGGTACTACAACATGGTAAGAGATGAGATGAGTTGCGTATTAATGACAGGATAAGTAATGCATTTCTGTCGGTTAATGACGTTTACGCAATGAATTCAGCTATGCCCTTTGGTGATGCTTTGAGAAGGACATTAAAAATATACTTCCCAAGAAAAGGAATTAACTTGTTTTGTGGTTTGAAGAACATTATATAATACAAATGGGTTATATTACAAAAAAACTGGTTGGATCTTTGATATATTTCGAAATATTTAAAATTTACAAAATCTATATTTTATTACATATTAAACATTTTTAATAAAAAAGAAATAAATGGTAAAAATAGTAGCAACACACGCAGAAATTCAATTTGACACAAAACCCACATTGCCGCAAAATTATGAATAATAAAAATACACCTGTCATGCCGTAAAAAATCAATTTGCATTCAATTAAAATTCTTCTGTAACAAATACACCTTTTGGTGTTATTGTTTTTAAACCAAATAAAATTAAGTTTTGACTAATTGTAGTAACTAATGATTTTCCCTAAAAACTCAATTTTTACAAAAAAAAAATTCAAAATTTCACTAAAAGTTAAATTTTTATAAAAAAAATCAGTTTTTCAACAAAAATTCAACTTTTCACTACAAATTAATTTTTTCACTAAAAATTAATTTTTTTACTAAAAACTAATTTTTTCAGTAAAAATTACTTTTTCACTAAAAATTATTTTTTTTACTAAAAATTATTTTTTACTAAAAATTAATTTTTACTAAAAATTAATTTTTTCAGTAAAAATTATTTTTTTTCACTAAAATACATTTTTTCATTAAAAATTATTTTTTTCATTAAAAAAATATTTGTTTCATTTAAAATTATTTTTTTCATTAAAAATTAATTTTTTCACTAAAAATTAAATGTTTCACTAAAAATTAAATTTTTCACTAAAAATTAATTTTTTCACTAAAAATTAATTTTGTTCACTAAAAATTAATTTTGTTCACTAAAAATTATTTTTTTCATTAAAAATTATTTTTTCATTAAAATTTTTTTTTTTCATTAAAAATTATTTTTTTCATTGAAAATTATTTTTTTCATTAAAAATTATTTTTATCATTTAAAATTATTTTTTTCATTTAAAATTATTTTTTTCATTAAAAATTATTTTTTCATTAAAATTTTTTTTTTTCATTAAAAATTATTTTTTTCATTAAAAATTATTTTTTTCATTAAAAATTATTTTTTCACTATAAATTAATTTTTTCACTAAAAATTAATTTTTTCACTAAAAATTAATTTTTTCAGTAAAAATTAATTTTTTTCACTAAAATAAATTTTTTCATTGAAAATTATTTTTTTCATTTAAAATTATTTTTTTCATTTAAAATTATTTTTTTCATTAAAAATAAATTTTTTCACTAAACATTAATTTTGTTCACTAAAAATTAATTTTTTCACTAAAAATTCAATTTTAAACTAAAATTCAGTTTTTCACATTAAATTTAATTTTTCATTCAAAATTAAAATTCAAATTTTCACAAAAAATTTAATTTTCCACTAAAAATTCAATTTTTTGCAAAAATTTCAAATTTTCACAAATAATAAAATTTTTGACTAAAAATTGAATTTTTACTAAAACTTCAAATTTTCACTGAAAATAAATATACAACAAACATTCAATATTTCACTTAGAATAAATTTTTGCACTAAAAATCCAATTTGTCACTAAAAGTTCAAATTTTCACTTAAAAATATTCAAAATTCAATTTTTCTCTCAAAATTTATTTTTCACTCTAAAATAATTTGTTCACTCAAAATTCATATTTCCACTAAAAAGTTAATTTTTCACTAAAAAAAATACAATTTTTACTAAATATTCTCCTTTTCACTATCTTCACTAAAAATTCAAATTTTCACTAAAAATTCAAATTTTGAATAAAAATTCAAATTTTCACAAAAAATTTAAATGTTCAATAAAAATTCAAATTTTCACTAAAAATTCAAATGTTCACTAAAAATTAAATTTTTCACTTTTCACAAAATATGTAATTTTTCACTGATAATTTAATTTTTTATTAAAAATTGAATTTGTTCACTAAAAATACCAATTTTCACTAAAACTCAATTTTAACAAATATTTAATTTTTCACTTCGAATTCATTTTTTCATTAAAAATTCAATTTTTACCTAAAAATTTCACCAAAAATTCAATTTTTCCATGGGAATTACTTCTCTCACTAAAAATTCAGTAAGATTTTTTTAATTTTTAATTTCTCTAATTTTTTTTTTTTACAAAAAAAGCAAAATTTTAAAATTCAGTTGTTAACTAAAAATTTTATTTAACACACATTTTTTTATTTTACCTTAAAATACTTTATTTATTTCAATATTGGAGATAGTTAATTCTTAAATATTATTTTTATTCTCACATTTTACCTAAATAGTATTTCACTTAAAAGTATTTTTTTCATTCTTATGTGATATTTTTCAAAAGTTCTCACTTTATACCGCGCGACTGCTGCTTCAACGGCACCGTTTCCCACAGTTCTTTCAGTGTATTACCCCTGCGCTCGGGACTATTGCGATGCAAAGTATCCCTAGCAAAGCCCGGATCATGCGGTATTTTGTGCAGAACCAAGACATACTCATCCTCGAGAGAATCTCCACTGTTATCAGGGACCAATGGTTCGCCATGAAATTCTTGTGCAAGCTGCGAATTATAATTCATATCCATAACTGTAAAACTGTCTAAAATTGTAGTAGAAAAACAAAACTTACGCTCAATGTTAAACATGCAAAAAATAAAACAAACACTAATAATCTTGACATTGTTTTCGACAACACTTGTTGCAGTTTAATTTATGAGCTTAAAACGTAAAAATTATTTAATTTTATGCAAAAATGTGCAAAAAAGAAGCACTTTTCATTTCAAGCTGACGACGCGCGAAGCCGGTTCAAACGTTTCTAAAATCAATCGAAAATATTTTAGCGAAACTCACGACTATTGCAGCCGTAATAAAGACCCCGACAATTATTGTTTTACTCAACGCCGATTGATGAGTGAGCGAGCAACAAGTGCGATTTTTATTTTTGTTTTTATTATTTTTTAGTTATTTTTAAATATGTGGCTTGAATACTAATAGGGTTTATATGAAGTACAATGGAGTATAGTTTTGAAAACTTCAAAAGAGAGAACAAAATATGCGATAAAGCACCCAGCGGGAACATTTTCAAAGTACCATGGATGTCATTAATGAACTCATGATGATTTTTTTTTGGTATATCAAGGTATTTTGAATATTAGTTGGGTTATAATATGAAAAAAAAACAGAATTAATCTTATTCCTAACTTATTTTTTAAGGCTGATAATGATTACTGTTGATTACTGTTTCAGTTTCAATATATTAGTTTTAGGAATTAATCATGCTCACTCATTCTCCCTTCTATTACTTTGTAATAACCTAATGGTTAGGACATTTTTTTAAATAATGGAAAGTGGATTTAGAATCCAGCTGACTCTGCATACAAAATCATTGAGCGAACATGTATGATGTGAATTTTTACCGCTGGGTTTCAATATGACTGAGAGACAAATGATATTGTTTGGCAGAGAGTCATTAATAGAGAAATATTGCAATTAAAGTGCGTTCAACCAAATAATTTACAGTTGACTTATTCACTATAGCTAGATATAAAATCATTTAATATTGAGCAGGTGTTAAAATAATTTTTAAAACCTCGTTGCTACCATATAATTCGATCTATTGTCTGTGGGCCAAAAATAAGTTTAGACGCGTAGTCAGCGCCCAATCCAACTGGTGATCAGCAGATGACTCACTGGAAAAATAATATTTTGTTTTGTAAAAATAAAAAGCAATTAAACAAATAGCAAAAAACTGTTGTTTAAATGAATTTAAATGCCAAAGCACGTTGTGTTATTTTATAAATTCGTTGCTATGGTTTGAAATAGCTAAAAATAATAATAGAATATTAAATGAATGATTGCAACGAAATTTAATAAAAAATAGACCGAAAAACAAATTTTCGAAATTACTATAAAAAAATTATAATGACAAATTTAATTTAATTTTTTTTTTTTAGTAAATATTGAATTTTTAATGAAAAATTTAATTTTTAATGAAAATTGAATTTTTAATGAAAATTTTATTTTTATGCAATTTAATTGTTAATGAAAATTTGAATTTTCTGTGAAAAATTAAATTTTTAGTGAGAAATTAAATTTTCAGTGAAAAATTAAATTTTTAGTGAAAAATTTAATTTTTAGTGCAAAATAGAATTTTTAGTGAAAAATTTAATTTTTAGTGAAAAATTTAATTTTTAGTGAAAAATTGAATTTTTAGTGAAAAATTGAATTTTGAGTGAAAAATTGAATTTTTAGTGAAAAATTGAATTTTTAGTGAAAAATTGAATAAATAGTGAAAAATTGAATTTTTAGTGAAAAATTGAATTTTGAGTGAAAAATTGAATTTTGAGTGAAAAATTGAATTTTTAGTGAAAAATTGAATTTTTAGTGAAAATTTGAATTTTTAGTGAAAATTTGAATTTTTAATGAAAATTGAATTTTTAGTGAAAATTTAAATTTTCATGAAAAATTGAATTTTAATGGAAAATTGAATTTTTAATGAAAATTGATTTTTAAAGAAAAATTGAATTTTTAGTGAAAAATTGAATTTTTATTTAAAATTTAAATTTTTAGTGAAAATTTGAAATTTTAGTGAAAAATTGAATTTTTAATTTATTAATAAAAAAAAATTGAATTGTAATGAAGAATTGAATTTATAGTGAAAAATTTAATTTTTAGTGAAAAATTGAATTTTCACTACAAATTGAATTTTAGAGTGAAAATTTGAATTTTTAGTGAGAAATTGAATTGTTAATGAAGAATTGAATTTATTGTGAAAAATTTAATTTTTAGTGAAAAATTGAATTTTTAGTTAAAAATTGAATTTTTAGTGAAAAATTGAATTTGTAGTTAAAAATTGAATTTTTAGTGAAAATTTGATTTTTTTTTTTTGTGAAAAATTGAATTTTTAGTGAAAAATTGATTTTTTTCGTGAAAATTTGATTTTTTTTCGTGAAAAATTGATTTTTTTTGTGAAAAATTGATTTTTTAGTGAAAAATTGAATTTGCAGTGAAAAATTGAATTTTTAGTGAAAAAAAATGTTCAGTGAAAAATTAAATTTTTATTACAAAATTCAATTTTTAGTGATAAATTTTTAATGAAAAATTGAATTAGTAAAAAAAAAATTTTTTTTGTGAACAATTGAATTATTGGTAAAAAATAGAATTATTAGTGAAATTTTTTTTTTTTTTGTGAAAATTTTAATTTTTATTGATAAATTAAATTTTGTGTTGAAAAATTCAAATTTTAGTGAAAAAAAATAATTTTCAGGCTCCATTTGACACCCTTTGCAAATATGCGTTAAATTTCGCGTGAAAATGCCTGCTGCTTGAAATTGATTAAATTTCCACATTCATTATGCAATTAAATTCAGATCACACCCAACTTTTTATGCCTACAAAAAAAATAAAAAATAAAAAAAAAATTATAGAATGTCGCATAGGCTTTGCACTTCAGCACATGGTGTGTACTGTGTGGAGCAGCGTTGCCACTTTTTTGCAACATTGTAATGTGTGCGCCCCGCATAAATCAATTGCACTTGTCATCAACTCAATTAATTTTTGGCAAACAAACTGCAGTAAATCAATTGCTTTGGCATGTGTGTCCTTTGACTCCTTTGACTCGCATGCGAGATACGAAATCCAAAATACGAGAAACGAGGCGTTGATGTTGCCATCAGAGCATATTTTATGCATATCCTTGTCTATTTCTTTTTTGAATTCAGTTCAGTTCGAATATTCTGCCGTTTTTTTATGTCACACGTTGGATTTTTTCTGCTGCTGCTATCATTGCCATGCATGCAAAATATGTCCAGTGACAGGGTATTAAAAGGGGTTCAACATGTATTAAATGCGCATTTGAAGCGCTGTTTTGTGGCTGGAGTTTTTTCAAAAATTGTTTGTCACATTTTGCTATGGGTTTGGCAATGTCAACATGCCGCAGCTGCTGATGGCAATGACGATGATTCGATTTATAATTTTTTTTGTTTTAGCCTACGTTTTAGAGCGGTGCAATGCGATATACTATGGGGTAAAATGGAAATAAAAACATTTTCCAAGTATTTTAAAATATATTTTTAGTATGTTATAAATCTGATTGTTCTGAATATTCTTTCTTTTCAAACTTTTGTTTAACTAGTTCCTGGAATTCAACAAGAAACGTATTCAATATATTACCAAACAATTCTTCACCCATTATCCCTTCCAAGTACTTCCTAAAAGTTCTTTATAAAACATAGTAATTATCTCTCAGAATCAAAAGTCTAAAATATATATTCGGAATGTACCCGATATTTCTCTTGAACCATAGATGTTATCTCTACTTATAGCCAGTGATCTTTTTTCTTTGATATATTTGGATCTTCTTTCTTAAGGTCCAATCCATGTACTTCCAGGTAATTCCCAATAAAAAATTAATTAATTTTTCATAAAATTTCTTTTCAAATACTTTCAGATAATTCCTCATGAAATGGAATTTTCCAAATAATCACTGGATTCTTATATATATTTTTTAATATATGAAATTCTATCATAAAATGGGCATTATTTGGCCTTATGAAAGTAAAATATGTGTAGTACAAAATTTCTATTTTAATTTAAGATTCTTTCTTTGCAAATTTTTCTTCATACATAATCCAACTATTTCCTTAAACCCATAAATAATATGTATTCGCTAACAGTTTTTCACCGATATAATTTTTGAATAATACCTAAGAATTCTCTATGAAACAAAGTCAATTGTTTCTTAATATTCCTTTCCCGAAAATCATTGATCGATATTTATTTCCACAGATATATATTCTGTAACTTAATCCAGATTTCGGCTTCCATCTTTTGAAATTCCTGATAAAATAACAGTTTTCCAACTAATCACTGGAACAGTTCGAGAAACTTATTTAATGCAAATTGGTTTCTTATATTTTGACCTTTTTTATCTTCTTTGATAAAGATCTTTTCATTGTACTGTACGATAAATGATAATGAATCAATGACCAATCGTCTTCTCCGATCATTTTTGATAATGATTCTTAACATAAGATTTTTAATGCAGTAAATATTCCTGTATAAAAATGTCGTGAAAAGCCTTACACCACATCTCAGCAGGCGACTGAGATATACTACTTGGGTGTCATAGATTCTCCTGATACATTATGTTCGTTCTTCTTCTACTTATCCTAACAATTCTTTCCGAGATACCAAACATGTATCATGATTATTTTTAATATGACCGTTCTTTTCTAAAACTTTATTACCGAAAATTTAAGTATACTACGTTTTTTTTTAAGATATTTTACATTTAAGCTTCTTTGATTAAGATCCTTTTCTGATCTTTCATAATACTCCTCAGGATTATATGACCTTATTATATTTTTTGATCGGCTTCTTCCTTCTTTTTAGAATCATGATAAAATCACAGTTTTCCAACTAATCGCTGGAACAGTTCGAGAAACTTACTTAATGCAAATTTGTTTCTTATATTTTGACATTTTTATCTTCTTTCATAAATAGCTTTTCATTGTACTTTACGATAAATCCTGAGGACATAATGACTATTTGATCTTCTCTGATCGTCTTTCATAATGATTCTTAAAATAAGATTTTTAATGCAGTAAATATTCCTGTATAAAAATGTCGTGAAAAGCCTTACACCATATCTCAGCATGCGACTGTACTACTCGGGTGTCATAGATATTCCTGATACATTATGTTCGTTCTTCTTCTACTTACCGTAAAAATTATTTCCTATATTCTAAACCCGTGTCCTGATTATTTTTAATACGACCGTTCTTTTTTAAAACTTCATTACCGAAAATTGAACATGTTCTACTTTTTCTTTGCGTGGCTATTCTCCTTTTACATCAGATTTTAAATATTCCAGATAGTAACAATTTAAATCACATATTCGTTCCCTACTTTAATTCATTATTTCATTGTTATTTAACGACCCTAATGATTTCACAATCCATCTTTTTTTAATTCTACACTGACGTAATTCCAAACATTCTTAATTCTATATCATGTATCACGAATATTTCATTATTTCCTACAATATTGCATTACCATATTCTATTGCGGTTAATATTTATCGGTAATTCACATAAAATCGTCTATCCTATTCTGAATTTATTTCATTAGCTCATTCTTATTTTGTGATTCTGATTATTTTTACTGTAAAGTATGGAAAGAAAGGTTTCATTATATCCCGACAGTATTTAAATACCTGTTATTCTCTTTTGAATAACAGTTTCTGTTATTTCTGCATGTACCATACATATATTATTCTTTTCCAGAAAATTAAGTATGGTGCAGAAATAAAGTCAGGGAGGTACTGTACGGGACGACTTTTTAGAAATAACTATCCATAACATCAACTCTGCGATTTAACGAATTTAGACCATTGCCAACAACTTATCATATAAGTCTAATTCACTTTAATATAATAAGACTTATTAATGACCATTTAAAATTTATAAAAACCATACCAAAGTCTATATAACCTAAAATTTTCCCACCTGTTCACACACAACATCGACATATACCACAGCAAATCATAAGTGTGATTCCGGTATACGGGTGACTGCCCTTCCCGGGTAATAAATGTACATCGAAAAATTCAGCAGGTGTCAAACACCAGAAACATGGCACCAAAACTCGGTACGTCGTTTGGACGCGCGGGCGCACCTTTTCCACAACGTGGTGACGGAACGGAAATAGCCGCCAAACGGATGCCAACAAACGAAGCAAATGATTCATTTCCGATGATTCTCTGTTCAAATGGGTGCCGGGCTTATGTCACATGATGGTTACTTGTTGGTGTTGGCAAATGTTGTTGCTTTTGTTGTTTTTGTTGTTGTTGGTAATGATGAGCAGCAGGACATGGCAGCAGCAGGCGGAATGTCATCAAACATTTTTGCATGAAATCAAATTCAACGGCAACATTAGCGCCCATCGGAGGCTCATATTTTATGGCGACAGTATTTTTAGCCCACGTTTGCAGTTCTGTGCTGTCAACATGCCGCTGTTGCAGTCATTGATATGCTAACATGTTGGTGTTGCTGCTGGTGAAGGTGTTGCTGATGGTGAGAATAATGTTTGAAGGGGTTCGCATATACATGGTGTGACCATTTGATGTTTGTGCAATTGACGTTTGCAAAAATTCAAAAAATTCTCTTAGCCGCATTGGCGACATATGTTGCGACTACAACTGCTGTTGTTGCTGCTGTCGCTGTTTGTTGTGAGTGACAATGCGACATATTGGCAATGAGTTTGTTGGCCACACCTATGTTGCCAACAAATATTAACCGTTGCCGTGGACGTTGCGTGGTTTTGGTTGTTGTACGAAAATAGCGGATGTGGCTGACCAACGGAAATATCTGTCGTCTTTCGAAAATATTAGTCATATGTTGACTGGTTTAATGACATAAATGCATATTAAAGTCATTGTTTAATGCGTTTGTTCCGTCTAGTCCTTCCTTTAGTCCTTTCTTTAGACCTTTAAATCTTAGATTTAGAAAAAAGATAAGAAATACGCAAAAGCGTAATTTTTGAGGTTCGATCTCAAAACTTGATTATTATCTCGAATCTTTTTAAACTCAGTTTCCCGCATAGTTTGGTAATGGTAAGAAAATAAACAGCATTAGCTTTCTTTTTCTTACAATTCCTTCCCGACATCCTTTTCGAATTATCTGTTAAAGGTCGCGTAACTTAACCCTCTTAATTCGATCTTAGGGTTTATCCATTTTGGAATTCTAGGAATTTCATTTTGGCGATTATGACCGATCATAAAAGTAGGAGTGGTTCTAGATCGTATACATTTTAAGCAATCTGAACGAAAATGTCTGTCATTTTTCGACAGTTTTATTGACAAAAATACATATCAAAGTCATTGTTTAATGCGGTTGATCCATCTAGTTCTTCCATTTAAATCTTAGATTAAGAAAATAAGGTAAGAAATGCGCACGAGTGAAATTTTCGAGTCTCTATTTCAAACATGATCATGATCCCGATTCTTTTAAAAGTCAGAATCCCGGCATATTTTAAAAACGGCAGAAGACAAGCAACACTAGCATATTCTTTCGTTTATTCTTTCACTCGATGGATTTTGAGTTTCTCCAGGATCGTTTAATACGAGTTGCGAAAGATGGTGTTCTCTCTGAACAACATTCCATCAATTCCGGAGTTCCGCAGGGTTCCGTCCTATCCCCGTCCCTATTTCTGGTTTTTATCAATGACCTTCTGTCATTGATCTAGAACCCAATTCATTCCTTTGCAGATTACAGAAACATTTGTCATTCATATTCGTTTAACAAACGCCCAAACCCAATGAAGATTGAGAGTAAAATACGCACTATGAATGACACACTCAATAATAACCTTAAATCCATCTCCGAGTGGGGTTGATTTTAGAGTTGATTTTAATGCAAGCAAGACCCAATGTTGTCAGTTATCTCAATATGGGCTCTGTGGATATTGCGCAGTCAGCTGCTCTTGACGTTCTGGGCATATCATTTCAATGTTACCTCCGTTGGAATGATCATATGTTTCATGTGTCGAAAGAAACGGCCAAGTGTCTCGGTGTTCTAAAACGATGTGAGACATAATTCACTCCTGCTGACTTACGCACCGTCTACACCACCTATATTCGGCCTAAACTGGAACAACTCGGCAGGGGTTTCAAAATCCTCTTTGGAGTTCCTGGACCGAATACAACACAGTGCGATACATTTAATACGGGATGCAAATATTTCATCCTCTATTGGTTCTCTTGAGCACCGAAGGACCGTTGGGTGTGTAAGCCTGTTTTATAGGTATCATTACGGTAAGTGTTTGAGGGAAATACATGGTCTGATTCCACCAGGTCGTGAGTTCTCTCATTCTACGCTGGCATCAAACCAAGCCTCCCCCATTCGTAGTCCACTCAAGTATCAACAGAACCACGCATTATATAGAGAATTTGTTCTCTAGTCGCACGATATGTTTGTGGAACAATCTCCTTGCGTCTGTTTTTTCCGACATTTTTGATATTGGCAAGTTTAAAACAAACATCCACCGACACTACTCCATCTTACTCCCTCCCTCCCCTTAACCTATCATCCCTTCTTACTAAAACAGTTTTAGTGCGAATCTAACTTGTGAACTCTCCGATTTCTGTGTCACTATAGAATTTTAGACGATTTTCGTCTTGCAGTATTCAACATCATCATTCCAGATACAAAAAAATACATCGACCACCAATTATCCTACTTAAAATTTTATCCCGACATCTTTTCCGAATTATCCGCAACATGTGCCTCAAAGAACAGTGATCCAAATTTATTAAAAAAAGGTTTCCGATAAAACTATCACATCGAAGAGTGGTATGACTGATCTGGTTTATATGAGGTTTTCGCCGTCACTCTAACTAAATCCGCAATACGTATTAGAGAATCCGCCGTAAATCAAGTATGGGTATTATGACCAATAAAACCCTCAAATCGAAGAGAGTTTTACTGGTATAACAGGTCTGGTCTATATGCGGCTTTCGCCGCCACTCAAACTAAATTCACAATACGCTGCAAATCGAATTTAAGAATTATGACCAATAAAACCCTTAAATCGAAGAGTGTTTTAGTGGTATGACTATATGAGGCTTTAGTCGCCACATCTAACCAAATCCGCGATGCGTATTAGGGAATCCATTGCAATTGGAATTTGGAAATTATCACCAACCATGACAGACATAATTCCGAATGGGAATTTAAATTCAGTTTCTGTCAAACATTTTGGTATCCTAGATACAATTCTTGAATAATAATGTTTAAACTTCTTAAAATCCAAATTAGTAATTTGTCTTTGACATTGCAAAACATTTTGCAAGAATAACCTTCCTCCAAATTTCTGTTACTTTCAACTTCATACGTGTCTTCATCTCGTTAAACATGCTGTGCATCTTCATCGGTCTTCTTGCTGCTCATCCAAAGCTGTCTGCTTAATTTTCCTGGCTCCCGCCCTTTTAATTGCTTGATTTATTGCAAAACTCCATTAGGCATTTTATTTGGCAACAACTTCGATTAGGCTACTCTTGACTAAATCTATACTTCCGTTGTTAATCATTGGCATCACTTAATGCACCAACCAACCAACCGACTATCTATCCATCCATTCATTCATTGTACACTTCATGCCGCAGCAAGTCGTCCTGCATCCGTTTCCTGTATTATTGTTGTACACGAGTTATAAGCTTGGCTCACGTTCAATATCGGCTGCTTGTCTGCAGGAAATTCCCGCAGCCAACACGCCCTCCAATTACAAATCTATTTTCAATTCCTGCGACGTCGACTACATACTGCCTACTGCGATACCACCGTACATAATCTGCTAAAGGACTTCCGTTTCGTGCGTATTGCACGAAGCATAAACGGCGAATGATAAACGGCCGCTGCGTGTTAAGGTAGACAAAAGGATTTAAGTGCTGGACATTGAATTGTGCGAGAATAATAGAGCAAAGGACGCAGAACTATAGCTGGGAGGAGAGCGTAAGAAGTTGGAAATCAACAGACTATGGCAGCAGACATGCGACGATTGTCTGAAAACGACTAAGAAACAAGAACTATACAAGAAGAAACGATATGGAATGAGTTAAAGAAATAGGAAAAGTACAAGGTAAAGGAAGCGGCTAAGACAGAGGCGGAATGTCCATAAGAGAAATTCTTATAATGTAGTAAATTCGTATGGAGTAATACCGTCGAGGCATTGAGAACTCTTATTTAGCAATTGAATTGACCCATGCAAAAAAAGACCTTTTTCTGACAGAAAATAAACCTTTTTAAAAGGAGTGGTACTATTGAGGAACGCTCTTTTTGCGGATCTGAAAGGTCGACGTAAATTGAAAAATGCCGCTGATTTTCAGCGCAGAGCCGATTTTGGTTAGGAATTGCCGATATATGAAGCTGATTGTATTTCAAGGAGTGTTGGAAGTGACTAAAAAGAATGTCGGAAAAAGTGACTACTTAAAACGAAAATCGGAAAAAGAGTTATGTACCTGTTTAAAGGGAGTATTCCGACGGAGGAACGCCTATATTGTAGATCTAAAAGGTCGGTATGAATAGAAAAAAAGACCACTGATTGTCATTGAAGATCCGATTTCTGTTAAGAATGGTCGATATTAGATCTGAATGTATTTCAAATCACCATTGAAAGTGACCAAAAGGATTTAAAGCCGATATATTTCAAGATACTGTTCGGACTAAAGAACTCATATTTGTGGATATGAAAGATCGATGTGAATGGAAAAAAGACCGCTGATTGTTAGTAAAGGGAAGATTTAGGTAAACAATATCCAACATATGAATATATTTTAATCAATTTTGGAAAAAAGGAAGCTACAACAAAAGAATCGTCAAAAATCGAAACAGAAGTGGGCCGATTATAATTTTTTGGGTGGTTTCAAAAGCAATCCGCCTCTGGCGAAGGAAGAGGTAAAGTAAGAAGTAATGCCAGAAGTAAAGTAAGAGGGAAAATAAGCGGTAAAGAAAGAATTCAAAGAAGAACTAACTGCAGTAGAACTAAAGACATTATTTGCAAATTCAAAACTAAAGACAAAAGTAGCATTTGTAGTAGAAATGGAAGTAGTAACCAAAATAAAAAAAAACCCAAACAATTTATTGTGCTTGCCAAAGAAACGAAAGGACGTCGAATTATTTGCGAGCCAAAGCAGCAGAATACAAGTTTAGAATTCAAGTAGTTTTCCCGGCCTGTGTTGAAATTGACAGAGAAATAATTGGAGTGTAATTTATGGGCTTTGGCATGGATGAGGCAACGACACATATAACAAAAGCAAAACACTAAAGGTAGGCGCAACAAGACATTATGATGGGGGGCAAAAGAAAACACGGAAAGATATATTTTAGGAATGAAATTAAAGAAAGTCTTTTAGTTTAGGCAACTTTTGAGAATTATTAAAGATTGCCAAGTTGTTTGAAACACATATGGTACTTCTTAATCTTTTAATTAAAAAGGTTCTTATCGTTCAAATGAAAAACATGTTTATTCAATAAGATGATTTTTACGTTGGAATAACTTTACGGAATTAAATGATTTTTTCGACAGTTTCAAGTTTAGAATTACTATAAATCACATATTTTTCAGCATAGCATTTAGGCGATAAAAAAGTAGCGATTCATATCGAAACACTTCATTCCAAATCACTTAAAACATCCACACAGTGAACACACAGAAAAAGGAACTATTTTGACATGAGGTTGGAAGTACGAAAAAATAAGTTGTAGCAACTAACTTCATGTCGTAAAAACCACAAACCACTGCCATATTCGTTTGACACTTGAAATATTATCATATACAAACCAAATTGTACTAAAACTCTTCTAAAATGGTTGTAATACCAACTACAATGTTTTAAGTTTTTGTAGACTTTAGGTTTGACGAACTGACTTTTCAGTTGAGAGAACCAAATATGTTGTTTGGACAGGAGGAGGTTGGCACAACCAATTTCCATTCAGTGTGACATCTTTGGTATCAGTATCGTCCCAAATAAACCTTTTATTGTCTAATTAAATGAATTTTACTCTAGAACCTCATCAATTAAATAACATTCGTGTCACATATTTTTCAGCACAACTTATAGAAATTTTACACGATTAATGAAAAATGCTGACATATTGATCTAAAAACATGGATCTTGTACGACTTAATTGGTCCCTTGCCCTTTTTAAAATATATAGTATAAATCTTCTAAAACTTCTACCAAAAAAACCTCAACTTCTACCCTCTTCAATGATTTAAAACCTAATAATATCTCTACTCACGTTATTCGCTCAAAGAAAACGCACACTTAATTTTGCACTTATTCCATTATCCTTTATTGGATTACTTAAAAATCACGCGCACTTGCTTTTTTGATATACAAAAACACTTCACGTCACCCATACGTTGGTCGTTTGCAAAAAAAACTTTAAATTCTTTTTGAGTTTTTCTACTTTTTTCCATTTTAAGTAAGTTTTCCTTTTATTATTCGTGGTTTTGTGGTTTCCCAACGTGGTGGTATGTGTTTGACATACGATATTAGAGTTCTTTTTAGTAGTTTCGTGCTTCAATCAATGTTGCTGTGTTGAAGAAATGCAAGAAAAAAAATAATAAAAAAAAACTTTACTGACCTTTTCGATCTGACGAACTTTGCTGAGACCGACCACACAAAGCATTTTTATTATAACTTGGCGTGGCATTTTTTAAGTAGTCTTTGGAGACACATATAAAAGGCGAATAAATTTCAACTAAATTAAGAAGACTCTCGAGCTGTGATTTGGTAGATCTATGAAGAAATAAAAAAAGTAAATTTAATTCAATTTGTGCAAAATTAGAGAGGAGACTTTGTAAAGTGAATTTTAAAAAAGTTTTGTTTAAAATTTATAAAATATATCAATTATTTGTTGTCATAAATATAAAAATCAAAAATTAAAAGCAAACTGTGACAAAATTTCAAAAAATAGAAGTTTGTGGAAAACATGCCAGATTATACATTTTTATACATTATATATTTTGTAAACGGGGAAAAAAGCTATCTTTTGATAAAAGCACAGCTCAAAATTTTAATAAAATGTTTTTAAACTGCCTGACCCTTTTAAAAATTACGGTCAGGCAAAAATTAAATCGAATGTACCCGATACAAAGTATGCCCAAAATATTCCTGGAAAATGCCTGTCATTTTATATCGAGTTTGGATTTTAATTAGACAATAGCAGGGTTTATATTTAATACTTCCTTTTTTCTACCTGTGTCCGAAATGTGCCGGAAATCTGTCTTTCATGTTCTAAAAATATTGATCACCTGCCCGATACTTCTAATAACACAGTGATGTGTCTGTTTGTTTGCCGAAAATATGCTATTTATAAAAAAATACAGAAATTATTATACCCTACACTAAGAGTGAAAGGGTATATTCAGTTTGGTACGCCGTTTGTAACACCCTTAAGAAAGCTTCTCCGGTATGGAAAAGTATATATATTCTTGATCAGCATGACCTCCTGAGTCGATTGCGATGTCAGTCTGTCTGTCTGTCCGTCTGTCCTTCTGTCTGTCTGTCCTTCTGTCTGTCTGTTGAAATCACGATTACAGAAAAAGTTGAAGAGCTAGAGCAATGAAACTTTAGATTTAGATTACTTATATATCTAAGCTGTCTGAACAAATTGGCATGATCGATCTTGTGACCTGAGAACCGACCACTTATGTTCAAATACCTCATATAAAATTTACATCTACAGATCAATTTTACTGTATACGTGCTTAGATAAACTTTTTGGTCAAATATATACATGCTGAAATACATGAAAATAATGTTTTCCTGCGAAACGAGTTGAGGTTCCCAAAAAAAAAAAAAAACGAAATTCGGTACACCTACCCATTTGTAAATATGGGTATCAAATGAATGGAAACTCTTAAGGGATGGAAAGTTTGTAGTTATTTTCAGGATTCGTATACCCTGGTGACCTATATACCAATTTGAATGGTAACCACACATATGTGTAGGGTATTTATAGTCGGCTTAGACCGACTACAATTTTGATAAGCCTAACAACTACTTTAAAATTTCCCATGTGATCTAACCTTCTCAAATTCGGTTTCATTCATTTTCTAAACTTAATTTTAGGCAGGGTTTAGAAAGTTTACACACATGTCCAGTTTATATACATTTAAATTATTCACTTTTCAAAATATTTAATTTATGGCAATATTCCCGAAATAATCCTGAATAATAACAGACATTTTCTATCGACAAGATTTTCAGTAGAAAAGAGCAGAATTGATATTAAATACTGCCTCTTTTCTACTCATTCCTCAAAAGTGTTTGTTTCAAGCCCAGACAAAATATCTGGCATTTTTCAGGAATATTTTAGGCATATTTCCGGCAAACACACAGATAAATGTAATATTTTGGGTAGTGTATAGCAGTTTGTAAACTTTTGTGGAATTTTTATAGCAGATTCACGCCGTATTTGGAGAATGGGCAGAAATCAGACAGCTTTTGATACAAACTCCTTTGTCTGTTTGAAATATGTCCATAAAATGTTTTAGACTGATTCGACCCTGCCAAAAATTGTGTCTGGGGAAAGCAGAACATTTTTGTAAATCTGGAAATTATTTCGAAAATGTTCCTTTAAAAAATTCCACAATATTTAAATTTAATATTTATGAAAAAGGCAAGCGGGTTGTAAAGCATTGTGAACATGTTTTTCAACTGCCTTGTTTCTGTAATTTTTTCTTAAATATATCAGAGATATTTTCGGCAAACACACAGATAAATGGTATTTTATAAAAAGCGGTATTTTATGGAAAGGTTTTCAAAAATAGAAAAATTTACCAACTTTTTTTTAACAACTCCACCTTTGTCTGCTAAATTCTACCGAACAAACTCCGCCTTTGTCTGTTTGAAATATGTCCATAAAATGTTTTAGACTGATTCGACCCTGCCAAAAATTGTGTCTGGGGAAAGCAGAACATTTTTGTAAATCTGGAAATTATTTCGAAAATGTTCCTTTAAAAAATTCCACAATATTTAAATTTAATATTTATGAAAAAGGCAAGCGGGTTGTAAAGCATTGTGAACATGTTTTTCAACTGCCTTGTTTCTGTAATTTTTTCTTAAATATATCAGGGATATTTTCGGCAAACACACAGATAAATGGTATTTTATAAAAAGCGGTATTTTATGGAAAGGTTTTCAAAAATAGAAAAATTTACCAACTTTTTTTTAACAACTCCACCTTTGTCTGCTTAAATTCTACCGAACAAAATTGCACAAACTGCCAAGAGCCTGCCAAAAATGTTTTCTAGGCAAGGATTGATACTGAGAGCACACAAAATAAAAATAATATACATTTTTTGAACTATTTTTGAAAAACACACCGTAAAATCAAAGTTTTGGGAACGGGAGTAGCAGTTTATTAAATTTAATTTTAAAGGTAGATTCCTGCTTTATTTTGCGTACGAACAGAAAATGGGAAGTTTTTTATGCTCACATTATTTCAAAATTCAACATTTCCTTGGGTTAAAGTTTCAATAAAAAAAAATAAAAAAGTTCCAAATGGATATCGGTTTTGTTTGCAATTTAAATCCCTGATAAAAAGTCAGAGGTTATTGTGTAACCTCTAAACTTTAAAACAATTTGACACATTCCAAATTATAACAATAAAACAATTTTTAATCTACGCTTAAAAATTATTAGCTATAAGTGTATCCAACCTTCTAAACATTTGCTGTGCCTTAAAAACCAATAGTTGTCCTTTGTTCAGTAAATTAAAGGACCTTTGTTTTCCCCCGGAAATGCGCAATAAACAAAAATATTTCAATTGAATAGTTTTGTGGTGCAAAGATGTACAACACATACAAATTAAAAAGCCACACACAGAGTCACAATAAAATGTCCTTAAAAAGGACCAACATACAGACAGTTGTAGTAATTTCGGACTTTATTATCTGTCAACTTTATCTCGTTGCTCATTTAAACGAAATGGAATTTTTGACTCAATAAAGTGTTTGTTTATTTTATATTGTCGGGGGTTTGATTTCAATGTCGTCTTTTAGGCGCAGAATATGCGACTTTTGTATTTGGCTCATATATCGCATAGTAAGTGTGTTTGGCAATAAAATATTCTTATCAGTGAAAATAGAGTCATCGAATGCGTTGTTAATTGAAATAGAAACATTTTCTTGGGAAGGAGTACAATTTATGGCTCTACTAATTATGGCAGACTCTGTGGAGGCAAAACTGTTTCAATTAGTTTTTGGGATAATTATGGGGCGAATAAACATTGGCAATAAATTCGAAGAAAATGTGAAAAGAAAGTGATTCCTACTTTTATTACAAAAATGTGATAAGATTCACTAAAAATTTTATTTTTCAATAAAAATTCTATTTTACATTACAAATTCAATTTTTCAATAAAAATTCAATTTTTCCCTTAAATTCAAATTTTCATTAAAAATTCAAATTTTCACTAAAATTCAAATTTTCACTAAATATTTAATTTTTCACTAAAAATTCAATTTTTCACTAAAAATTCAATTTTTCACTAAAAATTCAATTTTTCACTAAAAATTCAATTTTTCACTAAAAATTCAATTTTTCACTAAAAATTCAATTTTTCACTAAAAATTCAATTTTTCACTAAAAATTCAATTTTTCACTAAAAATTCAATTTTTCACTAAAAATTCAATTTTTCACTAAAAATTCAATTTTTCACTAAAAATTCAATTTTTCACTAAAAATTCAATTTTTCACTAAAAATTCAATTTTTCACTAAAAATTCAATTTTTCACTAAAAATTCAATTTTTCACTAAAAATTATATTTTTCACTAAATATTATATTTTTCACTAAAAATTCAATTTTTCACTAAAAATTCAAATTTTCATTAAAAATTCAAATTTTCACTAAAATTCCAATTTTCACTAAAAAAATCCAAATATTTTCTAAAATTCAAATTCTAACTAAAAATTCAAATTTTTACTAAAAAATTCAATTTTCTACTAAAAATTCAATATGTCACTTAAAATTCAATTTTTCACTAAAATTTCAAAATTCACTAAAAATTCAAGTTTTCACTATAAATTTAAATTTGTACTAAAAATTCAATTTTTACAAAAATTCAATTTTTCACTAAAAATTAAATTCTACACTAAAAATAATTTGACTTAAAAATAAAATTTTTCACTAAAATTCAAATTTTCACTAATAATTCAATTTTTTACTAAAATTTAAACTAAATATTAATATTTTCACTAAAAATTAAATTTTTCACAATAATTTTTTTTACGTATAATTCAATTTTTCACTAAAAATTAATTTTGTACTATATTTTCATATAAAAATTGTTTGAATTTACTAAAAAAATATCTTTTCTTTTTTCTTGAATTTGACTTTAAAATTTTTACTTCGGAAGACTTTTCTTCGTGAGTAACTCATTTGAAAATCAACACACATGACTGGCCCCATTGAATGCTCATTCATATTCAACCTCGAGAGGCAAAACCGAGTGCCTCCCAGACTTCTTAAATTGTCGTTGAATTGAAACAATAATCAATATGCATGTTGAACAGGATACTTGCAGCAATTATTCAGCTGTTTGGAGCCCTCTGGGGGGAGCCGCATCAGCAGCAGGAGCAACAGTCGAGGACGATGCCAAGGACAGCATCGCATCGAATCGAACCTAAGCCAACCCAGTCGGTTAAATGATGTGTAATCGTCTTATGTGCACTTGAATGCCTTTTGGCTTCTAATACTATAACAACAACATCAGTAATAATATAGAGAATTACAACAACAATTATCTGAAGAAACACAACAACAACAATAATATGATGTACAACAACAATATTAATATGAAGAAGTGGTAAAAACAACAAAAGCAACATCGAGAATGACGGCAAAAGTGACGACAAACTTGTTTAGGCTGACCTTAAGGGACAGACAGCGGGACAGACAAAAGAACATGCAGACGGACATAAGGATACAGGGACAGACATAGTAACAAAGAGCTGAACAACCTTAATACCACACAGTAAAAATATTTCATAAACATACATGTTTCATAAAAAATATTTAATTGCAGTATTCTTCATAAAAAAAAGGAAAAAAAAGCTGACTAGTTACGAACTATACATCATTTATATGAATCTCAAATTTTTTGAGTAATTCTGGTACATATTTGTAAGAATATGAGCAGCATTAATATTTTAATCTCTTTTACATACATATGCAGTACTTAGTCAGATTCTGGAAGTTTCCACAAAAATCTACATTTAGCGAGAGTGCGTAATGCTTAACGCTATTTCCATATTTTTTAAACTCATGTGTTTTATTGCATTGATCATCTATCTCTTTCTTGTTCAATTTCAGCGCGCTAAACAATCATCCGTCTCTTTCTTACTGATTTCCGCAGTTGCGGCATCTTCATATGAATGAATTCTAGAAGTTTCCATGAACTTCTACATTTGAAGAGTGTCCGCATTGCTCCTAAGTTATCTGCATATCTTTTTCAGCTGTGCAGCATGGCCATATTCCACAAACATCAACACTTAATGAGAATCCGTAGTGATAACATGCTTGTTCATGTATTTTATTGCGCTGATCTTCTATCTCTTGCTCCCTTACCGCCTCAGGGCGCTAAATATTCTTCCGTCTCTTCATAACGGGTTTCGTTAACTGCAGTAACTTTATATACTCCGTTGAATTAAAGCAGTTTCCAAAAACTTCTACATTTGATGAGAATCCGTTTTATCTTTTACACTTCCTGTGCATTGAATTCTAGAAGTTTCCATAAACTTCTACATTTGACGAGAATCCGTTTCATTTTTTACACTTCCTGTAATGCGCAAAGTCATTTTCTAGAGGTTTCCACAGATTTCTACACTTAAGGAGAATCCGTAATGCTTCATTCATATCATTCATACTCATGAGTTCTATTGCGCTGATCTTCCATCTCTTGCTCCCTTATTGCCCCAGGACGCTGAATGATCTTTCGGCTCTTTTTAACGCATTTGCTCAGCTGTAGTGCCTTTATATACTGCATTGAATTCTAGAAGTTTCCATAAACTTCTACATATGACTAGAATTAGTATTGCCCACAATCCATCTCCATCACATATACACTACTGTGTTGCTCATAGTCAAATTTTAGAGTTTTCCACAAACTTCCACAGTTATCGAGTAGAAATATTCACAATTGTTTCTTTCAGTGCTCTTTTCTGGCAAAAGTTCACAGTCAACTCTTACAACAAAAGGCAACACTATTCAGTGTTACCGATTGCAGCACAAAACACAAAAGTGTTTTGCCTATACTCATGGGGTCAACATCAAAGACTTTGCATAACTTTAATACACAATCAATTGAGGCGTGAATAATAAACCACAAGAAAACACATACAGCTTCACACATACAACACACACACACACTTACTGCAACACAAAGAAA
The DNA here is from genome assembly GCA_951804985.1 of Dryomyza anilis. Lineage (NCBI taxonomy): Eukaryota > Metazoa > Arthropoda > Insecta > Diptera > Dryomyzidae > Dryomyza > Dryomyza anilis. Next base: position 3,230,139 of record OX638130.1, on the reverse strand, counting down.
AGTGAAAGTGTAAACTTAACTATTTACAGATACTTACACCTAAAGTTCATCATCAGTAGCACCAACATCGACATCGACATTGGCTTCATCGTCTCCGCAAAACTCTTCGCAAACGGAAATAGCCACACACTTCCGGCCCTCGGATGTTAGCACTGAGTGGCCACACTGTCCCCTACCGTTAGAGGTATAAACACTTTTGTTCTTCGTATGAAATGCTCTTCGGAATAACCTCTTTCTCACTCTATATCTCTCTTTCTCCTAAGCAGCGGTTGCAATGTGGCCATCAATATTGTTTTCCCATTAAATTGATCATTGAACAAACATAATAGGTTTTAGTTGATGGGGCTGTTTTGAAGCATCTATGGGGAATAAATGGGAGGAGTAGCCGTATATGTGGTACCTCGCATGGACTTTGGTCAAGTGAACGCCTGAATTGATTTGAGGCTATTAAATTAATTGAATGTATTGCGCATTCTATGGTTTCATTGGAGATGATTTTGATTTTTTTAAATCAAATTTATTTAATACCTAACAGAAAATAGGGTAAAATTTCAGAATAATATTTATTAAGCTGGAATATTATATCAAAATATTCTTATATTATAAAATACTAGAAGGAACCCGTGTTTTACTACGGACGATTATTTTTATTTAAATTATAAATGTACTAACAAACAAATAATTTCCTCCCAAAACAAATTTTCTCACAGGCAATTCATCCCCGTATAATTCCTCTTCGAACCATTCTTTTCCTAACATACTTCTCTTTTCAGCGATATTTTTCCCAGAGACAATTCTTCTCAGATATATTTTTTTACAAAGACAAATCTTCCCAGAGACAATTACTTCTCGGACAATTCTTCATCAAAGTTTTACCAAAAAAAAACCTTTGTTCTTCCACGGAGTATTATTCCCCGGGCAATTTTACCTTTCCATTTGAACAGCATATTGAAGGTGTTTCATATTTCCTTCAAAATCCCCATCAAAATTACATCATTATTTAATTTTAAAAACATAGGTTTTATGGGTGGTGTCACGCCGAGTAGTCCAATTGCGCCAACATTCTGAGACCATGTAGAATTGAAAAATACAACGCTGGGCAGAAACTAAATTATTCGAATGACAATTCTTCCCCGGATCATTCCTTCACGAACTATTCTTCCCCAGGCAATTCTTTCCCAAGAGAATTTTTCTCTGAGAAATTTCTTCCAAAATACAATTCTTTCTCGGAATTCTTTCCCACAATATGTTTCCCGGGCAATTCTGCCTTAGAGAATTATTCCTCGAGGCAATTTACCGTTCCTTTTGAACCACTCATGAAAGGCAATATATACACCATACTCTGCCCAGATATAAGACTCATATTGTGTAAAAACAATTCAATATTGTGTCAAAAGAATTGTGTCAAAACAATTTGACGATTACTCGGTTCTACCAGAAATTTCGCCAATGCGAAATGGGTATGGCCACAAATCTGGAGTTCATGCGAGAATACCTACTTTTTATATTTATTTTTTTTAATTTTGAATACCCCTTTACAACATCTATTATTTCAAAAATACCACCAATATAACCTTTCAACATAATTCAACAATGTGGACTGCCATTGCCCGCTGACAAATGCCATAAAATATTGAAATAATTTGCACAATTTCCATTGAAAATTCTTTCTCGGACAATTCTTGGGGGAACAAATTTTTTCCCGATCAGTTCCTTCCAAGGCAATTTCAAATATTTCAATAGGAAATATTTCAATAGGCGTTAGAGCCATAATTCTCGAGTTTATGCTAGAATACCAACTATTCATTTCTTTTAGTTTTAAAAACCCCTTTTACAATCTCAGTTATTTCTAAAATACGACCAACATATTTGCACATAACTCAACTCAACCATGTGTACTGTCATTGCCAGCTGACAAATGCCACAAAATGTTGAAATATTTTGCACAATTCGAATTCAAAATTGATGCGTTGTCGATGCCACAATATTGGGGTAAATATTTGGGGTTCCACCAAACCATATGATGAAGACGATGATGATGTGGGTGGGGCCTATAACAAATGCAACACTTGTGCGTCGAACTGCCTTCGTATGCGTGCAATTGTCTGTGTGTAAGTGCAGCACTTAATGACAATCATTGGAATCGTCTGTCTGCATTGGAATCGTTGCACAAATGAATGATATGAAGTGAAATCAAAATGAATTGAGTGCAATCAAATGAAATGTTCAAGTAGTATGTAGAGAATATTTGGTGGAAATGTGTAAATGGTTGGTTGGCTGACTGACTGGATGTCTGTGGATTCTGAAAGGATTGTGAGGTGTTCATGTATGTGGATGTGTTGTCAGCCAGACAGAGATTATTCACACGCTATTGATTTCTAATTGAGTTGACTTCAATCTGTCGTTATTGACAGCAGCCGGTAATCGAATTAATTTTGAATAGGTATTGAGGCGTACAGCATTTTAAAGGGAACAGGTGAATGGTAGAGTTTTGGAATCAGTTAAGAATATTAAATGTTGCAATCATATTTTTAAAGAAAAATAACAGGTACAGCGACTCCCCCAGCCAGATAATTCGATTATCGATTATAATCGATTATCGATTAATATTTCGTAGTGTACTATTTACAATTACCAAAGTACACTCCGAATCAAATGTATTCAATTCAGGTCCAGACCTGAATAATGATTTTTCCCAAAAAGGATTGTTATAAATAAAATATGTATAGCAAATATATTTTCCATTCAACAGTTATCTTTAATTCTGACGACATAAAGACATCACAAGCAAAACCGCCCAACTGCATGTGAAAATCAGCCTAGTTTTGTGTTATAATCGGGTTTTTAATGATATGTTGATCGAAAAAATTAGATAAATGTCATTATAAGTTATGACATACAGAATTGAGGCTGAAAATAGTTTTGTTTCTTCCGTAAAATTCATATTGTAACAGGTATTCAAAAATGTAGATACGCGATTTTGCAGTATCACCGACGATATAGTCTGTGGCCTGTTAGGATAGAACCATGATTTCAAAGAAATCGCAATGAAAGACGTCTGGAGGGGTCAACGCGGGCGATTTTGACGGCCACTACAAATCGCTAAAACGAGACATTATCGGAAACGCATACTTCAAAATCTCCATTTTCGCACGAGCTTTGTATGCAGTTGCACCGTTTTGTTGGAACCAACTGTTCCAATTAACCAATTTTCGCCAATAAAACTCGTTGATCATTGTTCTGTATCACCCACTAGTCACAGTAATTATGTTACTCAGGTCGTCCTCGAAAACATAATGACCGATGACACCTCCGACATAAATGATGCACCATGCAGTGACTTTTAGTGGATGTAATAGCTCTTAGTGAATGATGCGTGGATTCTCTGTATCCCACAAGGAAAAATTTTGTTAGATTACGTCGCGCATGGTAAATTTCGACCGAAAATCGTCCACTACGACGTTGACGTTCAGGAGCGTAATTTAGATGTGAATGAGAGTCTGCAGGTAGTAACTGGTGAACTGTATGTACTTTCTAAGGCAACATTTTCAAGACTTTCTCCAGACCAATTGCTTGGAACGTATTCTGATCGATGTTGACGGCTCACCCGCGATATCTTCAGCCACGTTCTCGTCGAAACGAGCATTATGAGGTTTTCCGGTGACTCTTCTGTCACGTATTGTTCCAGTCTCTTTTAGATGCGCGGATAACCGATCAGCCCTTATGATCGTCTAAACCAACTATATGCGAACATAGGGGTAGCAGCCTCCAAATCGTCATTGGAGTTCTTAACCCAAAAACAAGAACTTTCTATCTAAAAGGCGACGCATATTTTTCATTTCTGTCTGTCTCTTTTATAGATATTACAATGAAAAGAGTTCGAGGGTAATACATGGCCTACTTTTAGCAGGTCTTATGTTCACTCGTTCTTCGTTCTTTAAAGGCATCGATTTTTCAAATTCGCACCAGACAGCTGGTAGAACAATTTCCCAGAATCTGCTTTTTTCGATATTTATGATGTAAGGCATTGAGGAATTTTTATAGTAATTAAGAAAAAGTGACTATGAAGCGTTAATGCATTATTGTAATAATTGAAATCCCTTAAATTCCATTTTATCATTTCTGAAGCAGTATAAACTACTGTAATTCTAAAATATACCAATTGATTTAATTAATTTAGTATGTTATTCTTTTTAATTGAAATTTTCTTTTTACAGTTCTCTCTTTCATTCAACCAATTTGTTGCATGCAAAATTTTTTTTCAAAACTATGCAAAAATAGGCACATCCTGTTACGCTTGCTCCTGTTTTTATTATTATTTCGGAAAACTGCATCTTTGCGTTACACTATTTCCTTTCAAATGCCCCCAACCACCCACTCACTGAGCGAGCCAATCTATCATGCTATGCAACCAACGAAACCTAATTTCAATCTTATACTCACCCCATACACCTCTTATGCTAATCCTCGAGCCCCACAGTATCTCTGTGTCTTCTCTGTTGAATTATGTGGATTTTCATTTCATTCGTTTTGCGTTTCGCTCGACTATGAAAGATTGGCCAAATGCTTTTTGAGATATTTGCCAGAGCAGAAGTCGGGACAGCAGTCGGCTTAGTTTACTTTGAGCGGAGCACAAATGCAGTTCCACTATTTTTTTTTTAGTTTGACTTGAAGCTAGTGACCAGCAATACCAACCAACAGGCGAAATCAGGCAACGCAGTCACCCAACTATGGGTCAGGCTAAAGGGGCAACCAAAGGACATACGACACAACGTTGAACTCGTGGTAGTGCTAGTCGTCATCATCGTCGTCTAAAGGACTCATTCGATTGCATCTACAATTCATAGAAATTTTCAACTGAGCGTAAACGAAAACGGAAAAGACGTCCAGGCCAACAAATGGACGAACGACAACCACATGCAGCCTGAGCCTGTGCCGTAGTCGTTCCCTGAGCCGTTGCCGTTTGCGTTGACTTTTGTACCGGGTGCTACTGTTTTTGGTGCAGCTGCATGCGATTTGGGGTTTTTGTGTGTTGGTTTTTTCTAATTTTTTGGGTAGCAAAATTGCAAGCAATTTGCCTTCGTTTGTTATGCAGGCGACTGTCGAGGCCGAGTAACGTTATCGTTTGTGAGGAACGAAGGATTTCTTTTGGGTGGATTTTAGTTTTCAAAATTGAAAACAGTGACGTGTTGTTAAAACTCGTTTTTTATTAATTATTACATACTTGAAGTAATCGACACAGAATTTAGATTTATTCCTATTATTAACCCAATTCATTGTCCTTCGAATCATTTCTTCCATAGACATATCTCCCAAGACAATTTACGACTGGACCCTTCGAGACAATTTCTCACCAGCCAATTTTTGCTATATAACTCTTCGCCGAAAATTCTTCCTCGAAAAAATTCTTTCCGTAATAATTCTTCTCGTAGACAATTCCTCACCAGCCAATTTTGCACATATAAAATTCTTTCCCAAGACAATTTTCACTGAGCATATTCAAACCTGATCCAATTCCTCCCAACCAATTTATCTTTGTATAATTTATCATCGAGACAGACTTTTCCTATTACAATTCGTCACCGAAAATTCTTCCCCGCATATTTCCTCCTCATGATAATTTTTCAACTGTCTATTCTACGCAGAGAAAATGAGGCAATTCTTCCTCAGGCAATTGTTCTCTGAGAAATATTTCCCTAGACATATCTTTGCCAAGACAATTCTTTCCAGAGACAAATTTCCCGACACAAAATCCATCCCATCCAGTTCTCCGAAACGTTTCTGCCCTAGACAATTCTTTCTCGAGAGAGTTCATCTCCGGACACTTCTTGTATTACTTTTCTTTGAAAAAATCGTTTCCAAGACATTTCTTCCCCGATATATTTCCTCCCTTAGAAGATTAATTCCCGAAGAGCAATTGTCCTATTCTACAGACAATTGCTCTCCGAGACAATTCTTTCCCGAGACTATTAATTCCCGATACAATTCCTCGTCGAGAAAATTCATCCCATTTCAATTCATCAATTCCACGGATAAATCTTCGCCTACTAAATTCTTTACCTGACAATTATTTTTCGAAACAAATTCTCTTAATATTATTAGCAAATCCTTAGACAATTCTTCACAGAGTTAATTTAACAATCAAAAATATTCGAGAGAATGACTAGCCCAAAATAATACCAGAGAACCGCCTCTGACATCCTTTACACTCCACATATACTCACAAAACGAATTGCTAATAAAGGATATGACTTTTGTTTGAATTAATGTTTCGATTCGATGCTACTTTCGTGTACTCCTGCCGACAAACTGGGCAGGCGCTCCTTGCGCCACAGTGGACTTACGAAGAAATGCAATTGAAGCTAAGTTGAAGTGGCAACAAGGACGACGTCATTTATTTGCCAAAGGAATTGCATACATATGACAATGTGTGTCTGTGGGTGTGTGAGTTGAAAGGACTTTGGACACTGGACACTGGAAAATCCTTTTTCTACAGGCTTTGCGACAACGAGAGACGTTGACGACGTGAACGATGATGCCAGATTGATTTACGTTCGAATAGATTTCAAGCCAAAAATTGTCTCAAGTCTTGTTTTGCGAACAGAGCGAAAAGAGGAAAGATTTGCTTTGAGAGGAGCATGCAGGACACGCCTGTGAGATGTCGCAGAGAGTTGCCGAGCAGAGGGCGCCGTCAGAAAAATTTGGCCCAACCAAACGAAACGAAACCAAACGAAATGAAACGAAAATCACAAAATGACTGAGATTTATCAAAAGGTAATTTATATATTTCTATACATCTGTCTGTCCAAACGTCTCTCTGACCGTCCGTTCGTCCGTCCCTCCGATCGTTCGTTCATTCCTTCGTTCGCCTGTCGTGTGTCCTGTGTGTGACGAAGTGCTGTAGAGGCGGCCGCATGTTAGCTCTGCGATATCCTGCTGCAGGACATTGCGAAAGCATTTGGCAAAAGTATTTTGCATGCAAAACAAATGGCGAAATTTAAGAGAATTTTGGGGCAATAAATCGCATGGCAGGGCCGAACCGAACCGAAACACATTCACATATATAGTGCTCCTTGCATGTGTTTAAGGATATTTCAACGTTTAAGGATGTGTTTGCTGGTTTGTTTGTGTTGCACTTGGAACCGTTTTTCGAGGAGAACAAATTGAATTTATAGAAATTTGAAATTGTAAAATTTGCCACTGGTTGTATATGTATATTTCTACTGCTAAATGTTTTCTTCAATACACAGAGAAAATAAATTGGTTGTGACAAACGAATGCACTGCTCTTTTTGTATATTCGATGCAGTGATTGATGATTAAGAAGTAGTTGAGACAATTACAAGGATTAGATGAAAAAATTGCAGTAATAGAGAAAATGTAAGTTGTATCAACTGAATGCACGGCATCGATATAGGAAGGGTATCTGTTCTGTCAACCGAATTTATTTATTAAAGGCATTAAAATCAACAACAAGTTCGAACAGTTACTAGGATTAGATGTAACAATTGTCGTAATAGAGAAATATAAGTTGAATCAACTGAATGCACGGCATCGATGTAGGAAGAGTCTCTGTTCTGTCAACCGAATTTACTTATTGAAGACTTTAAAATCAACAACTGGTATTTCAATTTCTTTTTAAAATAATGGAATGCCTATGGCTGCGATTGACGGAACCTTCAGCAAAAAAGAATTTAGAATGTGTTTCTGATAATGTCAAACTTCTAACGAGTATAACATAAAATTCGCTTACATCAACTAAATGTACATTCTTTTGACTTCATATCAAAGGATGATTTTCCTGTGTATATCTGTTCTATATATGTTTTTGTCTGTGTATTCTGCTAGTATTCTTCTAGTATTTGTATCCTTCTAAATGTATCTTGGTATATGTATCGTTGTTTCTGTATGTTCACTATATGCGTATGTGTTTGTTAGTTATTTGCCTTGTATCCTTGCAAAGTCTCTTTCTCTCTCTCTCTCTATCCCTTTCTCTGTGACTTTGTGCATTTTGTTGAGTTTTGATTTAAATTAATTTCGAATCCACTTAACTATATATTTTGCTGATAACTTGTGCAACGCATTTCAGACATTTTGTGCTTTGTATTTTGTATACAAGCTCTTGTATCCTTAGAGTTTGAGTGGGTTCTGTATGCGTTTGTATTTGATAAATTTAAAATTATGCAATAGCATGTCGTATATTTATTACGAGCTAATAATAAATCAAATAGATTTGTATTCTGTGGGCTAGAATTTGAAAAATTGCAAAAATAACCTAAAAAAATTCGAAACACTGTTGGAAGATATATTTTTCTAGTATAAAGAAAATGATGAAAGAATACTTCAAAACCTATAATATTTAGGATTTTTTATTAATTAATACATTTATTGAATGTACTACAGCGTAAACACATTTTTAAATTTGCAAAAAAAAAAGAAATGTAATGGGATTTTTATAATGACTTCATATAACCCGATTTCAGTTCATCTCACAGTACAGAATACCATAAAAAATTTCAATTAAAATTTCAAAATTATCTAAATTTTAAGATATCATTTTGGTTTGACAAAGACGAAAGATCTAATAGAAGAAAAACTAAAAATCAATTAGTAAAACTACAAAATCTAAATGGTTGTTTTTAATTATGACTGTTAAACTTATAACACTCTATTAATCATATTTCTAAGATCCTGAAATTTAAAATTTTGGGGTACCGGGAAATTCTTCTCCAACAATTTTTTACTGCAAAAAACGTACGCGAAGCATTCATCCAAAAGAAAGTTATACCCTCTTGAGCTCATTAAACATGAATGATGTGTGCTATTTCTCCATTTTATATTTGTCTCGAGAATGTCAAAAAATGCCGGGGAAGAACTGTCTGGAATTCGCATTATCTCGGGAAGGAATTTTTACGGGACAAATTGTTTCGACGGAAAATTAAATTGTTAAAGAGTTGTTCAAAGTCGAATTGTTTCTGGTAAAAATTTTTGGGAAAAAATTATGCGGGAAAGAATGGTCTTGGGAAGGAATTGTTTGGGATGGAATTGTCTCGAAAATAAATTATATCGGGACAATTTTTCCCGGAGGAAATTTTTATCGGAGGAAATTAACTTGGGAAAGGATTGTTTAAAGACGAATTATGTCGGGGAAGAATTTTCTCTAAAGATTATGCGGTATCAGGGATAAATTATAAGCGAAAGAGTTATACGGGAAATAATTAACCGGGAAATTATTATCCGCTGAAGAATTGTTTAAAGATGAATAGTATTGGAGAATATTTGTCACGTGAATGAATAGTATCGAGGAGAAATGTTTAGGATGGAATTGTCTCGAGAAAGAATTGTGTCGGGGAAAAGTGATATAGAAAAGAGTTGATCAAAGACGGGAATGAATTATAAGAGGAGAGTTGTCTTGGGGAAAAATGGTCTTGCAGAAAAATTGTACGTAAAATAATGGATGGCATAAATTCTCTGAAATTATTCTTCTGAAATTCTTCCGATAATTATTCAGCGAATAATTATCGGGTGAAGAGTTGTTCATAGACTAATTGTTTTGGCGAAGAATATTCGGGAAAGAATTATATGGGAAATTGCTGCACGCAAACACAACTTTGTCAAAATCTTGAGTTGTGCAGTTTTTGCATTCTTTGCTTTTGGTTCTTCTTTCAATGCACATAATTCTTATTGTATTCATTGGAAAAGGAAAACTTAAGCGACTTGAAATGAAAAATCTGCAGAGAGGATCGCTGATGAAGGGGCTTGGCTGTCTCTGAAACAGCTGCCACTCAATGCATTTTGCCAATTGTTTGTTGTTTTATTTGTTGGTACAAAATACCCAATATGTACCGACTGGACCTTAAGCACGTTAAGACAATATCTGGAAATAATTATCTGTTAAAGAATTCTTCAAAGACGAATTGTCTCTGGAAAAATTGTTCCTTGTGGAAATAATTGTCCGCAGATGAATTGTCTATTGGAAGAATTTTCGGGAAAGAAAACCAGTCTGCCATATCTCGATCAAAGTTTTCTCGAACTAATTCCAATAAAAAAGTTCGATCTCGTTGCTTTATCACTACTAATTTTTTTTAAATTTTCATACAATAAAATTTAAGGAAAAGATACAATTTTTAAATATTTATCACATCGATATCGCAATGTTTTTCAAATCAATCTCGTTATTCGTTGGGATATCGAGAATCGATTTTTTTTCTTTCGAACAAACTTCATTGTCTCGTTACGATATCTGCGAACATTTTAGAACTAATTGTAGTATAATAATGAGAACAAATCGTAATCGTGATCGAAGTAATTCCTCGACATCTCGAAACAGTCTGGAAACGATATCGAATCGAATGGCAAACTGGGAATGTACTTAATCCATGAAATATTAGATTACTATTCTATAATCATTGATTGGAATCAGTGATATCACATTATTTTTATTTTATGGAATTATTTAAAAAGAAGAGGGAAATAATTATCTAGGGAAGAATTGTAATAATAGTAAATTTTTATTTTAAAACTCACATTAAAATATCCATATTCACAACAACCATTACCTTCAATATTAAGAAATAAAAACCTCAAATGTTTACCTACAACTTAAAAAACTCACCGCAAAAATGTCAAATAATAACGATATTCAATTAAGCGCCACCCCTACCACATGCAACATTCATATAAATTATTTTGAAAATTTAAAAATTCTAATTAAAAAATACCGCTACCCCAAACCTTATTCAAACCGCGCCACTTAACAGCAACCACACCCAAGTCAATTCAAGTTCGAAACAACAAACGACAGGATATTTGATCCAAAAACATTTAAAAAATCGCACCCTCAATAAACACTTTCGAAAGAGCAACAACAAAAACAACTTTCAGAAAAAAAAAAAACTGCGAACAAAAACAACCGGAAAAAGTCATCAAACACAAGCACATCATCGAATTTTAAGCACCAGCTCTTCATTATAATTAGAAAAAAATAAATTATTGAAAACACTTTGCGGCAACATTAAGAAATCATAAAAAGCATTGAAAAATGGGCGCGAAAATGTCAAAAATATAAAAGTCAAATATGTCATGCGGAAGTGGCAGGCAGGCAGGAAGGCAAAAAAAAAACAACGGTAGGGCAGTTGCAGCACTTCCGTTTGATGTTTGACAACAATACGAACAACAAGATGTTGGCGCTCAAATGCGCAACAGACGCCATATTGAGCACAAGATATGGGCAACATACCGTTAACAATATGGCGCAATAATGAAACTTCAAACAAGTGGCGCAGCGTCTTTTTTAAGTGTTTTTGTATTTTATTTTAAATTTTGGGTTATTTTAACAATTAAATTTTAAATTTAGTGGTTTCATATTTTTATTATTTCATAATTTTTTATTTATTTGAATTTTTCAAAAATACAATTTTTATTTTTCACTAAAAATTCAATTTCTCACTAAAAAATAGAAAGTTCACAAAAAAATCAATTTTACACTAAAAATTCAATTTTTCACTAAAAATTCAATTTTTCACTAAAAATTCAATTTTTCATTAAATATTCAATTTTTCACTAAAAATTCAATTTTTCACTATAAATTAAATTTTTCACTAATAATTCAATTTTTCACTAAAAATCCATTTTTTCACTAAAAATTAAATTTTTCACTAAAAATTAAATTTTTTACTAAAAATTCAATTTTTCACTAAAAATTAAATTTTTTACTAAAAATTCAATTTTTCACTAAAAATTCAATTTTTCACTAAAAATTCAATTTTTCACTAAAAATTACATTTTACACTACAAATTACATTTTTCACTACAATTTACATTTTTCACTAAAAATTAAATTTTTCACTAAAAATTAAATTTTTCACTAAAAATTACATTTTACACTAAAAATTACATTTTTCACTAAGGGTGTGTGCGAGTTCGACTTAATTACTGACTAAACTAAATTGTACAAGTTTTTATTCGACCGCCATTCGGTAACCGGTAATTGTTAAAGTCTCTAATAAATCAATTCTCATATGTCTGTTTGCTGTCTTCTAATTTAGATCAATTTAGTTTGCTCGAAAATTTGCTAAGTTGAAAAGTAAACGCTGCATTACCGACAAAATTTAGTTTAGTCAGCAATTTAGTCGAACTCGTACACACCCTAAAAATTACATTTTTCACTAAAAATTACATTTTTGACTAAAAATTACATATTTCACTAAAAATAATTTTTTTCACTAAAAATTACATTTATCACTAAAATTTCGATTTGAAATTTAATTTTAGACTAAAAATTACATTTTTCACTAAAAATTAAAATTTTCACCAACAATTAAATTTTTTACTAAAATTAAATTTTTCACTAAAAATTATTAAATTTTTCAAATTCCAATTATAAAAGTTTATTTATTACCTTTGATTTTTTAAATTTATCCTAATGAAAAATAATTGTTAACATTTTTATGCACACTTACCGCGAAATCTTAAGTGCCCCCGTCAAACTTTTAAAGCGCCCGCAAATCAGCCATGAGACAGCGCCATTTTTCATTATTTGCCCTTCGTCAACTTAATTAGCAACGTCACGTTGGCACGTCTGCTTTACCACTTGTCGGCGAATGGAAAAAAGTTGGCTGCACTGTCGACGGGACGCTTCTAATTGTTTTTTATTAATGCAGCCAATTTTTTCACGATGTTTTTTTTGGACTGAATTGAAATTGATACAATTAATGCACCATGAAAATTTAGTAAATCGTGCGAGGCGATACAAGTCGAAACGAACCGACACAAATAGGGTGTTGTGTAGCTCGTACTATTTTCGCTGAGTTTCCGCGGACTATGCCATCTATAAGGACATAATCTAATTGAAAAGCTCTTTAAGCGCAGTTAAGTACGATTTCTGATACGCAGACAGACAAAGAAATTCCGAAGAAGGTTCTTACAGCATGAAAAATAACGTCTTTTGAATATGTAATTATTTGGCAGAGGGTGTAGAAGCTGTAGTTCTTAAAATGTACTGTGGTGCTGACCAAAAAACAATAGGTTGTTGGTTGTATTTTGTATTGGTGAGGGCGCATTTAAATGCCGCAGGCGTGCCAAATGACTCTATTAATTAATTAAGACAGAATGGTTTTCGACATTTTAAATTTGACTGCAGAAATCTACAACAGACTTTGTAAATATATAAAATACACCATATAATATTAGCCAAGATTTGAAGAAAAAGATTCTTATAATAGAATCATGATTCCAGATTCTTAAAAATCTAAGAATTATAGACATTATTATACCCAAGTAGCCACGGCACGACAATTGGAACAAACTTTTGTTGCATACACGCTGCAAAAAAAGGGCTCTCCCAAACATAATTTTGCAGGATTTAATATGTATGTTTGGAATTTAATGTAAACATATTATATAATTGACTGATAAATCATTTGTAAACAGGGTAATATTGAGACTTGAACAGTGTTGTAATGAGCTCTGACTTACATAAAATGGAGTATGTTCTCATGAAAACATAATAATTACTACATCCAAATAAAATAAATATATGAACCGAAACATAAATATGTTCAGAATAAAACATGATTTTGAACGACCTGAATATAAATATGTTTCCAGTGAAACATGATTTTGAACGACCTGAATAATAATATGTTTCCAGTGAAACATATCAGTTGTTTCAGTTCATGTTTGTTTGCATAGAAATATATTTAAATATTTTTGGAAAGAAATCCTGAAAATAAAATGATGTTTTTTTTATTAATTTTTATTAAAAATCTTTAAACATGCACAGTGGGAATTTATAATAATTGAAAACTGCAAGTACAAGTGACAGCATCAATGAATGCACAATTGCACCAGCAGACGCTAAACCGACGATCCAGACTCGCTTTATATTTGGTAGAGTTACAGTTGGTCTCAGTACAGCACATAGCGTAGGCAAGGAATTCACGGGGCTTTTGTTAAAAAACATGCCAATTTCTGTTTGAAAATCGAAACACAGATTTTTGTTTGTGGTTTTTTCACATTAGTTTCACAAATTATATACTGCACTATATTATACTCTGTAACTATTTGTACTTTTTGTAACACAATTTATATATTTATTTAATTTACAAATAACAAAATTATTACCGTACACAGAAAATGCCGATCACCGAGTGTCAATTTTGTATACAAGAAGAGAGCGGCAAGTATAACTTTATTTACATTTGAATTCATTTTTTTGTTTGTTTCCAAACATCAGTATGTTAAAAATGACCCTATACATACTTTAAACGACGACAAAAGAGACGTAGGTAGAAAATTCTGCTCAACGAGTGCCAACTTCGTATACAAGAAGAATGTTGCAAGCATACACTTATTTAAATCCAATTTCTTTTTTTGTTTCTTTTTAAACATCAATATATTCAAACGATGGCAAAAGATGGCGTAGGTAGATAATGCTGCACAACGTTGCCTACTTCGTGAGTCGATAAATTATCGATTTAAGACGAGCGTTGCGTACATACGTTGTATTTAGATTTGATTAGCATTTTCTGTGTTTCGAAACATAGTTTTAACCAAGTAAATTGCCAAGAAATAGTTTATTCAAATGCAATTAAAATTTTATGTTGGTATTGTAACATATTTATGGTAAATTTGACAGATTCTGCTGGACAATATAATAATGTTTACACGTGAACAAAAATAAATTCAATTTCAATTATAATTTAATTACATTTCATTCCTAATATATGTATGGTAATTTCGTATTACTTTTTAATTAAATTCAAATATATTCAAAAAAATCTTTTCTATCCGTGTATTCGCATATTTGGGCAGGGGCTTCAAAATCCTCCTTGGAGTTCCTGGACCGAATTCAACAACGTGCGATATATTTAATAGGGGATGAAAATATTTCATCGTCTATTGGTTCTCTTGAGCACCGAAGGACCATTGGGTGTGTAAGCCTGTTCTATAGGTATTGCACAGGTAAGTGTTCGAGGGAACTACATGGCCTGATTCCACCAGGTTGTGTGTTCTCTCGTTCTACTCGGGCATCAAACCAAGCCCACCCCTTCGTAGTCCACTCGGCTCCCAACAGAACCACGCATTATAGAGAGAATTCGTTCTTCAGTTGCACGATACGGTTGTGGAACAATCTCCCTGCGTCCGTTTTTCCCGACATTTTTGATATTGGCAAGTTCAAAACAAACATTCACCGACACTACTCTATCTTTCCCCCTCCATTTAACCTATCATCCCTTCTTCCGATCAACACTGTGCTTTGCATGAATAGGGGGCATCCCCTGAGCGTTGGTTAATTTGTAAAAAAAAAAAAAAAAGTTACCTCTGACACCAGTGTTACTAACTGGTGTGGTGTGATTTATTTAGTTCCAAAGTGGTGACTAAGAACATGTGTGGAACATACGCAGTAATAAGTTAAATGCTGTGATATATAAATCATACATTCTAATAATAAAACAAATACAATAATGAGCACGGCTTACTTTGTTGCTATTAGGTGGCATAATAGTGGCATTAAATGTATTATGTTCCATATCAGTTGCAAGTATAGAATGAAGAACCTTATATAATGTTTATAAATAATATAGCAAGTTAACTTTATTTTATAATACACAACTTATTTATTATATCTACTTCACATGTTTATGTAAAGTTGTGTCAGAATTGTGATTTTATTTCGTATTTTTTAACCAATATATAGAATTTATATAAAACATTATTTATACGCCACCACTGACAAAATTTCCGATAATTTTCCGAAAAATTTCGGACATATTTCTGGCAACAGATATCGTAACTGAAAGTTTGTGGAATACGTATATCAGAAAATCACAGTTTGTGGATTTTTAAAAGCAGATTTCCGGCATATTTGGGTATGGATATGTATACAAACTCTATCTTTGTTCGTTCAAAATTAGTTTAAAAATAATTTTAAGCTTCCTTTAAATGTTGTCTAAGATATCCGTGGAATCTTCTTTTCTAATTTTGTTTAAAAATGAATCCTAATTGAAATATTGACAACTTGATTGAATTATTGAGAAATGTATTTAAATCTTACAGTGCATTTTCATTTCTCAAAGATCTTTTACAATCTAAATTGCTGTTCCTCACACCATTTAAATCATATTTTTATTTCCAAAATGTCTACCACTCAACTTACTCGACATTTGTATATTCTTATATAATCTGCACATGACGCATTACATTTCAAAACTATACTTTTTGAACAGTTTTCTGCAGAAAATAAATAAAATAAAAAAACCTAAAAAACCCCAAACATTTGTTACTTTTGCAAAATGGCGTGCGAAATCTTTTAAGTTATCAAACAGCTGACATATAAACAACATATCACTCGCAAATACTATACTATATATATCTCCAGACAAACATATCTTCAAAAAACATAATGCGAGAAATATCTAAAAGGACAGACAGGACTCATACAGTAGCAGTACAGTCAACAATGCAGGGTCCTTTCTTTCATGGCATAGACATTACCTTATGTTACGTTGGTTAAAAGTTTATAAAAAAAATAAAAGAAAATATAAAAAAAAGAAAAAACGCACAACTGTCAGTCAGTGCAAGTTTCTTAGTGGCTTCCAACCTTTACACTTTCCTTAACTCTTTGCTATGCTTTTTTTTGGAGGCTCCTACTTTTCATTTTGATCTGCTAGTCGTTGTCAGTGTTGCATACGCAAAACTTTATCAGTTACTGATTTTTTGGCAAAAGTAGCAGATAAAGTGTACATGCAAAGTATAATAAACAGCTGTTGGCATTGGGGGCAGTGTTGCCATCTAGAAAAATATTTAGTATTAATAATAATAATAATAGTTTGGCGCTACAGTACTGTGTGGAACTTCGGCCGAGCTCTCTCACCATTTGAGCCGTGCGTGTTATATTTGTACTCAAATTGGTGGGACCTACAGTTTATTGCTGAATCCGAACGGCGGGAGCGAACGGAGCTTTTCATAGACAATGTTTTACTCTCGTAGGTTTGCCATTTACTGCCGAGAGGTAAAAAGATGTTGGCAGTTGCTGGGGATCGAACCGCGGACCTTTCGGCTCGTAGTCGAACGCACCAGCGACTTTTCACTCGTAGTCCAACGCACTAACCACACGAGCTACCGACGCTACATATTTAGTATTACATAGAGAAATTTTCAGAAATTATAAGTTTAATTTCAAACAGGTCACATTAGACGGATCAGTCTCATTTTCAATACCAGACAGCTCAGATATCCAAGTGATCTATATTATGACTTTTATTTATTGAGTTCTGCTTACTTTTCTTTATTCGTGATTTCAACAGATAAACGAAGAGACAGACGAAGTAGTATATATACTTTGACGTACCTACTGCATTCCGTCTCAGATGTTCAAACTGACAAATAAAGTGAATTTACCTTTTTATTTTTAGTGTATATAATATAATAATATACATATTTTAAAATAAGTGGCAACTTTACTTCTTGCTCCTAATACATGTGCAACATATTCTCAGAAATATAAGAAAAACAAAAATGATTTAACAAAATAAAATTAAAATTATGCAAAAATTCCAAAAAGTGTGAAGAAATCATTTGCAGTTTTGTGCAAAACTTGCGGGCAAGTAAGAAATAAACTTTCTTTCTTGATGAAAAATGAAAAACAAAATAAAAGAAATAAAATAAAACAGTAAAAATGACATACAAGACAACGTCATGTTTGTTGTGCTGACTGACAGCTGTCAAATAAGACAGGTGGCATACGATTTTGAAGGCTGATTTAAATATAAGAAAATTTAAATTAAAAATACTACAAATCAACACTACACACGAAATAAAATATAAAGTAAAGTTATGAAGTCAAAATTATAAAAATGAAAAATTTAAAAACACTGCAATTTATAATAAACATTAAATAGAACCACCTCAGTATATCACAAGAAGAATATAGCAAGATATTGTTTTAATTTTGCGATATGGATGTCAGTATAAAGTTTTAACATTCCAGTCTGACATTCATTTCGATATTGATATGAAGGTTTTTAGAAATGTTTGAAATTCCGAAAATCTAAAAAATATATGCATACCCCTCTATTACACTCCGTTTAAAAAATATGAAGGATTTAAGAAAAACTTTTTTCAACCGTAGATTTCTTCCGTTCCAGTGGGAAGATTTAAAAGAGTTATGTACCAAACGACAGCCTAATAAGTATTCAGCAAAACTATGCAGACTTGAACCCATCTAGGACGCTCTGTTTAATAAATTTGAAGGATTTAATAATATTTCAAAATTCCGAAAATCTAAAGATTTACGAGATATGAATGATTTAAGCAAAACTTTTTTTTTTCAACCGATTATTTCATCGTTTCCAGTAGGAAAATTTAAGAGTTATGTAGCAAACGACAGCCCTAATATTCAGCATAAACTACTTTGACCCAGGCTTCGTTTAAAATATTTGAAGGATTTAAGAAAATTTTTAAATTCGGAAAATATAAAAAAAATATGCAGACTTTGACCCCTCTAGGACGTTCCGTTTCCGGGATTGAAGGTTTTAAGAAAAACTTTTTCAACCGTTCATTCTTTCGGTTCCAATAGGAAGATTTAAAAGAGTTACATATGTACCAAACGACAGCCTTAATATTCAGCATAAACTATGCAGACTTGAACCCATCTTTGAAGGATTTAATAAAATTTCAAAATTCCGAAAATCTAAAGAAAAATGTGCAGACCTCTCTAGGACGCACCGTTTACGAGATATGAATGATTTAAGAAAAACTTTCTTCAACCGATTATTTCATCGTTTCCAGTAGGAAAATTAAAGATTTATGTTCCAAACAACAGCCCTAATATTTCGCATAAACTACTTTGACCCAGGCTCCGTTTAAAATATTTGAAAGATTTAAGAAAATATTGAAGTTCGGAAAATATAAAAAAATATGCAGACTTTGACCTCTCTAGGACGTTACGTTTCCGAGATTGAAGGATTTAAGAAACACTTTTTTCAACCGTTCATTTCTTCGGTTACAATAGGAAGATTTAAAAGAGTTATGTACCATACGACAGCCTTAATATTCAGCATAAACTATGCAGACTTTGACCCCTCCGGATGCTTCTTTTTATAGATATGAAGGATTAAAATAAGACTTTTTTCAACCTTTGATTTCTTCTATCGAGGAAGATTTAAAAGAGTTCGCAAAATTTTTCGTTGTATTCTCGAACATTGACTATTTTTCTGTTCGATATCGGGTAGATTTCTCAAACTCCTATATATCTTCCCAGTCTGCCATGTCTTGGAGGCCTTCGATGCCTCGAATTTGTATCGAATAACTTCGAGAAAAAAGTTCGATCTCGTTGCTTTATCATTTATAATTTTTGTAATTTCTCGTACATTCAAATTTATTGACAAGATACGATATATAAGCATTTGTCGCATCAATATCGTAATATTTTTCGAAGCAATATTGAACATTGATCACTTTTTTCATCGATGTCGTTCCGATTTCAAAAAATGTCTCGTACCGAGAAAACTCCGACAAAACGCATCGATATCTACCTCGACCTACATGGTGGTTAAATTTGACACTCGATATCGGTACGAGAAAATGTCCGATATCGCGTGATTTCTCCTATTTTTCGCATTGATCTCGTAACGATTTCGAAACGAATGGCATACTGGGTTTCTACCATTTTGGTCGCATTTGCCGCTCGATATTGATACGAGAAAGTGCTCGATATCTGTTAAATACTGCTGCATTTAGGGCCGAACTCATAACTATATTGAAACAATGGGTATAAATCCGATAAAATAATTAGATCAATGCTTATCTCGCAGCCATTTGTTTGAGAAATATGGATACTCTAAAGTATACTGGAATACAAAATTAATATATAACGTCAAGAAAACATTAAGACTATAATTTCCTTAAATATCCCAAACTACAGAGACAAGTCCACCTTCTTGTTGATCCCTTAAGCAATTCTTAGCAGTCCTCACCTCATACCTACCGCAGACATAAATATTCCACAAAAATAACTTCACTTGATCGAGTGCACTATGGAGAATCAAAGTTACGTCCTTCTCATGTATGAGAAATTCCTTAAAAAATACCACGACTTTGTCAACTGCTGCCATAGACAAGCGAAATCTCTGGCGCTCAAAAATGCATAAACTTCGAACTTTGACCGAAGCACAAACAAGTAGTAACTAAAAAAAAAAAAAAGACAACCAAGCAAATAACAAAAACAACCATGAAAATATCCTGTGAATTTTTGTCGTTGAACTCCTTGACAAAGTCCTTGCCGAACTATTTGCGTGCTTCCGAAGAAGCTAAGTGACCTCGTGCTTCGTTTTGTTCAAATTTATGCGGTACGTTGTCGGAAATCAATTCCCTTTAGTGCGTTTTGTTATTTAAACAAACGCCACCAGAGGGCTTTGCCACACATGATACAAAAAAAAGGTCCCACAGTTTCTTAGAAGTTCGTCTGCTTCTTCTACTTCGTCTTCATCGTCTTTTTCATCATTTCGAACGCCTTTTATAAGTATTTTGTGTGTGAATTATTAAAATCTAATAAACCACAAGATTTCATATATTATACATGTGTGTTGCATACTTTTTGGCGCATTTGCTTATAAGGAAGTTTGTGGTTTGCTGCTCATATTGAACCGAAAATTAAGTTGAACTCGTTGTTTGCTATTTTGTGGGTTTTTTTGTGTGTGTGTGTGTGTCTGTGAAATATCTGTGTATATTGGCCTTGTTTGCATAGGTTTGCCGAAGATTTAATTTCATTGCATACTTTTAGGTGTTCGTACGAACGTGTGCTAGTGCGTGTACAAATTTCTTGAAAGGTGTGAAAATCTTTGCTGTTCGATGGTGTTTTTAACACTTGCCATCGCACTTGTGAAGTTGTGGAAACTTTTCAATAGCTTCATAAGAAATTCATTTTTTGCCGAGTGAGAAAGGAGCAAAAAGGAGATATATCTTATTAAATAATTACTGATATTTATTAACAGAAATTTAAGTTTTATATACTTTCTGATTTTGATATTTTACAAACAATTGTGTTTTCTGTATTTTTCCTAATATTTCCTCCTCAAAGCTATTTCACGATATTAAAAATTACTGTTTTTCGGCATACTTTCATTTGGTATGATTTAAATTAAAAGTCACATTCATATTTATTAAATTTAAATTAGGCATAAAAGTCCAGACATCAATTAGAAATAGCGATTTGAACAATACTTCTCATGGTTCGCGAGATATGAGTAAAAAAGTAGAGAAGTTAGAATTTTTTTTTATTTAATTGCTTCTGCTTTTTCTATTGTTTTAAAAAAAGACTTTTTGCTTTTGTTTTTATGTTTTAAATTTTTTGTATTTTTGATATTTTTCGTTTTGATTTTGTGTTTTTCTTTAGTTTTTGCTCTTGTGTTTTTTCTCTTTTTGTTTTTGTTTTGGTTTGGATTTAGATTTTGTGATTTTTGCTTTTGTGTGATTTGATTTTGCTTTTTATTTTTGTTTTGATTTTGTATTTTTGCTTTTGTTTTGAGTCTTTAGCTTTTATTTTTGTATTTTTGCTTTTTTTTTTTTTTTTTGGGTTTGTGTGTTGCTTTTGTTTCAGCATTTTTGGTTATGGTGGTTATGGTGTTTTTGCGATTTTATTTTGTGCTTCTGTTTTTTTTTTTTTATTTTGCTTTTATGTTGTTGTGATTTTAAAACAAGTTTAGGAATTCATCAAATAAGACATAGAGGAAACTTGTGAATTTCAAAGTTTAACTACAACCCAGTGTGCCATTCGTAACGATATCGTTTCGAGAAAATATATTTAATAGAACGACCCCTGTATGTCAAAACAACAATAAAGCTTAATACCGTTTTAATTTTGCAATTTCGATGCCAGTGGAAAGTTCTAAAACAGAGCTCGAAATTATCAAACCGAGTTATACCGAATCGAGAAGTAATCGAAATTTTATTCTAGAAAAAGCTGTACACGAAATTAAAAAAAAATATATTTGATACTCGATTTTCGTTTCGAGATCAGTTCGAGAAGTCAAAGAACCCACACAATATCGGATATTTCTCATTAAATTGGACCTAGTTTTCTCGGTATGAAACATTTGTCGAGTTGATATCAAAAAGAAAAATAACCAAAGTTCGAGATTGCATAGAAAAATATTGCGATATCGATGTGATACATTTTTAAATATTGTATCTTTTATAAAATTTGCATATAGCTACAAAAAAAAATTTAAAATTGAAATCAATAAAGCAACGAGATCGAACTTGTATATCGAATCTATTCGAGAAAACTTCGAGGCATCGAAAGTCTCCGAGACATGACAGACTGAAAAGAATGACGCAACTTTCTTTAATCAGAAAATTGTACTTATATCTCAGGAACGTTAATATCAATTTTATGCATATTTGTGATCTAAGAAATATAAATATGTCTACCCAGTTACGATTCCTTTCGTCAGTGCGAGTAGATATCGATGTGTTCTATCGGAGTTTTCTCCCAGATACCATTCGTTTCGATATCGAGATCCATACGATTAGATGGAGAATTCACACGATATCGGACCCATTTGCGTAGCGTTATCGAGCATGAAATTGTAACTGCATGGTAGATAGATATCTTTGTGTTCTATTCATGTTTTCTCGATATAAGAAATTTATCGGAACGATATCGAAAAAAAATGACTAAAGTTTAAGATTGCTTCGAAAAATATTAACGATTGTCAAAGAATTTGAATGTACGAGATATTTTTAAAATTAGAATTGATCGAACATTTATCCAGTCTGCCACGTCTCGGACTACTTCGACAGCTTTCTCGAACTGCCTTCGATAAAAAAAGTTCAATCTCGTTGCTTTATCGCAACTAATTTTTAAAATTTCTCATACAATAAAATTGTATGACATGATACGATTATACATTTTTCATATCGATATCGCAATATTTTTTCGAATCAATATAGAACAAAAAATTATATAATAAATGCAGAATATAGCAAATGTATTCAATATGGACTGTTGAAAAATGTATTATTTTCCTTTGTACAAACAGTTATGAAAACGACGAAATATGGGATTTATGGGTGCATTTTATATGCCAAAAAGACAAATGCAACCCAAATTTTACCAAATATAATGTTGGCGCAGAAAATCTGTGCACCTTCGTACAGGTATAGAGGATATTCGACCGTTAGATTTAATTTTTTTAATGCAGTGAATGAAAATTTACTTATTTTCTTCTGTGGCATGAAAAAAACATCTATTATTTAATGGTATTATTATTGGACATCCTCTTGCCAAGAACTTTTAAAACTGATATGGCCTGTAGAAAATATTGTCATAATTTGTATACCCTACACTAAGAGTGAAAGGGTATATTCAGTTTAGTACGCCGTTTGTAACACCCTGAAAGAAGCATCTCCAGTATGGAAAAGTATATATATTCTTGATCAGCATGATCTCCTGAGTCGATTTAGCGATGTCCGTCTGTATGTCTGTTGAAATCCCTACTACTTAAAAAATTAAAGAGTTAGATGAATGAAACTAATAGCTTAGATTACTTATATACCTACGCTGTATGTGCGATTGGCTAGATCGGTTCATTGTGACCATTTATATTCAAATAGATCATATAAAATTTACATTTACAGCTCAATTTTACTGTTTACGTGCTTAGATAAACTTTTTTAAAAAGGCTTTTTTTTTTTATTTTGCCATTGCAAATGTCAAATATTGATGACGAACTTATTTATGTCTATAATGCCAATGTGAAAATCTCGATATCATTGCACAATTCAATGCGATATCGATTCAGAATTGTTTTTATTCTCATTTCGAAAAAAACTACGATAAGTCGCAACGATCTATACGTGCAATTTAGTACGTTTTGGCATGCGATAATAGACCGAAATCTGATTCGATATCGTACGAATTCTTCGACATATCGTATCGTTCTCGTATCAATATCGAAACGAATGGCAGACTGGGTATATAGAAGTTATTCGAGAATGCTTCGAGATATCGAAGCAGACTGGGTATTTCTTTTAAAAAGGATGTCAATAAAAATCAAAGCGTCGTTATTCTAAGAATATAGGAATCCATAAGAATATATAATACGGTCCTGAACATATATTGGAGAGAATCTTCATACGATGGGCCCATGCTTGGGAGTTTACTCTGTATCGCGATTCGAAAGTCAATGCTATACGAAAATCAATTTTATTTGAAGAACAAAATGACACGAAAGCAAATCACATAATCTAATTCAACCGCAAAGACAGCCGTGTTGTTTCATTATGTTTTTTAATGCGAAAATTACAAATTTAATTGCGAAATTCACATTACCAACCCGAGACAAAATTTTTGTCATTTTCAGGAATAATTCGGGCATATTTCTGGCAAACGCACAGCTAAATGGAATATCTTGGGTAGTGTTTAGCTGGTTGTAAAATTTGATGTTATTTTAATGGCAGATCCACGCCATATTTTGGGAATGGGCAGAAAACAGAAAAAACTCCGTCTTTGTCTGTTTGAAATATGTAGAGAAAATGTTTCTGAACTGCCTCGACGCTGCCAAAAATTTTGTCTGGCAAAAGTACCAAATTTTAGAATGCGAGTAATATCACTTTCGATTCGCCTGTGATATAAGAATGATGAAAATAATAAGAAGAATTCTGTCTGAATCTGGGGCGAAATCTAAATAACGTGGCCTTTTCTAACAAATCGGAATAAGTATTGGGTGATGGTTCATTATTCATGCATTGATTTCCTTAAGTCTTCATCCCATCGCCAAGTCAGGTAATTCCTATAAGGTGTACTGATCGAATTCAAAAGTTAAGGGTTCTCTTAAAGGGTAAATAATTTTCTTTGATTACTTTTTTGGATATTTGAAAAAAAGTACTCAATAAATTTGGTTCATAATTCAAATTTATCTACCAATAAAAATTATCTAAACCCGAATTCAAATAAGTTGGTTATATACCGATCGAATACAAAATATGAAAGCTTATCTTAAATGCTAAAAAATTATCTTTTATAAATTTTTGAAGAAAATTCCCACAAAAAAGTGCGATATTCAGTAAAATTTTCCAAGAGATATAAAGTTTAATTCCAATTTCGGGTTATGCCCACAGATGTTTCGGTCAAAACACCAAAATTTTAACATTTGAATTTGGATTTTATTACTAACCTACCCTAAGTTTTTGTATTATGATCATGAATGGGATCGGAATATTACATTTTTGCGTTATAATAACCTGACCTGTTACATGACATTCAAGCACCCAGAAAAAAATTCACTCAAATCCCATTAAAATTGGTCAATGGGACAATTGATTTAATAGTATACAAAAAATAAATCTTTTCATATAAACTCAATGGCAATGTCATGGTATTTTCTAGTATTTAATGGTATTTTCCGATTAAAATAATAATTTATCCTATTGACTATTTATAATAGTAAAAAAAACTATTATTTATATAGTATTTTTTTCTGGGTGTGATCTGGACATGATCATTTTTCCAATTTAAAAGGTCCATGCCAACTATGACTTAAAAAAGGTCGAATTACCAGTTTCTGTGTACTGTTTTAACTGGGGACTGCTTCGACTATTGTTGTAGAAATCTAAAACATTTATCACCGACCATTACCGTAGTACATCATGAATGTGAACTGTTTTTACATTGTCATACCCCGACCAGTTACATGACAATCATGATTTGGTCTTGATCATTGTTTAGGACCGATTTAGGTTAATAGCAATCAGTAGTGGCCTCAGCAGACCAGAGGTATGCACGTTGGACTTGCATTTTAAAGATTTGGGTTTGTTCTAGGTGATAATATTAATAATTGTTTGGCACTACAGTCCTAAAAGAACTTCGGCCGAGCTCTCTCACCATTTTGAGCTGTGCGTGTTATATTCGTACTCAAAGCGGTGGGACCTACAGTTTATTGCCGAATCCGAACGGCGGGTGAGAGCTTCTCATAGGCAATGGTTTTACTCTCGTAGGTTTGCCATTTACTGACGAGAGGTAGCGCGGTATAGAAAAATGATTCTATTAAAAAAGGTGTTGTTAGCCCCAGACCAGGCTTGAACCGGGGACCTTTCGGCTCGCAGTCCAACGCACTAACCACTGAGCTACCGCGGCTATTAAACGGTGATATTAAACACAAAACGTAGGGAATAGATTTCACAGTACAATTGATATCATCTGTCTGAGTGATGTGGATCTTAGTAGATATTAAAAAGAAATATATAATTAAAAAATATATTTTAAAGAAATCGTTAAAAATCGTAATACAATTTTGTGTTTCGATTAAAAACGAAAATCTCGGTAAACATTTTGCTATGCTTGAATATAGCACCCCAAAAACCGTTGTTCTATTAAATGCCTGCATACATTTAGACTGCGCAAAAATAGTTATAAACTGTTCATTGACACTCGAGTTGGAATATTTGAAATCTTTGTCTATTTTTTTATGTTCTTTTGCTGAACAACTCAAACAGCAAATGCAACGCTTATTAAACGGTTTTCCAAACAAAAAGTTGCAAATACTTTTAGGCTTGCCGCCTAATTACGACCCATTTTCCAACGGCATATATGCAGCAGACATTTGCATTTTTATCTGTTTCATTTCTTTTTTTTATTATTTTCCTTTTTGTTATTTGTAATCTACAGCTACTTGTTGTAGTGGCGCAATTTTTGGCATTTTGGCATATTTGACGTTTGTTTGTGAGCTGTCAATATTTGTTGAAATGCTGTTGCCACTGCTCATATGTTGTCGACACTATATTCGAAAGTTGCTGCTGCCGCTGATGATGTTGCTGCCGGTGCTGCGATGCTAGTGTTGCAGTTGAAAATTGCAAAATGCTGGCAAATATTAGAAAAGTTCCGCTCTATTGACATAAAAACTAATATGGCATAAGTGCAGTAGTAGTAAATATGGCAATGGTAAAAAGTAGTGAACACAAAAAACTAAAAATTTGCAATAATCGCTTTATTGCTTTTGGGCAAATAATGAGATTAAAATGAATATACTTTGAACGAGATATAGGTTTTCTTAAATACCATATTAATATGAAAATAATTGCATTATTGAAATTTTGAAACAACCTCAAAATCCGATTTTAAACAGTTACAAAAAACCGTTTGGGGTTGGTACATTTTTATATCAATTTAAGCTCCAACATTTTGTTAGGTATTGTTGAAAAAAGGAAGAATGGCATAATTTTTCAATATATTAAATAATTTTCGTTTAAAAAAAAAACTCATTTGAAAATTGTATTTTTATATTTTCAATTAGTAATTGTTTTTCATTCATCATATTTTAATTTATAGTACATCTTAAAACTGTTGTCGATTCCCCGTTAAACAAGATACCAATCATTGAAATCGGTTAAAAATTAGGCGCACT
The DNA here is from genome assembly GCA_951804985.1 of Dryomyza anilis. Taxonomy (NCBI): domain Eukaryota; kingdom Metazoa; phylum Arthropoda; class Insecta; order Diptera; family Dryomyzidae; genus Dryomyza; species Dryomyza anilis. The sequence goes on along the minus strand of OX638130.1, from coordinate 3,202,733 downwards.
ATAAATGAAAATTTAACATCCATAGGTCAGTGGTTAATGCGTGAACTGCAAATGGAAATATTGTGGTTCCGAACACCTGCGACTGCCTTAGTAGAAATTGTACTTGTCCGAACCCAACAAGTTACATGAAATATAAGATTTGGTCATAATCATGTCTTCCGTAACCCTAGTAGAAATTGTCCTAGGGTTATGATCGGGAACCTTGTCATAACCCGACTAGTTATATGACAAACTTAATCTGGTCATGATCATGTCATCCCTATTAGGTTAAAGTTCTACTAGTAGTTTTTATGCTGGGACATGATTGGAACTGATATTGATATTTTTAGCATACTCCTCTACTAAAAATTGTACTTGCGTCATGATTGGAAATTGAACCTTATAGTTATAGCTGGCAGAACTCGACCAGTTACATGACAAACATGATCTGATAATATAATCATTCCCTACTTGGATAAATTTCTACTAGATTATTCAGTTAAATGATTAAAATGATCTTGCCCGCATCAAGTCTATCTCTAATAGGGCATAGACCTATTCAAAAATAGTTTTAAGTTATTTTAAACAGATTTTGATTCAAAAATTTGTGCACGAAAACATTTGCCTCCTTCAAAATATATTCAATATTTTTCTTTTCTTCGAACTGTATTATTAAACGCAATTTATAATGCATTAATATTTAAGTGATGTCCAAATATTTGTCAAATTAAAGCATATTAAAAAATCGTAATTCGTCCCCCCACCAAAGTGTAAACAATTTATTTAAAACAATAGCGATGACGACAGAATAAAGGGACCCTTTTTGCAAATTGAAAATTACGAATTGAAAAACAAACAACCAGACATTGCCCGCTGGGAATAATTTTACTCACTTTTTATACGTTCTAAGAGCAAAATTCAATTTGGACTGTCTTGAATTTCGATATTTCAAATGCATTCATTCGACTGCAAAAGCAACAATAAAAAAAAATTACAAAAATAAAGAAAAAAACAAAAGCAAATAAAATTAATATTTCTTCAAGAACTGCGTATAGACCAAACAGCTAAAGTGTTTTAAACCCATCAAACTGTGCTGCCCCCTAGTAGCTGGGTCTACTTTCATCGGCTTCAACGCTGCATTTTTTAATATGGCGCGGAAATTTTACTTTTTTTTTGATATTCTTTTGTTTAATTTTATTTTTGCTTTTATATCTATCCGACTTTCCATACTTCACTTCTCTTTGTTGTCTGTGTGGCATAAATTTGAAATTCAAATTGATTTTGGAAGTCGAGTTGAGCCGTGTCGAATTTGTTTAGTGGGTGTAGTAGGCGTGTCCCAGGCATCTACATGGGGTAGTGCATTTTAATAATGTTTGTTTTTCGTTAGTAGCCCTCGAAATAGTAGATATTTGTTTTGTTTTGGTTAGGTTTTCCTGTTTTTTTTTCTGGAGTAGACTGATGATTCGATGGTGCTGTGTGAAAATTAATTGCTGGAAAATTCAATTAGAACATAAAAAATTATATGAATTATTTGTGCAAATATTTGTGGTGTTTTTTGAGTTGCGGTGGGGAATTAAATGAGATATGTTAGGAAAATTCAAAAAGTTGACGTAATGTTTTAAAAATTGGCTATGCAAAAGAGATAAATTATGAAATTGAAATAAATAAAATATTTTACCGGGGACTTTGAATTAGAATATACAGTACAATATAAAAAAGGCAAACCCTAGTAGAAATTTGATCATGTCCAGATCATGATCGTCATGTAACTGATCGGGTTTTGACAAGGAAAAAAATTCCATGATCATTCCCTACCATGACCTTATAACAATTTCTATAAGGGAAGTTCGCAAATTCAATTTCGGTCAAGGTAACTCCATCCACATAAAATTGTTTCAAATAATTTAAATTTTGGTAGCACCATTGCATAATTTGATAACATTTTGTTGGAAACCATTTTTAAAGTAGAGCATCCAAATTCTTGGGTCATTTGAAATAAAAAAATATAATAAATACCTCAATATTTTTTTTTTGTTTTTTAATTGATTCTTTTGTTACAAAATTCATTTAGCAAGAACCAAAAATATACTTGATTTAACTAAATATAATTTCGACTGATATTTTCAGTATGCCGTACTGTTCAATTCAAAATACTGAAGATTAAATATATGATTGCACCTGAAGGAAATAAATATATACAAAATTAAAAATTTTAGAGAAAATAAACAGAAATAGATACAGAATTCTCATGGGATTTTAAATAGATTCATTTGGAATCTAACTCGTGGTTTCCGGATCGTAATTTAACTATTATTTTTTACGATATTTTCAATAATCCCAAAATATAACACAAAATGAAGCATAAAAACACCCAAATTAAAAGTTTTACTAGTTGCCACATCACCAAAGATTCTTCCCTTCAAACAACGAAACCGCGTAGCAATACAAAAACTTAGGCTACGTAAATTACCAGCTGACTTGAGATATATGTGGGTGAAACTCACAGCTTGTTAGGTGTTTATAGAACAGAGGGCAATCGTACGTTATTCGTGGCTGTTTTTCAAAGTTTTGCGGCTTTTTTTAATATTTTATGAGTCAAGTTTTTGTGTGTTTACACCTAGTGTTATTACAATGTATGGTATAAGTTATTTAGTAATACTAGGAGTGCTATTGAATACCATGTAATACTATGGAATATTATTCAAAAATATACTGAAAACAATTAAATTATTTTAGACTTTGAACGAAAACAAATTTGATTCCATGAATAAATCTATATTTCTATAACTTTTCTTAATGAATACTATTGCAGAGTATTGAATTCTATATAATACTATTGTAACATAATGAATAATATTGCATACTAATGAATTCTATTCAATACTATTATATACTACTGAATACTATTGACGACTATTGAATGCAAAGGAATACTACTGAATATTAATGAATACTATTGAATACTTTCGAATACTATTGAATACTATTGAATACTATTGAATACTATTGAATACTATTGAATACTATTGAATACTATTGAATACTATTGAATACTATTGAATACTATTGAATACTATTGAATACTATTGAATACTATTGAATACTATTGAATACTATTGAATACTATTGAATACTATTGAATACTATTGAATACTATTGAATACTTTTGAATACTACTGAATACTATTGAATAGAATGGAATACTATTGAATACTTTCGAATACTCTTGAATACTATTGAATACTATTGAATACTATTGAATACTATTGAATACTGTTGAATACTATTGAATACTTTGGAATACTATTGAATACAATTGAATACAATTGAATACTATTGAATACTATTGAATACTATTGAATACTATTAAATACTATTGAATGCTATTGAATACTATTGAATAATATTGAATACTATTGAATACAATGCAATACTATTGAATACTATTGAATACTATTGAATACTATTGAATACTTTTGAATACTATTGAATACTATTGAATACTATTGAACACTATTGAATACTATTAATTGAATACTATTGAATATTATTGAGAACGTATGAATACTACTGAATACTATTGAATACTATTGAATACTATTGAATACTATTGAACTATTGAATACTATTGAATTCTATTGAATACTATTGAATACTATTGAATACTATTAAATACTATTGAATACTATTGAATACTATTGAATACTATTGAATACTATTGAATACTATTGAATACTATTGAATACTATTGAATTCTATTGAATTCTATTGAATACTATTGAATACTATTGAATACTATTGAATACTATTGAATACTATTGAATACTATTGAATACTATTGAATTATATTGAATAATATTAAATAATATTGAATACTATTGAATACTATTGAATACTTTCGAATACTATTGAATACTATTGAATACTATTAAATACTATTGCATACTATTGAATACTATTGAATACTATTGAATACTATTGAATACTATTGAATACTATTGAATAATATTGAAAACTTTGGAATGCTATTGAATACTATTGAATGCTATTGAATACAATTGAACACTATTGAATGCTATTGAATACTATTGAATACTATTGAATGCCATTGAATACTATTGAATGCTATTGAATGTCATTGAATACTATTGAATACTATTGAATACTATTGAATACTTTGGAATGCTATTGAATACTATTGAATACTATTGAATACTATTGAATACTATTGAATACTATTGAATACTTTGGAATGCTATTGAATAATATTGAAAACTTTGGAATGCTATTGAATAATATTGAATACTATTGAATACTATTGAATACTATTGAATACTATTGCATACTATTGAATACTATTGAATACTATTGAGTACTATTAAATACTATTGAATACTATTGAATACTATTGAATACTATTGAATACTATTGAATACTATTGAATACTATTGAATACTATTGAATACTATTGAATACTATTGAATACTATTGAATACTATTGAATACTATTGAATACTATTAAATACTATTAAATACTATTGAATACTATTGAATACTATTGAATACTATTGAATACTTTGGAATGCTATTGAATAATATTGAAAACTTTGGAATGCTATTGAATACTATTGAATGCTATTGAATACAATTGAACACTATTGAATGCTATTGAATGCTATTGAATACTATTGAATACTATTGAATGCCATTGAATACTATTGAATGCTATTGAATGTCATTGAATACTATTGAATACTATTGAATACTATTGAATACTATTGAGTACTATTGAATACTTTGGAATGCTATTGAATAATATTGAAAACTTTGGAATGATATTGAATAATATTGAATACTATTGAATACTATTGAATACTATTAAAAACTAATGAATACTATTAATATTATTGAAAACGTATGAATACTTTTTCTCTTACTTTTCTATTATAGTTCTTGATTTACAATTACTTTTGAAGATACTGCTTCCTTTTTTTATTATTTATTCCACTACTTATTCTTCATCCGTAGAGCATCCTGTTGCTTTTGTTGTGATTTTTGTTATTATCCTGTTGCAATGAAGCATTGAATAATACAAAATAGACGATTTATTTCATGTCCTCCACCACCATCTCAAGAACCTTAAGAACTTTGACGTTGTCGTTAACGTATGTTTGCCACCAAAATTGTGGTTTTCCGGTGTAGTTGGCAGCTCTACATCGGGGAAGCACTTGTGCGTCTCACACACACACACTGACAAACAAATACACATACTCAATGAGCCAAAATTAAACAATGCAAAAGATTAAGTGCAGATTTGGGACTTTATCTGCTTGTGCCATAAATTGGTATTTAAGGATACCCTACATCTATCCAGGATATGCGCTCCACAACAACAACAACAAAAAACTTCTTAAGGTATTAGTGTGCATTGTTGTAATTGCTATTGTGGTTGTTGTTATTGTTGTAATAGTGTAGTTGTTGAGTTGTTGTTCGTTGGTGTTGTGCGACAACATAATAGATCAACCTGTGCGGCAGACTTTTCCCTACGTTTTTTGTACGAGAGACACACGATATTTCGTATTTCTTCCCGACTCCTGAGTCAGAACTTCCGACTAGTGTGTGAAAAAAGAATTGACAAACTTTTCTTTGTCGCATATGTTAGGTTTGTCATCTTCTGCTTCATTTACTTTGTATTTTTGGGTTTTTGTTTGTTTCTTTGTTTGATTCTACTTTTGGCCACAATTACAAGATGTTCTTGGTAAGTGTTTGATGTAAGTTGTGCGGTGCAGAGATTAATTGCCAACGACACTCTCAGGTGAATTTATTGTCAGGAATTTCATTTGGAAAAATTTGAGGAAGGACGATTTGTTTTGTATATTTTATAAAAACAGGAAATAAAATCAATACGATTTTTCACTAAAAATTCAATTTTTCAATAAAAATTCAATTTTTCACTAAAAATTCAATTTTTCACTAAAAATTAAAATATTCACCAAAAAATTAAAATTTTCACTAAAAAAATAATGTTTCACTAAAAATTCAATTTTTTACTTTAAATTCAATTTTTCACTAAAAATTTAATTTTTCACTAAAAATTTAATTTTTCACTAAAAATTAATTTTTTCACTAAAAATTCAATTTTTCACTAAAAATTCAATTTTTCACTAAAAATTCAATTTTTCACTAAAAATTCAATTTTTCATAAAAATTCAATTTTTCACTAAAAATTCAATTTTTCACTAAAAATTCAATTTTTCACTAAAAATTCAATTTTTCACTAAAAATTCAATTTTTCACTATAAATTCAATTAAATTACTAAAAATTCAATTTTTCACTTAAAATTCAATTTTTCACTAAAAATTCAATTTTTCACTAAAAATTCAATTTTTCACTAAAAATTTAATTTTTCACTATAAATTCAATTTTTCACTATGAATTCACAATTTTTCATTATAAACTTAATTTTTCACTATAAATTCAATTTTTCACTAAAAATACAATTTTTCACTAAAAATTAAATTTTTCAATAAAAATTAAATTTTTCACTATAAATTAAATTTTTCACTATAAATTAAATTTTTCACTATAAATTCAATTTTTCACTAAAAATTCAATTTTTCACTAAAAATTCAATTTTTCACTAAAAATTCTATTTTGCACTAAAAATTAAATTTTTCACAAAAAATTAAATTTTTTACTAAAAATTAAATTTTTCACAAAAAATAAAATTTTTCACTAAAAATTAAATTTTTCACTTAAAATTCAAAAATTTCTGCTTAAAATGCAATTTTCACTCAAAATTAATTTTTTTGAATACAATTATTTTATTAAAATAAAATTAAATTATTCCCAAAAACTACTTAGTTATTTTTTGAAAAATAGTTTCTTAAATTAAATTTTTAAAATATCCGTACATTTTATACCACATTCATTTTAGTAGTAATTAAAGCTTTCAGTACTATGCTTTACCGCTCCTCTCACTCATCATCTCAGCCGTGTCTTCTTCGAGTGTCGAAGAGCAAATTCTCTCACATGTCAGCGCCATTTCGCACACATAAATAAATGTCATTAAAGCATATTTAATAAAGCTACTTGCGCATATTTAATACAACATTAACTCATACAGTCAGCGAAACTACTATCATAAACACATACAGACGCATGTAGCACACTCACACAGATATAGCCATCATCCTTCCAACAAACATCTTTCATACAATATTCTTAAGTAGCTCTGCGCTCCTGTGCGAACGCATTAAAAATCCTTGTCGTAACTAAATATCCTGATTAGCAACATAATTCATGTGAAGATGTTTCAAATAAATTCGAAAGGCGAAAAACTTGCACCAAGAAACGACACGAAGACAACTATCTAACCCCACCATACTGCATGACCTATAACCAGGGGCGGAATGAGATGAAAAATAATGACGAGCTTTCATTTTATAATCGGCCCTAATAAAAATAGTATTTCGATTTTTGTCGATTATTTCTAAATAATATTTATGTAGTTTTTGGATCGCTCCTGTAGTGCTTAAAATACATTCAACTCCATATACCGTTTCTTTTTTTTATTTACACTGTCGTAGCAGTCCCTTAAATTCGATACAATGGCCTTTTTATATTCTGAATAGGCCTATTTGATATGTAGATCCTTTCCACATCTAGGCGGTATTTCCCCATTAGTAAGGAATACTTATATGGTTTCTCTTTTTATAAATTATATTTTTAATGACCGAACCACTGACAGAAGCTTACAGTCCGCTCCTGCCTATAACACCCCATGAAGTTTGAAAGTCTATGTAGTTTATGATGTAGTTTTTGTTGGGTGGAATAGTTATTGTGATGCTATAGTAGTCTGTCTGACACCCATCGATTTTCATGTAAACTCTGCTATATTTTTCGCGTGCTTCTCTATTTTTTTTTTTGTCGTAGAAGCATGTGGCTCACGTTACGTTAAAGTTACCGAAAACTAACAGAGCTATCAGAATTGTCCTAATGAGTTATATGCAATTAAGTGAAATATATACTTTTTGAAACCAGGAATTGATACAAAAATAAATACTAAAATTTTTCTTGAATTCGATACTTTAGGCAGGTAATATTTCTGAAATTCCTGAAATTAACGAATAATATTAATTTAAAATACAAAATTTAAGTTATTTTATAAAAAAAAAATTTCTATTCCTTACTTTTTCTAGTTTTGGTTTCTACTCTAATTTTGATTCCCTTGTCATTTCCTATTCTAATTTTTACTCCTATGTAGCGTCGGTAACTCAGAGGTAAGTACGTTGGACCGCGAGCCGAAAGGTCCTATGTTCAAGCTTGGACTGGGGTCACATATTTTCATAGAAAACATTTTTCTAGACCGCGCTATCTCTCGCAGTAAATGGCAAACTTACGAGAGTAAACCATTGTCTATGAAACTCTCGCTGTTCGGATTCGGCATTAAATTGTAGATCTCACCACTTTGAGTACAAATATAACAGGCACAGCTCAAAGTAGTGAGAGAGCCCGTTCTAAGTTCTTCTAGGACTGTAGCGCCAAACTATTATTATTATTTTAAGATATTGTCTTAACGTGCTCAAGGTCCAGTCGGTACAAATTGGGTGTTTAGTACCAACAAATAAAACAACAAACAATTGGCAAAATGCATTGAGTGGCAGATCGTACAGCTATTTCAGAGGCAGCCAAGCCCCTTCATCACCGATCTGTCTCTGTAGATTCTACATTTCAAGTCGCTTAAGTATTCCTTCTCCAATAAACACAATAAGAATTATGTGCATTGAAGAAAGAACCAAAAGCAAAAATGCAAAAATGCATCAACTCAAGATTTTGCCAAAGATTTTTAACCTTAGCAAAGGAACACTGCAAAAACTGAACTTTTGATTGTTAAAGAAATTTGTTTTATTTATTTTCTAATGCATACCAAAAATTGTTATTCTTCAATTCTTAGCACCTTTCAATTTCGCTTTGCCGCTTCTTTATTTTCTATTTCTTCATCTTTATATATCTTGTTTTTTACTCTTTTCTTCTTAAAATTCCTGCTTCTATCATATGCTGCCTATATATCTCATTAATGATTATGATGAGTGCTGCTGTTGCCAGCCTTTCACTGTTACACATAATTTAGCATCGCTGCGCGAGCTTATTATAGTGAGTGCTGCTGTAATATGTTGCATACTTTTGTGCGCCATATCCACGCAACACGCAGCCTGTTAAACCGAAGCGAAAAAGCATTTGGCATAGTTTATGACTTTATATGAATCTCATATTAAACAACTAGTTGTACGTCGTCATATTTATTTGAAGACATGGTTGGAGTTGTTGTCACCTGAAACCTTTGAACTTATATTGAGTGTTGCGTTTTTCACTTTTGGTTGGAGTTGTTTTAAATTTTTAGCTTTTTGTTTGTTTTTAAATTAAATAATTTCCATACCTATTTCTTTCGATTCCTTTCCTATTCCTTTCATATTCCTTTCCTATTCCTTTCCTATTCCTTTCCTATTCCTTTCCTATTCCTATTCCTTTCCTATTCCTTTCCTATTCCATTCCTATTCCTTTCCTATTCCTTTCCTATTCCTTTCCTATTCCTTTCCTATTCCTTTCCTATTCCTTTCCTATTCCTTTCCTATTCCTTTCCTATTCCTTTCCTATTCCTTTCATATTCCTTTCCTATTCCTTTCCTATTCCTTTCCTATTCCTTTCCTATTCCTTTCCTATTCCTTTCCTATTCCTTTCCTATTCCTTTCCTATTCCTTTCCTATTCCTTTCCTATTCCTTTCCTATTCCTTTCCTATTCCTTTCCTATTCCTTTCCTATTCCTTTCCTATTCCTTTCCAATTCCTTTCCAATTCCTTTCCTTTCCTATTCCTTTCCTATTCCTTTCCTATTCCTTTCCTATTCCTTTCCTATTCCTTTCCTTTCCTATTCCTTTCCTATTCCTTTCCTATTCCTTTCCTATTCCTTTCCTATTCCTTTCCTATTCCCTTCCTATTCCTTTCCTATTCCTTTCCTATTCCTTTCCTATTCCTTTCCTATTCCTTTCCTATTCCTTTCCTATTCCTTTCCTATTCCTTTCCTATTCCTTTCCTATTCCTTTCCTATTCCTTTCCTATTCCTTTCCTATTCCTTTCCTATTCCTTTCCTATTCCTTTCCTATTCCTTTCCTATTCCTTTCCTATTCCTTTCCTATTCCTTTCCTATTCCTTTCCTATTCCTTTCCTATTCCTTTCCTATTCCTTTCTTATTCCTTTCCTATTCCTTTCCTATTCCTTTCCTATTCCTTTCCTATTCCTTTCCTTTCCTATTCCTTTTCTTTCCTATTCCTTTCCTATTCCTTTCCTATTCCTTTCCTATTCCTTTCCTATTCCTTTCCTATTCCTTTCCTATTCCTTTCCTATTCCTTTCCTATTCCTTTCCTATTCCTTTCCTATTCCTTTCCTATTCCCTTCCTATTCCTTTCCTATTCCTTTCCTATTCCTTTCCTATTCCTTTCCTATTCCTTTCCTATTCCTTTCCTATTCCTTTCCTATTCCTTTCCTATTCCTTTCCTATTCCTTTCCTTTCCTATTCCTTTCCTATTCCTTTCCTATTCCTTTCCTATTCCTTTCCTATTCGTTTCCTATTCCTTTCCTATTCCTTTCCTATTCCTTTCCTATTCCTTTCCTATTCCTTTCCTATTCCTTTCCTATTCCTTTCCTATTCCTTTCCTATTCCTTTCCTATTCCTTTCCTATTCCTTTCCTATTCCTTTCCTATTCCTTTCCTATTCCTTTCCTATTCCTTTCCTATTCCTTTCCTATTCCTTTCCTATTCCTTTCCTATTCCTTTCCTATTCCTTTCCTATTCCTTTCCTATTCCTTTCCTATTCCTTTCCTATTCCTTTCCTATTCCTTTCCTATTCCTTTCCTATTCCTTTCCTATTCCTTTCCTATTCCTTTCCTATTCCTTTCCTATTCCTTTCCTATTCCTTTCCTATTCCTTTCCTATTGCTTTCCTATTGCTTTCCTATTCCTTTCCTATTCCTTTCCTATTCCTTTCCTATTCCTTTCCTATTCCTTTCCTATTCCTTTCCTATTCCTTTCCTATTCCTTTCCTATTCCTTTCCTATTCCTTTCCTATTCCTTTCCTATTCCTTTCCTATTCCTTTCCTATTCCTTTCCTATTCCTTTCCTATTCCTTTCCTATTCCTTTCCTATTCCTTTCCTATTCCTTTCCTATTCCTTTCCTATTCCTTTCCTATTCCTTTCCTATTCCTTTCCTATTCCTTTCCTATTCCTTTCCTATTCCTTTCCTATTCCTTTCCTATTCCTTTCCTATTCCTTTCCTATTCCTTTCCTATTCCTTTCCTATTCCTTTCCTATTCCTTTCCTATTCCTTTCCTATTCCTTTCCTATTCCTTTCCTATTCCTTTCCTATTCCTTTCCTATTCCTTTCCTATTCCTATTCCTTTCCTATTCCTTTCCTATTCCTTTCCTATTCCTTTCCTATTCCTTTCCTATTCCTTTCCTATTCCTATTCCTTTCCTATTCCTTTCCTATTCCTTTCCTATTCCTTTCCTATTCCTTTCCTATTCCTTTCCTATTCCTTTCCTATTCCTTTCCTATTCCTTTCCTATTCCTTTCCTATTCCTTTCCTATTCCTTTCCTATTCCTTTCCTATTCCTTTCCTATTCCTTTCCTATTCCTTTCCTATTCCTTTCCTATTCCTTTCCTATTCCTTTCCTATTCCTTTCCTATTCCTTTCCTATTCCTTTCCTATTCCTTTCCTATTCCTTTCCTATTCCTTTCCCATTCCTATTTCTTTCCTTTCCTATTCCTTATAATGTTTCTGGATTAGATTTTGAAGCGCTCTCGATATCTTGGTTCAGGTGGAGCTGTGCGTTGATTGAGATAGTTCATTTTGAGTAACGGAGTTATTTCATATCCCATATTTTTCTTTTATTTGACATGTTACCGGAAACCTCGCATATGGTGTTGCATTATAATATGTCGTTGCCATTCACTTCCGTTTCCGTTTCGCACGTTTGTTGATTTTATGTGAGGGCGTTATTCGTATTATTATCATTTTGGCGTTACTCAGCCTAACCCTCCGTCACGATTAGTCAATGAAGTAACTTCTGCGAATTCGTTACGTTATCCTTTTGTATCCATCCGTTGTATGCTCGTGCATCCGTATTAGTGACATTGTCTTGCGTACGAATGGCAAATAAATCATTTCTGTTACATACAACACATATTCAGTCCTTTAAGTGTATTCGAGACTCATACACTTACAATCAGTTTTTGCTCTTGATTTATTGCTGCCGCCAACCATGTATTGGAAGCTGCTGCTGAAAGCCTCGTAAATCATCGACATGTTAAGAAAAGAAAAATACGACAGAGACCTGTATTAGATGAAGTGGTAAAGGTAGCACAGCACCGTTGGAAGATGATAATTTAATAAACTGAAGCGTGATAGTTATGTGGGGCATGACGAGGAGTAACTAACGAGCCTAATGAAGTTCCAAAGAATAGACAGAAAAGTGAATGCTACGATTGAGAAATTTTAGTATTTCGCCAATATTATTATTTAAATTCGAATTTACACAGAAAAATTTAATTTTTAGTCAAAAATTGAATTTGAGTGAATATTTGAATTTTAAGTTTAATGAAAAATTTAATTTTTAGTGATAATTTTTAGTGAAAAATTGAATTTTTAGTGAAAAATGAATTTTTGAGTGTAAAATTAAATTTGAGAAGAAATTAAATGTTATTTTAAATTTTTAGTGAAAAATTAAATTTAAAGTGAAAATACAATTTTTAGTGAAAAGTTTAATTCTTAGTGAAAATTTGAATTTTAGTGAAAATTTGAATTTTAGTGAAAATTAGAATTTTAGTGAAAATTTGAATTTTAGTGAAAATTTGAATTTTAGTAAAAAATTTAATTTATGATGAAAAATAAAACGTTTAAAAAAATTTTATATTTAATGAGAAATTGAATTTTTAGTGTAAAAGATTGGAATATTTCCGATATTATAAAAATTGGACTGAAATGAAAATTTCACCCCCCATGGCGCATGACCACATTTTTGCTCAATACCATTAAGAAAACGTAACAGCAAAAGCAATTTTTCAATTTTATTTTTATTACCTTATTGTGTATCAAATATTTACAATTATTTCCACATCAACCGAGCAACCAACAACCAGCAACAAAAAGAAATGCAATAAAATATATTTCACTGATAATTTGCATAACTTCCGGCACAGACAGACAGAAATAAAGACAGACAGGCACCCGAATAAAGAAGAGTAGAGGCAAAGTAGAGCCAGGCAGAGCCTGTAACCAAGGTGAAAATTGCGCGCCAAAAGGTGTAGCTGGTACAACAGTGTAAATGTTGCTGCATCGAGCAACATTAAAATTTTATTTTAATGTCATCGAGCGCTGATTTACAACTATGGCAGAGCCACACAAAGACGTTATTTTCAGTCAAAGTTCCTGGTGGGCGGGGGGTGGAGTATTCGACATACCGCGCGCGAAACAAAGTTGCACAAAATAACTACGTCTTTTTCTGCCTCGTCTGCACTTCTTTAGCTGCCGCTCTTCTTCTTCTTCTTTGCAATTTTCCAAAAATATAATAATTTTAATAATATTTTATTGCCTTCGAGTGGCAATAAGCTGGCTCGTTGGCAACAGCCAAATGGCAGCACCGCAATACAATGCTGCCAAATTGCGGCGGCGGTGGCAAAATATGCGACGCAATTGCAATAACCATTTTAACGCTAAATTAGACAAGAAGTTATCAATACGTTAAATAGATATTCTGCATCGCAGTAGCAAAACAAGCGGTACATGGTAGAAAGTGGAAGAAAAAAAAGGAAGAAATGCAGCTACACTCGGAAGTAAAGCTCACAGTGAGTTGTTAAGGGTACTACTAACCATTTTTTTCTCAAACGAACTACGATAAAAAAAAATCGATCTGGTATTTTTATGTTTTATCGCTTCTAAATTTTAAAATTTCTCGTACATTCAAATTTGACGACCAAATACCATATTTAAACATTTATCACATCGATATCGTAATATTTTTCGATGAAACCTTATAATTTGGATATTCAATTTATCGATTTCGTACTTTTTATCGATTTCGTAAAAAGTTACGTATCAAAAAAAACTCCGACAAAATGCGTATTATATAGTGAATACTTCTGCATTTCACTTTGATCTAGCATTGATCTCTCACTGATTTTATGGTACTTGTAATCAAAATTTCTTCGAATGTTTTTAAAATTTATAGTACTGAATTTGACAAATGCAGTACTATTAATTGAATGAAAAAGAAATACTATTAACATTTCCCTAAATAATATTAAGTTTATAGTATTTCATCTATTAGGTTCGTAATGTAGTATTTTTATATGATTTTTGAATAGTAATTATTTACTTATAATATAAACAATATTCTTTCTATGTGTTTTTTTTTTTAAATAAAATTCTCAACTACGAAAACATGAACGCAACTGAATACAAAATTGACACATTTTTTTTTTATGAAAATCTACAATAATTTTTATTTAATATTTTTTATTAATTTTTAGCCGGCCTCAGCAGTCCAGAGGTAGCGCGCTGGACATGCATTCTGAAAGTCTCGGGTGAAGATCCCGGCTTGGGCATGGGCGCTCGTGGTGATATTAACCACAAAATTGTATGGAATAGATTTCACAGTACAATGGATAAAGTCTGTCTGAGTGCTGTGGATCTTCAAAAAAAAAGGAAAATATTAAAAAAATATAGTATTTAACACGACTTTACTAATAGAGCCGCGGTAGCTCAGTGGTTTGTGCGTTGACTGCGAGCCGAAAGGTCCCCGGTTCAAGCCTGGACTGGGGCTAACAACATCTTTTCATAGAAACATTTTTCTATACCACACTACTTCTCGGTAGTAAATGACAAACCTACGAGAGTAAAAACATTGCCTATGAAAAGCGCTCACCCGCCGTTCGGATTCGGCAATAAACTGTAGGTCCCACCTTTTTGAGTACAAATATAACACGCACAGCTCAAAATGGTGAGAGAGCTCGGCCTAAGTCCTTATAGGACTGTAGTGCCAAACTATTATTATTATTATGCTAATAGCGTATATAGCTCAAATAGGTAGTGCGTGGAGTGAAAATTTGATGATACGTAAGACTGCGAGCCGAAAGGTCCCGGGTTCGATTCCAGTAACTGTCAACATCTTTTTCATAGAAAACATATTCCTAAGCGACGCTACCTCTCGGCAGTCAATAGCAAACCTTCCCTCTCTCTCACCCCGCCGATCGGATTATTAAATCTTTCAAAGTTAGAAGTCTAGAATTTGTGGTAGAAACACAATATCGTATTAATAGTTTGAATGCTATTGTAATAATGGTATGCATCCTATTGATTTATTTGAATAGTAAAAATTAATATGTTTCTATTAAAAACCTATAGGAAAAATAATTTTTCGTAATATACAGTTTTGGTCAGCTGTTTTTAAATTTATATAATACATATTAATATTTTTTATTTCATTTCTAGTTTTTCAACATTTCGTTAGTTTTATACCAACTTTTTAGGGTTCAAACTATTTATTGGCCTATCTATCTGTGACCCAAATTTGGTAATTCCCATAATTTGTTTAATATAACATTTCATATTTTTTTTATTAATTATATTTGAATTTTATTTCTATTAAATTCAATATAATAAAATTTATATAATTTTTTTTTTCTGAGTGCAACAACTTTAATTACCGTCAATTACTTGTTGGTTACTTGTACTCCTGCTGATGCGTCTGTCGAGGACAACAACGACAATGGTGATGTTGCTGCTGCCATTGTTGCCTTGACAGCAACAAGCAGCTTAGACTGTTGCCTTCTTTGGCCACCAAGCAACTAGACTTCCGACCACCTGGCGGCAGCCTTACAATTTCTGTGCCATGCTCCATCGAGCAGTAATCACATTGTTCAAAACCAAAAAAAAAATAATAATAATACAAAAATGATTCTATAAAAGATCAGCAGTAACACAAACACAAAAATAAAAAAAAGTAGACGCAATAATTATGGATTTTAGTAAATAAAGGAAACGACTGGATGTAAATAAAACCTATAAAAATCGTAAAATTTCAAATTATATTCATTTAATAATATAAATATTGATGAAAATAAGTACGGAAGGTTAAGAAATTCTTTCTTCGGCCGTTGATTTCTTTGGTTTCAATTGATGTATTCATGTAGCAAACAAGAACCCAAAACATCAGTCTAAATTATGACGAATTTGAGAATAATTCTACTTAGGGAATAATTCTACTTAGTTACTTTTTTGAAACCTAAGAAATTAATAACTGAATTTAAGACTTATTCTACTTAGTTACTTTTTTGATACCTAAGAAATTAATAACTGAATTCAAGACTTATTCTACTTAGTTACTTTTTTGATACCTAAAAAATGAATAACTGAATTCAAGAATAATTCTACTTAGTTACTTTTTTGACAACTAAGAAAATCCATTTCTTGAAATTAAGGATTTTTCGGTATGCTGTATAACACGCCGTATACTTCTTGATTCCTTCTGGATTTTAGAACTTATTTCCCAACGTGTACCCTGCTATTTGAAGTTTTTTAGAAGGTATATAGAAACTTTTTTTCTGGTCTCAGTTGGATCATTTATACGATTTATTGTCTAAACAAAAAAACACAAATCAGTATAAACTCTGCATAGTTTGTTCCCTAGGAAATAATACTGATAATACTGATTTTTAGTGAAAAATTTTACTTTTAGTGAACAATTAAATGTTTAATGAAAAATTGAATTTTTAATAACAAACGGAATTTTGAGTGACATTTTTAATTTGTAGTGAAAATTTTAATTTTTAGTGAAATTTTTTAT
The DNA here is from genome assembly GCA_951804985.1 of Dryomyza anilis. Classification (NCBI taxonomy): domain Eukaryota; kingdom Metazoa; phylum Arthropoda; class Insecta; order Diptera; family Dryomyzidae; genus Dryomyza; species Dryomyza anilis. The sequence goes on along the minus strand of OX638130.1, from coordinate 3,185,857 downwards.
TTTTTTTTTTTAAACCTGAATTTTTAACTAAAAAAATAGAATTTGGTTTCAGTGTGATTTGCGAGATTTTACACAGAACAGTAATCCAAAAATCAGTATTAACTATGTAGACTTTGACCACCACTAGGACGTTTTAAGAAAGACTTCCTTGATTTCTCTAGTTTCAATTGGTAGATTTCCGCGATATATGTTCTAAACACCAACCCAATAAACTATTTATATTAAATACAAAACCTTCTACATTCAATTTGGTCCCTAATTAAAATTATCCCATTATTTCAATGATTTTATTTTTATGCACACAGTGCGAGACAATTCATGTTTCTTTGATTTATCTATAAAAATAAATTTTAATTTACAACCACTTTTTTCGACGTTCCCATTCCATACGCCGCACATTCATTACAGCTCGTTACATTGCGTCGCAACATTAATAAATTAAATTTTTAAAATTTATAAAAAAAATCACAAAAAAATCATATAAAAATCTACCAAAAATGAGGGAAAAACGCGCGCTAAAATTCAAAGGAACGCCGAACGGGCAGCAATATTTTTGCCCATATCAGTTTAATGATAAATTATTGTACTTTTTTTATTTAATTCTGCTACTCTTATTTTTGCTACTACTATTCCTTTTTTTCGTTGGCGTAATTTAATATTTTCTTTGTTGATTTGTGGTTCGGTTTTTTTAATTATCAAATGCGTTAATGATAATTTTTTCTATTTTTTTGGTTGGTTTATGCTGTGTGCTTCCTTCGAGCATCCTTCGTTTAATTTATGAGTTTTTATGCGTCACTGCGTGTGATGTGGGTGGTGATGTGGTCTCACCCATAGCGCCATCGAATCCCCTTCCACTAACCCGCTAATAATTAATATTAAAAACTCCCAAAGCGCGTGCAGCTTCTTTAAATGAGAATCTTGTGTTGTGTTAAAAAAAGATTTTTTTTATTACATATATATTTTTTTTAATTTTCGAATATTCGAGCTCGAATATATTTTCACATTTTGCAACATATTACCTACTACGTCTAGCGTCTACCCTGCCGCTTTATTAAAACATCTTCGTTGTACATCTCGAAGTCTCATTAATGATGATTAAAAATCCTACTCAAGTTGTATGCGTTCTTGTGATTCGTCGTCTTACTCCTCCTGCCTTTTTTTGTGTGCACCTTCCCTGAAGTACTTTTTGTAACATGCCTAGCATGTTGAGGACCCTACCCTCTTTTCAAAGACATATTTATGACTCACACCCTGCCGAGGTGTTGATCCTTATTTCGCGGTGTATTCGCACGCGGCTGCCTTTTCGAAATTCTTTGTGACGTTAAGAGTTCTTAATGCAGATGTCATTTCAGTGCCTTTACCTGGCAATATATGTGTCGTATATGTATTAATATCACAGTTTATATGAGTGTGTACTCGGTTAGTAGCATTTTGGGAATTTGCACTGAACATTTTTTCAGAATCCACTAAATTATTTTCAAACTAATTATAGAACACGACAGATGGCGTGGAGATAAGTGAAGTACAAAAATTAATCGTTGATGTTTAGTGAAAAATTGAATTTTTAACAAAAAATTGAATTTTTAATGAAAAATTTTATTTCTAATGAAAAATTTAATTTTTAATGAAAAATTTAATTTTTAATGAAGAACTTAATTTTTAATGAAAAATTTAATTTTTAGTGCAAATGCATTTTTAGTGAAAACTGAATTTGTAGTGAAAAATTTAATTTTGAGTGAAAATTAATTTTAAGTGAAAAATTTAATTTTTAGTGAAAATTTGAAATTTTTGGGATAAATTGAATTAATAGTGAAAATTTTAATTTTTAAGTGAAAAATTTAATTTTTAGTGAACAATTGAATTTTTAGTAATCAATTGAATTTTTAGTGAAAAATTGAATTTTTAGTGAAAAATTGAATTTTTAGTGAAAAATTGAATTTTTAGTGAAAAATTGAATTTTTAGTGAAAAATTGAATTTTTAGTAAACAATTGAATTCTTAGTGAAGAAATTAAATTTTTATTAAAAAAATTTAATTTTTAGTGAAAAAATAAATGTTTAGTGAAAAATTGAATTTATACTGAAAAATTTAATTTTTAATTAAAAATTAAGTTTTTTGTGAAAATTTTAATTTTTAGTGAGAAATTTAATTTTTAGTGAAAAAATAAATTTTTAGTGAAAAATTAAATTTTTAGTGTAAAATTGAATTTTTACTGAAAAACTGAATTTTTACTGAAAAATTGAATTTTTAGTGTCAAAAATTGAATTTTCAGTTAAAAATTATGTTTTTAGTGAAAAATTTAATTTTTAGTGAAAATTTTAATTTTTAGTGGAAAATTGAATTTTTAGTGAAAAAATAAATTTTTAGTGAAAAATTGAATGTTTATTGAAAATTTTAATTTTTAGTGAAAATTTTAATTTTTAATCAAATTTTTGTTGAAAATTGTTGGTAAGTATATAACTAATCGAAAATTTAATAATCGATAGTTTGCCTCAATCTTCCATCCCTATGCATACTACATAGGAAATAGTGCAAACTTTGACAATGCTGATCATTTTTTAAATTTAATTTATTTGGTGCTGCACAAATTAATGATGTCGTTCATTGTTTTTATTGTTATTTTCTTATGTTTTAAAGAAATTTTTACGCAGATGCCTAAAGAAAATCCATCATTTTGCATTGACGGTGGGTGCTCCGGCAAACATGTCTCCACTGCAGTGCGGTCAAATGCATCAAAAAAAAACTTAAACAATATAATTAAACAATGACTTACCTATTGTTTACGTTGTATGTTATTATTATTAATTATATTTTAATAATTTCACATTTTAACACAACACTTTTTGATCATTTCAAAAACACAACTTCAACAGCCAGGGTTGCAAAGAGCATACGACGCGGTAGGGGTTGCCATATCTTTGAATTTACTTTTAAAAACGCATTTTTGGGTAATATATTTTTTGAATAGTGGAAAAGTACATAAATAATTAAATATAAACAATATTTTTATTAAATATTCACGAAAAATTCATTTAATAATTCGAATAATTCATTTCATAAATTCGAAAATTTGTCTAAATTTAAAATTTTACAAAAAATTTATCAGTTATCTTAAAATTAAAATTTATAATTTAATTATAATTAAATTTAATTTATAATTTCACTATCAGTTCATATATATAATATTAACTTGAATTATAATCGTAATATTTATACAAAATTTAAAATTACTGCAAATGTTTCAATTTTCATATAGAATTTATAAATTTTATAATTTTAGACGTTACGTAAATTATCGAGTGTATTTTTGTATATTTTGTATATTTTGTACGAGCGATAATTTTATTTATGTTAAAAATCTATATAGAAAATTAATTAAAATTCGTGTACATTATTGATTAAGTTGGTCTGAGTCAGGGTAGTATTGTCCGAGGAAGAATAGTTCTGAGGAATAATTGTATGGGATGAAAGTACTTGATAAAGTATTATCTCTGGGAAGAATTGGCTCGAGGAAGAGATGTGAAAGAATTGTTCTGTGATGAAAGGGAATGATTGTCCCAATTTTATATTTAAAAAAGCACATTCAATTATTAATAAACATTTAAACAATTCCAGATTATTTCTAGTGTTTGCGAAAAATTAAAATTTTGATGTACACGAGTAAAATATTCTTAGTATGGTAGACATTATAATGGCCAAAAATTTAATTATATATAAAAACTGTTACGTAAGAGAATCTTCAACACAATTTTTGCTAAGTGTACTGTATATCTACACTTCAAAAACCATGCAAGCGGAATCGAATGTTGAAATGATTTTATTTGAAGTATATCACAACGTCGCTTCAATCACCATTCCATTTTCCATTCCCCAGCCTTAGTACTCTCTTGCTATGTAAAAATGTTGAAAGTCTATTTCTTTTTATTTGCAAATGCATCATAATATCTCCAAAGCCAAGGAGGCAATGATCCGTGGAGAGTTTCAAGTGTCGCGCATGAAACCTTGGCAAGGCGCACGAGTACTTAAAGAAATTAATTTAAATTTATTAAAATAAAATGCTTTATATACAAATAGAAATACTATGTGGAAAAAAAGTATTGCCAACAATGTTTGTTTTTTTTATACTCTTTAAATTCAGCAAATAATTGCAATTATTTTTTTTTTGTGCTAGGTATTTCTTAATTTACTTTGTTCATTTTGGACATTACTGCACAATTCTTTAGTTGTTTTTGTGCGTCGCCAAAATTCAATAAATAAAATTGTGACACTTTGTTGCCTTTGGAAGAATGGTGCGCTGCCCAGACAAATTTCTGCCACCAACCAGTCTGTTGTACATCCCTGTCTCGCATTGGTCAATGTTGCCACCTTGTAGTAGATGGCAATCAGCAGATTTTTCTTTTATTTTTATTATTATTATTTTTGGTAACGATTTGCAACGCAGTGATAATTCAACGGTGCATGTTCCGGAACTGCGCACAAACCAAAGATGCTCGCAATGCCAACTTCCGGTCGTCGACAGTCGCCGGCTTCGATGTAGTAGACCTAGTCGTTCCTGGAGGCACGAAAATGTCCGACAAAGTTAAGCGAAAACTTGCATAAACTTTGTCCAGAATCAAGTGGATTTTTGTGTAAACAAATAATTAACAACAGCATGTGGTGTTGGTGCTGGTGCTGGGAGAGATACAAAAAAATAATTACAAGTAGGCAATCAGCAAATTTATTACAACATGGTATTATGGGGAGTGTAGGTAATTGGAAGATGGATAAAATATTGAGAAAAACATTTCAAAGTGAGTCAACGGTCAGAAAGGAAAAAATCCGGTATAAAGAAAAGAAAGTCTTAGAAATTTGAATATGTCATATAATTATAATCAATGCTATAGGATTTTGTCAAACCCATTTCGGAAGAATATTTACACATTTTGTATTATAAAATGTTCAGTTACATTAGATTAATTTACAAAATTCGAATAAATAACTTTGCATGTTTTCATAAATTGAGAATTGGGTACCTTTTTTGCAATATACCAACACTGTATTATGGAGTTGAGGAGTAATTGGATGGAGATGGGGTAAATATAATTAATCTTATTAATATAATAAATCTGTTTGTTCGTTTGTACGTTTGTACCGCTTCTCCGTCTAAACGGCTATATATGGGCAAGATTGGACAAAGAGGCGATGGGACCTCTTTTACAACCTCTTATACAACCTAAACGGCACTTTCACCAGCTACGAACATGAAACAAAAAACTCAAATACAAAAAAAAGCGAAATCACAAAAACAAAAGCAAAAATACAAAAACAAAAGCAATCACATAAAACTAAAAGGCAAATTAAAGGAAAAACAAAAACAAATCAAAAACAAAAGCAAAAATACATTTTTTTCGACATTGTTTTTGGCACACCCAAATTCTTTAATTTATCCACTACACTAAAACTCACCACACTAAAACTCACCACACTAAAACTCTCCACACTCAAACTCACCACAGCAAAATTTACCTCACATAAACTCACAACACCGAAATTCACCACACTAAAACTGCTACTGGGAAAAACTCTACGACCAAGAATTCTACGGGAAAGAATTCTACCGGGAAGCGTTCTATGGGGATGAATTCAAAGGCGAAATATTTTACGGGGAAGAATTCTACGGGGAAGCACAGTCTGAGAAAGAATAGTCTTTGAGAAAATTTGTTTTGGCGGAGAATTATTTTTGTTTTGGTTAATACATTTATAAAACCAATAAAAAACGTCTGATATAAATAATAAAAATGTTTTTTTTTTAAATTAATAAAATTGCTAAAATTGATTTATAATTGAATAGAAACATTCGGTGATAAAAAACAAAAGTTTTAATATATCATGGGATTATAAACCCATTATGAAAATATATATTTCTTTGGATTTATAAATTTCATATTAGTTAATACATCAAGCAATGTCTTAATGTATAAAAATAGATGCTTCCAGTCCAGCTACATCCTTGGTTCCATCATACCATATAGCCATAAATTTATATGTACCTGCGGCTATAAATGACGGAAAACTGTCGGTGCTAAATTCGCACTTTTTAAATACATATGTACCCTGTAATAAGGAAATAAATGAGTAAAAATTCATAATAACCCAGTATGACAATTGTTTCGATATCGTTACGAGAATGAAAATTCACAGGATATCGGATCCTTTCTCACAAAAGCATCGAACTGCGCCTACATTGTAGGATAATATCGATGCAATCTGTCCGAGTTTCCTCGGTACGTGACATTTTACGATATCGAGATGTGATAAATGTTTAAATATCATAACATCCCAGTCTGCTATTCGTTTCGAAGAATAGATCGAAACAACATATAGCAGGTTTTTTTTTTCGAAATGAGAATCATGAATATTCTGGATTTATATCGCATCGAATAGTGCATAGATATCGAGATTGATTCGAAAACATTGCGATATCGTTGTGATAAGTATTCAAATATCGTATATTGTCCTATTAATGTACGAGAAATAAAAAAAATTAGTAGCGATAAGGCAACGAGATCGAACTTTTCCAACGGAGTTAGTTCCAGAAAACTTCGATAGTCGAAGAGCTCCTAGACATGGCAGACGGGGATGTCCTTAAATTTGAATATACGATTTTTTTGTTAAATTTGAACGTATAAAGCTACGAAAGTCGCAGTCTACTAAATATTTGGCAGACTTAAAAATGGCACACTGGGTTCGGTAATAAAAAAACAGCTATACATACCTTCGGTAATGGACAAACATCCGTTAGATTCGAATACTTTACTAAATCCGGATAAACAAGTTTGTCGGTTTTCATGAATTGACAACAATTTTTGTTATCTGAATAAATTGGTGCTGGATACCTTTTGCCATTGTCATTTAGACGATAAATTTTTATATCAATCTGTAATTTTTTTTTTTTTGTATAAAATGCATTCATGAAATCAAAATTTGTATGGAATACCTTCTGATCTTCACCAAAATTATAATGTGTAATCATTTCACCGGTGAGTGTAAATTTATTGTCTGCAATTTTTGTAACACGTATCGTTTTCCAGTCAATCCATGTTTTGTCATATTTTGGCATTCCAGACACCGATTCAATATCGTATACCTGTGAATATAAAAAATATACCTTTTAAAAACATTTTACAGTTTTTAAAGTTTATATGTTTTTTAACCCTTGCGCCAATTGTATAATCCAAAAAGCAAACTAGTCCAATACACAGCAAAACTACAGGAGAAAACATCTTTCGAAAATTATTAGTTTTTTAATAAAAAAAATCAACGGAGTTCGAACGTTTTATAGTAGATTCTTTGTAAAATTGAACATTGTAAATGTTATCATTGGTTGTTTATTGGTGTAATGTTACAAAGAGTATTATTAAAAAATATGTAATAAAATAAAAATATCAGTCAATATAGATCAACATATAATAGGCGGTAGTGATGATAAATTCCGATAATATTTAATATATGAGATATATGAGAACTTTATTTTCAATTAATTATAGTCATTTTTTATGTACATAAATTTAAAAACTGTATGATATATAGGGTATAATAATAAAATTCTGTTTAAAATTAAAAGCCAAAAAAAAAATGGTGTCGGACTGGGTTGTTCTTTTTTTCATTTTGTAGGGCCAACCGACATTAAATATCTGTTATATTTCAGACTCAAGAACAATAATATTTTTTTTATTAGTTTTTGAAGTTTCTAAATTATACACGGATAGAAAAGATTTGTTTGAATATATTTGAATTTAATTAAAAAGTAATACGAAATTACCATACATGTATTAGGAATGAAGTGTAATTAAATTATAATCAAAATTGAATTTATTTTTGTTCACTTGTAAACAGTATTATAATGTCCAGCAGAATCAGTCAAATTTACCATAAATATGTTACAATACCAATATAAAATTTTAATTGCATTTGAATAAACTATTTCTTGGCAATTTACTTGGTTAAAACTATGTTTCGAAACACAGAAAATGCTAATCAAATCTAAATACAGCGTATGTTCGCAACGCCCGTCTTAATTCAATAATTTATCGACTGACGAAGTTGGCAACGTTGTGCAGCATTTTCTACCTACGCCATCTTTTGCAATCGTTTGAACATATTGATGTTTAAAAAGAAACAAAAAAGAAATTGGATTTAAATAAGTGTATGCTTGCAACATTCTTCTTGTATACGAAGTTGGCACTCGTTGAGCAGAATTTTCTACCTACGTCTCTTTTTTCGACGTTCGAAGTATGTATAGGGTCATTTTAATCATACTGATGTTTGAAAACAAACAAAAAATTAATTCAAAAGAAAATAAAGGTATTCTTGCTGCTTGTACACAAAGTTCACACTCGGTGATCGGCATTTTCTGCGTACGTGTCTTTTGTTGTTCGTTGAGAAAACGTGTTCGCGTCGGAAATAATTTTGTTATTTGTAAATAAAATAAATTGTGTTACAAAAAGTACAACTAGTAACAGAGTATAATATAGTGCAGTGTATAATTTCTGAAACAAATGAGAAAAACCAGAAATAAAAATCTGTGTTTCGATTTTCAAACAGAATTGGGCATGTTTTTTTACAAAAGCCTCCGTGAATTCCTTGCCTACGCTATGTGCTGTACTGAGACCAACTGTAACTGTACCAAATATAAATGGAGGCTGGATCGTCTGGTTCAGCGTCTGCAGGTGCAATTGTTCATTCATTGATTTATTTTTTTTTGGAATATCTACTAAGATCCACAGCACTCAGACAGACTATATCCATTGTACTGTGAAATCTATTCCCTACAATTTTGTGGTTAATATCACCACGAGCGCCCATGCTCAAGCCGGGATTCGAACCCGAGACCTTCAGAATGCAAGTCCAGCGCGCTACCTCTGGACTGCTGAGGCCGTCACTTGTTCTTGCAGTTTTAAACCAATTATTTATTTGTGCATTTAAAAATTTGTATGTGAATTCTATTATTATAATTTTCCACTGTGCATGTTTAAAGATTTTTAATAAAAATAAACAAAAAAAAAACAACATTTCATTTAATTTTCTTTCCAAAAATATTTAAATATGTTTCTATGCAAACATACTACTTTTTGGCCTGAAACAACTGATCTGTTTCCCCGGGAACATATTTATATTCAGGTCGTTCAAAATCATGTTATAGTGTGAACACATTTATGTTTCGGTTCAAATATTTATTTTGTTTGGATGTAGTAATTATTATGTTTCCATTAAAACATACTCCATTTTAAGGGGAAACATTAAAATGTTTCCGGGATATTATAATGTAAGTCAGAACTCATTACAACACTGTTCAAGTCTCAATACAACCCTGTTTACAAATGATTTATCAGTCAATTATATATTATAATAATAATAGTTTGGCGCTACAGTCCTGTATAGAACTTCGGCCGAGCTCTCTCACCATTTTGAGCTGTGCGTGTTATATTTGTACTCAAAGTAGTGGGACCTACAGTTTATTGCCGAATCCGAACGGTGGGTAAGAGCTTTTCATAGGCAATGTTTTACTCTCGTAGGTTTGCCATTTACTGCCGAGAGGTAGCGCGGTATAGAAAAATGTTTCTATGAAAGATGTTGTTAGCCCCAGTCCAGGCTTGAACCGGGGGCCTTTCGGCTCGCAGTCCAACGCACTAACCACTGAGCTACCGCGGCTACGAATTATACGAATTATATATTATGTTTACATAAAATTCCAAACATACATGTTAATGCTGCCTTAATGATATCGCATTTTTCCATCGGTTTGAGTTTAAGAAATATTCGAAATTATCACCATTTCTGACGACACACTTAGAGGATGATCAAGCTCTATAAGTGTATATCTTGGCATATACCAAATGGGAATAATAACAAAAATACCATCGTTTGCTTGTTTGGCGACGTTCATTCAATCTCATCGGGCCGTGCCGTGTCGTGTGCTCTGCAACGGCGATTGTTAATACAATTAATTCAATAGTCTTTTTGGTGAATTATTTAATTGTATTGATGTAACTTTTTGTAGTTTTCTGTAAATTTATTAATTAAGATGATTAAATATTTAATCAATACAATTAATTCCATAGTTGTTTCAGGAAATAATTTAATTGTATTCATGTAACTTTTTGTTTATTTTCTGTTAGTTTATTAATTAATATGATTAAATATAATAAATATAAATATTAAATATAATCAATTCAATTAGTAGTCGTATCGGCGATAAATCAATTAAAAATTTATTGTATTGATCAAATTTATTTCTATATATATTTTTTTTCTGTGTACTGACAATAAGTATGTAAGTAAACTTAGTTTAAAAAAAACTTTTTTTTTTCTTAAAATACAACTATATAATAATATGGTTAATAACATATATTAACGATAAAACATATCCATTTACATTTTATGATCTAATAGATTTGATACTATTTTGATCGTATCGTTAATATACAATATCTATATTTTATAGCTCGTGTACACGGAATACTGTTGTATCTTTATACAGTTATTCAAATAGTATAAATAGGTGTGAAACAAACTCATTTTTATGCAGTAGATGACTAAAATATCACATTTTTATACCCTACACCTATAAGGTACAGGGTATATTAACTTTGTGCATATATTGTAACGCCCCTTAGGAGGCGTGTCCGGTATGGAAAAGTATATATATTCTTGATCAGCATCACTACCCGAGTCCGTTTAGCCATGTCCGTCTGTCTGTCTGTCTGTCTGTCCGTCTTGCTGTCTTGCTGTCTTGCTGTCTTGCTGTCCGAATACAGAATAACTTGAGAAATACTGATCAGAATGCGATGAAATTTCGTCTCAATATATTTTAGCCAAAAGTAGGAACTGAGTTTGAAAATGAGCCAAATCAGTCAACGGACACGCCCACCTCCCATACAAGTCACTTTTATGTAACTCTTTAGGAACTAATAACTCGAAAAGTATTCAAGATATACGTATGAAATTTAAAACATATTGTTATAATTCACCTAAAAATATGTTGTCTAAAAATGGGCGTGATCCGCCCACTTTTTTTTTTTCATTATTTCCCGGGTTTTCATAGTGAAAATTTGATCCGTAAATAATTAAAATCAAATCTATGAATTATTAGCCTTTCAAAATTTTAAATATAGGCGTGGTCCGCCCAATTATATTTTTCAATTTTTGTTTTTAGTTTTTTTTAATTTATGGGGATATAAGACGTAAATTTCTGATACATGAATAATATTCTGAGGGTGGGGAGGTTCAGCATAATTAAAAACTTTAAAATTAAGGTATGCAATTAAATATCCCACATTAATATCCCCACCAAAGGTGTAGGGTATTCCATAGTCGGGCCCGACCGACTATAAAAATCCACTCCATGTGACCGAACTTACCCATGTGACCTAACTTTCCCAACTCGTTTATACATTTTTATAAATTTTTCAAATATTATATCTACTAAGGTACAGTTTTTCAGCCAATTAAACTCGGTTTAAATTCACAAATATTTAAAAGTTCATATTAACTAATAACTAATTGTCTATCAGTCTGTGTATTTAAAATATATTCTACCTTTTTTGTTTATTTGAACTTAATAACACAAGTTTAAACTGTTTATAAATGAATATCAATTTTTCTCTCACAACTCTATTTCAATTCTATTTCTGATACTTTATACTCTGATACTCTAAAAAGAACCTTAATGCGGTACTTTTTGTAACTATAGTATTGAATTTTTCGTTTTCTGACTCCGAACTACTTTTTGGCTAATACTATACTATAATATTTTTCAAGTTCCCATGTTTTCGGTTAAACGGACATTTGGCAAGTACCTACGGTTAGACGGAAAATTTGACTCGGGAAGAATATATACATATATAATTTGTATAACGGTCACACCATCCTAGCAACATTAAAATATCTACACCCAGAAAAAAATACTATGTAAATAATAGTTTTTTACTATTAAAAATAGTCAATGGGATAAATTATTATTTTAATCGGAAAATACTATTAAATGCTAGAAAATACCATGACATTGCCATTGAGTTTATATGAAAAAATTTATTTTTTGTATACTATTAAATCAATAATTGTCCTATTGACCAATTTTAATGGGATTTGAGGGAATTTTTTTCTGGGTGTATCCAAACACAATCTACCAATAGGTATAGGTCGTATAGCACATACAACTAATATATGTAACGCATGAAAAAAATACAATATATACCCTCAATCAATATTTACCCAGAATACACCGTGAACTTAGAAAAATTAATTATATTAATTATATTTTTCAGTAGCTATGTTCGTGGTTAGACTAGTAGATATTATTCTATGAACATGATCGCTAAGTATAGAACTTTTTTACCTTGTCAGAACCCGTCCAGAACCCAAAGTTACCCTAGTTGAAATGTTCGTAGGGCCATGGTCATGAAGTGATCATGTCATTATTTGAGATTATCGGGATATCCCTAGTAGAAATTTGCCGGATTCGCCATCGGGAAATGATTGGGTTTTCGTTGGGTAAGCCCTATTAGAGAAAATATGATCATTGCCTTTGCATACCCTTATCATGCTTACCATAGCAGGGTTTACATTATCTAAACAGTCAATGTTCCCGATCATAGCTACATTATTTGTTCCTTATAACGAAATTAGCATCTGGCAATGATCGAGATTAATGATAGAAACCCTATTATGCTCGGGCGGCTCAGACAAGGCGATTGTCGGGTAAATATTAAAATGGGGAATTGCCCGATCACTACATAATCATGGCCTGAGGTCAATACATGATCAGGACACTGCGTTACAAGGACATTATGGGCCTCGGCATATCCCGATCATCTGAAATAAAGACATGATCACTTCATGACCATGGTCCTACCAAAATTTCTACTAGGGATAACGAAGCCCATAATGTCCTTGTAACGCAGTGTCCTGATCATGTACTGACCTCAGGCCATGATCATATACTGATCGAGCAATTCCCCATTTTATTATTTACCCGACAATTATCTTGTCAGAGCCCGAGCATAATAGGGTTTCTCTCATTAAATCTCGATCATTGCTTGATGCTAATTTCTTTATGAGGAACAAATAATGTAGCTATGATCGGGAACATTGACTATTTAGATAATGTAAACCCTGGTATGGTAAGCATGATAAGGGCATGCAAAGGCAATGTTCATATTTTCTCTTATAGGGCTTACCCAACGAAAACCCGATCATTTCCCGATGGCACATCGGTCGAATTTCTACTAGCGTATACGACCAACCTGATCAGGACAATTGTAATTAAAAAAACACCCATAGTTATACAAAAATAATAAAAACATTATTCTAATAGCATTAAAAAAACACAATAATCAAAAATTATCAATTTGTATTTAGATAATACAATTAATTTATATACACATATTTGAATAATAATTATTAAACTTTTCCACGATATATGGGAATTTTTCCATAAAATATTTGTCTTCAAATCAAGGACACATTTCTTCAAATCATAGACAATTTTCATAAAATATTTTCCCTTTAAATAAAAAAAAAAATGTGTATTTACTTTAAAAAAAATATATATAGAGCCATTTTACAATAATTGAATATACTTTTTGCTTGTATAAATATTAATTTTCCTTTATCAGACCTTTTGCAACCAAACCAGCAATAACGTTTTTACCATCAAAGAAGGTTATAGTTAGCTTGTAATTTCCAGAAGGTATAAATGACGGTATGGAATCAGTGGAAAATACAAAGTTTTTAGCATTATAATTACCCTGTAAAAAATATGAAAATTTATTATTTACAAAACTAAATAAATATAATGTGAACTAGGTACCATTGGTAATGGACAAATATCACCGGCTGGTAAATTCGTGTGATTCAGCAATGATGGGTAAAATATTTTGTCTGTTTTTCTAAAGAGACAACTATTTTTGTTATCAGAATAAATTGCAGCACCAATGCCATGTCCGTTATTATTTACACGAAATATGCGAACTTCGATCTGCAAAATAGATAAAAGATATTGAGGGTATTTCAGTTTGTATCGTCTGAAAATTATACAATATAAAGATTATTATTTTTACGACATACGCAGTAAATACGAAGTAAAATGAATACCCTTAATATAAAATTGTTTTTAATTTAATATTACCCTTTGTAATTCGCCTAAATTGCGATGTACAGTAGCATCACCGCTGAGTACGAACTGATTACGAGATTTCTTGGTAACACGCAGTGTATTCCAGTCGATCCATGTTCTGTCGGGCGATCCTTCGAATGATTCCATCTCAACAACCTACGTTTCAAGTATGTATAACTTAGTACAAAACACTTTGAAATAATAGTTATTGCTCAAACCCTTTCAGCGAGGCCATAATGCAACACGTAAATTAGAACGACGAAAAAGAATAGTGAAAATTTAAACATTTTAATAATTTTATTAATCTGCATCTTTTTGATTTCAAAGCTAGGCGGTTTTTATAGGTTTTTATTCTGTTATTGACTTTAAATTAAAAAATATATATTCATGTTCATTTTAGTAATTAACGGTAGGTATGTTGTAACAGAAAATGCAATAAAAACAATTAATTGAAAATGCAAAACATTGAAATTCATTTTTTATCAATATCAAATCTTTATACAATTTTCTTTTAAATAGAAGTATAACACGGCATTTTCCAATTAACAATTGAATTTGTATTCGAATTTAAAAATTGCTATTCCAATATAGAATAAACGAAATTTAATCGAATTCAATCCGTTAAAGTTTTGAGAAACAAACTGAGAAACAAAAATCATATGCTTTTGTACGTATATCAAATACACCTGTATTTATTTTAAAGACATTTTTATTTATTTTTAATACAAAAACTTTTTGTAAATTATAGTTGATATATTCAATACTGACAGCAGACATTCGATTGAATTCTAGATTAGATTAGAATACTATGGTAAAGGTTATTTCTTAGAGTTGGATGTTTTTTCAAAGAAAAACTGTAGAAGTCTTAGTATTGGGAAATATTGTACAAATTTTAAATAAAAATATATTTTAAAAATAGATATTACAACGTATAATAGAATATATGAATAATGAACCAAAGTAACTTGTCCCAAAGTAACTAAACATTTGTTAAAAACATTGTTAGTTTAATTTTTTTCATGAGATATAGCAATTTCCATTTCAATACTGGCCACATCCTTTCCGTCATCAATCCATTTAACAATAGCCTTGTATTTTCCAGCGCCTATAAATGATGGTACTTTTTCAACGTTGAATTCAAAATTCTTGATACTATATTCACCCTACAAAAAATATGTAGATAATGTAAAAATTTCTAACTGCCTCTTTCTGTAATTCGAAACGAACGACTTTTGTGACGACATTCTAAATAAATATAAAGTCAGGTAATATGAAAGCCGGCCTCAGAAGTCCAGAGGAAGCGCGCTGGACTTGCATTCTAAAGATCTCGGGTTCGAATCCCGACTTGGACATGGGCGCACGTATTGACTTTAACCACAACACGTAGGGAATAGATTTCACAGTACAATGGATATAGACTGTCTGAGTGCTGTGGATCTTAGATATTCCAAAAAAAATATATATATATGAAATCAATATTTGTGTGGCTAAATTCAGACGTCAAATTTTCGCTTCGTCGTTTGTTCCGAAATACAGAAAGTACTAATCCTTTAAATCGCAGACATACAAACCTTCGGTAAGGGACATATATCAGGTGCTGGTAGATTAGAGTGTTCCACTAAACTCGGATAAACCATTCGATCAGTTTTTCTATATGTACACATATCATGATTTTCCGAATAAATTGCATTAGGCATAGCTTTTCCCTTATTATCAATACGAAATACTTTAATATATATCTGTATGAAGTATATAAAATATTAAATCATATAAAATAAATTATGAAATGTAAAATAAATTATAATACCCTCTGTTGTTCGCCTAAATTACGATGTATTGTAAAATCACCGCTGACCACGAATTCATTACGTGCTTTTTTCGTCAGACGTAGAGTATTCCAGTCAATCCATGTTTTGTCGGGCGATCCTTCGAACGACTCTATTTCAATAACCTGCAGTTTAAAACAAAATCTCTTAGTATAACTAAAAAATATTGAAGTCGTATTGTTTTAAACCCTTTCGCCGTTGACATAATCCAGGTTGTTCAACTGAATGATGACAAAGCTTAGTAAAATTATTGCGAAGTACATATTTGAAATTTTATATTTTTAAACTTGAAATTTGTGATTGCTTTATGGTTTTATAGTAAATTCACATTGTAACCTCGTTATATGTAATTGTATTAATAGCTTTAATTAATGTTTAATTAACATAATTGAACTATAATTATAATGGAATAGTTTATTGTCTGATTTTATATATGGAAATAATTTTAATAGATTTAAATCGGATTTATGTCATGTCACATTTTTCAATAATAAAATGACCCATTAAGCAATTTAGGAGCGCTCTGCAATTGGAGTCATAAAGCAGACCAATTTTTGAGTGTTTTATGAGCCCTCAGAAAAATTACTCTTAAAAGTATCTCATTTGAGACTGTTTTCGTAGCTCTCAAAAATATTACTCATTCATATTTAGGAGTTATTTAGGAGCCTTCATTAATTAGACTCCTAAAAGCATTAAAAATAAAATTGTTTTTGAACGCTCAGAAAATAGACTCATAAAATTTCTATATTTTAGATTGTTTTAGGAACGCTCATGAGCGATTTAGGAGCCCCCTCAAATCAAATTCATAAAAGCACTCAGAAAAGGGAGTCATAAATTATTTATGCTGGCTTTAGGAGCCTACTGTTTAAATGAATTTGAAATCAAATGAAAAATAAAAAATATTAGTGTAAATTCAACAGACAAACCTCTTTTTAGAGCTCAAATATGAGTGTTTTAGGAGTAATAAAAGTGTCAGAAATATGAGGGTTTTTGGGCTCATAAAATGGAGCCCTCTATCCAGGAGTCGGGAGCCTTTTTGGACTCTTTTAAGTGCTCATAAATGAGGGTAACACTCATAAATATGACACATTTAGTAGTCTTAAAAGACTCAAAATGTTTGTGGGGCGAATAAAAATATTAAGGGGTTTTATTTCTTTTTGTAATTTTTGCTTATTTTCGCAAAATTCATATGTGAGGTGGTCCGTTAATTCAAAAATCAACATGCCACAAAATCCAACCGAAAAAACTACATAATATGGATCTTGAGAACTGGACATTGAGTACGTCCTATTACGAAATATTTTATTTTTAATCATTTCAAATTAGTGATTTTAAAATAGTCTAAATCGTATCAGTCTTTACGAAATACGCAATAATTTTGAATAACTGTTTCCCCCGTTCGACATACTTTTTGTTGTACCTTTTTTGTCACAAGTACGACATTGAAATGGCACACGTTACGTACTCACAGACCCCCCCTCCCAAACCTATTGAAACAAATAAATGAACTGTTGAAATCTGATAATTTGCAATAAACATAATTAAGATCCATGCAACGCTGAATATGATTTTTCAATTACGCCATTTCCGGCTGCGAATCATATCAATGAATGAATGCAACGGATTATTGAAAATGTGCTGCACTGCAGGGCGCATCATCTGCAACTGGGTGTGGATGGCAACGCTGGATCCTTGTTTTTTTGTGTTCATTTGGCAGCATTTGTTAATTTCATACGTTTGGCATTGGTGACAATAAATGTTGACACTCCATAGAGTGAGTAATACAGACACGCGTAATTATAACGAGCGACGATAAATTAATAAAATAATAAAAAAATAATAATAATAAACAGCCAAAGGGTTGACAGTGTTGCCACTGTGTGGATCATTTGCACGTGTAAGAGTTCCCAAATCAATGCAGGGGTCTTTATTGGAGTAGCAAAAATGCATTTTGAAAAGGTGTCAGTGCAGAAACTGTTGAGTTTTCAATGGTTAAATCATCATTATTATCTTTAGCGAGAATATTAAATTCTAAAAAATAAAAATAAAAAAAAGAAGGGAATGATTAAATAATATACAATTTATATGTATAAATATGCATTCATGACTTGAAGGTTAGTAATGGAAAATAATATTAGTATTTTAATGGTTTCCTTAATATACTAGTACAAATATTGCATATTCTATTGGTTCTCTTGGCTATCGAAGATCCATTGGATGTGTAGGTCTGTGTTATAACGGACAGTGTTCGAGGGAAATTCCTGTTTCCACCAGGACGTGTGTTCTCTCGTTCTACTCGGGCAGCGAATCAAGACAACAGCATTACTCAGACAACTTGTTTTTCAGTCACACTAATAGCCTTTTTAAAGCTAGATTTAGCCTCTTATTTTTGTGTTTAGTTTTAAATTTTGGAGCTAGTTTATTTAGCCTTTATTAGCCTTTTTAAAATTAGCAAAATCTTAATTAAATTTAATAAATGATGGAAATTTCCATAAAGTACGTCTTAAATTGAAATATTGGTTAAAATACAACCGTGATTTTGTATAAAATTTAGTTTTTCTTCGAGTATCCTAAAATTAAGAACAACCTGATGTCAACAGGATTGATTTTCGATGATCTTGGTAGCATCCTATTAATATAATAAATCTCTTTGTTGGTTTGTTTGTTTATTTGTTTATTTGTTTGTTTGTTCCGCTTCTCCGTCTAAACGACTGATCCGATTTGCTTGAAATTTTTACCACAGATACGGTAGGGTCTGGAAGGAATGATAGACTATATATGGGCGGGATTTGACAAAGGGGCGTGGCACCTCCGATACAGCCTAAACTTTAAAAACGATATAACTTGGCACTTACAGCAGCTACAAACATGAAACAAAAAACTTAAATACTAAAATTCACCACACTAAAATTCACCACACTAAAATTCACCAAACTAAAACTCACCAAACTAAAGTTCACCACACTAAAACTCACCACACTAAAATTCACCACACTAAAACTCACCACACTAAAACTCACTACACAAAAATTCACCACACTAAAATTCACAACACTAAAACTCACCATACTCAAATTCACCACACTAAAACTCACCACACTGAAATTCACCACACTGAACTTCACCACACTAAAATTCATTACACTTAAACTCACCACAATAAAATTCACCACACTTAAATTCACCACACGAAAACTCACCACAATGAAACTCACCACAATGAAACTCACCACAATAAACTCACCACACCAAAATTCACCACACTAAAATTCACCACATTAAAATTCACCACACTTAAATTAACCAGACTAAAACTCTCCACACAAAAATTCACCACAATAAAATTAACCACACTAAAACTCACCACACCAGCATTGACCGCACCTAAACTCACCACACCAAAACTCACCACACCGAAACTCACCACACTAAAACTTTTACTGGGAAAAACTCCACGGGAAAGAATTCTACGGGAAAATATTCCATCGGGAAGATTTCTACCGAGAAGAATTCTACGGAAAAGCGTTCTATAGGGAAAAGTTTAAGGGGAAGATTTCTACTTGAAAATTCTACGGGGAAGCACAGGCTGAGACATAATTGTTTATGAGAAAAGCTGTTTTAGCAAGAATTATTTTTGTTTTGTTTACTACATTTATAAAACCAATAAAAAAAACGTCCACAGCGAAGCATGGGTCACTGATATAATTAATAAAAATGTTTTTTATATTAATAAAATTGCTCCATACCCTTGCATTCACAAAATCTTTGCACGAGTCGTGCACGGGTCCAGCTTGTTTTAAGTATGTTGAAAAATTGTTTGACATAAAGATTGAATTATATGGTTGCGGTGACAACGACATCTTTTATAAGACCTATATTTTGGTGAAGTGCATTATGGAAATGCCTTCCCAAATAAGTTTCGCAATAATCATTTAAAAATGTTTGATTTTCTATACATATCCAGAAAAACCTATTCAGAAATACATATCCAATTAAAAAAACATGTTGGTTTTTTAAAAATTTCCAAAAATATAGAAATAGGTGATGTAGGTGTTTTTTTTATTCTTTAAATTTATTGAAAATTTGAAAGATTAAAAAGTTTCACATTTTGGTTTAAGGTTACTGACTTTTAGATGTAATTTTGAAAAATAATTGACAAATTGACTATTTATTGAAATATTTGAAAATATTTTGAATATGAAATTTTATGGAAACTTTGAAATAAAATTTTCATATTCAAAAATTTAAAGAAATTTTAAATTCTCAAAAAATGTTGACATTAGAAAGTTGTTGTATATTTTGAGAATAAATTAATTTTTTTTTTTTTAATTGAAAATATTTTTAAAAATTTGAATTTTTATTGAAAAATAATTTTTTATTTATTGACATTTTATTGGAAATTGGAATTTTAGTGAAAATATATAAATTATGTTATTTTTGTATATTTGAAATATTATATTTGTTTTTTTTCTAGTATTATTTTTAAAATAATACATAGAAAAAATAATAAAAAAAATATTAAGCATTTTTTTTTAGTATTTTTTAACTTGATTTTAGCCTTTTCTAGCTTTTTTGTTTGTTTAACTTTTTTTCAAAAACACTGCACACTATGCGTTTGTGGAACAATATCCAAGCGTATGTTTTTTCCCGACATTTTTATAATGGCAAATTCAAGAGAAACTAATCGATCTTTACATCCTCTTTTAACCTATTATCCTATCCCATGATCAACACAGTGCATTTCATGAATAGAGGACATCCCCTGTGCTCTGGTTAGTCTATAAAAAATGAATAATTATGAAAAAAAATTAAAATAAGTATTTGAATTATTAGTTATTATAATTGTAACTATCATGTCGCATTATTTAAATATATTCAGAATTAAATAATTAGAACTTTTGATTAGTAACAGTCATTGATTCCAACTGGAGGGGAATTCCACAATTGTCAGGGAATTTTAGTTTTAGCGGGTAATCGGGGAATGGTAAATTTTTGCGGGAAATTTTTAATTAGGATTTGTTAACTTTCTACATTTTTAGGAATTAAAATTCCAACTTTTAATCGAATTTCATATGAAACGAAACGAAATGAAAACGTTTTTACTTTTTATATTCGATATCTCAGTACTATAAATAATTTTTGAGATCAATTTTTTCAGTCACATTTGAATTCAGCCTAAACTAAATGTAATTTCCTCTATAGTCAACATTTGACATTCATATTAATTTAGTCCTAATTTCCTAAAGAAATTCGGACATTTTGATTTAAACCAATAGACGTTTGAAATAAAAACCAGTTGGGAAGGTTAGATCACATGGGAAATTTTAAAGTAGGTGTAATGATGATAGTTAGGATTATCAAAATTATAGTCGGTCTAAGCCGACTATAAATACCCTACACATATGTGTGGTTACCATTCAAAGTGATATATAGGTCACCAGGGTATACGAATCCTGAAAATAACTACAAACATTCAATCGCTGAAGAATTTCCATTCATTTGATACCCATATTTACAAATGGGTAGGTGTACCGAATTTCGATTTTTTTTTTTGTGAACCACAAGTCTTTTCGCCGGAAAACATTATTATCATGTATTTGAGCATGATATCAATATATATTTGACCAAAAAAGTTTACCTAAGCACGTATACATAAAAATTGATCTTTATATGTACATTTTATATGAGGTATTTGAATATAAGTGGTCGGATCTTAGGACACAATGGACCAATCTCGCCAATTTTTTCGCACATACAGCGTAGGTATATTAGTAATCTAAGTTATAAGTTTCATTTATCTAGCTCTTCAATTTTAAAAGTAGTAGGGATTTCAACAGACAGACAGACAGACGGACAGACGGACAGACAGACGGACAGACGGACAGACGGACAGACGGACAGACGGACAGACAGATGGACAGACGGACAGACAGACGGACCGCTAAATCGACTCAGGAGGTCATGCTGATCAAGAATATATATAGTTTTCCATACCGGAGATGCTTCCTTCTGGGTGTTACAAACGGCGTACCAAACTGAATATACCCTTTCACTCTTAGTGTAGGGTATAAAAATTAAATTAATTAATTACATATTGCGTAATTTTTGTTCTATGGAATATTATTAAAAATGTAGTTAAAACACTATTTATTCTCAGTGTGTTTTGATTACATACGTGCGGGGAATTTTATAGTAAATTGGGGATTTTATAGTAAATTGGGGATTTTTTAAGAATATCGGGGACAATGAAAATAAGAGTTGGTATCACTGGTATCAGTTTCGATGTCGTTAAAATGTGACCAATCGTTAAAGTGTGACAAAGATGTCCAGGAACCTAATCAAAAAACGGAAGTATCAAACATTTTTTAATATAATTAAAAGCTAACATTTCTGAACAATTATTTTTGAAATGAATTTTTGGTTTTGACCATTCATAGATATTTCCTTAGACATTTTCAATTTATGCGAGTAAAATTTACAAAGATCTAGTTGTATTGAGTTGTATGAAGCACGAATCCCCGTTTATTTTTTACTAATTCATCTAAAACAAAAATATTGTTTAAAATAATTACAGCAGCTCGTGCAAAATACATGTTTTATTAAACAATTAAGCAAATATTAAATTTAATAACAATAAAATTAGTTAATTAAAAAAACAATTAACAATTTTACAATATGTGACATAACAAAAGATTTTTTTAATTAATTTGTTTCAGATTATTACGGTTTACTATATACAAACGCGAATGGTACACTCATAAAATAGTATCCTAATAATAAAATAATTGTTTTATGGTGTATCAAGAAATTGTTTTCTTAAAGTAAGGAAAATTTAATTCTCTTTTACTGTCTTTATTTTACTATAATTCCATTCATTTACATTTATTAGAAAATGTGTATACATTTTTTTATTGGTGTATGTATAACCCTTATATAGGGTCCCGAACAATTCTTCCACGCCATCTCCTCAGTGGACAATCGTGGACTTCTTCTGTGGATATTTCTATTTTATAAAGTTACAATTCGTATAAAATTCATATAAAAAATAATTCATATAATAAAATTTAAAAGAATGATGTCTTTTGTGATTTTAATTCATCTGAAAACAGTTTTTTTATTGGTCAAAAACAATTTAAATGAAAATTTACATTAAACAAAATTTGATCAAACATGGCCGATTTTATTAAATTTAAATAAACATTTACTTTAAAATTACTTTATAATAATGCATAAACTGTCACAACTTTATCCGCGTAGTTTCTACTATAAAAAATTCCAAATATAGTGCAAATTTAATTTAAAAACATACTCTTCATGCTCTTCAAAAATAAATTTTTATTTTAAATATCATATCATCAATTTAATGACTATCCATTGGACAATTCCAGTTCACACTCAATGCCGGCCACATCTTTAGCTCCATCAAATAGTCTCAACATAAAGCTGTACATGCCATTAGGACTTCCTTTTGGTATCAAATCGGCGGTTAGTACCAGATCGTTAATCGTATATACACCCTATATAATATACGATAAAAATATAGTATAATTTAGTATATAACGCATATGTAACAACTGTACCTTTGCTGCGGGACAAACGCCTTTACCCGGTAAATTTGAGAATTTCAATAAGGTTGGATAGAGCAGATCATCGGTGGCTATATAGTTACACATGGGTTTATTTAGCATATAGATTGGAGCACTGTATGCGCTATTCTTTTGAGCTTTGCGAAATACTTTCAGATCAATCTTTAAAAGGAAAAGAATTAAATTTGTTTAGAGAGATATAAGAATTTGAAAATATTATAAATAGTTTTTTAAATTGTATGGAACTCTAAGTAGAAATCATTGAATTATTTACTTGCCATAACGTGACCAGTTTCATGTCGACTCTGTAATTATCGGGAACTGATCATTTGTTACTTCCCTAATTGAAATTGTACTAAGGCCATGATCGGGTATTATGATCAGGACCAGATAATGTCTGGCCTAATAGGGTAAATGTCTACTACGGAGAAACACTAAAAATTAAAGGATATTTTCAATTTGATCATCCCTTTGTCAAACCCATAAGCAGGTCTCTTCGGTATGGAAAGGTATATGATTTATTGATAAAAATCCTGAGTCCATGTCTGTCTATCTATTTGTTGTAATCATGATTACAGCAACACCAGAATAACTAGATCAATGAAACTCAAAATATTTATTACTTGTAAATATACTATCTTGGGTATTGAAAATGAGCGTGATCAGTTTATTGTGACCTGCGATCTGACAATTTTTGCATATATACCCCAGTTATCATAAGTAGAACCATAAAAAATTGAAAAATGGTACACCTACATACAAGTACTGTATACTCAAATAAAAGTGAATTCTTTCCCCCTTACAAGTTTGAAGTTATTTTCAGGATAAATATATCCTGTTGAAGTCTGGAGCACTTTAAAGAGTAACCGCGTTTAATATTTTAACCCATACAATATCTGGGTACTTATAGTCCGCTTAGATCGACTATAAAATTCACAATTCTTGAATTGCACCTGCTTGCACATTGTTCATACTTCAAATTTTGTATTGTAACTGATTTAAATTTGGCAAAATAAACATTTAGCTGCAGAGGACAAAATTTCTATTCACTCAGATTCGTGTTTATTCAAAATTATAATATTCAAATTTATACCTTTTGATCATCGCCCAGATTGCGTGTTAATTCCAAATCACCGCTGACCACGAATTTGTTGCGTCCCACTTTTGTCAGACGCAGTGTCTTCCAATCAATCCAGGATGTATCATATTGGCTCATCACCTGAAACTCGGTTACTTCCAGAATCTAATAGTATACAAAAATAGTCTGTTTAATATAAAAACTTCCCACTACATATAATTCCTAAATGTATTTTATGAAATTTACGAAAAAACGTTTATGAACTCGGAGATGTAAATTTATGTACTCGTAAAAGTAAAAATTTTCCTTAAATCAAACCTTTTCTGAGAGAACGAACGTCAAAATTGTGATCCAACAAAAAGCAAAAAAAACACGATACATTTCATCAATTTGAAAATATCAACAGCTTAAAAATTTACATTTCAATAGAGTTTTTATATATTTTGAAGATAAACCATTAATCATTAAAGCAATTAAATTCACATGCACAATCTGTGTTTGTTATTCTATTATAATAGAAATAGTTGGCTATATTAATTAAATTGTTTTACTTTATCTGTTTGAACACACAAAGTTGTAAATGTCGATAATGACTAATTGAGGTATTTCGATTACCCATTAGACTGATTTTAAATACAAATATTGATTTTCTAAAAGCGCATAAAGAGCTTAATGGATTTGAATTTTTTTATCTTTTTTTTATCTTATCAAAATATTATAACTTCTTATATAAATCTGACAACAGAAAATTTTCTTTTGCGCTTACTTTAAAATTAATTACTAAAGATTATATTTTTAAACATATTAGTGTTCACGATACCGTTACTTCATTACAGTTTGTCAAATTAAGGTCATACTTTTCAGACTAAATATTGCATAATTTTATAAAGTGACATCATTCTTTTAAATATCTCTCGGAAAAATTTAACATATATGGGTAGACCAGATCACGACTTCTTAAGTAGCACAATCAACTGAGAAAGTAAACGCTATATGGCATAAAGCAGTATGAACGTCGTGTAACTACTTGATTAGTCCTATTAAATTCACAGTGTAAAGGTACTTTACTGTGTAACTACGTTGTTAGTCCTATTCAATTCACTGTGTAAAGATTTATTCAGCTAATAATACAACTCGTATACAGTGGCATTAGGGACTTCTGTGGCAGGAACTACCCAACCCTTATACAGGTTATTTCAGTTCAACAAAACTATATAAAAAATTATTAATGATATTATTTAAAAAAACATCTATATAATTATTTTTGTATTCATTGTATTGTATACAAGTTGTAATAAGCTACTATAAACCTTTTTACGCCCTTTAAACTATATAGAAGTCGTATAAGTATTTTAAGAGCTTTTATACAGTAAAAATTACTGAATAAGAATGTCGTGAAGAGCTTTACACCACATTTATATAGCAGATTGTGGTACTTGGGCTAGTAACAAAAAAGAATCACATTTTCTTCTACGGATTATAACAAAAACTATATTATTAAATGACTATATTCTTCGTAGGTGCTAATTTGAGCTGTATAAATTATTTTTAAATAGGCTTTTAAAAAACCATTTAAATTTATAAAAGTGAGTGCAAATTTATATTGTTAGCTTTTAAACATTGACTAGAACAACAAACTGTTTTGTATGTGAATCGTTTAAAACATTTTTGACAACCAAATACGTTATTCGAACAATTCGTTTGTTGTCACAACAAATTTATTTTCTGTGTGCCGTGTATTAAATAAATTAAATTTACAATTCAAATACAATACACGACTGTTATCTTTTTACAATAATATTTTTCTGGCTTGTCTAGCAATTAATTCCAATGAACTTGTCACACCCCCAACTCCCGCCCACTTTATGTGTTGGTACACAAAACTCATCAACATTATTTACAGTTCATGGCCTACCAATTAATTCCATTTTTATCTGTTTAATAGCCACTCATCTTTAAATGAAGCTCGACAAACAATATCATAATATTATATGAAAAAAAAAAAAACACACGTCGTTGTAGGTGGGTATGAAAACACACAAAAAAGCATTAAAACAAACGTTTTTTTATTAATTCGCGTATTTTTGCCATTTACACCCTTTGCAAAAAAAGATATATAAATTCCTACACACTCGATTTACAACGTTGAGCATTGTCCACTTGATGTTGGTTTTTTATATGTGTGATTTTACGCCAATTTAAAAATAAAATACAGCTCTAGTCGAAATTTTTATTTTAAAAATGAATACAGAAAAATCATTAGCAAGTCTAAAGTTGAAATATAAACCACTTGACTAACGAATTTTATGGTCAACCGTTTTATTAATTGCTAAAATAAAAATAATACCCTCAATGTAATTCGAGTTAGAGCTACGTGTAATTAATTGGGATTTTTTTATTATTTTAAAATTTTTATATATTTAATTTATGTATGTTTTTAAATAATCAATCTTCGAAAAATTGTGGAGGAATTATATTATTTTAGCATTTCTGTGAGTGCAACGGCTGACAACGAATTTTTAAAGTTTAAATTTGAGCCTTAAATGCTGCATACTTCTAGGAAAATTTGACAAGTGCCAGTTTTATTTACCGATACTAAATGTACAAAAAACTATAAGGAAAATTAGATCACCTGTGAAATTTGGCAATAGAAACACCCCAAGTAATAATTCCTACCAGTATCCAGTCAGTTTTACTAGTCAGCGATGATACGCACTTTCCGACCAGAAACTGCTCCAATTCTGAGCATTTCGCTACCAGTAACCGACCAGTTATTGACTAGTTTTACGTACAGGGATCTACTCTTCAAATCCCTACCAGTAACCGAACAGTTTTTGACTAGCTCTCCATTTTAATTGAAAAGAATGCTATTAAGAAATTAATGTTATTTAGAATAAGAAATGTTAAATATTACTCAACTAAAATTTAGTATAGAAATTTCCATTCCCACACCAATTTAAAAAAAAAAATACCACAAATGGGAAATTACCCACAGCACCGACAGCTATTTCTGAAAACAGTCCAACTCCACAGAGTTTCGAAAGTGTTTTGTAAACTTTTAATAGCTACTTGAGCAATGCGTTGTAGTTTTGGTGCTTTCTACATCAGAAACAATAAATTCATCGAACCATCAACTGCAGTAGTTGTAATGAACCCGGCCCCAAAATTGCACGTCCTCCGTGAATGGGCAAAACCCTACCCTACAAAACACCAAAATCACTCAATAACTTCCGAAGACTCCTCTAAGTAACTCTCGTAGTTATTCCAAGTTTATACATTGCAACCAACTTTGGTATTCTGTTTAGAACTAAACACCAAATCCAGCATTGGGTTGATGGTGCTGAGAAGAACATCTTTCCGAAGACGTTGTCTGTTGCTATTAAATACAAGACAATAAATAGCCCAAAAATACAACAAAGAAACTTTTGAAATTTGCCGTTTTCTTGTACTTTTGTTTAAATTTATTTGTTGTTTAGGTCTTATTCGCTGGCACCACTCTCCAGAGTTCCGGCTCTCCACCAACCAGTGACGCATTTACCATTTTTGTTTGGACAAAATCCAGTTATTCATTCGTTCATTCATTCATTGAGCCAGTCAGTAAATTTATTTGCTTGTCCATGTCGAAAACTATTGAAACAAATCTTTGGAATGCAAAGTTTTCGATTCATAAGGTCTTTATATGGGTTGAATGATGGTGAAATTGGGTGAAAAGTTTCCAAAGTGCGCTGTGAATTTGATAAAAGGTAAATAATGTTGTCTGTATTATTTTATTATTTTATTATTTTATTATTTTATTATTTTATTATTTTATTATTTTATTATTTTATTATTTTATTATTTTATTATTTTATTATTTTATTATTTTATTATTTTATTATTTTATTATTTTATTATTTTATTATTTTATTATTTTATTATTTTATTATTTTATTATTTTATTATTTTATTATTTTATTATTTTATTATTTTATTATTTTATTATTTTATTATTTTATTATTTTATTATTTTATTATTTTATTATTTTATTATTTTATTATTTTATTATTTTATTATTTTATTATTTTATAATTTTATTATTTTATTATTTTATTATTTTATTATTTTATTATTTTATTATTTTATTATTTTATTATTTTATTATTTTATTATTTTATTATTTTATTATTTTATTATTTTATTATTTTATTATTTTATTATTTTATTATTTTATTATTTTATTATTTTATTATTTTATTATTTTATTATTTTATTATTTTATTATTTTATTATTTTATTATTTTATTATTTTATTATTTTATTATTTTATTATTTTATTATTTTATTATTTTATTATTTTATTATTTTATTATTTTATTATTTTATTATTTTATTATTTTATTATTTTATTATTTTATTATTTTATTATTTTATTATTTTATTATTTTATTATTTTATTATTTTATTATTTTATTATTTTATTATTTTATTATTTTATTATTTTATTATTTTATTATTTTATTATTTTATTATTTTATTATTTTATTATTTTATTATTTTTTTATTTTATTATTTTATTATTTTATTATTTTATTATTTTATTATTTTATTATTTTATTATTTTATTATTTTATTATTTTATTATTTTATTATTTTATTATTTTATTATTTTATTATTTTATTATTTTATTATTTTATTATTTTATTATTTTATTATTTTATTATTTTATTATTTTATTATTTTATTATTTTATTATTTTATTATTTTATTATTTTATTATTTTATTATTTTATTATTTTATTATTTTATTATTTTATTATTTTATTATTTTATTATTTTATTATTTTATTATTTTATTATTTTATTATTTTATTATTTTATTATTTTATTATTTTATTATTTTATTATTTTATTATTTTATTATTTTATCATTTTATTATTTTATTATTTTATTATTTTATTATTTTATTATTTTATTATTTTATTATTTTATTATTTTATTATTTTATTATTTTATTATTTTATTATTTTATTATTTTATTATTTTATTATTTTATTATTTTATTATTTTATTATTTTATTATTTTATTATTTTATTATTTTATTATTTTATTATTTTATTATTTTATTATTTTATTATTTTATTATTTTATTATTTTATTATTTTATTATTTTATTATTTTATTATTTTATTATTTTATTATTTTATTATTTTATTATTTTATTATTTTTTTATTTTATTATTTTATTATTTTATTATTTTATTATTTTATTATTTTATTATTTTATTATTTTATTATTTTATTATTTTATTATTTTATTATTTTATTATTTTATTATTTTATTATTTTATTATTTTATTATTTTATTATTTTATTATTTTATTATTTTATTATTTTATTATTTTATTATTTTATTATTTTATTATTTTATTATTTTATTATTTTATTATTTTATTATTTTATTATTTTATTATTTTATTATTTTATTATTTTATAATTTTATTGTTAAGATTTTTTATTTACGATAATAATTATAAATAATTAATAATTTAATTTTAATTCTCTTTAGCAATAAATATAATACTCGAAAAAAAGGCAAGCGCCCTCTGTCTGTCAAAATGCGCGCTTCAACTACATGGCATACAAAACGAACAGAACTCGTGCAACGAACCGCCAAACAGCTGTTTCTAAAATGACAAGTGACAGTTTGCGTCGTTTTGCATTGTTTGTGTGTGTCCGTAACCTCAAAATTACTCGTATTTAATAAATAAATTGTTAATTTAAATGTTAAAATAAATATAAACGCTATATATTTTTAGTGAATACAAACAATTAAAGTATAGTGTACAAGTGAAACTAAAAAAAATCAAAATGTGTTCGACCGATACGTTGCAATTAAATAAAACGCAAATGTTTGCAAAAATACGCGCCGGTTTGCCAGAGGAGCGCCAACAATCGTTGAGTCTGCTCGAGTCCAAAGATGATTTGCTCTATGCATGGGATGCGCTCGAGTCATCGTTGTTAGTATTAAATTGGCGTGCGGCACAGTTAAAGGGATATGAGCAGGTTAAATATCAGGTGAGTGCAAAGAGTTTTGGAACAGATGTTGGGCGATGGTGCTTGGAATAAGAGTGGCGCGCAAATTGGCCTTGGATGTCCTAGGTACTAAAGTGTGTATATAGGGTGGCGCAAGCATTACATTTGTTTGAAAAACCATTCAAACATACATTAAATTATAATTTTGTGGAGATGATCTCTTCAAAGGTATTTTATGGTGCTTTCAGCAACAGGTTTCCGATGGGAACTGTGTAAAATGTTTCACTAATTGATTCTTGAAATAAAAATCATAATTCCGGGTAAAATCTAATACGTGATAATAAGAAAAGCAAAATATTCTACATGAATTACCTACCTATTCTATATGCATTGGGCGGGATTTCCTCCTGTTCTTACTATTCAAACAACAAGAGAGAGTTGGTGATCCAAACTTTCCAATTGTTTTAAACTATCAAACTTTAATAATTTTTGCAAAAGTCTTTTATAATGATCGTACTTTCGGATACTATAATTAGAATACATTTCAATAGTTTTGAACTCAATAGAAAAAATTGCTCAAATGTTTTTTAACATTTTTGCGCGAATTGAATTTGTTTGAAAATCAATATTTTATATTGAAATGTTGGTTTCAAAAACGCTTTTTCACATTTCCACACAAAACATATCGGAATTCGATCTAAAAACGATATAACTTTATGTTTTAAATTAAAATTTAATATTTTAAGTTTGTTTCATAATTTCTCAACATTGAAAAGTTCTCAAAGGCTGTCTGTCTCCAACTAATTCAAATTTTAAGGTTTTAGTACTTTTTTTATAAATACAGCTAAATATTTCTGTAATGAATTTGTATAGTGCTTAGTTAAATTTTGTTGTTGCTGCTTTCAATAATTTACAGCCACTTGTTACACGTAGCGTAGAGGCATCTGTTAATCAAATTAAAAAAATGCTTATATTTTGCAAGCTATTCGCAAATGAGCATCACGTGACAAAATCCTGCGCGCATTTCAATACTGTGCTGTCGACGGCGCAACATAATTGAGCCGCCACCAGCTACAAACCTTGATAAAAGTAAAATAAATATAAAAAAAAACTAAATTACAAAAAGCGCTAAAATAAATGCGAGTGAAAAAAAAGCAAAATAATTGCAATAGCTAAACGAACGAATAAATGAACCAACGAACGAACGAAAGAAGAAAATCGTGACTTCATTTGTTGACACTTGAATGGCATCACTTTCCACTGACACTTCCGACGTTGCCCGTTGCCATTGCCGTTGACGCTGCTTTATTTCCAACAATTGCAATGGCTGCAAACGAATGATTCCTAATTGAAAACTATTAAATTTACTCGCTGCTTAATTTTTGCAGCTTTTCTTTATATTTCGGAATTTCTTTTTCCACGGTTTTTGCTTTTTTTTATTTTTATTTTCTTTTTTTATTTTGTACTGACTGCTGCGCCAAGCATTCAAATTGAAACTCGAAGCATGCCGAATGACATGCGCTCCATCACGCGTCAGGCACAGCCTGCTGCTGCCGCTGCAAGGCGTCAGGACAGCGCGAAAAAAGGACATTTTCATTTGAGCATATTTAATTAGATGCAATTATTTATGGTATTAAATAGATGAGGCAGTAAATGCGCCACTGCAAGTAGCAGCAAACAAAACGAACAAAATTGAATTAAAAAAATTTTATAAAAATGTAAAAAAATGCAAAAAATCAGCAGCAAAAATTAAAAAAAAAGCAAACAAATAAATTTAAGGGAGCAGTGTTCAATTTTCATGTCATTTGGTGTGCGTCGCGCGCGCGCTGCCGTTGACTCAAGTGACCGTAATGAGAATAGTAAAAAAAATAAAAAAATAACTTACAAATAAAAAGGGTGGCTGCTGCTAAATGAGCGAAATTTAAAAAATTGAAATTTAAGTCGCAGAGTTATTGACGCCGATTAATTTGCGCGACGTGCAAAGAAATGTAAAATTTTTTGTAAAAATTCAGTCGAAATAGAAAGGGTCTTCTTTATATTCGGTAAAACATTAAATTGCATTAAACAGTGCAAAGAAAAAACAATTGGAAATATATATAATATGCTTTGAGGCTGTTTAGCTAAATTGTTTTTATTTAGATATTTTTAATTTCTTTATATTAGTTTAAAAAGAAAAAAAGCACGACTAAGGTACAGCAAATTTATATATTCTGTCATGTTCTGCTTTTCAAACCAATTCCAATCGAATTTTATATAAAATTTGTAAACGAATGGTTTGAATTTGATGTCACAATTCAAAAAAATATGTTTTTCCAAACGAATGCAATTCATTCAAGTCAAAGCAAACGGATTGAATACACTTTCTCGTCCTGAGTCATCGAATTCAAAAGCGTAAAGCTCAAATCACACGATTGACTAAATCGTATCAATTTCTGTTTGCATCAATTCAAAAATTGATGTATGTTGTTGATGCTCGAGTCGTCAACAAAAATTGATTCAATTTGGTTTAGTTTACAAATTTTACGTGAAATTCGATTGAAATTCAATCGCAAGCTAGAACATGACCGAACATTCAGTTATTTGAAAATACTAAAATTCTGTTTGTAGTTAACAAACAAAATATTGTCGTTCTACGTTCAAGCATCACAATATTACATACATATATTGCAACATTAGTCCAAGTTCCCTTACATCTGGTGGTGATTTATTTAAATTCTGAAAAATGTATTGTAACATATTTTAAACAGATAAACAAATCGCGCACAAAATCGATTGCCTTTTCATAGTAACACACCATTCAACCACGAACAACACAAATTAAACCAGAAAATGTCAACTCAAATTCGATATGATGCGAATTTTGTTTGCGCACACTTCATGTGTTTTTTTTTTTTTTTTTGTTTTCATCGTCGAATTGATGCGTGTTGCATTTGAGCAACGTCACACTTCGTTTTGTATAATTGTTTTTTGTTTTCTTTCTGTAATGGTTTTTGGTCGTCGTTACTAGAGAACTTTGTGCGCTGGAATTAAGTAAACATTCGTAGATGTCGATTGTTCATACAGAATATTTTACGTATTAAAAACTATTTTCTCGGACTCTAGGTCTACCGAATGCCGTAAAGGGTTTCTTAACAGGGACGCTACAAAAGTAGTGCGACAGGGACAGCAAACGACGCGATATTTCTTGCCGCTCTTTTGACATTTCTCTTCAGTAAGGTTTGCCATTTCATGATGAAAAGATATACGAATTCGTATTTCGGTAGTAAAGTTTAATAATTTCGACTCGTTGTTGGCTCGTATATCTTTCCATCATGAAATGGCAAACCTTACTGAAGAGAAATGTCAAAAGAGCGGCAAGAAATATGGCGTCGTTTGATGTCCCTGTCGCTCTACTTTTGTAGCGTCCCTGTTGAAAACCCTTGAAAAAAACTTTTGAAGCGCTTTTATTAAAAAACCCTATATTTTGCATATTTTATTCGTTATACAAAGTGACATAGTATTATAGTTTTTTTGAGAAGAATTTACAATTACTCTTGTTGTTTTTTGATCCAGTGTAAAAATATATTTTGCATTGGGTAGAGTCCGAGAAATTAGATTTTATATTGAAAAAACCCGTAATCTTCGATCTTGATCACTGAGTATTGACATATCATAGAAATATAAAACGATAAAACCAGTAAGGAAGGTTAGGACACATGAGAAATTTTGAAGAAGGTAAATTGTCATAGTTGGTGTGATAAAGTTAGTAAACATTATGAAGTTATAGTCGGTCTAAGCCGATATATATATATACAAGAATATGATCACGTGATACACGGATGGATCATTAACAGATGAGGGAACCGGGGCAGGAGTATATGGGCCTGGAACCAAATACTTCGAAGCCATGGGAAAATACACCAGTATCTTTTAAGCAGAAATATTCGCTATGGACAGATGCATCCAGTTCAATCTGGACAGGGATCATAGCAATAAAAATATATCAATCCTGTCGGACAGCCAGGCAGCCATAATGGCATTACAATTTTACGAGATTAACTCAGAACTAGTATGGGAATGTCTAGGTAACATAAATAAACTAGGTATGAATAATATCGCCACCATACTGTGGGTCCCTGGCCACAGGGGAATAGAAGGCAATGAAGAAGCTGACAAACTTGCATCCGCCACAAAGCTAATAGGTCCCGAACCTTTTTGTGGAATACGTGACAGTGCACTGTGGGACAGAAGTCAATTCTAGCTCGCCGCAAATACAGTTTTGCTCCAATCTTAACGAAACTTTACACTAAGCATACATGTTCTATGAATAGATTTCAATTTGAAAATTATCAAGATTGGTCCATTGCTACGTCCACCTGCCATATAATTGAAATGGTAAAATGACTATAACTTTTTTTTGGAATGAGATAATTTGTTTATAATTGGTATTTAGATACATACTGTAATTGCACATGACCATTATTAATATGAGCGTGATTGGCCAACTGCTACGCCTACCATTCTTTTTAAACTATATAACTTGACCATCGTAAGAGATATTCTGATAATATTAGGTACTATGGTACATATCACAATTCTTAACTACCATACCAAATATGAGCCAGTTTTGTCAACTATAATGACAGAAAAGGCAAAACTGACATATTAAAGTAACAAAATTTAGTTAAATTATTTTACGATTTTCGTACTTTTCTCATCACAGAAAATAAGACATTTCAGACATTACGCCTGTAAAAAAATTTATGAGAGCATTTGGAAGCTTTTTTTTCATGTCTACTTTTGTATAAAAAAATACGTAATTTTTGTTTTATGTTTTTGACAGATAATCAGGAAAAACACGAATAGCCATTTTTAATTTTTGATACACAAGATGATAGTTCTCTCAATTCCTAATAATAAAAAACTAACACCCTGCATGTGGAGTATATATTGAAAGAGTTATGACAGTTTTAATGTAACTCATTTTTATTTCTTGAAAAGTAATTGTTTAATTTTTTCAATTTAAGCAAGCCTACAGAAGGATTTTTTCACTAGGGTGTATCATTTTTTGTTTGTTCTCTAGGTTCTCATAAATTATTAATAAAATGACATTTTTTTAAACTTTCTGCAACAAACATTAATTTCTGATTTTCGGCGAGCTAGACAAAGCTTCTGTCCCATAGTGCAGTGTTGAAAAAAAACTATTACGAGAAGAACTATTAAACACCAGAGAAAAACTATTGTTGGGGCAGACTAAAATGCGTCAATCAAAGAAATTCTTTGGGTCCTATGACCTAAGAAGATTTAAAGAATACAAAACGAACAAAAACCTGAAAATTCTAACAGGACTTCTTACAGGTCACTGTATACAAACGAACAGTACATGTAGATTCTGTCTAGAAGAAGATGAAGGTCCAGAACACATTTTAGAAACATGTCCAGCGCGTACAAGACCGTACAATAATGCCAAGACTTGGGAAACGACAACCAAGTCCGAGCGATATTAGAAAGATGAACCCTAACCATATAATCAGGTTCTTAACTGAGATAGGCTTGACGGACATCCTATAGAACTATTACAACCACAACCCCCTATAAATAGTATAGGGAGATGCCACAGCTGAAAATGTCTTTAGTTATAGTATCAAGCGGGACACAATAGATCTATTCAGGTTGCAGTGCATTACCCCGAAGCAATAATAATAAAAGCCAACTATAAATACCCTACACATATACGATAATGTGTGCGATTGCCATTGAAAGTGATGTGATGATCGCCAGGGTATACAAATTCTGAAAATAAATACGTATTTAATTTAGCAGAGACTCAAACCAAAATTTTTAACAGAGCTTTTACAGACCGTTAACAGAGGCGGGTCAATGGGAATAATTCATCAATCGGTGCATCTAAATGGGCACGGTCAAGTCGGGGATGATTGTGTACTAACCGAACCTAATACATTGGATAGATAATGGATAGGGCTTTCTATAAAGATATACCAATAGTTTGCATCGATCTTCCTAACATTTTTAATTATTTTTTGAAAATGGGTCTTATTTGGTAGAAAAAGTGATCATGATGAAGTGGTCCCTGTCCAGGTGGGTATAACTGTGTACTAACCGAACCTAGTACATTGGATAGCTAATGGATAGAGCTTTCCAGAAATATATACCAATAGTTTGGATCGATCTTCTTAACATTTTTAATTATTTTTTGAAAATGAGACATATTTTGTAGAAAAAGTGGTCATGATGAAATGGCCACTGTCCAGGTGGGTATAACTGTGTACTAACCGAACCTAGTACGTAGGATAGGCAATGGATAAGGCTTTCCAAAACTGTATGCCAAAAATGTTGATATATCGATTTGGTATTTTTATAATTTTTCAAATTTAATTGTTTTCAATATGAAATGTATATTCTCAATTAGAGTTAAATACGTTTTTTTGCCTCTGTTAAAGTTTTTTGCTGTTAAAATTGAACGGGATGAAGTAGCCACTGTCCAGGTCATCATGACCACTTTTTCTACCAAATATGACCCATTTTCAAAAAATAATTAAAAATGTTGATCGGCCCAAACTACTGGTATATATTTTTTGGAAAGCTTAATCCATTAGCTATCCAACGTATTAGGTTCGGTTAGTACACAATCATCCCCGACTTGACCGTGCCCATTTAGATGCACCGATTGATGAATTATTCCCATTGACCCGCTTCTGTTAACGGTCTGTGAATGCTCTGTTAAAAATGTTGGTTTGAGTCTCTGCTAAATTAAATACGTATTTATCTTCACGGACTTTATTGTTGGTTGCTTAACTAAATTATTAATTAATACAAATATTATGCAAAAAAAAAACAGTTGGGAAGGTTAGATTAGTGTTATTATGATAGTTGTTGGTGTTATTATGATAGTTAGAATTATCAAAATTATAGTCGGTCTAAGCCAAAAAAGTTTACTCTTGTCTGAACTTAAAAATATATCAAAAAACTTCAGCTAATGTAGTGCATAAAGAAACCATTGATGCAAACACACCAAATAAATACGCAATTTTCGTTTTTTACCGTTATCGGTACAGTATTCGTCAGAGTTCGATGCAGTTATGCAGTCATTTACTTTTAGTATGGTACATCGTATTTTAGTATGGTATTCGTACTATGTAGTATATATACGATACCATAACACAGAAACGTCAATTTGTTGTTGCATCCCTTATAAAAGTGAAATACCACAAGTGTTGTATTTGAGAGTAGTCCTGAGGTTTGGTGTCGTATTTTGTGAAATGAAGAAAAAATTTTAAATTGAAGAAAACTAGTGCACATAAAATGTTATTTTTTTTTTTGTTTTGAAATCGAGGAATATTTATGATAATTTCAAAAAATCCTAATTTTATAAGAATCAACTGCATTTATTTGACGAAATATTTAACAAGCTGAAAAGTAGTGCTCACAGTTCCATTGCCGTACTGTCGTATTCATAAAGGGTTTTTCAATAAGAGCGCTACAAAAGTTTTTTTCAAGGGTTTTTCAACAGGGACGCTACAAACGACAGGGACAGCAAACGACGCCATATTTCTTGCCACTCTTTTGACATTTGTTTTCAGTAAGGTTTGCCATTTCATGATGGAAAGATTTTGATTAGTTTTTGAGTTAAGAGTCCATTTTTCAATGCTTCATTGTTATTGTCTTTAGTTATTTCAAAGATTCTAATATATATATATATATATATATATATATATATATATATATATATATATATATATATATATATATTCGATGTTTAGACGTAGAAAACCTTGCGCTACAATACGAAAATGAGTGAAACATATTTGGGATATCCATGACAAACACTTCTCCCCATTTTGTTGAATAGTGTAATCTGAACGTATGAACAAATACAATATACGGACTTTGAATGTTTAGAATTGAAAACAAGCGTAGATTTCTTATTTCGAACTCAGTTATTATTTTTTTTTAATTATTTAATTATTATTTGATTTAATTTAATTTATTTGATTCATTTTGGTGGCATGCTGACGGGCCACATTTTAATAGGTGGTACACTAAAGTCGTCGTCTGCACTTCATTAATTTCCATTTAATTAGTTCGTTGGATATGCGTGGATTTCACGGCAGAGCCTGTACTATTTATGCTGCTGTTTTATTTTATTTGTAACTTTGTTGACGCCTTTAATGATTTCTTTCCTCCACGACGGCGTCCGCGACAACCGCGTGTTAATTAGTTGCAAAAGTCTGTAGTTTTTGTTGAGTTTTTATTATATTCTATGTGTCACTGATAAAATCGCACTAAACGTCGTAAGCAAGCAAACAAGCTACAAACAGTCGAAACTGTCGTGTAATTAAATTAAATTATTTAATTTTGATATTGAAAGTAAAGTGCGACAGACGTGGTGGCATGCATGCAAAATGCTAAAACAGAGACCCTGCCCAGTTTCGTTTTTTATTTTTTTTTTTATTCAAAAAGTTTGCATCTAATTAGCAAATGTTTGTTACTCTTGCTGAGTGGGTCAATTTTGAACACGTATCTATAGCATGTATGAACGCAATTATTTATACAAATGCAGCCACATAAACAGTGTCATAAATATAGCTAAATACAGGAAATATATATGCGGAAATCACAGAACATTTCATTAGAAAATGAATACGCACAAATATTGCAAAGAATTTCCATTTTGCGATACTCTGAATAGTGAATAGAACTATGAGGTATTGCTTTGTAAAACAATAATTGATATTTGAAGACTCTACTGAACTTTCGACTTTTGATCCATTTTTCTTTCTTTTGTTTTCCACCCAGATTTCTTTTGTATTACATTAAGGATATTTCAGTAGAAGTTTTAAAATAAATCCGATGAAATTCTGGTGGATCTGGCCAATGTTATGACCAGTCAAACGCAAAAAATATAAATTTTAAGTTGTACTGCATTTCCATTTCATCTTGTCATTTTTCAGCTAATTAATTAAATATTGAATACAATGCAGTTAACTGGCAACATTTCATTAAAATTCGTTGAATTTACATTTATATCTTTTATTTTTTTTTGCAATTTTTTTTGTTTTTACTGCAGTCCAGTCGTGTTCAATTCCCTGCTTAACGATTTGGTGCAAAACAAAAAATAAAAATAGTGTAGTTGGGTCATTGATGCCACTCTGCGCCCGCTTTAGTCTCCAGTTTAATGAGCTGCACTAGTAACGTTGGCCAATTTCACGTTGCTCCTGATGACCGGTCGCGGGCTGCAATTACAGCGGCACCCATGGGAGCCGCCGTTCAGCACCGCAATGCATTGAAATTTAACCAAATTAAACGGAATAAGTAATAAGCAATTAAAGGCGTTGGTTGGTTGGTTGTGACTGACTGAATTAATGAATAAGTGACAAGGTTTTTATTAATTGCAGCCAATGCAATAACAGAAAAAGACAGACAATGGTTTATGAAGAAAAGTTGATGATGAAATTTAAATATTGAAATTTTCACTAGTTATTTGTTAAATAAAAATGTAATTTTGAACTGAAAATTCAAATGTGAACAAAAACTTCAATATCTCATTAAAACCTCAATTTTTAATTAAAAATTCAATTTGGACTAAAAATGCATTGTTCACTAAAAATGCATTATTTCATTACAAATTCAATTTTGAACTAAAAATTATATTTTGAACCAAAATTTCAATGTTTAAGCAAAAATTCTAATTTGAACTAACATCAATTTTGAACTAAAAATTCAATTTTTAACTAAAAATTCAATTTTTAACTAAAAATTCAATTTTTAACTAAAAATTCAATTTTTAACTAAAAATTCAATTTTTAACTAAAAATTCAATTTTTTACTAAAAATTCAATTTTTAACTAAAAATTCAATTTTAAACTAAAAATTCAATTTGGAATAAAAAAAAATCAAATTTAAACTGAAAATTAAATTTTGAACTTGAATTTTAACAAAAATTTAATTTTGAGCTAAAAATACAATTTTGAACAAAAAATACAATTTCGAAATAAAACATTCAGTTATGAACTAAAATTACAATTGAATCAAAAATTTCACTTTGAACTATACATTTAATGCTGAATTAAAAATTCAATTATGAATCAAATATTCTATTTTTAACTATAACTAAAAATTAAATTTTGAACTAACAATTCCACTTAAACTAAAAATTCAACCTTTAACTAGAAAATCAATGTTGATTTGTAAATTCAATTTTGATATTAAAATTCCATTTTGAACTAAAAATACAATTTAGAACAAAAAATTAAAATTTCATTTTAACTAAAAATTCAGTTTTGAAATAAAAAAATCAGTTATGAACTAAAATTTCTATGAAATCAAAAATTAAATTTTGAACTAAAAATTCCACTTTGAACTACAAATTTAATGCTGAATTAAAAATTCAATTATGAACCAAAAATAAAATTTTTAACTAAAATTAATTTCTTAACTAAAAATTCAATTTTGAACTAAAAATTCCATTTAAACTAAAAATTCAACCTTTAACTAAAATAAAAATTTTGAATTATAAATTGATTTTTGAACTAAAAATTCAATTTTGATTAAAAATTTGATTTTGAACCAAAAAATTCAATTTTGAACAAAAATTCAATTTTGAACAAAAATTAAATTTTAAACATAAAATTTGTATTTAAACTAAATATTCAATTTTGATCTAAAAATTTAATTCTGAACTAAGAATTCAATTTTGAAATAAATATTCTATTTTGAATAAAAATTCAAAATTCAATTCTTCACTAAAAATTCCTTTCTAAACTAAAAAAGTTTTGAACTAGATATTAATTTCTGAACCAAAAATTCTATTTGGAATTTTGAACTAAAAATTCAATTTTAAACCAAAAATTCAATTTAACAGGTACATTTTTCACTAAATCTTGAAATTTACATTTTTTCATTTTTTTTCATTAAATATTTGAAATTTTGAGAGTGCTACATGTTTACCCCACCAACATGTTTTTGTTCTTTTTTCATTGATAAAAATAACGGTCTGATTTTGTACCTTTACAAAGTTTTTATTAGTCTAAATAACCTTTTTGTTATATTTGTGTGTTGATGTTTTTGCTGTTTTGACCCTGAGTCATTTAGTTAATTTAGTTAAAGGAAAAATTTCATTGCCTA
This sequence comes from Dryomyza anilis, assembly GCA_951804985.1. Taxonomy (NCBI): domain Eukaryota; kingdom Metazoa; phylum Arthropoda; class Insecta; order Diptera; family Dryomyzidae; genus Dryomyza; species Dryomyza anilis. Next base: position 3,144,073 of record OX638130.1, on the reverse strand, counting down.
AATTTATATTTATTTTTATCAGCCATTCCAGTAAACATAGCGATATTTTAATGAAATCGAAATGTTCGCGTTTATATGAAAATATCATTTGCAATTCCATGTCCTTTTAGAATAAAAAATTGCAGCCCTTTACAAAAGTAATTTTCCAAAATTCTTTAAACGTGATTTGAACTTAAATTGTGAAGGCAAGTTTTAATATAATGGCATTTTTTATTAAAATCACCATATTGCAATTATACTGAAGGAAAAATGTCTTATAATTAATTGAAATTGTGTTAAAATTAAACACAAACGTAATAAAAACATCTCAAAACAATTTAAATTTAAAATAAGTAATACAAAAAATTAATAAAAACTAAAACTAATAAACTAACGGCCATCATCACCCACATCACTACAGCTTATTATGTATGTTTTATAACATTTCGTTTCTTAAAAAATGTCTACGAATTATAGGAATAGCAGGGTGACACAAAGTTTCAGTTCGCCGCGAAAATGATGCCCCCAGATTAGGGCTTCCAAATTAGGGCCGAAATTTCGGGATCCCGGGAACCCGGAGAATATTTGTACCGAAAATCCCGAAATGAAATCTCGGGATTGCCAATCAAAATAACATGTAGAAAATATTAAAACTATTAAATTTTAAATTTGCAGTCGTTAGCATATTTTAATTATTTTTCAATAGACTTGATGACAAATGTTTGAGATTATGTAGCTGCTAGTATTTTTCACAAAACTATTTGTTTAATAAATAGTGCAGATCGAAATCAAACTTATATTTTAATATATAAAAAATTACATAATGCTGTGAGAGAATACAACAAAAAAATGTGATCGAAAAAAATGTCCTGTGCTTAAGCATTGCAGCTAAATTTAAAAACAAATTCATATTTTTGTTTTTTTTTACCATCTAAATAAAATTGTTTTATATCGGAATAGGCTCAAAAAATAGAGTTTAAATATATTAATATCCTCCTGAATAAAATTTCGCTTTTATCAAATAAAATTACGATTTTTATGGTGTTTTAAACTTCCCAATTTATGAAATTTTAGTAGGACATCAATAGATTTAAACTCTAATTTTTTGAACCTATTCTGATACAAAATACATTTTTATTACCCTAACCATAAATTTATTTTTTAAAGTTATTTTTTTACATTCAGTTGCAATGCGCGAACGCCAATAAAACATAAACAGTATAATGTAATCAGTAAAAATTTAATTATTGGCATCGTTAACATATTTGGATTCAGAACTACAAAGAATGTATAAACACAATTATATTTGTGACAGGTTTAACTTGAGAAAATGTAAAATGTTTGTTCTATTTAAACTTCAAAGACGATGCGCGAACATAAGACAATAATAGATTCACTCACTAATTTTTTAAGCCTACTCCGATCCAAAACAGCTTTATTTAGATGATAAAGTATTGATTTAAAGTGTTTTTAACTTCATCTGCAATACTCAAGCACAGGAAATTATTTACCGACTCTAGCAGCACTATGTAAATTAAGACCTTTTACAACTATGGGAAAATATGCCGATCCCATTTAATGTGTAAAATTTACTTATTTGGTACATGTAATACAAATTTCAATCATTCGGGACATAATCTGGGATATATCCCGGGATTATTTTTTTAATCCCGAAAGTCCCGGGATTTCCAAAATGCTTCGGGATTGGAACCCCTACCCCAGATGTATGTATGCTTTTTACATTTATGCTGCATATCTTCAGGAGCATTTCACGAACACTCTATTTTAAAATCAATGTGACTAAATTGAAAACAGTTCGTATAAATCGATAACAATTTCGTTTAAATTGAAAAATGTTCGTTTAATTTTAAAACATTTTTATTTTAAACTTACTTACTTACTTAAATGGCCCTTACAACCGTGGATCGGTTTTGGCCGCTGAGATGAAGCCGCGCCAGTCGGATCTGCTTTGCGCGCGCTGACGCCAGTTAGAAATACCAAGCGTTGCCAGGTTGTCCTCAACTTGGTCTTTCCAACGCAGATTTGGACGCCCTCTTCTACGTTGTCCACCTTCGAGTTTCGATTCAAGCACCTTCTTGGCTGGAGTGTTTTCATCCATTCGTTCGACATGACCTAGCCAGCGAAGCCGCTGGATCTTGATGCGCTTGACTATGTCAATGTCGTCGAATAGCTCATACAGCTCGTGGTTCATCCTGATTCGATACTCGTTAGCAAAGCAGATAGGGCCAAAGATTTTACGGAGAATCTTTCTCTCGAACGCTCCCAGTACTCTCTCATCGGTGGTGGCCAGCGTCCATGTTTCTGCACCATAAAGTAGGACGGGCATGATGAGTGACTTGTAGAGCGTTATTTTTGTCCGGCGAGAGAGGGCTCTGCTTCTCAATTGCCTACTGAGCCCAAAGTAGCACCTGTTGGCAAGAGTTATTCTCCGTTTGATCTCCAGGCTGACGTCGTTGTTGCTGTTTACGCTGGATCCCAGATAGACGAAGTCCTTCACAATGTCGAACTTGTGGGTGTCAAAATCAACTTTTTGTCCAAGACGCACGGACTCTTTTTTGCTTGTTGACACAAGGAACTTCGTCTTGTCCTCGTTCACCGCTAGACCCATTCGACGCGACTCTTTCTCCAATCTGGAGAATGCTGCGCTGACTGCTCGTGTGCTCCTGCCAATGATATCAATATCGTCGGCATATGCGAGCAGCATGACACTTTTGTTGAGGATAGTGCCGCTTTGACGGAGTTCGGCAGCTCGAACTATTTTCTCCATCAATAAGTTAAAAAAGTCGCACGATAGGGAGTCACCCTGTCTGAAACCTCGTTCGGTATGAAATGGCTCGGAGAGGTTTTTTCCTATTCTCACTGAGCAACGTGTGTTGCTCAGGGTCATCCTGCAAAGCCTTATAAGTTTCGCAGGTATACCGAACTCAGACATTGCGGCGTATAATCGTTCCCTTATCGGAGTGTCGAAGGCGGCTTTATAGTCGACTAATAGGTGGTAGGTGTCGATCTGTTTTTCTAGGGTCTTTTCCTGGATTAGGCGCAATGTGAAAATCTGGTCTATGGTGGACTTTCCAGGTCTGAAGCCGCACTGATAAGGTCCAATCAGTCTGTTGACGATGGGCTTCAGTCTTTCACATAATACGCTCGATAGAACCTTGTATGCGATATTGAGTAGGCTGATCCCACGGTAGTTGGCGCAGATAGTGGGATCCCCTTTCTTAAGGATTGGGCAGAGTACACTGAGGTTCCAGTCACTTGGCATGCTTTCATCCGACCATATTCTGCTTACGAGCTCGTGCATGCTCTCTATTAGCTCTTCGCCTCCGGTCTTAAACAATTCAGCAGGCAGGCCATCAGCACCTGCGGCTTTGTTGTTTTTCAGCCGAGCAATGGCTGTTCTGACCTCGTCATGGTCGGGTGGCGGAATCTCAACGTCGTCATCAAGTACTGGGGTTGCCGGGTTTGCTTCTCTATCGGTGGAATTGAGGTCATCATCACCGGTCAGCAGTTTAGAGAAGTGATCCCTCCATATTTTCAGTGTGCTCTGGATATCTGTCACTAGATTTCCGTTCTCATCTTTACAGGAAGAGGCTCCGGATTTTGAACCTCCGGCTAGGCGTCTTATTTTCTCGAAGAATTTTCGAGCCTCATTCCTGTCCCCATGCATCTCAATCTCCTCACACTCACGTCTTTCTGCCTCGCTTTTTTTACGCCTGAAAAGACGTCTCTCTTCCCTCCTCTTCTCTTTGTATCGCTCCTTCGCAGCTCGCGTAGCTACTGACTGCAGGGTGGATTTGTACGCAGCGTCTTTCTCTGCAGTGGCCGCGCGACACTCTTGGTCATACCACTGATTCCTCAGGGGGCGTTGGAATCCAAGCACCTCTTCGGCAGCCGTACGCATAGAGCAGGAGATATGATTCCACTGCGCGCTTATATCATCGAGAGGAGGAGTGCTTTGTCTAAGCAGGTGTGAGAGTCGAGTGGAAAAGGCTTGCGTTGTCTGTTGTGATTGCAGCTTTCCGACGTCTAGCTTTCTCTGCGTTTGGTTCCGTACGTTTTTTTTTATTTTAAACATTAGTTCTTAATTTTAACAACTATTTGTAATACCCACATAGAAGCATATCGATGTCCAGTTGTCTGTCCGTATGTCTGCTGAAATTACGACTACAGAAAAACTATCTGCCTAGCAAATAAATGAAATAAAGTCGTCTTTAAAAAAAGTATCAGCTTTTTTTGACAATTTTCTCATATTTATCTGTCAAAAGCTGTTACTAGCTTTAAAGCCGACTTTGTTCTTATTTTGAAATTATTTTAAGTATTTAAATTTAAGGAGAAACAAAATAATGTTGCCAGATTTATAAAAGCTATTTTTAAATAAATTAGATTTTTTATTCATTCTCATATTTAAAATATTCAAACATCATATTTTTTAGTGAAAGCTTTGAATTTATTTTTTAACGCTTTTTACTTTTCTTAATATTTTATTATACTTTTTCTCATTCAAAACACTTTTTATAATAAAATTCAATACAAATTGCTTTTAATTATCCGTAAAATAAAGCAACATTGTCACTGTGGTTCGTTCACAGACTCGCCACTCGATATCATGAAAAGGGTTTTGCATGAATAACAGCGTTAAAAATTTATTTGACAGCTACACGCCACCCTTTATTTAACTTTTTTATTTTTTCGAGAATTTGTTTTCGCTTTTTTCCAATCTACTGCTATTTATTCTATATATTTTTTACTTTTATATTTGTTTTTGGACCTTTTCTACAAAAAGTTGCATTATTTATATGGTTAACTAAAAGCGACGCCCAAAAAAAAGGGTCTCTTAAAATTAAACAACATAGCAAAGCCACAAAAGAAGTGAAACTGTCGCCAAAGTTCAATAACGTTGTAAATCACGTGAAGAATAAAAAACAGTAGCCAAATATAGTATAAACGGTGTGCAATAAATTAAGAAATGCATTTAACTAAATTGTTCACCAAAAATTCGATTTAAAAAAAACAATTTTTCACTAAAAATTCAATTTTTCACTAAAAATTTAATTTCATTAAAAATTTAATTTCACTAAAAATTAAAAATTTCACTAAAAATTCAATTTTTCACTAAAAATTCAGTTTTTCATTAAAAATTAATTTTTCACTATAAATTAAATTTTTGACTAAAAATTCAATTTTTCACTGAAAATTTCATTTTTCACTAAAAATTAATTTTTTCACTAAAAATAAATTTTTCACAAAAAATCAATTTTCATTAAAAATTCAATTTTTCACTAAAAATTCAATTTTTCACTAAAAATTGAACTTTTAACTAAAATTTCAATTTTTCACTAAAAATTCAATTTTTCACTGAAAATTCAAATTTTCACTGAAAATTTAATTTTTCACTAAAAATTCAATTTTTCACTAAAAATTCAATTTTTCACAAAAAATTCAATTTTTCACAAAAAATTCAATTTTTCACTAAAATTTCAATTTTTCACTAAAATTCAATTTTTCACTAAAAATTCAATTTTTCACTAAAAATTCAATTTTTCACTAAAAATTCAATTTTTCACTAAAAATTCAATTTTTCACTAAAAATTCAATTTTTCACTAAAAATCCAATTTTTCACTAAAAATTAAATTTTTCACTAAAAATTAAATTTTTCAATAAATATTCAATTTTTCACTAAAAAGTCAATTTTTCACTAAAAAGTCAATTTTTCACTAAAAATTCAAATTTTCACTAATAATTCAATTTTTCACTAAAAATTCAAATTTTCTCTAAAAATTCCTAATTTTAGTCAAATACATTGATTTTTTTTAGTACCTCTTAGTGCCAATAATATTAACTGCCTTTAAAATATATCGATAGCAAATATAAACCAGTTGGGAAGGTTAGATCACTTGGGAAATTTTAAAGTAGGTGTTTTTTTTTTTTTTTTTATTTTATTTTGGAATATCTACTAAGATACACAGCACTCAGACAGACTATATCCATTGTACTGTGAAATCTATTCCCTACAATTTTGTGGTTAATATCACCACGAGCGCCCATGCCCAAGCCGGGATTCGAACCCGAGACCTTCAGAATGCAAGTCCAGCGCGCTACCTCTGGACTGCTGAGGCCGGTGTAATTATGATAGTAAGGATTATCAAAATTATAGTCGGTCTAAGCCGACTATAAATACCCTACACATATGTGTGGTTACCATTCAAAGTGATATATAGGTCACCAGGGTATACGAATCCTGAAAATACTACAAACATTCAATCGTTGAAGAATTTCCATTCATTTGATACCCATATTTACAAATGGGTAGGTGTACCGAATTTCGATTTTTTTTTTAATGAACCACAGGTCTTTTCGACGGAAAACATTATTATCACGTACTTGAGCATGATGTCAATATATATTTGACCAAAAAAGTTTACCTAAGCACGTATACATAAAAATTGATCTTTATATGTACATTTTATATGAGGTATTTGAACATAAGTGGTCGGATCATAGGTCACAATGGACCGATCTCGCCAATTTTTTCGCACATACAGCGTAGGTATATTAGTAATCTAAGTTATAAGTTTCATTTATTTAGCTCTTCAATTTTAAAAGTAGTAGGGATTTCAACAGACAGACAGACAGACAGACGGACAGACAGACAGACGGACAGACAGACGGACAGACGGACATCGCTAAATCGACTCAGGAGGTCATGCTGATCAAGAATATATATACTTTTCCATACCGGAGATGCTTCCTTCTGGGTGTTACAAACGGCGTACCAAACTGAATATACCCTTTCACTCTTAGTGTAGGGTATAAAAATTTTAGTATCTACAAATACCCATCCAAAAACCCTGATTAACAGCTACCCATTGATAATATATTTTTATTGCATATTCTCTATTACAACCCCATTGCCGCCTAGTGTTCTTCTTTATCAATCAGCTATATTTCGCCACACACTTAAAGCAAATAAAAAAGCAATAAAAAATCAGAAAATGTATAGCTTTTTTATAGCAAAGCACAAAAGCAACAATTTAAGTGTCATTTACACGCCAAAAAAAGACAACAAACAACGAGAAGAAGGACAAAATTATAAGAAATTGCCACAGAAGGGTTGTCGCACCGCACAGTGGTTTATCGTGTGTCTGTCTACAAAAAACTCAAGAATATCCCCAAAATATTGAGGGAAAAAATACTTTCGAAAGAGTAGTTTTTTTTTTGCGAAGCATATTATTTTCTTTCACACTTTTCATATTAAAAAACGATTTCACAGAATGTGAGTGAGAAAGTATTCGCTAACACGCAACCCATACAAATAACAGCAAAAAAAAGCACATGTCCTTGCTACGTTGAGTCCTTGCAGCAAATTACAAGAAAATTGGCTACAAAAGATGCTAATGATTTATGTAATTGATTTGACCATATGTTGAAAGTTCGGGTTGATTTCATGAGGTTTTTTTCTGCTTTTTTTTCTTTCTTTTTTCCTTTTTTTATTTAGGGTATTTAGGACATAATTTGTAAGAACATTGAAAAGGTGGCCGCTGTCACACACAATACCAATGTCCACCCATTCAATAAATGTCATTTGATACTTTTTTTTAATAGTTTTCGCATCTGACAAGGGTTAAACGTTGTAACACTTGGCGTCTGGAGTGCCCTCCGCACGCACCAGAAAAGGTTTAATGGTCAAGTCGATGAAATTATGTTAAACGTTTGTCAATGTCGGTGCCTGGCTGTCAGCCAAAGGTTATGCTACATTAGTTTTTGGGGGACAGCAAAAATTATAGTCAAGTTGAAGGCAGTGAAAAATGGTCAAGAATGAGCAACCTGTTGAGTGGTAGAGCATGGAAAATATGGCATTTTTTTAAACGTTTATTTAGAACTATTTTCTTCATATTAGTTTAAAAAAAAACCTAGTACAACAGAATGCTAAAATTAAACAAAATTTAAATTTTGTATTCTGAATTTTTATGTATTGTAAATTTGAATTTCAAACTTTTGATTACCTTTTAACCCTATGATAGAAAACTTGGGCAAGACCTAGGATTAATATTTTTATAAAATATAGAAGTAATTGCATTCTTTCAAAAACTGTTGCATACTTTTAGTCATAATTGTAATTTAAAAATCATGTTAAAACTAAACTTTCAAAAACCTTTGCATACTTTTGCGCATTCGTAAATTTTCTAATTATCAACCTTTTGCAACAACAAGAAAAATAAAACTTTTACACGTTTGTAAGACAAAGCCATTTAAATTTTTTTTAATTGTTAAACTTATAGCCTAACTTTAGGCATCATATTTTAACAAAATGACTTCAGAAATGGACGCGCGTTTGCATTTGCCAGGCACTAATGTGAATTCCTGCTGTTCATTAATAAAGCATTAACAAAAAGTAGTAGAGAAGAAGAAGTGGAGGAGTAAGAAAAAAAAGTAACATTAACGTTTCACGCCCGCAACACATTAAAATGCCTTTTGTGACGCATGAGGTGCCTAAAAGTATGCAAAGGGCAATGGAGCGAACGCGCATAAAGCCAAAAATAAATTATTGCCTGTAAATTTTGGTGTTAGTGGCACTACTACCACTAGTACTACTAACACATGCTCATTATAATGATGAACATTACAACAACAACAACAAATGCTTATAGTTGTTACAGGCGTTAACAACAACAACAACAGTCATTTTAAATTGACTTTCAAAACGCATTTCATCACCATAAATGTTACCAAAAAGTATCGCATTTGCTTGTATACAGTGATGGACTTAAAAATTAGGTAAAACATTTTATATTAAATCATAAAATCTTAAAAAAACAATTTAGTTTTATACTTTTGTCAACGCTTTTACACGAATACAAAAAGTTCATTTGTTATACTGAAATAAATAAAAATAATTTATACATAATAAGATTTAAGAAACAAAATAAAATTAGCTAATTTAAAAAAAATAATTTTAAAACACAAAAAAAATGCTTGTTCAATATTCCCCTTAATTTATCTTTATCGATCCAAGTCGCCTTTTCACAATTTTCGATAAATTTTCGGTTGAATTTAGATCTAGAGATTTTACTTGTGGAGTCGTTATATTCAATTTGTTGTCTGAAAAGCATTTTATTCGAGACCCGAAAAATGTTTTGGATCTTTAACGGAACCGCTTTAAAAATCTAGGACGAGCTCTATCGTTCTCTTATACATCCAGAAAAAATTCCTTCAAATCCCATTAAAATTGGTCAATAGGACAATTATTGATTTAATAGTATACAATAAATTAATCTGTTCATATAAACTCAATGGCAATGTCATAGCATATTCTAGTACTTAATGGTATTTTCCGATTAAAAAAATAATTTATCCTATTGACTATTTTTAATAGTAAAAAAAACTATTATTTATATAGTATTTTTTTTAGGGTGTATGAGCAAATCCAGAATACTTTTAACATTTATAATATCGACATAAATCAATGAATAACAATGTTGTTATTTTTTATATTTTACATTTTAATTAAATATTGTTAAGAATACTTAAATTAATAAATCTCAACCATTTTTAACTCCATAAGTTGCTCTGTCCATTTGATACATGTGGCCAAAGTAAGAAAAGCGTCAAAAATACCTATGATACGCGCACGTTTTGTGTCGTTCTAATCATTACTATTGCTACGGCTTGCAAGATATCGCTACAAATTTGAATACAATCGCTAGCTAATACCAAAATACAAAAAATATATATGTCGCATAAGTGTGCCATATCCCAAACGAAATTTGGACAGAGGTGGAGGTAGGATACAACATTTGGAATGAAAACAAAAATGTCTCCTTCTTTTCAACGTGTGAGGCGCTGCTTTCAGGAATACTCTTTTCGTATCTAACTTTTTTATAAAGGAGTTAAAGTTAAAGATTTTAAGATATGACTTGTCAATGTTCCCTTAACACCTTAACACCTTAACAAAGACATGATGGAACATTCGAAAAAAAACGAGCCAAAACGAGTCGAAATTATTAAAATTTACTACCGAAATTCTAATTCGTATATCTTTCCATCATGAAATGGCAAACCTTACTGAAGAGAAATGTCAAAAGAGCGGCAAGAAATATGGCGTCATTTGCTGTCCCTGTCGCTCTACTTTTGTAGCGTCCCTGTTGATAACCCCTTTATTTGATTATTTGATGGGTGACAATGAATTTTAAAATAATAGAATTAGTATGACAACGCTTTAATTATATTTATGTTTGGCATTACAAATAAATAACAACGCTGCCTACTTTTAGCACTCAGTAACATTCACACTAATACTTTTCATATAGTTCAAAAGTTCTTTTTGGTGGATGAATTTGTTTAAGTACCTCAAATCACTGTTAATACCAGATAGTGGCTGTTTATGAAATATCCAATTAATCCGTAATTCAATGAGCTCAAAATAGGCACAAGAGATGGAAATAAAATAATTAAGTATAAGTAAAAGAAAAAAAATAATAATTTATAATTATATAATATAAATAAAAATAAAATGTAATTTAAAAAAAGGGAAAAAATGAATATTGTTTTAAAATGTAAGCACTAAATTTACTTTTTTTACATTAATATGAAATGTAAACATCAATATGTTTACATGTAAATAAAATGTCATTCTGAACATAAATATGTTTGGTTGTTATTATAATAATGTTTGGCAATGCTATAATACTTTTGTTTCCATAAAGCTCCAATGATATATGTAATGCCTGCAAAATTATGTTTAGGAGAGCGCTTTTTTTGCAGCGTGCATTTCCTAAAAATAACTTTTAATATATTATTTAAATTTGATCGGACTAAAATGTGTTTGATCCATTACATTATGTTTTACCCTCAAAATAACCCATATTCTTTATAATTTTGAACCAATAAAGCGTTACCAACCTATATCTTTGACGGATTTTATTAAAAGTGAAGCACGCAAATGGATTTATATTGCATAAGGGCCTATAAGCTTATATGCAAAAGAGCTGGTACATATTTTTTATTTTGTCAACCTCAAAAGTTAAAGGTTTTCTGGATTTGCTCATATTTGATACGAAATTCTTTGTTTTGGAGTTGATTTACGAAGATAAATAAACTTCTTAAACTGAAGAGGAATTTGTATTGAATATTGAATAATATCAATAAAATGTTACTTAAATTCTACAATTTAACTTCTTAATATTTGGAAACTAAATTCCTTATTAATTAAAAACGAGTTGGGAAAGTTAGGTCACATGGGTAAGTTCGGTCTCATGGGGCGGATTTTTATAGTCGGTCGGGCCCGACAATGGAATACCCTACACCTTTGGTGGGTATATTAACCCTCAGAATATAATTCATATATCAGAAATTTACGTCTTATATCCCCATAAATTAAAAAATTATATAAAGTATAAAAAACTAAAAAAAAATTTGAAAAGTGTAATTGGGCGGACCACGCCTATATTTAAAATTTTGAAAGGCTAATATTTCATAGATTTGATTTTAATAATTTACGGATCAAATTTCCACTATGAAAACCCGGGAAATAATGAAAAAAAAAAGTGGGCGGATCACGCCCATTTTTGGACCACATATTTTTAGGTGAATTCTAACAATACCTTTTAAATTTTATAACTATACCTTAAATACTTTTCGAGTTATTAGTTCCGAAAGAGTTATATAAAAGTGACTTGTATGGGAGGTGGGCGTGTCCGTTGACCGATTTGGCTCATTTTCAAACTCAGTTCCTACTTTTGGATAAAATATATTGAGACGAAATTTCATCGCATTCTGATCAGTATTTCTCAAGTTATTCTGTATTCGGACAGCAAGACAGCAAGACAGCAAGACGGACAGACAGACAGACAGACGGACATGGCTAAATGGACTCGGGTAGTGATGCTGATCAAGAATATATATACTTTTCCATACCGGACACGCCTCCTAAGGGGCGTTACAATATATGCACAAAGTTAATATACCCTGTCCTCATAGGTGTAAGGTATAATAAAAATTAAGTGCTTTCTACTGCTGGATTCACTTTTATTGTCAAAAAATTAAACAGGTATATTCTTCTGGATTTAGGAAACTAATTGATTTTGTCTGTTAAAAAATCAATCAACTGTTGATTAAAAAGCAAAGAGCGAGATTTTTGAACTCGAGACATAACTTAATGAGCAAGACTCTTGGAATTGCTATCAAAAATCGAAATTATATACATTGTTTTCACGAATTGAAGAGGCCCTTTTTTATTTATTTTGATAACCAAATCAAAAAGTTGTTCGTTTAGCTGTATATCCGTATAGTTCTTGATTTCTTTTCGATTCTAGAAGTTTTCTATCCACGCTTTCAATTTATGTTTTTTCCCTCTTTAATGCTCAACAATACTTTGTCCGATACATCTTTACTAACTTTATTATTTTTAAAGTATTTAATATATATATATAATATATATTTTCATTGAATATTTTGAGATTAAGGAGGAGTATCGAATTTAGATCATTTTAAAAGTGTTGCCAAATAAATATATTTCAAATACGACATATTCAATATCACTTTAGAGTAAAAAAAAATATTTTAAAATAGGCGAAAAATATGATCGATGCTTCTTTTATATCCGTAACTGTAAATTTGTATGTATGTGTTGTGTATGTGAAAATGGAGCCTGTTTACAACAACAACCACAACTAAAAAAGCAATAAGTGTTTGCAAGTGTAAAGTTGTGTTTTTGACTGCTGCTTTCTTCATTCTTCAATATTTATAGGTCCTTTATAACAACAACAATACCAGGAGCAGTGACAATAACAACAACAACAACACAAAAACAATGATGTTGACAACGATAAAGTACGAAACACATACATATTACGAGCAACACATTCAAAAACATAAAATTTATGTGCGTGTTGAAAAAAGGGTTCAAATGACTTTTTACTCTCCACCATATACGCATTATCAGCGTTAGTAGCTATAGCCACACCTCCTCCAACTTCTACCGCCACCGCCCCCCCCACCATTTTCAAAATATAAAACCCAACACCAAATAAGCGAAATTTTGTATCATTTGGTGGCTGCAAGTGTTGACTGTTTTCGGGGGCACTGTTGTTAATAGCATTGCTGGTGTGTTTGGCAATTATTTTATAGCATATTTTTGGGTGTTTTTATATTTATTACTTTTGGGAAAAGTCAACGACGATGGCAACGACAACGTATTTTCTTTGTCGATCTTTGGCGTCTTCTGTACGTTTGTTTGCTCTCTGGTTTAATGCGTTGGTTGCGATAATTATAAATTTACATTAACGTGGTTAATTGCAGCGAAAATGTCACTCACTAGTTTTCGTAGCATACTTTTGGGCAGGTGCTTAAAACGTTATCGCGTACAAGCCATGGGTTAAAATTTTAATGTTGATTATGTTTCAGTCATTATTGGCATTAATGGAAAATGTTGGTGTTGCTCTCGATTATGGGCAACACATGATTCCGTCTGCCGGCCCGAGGAGAATTTTATTAATTAAGCAAATGGCCTTAAAATATGCTGTTGATATTAGGCGTTAAGTAATTTAAGTGTTTTTTATTTGAAAGTTTAACCAATGTGTCTAAAAGTATGCAAACTTTATGTTTTTACTTAATGCTGTTTATTGGAGTTTGTAATTAGGTTTAAAAGTTTCTAAAAATTTTAAAATACATATGTGGTAATTATTATATTATTGTGTATCTTTTAAACATCTGCTACAATAAAATTAAATACATAATTTAATTGTAAAAATTCCCCTAAAGTATGCAACTTTTTTTTACAATAGCATAAACTAGGGCCCTATATTGTTGACCTTTAACGCCCATTTTAGCAGCTTTCTTTAAACATACTATATAAGATTTTTATTTTTTTATATTTTTTAAAGGTGTACCTAAATGCACTGTCCTACACTTATTTTCGTATAATAATATTTTAAAATAAAAATATTTGTAATTTATTGTAAAGTTTTAAATTTTTTTTTTACTATAGCCAAAAGTTTTCTGCGTCTAACATTGAAAACATAATTTCATTCTCTTCTTATGTTGGAATCATAAAAATAATAGAAAAGAAAAATAATGAGAAATTGAAAAATGGTCTATATCTCAAAAACTATATTTTTTTAAATCCATATCAAATTTTAAATCCAAAACGATTTTTAAACATTTTGGTTGATTGGTATGGTTGAAAAATGTATGTATATCAAATTTAAAACTTTCAAAATTAATTTCTTAACATAAATATACTTTTTTTATACTGAACTGGACCACAAATTTAAACTTTCAAGTTAGAAATCCATTAAAAAGTTCAACCTTTTGGTTTGAATTATCATTAGTGAAAACTTAAAATTTTTGAAAATTTTGGATGATTTATATTTACTAGGATGGTTGAAAAATGTAGGTTTTTTAAATATTTCAAATTGTAAGCCATATTAGTTCAGAATCGCAGATTCGCATGGTGATAATTTTAGTTTTCGCTTTTTTTTTTCCTTTACTTTTTTTTTTTTTAATTAAAAATTATAAAAAAAATCAATAGACGTATAGATTCAAAATTTATATCTAGTTACCCTAGTAGAAATTTTGGTAGGGCCATGGTCATGAAGTGATCATGTCATTATTTGAGATGATCGGGATATGGCGAGGCCCATAATGTCCTTGTAACGCAGTGTCCTGATCATGTATTGACCTCAGGCCATGATCATGTACTGATCGGGCAATTTCCCATTTTAATATTTACCCGACAATTGCCTTGTCTGAGCACGAGCTTAATAGGGTTTCTCTCATTAATCTCGATCATTGCCTGATGCTAATTTCGTTATGAGAAACAAATAATGTAGCTATGATCGGGAACATTGACTGTTTAGATAATGTAAACCCTGCGATGGTAAGCATGATAAGGCCATGCAAAGGCAATGATCATATTTTCTCTAATAGGGCTTACCCAACGAAAACCCGATCATTTCCCGATGGCGTATCGGGCAAATTTCTACTAGGGTATAGCTTACTTATTTGATTATTCTTAATTAATAAATAATAAAAAAATGAAAAAGATAAAAAATAAAAAAGAATTATCACCTCACCCGGGCCACGATTCGAGCCAGCGATACTCACCTAAATTCGTTGTCACCATGTCAGTAACATTCAATCTAAAGCTCGCTATATAATTCCAAACGTCTTATTCCACGGAAGTAGGTCTCTATAGCTCTATTAGTAAATGATAATAATGTTGATAGATCTTGTGTGTTCGTAAAATAAGTTATTGGTTTTGCAGGTACAATTTGACAAAAGAACTTCATTGTTGAATTTATTTTTTGTGTATTTATTTATTATTTTTTTTTTTTTTTTTTTGCCGTCGTCCTTAATTGGTTGGATCCTCTTTTGTTTCTTTATAATGCGTTTATACAAACAGACATGAGTTACCAATATTACTATCATATATTACTAGGCTTTTATAATAATAATAGTTTAGCGCTACAGTCCTGTATAGAACTTCGGCCGAGCTCTCTCACCATTTTGAGCTGTGCGTGTTGTATTTGTACTCAAAATGATGAGACCTACAGTTTATTGCCGAATCCGAACGGCGGGTGAGAGCTTTTCATAGGCAATGGTTTTACTCTCGTAGGTTTGCCATTTACTGACGAGAGGTAGCGCGGTATAGAAAAATGTTTCTATGAAAAGATGTTGTTAGCCCCAGTCCAGGCTTCAACCGGGGACCTTTCGGCTCGCAGTCCAACGCACTTACCACTGAGCACCGGCTACTAAAGTGTTTGAAAAAGAAGTGTCTGAAAAGAAGCTCGTTTGAATGTTACGGTTTTAAAGGCTACAGTTTGCAAACCACAGTTTGAGAATTTTGCTCACAAAATCACATAATACAGTTTAAAAATGACTGAAAATTGCTCCCTGAAGTATGTTACATTTTACGTGTATTTATTTGTTGAGGGTATATTAAAGAGGGTAAACAAGAGATGGGTCCGATTACCCTAGAAAATTTCTACAGGAATATATACTTTTTTTTTTTTGTTATTATATTTAACATTCTTCTTATTGAAAAAAATAAATCACAATTTATAGTTTAGCTATCATATATTATTAGGCTTTTATACAAAAATGTGTATGAAAAAGAAGCTGAGTATTATATTACGAGCATTCGTTTGAGTGTTACAGTTTTAAATGCTACAGTTTGCAAATAACAGTTTGATAATTTTGCTCACAGAATATTACAGTTTGAAAATACTGAAAATTGCTCCCAGAAGTATATTACATTTTAGGTGTATTTAATTGTTGAGGGTATATTAGAGATGGGTCCGATAATCCTGGAAAATTTATACCAGGAAAATATACATTTTTTTGTAATACATTTTTGTTTTTTTTTTTTTGAAATGAAATCACAATTTATAGATTAGCTTTTCCCTAAAAGTATACTATAAATTGAAAAAAAGCCGCGTCTCTTGATAAATGTGTCCTTTTAAGAAAATGCTAATTTAATTTATGATTTTATTTTAATCATGCTTAAAACTCGCATCATTGTCTTGTAAACTATTCAAGCAATCCATAGCATTCAAACATTCAGTCAAAGTCGTGAGTATATTTCGTGGTCCTCTATAATCCATGCATTTGCCAAACATACTTTTGTGCTGATTGATTGAAACGTCAAATTAATGCGCTTGTGAAAAATTTTAAATGACAGACTGAACGAAAGGCCAAAACGAAAATCACCCTACACCCAGAAAACTCCTAAGGGTAGCAAATAAAATGCACCCACTTATAATAAGTTTGTTCGTCATTTGATAAGAATTCTGTTTTTTTTTTTGAGAATTTAAAAAAATACAAAGAAAGAAACTAGTGGCCCACACAAGCCATAGCCAAATGTTTTATCGTTTATATTTAAGTTAGAAAAATGAGCAACTATTAATTTAATAGAGACAAAAAAGCATTATTTTAAGTTTTTTTTTTCTTATTTTTTCCACTTTCTGCTGTTTTGCGGGGTCTCTTTCAAATTTTATACTCGAACAAATGTCATATAAGGACATGGCATTGGTCGTTGTCCGCACTTAGGGTGTATTTGTTTCTTTTTTTCTGTATTTTGTTGGATTTTTTAATTTTTGTTTCTTTTTTTTAAGAAATGCTAATATAGACATTAATTTTACTTTGTGAAAAATAAAATGCTTTTTGTTGCGCATAAATTTAATGAAATCATTTTTATTCTTCGTTTGCCGTCATAGAGTGACGAGAGGATGTAACAAATGACGTCAGTATTAATAAGCGTCCGACCTTTGGTTTGCCTCTGGACGGAAGTTGTAAAAATTGCTCAATGCAGGACAATGAAATTGTAAAAGAAATGTGGTAGTTTAACGATTTTTAAAAATGGACTTTGGTTTATTTGTTCTTTTTTTTATTTTTATTTTTTGCAGTCCAAAGAAATGGACTGCAATTAAATGTCGCCTATACGGCTATTGATTAAATATTTAATTGTATTAATTAATAAATTAATTGCACAAACGATGAAAAAAATTTAATTTATATTTGTATTTTTTTTATTTATTTTGTTTTTTTTATATTTTTTATTTTATATTTTTTTTTATTTTTTATTTCATACATTTTTTTCTACTTTTTTTGTTCGAAGTTTGAACCACGTTCAATATTTTTTTTCTGTGTGGTCATAGCTTTGATCAGCTTAGATGAATTGACTTCATTTCAAAACATCAACTAAGACCTCCCCAAAAACAAATGTCTTCATATATTCCTTCAAATATACCATTTTTACAACATCGATTATAGATTTTTATCATTATTTTTATCGATCGATAAGTCTTTTTATACACTAAATATTTAAACCACAAACCAAATTGCAAATGGAAAAGAGTTCTTTATTTTAATTAATATATTCTTTATTAGGTTGTCTCTATAATGTTCTGAATTTCATTATTGATATTAATTTCAAATTTTGACATCATAAATTGATGGACTTAAATTGAAATATGTATATTTCTATTGATATCCATAGAATAAATTATGCTTCGATAACTGCTGATCGATAACTGATTATTAAATTTTTATCTTGTCATTGACCGACCAGTTACATCCCTAATAGATTCAATTTCTACTAGTGATATCGAATTCTGCAAGATCGTAACATAAATTCGATCTAATAAAAATGGCTTGTTATTAACTTTAAACCTAAAACGTAACCGAAACATTGGAAGAAATTGAAAAACAAACTCAAATTCATATTCATTCTAGTTTTATAACCTGGTAAAAAGTAACAAGAAATTAATTTTCGATTAAAATTCAAATATTTGGCAAGAAAAATCGTGTTGAACACTGAAATAGTTTGAATTCGGTGGAAAATCGTGACTTTCGTATTGAAAAATCGAAGTCTGAAACAGCCAGAAACGAATTCGATCGTATTGAAATTAAAAAACGATTTCGATAGGAAGTTGCAATTTAATATATTTTTCTTTTTTATTTATTTATGATACTGGGTTATTCCACAGAACTAGATTATTTCACAGAACCAAGATGTGAAATATTAAGGTTAAACCAATTGATTCAAGTTAATTATGATAAGAAATACTTTGTATATCATGAACATTCTTTTTCGATTGAAATATAAGTATTTGGCAGCAGATATCGAATTGAATTCATTCTAAAATAAAACCTAACTGAATTAAATAAAATTCACTTAAAATGTTTCATACTTCTGGGAGAAATTTTCAGGCACTTTCAAACTGTAAGATTTTGTGAGAAAAATTCCCAAACTGTTATATGCAAACTGTAACATTTAAACTGTGACATTTAAACTGTAAAACTCAAAAGAATGCTCGTAATATAATCCTTAGCATCTTTTTCAGACAAAATTTTTATAAAAGCCTAATAATGAATGATAGTAATGTTGTTAGCTCATGGCTGTTTGGAGAAACAGGTCAGGAACATAAGAGGATTCCAAGCAGATGACGGACGACGACAAAAATACAAAAAAAAAACAATAATGCCTAAATGAAAAAAATAATAATAATAAATAAAAAATAAATAATTAAAAAACTAAATATAAAAAAATATATTTTTTTTAATATTTTTAAAATTTTGTTTTATTAGTTAATAACGAGATCTTTTTTCTTTAAGCCATATTTCAATATGCACAACCATCGAAAAGGGACTTTGTATGATCCCTACGGGGAAACGAACTGGTCTTAGACTAAGCACGTGACTGGTTCTCGGAGATAATTAACCGGTCCTAGTTCAGTTCTAGCTTTTTTATATGAAAGCAACCGGCAACTGCAACATGGCGTTGTTCTAGGGAGGGTTTAATTACACCTCCTGCATACCTTTTGGACCTATCACAGAACTGGTCTTCAAAATCGTGTTCTGTGACCGGTGTCAATGGTACATTCAGTAAAAAAAAAAACCTTGTTTACATTTTACTTTTTTATATATTTCAAATATTAGTTATTTTACTTTACATTTACATTATATATTATGTTACCTTCTACTTCATGTATTCACATTTCACTTGCATGCGAGCATTATAATTACTTGGAAGACATACTGTATTAAAATAAGTTATTTTCGAAAAACAGTCTACGAATTATAGACGCATTAGTTGCAACGTGTTAATAAGTCTCGTGACTATGGCGCTACCTAGTGCCTTTTCGCTTCACTAGCGACATGCTTAGCAGGGACACTATCCTTCTCATCATGCAGACCTTAGAACTATCATTTAACTGGTTTTTAAGATCCAGTCCCCTGTCGGTACCAATAATACCGGTCACAGAACATGTATAACGATTAGGAATTTTCTCTTTCCTGCATACCTTTGGACTAGAACTGCACAGAAAAAAACATGTACATCATATTGATGAATTCCGTTCTTCAAACGATGATTCATTTTATTGGAGAGCCATTCATAATATTAATGACGAACGCTATCAATGTTATTAATGCTATCATAAATATGAAGAACGCTTGGTAACTGTCGAAAAAGTGTTCTTCAATATGATGAACTGTATGTGAAGAATACGTTTCATCATATTAAGGAACAAAATCATAAAATACAACATATTTTACTTCATATTGAAGAATGCTGTTCATTAAACCAAATTTCTATCAACATATTTTTTTTTTCGTTCATGTTTTGCCGTACTTCTCAATTCTCAAGTAGTTCTTGTGTGTTATTTCTTATATAATGCTTGTTCGACTTGCATAAATTAGTAAAATGTTTTATAATATATTTATTATAATTACAACTTTTTGTTAATAAAAAGTTTTATTTATAAAAAATATATTTTTGAAAAAAAAATTGTTTTCAAATAAAATTTTTTTTCGAAGATATTTTTTTTTTCGAAAAATTTTTTTTCGAACAATTTTTTTTTCGAACAATTTTTTTTCGAACATTTTTTTCGAATTTTTGACATTTTTTTTTGGGATAATTTTTTTTACATTTTTTTACTGTTATTTTTTAAATAAAATGTTTACACTTTTTTTTCGAATTATTTTATTATTTTTTTTTTTTTTTGAAAAAATAGTATGAACAAATTCATCAATATGACAATTCAAATTCATTGTATTGAATATTTTGTTCATATATATAATGAATACATTCATTAATATGTCATTTAATGAACGGTGGTATTAATATGATGAATCTGGTAGTTGGTGAAAAATTCATAATATTTATGAATAAATTCATCATATTGAAGATTTTTTTTTCTGTGTGTGACAAGTCCTCTTTTCACCAATCACTTGAGAGGTAATTTTGGAACAATTGACACCTTTTTCCCACATGTCTGTATCTCTGGAAATAGTGTTTGGAAAAATTAAAAATCAAGTGGTAAAAACTCAAATTTTACTTATTTTTAATAGATATTTTCTTAAAATTTACCTTTTTACAATATTTTTTAAAATATTTTTACTAATTTTTAATTCTTATTTATCATTTTTAGGATTATTTAATTTTTATTACTTTTCAAAAACCTATTACATATCTTTTCGCTGAGTGCACTCAAGCCTAAGTGTGCGCCAATCAGAGGCTCCCGCTGCTGTGATTGGTTCACAGCTGGTTGGGCACCGAAATCAATTGATTTCTGATGTGTTTTCGATATATTTTGGCTTCCGATTCACACAAAGAAATAAGTCGTAGGTCGAGGTTCAATGATGAGGCGAGCTTGGTTTAAGGAAGTAGAAAAAATGTGTTATGCGCAGGATAGGGTTGAAATGTTGTTTTTGTGACGACATATTTTAAACGTGTGAGGAGGAGTTGAATAAAATCAACCCCTTGATGTACGAAAAAAAAAACGAAGGCCTCTTTTGAGGACAGACAAATAATAGTTGAAGTATTATATATAGTATATGAATTTTTAATATAAAATAATGAAATAAATTATTTTATTTATTATGAATATATTTTTTAATGTGATTATTAAGATTATTTTTTAAAATTTAATTATTTATTTTTTTGTTTTTATTTCATAATACTTTTTATCTATCTGTATCTCAAATTATTTCACATTTACATGCATCGAAAGCTCTAACGATGCCTGTCAACATGTCTGTCTTGCCGTGCCGCCTAAAAGTATGCTTCATAAATCATGCCCGTCGAGGCGAACAATAGACGAGGCGCGCCGAGCCGCGCCGCACACTGCTTCCATAATTTGAAAAATAAGCAATGACTAAAGTAGCAGCAATTTTTAATTGCATAAGATAAGGCGCAAAGCGTTGCACAAAAGAAATAAAACCTAGCATTAAGAAAGCAAAGCCTTTTACACAAACAAACATTTGTGATGTGTGTGCTTTTGACTTTTTGACATTTTTTGGTTTTGTTCACGATTGTGTAAAATGTTCACATGTCAGCGATTTTCTTTGCACGCTACGATTAGACTATTTTATGTACGATTATTGTTCGTCCTTTTGTATCCTTGCGATAATTATGCTGCTTTGTTATACTATTTAAAATTATGTCCTTCTGGTGCCGCCCTCCTCTACACTCTACACACAAATAAATGTACTATGTTGTATTGTATGCCTCATATATTTGTGAGCGGCTGTAGAATTCTTCGAAGTTTTGAACTTTTGTCTAAAAGTTTTTGGGATGATAATACAAAAAAAATAATTTACTGCTACTTTGCAGGAATTTAATTTTTTTTATGCTAGGTATTTTCGATGTAAATTCAAATTTTTAGTGAAAAATTGAATTTTTAGATAAAAAATTAATTTTTAGTGAAAAAAATATTTTTAGTAAAAAATAATTAATTTTTAGTGAAAAATTTAATTTTTAATGAAAAATTGTATTTTTAGTGAAAAATTTAATTTTTAGTGAAAAGTTGAATTTTTAGTGAAAAATTTAATTTTAGTGAAAAATAATTTTTAAGTGAAAATTTGAATTTTTAGTGAAAAATTGAATTTTTAGTGAAAAATTGAATTTTTAGTGAAAAATTGAATTTTTAGTGAAAAATTGAATTTTTAGTGAAAAATTGAATTTTTAGTGAAAAATTGAATTTTTAGTGAAAAATTGAATTTTTAGTGAAAAATTGAATTTTTAGTGAAAATTTGAATTATTAGTGAAAAATTGAATTTTAAGTGAAAAATTGAATTATTAGTGAAAATTTGAATTTTTAGTGAAAAATTGAATTTTTAGTGAAAAATTGAATTTTTTGTGAAAAATTGAATTTTTGTGAAAAATTGAATTTTTAGTGAAAAATTGAATTTTTTGTGAAAAATTGAATTTTTTGTGAAAAATTGAAGTTTTAGTGAAAAATTGAATTTTCAGTAAAAAATTTAATTTTTAGTGAAAAATTTAATTTTTAGTGAAAATTTTAATTTTTAGTGAAAAATTTAATTTTAAGTGAAAAATTGAATTTCTAGTGAAAAAATAAATGTTAGTGAGAAATTCAATTTTTGGTAAAAAATGGAATTTGTAGTAAAAATTTGATTTTTTATGAAGAATGGTTTTTATGAAATTTTAATTTGATTTAAAATGTTTAAATTTTTACATTACAATTTTTTATTTTATTCTCTCTTTTAGACCCTCATCCCCTCGGCTCCTCAAAGTTTTCAAGTCGAACGCGTGCTCGCCTCCCACGAAGGTTCCCTAATCGCATTGGCAGGACCGCGTGGTGTCACCGTGCTGGAACTACCACGTCGTTGGGGACAAAATGGCCAATTCATGGAGGGCAAACAACAGATCACATGTCGGTAAGTGCGTCAAAATACAAAGTAAAAAAAATAGAAAAATCAGCCTTAAGGTAGACAACAACATTATTTTGTTTGGGAAAATGAAATGCTAATTTAAGCAAACAGGTTGCCATCATTAGTTATCAAAATGCCATTAAAATGCCTTAACGTTCGGAGCTAATGCAGCAAATACTTTAGCTTGGTCGTCGTCACGACGTCGTTATTCAAGCTTAAAATTAAAAAATACACCTAAAAGCATGCAACGCCAAATGATAAACTGCATATTTAGCGGCGCAGCGCAACTTTTCGACATTATTATAATTTCTTATTTCCGTTGAATAAGTTTTTTCTCATCTTTTACAGTCGAAGCGAAGGTAGTAGTTAAAAGTTGTGCCATCAGCACATCTGTGTTTTATTGCATTTAATTCGCCATTAATAATATTAAGTTCGGTCCTATGTTGTGCTTAATAAATTATTAAATTTATGCCATTTTCTAGAACCGAAAATAATCGCGTAACGTTACTCATTTTTTTTACTTATTTCGGTTTGTCATTCTTTGGGCTAAGCCTACAATTAGAACCTTATATAGTAAGCATAATTACCGTAATAAGTCAATGATATTGACAGTTTTATGACTTCTTCGAAATCAGCGTAAATTGGCGGCACTTCACTTAAGGGGGTGAATATATTCAAGTGGTCGTATTATTTATTTAAATTACTTAAATGATAACTTATCGAAATTTCTTACTAAAAGAACAAAAACCTAAGAGTTAATTAAATATAAAAAAACCCCTAACAAGGCAATATGAAATTATTACACACAAATTAGTGCTATCTTATCAATTAATATAATATTTATAATTTGTTGTTGTAGAACACTAATAGGTGTTTATTTATTATCAATAATTTATAAAAAAACGAATGCTTGTTGTGACGTTTTACATTATTTTGGGTTAAACCCGATTTTAAATATTGGTATTCTCTTTGATGTGGTATTATTCACCATTACACGTTTTTTATATGTTTAAATATGCTTGATTGTAATTATAATATAATAATAGTTTGGCGCTACAGTCCTGTTTAGAACTTCGGCCGAGCTCTCTCACCATTTTGAGCTGTGCGTGTTATATTTGTACTCAAATTGGTGGGACCTACAGTTTATTGCCGAATCCGAACGGCGGGTAAGCTTTTCATTTCAATGTTTTACTCTCGTAGGTTTGCCATTTACTGCCGAGAGGTAGCGCGGTATAGAAAAATGTTTCTATGAAAAAATGTTGTTAGCCCCATTAAAGGCTTGAACCGGGGACCTTTCGGCTCGCAGTCCAACGCACTAACCACTGCGCTACCGCGGCTAGTATTTCGAAATTAAACTATTCAAAAAATTGGTTATTGGTTACAAATTGATATAATCTGTTGACAAAAGAACATAAATTTGTTACTCATGTTTTAGTCAATTAATTAAACATCTTCGAACCGTATGATTTATTCCGTTTTTAAAATGTACAAATTTTGACTTTGTCATTGATTTTCTCATAATTTCGTTACGGATTACCTCATTTTTTCTAATTTATTCCCGTAATTTTAACGATTAGGTATCTATTAGTGTTCGTACCCATTAGATATCTTTACCTATTAGATATAATTCGTTCCGTAATTTTACTGATTTGTTACCTACGTGTTTCTAACCAAGAGAATCTTTTTAAAATATGGCATCATTTGCATTTGATTTTATATATTTCTGACAAATATGTTATAAAATTAAATTTAAAATTTAAAAAAGTCAATTAATGCAGAAAATATTTTGAAACAGATTAAAAAAATTAAAATTTTCTGAAAACTGTGTCAACGGGACTGTTAATTTGGATATTCCGTTCACGTTTTGTGTTAAAAAGTCTTTTTGCAATAAAAACAACCGCAAAATGTGTGCCGAAAATTGTTCATATTTTGACATCAACAATCTTAAAATTAATTTGACATTTTATTTGAATTTTATTTACCTAAAAGGTATCTATTGGTATCTATATGAAATCGACCGTGTAAGATACACTACAAATGCCCGTAATTTTAACGAGTAGATATCTATTGGTGTTCGTACTCATTAGATATCTTTACCTACTAGGTAGGTAAAGACAATTTTTCTAAAATATGGCATCACTTGCATTTGACTTTTTAAATTTTGACAAATTTGTTATACACCCAGAAAAAAGTCATGGTAAATTGATAGTATTTCAATAGAAAAACAATAATTTATACCATTAAAATTGGTCAATAGGATGCTTCCCATTAGTTCAGTAATATTGAAACTGTTAATACAATGTGTGGTTGTACCATACATTGTATAATGTGATATTTTAATTACAATAAGAAAGATGTGTTCAAATTTAATGATACGTATTATTAATTTTATTGTAAAGTAGAATTATATTTTCCTTATAATTTATTAAAACAAAAATGTATTTTAGTTAATTTATTGTATAATCTATTTTATTTAAATGTCGAAATTGATATTCACTTTTACAACACACATATAAAAAGACACTTCGTGCTGCAAAAGATTATAAAACATTTAATGTTTGCTTTGGTTTCCAATAATTGATTGTAGTACATGAGTCTGCAGTTATATTTGAGTCCCTTGCCATAATAGAAGTTCGATGTATTATTTATTTTCTGTAATAAATAAAAATATAAATATAAATAAATATATAAATATAATATATTTACATTAAATACATTGAGTCCTTAACAATGTCGCGTTTAATAATGTGGATTATTACAAAAAAAAACCTGCGACCATTTTGAGTAAACACGCTGAATGACGTACAAAACGAACATGTTTGTATTCGTTTCTGTGTTTTTTTACACCACGTTTATTATTATAGGAGGAAACCATTAAAACAACAGTATTTATTCTATTTAAAATAAGAATATTGAAATGTTTAAATTTATGGTACTGAATTTTTCAAATACTATTGAATTAATTAGAAAACTTTTGATTTAAAAAGAAAAAACTATTAATACATGAACCATAAGATCAATGGTCGTACCATAAAGTACTTAATGGTACATTTTGTTCTGAGTGTAAAATTAACTTTCAAATTTTAAAAATTCAATAAATGCGGCAATAATTTTGAAGCAAATTAAAAAAAAATTAATTGTGAAAAGTGGAGGACAAGAAAACGTGCTAATTTGAATATTCCCTCCACGTTTTGTGTTTAAATATCTTTTTGCAAATAAAAAAAAGCAAATTTTGTGCGTGAAATTGTTCATATTTTTGACATCAACAAATATAAAAATTTATTTGACATTTTGTTTGAATTTTATTTACCTAATAGATAACTATAGGAAATCGACCGTGTAAGATACATTACAAATTGCCGAGTAGATATGGTGTATAAAGTGTTGAAATTGTTAAACTTGATTTACACGGTAGATACACAGCTAGATATCTAGTTATTAAAATTACGGGCAAAATTTCCGAGTAGGTATGGTGTATAAAGTGTAAAAATTACCAATTTTGATTACACGACAGATATCTAAGCACAGCTAGATATCTAGTTGTTGAAATTACGGGCATTATACTGATGGACCAGTTCCAACCCAGTATTTTCTTACCAATCAAAGGGATTTTAAACTGCTAAGAAAACCTGCAGTAATAGTTAAACAGTGTCAAATCTAATGATTTGATGGTTAAAAAAGGGGGATAATATCTTGAAAAGGTGTTTTAATATAATCAAATTTTATAAATCATAAAATATCGTAATTTTTTAATAAACATTCTTTTAAATGTTTTTTTTTTAATATATCCAGTAATATAAAAATCTTATAAATAAGTGTTATTAAAAAGAAAGAAAGTCGAAAAATTTTATTTTTTTTTTAGACAATTGTTGACTGATTTTTTCATCATTTCGGATCTAATGTTAAATAAGAAAATGATTTATGGTTGTGCAGAGCATAGTTCAAAGTGACGTTTAAAATTACTAAATAAATGTTATCGGTTCCAAGTTTCAAAATAAGCCCTACCCGCAAAGTCCGTTGAAAACAGTTAAAATTGTTGTTTGTTTATCAACTTAAAATATATTTATTGCAAAAATATTGTATTTACGTGCTCAAGATGTAACAAGGTACAAAGTTTTATGTACTGGATATGGAGCAGCAATGCGACTATTGAAATAAAATCACAGAAGACCGCTAAAATGGAAGGTGGACAGCTTACGAACAGCTGTACACAGAAAAAAAAATGTACATCATATTGATGAATTCCGTTCTTCAAACCATGATTCATTGTATTGAAGAACCATTCATAATATTAATGACTAACGCCATCAATGTTATGAATGCTATCATAAATATGAAGAACGCTTGGTAACTGTCGAAAAAGTGTTCTTCAATATGATGACTGTATGTGAAGAATACGTTTCATCATATTAATGATGAAATACAACATATATGTTCATCATATTGAAGAACGCTGTTCATTAAACCAAATTTCTACCAACATATTTTTTTTTCGTTCATTTTTTGCCGTACTTCTTAGTTCTCACGTAGTTCTTGTATGTTATTTCTTATATAATGCTTGCTCGACATGCATAAATTAGTAAAATGTTTTATAATATATGGGGGTGGGGCGATTATCACAAGGCAACGTGTCTGAGTGCTTCAACATGGCGAAGCCAGCGCAATCCTTGTAGGTGTCGTCTCAAGTCAACTCACTGGTCACCAGAATTGACAAATTGTCAAATGGTGACACCTCCACTTCGGTGGAAGTCCTCCTCGTGGAAGTCCCTGGAAACGGCGCTCTACACCACCCGGTGTAGAAGTCGGCTAAAGTGAGTGGCGAGCATCTCCCTCAGAGTGAGGGTTCGTGCGTTGGGTTTGGGTCCCACCACGGAAAAAACCTATGCGCCCAATGAAAACAAAAAAGAAGCCTCGGATAACGACCGATTACAACGATGACGACCCACGCAAACGTTTTAAGGACCATGATTTACGGATATGCACCTGGAATGTCCGGACCCTTTATAGGGAAGGTGCCTCTATCCAGCTGGCAGATGTCCTCGAAAAATATAAGGCTGACATCACCGCTATCCAGGAGATGCGATGGACGGGACAGGGCTGTTCGAAACAAGCGTCCTGTGATATCTAATACAGCTGCCATGCGGAGAGACACGAATTTGGATGTGGATTTGTGGTCGGCAAGAGACTCCGCCACCTTGTCTCTAGGTTCACGCCCGTGGACGAAAGGCTGGCAACAATCCGCATCAAGGCTAAATATTTCCATATCAGCCTAATTTGTGCACACGCTCCGACGAACGAGAAAGATGACGAGACAAAAGAGCGCTTCTACGAGCGCCTAGACAACGCATACGAGCGCTGCCCCCGCCACGATATCAAAATCGTGCTAGGCGATTTTAACGCCAAGGTGGGCAGAGAAGCCATCTATTGTCCCACAATCGGAAAATTTAGCCTCCATGCCAACACTTCCGATAACGGAACGAGACTAATCGACTTCGCCGCAGCACGAAACATGGTAGTTAGTAGCACTAGATTCGAACATTTCGATATCCACAAGGCCACATGGTTGTCGCCCGATCAAAAAACTCGAAATCAAATTGATCACGTTGTGATTGACGGAAGGCACTCTTCAAGCGTGATGGACGTACGCACTATCCGAGGTGCCAATATGGACTCGGATCATTACCTTGTAGCAGCCAAGGTCCGCACACGCTTAAGCGCTGCGAAGAACGTACGGAACCAAACGCAGAGAAAGCTAGACGTCGGAAAGCTGCAATCACAACAGACAACGCAAGCCTTTTCCACTCGACTCTCACACCTGCTTAGACAAAGCACTCCTCCTCTCGATGATATAAGCGCGCAGTGGAATCATATCTCCTGCTCTATGCGTACGGCTGCCGAAGAGGTGCTTGGATTCCAACGCCCCCTGAGGAATCAGTGGTATGACCAAGAGTGTCGCGCGGCCACTGCAGAGAAAGACGCTGCGTACAAATCCACCCTGCAGTCAGTAGCTACGCGAGCTGCGAAGGAGCGATACAAAGAGAAGAGGAGGGAAGAGAGACGTCTTTTCAGGCGAAAAAAAAGCGAGGCAGAAAGACGTGAGTGTGAGGAGATTGAGATGCATGGGGACAGGAATGAGGCTCGAAAATTCTTCGAGAAAATAAGACGCCTAGCCGGAGGTTCGAAATCCGGAGCCTCTTCCTGTAAAGATGAGAACGGAAATCTAGTGACAGATATCCAGAGCACACTGAAAATATGGAGGGATCACTTCTCTAAACTGCTGACCGGTGATGATGACCTCAATTCCACCGATAGAGAAGCAAACCCGGCAACCCCAGTACTTGATGACGACGTTGAGATTCCGCCACCCGACCATGACGAGGTCAGAACAGCCATTGCTCGGCTGAAAAACAACAAAGCCGCAGGTGCTGATGGCCTGCCTGCTGAATTGTTTAAGACCGGAGGCGAAGAGCTAATAGAGAGCATGCACGAGCTCGTAAGCAGAATATGGTCGGATGAAAGCATGCCAAGTGACTGGAACCTCAGTGTACTCTGCCCAATCCTTAAGAAAGGGGATCCCACTATCTGCGCCAACTACCGTGGGATCAGCCTACTCAATATCGCATACAAGGTTCTATCGAGCGTATTATGTGAAAGACTGAAGCCCATCGTCAACAGACTGATTGGACCTTATCAGTGCGGCTTCAGACCTGGAAAGTCCACCATAGACCAGATTTTCACATTGCGCCTAATCCAGGAAAAGACCCTAGAAAAACAGATCGACACCTACCACCTATTAGTCGACTATAAAGCCGCCTTCGACACTCCGATAAGGGAACGATTATACGCCGCAATGTCTGAGTTCGGTATACCTGCGAAACTTATAAGACTTTGCAGGATGACCCTGAGCAACACACGTTGCTCAGTGAGAATAGGAAAAGACCTCTCCGAGCCATTTCATACCGAACGAGGTTTCAGACAGGGTGACTCCCTATCGTGCGACTTTTTTAACTTATTGATGGAGAAAATAGTTCGAGCTGCCGAACTCCGTCAAAGCGGCACTATCCTCAACAAAAGTGTCATGCTGCTCGCATATGCCGACGATATTGATATCATTGGCAGGAGCACACGAGCAGTCAGCGCAGCATTCTCCAGATTGGAGAAAGAGTCGCGTCGAATGGGTCTAGCGGTGAACGAGGACAAGACGAAGTTCCTTGTGTCAACAAGCAAAAAAGAGTCCGTGCGTCTTGGACAAAAAGCTGATTTTGACACCCACAAGTTCGACATTGTGAAGGACTTCGTCTATCTGGGATCCAGCGTAAACAGCAACAACGACGTCAGCCTGGAGATCAAACGGAGAATAACTCTTGCCAACAGGTGCTACTTTGGGCTCAGTAGGCAATTGAGAAGCAGAGCCCTCTCTCGCCGGACAAAAATAACGCTCTACAAGTCACTCATCATGCCCGTCCTACTTTATGGTGCAGAAACATGGACGCTGGCCACCACCGATGAGAGAGTACTGGGAGCGTTCGAGAGAAAGATTCTCCGTAAAATCTTTGGCCCTATCTGCTTTGCTAACGAGTATCGAATCAGGATGAACCACGAGCTATATGAGTTATTCGACGACATTGACATAGTCAAGCGCATCAAGATCCAGCGGCTTCGCTGGCTAGGTCATGTCGAACGAATGGATGAAAACACTCCAGCCAAGAAGGTGCTTGAATCGAAACTCGAAGGTGGACAGCGTAGAAGAGGGCGTCCAAATCTGCGTTGGAAAGACCAAGTTGAGGACAACCTGGCAACGCTTGGTATTTCTAACTGGCGTCAGCGCGCGCAAAGCAGATCCGACTGGCGCGGCTTCATCTCAGCGGCCAAAACCGACCCACGGTTGTAAGGGCCATTTAAGTAAGTAAGTAAGTAATATATTTATTATGTTTTATAATATATTTATTATAATTACTACTTTTTATTAATAAAAAGTTATATTTATAAAAAATATATTTTTGAAAAAAATATTTTTTTCGAACAATTTTTTTTTTTGGATTTTTTTTTTCGAACCAATTTTTTTTCGAACAACATTTTTTTTTCGAAAAAAATTTTTTTCGAACTAATTTTTTTTTGAACAATTTTTTTCGAACAAAATTTTTTTTTTTAAATCTTCCCTAAACATTTTTTTTCTGATAATTTTTATAAATTTTTTTTCTGTTATTTTTTAAATAAAATTTTTAAAACACTTTTTTTTGATTTATTTTATAAATAAATTTTTTTTTTTTGAAAAAATATTATGAACAAATTCATCAATATGACAATTCAAATTCATTGTATTGAATATATTGTTCATATATATAATGAATGCATTCATTAATATGTCATTTAATGAACGGTGGTATCAATATGATGAAACTGGTAGTTGGTGAAAAATTCATAATATTTATGATTAATTCATCATATTGAAGATTTTTTTTTCTGTGTACGCTCAGCCAACAACAGTTTCGTTTTCGTTGTTTTTTTCAGTACCCAGTACAATCCGGCTAGACAGTCTGGGTAGGCTTTGAGTCCGCAAAAACAATATTTTTGCAATAACTCTATTTTAGGTCGTTAACCACAAAAAAAAGTCCATTCAAAATCTAATAAGTTTAAGCAAAATCGTCTGTCTTTAATGGGATAAAAAGAAAAAATAAATAAAAACGCGTTATCTAAAAATGACACGAACCTGACAATTATGAGTACCAGAATGTTGATAAGAAAAGTTATATTACTGTTATGAATGAAATTTTCAAAATGCACAGACTTTGCTGACTTTTTATTACAAATACACTGACTACACAGTGTGACAAATAACAAAATATTAATATACTTTAAACGAGAAATAAATAAAAAAACATCAAACTCTACATTTTTTAATGCACTCTCAAAATCTAATGTAAATATGATTACATATTCATTGACAATTTAAAGTCAACTTTAAAATTAAATTCAACTTTTTCGACAATTTTCACGAAAGATAAAGACTCATAATCATAGACAGTTTAAAGTCAACTTTAAAATTAGAATCGACTTTTTTGACAAATTTTGCATAGAATAATAATGAATATGCATCGATATTTTTGAAGGTTTTGTATAAATAAAATTTTAGTACTACCTTAAAATTTTGTTTTTTCGCTAAAAAGAAGGCGGACTTCTTTGTCGATATATTTAACATGATTCTATTTCTAAAACTTACAAAATTATATTATATTTTGATATCAATTTGTATCATTTTTAGCTGTATTTGTATAATACAAAAAACGGATTTTTTTTACGTGTAGATTAAATATAATCAAATTCTAATAGCTAGATCGTATACCCTTACGCCCGTTTTTGTACATGACTATGTCGTTATACTCTACTTGAGTAGGCCAGGAGCTATAACATTTTAAAGTTTTGGTTATATTGAAGGTGGCACGGTACGCCCTTTTTTGATTTTTATAACTACTACATTTAGCCGCGGTAGCTCAGTGGTTAGTGCGTTAGACTGCGAGCCAAAAGGTCCCCGGTTCAAGCCTGGACTTTTCATAGAAACATTTTTCTATACCGCGCTACCTCTCGTCAGTAAATGGCAAACCTACGAGAGTAAAACCATTGCCTATGAAAAGCTCTCACCCGCCGTTCGGATTCGGCAATAAACTGTAGGTCCCACCACGTTGAGTACAAATATAACACGCACAGCTCAAATGGTGAGAGAGCTCGGCCGAAGATCTATACAGGACTGTATCGCCAAACTATTATATTATTATTAAATTTTAAAGTTAGCAGTTTTTGTATTTTTAAAGTTTTGGTTATGTAGGACGTCCCTTTCCTATGTCCAATTATGCCCATATTATTTGTATGATACTTTCATTTTTATAACTCTACTCTTAAGAGGACATTTTTGAAAATACAGTTTTATGAGAGCTGCCACGTCCCTTTGTCCAATTCCTCCCAAATTTGACAAAATCAACACAATATCATAGGACATAGTTTGACATAGCACTTGGATATAAATACGCTCGTGTTGTACCCGGCTTTTCAATGATATCACTATTCGTAAAATGTATTTCGCAAAGAATATTTCAATAATATTCCAATAGATCCGCTCCATTGCTTTCGCTTCTGAGGATCACTGGGAACGTGGAAAATTTTATATTTTTCTTTTAGCCACGTTTGGCGGTAGATAGAAAAAGACGACCGCGGCATTAGTTTGGCTAAAAAGTCCGTTGCGAAATAGCATTTGACAATTTTAATGTTTGATTAATATTTAAAGACGGCAACGAAGAAATACAAAAAAACCAATGACAAAAAAAAAATTCAATAATAAAAAAGAGAGAAGAAGTTTTTATACTTTCCTCACCTTGTTAAATACACCTTGGTCTGGTCGATAACAAAATTTTGCGAAAATCAGTGACAAAGTAAAAAATTTTATTTTTATTTTTGTAAATTTCAAATTTACGTACCTTTTAAAACAGGAAGAAATCATGGGGTTCGTAGATGTGATATACCATTGGAAAGGTAATTTAATTTTCTAAATATGATTTTTTCATTAATCAACAGATTATACATTATAACAAATTTTGTTGACTAGGTTATGTTAGTAACATGCATCTCTGTATCACACCCTGTATTTTGTGTGCAAAAATTAGAAATTTTTTATTTTACATTTTCTTATTTTTTTAAGTCATAGAATTCAGTGGTTCACAATTATTGATATCGATGAACCAAACACCCTGTATAATAATTTCATAGGTACTATATTCTTTAATCAATTACAATTATATAAAATTTCAAATGTCAGAGTTATAACCAGAATGTTTTGTTATTCAAAATCATATTTTGAGTGCGTATTTTAAATTTTTGAATATGCAGTAATTCTTTGATTGAATATTTCTACAGGAATAAATATACCCTCTACAAAGTATATTTTATCTGTTGCACTGTGTTTTCGGTTGTACTTATCAATAATAGTACTCATATACAAAGCTACTATTTATAGAATGGCGTTCAGCGTCGTTATTGTATACAAAACAAATTTGCTCTAAAGTATATTAAAACAAATCCAAAACAAATTAAAAGCTACTTCAAGTTCTTGATATCGAGCTTTTTTTCAATTTATTTTATTGCAATTCCATACAATTTTTTATTTATTTATTAAAATGGTTTTAAGATGGGTTTAAGTATATTGCAATTTAAAATCAAGATTAATTTACAAAATGCATTTTATATATGTCAATATCAGATAAATAAGTTAAATATTTTTATGAATTATTCGACATATGAATCTTTCGAATAACTTTTGTTTTTTTAGTTTTATTAAAGAATTACTCTACTGTTTATAACGTACTACTTTTATAAACAGTGGTACGATTTGAATGATTCGTAAAGTGTTTTTGAAGTAACAAAGAAGTTTCGCTAATTAACGTCCAAATGGTCAAGTCGTTTAAATTGACGTTTTAAATACCAGTACGCACTGCTTGTTTATAGTTCACATGAAAGGGTACCATTCGATTTGCCACGGTACAAAAAAGCAAAAAAAGATTCACAAGCCACTCAACTGCTTCGGTAAAAATAAATAAAAATAATAAAATAAAAATATATGCAGGCTTTGCGTAACACGAAAGGAGTTTTTTCCATCTTGTTGAAATGTTTCCAACGTTCGGCCAGTTCCGAAAAAGGGCGAGGCTACGTACCCTACCAATTATCGATTCATTGCAATATGCTCTGCGCTCTCTAGGGTAATGTCCAAGTAACCACGACTCGACAATTGCCACAAACTTGTGTGGCAAATATGTAGCTTTTAAGTTACCTAGGAAACTAGTAATTTTTAGTTGCAAAGCGGTGGCTAAGAACATTTATGGAACATTCGCAATTATATGTCACAATGCTGTGATATATTATATAAGTCATACATTTCCATAATGGAACATATACGATAATGGGCGGAGTTAACTTTGTTGTTATGACGTGGCAAAATAGTGGCAAATTATAAAATGTATTATGTTCCATATATGTTGCTTGTATATAATGTAGAACCTAATAGAAACATGTTTATAAATAACAAAGCTAATTAATTTAAAAATTGTATTAAAGTATATTATTATACACAAAATATTTATTATATACACTACATATCGTCACTATCATGCCAAGTATACTGTACTAAAATCACGTGTCGTTTTGTTGGATATATCTAGCCACAAAAGTCAAAACCAAAAGGGCGAATTTGAAAAATTAAAAATCTTGTCATGCCAAAAGGGCGAATCTTTCCTTTTTCGCCATAACTATTTATTGGTACGAGATAAAATAGTAGTGTGAAGGCATTTATTGTTTGTTTTTAAAGCACCTATCGATCTGCATCATTAATTAAAAATATTTTATCAAACATTAATTTGCCATTTGTCATTTGCAGGAAAAAATGTTTGACAAAATATTTTTAAATAATGATGCAGATCGATAGATGCTTTAAAACCAAACAATAAATGCCTTTACATCACTATTTTCTCTCATACCAATAAATAGTTATGGCGAAAAAGAAAAGATTCGCCCTTTTGGCATGACAAGATTTTCAATTTTTCCAATTTCTTCGTTTTTTTGCTATAGCTTTTTATTCGTGCAAGATGAAATAGTAGTTTAGAGGTATTAGTTGTCTGTTTTTAAAGCACCTATCGATTGGCATCATTATTTAAATTTGCCAAAAAATGTTCCTTCAAATAACAAATGGCAAATTAATGTTTGGCAAAATATTTTTAAATAATGATGCCAATAGATAGGTGCTTTAAAAACAAACAATTAATTCCTTTACATCACTATTTTATTTTGAGCCAATAAAAAGTTATAGCATAAAAAACAAAAATATTTGCGTTTTGGTCAGGATATAGCCTCACAAAATTCGTATTAATAATTCAGTAAATTGTCCGAATCCAAAGATATTTTATATACGTTATAATAATTCATGAATAAACCAAAATAATAAAAAATTGAAAAAAACTAAATTTTTCTAATTTTTAAAGCACTTCAAACTTTAAAATTTGATTTCCCAACATTTTTAAAAATGCACATTCGCCCCTTTGGCATGACAGTGACGATATGTTCATGGAACATTGGGTTGTAAAAAAAAGACGGTATGTATAATTTTAGAAATAACAAAAATCACTATTTTAACAAATTTTCATAAATTGCATTTTTTTGGGTGCGCGTTAAAATTAGAGGGGGTAGAATATAAGATTTAACCCAAAAACTTGAACCGTTTGTTAAATTCGAGTGTTAGTTTGCCAACAAATCAGTCCGTTAAGACTTATATTATTATGCCATAGCATATTTTTGACATTAGGTACAGTTTTATTACACGACAAACATTCACGTTAATGGCACTGCGTAGGTTCTTTATTATTTTTAATTTTAATCCACACAAGTTTCACATTTCAAATTACAGTTCAAGTTCCAAATAGATGAACCGACACTTTAATGGATCAAAATTTGTGGCAACTAAGCCTCGCCCCGGGGCTTTTTGAATGGCAATTGGGTGGCAAAAAAGGGTATTTCGCATGATTTGGAACAAACACTTTATTGGCAATTATGTGGCTACCACTTAAGTTGCCACAAAGTGGTTACTTGGGTGGAAAGCGCAATAAACTTCCATCTTGTGAACTATCTGTAGCACAGCGAATTACTCAGATTATGGTTTCCGTAGGACCAGATTCACCGCTAACTTAATAACGGTTCCGAATAACGGCTCCGAAAAGTGGAATAATTCTATTCTCCTCTTCGGTAAGCGTAATGTAGTAATTCTACACAGAAAAAAAAATCTTCAATAGGATGAATTTATTCATAAATATTATGAATTTTTTCACCAACTTCCAGATTCAATACAATGAATTTGAATTGTCATATTGATGAATTTGTTCATAATATTTATTCAAAAAAAAAATGTTTTTATAAAATAATTCGAAAAAAAAGTTTTGTAATAATTTTATTTAAAAAATAACAGTGAAATTTCAGACAAAAAAAAATGTTCCGAAAAAATATTGTCAACATTTTTTTTTTTTAATTTTTTTTTTTCGAAAAAATGTTCGAAAAAAAAAATGTTTCGAAAAAAAAATTATTCGATTTTTTTTTTTTCAAAAAATATTTTTTTATAAATATAACTTTTTATTAATACAAAGTTGTACTTATAATACATA
The DNA here is from genome assembly GCA_951804985.1 of Dryomyza anilis. Classification (NCBI taxonomy): domain Eukaryota; kingdom Metazoa; phylum Arthropoda; class Insecta; order Diptera; family Dryomyzidae; genus Dryomyza; species Dryomyza anilis. The sequence continues at coordinate 3,106,711 of OX638130.1, read as the reverse complement.
AATTATAAAACATTTTACTAATTTAGGCATGTTGAGTAAGCATTATATAAGAAATAACACACAAGAACTACTTGAGAACTGAGAAGTACGGCAGAAAATGAACGAAAATAAAATATGTTGATAGAAATTTGGTTTAATGGTGCGATATATTTAATAGATGACTCAAATATTTCATCCTCTATTGGTTCTCTTCAGTAACGAAGATCCTTAGGGTGTGTAAGCTTGTTCTTCAATATGAAGAACATATGTGTTGTTTTTTATATTTTGGTTCATTAATATGATGAAACATATTCTTCACATACAGTTATCATATTGAAGAACACTTTTTCAGTTACCAAGCGTTCTTCATATTTATGATAGCATTCATAACATTGATGGCGTTAGTCATTAATATTATGAATGGCTCTTCAATACAATGAATCATCGTTTGAAGAACGGAATTCATCAATATGATGTACATTTTTTTTTCTGTGTAGATATCTCAAAGGCATTTGAATGAGTGTGGCTTGACCTCATATCAAAACTAATTGCATATGGTGTCGATAACTCTTTTACTCGATGGATATAGTTTTCTCCAGAGTCGTCTATATGAGTAGCAATGGATATTGTTTAAAGTAGCGGATTTCAAGGTTGATCCCATTCTTTCGACATGGCATTGTAAGCGAAATTCTGGATGTGATACTACATTCGTACCACATTACGCCGTAAGGGGCAATCGTATGTAGTTACTTTTTCATATAACGGCCAACTTACATTCAAAGTACTTTATCATCTTCATGAGCTCTTTGATGATTCATGAGCTCTTTGATGATTTCCAAAGTACTTTGTAATCTTTACCGCTGGGAAGCGCCCAAACTATTTGGAGATTGAGAGTAAAAGACGCAATATGAATGTCACACTCAATAATCTCTCAAACAAAAACTGAGTGGATTCTTGCAAATAGAGTTGATTTTAATACAAGCAAGATCCAATGTTGTCTGTTATCTCACAAAAGACTGGTTACACCCCTCCCTCCCCTAAATATTGCAAAGCCAGCTGCTCTGGAATTTCTGCGCATATCAATTCAATGTGACCTCCGTTATAACGCTCATATATTTGATGTTTCGAAAAAAGCGACCAAGTGTTTAAATTTTCTAAAACAGTGTAAGCCATTCTTCACTTCTGCTGACTTACGCACTGTCAATACCACCTATATTTGGCCCACGATGGAACACAAGGGGCCTCAATATCCTCAAATTTAGCAAGGTGCGATATATTTAATAGATGACTCAAATATTTCATCCTCTATTGGTTCTCTTGAGTACCGAAGATCCTTAGAGTGTGTAAGCTTGTTTCATAGGTATTACAATGGTGAGTGTTCGAGGGGTATACACGGTCCGATTCCACTAGTTCCGTTCTACTCGGATATCGAACCAAGCCCAAGATCAAAACAAACATCCACCGACACTACTCCACCTTTCCTCATCCTTGTAAGCTATAATTCTATTATTCGATGAACACTGTGTATTTCAAGAATAGGCGGCCTCCCCTGAGCTGAGCATTGTAAAAACAAGTTCCAAATTCAATTTTTTAAAGTTTCTATGAACAGTTTTCGATCATGGTCGGACCCCATAGCAAATAATCAGACGTGCAGGAGTATAAGTTCATACTATACTTTTTATCAGTTAATAAAAGCAAAGAATAATATAGAATCTAAATTCAATTAAAAAGAGATAATTTAGACGTGTACTGTGTATTAATTGAATAATAAAATTTCAAACGGTCAACAATCATAAAGAAAACATTAATAAAGAAAATAGATAAGTTTGCGCATTAGTTTCTCTATGCAATCAAAATATTTTATTTTTTGAAAAAGTTATAATTTTAGCAACTGTCGTTTTATTTAGTTGCATTTTTACGGATATGTCTTTGCGTGACCTTGGAACATGGTTCCTACGTAGAACAGCCTCGGAAAAATATACACCGACACAAACATACACACAAGAGACAAAGCCATTTAAGTTTAGATGAAACAAATACATATTAAAAAGTATGTAATGATATTCATGGTTCGCCCTAGTACTGCGTTTTTTGGGACAAAACCCATGGAAATCGAAATTAATCATGGAAATCGAAGTTAATACATATTAGTCATGTTCTATATCCTCTCTTTAAACCTACAAAACGCATTTTTTACTTATTCTGGTTATGTCTTGTACTCCTTACACTTTTATTCACTTGACGAAACAACACAAAAATGCAGCATGAATAAACAACAACAAAAAGAGACGATCGCAAAAATGCGCGACACCGAATCACGACCAGCGAGTATACTCTCTGCCTCGAGTATACTCTCTGCTTCGACACTGTAAAAAAAAAACTTTAATCTTAATCTTAAATAAAACATTTCAGAATTTGGGTTTCCGAGCATTATTTCGCTCACAGTTATTGCCGGATAATTCTTCTCAGATTGTTTTCCCCACAATTATTATATACTAAAATAATTATTTATGCTTCGGAATGAATTGTATGAGGAAAAAAAATGTTTTGTTTGATTTACTCCGAAAACAGAAAGGCTTATCATGTTTTGAGGAACTAAATTACCCCATTTAAAAACTGTTTAAAGGTTAAAACTATCAAAATATTTAAATTTATAGTCACACAAAATACATTAATTTGATTTTTATATACAAAATTAATTCATATATTTCTGAAATTTAAATATATTCGCGTAATTTATTTCGATTTGTTATGTGCATTCAAATATGTTGATTTTATTTTAAATGTAAAAACAGGATAAGTCACACGAGATAGATGTGATTTTATTAGAATAACTAACTACTCTACTCCGATGCGGGTAGATGTGCTATTATATCTTAAAGTAATGAACGTTACTGCAATTTAACTTTTAAAACTTAACATATAATGGTGGCTTTCATAGAAACTGATAATAACTTTTTAAAACACTTTAAAATTTGGTATAAAACACTTAATCAATGAAAGCAGGACAGTACGAATAATCAATTAATCAAAATGTGGATCAATCAACATCCTGATTAATCAATTATTCAAGTTTTTTGGTGAATTAATATCAATGTTGATTAATAAGAGAACTTAATCGATTATTCAGTTAATCAGAAAACAATGTTTTTATTCATTGATTAATCCCACATTCCACATTATACCCTCTGCCTTGTAAAAAATGCACTTTAAATTTTAAATTAAGTACACGCTTTTGCTTAAAACGCTTGGGATTTTGGGTTTCCGAGCATTATTGCCGGACAATTCTTCTCAGATAGTTTTTCCCACAATTATTATTTATGCTTTATTAATTATTTATGTTTTCTGGTGAATTAATACCAATGTTGATTAATGAGAGGACTTAATCGATTATTCAATTAATCAGAAAACAATGTTTTTATTCATTGATTAATCGCATATTCGCTCTTTCAGTTAATATATTTTTTTACCAGAGTTCAAAATGATTTTATCGATTATTATAAAAGTTAATATAATAATATAAGGAGAAAATAATGCTGTCTCCTTGTATTGATTAATTTATTTTTATATTAATCGAAAATTTGATTTCATCAATTAATCAAAAATAGTAAAAATTGAACTGGTCGGGAACTGAATATTGTATTTTTATCTTGTCACAACCTTACCAGTTAAATGACCAATATTATCAGGCCATGATAATGTTTTGCCTAATATGGTAAATTTCTACAAGTGCATATTTTATTTATAATTGAATTTTCAAATTTAAAAGTTTATTTAGTGATGTGATTTGCTTCCAAAAATATACCAATTAAGGACTTTGCATAAATAGCAAACTATTGAGTTGGTATGGACGACGTTTTAAAAGTATTTTTATTATATTCACAATCTTTACAATTCTAGTTCACTTAATTAAAAAAGAACGTTATAAATTCTTGTAAAAGTACATAACATATACTTTTCTGATAATGAAGTTGGAAGCATAACTAAATATGCAACCACTGCCATCATCACCATTTTGACGACACTCTTAGGGATTATGATCAAACTCTTAAGCCGGCCTCAGCAGTTGGAAGCATAACTAAATATGCAACCACTGCCATCATCACCATTTTGACGACACTCTTAGGGATTATGATCAAACTCTTAAGCCGTCTTGGGAATCTTCTCTCGTGGTGATATTAACCACAAAAACGCAGGGAATAGATTTCACAGTACAAACAATATAGTCTGTCTGAGTGCTGTGGATCTTAGTAGATATTCCAAAAAAAAAAGCTTAGCATATACCAAATGGGAATAATATGCGAGCAACCAAACGCGCAAACTAAAAATTCCATCGTTTGCTTGTTTGCCGGCGTTCATTCGCTGCAAGCTCGAATCGTGACGACGCGTCGGCTATAGTTGTGACTCAGCAACGACGATTGTTAATGCAATTAATTCAATAGTCGTTTCAGCAAATTATTTAATTGTATTGGTGTAACTTTTTGTTTTTTCTGTTCATTTATTAATAAAGCTGATTAAATGAATGAAGATAATGAAAAGGAATAATGAAGATGATTAAATAAATTAAAGGTCGTATCGGCGATGAAACATTTAAAAATTAATTGTATTGATCAAATTTTTTTGCTATATTTACACATATATTTTTGTATGTGTACGCTCAACCACGATCAGCTAAACAAACAAAAGTATTACTCACCCAAGCAAGTTCCATGAGCAGCATAGAACGTTAAAAAGTGAAACATGATGGTTAGTAGGTGGCGAGAGCTTGAAGCAGTCGGACGTAATACGAGATCGTCTTCAATAACAAGTTTAAAACAACGTGCTGTGAATCGTTATCAAAAGAAAAAAAAATGTCTACGACTAAACAGGCAATTGATGCTAACGCCGCCGATCAGTCTAAAAATGTTGTTAACGTTACGGAAACCGACGGTAATTTTTTGCCTACTTTCGGCAGAAAAAAAACGAACCTTCCCCGAGTAGCTCCCGTGAAACGTAATGCATTTGAGTACAAAATGCAACATAAAAAACGTGGCAGGGCTTTAATATTTAAACAGGAAATTTTTACGGTGGAAATGCTGCTACCACGCAATAACGATGCCGCTGTCAGTGCTTGTGATAATTTGACAAAAATGTTACAACATTTAAACTTTGACGTGACAGTCTACCCAAATAAAACTCTAAAAAGTTTAAAAAAGCAACTGAATTCAGCTGCCCAAGAGGATCATAGCGACAGTGATTGTATTGCGATTGCTGTTCTGACATATGGTGATGGTGACTCTATTTATGCTGCCGATGCACAATACAAATTGGATATGTTATGGGAATTCTTTACCGCCGATAAATGTCCGACGCTAGCTGATAAAGCAAAGTTATTTTTTATAAATGCCACAAAACCGATGCGAAATTCTGCTAAAACTGAGACAGACTCATATGCGGCATGTTTTAAAATACCCGAATATGGGGATTTTTTAATTGTCTACTCAAATGTAACATGGTTCATAGAATGTTTGTGCGATGAATTTATGGAGAATGCTAGAAATGGCGATAATCTACATATTATGCATTTGCTAACTTTTGTCAGTCAACGTATGGACTGGGAATCGAGACATCAACACGGATCGCCACAGCAAAGCGGACAAACTCCATGCATCAATAGCATGTTGAAGCGTATTTTGCGTTTTCCAGCGGTCAAAAATAATAAATCTGGCCTTTTCTAATAACAAAAATAAAACGATGACAACATGATAACACTACTGAACACGATTTGTCCTACCGAAATTTGCAGTTGCTGATTTTTTCATTTATACTATTTTATTCCTTCATTTACTACATAGCGTTTATAAGAAAATTACTGTCGAAATTTTATTATTGCAAAAACAAAACAAATTAAATGCATTTTTTTCTTATCAGTATTGTTGTTTTTGAGTTTATTAATACAATTATAAAATCGAAAATTAATGACGAATTTAAAACTTAACTCAACAAAACGAAAAAACTAAAGATATGCCATTCATCAACTCTACATAATTCGCGGGTGCTGATTTATATTCCATAGTAAGTTTTTCCTATTTCATATTGTTTTAAAGAAAATTTTCTATCGAAATTTTTGACCCTTTTCAGCCACACTTTGACCCTTTTCAAAAAAACACTTGTTTCGTAAAAAAAAAACTAAAGCAATTTTTCTTTTAATTGTCAACACTAATTATAATATACTAAAGGAATGATAATATTTCAATACGTTTTTAAGATATTTGTATCTGAATTCATTTTTTTCAAAAAAAAAATCTTTTTTTTTTTGTATAACTTATTAATAAAAATGTAATCATAAATAAATATATGTGGTTGTTGCTATTCATTTATCAACAGATTATACTTTATAACCAATTTGACTACACACACAAAAATATCTTGTTTGGTGCAAACATTAAGGCAAACAAATACTTGAAGTGTTTGAAATATTATTTGCAACAACCAATTTAAATGATTCGTAGCAAATGCTTCAATTATAATATTTTTACCAAACTATATAAATTGCACGTTGCGTGAGGTTTGGCACATCACTAAAAACGACATGATACTTTAAATAATTAATATTTGAGGCAATTGACAAGTGTTTGTTCCAAACACTATTTAAAATTTAAAATTTAAGTCAAACAGATGCAGTAGTTAACAGAAGTATTGAATGTGTTTAGGTGGAATAATTAATTGAACACTTACAAATTGTTTAATGTAAACAATTAAAGTGTTTATGACAAATAAATTAGTATATGTTACAAATACTAATAATTTGTAGTATTTGCAGGAAACAGTCATTATTTATGGCAAATTATATAGAATTATTAGTCTTCAGTGGAAAGTTCTCACTACAAACATTTGATTGTTTACGGCACATAATTCTTAAACAATACTTTTTTTGTGTGTAGGTTATGTCAGTAAAATGCATTTCTTTAACACCCTGTATCTTAAAGTGGGTGCAAAACTGTGTTCTCAAATATTTTTTTAATTTGATGAAAACAATTTCTTAGCGCCCCCAAATAAAATGTAAATATAATTTTCCTAATAACTATGATAGATTATCTGTAAAATTAATGTAATATTATTGCTGTGGTCATTAAATTGTAGAAGTTATAATTAAAGAAAAGTTTGTATTAACTCTATTAAGGTATATTTTGAAAACAACATGTATTTTATTTGGTGTTCCAGACACATATCCACTCTAGAACGAACCAACCTGTAATCATCAGCATGATATACATAAAATCAGGAATTTATAAAAACGTTAAATATTGACATATCTCTTAATTTTTTATAAAATATAATAAAATAATGCATATTTCTACCCCGTTTTCAATAAATTTAATCCCTTATTTAATTTTCTACTCCTTTTACATTAAATCTACTCCATTTTGCAATATTTTCAATTCTACTTCTTTTTACTCATTTCTACACCTCAAATATTACAAACTTACTTCATTTGCATTAGTGAAAAGTGTGCAAAACTATAAATTTTTTTTATATATTCTTATTTTTTGAGTCATAGACTGACCCCCTGTATTATTGACATCGATGAACTAAACACTCTGTATAATAATAAACGAGAACTACTTGAGATCTGAGAAGTATGGTAAAAAACGAACGAAAAATAAATAATTTTATTGAAATTTGGTTTGATGAACAGCATTATTCAATATGTTGTATTTTATGTATTTGTTCATTAATATGATGCAACTTCACATATACTTCATCGTTTACTTTTTACCATAAATTTTCGGTCATTCATTAAATTGATAATAAATTCATAACATTTATGTTTTGTAGTTAAACATTTTTGTTCTCTTTTATATAATCATTGTTCATTAAATTATACATAATATGCATAAATTTTAAAAATATGATTACTTCATGATGATTGGAAACTCATTTTGTTTCCTATTACACATCCTTTAAAAAAAATGTCTGGTAAATACTGCCATTTTTTAGTAATTTGCAATTTAAAATTGTATAAATTTCAACCTTTTTAGACGAAAATATCATAAATAGTTTTATAAATATAGTGTTCGAAAATATTAATAATTTTGATCATTTCTGTGGACTAAGTTCTGTATAACCATAAATCATTTTCTTATTTATCATTAAGAAAAAACAATATTTTTCTAGTTTAGATTCACATATCTTAAAAACATCTTATTTGTTATATTAAAATTAGACCTGGCAATTAAAAGACAAACTGCTTTTAAATTTTTTTGAAAAACTAGTTTTTTAAGGTGTTGTATTTTATTTCTGCTAAGAAGTTCCCGAAATTGATCAAAAATTTCGATGAAATAATTTGTTAAAAACAATACGAAAAATTGTGTATGCTATAAAAAAATCAGCTACCGCGAATTATACAGTTTTAATGTATGTCATATCCAAAGGAACATTTTATTTTTCTCGATTTGTAATCTCGATTTGAAATTTGTCATCCATTTTTTTATAATATTTTTGAATAAACTCAAAAATAACATTATTTGTTTTATTAATCTAAACTACACGATTATTATTATTATTATTTATTAATTTTATAATTAATTACAAACTTAACTTAGACTACAAATGTAAAATTTATGTACACATTTATACAAATTTCTACAATATATGTACTTATTAAAAATCTTAAAAAATGTCTTTTATTTTTCTACTGTAAACAAAATAATGCTTCGATTACGAACTGTATCTTGAAAAAAAAAAAGTCGATGAGCTAGTGCAAATTTGTCCGGTTAGGTTAGTAATAATCATGACCTAATAATGTAACTGGTCAGGTTAAGTTTCATCAGTTTACCCAATAAACGAACTATGTACTACTGGATAATGGGCTCAACATCTATTTTCTAGAATCTAGATCAAACACGACAAGGCTACCCTCGAGAAGGCTGGTGCTGTTTGTGCTGTATATGGCGGTGCTACATTGTTATTCATTGTTTCAAATATAATTATATTTCTATTAAAATAATTATATTTATATATCCAAATATGAAATAATGTTTTACCCAAACAAAACTTTTAATTGTGTATAAATAAATTGTTATTAGAAGCTAACATAATATGTTAACCAATAATAAAATATGTTCACTGTGCGAAACAAATTTATATTCTCATCCAAATGTTATATTTAGAGACAATCATAGACTATGAATTTCCGTTCAAACGTATTATGTTCAGAGATATGTGGCACATATCGTAAATATATATTATGTTTGTAGTGTTCCCTAAACATACACGGAGGGAAATAAAATTCTAAAACTCGAAAAGAATTCGGTTAGAAAGAAAAATAGTAGAATTTTACTAATATCAATAAAATACTACTAAAACTCAAGAATTTGTCATCTGCATATCAAGAAAGCAAATTACTTAGTTGTTAAAAAAGTAAACAAACTTTATTCAACTCGATTTTCAGAAGTTAATATATTGATTATTAAAAACCAAAAAGAATGCGCAAAATTGTTGCTGTATTCATCGCACAAAGAACACGTGTTCATGTATTGTTGTTGTTTTCATCGATATTGCTCTGTCTGTAATATTAGCTCGTCTGTTTTGTTTTGCAAGGTCGCCACCTGTTTGTTAGTCTGCCTGCCTGTCTGTCTGTCTGTTGAAAGTAACTAAGTCAAATTTTTCTAGATATTCAGACATTAAGTTCTTAGGTATCAAAAAGTAACTAAGTACAATTTGTCTGGATTGCAAATTTTGTTTTTCTTAGGTATCAAAAAACGGCCTGATATACAATGTTTGCATGTGTGTGTTTTCAGGAATAGAACAACAAAGCACAGCCAGACAAGCAAGCGTCTGTGTATGTATGAATGTTAAAGATATAAATAGAAAACACGATTTTTCCTACGAATATTGGTGTGGTTCCAGTTCGTAAACATAAATTTGGGTTCAATTTTGCATAAATACCAAGTTGATTTCATTCCATTGTTATCTAAATACACTGAATACAATGCTTATCGGTAACGTGCGGAAGGTTTATACATAACCAAAAGTAGAGGCAGCAGTAGACGAGAGAGTATATAAGGTAAGTAAACGGTTTCAGAATAATATACATAGATTAAATTAAATAATAATAAAAATAAAATAAACAATTCAATTACATTAAGTATTCCAAGAAATCATTTAATATACAAAAATATAGGTAATAAAATTCTAAATAAACAATAAATTACCTAAAATTTTAGCTTCAAAATAATTGTTTTTGTTACTTTTAACATATTGACAGACAGACACAGGAACAAACAGATGGCGTTGACAGACGGACAAAGCAAAACAAAACATAATAGCGACAAAACAAGATCGAAAAAACAACAACTATACGAACACGTGTTCATTAAAGTTTGGAACGAAAACAACAACAACATTTTTGATACCTAAGAAATTAATAATTGAATGCAAGAATAATTCTACTTAGTTACTTTTTTGATACATAAGAAATTAATAACTGAATCCAAGAATAATTCTTCTTAGTTACTTTTTTGACAACTAAGAAATTAATAACTGAATTCAAGAATTATTCTACTTAGTTACTTTTTTCACAACTAAGAAAATCCATTTCTTAAAATTAAAAATTTTTCGGTTTAGCTGTATATCACTCCGTATACTTCTTGATTCCTTCTGGATTTTAGAACTTTTTCTGTGTAGACGTTTTTTGATGCTAATTATGTTTGGGAGAGCCATTTTTCCCCTACGTTTTTTAAGATTTTTTTTTTATAAATCCTATTCGTGGTTTTCTCAGTGAGTAGTGCTGACCCCAAAAAAAATCGAAAAATCATATATGTACTCAAATAAAAGGAAATTGTTGCACGATTCTAAATGTCCAGTTGATTTCATGATTTGTAAACCTTTATTACCTCACCTCTTTATTAACTTTATTTCTGTTTGGAAATTTGTAACTTAAATCAGTGTATAACATAAAAAGTACTGTACATTTTTGCAAATTAAACTTGAAAAACTCCTTTTTAATCCTTTATAGCATTAATTGCAATTCTATGCAAATCGGAAACGTAGCCGCAGGCGCGGCAATAAACTCGCCCGCAGCGGAATTCCTTGTGTCGTTTATATTGTGTGTTTTTATTTGTATTTAGAATTTTGCGCAAAAGCCACAAAATTATTTGTTTTGCAAAAAGTAGCGACTCCAAAAACTTTTCAATTTTTTTTTTAGACTTTTCGACTGGAGAATTCAGTCTTTTTAGCTTGTGTATTCATTGTCGCGCGTAATTTTAATACTTTTTATTGTGTGGCCTCGTCGAAGTTGTAAAAAAAACCATCTCTCCCCACCAATCCACCTATATTTCAGACCACTAGATGCAGACCTTCAGAGAAGCATGACGTTCTTTGAAATTTTTGGTTGATTTTTCATTTTGCTATTGTTGCTATATGTATTTGTGTCGCAAATTATTCAACGTAAAAGTTTTGAATTTCAAGTCGTCGTATTTCCTGTCATCGTCGTAGTGGTTGTCTTTCCTCTGTACATCGCATAAAAGTACTACGCGGTAATCCTTTAAGTTCAGGGGCTGTGCCGCCGCCGTTGCATCATCGGCATGCAAACTGCACAATTTGTTCTTAAAGGATTTTCTTATTGTCCTGCAGTGACTTTATTACAATGAACTATCGAAAAATTCGCGTTATGCTGTAAATGTGACGGAAGTGAAGATTGTATAACACATTTCGCTTTTTTCGAAATATTTTATATTAATGGAAGATATATGTACTTCAGCAACAGTTGCTTGATTGGTTAGTGCGTTGGACTACAAGGCGAAAGATGGCTGGTTCAAATCACCGAGATTGTAACAACAAAAAAGTAGAGACATGTTTTCTACCTCGCGTATTTGGTGAGAGAATCATGGACATTGTAAAAAATTAATAAAACGCCAAAATATGTGAACAAAACCATATATTTTCTGAACCACAACACTGATTGCAATCATTTCTTTTTTATTATTGAACAATAAACTGTTAAAATAATTTATTTTTATCATATTACAACGATATGTTTAGGAGTTTTTTGGATAATGGTTTATATTAAATCAATATTTTTATATTAAATTGTCTACCATAAAACAATAATTTGTTCTAGAATATATAAACAAAATTACACTACTTAACACAAATTTCCCTACGGACATCTGTATATCAATTCTATATAATTCGAGTGTACTGATTTAGACTGCATACTCAGTTTTTTCGTATTACGTATCGTTTTTAAAAATGTTGCTATCGAAATGTTGAGTCCTTTTCAGCCAGTTCTTATCATAAATAAAATGCAGTATCTAAGAAAACTAGTTTTTCAAAATACTTTAAATGCTATATTACTTTTAATTGTCCTATCTAATTTTGATATACCACTAAATTTCAATATCACGATATGTTTTTCAAATATTTGAATCTAAACTCGGACAAATTTTATTCTTTTAGCAGTATTTTTTTTTTTTTTTAATTTAGGATCTAATGATAAACAATTAAATGATTTATGTTTATGCAGAGCATCGTCCAAGGCAACGATCAAAATAGATAACTAATTCCATTTTAATTCCAAATTCTGGCCAAAAATTAAATTTATTCTGTGTATTAGTATCACAGGTTACATTGGAATATATTTGATGTATTTTATAATTTTTTAAATTGTCAGTGTTCTCAGTGATCAAAATAGATAACTAATTCCATTTTTATTCCAAATTCTGGCCAAAAATTAAATTTATTCTGTGTATTAGTATCACAGGTTACATTGGAATATATTTGATGTATTTTTATAATCTTTTAAATTGTCAGTTCTAATTTTAATATTCCATATAATTTCAATATCACGATATGTTTTTAAGTTATTTGAATCTAAACTTTGAAAATCAAATTTTTTTAGACTATTTTTTAATTATTTTGTAATACTTAGTATGTAATGAACAACAAGAAAACTGTTTGTGGTTATCGAGAGCATAGTCCAAGGTAACGATTAAAAAAAACTATTTTTTCCAATCAGTTCTACTTTTTAAAATAGACTTTTTCTTATTCCAAACTCATGCCAACAAAAAAAAAGGTTTTTTCTGTGTATTTTAGCATCACAATGCAAATAATCTACACTTGATTATATTTGATGTATTCTCATAATCTAATAAATTTCTGCACCGGGTAATAATGACCCATCAACAACAACAACTAGAACAGCAACACCGCAAGTGTCAAGTAGTGTGGCAACCCTTTTTCCCACCTCCTGTTGATGAAAGTGTGTTGATTTAGGGTTGCAAACGAATTATGTTAATTCGAGCAAACATCCCGTGCGCGATGTCATGCCACAAAAATATTAAATGTTATTGAGAGGAACTAATTTTCATTAAAAGGATTAAAATTTTCAAAATAACGCGTTGCAAACATCGACAGAAAAACCAAATAAGTCTCCAACCAACCCACCAAACAACGCACCAACCAACCCATCAATGATGGAGGCTGTTTGTTGCGAGTCGGCTATTTCTCAAGTGGAGCGAGTAATACTGTGTTAAAAATATGAATTAACATAAAAAACATAAAAATAATGTTGTTGCCACCATCATCGTAATGATATTTGGCAAGAACAGACATTGGAAATTATGGAAATGGTAAAACCGTCAAACCTCTCCACCATTCATACCTTGCAACATGAATGGTTTTATAGGGTTCTATAGAGAACTGTGTTCTAAAATTACCTACCACGCACAGTTTATTATTTTCAAAATATATTCAAATTTAGCGTCGCCATCATCAGTGCGGAGGAGTCGGAGGATTATATTCAAAAATCGCGCCTTTACCTAATCTTCAGAAATATTATTATGGAACGTCGACGGTAGTAACGCGCCAGAGTCGCCAACAACTTTGACAGCAATAGCAAAAAGAAAACTTATTAAAATATTCAAATTTCAAAAGTTATTCGGCGGCACATTTTGTCGTAAGCATTTTTTGATTACGAGCGAATTTCTACAAATGCTACGTAAAACTACGCGCGTTACCTAGGTAAACAACAACCACATTGCATAAAGATATCAGGTAATTGCGTTAAGGTAACAATAAACGTCAAATGACTTCGATTAGCATAGAAATGTCTGCATTTCGGACATAATTTGCAATTCTGTTTGACTTTTAATGGGTTTACGACGCAGTATTATGCATTTCGGAAATTTGCTGATGCAAATGTTTGGAAGTTAAAGTTCATATAATGTACTGAAAATAATGGAATTAGTAGTTAAATCGAATCGAATATATCTTGATTAGTAGCATTATGATTGTGCCAATCATGTAACATGATTGAAGCAATAATGTCGAGAGAGAAATAATGTTTCCTCCACTGGAAAAAGCATTATGTTTGTGTCAAATATGTAACAGGGTTGAAGCAATGACGTAGAAATATAAGAAATATGGTTACCTTCAATATAAAAAGCATTATGATTGTGACAAACACGTAAAAGGGCTGCTGCAATAATTTTCTTCCTTTATTATATAGAGCTCGAAAAGATTATGATATTTTATGAATTGTACCATTTAAATCATTTAAAATATAAAGAGTGTATTAAACTTCTAAAACTTAAAAAGAATTCGTCTTGAAAGCAAAACAGCAGTATTTCACTAATATTAATAAAATGCTACTAAACGTCCAGAAATTATTAACTACAAATTACTAAGTTATCAAAAAAAAAAGTAAACAAGAAATATTCTTCTAGATTTTGTCGATTAACAATCGAAAATGACCACAGATCAGAAATAACTATTAAGCTATATTTCCATTCGGTTTTTCACTGAAAGTTATTATCTTTCAAAATCTATAAAGGTCTTTGGTTGAGAGATAAAAGATGAGAGATAATTTTTATTTCAAAAAGAATTTCCAAAATTGATTTCTCATAGAACCAAACCGAATATTTTCAAAAATAAAGGCTTCCCTTGTTTTCTTAAATGTTTGGTTTTTCACTGATTTATTCAATAAATGTTATTTAGTGAGAGTTAGTCAGAAACATCCGAAAAGGTTAACCTTTATCTCTGACCTCTGGAAATAACACTTAGAGTTGTTGCTATAATCTTCGCACAATTAAAAAAAATAGTACATTTAACTATTGTAGTTTTCTTCGATTTTGCTTTCAAGAATAATTGCGCTTTCTTACTTTTTTGTTACTTAAGTCATTAGTTTATACATATCAAGAAAAATTGCTCTTAGTTACATTTATGATTTCAACGTATCGATCGACGGACAGGCACACTAACAAACAGATTGGTGATTACAGACGGACATCGCAATACTAATCATATTAGCAAACATTACAGACAATGTAAGATCAAAGAAAACAACAACAGTATATGAACATTTGTATTGTTACGAAAAGAGGTAATTTGCCCCACTGTGCAAGCATTCAACAAAAATAAATGAGACGCACGACAATTCAGCGCACTAAGCAATGTGTTAGAAAGAGACGGAAGATCGTTCAGCGTACTGAGCAATGTGCGAGAAAGAGATGGAAGATCTGCACAATAAAACACATAAGTGCGAATGAGATGTCAATAGCATGCGTCATTCACGAAACGAGTAGAAGGTTCTCGAAACAAGTCGAAGCTGGTCGAAACGTGTCGAACTGATGCATGCAGTATATAAGGGAGCCGCATCTGAGGTACTTCACTTCAGTAGTGATTGTAAAGTGGTCGAGGGCATCTCGTGTGATAATTGTCACGTTAAATTGTGGACATGCAGCAGTTGTTAGAATTTGTTATTAGTAAAGTTGTTTATTAAAGTGAATTAATAAAGTTAATTGTTATAATTTAAACCAAACATAAGAGTGTTTTTATTTTGTACACAATCCAGCGATACGAACTCGTAGAACAGTTTTCCGTAGACTGAATTTTCGTAACAGTATATTAAATTTTGCGAAGAAAAGAACAGAAATTGTGCTTCTTGGATATATAAAATCAAGAATAATAGTTTTATTCTGGCACGAGTCACAAACTCGGCCTGCTTATTCACAATCGACACCATATTGTATAATGTCAATAGATAATCTGTGTAAAAAAAAATAAAACGCAAATGGAGGTGACAATTGACATCGGTAACAATTGTGATTGGTTACAATTTTCATTGTTCGGTAGAATAGTTACTTTTTTGATAAGAAGTTTTGTTTTCTTCCTACCGGCGCAAACATACTACTGAAATTAGTCATTTAAACAATTACTTATTTTATATTGTTCACAATTATTGTTTTCTATAACTAAAATGATATCACAAAGACAACGTGTACAATAAATTTCAACCTATCTACAATGTTAATGCTGTTTTTTGTCATTATAGATATTAATGGTGTTTGTCTATATTTGAAGACTGAACTAAATTTGTCGGTCATTCCGATGTTTATTTTTCAATTTAGCAAATTTTCGTGCAATCTGTATTGAACTGAACTAAATGTCAGAAAAACCGATAATGATTTCAACGACTTTAACAGTGGAAAATCGACAATTTAATTTAGTCTTCAAATTTGGAAAAAATTGCACACATACTAAGTAATTGTTGAATATATTTCACTTCATTTAATATAGGTTTTTTAATTATTTGGACAAAAGAATACAACTCTAAAATAACTTAAGTTTTATAGGGTTGTTCATAGAAATCCATAATACAAAATTCACCCGAACAAAATTCAACACTGCAATATACAAAATCTTCCTTAAATAAACATTCCGATAGGTTGGATAGGGATTTGATGTAAAATCAAAACGAACCAAATTGCACTCGCACAAAATTCACCCGTATTGTACGGTTCAACTGTACAATGTCCTCCTTTAAAAACCTCACTTCACAGCGAATATAATTTAATTGGATCTAAGCAATATGGATTCTAAGAAAAACTGATATTTAATATGTCATTTATACAAATCCATTAAAAATTATATTATTAAAAATAAAAAAGAGGATTGTTTACGGCGAAAAAAATACCTAACCTAAATTGAATTTTGTCCGGTTGTATTTTTAGAATTTAAAATGTTTGGAAATTGTAAATTTTGTGTCTCCCATGGAATCCATTTTAAGAAATATGCCTATGGATTAATTCTGCCGGTATCGTCTATGAGATGTCAATTGATTCCATTCTATGACAATAGCGTTCTAAAGTTATCGTTTAGTTTTATATCATATCAAAAGTAATTTTTAAAAATCTTAAATGACGGAATTATTTTCAGTGGTAAACTTACGTTAATATTTCCAATATATTGAATTGTGTATACTTAATAGAATTGTTCATGAAACTCTACAAATTTGAGTCTATAAAATTTGTCAAGCCTCTTAAAGCCAACAACGCATTACATGTTAGATTATGTAAAAATACCTAAAAAAAAAAGGAAAAAATCCTAATCTAATATAATTTTCTCAATTAGTCTGCTCAGCGGGCTACCCATTTAACCCCTTTATACCGCTACTACTTTAAACCCGTATTTACTAAAGAAATATTTGTTAGCTATTTAGTTGAGCAAGAAATTCAAATAAGTTGAGTTTTTTTCGCTTTTTTGTGATTTAAATGCAATTGTCAGCTGCTACTATTATTTTTTGTATGTTTTTTTCTACTATTTTTTCTACTACTTTATTTTTTCAAACAGCATTAAAATATATTAGTAAAAAGGGTGCAAGAAGTGCCGAAAAAATTACGCATACAACACGCACTTTTGTCATAAAGAAAAAATTAAGATAAAGGGTTAAACGATGCTCATTTCCGCGTTTGTACGAGTTGTACGTGTAGCTCATTTTTTTCTTATATATCCTAGAGGTATCAGCAGCCGCCTACATAGAAATGATCAAATTAAAAAAAAGCGGTTTTATGTACCACGGTTTTTCCGTTGTTTTTTAATCTTTTTTTTTTTTGGGCAGGAAAAGACATAATTTTATTTAATCCCTTTTTGGGACATTTGTACAAGGTTTTTACATTTTTTATTTTTATTTTTCATTGTCGGTAAATAAAAATTACATTCGTAACGCCCACATATTTAAACTGTCATTTTCAAATATTGTCTCTTGTAGCTTTTAGAAGTTGTAATTAGTCGCAAAGGGTTGTATAAGGGTTAAAGAGGTATGGGCGGTACGGAAGGAAAGACAGCATTTTGTGGCATAGTTGAAATTAATGCAGATTTATATTTATTTTTAATCTAAATCTCATAAATGTAAATTTTATACCTACTTATAGCAAAAAAAACAGATAATCGGGATATTCTGATAATTTCTATCGCTCGATATTAAATATATAACAATAGAAATCAAATTGAACACGTTCCACAGTATTTGAACGTATTAAAAAATTAAATAAAAATCAATTTCGATCGCTAGTTGTGGTGTAATACATTTTTTTCTGTAAATTAGATCATTTTGTATAATTCATATTATTTCTTAAAAATATTTCTACGTTATAAATTATATTTTTATTGTATTAAAGGTTTCTCCTTCCATGAACTTTGCTAGAAACCTTAAACATTTTTGCTTATTTGTCACTCGTCCTCATCAAAAACCATTTTCATTAACAGCTTTTTGACTTTTTTTTGCTCCTTTCAATTCATTTCAACAACATGCCATTAAAACTTACAAATCAAGGTGTCAAAAGTGTTCTCGAATTGTGTGTCCCCCACACCTTTTAGAATAGGTATGCGCTTTCTTCAGTTTTGTCCTTTTGTAAATACCAAATAAAAACCAACATCAGCGAATTTTGTGGACTGTACTGTGTCTGTCATTACCTTCGTTGTTGGCTCGAAGATATTTAGGAATCTGAAAAGATTTATTCAATTATAAAAGACATTAATATTGTGGTTGTGTTGTGTTTTGGAATTCAGTTGTGTAAAGTGCTAGGTTGCAAATTATATTGGAATGTCTGAGAAAATACTAGGAAAAGCGTTGAATATACAAAATGTTTTAATTTTCATTAAAAAATCATTAAAAATTGTTCACAATTGTTTTTTATTAGAATTCGTGTTTTCAATACTACCTAAATATATCCAGTATTCAGTTTTTCAATACAATATAAACCAATATTCAGCGAATTCAATATTTGTTGTCGAAAATTGAAATTTCAATTGAAAGTGAAATTCAGATTATGTGCGATAATCATAATCTACATGAAGAGTAATTTTTTGATATAGTTTAAAACGGTGAACACCCCCGTTTTATCCCATGACTCCCATGAATGTTGTATGTTGTATTCACGCGAAAAACTCGATCGCGAACTTCGATGCTGTGTTGTTGTATTCGCAAGTGTTTGTTGTTGCACTTGCAAAACGCATGAACCGAACAATTGTTGAGTTGGATTCATGCGTTTTGCAAGACATGTTTTTGTTGTTGTGTTCGATTTTACGCTACACAAGTGATCGAAGCAATCAATAATAAATCACATTCAATGTTCGAGCCAAGAAACCGCGAAGGCTGTATTTTGTTTATTGCTAACTCTTGATAATAACTGCTATATAACGATTTTATTGTTATTGCTTATAAGCACCAATAGAAAATATAGTAAGAGCACTTAGTAAGCGAAACAAGGAATAGTATTAACCTAATCATAATCCGATTAGTTAAATTGTCTTCATGATTCGATTGTGAAATTTGTGCTAGGGAATAAAGAAAGCAATCGTGGTCATAATTTTAAAATTCGATATTTTTTCATATTTTTGAAGCTATCTGGGTTTTATTTTTTAACAGAGCTGATTATTTAAATAGAAAATAACAGAGCTGTAATTATTTTAATAGAAAGTACTTAATTTAGATGGAAAATGCTTAATTTAGATAAAAAAAAATATTTTAATAGAAAATATTTTATTTTGATAAAAAAACATAATATTGATGATAAATTTAAAATAAAGAAAAGAACATTATGATACATAATTAAAATAAAATTTACATCATGTTGACAGAGAATACATAATTTATATAGAAAATTAATAATTGTGATAAAAATTACATCATTTATATAGAAAATACATAATTTTGAAAGAAAAAACACAATTATGATAGATATCCGAGACAATATTTCTGGCATTTTTCAGGAATATTTCGGGCATATTTCCGACAAACGCACAGCTAAATG
Organism: Dryomyza anilis; assembly: GCA_951804985.1. Taxonomy (NCBI): domain Eukaryota; kingdom Metazoa; phylum Arthropoda; class Insecta; order Diptera; family Dryomyzidae; genus Dryomyza; species Dryomyza anilis. The sequence goes on along the minus strand of OX638130.1, from coordinate 3,086,657 downwards.
GAATACATAGGGAAGTGTATATTAGGTTGTAAAGTTTGATGATATTTTAATGACAGATTCACGCCATATTTTGGGAATGGGCAGAAAACAGACAGCTTTTGATACAAACTCCGCCTTTATCTGTTTTAAATATGTCGATAACATGTTTCTAAACTGCCTCGACCCTGCCAAAAATTTTGTCTGGGGATAATATAAAATGCACATAGAAACTGCATGATTTATATGATAAAATACCTAATTTGGATAGAAAATACATAATTTAGATGACATTATGTACTGTTTTCTCATTCTACTCCGATCGTATCAACTTCTAAAATTAAATTTGGAAACACCATGCATTCACCATGTATTTCCGACTCTAGAACAGACCACCCTGTATACATCAACATTACAGAAAATCCATAAAATCAGGAATGAATAAAAATGTAAAAAAATACATATCTGTTAATTTATTTGATATCTAATACATATCTAATATTTCTACTACCTTTTCTTCAAATTTACTCCTACATTTAATTTTCTACTCCATTTACGTCATATCTACTCCATTTTGCAATATTTTTAATTATAATCCAACATTTTCTCAATCTACCTAATTTGCATTGGCGAAAAGTTTTAAAACCGATTATGTACAAATTTAAATTAACTCCTATATTAAATTTTTAACTCCATTTACATCATATGTACTCCATTTTGCATTATTTACAATTATAATCCAGAATTTTCTAAATCTACTCTATTTGCAATGGCAAAAAGTGTTAACACTGATTATGTACTTAATTTAAATAGAAAATATTGTATTATTTTTAAAGAAAATACAATTTAGATTATGTAGATTTACAAAAAAATATATAATTTTGTTGGAAAATATATAATTTATTTATAAAACACATAATTTAGTTAGAAAATTCATAATTTAGATATAAATTGCACTATCTATATATATAGAAAATAAATAATTTAGATAAAAATATACATGATTTTGAATCTAAAAATACGCAAATAAAAGACATAAAGGCATCAAATAAGTCATGATCGGGAACTGAATCCATAACCCGACCAGTTACATGGCGAACATCTTCCCTAATAGGCTAAATTTATACTATGTCATTTTAGATACACTTGCAAGTGACAAAAGTATTTAAATAAAATCCTAACTATCCAGTATGCCATTCGTTTTTTTTAATCGTTACGAGAGAAAAAGAATATATCACACGATTTCTCGTATCGATATCGAGCGTCAAATTGGACCTACATGGTAGGTAGATATCGATGTGTTTTGTCGGAGTTTTCTCGGTACGAGACATTTTTTGAAATCGGAACAATATCGATAAAAAAATGATCAAAGTTCGATATTGCTTCGAAAAATATCACGATATCGATGCGAAAAATGTTTATATATCGAATCTTGTCAAATAATTTGAACGTACGAGAAATTGTAAATATTAGAATCGATATAGCAACGATATCGAACTTTTTTCTAGAAGTTTTTCGATAAAAATTCGAGGCATCGGAGGTCTCCGATATATGGCAGACTGGGTAAATCATCAAAATTCTAAATTGTGACCCTATTTAATTTCTTCAACCGATTAGAACCGAATATATCGTTAAGACTTTTCCTTTCAGTCCACTCTTTGATTCCAACTGGCCTGCTTTTTACCTTGCTGTCAAATTAACAACAACAACAATCAAAAAAGAAATGGCCCAACGCCAAAATTTATTAATACGAAAATATATTTTTTCGCAACAAATAAAATTAAACGAAATAAATGTCATTTATGCAAAAGTTGAAATAAATGGCAGCACCGAAAATGTCTTCGGCGTATCGTCAACGTGCGCCATTTTGTGTCTTTGAGACTTTAGACGTGCTTGCTGCTTCTTTTTCTGCCTTATTTAGTACTCTTCTGCTGTTTCGTTCACTGCTGCTTCCCATTCTCTCTTGCGCTTGATCTTCTAATTCAACTTTAACGTTTGCATGTTATCATCAACGTCGCCGAATTCGCTGCGTGTTGTTCGGCAGCATCGCAGGCGGTAATAAAATTCTTAATGTTCCATTAAATCCTTTTCTTTGCCACGATGGAATTTAGCCAGCAAAAAAAAAAAATGATATCAAGAGCTCCTTCGTCATCATCATCAGCAACATTGAGCATTTCGAAAAATATTAAAAAAAAAGAAATTGTGACGCAAAATAAACTGATGCTTGCTGCAAATTTTTGTATGTTTCTTTGTGAAAATTGAAGATGGCGGCACGTAAATTCTAAAGATTTGTTGTTATTGTGCGCCTCACTTATAGTTCGTGTTGTTGCTTTTTTAGTTATTCTTTTTTTGCTGTGGTTTTTCGCATAGACGTTGCTGTTCTTCTTCTTGTTTTTTGATTTGTGCTAAGAGCGCGGAGAAGGCGTTTGGTGGAATTGTCGTGAGAGGCGGAGTGCAATGGTGCTGAGTGTCTGTCGGTGTACGTGCGGTTGAATTTGTGCATCATTGACAGCAATAATTACAAATCAACCAACAGACAGACTCAAAAAATATTTATAAATAGTAAAAAAAAGAAAAAACAAAACAATAAAAATGTGATGTCATTTCTTATACGATGATTTTTTCCTTATACTGTATTTGTAGAGATAAGAAACAGTTCGCAATTGCCACTTATAAGACTGTAAAAACGGAGGCAGAATTAAATGTTTAAACATATATTGCAAATGACGTAATATATTGTTAAAAATAAATGAAATTGTGTTAAAATTATAAACACAAATGATAAAAAAAACAACTTAAAACAATGGTTTTTAACACCAAATTTAAAACAATTCAATTAAAACAAATGTTATTAATTTTGTTTTTTTTATTAAAAAAAAAAATAAAAATTTGTTTGTATTATTTATTTTTTAATTCTTATTTATTTTATTGTCTTCTGTTCTCGTTTGGAGTTCTATGTGTACCTGCTAAAGCCCATAACCTATTTTAATAACGGCCATCATCTATCAATACTGCTTTTTATCCCGTATTTATAAAATTGTGTCCCTCAAAAAGAGGGTTATGAATAAAATGGCTGGTGACCAGTGTTCACACTTTTTGCCAATGCAAAAGGAGCAGATTTGAAAATATTGGGGTGTGGAAATAAGTAAAAGGGTGTAGAATTGAAAATATTGCAAAATGGAGTAGATTTGATGTTAAAGGAGTAGAAAATTAAATATAGTAGTAAATTTGATGAAAAGGGAGTAGGAATATGCATTAGTATATTAGGTTCAAATAAATTAATAGTTCAAATAAAAAAATAAATGTTAATTTTAATATTTTTATTCAATCCAGATTTTATGGATTTTCTATAATGTTGATGTATACAGGGTATACAGAATAGACATTCTAGAGTTGGGGTGTATCTGGAACACCCAATGAAATACATGGTGTTTTCAATATTTTATTTATAAAAGCTGATACAAACGTATATTTAATTATAAAGGGTTTTTTAACAGGGACGCTACAAAAGTAGAGCGACAGGGACAGCAAACGACGCCATATTTCTTGCCGCTCTTTTGACATTTCTCTTCAGTAAGGTTTGCCATTTCATGATGGAAATATATATAATATATACGAATTCGAATTTCGACTCATTGCTCGTATATCTTTCCATCATGAAATGGCAAAACTTACTGAAAAAAATGTCAAAAGAGCGGCAAGAAATATGGCGTCGTTTGCTGTCCCTGTCGCTCTTCTTTTGTAGTGTCCCTGTTGAAAACCCTTGAAAAAAACTTTTGTAGCGCTCCTATTGAAAAACCCTATAACTACTACATTTTTAAGACCATGTCAAATATATTACATTTATTTTACAGATAATTGATCATAGTTATTATTTAAATTATAATATTGACAATTTATTTGGTTCGCAAGAAATTATTCTCATCATATTTTTGCAAAAGGGAGTAGATTTCAGTAATAGAGGGTAGAAAATTATGAGAAAGGAGTAGAAAATGCTACTACCGGAGTAGAGGAGTAGATTTTACAAATCCAAATGAAATGGACTAGATCTACTCCGATCGGAGTAGAATGAGAACACTGCTGGTGACAACGAACACAAAAGTTCATTAAATTGTTCACTACAAATTAAATTTTTCACTAAAAATCAAATTTTTATTCTTTACTAAAAATTTAATTTTATAATAAAAATTCAATTTTGCACTAAAATTCAACTTTACACTAAAATTTTTAAAACTAGTTTTATTGCGTAAATTTCTATGATCGACCAAAAAATTAAATTACAAGAAATTTGACTTAAACGCACTTAAGTTAGGTTAGGTTAGGTAGTGAGGATGTTGGCAATGCAAATATATAAAGATATTTCACACTTGCCAACCCACTCTGTTTTATTGTATAGGTAAATAATATTTAACTTTATATATTCCATTTTAGATCTAATTACATTTTTTTTTCTCTTAAGAATATGGGTTAAAAAGATGTTCGTGTTTTCCCTCCTTTTGGGGCCATCCTGATGCCCTAACAAACTTCATTATCTGCATTGGATGCGCTTCGTGGATCTCTTCTAGTTCCTGAAAGAAAAAAGTGCCTGGAAATGTATTTCTTATTCGAGCCATTGCTGGGCATTGGCAGAGAAAATGGTAGCTGTCTTCATTTGCTTCACCCACACCACCTGCAAATGTCGTCTACCTGAGAACCCATCCTTCTCAAGTGGGTTCCCAGCGTGTTGTGTCCTGTTATTATCCCTATTAGTAGTCTTAATTTTCTTTTGTGTAATTCTAGAATAGTTTGGTAGTTTGACCTTTGTCAAGATGGTTCCATGTTTTTTTTTGTCGTTTGCCCCGTGTTTGATCTAACCCAGTTCGTATTCCTAATGTTCTCTAGTGTTTTTGTGATCTGTAGATTGTATTTCGCCATTAGTGATCTTACGCTACTGTCAATGAAATCGTTTGCTTTATCTGCTCTTATCTTGGGTAGCTCGTCTGCTTTTTCATTACCCGGTATATCTGAATGACCTGGTACCCAGCACAATTTTAAATGGTGTTGCTCGTTGAGAACCTGAAGCTCTCTGCGACAACGACTGACTACTTCAGATATCTTATATTCCTATTTTGTAAGGCTTTGATGGTAGCTTGACTATCAAATAAAAAAGGCAATATCGGTTGTCGATAGTTCCTTCATTGCTAGCAATCTGGCCGCCTCAGCCACGACATATATTTCCGCTTGAAATATGGAGCTGTCGTTTCCTATTTTTATCGATTTTTCCACTTGAAGGGCTTCACAGAAGATCCCACACCCAGTTGCCGTGTCCATCTTGGACCCGTCTGTATAGACACTTATTTCATACTGATTTATGACCTTGCTTTGAGTCCATTGTTCCCTTGTTGGAAAAACTACGTTTATTCTTTTTTCTAAGTCTTTATAAGGTGTAATATAGTCCGTTACAAGAGCAGTCGACATAAATTGACGAGTTATTGTGGAGTGTCCGTATGACAGTCTGTTTATTTCTGTTGAATGAGAGAGTCTCAGTGCTGTTTTTGATGCAGCACCTTTAATGAAGAGGCCTATTGGCATTATATTTAGAATAGCTTCTAGTGCCGCGGTCGGAGTTGTTCTCAGTGCTCCTGTTATACTTATAAGGGCTGTTCTGTGCAGTTTTTCCAGTTCGGTTGTGCTACAATTTTTTCAAGGGCTGTCCACCATACTATGCTACCATAGCTTAGTATGGGGTGTACTATAGCCGCACTTACTATAAACGCACTTAGTACTGACTTAGCGTAATTTAGTTAAATCATTTAAAATTATTTCACAACACAATTTAATATATAAACGTTTGCTACAAAAATTGTTTTATTGACAACTAACAAAAAGATAGAATAAAATGTTTATGAAAATATATTTACGTGTTTTCCATATAAAAACCTACAAATAAATTTATAATTTACTCGTAATATATGCTCTTACAAATTTTGCGTAAATTTCTACTATTTACGAAATTTACACAATTTACGAGCTTTACGCGATTGATATGAATCCCCTTATTATGTTTAATTCTAGTTTTAAACATTTGTTCTTAATTTTAAAGTATGTTTTTTTCTCAGTGTACCAATGCGATGCTGGTGATGATAAGAACATTTTCGCAATCCGTACTTTAAGTCTATGAAAAAGCGAATGAAAAAAACCGGCGCAAAATTAAATTGTTCACAAAAATTCAATTTGTCACTACATATTTAATTTTTCACTCAAAATTTAATATTTCACTAAAAAATTCAATTTTTCACTAAAAATTAAATTTTTCACTAAAAATTAAAATTTTCACTAAAAATTAAAATTTTCACTAAAAATTAAATTTTTCACTAAAAATTCAATTTTTCACTAAAAATTCAATTTTTCACTAAAAATTCAATTTTTCACTAAAAATTAAATTTTTCATTAAAAATTCAATTTTTCACTAAAAATTCAATTTTTCACTAAAAATTCAATTTTTCACTAAAAATTAAAATTTTCACTAAAAATTAAATTTTTCACTAAAAATTCAATTTTTCATTAAAAATTCAAATTTTCACTAAAAATTCAATTTTTCACTAAGAATTAAAATTTTCACTAAAAATTCAATTTTTCACTAAAAATTCAATTTTTCACTAAAAATTCAATTTTTCACTAAAAATTCAATTTTTCACTAAAAATTCAATTTTTCACTAAAAATTCAATTTTTCACTAAAAATTCAATTTTTCACTAAAAATTCAATTTTTCACTAAAAATTCAATTTTTCACTAAAAATTCAATTTTTCACTAAAAATTAAAATTTTCACTAAAAATTAAAATTTTCACTAAAAATTAAAATTTTTACTAAAAATTAAAATTTTCACAAAAATTAAAATTTTCACTAAAAATTAAAATTTTCACTAAAAATTAAATTTTTCACTAAAAATTAAATTTTTCACTAAAAATTAAATTTTTCACTAAAAATTGAATGTTTCAATAAAAATTCAATCTTTCACCAAAAATTCAATTTTTCACCAAAAATTTAAATTTTCACTAAAAATTAAATTTTTCACTAAAAATTAAAATTTTCACTAAAAATTAAATTTTTCACTAAAAATTAAATTTTTCACTAAAAATTAAATTTTTCACTAAAAATTAAATTTTTCACTAAAAATTAAATTTTTCACTAAAAATTAAATTTTTCACTAAAAATTAAATTTTTCACTAAAAATTAAATGTTTCACTAAAATTAAATTTTTCACTAAAAATTAAAATTTTCACAAAAAATTAAATTTTTACTAAAAATTAAAATTTTCACTAAAAATTAAATTTTTCACTAAAAATTAAATTTTTTTACTATAATTCAATTTTTTATTAAAAATTAAATTTTTCACTTTAAAATCAAAATTTCATTCAATTTACTAAAAATTAAATGTTTCACTAAAAATTCAATTGTTGACTAAAAATTAATTTGTTGACTAAAAATTGAATTGTTTACTAAAAATTCAAGTTTTCACTAAAAAATTCAATTTTTAACTAAAATTAAATTTTTCGCCAAAATTTTTTGTTTTCTCTGAAAATTAAAATGTTCACCAAAATTTAAAATGTCCACTAAATAATCAAGATTTCACTAAAAATTCAATTTACTAAAAATTCAATTTTTCACTAAAAATGTAATTTCTCATTAAAAATTAATTTTTTAAATAAAAATTCAAATTTTCACTTAAAATTCAAAATTTCACTACCAAAATTCATATAAATTTACCCTCATTAAACACGTTCGGTCGTCATTAAAAATGTCAAAATGTCTATCGATTATTTTGAATTATGAAACAAATACTCGAAAATCCTTTGGCAATCTTTGCGTCCCCATTATCGTCCTGTATTCGTACTCTTCGTTGCAATAATTATATTTGAAAAAAATATAAAAAAAAAGAGGCAACAGCAGCAGTGGAGGTCGTGCAACTACCGAATACACGAACGAGTTCAAGATGATGCCGAAAGGAGTCGTGTGTTGGTATTTGTGCAACATATGCACCTCAGGACATTGTTTTTTCTTTTTGCATACATTGTTAGGCGTCGTAAACGTCAGATTTTCTTCGACCCCTCGCCACTTTTCCTATGATTCTACTCAACTTATTCTCTTTTAGTAAATCTCACTCCCACTCTTTTTACTCTCTCATTCCGCACAAAAATACACTCTGCTCTTACAAGCACTCATACATTTTTTTTTAAACTCAATGCCCAGGCGGCAACTTTTTCAGTTGCATTGAAATGGACAATAATTATTATTTTTTAACCTCTTTTTTTATCATAAATGCGATTTTTTTCAACTCTTCGTCTTATTCACTCACATACATTTCAAAGAAATGTAGCGTTGATGCGAAATGTGTGCAATTTGAAACCATGAGAAATGTGATTTTATACCGTAAATGAATCTGACTTTGCTAATAAAATTTAATAAAATAAAGTTTTTTTTAAATATCTATATTTTTTATATAGATAAGTGGTTAGTGCGTTGGACTGCGATCCGAAAGGTCCCCGGTTCAAGCCTGGTCTGGGGCTAACAACATCTTTTTTAATAGAATCATTTTTCTATACCGCGCTACCTCTCGTCAGTAAATGGCAAACCTACGAGAGTAAAATCATTGCCTGTGAGAAGCTCTCACCCGCCGTTCGGATTCGGCAATAATCTGTAGGTCCCACCACTTTGAGTACAAATATAACACGCACAGCTCAAAATGGTGAGAGAGCTCGGCCAAAGTTCTATACAGGACTGTAGCGCCAAACTATTATTATTATTATATTTTTTATATGGAAAATGTGTCCAAAATTGAATATCATTAACATTTCGTCTAATATTAAGGGGATTTATATTCATATCAACCGCATAAAACTCGTAAATAATAGAAATTCCGTAAATAATAGAAATGTACACAAAATTTGTATGACAATATTTTATGAGTAATTTATAAATTTATCTACCAATTTGTATGTAAATATATTTTCATAAACATTTTGTTCTCTTTTCGTTAGTTGTCAATAAAACTATTTTTGTAGCAAACGTTCGTCTTTTAATTTGTTTTGTGAAAATAATTTCAAATGATTTAACTAAAAATTAAACAGCCTCAAAAATTAAAAAACAAATAAATTACGCGAAGTCAGTACTTTTTACGATAATATAAATTTACTCGTGTGATATGAATCCCATTATTATTTTGAAGAAAAATACCATATCGAATATCATACATGCAAAAATATTTGTTTTAGCACTTTTTACAAAATTTTGTTTGTGGTATAAAATGTCAACAATTTTTATTTGTTTAATTTAAATTTAAAAACAAGTTTTTAACAAAAAGCCGTAATTTCTAGGTAGCATTTAAAAAAAGTACAAACATAGGAGTATTTTTTGAAATTTCATTCACCAAAAATTAATTTTTGTTATAACCAATTTCTGGAAATTTTCAATTTTCTTTTGCTTATATCTTGTAAAATCAAATTTTGTATTTTAGCGCAAGGGTTTAAGTGTGTAATGGTTGGAACAGAAAAAATACTATACCAGAAAAAAATACTATATAAATAATAGTTTTTTTTACTATTAAAAATAGTCAATATTATGTTAATCGGAAAATACCATTAAATACTAGAAAATACCATGACATTGCCATTGAGTTTATATGAAAAGATTTATTTTTTGTATACTATTAATTCAATTATTGTCCTATTGACCAATTTTAATGGGATTTGAGGGAATTTCTTGGTGTAGTGTGTACAATGAACCACTTCGCTACAAAATAATTAAATATATTGTTAATCCTATGAATCGTTACGGACCACATATCATCTAACATAGACTTATAGGGGTATAAGTTTATACTTCATTTTTTATCAGTATACTACGGACAATAAACTGGGTTATTAAAAAAATATTGGTCCAAAAAATTCAAAATATCTAAACAAAAAATATTTCAAACCAAAATCGAACCCGAAAATCAATTTAAATTCTTTTTTTTTTTTGCTTGAACTGTATAAGGCTTGCAAAAAGACATTTTTTGAGTCGGGAATATCCGTATCTTAAATAAGTGTATCAAGAAATATAATAAAAAATTAAAATTGATGAAGTGAGATAAAAAAATCTAAATGACAAACATAAAATATACGGTTACAATTAAGCTCCGTAATTTGGAACCTTTATCGGTTCCAACGCGGTAAAGTGACTAAATTGGAACCTTTATCGGTTCCAACGCGGTAAAGTGACTGAAATTGGTCCCATCTCGGAGCTACTGGTTACTTGGGTGGTAAGATGAAAAACCTTTTTCAAAAGGTTTAGGTGGCGTAGGTGGTAAACTTACGTTATATATAGTGGTTGAGAAATTATATTACAAGCAAAAAAAAATGCTATTTCTCAGACTTATTTACTGTGAAAGCACAGTTCCCCCCACTTTACGGTACCGAATTTTTTTGTTGCCTTTGGCTGCCTTTCGTCAACACATCATTGCAGCTCAATTGAAAGTTTTGCGTCATGCTGCTCAAAGTTCACCTAACCTCACTCACAAGGCGCGCGCCACTTTATCTTCTACATCACCCTGTTACCCGGTGTTACACCCTGTGCTCAACCACTTGCAGGCGGCACTCGTCATCAAACATTTGTTGTAATTTTCTTCAAACCATTTTGATTGTTTTGCAAATTCTTTTCATGCCGTGGCGTTTATGGGCTTGCATGACAACAAAAACAACAAGGAGTACAATAAAAAAAAACGAATACAACAACGCATGAGCAACCGGAAAATAAAAGTCTACAGCAACAACACTTGAGTGCTGCAATTTGATGTTTGTTGTTGTGTTGTTATTGTTGTTGTACACTTCACCTACTTTTGTTGCTGAACAAAGTGCCTACTTCATCGTTTTTGTCGTTATCGCCCACTAGGTGGCGCTTTGCAATATGGGTGGGCAGCAGTCATTTATTTCGTTTCGTTTCGATTGTTGCAAAAATTCTTCTACTTCGAGTATTTAATTCCATTGTCCTTAATAATTTGCAAAACAACAACAGCAACAACCAGCAGCAGCAACAGCAATTGCAACAAAAGCATGAGTGAGGTTATGGCAGCAGATGGATGGGGTTTTTGGTTTGGTTATAGGGCATATGTGTGACCCACGTGACATTTATAGAATTTGCTATAAAAAGCAATTTTCAGAACATGATTTTTTTTTGTGAAGAACAATGCAAATAACAGCAGTTGCTCTGATTGTGTGCTGCAGTGTGAGGTGTGCTATGGTGTGAGGTGTGCTATGGTGTGAGGTGTGCTGCGTTGTGTGGTATGCTGCGATATGAGGTTTGCTGCGTTGTGTGGTGTGCTGCGGTGTGAGGCGAGTTTTCTTTTGGTAGGTGTAGCACTTGTCGATATTTAAAATAATTGAGTCCTCTACTAGCAGAGCACAACAAAAGCAATTCTCTAGAGCACATAAATAATCAAAGAACAAAACTTGTGTGCGGTTGGTGAGTTGAATTTTGTATGGTGTGAGGACGCGGTAAGGTGCTGTTGAAATGGAACAGAAAAATGCATGTGCTGAAATTATAGATTGTTGAGAATGTGTACGAAACGGAAACGTAACCATGACGGAAGTTGCACAAAATGTTGAACTGTAGGCAGTAACTTCCGTTACCACAAAAAATGCTACTTGAACGTGTGACTTTTGTTTCGCGAATGAGTTACGAGAAACTCATTGCTGAATATTTATTTTTTTATACTGTTTTTTTTTTATTATGTATTCAAATTATTTTAATAACCCTACAAATCATTTAAATTTAGAATTTATTATTCGATAAATTTATAAAGCATTTTTTTCGATATCTGGATTATGGATTTTAGAAGTTTTTTCCGCGCTGAATATTGTGTTCGTGAACATATCAATGTCTAAGGATTTGGTATGAGTAGATTCGGAAATCCGTTTTAAGTATTTGTAAATCCTCCTGTTTTGAGAATACTGCGATTTGGTAAATCGTCTACACGTCTTTGACTTTTTTTATGTACTTCGAACTCGATTTCGACATCATGGTTCTGATAGGGAACTAAGTGGACTGTCCACACATACGAAACTCATTTCGAATGTTGCATTTGCATCGAAAAACTGCTTTTCAAAAATTTTAATTTCCATTAAAAAAAGAAAACAAAATATTTCATTTTTTCACTCAAGTTTTATTTGGCAAATATTAAACCACTGCAGCTGATTTCGTTTTACAGAAAATTCACGTACCTCATTCTCCCGAATGTATACCAGAAAATACGCAGCACGATTTTCGAATAACACCCCACAACAAAAAATATATAACTCAACGCCAACAACCTAAAATATTTCTTCGGCCCACAACTGACCCCAAACTCAAGAGTGATGCGCATAAAATTATTTAATATATATTTTTTTGTGATCCTTTTTGTGTAAACTTTTTTGTGACACTCATTTTGCGACGATTTTCGTAGTGCAGTCACGCTGACATATTCCGAGTATCCATTTCTATAATTTTGCAAAAATAAAAAATGTGCGGAAAAAAGCAAATTTTAAGCGAATGTGTTTTTTCTACTATATAATTTTTTTATGTTATAGAAATTTTTATAATTTGGCTGAAAGTATGGTGCGCTTTTAAGTGTAGCAGTATTTAGGGAGTGAGTGTACAGAGGCGGTATTTGGTATGTGTGGTGTGCAGTTTTTTTTCGGAAACATGAAACACACATTATGAATATTATTTAAGCATGATTATTATAATTTTTTGTTTCACCCAACTATGCATTTTTATCAAATGTAAGTAGAGGATATGCATTTGCAATTTTTTTTAGCTTGTTTTTGATAATTTTAATGTCGCCCATTTGCAGTTATGAATTTTGTTAATTTATGGTCACTTTGTGCATATGCAAGATTATATTTCAATGTGACATATATGAGTTTTCTTTTTTTTTTTGTAATGTACGAAATGCTTTTAGGCGAAAAAGTATTTTAATTAGTGAGTAGTGAAAAAAGCACGTAAATGAAGCATGTGTAAAAGCAGCAAAATAGTAAAAATGTTATATGATATTATAAATGCAATAAAAAACGTATATAAATTTCATGAAATTTTAGTATTTTTTTATAAAACAGAAGCTTAAAATCCATTTTTCCGAAATTGACTAAAACTATGCAATCATTATTGATATCTGATATCTTTAGAACAATTATAATTTTGGTAAAAAATATAAATTGCATAACATTTTAGTAATTTTTAACAGTAAGGACTGCGTCGAATAAAATTGCCCGCTACAAAAAATCTAGAAATCTAATAATCGAATTTCTATAGAATAAAATATTTTATTTTGCAAATTATTTTTAGATTTAAAAAAAAATATAAAAAACCAGAAATTAATATTTTTTAATAAAAAGTTTTAATTTTTCCGGAACCCCTTCCATTAATGTTGTAATGGTAGTGTCCGACACCCTCACAGCTGCTGAAGACCACTTTCTTTTAAAGTCTTGAAAGTCTTTGGCCACTTTTTTTGTTGTCTTCATCTCCCTTTTTAGTAAAGCCCAGTATCTCTCAATCGGCCTGAGTTCTAGACAGTTTTGTGGATTGGCTTCTCTAGGCACCAAAATCACTGCATTTTGTTGGATCCACTCTAAGGCCGTTTTGCTGTAGTGACATGAAGCGAGGTCAGGACAAAAAAATGTGGATACTTCATGTTGGCGTAAAAATGGAAGCAATCTCTTTTGCAAGCATTCCTTCACATATATTTCGCTATTAATTGTACCCGATGTCACGAATGAGCTGCTCCCTTTTCCACAACGACAAATTGCCTGCCAAACAAGGAATTTCTTTGGGAATTTTGTCATTTTTTTTTTTATTTGAATTTTTCAGCGACATTTCCTCGAGAATCGGCTGTATAAAATTCCTGCCCAGGTAGCTGAGAAAAGTCCGCTAAAACATAAGTATCGTCGTCCATTATGCAGCAATCGAATTTTTTAAAAAAATCTTGGTTCAGCTTTTTAGCTCGTTGTTTTGCGGTTTCATTCTTCTGAGCAATCCGCCTTTCTCGCCAATTTCCTTCCGGATATGCTTGGATCTTTCTTTAAAATATTCACAACCTTCTTCGACTTTTCACGATCATGTGGGCCTTTTTTTACCAGAACCTTTCTTCCGATCAATACTCAGGTCTTCCTTAAAGCGGTTGATAACGCGAGAAATGGTCTTAGGGTTAGCCCCTACCTCCTTGGCAATTTTTTTAAAAGACCAACTAGGTTGTTTTTGAAAAATTTTAATTATATTTTCTCGCACTTCCACTTCGTTTGCCATTTTCGCGTTAAATAAATTTTGTATTGACTATAACTGACACAAATTATTTTCCGCCATTTAATTCAGAGATACTATGATCAAATTTTTTTTAATTTGAATCTTGCAATAGCACATTATGGGAAGATATGTAACGGACAATTTTATTCGACGCTGTCCTTAGAAAAACTTTAATCCAATTTTTCTGTAGTTACCTTAAAGTATACAAGAGTTTTTTATATGCTCACAAAATGGTTAAATCGTAAATTTTTATTTTCAAAATATTTAGACCTATTATAAATTTAGTAAAAACCATAAATTGCATGACATTGTAGTAATTTTTAAGAGTAGAAAAACTTAAAACCAAGTTTTCTCTAGTTACCTAGAAGTATACGATAATTTTTGATATGCTCACAAAATGACTAAAATAGAAATATATACATTAAGAACAATACTACCATGTCTTGTCTTGAACTTACCTATCAACCGTCCAATGGAAGTACACGACTTTGCAAGAAATGCACAAGAACAGAACATTCCCTGCGAATACACCATTGGATTACCTATGCAAGTACTGAAAGACTACCATTCCTGTTCTTGCACTTACCCATCACTAGAACAAACAATGTGATACTCTTGCAGTTCTTCCATCAAGCACTAGTGCAAGACCAATCGTCCGATGCAAGAACAAGAATGACTTTTCAAGATAAAGAATAAGACTCGCCTTGCAAGAGCAATAACAAGACTTACCTTGCAAGAAATGCGCAAGAACAAGACTGACCTTTAATAAAAAGATCGGCTTGCATATGAAAGAGCAGGAATGACATATCTAGAGCAAGAACAATACTACCATGTCTTGTCTTGAACTTACCTATCAACCGTCCGATGGAAGTACACGACTTTGCAAGAAATGCACAAGAAATCCCTGCGAAAACATCATTGGATTACCTATGCAAGTACTGAAAGACTACCATTCCTGTTCTTGCACTTACCCATCACTAGAAATGCATAGATCTAAATATATGCTACACAAGCGATAGATGTCTATTAGACTGACAATGACTTTGTATAAAATCGAGTTTGATTTTGAAGGTCACCCCCTAGAAATGGTCTATTGAATGAGAAAATCGATGTGGAGAATTTTCAGCGAAATTCGAATATGGGAAATGGACCCGCCGGGACCTCAAAGTAGGCGTTTTCGTACCTAAATCAACAATTTCAAAATTGAATTTAATGATGTCTCGATTTTCTCATCCAATAGAGCATTTCTATGAGGTGACCTCCTCTCGATTCGAAGTCATGATTTTCCATTGTCAGTCTAATGTCTTTAAGTATGCAATATTATTTGATAAACGCACTGACTACGAATATGATTTGTATATAATATTAGTTAAAAATGTTACTCAAAAATATTAAAATGTCTATAAAACAGAGATCAGAAATAACTATTAAATTCTATTTCCATTTGGGTTTTCACTGAAGATATTATTTTTCAAGAAATTTTAAGGTCTTTGGTTGAGAGCTATTTTTTATTTCAAAAAATAATGGACTTTGGTTGAGAGATTAACTTTTATTTTAAAAAATAAAGGTCTTTGGTTGATAGTTATATGAAAACCTTTATTTTAAAGGTATTTGGTTAATTGTTGTTAGTAGACTAAAAATTTAATTGGTCTCATTTAAATGGAATTCATAAAAAATGATAGGAGAACAGAAAAATATGGTTTTTTGGCACCCAGGCGAGATTATTGGACGTATATAGAAGAGATGGGCATATTTAAATTTATTTCACAACTAACCATTAATGTATCAATTGTTAATTGCAAAATACAAGTTCGTCATTAGAAGTTTTTTGGATGAATCTGTTACAGTGGGATTACAGAAGCGTCATTGGAACTTTTTTGGGTGAATCATCTCCAATTTATCAGGTGAATCGCATTTTAAAGTTTATACATTTTTTTTTTTTTGGAAAATGATTTTTTCGAAAATTGCGTTGTTTAAAAAAAAAAATCGAAAATTTTCGAACATTGTTGTTGTTTTTTTTTTAAATTGCGATTTCAACCATTTCGTTGTTTTGGTTCTCCATAATAATTTTAATTTATTTTTTCGAAATTTTTCGAACATTGTGTTTTTTTTTTTTTTTTGGGAAAATTGTGTTTTTGACCATTGCGATGTTTTGGTTGCCCGATTTTTTTTACATTTTTTTTTTTAGAAAATTTTCGAACATTGTTGTTTTTGTCGAATATTTTTTTTGAAAATGATGATTTCAACCATTGCTTTGTTTTTATCGTCCAAAATTTTTTTTTTTTAATTTTTTTAATAACAACAAACATTGTTGTTTTTGGATTCAATTTTTTTTCTTTTTTTGAGGAAATGGGGACATTGCGTTGTTTTTTCGTCCATAATTTTTTTTACTTTTTTTTCGAACATTGTTGTTTTTCTCGAATATATTTTTTTTGGAAGATGGTGATTTCGTTGGTTTTGTCGTCCAAACATTTTTAACAACATTTTTTTTCCAAATTTTTAGAACATTGTTGTTTTTGTCGTTTTTGTCTATTATTTGTTGGAAATTATTTTTTTTTTTATATTTTTTTTATGTTCTTGAAAATTGTCGACCAAATATTTTTTTAACAACTATTTTCTTTTTATGATATAAAAAATGCTTAAATTTTGCTTTTATGGTTTTAGCTTTATATATATCCAATTTTTTAATCAAAAGTTCAGGAGAACCTCCGAAAAGGTTAACCTTTATCTCTGGACTCAACTATAAAATATACCAAATGTATTTTATTAGAATTTATTTTATAGGCAGCCTAAGCATATGCTTTTGAAAACATCCCTCTTAAGTATGCAACAGTATGTATTTTCTTTATAGAACTCTGTAAACCTTTCAAAGAAACTTTAATCAACTTCAAAGTTCGCAAGTTTCTAATCAAACTATCTAGTTACTTGGCCGCCAAGAACGTAAATTTCTCACTAAAGGTAAATAATATGACCGCAGAGTCTATTTATTTAACGGAGTGTTTGCCGTTTGAAGTTTGAGTTTGGCGCCAACGTCGAATTGGTTTTGAATGTAATTTTCAAACAGTGGCAGCAGATACAGCTAGCCAGTCAACCATATGCAAAATATTCGCACAGTCGACAGCATTTGAAATTTAAATAAATTTCTAATAAAATTTATCATTAACTAACTTTTTACAGCACGTCTATGACCAGACTACCTACTGTAAAATCTTGCGCTGACTTTCATGTTATTTCTAATGAAATTTACGTGATTTGGCAAAACAAATCTCATATTTCTGTGTTAAATTAATTGTAAATTTTGTAATTATTAGCTTTACGGTAGCGCGTTGTGGTTGGCAATGGAAGGTTTGCAAATCTAGGCAGAAATAGTAGTACAAATAGTAGTAACAGGAATTAAAGAATATAAGAATAATAAGTACTATTTAAATATGTATTTATATTTTTTTAGTAAGTGTTTTAGTAAACATTTTAGTAAAGGTTTTAGTGAAGGTTTTAGTAAATGTTTTAGTAAATGTTTTAGTTAATGTCTTAGTAAAGGTTTTAGTAATCGGTTTAGTAAAGGTTTTAGTTAACGCTTTAGTAAATGTTTTAGTAAATGTTTTAGGAAACGTTTAAGGAAACATTTTAGTACACGTTTTAGTAAAGGTTTTAGTAAACGTTTTAGTAAACGTTTTAGTAAACGTTTTAGTAGAGGTTTTGGGAAACATTTTTGTAATGGTTTTAGTAAAGGTTTTAGGAAACGTTTTAGTAAACGTTTGAGTAAAGGTTTTAGTAAACGTTTTAGTTAAAGTTTTAGTGAACGTTTTTGTAAAAGTTTTACTAAACGTTTTAGTAAAAGTTTTTTTTATAAAAGTTTTAGTAAACATTTTTGTAAATGTTTTAGTATGAGTTTTAGTAAAAGTATGTAATATTATTATGTAATATTAAAGTTTTGGTGCAAAAAAGTGCAAAATAGGTATGATTTAAAATTTATATATCAGCCCTGAAAAACTCTTTAAATACTACTACTATTGGTGGCTACTAATTGAAATAATTTAGATTTTGATTACTGATAACAAACTGAGAGACGGACCACCCACACAAATACCACAGGAGCACCTCTAATAGGGCGTCAAATAGTAGTAAACTCTGCACTTGGTCCAACCAACCAACCGACAATGCGTCCGTGCGCGCAGAGTTGCCAACGTTTGCCGCACACATTTGCAATGACTTAAATATGACTATTTCGACTGTTGCGCTTGCAGCAATTCGACAAAATGTTCCAACAAAGTTTAGCCAGGTGAATGATTTGGTTACGCTTTTGTCAGAGACGTTGGCCGTACAAACGGCTGTTGCTGCTAGATGGATGGATGGACCTTCGACTGAAGTGCTAGAGTTGGGTTGGATACGCTTGATACACCTTTCGAGAGATACAAAAGTGGGGTACAATATGGTATGGTACCAATCTATGCGGCATTCGTTGGAAGCTATGTGCAATTTTGCTAATTCCCAAAATTACATTTGAAAAGTTAATTGAAATGGAAATTAGTTGAGATTGTAAAACGAATTGAATGAATGTGATTAGCTGCTGTGTATTTGAATTGGTTTAAACTGCTTACTCTGTATGTTTTTTTGTTTTTAATTTTATTTTTATACTGAATTTCTGCTAGTTCCAACCGACCACAATAATGAAAAATATATTATTATCCTTTGAGTGGCAAGGAGTTCATTGTCTGTGTAGGTTGCGTGTTGCATATGTTGGGCAGTAATGGGGAAATGAATTCAAATGTGAGGATTTTATTTTTATAATTTGATTAGTTTAAATGAGGTTACCGTTGTAATGATGATGATAATTTGGTTGTTAAACAAGTTGATGATGATTAAGAAACATGTGATGTGTGTTAACCGAAGTTTGGCGAAATTCAATTTGATAATTCGGACATCAAAAAGGATCAAAGACCACTGAACTTTATTAATTAATGAGGGTTTTATTTGTTTTTTAATAATTGAAAATTAAAATTCAGATTTTAATAGCCAACAATTCATGAAATATTAATCAGTCAAATTTTGTAGTGCACTAAGATAAAAGTTTGATTCGTTTGGAGCCAATTGAGAGAATATAAAGATTTGCTAAGAAATATCCAACAAAACCACACACGGTTTTGGCACAGTATACTTGAGGAAAAGCTACATTCAAAAATATAAAAAACGCAAGTGTTTAATTTTTCCGTAGTAAATGTTTTAGTAAATGTTTTAGTAAACGTTTTAGTAAATGTTTTACTAAATGTTTTAATAATAGTCTTAGTAAATGTTTTCATCAGTTTTTAAATTTTGCAAATAATTGCTTTTGTGATAAAAAACTAATTTTATATTTTAAAAATGTGACTTTTAATATATAATGGAAATGGATGTGAGAGGGACGATAAAAAAGATTAAAATCTTGGTATTCTTCATCAATGTCTTCTTTATCATCTTCTCCTTCATCTGCATTATCTTTTTTCTCTTAATATTACCCCTATTAAACGGATTTCTAATAAATTGTATGTTCATATAAGACTAAATAAAAATTATTTTGAACTTTTTTGCCAGACCATTGCAATTTTTATATCGAATCACGCGAATTTGAATCACATATTGAACGTTTACTTGTCTTTAATCGAAATAGACGATTTTTAGAATTTTGGCCAGCTTTTTTCAATTTTGGACCACTGTGCGGGGTTAATTTCGACATCGTTCATAATATATATGAAAGAAATCATTGTATTTATGAACTACTAGCTGGATCCGTGCACGATTCGTGCCAAGATTTGGTGAATGCAAGGATATGGAGTGATTTTATTAATATAAAGAACATATTTATTATTCATATCTTCCACATAAAATTCTTCCCCGTAGAACACTTTGCAGTAGAATTCTTCAGGTAGAATTCTTTTCCGTAGAATTCTCCCCCGTAGAGTTTTCCCCAGTAGAAGTAGTGAGTTTTAGTGTGGTGAGTTTTAGAGTGGTGAATTTTAGTGTGGTGAGTTTTAGTGTGGTGAGTTTTAGTGTGGTGAATTTTGGTGTGGTGAGTTTTGCTGTGGGGAATTTTAGAGTGGTGAGTTTTAGTGTGGTGTGTCCTATTGATAATAATTGTCCTATTGACCAATTTGAATGGTATTGTATGGGATATTTTTGGGAGTGTACAAGGAGGAAACTGTAAGAAAACAAATCTATAGAGTAGACTGACAATGTCCTTGTATGAAAAAATTATAGTATTTGAGTGAAAATGTCAACCCCTAAAAAAAAAACCATAAAATCAATAGGTTTTTGCTATTAAAATTAGTCAATAGGATAAATTAGTATTTTAATAGGTAAATGCCATTAAATACTACAAAATATTATTAAATCTTATTAAATTAGTTTAGAGTTTATACGAAAAGATTTATTTTTTTGTATAATATTGAATCAATAACTGTGCTATTGACAAATTCTTATAGATTTTTTTTCTGAATATAAAAATTATTTATTGGATGAGAAGCTTGATGTGGAGAATTGTCAATCAAATCCGAATAGCGGTGCATCAAAGTTCACGTGTGTGTTCCGAAATCGACAATTTCAAAATCAAATTGAAAATTCAATATTCTGAACGGATAGATAATTTAAATGGGGAGTGAAATGAGTGCAATACATGCACAAAAAGAAGAAGGTCGAAAACAAAAGTACATGGGTGTGTAAACTAAAGTCTGAGACATCATTTTTGTGCGGAAATATAATTTATTTCGGAATTTATCTCACAAGACAATTAAAGTGTGGAAACAACTAATATTAGGGAGATTTTAGCGAAAATATCGAAGTATTTGTATTATTATAAAATTCTCTATAATGTGTTACAGTTTATAACCCCCAAAACAGATTCTTTAAATTTTTTCAACATAATAATAATACCAATGTGCTAAATGTGAAGATAAAATTGCAATATCCCAAATAAAAAAATACCGAACCGAAAAAACTCAAAAACAAAACAAAAAAAATCACCGAAAAATTATACTGAATATGCAAAAAAAAATCTAATTTATTATTTTATAAGTTTAATATGTACTCGAACGGAAACCGTCATTTGCGCCAACACTTTATTTTCCTGTTTTTTTTTTATTTGTTCTATGTGTGACTACTTCCGACATATGGGTCTTTGCATCATATTCTTGCATATATCCGTGCGGCGTACTGTTAAGTATACAAATTAGTAGATATCGTTTTCGTTTCGTTTTGTGCCTCGTGCTGTTCGTATTTTTGTATGCCCCACGTAACGCCTCGTTCTGAAAGGGCTCTGCAACCGGATGCGGAAGTGTCGCTGGACGGCATAACATGAAGTCCAAGATTTAGCAAGGCGCGTTTAATTTAAATACAAGTATCAGGGTTGCTTATAAATTTATATTTTAAACATTTTTTTTTATTTCATTTCTTAAAATATAAAATTAATACAAATGGGTCAAAAATATATCTGTTTCTAATCTGTATCAGATTTAACAGCGCTCTTACGTCGATTTATATGATTTAGGTGGTAAAAATTATTTATCGGTGTATTTTAAACCATATACATTTTTATACCCTACACTAAGAGTGAAAGGGTATATTCAGTTTGGTACGCCGTTTGTAACACCCAGAAGGAAGCATCTCCGGTATGGAAAAGTATATATATTCTTGATCAGCATGACCTCCTGAGTCGATTTAGCGATGTCCGTCTGTCCGTCTGTCCGTCTGTCTGTCTGTCCGTCTGTCCGTCTGTCTGTCTGTCTGTTGAAATCCCTACTACTTTTAAAATTGAAGAGCTAGATAAATGAAACTTATAACTTAGATTACTAATATACCTACGTTGTATGTGCGAAAAAATTGGCGAGATCGGTCCATTGTGACCTATGATCCGACCACTTATGTTCAAATACCTCATATAAAATGTACATATAAAGATCAATTTTTATGTATACGTGCTTAGGTAAACTTTTTTGTTCAAATATATATTGACATCA
The DNA here is from genome assembly GCA_951804985.1 of Dryomyza anilis. Classification (NCBI taxonomy): domain Eukaryota; kingdom Metazoa; phylum Arthropoda; class Insecta; order Diptera; family Dryomyzidae; genus Dryomyza; species Dryomyza anilis. Next base: position 3,064,399 of record OX638130.1, on the reverse strand, counting down.
TGCTCAAATACATGATAATAATGTTTTCCGGCGAAAAGACTTGTGGTTCACAAAAAAAAAATCGAAATTCGGTACACCTACCCATTTGTAAATATGGGTATCAAATGAATGGAAATTCTTCAGCGATTGAATGTTTGTAGTTATTTTCAGGATTCGTATACCCTGGTGACCTATATATCACTTTGAATGGTAACCACACATATGTGTAGGGTATTTATTGTCGGCTTAGACCGACTATAATTTTGATAATCCCAACTATCATAATAACACCTACTTTAAAATTTCCCATGTAATATAACCTTCCCAACTGGTTAATCTTTTCATAAATATATTTTTAATACTTTATGAGTTATGGCAGAGAGTATATATTTGATATAGAGTATCCATACAGGTGGTTTCGCTGCCACTTTTGTCAAATAAATTCAAACATTGGTTATGTGGAAATTGAAACGAAAATGTTGTTAACAGACACATTTTCAAATCAATATTCTGATGTTTTCTGGCACATTTTTGGCCAGACAAATCATTCAAATTTATAAGGCGTTGGATTGCAATATATCTTGGTAAGTTTGGTTGCAAATTATCCGCGGACGGATCCAGATCCGGAACAAAGCCTCTGGGCCAGATGGCATATCTGCCCATGTGTTGAAGAAGTGCGCGTCAACGCTGGCTTGTCCGTTGCGTAACCTTTTCAACATCTCCTACACGACAGGAGTTTTTCCATCTTCTTGGAAGGTTGCCAATGTCCAGCCAGTTCCGAAAAAGGGCGAGGCCACGAACCCTGCCAATTACCGACCCATTGCAATATGCTCTGCACTCTCCAAGGTAATGGAGAGCGTAATTAACTTCCACTTTGTGAACTATCTTGAGCACAACGAATTGCTCAGTGACCGACAATACGGTTTCCGTAGGACCAGATCCACAGGTGACTTGATGGCGGTCCTCTCCGAAAAGTGGAATAATTGTGTTCGCCTTTTCGGGGAGAGCAAGGCTGTTGCTCTTGATATCTCCAAGGCTTTTGATCGAGTATGGCATAAAGCCCTCGTTTCAAAACTAATTGCATATGGTGTTGGTGAATCTTTTACTCGATGGATATCGAGTTTTCTCCAGGGTCGTTCAATACGAGTTGCGATGGATGGTGTTCTTTCGGAACAACATTTCATCAATTCTGGAGTTCCGCAGGGTTCCGTCCTATCCCCGTCCCTATTTCTGGTATTTATAAATGACCTTCTGTCATTGACGCAGAACCCAATCCATTCCTTTGCAGATGATAGCAACATTTGTCATTCATACTCGTTCAAAAAGCGCCCAACCTCTTTGGAGATTGAGAGTAAAAGACGCACTATGAATGACACACTCAATAATGACCTTAAAACAATCTCCGAGTGGGGTCTTGCAAATAGAGTTGATTTTAATGCACGCAAGACCCAATGTTGTCTGTTATCTCACAAAAGAATGGATTCAACCCTACCTCCCCTTAACATGGGTGCGGTGGATATTGCAGAGTCAGCTGCTCTTGACGTTCTGGGCATATCAATTCAATGTGATCTCCGTTGGAATGATCACATATTTGACGTGTCGAAAGAGGCGGCCAAGTGCCTCGGTTTTTTAAAACGGTGTAAGACATACTTCACTCCTGCTGACTTGCGCACTGTCTACACCACCTATATTCGGCCTAAGATGGAATACAATTCGCACATATGGGCAGGGGCTTCAAAATCTTCTTTGGAGTTCCTGGATCGAATCCAACAGCGTGCAATATATTTAATAGGGGATGAAAATATTTCATCCTCTATTGGTTCTCTTGAGCACCGAAGGACCGTAGGGTGTGTAAGCCTGTTCTATAGGTATTACAATGGTAAGTGTTCGAGGAAAATACATGGCCTGATGCCACCAGGTCGTGTGTCCTCTCGTTCTACTCGGGCATCGAACCAAGCCCACCCCTTCGTAGTTCACTCGGCTCTCAATAGAACCACGCATTACCGAGAGAATTCGTTCAACAGTCGCACAATACGTTTGTGGAACAATCTCCCTGCGTCTGTTTTTCCCCACATTTTTGATATTGGCAAGTTCAAAACAAACATTCACCGACACTACTCCATCTTTCCACCCTCCATTTAACCTATCATCCCATCTTACGATCAACACTGTGCATTGCATGAATAGGGGGCATCCCCTGAGCGTTGGTTAATTTGTAAAAAAAAAAAAAAAAGTTTGATTGTTGACCGATTTGGCTCATTTTTTAACTCAAAGCTACTTTCTGGTCAACAAAATATTGGAAATAAAATTTGATTGCTTTCGAAATAGTATTTTTCAAATTAGCGAGAATACGGACGTGAATACGGAAATGACAAATATTTTATAATAGTATGGCACTACAGTCCTATAATAATAAAAAAAATTAATAAACAAAACAAGAATTGAATTGAATCCGAAGTTGCAAGAAACTACACCCAGAAAAAAAAATACTATATAAATAATAGTTTTATACTATTAAAAATAGTCAATAGGATAAATTATTATTTTAATCGGAAAATACCATTAAATACTAGAAAATATCATGACATTGCTATTGAGTTTATATGAAAAGATTTATTTTTTTTGTATACTATTAAATCAATAATTGTCCTATTGACCAATTTTAATGGGATTTTAGGGATTTTTCTGGGGGTATAGTATATAGCACTTCAAATATGCCATCACAATTGTTAACTAGTATGATTTATTTCTAATTAACTAGATTAACACAGGCCACAAACATTTTTTAGTAAATACTTTATTCCACTTTCAATAAAAACTTTATCTCATTGTGAGAATATTGAAAATAAATAAAAAACGGAAAAAACGTCAATTTGCTCAGTAGAGTATTGGCAATCGATACAATGCAAAAATTTATCGATTTGAAAGTTTTAATTTTCGAATTAAATGCCACTAAATCAGTCATTTCGACCAGTGTGCAACAACGCATTTAATAATGAGATGTTCACAAAAAATGTTTACGACCATTTTGTGTAAACTCACAGAATGCCGCAAAAAGCGAACATTTTTATATTCGTATTTAAGTTTTCATATGCCACATAGTGTGACGTTTACTATTTTAGGAGAAAAAACATTAAAACAATAATAATAATAATAGTTTGACACTACAGTCCTGTATAAAACTTCGGCCGAGCTCTCTCACCATTTTAAGCTGTGCGTGTTATATTTGTACTCAAAGTGGTGGGACCTACAGTTTTTTGCCGAGTCCGAACGGCGGGTGAGGGCTTTTTCATAGGCAATAGTTTGCCATTTACTGACGTAGATTTGCCATTTACTGACGAGAGATAGCGCAGTATAGAAAAATGTTTCTATGAAAAGATGTTGTTAGCCCCAGTCCAGGCTTGAACCGGGGACCTTTCGGCTCGCAGTCCAACGCACTAACCACTGAGCTACCGCGGCTATAACATACAAACAATAGTATGTATATTATTAGAAAATAATAATATTGAAATTTTTAAAATAATGGTACTGAATACTATCAAATTAATTATAAAACTTTTGAATTAGTCTGAAAATCCTATTAATAACTTTAGGACGAAATCATAAATACTATGTTCTTTATGGGACACTTTCTTCTGAGTGTGTTATATTTTGATTATTGATAAGGCTGAAAGTGTTGGATATTTGGTGCATGCCGACTTTCATATTACTTGCAAGGCTTTCATTTAGTTCAGGAGAACCTCAATACTAAGTGAATTTCGAAATATTATGAGAAAATTACGATATACAAAAATTTGTTTATATAAATATTATAAATGGAAATGAATATTATAAATGGAAATGAATATATAAATGGAAATGAAATAAAAGACGCCTTAAAACATTTTTTATTGTCGAAATTAACTTCAATTGCACATTTTGAAAATAATTATTTAATTGTGCCCTGATAAATATAAAGAAAATAATCAAATGATTTAAATTTCAAGAAAAAAAAAATTGAGTAATGATTATTTATCTTAAATAAAACTATTTAATTTTTTTTTTTTTTGTTCTTATTTTTTGAGTTCAAAGTTAAACTTTGCTCAGAGTGTCGGAGTATTGTGCATGTACGTTAATTGTTTATTTAATATATTTTGATCTTATTTTTATTTTTCTACTAAATATGAAAATATAAAAAATTGAAACCACTTTTTATATTAAATGTATTTTGCTGTATTTGCTGTCGCTAATATTGTCGTTGTTATCCTTTTGCATCCTGTCGTCTTCTGCTGCTTATTATTCCGCTGACCATTTGAGCTGCCATCGTTGCCACGCCCACCCGGCGACTGTTGCCTTTTTTTCAGTTTTATTTTTTATCATTTTCAGTTGCATTGCAAAAAATGACAGCGGAAAAAGAATTAAATCTGGTTTTGGTTCGCTGCAGCCGCAGGACATTAAGCACACATACACACAAACACACACACACATGTCCTGGCCATTTGAAATGTGCTCGTGGTGCGGGGATCTATGCAAGAACGACATATTCGTCCTGCATAAATGATGTAATTACATCGCGCATTGCCATTTTTTATTCTTTATCCTTTGTTCTTTTTTTTTTTGTATTCTTCTATATTAGTGCGCCACAAAAAAAAGGATTATTTTTTATATTTTGCTTAAGCCAGTCGCCTGGTTTTTTTGCCAATTAATTTAGCTAAGATATTGTTAATTCAGCAAATCACAATTTTACACAAGCAGCGTTTTTGTTTTTTTTTAAACATTGCCTTTCAGAAAATTAGTTGGCTTGGAAAGATCTAAAAGAAATGTGAGAACTTGTAGTAAATATAAAATAAATAAATTCCAATTCAATTAAATATTTTAAAATCAAAATTTTAAATTTGTAATTTAAATAGACTCGATGCAAGTGTTAAATAAATATTAGTCAATTTTCATTGTTATATATTTGAAAATTTTAATTTAGGGAAAAATTTGTATTTTTAGTGAAAAATTGAATTTTTAGTGAAAATTTTAATTTTTAGTGAAAAACTGAATTTTTAGTTAAAAATGGAATTTTTAGTGAAAAACTGAAATTTTAGTGATAATTTGAAATTTTCCTGTCAAAAATTTTAATTTTTAGTGAAAATTTGATTTTATAGTGATAAATTAAATTTAATTGAAAAAATCGTGTTTTTAGTGAAAATTGTTCTTTTTTTTTAATTAAAAATTAAATTTTTAGTGAAAAATTGAATTTTAATTGAAAAATTGAATTTTTAGTGAAAAACTGAATTTTTAGTAAAAAATTAAATTTTTAGTGAAAAATTGAATTCTTAGTGAAAAATTAAATTTTTAGTAGAAATTGAATTTTTAATGAAAAATTGAATTTTTAGTGAAAATTGAATTTTTAGTGAAAAATTGAATTTTTAATGAAAATTTGAATTTTTAGTGAAAAATTGAATTTTTAGTGAAAATTTGAATTTTTAGTGAAAAATTGAATTTTTAGTGAAAAATTGAATTTTTAGTGAAAAATTGAATTTTTAGTGAAAATTTTAATTTTTAGTGAAAAATTTAATTTTTAGTGAAAAATTGAATTTTTAGTGAAAAAATGAATTTTTAGTGAAAAATTTAATTTTTAGTGAAAAATTTAATTTTTAGTGAAAAATTTAATTTTTAGTGAAAAATTTTATTTATGTGAAAAATTGAATTTTTAGTGAAAAATTGAATTTTTAGTAAAAAATTGAATTTTTAGTGAAAAATTTAATATTTAGTGAAAAATGTAATGTTTAGTGAAAAATGTAATGTTTAGTGAAAAATTAAATTTTTAATAAAAAATTAAATTTTTAATAAAATAAATTATATATTGTAAAATTTTAAAAATGTAAAAAAAATATATCAATGTTTTTTATGATATCATTTCAATGGCATCACAGAATTTCAAATGAATCCTCTTTGCCGTTTTTGAACATGTAAATCACGTCTATTATGAATAATAAATATTAAAACTGACCACACTTCGCACTCACCGAGCCACCCTCATTAAAATTAACAGAGTCTTGAAAAAAACGCATCCTTTTTACTTCGTTTATTCGAGAAATGGTCACCCAGCACTTTGCATTAACTGCAGCATTTGAAAGGATTTACGCGCATTTCACATCTCTGCTCTAGTATAAAATAAAAAATCTGCGCCTATGCCCAAAAAAAAACGGAGATAATGCAATAAAGGATATGCTACACATGCTACTGCTTTATATTTTAAATCCTTTTTTCTTTTAAGCTACTGCTACACGAAACGCAAAGTAACCGAAAACCAAAAATCTATTTCGCGTTGCTTTTTATTTACTGTGTTCATTCTTTACGTTATCCATTATGCTCATTTGCCGCAGGACATGCTGCTTTTATTTCAGCTAATAATTTTAATTTTATTCAAAATTATGTTTCGACGAAATGCAAAATAAACAAAAAAAAAACAAATCCTCAAAAAAAGGATGCTCATTTTTTCCAAGCATTATTTCTTGTGCTATTTGTATATCTCCAAAAAGGACATTAATTCTGTGACCATAGTGGACAACGTCCGCCCACATAAGCATAGCTACAATTACACATTTGCGCGTCTTTGGCCGCAAAATATGCAAAAATTTACGCGCGCAAAAAGTGTCCTTTTAGCTACACCGAAAAAATATTTTTTAAATTTTCTACATTTTATTAATTATTTTATGAATATTGTTTTTTAATTAATTATTATCTAAGACATTAATCTCTGCATTATCAAGAATAATTGCTTTTAGTTACTTTTTTGATAACTAAGTGTATCTGTTTCTTAAAATCAAGAATATTTTGGATTAGTATTTATTTTATGAATATTGTTTTTTTAGTTAATTCAAACAAGACCTAAAACATTAACCTCTGCATTAACAAGAATAATGGCCCTTAGTTACTTTCAACATACATACAGACAGGCCAGTAACAAGCAGAAGGCGATGACAGACGGACAACGCATACATTTACATTATCAAGAATAATTGCTCTTAGTTACTTTTTGATAACTAAGTGGATCTCTTTCTTAAAATCAAGAATATTTTCATTTAATATTTATTTTATAAATATTGTTTTTTTAATTTATTTAAACTAGACCTAAAACATTAACCTCTGCATTATCAAGAATAATGTGTCTTAGTTAGTTTCCACAGGCCATACGATGACAGACGGTCAACGCATCGCTACATTATAAAGAATGTATCTTAGTTGCTTTCCGCATACAGGCCAGACGATGACAGATGGTCAACGCATCGCTACATTATCAAGAATAATTGCTCTTAGTTACTTTTTGATAACTAAGTGGATATGTTTCTTAAAATCCAGAAGGTTTCCGTTTAGCTGTATTTCACTTCGTATATTTCTTGGTTACTGCTAGATTTTGGAAATCTTATTTTCTCCGTGTGTTGATGAAATAGATAGCATACACTCTATGCTTGAGAGAAAGAGAGATAACAAAGAGAAGCATGGATGTTTCTTTTGCGTTGAGTGCTCGGGTGTCGCATTTCGTACTTTTTCTCTTAACAAAAAAAACATTTCGTCGCGTGTTGTAGCTGGTATCCTTTTTGTTATCCTTATTTTTTTTTTAAATTTGCTACATGTTTTAGCTTGCTTCAATATTTTATAATTTTATTTGTTGTTGCTGGTTTTTTATTTTATTTTGTTGTTTTTGTAACCAAATCGCATGTGTCCTTCGCAGCGCAGGACATTCTTCATTATGTAAATGCATAGCTTACACACGACAAACGACGAATTAAAAATGCGCGAAATAAGCGTAAAAAAATTAATTTTATTTTATTTCAAAAAAATTACAAGTGGGAGGCTGGGATTTATGTGGCTTTTTTTCATTGTATTTTTTTTAATTTTATTATATTTTGTATACTTAGTCGTCCTCTCTCATTCACTATTTGCCTTTTTCCGGCTCGCATTTCACTTCCACAACGTGTTTTATCTGTTTTAAAAGCCGTTTTAAAAATTAAAAGCACGTCCTAAGTCCACACACACATGCGTCCTTTGCACACATACACCCCATACATCTATTCTCTAACGGTGCAGCTGTCAAAGACCATCAAACGCATATGTGTTTGTGTTTCTACTCATGCACTATGTTTCTTGCAATATGCTTTTTTTTATTTGTCCTTTGGTCATCTTTTAATGCACTTTAAACCCTATTTTTGCGGTTGCAAAAATTTCTTTTGAAAGAATTTGACATTTTTTCATTTCTTTGACTAGCGGTTTCAACTGACAGCTGTAGCTGCTCTCAAGCGGTTAAATGTCTAAAATGTCACAATCTATAGCTAACCTGTCTCACACTCTTTACCGCGCCTACAACATATTTTAAAGGTTTTTGCTTTAGTTACCTGAAATCTTTCTTTACCTAGCTTTTTTTGCATTTACGATGCATTTTCGATAATATCAAAAGCAAAAATTTTGACTTTTCTGTCACTTAACATTTTTGGCAGTTTTATCAAATGGTATACATTTCACAAAAAAGATAGGCTCTACTTTCAAATTTATAGGAGGATTTATAGGAGGAAAATGAGAGGAAAAGGTAGGAAAAGGTCGGAAAAGGTCCAGACTGTCTCTATCAGTTTGATAGTTACTGACTCAAGGCAGCTTTTTCTAAATTATAACAGATTTTTTACAAATACCAAATTTCTTTTTTTCGGGTTTTCTGACATTTCGATTCTTATTTACATCAGATTTCTACGCCCTACCTTTGCATAACATTTTGGTACCAACCTATTGCCTACAGGCAAAATACTATAAAATTCATATTTTCTTTACTTTTGAAATTAGTCAATAGGATACACCATTAATTCAATATGTAAATCTCATTAAATACTACAAAATACTATAACATTATTTTTAAGTTGTATGCAAATATTTATTTTTTGTACCATACTCTGATTTTGCCTGCCATTTCTATACCAATTTTGCGTTCACACTTTAGCATGAAATAGTCAGGTTTTAGTCCATCTTTACCTATTTTGCCTAAAGGCTTCCTAGAAAATATGATATCTATAAACTCCTTTTTTCGCCAGCATGTGTTGTTCTGTTTTCTTTTCCTGTTTTATAGTGCCTACCATATTCTACCATTTTGCCACCAGCCTATTGCATAGCATACCTTTCCAGTGCCTACCACATTTAATATGTTTTGTCTACAATACCCTGTCTTTGCCTGTCATTTCTATACCAATGTTAATTTCGTACTATAGCAGGAAATAAGTAGATTTAGTCTCAGTTCCCACATTTGTTTGCCTAAACTCTTCCTTAGAATTGTAATATCCATACCAATAAACTGCTCATTATGCTTGACTGCTGCGTAATCCATCTATATCGGTGGGAATTTTTTTGGACAAATTCGTTCGTTTCGTTTATTTTATAATCGTATTCCGAAAACATTCGAAAGGTCCCGCAATATTATCATTTATCATCATTTGATACCAACATTGCTCAGAAATAATAATTATTTATTTTAAAAACAAAAATTTGTATTCCGCCTAATTTTAAATAAACCCCACATTTTATTTTTTTGGGAAGAAAACTTTTTATGTAATTATTTGAAAGTTTTCATTTAGAATTGGACTGATTATTTTCATACAAACATTAAAAAAAAAAATATATTGTTGGAATATTTATTGAGAATTGCGCTGAATTAGATATCGAAATAGTTTCGATATCTTATTCAGCCCAAATTTTCACCCGAGACAACATTTTTGGCATTTTTCAGGAATATTTCCGGTATATTTCGGGCACACAAAAAGATAAATGGAATATTTTGGGAAGTGTATAGCAGGTTGTAAAATTATGTGAAATTTTATTGGCAGATTCACGGCATATTTTGGGAACGGGCAGAAAATAAACAGAAACAACGCATTTGTCTGTTTGAAATATGTCGAAAAAGTTTTTCTAAACTGCCTTAACCCTTCCAAAAATGTTGTTGCTATACACTTTCCAAATTATGCCATTAATCTGTGTGTTTGCCGCAGTGTTGCCGTTCACTATAAATGTAAAAATATGAGATCTCCTGTCGGAGATAGCAAAGTAACAGGAGAATTTTAATTTTTTTAAGAAATCCACAAAGTATGAAGCAATGTATGGAAATATTATAAAATTACATAAATTTAGTTTATTGATTTATTCACTTCACTACGGCAACCATTTTTTCATTTTTATGTAAACATTTCACAGTAAAAAGGGAAATGCCAGACCCTTATATATACGGAGGTACCCGAGACAAAATTTTATTCACGATGCGATCATCATCTGATCAGGCCTAATTTCAAATCAGGTAATGATCAGTGATTCATCAGTGCCTAAATCAAATGATATTTCAAGTTACTGCTAAGGTTTCCTGATCAGGCTTCCTGATCTTATCCTAATCTTATATCATTCCTCTGAAACTGCTTTTACCAACCACTCGGATAGCCATGCAAACAAAAAATAAAATTTTCGGTACTCTCATGAAAGAAAGAAGAAAAATATTTAACAAGACCCAGCAGTGACTCCCTTTCGTTAATAACTTATATCATTTTTTTTGAATTTCCGGTAAGTAGACATAAGAAATGTCATTCTCTTGAAAAAGAAAATAAGGACGAGGGTCTCCGATACGACAATTTTGAATACTAAAGTTGCTTAACGAAACAATATTTAATTTTTTCCGAACAAAATTTAATGATTGTGGGCGACAGCAAATATTTTTTCTTGAGGTCGTCTTAAAAAGATACACATGTTTTTGAATATAAAAAAAAATTATAACAGAATAATTTAGAAAAAAAGAAACTCGCAACAGGAGACAGTAGATCATCAATATTTCGCTGTTATAACAGGAGAAACGGCAACGCTGGTTTGCCCGGAGTATGCCTGAAATATTCCTGAAAAATGCAACAAAAAAAATTTGTCTCGGGTGATAATGTTTTGTCTCTAGTTATTTTAAAGAAAAAAAAAAGAAATTCCCAGTATGCCATTCGTATCGACATCGTTACGAGATCAATGCGAGTAGATGGAGATATCACACGATATCGGACCCGTTCTCGTAAAGATATCGAACGTCAAATTGGACATAGATGGTAGGTAGATCTCGAAACATTCTGTCGGAGTTTTCTAGATACGAGAAAATGTTCGAAATAGGAACAATATAGAAAAAAAAAATGATCAAAGTTCGAGATTGCTGCGAAAAATATGGCGATATCGATTTGATAAATGTTTCAATATCGTATCTTGTGCCCAAAATTTTAATGTACTAAATGTTATAAAACTTAGAACCGAGAAAGCAACGAGATCGAATTTTTTTATCGAAGTTATTCGAGAAAGTTTCGAGGTATCGAAGGTCTTCGATACATGGCAGACTGGGTTGTATGGAATTCATTGTCTCAAATTTTATTTTTAAATATATTTAACCTGTTTTCTTTGACTGAACGATTTAATAAATTCGTGTTGAAGATACTTTTTTTATTGAAAATTCGAATCGTTTGATGTGATAAAAAGCTAGAGCATTGCTATATGTTTTAAAAATCCAATAATTGTTGAAGGAAAATTTTGTGATTTGTTTTTTTTTTTTCAAAAAATAAATAAATAAAGTGACAAAACTGTGACATCGATTTTAAATTTAAACTATCGGGTGTCGTCGATTCATTTCGAAATTTTTAATAAGAAAAATCGAATTAAATTATTTCAATTCTATTGAAAATATCGTTTTTGTTTTTGAAAATCGAATTCTAAAATAACGTAAAACTATTTCGATCTAATTGAAATTTGATTTCGATCGACAGCTGGAATATGTCGGATTACATTTTGAAATTAACAAACTACTGTTTTAAAATATTGACATTAATAAAACCTTTAAATCTCTTATTTCGTGATGGTTTTTTGTAGCCGTTTCCCTAGAACACATTTTTGGCACGTGCAAGTCAGTTTACAAACATTTTTTAATGATTTAAATCAAAGGGCAAAGTTCGTATCAAATGCTGTCTATTTTCAAATTTGTTTATTTTATTTCGTGTATAAATATTGAAGTTTGCACAAATAAATGTTAAAATATAAAAGTCAAAACCATAAATTTCGCTGACAAACATAAAAAATGACATTTACAAAACCCTTCTTTTATAGCATTTGATGTTTTCTTTGTAAAAATACGCCAAACATTGGCAGCAATAAACGTTAATTTCCAAGGTTTTCTTCTTTTTTTGTAAAACACGCGCGCTAAACAAATAAACAGCAATGGGTGGCAACGCCAGCAAGCAGTAAGCAAAATGATTGGTGGCGAGATGGGGGCGAATTGTTTGCGTGGGAAAAAAAAGGCGCAAAACGTGGGAATCAGCGGTATAGCTTCGCCTGCTTCGTTCGGTTTAGTTTCCGATGGTAAATGGCAAATGGCGTCAACAAAACAGAAAAACACGAAAACACCTGTAAACAAAACCAACAAACAACAGCAAACGGGCGAAAATAAATGATTATGACTTCGATGATTATGCATCGGCACGTTCAACCACATTCAACCGTTCGGTCGTTCGGTCGTTCGTTCTGTTCTGTTCTGTTCCGTTCGTTCATCGAAAAATATGCAACAACAAAAAGAGCAGCGAGTAGACAAACAACACAGTTGCCGCCGCCGCGCCGCCTGTGTTAGTTGGTCGAGGTGGCAGCATCAGCCACTCGTTGGCTTAGGTTAAATCGTTGATCGTTAACAAACACATTTTTATTTTGTTGGCACCCGAGCACCTTTTTGTGTTAGTCACCTCCATTACTTTTGCGTATCATTGGCAAAACAGCAAACCAAACATACAATCAAAGCAACAACAACTCATGATGTGGCAACCCTTTTTACACACCTTTCACTCCATTCGTTCGTTCATTCGTTTTAACCTAAAACAAATAACTTGAAATTGGAAAAAATCGCGCGGTTAACCAAAACCGCGGTTTATATATGTTTCGCTCGTAAATGGCGCTTAGTGTTTTTTTTTTATAAAGATTCATTATCGCTCAACAGGCGGACGCTGACAAGTGGCACAATTTATGAGGCAAATAATATTTGAAAAGTTAAATATATTTTTAGGGAATAAATATTTTTAATAAAATTATGGTTTCTTTGTGAAAAATTGCATTTTTAATGAAAAACATTTTTATAAAATTTATTTTTTAGTAATTTTTTTTTAGTGAAAATTGAAAAATTGAATTTTAAGTGAAACATTGAATTTTCAGTGACAAATTAAATTTTAAATGAAAAATTGAATTTTGAGTTCAGAATTGAATTTTTAGTAAAAATTTTATTTTTAGTGAAAAATTGAATTTTCTGTGAAAATTTGAATTTTTGTGAAAATTTTTATTTTTAGTGAAAAATTGAATTTTAAGTGAAACATTGAATTTTCAGTGACAAATTAAATTTTAAATGAAAAATTGAATTTTGAGTTCAGAATTGAATTTTTAGTAAAAATTTTATTTTTAGTGTAAATTGAATTTTTAGTGAAAAATGGAATTTTTAGTGAAAAACTGAATTTTTAGTGAAAAATTGAATTTTAAGTGAAAAATTGAATTTTTAGTGAAAAATGGAATTTTTAGTGAAAATTAAATTTTCAGTGAAAAATTGAACTTTCACTGAAAAATGGAATTTCAAGTGAAAAATTGAATTTTTAAGTGATTTTAGTGATAAATAGAATTTTTTATGAAAATTTGAATTATTAGTGAACAATTGAATTTATTTTTAGTTAAAATATCAAAACTTATGATAAGTTAAATTAAAATTCTCCGCCGTAACCCACTTAAAAGGTTTTTGAAATTCATACCATTTAAAATTCTTTAAATCGCTGACATTAATTCAAATCTAAAGTAGCTGCCATAATTCAAGCAGCCATAACTAACAATTAGCAGTTGCCACAGGTGTCCAGACCAGTTCCAGTTCAGGCCACAAATTAAACTCTATCCATTACCATTTGCAAATGGCGGTCTGTCGGTCGGTTGGTCGGTCTGTCTGTCGGATACTTTATGCACTGCTGCCAACCAATCCAAAGCAGCAGAGCCTTTTAAACCGCGTTGCCACTATTTTATGAACTTTTGCCGCAGAATGTTTTGCGTATTGCGATTGTGATTTTACTGTGACGCAGTTTTGTTTTGTGCTTTTTCATTAAAAATGCATAAATTAATTAATTAATTAGACAAATGCGAGAACAAAAAAATCAAGTCACAGTGCCAAGTTGTAAAAAGTGACCAATATTGCCAACTGAAAAGGACGGCAAACAAAATGGCGTACAGCTGAACATTGAATAAGCATTATTTTTAAAAATACTTTTTTCAACTTATTTGTGGTGGTTTGACTGCTTTTATTAAACTTTCATTATAGGTTTATTTTATACTAAAAATTAAATATTTCACTAAATATTATTGAATTCCAATAAAATTCAATTTTTCACTAAAAATTGAATATTTCAATTAAAATAAAAATGTTCACTAAATATTCAATTTTCCACAAAAAATTCAATTTTTCACAAAAAATTCAATTTTTCACTAAATATTCAATTTTTCACTAAATATTCAATTTTTCACTAAAAATTCAATTATTCACTAAAAATTCAATTGTTAACTAAAAATTCAATTTTTCACTAAAAATTCAATTTTCACTATTTTCACTAAAAATTCAATTTTTAACTAAAAATTCAATTTTTCACTAAAAATTCAATTTTTCACCAAAAAATCAATTTTTCACTATAAATTCAATTTTTCGCTAAAAATTCAATTTATCACTAAAAATTCAATTTATCACCAAAAATTATTTTTTTTATTGAAAATTAAATTTTTACTAAAAATGCAATTGTTCACTAAAAATTCAATTGTTAACTAAAAAATTAAATTTTTCAATAAAATTAAATTTTTCTCTAAAAATTCAATTTTTCTCTAAAAATTACATTTTTCTCTAAAAATTAAAATTCAATTTTTCACTAAAAATTCAATTTATCACTAAAAATTCAATTTATCACCAAAAATTATTTTTTTTATTGAAAATTAAAATTTTACTAAAAATGCAATTGTTCACTAAAAATTCAATTGTTAACTAAAAAATTTAATTTTTCAATAAAATTAAATTTTTCTCTAAAAATTCAAATTTTCTCTAAAAATTAAAATTTTTTCTAAAAATTAAATTTTTCCCAAAAAATTCAATTTTTCACTAAATGTTCAATTTTTCACTAAAAATTCAATTTTTCACTAAAAATTCAATTTTTCACTAAATGTTCAATTTTTCACTAAAAAATTCAATTTTTCACTAAAATTCCATTTATCACTAAAAATTATTTTTTTTTATTAAAAATTAAATGTTTACTAAAAATGCAATTAATTTTTCATTAAAATTCAATTTTTCTCTATAAATTAAATTTTTCTCTAAAAATTAATTTTTTTTCTAAAAATTCCATTTTTCCCAAAAAATTCCATTTTTCCCAAAAAATTGAATTTTTCGCTAAAAATCCAAAATGTCTTCAAATTATTCAAATTTTGCATTATAATTTCAATATAAAATATTCATGCAGTTTCTTCTTCGTCATTTTATCTTCATTCTCAAGCAGTTATTTGAACAAATAAATTTCTGGCTCAAATGCGGCTTACGTGAAACTTAACCCTTTATGGCCACTTATGCCACGCCACACGTGCCTCTAGAGGGCGCTGATATGCCGCATAAAATATTGCGCAATAATTTAGCCGCCTAAATCACGCAGTTATCTGCGGCATAGAAATTACACATGAGCTGTGGAGAGCAGGCGTGATGTCTTTTTTCATTTCATTTATTTTATTTTTTTGGTTTCATTAAATGTAGCCAAGTGTTTACTGGTTGTTGTTGTGTAATATGCAGATGCAAATGTGCTCTACCCAAAAATTAACTCATTTAGTCGCATTTCTAGCTGCTGGTTCGTGTGGCGCTCATTAAAAATTATGTTCATCCCGCCGTGCTTAATATTTATGCTGTTGCCTACTTTGCGGCGCGACAACAATTGTTTTTTTTTTCATTTGTAGCGCTTATTTGCTGGGCGCAGCGGCAGATAAGCATGTGGAAAAATTATTAACATTTTTGAAAATGTTTGGCTTAATTTTTCTTATGACAGGGTTTGAAACCGTCCTCTTATTTAAGAAGGTTTAAACAGAATATTAATATCTATGCCATTTCATATTATGAAAACACCAAACCAAAATTAGAAAATATCATTCGAAATTCAAAAATATATTAAATGATACTCAGAAAAATTGTAAAGTACAAAAAAAAAAAACAATTTGAAAGACTCCATATTAAATTCGAAACAATAAAATACATTCTTTTGGGAACATGTATCGTATCAATTTAAAATTATGCCAAATGATGCCAAACTACATTCAGAAATTTCAATTAAATTTTAAACTATATGAAAGATAATTCAGAAATATTATTTGAAATTTAAAAAGTCCTTTTCTAATTCAGAAAAATTCGAAAATTCAATAGGAAAATACTGAAATATATTCAAAATATTCTAACTGCTGATATTCATAAATTTTTTAGTTTTTGTAATATGCCCTTTGAAATGTTTCTGTTTTAGTTTGAATAGTTTTACGTTTCTTTTTGTGCCCTGAGCCTCTTTCGAAGTTTTTCTTATTTTCTTTATTAGATTTGTCGTTTAAACTTGCTTTTAAATATGCCCGCTCAACGGCTTTGTGGGCGCAATTTATGCACACCTTGTAATCCCTACACTTACGAGCAAAAATTGTATCTTTCACTTCCAAAATATGCGCCCACTATGCTTTTTCACCCATATCAAACAATTTTATATCTTGAATTTGTTGTTCCTATTATACTTAATTCTTTTTAATAAATGTTTTAATTTCTTTTATTCACACTTTTTGCAGTTCCAGCAACTTGGATGAGCATTTCTTCAGCAATAATCCGCATTTGGAGCTGCATCAGTTGCGCTGGCATCCGGCATCGCCCACCGATTCACATCTGCTGTTGCTGCTCTCGGACAATACCATACGGTAAGCCATTTAAATAGTCTTAAATTTATTTGTTTAATTTCTTTCTATCGACCCACAGCGTCTACGACAATTCAACGCTGCGTCATGTCTGGCAGGTGGGTCCCATTCCCTTAAAACTCGATGGTAACCCAAATACTTCGCTGCCTACTGCCTTTGCTTTGGGCGAAACTGCTGTCGATTTTGATATTGCGCCCGCCGTCAAGGTGCCGGAGACCGCTTCCAGTAAGGAGCAAGAACTAAGTTCTGCACAGACGTTAAACAGCAGTCGACTCAATCAATCGCAGACGCTGGCCAAAACACTGAATGAAACTAAAACGAATGCGAGTCCAGTAAGTTTATAAAATATTTTTATATGTTTTTTAAATATTTTGAATTTAATAATTTAAATTATTTCTCTACAGAAACCGCCTGCACCGAAAGCAGAGAAGGTCGAATGGCCGATTGTTGTGCTGCGCGAGAATGGCAATATCTATGTGCTCATGTCGGGACTGGATAGTGATCGGTATTATATTTTGTTATATATTTTTAAGAACCCATTTTTGTGCTGATACACAGCACAATTCAAAAAATACACAATCTTTCCCGATGGATTTCAAGATTCTAAACAAGACCTCATACTCAGAATATCATGTATTCTGGAAATCAAATGATATTTCCGAATTACAATTGATATCTTTTTAATTTCAAATGGAATTTCTGAATAACAATTGACGTATTTAGAATTTCAAATGATATTTCTGAATTACTATTGACGCCTTTTGAATTTCAATTGAAATTTCTGAATTGCAATTGATGTCTCTTGAATTTTAAATGGAATTTCTGAATTAAAATTGATGTATTTTGAATTTCAAATGGAATTTCTGAATTACAATAGATGCCTTTTGAATTTCAAATGGAATTTCTGAATTACAATTGATGCCTTTTGAATTTCAAATGGAATTTCTGAATTACAATTGATGCCTTTTGAATTCCAAATGGAATTTCTGAATTACAATTGATGCCTTTTGAATTTTAAATGGAATTTCTGAATTACAATTGATGCCATTTGAATTTCAAATGGAATTTCTGAATTACAATTGATGTTTTTTGAATTGCAAATGGAATTTCTGAATTACAATTGATGACTTTTGAATTTCAAATATAATTTCTGAATTACAATTGATGTTTTTTGAATTCCAAATGGAATTTCTGAACTACAAATGATGTCTTTTGAATTCCAAATGGAAATTCTGAATTACAATTGATGCCATTTGTATTTCAAATGGAATTTCTGATTTACAAATGATGTCTTTAGAATTCCAAATGGAAATTCTGAATTACAAATGATGTCTCTTGATTTACAAATGATGCCTTTTGAATTTCAAATGAAATTTCTGTATTAGAATTGATGTCTTTTGAATTTCAAATTGAATTTCTGAATTACAATGTGTACAAATGATGTTACAATTGAGGTCTTTTGATTTTCAAAATACATTTATTAATTTCAATTGATATTTTTCTGAATTATATATATAAATAAAACTTATCAAATTTCAAATTCCAGCATAACCTCGATTTTTATAATATTTCATTTATTTTTCTCAACTCTTAGACCACATCTACAAGGCCCGCTCACCATTACACCCCAAACCGCCGACAACTATGGCCTCGACTCCTGCTCCATACTCGTCATACCCTCGTTGCCGCCAACGCTGGTCATCGCCGAGGCAAACGGCAAGCTGCATCATGCGCTATTTCTCGAAGCCGAGTGCGCCGAAGAGTCATTTAACGAAATTGATGCAACACTCAATATTTATCCCTCCGAATGGACGGTGCATGTTTTGGAGACTGTCGAGCTGGAGTTGGGCCTGCCCAAGGAGGGCGCAACAAACGCCTACCATTGTCCGATACACTTGAAAAGGTGCTTGACTTAATTTCAATTTGTATTTTAAATATTTTTTAAATTTCCCCTTTTTACTTTTAGAGATTTTATCAATGAGCTGCGTTATTTTGCCTATCACGATACAGGACTGCATGTGATCACCGTCAATTTCATAGGCGAGCTGCAGCGCTACTTGGAGAGTGCCGGTAATTTTAATAATGCCAACTATTAACAAAAGTCTTTATTTAACTCTTCTCTATTTTTATAGTCGCCTCCGACATCACTTCACTCTCGAATCCGTCGCGCGCTGAATACATTGTCTGCACCAAAATCGATGCTGGCAGCGGCGTCAACGCTGTGCTCGGCTTTGTGTTGCTGCAAATGCCCAGCGGCATTGTCTTGCTCTTATCAAGCGGTCAGGCTATAAGCCTTAAACTTGTCATCGACCCTAAGCTATTAATCGATCAGCTAGATGCGCAGCAATCAACGCAAGCAGCCACCACATTAAGCGCCGCAAGCGCTCAGCAAGCTTCACAGCTGGATCAACTGCTGGGTCCATCGTTTGTCGATCATATTAAAAATATACTTAAACGTTCCGTCACACAACCCATTTTGTCGTTGGACAAATCTGTTGCAAATCCTTCATCGCAGGAGTGTTACGAGCTGCTCACACAGGCCATGGAGGTGTTGCGTACGCAATACATCAAACGGCATGAGTTGGCGCGCTCTGAGTTCACTAAGCGCTTGAACACCATCAAGTTGCGTAAGGAGCAGCAGAAGCGCGACATTGACTATTTGGAACAGGAGCGCGACGGCATACGCGAGACAGCGCATCGACTGGCTGAGCGCTTTGAGGAGATCAGCGATCAGCAGGAGCTGTTGGCCAAGAGGTGTGCATTTCTTTTATTTTAAAATAACGAATTATAATTTATTTTTTGCATATTTCAAATAAAAACTAAAATCCAATTATATTCAAAAGATGCCAGGATCTCATGCGTCAGGCCAACACCTGCTTGCCCAGTAATAGCGTCGCCGAGCAGGACTTTGCACAGGAGGTCGAGAAGCTAAATCGCGCCACCAAGAACATGACAAACGCACTACAGAAATCACGAGAAGCCATCAATAAGCAGTGGTATCACGTAAGCGAAATGTTTCAATTTAGATTTAATTTATTGGTTCATTTATTATTTAAGAAATTCTTTATATTATTTATTCCTTCAGTGAAGAATTAAATTTCCATAATCCTTAATCATGTTGATTTTAGAAAAGAATGATAGGTTGATGGTTGGTTAAAGGGAGGCAGGGAAGATGAGGTAGTGTCGGTGGTTGTTTATTTGGAATTTTCCAATACCAAAAATGATGAGGAAAACAGCCGCAGAGAGATTATTCCACAGACTGAAAAAACATTACATAAAAAAATCAAATTTCTAGAGTGTAGATGCAAATACATATTTGAAAACTAAATGAAATATTGGAATTTCTCTTTTATATTAAAACTTGCTGGATCCGTGAAGAGCTTCGTCTGTGCAAAGTTTTTGCAAATGTCTTTGTCGTCTAACTCGACTCTTACGGGATTTGAATTCATGGAGTCATTTTTAATATCATTTATTTTAAAAAATGTAAAATTTTGCCACATATTGAGTGTATATTTTTGAATTTAGTTAATTATTGATAGTTGACTATGTTCCAAAAATGGTAGGAATCGGGGAAGTTATACTTGTTATAAATGGTTTTTCAATAAGAGCGCTACAAAAGTTTTTTCAAGGGGGACGCTACAAAAGTAGAGCGACAGGGACAGCAAACGACCCCATATTTCTTGCCGCTCTTTTGACATTTCTCTTCAGTAAGGTTTGCCATTTCATGATAGAAAGATATACGAGCCAACAACGAGTCGAAATTATTAAAATTTACTACCGAAATTCGAATTCGTAGAAGAGAAATGTCAAAAGAGCGGCAAGAAATATTGTCGTTTGCTGTCCCTGTCGCTCTACTTTTGTAGCGCCTATGTTGAAAAACACTTTATATAAAAATTCCGTGCATTATCCTGAAATTCATATGAACTATGTAGGTAAATTATGATATTTAACAATTATGATTGCACTTATGATATATGTAAATGCCACTGAAAAAGTGGGCCCTTTCAGCCAAATACATCTTCTTTAAAATATATAATTTTACCGTAAATTTATTACAAGCACCTAATATATATTACTGTAAATGCTAAACAGAAATTAAAATGCGTAACAACTGTAGTAATATCACAATGTATATCGTTCATAACCATAAAATTGCATATAAAAATTCACAAAACTTTAACCAAATTAGAAGTTTTAGAATTCAAAACATTTACCATTTATATTTTGTTTTTAACAGTCCATACAAACATAAGATAATAATTTTAAAAACACTTTTTGAATACTGAGTATTTACCTTTCCGTAATGGTATCATATCTATAAACTTTTGCTTCGAAACATTTCGAAAAAATGCACTTATAATCAAATCACATCACAAATTCAGTTTGCATCAATTCAAAAATTCATTTATTTTTGTTGAGGCTCAAATCGTCAACAAAACTTGACACAATTTGGTTGATGCTATTTTAATTTTCTGATTGAAACTGACATAAACAAAATATTGAATGGATACAAAATTGCGTCAACAGGAAATTTATCTTCATTTATTGATATTCCAGAAATTATGTATTTAATATAGAGTTTCCATACAGGTGGTTTCGCTGCCACTTTTGTCAAATAAATTCAAACATTGGTTATGTGGAAATTGAAACGAAAATGTTGACAACAGACACATTTTCAAATCAATATTCTGATGATTTCTGCCACATTTTTGATCAGAAAAATAATTAAAATTTATAAGGCGTTGGATTGCAATATATCTTGGTAAGTTGGGTTGCAAATTATCTGCGAACAGATCCAGTTTTGTGCACTGTTTTCCTCTGTTAACTTTAATCTGTAAAATTCCAATTCCACATAACCAATGTTTTCGGCAGCGACGCCAGCAAACTCGGAAGGAAACTCTATATCAAATGTAGACTCTCTGGATATTCGACAATATTGTGTTGATTGTTGATGCTTTGCATCAATCATGTAATTCTAGCTTTAAAAACATATTTCGAATCCTTGTTTTCATATTTGAGTATGTGTTTCGTATATTTAAAATAAAAATAATGCATAAAATGTTTTTGATTATAAAATATCAATAATTCATCTGTTTAAAAAAAGTTTATTTTATTTAATTCCGACGACTTTTACCTAAAGTATTTATGAGATGGTTGTCGAGCTCTGGCAACAGAAAGGCGGTTAATATTGCTATATACTGAAGACCATTGACGATAAACTCATTTGAACTTTGAATAAAATAAGGTCCGTTGATGCCTCCGTTTCATAAAGCGCACCACAACGATGCATGATAAATTGACAAACATTAGTTAATATTTTGACTGCTGTCATTAGCAATTTTGAAAGCTGGTAAAAAATTAAAATTGAAAAACTATCAGTCACCCTTTTTTCCGAATTAATAAGCTATGTTTTTAAAATTAAATTAAAATAAGTGACTATTTTGAAATGACATTGAATTGTTGCTGTTTCCATTTTGTATACTTTTTACTTTAAAATTGCTACTTTATTTAATGCATTCTGAATGGTTTAGATACAATTCAAAACTTTTCTGTTCGATCCACAATAAATCGATAAAGATATGTAAAAAATTGTATATATATATATTTTTTTAATTTTCAATTTATTCTCAGAAAATGTGATCGATTTCTTATCACACAAAAGTTTTATATTGTATTGTTGCAATGTGTATTCTCGATTGTCGAGTGAAATGATCGTAAACGTAACAATAAATGAATTCGTAAATATTGTTTTATTCACTTCTTTATGTATTATAAAATGCAGAATTAAAATTGTTCGGCCAATTTCTAAATTTCCTTTTCAAGAGCTCTTGAAATTTATGTGCTTTCTAATTTTTTTCGATCTACAAGTTTTATTACATTTCCCGTTTATATCTTCAATGCTTAAAAGCAACTGAACAAATTCTTTCGTTCGATACACTTTAAAACGAACGAACCAAGAATGTAGATTATTGAATCAAGACTTTATGGGACATATCGAAGGAAGATTAGTTAATCATGACTGTCACACTATACACACAGAAAAATCCTCCTTTAAAAACGGGTTGGAAGAACATAAAATTTAGTTTTAATAATCACTGCCTTCGGTTGAAACGTATTTTCTACAAATCTTTTGGCGGAACTGCAATATTCCGTTGGCGTTTGAAATCTTAGCCTATACACAAACCAAATTGTTCCAAATGTGCTGGAAGTTGGTTGTAGTCCAAACTATAATATGTTGGTTGGATAAAAAGTTGGTTAGAGCAACAAATCTCTATATGAAATATTTTTTTAGGGTCTGTGGAAAAAATACTAATTTACTAAATTGTCGCTAATATCGATAAAGTAGTGTGATTTTTGTATGCTTACTAGGAACTGATTTATCGAGATTAACCAATTGACTATATATTCGCACAGGCCCTTAATTGAAAATATTGAAAAATTGGGCTAACAAATTCAAAGCCCTTGCTTTAAATTGAATGATTTATATTCGTTTTAAAATAAGTTTTTTCATTGAGAAATCAAATTAAAAAACTCTTTCGATTTAAAATCGATCTGTAGCTCGTTTTTGTATTTGTTTTCGATCGCAGTTATCGACTACTATTGTCGATTTGACGTCATAATGACGTCATTTTCATTTTTAATGTTTCTGTAAAATATTAAACATTTGAATCGTTTCATTTTGACATGTTCCAATTTCACTTTAGTAGGGATTTACTAACATCACTGTTTCTACAAATAAATCGAATCGTTTTGAAACGATTGTATTTCTCACTAGCTTTTGACTTGGTGAGAAGACTCTCGACTATACAAATGATTGATATTTGGTTGGAAAATACATTATTTTTTGAATTTTCATAAACTTAAGCGCAGAGACATGGTTTAAAAAGCTGATGCTGCAAACACAGATGTGTGGGCAAGGGACAACTCACGTCCAAATATACTAGAAAAGAACACTGTGTTGTTGGGAGACAGTTGCAAGTGAATTGAATGCCATGGGAGGTGCAACTTACACTCGTTTCCATAAATGACGAGATTACAATAGGTAATTTACAGCATCTTTGGTGAGCCGAAATAACTTCATAAATCGCGAATCGGAAATAAGAAATAGGCCTGCCGAGTCCCTTAACCGACGTCTCTTAAAACGCATCGTATTGAATACGAATGCAATTGCGTATTGTTTTATAAATAATTTTTATAAAATTTGCTTTAAATATTTTGTAAATAACTGAAAAAACAGATGTCAATTGTTCAAATTTCACAAGTTCCTCTTCGATTTGTGTGCCAGTTTCAAATCAGGGGGGTTACTCTGTAATGCGATTCGAAAGTGATATTGTCTCATTCTAATAAATGGTACTTTGGTAGTGTGACTTTCGCATTTAAATTTGAAACTTTCGTATTCAAATTCACAAAGTGACAACACGGCTACCTTTTCAATTCCGTTAGATTGTATGAATTTGCCTTCGTAACGCTTTGTTCTTCGATTTAAATAGACTTTCGTATCGCATTGACTTTCGAATCGCGATACATAGTAACCCCCCAGACCGTTTTTAAACAATTACTTCGTACAGAAACAATAATTATCGCACAATCGACAATAATGGAACGAAACGACGTGACGTCACAGAAATCGACAATTTATCGAATATGTTACAGAAACGAGCTACTGAATTCTATAAAAATGTGAAATATGCCAGAGTATTTCTTAGCCAGCCCTAACTTTATTTTTAAAATATTTCCTTTTACACAGATCTCCAAGTACAATGAGAGCGCCAAGCACAAGACTTTCGAACTGCCGCAGAAGCAGGAGAACACAATCAAGGAGATTCTAATGCACATGTAAGACAAACCAAATCAACCCAGCACTTGCTTAAAGGCTTAAAGCCCAATTAAAGAAATGCTTTATTTTTATTATTAGAAAACGCATGATATTTATATAAAAGAATGCTATGTACATTGTGTGTCTTATTTTTACATTACAAATATTACTTATTCATTTTTCTTCTCTTCACTTTAAACCTTTTCATATGTGCCGCACAACGCAGGACCGCCGAGGTCGATGGCCAAATCAAGGAAGTGAAGCGCATCAATAAAATTGTCAACATTTAAATCAACACCACACGGGAAGCAGGAGGAGATGAATGAGAAGCAGTTAAAGCACCACCTGCTCTGATGATGATGATGTGGATGAGGATTGTTTGCGATGTTTGCGTTTTTTCTTTCTGGCTTTTTTGCGCATTTTATTAAATTTTCTTATATGATAAACGATAAAGTGCTTCATGTCGTCGCGTTCATATGCGTGCCATGAGAGCGTCAATAAAACTAAGGAGTTAACATAGAAAAAGACTTTTAAAATGATATTCTCATCATTGTTGTGGTTGTAGTTATTATGCTGATGATTATTATGTTGACGATTATCATTATTGTTTGAAGTGATTTCATTATTATTATTGTAGTTGTTGTAAAGGTTACGTTCTTGTGGAGTAGTAGTAATATTGTAATTGTTGGTGTTGTTAGAGATATTGTTGTTGTAACTGTTAGCAGCAGCATTATATAATTGCTGTACACACAGAAGCGTCAATTGATGTAACGCCTGCTGCAATTCCGTCCAACGACCACGTTCCAACATCTCGACGATGGCCGCCTGCGTACAGTCAACAAGTCAATGATCAATCAATGGACCCCAGAACATTTTCGATATTTTCGTCTCGTCCTCGGTGAGGAAGAACTGACGTCCCAGATGCACAAACTCCTTCATGTGCAGCTGTCCGTCGCCGTTCTTGTCGATGACAGCAAAAGAGATGGCGGCATTTTCATCGCTCAGGCCGAGGCAGCGGAAGAAAAGCTTATATTGGTCGAGATCCAAGTGACCGGTGTGATCATAATCAACAGCCTATGATAAAAGTAATAAAATATTTTAAAAGACTATTTAAATTTTCAAAAGTGAATCAAGAAATACCTTGAAAAGATAGGGCAAAAAGCGTCCAATACGTTTGGCCATCTTCTCATCGTTCAGACGATGATGGAAATCGGTGAGAAACTGTTCGGCCGTCACCAGATTATAGGGCGATATCTCGCCAAACTGTTCCTCCCATGTTTGTTTCATTACTTCGCTGAATTCCGCCGACGTTTCGGGTGTCAAATGGCCGAGATCTGTGAAACGCTTGGCCAGCAGACTGAAGTCGTCAAAGGAAACGACGCCATCGCGATTGATGTCGAGTATGCGATGAACGGTGCGCATCTTGCGGCGCCAGAATTCAGAGTCGCCCTGGAAAATGATAAAAGGAAGAATTGGTTATTTTACGGTTTTTAAAAATTTAATATTAATCTTAAAAATAAAATCAAACTCGGTAAAAAAATCGAAAATTTTTACTGAACATTTTAATTTTGTGTGAAAATTTACATTTTAGTTATTTTTTTTATTGGAAATTTAAATTTTAATGGTTATAAAGCAACATTTCTTTTATTTCAAACTATTTTTTTTATTTTAAATCTTTTTTTTTTTCATTTTTAAAATATATTTTTTTTTATTTTACATCGAATTTTTAATTACATAATTTTTTTAATGCAAACATTTTTTATGTTTTAATTCTTTTTGATTTTATCACCTTCGTCAAGTGTCCTTCGTTGTAATTTGGAAAGTAAACAGCATAGACTCGTGGTTTTTGCATTTGCTATGCATATTTGTTACACCAGATGTGGTTGATGTCTACAATATATTAAAAAAACCCAATTCAATGCCGTTAAAGCAGTTGCAGGAATAAAATATCCCAAAATTAGTGCGTCATTTTCCGACGAAAGGATAAAAGGTAGTTTTTAACGAAAATCCTTTTTATCGACATTTTCTATTTAGCAAGGATACTTTGAGTTTATTGCGTATTTTAACCAGTGAACTAAAGGCAAATCACAGTAGGATTCACAAAAGAAAAATGTAAATTTTACAAATTTAGTTGCAGGCATATTTGCTATCGAAAGGTTAAAGGTAGTTTTTAACGAACATCCTTTTTATCGACTTTTTTTTATTTAGCATAGACATTTAGAGCTGCTATTGCGTACTTCAACCAGTGGGTTAAAGGCGCATCACAGTATAATTCACAATAGAAAATGTAAAATTTACAAATTTACGAAAGCTTAAAAGGTAGTTTTTAACGAAAAATCTTTTTATCGACATTTTGTATTTAGAATGAACACTGAGCTGCTAGTGCGTACATTAACCAGTGGGCTAAAGGGGAATCACAGTAGAATTCACAATAGAAAACTGTAAATATTACACATTTATAATAATGTTTTTTGTTTTTAAACATTTTTAAATGGAACAAAGCATATAAAGTTAGAAGTTTCCCAAATTTAGAATCTGCCTTTAAAATTAGATAAAATTTAACAACATTACAGTGTTCTCAGTCTACTCCGATCGGAGAATAAACCTACTCCATTTTATTGTATTTTTAAAATCTACTCCGGTAGTAGCATTTTCTACTCCATTCTCATAATTTCCTAACCCATTTGTGATAGTCAAAAAGTATTTAATTCAAAAATATAAAAAATGTTAAGCCATTTGTTCGTGGGCTAAAGGTGAATCACAAAAAAATTCACAATAGAAAATTGTAAATTTTACAAATTTATAAAAATGTTTTTTGTTTCAAAATATTTTTTATATATTAAAATGGAAATTATAAATGGATCTTTTGACAAAGCAAATAAAGTTGGAAGTTTGCAGAAATTTGGAATCTGCCTTTAAAATTAGATAAAATTTTACAACTTT
Source organism: Dryomyza anilis (assembly GCA_951804985.1). Taxonomy (NCBI): domain Eukaryota; kingdom Metazoa; phylum Arthropoda; class Insecta; order Diptera; family Dryomyzidae; genus Dryomyza; species Dryomyza anilis. The sequence goes on along the minus strand of OX638130.1, from coordinate 3,036,675 downwards.
ACAGTGTTCCCAGTCGACTCCGATTGGAATAGATCTACTCCATTATATTTGTATTTTAAAAGTCTACTTCTCTACTGCAGTAGTAGCATTTTCTACTCCTTTCTCATAATTTCCTAACCCATTTTTTGATAATCAAAAAGTATTTAATTCAAAAATATAAAAAATTTTAAGTCATTTGTTCGTGGCATGGTTGAAGTATATACAGGCTAGTTCATCTAAACAGTTAGTTGGCATACACTATGCTGAGAATGTCAATAAGAAAATTTAAAAAATAAAAAAATTAATTGTCAATTTAAACTTTATTTCAAGGTTATGTTTTATGCACTTTAAATTGGCTAATTTATCAAAATTTCACACCACAAATTCACATGTTCACTTTTGTTATACACTGCGATGTTCTTCTGGAGCCCATAGACAGCTTGAAAAGTACCGAAGTGTTGTAATTTATTTACTTTAAAATTTTGAGTTTCAATTTTTTTATGAATTTGTAAACAAAGCATTGATGTTTTGTTTTAAATTTTTCAAATGTTGAGTCTTTCAAACAGTTTTCAAAAAAAAGTAAATGGCGACTGAATTTTGAAAGATGACTTAACCTGTATATACTTCAACCATGGTTCGTGGGCTAAAGGCGAATCACAGTAAAATTCACAATAGAAAATTGTAAATTTTACAAATTTATAAAAATGTTTTTTGTTTCAAAAGATCTTTTAAACATTTAAATGGAAATTATAAATAAATCTTTTGACAAAGCGGATAAAATTGGAAGTTTTCCCAAATTTAGAATCTGCCTTTAAAATTAGATACAATTTAAAAACTTTACAGTGTTCTCAGTCTACCAATCGGAATAGGTCAACTCCATTTTATTTGTATTTTAAAAATCTACTCCGGTAGTACATTCTTCTGTAAAATTCATTTGTAGTCACTACTCACTATATAATTTTTAAATATTAATATTTATTAGAAAAACGAATGAAAGATGAATTTTTAAATAATTTCAGGGGAAAGTTATAGCCGTTTTATGTATTTTTAAAAACAAACAAAATTATTGCTTTTAAACGCGCCTTCTCTTACACAGTCAGTGCCTTAATTTGCCGGTCACATAACGTGTTAATGAACTTCATGCAAATTTGGTTACAATTTTAAAAAATCAACTGAACTTTGGATCGCGCTGATTACAACAATACAGACTCAAAATAAATTTAAATTACGCCGACGAGTTTGGAATTGTTTATTATCAACTTTTGCGCAGCAACACATACACGCGTTTGTTAAAATAACCAAAGAACATTTATTAAATATGTTTAGGGCTATTCGCATTAAACTGAAAACATGCCGAAAACGTTCAAGTCACGCTTATTTAATTGTTGAATTTGTTTGTGGTAAATTTAATCTGTATTCAAAGCATGTTGTGTAAAATATTGGCAGACAAAATTTTGTTGGTTTTTGTTTTATTCGAAGAATAATGGTTCAATTTTTTTCACACTCGATTCTTAAATACCTTCATCCCACATGCACATATGAGAAAATACTATATGTTCAGAATATAGTGTTTTTTTTTATAGATCAGAGCTGTTTTTTGTAATTTTGACGTTGAAAGTTAACCACTGCTGGTCGATTCAACGTCAAAGTGACGTAATTTTCATTTTTAAATTTAGGGCCCTATTATGATTAGCGAAGCGAATGGTTTTGGCGAAGCGAACGTCCAAAAAGCTATTACGGTTACATTCGCCAGACTTCATTCGCCAAAAAACGGGAAAAGTTAAGCGAACGTAAAAAAACATGCAACACTCAACCGATTTTCATTCGCTTCAAGTGTCAAAATCAAGCGAATCAACAGTTCATGTGACGAATCGGCGAACGTATCTTTATCTATTGTTTTTCAGTTTTTCTTTTGATTTTTAATTTTTTTTTCTTTTGTGCTTTTGTTTATTAGGCTTTTTCTGATTTTCAATTTATCTTATCCTTTAGTTTTTATAGAAGGATGTCTATAATTTTGAGTTTTTTGTGACCTAACTAATAAACGTAAAAAAAAACAATTTTTTTTCACACTTTTTATTTTGATTTTAAACTTAACACTAATAAAAGAAATGTCTGGAACTGCTCCGACTGCTGCTGAGGATGCAGCTTGGTTCATCGCGCGAAGTTATTTGTGCCACAGAGGAGGACAGACCACCATCACTGTAACTTATTGTAGTCTTCCTCCTCGTCGTCGCTCCAGCTTTCTGCACACCGCATTGGCTTCTGTTTAACACGCTCTTCTTTGATTGCGTTGGGCCCATCGTTTTTTTGGAACATTTTTATTATTTTTCTAAACAAGTATATTCACATCAACTGTTTTGAAACTCTAGGGTTTCTTTAAATTAAAATAAAAGAAGTATTGCTCCAAATAAAAAAACTACTTTTTTTAATAAAAAGTATTTATTTTTATGTAAAAATAATTCCAATATTAACATTTAAAAAAATATTTTACTGTACATTTTAACTAATTTGAATTGTTCCGAAGTTTATTTGGATACTTTTTGATCTTTTATAGACAAAAAATAACAAAAACACCGAAAAAGTATTATTGTTCTGAACCGAGTTAACGTTTTTTAAACCATAAATAATATTAAAAGGTTTTTTAATAATAAAAAAACAGATATTAAGATAAAATAGTATCTGTTCTAAAAAAAAAGGCAGTACTAAAAGTACGCAACATGATACTATTTTTTTCAACTCTGAAATCGTAATTCTATCCGTCAATGTTGTAAGTGTTGCTCACTTTTAAAACCATAAAAATTAGTACATTCGCCAGTTCATTCGCCAAATTGCGTTCGCTTCGCCAAAGCGTTCGCTTCGCCAAGTATATTCGCTTCGCTAATCATAATAGGCCCCTTAAATTCAATAATTTTGTGGACTTTTAACCATTCTAACGTCACATAATTCGATAATTTTATCACCTCATTTACAGAAACGAGCTTTTGGTCATAGGAGTTAAATTTGACGAAAGACATTTCCATCAACGTTACGCCATAGAAGAAAAATGGTGGGAAGAGTTTGTCTACATGTGAAAACTGAACTAAATTGACGATTTATGTCGATCGCTATTCTGGTAATCGGTAGTCAGTAGTCAGTAATCATTTGAATAACTATCTCTTTGTTTTCCGTCATTTAGATTTTCCGAAAATTTGTAAAATTTCATACTAATCACTGCATAAGCGACAAATTTAGTTTTAAAAATTGTAAAAACTTACACATAACCTTAATACATTCGACTATTATAAAATGTTCCATTAAAACTAAAGAACTATTTTATTATATTGAACAAAAATATTCAAATTTTCCCCTGTAACTCAAAACTAAAAATTGATTTTATAAACTAGAGATGGGCGCGTGACTGTTTTTGATGACACGGACACGCACGGGCACGACGATAAGTGATACGCACGAGCACGAGCCCGACGAGTAAATTTAAGGTACGCACGAGAAGCATGATAAAACACGGGAATTTAAAAGATAGCAAGAAACACGGAAAAACATGAAAAACTCGAAAAAAAAACATGAAAAAGCAAGCGAAACGTGAAACATAATACCGAAACCGTTTAGATTTTCTGGTGGGAATCGGTACCGGTATTTTAAAAATTTCGGTACCAGAACCCAAAGAACCGGAACCATTATTAAAAATGTATGGAACCGGAATCGAAAATCATTTAATTTGTTGGTTGAAACTGGAATCGAAACCGGAACCACAATTTTAAAAATCTTGGAACCCTAACCGGAACCGATATTGCAATAGGTTTTAGTCTCTGTAATAAATAATTCAAATATTAAGTTTGATACTATTTTATTCTATTAAATCCATAAGTCAAACATATTTTCAAAAAAAGGTCAAAATAAGGTTTTTTTTTTAATTGGGGTAGAAACTATAAAAAAAAATGTTTAAAAGGCGCGCGCCTGATTTTGGACACGCACGGGCACGACAGCAACTAGCACGCACGGAGATTTGCACGCACGAACTCAGATTTTCGGCGTGACACGAAAAAAGCACGGCACGCGCCCATCTCTATTATAAACCTTGGGGTATATTGAATTTGTTAAACTTACCCTTTCACTGATTTTTGGTTTGACCTGACGTTTACGCTCGAATTCATCATCGGATTCCGAGTCACTATCGCTTTCCTCCTTGCGCTTGGACGAGAGTGCTGGCTTCTTGGAGTACTGACAAGTCGACTGGATGAGTGCGCCGGCCACATGTGGCGATTGCAACAGCTGGGCGCGGCTGTGTTGTGTCAGCGCTGTGGCGGCTAATGTAGCTGTGGAAACGGAGCGTTGTGGACTGAGTGCAGCGCGCTAAAATAAAACAGAGACAAAATTTAAATTAAAACATGTGGGGTTCAAAAATATAAAAAACGTTGGGGTGAAACATTTTTGTAATGTGCCATATAAAACAAGTGTACTGACTCTGACAGCATATGTAAACGACAAATTGTGTAAAATGAAATATTGGTACAAAAAGATATATGAGAAGAAAAAAACAAACGACAAAAGAATGAATATGAAAAAAAAAACACAAAACTGATATTTGTAAAATGCCAAATGGAAAAAATCTCAATTTCAAGTGATTTTTTATTAATTTCTATTGTAAAATTCCAACTTCATTTTGATTTTTCACAATTTTGAAATCAAATGGAAAATCTCGAATTTAATTGGAATTTACTAAATTTAATTTTTAATTTTCTCACAATTCAAATAAAAATCTTGAAATTATAATTGGAAAGTCCAATTCATTTAGGTTATTCACAATTAGAAATGATAGTTCTCAATTTAATTTCAATTTTTGACAATTTCAGATGTAAAATCTCAAATTAATTTGAAATTTTCTCAATTTGAATTGAACAATCTGAATATAATTTGTAATTCTATACATAAAAAGTTGACATTTTAATTGGAAAGTCCAATTCATTTGGAATATTCACAATTTGAAATGATAGTTCTCAATTACATTTAAATTTTTGCCAATTTCAAATGTAAAATCTCAAATTTATTTAGAATTTTATCAATTTTAATGGAAAATCTCAAATTATTTAGGAATTTTTCTCAATTTTAAATAAAAATATAGCAATTTTAATTGGCAATGGTGTAGTAATAAAATCCATCAATTACATTTTAAAAATTTCATTATGATTTTTAAAAAATCTGTATATAGCTGACAAATTCTGATCGATGAATTATGAAATATTAAACTTTTTTTAAATTTTGGAATGCCGTTTCATTCATATTGTAATGTATGACATGATCATTATCTGAAATCAGGGATATATAACTGACTATGATAAGGTAAAATACCATGATCTCTCCCTATCTCTAATAGAAATTGATCAGCATCCGATTATAATGATCTGGCCATGATCAAGTCATCCCTTATAGGGTAAATTTCTACTACAGATCTTTAGCCTTTGAAAAAATTCCACTTACGATGAACGCTTTACACTTTTTAATATGTGCAATACAGCAAAAAGAAGTTATGAAAAAAAATAATAAATTTTTCATTGAGCTAAAAATAGAACATATCAAGACTATACTATATATTAGCGCACAAAGGAATGTTTGAGGATACGCGAAACATTTGTGATGATGCATTGTGTGATGCCTTTTGTGATACTTATTCTGATTTTATCGAATAAATCTTTATGTGAAACGTTTTCTTCTGATTCTCTTGAATAATGCTTACTGTATTTATTTGTCTCATTTTAACGAGTAATTTCTTATTTATTTCTTTTACAGATTTAATCAAGTGATTCTTTATTTAATTCTTTTGAATGCATAATTATTAAATGATGTGGCTTCGATTTAAACTGCGCAGTTATAAATGCTTTGTTTATAAAAAGCAAAATATATCAATGTATTTAAAAAATCTTTAAATTAATGCAAATGTGTTTCCGCTTTAGTTAAAAATGATAGTATACAAAAAAAAACAAATCTCCCAAATAGCAGCAAACGAGATTCACTGGAAGGTCAACATAATACATAGCAAAATTAAAAAAAAACGTGCCGGTCCAATGGATCGTGTGGCTCAGCCGACAAATAAAGAGGTCTTTATGTACATCTAATAGGAAAAAAACACGTGTATTTTCGGTTCAAAACTAAAGGGCTTATTATTATTATTTATTTGTACAGCTTTTTTGACGCACTTATGTTACGTGTTTTGAAATTTTAACTAAGTCCCTATATGGGTCTTATGTCTTATATGACGTAATGTTCAAATATTTTCATTTTTCAATTTATGTTGACATTAATGTTTTGTCTTTTTTGAAAATATATTGAGTGCTTCGCTGTCAAAGCAGCCAAACAAATCAACAATTGTTTTAAATTTCAAAATATTTATCTTAAAAATGGTAATTAAAAGAGTGGGTATCTACTACTACTTGTTGACTGCTGCAATTAATGAAAATGTCAAAATTCGTATGCGCAAATACAAATGAAATTACTTAATTTAGACGTTTGTTTTTTTTGGGACTGTTTGAAGTGATTTTCGTTGGTTTTTAATTAGCTGACAGTTTTTATTTGAACATTGGAACACGTAGATAATTTGAAATAACGTTTTGATTACTTAAATGATCATTGTAATTAAGTGTTTTAGAAGATATTTTGTAAAACAAGCAAATTGCGATGTATTGTAGGGTTTTCTGAAATTACTGCTTGTTCTAAAATATGATTTTATAACTCATTAACTCTGTCTGTAAGTTTTCAATGTCAACAAAACGAAAAAAATCTTTCCATGGCCATTACATACATAATTTACATATAATTGGAGATAATGATTTTTTGATTGCATACACAGTTTTTTTTTTTGCAATCACGTAACGCTTTTAAGAAAATTGCAATTTAACTTTCAGAAGAAAATAAAAATACAAAAATATTTTACATGAAACTGATTGAAAATTGTATTTTTTTATCTGATCGGTATATTTTTAAATACCTCATACAAACAATTGAATTATATTTTATGTTAATAATAAAATTTGGTTTACAAATACATTCTAATAAAAAGGTGTTAAAAACAAAAGAGAAATAAAGAATATAAGCTTGTTACAATTTTCTTCAAATATGCATTTGTAACATCTCATTTAAGGCTCAAAACGTTGACTTTCTTGACATTACAAAAATTTAAATTGTCACTGAGACAACTTTGTGTGTTTAGAAATATTTTTTAATAATTATAAGTTCTCAAAAAATCGATTTTAATATGCATGAAATGAAATAATATAAGGGTAAGTAAGAGAGGGTTTAGAAATCTATTTTAATAGTTAAAAAGTTAATAGTTAAAAGGTTTAGAAATCTATTTTAATAGTTAAAAGGTCTAAAAAATCAATTTTAATATGCATAAAATGAAATAAGTTTAGTATAAGGGTAAAATCAGGATGCCTGGTCAAATTAGCAAATTCAAATATTGTCACAATTGAATCAGGCTCTGTTTATGGAAGCCTAATTATAGATTTTTTTAAGTCAGACATGTGGAGATTTTGTTCAGTATAATATTGACTTTCTATATTATACTGAACAAAATCTCCATTGAATAAGCGCCGATGTACCAGTTTATCCAAGTGAGGAACGGTATTTTGTACTTCTTAAAGATCGATGTAAATGAAAAAAAAAAAGTTTATTCGACCAATATACTAGTGGAAATTGTTCTAGTGTAATGATTGGGAACTGATTATTAAATTTCTTTTTCTGGATATAGCCCGACCAGTTACAGGGCCATAATGATTAGATAAGTCTGCTCTTATATGGTAAATTTGTACTAAGGCTAAGGGTAAGGCTAAGAATGTCTGATATATGGATCTTAAGTATATAATGATTAAAACAAATTTATTTATTTATACCTATAAGTATATTTAAAAGAAAAGTCGAATTATATTTTCGTAAGATTGGTTAGATTTTTCATTGTACCTATTAAAACTAATAATTTTCAAATAATTAAATACTACAAAAAATTCGAAACTAATTAAAATTATTTTCAGAAGTCTTTAAATGTATAGAAACAAAAAACAGAAAAAATTAAGTCTACAGTCTACACGTGTCTGTCTGTATTTTTTATTTATCAAAAAGTCCAAACTTCAACCTAAAAACAAAACAACCCAAAAAAAAAACATAAAACAACCCAGACAAACAAAAATCCTGTTTCTTTTATACAAAAAAAGTCATAAATAACAAAAAATAATGTATTACCTACTGGTTTGTTCTGTTATATGTGAGTATACTAAAAATATATTCATATTGTTGATGAAGAAGTAAAACTAACCAATAATTTTGGACGAATGTTGCTTTCGAATTTTTGTATATAAAAAATAGTTGACATTTTTTAAAAAATGACATTTAATGCGATAGTTTAATATGTTCGGAATATTTGATAAAATTATTTCTTAGTAGGTTTAAAAAAGACATTATCAAGGCCGAATTAATTTAGTCATGTCACTGATGGGGTTGGTACAAGGTACAAATGAATTGTTCCGATTCCGTTCTGAACATATTACAATTTCTACTAGATTTTCGGAAAATATAGAGATTTTTCGTATTTTTTTAATTTTTTGAGTAGTACAAGCTCTTACACTATAAAATCATTTTTTTTTTTTAATTTCTTTGTACTTCAGTAAGTAGGGCTGTATTTTGTTTATATTTTTATATAACAAAAACCAAAAAATAACTGATAAAACAAGTTTTAAATTGGTATATCTCACATATGAACCTTTCCCCTATAATAAATTTTGTGGTTAACAAAAGAAAAAATAAAATAAAACAAACAAATTTAAAATAAAATAATTTTATGCACGCTTTAAAAAAACCAAATATAAGATGTTCAAAAAAAGGAAATCGAGCAACAGGTCAATGGTATGGTATGGCTTTATTTATTTTTCCATTAGTGCTGCTCATGTTTCTTGCATTTCAAGCAGACCAAACGGTAGCCGAGGAAGTCAGACCCAACGAAAAACAGCCTCGTAACAATTTTCAGTTACTTTAGGTTAAGTAAATAACATTTTGTGTAAATAATGCATTTTTTTTTTTGGTAAAATGTATTATTTGTATGCGATTTAGAAAATTTCAACATACATAAATTTATATAATATGTCTGTCTGTCTGTCTGTCATCAAAAAAAAAGGCGGGCGGGCATCACGTTAGTTAATCTGATTTCTATTTACTTTAAAATGGTGACACGTGTTCGGGGCCGCATTGCAACTGCAGTCACAGTCAATCAAAGTGGGTCACGAGATATAGCTAGTTACGAATTGTATATGCTTTACAAATTTCTTATCTGCAACTCTTAATTAGAGGCCTTTTTATTTTGGGCAGACCTTTTAAATGATTTGTGTAAATAAAAAATTCGGGCTTTTATCAACGTTTTGTGCATTTATTAGTTTATTGACATTTTTAAGTGGACTTTAAACATTTTTAAATTAATAAAACATATAGATCTGTCATAAACAAAATCACATTTTTATTTGTTTCAGTCTAAAAAAAATGTTTGTGCATAAAAACCAATAAATAATTTGGGGCCCCGGGATTGTCAATGTTTCGAAATTGGTACTCCTAGTAAGCATGCCATACCGTATTCTGAGTAGGGACGAATGTGAAATAAGGCTAACCTTAAAAAATGTCCACTCTGTAAATTAATTGGTTGCAAATATTCTGTGTGTGAAGTAGAGATGGGCGCGTGCCTATTTTTGATGGCACGGACACGCAGGTGCACGCCGAAAGGTGGCACGCACGAGCACGAGCCCGACGAGTAAAATTAAGGGCACGCACGAGAAACACGATAAAACACGGGATTTTAAAAGACACGAAGAAACACGACAAAACACGGAAAAACATGACAAAACACGAAAAAAGCACGGAAACATGAAAAAGCAAGCAAAACGTGAAAAATAATACCGGAACCGTATAGATTTTTGGGACCAGAATCGTTATTAAAAATGTGTTGAACGGGAACTGGAATCGAAACATATATATTTATTTTTGGTTGGAATCGGTACCGCTATTTTAAAAAAATCGGAACCAGAACCGGAACAGATATTATAGTCCCTGTCAGGGAACGCAAAGAACCGGAATCGAAACCCATTTTATGTGTTGGTTGAAAGCGGAATCGAAACCACAATTTAAAAAATCTTCGAACCCGAACCGATATTCCAATATGTTTTAGTCCCTGTAATAAATAATTCAAAAATTAAGTTTGATACTGTTTTAACTGTCTTAAATCCATAAGTAAAACTAAACGGTTAAAATACCACGAAATTTTTATTTTCTGAAGCTGGAAGGGTTTTTTTTAATTGGGGTAGAAACTATAAAAAAAATCTTTAATGGGCGCATGCCTGATTTTGAAGGCACGGGCACGACAGCAACTAGCACGCACGGAGATTTGCATGCACGAACTCAGATTTTCGGGCGTGACACGAAAAAAGTACGGCACGCGCCCATCTCTAGTGTAAAGTACAGAACATGTTGGCACATATTAAATCATATAGACCAATATGAAGAATTTAAAATAGTATCAAATAAAATTAAAGTTATTAGGTAATACTAAAGATTACAACCAAAAGAAAATTATATAAAAAAATAGTTTGGTTTAAATTTAAATTAAAATAAATAAAATGCTTAAAAAATTAAAGTTAAATAATAAAAAATATTTAAAAGGAGTTTTTAATTTTTTGAATTTCAAAGTTCAAATAACTTAAAATTAACGTGGCATTTTTAACTGCATGAATTAGGGTATTCAACACCATAATCCCGAGGAAAAATCACGAAATTACTCAGTACCAAAAAAAAATGTGGGCAGTTTGGAGTTTATCATTGAAAAAATCTCGAAAATACCAGAACATTTTTTATCCATAAAAAGTGCATTGAAAATTAGTTCAAATGAAAACTACTAAATTCTCAATTAATTTGTAGAACTGTTAATAATATAATCAGCTCTAGTAGCGCTGTTAATTTGACTTTAATTATAGAGGACTAATTCCGGGACTAAATCTGGTACAAATCACTACTTCCGGAAACCTGTGATTTTATTTTTAATTCCGTCAGAAGGCTCTGCGATTAGTATCCCTAATTTATATGTTGTATTTTAAATGTTTTATTAATTAAATTTTGTCTTTATTGATTCTTTTTTTATTAGATAATATTGAAATAAATAGTTAATAGTTTCAGATCGTGTCCAACAAAAAATCGAATTCGACCGGCAAAATTTTATTTTTCTGTTTCCCCCATCTAAAAGAATCTTCAAAATTCTCTTTTCTACTATTTTTTTATTTACAAAAACCAATTCAAAATACCCCAAATAATATAGTAGTGACAGCAACCATGACAGTAGTAAAGGCACCCTACGTTTTAATTAGAATTTAAATTAAATGTTCTACACATGTAAAACATGCAACACAATCATAAACTCGATATGCGTTTTGTTAATGCAAGGGATGGAAAATAAAATAAACAAATCTGTTTTTTTTTCCAAAAGTATAATGGGGGAAATATTGATTTTTGAATAGTTTTGTTAAAATTAAAATATTTCAAAAATGTATAAATAAGTTGAAACTAAAAATAAGTTAAAATTGTCAGATTTAAAATTGTCAAAATGATATTTGTCAAAATTCAAATTTCAAAACTAAGTTTGTCAAAATGAGATTTTTTCAAATTAAAAAAATATTTATATTCCAATTTTTTAAAGTGTAAATAAGTTAAAATTGAATACATTATATCGTCGTTGTAGAACGAAAAGTCAGCAAATACATTTTCAAAAAGTCAAATATTTATTTACAAAAATCTTTATATATCTGTCAATTGTTAATTGATCTCAATTTTTTTTACCACGTGTTAAGAAAATGTAAATCTATCGATTGATATTTCCACTTTAAAAATGCATCAATTACTTTTTACAATATTAATCAACAAACGCGAAATTTAAGTTTTTCATAAAAATGAATTTGCTGACTTTTCGTTCTGCAACGAAGATATGTTAATTGAGATTTTGTATTTAATTTAGATTTGTAATTAAATTATAAAGAAATTTTTAATATTTAAATTTTGTAAAATAAAAAATATTTTATAATAACAAATTTTTAATTCAAACTAAAAAAAAATATTTTTTAATTTGAAAATATCAAAACTTTAAATATATTTTTTTTTAAATAAATTTTTGTAATAATCAAATACTTACATTGACATCACTGTCCACCAACCCATTTAAAATGGTCACCGCTCCGACCACATTGCGCTCCCGCGAAGTTCTAAGCAAACTGCGGACCACGATGGAAAAAGCCATTTTGTGTGTGTTTTCGGCGGCTACGCTGCGCTTATAAATGCAATTTTGAAGAATTGATTAATTTTCAAGTCTTTATTAATTTCAATTGAACACTGTCGCATTAGCAAATATGCTTGGCTTCGCAGTTTTATTTAAAAAAATAATTTTATTTTTAAAAATCAGTCTTTTATTATAGTGAATTTAAATTTATAAATTCAATGAAAACTTTTTTTCGATTTAGCACAATTATATTTTCAGTGTTTAAGTCTCTGGCACACGAAGGAATACAATAAATATTCCTGTTTTTATTATAGTCTGAATAATTTGTTTTACTTTCTCGTTGCGGAGAAAACTCAACCGTTCGCTTTAACGTTCAAAAACAATTTGATGGCAGTCCGGAGTCGCTCGAACGCAATAAGCTGCGGCAGCACAGAGCACAGCACAACGCAAATAATAACTCCGGGCGAAATAGAAGGAAAAAGAATGTAAAAGAAAAGGAAGACGACGAACAATAACGAAAAACAACAACGACAAGACTTGGCCGACCGGATTCCACCAACAATGCAATGTGCAGTAAACCAACAACAACAATGTTTAAACTCCATTTGAACCCAGTAGAAAATGTCATAAATCCTCTTATCTCTTATTCTAAAAATGACAGATTCGACTACCTGCCCTTGGTAATGCTTATATTAGTTATGACATGTTATACCGATACAAGTCAATAAGGCATTACATGTAATGCCTTAGGTAACTAGTCAATAATGTAAAGTTTGTATAAAGATACTTCAAATCAGTACACTCAGACAAAACATACCATAAAATTAATAGTTTTTACTATTAAAATTAGTCAATAGGATATTTGTCTGATAAACTATTAACTCAATCGGTGAATCCTATTAAATACTACAAAATACTATAAAATTTATTTGAGTTTGTATGAAAATATTTATTATTTGTATACTATTAAATCAATAACTGTCTTATTGACAAATTTTAATGGGATTTTATGAGTTTATGCAATGAGAAAAATACTATTTAAATTATTTAATTGGATAAATTATTATTGTAATGAGTAAATATCATTAAATACTACAAAATACTGTAACATTATTTTTAAGTTTATATCAGGGTAGGGCAATTTTTATTTCAAATGAAAATAAAAACTAACAAATAAATTAATTTTATTCTTCTTTCTACACTCAGAAGAAAATGTATCATTACGTACTTTATGGTACGACCATTGATCTTATGGTTCATGTATTAATAATTTTTTCTTTTTAAATCAAAAGTTTTTTAATTAATTCAATAGTATTTGAAAAATTCACTACCATAATTTTAAATATTTCAATATTATTATTTTAACTAGAATAAATACTGTTGTTTTAGTGGTTTCCTCCTATAATAATAATAAACGTGGTGTAAAAAAACATAAAACGAATACACACATGTTCGTTTTGTACGTCATTCTGAGTGCTTACTCAAAATGGTCGCATTTTTTTTTTGTAATAATCCACATTATTAAACGCGACATTGGTAAGGACTCAATGTATTTAATGTAAATATATTAATTTATATATTTATTTATATTTTTATTTTTATTTATTACAGAAAACGTACTCAAAAATAACTGCAGACTCAAGTACTACAATCAATTATTGGAAAGCAAAGCAAACATTAAATGTTTTATAATCTTTTGCAGCACGAAGTATCTTTTTATGTGTGTGTTGTAAAAGTGAATATCAATTTCGACATTTAAATAAAATAGAATTTACAATAAATTAACTAAAATACATTTTTGTTTTAATAAATTACTAGAAAAATGTAATTCAACTTTACCATAAAATTAATAATACGTATCATTAAAGTTTATAGGTCTTTCTTATTGTAATTAAAATATCACATTATAAAATTTATGGTACAACCACTGTATTGTATTAACAGTTTCAATATTACTGAACTAATTGTTTTTCTATTGAAATACTATCAATTTACCATGATTTTTTCAGGGTGTAAATAATTAATAAATTGTTTCATTTGTTTATTCAGAATAAAAAGCTCGATTTTTTTATTGGTATTTTTTTTTGTTTTTATTTCAAAAATTTGAATAACGAATAAATTTGTTTTTGTATGGAAAAAATTTCAAATTTATTTCAAATTCACAACTAATTCATTTCAATAAATTTGATTTAGGTAATACATTTTTTTTTATTGAAATTTCGAATAACGAATAAATGATTCAAAATTGTATTTTGAATAACGAATGAAAAACTAATGAGTAAAATTTTAATAACAATTTATTTGAATAATGCCCACACTGGTTTATATACATTTATTTCGTTTTGTATGGGTCCAGGAAACCAAACGCTAATATTAACAATTCTAAATTTAATGATTTATACCGTAAATTTATCATTATTATATCAAATTTAGAAATGCCATATACGCAAACAAATTTTAAACATTTTGTTATTTTAATTTTGTTTATAAAAGAAAAATATTCCTTTTATAGCAATGGATAAGTCTTTGGTTTCAAATCACAATAATTCAATAATTGTTTTTTCTCGTGTGTATTAACTAATAAAAATATAAAAACTCTCAATATATATTAATGTTTTAAATAATTCCTTATAAAAAAAATTAAAACACTAATTAATTAATAAAAAATAATAATATGAAAATATTTTGATTTATGGAAAAAAATATATTTTACAATAACACTGCCTCATACATTAAAAAATGTCCCATTAAGAACTTAATGATATGACTATTGATTTTGTTTTTTATATTAATTCAAATTTTTCTAATGCATTTTTAATTAAAATTATAAGAAATGCTATTAAATTTGTTGTATTCCGCGGATTATTTTTATAATGTGTCATGTTTTAATGTTAAAATATTAATATTTACTAAAAAAAATTGCAAGAAATTCTATTAAAATTGTTGTATTCCACGGATTATTTTTATAATGTGTCATTGTTTTAATGTTCCAATATTAATATTTACGAATACAATTGTTTTAATGTAGAAATGTTCGTTTTATGGATCATTCTGGAAGTTTACACTTAATAGTGGCATACATTTTTTTTATTTACCCTATTAATAATAATAGTTTGGCTCTACCACTGTGAAGAACCAAGACTGAACTTTATAATCATGTTGGTCATGTAACTGCTCGAACTACGATAAAAAATCAATGATAAATTCCCGATCATGGCCCCCAGAACAATTTTTACTGAGGATTCTAAAAGTTTCATCGGATTTAACCAATTGGCTCTAGTTTTTGAGATATAGCTTAATTTCCAATTACTTAACAAAATTAGTGTATTGATATTTTTAATAACCAATAAAATGTCAGGAATGAAATTAACTTCTCTGCATTATACACTGAAAATCTTGCGCTTAAGTATAAAAATTTTTTTCTGGAAAAACTTAAAACTTTTGTTAAAACATTTTTGTAAACGCCATGTATCTTCTTTAACATACAACCCATGAAATAGAGTTCTCGGTTAAGAAGTAATAAATTCATTGTTAAAAATAGTCTTTCAATTATTTTCACCTTTTTTTATTCACGAAATTTAAATTTTTTTTCTTTGAATTGTTTCGCTGATATCTCCCTAACGTAGTAGTATAGCAAGGTTTTCATTGTTTAATACAGAATATATGTTTTTTTTTTTTGAAACATTAACAGAACAAAATTTTAAAAAAATTAAAATTGGGCTCTATTTTAAAAACTGGAGCGAATTTAACAAAACAGACTTCGGTATTAGCCCCATAAAGACATCTATTTCTGCAACTTTAATTGCACCAAATCAAAATTTATTTTTTTTCGGGGCGATGTAATATTTTTAAATTTTTTTATGCCAACTGGGGTCTTCATTTCAAAAATTCATATATATTTACAAAATGTAAACCAAAAATTACAAAACAAAACAATAACAACACAAACAACATAAAACATATGGATTGAAATCAAAAAAAATGGGTCGTTTTCGACTATGTGTCGCTCGGTATATAAACAAGCATTAATATAAGAAAAAAACGAACAAATATCTGAGATCATAGCACAACTTACGAGTAGTGAGTACATCCGAGAAAATGCCTGCGGATCAGTAGTTCTGGTTTTTGGATTTACTTCATGTAGCGCTTTCTTATGTAAGCATTAAACAAGTTTTTTTTTCTATCCTCAACGGATTTTCATGTTGCGCCGGCGTAAAATTGTTTTTTTATCATTATTTTGTATTCTTCAGTTCAATGGTAGTATGTGTGTGACGATAGAAGATACATTTTTCATTTAGTCTAGAAGAAATTGCAGTCAATGCAAGCGATATACCATAGAGACAATTAGAAAACATTGAGGTCAAAAATTTTAGATTTTTTTTATATAAACTCTGTTATCACATCGAAAATTGTTGATGAAGTTCAGAAGTATCTGTTTCAGACTTGTGCGATAATAAAGCAATAGGTGCGCATTAATATAAAAGTTTTTATTTTTTATTTTACTTATAAAAAATGAATTATAAAAAATGAATTCTTAAATTGTAAAAATAAAAATTATTATTATTTCAGAAGAATGAAACCCCAATTTTAATCAGATAAAATATAAGAATATTAAGAGACTCAAGAAACACTTTAAAACCCCCATATTTTTCATAGCTCTCAGTTAATGTTGATGTTTAACTGCAACCGTAATGTAAGAGAGAACCGTAATCATTCCCTGAATAAGACTTAATTCAAAATGGATTCTTCTAATGGTTTAACAAATAAAGCCCCATGTTTATTCTAAAAAGAAAATTTGAAAAGTCTCACAAATCACATTATAAATAAAAAACTAAAAAAGAAAAACAGCATTAACATTTGCAATTTTAGATATTTTCTGTCAATGATATTTTTTACACATATTAAAAATGCAGTATTAAAAATGCATCCTTATTCAGCTGAGCCCTTCAAATATATATGTAAAACTAACTAAATACAAATTACCTACTATTTTAGTTTTTATTTAATGATATATCGTCGTTGTAGAACGAAAACTCACCAAATACTTTTTTATGAAAAACTTAAATTTCGAGTTTGTTGATTAATATTCCAAAAAGTAATTCATGTTTTTTTAAAGTTGAAATATCAATTGATAGATTTATATTTTCTTATCATGTGGCAGAAAAATTGAGATCATCGATTAAAAATTGACAGATATATAAATATTTATGTAAATGAATATTTGGCATTTTGAATATATATTTAGTGACTTTTCGTTATACAACGACGATATATATTATGAAAATTTTGTTGATACATTTTTATTAAATTGCCATTCGATCGATAGTAAAACCGAGGATATACACATATATCACTCCATGAATATATAATTGTTGAAAGATGTGTATAACATTAAATAGTAAAATAGACAAATCTTGCCTCTAACAAATAAACAAACTTCTTTGTATAGAAATTCGAGAAATACACAAATTAGAAAAAAAACTGTTTACCTACCTGTCATTTTCTTTGATTTGTAACCTGAAGAGTCTTTAACACAAAGTAACAGAAAATGACAAATGACCCTTTTGACGAGCCTTTAAGTTGTCAACAAATTTATGACAATATTGTTTTCTTTTAGTATATTTTTTTTGCTGTATTACAAAATTTCAAAATACTTCTTTGGAACTTGAAAAATATATCTACAATTTCATATTATCAAATTACCAACATCTAAGCGCATTTTTAAATTTTTAAAAATAAAACTAAAGACAAACAAAAACAAAGCATAATAAGACATGCGACATATGGTCGGTCACATGGAATATAATTATTTCAAGCCTTTAAGTGGTAGTAGAATCTTTTAAGAAAAAACAGCACCTTATCTTACATTAAAGTACTTTAAAAAAATAATTTGTGTTTACCACATCCTCAGAATTCATTATGAATTCCAGAAAAGTGCTTCTTCTAATGGAGTTTGAAATTATGTACGTTAACTAACGCATAACTAATTTCATATCTTTTAGTATGTACCGAACAATGAAAAAAAATGCTATGGATAGAGAGCAAAACAAAAATTTAAGAATAATAAGTAGGCTGTTGAGGAACAGGTTTTTAAAATAATATGTTCAAGAAAAGGCAAGAAAACAATAAAATACCTGCGCAAAACAAAACTGAGATAAATAGGTACCCCTTATATATGTAATTCATAAGAAGGAAGCGCAAAAAATAAAATGCTGAACATGGAAAATTATTGTAGAATTATTTTATTGCGTTGAGTACTAGACTTGGTTTAATGAGATTTTTATTTTGATAAATAATCAAATTTTAAACAAATTTCAAGGTCTCATAGCTGATTTCCTGTTGCGGAATAATTTTGGTAATTGGTTTTTGAGTTTTGTTATGCTGTGCCTATGATGGTATTACCATGTGGTAGGTACTATGCAGCACTGACCACGTCAACACGGCTGTGACGTAGCACGCCAATAGAGCGACAGACACATTCACAGATACATCTCGACATTTATATCTAGGGCAGACACTGGTGGGGAGGAGGGCGCAAAGTATAGCTTGCACGTGAACATCACATGCATTCAGTCCGGTGTCTAGATGTTCGGTAGCACGTCGTTCTACGAATATTAGAACTGTTGCTAGAGGCAAAATGTTGTTGCCGGTGTTTTGTTGCCCTTGCAGTTTCAGCAGCACATTCACCCGTGCAACAAGAGAAGTAGCAACAGCAACAGTCACAACAACAATTGTCGCTCTGCGCATTTACAGTTCGTCCGTCCGGCCGAACCTACTCTGGCATCCTACATTGCCCAGCAGAAAAATGATCACGCCTGACATTTTCAGGTTTGAATTCATTCTTGAATATGCAGTGTGTGAGAATACTAAAGCCATTTGTTGAGCATTTTAAATATAAATAAAAACTACACTGAGAGAAATTTAAATACTTTTCGACACGTTTTTCACCCGTTGTCTTTTGTATTTAAATTAAATACTTTTTAATTAAAATTGAAGTAAAAAAAAAAAATAAAATTTATTATGTAGGTAATAAAATTTGAGGTAAATACTATTTATTACTTTTAATTAAGATAAAAAAAATTTAATTTAAACACAAGATCATAAACATGTCAATTAATATTTTAAAACTATTTATTTCATGTAAAGAAGTTTAGGAAAAATACAATTATTATTATTTTACTTTTTTAGAAATTTTTATCACTCACGGTGGTTATATAGGTTGGACACATTACCACGTATTACATAATTTTAACGTGGTTACTTTCAAAAAACAAACTTTAATAATGTTAAAAATATATTTTTTTTCAAATAATGAATTTAATTGCGTACGTAATAAAATTAAATGCTTTTTATTTAATTTGAAATTAAATACGCACGTAATATATTTTTGTATAGAGTATTACTTTTTTTATTACAAAAGTATTTTAAGCAAATTAAAATAGATTTTATTTAATTTTATTACGTCATTTTTTTTTTCTTAGTGTACGTATTCGCTTAAAATTTATAAAGGAAAACTTTATTTGGATCATATTTAAAGAGTAGATCTTTCTCAAAAATTCCTAAATACATCACAAAACGCTGAAATGGAGCACGAAGAGTAAGATGGAAAGTTGGTTTTGTTTTGTCACACACTCTACATGACTGAACTTCATTTCTTAGTACTGGAATTCTCACCTAAAATTTTGAATTTATTCAGTACTAAAAATGTGGTTGGAATCAGTGAAGAACTCCATATATTACTCAGTGCTAAAGGATGACTATAGCTTAATATTACAAAACAAATGTATTCAATTATAGGACCAATAATGCAATGAGTTGTACGAAATTTTATACATGAATTGGTGAACATTTTCATGACAATTTGAAAGGAAAGTTTTGCGAGTATTTATGCAAAGGCAAGAATTGAAACCAAAACGAATAACAGTTTCGATTTCGGTTTTGTCCTTCCTTTCGCTTCAGTTTCTATTTCGATTTTTATACAAAAAGTTAATTTTTTTGCATATTTTGAAAATATGGAGCAAAAACGGTATTATTTTATTAAAACTACATTACTAAAATTAAATTTTTTTCAGTTAGTGTTTTATAAAATACGGTATTATACCGAAACCATTTATAAAGGTTTTGGATATCGATTTATAACTGATTTTTGCATAATGTATGGTATTCACGTTATCTTTCGTTATCACTCGTCATCACTATTTCATTGTGATATCGATTGATAGCAAAAGTTCAAAATGTTTCGACTTTCTCTATCTTTCGTTATCCCCCCATGTTATAAGACGGCGAAATAGTGATGTCTAATGGTGTTGGTTGCAGTTTTAAAAATGAAACGGTTTTAAACGAATATCTATCCTGATGGTTCAGAATTGAACAAAAATGATATTTTCTGCTGGGTTGGTCACAATTGTTGCTGTAGGTATCTCTCCCATTGTGTTTTTTTTGTTCTTCTTTTTTTTTTGAAAGTGTAGTTGTTTTTGTGTTCAGCTTAATACACATGAATTAATAAAGTGCATAATATCTTTTTTTGTTGACTTTAAAAGAATTCATATTTTATTGCGTTTTAAAATAAGTATATCTTAAGGATTCTATTTGTGTCTACGTGAGTTTTGGAACGCAGTGCACATGCGCTTTGAATAAATGCGTCGCAACAATTGGGTAAACGGCAAAAGGGACAGGGCGAAGGAACGAACGAACGAATAAGGGTTAAAGGAGTCTTTGGCATGCAACAATAGATTCTGCACGTAGGACATATTATTAAAGTTATGACGCAGTAGAATTTAACTCCAAAAGGTTTGGCAAAACAGAAACTCCTTAAAAAAAGGAAACAAGAAGCTGTATTATGTCATTCAGGCTATTTTAAATGAAGTTCTTAAATATTCCAGAAAATTTGAATTTTTAGTGAAATTTTCATTTGCTAAATTTTAATTTTTCTGTGAAAAATTGCATTTTAAGTGAAAAATTGAATTTTTAGTGAAAAATTGAATTTTTAGTGAAAAATTGAATTTTTAATGAAAAATTGAATTTTTAGTGAAATATCTAATTTTTTATGAAATAAAAACTTAATTTTTAAATAAAATAAAAATTTAAATAAAAATTTTATTTTAGGTCAAAAATTTTATTTTAGTGAAAAATTGAATTTATAGTGAAAATTTGAATTTTAGTGAAAAAATTAATTTTAGAATTTTAAAAAATTGAATTTTTGCTGAAAATGAAATTTTTGCTGAAAATAGAATTTTTGCTGAAAATGGAATTTTTGCTGAAAATGTAATTTTTAGTAAATATTTTAATATATAGGGAAAAATATAATTTCTAAATATGGAATTTGACTGAAAATTTAAATTTTTAGTATTTTTTTTTTTTTTTATTTAATAAGTCAAAAACTGAATTGTTTGTGAACTTTTGAAAAATTGATTTCTTTAGTGAAAAATAAAATGTTTCCTGAAATATTGTTTTTTTAGTAAAAAATTCAATTTTTAATGAAAACTTAAACATTAGTGCTACAATGAATTTTATAATTTTGAAAAATAGAAAAAAATTTAATTTATAGTGAAATCTTGAATTTTAGTGAAAAAATAATTTTAGAATTTTGAAAAATTGAATTTTTGCTGAAAATGGAATTTTTAGTAAAAATTTTAATTTTTAGAAAAAAATTGAAATTTTTGGTCAAAAATTGATGTTTGTAAAAATTGGCTTTTAGTGAAAACACTGAAAAACTGTTTTTTTTTTTGTAAAAAATTTAATATTTACTGAAAAATTTAATTTTTTAGTGAAAAGTTGAATTTATAGTGAAAAAACAAAATTTTATTATTTTGAAAAATTGAATTTATAAATAAAAATAAAAATTAGATTTTTAGTAAAAAATTTGAATTTTTAGAGAAAACTTGAAATTTTTGGTCAAAAATATAATTTTTAGTAAAAATTGAATTTTAGTAAATATTAGTGATAAACTGATTTTTTTTTTAGTGAAATATTGAATTTTTAGTGAAATAAAATGAGTACCTCAAAAATATATTTAAATTTCAATTCTCTCCAATTAACACCAATTGTACTATTTCTACTGCCCCATATATCACCATTTATTATCACTGTGTCATTCATCATTCGTTCATTGAGGCACTTTATATGTTGAAAACCAAGTACATAATATTGCATTACATGCGTTTTCTTTTAGTCTCCCATTCCCAATATACAATACGTATAAAGCCAACCGATTTCACTTTCAATTCGCTTATCGTCTGTTGTAATTTTAATGACATGACGTTGATAATAAAAAACTTTATTTTTTTAGAAACTGCAGCTGATAAGGGTCGTTTATTAATATATACTTCAACTGCATAGAATTATTTAATGCAAAGAATAATTAAAAATACAAATTATAGTCGGTCCAAACCAACTACAAAACACGCTATGTTATTAATCATTTTCAACTTGATTCAATTTTAATCCGTATCTGTGGTGGCTACATGTTGAATGTGTAAAACGTTGGTCGATTCGAATCATTGCACATCTGCTGCCCGTGTGGCAAGTTTTCATCCCTTTTTCGTAAACTGTGATTTGTAATTTTGTAAAAACGTCCCTTGAGATGATGCTGTACAATTCTACAAATTCTATGTATAGCATTTCATCATACCTGTCAAGTCAACTTATGCGTCAAGTCAACACACGTTTAAAAAAGAAGGCTCGATATAATTACTACTTAAAAGTGTAGAGTTTCAAAAATGAATGGGAATAGCGAGATCAACGAAACTTGGTATTTAGAATTTTGTAGGTTGGGATTAAAAAAAAAACAATTATCGATATACGATACGATATACGCTTACCTTCTACTCCACTGAATAGCAGATATGTCCTATTTTCGAAAGTACTTTCATAGTTTCATAGTACAAATATTTCTAGTGTTAATCGGATTCGAAATGTAACATTTTTATTTCGATCGAAAGAGAATTTTAGAATATTTCCGAATGTTTCAATTCTTAAAAAAGATAATTTATACCTCCTTACTTTTTGCTTTGACTAGAATTAGTACCTGTTTTTAATTCTAGAAAACCTTCAAAAAGTTAAAGGTTTGTTAATGACGCTATGACGGCAAATATCTGCTACCTAATTTGTGTGACTAAGTGCTTACATTTATTACACCTGTGTAGTGTCAAAAATTAGGTATTTTACTTTAATTGTTTAGTAGAAATTTTAATTATCTCAAATACCCGAGTGGAAATTTAGTTCAGGATGCGATCATTGTCTGATCAGACTACATGATTTCAAATCAGGAAATGATCAGGTATTTTCATCAAAACGTTACGCTATTCGAAGTCGTTAACCTGATCAGGTTGCCTGATCGGCTTCCTGATCTTTCCCTTATATAATTCTTACCCTTATATAACCTTATAAATTTCAACGTATATATTTAAATTCTTCTCAAACTGCTTTTACCAAATTTGAGACCTTTCAAAGTAAAAATAGTTTTGTGAACTAAGTTATCTCAATAACTTTTGCAATCACATAAAGTCAACGTTTTGACTCTAAATGAGATATTTCAAATTTTTAAAAATGTAGAGAATTTCTATTTTTTTTGCGTTTGAGTTTAATATTTATTTATTACAACATTTTATTTTATTAGAATAATTTTGATACCCAATTTTATTATAAAAGTTTTTTAATAACATCTCGATCATATTATATTAAAACCTACGATATCAGGTTTTTTCATAAGTGACACATCAGGTTTTATTAAATACACTTTAGATCAGTATTTTTTTTTGGATCAGGTTGCCTTACGTGGATTACGATTACCTTAATCGACCCTGATCAGTACTATTTCCGGTGGCCTTTGGTAGGAATGCCTTACTTCATTCTGATCAGATACGGATGCGAAATAAGGCTAACCTTAACCAATTTCCACACGGGTATGTCGAATTTTAAATTATTAACCAACGTTGTATCTGAAATTGTTAATTAAATAGATATTAAATATAATATATTATTTAAAATTAATACTTATTAGACTATCGAGGACAGTTTTTTAATCGACGAAATGTATGTCCGCATCTCTATAGGAAAGTGGTAATTTATGTATCTACTCTAGGCATTGCAAAGGTATAGCTTCCATCCCATCCTGTACAAGATTAATGAAGGTATTACAATGTGTGGTAATCCAAGTGGAAATAATTCCCATTTAAAGGTAATTTATGCAGAAGTAGTGCAGAATTATTTCTATCCGCGACTGGGTGTATGGATCTGCCACTCTCTTTTTTTTTAACAAAGAATTTGGTCTATCTTGGATTTTGCAGATCTTGTCCCCAGTAGAAAATTGAATTTCCTTTCGGTGCTGTATCGGTGCGAAATCTAATCCAGATGTAATAGGATCTGCAGAGTACAAAAAGTAAATGAATATTCTTCTTGAATCGTAGAAGTTATTTATTCAACTCGCGCAGTGTATTCCAACTGATACGAACCAATAACACTGTTAAAGACGAGCTATATCATTTTACATAGTACCTTGAATGTGATTATAATGCGATTATTAATGCTTATCCCGCTATAGTGGGGTAGACAAACTATGGCAATCTTTTTTTTTGTGATTTGACCACAGCAGTACAGTGAGACATTGCCTACCACTTCGTTAGGATTCGGATTAAACTTTGATTGCAAACTCAAATGGTGAGAGAACTCGGACTAAATACTTCAGGACTAAACTATTATTATAGAACACTGTGATTTCAGTCTCTAAATATTATTTTTCCGATCATACTTTGCTGATGAACATTTGTATGCTCGTTGTAAACTTCTGTTGCCCATAAATTGCCCATAATTGCAATGTCCCTTGGACATAGGATACTAGATTCCCGTTCCCGGCCTTATAGTCCTTGTATTCTTTTAACTTCCTACAGGCATTTATCTTCTGTAAGAATTTTCGTATCGCTTATTTGGACATTAACATTATCTTCATCAATAGCTTCCAATCGCATTCCAAAAACTATAGGACCATTATATTCATTTGTCCCGATAAACCGGGATAAAAGAAATCAATGGTACGCACGTACTACACTAATACACCATTCTAAACTCTTGTACTAAATCAGACTATATTAAAATATAATCAAATAATAAAAGAGCCTTAAAGATGCGCTTAAAATATATATATCATTAGTAATTCAAAATAAACACAATTTAATGCAATTAAACCAGTTCTTCTAAATTGTATATAAACAAAACTGGCATTCATATATGAATATATTATATGTATGTCCCAGACTGATCGTCATTTATCACTTAATACTGCACTCATGATATTCTCACAGTTGCTCACAGTTTATGCGTTAAATTGTGACCATGACAGAGAGGGGCAGCCAGCACTTAGTTTAGAGCGGCATGAAGTTGAAGCTCAATTCAATACGCAACAAGATTATCACAATTTCCGCATTATGAGCGAATTTGCACGTAGTCTTGATGACTGCTGACTGCTGAGGCAAAATGTCCATCAGTACAATGATCATTGGCGCGACGCGACACCAATGACGGTCATTAAACCGTTCAGTAATATAACCGATTAACAATTGCATTTAAAAGTCAGTCGAGAATGAGAGAAAGCTAAAAATGCAGCATGTATAGGTCTGTGTAGGTATTTTAAGTTCCAAAAACTTTAAATAAAATACTCATGAATCCTAATTTTTGATAACCGCACAATATGCGATAACCAAACGGTTAGTGGGAAGACTCGGTTAATGGGTCTGTCTCTACACCATAAAAAATTGCCTATTAGTTTGAAAACTTATTAATTCTATAGTATTTTAAACATAAAAAAATTGCAGTATTCAGTATAACCCAAGCAACCACGGCTCGACAATTGCCACAAACTATTGTGGCATATGGGAAGTATTCAATAGTATTTTGTTGTATTTTATAGTATGTATTATGTACAAAACAATTTAAAAGTTTCACTAATTTTAGTAACAAAAACTAGTGAAATAATTAAAAAAAACACTATTAATTGTATTATATTATTTTTTGAGTGTACCTGCTATCAAATTATGTTTTGTTTACTTATCCCAAATTTAATTAAACTAAACAAGCAGCAACTAGTTAGTGTGTTTTGTATTTTTCGAAAATCACCCATATGCTTACCCTGTAGGACGCGAAATTCGCCGATAAGCTTTAAAACATATATGTTTATAATTTAATTAATTGACTTTTGACTGACGAAAAACTAAAGATAATAAATAAACGAAAACAAATCGAAATCAAAACATTAGCGCGAATTCATTACCGGCAAACGTGCCGTTGTAAACGTTCAACGTGTTTACGAAAAAATCGAGAAAAACAATTTAGAATTTGATAAAAAATAAAATATATATTATAGAAGCTTGGGCAATCATTGAAAGTCCATTTATGGTTTGGTTCTTGATAAACACGAGAATACAAAATCTACGGTAAACAAAAGCCAAGGCTTGATTTGAATACGAAGGCCAAACACAGTTTAAGAGCTTATCATAAAAATGTTTATTTTTAACATTTGTTTTATTGTATTGTTTTAAATATATTGTTTTTATTTTTTTTTAGTTCATTGAGTTAAAAATTCAACATATATAATAATGTAAATCTCACTAATGTTTTTAGTAAACAGAGATTCATAAAATACGAAGTATTTTAAGAATATTATGATAGTTCCACTTTGTAATGTTTCTCTGATATATGAGCAGCCAAAAAACTATATTTTTCAGGCTTTTTTTCACTTACAAAACATTCATACATTCATATTTTGAGTGATACTCTATTTTCAAATTGATTATTTTAATTTTATTTCAACAGCAGGTTCCTAAAACTCTCCTAACTGAGCTGTGAACGATATCGTCTGCTCGATTGCAGATTATTGCTTCACGTAACTTTTAAGCGATACTATCGTTTTAATACTAGTTTTCTTTACTAAACTTTCCGCTAAACATTTTTTTATTTAAAACGTATGTATTGAACTCTAAAATAATTTTGTAATATATTTTTTTTATCAACATACTATTTATTAAAAATTTTTGGGGAGAAATTTAGAGCCGGTCTCAAAAAAAATGGCCACGCCCACTAAAAGGGGCGGAGAGAGTAAAAAATCAACAAATTTTTTGCCGCCCGCCCCTTTTGAACCTCCCATCGAAAACCGACCGAGGTCATAAGTGGTTTTTAAAATATGACGAAGTGGACGGGCCAAAAAAAAATTGTCACACTTACATCGTGTGACAATTTTGACCAGGGTTGAAAATTTAGAAAACAAAAAAAGGGACCTCTTAAAAATCAAAAACCTGTTTTTTTTCAAACTCAAATTCCGGGAAAAGGGGAAACTAAAATTCTATGAAAACGATACCTCAAGTGATGTCGAGCAGCTACTATCGTCAATTCGATAGAGTAAAGAGATACGTGATGCAAAAACGATAGAAAAACTGTCGTTTTTGTTCGATATCGAGTTACGCGATTCCACTCCAGGAGTCCAATGTGTAAGACTTCTAAAACCACTAAATAGGATACTTTAAACAGTCTAATTTAAAAACTCTCCCAAAATATAATCTTTTATGAGCCATTACTTGGAGTGCTCCTAAAATACTCCATATGAAGTGATTTTTATGAGTTTATATTTAGAGCGTTTATAACCAATTCAAAAATTGTTATTTCTAGGAATATAGTTTGTGAGGAATATAGTTTTTTATGAGGATAATGACCATTGGCCACATGTTCAAGTTTAGAAGTTACGAAGATTCTATCATTTCAACTACACAAATGTGATTTTTAGCACATTTTTTTTTTGTAAATTTTAACCACTGTATCTCTGGAAGTAGTGGTCAAACAAAAATAATAAAAAAAATGGCCAGTGCATACCTCAATACCCATATTCAATTGCCAACATTTCATTGAAATCGAAGAGGTTGAGTTCCAACCCCACATCAATTTGGTTTAGAATGGCTCATATATTAAACATTGAGTTA
The DNA here is from genome assembly GCA_951804985.1 of Dryomyza anilis. Lineage (NCBI taxonomy): Eukaryota > Metazoa > Arthropoda > Insecta > Diptera > Dryomyzidae > Dryomyza > Dryomyza anilis. The sequence continues at coordinate 3,008,448 of OX638130.1, read as the reverse complement.
TTTTCTGAGTTTGCTGTCCTTGCCGCCAAAGGAGTAGTAATGTGACAGTTGAAGAAACTAATGATATAGCTTTAGTTTCTTCAACTGTCTCTGTAGAGAAATATCAAAATACAACGCTTAATAAATTTTAATTACTTTTTGGCCAAAAATGCGGTAGAAAACTTCAGAATTTGTCTCTTAAAAAAGTCTCTGATGACATAACCAATGTTTTATTTGACATAAGTGGCAGAGAAACCACCTGTAATGTAAATCCGTATAAACGACTTATCTGAAACCATCCGAAGCCAAAATTAACAAAACAGTATTTTGGTAATTTTGAATAGCATTTCCATTTAAATGTTATCGTAATCGCTTCGTTATAAAATTTAACAATATTTGCATAACAGAAATGAGTGAGAAAACTGACATCTTAATATTGGTTTAAAACCATTTTTTTTGTTTTTTTTTAATTAATGTTGGCAATGCTCCCACCGACTCTGCACAAAATACGATCCAAAGTTATATAGAAACACCCTGTGATGTAATGTCATATCACTGATAACAAATACAGCTGTTTTGCAAATTAACAATTTTTTTGTTTTGTAATTTATCAACAAATTCTTAAGATAAAATTTAATTTTGTATAACTTAAGTGAAAATATAATGCTTTAAAATGGACAAGTTATGTTTGGAAGCAGCCACAAGTGATGAGGATTTTATGGCAGCGCTTGAGAGGTTGGTAAACTGCAGAATTTTCAAAATGTTAACAATCAAATTTTAAAATATAATTATACCCTACAGCACTCGTTCTAACTTAAGTGAAATCTTTGGCATAGCAGCACCGCAAGAGGACGTACAAAATATAACGCTTAAGTATCAGGCGATAAAGCCAAAGGCGACGCAGTTGCCAACAACAGGCGAAACCACCAGCGCCGCTTGGAGTGCGCAACTGGCCAAAGTGGTTACAGCCTACAAGGACAGCGTTTCCACCGGTACAGCGGGCGTGGCACTACTGAGCAATAATAGCGCAGATTTTAAATTAATCGTCTATAAAAGCAAAACAAATGTTTTGGCTACCAAAACTTTGCAACTGCAAGAGACTGCCACCTGTACAGTGTACAAACAAAGCCCATATTTGCAATTCTATGATGATGCGCAAAGCTACTGGAGTCTGCTATTTGCCAAAGCAGAGGATGAGGCCGAATTTGTAGAGAAATTAATAGGTATAAAGTTGAATATTGTCGAAGTAAAGCCTCAAACAGCTGAAGAAATAAATCATGATAAGAAAGAAGAGCTACCAAATGTTACAGAGGTATTGCCACAAGCAACAGTTGTCGGTGCAGAACATTCTAAGGCGGCGCTGGTGACGCGCATGGCTAAAATGGGCCAAAAACTGCCAAAATTTGCGACAAGCAACAGTATTACCACAGAGTACAGTGATTCCTCAGACACAGAAGAGATTAATACACCCTTGTCGTTGCTGCCAAAGCCGGCTATAATGCCACGTAGTAGCAAATTGACGCAAAAGTCACAATCATTAGCGCTTGCCGCGGCCAACGCTACCAGTGTCGGTGTTTATGCTGCCGCACAATATCCGCTGCAGGAGGCACAACTCGTGCAGATGTTGCTTAGCGAGAATCGCACGCAAAACACAGAGCTACGCATGAACATGAACAAATTAGAGAACAAAATTGAAAAAGTGCTCGATCGCATAGATGTGCTAGGAAGTAATAATACAAATCAGTCCACAAATAAAGAAGACGAAATACTGGAACTCGAGGAGAAGATACTCGATTTAAAGAAACAAAATCGCAAACTCAAGCAGTCGCTGGAGACGCGCCGCGACAACAGCACGACAGAAAATGTAGCAACTTTTGTAGCGACGCACAGCGTACAATTGGAAGCTTTACAGTTGTTGCCGGCTGCACAGAATTGGATGCAATTATGCAGCGCACTGTTGACGCAAACAACAAACTTGACAGCGGACTTAAAAAAAGCCAACGAAATACAAGAAACCTTGCGGGCGCAGCTTAAAACAAGCGAAACTCTAGTGGAGCAGACAAAGTTAAAGCAGCAGGAGATGCAGCAGCATTTAGAGCAAGCCGCGACGCAGCAGTTGGACAGCAACGCCAAAATTCAGACGCTGCAAAGTAACTTGTACGAAATGGAGATCAAAACGCAGAAGCAGCAGAAGGACTTGATTGCTGTGCAGGCGCAACAACAAAGCACGCAGACACAAACCGCGCTCAAGCAAATAATGAACAATTTGTACAGCAATCTGGCCACACAACTGGATGAGTTACCCGCAGATGGTCAAAGCCTGAGTGCGGAGCGCATGCTGAGTCTATTGGGCAAGGCGATACGTAGCGAGACGCTGCAGGCTATGCAGCAATTGAAGGATTAAGTTTAAGTAAAGTATTATTTTTTGTTGCATTGAAAGCAGAATGGTTTGCGATTGCACTGCTTTGTATGCAGTTCATAATGTTTTTGTCGTTTTTTGTATTACATATGTATTGTGCTATAATTAAGTTAAAATTAATAAATATTGTAAAATAAAATCGTCATTATTTTGGGAGTGATGCTATTACTGTTTGATGTTCGAGTTATCATCAACATTGTAGAATTTAGAATTATTAAAATCAATAAAATAATAATTTGAAAATCCCTGTCCAATCCCAAAATAAGCCAGGACACTGCCTGTAAAATTCTACAAAATTTGATGATCTGCAATATGCGCGCCAGAAACTTTCATTTATATATGTGTTTGACGAATATATAACCGAAATAATTCTGAAAAATTCGAGTAATAATTCTTGGTTACCTCATTTTTTTTTTTGATGTATTGCGTTTCGGCAGCAGAAATTATGAAATTCACTTCTTTGCACTTTGTGGTGTCATGTTGTCTTGTACTTGGACACTCTCTTTCAGACACTCTCTCATTCGTTGACAACCATCGGTTAAAGAATTGAAACCCAGCGTTTTCATCCATACGCTAGATATGTCCAAGCTCATACACATTGAGCGACATTGACTATTTTAATTTCCGCGTAGAGCTCATACAGCCCATTGTTCCATCTGATTATTTACTCGTTTTCAACGTACTTCGGTCCATAGATTTTACAAACAATCTGTCTCTAGAACGCTGGTAAGGTTTGTTCATCGTCTCAGCGACATGATTGACTTATAGAACTTAATTTTTGACTGTCGATAGTGGGAATTGCTCCTCAATTGCCTACTGAGCCCAAAGTAACACCAGTTGACAAGAATTATTCTTCAGCTAATCTCAAGACTGACATTATTATTGTTGTTGATGCTGGGTTGGTATTTTAAAAGCTGTACAAAACTGGAAATTCATGTTATGAAATACTACAAAATATGATTAATATTTAGATATTTATTTACGGATTACTGAAAACTCTTTCCCGGACTATTCTACTTCATTCCGCCAATAAAGATAGGATATAAACAATCTGTCGGATATTTCAGATATTAAAATAGGAATATTGTGTATATTTTTAATACCACCAATTGGATATTGATCCTCTCTTGGTCCTACCTTCTAGCCAACCCAGCGAATAACAGAGTTATTTAAATTAAAGTATCAAAACAACCTTTCCAGGGTTAATTAGACATGTTGTTTCAGTTTTTTTCCTCAACAAATTGTAAAAAAGTTGTTGATTGACTAAGAGACAGTGGTCAGTAACGATAACAATATTCAGATGATATTCCGAGTCCTCCCAAAACGTCTAAATGAAAAATAGCTGAACTTTTTTTTTTGTTTAGTATGCAAGGTTTATTATAAAGCTACGCCAACCACTGCCATGCATTGCTGCTGCATGGCACGTAAAATAATAAAATGAGTTAATTAGAGTCTATGCTTTACAGCCAGTCCATCGTTTCTCCTTAGTTTGCAAAAAACATTTGCAGACTATCGTCAAAAATGGAAACGTTATTTAAATTGGAAACAATTAAAAAAAATACCTTGTCGCAAGGCATTTACATTTACGACTAGCAGCTCTACAAAAACGCGTGCTGCTCAATCCGAGCTGGATTCATCGTCATCGCTGCTCGTCTGCTCGCGACGTTTCTTGCGCTTCACCTTGGATTTCTTTTTGCGCAACGATGGAGCTTCCGCCTTGCGTTTATATTTGCCGTCCTTTTTCTTTTTGCGTCCATATTCATCCGATTCGCTGGTGGATGACTCCTCATTGTCGCTGGAGTCTGACTCAGTATCGCTGTCATCATCATCGTCGTCTTCGCTGGACGATGATGATGCCGAGTCTTCGCTGCTTGACTTGCGCTTGCGTTTCTTACCCTTTTTCTTGCTGCTGGAGCTTGATTTCTTTTTCTTTTTGTTCTTTTTTGTTTTGGACTTTTTCTTCTTGCTCTTCTGCAGCAGCTTTTGTTGTTGCTGCTGCAGTTTCTTGTGCTTGAGCAGCTCCGCTTCCTTTATCTCCTTCATGCGCAGCTCCGTGAGCGGCGTCAGGTAGTCAATCTCCGAGTCGGAGCTGGTGCTGTCTACGTCTAGCAATATTTCTTTGTTGGGATCCACCTGCACATTTACATATTTATTATGTTTTAGTTAGTGTTAGTGATCATGGCTTCATTACCTTAAGAAAGTTGCGGCATTGATATGTTAGGTGGCCGGCGTAGCCGCACTTTTTACAGGCGGCACGCGATGTTTCCTTGTTGGGATTGGTTAGTGGGAAGTTCATGGTCGGTGGATTCGTAGATAAATGTTGTGCTGAAAGAGCAGTTGGTTGCTCTATTTACCAGAATATTTTTCAATAACAACAAAGCATTGCAGCCAAAATTCCAAACACGGTCAGCAAATAATATGAAATGAGGATGCAAACCAAATGCAAACATTTGACAAGTGCAAGTGACATGTGTTGCCAGATGTAAATTGCGCGGGTATTTTGGGATTATGGTTGCCAGGCTCATTATAATATTTCGTTTATGGTTAGGATGAATAACTTGAACTTTGTTAACAATATAAATTGTTTATGAAAACTTAAATTTCCACTAAATACTTAAATCAAATATTAACACATTTTTTGATTCTAAATATGTAAATGTGTTATTAAATATTCAAAATTTTACAATATCAAAAGTAATTATTAAATTTTTAATATTTACCATTTTAAGATTTAGTAAGTCTGCATTTGGTATTTTTTACTTTATGCAATTTCATAATAGAATTTTTTGTTCTACTGTAAAATTAATTTTAAAAGGAATCAACCATATATTAATAAACCACAGTATCACGCTTGATTTAGAATGAGTCTCCTACATCTCATACGAAGAAAGCAAAGACTTTATTTTAATTACATTCCTGGATATTCTTTGTACAAATGGATATCTCACTCCAATGTACATCTCATTCCCAGACACCTCATACCAATGTACAAATCACACCAAACAATGGACACCAATAAATTTAAAAATTTTTATTTTTTAATGATTTTGCTAAACGGTTTTAAATGAATATTGATTGCATTTATCGTTGCAATTTCTTTCTTACACTAATAATAAAATATAATATAATTGCTAATTAATTAATAAACTATGAAAGCATAATACGTAGCGCAAACCAATTGGACACTTTCTAAATTTCACGCTGATTGCTGCATTGCCGCGTACAGATTATTATAATACGACACGAATTCGTTGCATTGTTCCGCTGTAATAATTACAAATATTATAAATACATAGAAATTCACAGATATACTATGAGCTAATCTAAAACGTACTTTTCAAAAAGTCAACACTACCGCGTTGTCGCAAATTGCGCAACTGGAAGAATTTAAAAACGCCATGAAACACCAAATCATTTTTCGATTTTTGTGCAGCCTCGAGAAATTTGCGCGCCGAAATGCTATCGCTCTGCGGCAGACTTTTTGCCAAACGTAGTGCATCGACAACCTTACCTTGACTGAGCAAAACTTCAATAACAATCTGTATAAAAAAATATATATATATAAAAATTGCAACTGAAATACAAAACTACCTACTTCATGCGCCTTTATTTTGCCCAGCATATCTAGGGCCACCTGTGAAATTGCCGGATCAATGTTGGAATGTGACAGCATATAACAAGCTATAGGTTTTGATTCCATAATCAGACCATAGCTAACCAGACGACGCAATGTATCGAAATTGCGATTACGTATTAATTCGTTTATCATCATTTTGCTGAGCTTCTCTTGCGCAGCGATATTGTGTTTATTGAGCGATTGTATGTAGAAAAGTAGAATTGTTTCAGTGTAGCGACGTTCGGCGATGGGCTCAAAGACATGCAAAAACATGTCTTCTTGTTCGATTTTAACGCCCAGTGGTGCTGGTAATTTGGGCAATGTTTTTATTGTCGATGGTTGGGCGGTCTGTGTTTGCAAATCCAATTGGACCCAGGAGCTAGGGAAATAAACAAGAAAAATTTGAAATTTTAATTTGTTAGTGATAAATTAATTAGTGAACAATTAATTTTTTTAGAGAAATTTTATTTTTTTTGTGAAATATTTCATTGTTAGTGAAAATTAAAATTTTAGTGAAAATTATATGATTTAGAGAAAATTGAATTTTTGGTAAAAAATTTAATTTTTAGCGAAAAATGTAATTTTTATTGATTTTTACAGTTTGAATTTTTATGAAAAATTGAAATTTTAGTGAAAATTCTCTATTTTAAATATTGTTGAAAAGCTTACGCATAAACCGCATTTATTTTATTGAAAATCGTCTCCAGCACTGGCAACAACGTCCCGTTGTATTGCTCATCCACCAATTGTCGCAGCACTTTGAGCAGCACCGGCTTGCTGTCGCTGCGTTGCAGCAAAAACTCCGTGAGTCGCACACGATCATTTATCAACGTGCACAGCGACTCAATGTCCAGATGCAGATACCACATACAACCCATCTTGGCGTCGATGACAATGTTCGGTTGAAACAGCACCCAATTGGCAGAGTCTATATTTTTAATTACAACACAAAACATTTAAAATGAATGAAAATATTTAAAAAGGATAAAACACCTACATAATTCACACGGCAAGCTCTGACCATCGGGTGATAAACTTGGCAATTTCAAAGCAAACGGACGTATAGAACGCGCCGGCGTAACAGGCGCATGATAAACAACATCATTAATCAGCTCGCCACTTAGCGCAATATCAAAAAGCAACGAAGTGGCCGATGCCTGATGATGCACAACAATCAGATTGTCAACGGTGTTGATGGCAAAGCGGCCAACTTGACCCAGCCGCAAGATGTGACACTTGCGCGCCGCCAGGCCTGGTCCATTCAACAGATAAACCTCAACCTCCATGCTCTTCGATTGCAAAATCAACACAGCCAATGTGCCATATACCTGTCCCAAAGTCACAGTGCTCTCCAGCACCTCTCTATTCGGATTACCCACTAAAATTTGAAATTGTTTAGCCACACAGAAATATAGTACCTATTTCCCATATTGCTTACAATCCAGCTTGGGCAGTTTTGTTATTGTCTTCTGTTTCAGCAGCACCGGCGTCAATGTATTCACTTCAGGCGCACACAGCAGCGCTATGTTGGCATCGCCGCACCACGCAAACCACTTGATGTTCATGCAGACCGCCTTCACTGATTTAAGTTGTTTTCTCTCGGGTATCACAGTGAAAATCTCAACGCCTGCATTTGAAATTAATGCGCATTCGCGATTATGCAGCCACACAAAGCCGTAGATGAGCACCTTGGTCTGATGTATTATCACATCATTGACCAACGGTTCTCCGCCCTCGAAACAGATGAATTCAACGGCATTTTCGCGTCGTTGAACCGCCAGCACCTGATTGTCGGGCGAGAATTTGATTGAACGTATTGCGCCACGATCGTTCATGCAAAAGGAAATGATTGCATCTTCGGTGGGTCCTTTGACCACTACGCCTGTAGCGCCGCCAGATCGTACTGCAAAGATCTGTTAAACGTTGCTGCATCATTTATCAAATTTATCATTTTTTTATTTCGCTTACCTGTTTGTTGGAATCGTCGAAGAACACATTTGTTAATTGGCTCACTGCGTCAAAACATATTGGATTCTTTGCTAGCTCAATATAGTGCAACGAATTATCCATTGTAAAATCTATGAAAATAAAAATAAATAAACAAGACTACCCACAAAAATATTTTCACAGCCAGCTGTTTAGCTGTCAGGCTGTGTAGAGTTTTTGAGTAATTACAAATTTTGTAAATGAAACACCCTGTATACTGTACAGTGTTGCATTATATTCCCAGGATTGCAGTGGGGAAAAAGAAAAGTCGGAAGTACCGCGGAATTGTGAAAAACGTCAGAAGTTCTGCGGAATTTCTGAATTTTTGTGTAAAAATGTGCAAGTGTATGTGTTTTGTTGACAGTAGTGGCACCGCAGCGACAATAGCCAGATGCACCGGAAAGCGAAGAAAGATTTATTAATGGGAGGACGAGGCGTCTTGAAACTTGAAAGATTTCAGTTAATGAAAAAGAATGGAAATGCATAGAAGAACGTGTGAAGTAACACAAGTTGGCCAACAGTGTCACCGACAAAGCAGTGGACATCGAAAGGTTTCATAATTACACTCAGAAGAAAATGTACCGTTAAGTACTTTATGGTACTACCATTGATCTTATGGTTCATGTATTAATAGTTTTTATTTTTAAATCAAAAGTTTTCTAATTAATTCAATAGTATTTGAAAAATTCACTACCATAAATTTAAATATTTCAATATTATTATTTTAAATAGAATAAACACTGTTGTTTTAATGGTTTCCTCCTATAATAATAAACGTGGGGAAAAAGAACGTTAAACGAAAAAAAAACGTTATGTGACAGAAATGCGAAAAAAATAAATAAATCAAAAGCAACAGCAATAGTTGTATATACAATTATTTATTTAATTGTATTTACGTGATATTAAATGTATTCTTATTAACCCAGTGAATTGTTAGCTCCGCTCTGCCTTATTTCTAATTTCAAAATGCCATGTTATGCGAAATCATCCTCTTCCTTTTTCACTTTCCTTTCTGAGAAGGAAATTTTTATTAATTGCCGATTTTGTTTTGATTTTCGTTTGAGTGAAACACATGAAATTTTGTGTTTTGATGATGCAGCAGGCGCTGACATTGATGCTATTTAATGAAAATTTTCAACAGCGAAGAGCAACTGTGGGTTAGTTGTTCTGCATTAATTTGTTATTTTTGCATTATACAATTTAATTTATATTACAGATATAAAAATAAAAGAAAACAAATTAAGCGGTGGCTAAGCGAATGTCTTTGCCTTTAATTTGGAATGGTAAGTTGTAGCATGGTCTTGTTTGAAAAACAATGTGCATATCTTTTTTTTATTTACGCTGCCGTTTGCAATCGTCACTCCAAGGTACAAGCAAATCTGCTGTAAATAACGCAAAAGCCGCTGTAATTTGTATCTGCAGAAGAATTTGAAACTTTGTAAAATTAAATAAAACAATAAACGCTTTTAAAATGTATCAACTTTTGAATTTATTGTCATTTGCAATTCCTTCATTACTCCGAGTTTAACTCAGAGTTTGCGCACGAATCTGACATCCTATTCTGATAAATGTACGTCAGACTATGAGAAAGAGAGGAGAGAGAGAAAAAATAAGACGATAGAATTTTGTCAGAAATTCGTTCAGAAGGAGAGAGTAAAATTCCATTGGAATTCTATGTGCAGTTTAAGCGTCAGCCGAACCTATTTCGCTCCGATTTCTGAGCATGGTTCTGACAAAGAAGTATGAATGCTCCTAATTTTTTTAATGGAAAGATGAGTTAATTCCATCAGAACGAGTCACTGGGTAATTAAAATACATTTTTGTTTTCTATAAATATCAATTGTTTACAATATTTTTTTTCTGTGTACGCTTTAATTTAGTAAAGCAACACTGGTAAAATGCATTCCTTCGCTTTCACTGCGTTTGACATTTGACAGCCAGAACGTCATCAAAAAATTTATTCGCTTCGTTGCAAGCGAAAATTCTGCAGAAAATTGTTTTTATTGGCAAGGAAAAGTGTTTCAAAAGCTCAAAACTAATTGTGCACTTGCTGAAAACAAGTGCAAGAGGTGAGTTATTGTATTAACAAACTGAATTTTAGTTGAAAACATATTTTTAACATTTTTATGCTTATCGCAATTTGCAGCACTAAACGGAGCACCACATATCACACATACATACAAGAAACACATCCACCCACCCCACACACGCATAGTAAGCGAATTATACGTCATCAAAGCAACTTGGTACTGCTGTGACCATTGAATGCTTTCCTCCGGCTCGCCTGTCAGTCTTTTCGGCAGCGGCAACATGAATCAAATGCAATCGGTCGCCTCCAGCAGCAGCCCCTTCTCGTCATCGTATGGCGATGGACGACCACAAATGGGACTTGATGTAGAGTTCGGCAGTGATCCTGCGAGCGGCGCATTTTTCCAAACTGACTACAAGAAACATGACGACCTGAAGCAAATGCTGGACAGCAACAAAGACGGACTCAAGTTGGAGGCCATGAAGCGCATCATTGGCATGGTGGCGCGTGGACGCGATGCCAGCGAATTGTTTCCAGCTGTTGTCAAGAATGTTGTCTCCAAAAATATCGAAGTAAAAAAGCTGGTCTACGTTTATCTGGTACGCTATGCAGAGGAACAGCAAGACTTGGCGCTGCTATCGATTTCGACATTTCAGCGGGCTCTAAAGGATCCCAATCAGCTGATTAGAGCCTCTGCTTTGCGTGTGCTCTCGTCCATACGGGTGTCAATGATTGTGCCCATTGTTATGTTGGCCATCAGAGACAGTGCCTCCGACATGAGTCCGTACGTGCGCAAGACGGCGGCGCACGCAATTCCGAAGTTGTATTCATTGGATCCGGAGCAGAAAGACGAACTGGTGACCGTGATTGAGAAACTGCTGTCGGATCGCACAACGCTGGTGGTGGGCTCAGCGGTGATGGCGTTTGATGAGGTAGGATAATAATATAATTTTAGTTTTACTATTTTAAGTCCAAAATTCAATTCTTAGTGGTAAATTGATTTTTTTTTAGTGAAAATTTTAATGAAAAATTTAATTACTGAATAGTGAAAAATTTTAGTTTTTATTAAATAAAATATATATGTGTTAGTGAATAAATTAAAAAAAAAACTGATACTTTTAAATAAAAAATTGTATTTTTATTGAACAATTAAATTTTTATTAAAACATTTTTTATTTGAAACTTTAATTTTTATGGAAAATTTGAATTTTTATTGAAAAATTTATTTTCTACAGTGAAAACTTTTATTTCGAGTGATTATATTTTTATTATATGAAACAATTAAATTTATAGTGAAAATTTTAATTTTCGTGAATATTGGAATTTTTTATTAAAAATTCAAATTTTTCGATTCGAATAGTTTGAAATTTTATGAAAAATTAAATTTTTAGTTTTTCTTTTCATATTAATTTAATACACTGTGAAGTATACATTTAAATCGGCTCTTTTCTTATTTTGCGTATACCAAGTCGTAAAGAACGCATAGTCGCCACTGATAAAATTCAACTGCATAATGCGGCTTTCATCAAATTGTAGATTCTCTATAATTATATCGTGCTAAAAATATTATACAAATTTGATAAAAAATAATCTTAATTTAAAAACCAATTCATTTACATCATAAGGACATGTATGATTTAAGTTACTATATTTGTAGACCATTTCCTTGATATAACCAATTATTGGATGCTGCAGAATATTTTTGGTGGCATCGTCCAAAAACTTACAACCATCCACAGTGACGTCGTAGAGAAATGGTTTGTAGCCATTTGATTTTCTCATGAATCGAAAATGCACCTAAAATATTTTTTTTTTCCATTTAGTTAAATAATATTTCTGGTTATGAAAAGCTTTGAATAGTTTTAATTACCTTTACGTCATTAACAGGTACCTGCAGCACATGGATCGCTATATCGAGCGATACTTTGCCACGACTTTTTGCCTGCAGCTTGCATTTGTAGTATTTCGAAAATTCCGCATCCAAATCAATGCATTTTACGTTGGTGATTTTTACGCCGGCCTGCGTCTATCATTACAAAATATAAAATATTAAATATAAAATATAAAAAAATAGAAAATGCATTTCAACTTAAATCTTTTTTTACCTTATAAATAAATTGCATCAATAAAACTAACAACATCCAAATATAAATGTTAAAATTGCCCATTTTTCACTATACCGCGCTGTGGTTTGATTAATACTGTGTTTAAATTGCTTTTTATTCCATAGTATTAAGAGCATCATTAAATGGAGCAGTCAACACATCGAATTTTAAATGAGTTTTTAATATGAAAGCAATACTCTTTTTAGGATTTTTTTTTGTTAATATTATAAAACACATTAAATAATTATAAAACTCAACTCAATCTAAAAATGTATCCATTAAAAAAGTTTTCCTCACTTTCAGGTCTGCCCCGAACGCGTTGATTTGATTCACAAAAACTATCGCAAACTCTGCAACCTAATGGTGGACGTCGACGAATGGGGCCAAGTGATCATCATCAACATGTTGACGCGCTACGCGCGCACGCAGTTCGTCAATCCAAATCCAGATGAAGCTGCACATGATGCCGACGTGGATGGCAATGCAAAGAGTGGCGCACAAAACTTTTACGATGACGAAGATGATGACGAAAATGATTCATCGAGCACAACATCCGCCAGTTCCAGCTCGGAAGATGATGATTCAGATGCTGAGGCAGCTGATGCTGCACGCAAAAAGAAGTCAAATGTAAAGCGACGCTCTTCGGCCGCAACCGCTGCAACTACTACAACATCATCGTCGTCTTCTTCTTATCACGTTGATCTAGATCATCGTCTGTTGCTGCGTCAGACAAAGCCATTGTTGCAGTCACGCAATGCTTCTGTTGTTATGGCCGTCGCACAGCTGTATCATCATGTGGCGCCGCGTCAGGAGGTGCAGCTTATTGCCAAGGCACTCATTCGTCTGTTGCGCTCGCACAAGGAGGTGCAAAGCGTGGTGCTCACCTGTATTGCGAGCATGTCCGCCAAGCGCAAGTCCATATTTGAGCCGCACATGAAGTCATTCTTTGTGCGCACAAGTGATCCGACGCACATTAAGCTTTTGAAGCTGGATATATTGACAAATTTGGCGACCGCGGGCAGCATTGCCGTCATATTGCGCGAATTTCAGACCTACATCTCGAGCAGCGATCGTTCATTTGTTGCGGCTACTATACAGGCGATTGGCCGTTGTGCCGCCTCTATCAAGGAGGTGACGGAGACTTGTCTCAGCGGATTGGTGCAGTTGCTCTCCAATCGTGATGGTGAGTAAGAACAGAGAAATGGTTCGAAGGTTAAAACGCAAGAAATATTTCCAAACCCTCCGCATGGGTGAATTGATCAGACCTGAATATACAAAAGTGCATTCAACCGTGAAAGAGCTCTGCAATTTTCAATTTATAAACATTTCTCGAAACTAAAGAATTTAATTTAAGAAATGAATAAATAGAAAATTTATTTTTAAACAATAATCGACTATGTTGTAAAATACTAATTACCCCCAGTTTTTCTTTAAATTTAAACAATTCTTGCCTTTTACAGAACACGTTGTCGCCGAGAGCGTCGTCGTCATCAAGAAACTGCTGCAAACCAAGGCCGCCGAACACTTCGAGATCATCTCCCAGATGGCCAAATTGTTGGACTTTATAACGGTGCCAGCTGCACGCGCCGCCATTGTCTGGCTAATTGGCGAATACAATGAGAAAGTGCCGCACATTGCGCCCGATGTGTTGCGCAAAATGGCCAAATCTTTTGTGGACGAACAGGACAACGTCAAGATGCAGATACTCAATTTGAGTGTGAAGCTATATCTGACCAATGCACAGCAGACGACGCTACTGTGTCAATATGTTTTTACCCTAGCACGTTATGATGCCAACTACGATGTGCGCGATCGTGCACGTTTCTTGCGACAATTTATATTTCCCGCCAATGGCGCCGGCACAGCTGTCTCTAATGCGCTTTCCAAACATGCGCGTAGCATTTTTTTGGCTGCCAAGCCCGCACCTGCGCTCGAGAGCAAATATCGCGAACGCGATCAATTTCAGCTGGGCTCACTTTCACATTACTTGAATCAACGCGCTGCGGGCTACAATGATTTGCCTGCATTTCCGGCAGTGGCACCCGATGCAAGCGTGCGCAACATTGAAGGCTTTATGCAGGAGAGTGTCGTCAATGCGGCTGCAGCAGCCGCTTCAAAGAACAACAAAACAGATACAAAACATGCGCCAAATAATACGCATAAAACAGGTGGTAAAACAAAGCAGCCGGCAACAAATAAATTCTTCAGCGAGTCGGAGCAGTCATCACAATATTCGGAAAGCGACTCGAGTAGCACTGAGTCTGCGGAAGAGGAAGATGAAAAGGCTACGCCGAAAGCAACAAAGCCAATGCAAAATCATCAAAAGACTGTTGCTAACACTGTTGAGCATGACAGCGGCACCGCTGACAGCGATACTTCTTCATCTTCAGACTCTTCTTCGTCCGACGATGATGATGTTGACGACGACAACTCTGGCTCCTCCTCAAGTGAGGCGCTCAATCATAGTGCTGTTGTTAACAGCAAAAACACTAAAACTACTAAAGCGCAAACATCGGCAGCACCTGCAACACCCGCCAAAAGCAATTTGGAACTGCTGCTCGATTTGGATGACATTCCGCCTATAGGTCCCGTGATGACGCCTTCGTTGGGCGGTTTTCTAACACCTGGTATGTGTTTTTTTTTGTTTATCTAAAATTCTTAAAAATTTATTACTTCATTCTCAAGGCACATCAATGCTTGCGGGGCTCTTGCCACAGCCTGCCGCCAATCGCATCGAACTCGTCGGCCCCTCATACATTGCACAACAGCACAAAGAGCTGCTGAATAAGCTCGCTGGCCATGGCCTCCAGCTCAACTATCGTTTTACGCGTTCGCCGCATCTTTACTCTGGCGCCATGCTCTCCATTGAGCTACAATTCAATAATTACTTCAACGATGACATTTGCGACATACGCATCGGGCAGCGCACATTACCCGCGGGCATGCAGCTGCATGATTTTGCGCCCATTCCAGTGCTGCAGCCACTGCAGACGTTGTGCACCGTGCTGGGTGTTGACTTCCAGGATTCGACGCACGCCATTGAGTTTGAGCTGTGCTCAAGCGCCGGCAAGTCACGTCTTTCGCTGCAGCCACCCATTGGCGAGCTGCTGCGTGCCGTGCAGCTGAATGTGGCACACTTTAGGCAGCAGCGTCAACAGTTGCGCGGCATGAACGAGCATCAGGCACAGCTAAAGTTGTCGTCGGAGTTAGTGCCGCAGTCATTGCAAAAGTACGTCGTCGAGTGCATTAATGTGGCGCCTTTGAATGTGCCAGAGGAGCCGCATATTTTGCACTTTGTTGGACAGACAATGTCTTCGAAGAGCTTGGTGCTGATTACGCTGGACTGGAGCGCTCAGCAAGATGAGCAGCAGCAGCAGCAACTATTGCTCACTGTCAACTGCGAGAAGATGGTCGTCGGTTCGATGGTGTTGAGTGAGCTGCGCAGCGCTTTGAGCGTGGCGCTCAAATGTTAAAGTGGTGTCAAAAATACAAAAAAAAATAAAATGCGCAGCGATCAAATTTAAGAAAAATACAAATTTTTAAAATATAATTTTATATTTTTTTTCAATATTTTGTTTTTTTTTATTCAAAAATATGTTCAATTTAATAAATTTAATAATTTTAAAGTGATTTAAAATGTGCTGCATTTTGAAAATAATAAAAACAAATATTTTTATTTAAAATTTTATTTTAAATCATTTCAGAATTAAATAATATTTATTTTTTTTAATTATAATTCTTCTATTATTTTTTTTGTTTTAATAATATTTATTTTTTATATATTTTTTATTGCTGTAATTCGTTTTTATTCGTGTTATTATTTAACATTTTTTTATTCGCTTTTTTTTAAGTTTTTACTCGTTTTCTAATTTAATTTTTTTTTATTTATTTTTATTTTTTTATATTTTTTTATATTTTTTTTTATTTTTTTTTTTATTTTTTTTTATTTTTTTTTATTTAATTTAATAAAAAAAATAATAAAAACTAATATTTTTTTATATTAAATAATGTTTAAAATCATTTCAGAACTAAATAAAAATTGTTATTTTTTTTCCAATAATATTTATTAGTGGCTTTATTTGTTTTTATTCGCGTTTTTATTTAACATTTTTTATTGGCTTTTTTTACTCGTTTTTATTTTTTATTTTTTTTATATATTTTTATTTATTTAATTTAATAATAAAAAATATTTTTTTATTTTAAATAATTTTTAAAATCATTTCAGAACTAAATTAAATATATTTATTTTCATAATTCGTTTTTTTATTAGTATTTATTTTTTGGGATTTTTTTATTAGTTTTGTTTTAATTTAATTTTGTTTTTATTTAAATTTTCAACATTTTTTCTTATATTTTTATAGTTTTTTATATTGTACTAGTTTTTATTTTAATTTTATTTATTTTTGGAATATTTTTTAAATTTTTATGTGTTATCATTTTAAAGTTATTTAAAATGTAATACATTTTGAAAATAATAAAAACAAGTACTTTTTATTTTATAGATTTATTTTTCTTTGTTTTTTATTTATAACTTTTACTGTTTTTTATATTGTTTTGTTTTATTTGTTTTTATTCGTTTTTTTAATATTTTTAATTATTTTTTTTTATTTTTAAATTTCATGTGTTATCATTTTAAAGTGATTTAAGATGTAATACTTTTTGAAAATAATAAAAACAATTACTTTTTTATTTTATAAATTTATTTTTTCTTTGTTTTTTTATTAATATTTTAATTTTTTATTTGTTTTTATTCGTTTTTTTTTTTAATTTTTATTTTGTTTTTATTTTTAAATTTTTATTATTTTCAAATTTTAAAGTAATTTAATATGTAATACATTTAGAAAATATTAAAAACATGTATTTTTTTATTTTATACATTTATTTTTGTTTTTTTATTAATATTTTTTGTTTTGTTTTATTTGTTTTTAATTTTTTTATTTAATCATTTTAAAGTGTTATAAAATATGCTGTATTTTGAGAATAATAAAAATAAATATTTTGTTTATTTTTAATAATTTTTAAAATCTTTTCAGAACTAAATAACAATATTTACTTTTATAACTGGTTTTTTTATTATTTTTTATTTCTTTTAAATTATATTTTTTATATTTTCTTTATTCATATTTTTTATTTGTTTTATTCGTTTTTAAATAATATATTTTTTACATATTTTGTTTTTAAATATATTTTTAAAATCATTTTAGAACTAAATAAAAGTATTTATTCGTTTATTTTTAACATTTTTTTATTCGTTTTATTTTTTTAATTAATTGGTTTTCTATTAGTCTTCGTTTTTTTAAATTCAAAAAAATGTTTTCAATTATTTATTTGTTTCATTATTTTAAAATAATTTGAAACTTAAAAACAAATATTTTTTTATATTAATTAATTTTTAAAATCATTTTAGAACCAAATAAAATATTTTAAATTATTTTATAATTATTTTTTTTTTATAAAAGTTTTTTTTCATATTGGTTTAGTTTTATGATTATTTATAAAACCTCTTCATTTTAATAATAATTTGATACACTATTTTATAAATTTTTGGAAATACAAAATTTAATTTTTTTTGATTAAATTTAACAATTTTTAAAAAGTGTCAAAATTAGTATTTAAAAAATGCATAAGATTTTAAAAAGCTATATAGTTATAGAAAAAATACTCATTTTGATATTTTTTGAATATTAATATCAACATTTTTCATTTTGGTTTTTGAATTTTAATAAATTAAACATTCTGAAAATTTTTACATATTTCGAAAATATTGAAAAAATAAAAATTTTATATCATTATTTTATAATTGGATTTCAAATATTTTTTTTTGGTCTTAATAATTTATTTTAAAAATATTACAAAAAAATATAAATATTTATACTGCAATATTTCCATTATTTAATAATTATATTTTTAAAAATAAAAAGTTTTGTTTTTGATATACCCTGGCAATATGGTTTACAACCCTGCCATCTCAACAAATAATTAAAATAAAAATATTTTAATAATTATTGAAATTAATTATTTAGTTATATTTTATAACAATTTTAAAAATTAATTTCATTTTAAATTCAATTCAATTATTTTCTTCTTTTATCTATTTTTATCCTTTATTTTTCTCAAATTTGTGTTTTTGTTTTGCAACGCTTTAGCTTTACATTAAAACAAGTAAAATTTTATTAAAAACATGCAACGAATCTGTTGAATTAAATATTCTGTTGAATTAAATATCTGCTGTTTCCATTACATTGCATTGTAACTATTAAAATTAACTACAGCCGCTGTTGTTGCTGCTGCTTTAACCTATATATATATAGCTGCTAAAATTAAATGTAACGTGTTCTTATTAACTGTCGTAAATCTGTTGCCTTTTACTATGATGTGTATGTGAAAATTGTATATTGAATAAAATGACATATTTTATAAATTTATTCATTAACTATTTATGCAGCCTTTTATGCCACCAACTACTGCTTCAGTGTCCAATACTGTACATTTGTGTCCTTTGCTTTTAAATCTTAAATATGGTTTAGACTATAAACTAAGCTTCTATGAATTTATTCAAACAAAAGAAAAATCAATACACAATTTATGCGCAATTATTGTTATTAATTAAATATTGAAATAAAATATATATAATACTTAAACACAAAAAAGTTAAGGTGATTTTCTTTGTAAAAATGTAATAAGAAATTCACAGGGAAAGTGCAGTCAGAAAAAAAACATGGTAAATTAATAGTATTTCAATAGAAAAACAATAATTTATACTATTAAAATTGGTCAATAGAATGCTATAAATAGAATGCTATGAATATTTAATGATACGTATTATTAATAGTAGCCGCGGTAGCTCAGTGGTTAGTGCGTCGGACTGCGAGCCGAAAGGTCCCCGGTTCAAGCCTGGACTGAGGCTAACAACATCTTTTCATAGAAAACATTTTTCTATACCGCGCTACCTCTCGGCAGTAAATGGCAAACCTACGAAAGTAAAACATTGCCTATGAAAAGCAATAAACTGTAGGTCCCACCACTTTGAGTACAAATATAACACGCACACGTGAGAGAGCTCGGCCTAAGTTCTTATAGGACTGTAGTGCCAAACTATTATTATTATTAATTTCACAGTATCGTCGAATTACATTTTCCTAATAATTTATTAAAACAAAAGTGTATTTTAGTTAATTTACTGTATTATTTATTTTAATTAAATGTCGAAATTAAAATTCACTTTTAAAAAATCACACATATAAATGGAAACTTCTCGTTGCAAAAGTTTATAGCAAAATCAATATTCACTTCAGTTTCCAATACTTGAGTCAGCATTTAGAGTCCGTCGCCATAATAGCAGTTCGATTTATTATTTATTATCTGTAATAGTTAAATATAATGAATTTACAATAAATACATTAAGTCGCGTTTAATTATGTGGATTATAACAAAAAATGCATGCGACCATTTTTTGAGCTAACACGCAGAATGACGTACAAAACGAACAAGTTTATATTCGTGTTTATATTTTTTATGCCACGTTTATTATTATAGGAGAAAACCATTAAAACAATAGTATATCGTCGTTGTAGAACGAAAAGTCACCAAATACATTTTCAAAATGCCAAATATTCATTCACAAAAATATGTATATGTATACAAAAATATGTATATATCTGTCAACTTTTAATCGAGGATCTTAATTTTTTTACCACATGATAAGAAAATGTAACAGTTGATATTTCAATTTTAAAAATGCATCTATTACTTTTTATAATATTAATCAAGAAACTCGAAATTTAAGTTATTCATAAAAATGTATTTGGTGATTTTTCGTTCTACAACGACGATATATTCTATTAAAAATAATAATATTAAAATATTTAGATTGATGGTACTGAATTTTTCGAATACTATCAAATAATTAGAAAACTTTTGATTCAAAAAGAAAAAACTATTAAATCATGAACCATAAGATTAATGGGACATTTTCTTCTGAGTGTGACTACGAATTAGAAACTATAATTTAAAAATTTGAAATGGCGGATCCGGACCAAAATGTCGATTTTAATCCTAGAAAATCTTTGTGTTTTAAAATAAAAATTATATTTTATATTTTATATTTTGCATATTAATATATTAAACAATGACCTAAAAAATATGATGTATCTTAATATTTTAGTTTTAATTAATTCAAAAAATGTACATTTAAAAAAATACTTTTTTAACTTGGCCGTGAAGCTGGTGGTAATTAGCACTAATTTTATTCAGACCAACTCAGAATTCTGTTATCTAATTTTTCTGAGAAAATTACGTTGGATACATTTGAATACATTTTTAGAAGTCTATGTAAAGTTCATGTTGTATTATTTGAATGAGGAACCACATTGCGGTATGTTCTAGCCGAAATTTATCTGAGTACCACTTCCATGTCATATATGACTGAATAAGAAAATCATGGAGTTTGGTTAATTAACCTTTGAATCGAGGTCGGAACTTATTTCCGATTTTTATAGCCATATCTTCAACAACACTATCTACGAGTTTTTTTTTAATTTTAAAAACACTGTAAATATATATCAATTTCTTATATAAATCAATATTGTAAGTCAAGCAAATATTGGTGGTTTGATGTATTATCTTTTGAATATAACCAATACTGGTTACTTCCATGCAAATCTGAAACATGATTTTTTGGTCAGCTTCTCCAACACAGAAAAAAAAATTCTTCAATATGATGAATTTATTCATAAATATTATGAATTTTTTCACCAACCACCAGATTCATCATATTGATACCAAAGTTCATTAAATGACATATTAATGAATGCATTCATTATATATATGAACAAAATATTCAATACAATGAATTTGAATTGTTATATTTATGCATTTGTTCATATATTTAAAAAAAAAAAATTATGGGAAATTTTATTTAAAAAATAACAGTAAAAAATTAAAACAAATTTATCCGAAAAAAAAAAATTTCGGACAAAAAAAAAAACGAAAAAAAATGTTTCTAAATGTTTTTTTTTCAAAAAAAAAACATTTTTCAAAAATATATTTTTTATAAATAGGACTTTCTTGTTAGTAAAAAGTTGTAATTATAATAAATATATTATAAAATATTTTACTAATTTATGCATGTCGAGCAAGCATTATATAAGAATTAACATACAAGAACTACTTGAGAACTGAGAAGTACCGCAAAAAATGAACGAAAAAAAATATGTTGATAGAAATTTGGTTTAATGAACAGCGTTCTTCAATATGATGAACGTATATGTTGTATTTTATATTTTGGTTCATTAATATGATGATTCAGTAGCCGCGGTAGCTCAGTGGTTAGTGCGTTGGACTGCGAGCCAAAAGGTCCCCGGTTCAAGCCTGGACTGGGGCTAACAACATCTTTTCATAGAAACATTTTTTTATACCGCGCTACCTCTCGTCAGTAAATGGCAAACCTACGAGAGTAAAACCTTTGCCTATGAAAAAGCTCTCACCCGCCGTTCGGATTCGGCAATAAACTGTAGGTCCCACCACTTTGAGTACAAATATAACACGCACAGCTCAAAATGGTGAGAGAGCTCGGCCGAAGTTCTATACAGAACTGTAGCGCCAAACTATTATATTATTATAATATGATGATTCTTCATTAGTATGATGATTCTTCACATACAGTTCATCATATTGAAGAACACTTTTTCGACAGTTACCAAGCGTTCTTCATATTTATGAGTGCATTCATAACATTGATGGCGTTAGTCATTAATATTATGAATGGTTCTTCAATACAATGAAACATGGTTTGAAGAACGGAATTCATCAATATTATGTACATGTTTTTCTGTGTATGTTACCACGGCGACGTATAAAATTATGTTTAAAAGTTTGTTGTGGATCCTAATGGGGGAAGGTTTAACAAAGACAATGGTATCAAATTCGTCGATTTGAGATCAAATATTCAACTTATGTCCATCTTAGTTCCGAAAGCACTGCAGTAGCGTTGGCGATAAATGTCAACATTTACAATCGATTATAGTTCCTAACATTTTTTTTTTAATTTTTGATTCTACAGAACTTTTATTGTACGCTATTCACCGCAATGAAGTCTATTAATGAAGATGTATTAATTTTGTTTAATTTTTGATTATAATGAGGGACTATAATAAAATACAATTTTTTAATAAACTTTTTTAAATAAAACTTTTTTAAAGATGAGGGACTATAACACCGTCCGACACTATTTCGCACACATAAAAAATTGGACCAGTAGGTCCAATTGGACGAGTAGGGATCATTCTAATAATTTGTGTGTACCCAATTTTTTTAGATCAATTCGTTTACGATTTTTATTTGCATTTGAATTAGAAATGCATATCATATTTTCATAAAAAATGTTTTTTTTTTTTGCGAAATATATTTTGTAGCTGAGATCTCTCTGAATATGGATATAAAAACGGTTTTCAAATATGAATTCATTTAAAGGTTTTATTCCTATTCGAAATGGTACTATGAAATATTTAAAAATCAATGGAAATTTATTAAATGACAATAAAAGCTGTAAACGAATTGATATCAGACAACCATTTTAATATTCAAACTCAGTAATGTCTCAGCTATGAAGTACATCCAACTTTCTTCAAATATTCGACCAAAAATTTGATATGCACTTGCTTTTTAAATGCAAATAAAATCCTTTAACGAATTGATCCAGAAAAACTGGGATACACGTGTATTTTATTTTTTAGCGTACTTTAAGAATATATAGGATATTCTCATGTGTACAGCCAAAAGTTGAATTTTGTCGTACAATGTAATACAGGAGTTTTTAAATAAACTTTTTTAAACATATGTAATTTATTCGAAAGTTAAGTTAAAAAATAAATTAAGTAGATAATTCTTGACTATTTAATTAAAAATAATAGTTTTTCTAGATTGTTGAACACTAACAAAATATTGTTCACTTTAAATGGAACTAAATGTGATAGTGAGTCAATCTGAATTTTTATAATTTAGTCAACATTGAGTTGTAAAATGTTGGTGCATAATAAAAGCTACGAATAACAGCCTAAACAAGAATCGCACTGACCACAACCTTAGCACAGTTAGTAATTAAATCTCGAAGTAACACAAAAGTATCTAACTATATATAAATCAAAAAATACAAGTTTCTGCAACTGCAATAAATTTTTATTTATTTATAAAACATCTTGTGGCGGCGGCACGGAAGTCATTAACCGCTAAAACACGAAATTTATATTGCAAGCTATTAACAAAAAATAAAACCAAGCACTTACAAATGATTAAAACACAGTTCGATTATGTAAAAGCCTGAAATACTTCATATATTGTGTTGCTCAATTTGTAGATCATATCGTGGCAAAAAAATGTGTGGTTTAGATAGTTCAAGTTTTGCTAAGTTCAAGACGGCTTAACGTAAATCAATGCATATATGAAATAAAACAATTTTGAAGGTAAGCAAGACGAAGCTTACACGAAATGTAAGCGATCTAATTTGATGAAACAAAGTCGAAAAAATGCATACCAAATGTAGATATTTAATTTATTTTTTATATTATTAAATTTTATACTGATCCCAATAAATTATAGCAATAATTTTCATTGTTAGTTTTTATAGCCTACCATCTAATCGTTGATTTTAAAAGACCTATTTTATGCTGCCAAATGATTGTTAAATGCCTTTTCAAAAGATTTATGTCTTTCGATGATTGATTGCTAACGCGTGTGGTTTTGTCTACAGCTTCCTCATATCTATATTTCGCATAATCAATAATAAGACATTGACATGAAAACTGAACATCTCTCTGTAATACCAGAAGCCTTTCACCGAGAAAAATAACACGTTTAAATAAAACCAAATTTTAGTTAAACCTCAAGATGAATGCGCAGTTTGTCGTAACCAAAGGCCATCTTATTTTTGTGATTTAGTTTGTGTGATTTAAATTTATGCGTTTATTGCGGATGGCGTAAATGTCGCAAAGCTAAAAAGCAACAAACGCCTTGATTATTGGCAAACATTCGAGTTGTTCGCGGGCGGTGCTCACAAAAAGATAACAAAATAAAAATTAAATTAAAACAAATAAAAATTGTGTAAAAATGCATTAGTAATTTTTACAAATATTGCAAATATTTTTTATATTTCATAATGTACAAGAAATAATAAATATATTTTTTTTTTAAATTTCATCAACAATTTTTTTTTTAAACCTAATTTTTTTACTGACTAAAATGTCTTTTCTCAATAAAAATTAAATTTTTTACAAAAATTTCATTTTTCATTAAAAATTAAAATTTTCATTTCAAATTTTTTGCATACATTTTTGTTACATAATTCAAATCAACAATTCTCATTATTGCCTTTATTATTTAGTCTGCAATTTTAAGCAACTTTAATAAACATCTACTTACACAAAGTGTTGCTACAATTAAATCGAGCAGCAGTTCCAATTTTCCGCCAACTGATGACATCAGAAAACTATTTAAAAACTCTTTATGTGTGGCTTAAATAATTTGTCAACTATTCAACCTCTGTGTCAACCACTTACTATTGTAAGCACCCATGTCAGCAACAGCAAATTGTTGCCAACACGTGCTGCAACCTCAAAGATAACATAATTATACTAGTTACCCGCTGTGCCACGAAAAGAAACAAATGAAAAGGAAGAAAAAATAAAAGTAAGAAATATTTTTAAGACAATTATTATGATTATAAAATATAAAATATAAAATATAAAATATAAAATATAAAATATAAAATATAAAATATAAAATATAAAATATAAAATATAAAATATAAAATATAAAATATAAAATATAAAATATAAAATATAAAATATAAAATATAAAATATAAAATATAAAATATAAAATATAAAATATAAAATATAAAATATAAAATATAAAATATAAAATATAAAATATAAAATATAAAATATAAAATATAAAATATAAAATATAAAAAACAAACAAATATTTTTAGCACACCTTAAACATTAATTACAGCAGATGCAAAATCAATAAAATAATCTGCCATCTGCAACTTCCTCTTTATGGCAGATTGGCTCGAATGTTGGCTAAAATAAAGGCAAAACTTTTGGCTAAATTATTTGCTTTCTTCATGAGCATTGAATGAGCTTCGAGTGACTTTCATTTGTTTTGTTTTGTCGTTTTGTTGTTCTTTCGTGCGCTGCCACTTTTATGGATTTGCCACTTGATTAAGTGTCCGTCTGTCCATGCGTCTATCTGACTGGCTGGTATCTGTATTTTTGGACTGAGTGGTGTCTTCAAACTTGGCTTTGGGTTTCACTTTCTCTTATGACGTTTTGTATTTTTTTAACACTTTTATTTTTTATTTTGCACATCTTTATTAGTCATAAAAATTCAACATAAATTTTGCAAATAAAAAATTATTTAATAGCAAAGTCGTTGATATTTGCAAATTAGGTAATCGTTGAAGGTGGATTTGGGTTGCTTTAAATTAATAAAAAATATAAAAATTCAAAAATATATTTTTTTTAATATTTAAATAAAAAAAATAATAAAAATTAAATTTATTAAAACTAAAAAAGTATTTATAATTCACATTCTCCATTTAAAAGGTTTCCTTTATTAATTAAAGACAAGTTTCACTTATTATGATTTTGGGTTTATTGTTCAATTTATTTTTTATAATGGCTCTCATAAAAAATAAAAAAAAAAACGATTATAATAAAATATTTGAATTTTTACCTTTTCTTTTCCCACTCACTCAATTAATCAATCAAACTATCAACTGTTTTTTGTCATACTTTCGTCTTTCAATCATACTTTTTTATATTTTTATCAAAGTACGTTTCTATTTTTTTCTCATAACATTTTTCTCATGGTTTTTTATCATACTCCTGTCACCATGGTCTTTAAATCAATTACCAACAAAATTAAGTCATTTTTCAATCATATCCGGTTTTTGGCAAATTTAGTTTTTAAGTGTAATAAACGCACCGTTGACACTGCCTTCACCTTAACCTTCATAACTTGTCTAGTTTTTCTAAAAGATAAAAAATACATCACAAAAACTATACGCAGCACCTAAATCTGAAACGACACACAGGGGCGTAGTCGCCAAGAGTTCTCCTTATTTAAAGTCTTTGGAAATATTTTGAATTTTTATTTTATTTTTATATTTTGAATTTTTAAATGTATGAAAAATGAAGCTGTTTTCGAAACTGGATCAGAACCATTACAGTTTTTGAAACTAGAAACCTGCACTGGAACCATAACTATTTTTATGTTTGAACTCAAAGTAGAACAAAAATAACAGACCCAAAATTGGGACCATTTCTACGACTATTTCTACTAAAATTGTAATGAATTTTTTGGGCTCCTCAAAGTTCACTATTGTGTTTTCATTTGTTTATGGAAACGGAATGAAAACTGAATTCATACAAGAAACAGAAATGGCATCTGAACCTGTAAAAATAACTTTTTTGGAAACGATACTGAAAGTGAAACCGAAATAAAAATATTTAGAGAACTGTTTTAGAGCTCTGATTTTAATAAACAAAATGAATGAATTTATTGAATGCAGGATTTTACATCATTACACCCTACACCTATGAGGTACAGGGCATATTAACTTTGTGCATATATTGTAACGCCCCTTAGGAGGCGTGTCCGGTATGGAAAAGTATATATATTCTTGATCAGCATCACTACCCGAGTCCGTTTAGCCATGTCCGTCTGTCTGTCTTGCTGACCGAATACAGAACAACTTGAGAAATACTGATCAGAATTCGATGAAATTTCGTCTCAATATATTTTAGCCAAAAGTAGGAACTGAGTTTGGAAATGAGCCAAATCGGTCAACGGACACGCCCACCTCCCATACAAGTCACTTTTATAAAGTGGGCGTGTTCCGCCCACTTTTTTTTTTCATTATTTCCCGGTTTTTCATAGTGGAAATTTGATCCGTAAATTATTAAAATCAAATCTATGAAATATTAGCCTTTCAAAATTTTAAATATGGGCGTGGTCCGCCCAATTATATTTTTCAATTTTTTTTTTAGTTTTTTATACTTTTATATAATTTTTTTAATTTATGGGGATATAAAAATTTCTGTTATATGAATAATATTCTGAGGGTGGGGAGGTTCAGCATAATTAAAAACTTTAAAATTAAGGTATACAATTAAATATCCCACATTAATATCCCCACCAAAGGTGTAGGGTATTCCATAATCGGGCCCGACCGACTATAAAAATCCGCCCCATGTGACCGAACTTTCCCAACTCGTTTTTACATTATTATGTGTTATGTCTACATATTGGATCCATCATCTTTTATTCCATTTAAAGATGACCTTAAAATTAAAAGTTTTAGTATTAAAACTTTTCAACACTCCTTATACACAATTTCTGGCATTTTTCGGAAATATTTCGTGTAAATTTCCAGAAAGTGTATAGCAGGTTGTAAAATTTTGTGGAATTATAATGGCAAATTTACGGCATATTTTAGGAAAAACTGACAGCTTGTAATAAAAACTACGCCTTTGCCTGCATAAAATCTTTCGGATAAATGCCTCGACTTGTCAAAAATTTTGTCTGCTGCTGTAACCAAAAAAACTAGATTAACTATTTGGCAGGGTCCAGGCAGTTTTGATCCTTTGTTTGAAAGATTTTTTGCAGACAAATGCAATTGTGTATAAAACGTTACCCGTTCCCAATATATGCCGAGAATCTGCCTGTAAAATTCTAAAAAATATGATAATCTACCATAGGCTTAATAAAAATTTCCAAAAATTTCTGTGTGTTTGGCGTAAATATACCCGATAAATTCTTAAAAAATGCAAGAAACTTTGTATTCGTTATGGATTTAAAAAATTCATAGTTTTTTGTATGCAATTATTTATAAAAAACTATATTATATTAAAATTATATTAAACCAAAGTACTGATAAAAGTCTTATTTTTTCACGAATAATATCACAATAAAATTTTTTGCACGAATAAAAGCACAACTTAAATTTTACATCGAATAAAAGCACAAATGTCGAATATACGATTTTTATGATGGAGGTAAGCATGAATGACGACAATTTTATTGATTTTTCATTGATGTTCCAGTGGTTTCAAATATAATTGAAAACCAACTGCGTAATTGAAGATTTCTTTCGAAAAATTAGATGCTTTAGGATTTACATCATTGGACATTATTTTGGAAATAGTAGTTTCTTGTGGATTTGCACAGAGTGCAACTGCGTCATTAAACATTTCTTTGGAAAAATTGATTGCTTTGGAATGTGTACAAAATTCCACAAAGTCATTGGAAATTTATTAAATATGCTTTTCTTCTTAGCGATATATTAATGAGTTACTTTTCTTGGGTAAAATTAAATTATACGTCGTATTATGGAGAAAATAATAATATGTTTAGGGTCAAGTCATTGTTTTATGCTTTTTATATGAATTATAATAGATATGTGATTTAGTTCGTGGGGAAACGGAACTTTTTATACTTTTTATTGTTACAAATAACGTTCATTAACCATCTATTGAAACGCATAAGTTTTCGTAAGAGGTGTTGAGTTTTTAATTAAAAACATTATAATTTTTAATTATTTAAATTTTATTTTTTAGGAATATGTTTTATCAACAACAAAAAAAAATAACGTGCTGCTCTTAATATTTTTAGCCACTCCACCCCTGTTCGCTGCTATTGTTGGCAGCTTGTTGGAAAAATTATTGTCTTTTTTCAGCTGCTACCTAAGCTGCTGTTAATATGTTTATAATTTGTTTGTTTGACGGTTTTCATGACTCGTTTTGTGTGTCTTTTTTGCGTTGTGCTCTTACAAGAGTCTTTGAATTTTTTTTATCATGACTCTATTTTTATTGTAATTGCTGTCTAAAGTTCGTTTATCTTTTTTTCTGAATGACCAATTTGTGCTACCACTCAGCGTAATTAATTAAATATATAATTGCGTTTAAATTTAGTTTTTCATTAAAAGCAAAAAGGAAAAAAATAAAGAATTAACATTAAAAAAAAAAAACAAATCAAATTTTAAACTAATCGATGAAATCTTTAAAACTTAGCTTTAATTAAAATCTATTTGTTTAAATTGCCTTTTAATTTGTAACTGCCATAACCTCGAAACAAACAAAAGTTCGTTGCTGAAGTCTTTCGTTTTTCATTTTCTAAGATGCCGCCAAAGGCCTTAAACTAATTTTGTAAGTGTTATTAAAAGCAGCAATGCAGCAACAAAAAACTAGAATTTTCCAGTAGACACAAGAAAGAGAACTCAGTAACAATGCAATAAATAAAACAGATTTTAAAACGAAAAATCAATAAAAAAAATGGTGAAGCCTAAAACTAAAAATATAAAAGTGAAATAAAAACTACAAATTTAAAAATAGAAATATATTACTTATATTTTTCTAATAATTAAAAAAAAATTCAAATAAGATTTAAAAAGATTTAAAAATAGAAAAAAATATTACAATATATTTTTCTATTAATTAAAGAAAACAAAATAAAAATAATAAAAACATCAAAATTTCCCACGTCTCATTCAAGTGCATTTAATTAATCAAAATTACAAAATCAGCCAAGCCAATTTGATGTATTAATTTGTAACAATAACCATCAACAACATAACAAAAATAAACCGAAAAAAAAACAATAACAAAATAACATTAAATATTGCTACCATTTCTCATACGTTCAAAATGCATTATGCAATAAATCTGATAAATAAAAATATAGTACAAAAAAACAACGCTAAAAATGCTACACATTTGAAAAGAGACCAAAACAAAACTAACCTGTACAACGTACATTTACAATACAAAATAGCTGATAATATCAACGTGTAGAAACATCTAAAATATGTGACCAATTCACCTAATTATCCAAATCAGTAGAGGCTGAAGAAAGACGCAGACGCATTTTGTAGTACGTGCTGTACTGTCAAAGAAAAAATGGGGAAAACACACAAAAGAGCTGCACACAATAAGGCAACCATTTGATAAATTGAGTTATTGAGCAATTTGAGTGATTTTGTAGTGTTGACAGCGATAAAAGAGCATTATATATCATTATTTGCAATGGACATTTCTGGAAATAAGAATTTTATTCTTGAAAACATTTTGATAAGTTAAAATTTTGTTTTGTGATTTTTAATATTTTTATACACTACACTAGGAGTGAAAGGGTATTTTCAGTTTTGTAGGTCGCTTGTAACACCCAGAAGGAGGTATGTCATTTGAAATCATGATTATAGGAAAACTAGAAGAGAAAAATTAATGGAACTCCTAACTTAGATTATTTATACAACTACGCTATCTGGTATTGAAAAATAATCGGTCCATTATGATCTGTAAACTGACAACTTATGTTCAAATATAATTATAATAGTTTGGCGCTACAGTCCTGTATATAACTTCGGCCGAGCTCTCTCACCATTTGAGCTGTGCGAGTTATATATGTACTCCAATTGGTGGGACCTACAGTTTATTGCCGAATCCGAACGGCGGATGAGAGCTTTTCATAGGCAATTCCTTATATTGCATGATTCGTCGATATGTAGAGGGACATAGTTCCCTCAAATTTATGCCTTATGAGTAGGAAGGACACAGAGTCTTACTGAGAATTTTTCAATGATTATGTCGTGTTTCTTGAATTAATAACATTCCTCTGAATCAAGTTAGAATTATAATTGAAAACCAGTATTAAGACACATGTATATTTTCCATCTTTGAACAAATTACTCGGAAAAGTGTACAAATAGTACGATTTCTAACCAATCGTTCAATTTCGACTAATTTTAATCCAAATAAGAATGTTAAAAAGATAAGCTTTTTCCGTCCAGAGGAAATCTTTATTCATTATACTTAATAATAGTTTGGATAGATGTTAAAAAATTAGTTCTAGGTTTCGAAATATTAATTTAAATATATTTGTATTGATAATGAATTCAAATATAATTTGGTAAATTATGTTTAATATTATTATCGTCAATCTCCAGTTAGGTGGATTTTCTAAAGGTGAATTTTGTACAGGTGGAATTTGTACGGGTGGGTTTTGTACGGGTGAATTTTATTGGGCTGAATTTTGTACCGGCGGATTTTGTAAGTTGGATTCTGTATGGTGGATTCCATCCTCATCAATTCATCAAAAATATAATTTAAATTAATTATATTTGACAGATTAATAATAAAAAGATTCTAAATTGAACATTTTTTACATGAATACTACTTTTTGAGCGTAGCCCTAGCCATTTTTCCTATTAGTGTTGACATAATCATGCCCAGATCATGTTGTTCATGTAATTTTTCGGGTTATGACAAGGATAAATACAAAGATCAGTTCGTTCAGAATTACAAAAGACATAGTAAAAAAAATGAATTATCCGCGATCTTAATATGATATTCCGATGTACTTTAAGATTTAATTAACGCACGGATAGAAAAGATTTGTTTAAATATGCTTGAATGTAATTATAACGTAATTCGAAATCACCATATACATATTGGGAGTAATATCTAATTAATATCTAATATAATTGAATTGTATTATTATTTTGTTCAGATTGAAATATTATTATACGATATGTAAACATAAATTGCTTTAATCGCGGATTTACATAAATTTACTATATTAATGTTTCTGTAGAAATATACATTTTTCATCAGATATTAATAAATGTATGTTTGATATTTCCGTTATTTAACACACCCAACGTCAATAAAAAGTTCTTTGAATTATATGTATTTGGTTATTCGTGATTGTTACTGGGTGACAACGAATTTAAAAATAATAGCATTTTTTGATTATATGTATGTTTGGCATTACGATATCACAATTATATAACAGCGCTGCTTCATTTTAGCACTCAGTAACACTCACATTAGTACTTTTCATATAGTTCAAAAGTTCTTTTGTTTAAGCATTTGTTTAAGTACCGCCAATTACTGTTGGCTGTTTGTGAAATTTCCAATTCATCCGTATTGTACTGAACTAAAATAGGAACAATAGATGGAAATAAAATTATTAGGTATAAATAAAATATGTCTAATAAAAATAAAATAAAAGTTTAGGTTTATAATTATATAATATAAATAAAAAAAATGTAATTTAAAAATAGGGAAACAACGAATATTGTGTAAAGAAGATATAAGCACTAAATTTACTATTTTTACATTAAAATTAAATGTAAACATATATATGTTTACATGTAAATAAAATGTTTTTCACATTCAAACATACATATGTTTGCAAAAACGCCGAAAATTATTCATTCTGTACATAAATATGTTTGAACGAAAACAAAAATATATTTGGCTGTTATTATAATAATGTTTGTCAATGAAATAATACTTTTGTTTGCATGAAGCTCCAAAGATATATGTAATGCCTGCAAAATTATGTTTGGGAGAGCCCTTTTTTTGCAGCGTGTGAGTATAAGATCAGTTTTAAAAAATGGATCATATTTCCTATATATATTTAGCAATTTGAATTTTCTGAATGATTTGTATTTCATTGTGATTTCATTCATCAGCTAATAGTCTGAAATTAATCCATGAAATTCGGGTGGATGCGACCAAAGTTATGACCAGGTAAACGCAAAAATATAAACTTTAAGGTGTACTTATTATTTATTTCATAACAAATATGATTTTTATAATACAATAAATGTATATCGTCACTATCATTCCAAAGAGGCGACTGTGTAATTTTTGACATTTGCGTTTTTTTACATTTTTGAATGTAGTTTTTCCTCAAGAATACTATGCCAAAATCATGTATGGTTTTGTTGTATATTTCTAGCCACAAAATACAAAACCAAAGAGCGACTTTAAAAAATTGAAAATCTTGTCAAAAGGGCGAATCTTTTCGTATTTTTACCATAACTTTTTACTGGTACAAGATGAAATAGTGGTGAAAAGGCATGAATTGTTTGTTTTTAAAGCATCTATTGATAACATCATTATGTAAAAATAATTTCTTGCAAATAACAAAAATACGAATAAATACTTTTTGAAATAGTGATGCCAATCGATAGGTGCTTTAAAAACAAACAATTACTTGCTTCAAACTACTATTTTATCTTGTACCAATAAAAAGTTATGGCAACAAAACAAAATGATTCGCCCTTTTAGCAACAAAAGATTTTTCAATTTTTCGAATTTTGCTATTTGCAAGCGATAACATTTTATTGCACCTATCGATTGACATCATTATTTAAAAATAATGATTGTATCGGTTATGGATTTGTATTCTATAGAATGATTTCGGCTATAAAACTTAAAAGAATTTAAACTGATATCATTTACGGTTTTAATCACTGCTTAATATGTAATTGGTTAAGAGGAAACATTTGTTTTGCAAAAATATAGAATTAAAGCCGGAATTAAAATACGTTTTACAGTTTACCGAAAAAAAGATAAAATAATTCTATGTGGTGAAATATTATATTCAGAGAAACATATTCTATATTATACTATTGGTCAAAAAATTATTGATTTAATGGTATAAAATATATGTCTTTTATTTTTTTTTAACTAGAATAATATGTTTTTTGTATGGTAATTTTCTTAGGAATGTGTAATAAAAAAAAATGTGCATAGAATTTTTATTAAAACATTTTTATAAAAAACATTTTTATGAGCCATTTGGATACAAAGAATTTTATAATTTTTGATAACATAATTTCAAAATATTCTGTATAATTAAATCTCTGAACATAAACCAATAATAGACTAAAAACAACAAATTAAATTAAAGTAGATGCCCTATTTTCGCTATTATTCATATTTATAAACAATATAACATTTTCACTCAAGAGCTGCTCTTCAAATCAACTTCCACTCAATCACTCAACACTGCTCAGTGATTTTATTGCTTCAGCCACTTGTTGTCGTCACTCGGTGCAGACCGATTTTGTGCATTTGGCCGCAGTCGAGTCGTGAGTCTTGTGCGTGACGGTTAACAAGGCGGACGTGAAAAAGCAAAATATTTAAACGTGGTTAAATATAAGAAAAAGACAACGAAGTACAATTTATTGTTGAAAAATTGCCAGCATAATTAAACGTGCGTCGCGACACAATTTAACAAAAAAAAAAAAAAAACAACATTGTTTGTTTAACGCATAAGAGGCACTTAAATATTGTTACGCCAGACATGTGGAGTGAAGTTATTTCGACAGTGTAATTATTAAATAAAAATAATAAAAGTAAAAATTAAAAATAAAATTGTAATTAATAAAAAAAATTTAAAACACGACAACTTTTAAAACGAGCAACAAGTGCTTTTGATTTTTTCATTCATTATTTTAATGTAAAACTGCCGAAATTAAGCAAACATTGTAAATGCGCCAAATGAAGGTGAAAGTAACCGAGCCACACGAAATATGTTTTCAACTAAATGCTTATAATAAATATTAAACGCGCAAATTTGCTGAGTAAAAGCAGTGTCACAATTATATAATAATTTTAAAAAATACGCAAAGTTAAAACAAAAGATTTAGGCAACGAACTTGTTTGAACAAATTAAAAGTTGCGCATACGTCTAAGTGTTGCGCGAGTGGATTACCGAGCAACAAGAAAATTTACAACAAGAAAATTAACAACAACAACAATAAAAAATTTTACAACAACTAGAAAATTTACAATAAAAAAACAACTCCTGTCCAGTTCAATCCCGTTCGTCGAACAACATTCACTTTGCTGCCGTTTTGCAGTCCAGAATAAGCCGCTTGTCCACTTAAAAGGAAATCCGCATATCGCTCAAAACACGCTGCAACAGCATAGTCCAGCCTTTGAGAGCACAACAAGTAACAGCAGCAACTAAAAACCCAGCCGGCAACGTGACGCCTTAATGCGTAACTTGTTTCTTGCAATCGAAGACCAGCTAATATTTGATTTGTGGTAAGCTTGCGAAATACTTTATGCCTGAAACTGAATCACTTACTAAAAACAACAAAAAAAAAAACAAGCAACAAGACCAAGTCCAAATATATGAAAGCTATTGGTGTTGGTTGCTGACAACTTAATTGAATCAAAATTGAAACACATCATATTAGGCTAAAATTTATAAACTGCATAAATTAAAAAAAAAATCAACTTAAATTATACACATTTTGAAATAAAGAAAGAAATAATAAAATGAAAAAAATATATTTATAAAATAATATTACCAAATTCAACATTTGGCTGCACATATCGTCACTGTCATGCCAAAGGGGCGATTTTTTAAAAATTTTGGGAAATCAAATTTTAAAGTTTGAAGTGCTTTAAAAATTAACAAAATTTATATTTTTTCAATTTTTTCTATTATTTTGGTTTATTCGTCAATTATTATAACGTCTATAAAATATCTTTAGATTTGGACAACCTACTGAATTATAAATACGGATTTTGTGAGGCTATATCCTGATCAAAACGCAAATATTTTTGTTTTTTATGCTATAACTTTTTATTAGCGCAAGATAAAATAGTAATGTAAAGGCATTAATTGTTTGCTTTTAAAGCACCTATCTATTGGCGCCATTAATTAACAATATTTTGTCAATCATTAATTTGCTATTTGTTATTTGCAGGAAAAAATGTTTGGCAACATATTTTTAAATAATGATGCCAATCGATAGGTGCTTTAAAAACAAACAATTAATACCTTTACACCACTATTTTATCTTGCACCAATAAAAAATTATAGCAAAAAAAGGAAGAAATTGGAAAAATTGGAAAATCTTGTCATGCCAAAAGGGCGAATCTTTTCGTTTTTTTTTTGCTATAACTCTTTAATGGTACAAGATAAATAGTAATGTATTTATTGCTTGTTTATTGTTTGTTTTCAAAGCACCTATAGATCTGCATTATTAATTAAATATATTTTGCCAAACATTAATTTGCCATTTGTTATTTGCAGGAAAGAATGTTTGACAAAATAATGATGCAGATCGATAGATCGCAGATCGATGCTCGAAGAACAAACAATTAATACCTCTTCATCACTATCTTATCTTATACCAATAAAAAGTTATGGCGAAAAAACGAAAAGATTAGCCCTTTTGGCATGACAAGATTTTCAAATTCGCCCTTTCGGTTTTGTCTTTTGTGGTTAGAAATATTCAACAAAATGGCACGCCATTTTGGCGCAGTATACTTCAGGATGAACTACATTCAAAAATGTAAAAAAAGTCAAACATTGCACATTCACCCCTTTGGTATGTTAGTAACGATATGATATATTCTAATCTAAAAAATAAAATACACGTGTTCCCAGTTTTTTTTTTGGCTCAATTCGATAAAGGATTTAATTTACATTTGAAATGTTAGTACATATCATATTTTCATACTATAAAATTAAATTTTGCTCGGACATTTGAAAAAGTTGGATGTACAAAGAGTGACATCTCTTAGTATGAATATGAAAACTGTTTTCCGATATCAGTTCTTAGAAAAAGAGAAGAATAAAAATTGAGATCTATAGAGAAGTATCGGCTGATGACTTCACATCCAATTATGTCGAAATTGAATAATTTTTTTAAAATTATATTATACTTGCAAATTCAAAATAACTAAGTTCACACACTGATTTTTGGAATATCGAACATTCTACATAAAACCATACCGCTTTTCGATAAAAAATTAATAATGACTTAGATTTTCTTTGTAAATAGACTATTCGAAATTATTTAAAAAATGGAAAATTTTGGTAAAAATACATACTTTATGCAATCATATAAATTCCTGTAGCTTGTGAACTATAACTTTAATATTAAATGGTCGCATTTGATAAATATTAAATTGTGGTATCTAATGATAAACATATTTATAAAAATATAAATATGTATATAATATACATAAAAATTCAAACAAAATTTTATTTATTAATTTTTCAATCGTTATTAAAAAAAAACAATTTTCTATAATTTATTCGAAAATAGCGGTGAGAAAAAAATGTTATATAAAAGCATAAATATTTTGGGAGGGGAAATACTATTATTTTTACAAATTGTTTTTCTTTATAAAGGGGTATAACTAAATAAAAAAAATCATATTTTTAGACAAAACATGATTACTAATTTTCAACGAAATCAAAAAATGATAATTCTCAAAAGCGATCGGTTTTACGTGGAATTTACGAAATATGGTAAAAAAAAACTTTAATTTTGAATTAGGAATTTAATATATTAAATAATAGGGTACCAAATATACGTTTATCGTGTTTAAATCAAGATGTCATGGACATTTTTATTCCCTGACGTCATAAAATTATAAAGCAAAATGAAGAACATAGGGTTTTTACAGGATCTAATAGCACCGAAAACAACAGTGTCTATACGAGCCATCATTTAAAGATCTACGTTTTGCAAAACATAAAAACCAACAAGCCAGTATATGTCAACTTCGACTCAAATAAATAAAACAAACAATTTTAATATACATCCGACTCCTATTAGAAATTTACCCTATTAGGGTGTACATGATAATGTCCAGATCATGATAGTCATGTAATTGATCGGGTTATGACAAGCAAAAAATGCAATGATCAGTTTACTGTTATGACCCTATTACAATTTCTACTAGGGACAGTCCATTTTGTCTTTGATTAAAATTTAAAAAGACATTAGATTCTAAAA
The DNA here is from genome assembly GCA_951804985.1 of Dryomyza anilis. Classification (NCBI taxonomy): domain Eukaryota; kingdom Metazoa; phylum Arthropoda; class Insecta; order Diptera; family Dryomyzidae; genus Dryomyza; species Dryomyza anilis. The sequence continues at coordinate 2,970,694 of OX638130.1, read as the reverse complement.
AATTCGAAATTATAGTTCATGACTAACAGACATGGCAAGACATTGACAAATCTTGCCATCTATGGCTAGTTGAAGATTATGGCTAGCCATTTGTAGACTCCACGATTCATCTTGCTATATGTTAAGCCATGATCCTGGAATTTTTGTTACCGGTAAATCACGTAGTTTGATACCGGTACTGAACCGGTGTACACAACACAGTTTAGTGAAAGGTCTCAAAATATCTATGCGTTGTAAATTCCCCACTTGCTCGACTATGCTGTGTAAAAGTTACCAGTAGATTTCAACTAAAACCGGTAGATCTAAGACCGTTTAATAACACTCAAGCATAGTCTTGTATCAATTCATTTTCTCGTAAAAAAAAATAGTAAACCTTGGTTAAATTGTTATTTATAAGTTAGATATATTAATGTAAACATGAGATATTTTTGAATAACGGAAAAATATGTACGTCAATATCTAAAAACATCTGCTTGGAAATATATAAATCTTATTTTGATTTTGAATTCCAACTCTTATCTTATTTGAAATATGCTAAAATTAGTGAGCAGTTTTTTTAGAAATTGTTCTAGGACCATGATTGGGAACTGATAATTGAATTTTTTTCTTGTCAAAACACGACCAGTATATGATCATGTCTAATATAATAGGACAAATTTCTACTAGGCAATACATATATTAATTATACAGGGTGTTTGGTTCATCGATGTCAATAATTTATGTGGTCATTCTCTGATTTTTTTTTTTTAAGTTTTAAAAAAATTAAAAGAGAACTATTAAGTATAATAAATTTGTAGAAATATTATTAACTCGTATATTTGACTCCTTTACAATAATTTTTTGGTCAGGAAGATATTTAAGTCTAATTTATCAATTCATTAAACCTCTTAATACCAGATATAAATCCTGATTCATAATAATATTTTACATATACGGAAACCCATAACCAGTATCTGAAGGTCCAATGAATTGATAAATTTGACACAACTATCTACCTTACCACAATAATATTGTAAAGGATAAAAAAAACGTACGAGTTACTAATATTTCTACGAATTTATTATGGTAAATATTTTTTTTTTTAAACTTTTAGCTTTTTTTAATTCGTATGCCCAATTTTGACGTCTACGATGTTTTTTTTTTTTGAAAAAAACAGGATTGGAATATATGAGATTTGCTAACTTTATAATGTAAAGCACAATAATGGTGTACAACTGGGAACAGAGAAACAAATGCTCAAAAATGTGCCTTTTTTTTAGCCCAAAAATGAGTCCTTTTTGCATTATATCTCAGGTCCTGTTAAAGGAATTTTGAAAATTGATATGTACATATAATTTGTGTTCTGTTATACATGTTTTGAATAAAATAAAAATAAGTCTGACATTATAATCAACGCTTATCCAACCTATAGAATCCTCAAAAACGTGGTTTTTCGTTTATCTCAAATATCCTTGAAACTGGACGGGTAGGGGAAAAACTAAAAACGCCATTGTTCTTAGAATGTCTTAATTCATAAGAATATGTAACTTTCATTTCTGGTGTCAAAAATTGTAGTCAAATGTGCGCACAGTGTAATCGACGTAAATATAGCAATCGACATTAATTGCAATCATTAATCAATCCAGCAATAAAATTCACTAATTTAATGAAAACTTTGCTATTCTTCGTTAATTCAGCAATTCCGTTTGCTAATATGAATATTTGTACGTCAATGCAGCAAATTAATTTGTCGGCGCAGTTTCAGCAATTATGAAACTGTGCCGACTAAATTATTGGCTGCATTGACGTACAAATATTCATATTAGTGTACAAAATTGCTCGTTCGTTATATAACGAAGAATAGCAAATGTTTTCCTTAAATTAGTGAATTTCCTTGCTGGATTGATTAATGAATACAATGGTGTATCACATTTTCGATTCGTATGATTTCTTAAAGGTACGTAAAGTTAAAATTCACAAAAATTAAAATACAAATTTTGACTTTGTCATTGTTTTTCTCAAAATTTCATTATCGATCATTTCATTTTTCTAATATATGATGAGTTCATTCCCAATACTTTCTAATCAATTACAGTGATTTAAAACTAGTAATAATTAAACAGTGGCGGATTTTGTGATTTGAAATTTAATAAAAAAATGTAAATAATCAAGAAATATTTTTAAACATTTATTAAAATTGTAATCATTATTATATTACTTCACAGATTATATTTTCTTATCATATTTCCAAACATAATAATGTTTTCTTTTATTTCTACCATCAAAGCTCAAGATCCGATACTGTTTAATTATTTCTGCAAAATTTGTAACTCAGTTAAAATCACTGTGACTGCTAAAAAAATACTGGGAATGAACTGGTCTATCATTTAAAATTTTAAAAATTTAGGGTGATCCGTAGCGAAATTTTGAGAAAATCAATGACATAGTCAAAATTTGTATTTAAATTTTTGTAAATTTCAACTTTACGTACATTTTAAAAAGGAGGAAATCATGGAGTTCAAAGATGTGATATACCATTCAAAAGGTAATTCAATTGTCTAAAATATGTATAAAAAAATAAATACGTGGCGCGTAACTATAGTAATTTTTAAACAGAATTTTATTTTATTGTATAGCTTTTTGACATTTATTTTCATAGGGAAACCGTCAAAAAAGCCGTAATTAAATTTAAGCTCCAGGTTAATTTTGACTTTAGTTAAAGGCCACAGTATTTTAAACTGGGTGCAAAATTATAGATATATTTATTTTATATATTCTTATTCTTGAATAACCCCATGAATTGACATCGATGAAACAAATAACCTGTATAATACAATAAAAAATATAGAAATTAATATGAATGAAGATCAATATATCATATTTTATTTACTAAGAATTACTTATTTTATTAAACTTTGGAATTATATACAAGAAAATATAAAAGTCCATATCTAATCAGTGAAATTTCTCACATGCTTCAATCGAAAACTGTGCGCACCAGCTGTGGTGACAATATTTAATTTGATTTGTATCTATTTGGATTGACTGCAGCGAAATTGATTTCTTCCTATTTAGTGCTGCAATGCGTGTGAATTATTTCTTGTTTGACCATTTAATAAATCAATTTAAACAGACTCAAGAGACACGGTTACAGAAAATATGGTTAATTCGCTTTTTAAAATTGTTTTCATTTGAATTGATAATGGAGAAATAAAAAAGCGGTTTTACATGAAATGCGCAATTTATTATGGTTAATGTGTAAAAATAATTTGTAGATATTTAACATTTTTGGTTTTATTGTTAATTTTTACAATATGTATTTAATAGTTAAAAATAAAAAAAAAAAAATATATATATATATATATATATATATATATATATATATATATATATATAAAAAATATGTTATACTATATTATACTATATTAAAAGTACAAAATTCCAATTTTTGAATAGTTAAATTTTCATGTTTATTTTTCATAATATATTTTATTTTTAAAAATTTTTTGGTATTCGATATATCGTCGTTGTAGAACTAATAGTCACCAAATACATTTTTATGAAAATCTTAAATTTCAACTTTGTTGGTATTTATTACAAAAAGTAATTAATATATTTTTAAAGTTGAAATACCAATTGATAGATGTTGTTATCATTTGGTACAAATATTGAACTCATCGATTGATAATTGAAAGATATATAAAGTTTTTGTAAAGGAACAATTGGCATTTTGAAAATGTATTTGGTGACTTTTAGTTCTACAACGACGATATAGTCGTTCTAGAAGTAAAAGATTCCATGTACATTTTAAAAATTAATTAATTGTTTACAAAAACCGACGGTTTCTAATCGAAGAAACTAATATTCACTTAAATAAATGTATAAAAACCAGCAAATTTAGTGCTTTAAAATTATTTAAGGTTATTAAAATTTGTGCCAGACTATAACCTTTGAAATATTCATTGCCTGTTTAATTTATTTAAGTCCTTTCTATAATGGCCCTTTCATTATTTCGAATAATTTATGTTTTTCCCTTTAAAAATCACAAATTGGTGAAAGGCGAAAATAAAATATTATATAACTTAATTTTACCCGTCTTTGTTTCATTTTTATTATTTCGTTAAAATGCACATAAACTAAGCTATTTATGATTTTAATGTGCGCATCTAAAACAATTACATTTATTATTACTAGTTTTTTTCCGACAAATATTATTTGTTTGCCTTGATACCATTTTCATAAAGATTTTTAATAAAAAGCGCAATTTTTATAAACAAGTTAACCTTTCGGCGCACTGACCCCGACTCAATGTTGCGGCTAATAAATTATTTAATTGGTTAATTTGGTTTCATTAGCTTTGACGTTTAGTAGTAGTTAAATCAACAATTTTTGCTGTGGATTCAACTACTTTAACTGACAAGCAACATGACACTAAGTGTGACATTGTTGAATTTGTTGTCTGATTTAAGCGGAGATGATATTCATTTGAATGCAAAACGGGGTGATTAAACAAATGGCAAATACTTGATGTGGGTTTAACATTAAATGGTATGGGAGAAAAAAATAATTCAATATATATTAAATATATAAATTTTAAAATTACTAAAATTAAATTATCACTGAAAAAAAATTCTTTCTAATAATTATTTTTTTCTAATAAAATTTTTGTTTAAAAAAAAAATTAAATTGTTCACAAAAAAATTAAATATCTCACTTAAAATCCATTTTCATTATTAAAATCCATTTTCATTATTAAAAATTTAATTTTTCATTAAAAATTCAGTTTTTCACTAAATTTAAAATTTTTCAATAAAAAATATACACAAAAAATTAAATTGCTCAATGAAAATTCCATTCAAATTTTCACTAAAAATTCATCTTTTCTCTAAAAATTCAATTTTTCACTAAAAATTCAATTTTTTAATATATATTCAATTTTTCACTAAAAATTCAATTTTTGACTACACATTCAAATTTTCACTAAAAATTAAATTTTTCAATAAAAATTAAATTTTTCACTAAAAATTAAATTTTTCACTAAAAATTAAATTTTTCACTAAAAATTAAATTTTTCACTAAAAATTAAATTTTTCACTAAAAATTAAATTTTTCACTAAAAATTAAATTTTTCACTAAAAATTAAATTTTTCACTAAAAATTCAATTTTTCACTAAAAATTCAATTTTTCACTAAAAATTCAATTTTTCACTAAAAATTCAATTTTTCACTAAAAATTCAATTTTTCACTAAAAATTAAATTTTTCACTAAAAATTCAATTTTTCACTAAAAATTCAATTTTTCACTAAAAATTCAATTTTTCACTAAAAATTCAATTTTTCACTAAAAATTCAATTTTTCACTAAAAATTCAATTTTTCACTAAAAATTCAATTTTTCACTAAAAATTCAATTTTTCACTAAAAATTCAATTTATCACTAGAAATTCAATTTTTCACTAAAAACTCAATTTTTCACTAAAAATTCAATTTTTCACTAAAAATTCAATTTTTCACTAAAAATTCAATTTTTCACTTAAAATTCAATTTTTCACTAAAAATTAAATTTTTCTCTAAAAGTTAAATTTTTCACTAAAAATTCAATTTTTCACTAAAAATTCAATTTTTCACTTAAAATTCAAATTTTCACTAAAATTCAAATTTTCACTAAAAATTTAATTTTTCACTAAAAATTCAATTCAACATTAAAAATTCAATTTATCACTAAAAATTCAATTTTTCACTAAAATTTAAATTTTTCACTAAAAATTCAATTTTTCACTAAAACTTAAATTTTTCATAAACATTCTAATTTTCACTATACTTAAAATTTTCATAAAAATTTAAATTTTCACTAGAAATTCAAATGTTCACAAAAAAATTCAATTTTTCACTAAAAATTATTTTTTCCCTAAAATTAATTTTTTCACTAAAAATTAATTTTTTCACTAAAAATTCCATTTTTCACTAAAAATTCCATTTTTCACTAAAAATTCCATTTTTCACTAAAAATTCCATTTTTCACTAAAAATTCAATTTTTCACTAAAAATTCAATTTTTCACTAAATATTCAATTTTTCACTAAAAGTTCAATTTTTCACTAAAAATTCAATTTTTCACTAAAAATTAAATTTTTCTCTAAAAGTTAAATTTTTCACTAAAAATTAAATTTTTCACTAAAAATTCAATTTTTCACTAAATATTCAATTTTTCACTAAAAGTTCAATTTTTCACTAAAAATCCAATTTTTCATTAAAAATTCAAATTTTCACTAAAAAATCTAATTTTTCACTAAAAATTCAATTTTTCACTAAAAATTCCATTTTTCACTGAAAATTCAATTTTTCATTAAAAATTCAATTTTTCACTAAAAATTCAATTTTTCACTAAATATTCAATTTTTCACTAAAAGTTCAATTTTTCACTAAAAATTCAATTTTTCACTAAAAATTCAATTTTTCACTAAAAATTAAATTTTTCTCTAAAAGTTAAATTTTTCACTAAAAATTAAATTTTTCACTAAAAGTTCAATTTTTCACTAAAAATTCAATTTTTCACTAAAAATTCAATTTTTCACTAAAAATTCAATTTTTCACTAAAAGTTCAATTTTTCACTAAAAATTCAATTTTTCACTAATTTTTTTTTTTATATATTGAACATTTTACTTCTTTCAGCAAACAAAGCATTGAAAAATACCGTAACTGTTAACTGTTGGTAACAATACCTTGAAATGCATTCAGTCAGAACCTCATTTGAAATTTTATTATACCCATCAATGTGTGTGATTTCAAGCTTATTATTGAAATTGAAAAAATATGCAGTGCAGTTGGTGCTTTGTAGGCATTAAGAAGGTTATAAAGTGGAATTAACTGCATAGTTAGTTTACTTTTATAAACGATTTAAACATTTTTAATGGAAAAACCTACTCAAGTCTTTAACTAAACAATAGATGTTCTAATAAAGCCAAATGTTTTTATAATGCTTTGCGTTATTGCTGATCTTTATAATGAATTGGGTTAAGTGCTGTATAACGATCATTTTATACAGGCACAATTTAATAAGTTGACAAATTGTACTATATTTTATTATATAAGAATATAAAAAGTGTAATGAGTTTTTATTTTGTATATTCCAACATTTCCTGATTACGTAAATTATTTTTTCTTTAAGTGGTCAACAATTACGTTTTTTTTAATATCACAGATTTTTTTAATATCATTGCAAAATGTCCGCCATGTCCAAACGATGTGATTGAAGTCAAATCATAATTTAAATGACAGCGGTCACAGCGGGATTTTGTAACCAATTACAATTGGCACAAAATGTAATTCACCTGTTATAACTTCCTTTTATTAGAAAATAAAATAAAAAAAGTTGCACGGTGTTTGATGTAAAATGAAATGAAAGTACACTTTTTTGGATTAATGTTGTTCAAAATGTGGTTAATCAAAAATGCAGATTAACCAGTTACTTGAATTTAAAAAATGAAAACATTTTATATTTATTAAAACTACAGCTAATTTTAGAAAGTAAACAGAAATTAATAAAATAAAAAGTCGGTTTTTCAGTGTTAGTTGAACTTAGTTTGTAATTTAAACTTAGTTTAAAATCAGAATTCACATTTTACGTGTACTTAGTTTAACCTACCGATGCTGAATGGATAAACTACGTTTAAAATTTCGTTTTAAAAGTTATTTAATTAATTTTTATATTTTTGCACATTAAAGGTTAAGACTTCACCTGCAATTTAGTTACTCGATCTGTTGCTAATATTTATAATTATATACAATTTTTGAATGACATTTATCAAGAGAACATTTTTGTCATTTACTAGTGGTGCCATTTTAAACTATCACTGAAAAACTGAAACTGAAAAATTAAACGTCGTTTAATATAAAGAGAAGATAAATTAAACGGAGTTTAAACTACTTTTAAACTATCACTGTAAAACTGGCTCTAAGTAATCAGTAATTGAAATTAAATATATTAAGACAAAATTTAGCCAACATTCTGCAAGTAAAAATTTTAATCTATCGATGAATTTTTAAAAATAAATAAACTGTTTAATAAAAAATAAGCACATTTCCGATACACCGATTCATTTACCTAGACACCCATTGAATTGGTAATAATTGGTAAGGTAATTTGAAGCGATGACCTCAATAACAGTTTAAAATAACAACAGTTGAAAATAATATGCCAGACGTCTGAGAGGTAAAGAATTTTGGAAATTCCAATGTTTCGAGGCATGTGATAATTCTTCTGGATAGAGAAATGCCAATATTATAAGAATTTTAAATTATATCATTCGATTCGATTATATCATAAGAATTAGTGCAAAATTTAATATTATAAGAATTTTAAATTATATTATGTTAAGAATCAGTGCCATCATAAATCGGTTTTACACATGATTTGTGAAAACTACCCGTACGACATACTCGACATACATTGAATGTTTAAGAATATTTTTTTAAGAATTAACTCTTTCAATACAAGATTGGTTTTCACAAATATTTTGTTAAGCCGAAAGGTGCTGGCACTGAGACATCGTCTGCTTTAAGATAGTCATTGTTTTTATATCCTACACTAAGAGTGAAAGGGTATATTCAGTTTGGTACGCCGTTTGTAACACCCAGAAGAAAGCATCTCCGGTATGGAAAAGTATATATATTCTTGATCAGCATGACCTCCTGAGTTGATTTAGCGATGTCCGCCTGTCCGTCCGTCTGTTGAAATCCCTACTACTTAAAAAATTGAACACGAAACGACTTGTGGTTCCCAAAAAAAAAATCGAAATTCGGTACACCTACCAATTTGTAAATATGGGTATCAAATGAATGAAAATTCGTCAGCGATTTAAAGTTTGTAGTTATTTTCAAGAGTCGTATACCCTTTGTATATATCGTATACCACTTTGAATGGTAACCACATATATATGTAGGGTATATAATCGGCTTAGACCGACTATAATGACTATAATTTTGATAATCCTAACTATCATAATAACACCTACTATATAATGCCCCTACTTTAAAATTTCCCATGTGTTCTAACCTTCCCATCTGGTTTTAATTTACTTTAAAAACAACCAATATTACTTCAATTTTACGATTTGTTTTACCTCTTTTTTCATCTCCCTTCTGAGTTTCAGGTCTTAGTATATTTTTAGCATTTTCTTTTAAAAGAGTCCAATGTTCTTTCTTAAAAAAGGTCGATCACTTTATCACTTTACGCACTTTATCAGTCAGCTTCTATTTTTTTGCACAAGTATCTTACATCATTTGAAATATTTAAAAGAAAATCGTCCGGATAATTTTGAAATTTGTTTTTCACTAAAAATTCAATTTTTCACTTAAAATTCAATTTTTCACTAAAAAAAAAATTAAATTTTTCACTAAAAATTAATTTTTTCACTAAAAATTAAAATTTTCACTAAAAATTAAATTTTTCACTAAAAATTAAATTTTTCACTAAAAATTTAATTTTTCACTAAAAATTTAATTTTTCACTAAAAATTAAATTTTTCACTAAAAATTAAATTTTTCACTAAAAATTAAATTTTTCACTAAGAATTCAATTTTTCACTAAAAATTCAATTTTTCACTAAAAATTCAATTTTTCACTAAAAATTCAATTTTTCACTAAAAATTCAAGTTTTCACTAAAAATTCAATTTTTCACTGAAAATTCAAGTTTTCACTAAAAATTCAATTTTTCACTAAAAATTCAATTTTACACTAAAAATTCAAATTTTCACTAAAAAATTCAAATTTTCACTAAAAATTCAATTTTTCACTAAAAATTCAATTTTTCACTAAAAATTCAATTTTTCACTAAAAATTCAATTTTTCACTAAAAATTCAATTTTTCTCTGGAAGTTAAGTTTTGAACCGTTTTGTAAGGTGATATGTCATAATTTTGACAAATGTATCACTTTTTCACTAAAAATTCAATTTTTCACTAAAAATTCAAGTTTTCACTAAAAATTCAATTTTTCACTGAAAATTCAAGTTTTCACTAAAAATTCCATTTTTCACTAAAAATTCAAATTTTCACTAAAAATTCAATTTTTCACTAAAAATTCAATTTTTCACTAAAAATTCAAATTTTCACTAAAAATTAAATTTTTCACTAAAAATTAAATTTTTCACTAAGAATTTTTGTTTTTTCACAAAAAGTTAATTTAAGTTCAATTTAAACTAAAAAATTCAATTTTCACTAGAAATTCTCTTCTTCACTAAATTTAAATTTTTCATTAAAAAATTCACCTTTTCTAATTGAAAATTTCAAATTAAATTTCTGCAATCTGGCCACTTTAAGGTCTCAGACGCGTGGCCAGCGCACTTGCGCATTTGCCATGCAGTCAGTCGTTGCTGTTACGCTGCATGGACAGCAGTAACAGAAGCAACTGCATTCATAATTGTAGAGCGACGTTTTTTACATCATTGTTTTTGTTGTATTTTTTAACTGTTGTTAACATCATCATGTAAAAAAATAAAACTAAAACAAAACATGATTGAGTGCAGATTACTGTTGACTTGTTGCTGCCTCTGCTGCTGTTGCTGCCATCGTTGTGTTGCCACATTTAATGTGGCTGCTGCTGTTGGTGCCGCAACACTTCAGCAGCAGCATATCGCAGATTGCAGCCTGAAGATTATCTAACGGTGCTAAGACAAAGCATTTTTTCGATTGATTTGATCATTTTTTTTGTAATATAATGTTGTCGTTATTTATTATTAAACTTGCAGCAACAATTAAATAATCTTTCATTTGCAGTATTGCGCCGCCTCAGCGAGTTGCGGCCTTTTTTAGCTCTACGATTTGCGCATTCGAATCAATCGTCCGTTAATATTAGCAGCAGATTATATGCTGCAGAGCTCACAATAATTATTGTCATTCAATGTCTACAACATGCTGCTGCCTGCTTTGTTGCTGTCATAGTCCATTAAGCAATACGGAATTTTTTTTTGTTTGAAATGTGCATAAATTTTAAATTATTATTTATGCATCAAAAAATATATATATAACAATCTATATTTTATGCATTTCTTTTAATTTTGCATATTTAACTGATTCAATACGTGTACCGCATACAAAAGACTTGTGCCACAAACCACTTCCAGACCAACAATCAAAAGACTTGGGCAACAAACTGCCGGCAACTGGCTGCCAGGTTTTGCAATCGTTTGATTGAAAAAACTTCGCACTTTATTGTGAAAAATCTTCATCGAATTCATGTTGTGCCGCTCGCTTGTGCTTTTTATTTTTCTTTAATGCATCCAACATAAATTCTCGCGTTTTATTGCTGCATTTAATGAAATTTATGTCACACAAACTGGTAAAATTACATTTTAGTGGTTTCAAACATAAAATTACGCAATGGTTGGCGCCTCTTTTTTAAAATATCCAACAGAATAATGCCAAAAGTCAGCTGAAGCCTGTGTAATTTGTCGTTTTTTTTTTTTTATTATTAAAATTGAAAGTTGTGCATTACATAAAAAATGATGCGCAAATGCAGGAAAAACATTTTGTTATTTTAAACGTGTTTGTTGCGTCAATTAAAATGTGTTAAGAAATTGAAAAAAAATAATTTAAAGTGAAAAATTTAATTTTTAGTGAAACATTTAATTTTTAATAAAAAAATTGTTTTTTTTTTGTGAAAAAATAATTTTTTTGTGAAAATTTGAATTTTTTGTGAAATATTGAATTTTTAAGTTTTAGTGAATTTTTTTTAAATTAAAAATTGAAATTTTAGTTAAAAATTGAAGTTTTATTTGAAAATTGAGAGTTTAAAAATTTAGTTAAAAATTGAAATTTTAGTTAAAAATTGAAATTTTAGTTAAAAATTTAAATTTTAATTAAAAAAAAAAAATGAATTTTTAGTTTACAATTGAAATTATAGTTAAAAATTTTAATTTTTAGTTAAAATAGATTTTTTAATTAAAAATGGAGTTATTAGTTGATAATTTTGTTTTTAGTTAACAAAAAATTTGATTTCAAATTAGAAATTGAATTTAGTGAAATATTTAATTTTTACTGAAAATTTTAATTTTTAGTGAAAAATTTAATTTTAAGTGAAATATTTAATTTTTAGTGATAAATTGAATTTTTTAGTGAAAAATGGAGTTTTAAGTGAAAAATGGATTTTTTTATTTATTAATGAAAAATTTTAATTTTTTGCGAAAAATTTAATTAAGTGAAAAATTTATTTTTTTGTAGAAATTTTAATATTTAGTTAAAAATTTAATTTATAGTGCAAATTTTAATTTTTAGTAAAAAATTGAAAATTTAATTTTAAGTAATAAATTTAGTTTTTAGTGAAGAAGTATGTGAAAAATTTAATTTTTAGTGAAAATTTGAATTTTTTGTAAAAATTTGTTTTCTTTGTTAAATATTGAATTTTTAAGTTTTAGTGAAAACGTTTTTTTTTTAATTAAAAATTGAAATTTTAGTTGAAAATTGGGAGTTCAAAAATTTTGTTAAAAATTGAAATTTTGGTTAAAAATTGAAATTTTAGTTAAAAATTTAATTTTTAGTTCAAATTTAAATTTTTAGTTAAAAATTTATATTTTAGTGAAAATTTGAATTTTTAATTAAAAAAATTCATTTTTTAGGTAAAAATTGAATTTTTAGTTTACAATTGAAATTATAGTTAAAAATTTTAATTTTTAGTTACAATAGATTTTTTAGTTAAAAATAGAAATTTTAATTGAAAATTTTATTTAAAAAAAAAAAAAATTGATTTCAAGTTAAAATTCAATTTATAGTGAAAAAATATTTTTTTTAGTGAAAAATTAAATTTTTAATTAAAAATTTAATTTTTTTTTTTAATTGAAATTTTAGTTAAACATTTTTAGTTAACAATTGAAATTTTGGTTAAAAATTTTATTTTTGGTTTAAAAAAATTGAATTGAAATTGAATTTAGTGATATATTTAATTTTTAGTGAAAAATTGAATATTTAGTGAAAAATGGAATTTTTAAGTGAAAATTTTAATTTATGGTGAAAAATTTAATTTTTAGTAAAAAATTGATTTTTTACTGAAAATTTTAATTTTTAGTGAAAAATTGAAGATATTTATTTTTCATTATTTTTAGATATAAAAATCTTTTTTTTTATATTTTCTGTTTTTAATTTGTAAAATATACTAAAATTTAGAAAAACAATAAAATTTCTTACAAATAAATTTTAGTTATACAAAAGTTTTAAATTTACCAAATTAATACAAAAAATTAACTCACAAAATAATATACTTAACTACAATACTTAAAATTTAAAACAAATAAATTTTGAAACACACAAAAGAAATTTGAAAATAACTAAATAATTTTGAAACATGCTAATCTGCCTCTTCCTCCTCCTCCTTGTGTTCCTCATGTTTTTCCGGCACCACAATCACCTCTGCGATCACCTCTTCTTCCAGCGGCTTAGTTACACCCATTTCGTTGTACGGCACCAGCGGCTCCAACATTTTCTCGTACAGCACCACATTCTGTTCGCCAATTTCACGCAATATACTAAACGGACGACGCCGCAGACGATCGACATACATCGCGTAAATCGCATAGGAGATCTGCTCGAAGCCGGCCTTCTCCGCCTCCAACTGCTGTTCGCAGTACAACGACGTAAATGTGACGCGCGGCATTTTCATGTGTCGACCCACCTCGAAAATGGAAAAGAAGAACTTTTCCATGAACAGCTCATCCTCGCGTAGCTCCTCGCTTATCCAATACTCCATCAGATGTAAACTATCGAAGGTATGCTCTGGATTTTCCTGCTCATATTGGAAAACGAGTGACCGGTTCAATGTAATCAGTTGTGCCAATTTGTGCGAGTTCTGCGAGAGCGGCAACTGGGTCCAGCTGCGCCACTCTTTCGTCATCCATTTGACAATGGCCACCGCATAGATGGCTTGGGTCGTCTCATCCATGGCCACGATGCTGCACTCGTTGCGCAGCAGATGCTTTAAGCATTTCAGGTACTCGGCATGAATTCCTGGTTCTTCGTCCTCATTCATGCGGAGGGCTTCGAATATATGATTCTGTTTGAAGTGGTGCTCGAGCATGTGGTTGGCAACGCGGTCGTGCCATTTCTCATGTATGTCGCGGATGACAATGTCGCCGTGTTCGGCCCAACAAATGCGCAGCTTCGACATTTAGTGGCAGGTGGGAGGATGCAGTTGGTGCAGGCAGTGCAGATTTTTTGTTTGCAATATTCATGCGAATGTTTATAGAAAAAGAAAAGAATAACCAACAACCAAAGAAAAGACAAAAAACGAAAACTTTTAAACATTTTACTAAAAAAAATTTAAATAAATTTTAAAGTTTGAAGTTTGGCGCATTTTTCCGTACCTACCCAACAAACATTAGAAGTCATTTCAGACTCCGAAATGAGTCATATTTTGAAGAGCTCTTAAAAGCGCACAACACATGAGAAGAATGAAACGATTTAAAAAACAGCAATGCTTTTATGAGTCCGAAAACACTTACATTTATTAGGCTTTCAATTCTCTTAAAACAATCTTAGTTTGACGGCTTTTTTGAGTATTTTACAAACTTTTAAATGAATTCGGAAAACTACGTTTTATGTAATCCTTTAGTTTTTATACAGATCAACGTCACGTTAACTCACCGTCGAAATGTAAACAAGATTGGCGCTCTATTTACGGACTCTAAACGGATTCATTCCGTTTTGCATCGAGAAAAGCGGTCCGATTATTGGAATGTACTGATTCGAAATTTGTTTCCATGTTCATTTTTAACCGCTTAATGTATCGTTTTCGTTTTCAAAAAAGAGAACGTTCGTATACCGTAATTATGTACCGTAATCGACATCGTGCAATGGATCGTTCTGTTTCTTGGGTAACATGCCACTGAAACCGAAACTTAAACCAATAAAACTGTTGAAACGAATATGAGTTTCTATTTGAGTTTCCCCATTGTTTCGGTGATATCTCAAGAAACAAGACTTTTCATTAACGGTGATGTATACGGAATACGATTCCGAAAATATTCCGTTTTCTGGATACGAAAACGGTTCAGTAAAGGAACATAGAGAACCATCGAAATGTGTTTCAAATTGACGTTTTGACGGTACGTTGACGGAACGTTGTTTGATTTAAAACGGAGTGAACGGAGCTTCGATGGTGCGTTCATATTTTCATAGTTTACGATAGGATGGTCCGGTAACGACCGTTGAGATTACCTTTCAACGGAGCATATATTTCATAAAGAAACGATTTTGTTATACAAGTTCCAAACAGGTTATGATTTCAGATTTCGTATTCGGGTATGGCTAAAATTTTCCGCGAGAATTCAACACAACACAAGAATGTACATATTTTGTGGTTTTTTCACAGAGAAACCGATTACACGACAATATTCAGCAACCTTTAAGGGTTAAGATGTGAAAATATGGACAAGTGCCAACTTGTCCATATTTTCAGAGTTGCCAAACTCTGGAAGTTCCTTTTTTGATCCGTTTTGATCCGTTTTTCAATTCACGAACGTGATTTTTCACAGAGAAACCGATTACACGACAAGATTCGGCAACCTTTAAGGGTTAAGATGTGAAAATATGGACAAGTGCCAACTTGTCCATATTTTTCAGAGTTTCCAAACTCCGGAAGTTCCTTTTTTGATCCGTTTTTGAAGGTGATATGTCATATTTTTGACAAATGAGTCACGTTTGAGCGGTTTTCACGATAATTTACGAACGTGATTTTTCACAGAGAAACCGATTACACGACAAGATTCAGCAACATTTAAGGGTTAAGTTGTGAAAATATGGACAAGTTGGCAACTCTGGAAGTTCCTTTTTTGATCCGTTTTTCAAGGTGTTATTAAAGAGTGTTATTAAAGAGTGTTTTAAATTACACATTGAAATAAATTTTTATAATTTCATGTAGTTTATTTTACCAAAAAAACAGTTACAAACATTTTTAAACCTAATTTTACAATTTATTTTTGTTGTTGTTTTTGTTCAAACGCTTTATCAATTTACTTAGATTTGCAAAAACTGCCATAATGCGTAACGCCCTCCAACAAGTCGACATCTATTTGCGTGCGCATTATCTCATTGAACGACTCACGTTTCTTTTCGCGCAATTCATTCGGTGTCATTGAATAATATGGCAACGGTGGCATTAGCTCTTTCTCGTACAACACAACATGCGCTTCGGAGTTTTGATGGAGTTTTGCACAAGGACGCCCCTCATTGAAACGTTTATATAACGTGATATACGATATATTGTTCAATTTATGGAAATCCGCCTGCTCCAGCTGTGACTGCTCCAACTTGCTGAGAGCAACACAGGTAACACGTGGCATACGCATATGACGGCCCACCTCAAATATGGCCTCGAAGAATTTGGACATGAAAATCGCATCCGATTGTAAATCCTCGCACACCCAGTAATCGAAGATATGTAAACTGTCGAAAACATGCTGCGGATGACAACGCGCATAGCGAACGATCATATTGCGATAGAGCGTTATGAGTTCGAGCAGTTTGGGTGAGTCCACCATGAGTGGTAGTTGGTTCCATGAGCGCCATTTCTTGGTCATCCATTTGACTATAGCCACAGCATGGATTTTATTGGTTCTCGCATCGATTACCATAATGCTGCACTCGTTGAGCAACAAGTGATTCAGATATTTGAGATACTCTTCTGCAATATTGGACTCATTGGAAAAATCTAGCTGTTTGTAGATTTGGTGCGGTTCAAAGTATTGCTCCAGCATAAAATTACAAATACTTTTGTGTTGTGTTTCATTCACATCACATATGATGAGATTATCATGTGTATCCCATGTTATTTTCACATCGACCATGATCAGTTAGTTGCGGAATTTGGAATTTTGTTAGAAATCAGTTCAAAAATATGTATATAATTTGGAATTTTTAAAATTTTTGTAATTTTTAAAAGATGTATTTAAATTTTGAATGAATTAAAAAAACTAAACTGATTTTTTTTTTAATTTAGAAGGTTTTTTTATTTTTTTGGGTAATGTGAAGTTTAAAGATATTGCCACATTATTCAGTAATATATAATATAAATTATTGAGATGTGTTTAATATGGTGCTATAGCTCTGAAGAAGCTATGCAGAGGTTCTCTCATTTTTTGAGCAGTTCCACCAATAGAGCTCACATCGTCACTGTCATGCCAAAAGAGCGAATGTGCATTTTTAAAAATGTTGGGAAATCAAATATAAAAGTTTGAAGTGCTTCAAAAATTAGGAAAATTTAGATTGTGTTAAATTTTTTCTGTTATTTTAATTTATTCATCAATTATTATAACGTCTATAAAATATTTATGGATTTGGACAACTTACTCAATTATAAATACGGATTTTGTATGGCTATATCCTGACCAAAACGCAAATATTTTTGTGTTTTATGCTATAACTTTTTATTAGCATAAGATAAAATAGTAATGTAAGGGCATTAATTGTTTGTTTTTAAAGCACCTATCTATTGGCATCATTATTTAAAAATATTTTGCCGAACATTTATTTGCCATTTGTTTTTGCAGGAAAAAAATGTTTGGCAAAATATTTTTAAATAATGATATTGGCATCATAACAAACAATTAATACTTTAACACTACTATTTTATCTTGCACCAATAAAAAATTGCAGCAAAAAAACGAAGAAATTGGAGAAATTGAAAATCTTGTCATGCCAAAAAAAAGGGCGAATCTTTTCGTTTATTTTGCTATAAGTCTTTAATGGTACAAGATAAAATAGTGATGTAATGGCAATTATTTTTTTTAAAGCACCTATCGATCTGCATCATTAATTAAAAATATTTTGTCAAACATTAATTTGCAATTTGTTATTTGCAGGATAAAATGTTTGGCAAAATATTTTTAAAAAATGATGCCAATCGATAAGTGCTTTAAAAACAAACAATAAATACCTTTACACCACTATTTTATCTTGCACCAATGTCAAGCCAAAAGGGCGAATCTTTTCGTTTTTTTGTTATAACTCTTTAATGATACTAGATAAAATAGTGATGTAAAGGCAATTATTGTTTGTTTTCAAAGTACCTATCGATCTACATTGTTAATTACAAATATTTGGCCAAAAAACATTCCTGCAAATAACAAATAACAAATTATTGTTTGGCAAAATATTTTTAATTAATGATGCAGATCGATAGGTGCTTTGGAAACCAACAATAATTGTCTTTACATCACTATTTTATCTTATACCAATAAAAAGTTATGGCGAAAAAACGAAAAGATTCGCCCTTTTGGTAGGACAAGATTTCAAATTTTTCAAAACATTGCACATTCGCCCCTTTGGCATGATAGTGACGATATGATAGGATCAAATCTTTAAGACATCTTTATGTATACCATTAGGCTATCATTCAGACAAAGCAAAAAGTTATCATCGTAACATTTCGGACAACATTCGGATATCGATAACATTTAAAAGATAACTTATGACATCTTTCAAATATTATGTGTCTAGTAGGTTGAATGCAGAACCGGAACGGAGAGGTAAGATGTTTTTAAGACAATGGTTTTAACCTTGGAAGTTGGCTGTAGTCTACCAAAAGGTGGCGAATACATTTGAGTATTATTTGATATGCGAAATCGCAACTGTTCTATACCTCGATTTTTCGACTCCCAGTTTAACGCACTGACCACTGACCTACGGATGCTGCAATTCATTATTGTAGTTTGTACCAAGCATTACTAAATGTTCAAGTGCTCTGATTTAAAGACCTTAACCAATACATTATATTCATAAAAGTATCGAAATCAGCAAAGTATTACATTGCAAAAATGACAATGATGACATTTTTATTTCTAGATCATTCTTCTCGAGAGCAATCAAAGCGACTTAATAAAGCGTCACGTCATAAAAAAGTGTATGAGTTTTAATTATTTTTATAACAATTATGTCGAGGACGGTTAGTTCGTCGAAGTTTATAGACTTTGATTTTGAATTTTATTATCGCGTTTGTTGTAGATACTATGATTTTCTTTGCTTTGCATAATTAAGCAAGTTTTATATATTTATCCATGAAAACCTAACCATTACCAGGTTTGTCGAATGGTGTTAAAGTTTAAATCGTATTAAAATTAATTTTGTAGAAGATTAACTTACATTTAAACATTTATAATATAGTATAATACATGTCTAATATGTGTATTAATATTAACTTTGCTTTAACTTTTAGCTAAAATGCATCATCGTCCCAAATTAGAGATTGCCATAGTATGGCTGCTGCTAATACTGCCGCGACTACAACAAATATCTGCCTATCCCACGATTAATCAACCGAATCAACAACAAAATAGCTATGTGCAAAACATCGAGAAAAATCTCTACCAGCCACCACAACTGGAAGAAACCATCGAAGAAGTACAGAAAATACTACAACAGGATCCAACGCTTCCAAGACTAACAAGGTAACTTTTGCATGGTTCACAAAGTCTTTAGAAAAATATTTTAAAAAAATTCTTACAGAGGCGAAATCGAGGAACTCTATGAGAAGGTTACACGCGAGGAATATGAAAAGAGTCTCGAGGCCGGTGATATGGGACGTGCGGATAGCATGCGCGCGCTAATGCTCGTCTTGCCCTACAATACCGATAACAATACCGAGGAGAATTTACAGGTGAGTCAATTGAAATTATAACTCTAGAGTGCTATTTGTTTATAATTCCTCTATTATAGGAACTATATACACGTCCACCCATTACCAAAGTCATAGACTCTTATACACCGCCAAAACCAATTAAGTTTATAACACACGATCCGAGTTATGTACCCAAATCGGAGACGGTGTCCGTGGGAAATATGGCTGCCACCACCTATAAACCATTGTTTCCAATGTTGCAAACCGCACCCAGTCCAACGACATATCATCCACAACAGCCGCCGCTGATGTTTAAGATGTCACCATCCGTGTCACAACCTTCAGCCTTAGATTTTCGACCAGTGACGAATCTGCCGCTTGTCTATGAATATGGTGGCGCCGCTGCACCTACATCCGAACAGTTCAGTCAGACACCGAAGCCAGTGCAACGTTTTAGCAGTCATTATAGCGCCAAAAATACCGAGTTCTTGAAAATGCCATCATTGAAACGTCTTAAAGCCACTACGAGTACCATTAAACCAGTTGCCGATGTTTTGGAAGGTCTTGGTATCTATGGGCAGACACAGTCACGTAAACGTTACCAAATCGAGGATTATTATACAGCCGAGAGCGCACCGCAACCTGTGGTAACCAGCTATGTACCGCAAAGTTTGTCTGCCAAAATAAAACCTGATGCATACTCGAGTTTTAAGCCACTCAATATCGGCGAGGAGATACGCATCAAACCGGAAGTTGAGGATTATCTGACGCGATTTGGCATTGTTGGTGGCCGAAAACGCAAAGCTCTAAAGAAAGGCAATGGTGCGCGAGTAGCTGAAGAACAGTTGGGCGAAGAGAGTGAAATTGCAACGGCAAAGATACCCAGCTCACTGGCAAAGTCAAAGAAAAGTGCGGACAGTGAGTTGCAGAAATTGTTAAGTAATCTACAGGAATTGGAAAGATTACAAGTAAATCCAAAAACTGTGACAACAACTACAACCAGACGACCAACGACTAGTGCAACAACGACAACCAGCTCCACAACGACAACAACTACACCACAAGCTCTGATTACGAATGGTGCTCCCATGCTTATCGAAGCGAAAAAGCCTCGTCGTCGTGTTGACCCAAACATCGATATCAACTTTGGTGCTACAGGAAATCAGCAAACCGAACAGGGTAGCGCAGATCAATTAGGAAAATTACTTGCAAATCTACAAGAGTTAGAGAAGCTTCGGATAAATCCAGAGAATGCTTTGAAGACCACAGCACCGATTAGTCGACCATCCACTAAACCAATTGCGACTTCACCACCTGCAAGAGCTCAGCTTTTAACCAATCGTTTTAGTGAACTTCAGACACAACCCAAGCAAGCCAGCCCAACACGTAGTGATTTAGATGAGTTACAGGGTATTTTACAGGAAATTCAGGCTATAGAGAAGGTACATGCACAGGCAACATCTACGACCACCAACAGGCCAATTGTAGCCAAAACCAATAATAATTTCCGTGCCGCTGTAGCTCCAAATGATTTTGATCAACTACGTAAGTTGCTAAGTGATGATAGTGCCTTGGAACGTCTTTACAATCAAGCGAGAGGTAATAAGGTGCCAGTCACAACCATAACTACTACGACGACGTCTACTACAAGGAAGCCACAAGGACCAAGCATGCAAGAGTTGGAAGAACTTCAGAAGTATTTCGCCGAACTCGAAAGAGCTAGAGCACCAACAACAACTAAAGGCACGACATCGACGACTACAACAACGACTAGTACCACTACAAGTACAACAACAACAACTCCTCCACCTCCAACATACATACAGCGTCCAGCTTTCACAAACTCACAAGATTTGGCGCAACTCATAACCGCTAATCTGAACCCTTCAAAGTTCAAGAAATCTAATGCTAACGATGCACAATTGCAAGAACTCATTAATCGCGTACAGCAGCTGGAACGTCAAAATAGCCGTCCTATCGTCACGGAGGCACCATCACAGGCATACATGGGTTTCACTTCGCGTAACATTAATAATCCGGCATTGGATCAGTCAAACGACCATCGCATACCTTCAAATGATTTCGCCAACTTGCAACAGCTCTACAGACAAGTACAAAATACTGAAAAATCCACCTCTTTAGAACCATCTATTGAGATTTCTACCGCTGCCACGGCTCCAAAAGTACAGTATCAGCTGGAAAAACGCACGCAGGACTTTGAACAGCGTCTTATTGACATCACAAATGATACAGGCACCGGCAGCAGCCTTCAGAATGTAGACCCTAATGATTTTGTTCATTTGCAAAAACTTTTGAATAAAGTACAGGAACTGGAACGTGTGAGAATTAACGCCAATGGCATGGTACAGTCCGTCACACCAAATCCACGTACCAAATCACAAAGGGAAGCGACTCTATCGCCAAATTTAGTAACCGCTGCCTCGATACGCACAAAAAGTGTTCAGAATATTAATGGAGCACAAATAGTGTATCCAGAGAAAGTCCAAAAATATGATGATGTGGAGGCTATACTGATGAAACAACCAAATTTGGACGATCTTAAATTAGATTTACCTGCTTACAGTGCTACTACCGCTGCTCCCAAGAAATTATCGAGCACTATGTCCGCGTCAACTTCTAGCGAGGAATTGCGTGAATTGTATAATGCGCCAATAAATCCTAAAAAGTCGGCAGCCGCCGATTTGGACTTTGAACAATATCAACAGTTCTTTAGCAACTTGGAGGATAAAGAGCGCAACTCTTATCGTAATATGCAACCACCAGTGATACATAAAACAGTTACCAAGGAACCGCCACGATTTGTAGCAACGCGCAAACCACAAGAACTGCCTAAACCTAATAAGCAACAAGCTGATTTGGAGGAATTACAAAAATTGCTTAATAATGCAGATGAATTAAAAAAACTAGGCATCGAGTTACCAAAAGATCTGTCAGAGCAAATCGAAATGAAACTTAGCAAAACCAGTAGCACGGACGGTGGTTTAAAGTCAATGAATTTACCAGAAGCAAAACCAACATCCTTAGCATCTGCAGAACTTTTAGATCCCCCTGAGGTTGAAGAATACTTAACCAGGTATGGCATTCTAAATATTGGATCAGACCAGTCTAACAAGAAGAATTCTAAATCGGAAGAAGAGAGAACAAACGAGATATCAACTAGTTTTTATGACGACGAAGACTACAATACGACAAAAGGAAAATCATCTGTATTTTCATTAACCACGGCTAAATCATTAACGCCCAAGGAACCAAAGACTACCACAGAAAGTACCATCGAGATACCCATCTTTAGTGCAACGAAAATAATTGAAGCCGCCATAAAACGTGCAGCACAAAAAATTGGTGTATCCACGGAAAATCCCGATGGTTTCCGTAGACGCAGCGATACAGATATTGAGGATATGGATACAACAGATGGTGATCTGATGGCAGAGTTTAGTGAGATGAATTACCAGCTTGCAATGCCGGATGTGAATAGTCGTATGGACGAAAATATCGTAGACAATGCGAAAAATAACTCAAAAGATGCAAAGGATACAAAAGAAGAAGATTTCAAATCAGACCTAACAGAATTACAGCGCTTAATTAGCAACTTACAGGAACTGCAACGTCTTAATTTAAGTGTATCATCGAATTTGCTAAAAGAAGCCGATGCCAAGTATTTGGAAAGTTTCAAAAAATCGCAGAGCTCGAGCAATAATGATACCAAGAAGAATAGACGTCAAAGTGTGGAGCCTACAGCAGCAACATTGGGTGTCAGCTCAACTACAGGCTCACCAACTCGTATCAATCTAGGATTAAGTCTGGATGATGGTGAAGATACTGATGACACAGATGTTCGCGCCAATACTATCTCCAGCACGACAGCTAGCACAACAACAACGACTGAAGAATCACCAAATGGCTCGCTGGCGGATCTAGAAAACTCATTCGGTCCAGATCCTAATACAGAAAATCCACTGCCAGCTAAAAAGAAAAACGGCTTCTACTTCTTGGCCGATTGGAACTCATTCCTTGAGGTGGGCGAAGGCGATGAACAAGTAGTGGTGCGATTTAGTCCAAAAATAGGGGATCCACGATTATTTTTACCAGTTTCGGTACCATAAAAAATGAATGGTCAACAGTTGTACATATTTTAATGTAAGTTAAGTCGATACTAGTTGTTGTTTCACTGAACTAGTTAATAATTTTGTACCTTTCGTGTAATAGGCTTATTTTATTGGATTATTTATTTGGAGAGTTCCAAGCAATTCTGTAGTAGTTAAGTAAAAGTCAAATTGTTAATTTTAGTAAATAAATTTAATGGAAATAAAGTTAAATATTTTCATATACAACATATATACAAGATCGTTTATAATACAAAATTTATATACATCTTATTCACATTTTATATCGGCGAATGTGCTTTTATCGCCGGCGAGCATTGCCTCATAGAACTGCACTCGTTGACCCAAGTTGGCAGCCAAAAAGTATCGGCTTTCCCATTCGGTCACTGGAAGACTCATGCTTACTAGGTTGCGTACCTCTGCATGCATTGTAAACTGTATAAACTCTACGAATCCCTGCACACCGCGATATATTAGAACACGCACCAGACAGCAGTCCTCCACAAAAGCCAATAGGGTTTCATCACGTATACGCAGTGTTACCAAAGAACGTGGTTTTAGTGCGCCCACAGTTTGAAAGAGATGACCGCTGTGCAGATCTGCATACAATCTGATGCCGTCATGTTGACCGGCAACCAAATGCGCCAAAGGCGTGGTAACTGCGATCAGCGTACGTGGTTCTGCGGTAGATCCTACTTCTAAAGAGATAACCTCACCTTCGTACCAACTAGGTATATGCGCGGCTTCAGTGTAAGAAATTGTGTCATTGGCATCAGGTTGAGATATAAACACAGAGCTAACCATATCATCTTGTTTAGAGTTCGACTGCGATTTTGATTTTGTCTGATTCTCCTCCACATTATTTATATCTGCATTCAAAGCTTTTGCCAACTCATCTAGTTCCGACTGAAATACACGTATACGTTCTATGACTTCTGTCATATCCTTCGTGTAATCCTTAGTCTTGTGCTCAGTGGGTTTATTCGCCAAACTAAGCACCTGCTTTACAGTCAAACCCAAGCTGTTCGTAATATTCGCGCATATCGGATGCGTATGTGTTTCATTTTCACGCAAATAGCTATGCACCTCCTCGATTTCCACAACAACGGGCCAGATAATCTGCACAGTGCGCGCGGCTAATACCTGTGCCGGATTCGTTGGTATCTGCAGCATCTCCAAATTCACCTCTGCAAATGTTTCCGCTTTAAATATGCGCTGTTTCTGTAACTCCTGCATAATGGCGATGAAATCTTGCACCAGATGCTCATCGTACAAATCAGATTCGGGAATAGACAGCTGAGTAATATTGACCTCAAGATTTAGACGGTATATAAGATCATAAATAATACGCTCAACAACCTGCTTGAAGTCGGCGAATGCAAGTTTGCGTGTTGAGGCAGTAACATTTGGTTTGAGAATAGATTCGGAGGGATTACGTTGTTGCTTAAATGCACCGAATACTGGTATCGCCATGCGAAAAGGTGTCGAACGCTTGTCCCGAACTGCAGCTGGTGACATATTCTTATTTATTATCAATATTTGTTTGCCATTACTTAGTGCTAACTCCGCACTTTCAACTTGTGGCAGAAAACGATAAGAGTCGGCTGTAATATTAGCAGCTACTGGTAGGTGCCATGTACTGCTAATGTTGCCATGATGTTTGGAGTATTCATGTACCGCATGTTGAGCTCGGTCCAATACAAAGAAGTGTTGCGCATTCGCTGTATGCTGATGAATTCTCACAGTGCTACTACTGCCAAAACTACGATGTTGCGTTGTTGCATTACTAGATACATCCCACGAGCTCAAACCTACAAGGGTGCAGTTAAAATCTTCCGTTGTTTCTGCATTGGTTATAAATTGCAGTGTGGAATTATTAGCTGCTGCTGGTACTAAAACGACCTGATCGACTGGACCAGACTCGAATGTTATGAATTCTTCGAAGCTGCCAATATTCACCGTCCACTTGTACACATGGGACATGCAGCCAGCATTCATCAACAAATACTGGGTATTATTAAAGCTAAGTGGAAATACCTGTCTAATTTTGTTCTCATCCTCGCCGACTTTAAGTCTAATTTCGAATGACTCTTCCAAATATTTGACAAAACAGACACGTTTCTCACGTTTCCTCAGTAACTTTACGACTTGCTGACATATGTCCTTGAAACTTTTGTCCTCCCTGACTGAGCGTATAAAATAGTCATCCGGTACACGTTGCTGCACATTGGGTACATGTGCTGGACGTGGTCCTTTGATGCGTAATGTGCGCACAGTCCAGTTTCCTGTTACCCATTGTTGCGGACGTCCCTGCAACCAGAGCGTGTTCTTTTGCCAATAATCGAGATTGATGCCTGAGACCAGGTCGTTAGTGTAGAGATTACGTGCTGTGACATTCTGCAGAAAGAGCGGCGATCTGAATTCCAAGCTGTCGTGAAGCGTTGCCACCTGGTGTAAATCTTTGACGCCGTTTACGGGAGCATTGGTTATCAACGTTTTTAATACATGGCATGATTGCAGTGTAAGAGGTGTAGAAATGCGTTGATTTGGAGTAATCTTTGGAAAAGAAGAATGTATTAGGTGTAATTAAAGATGGAGGCGATTTATAGGAAGATTCATATGATGTTCATGTAGAAAAGTGATTACGGGATTATAGGTCCACCAATCATGTCTATTTTTAATACCGATTAGCATAACGATGCAAGAAATATAAATTCAGAATTTTAATGACCTTGTTTTTTTATTTTTCTGTAATGGTAATTAGAACAGACAGGCAGGCTGACAGGCGGATAGATAGATTAACAGAAGGACATCGGACAGAAGGAGATGATGCTGAACAAAAGTATATATACTTGTCGATACCGCTCATGCGACTCCTTCTGGGTGCTAGAAACGAATGACCAAACTGAAAAAAGCCATTCAATTTAAGTGTAGGATATAAAAACAAGCGAATACTTAAGATGTATCCTACAAATGTCAATGATATTTAGCAAGATCTTCAATTATGATTACTGTTATAATATATTTTTTGAGTACCCAATATTTAAGATTGGAAACTTTTCTTAGTATGGTTTTTTATTTCTGTTTGCGTTTTTCTTTAAGTCCTCAATACAAACTTACCAAAAATGTATTTTCGTATTCCTCCTGCAAGTCGACTTCATTAACAGGTCCTTTGGAAATTATTGTTCCATCTAAATATAGCTGTGAAAAAAGCAAATTACTCGAGATATTCTGCGCCGTATGTAGAGTGATCACTTGAGACATGTCAATGTTATTTAAGTAATTAACTGTTAAAGAGTTGCCATCCATCGCACCAATACCAAAATGTATGGGGCCTATAAAGGTATAAAAGTTTATTTATTTCGATTAAAAAAATGTATAGCTACTTGTAATATTTTGATCTTTATCAACTCTCAAACAGTCCTGCAGCCAATCTTGTAAGGAACAACCATTTAGATTACTTGTTGTTAACGTTTCGCGTATAGTGACGTCACGTGCTTTGACAGGAGCAGCAAATGTTACCGGTGCCTTTATGATAATTGGTTTGGACTCTCTCACATAAACAATATTATCCATCAACGCTATCAAATTATAACCATTTAGGTTCCGTACGTAGGCGCCTTTTTCGATAGCAACACGTCCTGTAAATGTGGTCTTGCCCTTCAAAATGCAGATGTTATTTTTATATACAAGATTTTCGAAAAATGAGCTCATATTCTCGAACTCGTTGAGGTCTCCATCAACAGTTAAATCCTGCAATTGCATTGATGCGGGCAGTGTTATCTCTCCCGTCAGCACAAAAGTGCGTAGTGCCGGATCAAAACGTACTAAACTACTAAGGTTCGACATTGGATAGTCATTTAGATGACCGTATACTTCAAGTTCTTTTACATACAAGTTGCCATCGATTTGTAAGTTACCTTCAAAGATACCCATAGAGCTTCTGGTTGCAATGTGTTCAAAACGCAAACCATTTACTGCATCCACATTGGTGTCTCCCATAACTCTGACACTTTGTACAAAGTTTTTCGGCGCCACAATGTGTACTGTCTGATTGGTGTTGTGGAAAACCATGTCATCAATAAGATCAGGCAAATCAACGCCATTCATATTACCCTCGCAATAAAGCGCAGCGTTCACTTGCACAGGTTCCAAAAAAGTTAGATTAGTACTTAAATAATTTGGACGATCCAACCAAATGGCACGCAGTTGTATGTCTTCGTCGAAATTGTGCCCATTAAGTTTATGCACCTGCACATCACCAGTGACAATCACATGATCAACGCGTATCTTACCATCGAGTATCATCTCGGGAATATCATCGACATGTTCAAGAAAATTTAGCAGAAATTCAGCATCAATGCCATGTAATGCATCTGTTTCCAGTCCACTCTGCAGCGTTAGTTCGTCTATGAAGATATTGCCAGTATCCGCTGGACCACTCCAGTTACGTTTTCCGAGAAAATCGTGTAGATTGACGCCATTAAAGTCGGCATCGCCATGTATATCACCGTGTATATCGCCAATATCAGCCTGTAGCACATCCATAATAAGCTCTGGTGCAACTAGATCTTCCAGCACTGTTTGATAGCCAGTGGCTATTGGAACAGCATTCAACGTTTCAAGCACATCAAATTTATCTGCTACAATGGGCTGTGTGAACTGAAGTTGCGTATTGTTAGCTGTTTGCGGTACATCTATTTTAATAGAACTCTCCAGTAATTCTTCGATTTTAACGCCATCATATGAACCATTTATAGTGAGATTGTTGAAGTAAACATAGCCTTGCAACGTTGTAATATTCAAATCTTGTTTAGTGTGCAATGTAATAAATTGATCCACAGAAATATTATTGACCAAACCCTCGGTCAAATGAAAATCTATTGGAAATGTTATATCAGAGAAACTCTTGGCAGATTGTATGGAGACTTCTTCATCTGGTGCAGTTGGACGTTGCACAATATCAGCCAGCACGTTTGATAAATCCTGATTTTCAAATTGTCCTTTAAGAAATACTGAACCATGTACTTCCAAGTGCGCAAAATTGCACGTCGCTTCAATGGTGTTACTCTCTAAGAGTGTGGGGTTGCTTTCAAAATCTTCCAGACCACGACCCTGAGCAGAGCCATTGAGTTCTAGTTTTTCGGAAACTTCAAGATTGGCGAACGTAGTCAGCCCCACCCAGTCTTGAGGATCGGACAATGTGATGGCATCAAATGGATTAACACCGTTTAATAAACCACCCATATCGACTGCATTGGCCGCTATTTTGATAGGAAATATAAACATTAGAAGATATTTTTCTTAGCAAGAATCATTTACCCAATGTGCCTTCAAATTCTTTTTCTGCACGCACCACACTAGTGGTTGGACCACTCGACCACAGATACTCTTCGGGGAACTTAAGCGTATTTAAATGGTCCACCGTGAGCCGATCCTCGACTATAACTTCCTGCAAAAATATTGGTAAAAGTTTTACTGATTATTTTTATTTTGAACAGGTATTTTAACTCACCCCATCAACTGTTAGTTCCGCTAGTTTTAAAGGTTTATTACGGAATACTAAACCTTGCTTTATGTCATCCCAAGAAACACCATTTATTTCATCGAATTCCAGATTTCCATCAATCACAAAAATTTCCTCATTGGTTTCTTCATTTGCTCTAGATTGTGGTTTTTCAAGAACACGCAAATTTTGAATATTTAGTATACCATCAAAATCTATAATACCATCCTGTATGTAGAACTGCTCATTATTGTGCATTTCAATGAGTAATTCCTCGACGTCCACTTCGTCAAACTCCAAAGAATCAAATGTGGGTTCAGAGGCTGTGAGTTCACGTTTGTTTCGACCACTAAGCAGCTCTTGTCCGAGTTCTTCGATTGAATCTAGCAAGAAATCCAAGTCCACGTCAGAATCAGCTTGAGTCCAGTGATAGTCATTTACATGGATTTCGCCTATTTCTCCAGTGAAATGTAGTTCGGGCGTTGTTAAAACTTCGAGTTCAGTTAAGTCCGGAACTTGTCGGTACTCCTGCGATTGCACATCGTTCACGAAGGCCTGTGCTTGTGCTATAAGCTCATCCTGTTCCTTGACCCAATCCTTGAGGAAGCCAAAAATCTCCTGCAAGTCTAGCAACTCTGAATTTTTCGCCAGCAACTCTGTGTGAAAACGAAACAGTCCGGATTCGGCCTTGTGCCGCGGCACAATTATTGAGATTTCATCACCGCGTTTTAGCAAAGCCGCGCCCTTTAAGCCCTCATCGCGCTGTATATCCAGCATGCAGCTAACGCCATAGACGGTATGTGGTCCCAGTTGACATGGCACCGGTATGCTGGCCTCAAATGACTCACCATTCCAGATAAGGGTCTCCAAAACTGTTAAACCATGTGTGCCGAAATCGACGCGATGTTGTAAAAGCAAAATCAGATCATCACGATATGTGCGCACCGGAATGGGAAAAAACAGCTGAACCAGTCCAAAATTCTGACCAAATATGGTTTTCGGCACAAGTTCGCCCTGTTGATATAGCAAAATTTGTGGCTGCATGCCGCCCAATGCGAAATAACTACGGCCGCCCATTTTAAAAGAAGCTATGGACTCAATACCCTCCGAATCGATGCTGTGTCTTAATTGGAAACGCAAATGATCTGTGGTCTCTGCACGCGGATTAAATGTGTAAATGGCAGCCTGGTCCTTTTGCACTACCGTGAGGACAATATCACGTCCGGTATCCAGTATTGTGACCTCAGCACAAGGATGTTGCAGCTGCAGACGCTGTGCGATCCAAAACTCCTGTGTCTGCAGCTCGAAGCGATAGATATTGAGCGTAAAGTAACCAGAGCGCGATGATTGATTCGTCGAAACGACTAAATATTCGTGCGTGTCGATTTTAAAGTAACTTAAACTGCTGATAGTACTTCCCGTCGACCATTTCCAGTATAATTCAAGTTGATGGGACTCATTATTGACGCGATACCAGAGCACATTATCACGTGCGGCCACCAGAATAATACCCTCCTGCTTTTGCAGTTCCAAACTCCAGTAGGTGTAGGTTTCAATATATGCAATGGGTTGACCGACATCCAGAACTTTACCTTTCTCGTATTTGACAGCCTCCTTGCGCACAACTAGCAGATCTTTTTCGCGACGTCCCACAAAGTACTCCTCCCCATCGTGCAATATATGCTCCCACTCGAGCACATCTTCGCCCAGGTCAAAATTGAAATCTTCCACGATACTTTTGAGCACGAGTACCTCTTTGGTGCGACGTTTGGCAACCTCCAAACTCTGAAGTTTACGTATGTCTATATCATGCTCAATAGCACCGGCTGCATCTACAATATTGGGGCCAATACTATCATCATCCAAGTCATCAAAAGCAGCACCAACATTTTCGGTATTTAGCTGCTCTGTCGCGGGAACTGAGGAGCTCAGCATGGTGTCCAGCACGTTTTTGCTGCGTTCCTTCAGCCCGAAACTACGCTCTAATTGTTGCACGTGCTTTGTGCCGACTGTCACATTTGTTGCATATGCGTCAGTTTTCACGGCTTTGGTGATTTCATCACGTAAAATTTTTGCCTCTGCCAAACCCTCATTAGTAACTATGACCTTGGAGTTGGTTTTTGGATCAGGTTTGTCGGTTTTGGTCCAATTTGGCTGCACTATAACTCCCTTGAATAGAAAATATACATGTTTATAGTTTCAGGTTATGTTTTTAATATTACGAAGCAGACCTTTTCAACGACTTCTAACTCTTCATGTGCATCGAAGGCTTGATTTAGATCGGCACGCAGTTTCTCGATTTCTATTCGTTGCGCCTCTGTTACTTTTGCAATAACGGCCTATAACAAATATTATAAAGTACTATCCAAAAAATTTAAATTAATACTTGCCGCATTTAAAAATATACAAACATATATGGTATATATTAATATTATACGCCAAGGTTCACTGTAGGACATTTTATCTTTGATAATACTTAATAAGACAATATTAGAACATATTTTTTAACATGGGTTGTAAAAAAAAAATAACTGTTATAGGACTATAGACAACTGAACATGTATAAGCTAAACGAAGTAATGATCTTCAGTTGGTATGAAATATATTTGAGAGTGGGAAAAGTCAATTTCAATAAAAAAAAACTCAGAGTACTGAGAGAAACCTTAATGTCCTACAATGGATCTACTTGAGCTTTGATGTACATATTCATATATTATGTAAAAAATAAATACTATTATAAAATATATTCTTTTAAGATAAATTGTAAAATATTTTTTAATTTCGTTTATTTCGTTCTTTTGTCATCCGTTTGTAACACCAAGAAGAAGATGTGATCAGTAAATATTTTGAATCAGTATCACCTATTCTCTATTTTGCGATATCTGTCTGTCCGTTTTACTATCAGTTGAAATCACGATTACTAGCAAACAAGAAGTGATATATCAATGAAACTTATATATTAGATTTCTTGCATACTAAGTATATTTAGTATTGAAAATAACCTAGATCGGTGAACAATCGACCCGCTATTGTACATATACCTTATAAAATAAATAGTATATTATTTCAGTTATTTAAATATTTTTAATATATCTATAGACTATTTTATACTGGAGTATATTTTAATGTATAGTTCGATATTTATTTTCAGATAAAAACTTTCTAAAGAAGTCGTAATAAAATTTAAGTTTCAGGCTAATTCTGAGGTAATTTTAAAAAAATGTCATATATTATTTACTCTTTGAATAAATTTTATAAAAATTTTATAAATATTTCAAAAGTTCCAAACTAGACCCACTGTTACTGCGCCGCTATTCCTCTCAGCGCAGTACTCTACATTACTGCAATAGCACTCTTATTAAGTGCACAATTTCTCGCACGCTCTCTCTCTCTCTCTCTCTCAGTGCTCCAAAAATATAACCCCAAAATACTGGGTGTTTCAAACATTGATTGAGGCATTCCCTGTAGTGTTTTGCAGTCATTTTATGTGCACTCTATCATACTACTCTACGTGTGCTCCATCGAAGAGAGTAAAAGAGCGTCACCAGATGCCGGTCTCACTGGGCTGCTGTTCTGCGTGCGCATCTCCTACAACTCCCTCCCAAACAAAAATGATCAACACACATAGCGGCGCTGAGACCTACTGATGATTATTGTTGTTGTTGCTCTCCACCTCATTCTTGCTCTGTTACAGTTCTGTAGTACTTTTTGTTGTAATTTGCTGTTGTTTTTTGGTGGTTGAATGGG
The DNA here is from genome assembly GCA_951804985.1 of Dryomyza anilis. Taxonomy (NCBI): domain Eukaryota; kingdom Metazoa; phylum Arthropoda; class Insecta; order Diptera; family Dryomyzidae; genus Dryomyza; species Dryomyza anilis. Next base: position 2,937,736 of record OX638130.1, on the reverse strand, counting down.
AGACATTGCCATGCTGGTGTTGTTGTTGTTGTCACTAATGCTGTCGACGACTTCAGTTTTGCGACTGCTTCCCACTTGAATCCCTTGTTGTTGTGCGACGACGACTTCAGAGCTCAGTTCTTTCGCTACCTTGTCGTGTGTTGGTCGTGCTGTTTAGTTGTGCCGTCGACTGTTCGCTCGCGTGTTTTATTTACGGTTTATTCGGGAGCAGCAACGTCTTATTATCGCGTTTATTGTTGTTGTCGTTTTGCAGAAATTCCCTTATTTGTAAATTGAGGAAGTGAAAAAGCGAAAAAAAATCTCGTTTGTTTTCTCCCATTTGTTCCAGTCTGTTTTTTTATCGGGTGCTTTACCGTCAAAATCGTACGTTGGAGTCGTGTGTGTTGTGCTGTTTTCATTGCGTTATTTTGCATGTAGTCTTTGTAGATTTGGAAAAAATAGTGCCGGAAAATAAGATTTTTTTAAAATATAAAATTTTATACGAATTTTTGTGTATGTATTTAAATGCATATTTTGTGCGAAAAGAAAATTGCTTTTAAATTTGTGTGTTTAAATCTCGCGCAATATCCATAGACGTCAGTGAAAAGTGAAAATTTGCCAAGGTGCAGGGCGTGTTTTTTGTGCGCTCTCTGCAGCAGTACTCTCTGCGTTTAATGTAGCAGAATTTAAAGTGGAAATAATCTAAGATAAATATTGGATAACAACAGTTCATAATAAGAGGTAAGTCTATGTTCTATTCAAAAATGCATTTATTTGTAAAATATCAGAAAAAATATTGGCAAATTAAATTCGAATTAATTTCGTTTTAATGCCTTTGCTGTTATCTCTACCAAAACGCAAAATTTTGAGCTAAAAATTGCTCCTATTTGATAAAAACTATCATGGGACACTGAGTAAGATTAACTTCAGGTTAGAGCTGCTCAATCCAAGATACCTAAACTGTCAACTCAAAGAGAATCATGTTTTTATGATTGTGGCAATAATGTAAAATGCTTAACACAACTATAGCAAGAAACTAACGTAATAGATTCAATTAAAGTCCTCACTCGAATCTCAATTTAACTGAATTTTTGGATCTTTGACATGATTTTTACATCCCACTAGATTTTACGAATAAAGATGGCATCATATACAAATGTCCCTTTCATTGTTCCATACAAAAGTATTTAAAGAAAATTGAAAAAAATAATTATGTTAATGTAGTTTTTTACCAAAAGTGAAATTTCATATACTCTTTATTTTTATTTTTTTAACCTAAACAAAAAATACCCATAAAATAGCATTAAAAGTGGATGATGCTGGAAAATAATTTGCTACATCCCAAAAGATCGAGAAAAAAACTTTTTTAAAATGATATTTGTGAAAAGTTTAAAATTTAAGTCTTTATTTTTATTTAATTTCCTATTCTCCTTAGTAGAAATTGACCCTTTTCGCTAACAGAAATTGTGGTATGATCATGATGGTAAATTGATCATTGTATTTGTACTTTTACATCTTCCCTAATAGGGCCTCTGTGTCCAGAGGTAAAGGTCCAGAGGTGAAGGTCCACATATGAAAGTCTGAAGGTCTAGGGTTCGAATCCTGGCTTGGGCACGAGTGATGATAATTACCACAAAATCGTAGGGAATAGATTTCACAGTTAGTAGTAGTGATAGTTAGGATTATCAAAATTATAGTCGGTCTAAGCCGACTATAAATACCCTACACATATGTGTGGTTACCATTCAAAGTGATATATAGGTCACCAGAGTATACGAATCATGAAAATAACTACAAACATTCAATCGCTGAAGAATTTTCATTCATTTGATACCCATATTTACAAATGGGTAGGTGTACCGAATTTCGATTTTTTTTTTGTGAACCACAAGTCTTTTCGCCAGAAAACATTATTATCATGTATTTGTGCATAATGTCAATATATATTTGACCAAAAAAGTTTACCTAAGCACGTATACATAAAAATTGATCTTTATATGTACATTTTATATGAAGTATTTGAACATAAGTGGTCGGATCATAGGTCACAATGGACCGATCTCGCCAATTTTCGCACATATAGCGTAGGTATATTAGTAATCTAAGTTATAAGTTTCATTTATCTAGCTCTTCAATTCTAAAAGTAGTAGGGATTTCAACAGACAGACAGACGGACAGACAGATGGACGGACAGACAGACGGACATCGCTATCGACTCAGGAGGTCATGCTGATCAAGAATATATATACTTTTCCATACCGGAGATGCTTCTTTCTGGGTGTTACAAACGGCGTACCAAACTGAATATACCCTTTCACTCTTAGTGTAGGGTATAATAATAATTTCTAGACCATACTACATTTCTACTAGTGAAAAGGGTAAATTCCTACTAGGTAATAGAAATTATTCTAGTTCCATGTTCAGAAAATAAACATTGTATTTTCTCCTTGTCACAGACCGACCAATTACAAGAGCAACATGCTCAAATAATTTTTATGATAATTATATGGGAATAATACTCCATGGTCCAATACTCCATCGGGAAACTGTAAAGTAAATAGTTAGAGCACTTCATTTGCTCCTCAGAAGGAATAGGTTAAAACCCTAAATATTTCTTATTAAAAGGAAAACTATCGGAATTGCTTTACTAATTTGAGAACATACTTAGTTTTATAAAATGTTAGTATTAAATAAAATTAAAATGAAACTCCCAAATTATTGTATTACTATCAAGCTTATTAAATATTGTTCTGACTATCATCAATCATTGTATTGATTAATTTGTCACCACTATTCTTCTAATTTCTGGTACAATCTTTTGGAAAATCATAGTAATTAATCATAGTCATAATCATATTTTTGTTCAGCCGATCAATATCGATTAAATTGTTCTGAAATTAATAATTCTACATAATATATGACTTAAGAAATTGAAGGCATATTTCCAAAAAGTATTGGGGCAGCTGTTCCTACATACTGTCACGTCTTTGACTATTGAAAATAAAGTCCTATGAAAATTCTTGTACTAGCCAATAAAATTGTTCGGGCATGTTTTATTAATAAAAGTCGTTTTGAAAAATGTTACTGAGTTCAAGAATATACATTTATCAGTGAATTTCTAAAACATGATAATATTTGGTACACTTTTCTAATTTATGACACAATTTTGACTATAAAAAATATATAGAACAGTCGACTCGACGAATACTCGACTATTTAATAGTATTTGTTTGGCGATACTTAATTGTTTAAGGAATTTTCATAATATTTAAATAATATAATAAAAATGAATAATAATAGTTAAAATAAATAAAAATAATAATAGTTTGGCACTACAGTCCTATAAGAACTTAGGCCGAGCTCTCTCACCATTTTGAGCTGTGCGTGTTATATTAGTACTCAAAGTGGTGGGACCTACAATTTATTGCCGAATCCGAACGGCGGGTGAGAGCTTTTTCATAGGCAATGTTTTAGTCTCATAGGTTTGCCATTTACTGCCGAGAGGTAGCGCGGTATAGAAAAATGTTTCTATGAAAAGATGTTGTTAGCCCCAGTCCGGGCTTGAACCGGGGACCTTTTGGCTCGCAGTCCAACGCACTAACCACTGAGCTACCGCGGCTACAGTTTAAATAATACTAATTCTTAAATAATATTTTCATTATATTCAAAATTCTACATACAACCTTTTTAATTCTTTCATATTTCAAAATCTTGTACATATTTCAATCATTATAATCGACATATTCCAAATTCGTATTATTTGTCTGTTTAAGAATTCAATATTTTAATACAAAATAAACGTATATCATTCGAATTCAATACGTTTAAGTTCTGTGGAAGACATTCCATTGGATTTGTATTGTCAAATCTTTGAATGTGAATTTCAGAACATGCCCGATTATATATTAACACACTTTATATATAAAACATATTTTTATTTTATAAAAATTTCAATTTAACAGCTTCCTAAAAAATATATTTAAAAAACCATATTTTTAGATTGTCAAGAAATCGTACTTTTAAAATCTCAAAGTTCTTCTCTTTCGTAAATAGTTTTACAACATTCACTCTTTACAAAACCCTCTCTAACAGCACAATGGGTGCCATAAGGCACCCCTAAAATCATAGTACCTTGACCTCACATAGCTGCAAGCAGCATGGCAACATCTGTAACCTTTTTAAATCTTTTCAAGTTCAATGCAATTAATTGCAAGCCACCACAAAATTTTGCTACCAACAGTATTATTATTATTACTATCAGCTCTACTAGGTATTACAAAAAAATCAGGCACATTTTTACGACTATTGACTAAAAGTCAAAATGCTAAGGGTTGTAGCATATTTTGCGGGCATAATCTAGAAACGTGCGTTGCAAGATGTACGGGAAAAATCAATAATGCTATGTTGTAACAATATGTTGCCTATTGGGATTGCATGTAACATAGACCTTAGAAGTTTTATGAACTATGGAAAATTCAGTAAACTGGTTAAACAACATGAGAATTATATAAATTTCATAAAAAAAAGTGATAGAAAATACTTTATTTTAGAGTAATTTTTGAATTTACTTAAATGTCATTTTCAGCGGCCGCTCTCTTAGTAATTTGTCAAATTTACATTGCTACTCATTACAAAAAAATAAAAACTCTCGCGCTCTCTTGCAGCCAAAGAGCGCATCATCCTCTAAAGGGGCTGCCTTTAGCAGCCACCCTTATTTTGACAGCTTCCCAAATATTTGACAGCACATGCGGCGTTGTTATTATTATTATTGTGATTGCATTTTCAGCAACCGCCACCGCCGAATTTATTGTTTTGTTTATTTCTTCGTATTTGGTTCTAATTTTGTATTGTTTTCAGCTGGTGTTTGGCATTAATTAACCCCCTTAAAAGCATTTGCTTTTATTCAAAGCAGACCCTCTAAGTCTAAGGCTTTTTGTACAAAATCAGCATAGCGTAAAACATGTTTATATTATCGCGAAATTTGATTGCTAATTTTGCCAAAATAGAGGGTGTTTCTTGTATAAAAAAAGACCGGGAAATACTATACAAAACATAAAGAGGTTGTGACTCATATTTGCACGGAAACTGTGCTCTGTCTGACACACTTGCATGTCCTTGATTAAGTTTTTTTTTTATTCTTTTATATTTTATGTGACTTTTGACAAAACTTTGACTCACAAACTGGTCGTAATTTGTAATAGGTCATTTTTGGTATTATGAAAATCTTTACATTTGAAAAAAGTTAAATTTTTAATTACATGATTTCAAATATAGGTTTTTTACATTCCCTAGTATACATAATACTTCATTTAAGTTTAATTTATTGCTTTATTTAGAACGACTCACACAAAACTATTTAATTGATTTTGTGTATCATAATTTATTCCACGAATTTATAAACCATTCATATAGTAGTTCACCTTGACGTAAAGTTTCCTCTGCCGTTTCGTCTGGTGGTATTATGATGATCATCTCTTGTGGCTAAGGTTTTTTTTGCAAAGATTAATACCACGTCACGTCACTTCGGGTACCCAGTTCAATATGCATACCGACGCGTGCGTAGTACACGCTGACGCAGGCGCGTAACCTGTCTGATTTGTGTGCCTGGCTGCGTACGAGACGAAGGCGTATGTTTTCCCGGCCCACTTAAAGTTACCGGAGATGCTGCTTTGGTGTCGCCTCTGATGGCTGTGGGTGTTTTCTTGCCTATATTCTGAATAATATATGTTTCCTACTCTCTGGATGACAATCAAAAATAATAACTGAAGAGAACAAATTAAATCACAAATTATAGATTACACTGGGTAAAAGTTAAATTTTATATTAAAAATTAAATTTTTCACTAAAAATTTGAATTTTCATTAAAATTTGAATTTTCATTAAACTTTTAATTTTTCACGAATACGAATTTTTAAATTAAAATTTAATTGTTTACTAAAAATTTAATAATTCGTTAAAAATTAAATTTTTAATTAACATTGAATTTTAAACTTAAAATTTAATTTTTCACTAAAAATTCAATTTTTCACTGAGAATTCAATTTTTCACTAAAAATTCAAAGTTTCACTAAAAATTCAATTTTTCAATAAAATTAAATTTTTCACTAAAATTCAATTTTTCACTAAAAATTCAATTTTTCACTAAAAATTCAATTTTTCACTAAAAATTCAATTTTTCACTTAAATTCAATTTTTCACTAAAATTCAATTTTTCACTAAAAATTCAATTTTTCACTAAAAATTCAATTTTTCACTAAAAATTCAATTTTTCACTAAAAATTCAATTTTTCACTAAAAATTCAATTTTTCACTAAAAATTCAATTTTTCACTAAAAATTCAATTTTTCACTAAAAATTCAATTTTTCACTAAAAATTCAATTTTTCACTAAAAATTCAAATTTTCACTAAAAATTCAATTTTTCACCAAAAATTCAATTTTTCACTAAAAATTCATTTTTTCACTAAAAATTTAATTTTTCACTAAAAATTCAATTTTTCACTAAAAATTCAATTTTTCACTAAAAATTCAATTTTTCACTAAAAATTCAATTTTTCACTAAAAATTCAATTTTTCACTAAAAATTCAATTTTTCACTAAAAATTCAATTTTTGACTAAAAATTCAATTTTTCACTAAAAATTCAATTTTTGACTAAAAATTCAATTTTTCACTGAAAATTCAATTTTTCACTAAAAATTCAGTTTATCTCTAAAAATTTAATTTATCATTAAAAATTCAATTTTTCTCTAAAAATTTAATTTTTCACTGAAAATTAAATTTTTCACTAAAAATCCAATTTTTCACTAAAAATTCAGTTTATCTCTAAAAATTTAAATTTTCACTAAAAATTAAATTTTTTCAATAAAATTTTAAATTTTAATTGAATTTTTCACTAAAAATTTAAATTTTCACTAAAAATTTAATTTTTCTCTATAAATTCAATTTTTCACTTAAAATTGATTTTTCACTTAAAATTGATTTTTAACTAAAAATTCAATTTTTCACTTAAAATTAATTTTTCACTAAAAATTCAATTTTTCACTAAAAATTTAAGTTTTCTTTAAGAATTGTATTTTTCACTCAAAATTGTAATTTTCATTAAAAATTGATTTTCTCAATAAAAATTGTGTTTTTCACTAAAAATTTAATTTTTTACTTAAAATTTAATTTTTCCTTATATTTTTTATAGCGAGATTTAATAGCTTTATATTAATTTTTTCATTTAGTAACAAGAAACCTTTTTAAATATTCGTTTTACATTTTTGCGCCATATCAAAATTACTGTATCGAATTCTCTACAAAACGACTAATTTTGCCGCTTGAGCACATTTTTCATGAATCCGTCCGCATAATGAAAATTCGCACGCGCTGCTTTTCAGTCAACTCATTTTTTAATTCACTTGCATTTTTATCACTCTAAAACGAACTGCAATACTATTCGTTACTAAAATTAAAAAAAAAATATTGCTTACATAATTTTTTATATTTTTTATTATTACTTCATATAAAAATAATAAAAGGTACCTTCTTTTTTTATTAATTATGAAAAAATAATATAAAAAAAGAAATTTAAAAATTAATTTGTTGGCACGGTGGTTCTCTGTGTGGTTTGCCGTCTACAGTGTATAAAAGTCAATAATAAAAAAAATCACAAACTGTGAAAGACGACACGTTATTAAGTCTGCCCGTCTGTCTGCTGCACAGTGGCACATTTATCTTTTTTTATTTCCATTTTACTTCAGTCGCTATTTGCATTCACATCCATTACCTTCTTTGGTCGGGCGCTTCATTCTGTGTCGTTCATTTTCATATGTAATTTTGTAGTTGATTTAATTCGTGTTTTATTTAGTTAACATATGGAATTATGTTAATAACTAGGCGCATCACATCCACATGCAAGGACGTAACTTTGTGGACGATAATCAATTAATTTTGTGCTCAGTCTCTCAGGGTGCTCAATGAGGTCATGTGAGTAGAGCATTCTTGAAAGATTTTTGTTTCCGTGAAATTTGCATAATTTTTTTGTTTATTAAATTCGCATTATTGGCATTGATATCACCCATCATTAAATCTGATTTTTATATTATTGAATTTATATTTTTATAATTTTACGTATTTTGTTTTATTATTCTTTAAATAGCACGAATTAAAATTGTATTTAATGCGTACTGACATTGAACTAAAATCATTATAAAATAAAAACCAAAAATAAAAATTATATCGTACTAAACATGTAGCGTTCGTAGGTCTGCAGTTAGTGCGTTGGAGTTCGAGCTGAAAGGTTCAAGTTCGAACACACGCGACTGCAACATCAACAATAGAAATTAAAATCTTCTGAAATCGAACTGAAATTGAACTGAAATCAAATTGAAATTGAAAGAAATTTGAACGAATTATAAAAAGTTAAAAAATATTATAAAATTATTTAGAAATTGCGTTAAAATCGAACTTAAATCAAACTAAAATTGTTCTTTAATAGTATTCAAATCGTACTGAATTCGAAAACTTGCTGATTTCAAACGAATTGAAATTATAGTTAAAATAGATAAAACGAAAATTATTCTTAAATAGTCTTCAAATCGTTCTGAAAACGAAAATTTACTGATTTCGTACTGAATTCAAATTGAAATTGAACTAACATTTTACTGAAAACGTATTAAAATGATAATTAAATCATACTAAAATCGTATATAATTATATATAAATCTTTATAAAATCCTACTGAACTGGTTACGATTTTGATTTTTCCTTGCGTCTCGGTTACGGGTTTAAATTTCTGGTTTGGGTTTTGTATAAATGTTAATTTTCCCTAAATATAGCAAATGTGCAAAATGTGTTCATATTTTCAAAAAAAAAAAAAATAATAATTGTGTATTTTTGTACGTAGAAATTTCACTAAAAATCGAAAACAACGAATTTGTATGGTATACACGGATAGAAAAGATTTGTTTGAATATACTTGAATGTAATTATAACGTAATTCGAAATCACCATATAAATATTGGGAGTAATATCTAATTACATTATAATTGAATTCCATTATTATTTTGTTCAGATTGCAATATTATTATACGATATTTAAACATAAATTGCTTTAATCGTGGATTTACATGAATTTACTATATTAATGTTTCTGTAGAAACAAATATTTTTCATCAGATATTAATATATGTATGTTTGATATTTCCGCTATTTAACACACCCAACGTCAATAAAATGTGCTTTCATTATATGTATTTGGTTATTCGTGATTGTTACTGGTTGACAAGGAATTTAAAAATAACAGCATTATTTTGATTATATGTATGTTTGGCATTACGATATCACAATTAAATAAGAACGCTGCCTACTTTTAGCACTCAGTAGCACTCACATTAATACTTTTCAGATAGTTCTAAAATTCTTTTTGGTGGAAGAATTTGTTTAAGTACTGTTAATACCAGATAGTGGCTGTTTGTGAAATTTCCAATTCATCCGAAAAGTACTGAACTCAAAATAGGAACAATAGATGGAAATAAAATTATTAGGTATAAATCAAATATGTGTAAAAAAATAAAAGTTTATGTTTATAATTATATAATATTAATAAAAAAAATGTAATTTAAAAATAGGAAAAAAATTAATATTGTGTAAAGAAGATATTAGCACTAAATTTACTATTTTTACATTAAAATTAAATGTAAACATAAATATGTTTACACGTAAATAAAATGTTTTTCAGATTCAATCATATATATGTTTGCAATAACGCCGAAAGTTATTCATTCTGAACATAAATATGTTTGAACTAAAACAAAAATATGTTTGGCTGTTATTATAATAATGTTTTGCAATGAAATAATACTTTTGTTTGCATGAAGCTCCAAAAATATATGTAATGCTTGCAAAATTATGTTTGGGAGAGCCCTTTTTTTTGAAGCGTGTATGATTAATCATAATTACATACAATATATCGTCACCAAGTCACCAAATACATTTTTATGAAAATCTGATATTTCGAGTTTGTTGGTTTTTATTATAAAAAGTAATGGTCATATTATTAAATTTAAAATACCAATTGATAGATTACCATTTTCTTATCATTTGGTACGCATATTGAGCTCATAGTTTAGAAATTGACAGATATATAAGGATTTCTCTAAAAGAATAATTGGCTTTTTGAAAATATAGTTTGTGACTTTTAGTTCTATAACGACGATATGCCTGATACAAACAAAATATATTTGCTATACACAAAATATTTTTGTTACAAAAAAAATATGTTAACTACAGAAAATTGGTTTGATTAAAAAAAAATATTTTATGTTAATTTTAATTTTTCCTAATTGCTCATATAATCCATAATTATACCCTACATTAAGAGTAAAAGGGCATATTCAATGCATAGGTATATTCCAAAACATACAAAAATCTGTTTGAGAATAAAAGATCTCTTCTGTAAGAAAAATTTTACACGGAATTAAAAAATCTTTTACCTACCGGCAAATAAAAAATCTGATAAGTATTCTATACACTTATATTCAAATATCTTATATAATACCTTATATATCTACAATAAATTTAAATTTATACCGTCTTAAGTGAACTATTTTAGTGAAATATATATTGACTTTATGCTGAAATATATAAAAAATAACTTTCATAATTCTTACTAACTTCATCAAACGAACTATCACTATTTCCCTACTTCAAAATTTCCGATGTGACCAAACATTCCTTTCTGGTTTATTTTTATAAAAACATTAATTTGGTACAAAGTTTATAAAAGTAAATTTATTTTTGTCTTAAACAAAATTTGTTTGGTACAATCAAAATATGGTGGCTAGAAACAAAACATGTTTACTACTATTAAAATATGTTTTCTACAAAATATGTGTGCTACAAACAAAATATGTTTGATATAAAAACTAATTATTTTTACCTAAAAAAAAATGTTTATTACAAATGTAATACGTTTGTATAATCAAAATATTTTCGTACAAAATATGTTTTATATTTACAACAACAAATTATTTTATAAAATATACGTTTAATGCTAAAACAGAATATGTTTGGATGCAAATATATGGTGGATGCAAACAAAATATATTTACTTCTAAATACGTTTGTTACAAATAAACTATGTTTGTTACAAAAAACATACTTTGATATTAACTAATTATGTTTGCTTTAAACAAAAAATATTTATTGTAAGCGCATTACGTTTGTACAATCAAAATATTTTTGTACAAAATATGTTTTATAGTAACAAAATATGTTTGCTATAAATAACATATAATTGCTGCAAAAAACATATGTTTGTTGCAATCACCATATATTTATTGCAAAGATTATATTTATGCTGCAATAAAAATATGTTTGACTCAAACTAAATATTTTTTCTACACGTAGACTCAAATTGTCTATGTAATTTTTTTCCTTTGGATTTTTATGTCAAAGAACGTTCCTAAAAACCATTTTTGAAGCGTAATTTAGTTTTGTTTTTCATTTAGTTAAATTATGAATTTCGTCGCAATCAAAAACAATTGATTATCATTATTATAATATCTCTTCAACTTCATGTGTACTACTTAATCTTTAACTTACTAGGACATATGTATTTATTTCTTCATTTTTCTATTTGCCATTAGTACAAAATCCCTATGTCTGGCAATGCTATTCGTCATTAGTTTTCTTTGTGTACTTTTTATTTCCTGCGCATCGATGACACAAATTACTGCCATTTCTAACTACCAACTAATGGTACTTCGACTGAAGTCTAAAATGCGGTTAATCACTGCACTTTGACGCAATACCATTACTGATGGACTACAGTCAGACATCGACGAGACTGGGCACTTGTCACTTCCGCACTTTTTGCGCAAAAGCTTCATTTTCATGCAGTGTAAAGTTTATTGCTCTATTTAAAAATATAAAAAAATGAAATGTAAAAAATGCAACAAAACAGTGCAAAAATGTAAACATTACTTTGATTACATAGGCTTTAAAGAACATCAATATAAAAGCAAACAAAAAAAGAAACACTGAAATCTGTCAGTAAAATCAACACATGTTGAAAATCAACACAGTTGAGAAATAATAAAACTGAACAAGTACAAATTTAATCAAGTTTAGTAGGTACTTGGTGCCATTATCGAGGTTGAAATTCAAAATCTGCAAAGGGAACATAATGTGCAAAATGTGCAAAAATATAAAATGGTCAGTGGCGGATTAACTATGAGCTCATCGAGGTTTCCTTAAAATGCTAAACTAATCACATTACAGTTTATTATTTAAAATAAATTAAATTTTATTCTTATAAAGTTTAAGCAAAGCAACCAATGCCGAAGAATTTTTTTTGACGTAAAGAAGACCTATTCTTGGCAGAGATCGAAGAAAAACCTGACTCTTTTTTCAGCCCAATTCATTAGGTTATTTTTGGGTTTTACTGATCTTTTTGGGTTTAAGTGGTTTTAGTGATTTTATGCTCTTTCTCTAGAGAAGCCCTATTTCTTATCATGAATATCCTAATAGGATAAACTTTTAACAGGGTAAAGGCAACTTAAAAAAAAAAAAAAGATTCTGCATAATTTAAATTAATTTTACCAATTTATAAATAATTTTTCCCTAGAACTTAATGCAACGTCTCGTCGTTATCGTCGCCAACTTCATCTTGTAGAGATTTTCATTAATTACGCTCTAAACGGGCTCCATTTTTTTTAGCGCGAAAAGTTTAAAATTACTACGGCTGACTGTAATTCAATCAAGTGGGGGATACAACAAAATGCGCTGCGGTTTTAATAACGCAGAATTTGAAACAATGTCAACTGAAGGTTGAAATTGCAATTAAAAATAAATAGCTATATTAACACTTTCTAATATGTGGTAAAGTGGAACTTAATTTACAGTTGAAAATGTAGCAAATACAAAAAGGTTTAATTACCAAACTGTACCACTTTCTGGTACAAATGCAATGCAGCTTCCAACCACACTTCAGACCGCAACAAATATTTACCTACTATATGGACCTAATAGATGTTGTAGTTTGTACCTTTAACATATTTTCACATTGCCTGACTTCCTCTGCTTCATTTTGCAACTCTTGCATCTCATCTTCATGTTGTAAACTATTTTTATTTCTTTTTCGAACTGTGTCCAACTTCAGCTTCATTAGCCGCCTTTCAGCTGAACTGTCAAAAGCGCTGAATATGTGAGAAATACGGCAGCCAAGTTCTTTGAATAGTTTTTGCGATCTTTTATATATTTTTTCTACATTTTTCCCTCTTTTTGCTGTGCTCGTTATTAAGGCTAGACAAACACTCATAAAGCATGCTTTAGCAAAGCATAACTATTCATTGAGCTCAAAAAAATAATAAATAAATAAAAAAGTGTAGTCCATAATTGAGCGGTGTTCGAATAAGCTTAGTATAGCAATTATTTGCGCTGTATAGAATTATTGGATATCATTTTAAGAACTTTATAAATGTTTTGTCATTTAACTATTGTCGCATTTCAACCAAATTTCATCACAAAAGACATCTTTAATTGTATTACAAAACTTTCATTTAATTATTTCAAGTATTTTCATTGATTTACCATAGTAATTGTTCAATAAATTTTAATTAAACATTATTTCTGGTTAAATATATAAAATATTTGTTTGGCTATTGCCACAATTAATTGTTTGAGATTCCTAGAAATCTTATGCAATCAATTTAAATGCATTTTTCACATCTACAGTTTTAATTTCAATTTCAGTTAAACGATTTATGTCTCTATCAATTAACACTTGGGTTAATTGTACAGCATGATGTGCCATATAAAAAAGATTAGAAAAATCATAAAAAATTTAAAGAGAATTAAGTGGTGCATGAAAAGTATAGAAGTACTATAAAGAACTAAGTATTGCATTTAGTATTAATAAAAAATTTTTAGTGAAAAATCTAATTTTAGTGAACCAATAAAATTTCAGTGAAAAACTTAATTTTTAGTGAAAATTTAATTTTTAGTGAAAATTTGAATGTTTAGTGAATAATTGAATTTTTAGTGAAAAATTGAATTTTTAGTGAAAAATTGAATTTTTAATGAAAATTTTAATTTTTAGTGAAAATTTGAATTTTTAGTGAAAAGTTGAATTTTTAGTGAAAAATTGAATTTTTAATGAAAATTTTAATTTTTAGTGAAAAATTGAATTTTTAGTGAAAAATTTAATTTTGAGTGAAAAGTTGAATTTTGAGTGAAAAATTGAATTTTTAGTGAAATTTGAATATATAGTGAAAAATTGAATTTTTAGTGGAAAATTGAATTTTTAGTGAAAAATTGAATTTTTAGTGAAAAATTGAATTTTTAGTGAAAAATTGAATTTTTAGTGAAAAATTGAATTTTTAGTGAAAAATTGAATTTTTAATGAAAAATTTAATTTTTAGTGAAAAATTGAATTTTTAGTGAAAAATTGAATTTGGGGTGAAAAGTTGAATTTTGAGTGAAAAATTGAATTTTTAGTGACAATTTCAATATATAGTGAAAATTTGATTTTTTAGTGGAAAATTGAATTTTTAGTGAAAAATTGAATTTTTAGTGAAAAATTGAATATATAGTGAAAAATTCAATTTTTAGTGAAAGATTGAATTTTTAGTGAAAAGTTGAATTTTTAGTAAAAAATTGAATTTTGAGTGAAAAGTTGAATTTTCAGTGAAAAATTGAATTTTTAGTGATAATTTGAATTTTTAATGAAAAATTGAATTTTTAGTGAAAAATTGAATTTTTAGTGAAAAATTGTGAATAGTGAATATTTGAATTTTTAGTGAAAAATTGAATTTTTAGTGAAAAATTTAGTTTTTAGTGAAAAATTGAAGTTTTAGTGAAAAATTGAATTTTTAGTGAAAAATTGAAGTTTTAGTGAAAAATTGAATTTTTAGTGAAAAATTTAATTTTTAGTGAAAAATTTAAATTTTAGTGAAAAATTGAATTTTTAGTAAAAAATTTAATTTTTAGTGAAAAATTGAATTTTTAGTGAAAAATTTAATTTTGAGTGAAAAGTTGAATTTTGAGTGAAAAATTGAATTTTTAGTGACAATTTGAATATATAGAGAAAAATTAAATTTTTAGTGGAAAATTGAATTTTTAGTGAAAAATTGAATTTTTAGTGAAAAGTTGAATTTTTAGTGAAAAATTAAATTTTGAGTGAAAAGTTTTATTTTGAGTGAAAAGTTTAATTTTTAGTGAAAAATTTAATTTTTAGTAAATAATTGGATTTTTAGTGAAAAATTGAATTTTTAATGAAAAGTTGAATTTTTAGTAAATAATTGGATTTTTAGTGAAAAATTGAATTCTTAATGAAAAATTGATTTTTTAGTGAAAATTTGATGTTTTAGTGAAAATATGATTTTTTAGTGAAAAATTTAATTTTAGTTAAAATTTGAAGTTTTAGTTAAAATTTGAAGTTTTAGTGAAAATTTGAAGTTTTAGTGAAAAATTGAATATTTAGTGAAAATTTGAATTTTTAGTGAAAGATTGATTTTTTAGTGAATAGTTGAATTTTTAGTAAAAAATTGAATTTTGAGTGGAAAATTGAATTTTTAGTGAAAAATTGAATTTTTAATGAAAATTTGAATTTTTAGTGAAAAATTGATTTTTATTGAACAAATTTAATTTTTAGTGATAAAGTTAATTAAAACAGAAAATTTTAAATTTTTAGTTAAAATGTCAAATATGCTGAAAAATAATGATTCATTCTAATCTATTAATCATTCGTTCGTAATAACGTTCTAAGTTATTTAACTGACTCATGATCTGGAATGCGGTATAGATGCGGCCGGAAATTTAATAGGTATATGAAATATTTAATTTTAACACAAACTTTTATCGTCTGTAGTGATGAAATTTTAATTTAAAAATGCGTCCTACAATTTCATATTTGAAATATTTAATTTTAACTCTGACTTTTATCGTCTTTCATGATGCATTTTAAATTTGTACAGCAAATACAACACTTTGTATAAATTGCTTAATGAGTCGATGTTTTTGAAACATTTTTGTCGTAAATATTTCCATGATTTTATACGCTGATAAATTCTGTCGAAAGCTACTCGGAATTAATACGTTTTACTCCATCCGATAATCATGCGACGATGCATCAACATCAGCGCCTCAGCGGAGCCACTTTAACGCCTCATAAAAATGACGAAAGCCTGAACCGAATGTATACGACGTAATATTCCTTGCGTCTTGTGCGGGATTCGCGATTTTATTTTTAGCATGATGTCATTAAAATTCGTACACAAAAAATAAACTTCGAAAAAAGTGAAAACATGCTTGAGAATTACTTAAACTTTATTTATTACCCTTTTTTGTGTGTTTGGTGCGCATAACCCTGACATTCTGACGAGACGTCATGTTGGGTACCCCATACCATAGACATGTGCCAAACAACTAAATCGTTGTTAATGATTTTTGAGTATTTTTATGAATCGGCAGGAAGTTCAAGAACCTTGCAAATATTATTTTTCTTTTTATTTTATAAGGCACACCCATAAGTTATATTTTTTTATAGGTTTTAATATAAGAAACATATTCAAAAAAATGTATATTGATTTTTAGCGATGATAGGATAAGATAAATATATACCAAATTTTTACTAAAACTTTAAATATACGCAAATATCTTTTTTTTTCTTACTAGAACACACAAATTTGTATTGTTTTATTTTACAATAAACCAAACCTAATAAATTATAGCACAATTTCCATTTTACACCCTACAAAATCAGTTATATGCCCTTCCGGAAATAGTATTGAATCATATAGATTAATTCCTTTTGTTTTGCCCCACACTTAATTGAAAAAATCTGCACCCAACAAACGAGACTAATAACTCTCAAGGGTCCAATTTTATTTTCCCATTTTCGACACTGCTACAAATCAGTTTTATTTTTCACAGTCGAAACAATTTCACTGGGTGCAGATTTTATAGTATTTTTGGGTGGAATCTACCAGACGTCGAAGTAAAACTGCATTTATCGTGGATGACATTTTTGCTACAGTGCAGCATATTTTATTGGTTTTTACATGTAGTCGGAAACATGTGTTTTTTTATTATACTGAAACGTGGGAGTAGGGCGAAGAAAACAAACAGAAATATGGCATTTGTTTTGGGGAATGTCATGCATTTCTTATATGGTTCTAAAGTTGCTCTACTCAATATAAGAAAGAAAAACCCCAACTGACGTATGGTGGAAGAACAGACGCATTTATCTCTTTGATAAATTGTAAATTTTATAGCTTTTTGTGTTTTCAAAAGAATCTAATAAAACAAGGCAATTAGACAAAACGATAATGCCTGATAATGTGTTTGAACTTTATTATTAAAAGGGTCCATTGAAAAATGCAGATGATGTTAATAAAACGTGTGAGGTATTTAGAAATTCTTAATAGGAATACAATATAAACATGAGGAAATTGATACTATGTTTACATAAAATTAAATAATATATAGAGTTCAAATAATTCAAAGAGTTTTAATTTTTTAAAGTGAAAGGTTATTCATTCCACTTGTAACACCAAAAAGGAAGCGTGTTCGGTATTTAAAAGTGTATATTCTTGGCGAGCGTAATCTCCAGAGTCTATTTGGCGATGTCCGTATATCCGTTTATTATTTAAATCACGATAACAAGAAAACTAGAAAAGCTAGATCAATGAGTCTTTGATGTTAGATTACTTATATACCTCTGCTCTTTGGTATAAAAAATGGGAGTGATTGCTCTATTGTGATCTTTGACCCAACCACTTATATTCAAATATATAAGTATAACACATCATTTCATTTAATAATTTTCAAATACATTTTTATGTCAAAAAAATCTTCACATTTCACGACTTGAAAAACAATTTTAAAATATTACAAATTTTGACAGCTGTCATAGCCTCAACCAACCACTTGACTATAATACTCACAACTGTCATTAGTCACAACACACAAACTAATGATTCTACTAAAAACTGTAACATGAAAATCTATCAAAAACCTGAAGACTGTAATTATGCCTGCTTTTGACAAATATACAAGATGACAGCTAAATATTCCCTATTTTCTTCTCAGCTCATACCAAATATAGAAATGCAATAATAATCCAAAAAAATACCAAAAAAAGGGAAGGAAATTATAAAAATAGCATATGGCAGCAGGCCATCGTCGAACATGTGGCACGTGCCGTATAAGAATTGCATAAGAGCGGGGCAGAGTGAGAGCGAAAAGAGAGTAATATACTCGATGAGCACACAAACGCATGAGTGTGACAAAGCCTCGAAGTAAACGATAATATCTGTCAAACTCATGTAGTGTACTGTGTGGCATGTGTCAAAATTAGAAATATATCGTATTACAAAAAGTACTTCCTAGGAAGTACTCGTTTTGTTTTTATAATAATTCCTGTAAAGATCATTTTTATGGAGTACACAATTTTTAAATTTTTATTTTTCGTTTATACATTTTCTTATTATAGATTATACATTTATGCATATTAAAAATATTACTTCTCACCAGCACTTTTCTTTTGGATAAATATTATTGAGTTTTTGTATGCTATTATTCAATTTATCTCATACATTTTTCGATATTTTTTATACGCTATACTAAGATTGAAAGTGTGTATAAGTTTTATTTATAACCCCAAGAATGAGACGTGTCCGGTACTCTTAATCAGCTTAAGCTGCTGATCAAATTAGCGAAATCCGTCTGTTGAAATCACGATTATAGGAAAACGAGAAGAGCTAGATTAATGAAACTAGGAAGTTAGATTACTTATACATCTATGCTGTCCGGTACTAAAAATGGGAATGAATGATCTATTCTGACTTGTGCAATGACTTGAAATTTATGCGCAAATGTGCAAAACACTAACATCTATGGGTGAATTATGATGTATACCAGCAGTAGGTTAATTTTTGCGTAAAAACCCTTTTACTTTATGATTAAATATAAAAAAATAATGACAATGGTTTTACTCTCGTATGTTTGCCATTTACTGACGAGAGGTAGCGCGGTATAGATAAATGTTTCTATGAAAAGATGTTGTTAGCCCCAGTCCAGGCTTAAACCGGGGACCTTTCGGCTCGCAGTCCAACGCACTAACCACTGAGCTACCGCGGCTACTTATATATAATATATTGCAACAAAATACACAGAAAAAAAATTCGTAAATATAACCAAAAATGTACATCAATACAATTACATTTTTGCTAAAACTGCGCCGACTAAATTATTAACTGCATTAGCGTACAAATCGTTCATATTAGCAATCATATTTGCTGGCAACAGCTGTTGGTGTGTATATTCGCTTAATTTGGTGTGTGTATTCGCTTAAATTGGCGTGAAATGTAAAAAATATATTTTTTTATTTATTTTTTATATTATAAAATAGATATATTTCATTTATTATATACATTTTTTTTTAATTTAAATTCTTTTACTTACTCATCTTGTTGTTCGAAGTTAGAATCACGTTCACACGTAACCAATGGAGCTATATGTAGTGAAAGGAAATTAAACACAAATATAAGAGAAAATATCAAAGTTGAAATCATTCGCACAATGTGCCGAAAAACGACCCAACGAACCGAATAGGCAAGCACGCGTCCATCAAACGAATGTAAAATAATATCGGCTGCAAAATTGTAGTTATTTTAAAACTGTGAGGAATCTGTAAAACTGTAGTGTCTTTAAAACTGTGTAGTTTGTGAATTCGATTGGTATGTATGCTGTATATATACATATACACCAACCCATAGCATATACACGAACCGCAATTTTTTAGTATCTACGAATAGCAAATGTGTTCATTGAATTACTGAATTTCATTGCTGGACTGATTAATGACATGCAATTAATATCTGTTGCTATATTTACGTCGATTATTTTTTTTCTGTGTATATATTTATACATTATCCTGTTATACATATTTCTATTATATATTTGTATATTAAATATTTTACTATTCTTCATCACTTCACATCGTTCAAGTAATTCTAGTTCTTCTTTACTATTTCCTAGTTATCCTTGCTCCCAATTTTAAAATTAATTATTTAAAAAGATCTTGCTCACGTGCCTATGAGCATGACTGGGTCAGACGTTCTTCTGTGGTCACACTGTGCTGTCAGACATGACATGTCATTTCATTTAAACGCATGACATGCGGTTTTTCAGCTTGTTGTCTTTATTTCACCTGGTCTTCAACTATTCAACTTCTCTACTCTTCCAAACAAAAAGCATTAATATGTTGAATTTAACGGTCTGTCGGTCACTTGGTCATCGTACGGTCACTGCTCGATCACTCAAATCGTTTAAACGTTTTGTACGTTATGCTCTTTATTGGTTTTGATCTTTATTTCTTTTTGTTTATGCTGCTGGTATCTATTTGGTTTCTTTTGTTTCTTTTTTCTTCTTTTCTGAGTTAACCTCTGAACACAGCTGTTCTTCAATGGGGGTACATTTTTTTTATATGTTTATTATAAGTCTTGTTTGATGTAATATTCTGATTCTCTGGAACCCTATTGTTATTTATTGTTTAGTCTACAGTGAATCGCAGCTCCAGACACATGTTGGCAAGATGATCTTTGGTTTGTTTGGAATTGAAAATTAAAATTCGGTAGAGATTTTGATATTATACCGTTCTAATCCATTATTTATTGCTTTAGAACTTATCTCTTTTTATTAGACGTTCTTTATAAATAGAGCGTTATCATGCGTTTATCTTTGTTTATTTATTAAAAATGTCAACATTTGAATAAGAAAGGATTGCAAAATCACGTTTTTGCAATATATAAATTTATTGTATATTCTAGCTATATTCTATATGTAATTGTGGATCTAATTGCGAATATTATTAAAGTTTGCACACGTATGATTTAGGGAATAATTCAGAAACCGAAATACATTTAAAACCTTATCATATGTGTAAACCGTAAACAACTAAATAATTTAAAAAGACACAGATATACCCTCAACTTTGAATTCAAAAATAAGAAAAATAAAATTGTACAATTACACAGCCCTACACGCATTTTGGTGCTGTTAAATCTGCAATAATTTTTTGATACATTTTTGCCGAAAATGTCATTATATTGCTCCAGTTTTTGAGATATAGTCAAATTTTCAATTTCACATAATTTACACGCAGAGAAAACTTATGGTTGTGACATGATCTCGACAACTCTTCTAGCTCTCTACAATCATAGATGGTTGTCATAGTATAGCATTTTAAATTTTATTTTATAATACCCTACACTCTTGGTGGATATATTAGTGGTATAATTTGGTGGGCAAATTTTTAATAATTTACGACTAAAATTTCCACTACAAAAAATCGGTAAAAAATGAAAAAAATTCAAATGTGGGCGGATTACGCCCATTTTTGGAACATATATTTTTAACAGTATGTTTTCGAATTCTAACAGTATGTTTTAAATTTCATAAATATATATCTAATACTTTTCGAGTTATTGGTTCCCAAAAAGTTATATATAAGTGACTTGTATGGGAGTTGGGCGTGGTTCATTTTCAAACTCAGAACTATTTTTTGGCTAAAACAATATTTCATTGCATTCTGACAAGTATTTTTCAAGTTATTCTGTATCCGGTCAGACAGCAAGACAGACGGCCATGGCTAAATGGACTCGGGTAGTTATGCTGATCAAGAATATATATATATATATACTTTTCCATACCGGACACGCCTCCTAAGAGGCGTTACAATATCTGCACAAACTTAATATACCCTGTACCTCATAGGTGTAGCGTATAATAAGGTCGCTATAATCATATTATAGTAGATATTAGACATCTGCACAAGTGCATTTGAAACCCACTCCAACCATTCACTTTGTTTCAAAATATTTACTGTCGTCAACTCTATTCTTGAAAATCAAATGAATGTCTTGCTCACAGCAACAAAGCACCAAGTACTGTCAAAACAAAACACAAACATAACAAAAAGATGAGGTTATGATGATGTGCAATAAAAATTCAAATACTGAAATGAACTGTTTATGACACCGAGTACTTAGTGCAATTTACATTTATTTTTATCATTCTTACTTAAAGGATTTTTCATTAATATTGAAATATACAAAAAAAAATTCAAAAGGTATAAGAAAATCATATAATATTTTATATTAATTTTTTTATTTTTCGAGCAACATTTTTTATTATTTCTTTTTTTTCATTATTTAATATAAAAAAAATAAAAAAAATGTTGGATATATTGCTTTCCGACCAAAGCGTTGTTTTTGTCGTACAGAATTTTTTTTTACATTTTTTTTTTTAAAACAACAAAAAAAAAAACGAGTTGGGAAAGTTAGGTCACATGGATAAGTTCTGTCACATGGGGCGGATTTTTATAGTCGGTCGGGCCCGACTATGGAATACCCTACACCATTGGTGTGGATATTAACCCTCAGAATATTATTTATATATCAGAAATTTACATTCATATACCATAAATTAAAAAATTATATAAAGTATAAAAAACTAAAAAAAAATTGAAAAATGTAATTGGGCGGACCACGCCTATATTTAAAATTTTGAAAGGCTAATATTTCATAGATTTGATTTTAATAATTTACGGATCAAATTTCCACTATGAAAACCCGGGAAATAATGAAAAAAAAGTGGGCGGATCACGCCCATTTTTGGACCACATATTTTAAGGTGAATTCTAACAATACTTTTTAAACTTTATAACTATACCTTAAATACTTTTCGAGTTATTAGTTCCGAAAAGTTATATAAAAGTGACTTGTATGGGAGGGGGGCGTGTCCGTTGACCGATTTGGCTCATTTTCAAACTCAGTTCCTACTTTTGGCTAAAATATTTTGAGACGAAATTTCATCGTATTCTGATCAG
This sequence comes from Dryomyza anilis, assembly GCA_951804985.1. Lineage (NCBI taxonomy): Eukaryota > Metazoa > Arthropoda > Insecta > Diptera > Dryomyzidae > Dryomyza > Dryomyza anilis. The sequence continues at coordinate 2,914,881 of OX638130.1, read as the reverse complement.
TATTTCTCAAGTTATTCTGTATTCGGACAGCAAGACAGCAAGACGGCAAGACAGCAAGACGGACAGACAGACGGACAATGCTAAACGGACTCGGGTAGTGATGCTGATCAAGAATATATATACTTTTCCATACCGGACACGCCTGCTAAGGGGCGTTACAATATATACACAAAGTTAATATACCCTGTACCTCATAGGTGTAGGATATAACAACATTAATGCCGTCGGATGCCGAGCGGCAGATTTGTTGTTGTTTTCAATGTTAGTCTTCTCACTCGTTACTAGTTCCGATCCCTCGCTGCACATACTGTATTCGTTGTATGTTCATCGACAGTATTGTCTTTTGGTTTTGTTTTTCCAAACATTGAATGATTTGAATGGCTTTGACAGTACTTGACACAAATGAAACAGATACTGCAGTGAAGTGAAGTCGACCGAGCGACTTCATCAGAATACTGTCGACTGTCATTTGCAAAATGCATTCAAAACTATAGAGTACAGTAGTGCATATTTACAGAGAAAACTTCAAAAACATTTGTGCAAATTTCTAGTAGATATATTATTTTAAAATGATTGTCTCTCTAAAATTCAAAATATGGTTGATAAGAACCATGTTAAGGTTACATGAAATATTGTAATAATCAAAATATGGTAAATACAAATCATAATATGATATTAACAATCATTTAGTTATCATAGTATAGTGAAAACCCAAAATATGTTAGAAAATAATCATGTTATGTTTATGGTAGAAAATGACACGAAAAAAATATCATGGAATGTTCATAATATTGTAATTTATTAATTACAATCTTACAATGCTCGTTCAGAGGCGGGTTAGTAAATTCACATTCGATTTTAAATTAGTATACATCAAAACTCGAATTGAATTCGATTCTTAAATATAAAACGGTTTAAATACGATGGAAATATATTTAATTTGTATTGACAAATCGAATTCTGTAATTACAACTTCGATCGAATACAAAATTTTTAAACGATTTCGAAAGGAAAACTGGAATATGCCGGTTTAACGTGAGTTTTAACTAGCATTTCGTCATAGGTAACTTATCACAAATATTTAAAATGTTTTTCTTTTTGTAAAATTTAACGACATTCTTCTATTTTAGTAAAAATAGTAAATAGTTAGACGTTTTAGACGTTTTAAAAATGTGAAAACTTTAAACTAAGTTTAAACTTACTGAACCTATGTATATATAGCTATTATGCCATTAATTTTAATACAAATCCCTGAAATTTTAAAGCATTACCGTATAAGATTGCTTAAACACACCTCTGGTTTTAAAATATGTATTTTTTTTTGCGCAAATCTTCGCCAAGATACTGTATGAATTTCCACTTGAATATATCGCGCCACCAAGAATATTTCCATGAATACCTTTTTTATTGCTTCATGCGTATTATATACCTTGAAATATTACTTAATGCGTGGCCATACCACACAAGTAAAGTTCAAGGAATACACTGCCGCGGGATAACATTTTGAAAACCATGACACTGAACAGCAGATAGATCGATTGATGGATGGATGGCATAATGGGTGGATGAATGATGCCGACAATATGCGTTGCTATATTAGACTTTTCCCCCATACTTTTTTCCAACTATTTTCTAAACGTTTTCTCTACTTTTTATCAACGTTTTCTCTATTTTTTCACTTCTATCTATTCTATATCTTTCAATGGGTACTGCAAATAAAATAAATAATTCACAAGTGTCTTTCTTTATGATCATAGATAAAGACACTTGTGAGAGGTGGTATTTTATTTATTTTATTTGCAAAACCCATTGAAAGATGTATAGAACGAGTATTGTATAAAGTATTTGACAGTCTATAATTCAACTATTGCCTGCAGTTGTTGCATCACAAACTGTATCAATCGATGCACATTTAATTTTCTAAGTGTTTATCTAACGAATGCCGACGGTAAGCCGTGCATGTATTGACTTCATCGAAGGTTCCAGCGTCGTCTAGACTACGAATTTATGCATCAAGCAACCATGTTGGTCACAAGTTTATTGGCTTTGGACTGAATTTATTTTTACAGCTGGCAGTAAAATTTGCATTTTCAGTTGATTTAATGGGCGTCGGGGCCACTGACCACTGACACATGTGCGCTTTTGACTTTGTCAATCAATTTTGTTGATCTTTCAAGTAAATGAATGAAGAAGATGCATTTATCGTGCAAATGACATTTAATATTTTCAGCACTATATTTCGATCATGTATTGCAATATTAAAATTTAATTTGTTGAATTATTAAATTGGTTTAATTAAAAATTTAAATAAAAAAATAAAATGAATTTGTAGGAAATATTAAAATATTTACTAAAATTTAAAATTTTAGTTAATATTGAATTTTTAGTGAATAAATCCTTTTTAGTGAAAATTAAATTTTTCAGTTAAAAATTGAGTTTTTAATTAAAAATTTAATTTTTAATGAAAAATTGAATTTTTAGTGAAAATTTGAATTTTTAGTGAAAAATTGAATTTTTAGTGAAAATTTGAATTTTTATTGAAAAATTGAATTTTTAGTGAAAAATTGAATTTTTAATGAAAAACTGAATTTTTAGTGAAAAATTGAATTTTTTTAGTGAATAACTGAATTTTTAGTGAAATTGTGAATTTTTAGTGAAATTTTGAATTTTTAGGGGAAATTTTAATTTATAGTAATAATTTGAATTTTTAGTGAAAAAATTGAATTTTTAATGAAAAACTCATTTTTTCACTAATAATTCAATTTTTCACTAAAAATTTAATTTTATCACTAAAATTCAATTTTTCACTAAAAATTAAATTTTATCGCTAAAAATTCAATTTTTCACTATAAATTCAATTTTTCACTAAAAATTCAAATTTTCACTAAAAATTCAAATTTTCTCTAAAATTCAATTTTTCACTAAAAATTCAATTTTTCACTAAAAATTTAATTTTTCACTAAAAAATTCACTGAAAATTCAATTTTTCACTAAAAATTCAATTTTTCACTTAAAATTTAAATTTTCACTAAAAATTCAATTTTTCACTAAAAATTCAATTTTTCACTAAAAAAATTCAATTTTTCACTAAAAATTAAATTTTTCACTAAAATACAAATTTTCACTAAAAATTCAATTTTTCACTAAAAATTCAATTATTACTAACACTTTAATTTTTCACTAAAAATTCAATTTGTCACTAAAAATTTAATTTATCATTTTCACTAAAAATTAAATTTGTCATTATAAATGGAAATTTTTACTATGAATTCAAATGTTCACTAAAAATTTAATTTTTCGATAAAAATATATTAATTTTTTAACTAATTTTTAGTGAGAAATCAAATTTTTCAACAAAAAATTAAATTTTCTACAAATTCATTTTTATTTTTTAGTGAAAAATTGAATTTATAGTGAAAAATTGAATTTTTAGTGATAAAATTGAATTTTTAGTGAAAAATTGAATTATTAGTGAAAAAATGAGTTTTTAATAAAAAATTGAATTTTTAGTGAAAAATTGAATTTTTAGTGAAAAATTGAATTTTTAGTGAAAAATTGAATTTTTAGTGAAAAATTGAATTTTTAGTGAAAAATTGAATTTTTAGTGAAAAATTGAATTTTTAGTGAAAAATTGAATTTTTAGTGAAAAATTGAATTTTTAGTGAAAAATTGAATTTTTAGTGAAAAATTGAATTTTTAGTGAAAAATTGAATTTTTAATGAAAAATAGAATTTTTAGTGAAAATTTGAATTTTTAGTGAAAATTTGAATTTTTAGTGAAAAATTGAATTTTTAGTGAAAAATTGAATTTTTAGTGAAAAATTGAATTTTTAGTGAAAAATTGAATTTTTAGTGAAAAATTGAATTTTTAGTGAAAAAAAGAATTTTTAGTGAAAAAAAGAATTTTTAGTGAAAAACTGAATTTTTAGTGAAAAATAGAATTTTTAGTGAAAAATAGAATTTTTAGTGAAAAATTTAATTATTAGTGAAAAATTGAATTTTTAGTGAAAATTTTAATTTTTAGTGAAAATTTTAATTTTTAGTGATAATTTGAATTTTTAGTGAAATTTTGAATTTTTTAGTGAAAGTTTGAATTTTTAGTGAAAATTAAATTTTTAGTGAAAAATTCAATTTCTAATAGCTTTAATTTTGAAAACATGCTTATTTTATCTATTTGTCATCATCTCTTTGCCATCATCAACATTTAAAGAATTTCCCAAATTAAAATTTCCCAACCCCATTTATATCGTGTTACCATGTCCCATATATGCCTCACTATAACAAATATTGCACTCTGGTGCATTAGCACTCTGGTGTGAAACAGCAACGACCTTTGTCTATAAAATGCACATTTGTGCATTGCGAACACACACAATACTTCCTCTCAGTTGTCATTCATTAATTAAAAGTAGCTAAGGGTAGGTCTGGCAATCAGCCTTTAGCCTGCCTTTAGCGTGCCTTTAGCGCAGTTTTCCAAGCACCCTTAAAGCACTTTAAAGCGACTGCTGGCAGCTACATTTCAAATTAAAGAAATTGTTAAAAGTTTGAAATTTATTTCCCCAAAGATTGACAATTTTAATTTCTAGTAACATGTGGGATTGACAGGAGAAATGGCATATTTTAAATTTGTGGTGGCAACAACAATTATACAATTCAGTATTAACAATTTTTTGAATTGTTGTAGCATTGTTTAAACTTTAAAGTATTAACTACCCTTTTGCCGAAAACCAACAACCCTCTATTCCAGGAGATAATTTTAAAATGGTAATTTTTTATATGGTAATAGGTTTTATTATATAGACTTTTGTTACACGTTCTTAAAACTAATTTGTATTTTTCGAATGTTCGACATGAGTTAGTGTTGGAGTCTAAAAGAATTTTAATTAATTGCTCATTTGCATATGTTGTAGAGGACAGTAAGGGGATCTACAAATATTTTATTGTTTTGTTTATATTTTATTTTACATATATATATTATGCTTTATGCTTTGTTGTCAAAAATTACTTTTTGAATGTGTTTTTGAGGTGTTGATCATAACACTTATTTTTATATTTGTATTGATTAGAAATTTTTTGCCGGAAAATACGAACGCTATACCTTCATACATAGACAATTATTTTTTTAGACAATTCTTTTCCAGACATTATTTTCCCAAGATAATCTTACTCAAAACAATTGAAAGAATTTTCTGTATAACTCTTCATCGATATGATTTTTCCTCGAGACATTTTTGTTCCAATACAATTCTTACCTAAAACATTTCATTCCCTACAAGTTTTTCACGGATAATTCATCACCGATTCAATTTATCCCGTAAACAATTCTTCTACAAAATAATTCTTACCTAAAACTATTACTTCATGACAATTCTTTCATTCTACGAGACAATTCTTTCCCTAAAAAATTCTGTCCCGACAGTTATTTCACGGACAATTCTGACCCAAAACAATTCTTTCCCCATATTTATTTCACGGACAATTGTTCACCGTTTTATTTTCCCCTAGACAATTTTTCTCCCAGAAAGTGATTAGTCCAGCAATACACGTAAAATGCTTTCTGACACAAACCACCCCTAAAAATTTATTTTCCGACAATTACTTTACACAAAATTCTTCCCGAGACAATACTTATACAAAATATGTCTTTTTTGACAATTATTTCATGGACAGTTCTTCAACGACTAAATTTTCCACTTAGACAGTTCATCTTCGAAACAATTTTTTACCGATATTTCTTTTGCGTATAAATCTTCACCGAGTCAACTTTTTCCCCTAGACAATTCTTATCCAAAACCATTCTTTCCCGACAATTCTATCGGGGGAAATTTTTCATGGAGACAATTTTTCGCGATACAATTCTTCTTCGAGATAAATCTTACTCAAAAACTTCTTTTCCGACATTTCTTTCACGGAAAATTCTTCACCGAACCATATATTTCCCCTAGACAATTCTATTCTAAGACAATTTTTAACCAAAACCATTCTTTCCCAATAATTCTTTCAAAGGGAATTCTTTACCCAGACAATTTTACCCGAGACAATTCTACTTCGAGATAATTCTTACTCAAAACAATTTTCCGATATTTCATTCACGGAAAATTCTTCACCAAGCCATATATTTTCCCTAGACAATTCGTAGCCAAAACAATTCTATTTTCCTGACATAATACTTCGTCGAAACAATTCTTAACCTAAAAAAAAAATATGGCGCTACAATTATTTTATGGAAAATTTTATCTCCGAAACAAGTCTTTTCTGTGACAGTTTCCAATGATTTTTCAAGTAAAAATTGTCGGGAAATAAATGTTACATTGTCTGGGAAGAATTGGCCGAATCCTAGACAATTTCAGACGTTTTTAATATGTCAAAAATTCCAGATTTTCTAATATATCAGTCTGTAGGTATTTTAAAATTATAGAACTTGTTATTCAGCATTCTGTATCAGATTATTTTTTTCAAAATAGAATTCATGGAATATTAATGTATGCGTAATATTGCTGTCAAATGGAAATTGTATATTTATTCATTTTCTTATGTCTATTTTAAAGAGAGTGGAAATATTTATACCGTAATACTTTAAGAACTTCCAGAAACTACCCTTGAAACTCTGTCTTTTGCACATATGATTTTGCAATGTCAGACATTCTCGGCACAACAATGTCGGCCTGACAATTACTTTGCAGACAAAAAGTTTCTGACAGGCAACAACGGAAGAGCTCTACCAAAACCAGACATAGACTTGCCTGCCTGTACAATAGACAAGGATTCATTAGTGCGACGTCAATGGTTGACACTTGAATGAGTGGGGGGCGTTATATAGAGTGTGACAGGCACATGATGTCAAAGGCATTTTCTTTTGTTTCAACGAAGTAGCATTTTTATTTTTTGCATTTATTAAATAGGGTTGTTTTACATGCAAAAATATATATTTTGCTGCATTTTATTATTTTTTTATAATAAAAAAACCTTATTACCAATAACGCAAAATGCGCATTAACGATATCGTCTAACCAAACAAATACCACTGACAGTCTGTAAACAGTGCATGCTGTCGTTGTCAGTGTTTCCAGTGTAAACAAAGGTGCAGCGTTGCCATATTTACTATTGTTATGATTTACAAGTGATAAACAAAATGTATTTTTACAATAAAATATAATTTTTTTTGTTATTTAACAAATAACTGCATAAATTACAATCATAAATAACGGGAGTAGCAAAACTTAAACCACAATAAATATTAATAAAAATTCCACAATGTTTTGTTATGCAAAAAAAAATTATATTATTCATAATATTTTTATTGTATACTTTTACAACAACCCTCTTTTTGGCGTCTGAAGAGTAGGTCAACCTAAAAAAAAATAAAAATAAACTTAAGCAATAACTTCTGAAATGTACACATTTCCGAATTTGGCGCCACTCGAAGCATAAAATGAAATTCCCCAAACGTTAACGCATATGACATAATTTTCTAGGGTTTACGTTATGTTCTACTTTAGGCTTCATTTGACTGCATTTCAATTTTAGTATATTGAGAACAAAGTTTTGACGTACTCACAAATGCTAAATTTTCTCATAGGGTTTTGTAGACATCGCCACTTAATGATTAATCAATATTTTTTCATTGAGTTGATGTTGTTGAAATATTTTGTAGACACATCAGAAGGGTCGCCTTATTTGGGAACCACTATTTATTAGGTCACGTGTTACTCTTCATTAGGTTTTCATAGGCTTTATGCTAGACTTATTAAGACAATATATAAACACAAAAATAAATAGGAAAAGCACAGCAAAAATATTAGGCAATGAACACAAATTGGGGCCGTAAATGTTAAAGCATTTTTTCTTTTTTTATAAACTCATCATTTATTGTATTTCTTCATTATTATAAATACAAACAAAAATGGTTTTTATTTAGACCCAATAATTATTTACATTTCCCACCCCTTTTCTTTAGCAATTTATTTAATCTTACCTTCACTTTATCAAGTGTCCTCTTCTGAAGCCACTTAAGTTTTAAGCCTTTCAATCTACAAAATGCACTTAAGTCAATTTTCGAGTGGTTTCCGTTTTTTATCACTATCGAATAACTACCGACGGCGACTACTCGTCGAAACAATGAAGTGATAAATATTATGTGTATGCTGAACAGCAGGGGTTGGGGTGCACCTGGCAACCCTGCTCAGTGCTTAGGCTGTAGATTACATTAAACACTTGAGAATCAATATTTCTCAAGTATTTACTAGGGGTAGCAGCATTATAAGTTATATGTTGGCATATACAATAAACACTAAATTAAGGAAATAATTATAAGGTTAAGTCGTGGTAAATCGAAAATTCCGGATGAGAACGTAAAACTGTCGAGATTAAAAAATAATATGAAAATCATTATCAGATTACGTCGAGTCATATTAGGAAATTATGTGGAAATTCCGGATGAAATTTGAATTTAGAATAAATGGTTTGGAGACATCTCTTCTTGGAGGCATCTCTTCTTGGAGACATCTCTTTCCTAAGTTAATTCTTTTTCGAACAAAGCTCTCAAAATGATATTTCCCCGCGTCCATTTGTCCTCTAAACAATATTCCCCCAGAAATACTTCCACAGACAATATCTTCCATATTAAATCCTCTCCCAAAATTATATTTCTCCGAGACCATCCGTTCCCTAAACATTATTCTCCCAGAATTACTTCCTAAGACAACACCTTCCTGAGACAAATTTTCCCGGACAATACATTCAGAAGATAACTATTCTCGGTCAACTTTTCCACAAACAAATTCTTCTCTATGACAATTCTAACCGGATAGAATCTTTTCCCTGGCAACTTTTCCTAAAATCAATTCTTCTCAGAAATACAATTTATCCAGAGATTAATTCTTCTCCGAGTAATTATTCCTAGAGACAATATTTCCCAAAGACAATTCTTCTAGAAAAAAATCCTTCCTTGAGTTAATTCTATCTACAGAGAATTCCTCTTATTCTTTTATATTTCGGAGACAACACTTACCATAGACAATTCGACCCCGAAAGAATTATTTCCGGAGTAAATTTCACAGAAGACTATTCTTTTTCCGGAAAATTAATCTCTATGAAAATTCTTTTGAAGTACAATTCTTTCCGATCATTTCATTCTAGGACAATCATATTTTTTCCGGACGATTTCTCTTCTGACGTCCTCAGATAATTTTTTCTCAGATAATTATTCCTCAAAACTTTCCGATACCATTCTTTCCCGGTCAATAATTTCCGGAAACCAATTTTTCATGGAAAACTCCTCCTCTGAAAAGTCTTCTCTGAGACATTTTTTCTCGATTTAATTCTTTTCTAAGACATTTCTTTCACGAAACAGTACTTCTCAGTACTTTTTTAGACGACAAATATTTCCCGAATAATTATTCAATGAGATAATCAATTTCTGAGTCAACTTTATCCGAACACAATTCTTATAGAGACAATTTTACTCGAGTTTATTCCCGTCAACTATTACGGGAAACAAATCCTTCCCGGAAAATTCCTCCCCTGACAATCTTCTGAAAGCCATTTCTCCTCAAAGATATTTTTACCCCTAAAATATTTTGTCCACGAAACATTTCTACCCCATAAATTATTATTAATAATAATATACGGCTCCAATTTTTAATTTAATTAAAATTTAAAGATTAAAAAATTTAAACTAATTAACTAAATTCGTCGTAATATTATAGTTATAATCTAAAAAAAAACTTTATAATCATACCTATAATAACTTCATTAACTAATGCATTTCTCTTCTCTCGTCAATTTTTAATTGCAGCTCCGGTATTGCGCCTCAAAACCATTTATAACACCAACTACTACTAGAAAACAAGGTAAGCAACGCACCCTGCACATAATGACAGCTCATTTGACACAGAAGCAACACAACCCCTAAGAACCTCATAAAACTGGTTGCTCTCAAAATTAACACATAATTATTACAACTTTTCACGCAGGCTACATAACTAATCTACGAAAATCTCTATAAAAAGCGCGGAAATATGGGCCAAACCCTAAACTCACGCAATGCCAAACATTTATCTAGACTTTGAGCTGCTTTTTACTGTTGGTCAGCATTTATATAGCAATTTACAAAAATAATAATAACTGCATAGTTTACGAAAAACAAAGGAAAGTTGTAAAGTGCCAATACTTTACCCTACGGAAATTACCAATCGAGCTGTGTTCATTAGGCATTGGGTTTCTAAGGAATTATTTTTCATTTTCTACGTAGAATTGAGAAAGTAATACACGTGAAAAAGTCGTAAAATTAGGGTATATGTTTACGAAAATGTATTTTAAATCATTCGAGAACATGGAACAAGTGAAAATTGGTACTTCTACGAAAATCTTTCATACATTCTAATAAGAATATGATTTCATAAATTAACGCAATATTTGTATATTTTAGGTGAATCAGTTGAGTCTTTCGTACATAAAGGGTTTTTAATAAGAGCGCTACAAAAGTTTTTTTCAAGGGTTTTTCAACAGGGACGCTACCGTTCTTTTGACATTTCTCTTCAGTAAGGTTTGCGATTTCATGATGGAAAGATATACGAGCCAATAACGAGTCGAAATTATTAAAATGTACTACCGAAATTCGAATTCGTATATCTTTCCATCATGAAATGGCAAACCTTACTGAAGAGAAATGTCAAAAGAGCGGCAAGAAATATATGCGTCGTTTGCTGTCCCTGTCGCTCTACATTTGTAGCGTCCCTGTTGGAAAACCCTTTAGTAGTGGGAATAGGATTTCGTGAATTTTCGTATATTTAACAAGAACCCTTCGAATCTTTTGTACATTGTAGTAAGAATAGGTTTCCTAAATTTACTCACTATTCGTATATACATATCGAGAATCATATGAAATATTGAGTATTTTAAGAATAAGCATTCGTAAAGTTACGAAGTATACGTACCTTTTACGTGGTCCTCGAAATAGTTCCTACGTAGTACAAGTAAATTATCGTATAAAATATTCATTCGAAAAACTGGGACATGTAAAAATTTATATATGGTAAGATAAAGTTTGGTATAGTAAAGCATTAACAATTAATATTCGTGTATTTTGCATAAATATCACGTGCACATACAAAAATCATATACAGTAGAAAACAACATTCATAAAATTCGATTAAAATTCGTATATTTTATTATTTTAGCAAAAATAAGATTTCGTAAAGTTACACAGTATACGTATATTTCACGTGATTCACGATTTACGATCAATTGTGTACTTTAAAATAACCTTTCGTAAAATTACGCAATATTCAAACATTTTACGAAAATCATTCAATAAAGTGTTACATGAAATTGCTCGTACATAATAATAAATTTACGTCAAGTGAACCATGTTTTTTTACGCATAAAAACGTATATAGTAAGAAATAATCATTTGTGAAGTAACGCATTAAATATCGAGTAATATTCATAAATTTTTCACAAATATTTCGAGAAAGTGTCTTGATATATTAACATTCGTAATATATCTATGATTAAAATTCGTATATTTTACGAAAATCTTTCGAGAATGTGGAACACGTAAAATTTGTATATAGTAAGAATACTCTTTCGTAAAAATACGCTATAAATTTTATGAATATCACTCAAGAAAGTGACACACAAACCTCTTAACATAATTACGAACATTTACGACAAATGGGTTTTGTAAGGTCTGAGAAAAATTATAAAGAATGAAAACGTATATCGTAGAAATTTAAAAAATGGTATCAGCAATTAGTGTTTTTATAATTCTCTTTTAATTCTCTTTATCCTTTTTAGTAGAATCAAATTTACATGAAATCATTTCGTAAATTAGAAAACTGGTTGTTTTGCGTGTAGGATTGCGTGTCCAGTAAAGACGGACTTGGGGTATATTACAGCTATTATAGTGCATGTTGTAGACTGTTTCGCTGTCATTGATTTGTGTAAAAAATTTGTTAGCTGTCAAAATATTTGAAGTATTAAGAATGATACAAAAATATGGGGTTGTATGACATGACCAATTAAGAAAAATGGGAGACAACTATGTAACAAGATTTTTTTTTGCCAGCTTGTAGGGCTTTGCAAAAACTTTAATATATTGGGGAAAATATAGAAAATACGTTGGGGTTAATAATGAAAATATATTGGACATAATATTGTAAATAATATGTAGGGTATATTGAAAAAATTTAAAACTTATTGCGCTTTTTGTAGGGCTTTGCAAATAATATGTGATTCAATTATGTGGAAATATGGGGGTTCTTATTACATTGTCTGCTGCTTATATTGCATTAATACCCTAACTAATTTTCACTTTAGCTGTAAAACAAATACTTCTTGCAATGAAGTTAACTTAAATATTTGCACAAACTCTTTATTGCCTTGAAGTTCAAAATATATAAGGGGTGCATTTTACATACTGAGAAATACCTCCCTCACTCCCTTGATACATATGCTGCCTGCAATAAAATTCAGCTTAAATACAAAATAAAAATCTTCTACAAAATCACTTGGTGTGTCACCCGCACAGGCGTTAATGAGAAATCTATGCCTTGCGGTTATTTTTATATCGGCTTAATTGGCGACATACCGACAAAGCAGGCGGGTTATAATAAAAATTAATGGTTGGGGTTTTCCTGTCTGCATGGGGTGCAATTTCTAGAGGGTAGTGGAAGCTTCACTGTATAACTTCTGACGCTTTGAAAGGCTTCCTTTATTTTTTTCATATGATTTTACTCTGTGTCTTAAGGATCATGATTTCTTTTTTGTTTGACTTAAGAAATTTTTGCACTTTCAGAAAAAAAACAGCATAAAATCAGCAAAAGAATGGGACAAAAATCTGTCAAAGGCTGAAGTAATCTACTAAGAATGAGTAAGACAGAGGGTGAGTGCTTTATGTGCTCTATCTTTGTGGGCAACATCATTTTATGGGGTTTTCTCTTATTTCTTTGTGAGGGTGCTTTGACGTTAAGAACACCAAATGCATTTACATTTTTTTTAGCTAAAACTTCTAAAGGAACTTGCTTTAAGTAGTGAAGTAATAGAGGCAGAAGAAATATTCAAAAAAGGCACTGAACAAATTTGAATAAAAAAAAAAACAAATAATACTGAGGAATATAGAAAATTTTTAACTCAAACAATAAAGAAATTTTGAAAAATTAGTTTCTGTTATCCGTGGAAACATTTGTGGAATTTTTGTAGCACATAAATGGTATTTGGTAGCGTATTTCCTTCATATTTGGAGTCAGAACATTTGAAACTTTGATACAAACTCCGCTTCTGTGTGTTTAGAATCTTTCAAAAAAATCCTGAAACGTAATTTCTGTCATTTTTCAGGAATATTTCCGACAAAAACAAGGATAAATGGATGGAATCGTAGGGCAGGTTATCAAATTTTATTAAATTTTAAAGGCAGCATTTTGGAACGGCCTGAAAACATACGGCTTTTGATACAAATTCCGGCATTAACTTGTCAAATTTTGTCTTGGGATCTTGACACAAAATTTCTGTTATTTTTCAGGAATGTTTCCTGCAAATACACCGTTGGATGGAAGTTTGTAGGAAGCGTATGGCAGATTATAGAATTATATGAATTTTTAGCCGCGGTAGCTGAGTGGTTAGTGCGTTGGACTGCGAGCCAAAAGGTCCCCGGTTCAAGCCCGGACTGCGGCTTACAACATCTTTTCATAGAAACATTTTTCTATACCGCGCTACCTCTCGGCAGTAAATGGCAAACCTACGAGAGTAAAACATTGCCTATGAAATGCTCTCACCCGCCGTTCGGATTCGGCAATAAACTGTAGGACACACCACTTTGAGTACAAATATAACACGCACAGCTCAAATGGTGAGAGAGCTCGGCCGAAGTTCTATACAGGACTGTAGCGCCAAACTATTATTATTATTATTATGAATTTTTAAAGGGTTTCCCAGCATATTTTTGTTACGGGGAATAAACATACATGATCAAAGCAGTATTTGATACAAATTCGGCCTTTAAATCTTTCGAAAATATGTTTCTAAACTGCCTTCAGTCTGCCAAAATTTTGTCTTTGGATCTCGACACCAAATGTTTGTAATTTTTTTAGGATTATTTCCGCAAAAACACAGATTAATGGAAGTTTGTTGGCAGCGTATGGAAAATTATCAAATTTTACGAATTTCTAAAGGCAGATTCCCGGCATATTTTGGGAACGGACAGAAAGCATACATCTTTTGATAGAAATTACGCCTTTGTCGGTTGAAAATCTTCCGAAAATATGTTTCAAAACTATTTTAAGCCTGCCAACGTTTACACTTGGGTTAGTCATTTTTCAGGAGTTTTTCCGGTAGATACTCGGCATAAATTAGCCTTTGTCTGCTTCAAAACTAACTTGAGCTTGCCAAAAAATGTTCTTGAATCTCGATACAAAATGTCTCCCAATACACAAATAAATTGAAGTTTGTAGGTAACGTATGTCAGATTATCTAATTTATGATTTTTTAAACGCACATTCCCGGCATATGTTGGGATCGTGAGCAAAACAGACAGCCCTTGCAAACTCCGCCTTTGTCAAAAAATGTTGTCCGGGGATACAGCTTTTGATACAAGCAGCCATTTTGTCTGCTTATAATCATTAGAAAATATATTTCTAAACTGTTTTGAACCTGCCGAAAATGTTGGCTCTGGAGGTTTATAAATTACATGTCAAATATTTGTTATAGGGTACTGAAGAATTATCCATGGCAACTAAAAGTATGCAATGACTTTTCCTAACATAATAATCTGTTAACAGGTATCGATAACAGAGGTACTTAACATAGACGCTGCATTTATTTTGTAAACATGCCTAAAAATATGCAATACCTTTTGCTTAAGAACATTTTGTAAATTCGTAGTCTTTTTTTATATTTGTGTGCCTAATATAACAACAATAAAAAAATATATAAATATTTTCTATATTTATATATTTTTTTTATTGTTAATACAAAAAATCATATTTTTTTTATTAAAATCATAATTTTTTTTTTTATTCATGTCATGCAACTTATTTGCAAAGATTATTTTTTTATATACAAAAAATATTGATGACACAAAATTATTTGTTCCCATTCACTATTTACCCACAATACTACACAATAAAGTGTCGCAACAAATGTCAGAAAATTGTGGCAGTAAAATTGAATTTCAAATGTCACGCGAAAAGCGATTTGTAGCAAAAACAATGTAGCTGAAGCGATTATGTCAGATGAAAATTAAATTACGAAAGACATAAAAAATAATATGCATAAAAATAATAAAAAAAATAAATAGAAGAAATGTAAAGAAAAAGATGCAGCGGCGCAAACAGTAGCAAAATGTTTTATGACAGAAGCGGAGTTAGTGAAATCGAAATTCTATTTTCACTAAAAATTAAAATTTTCACTAAAAATTCCAATTTTCACTAAAAATTAAATTTTTTACAATTTTTTTTTCTTCTAAAAACTAAAATTTTACTTTAAAATTTAAGTTTTCACAAAAAATTTAATTTATCATTAAAAATTAATTTTTTTACTATAATTTAAATTTTTCACTAAGAATTCACATTTTCACGAAAAACTTATATTCAAATTAAAAATTATATTTATATTTATATTTTCACTATAAATGCAAAGTTTGCTAAATCTATTTGTTTTATAGACCCTTTGTATTTTTACGCCCCTGCATACGAGCCCTCATATTTCATAATACTTTAAATAGTAAAAAATAAAGAAAATCCAAATAAACAATAATTGAATTGCACAAATTTTGAATCTTTCACAATTCATCACCACATATGTTCGTCTCTACAATTTCAGTCAAATTGATTATACCAATTGTCGCATTAACGTTGCAGTTTTTACTTAACTTAAAACATTTTTCAATCAGCATGAAAATGAAAGATAAATATTGATGATGCTTTTCGTGAAGAAATTGCATCTTCAGTATATCGATAAAAAAACACAATGGCAGAAATGAGCCAACAATATAATCAACTATGGAATAAATCAATTTTTATGGCCAACATATAATTTTGAATGTTTACGTTGTTGGCGCTGATCATGCTGTTGTTATTTGCGATAATGATGTTGGTTCATCACTCATAGTATTCGTTGTAGAGATATGGTTGAAGATGATGCTAGTTTTTGATGAGGAAGCAGTTAATGTGCAAGAAAATGATTTTAATAAGTAGCAGAGGCCATTTATGAGATATATGTCCCATGCAAAAGTCTATCAAAGATTTTTATGTTTTTATTTTTAATGCATTAAATTGATGAATCATAATAATGAAGGCATTTTCGAATTAAAAAATCAAAACTAAACCATTTTTATTTCGATGAAAACTGTGATTTTGTGAAATATTCTAAATTTTAATTTTAATCATGACATAAAAAAATTATATCGTTGATAAAATATGATATCAAATAATAAAAAATTAAACTATAAAAATATATAAAAATAAATGATAATAAACTTTTCGTATTCCCAAGTCTTTCAACTTGATTCTTTTGGTAGCATGTTACGTTGGTTTACATCACGATTCGTAGATATTACATTATTTCACAAAAGTAACCTCACTTCAAGTGCAAATAAAAAAATGTTATGTGACCGCTTTGTGTTTTATGCAGCTTTGAAAAGCTCGAGGGAATTCAAGAGGTGCGCAGTATGGCTTTAAAAGTAGACGTCAATAATTTGTAATTCAATTGATGCATTGAAGGCACTAGAAGAATTGAAGCTTCCGGATGCCAACACAAAATATTTTAAAAAATAAAATTAGCACACAATGAAGCATTAAATATTTAAATTGAAAATTGTTATAGATAAAAAATATAAAAATATAAAAATATAAAAATATAAAAATATAAAAATATAAAAATATAAAAATATAAAAATATAAAAATATAAAAATATAAAAATATAAAAATATAAAAATATAAAAATATAAAAATATAAAAATATAAAAATATAAAAATATAAAAATATAAAAATATAAAAATATAAAAATATAAAAATATAAAAATATAAAAATATAAAAATATAAAAATATAAAAATATAAAAATATAAAAATATAAAAATATAAAAATATAAAAATATAAAAATATAAAAATATAAAAATATAAAAATATAAAAATATAAAAATATAAAAATATAAAAATATAAAAATATAAAAATATAAAAATATAAAAATATAAAAATATAAAAATATAAAAATATAAAAATATAAAAATATAAAAATATAAAAATATAAAAATATAAAAATATAAAAATATAAAAATATAAAAATATAAAAATATAAAAATATAAAAATATAAAAATATAAAAATATAAAAATATAAAAATATAAAAATATAAAAATATAAAAATATAAAAATATAAAAATATAAAAATATAAAAATATAAAAATATAAAAATATAAAAATATAAAAATATAAAAATATAAAAATATAAAAATATAAAAATATAAAAATATAAAAATATAAAAATATAAAAATATAAAAATATAAAAATATAAAAATATAAAAATATAAAAATATAAAAATATAAAAATATAAAAATATAAAAATATAAAAATATAAAAATATAAAAATATAAAAATATAAAAATATAAAAATATAAAAATATAAAAATATAAAAATATAAAAATATAAAAATATAAAAATATAAAAATATAAAAATATAAAAATATAAAAATATAAAAATATAAAAATATAAAAATATAAAAATATAAAAATATAAAAATATAAAAATATAAAAATATAAAAATATAAAAATATAAAAATATAAAAATATAAAAATATAAAAATATAAAAATATAAAAATATAAAAATATAAAAATATAAAAATATAAAAATATAAAAATATAAAAATATAAAAATATAAAAATATAAAAATATAAAAATATAAAAATATAAAAATATAAAAATATAAAAATATAAAAATATAAAAATATAAAAATATAAAAATATAAAAATATAAAAATATAAAAATATAAAAATATAAAAATATAAAAATATAAAAATATAAAAATATAAAAATATAAAAATATAAAAATATAAAAATATAAAAATATAAAAATATAAAAATATAAAAATATAAAAATATAAAAATATAAAAATATAAAAATATAAAAATATAAAAATATAAAAATATAAAAATATAAAAATATAAAAATATAAAAATATAAAAATATAAAAATATAAAAATATAAAAATATAAAAATATAAAAATATAAAAATATAAAAATATAAAAATATAAAAATATAAAAATATAAAAATATAAAAATATAAAAATATAAAAATATAAAAATATAAAAATATAAAAATATAAAAATATAAAAATATAAAAATATAAAAATATAAAAATATAAAAATATAAAAATATAAAACATAAAATAAAATATAGGAAATAAATAAAAATATTAATGTTAAAGAATTAAAATAAAAAATTAAGTCTATTTTTAAATCAAGGTTTTTTCAAGGTCTTTTGTTTGAAAACTGACCGGAAGTGCATCTGAAATCTAAAAAAGTGCAACCCACAAAATTGAATCTAGAAAATATTTAACATATTAATTTTTTTTTTCATGTGCCTAAACTTGTTGTCAGGCTTATGTCCGCCCGCGTAAAATCTCATTAAGCTAATTTAAGCGTTTTTATGTTTGGCTTAATTAAAACATAACAACGGTGTTTTTATCGCTTCATTAGCCACGCTAATCAGTGCGCGCATCAGGCAGCTGAGGCCTATGTAGCTATAAGCTGCAGAGGTGTTTGATATAAAAATTAAAAAATAAAAATAAAAATGTATACAAAAAAAATTACCAAAAAAAAAAAACAAAGAAGTAAAAATAAATAAAACCCAAAATGTAAAACCTAAAAGTCGTAAAATTACTGCCACCGTTTTTTGAAATTGTAAATCAAAATACAAAATCAAAAAAAATGTTGTCATTTTATAGCCTAAATAATAATAATAACAATAAATATTTTACGACCGAATTAACGTGGCTTAAGAAAAAAATTTAAACAGAAAAAAGCAGGCGGCTGTTATGTAGCTCTGTGTGGCCTCGTCTGGTGGAATTGCGTGCCGCTGGAATTGTGCCAACTGCCTGGTTGTCTTGTCTCTCTGGTTGCCTGCCAGTCTGACGAACTGGCTGCAGCATCCAACACTGCAACTTGTTTCCAGAGTTTGGCAAATCACATGTTTTGCAATTAGGATGCGTTGCCAAAACCTGTCAAATTACGCAAATGTTGCGCATGCGCTGTTTGTTATAACAAAAAAAATACTGTAAAAATAGAAAAAATCCAACTACAAAACATCGTCCCAAGTCCTAACATTTTATGGATGCTGGAGGCACAGCAATATTTGCTAATATTTTGTGTTGAAAGATGGCAAAAAGTGAAGAATTCAGCTGATTGAAAGCCATACCATCTAAGAGTTAATTTGAAATATTATTAAATTATAAAATTATCAATTTATGCTGCACAAAATTATTGAGTTGCAATTAAAAAAAAATTGTATATAATAAAATAATAAAGAGAGGAAACAATGAAAAAAGTTCATTTAAAAATTACAATAAATAATATAAAATTTAAAAAACATTTGAAAAATTAATATTTTTATATAATACAAGCATAAAAATGTCATATAAGTGATTAATTTAATACCATACAACATTAATGTATCGATTGTTCCAGAATTCGATAGTTAAATAAAAATTTAACATATTTCCCACGAATTCAATCTCTACGGATTGAAATTCTATGAAACGAATACAATTCCTTTTTGTTATTAAATACTAGAAGTCTGATCGAAACTTCATCATTACAGCAACTTCAACATGATCAAAAGTTTTAAAAAGTCTGTATTTTTCATTCGTATTTTGTATTATATGCCGATCAAAAAAATAATTATCCTATTGACTAATTTAAATAGCAAAACTATTGAAATAAAATAAACATATATCAATCAAATTTCGTCCATTGAATCAATTCAATTTAAACTCAAAACTATATTTATCGTATTGTTTATATTTTATTATTATTTTATAGTATTTAATCGTATTTACCCATTAAAAGAATAAATTATTCTATTTACAATTTAAATAACAATAACTATTAGACTATTCTAACTTTTTCCAACTTTGAAATCGTATTCAAATTTTAGTTCGAACGAGTAATTCAAAATTATTTTTGTAGTATTCTTTATATTTTAATATTATTTTATAGTATTTCATGGTATTTACTCATTAAAAAAAAAATGATTATTCCGTTCATATTTTAAATAGCAAAAACAATTAGAGTATTTCAGAATTTTCCAACTTTGAAATCGAATTAAAATTTCAATTCAATGAATATTGCTGTTTCTTGCCACAAAATTTGATTAATTAATATGAAATTAATGTTTTCGAACCAATTCCATATGTTAAAGTCGACTTCAGTTCGAATTTTTGCTGTCAAATATTGATATTTCGTTCGAAAGTGAATTTCAGAAATGCCCGAAAAAATTCAAAATTACACTAGACAACAAATGGAGGCCTTTTGTATTTATCCACGATCTTTGCGTGACTTTCCAATGGACCCTCATACTCAGTTTTTCAGATTGCCTCAAGTTTTTGAGTTATTACACCCAGAAAAAAATACTATATAAATAATAGTTTTTTACTATTAAAAATATTCAATAGGATAAATTATTATTTTAATCGGAAAATACCATTAATTACTAGAAAATACCATGACATTGCCATTGAGTTTATATGAAAATTTTTATTTTTTGTAGTATACAATAATATCAATAATTGTCCTATTGACCAATTTTAATGGGATTTGAGGGAATTTTTTTCTGGGTGTAGGTATTACAAATATATGGCAATTCTCGTCTTTATGGTCTAACTGTTGGTCTTTAACTTTTTACAAATTTGAGTTTTCTGTTGTATTCCATTGAGAATACTTCAGCTAATATTTTCAAATAAACCACATGAAATTCGGATTGATTTGACCAAAGTTATGACCAGTCGAACACAAAATATTAATTTTATGGTGTACCTATTAATTATTGCAAACATATACAGTATTCTTTATTTAATAAATATTTATATTATTTATTTATATTTGTTTTACGTAATAACTCTAAAAGTTGAGGCAATCTCAATACTGATTATGAGGTAGTGATAAGAATCTTGACGTCCATCGGAAAATCATACTTAAATCGCGGATAATTTTGTTTGTAGGGCTGTGTATTTAATAGAATTCAATATTTGTTAATATTATTTTATAGTATTAAATGCAATATTTCGATTAAATAAATAATTTATTGAATTCAATAGCATGTACCAAACGATCGTTTTTTTATGCTGTTTTAGAATTCGATTTTTCAATACAAAATAAACTTATTTAAATCGGAATAGAGTCAATATCTATGAAACGAATTTCGTTTTAAATTATTTTGAACATGGATCGAAATTGAATTTTAGAATAGACCAATATTAATCTCGAAGTCTCTTTGAAAATTGTTTGAGGCATCTGGAGGCTCCGAGACGTGGTATACTGTGTATATTTTACTCAGAACATCAACTAATATTAGAATTTAACTAAATATTAGTATGTTACTAAATACTTAAATTAACTGTATTACTCTAATAACAGAAAAATATAAAAGTTTTTATATATGGGCCATTCCACACCAAATCGACCAAAAAAAGTCAAATTTGAGATTATACCTTTTCGATCTTAATGAACTTTTGGCAACTGATAAAGGGTATCGAGACATGCACTAAACATTTTTTTATACCCTACACTAAGAGTGAAAGGGTATATTCAGTTTGGTACGCCGTTTGTAACACCCAGAAGGAAGCATCTCCGGTATGGAAAAGAATATATATTCTTGATCAGCATGACCTCCTGAGTCGATTTAGCGATGTCCGTCTGTCCGTCTGTCTGTCCGTCTGTCTGTCCGTCTGTCTGTCTGTCTGTCTGTCTGTCTGTCTGTCTGTCTGTCTGTCTGTCTGTCTGTCTGTCCGTCTGTCTGTCCGTCTGTCTGTCCGTCTGTCCGTCTGTCCGTCTGTCTGTTGAAATCCCTAAGACTTTTAAAATTGAAGAGCTAGATAAATGAAACTTATATCTTAGATTACTAATATACCTGTATGTGCGAAAAAATTGGCGAGATCGGTCCATTGTGACCTATGATCCGACCACTTATGTTCAAATACCTCATATAAAATGTACATATAAAGATCAATTTTTATGTATACGTGCTTAGGTAAACTTTTTTGGTCAAATATATATTGACATCATGCTCAAATACATGATAATAATGTTTTCCGGCGAAAAGACTTGTGGTTCACAAAAAATCGAAATTCGGTACACCTACCCATTTGTAAATATGGGTATCAAATGAATGAAAATTCTTCAGCGATTGAATGTTTGTAGTTATTTTCAGGATTCGTATACCCTGGTGATCTATATATCACTTTGAGTGGTAACCACACATATGTGTAGTGTATTTATAGTCGGCTTAGACCGACTATAATTTTGATAATCCTAACTATCATAATTACACCTACTTTAAAATTTCCCATGTGATCTAACCTTCCCAACTGGTTTTTATTTTTTCCGACCACTACTTCCAGAGATACAGTGGCTCAAAGTTGGAAAAAAAGTGCCAAAAATCACTTTTGTACTGTTGTTCATATTTAAATATCTCTTGAACTAGAAATGCTAGAAATTCCGTTAATGGCTCGTTTTAAAGCTAATAGAACAAGCTTTTAGAAAAATTGGAAATTGTAATTTCCAAACGGTAGCATGTGGCCCGTGGTCATTATCCTTGCACTTCAAAATTGTGGTCCTTAAAAAGGACACTTTTTAAAATTCTGAAAAAAATCCTAAATTTTCGTCAATTTATTGTTAATGTTTATGCAAAATTTCAATATGGAATTTGGTTGCATCATATTTAAAAAAAAAAAATTCCAAATTGCCAAAATTTCATTGAAATCGAAGAAGGTGAGTTCCAACCGCTGGTCGATTTGGTGTGGAATGGCCCATAATAAGAAATTTTTTTCTTATTAAATTAAAATTTACTCTTGCATGGTTAAACTTGAAATTGATTCAATACTATACAAACTTCCGAGCTAAATCGTATTTAAATTTTATTCGATCGATTTTTTGATAATCGGACTGAATTCAATCTGGATTTCTATTTTAAATTAACAAATTCCATTTTCAATTAAATCGATCGCAAGAGAATTTCAGTTCTGTTCCAATATCAATCTCGAAGTCTCTTCTAAAACTGCCTAGGGCATCTGAAGGCTGCAAAACGTGGTATACTATGTATATTTTTACTCAGAACTTCAACTAAAATTAGAATTAGTATTATATAAATGTTTTAATATTCATAAAATATGCTTCTAATTAAATTAAATTTTTCTCTTAAATGCTTAAACTTGAAAATGGTCACACCACTCAAAAATCACCTGTTTTGCGTGTTGTCACACTTTGTAATATATTTTATTTTTTATTTCCTTCATGTTTATGTCATATTAGCATTATTTCAAAAAATAAAAACATGCAAATTAAATATTTTCGTTTGTTTTGCTAATTGTAGGCATTCATTTTATTCTAGATGTAATTACTCCAATTTGAACATATATGTGTCACACATAGAGCCACATACAACACAGTCGAACAGCAAAAGATATGTAAATGGTGCTGTGTTCTAATTGTTCTAAAGTGCTTACTTAGTTATTATCTACAAAAAATGCTAGGTTGTTTTGTTCTAGTAACTAATTTGCATTTAGTGAAGCGTGCCCTGGGTCAATGTTTGGGGCATATGGAGGTCAACCAACAGGTCTGAAGAGAGACACGAAAAGTGGTCATATTTAATTTTTGAACTATTTATAGATGGGATAATTTATATGTTGTTTGGAGAATGTTTAGATATGAAAATTGTGTAGATAATAGGGATCAGGTAGGATAATTTACACAAGCTAAATGAACTAAGTGATAGAAATTTGTGTATATTTTCTAATCAATATTAAAAAAAATTAAATTTTTAAATGGGAATAAAAGGTGGATAGCGAAGAAACTAGTAAAATAATTGGAAAAATATGGAATACAAATTAGTCGAACAGGGAGTATAAAAGGTGAAAAGGGGTTAGGAAAGATAAGAACACATAAGAGTAGAAAAAGAGTTCCTACTAGATGCAAATTATGGTAGAACATAAATAAAGAGTTGGTATTGGAAATATGAAAAGGATAGAAGTCAGAAAAGATTACATTCCTTACCTAAACACGCCTTTTATAAACTTTTCTAAACACGAGTTTTACATGCATAAAATTCACATGATGAAGATAATAAATGTAAACGAACCAAAAGATACAAATTCTTTTAATCATTTCCAGCAAATTTTAATAATCATTTATTGAAATGGTTGTAAATGATGGTGTTAAATAGGCATTTGTAGAGAAGGAAGTAGATAAAAGATTATAATAATGAAATGGAATACAAAACAGATGAAACAAATAAGTAAAAATGAGGTATGAAAAATAGTAAAAATGAGAATATAATAAAGAGTTTAAAAGTGAGATAATTAATGGAAGTATAAAATGAGTTGGTAGTACAAATAAAAAAGAAGAGAAGTAGTAGACAAAGTAGAAAAAAGGTAAAAGCAAAGTAGCAGGGATATAAGAAAATATCGTATATCAGATATACATATAAAAGGGAATGAAGAAATCTAGTGGGAAAAACAATAGCAAAAATAGTAAAAATATTACGGACAAGAAATGAAAAGGTAGAAGTAATTGGGGAGGAAGATTTAAAGTAAAAGGGAGGATTAAAGTGTGCAGCGAAGAGTGTATCAGTTGGAGTAGAAAATAAATAAGACTTTGTAGTAGGAATTGTAGTAGTAGAGAAGTAAAAATTCAGTAATTTTGGAATTGAGTAGAATTGACAGCACAAAAGGTGGTACTTAGCAAACATGAGTAGATCCAGGAGAAGAAAAAACAAAAAAATGTAAATAGAAAACAAAAATCTAGTGGGAAAAACAATAGCAAAAGTAGTAAAAATATTACAGACTAGAAATGAAAAGGGGGAAGGAATGGGGGTAACATTTAAATTAAACGGGAGGCTTAAAGTGTGCAGGAAAGAGTGTATCATGAGAGTAGAAAATCTATAAGACTTTGTAGGAATTGTAGTAGTAGAGAAGTAAAAATTCAGTAATTTTGGAATTCAGTAGAATTGGCAGTATAAAAAGGTGGTACTTAGCAAACATGAGTAGATCAAGGAGAAGAAAAAACAAAAAATATGAATAGAAAACAAAAGAGTTTGTAGTATAAATCTGAAAACTAAATAAGTAGTAAGTATATTGAAAATTACAGAAGGAAACATATTAAAAATATAATTGATGAGGTAAGAAAAAGGAGTATTAAAGTGTATAAAAAACAGAGAAGTAAAGAGGGTATAAATTAAAATAGAAAAAGGGTTTTAAAGGTGAGTTGGTATTATATTATAAATAAAGGTAGTAAGTTAAAAAGATATATCAATTAAATATGAAATAGCTGTGCCGTATAAGTACAAAAGGGGGCTAGACAAATATTAAAACTATCAGCCAAAATAAAAACTCTACCTGTGCACATAAAATAAAATTACATAAATAAAATTCACATAATTACAAAAAAAAAAGTGCTGCCATTTTTGTATGCAATAACTTGAAATAATTTGTTGTCCAATTTAAATTTCCTCAATAAAATACATACAGATTAGCCAAAAAAATTATACGCAATTATTTGCAATTAATTTAATGTCTAACCAACTACCCAACTTTGCATAATCGCACTTTATTTAATGTGCCACATAAATATGGCGCAAATGTCCCACGCCGCCTTTAAACTGTGTTTTCTAAATTAGTAGTAAACATTAAACTTATTATAAAATTTTGGTATTTTATTATTTGCTCATTCATTTAATTATGTTTTCACACGCATTTAATGTTTGTTTTTTTATATTTAAGATTATTACGTGCATGGGGAACTGAGTCAATTTTTGCAGTTTATTTTTAAATTTTTAATATCATTTTGTTGGCGTATTTAATTGCATGGCATCTGATGACGATTTCGCAAGTGCACAATCTGTGCAACCTTTTTCGAGTACCTACAACTTAAATGAAAATGAATAGTAAGTCCATTTTGGTCCGGTTTGGTAGGACGGCCAGACAGTGAAGCAGAAAAACAGCAAGACAGGCAGACAAATTGTCACCCACTCAGCGGTTGGCGTGAATGTTGGTATAAAAAAGTCGTAAAAGTTAAACAGAAAATTAATTTAAGCAACGCCGTTACATTATACACAAGATGAAATAAATTTCTCCCAAAAATAAAGTCAAACAGAGGTTGGTAAAAGGAAGAAATGTTCAAAATTAGTGTTATGATTACCAATGAGTAAACAAACAAAAGATTTAAATGGCTTAAAGTGTAGAGTTTTTTGGGTTTTTAGTTCGGCATAAATGATACAAATTATTAAACTGAATAAATAGGGTAGAATAATATGGAAGATGTTGTATGATAGTGTATGATATGGTTTGATATGGTATGATATGGTATGATATGATATGGTATGATATGGTATGATATGGTATGATATGGTATGATATGGTATGATATGGTATGATATGGTATGATATGGTATGATATGGTATGATATGGTATGATATGGTATGATATGGTATGATATGGTATGATATGGTATGATATGGTATGATATGGTATGATATGGTATGATATGGTATGATATGGTATGATATGGTATGATATGGTATGATATGGTATGATATGGTATGATATGGTATGATATGGTATGATATGGTATGATATGGTATGATATGGTATGATATGGTATGATATGGTATGATATGGTATGATATGGTATGATATGGTATGATATGGTATGATATGGTATGATATGGTATGATATGGTATGATATGGTATGATATGGTATGATATGGTATGATATGGTATGATATGGTATGATATGGTATGATATGGTATGATATGGTATGATATGGTATGATATGGTATGATATGGTATGATATGGTATGATATGGTATGATATGGTATGATATGGTATGATATGGTATGATATGGTATGATATGGTATGATATGGTATGATATGGTATGATATGGTATGATATGGTATGATATGGTATGATATGGTATGATATGGTATGATATGGTATGATATGGTATGATATGGTATGATATGGTATGGTATGATATGGTATGATATGGTATGATATGGTATGATATGGTATGATATGGTGTGATAGGGTATGATATGGTATGATATGGTGTGATAGGGTATGATATGGTATGATATGGTATGATATAGTATGATATGGTATGATATGGTGTGATATGGTATGGCATAGTATGGTATGATATTGTGTATTCTGGTAGATTATGGTATAGTATGGTAGATTATGGTATAATAGTGCAGAATATGGTATAAAATTTCGTATAATATAAATTATAAAACATTACAAGTACCTTTAATACAAAATTATCTCTACCTTTTAAATGGTTTTAACATGATTTATTTATTGTTGTTATAAAAACAATAATTTCGTGTCCAAAAACGCAGTAACACACAAATCAATGAAAGTGAAATTTCGGGTGTGCATAAATAAAAAAAAAACACGCAGACGATAACCTGATGATGGTCATGAGTTGTTATGATTATACGTTACTGCTGCTTGTTTATCAATTTATTTTGTATTTTTAGTGGGACACCAATTTGTTTTTGTAGTTGTCTTTGTTTTAATAAAAAGTAAAACAAAATTGAGTTTTTTTTATTAATTTTTTTCATATTAAGCGGGCGGCTAACTTAAGTAGTTTGTTGTCTGTTTTTATTTTCCGCTTTCTTTAATAGTTTTGATTATTATGCTACTTTTTTTCTATTTTTTAAATTTGTTGCATATTTTATATGCTGGTATTAGTCATTTTTTAAAGCAACAAAATTAAGTAAAGGGTTTTATTTTTTGTATATTTTGTATATTTTATCTGTTTACGCATTTTTCAACACAAATTTTAGTCCAATTTGTTATTTTTTGTTTATGATTTTATCCGAGTTTTAAGTTCATTCATTAATATTTTGTTAATAGCTGCAGGCATTCCTAATTTATACAATGTTAAATTTGTTATATTTATATTTTCTAAATTAAAAAAATGCAAATTTAATATAATATTTAATGCAAAATTAATCGATGGGTTTACGGCAATTTCTATTTTATTTTTGGCATAGAAATGGAAAACGAATTTCGATTTATTATTATTTTTTTTATTTGTCAAGGAATTTACCTTATTCAAATTTTTAGTAAAATGTGGAATTTTGAGTATAAAATTAAATTTTTAGTGTAAAATTCAATTTTTATAGTGAAAAATTGAATTTATAGTGAAAAATTGAATTTTTAGTGAAAAATTAAATTTTTAGTGACAAATTGAATTTTTAGTGAAAAATTGAATTTTTAATGAAAAATTGAATTTATAGTGAAAAATTGAATTTATAGTGAAAAATTGAAATTTTGAGTGAAAAATTGAATTTTCAGTGAAAAATTGAATTTTTAGTGAAAAATTGAATTTTTAGTGAAAAATTGAATTTTTAGTGACAAATTGAATTTTTAGTGAAAAATTGAACTTTTAGTGAAAAATTGAATTTTTAGTGAAAAATTGAATTTTTAGTGAAAAATTGAATTTTGAGTGAAAAATTTAATTTTTAGTGAAAAATTGAATTTTTAGTGAAAAATTGAATTTTTAGTGAAAAATTGAATTTTTAGTGAAAAATTGAATTTTTAGTGAAAAATTGAATTTTTAGTGAAAAATTGAATTTTTAGTGAAAAATTGAATTTTTAGTGAAAAATTGAATTTTTAGTGAAAAATTGAATTTTTAGTGAAAAATTGAATTTTTAGTGAAAAATTGAATTTTTAGTGAAAAATTGAATTTTTAGTGAAAAATTGAATTTTTAGTGAAAAATTGAATTTTTAGTGAAAAATTGAATTTTTAGTGAAAAATTGAATTTTTAGTGAAAAATTTAATTTTTAGTGAAAAATTGAATTTTTAGTGATTAATTGAATATTGAGTGAAAAATTTAATTTTTAGTGAAAAATTGAATTTTTAGTGATAAATTGAATTTTTAATGTTAAATTGAATTTTTAGTGAACATTTTTATTTTTTACTGAAAAGTTGAATTTTTAGTTTAAAATTAAATTTTAATGAAAAATTAAATTCTAAGTGAAAATTTGAATTTTTAGTGGACTAGTTTTACTTCCCAGTGAAACTTTGATTTAATTTTTGTTTTTTATGTTTGCTATTTTTTGAAAGTATTTGCAGATTTTTGTCACCATTATGAAATAACTAAACAGCTGCTAAACTGTTTAGAATTTCAATTTACTTTCGCCTTTCAAATCAATAAATAAAATTTAGAAGAAAGTGAAATCTTTCGAAAACAAAAAAAGAACAATTTATTTAAAATGTTGTCTATGCAACGCACGTTCATTACTTAGAAATTTTAATGACGAATAAAAGTGAAAAGCGCAACGCGCTACTTGGACACAGTAGGACCTAATGCCGTTCTGCCACCCCCCCCCCCACACTGCCTTATGTTGGTCGTTGGCCGTTTATGACCAGCAACTGTGGCCAGCGACTCATTTACGATGCAAGTCAGCGCCGGATTTTGTGTGAATTTCACCCGCTTAAAAGTCACCCAGCGCGCGTCTCCAGCCAAAGAAAGTTGAGCGCACTCTAGTGACTCAGTTTGGCACTAGGTTTTGCCAATAAAACTCACAACAATAATGCCTACAAAAATAAAATCAAACAATAACAGCGTAAAAAGAGTTAAATAAAAAGTTCATAAACTAATTTAAATGCAACGCACAACGCATACAACGCATTAGCGCGACGCAACGGTAACGCGACGCAGTTTAGAAAAAGAATCGCACGCGGATTTAACGACGTTGCACGCATCACTCGCGCACTGAGTGTCAATAATTTTCTAATTTTTATTGCAATTTCTTTTTTTTTATTGTTTTTGGCAACAAAATATGCGTTGAACTAGTTTAACGCGTTGCTGCATGTTGCAGAGATCTGGCAACACGGAAGCAATTTTAACATATGACAGCTTCACTCAAAATCAGCAGACTATAATAAGTGTCAATCTATGGGAGAATTTTTAATTAAAATATAAAGATCTTTCAATCAGGCTTTAAATATTTATTTTTTATTGATCTCAATCGAGTTATTTAATCTTCACACTGAGAGAAAATAAAATTAAGTAAGAAAATAAAATTAAAACTGCAGAAGTAGAGTCACATACATTTTTCTCGTATATGAGTATATTACAGACCATTTTCTTCAACTACACCTAAGATAAAATTTCTGGCAGTGTCGAGTTTAGAAAGGGTTTTTTTAATGATTTTAATTAAAGTCTTTTGGTTTTCTGTCCGTTCCAAAATATACCAAAAATCTGCCTTTAAAATTTGACATTCTTCTACACTCTTCCGAAAATCTTCCATTTATCTTCGCCATTCTGTGCATCCCTCCTTGCGCTTCTTGAAAGGCTTCCTTCGAAACATTGCTTGTTGATTGTTTGTGTTCGCCTAGGGGTTTTGAAACATATTCTGCCTGTTCCAAAATGTACCAGGAATCTTTCTTAAAAATTCCACCAAATTTGAAATTATTCTATATACTTCCAAAAATCTTCCATTAATCTGTGTGTTTTCCGGAAATATGTCCGATGAAAAAAATCGAAAAAATCCAGAAATTTTGACTCGTACCTTATACACTCGGACCCTATATGACCGGACCCTATTGTTGGCAGTTGGCTCAAGGCAGTTTTGAAACATATTTTTGAAAGATTTGAAACTTAGGAAGATGTAGTTTGCATCAAAAGCTGTCTCTTTTCTACCCGTCCCCAAAATATGCCGTGAATCTATTTTTAAAACTACATAGAAATTCGTAATCTTTAATACGCTACCTGCAGACATCCATTTATCTGTTTGTTTGCTGAAGCATGCCAAAAATACTCCAAATAATGTCTGACATTTTGTATTGGGTATTTTTATTAAATTTTTTTACTATTAAGTTTTCCTTATTATCCTCTCGACAATTAGAAGAATTTTCTTCTGAAATTGTCAAAGTTTAAGAAAAAGAAATATTAATGTTAAGAAAAAAATATATATTTGAAAGATTTGACTTTAGTGTTAGTTTTACGTGTAAATTATTAAATATAAAAATGTTTCGGAACATCAAATTTTCTTACAGAAGCAGTCAAATTTGTTCATTTCATACATTTTTTCTCATACAGTTTTTCAAGCATTTATTAAGTAAGATATACCTTCAGGAAAGTATTTGTATACTTAAAAAAAATAGCTTTAAGCAATTATGTTTTATAAATAATGATGTTGAGAATGTCAAAAATAACGGTCAAAATGTCATGGCAAAAATAATGGTCAATTCTTTCTCAATATATTCTTTTAATTTCCCAATATATTCGATCGATTCTTTCCTAATATAGTTCGAAAGCAGACTTGTCATTTCCCTACAAACCATTTGACGATAATTATGAATACGATGCTACACGGAGAAAATTATTTACTGATAATTTATGAAAAAAACGTTAATGAAACATTTTTTCTTAATTTTATTATATATGAGTTATATTCATGAATTATGTATAATACAAATTTTATTAATATTTATAACAGTCAAAATTATATAAATTTACGCCAGTCGTGAAAAAACACGTCGTAGGTTCAGTGTAAAGAATATTTAAGTGAGTGAATAAAATGAAAAATGTGTCATTTGAAAATAAATGTGAAATTTAACAGACTAATAAGTTGAAGTGATGCATTGCTTTTAATGTTACTTTCCTTCCTAATGTTCCTTTCCTATTATATTTTTATCATATTATATTTATTTTGTTTTTCCATCTGCAGACTACGGCTATTTGGTACAATGTATGACATTTTACTCATGAATTATGAATAATAAATCATAATATGTATTACAGAACCTATTTCAATTGCTCATGAATTATGAATATATTATACATAAAACATAAGTTAACATACGCATAAATCATAATAATTGATTTTTACAATAATCATATATAATGAATAAAAACCAAATCATTATGATTAATGAATAATAAAATAATAAAATATGAATAAAAACTAAATCA
The DNA here is from genome assembly GCA_951804985.1 of Dryomyza anilis. Classification (NCBI taxonomy): domain Eukaryota; kingdom Metazoa; phylum Arthropoda; class Insecta; order Diptera; family Dryomyzidae; genus Dryomyza; species Dryomyza anilis. The sequence continues at coordinate 2,882,667 of OX638130.1, read as the reverse complement.
TTATGATTAATTTTTCTTGGCTGGATATCAGGATTAATTTTTGCAAAATTTATTCATATAATACATGATTTATGAGAACAAATTTCTCCGTGTATAATAAGAAATTTTGGATATGAAACTCAAAATATTTTAAAATGGAATTGTGTGTTCTTTAGATGTTCTGTCAATAAACACAATTTTCTGAGCATTTAAAATTCGTTTATCGAAAATAAAATATTTTTATATTAATTTGATATATGTAACGACAAAACCAACGATATCGTTATAGATAGGTTATTTTTTTTTATCGAAACCACTTTCATTTTTGAGTATCGAAAACGACAATTTGGGCCTTTAAAAGATATGCTTTCGGTATCGTTAGGATATTGTTTGGTTTGCTGGAATACTATCTTGAAGCAAAACTAACATCAAATCGAATATGAAGAATAAATTCTTTAAAAATGAAATGTTTTACTCAGTGTTCGTTTTCCGGAAAATAAATGTAAGGAATAATTTTATAGGATAAATCTTGTAATAGAATTGTTTCAAACTTTGGGTTTGTCAAATGAAATTGGTGAATTAACGTGAGATCATAAAATATTAATTTTTTATGTTTTTTAATACTACATTTCAATATGTTTTGATGTACTTTATGTAACTCATTACTTATGTTGTTTCCTCATTAGCCTATAATTCCTAGACAATGTTTTCAAGATTTGTTATAAATAAAACATACTAAAATGTAGCCGCGGTGGCTCAGTGGTTAGTGCGTTCGACTGTGAGTCGAAAGGTCCCCGGTTCAAGCCTGGACTGGGGCTAACAACATCTTTTCATAGAAACATTTGTCTATACCGCGCTACCTCTCGGCAGTAAATGGCAAACCTACGAGAGTAAAACATAGCCTATGCAAAGCTCTCATCTGGATTCGGCAATAAACTGTATGTTCCATCACTTTGAGTACAAATATAACACGCACAGCTCAAAATGGTGAGAGAGCTCGGCCTAAGTTCTCATAGGACTGTAGTTCAAAACTACTATTATTATTAAAAAATTTAATATGTTTCTGTTTAAAATTTACCTTTACTTCCTACCTTTTCACTTCAAAATTTGCTCTATGTACGAAACGTTAAATCATTTAATTGTTAAAACTGTCAAAGCCTGTGCCGCAAAATGCGTGAAAATTGTGTCAGTACCGCCAACAACGTCACGACAAAACGGAAGTATTTGCAGAAAATTGAAAAGTGTTGCCACCGCATTGCAACGCATTGTAGGTCAAGGCTGGGTTGGGCTGTTGCTGCTGCGGCTGCGTGGTTTTGGCCATGCGTTTGACAACTTGTTGACGTATTTCAGTCGGCTTTCAGCGGCTTTCGACAGCTTTTGGCCACCGAGCAACGCATTTTTCCCACTCAATACATGTTACTTTTTAATAACATTTTTTTTTTACGATAGTTCATTATTTTTTTAAACTTTTTTTGCTGCTTTAGTTTCAAGCCTAGCGCAATGCATGCGTTGGAGAAAGCGTTGACTATTGGTCTGTCTTTCAGTTTGTTTGTGCGTCAATTAAAACGTGACTAACACTTGCCGCCAGGGGCCGCCTTGTGGCTTAGACAACATACATATGTCTGATTCTATGTTAACAATGTATGAAATGCATTAGCCACGACCTCAACAATTATTATGCTGGTTATTGTGGTTGTAGAACAACAAATTATGGGCATGTACCGTATGTGAACTTTTATCACTTTTTTCTGTAATTTTTAAGCACGCAGAATCAATTAAATTTGTAGAAATTTGTGATGTTTGATTTTTGGTTTTTACACCTCTGCAGGTTATTTTCTTTGAGGTATTTTTCTCACAATGATTTTCAGAAATGTATGGATTAGATGAAAAATTGGGTTAATTTTAGGAAATGTGTGTCAAGGAAAAGTTATGAGATTTGAAGTTAATTTAAAATTTATAAAAAAAAACAATATGATTTGTAGGAACTTTAGGAAATAAAAAAACTGGAAACTATAAAAATATAAGAACTACAAGAACTATAAGAACTATAAGAACTATAAGAACTATAAGAACTATAAGAACTATAAGAACTATAAGAACTATAAGAACTATAAGAACTATAAAAACTATAAGAACTATAAGAACTATAAGAACTATAAGAACTATAAGAACTATAAGAACTATAAGAACTATAAGAACTATAAGAACTATAAGAACTATAAGAACTATAAGAACTATAAGAACTATAAGAACTATAAGAACTATAAGAACTATAAGAACTATAAGAACTATAAGAACTATAAGAACTATAAGAACTATAAGAACTATAAGAACTATAAGAACTATAAGAACTATAAGAACTATAAGAACTATAAGAACTATAAGAACTATAAGAACTATAAGAACTATAAGAACTATAAGAACTATAAGAACTATAAGAACTATAAGAACTATAAGAACTATAAGAACTATAAGAACTATATGAACTATAAGAACTAAAAGAAATATAAGAACTATAAGAACTATAAGAACTTTAATAACTTTAAGAACTATAAGAACTATAAGAACTATAGAAACTATAAGAACTATAAGAACTATAAGAACTATAAGAACTATAAGAACTTTAAGAACTATAAGAACTATAAATTCTAATTTAATTACAGGAAGCCTAAAAATTGCAGAAACTATTGAAAATGCAGGCAACTTTATATTGAATACATATTTTAGATGGAAACATGCAAACTATTGACACCAATATGTGTTATATAAATAAGTGTTACTATCTATAGTTACTAACTGAAGTTAATACTGACTAATACCTAAAATTTCCCACCATATCAAAAACTACACCGCGAATTTCTCCAAATAAATATTCATTAATAAAACGAAATATTTGCAAAAAAAAATACAAAAAATTTCTTTTCAAAGACTTTATTACGCTTTTATTTTCGCGCTGTTGTTTCTTTATTACGTAAATCAATTGGCTGCTAACTGGTTATGTAATCCGGCTAACGTTTTTCTTTGGCTTCTTGAAATTTATATATATTATGTTAATTGTACATATCACATTTGCATTTTATTAATTTAGCTTTTGTGTGTAGAAATTAACAAGAAACAAACGTCACATATAAATCAATTTAATTTTATTTTTCTCTTTTCTTCTCCGTTTTGCAGATTCTTTTGTATTGAGGTGGTCAAAACTCGTAAACGAACGTAATACTTCAAAGTCGTAAAACAGGTGGGTGCAATATAAACGTGGTCAATTAATTTAAATACAGCTTGATTGATTGTCGATATTCTTATGAGTGTTTGGGAAATATTATATGCGAACTATGTTTTGTAAACCAATTAAGTGTGTGGAGTTTTTGTGGATACTTTTAAAATTTATGCGCGACAATATGTCAAAATAAGAATAAAAATAATCTAAATATTCTTTTAAATAGTATCATTAATAAATGTTTTGCTAATTTAGTGAATTTTTGTTATGTTACTTGGGATTTGAGCTGCTTCCATTGGAGAAACATTTAAATTTGTATATTTAAAATCGATTAAATAATATTTTGGACAGCTATTATATATATATTATTTTCGGGCATAACATGAAGAAAAATAACGTACACAATATTCGACATTGTAATGCAAATTGAGAATTTATTGAGGCACTTTTAGACAAATTTCCGGAAAACACACATATCTAAATTTCTGGTATTTTTACGCCAGAAACGGGAGGAAAATAAGCAGGTTATAATACAAACTTCATGGTCTGCTTGAATTCGTTCAAAAATATGTTTCTAAACAGATGGTTTCCTCAAACCGAAGAGGAAGTACGGAAGTAGAACAAAGAGATTATAATTAAAGAATAATTAACGTAGAATTGATTAAATTAAAGAAAAATTGTAGAATAATTGACAAAAAACTGAAGAAAAACAATAGAAAAACTAAAGATAAACTAATGAAGAACTAAAGAAGAACTAAAGAAGAACTAAAGATGAACTAAAGAAGAACTAAAGAAGAACTAAAGAAGAACTAAAGAAGAACTAAAGAAGAACTAAAGAAGAACTAAAGAAGAACTAAAGAAGAACTAAAGAAGAACTAAAGAAGAACTAAAGAAGAACTAAAGAAGAACTAAAGAATAACTAAAGAAGAACTAAAGAAGAACTAAAGAAGAACTAAAGAAGAACTAATAAAGAACGAAAGAATAACTAAGGAAGTACAAAAGAAAAACTAAAGAAGAACTAAAGAAGAACTAAAGAAAAAGTAAAGAAGAACTAAAGAAGGACTAAAGAAGAACTGAAGAGGAACTAAAGAATAACTAAAGAGAACTACTACAGAAGAACTAAAGAAGTACTGAAGAGGAACTAAAGAAGAACTACTACAGAAGAAATAAAGAAGAACTGAAGAGGAACTGAAGAGGAACTGAAGAGGAACTGAAGAGGAACTGAAAAGGAACTGAAGAGGAACTGATGAATAACTGAAGAGGAACTATAGAACAACTAAAGAAGAACTAATGAAGAACGAAAGAGAACTAAAGAAAAACTAAAGAAGAACTAAAGAAGAACTATAGAAGAACTAAAGAAAAACTAAAGAAGGACTACAGAAGATTTATAGAAGAACTAAAGAAGAACTAATGAAGAACGAAAGAATAACTAAAGAAGTACTATAGAAAAAGTAAAGAAGAACTAAAGAAGAATTATAAAAGAACTAAAGAAGAACTAAAGAAGAACTAATAAAGAACGAAAAAAGAACTGAAGAAGAACTGAAGAGGAACTAAAGAATAACTAAAGAAGAACTACTACAGAAGAACTAAAGAAGAACTGAAAAGGAATTGAAGAGGAACTGAAGAGGAACTGAAGAGGAACTATAGAAGAACTAAAGAATAACTAAAGAAGAACTAAAGAAAAACTAAAGAAGAACTATAGAAGAACTAAAGAAAAACTAAAGAAGGACTACAGAAGAAATAAAGAAGAACTAAAAATGAGCTGAGGAGGAACTGAGGAGGAACTGAAGAGGAACTAAAGATGCACTGAAGAAGAATTGAAAAAGTATTGGTTAAAAACTGAAAAATAAACTAAATGGATAAGAACTAAAGATGTACTAAATAAAGACTGAACAAAATTAATTAATATCAATGAAATGAAGTGGTACTGATATTGAACTGCAGTAGAACAGTAGTAAAACTGAAGATGAAATAATGAAGTTCTGAGGAAGAATGATGAAGAAGAAAGAAGAACTGAGGGAGACCTAAGGTAAAACTGAAGAAGAAATTATTTAGTGCTGAAGAAGTGGAACTGAAAAAATGACAAAGAAATGTGAAAATAAATTAAGAAATTAAAAAAGACCTGAAGAAGAACAGAAAAAGTAAATAAAAAGAACTAAAGAAAAACTGAAGAAGAACTAAAGAAGAAATGAAAAAAGAAGAAGAAAAAAAAATTAAAGAAGAACAGAAAAAAATAAAGTAGAATTAAAGAAGTACTGAATAAATTAAAAAGAAATGAAGAATAAATAAAGATGTAAATTAGAAACAGACAGACCATTCAATTAAATCATAAAGTCTATTTATATAATAAAATAATGTAAATTGAAATGAAATATAAAACTTTTATTTTAAATTCGATATATATTATAGCCACGAAACTAAGTTCTTTGATTCAAGAAGAATATTCACTATAATTTTGTAATATACAAGAAATTTACTTCTTCGAATTAAGAATATAAGCGATCACTTTTCGATTAATTCTCGATTAATTTAAGCTGAATCCTTATTTAAAATTTATAGAAAAAAAAACTTTTTAAGTATTAAATTGTTTTGTATTGGGATAATTAATTTTAAAATCCTTTGTATTCAGTTCGACATCAGAATTATGAATTTAAACTCTTTTTAATATTATTTCATAATATAAAGAAATCTATGATTCTAAAAATCCAACAACTCCATGTTGGCTTTTGAATTCTAATAATATTGAGCATTTTTAATTTTTGGATATAATTTCAAAATAATCTTTTTCCATATTCTGTAGTTCTTTTATTATTCTTATTGGATAAATAAAAATCTTCGAAACTAATTTAAAGCCTGGTTTTTCCGTCATTAATGTTTTTCGTTTTACTTGTTATTTTTTTCAACATTTATAATTAACTAGATACAGCACTTTATGCGATAATCGCTTATTTTTCTAAGAATTTTAATATCTTCACGGTGATTTTTACGGCTTAACCCTTGAGAGCCGCTTAATATTTATGGCATTATTAGACAAATTTACGACGTTGCAACTGCTTAACCAAAGAATGCATTTTAAATGAAGCCGCATTTGAAATGTTCCCAAGTTCAGCGGCCCTTGGGGCGATCCTACTGTGCGTTGCAGATCCTGTGGACGCCGTCACTTCATAACTCTTGTGATGCAAAGATGTGGTGCTGGTGCCGCCGCCGTAATCATTGGCTTTTATTGGCATTTAATGCCTTTTTATGCGCGTATTTTTCTATTGAAAACTAAACGTATTGGCAGCAAACTACGTATTGGTGCGGACTAACAACTGATTAAATGTGGCCACATTGCGAGGGCATAAAATCCAAAACAAGAAAAAAAAACCCACGCGTCAAAGAAACCGACTTCGTTGGGAAGAAAACTGCCTATTGCATAAAGTTTATGGGAATTAATTTACGAAAATGCATTAAGTATTAAAAAAAATAAATTAAATAAAAAAAATATATATATTTAAAAAATTATTTAAATTTCATTTAATACATTTAGAATTTAAGTGCTGCCACTTACAGTGATTTCGGCGGCTTTTTCTTTAAAGCAAAAATATTGTTCTCTTAAAATTTAATTTTTATTTAAATTTCTATTTAAATTTTATTTCGAGTTTTTATTTTTATAACATTTTTATTGTCATTTAAATTTAACGCTTCAGATGAAAAGTCCTGATAAAGCTATTGAAAGGCTTTTGCTTTTTAGTGTCGATACTAAAGGTGGCCACTAAAGGCCATTAGAGGCCATGAAAATGCCATTAATTAAAATATGTGGCAGCATTTTTGCAAAACAAACAGATAAATTTTGCGGTATGGATAACAATTAAACTAATGGATTTTGAATTAAACTATTTAAAAAAATCAAATAGAAATAATATATAAAAAAAAATAGATATAAAAGAAATAAAAGATATAAAAGATATAAAAGATATAAAAGATATAAAAGATATAAAAGATATAAAAGATATAAAAGATATAAAAGATATAAAAGATATAAAAGATATAAAAGATATAAAAGATATAAAAGATATAAAAGATATAAAAGATATAAAAGATATAAAAGATATAAAAGATATAAAAGATATAAAAGATATAAAAGATATAAAAGATATAAAAGATATAAAAGATATAAAAGATATAAAAGATATAAAAGATATAAAAGATATAAAAGATATAAAAGATATAAAAGATATAAAAGATATAAAAGATATAAAAGATATAAAAGATATAAAAGATATAAAAGATATAAAAGATATAAAAGATATAAAAGATATAAAAGATATAAAAGATATAAAAGATATAAAAGATATAAAAGATATAAAAGATATAAAAGATATAAAAGATATAAAAGATATAAAAGATATAAAAGATATAAAAGATATAAAAGATATAAAAGATATAAAAGATATAAAAGATATAAAAGATATAAAAGATCTAAAAGATATAAAAGATATAAAAGATATAAAAGATATAAAAGATATAAAAGATATAAAAGATATAAAAGATATAAAAGATATAAAAGATATAAAAGATATAAAAGATATAAAAGATAAAAAAGATATAAAAGATATAAAAGATCTAAAAGATATAAAAGATATAAAAGATATAAAAGATATAAAAGATATAAAAGATATAAAAGATATAAAAGATATAAAAGATATAAAAGATATAAAAGATATAAAAGATATAAAAGATATAAAAGATATAAAAGATATAAAAGATATAAAAGATATAAAAGATATAAAAGATATAAAAGATATAAAAGATATAAAAGATATATACAAGATATAAAAGATATAAAAGATATAAAAGATATAAAAGATATAAAAGATATAAAAGATATAAAAGATATAAAAGATATAAAAGATATAAAAGATATAAAAGATATAAAAGATATAAAAGATATAAAAGATATAAAAGATATAAAAGATATAAAAGATATAAAAGATATAAAAGATATAAAAGATATAAAAGATATAAAAGATATAAAAGATCTAAAAGATATAAAAGATATAAAAGATATAAAAGATATAAAAGATATAAAAGATATAAAAGATATAAAAGATATAAAAGATATAAAAGATATAAAAGATATAAAAGATATAAAAGATATAAAAGATATAAAAGATATAAAAGATCTAAAAGATATAAAAGATATAAAAGATATAAAAGATATAAAAGATATAAAAGATATAAAAGATATAAAAGATATAAAAGATGTAAAAGATGTAAAAGATATAAAAGATATAAAAGATATAAAAGATATAAAAGATATAAAAGATATAAAAGATATAAAAGATATAAAAGATATAAAAGATATAAAAGATATAAAAGATATAAAAGATATAAAAGATATAAAAGATATAAAAGATATAAAAGATATAAAATATATAAAAGATATAAAAGATATAAAAGATATAAAAGATATAAAAGATATAAAAGATATAAAAGATATAAAAGATATAAAAGATATAAAAGATATAAAAGATATAAAAGATATAAAAGATATAAAAGATATAAAAGATATAAAAGATATAAAAGATATAAAAGATATAAAAGATATAAAAGATATAAAAGATATAAAAGATATAAAAGATATAAAAGATATAAAAGATATAAAAGATATAAAAGATATAAAAGATATAAAAGATATAAAAGATATAAAAGATATAAAAGATATAAAAGATATAAAAGATATAAAAGATAAAAAAGATATAAAAGATATAAAAGATATAAAAGATATAAAAGATATAAAAGATATAAAAGATATAAAAGATATAAAAGATATAAAAGATATAAAAGATATAAAAGATATAAAAGATATAAAAGATATAAAAGATATAAAAGATATAAAAGATATAAAAGATATAAAAGATATAAAAGATATAAAAGATATAAAAGATATAAAAGATATAAAAGATATAAAAGATATAAAAGATATATACAAGATATAAAAGATATAAAAGATATAAAAGATATAAAAGATATAAAAGATATAAAAGATATAAAAGATATAAAAGATATAAAAGATATAAAAGATATAAAAGATATAAAAGATATAAAAGATATAAAAGATATAAAAGATATAAAAGATATAAAAGATATAAAAGATATAAAAGATATAAAAGATATAAAAGATATAAAAGATATAAAAGATATAAAAGATATAAAAGATATAAAAGATCTAAAAGATATAAAAGATATAAAAGATATAAAAGATATAAAAGATATAAAAGATATAAAAGATATAAAAGATATAAAAGATATAAAAGATATAAAAGATATAAAAGATATAAAAGATATAAAAGATATAAAAGATATAAAAGATATAAAAGATATAAAAGATCTAAAAGATATAAAAGATATAAAAGATATAAAAGATATAAAAGATATAAAAGATATAAAAGATATAAAAGATATAAAAGATATAAAAGATATAAAAGATATAAAAGATATAAAGGATATAAAAGATATAAAAGATATAAAAGATATAAAAGATATAAAAGATATAAAAGATATAAAAGATATAAAAGATATAAAAGATATAAAAGATATAAAAGATATAAAAGATATAAAAGATATAAAAGATATAAAAGATATAAAAGATATAAAAGATATAAAAGATATAAAAGATATAAAAAATATAAAAGATATAAAAGATATAAAAAATATAAAAGATATAAAAGATATAAAACTTATAAAAGATATAAAAGATATAAAAGATATAAAAGATATAAAAGATATAAAAGATATAAAAGATATAAAAGATATAAAAGATATAAAAGATATAGAAGATATAAAAGATATAAAAGATATAAAAGATATAAAAGATATAAAAGATATAAAAGATATAAAAGATATAAAAGATATAAAAGATATAAAAGATATAAAAGATATAAAAGATATAAAAGATATAAAAGATATAAAAGATATAAAAGATATAAAAGATATAAAATATATAAAAGATATAAAAGATATAAAAGATATAAAAGATATAAAAGATATAAAAGATATAAAAGATATAAAAGATATAAAAGATATAAAAGATATAAAAGATATAAAAGATATAAAAGATATAAAAGATATAAAAGATATAAAAGATATAAAAGATATAAAAGATATAAAAGATATAAAAGATATAAAAGATATAAAAGATATAAAAGATATAAAAGATATAAAAGATATAAAAGATATAAAAGATATAAAAGATATAAAAGATATAAAAGATATAAAAGATATAAAAGATATAAAAGATATAAAAGATATAAAAGATATAAAAGATATAAAAGATATAAAAGATATAAAAGATATAAAAGATATAAAAGATATAAAAGATATAAAAGATATAAAAGATATAAAAGATATAAAAGATATAAAAGATATAAAAGATATAAAAGATATAAAAGATATAAAAGATATAAAAGATATAAAAGATATAAAAGATATAAAAGATATAAAAGATATAAAAGATATAAAAGATATAAAAGATATAAAAGATATAAAAGATATAAAAGATATAAAAGATATAAAAGATATAAAAGATATAAAAGATATAAAAGATATAAAAGATATAAAAGATATAAAAGATATAAAAGATATAAAAGATATAAAAGATATAAAAGATATAAAAGATATAAAAGATATAAAAGATATAAAAGATATAAAAGATATAAAAGATATAAAAGATATAAAAGATATAAAAGATATAAAAGATATAAAAGATATAAAAGATATAAAAGATATAAAAGATATAAAAGATATAAAAGATATAAAAGATATAAAAGATATAAAAGATATAAAAGATATAAAAGATATAAAAGATATAAAAGATATAAAAGATATAAAAGATATAAAAGATATAAAAGATATAAAAGATATAAAAGATATAAAAGATATAAAAGATATAAAAGATATAAAAGATATAAAAGATATAAAAGATATAAAAGATATAAAAAATATAAAAGATATAAAAGATATAAAAGATATAAAAGATATAAAAGATATAAAAGATATAAAAGATATAAAAGATATAAAAGATATAAAAGATATAAAAGATATAAAAGATATAAAAAATATAAAAGATATAAAAAATATAAAAGATATAAAAGATATAAAAAATATAAAAGATATAAAAGATATAAAACTTATAAAAGATAAAAAAGATATAAAAGATATAAAAGATATAAAAGATATAAAAGATATAAAAGATATAAAAGATATAAAAGATATAAAAGATATAAAAGATATAATAGATATAAAAGATATAAAAGATATAAAAGATATAAAAGAAAAATATGTCAATAAAAATATACAAAATTCAGACAAATATTCACCACTGATTGCATTAGAAAACGTGCGCTACAAAATCTCGACATTTCTTTCAAATCTCGATTGCAACAACAGTCATCAGGCAAAACCACCCAATTTTTAACGTCTTCCCAAAAGCATGACTCAAACAAAATATAGAAACCGAAAAAATTCGGGCATTAGGTCAAAACGATCAAGTGCAGCATCCGTCGGTTGGCAGCACTTGAGCCGTTGTTGCGCAGCAGTTGATGAGTTATCAACATGCAATTTTATTTTGATGGCTCTCTTAAAATTTGTGTGTTTTTCAGTTGGTTTTCTACGAAGCTATAAAATGCGGTAGCGAGCTGAAAACAAAAATAATGGAAAGTGTTAACACGGCAGAGTGTATAGCATACCATACTACTTAATAGAAACAACAACAATCACAAGAGCAGCAATCAAAACAGCAGCAACAACAATCACAACATTAGCATCAGCAGCAACAATTACTTGTGCCACCAACATCAGCAACAGCCCCAATGAAAGCTTTGGTTTTAGCTTATCTTCAAATGCATTTAATTTTAATTTTTACTCTGGGTTTTTTTGTTATAATTTTTTTTTTGCTTTCGACTTCGCATTCAAGACACTCCCAAAAATGTGTAGAAAATAAAAATCAGTTTTATCGACAATCTATTTTTGGGGTTTTTGGTAAACAACATAAAATTAACAAGCTCACATTTTTTCCATTGAAGAAAATAGAAAAAAATGAATGTGTTGATTGCAACAATGCGATAGTTATCTTAACTGAAATATTTAAAAGTTTAGTTTAATAATAAAAATATAAATTATAATATAAAGCACTAAATATTAAATATATGCTTGTTTTATTTATATAATATATAATATATATTATTATTATATAATTTTTATAATATATAATATAGTTAACAAAAAAAAGAATACCAATTCTCTCCAAAAACAAATTTTCATCACAATTCTTCGCTGGAATATTCTTAGCCGGATAATTCTTTCCAGAGAGAACTTTTCCTTCTTTGATGAGAAAATTCACTCATAGTCCATTCATTCTTGCACAATTTATCCGCAGTTTATTATTATCCAAGACAAATTTGCCAAATAGTCTTTGTTTACCCAGACAATTCTTTTTTGTGCAATTCTTTCTAGAGAATTAATTCTCGAAAAATTATTCCCTAAAAAATTTTTACCTCTACTTTTGAAAAACACATTTCCATTTTTTGCACCACAGTGTTAAATTTTTAAGTGGTGAGTTTTAGTGTGGTGTATTTTGATATGGTGAGTTCGGGTGTGCTGAATTCAATTGTGGTGAGTTCAGGCGTGGTGAGTTCGGGTGTGGTGAGCTCAGATGTGGTGAGTTCAGAAAAAAGTTAAAAAAAGAAAAATAAATTTTACTATGTTTGTGCATTATAGGTTTAAAAAAATAAAATAAAAATAATTATTTTGGGCTGACCACCAAAATCGATTTAAAAACATTCGGATCATAATTTTGTATTAATTTTGTATTAGAGGTTCTAAAAATTAGTTAACCATTAAAAAGAGCAATGTATTACCTATCAGATGAAGAAAAATTATTCAATATTAATTTTATGGTACAAGTGTTAAAGTATTTTAAGAAAATGTTGATTTTGCACGAAATTTTACAATATGTTAAGGGGTATAACTGCCAAAAAAAAACAATATTTTAATAAAAAACGAGTTGGTAAAGTTAGGTCACATGGGTAAGTTCGGTCACATGGGACGGGCCCGACTATGGAATACCCTACACTTTGGTGGGGATATTAATGTGGGAAATTTAATTGTATAACTACCTTTTAAAGTTCTTAGTTATGCTGAACATTCTTACAGTCAAAATATTATTTACATATCAGAAATTTACGTCGCGACGTATATCCCAATAATTTAAAAAATTGATATAAAAGTAAAAGAAAAAATAATCATAAAATGTGGACGGTCATGCCTACTTTTAAAACATATGTGGAGATTTAAGGCAAATATTTCATCAATTTGATTTCAATAATTCGCGAATAAAATGTCAACTATGAAAAAGCGGAAAATAATGTGGGCGTATCACGCCCATTTTTGGAACACATATTTCTTTGTGAATTCTAACAATATATTTTAAATTTTATAAGTATATCTTGAATACTTTTCGAGTTATTGGTTCCTAAAATGTTATATATAAGTGACTTGTATGGGAGGTGGGCGTGTCCGTCGACCAATTTTGCTCATTTACATTGACAAAACTAACTTTTGGCTAAAAAATATTAAAACTAAATTTCATCGCATTCTAAGCAGTATTTCTCAAGTTATCGTGTATACGGACAGTAAGACAGCACGACGGCAAGACTGACGCACAGACGGACATAGCTAAACGGACTCGGGTGGTGATGCTGATCAAAAATATATATTCTTTTCCATACCAGCTACGCCTCCTAAGGGATGTTACAATATCTGCATAAAGTTAATATACCCTGTACCTCATAGGTGTAGGGTATAAAAATAATATGTGTCAACTATTTTTTGGCACAGAACATAACTGTAAAATTTCAAAAACATTGGAGCTCATAAAGTCATTTTTTGTAAATGACTTTGACGTGGAATAATCGATGGGCGATGGGACTCAATGTTGTCGAAACTCGTTCACATTTGGTGACTATTTAAAATTGAGATATATTTTATAAAAATTCTGATCATAATTATATAATGATTGCGTTTTAAAGACGTAGATTGAACTTTTTTAAATTAAAATTAAATGTAAACATTAATATGTTTACATTTAAATAAAATGTATTTCACTAGCACGCCGAAAAGAATTCATTCTGAACATAAATATGTTTGAACTAAAACAAAAATATGTTTGGCTATTATTATAATAATGTTTGGCAATGAAATAATACTTTTGTTTGCATAAAGCTCCAAAGATATATGTAAAATTTGGTTTGGGAGAGCCCTTTTTTTGCAGCTAGCAGTAGTTTAATCCCACCCAAATTCTGTGAGACCATTTAAAATATAGCATTTAAACAGACATACAAACATAGATAATGGAGAATGTATTTAAGTAGGCACTCATCCAATCTTTTTACTTAAATAGTTTTAATATTAAAACTGTGGTGAATTTTATTATGGTGTATTTTAAACTTGTCTCAGTTTTATTTTGACTTTGCTCAAATTTATTTCTGTGTTTGTTTAAGTTTTTGTGAGTTTAAGTGTGCAGAGAGTTTTAGTTAGTGATTTTAGATTTAATTTGAAATTTTGGATTTGAGGTGAATTTTATTGAGTTGAGTTTTTGGTCTTGAAGAATTTAATTTTTTTTTACAATTTCAAAACATAATATTTTTGGCATTATTGATTTTAATATGTGGTTTGTTTCTGTGAAAATAATGAATTGAGAACCAAAAAATGCGTCAAATGAGACAAAATTACTGAACAAAAATTTTGTAACTATTTTAGATGTTACAGACAAGTCATGTTTTACTATCGGAGATTTGCCATTGCTTGCCGTGAGGTAGCGTCGTATAAAACAAAAAAACCATTTCTATTTTCGTCGTGGTGATTCGAACCAGCGACCTTTCGGCTCGTAGTCCAACGCACAACCCAATCGAAGCACCGACGCTACAAAATCATTGAATTCAAATTACAAAATTATATTATTTACGAATTAGCGAAAACCCTATCATTCTCGAATCATTTTCGTTTATCGAAACGATAATTTGGGTCTATCGTTTAGGATATCGATATCGTAAAAATATTGATTGGTTTGCTGTGTTTTTGTAAATGAGTCTAATTAGTCTATAAAAATTAAAAAAATAACTACAAATCATTTTATTGAATTTGATTTAGATAAATTATATGTGAAGGTCAATTGACTTTGTGAGAAACATAAATTCTAAGTTTTTTTTTTTAAATACATCAAAAATTATTGGTTATTATTCAAAATCAAATTTAAAGCAAATAAACAACTTAATTAAAACTGCTTGAGTTCCAGCAGACGCAAAATAAACGCTTCAATTAGCCAAAAATTGATTTTGAGGTCATTTATTAAGTAATCGAAAAAAAAAACGCAGATCATGTTTTTAATATGAAAATGACAAAAGAAAAAATAAGTCAAATAAAATTAAAAATAATACAAATTTTGAATTAAAAAAATATGAAAAAATGTATAAAATATAAAAAAAAAAAAATAAGTAAAAAGTTACATTCCCCCTTTAAAGCAACAATTTTTATTATGTTCAAACAAAATTGTATGCAACTGTTTTTATTTTTCATTGTTTATCTGCTTCTCGAGAGTTCCAATTATTTTGCTACCTTTTTTTTGTCCTCCTATAAACCGTTGATATTAGCGTATTTTTCATATTTTTGACAAAACGTTAATTGTTAATAAGCAGCTGTCAATGACTGCGTTGTCATTGTCTGTTGCTATTTTTTGGCTTATATAGTTTTTTTTTCTTAATCATGTTCATATTTTTGCAGTTGTTTAATAAAAAAAAGACAAAAATTAAAAGTCATTTTTGTGAATGTTATTGGCATTTTTATTATATAATTTTGAAATTAGATAAGTTTTAAATATACCCTAAAAAATATTATAAATTTTTGAAATACATACCTGAAATATAAGGAATAAATTTTACATTTTTAAATTTCACTTATTAACAAGTTTGCATGGTGGTTAGAAATGCTTTTAAGTATATTTTACATTTTTAAAATTTTTTTAATTAACTAAATAAAAAAAATAAGAAATTACAAAAAAAAAAAATTTAAAAGAAATTTAAAAATTTATTTTCTATTTTTCCATTTAATTCTGATAAATGTTTCTAAGTATATTTAACTTTTTTTAAATAAAATATTATCCTTTTTTATTAATTTGTGATTAATGTTTTAGGTATTTTTTTAAATATTTAATTAACTAAATAAAAAAAAGAGAATTAAAAAACAACACAAAATAATAAAATTAAAAAATAAATCTTATCGAATTTTTATATTTATAAATTTTATTACTTTTTAGTAACTTTATTTAATTTGTTTCATATTTTATTTAAAAAAAAAATACTTTTTCAATTAAAATTTTTCAATTTTTTTTCGATTTTTTTATACTTGCCTATTTTTTCTTTTAAGTAATTTATGTTGCAAAAAAAAAAATAATTCAAATTTTTACTTTTCTTTATTTGATTTTTAAAAATTTGAAATAGTTCGTATTTTGCTTTATTAAATATTCTGCCAAAATTTCTCAAGTGACCTTCTGCAATTTTTATCATATCATATAAATAAAACAATTCTATAATTTCAATAATTTTTGTTTCATGTTAAAAGTGAAAACTTTGCCATTTTTTCAAAGCATGCCATTTAACCGCTTTTCTGCTGCTTTTCATTGTGCAAATTGAGCACACGTCAGGCTTAAGCGGCGCATCTTATGCTTGAGAGGTTGCTGCTGTAATTTGCAACTTATACTCTTTCCACTACTTCGTCACTCATTCACTATTAACCTCATGCTATTTTAAATAAATAGACAAAATAAATACAGTTTGATGCCTGACAGCGCCGCACAAAAGTCAAGCACAGCATCATGTGGCAAAAAATGCTGCTAAAATCAGAAAAAAAAAGTAGAAATAAAAACCCGGCGCTAACAACGACTGGAAAAGCGTGACTGAATTTATTTGACTTAAGCGCTGCTTGTGGCAGCGGCTCTAGTGGCCTGAGTGAAATTAATACCTATGCCGCAGGGTGAAAAGTTGCAAAAAGTCTTCTTTACTATATTTTTATTTTTTGCAAAACCCTTAAAAATTGAAACCTTTGGCAGGTTTCATATTTTCCATATTGTGCAAAGAAACCTTTTCATTACCTCAAGAATTTCAAGGTGTGAAAAACACAATGCATGACCTTTAACACCTGCTTGCCGTTGGCTTCGTCGTAACATTTTTTTGTTCTACTCTATTTCAATCTCCCCACATTTTTCGCCATTTTTGGCGCTTTTAATGTTACTGCCAAAAGGCTAGGAATTGTCATGAAATCAATAACGTCAGCGACAGGTGAACATTTTAGTGTTTCTTTTTTACTTTTCTGATATTTTGTACTTCTAAGTTTTGCTGTTTCACATTAACCCATCAAAGACTGAACCCTGACTTGAAACTTCATACAGACCATATTTAAGGTATTTATTTTCACAAAGTATTAATTTATTTGCTAAAATCCTAATATGACATGATGAGATTCTACATGTTTTTTGAATAAAATGATGATTTTTTACATCATTTCCCAAATAAAAAATTTTATATTTGATAACCCTCTATCACCTAATTGGGTATTTAGTTATGAAGTTATATATTATAAATATATTTATTGAGAAAGAGGATGCCTATATCTATTACGCATCAAAACAGACTTCCAATTTTCTACCTCCGCTTTTTTCCAGAGTATTTTTGAACCATTTCTCCACATTTTTAAATTAGCTTTCTTTTGACCGCTTATCTACCCCGCAATAGCAAGATAATATATGAACACAAAATTATCTTTAATAGCCCTTTCCTTCCTCTAAAATTTAATGAAAACCCATACGTGATACATTTCCCCAGACTCGAGTTAGAATTTTTCAAAGACTGCGTATTTTTCAACCCAATAGCCTTTAATGGGTTAAAGTTTGTTCTCTCATTGAGGAAGTGTCAGCCGCTATTATTCATCTCTATTTTTATGGAGTTTCTTTAAGTTCAGAACCATATAAATTTTAAGGAGCGCCGTTTTGTTTTAGCGATTTGTTCTGCACTCAACAGTATTTGACATTTTCAGTTGGATTTCGAGGTTATCATACATTGATATATTTTATAAAGCAGCAAAATCAATTATTCATATTTTATATTTGAAAGTAGCTAAATTCTAGTTAATTGTTTTTATATTATCTGAGCGATAATTGCATTTTAAAGATATTTGTATCGGATATTAAAGTCATTAATTTTTAATTAAAATCATTATTAAAAATAATAGATTTTTTTTAATAAGAATAAAAAAATATAAAAATATAAAAATATAAAAATATAAAAATATAAAAATATAAAAATATAAAAATATAAAAATATAAAAATATAAAAATATAAAAATATAAAAATATAAAAATATAAAAATATAAAAATATAAAAATATAAAAATATAAAAATATAAAAATATAAAAATATAAAAATATAAAAATATAAAAATATAAAAATATAAAAATATAAAAATATAAAAATATAAAAATATAAAAATATAAAAATATAAAAATATAAAAATATAAACATATAAAAATATAAAAATATAAAAATATAAAAATATAAAAATATAAAAATATAAAAATATAAAAATATAAAAATATAAAAATATAAAAATATAAAAATATAAAAATATAAAAATATAAAAATATAAAAATATAAAAATATAAAAATATAAAAATATAAAAATATAAAAATATAAAAATATAAAAATATAAAAATATAAAAATATAAAAATATAAAAATATAAAAATATAAAAATATAAAAATATAAAAATATAAAAATATAAAAATATAAAAATATAAAAATATAAAAATATAAAAATATAAAAATATAAAAATATAAAAATATAAAAATATAAAAATATAAAAATATAAAAATATAAAAATATAAAAATATAAAAATATAAAAATATAAAAATATAAAAATATAAAAATATAAAAATATAAAAATATAAAAATATAAAAATATAAAAATATAAAAATATAAAAATATAAAAATATAAAAATATAAAAATATAAAAATATAAAAATATAAAAATATAAAAATATAAAAATATAAAAATATAAAAATATAAAAATATAAAAATATAAAAATATAAAAATATAAAAATATAAAAATATAAAAATATAAAAATATAAAAATATAAAAATATAAAAATATAAAAATATAAAAATATAAAAATATAAAAATATAAAAATATAAAAATATAAAAATATAAAAATATAAAAATATAAAAATATAAAAATATAAAAATATAAAAATATAAAAATATAAAAATATAAAAATATAAAAATATAAAAATATAAAAATATAAAAATATAAAAATAAAAAAAATATAAAAAAAAATAAAAAAGATACAGTCGTGTCCATATAATCACTACCGCGCCATATACTCTCAAACAAAAGACTTAAGTAACGAACTCGTTTTATTTGCAGTATGTGAAAAACTTACTACTAAATGCGCTCTTTCTTGGTTTTGCGCACTCTCTCAAATACTCTCTGCAATGTTTTAAGACTTTGTACAATTTTTTGCGATTTGCTGTTGTTTTTGCCTCTTTGCCACACACCTGCTTTGGCCAGCTCTTACTGCCACTGCTCTCGGCCTGTTGTAGTTGTTGCTGCTTTTCTTTGATTTTCTTGGTTTTGTGTGTTTTATTTATGTTTGCTTCTTATATTTACCTTGGAGTTGTTGTTAATATTTTTGCTTTTACTCTTTTTATTTCTGTAACTTGAGCTCAGCACTGGCACTAAGTTGGACTCAGTTGTTGAGACTTGCTTCAATTGCTTGGCAGACGTTGAACGCAACGCACGTGAACGCGGCTTAAAAACGTTTAAAAAATTCGCAAATATTTGAAATTATTAAAACTTAAAGTTACGAACTTTATTTGTGATTTTTATAAATTTTGTTAAAATGTGGTTAACAATTTTGCAAGAGTGTTTAAAGTGCTAAAAAAAAAAATAAAAAAAGAAACATTTGTGCAAATAGTTTTTACTCTAAAAAATTAAATAAAGACTTTTAAAAATCAAAAATTAAAGATGTTTAATAATTTTTAAATAATTTATTTAAAAAATATTTTTTTAAATAGTGCGCGTTAATTGAACTCGCCTTTTGTGCTACGACATTTCACTTTCATTCTCGTCTGTGAAAATAAATTTTAAAAAATCGACAAAAAATACACAACAACTACTAAATAACACGCTTTATCATATTTACAACAATTTGTATCTACAAGATACGCAGCAGCGCCAACAAACACACAGAGCCAGTTGAAGCAACGCGATCTACTCGTGGACCGTTTGTACAAACGACCGGTATTGCACTTTCCCCTTTTTTGGACAAACACAAAAATAATAAAAACAAATATAACAAACAAAAATTGAAAAAAAAATAGAAAAAAAATATACAAAAACTAAAAAAAAACACGAAAACTAACAAGAAAAAAACTGTTTAACTTGGCTTATTTGAATGTGGCATTAAAGTTGGTTCAAATCAAAGCAAATAGCCACCACAATCAAGTTACTGTTCACACAAGTTCGCTGTAACCGATAAATCTTAATCGAAAATGTTTTTCGTTTGATCGCTGCATCTGGAATAAATAAAATTCATTCAATAACTTCTTTTTGCATACAAAAAGTTCTATAAACGCAGCCTCAGCATGTGTTCGAAAAATCAAATGAGTGTCTTGATGGAGAAATTAAACACGGTGAGTTATGTTTTAAATAGGCAACAGAAAACTACACAATCTGCTACGTTTTGCGAAGATAATAAAAATACAAGCAAAGATCTCGAGAAATTCTTATTTGTTCTGAGCTCAAATTATTCTAACTACCGTGACCTCAAGTTATGCTGTGACCCAAAAATCAGCAGACAACATCGTGTGCGGTTTCTTGCTTTAGAAACTATGCAAAAATCATAAAATTTAGTTGGACAAATATTTGAAGTTTTAATTTTAATTTGAATTGTATATTTTATTTCAAATTCTTTTTGTTGCAATAAAAAAGGCAATATGAAAAATTAAATGTAGTTTATTGAACGCTTTGAAACAGACAAAAATGAAAAATCATTTTTACAATAAATTAAAAGTAAAATGTTTCTATGCTAAACATAAAAGTTTAGCAGTAAAGTATTTTAACACTTTTTTTTATTATATTCGAAATTTTATTTAAGTTTTATTACATTAATATAAATTGATTTAACTGAAAATTCAAAAAATTCGCTTCATTTTGTATGTTGAAATTCTTATATTGGAAATTAAAAATTTTAAAATTTGTAGGTATTGATAAAAACGTTGAACTGACGTTGAAATTCTCAAATAAAGTTCAAGATTTGCTCAAATAGTTTAAGCTTACTTGAAATAAAATCCGTTTTTTTGTTGATATGATCAAATTTTAATTTTGATATTTCCGGAATTTATCAAAATTCGTTCGAAATTGAATTAAAATTCTAATTCTATCGTATATGATTTATGGGGTTCCCGAATTCGATTTTTCAATTAAAGATTATATAATAATAATAGTTTGGCACCACAGTTCTATAAGAACTTAGGCCGAGCTTCCTCACCATTTTGAGCTGTGCGTGTTATATTTGTACTCAAAGTGGTGGGACCTACAGTGTATTGCCGAATCCGAATGGCGGGTGAGAGCTTTTCATAGGCAATGTTTTTACTCTCGGAGGTTTGCCATTTACTGCCGAGATGTAGCGCGATATAGAAAAATGTTTCTATGAAAAGATGTTGTTAGCCCAGTCCAGGCTTGAACCGGGGACCTTTCGGCTCGCAGTCCAACGCACTAACCACTGAGCTACCGCGGCTATTAAAGAATATATAATCATATTAAATTCATTTGGGCAACGAATTCCATTCGATGTTAAAAAATTAATTAACATTAAAAAATATTAATTAGTTAATGTTGAAAAATATTAATTTAACCCTTAAATGCCCACTGGTTCCGCCAAGAATCAACGGATGAAAATCAAAACTTTGTTCAACGAATTTTATTTAATCTTTCCGCTTCAACTTTTACGATCCAGGCGCCACTGTTTGCGCTGATTCCCGTTTGAAACAAACTTCATTTGCTGGTTGTTTGTCAAGTAAGGGCACCGAACCTCAAGAGAATTAACTTTTGGGAAATTTCGTACTTTCAAAAAAATATTATTGTGCTGAAACTGTCGAAATCGAAGCTGGAAAAATATTTTCGTGATCGCTGCAGTATCTAGAAGCTATTGTGAGTGTTTGAAATAAATGTAAATTTTTATTTTAGTAAATTTTTTCGAATTTTTGGTTGGTTCTTTGCAGAACCATCAGGCACCGGGAGTTCAAAATTGAGCATATGTGAAATTCTATAGAAAAGTTTTGTTTTTTTTACGTTTGTTGTTTACAAACTACAGAATTCCTGATTTTCGAACTGAATAAGTGCTCGGAAATTAATGGTGTGAATATAACATCAACAATAGCCGAAGTGAATCTATAAAAAAAGAACTGTTTCATCAAAACAAACCACAAATAATCGTACTTTCATACTTTTTTTTACATTTTCCACGATTTTGCACAATCAAATTTCTTGACTTTTGCTTTAAAAATTCTTAAGTACAAAATGCACTTTATTCAATTTTGAAGTTCGAGTGCCCAGTGGTTCTGCATGAAACCAACGAGGTATTTTTGATCTGGTTGAAGTAAGTAACACCAATGAGCAAAGTCGTAGAACAAACGTTGTCCAGAATCGCGAGTTCTATAACATACGTTTTTTTAGCTCAAAAAAAAAAATCAGGCTTTTAAGGGTTACATTAGAAATTAGTATATGAATAAAAAATACGTTTATGTTCTAGATTTCGATCGGAATCAAGAATGGTTACTTGAACTCCATCGAATTTGTTTTTTTGCTCAATTTTCCCAATTCTCCGATTCTCTGTTTTTATTTTTTTTTATGATTATTTTATTCGATATAATTCGAATAATAAAAATAAGAATTAAAATATACATGTGTCGAACCCAAGTACGATAAATTTGTATTTAATTCCAGGAATCAGGAAATTATCTTCAGATTGTAGAATGATTGTCGAATTTGAGAATTTTTCTTTTCTTTTTTTTTTCTTAAATCATTACTATTCAACTAAAGTTATTTGAATTTCAATCTGAAGTAAATATTCAAATATAAGTAATAGCATTCCTGGCACAAATTGTAATAGGCTCAGCATAAGGAAAAATTCATTTAATTTGTTCTTTGTCAAATGCCGATCAGTGACATGACGAAAATGAAACAAAATTGAAATGTTTTAAATGATATGTTTTTTAGCTGTTTCAGAATTGAATAAAAAAATTTCACTCATGTTTTTGTTTTATAAAGGGTTTTTCAATAAGAGCGCTACAAATAAAGAAAAACGGTTTTGAATATCAATGAAATTCTTTATTCCAAAAGTAACAGGGACGCTACAAAACAGGGACGCTACAAAAGTAGAGCGACAGGGACAGCAAACGACGTCATATTTCTTGCCGCTCTTTTGACATTTCTCTTCAGTAAGGTTTGCGATTTCATGATGGAAAGATATACGAATTCGAATTTCGGTAGTAAATTTTAATAATTTCGCCTCGTTGTTGGCTCGTATATCTTTCCATCATGAAATGGCAAACCTTACTGAAGAGAAGTGTCAAAAGAGCGGCAAGAAATTTGGCGTCGTTTGCTGTCCCTGTCGCTCTACTTTTGTAGCGTCCCTGTTGAAATACCTTTGAAAAGAACTTTTGTAGCGCTCTTCTTGAAAAACCCTTTACGTTCGATACCATTATGTATGGAACTCGATTTCTTTTGCATGGCCCCCACGGGCACGCTTGCAGAAGTCCAGACGCTGAACCCAATTTCGACGGTTTTCAAGCATAAATCGGCCGATACTGCTGCAATTTCACGTTCGATATTCGTACGAAGTTCATCAATCGTCGCTGGCTTGTTGGCATAGACCATAGACTTGACGTAGCCCCACAGAAAATAGTCTAACGGCGTCAAATCGCACGACCGAGGCGGTCAATCGACTGGAACATTTCGTGAGACAACACATTCTCCAAACTTGGTTTCCAATAAATTGATTGTGGCATTCGATGTGTGGCTTGTGGCGCCGTCCTGTTGGAACCACATGTCCTTCAAGTTCATATCATCCAATTGGGGCCAAAAATATTCTGTTGTCATTGAACGGTAGCGATTCCCATTCACAGTAACGTGCCGGTCTTGACCGCACCAAACCGTAATTTTTTCGGAATGCAATGATGACTCATGGAGTACGTGTGGATTTCTGTCTGACCAATAACGCATATTTTGTTTATTGACGAAGCCATTCAGCCAGAAATGAGCCTCATCGCTGAAGATGAGTTTTCGATGAAAATCCGAATCATTTTCAAGTTGTTGCTCAGCCCAATTCACGAACATACGACGCTTCTGGTGGTCAAGCGGCTTCAGTTCTTGCGTCAATTTGATTTTGTAAGGATGTAGGCCAAGATCTTTTCGCAAAATTCGCCACAAGAACGTCACAGAGATGCCCAACGCTTGAGAACGACATGTGAGAGACACATTTGAGCTTTCTTCAACTGAAGCCTCAGCGGTAGCAATATTCTCGACACTACGGGCACTTTTTTGTCTCACTGGCACGGGAACATTTTGTACTGTGTCTGTGGATTCAAATTTTTCCACTACAACCATAAATTGGACGTAGCGCTCTTAACGTTAAGGCCACTGACTTCGAATTTCGGTAGTAAATTTTAATAATTTCGACTCGTTGTTGGCTCGTATATCTTTCCATCGCAAAATGGTAAACCTTACTGAAGAGAAATGTCAAAAGAGCGGCAAGAAATGTGGCGTCGTTTGCTGTCCCTGTCGCTCTACTTTTGTAGCGTCCCATTTGAAAAACCCTGTAATTCTAAATTTTGTCTAGATTAAATTGATTTTTTAATAAAGTCGCTGGTGCGTTTAACTACGAGCCGAAAGGTCCCCGGTTCGATCCCCAGCGACGGCCAACATCTTTTTCAGAGAAAAACATTTTTCTATGCGACGCTACCTCTCGGCAGTAAATGCAAACCTACGAGAGTAAAACCTTTTTTTGAGATTGAGTTACTTTCCCATCAGGGTTTCAATTTTTATATTCATATTGTATTCAGTCAGTTTTCTATATTTTAAATATCTTGAACAAAAGCTGAATTTATGTAATTGTTTGACAAAATTTAATTATACAGAATTATCGTAATTAAAATTATATTTAAATTGGTAACAATTTAATATCTAAGATTGTTCAGACTTTTTCGATTTTATAGAGGTTTTTTGGATTTGTATGAAAATGAATGCTGAGGTAGGCTCTTAAAATATGTTTACATTTATAAAAACCATACAATAATAAAAAATAAATTTAAATTAAATTAAAAAAGTTGTTTCAGGGACATTTATTAGATTATAGTAGTATTCTTTAATAATATAAAAAATGATTACACATACACCAAGTAAAAAATTCCTTCAAATCCCTTTAAAATTAGTCAATAGGACATTTATTGATTTAATAGTATACAAAATATAAATCTATAAACCCAATGGCAATGTCGTGGTAGTTTCTAGTATTTAATGATATTTTCCGATTAAAATAATAATTTATCCTATTGACTATTTTTAATAGTAAAAAACTATTATTTATAAATTATTTTTTTCTGGGTGTAGTAAAAAAATTATATACATAATTATAATGTGTTAATTTTTTATGTTCACGTACATATTTTTGTATTATATTTTTTTTACTACAATAGCATTTTGCAAGTTTAAAATAATCGTTCCAATTAAGTCTTTCTTTATATTGTAAAACTACTAAAGAAGTAATATTTAATTGCATATTTCAATTTATTAAATATTAATTTCTATTTCAAAAATATACATTGGAAATATTGCTATAAAACGTAAAAGACACGTTCGAGGTCTTTGCTATTATCTGAACAATATTCTTAGCATGTTATACTAATCCATAAAACGTCTTTAAACAAAGCACTATGCAGCAATATTGAAGTTTAATATAAACCATTAAAAAAAACCACCAGATGATTAATTACATTTCAACACTTGGAATACTTGGAAATAAACATACTAACTGCTAATTGATTTGAAAATACCAACAAGAGTCATTCTTGACTAATACGTATATGCTTTAATTATAGCATTTTTTTCTATTGTTTCTTAGGTAGTTTTCACTTTTTTTAGAGAGATCTACCAAGTAGGAAATATAATTTTAGTTGAAAAAAAAAAAAAAAAAAAAAGCAATAATTGTGATTTTATTTAGAATCTAATTTAATAAAATATTCGGCACTGAATACAATATAGTCCAGTATTAATGCTGAAACTTTGTGTGATATTCAACCGTGATATCTCAGTGCTGAATTCTAAGGAATACCTCTGAATCCTTAGGTATATTTCAGTTTTTTAACTGTACAAAGTTGGAAATATTAGCTGCGTTCCCGTGGTTTTTGATCCTGATCCGTAGATCATTTTCTTATATAAAATCAAAACAAACAATTAGAACCAGGTTCGTTTTTGGATCAATTACTGATCTGGTACTGTACGTATCAAGAGTACATTTGTTTGTGGTGATGTTATGCTATTGTGAATAGCACATAATAAGAAGAAGAATTTGTGTTGAAAAAGAAAGGGGAGAAGAAAACAGTGCTGCCAAATTTTTTAAAATAGAACCGATGGCGTTCCCGTGAAACAGATCTGCTTCAAGTACCACGGGAACGCAGCTATTATTACAATAGAGAAGAAGAAGTTTTGAATAATTTGGTGAACATTTTTTTTTTAGATAACTTTACCAAGTTGAACATGTTATTCAAGGGTCTGTAGCAGAAGAAGAAGTTTTGAACAATATTTTTGAAATATCTTCATCATTTTATGCTTTAATTACAGATTCTCAAATAATGAAATATTCAATACGGAATACCATTCAGTTCAGTATTCTGGATTGACATTTCTTTGATATTCAGGCATGACTTTTCAGTGCTGAAATTAGTTTTGATTTTTTAAAATTTATTTAGAACATAAATCTGAGTTCCACATACAGGAAAGATATAAAATTATACAGTAAAATTTTCAGCACTAAAATTACAGCAAATTTTAATTTTAAATGGCTCTAAGTTCTAAACGTAACATTGTAAAAAATTAGTTTCATTAGATAGCTATTTTAATATAATAACAGAAATTATAAAAATTATTTAAAAATTATTAAAAGATTCAAATAATAATATAAAAAACGAGACAACATCTTAAGCAACATCAATATGCTGCTGCTAAAGCTGCCCCAGAAATTAATTCCTGTAGCAGCACCAAAAATTTCTTTTCGTGTTACCCAAAAAAAAATATAAATATAAAAAAACAGAAAACAAATCAGCTCCAAGACGGAAATGAATATGAAAAATTAAAAATTCCAAACACATAGCACAATTTCGTTTTTTGTTTTCAGTTTTTACCAGCTAAAACACCCAGCTTTCAGTACAGAAAAATTTCAGTCAGTCAATTTCAGTGTTTTTTTTTTTTGCAAGACTTTCTAATAAATTGTCATAAAATATAAATAAAAATCGAAATTGAAATTGTGTAAATAAACATTAAATTAAACAGCAACTAATTATGCTACAGTGAAATGTACGGCGGCAATAAAATAAAATAAATAGTAAATATTTGCCAAACAAATGAAAGTAAAATGTAATAAATTTTTATGAAAAGAAAATAAAACTAAAACTAAAGAAGAAAAAAAAAATCATTAAAAATTAAATCACTGAACTTTCGCAGCATTTATATGTACTGCATGTTTACGCGAAATTAGTCGTAACATAAAATCGCTACATTACTTAAATATAGCTCATAATTATTGATGGTTTTTATTTTTGTTATTTTTACGGAAAAGTTCACAGTTTTTTCTATATTTATATTTTATATTTAATGCCTTTTTCCCTAACGTTTTACATCCTCCATTTAACTGACCGCCGATGTTAACATCTTTTTATGATTTATGCAGCGAAGCAGAGGAAACGGAAGCGTTAGACCATTTAATATGTGGTCGATAATTAAAATACCATTAAATATATAGACGTTAAACATATTGACATGCCATGAGAAAATTGCATAGTGAGTTTTGCTGACAACAAGTGAAGCAGTTTTTACGAAAAATAATAAAAATAAAACCAAAGTTAAAATTAAACAAATAAATAAAAATAAAACAAAAAAAAAATACTGTATTAACTAAATTTATAAAATCTAAAAAAAAACATATAAATTCTTATTACAATTACTATAAAAACAAACAAAAAAAACTAAAACCTAAAAAATGTTTAAAAATCTACAAATTCTATTAAATGAATTAAATCTAAAAAAAAACATAAAAATCTATAAAATATGTAAAAATCTATATAACTTATAAAACATATCGACCTCTTACAAAACCCCATATGTTTGAATTTGCACACGAAAAACGACACATTAAAAAATTGTTTAATTAAACAACCATTAGTTTATTTTATACACGAAAAAAAAATACATTATTTGAGTCACGAAAAGAATCTCATTCTCGTTTTCCCCACGAACTTTATCTTCCCAACGAATAGAAGCACATTTATATTTTATCTACGAACAAAAGCGCATTTTTAATTTCACCACGAATAAAAGCATATATGTATTTTTGAGACACATATCCCAAAATACATTTTTGTGGTTAAGAAATCACAAAATGTTGATGATGGAGGTAATAGTGTTTTATGACCAAAATTATTGATTTTTCATTGATGAAGTAGTTTCCAGGTGTGTCAGTGTTTCAATGGGCATAGATACACATCTAGGTGCGACAAATTTTTTCAAAAATGTTCGATGACGCAAGTGGATTCTGGCCAAATTTCAAAAGTAAAAAATGTTTGCAAAAAAGGTCCAATGACGCAATTGGGTTCCGGCCAAATCCCAATGGAACATAGTTTTACAAAAAATGTCCAATATCTGAAAAATTCCAAAGGAACAAGTTTTTCTAAAAAAAAATGTCCAATGACGCAAGTTCTGGGTTCTGGCCAAATCCCAATCGAACAAATTTTTTTAAAATATGCTTTTATTCTTGGCGAAATAAAAGATGTGCTTTTTTCGTAGCTAAATGAAAAAGTATTTCTTTTCGTGGCGAAAATAGAGTTATGCTACGTTTCGTGGCTACAAAACGTGGTTGTTTTCGTGGGGAAACTGAAATTGGGCTTGTCTTCGTAGTTACGAAAAACGTGCTGTTTTTCGTAAGCAAATTGAAACGTAGGGGTTTTCGTAAGAAGCGTCGATATAAAACCTATAAAACTGGGTTCACACAAATGCCTAGAATGATCTTTAGTTTTTTCAAAATACTGTAAGATGGTACTGATGGATGGACATAAAATATATAAAACCTTTTAGCATTTACAAAAACTTATAAAATCTTTAAAATATCTAAAATCGATTAAAACTTTGCTGCATGTTATTTTCAAATTATAATTCCATCGAATTTGTTTTCTCCTGTTATTAAATTTTTTACCCTCGTGTTTTATATTAACCCCCATATTTTGTGAAATAAACGAATAGTTAGTCGCCAATTTAATTTAATGCATAAAATTCTGTAACTGGCATATCTGACGTTTTTTGATGAATCATTTCGTTTTACAAAATAAAGGTTAATATAAAATTATTCATTTTCAATTAAATTCAATCCGATGGAGTTCGTTACATAGAACGAATACAATTTCGATTTTAGTTCTTAATATTTCGTAAAATATTTCTTGTGTCATTTGTAGGCAGCTAAAATGTATACACCCAGAAAAAAATTCCCTCAAATCCCATTAAAATTTGTCAATGGGACAATTATTGATTTAATAGTATGAAAAAAATAAATCTTTTCATATAAACTCAATGGCAATGTCATGGTATTTTCTAGTATTTAATGGTATTTTACGATTAAAATAATAATTTATCCTATTGACTATTTTTTATAGTAAAAAACTATTATTTATATAGTATTTTTTTCTGGGTGTATGAAAAAACAAATAAAAAAATATTATTTTTCATAATTCTATTTTTCGAATCATTTACAATTTCATAAAACATGGAAAGTATTACTTATACTCAAAACATTTAAGAAATATTTCCCTATAATTAGCAATATATTTCTTATTCTGCTTTCAGAAAAAAATACTATAAAATCAATAGTTTGTTTGCTATTACAATTAGTCAATAGGATAAATTATTATTTTAATGGGTAAATACTATTAAATACTATTAAATTGTTTCTGTGTTTATTTGAAAAATATTTATTTTTTGTATACTATGGAATCAATAACTGTTGAGCAATTTTAATAGAAGTTTTTTCAGAGTGCGGCAAACAAATTATGTATGTTAGAAAAAACAGAAAAATATATTTGATTGCAATATGAACGAATTTATTTTCCAGAATTAAATTTTGCAATACAAAATTATTAGTTTTCAGTAGAATTCAAATCGTTTCATTTACTGAATTCAATTAGATTTTTATAATGTTATATATTAATTTTGAATTACAGTGAATTTTAAATATGGACAATTTTTTAAACATATTTCTTTACTTATGCCTTTTTTTGAACAAATAGTTATTTCTGAAAATATGACATTTTTATATATCAAAGTAGGAACATTATTTCTCAAACCGAAAACAATAAGGAAAAATGTTCTTGAATATATTTTAAAATTTCTCATTCATTTATAAACGACATAAATAAAATTTATTACAAAAAATGAATGAAGAACCTCCCGCAAAATAATCTACAAAAGCATGCCAGAATCGCGAATGGTTCTATACGTGCCACAGTCAAAATTAAACAGAAAAAAAAAATAAAAACCCAACAAACTTATAAGAATTAAATAAGACATAAATAAGAAATTTCATTCTAAAATTTGGGAAACCGTTTCTTAAATATAAAATATTTAGAAAATATTTTCTTGAAATTATAAAATATTTCTTTGTACTGCATATACAGAAAAAGAGATATTCGATATAAACTTCATTCATAAAATTTTTTATGAACGCTTATATGACAACTGACTCGGCTTACCATAGACAGAATTGAAATCTATACAATAAATAAAAACATAATTCCATGAAACCTATTTACCCTAAAAAAATATAAGATCCTTTTCCATTTCTGAAAATAAGATATTTATTTCTAAAAATTAAGTAACATTTTCTTAAGTACAAAACATTTAGAAATTATGTTCATGAAATTAGGAAAATTATTTCTTATAGATTTATGAGCTTAAAAAAATACTATTTATATTCCAACATTTATGAAATCTGCAAAAACTGTATACACATTTTCAATTTGGTCAATATGGTCAAATGAGGTCTAACATTAGAACCATAGATAAAATTTAAACCTTTAAAATAAATAAATACAAACCAGTATAAACTTTAAAATAAATGTTTATAATTTGTTTCTGAAAATGAGAAATTTATTTCCAAAAATTTGAAAACAATTTCATAATTTCAAAACATTTAGAACATTTTTTCTTGATATTAGTAAAATTATTTCTAATTAAATGTTAAGCTCCAAATCTTAATTTTAAAAATTAGATGTTTATTTCAAAAAATTAGAAAATAATTTCCTAATTTCAAAACATATAGAAATTATTTTCTTGAAATTACTAAAATTATTTCCTATAATTTTTAAGTTCAAAAAATGCATTATTTATATTAACAAATATTTAATAAATCATCAAAAACAGAATAATAATTTTTCAATATAAAAACTCTTTCGCCAAATTAATCACAAATGCGAGCCAAACAAACGCATCTAGTATTGGCCAACATATAAGCCATAGTTGTTTTACGGTTATATAAGCATAATACTAACACAATTTTGTTGTATTACAACAACATACAGAAAAAACACGAAAAATCTTAAACTTTTGTTGTGTTTGTTGGTTGGTTGGTGCCTGTAAAAGGCAAAGACTGTCGGAAGAAATTGGTTACATAAGCAGATTCTTGTCTTGTCTGCAAAAAAAAAGCCAAACAACAACTGGTTCTTGGCCGCATTGTGCAGCATTTTATTGCATTAAAGTTGTTGTGTTTTTATTTTTTTGTTGCTGCTGCTGCTGCGCAACTTGACTTGACAGACATTTAGGCCACGCTATAAGAGGAAAAAAAAGCCGGTAGAACGGCAACAAAAATGCAAAAAACTAATGAAAAGTTGACTGACTGACTGGAAAAAAAGTACAAAATGCACGACGTGCGGCGCAGAGCTTAAAAGTGCTTTTTAGCACATAGCGGAAGCTTTGCAATTTGTTTGGCTTTCAGCTGCAACAGTCGTTATTTGGCCTAAACATCGATGCATCCTACAGCCCCGCACACAACTTTGCCTCTTAAAGAGTCGCAAATCATTGCTTAAGCGCGCTAAATTGTGGTTTAATGATGAGAAATGATGCTTTTAACCTGGCTAAGTGCGCAGAACAGTTAAATATGCCACGGCAGTCATCCGAGTTGAATGGCGGCTAAACGTTTTTATTAAGTGCAGCTTAGGATTGTGCTGCTTTGGATTGTGCAGAAAAGGCGCATGATATAGTGAATAATTTTAAATTTTCAAAGTATTTTTTGTCAGTATTCATTTCTAAAAAATAAGAAAATTTCTTATAACAATTAAATTCTTGAATTCAAAATATCTAGAAACTATTTTCTTGAAATTAGAAAAATTATTTCATATTCATTTTTAAAATCTTATAAATAAAATTATTTTTAAGAAAAATTATTAAGTAAAATCAAAAAAAAAAATTATAATAAAATTAATATGATTAAAGAATATTTTACTAATTTCAATTTTACTAAATTCAAAAATTTTATTTTTAAATTTTTTAATTGATGAGTATTATTATATTATTTTATTATAATAATATAATAAAATAAATTGTTTAGCAGATTTAATATATTTCAGAAAATAAGAAATCATTTTCTAGAAATTATCAAATATTTAGAAATTATTTTCTTGAAATTTGTATAATTATTTCTTATTTGAAAATAAATTTCTAAATTTGAAATTAATTTCTAAATTTTAATATTTTTAGATAATATTGCAAAAATATTGTTTTTGCTTGCTCAAGGTCTTGCCAGATACAAAGTGCTATGTACTGGGGAGTGAAATAAACAATAATTGACAAAAACAAAAAGTTGTTGACTGACCGTACAGCTGTTTCGGAAGCTGCCAAGCTTCCTCATCAGCGGTCTTCTGCACAACTTCTGCATAGCAAAGCCTATAAGATCATTTTGTGCAATGAACTAAATGCGAATTTAGTACAAGCACAAAACAACCAGGCAAAACAAGCAAGCTTGGAAGCTCCAGAAACAGCTGTACGGTCAGCCAACAACTTTTTGTTTTTGTCAATTGTTGTTTGTTTCACATAGCACTTTGTATCTGGCAAGACCCTGAGCCCGCAAAAACAATATTTTTGCAATAACTCTATTTTAGGTCGAAAAACAAACAACAATTTATTTAGATAATATTTTCTTGAACTGAGTAAATTATTTCTTATTCACTTTAAAATCTTAATAATATTATTTCTAATATATATTGCATATTTTTTTTAATTATTGGCATTTATTTTGAGCTGGAGTTAAACATTCTAAATATTTTAAGCATAATATTTAATTTTCATAAGCATTACATTCTTTTATATTCTTCTACAAATTGCTGCACGCAATAACAACTTTGGCAAAATCTTAAGTTGATGTAGTTTTTGCATTCTTTGCTTTTAGTTCTTTCTTCAATGCACATAATTCTTATTGTGTTCATTCAAAAAGGAAAACTTTGGCGACTTTAAATGTAGAATCTGCAGAGAAAGATCGCTGATGAAAAGGCTAGGCTGTCTTTGAAACAGCTGTACGATCTGCCACTCAATGCATTTTGCCAATTGTTTGTTGTTTTATTTGTTGGTACAAAATACCCAATTTGTACCGACTGGACCTTGAGCACATTAAGACAATATATTAAAAAGATTTCAATTAATATTTAAATAAAATTTGTAACTACTTTTTAGCATTGTTATATATTTCTGTTATAAAGAAATTCATTTCTAAAAATTAGAAATTAGAAAAATTTTATATATTTCGAAATTACTTTCTTGTAATTAGTATAAAATTTCTTATTAATTTTTAAACTTTAAATATTTGATATAGGTATATTATAATATTTATGTATTATATATTTTTGCATTATCTTTATAACTAAATATTTTTATATTGATTGGCATTAACATGGGGTTGGATTTAAACTTACTTAAAAAGCATGTTTCATATTTTTTGACATTCATAATTAAGTATCATAATTCTATACAAAATTATAAGATTTAAATACATTTTAAAAAATGTTAAATAAAAAATATTTAAATTTTATAATTTAATTAATATGATTATGAAATATTTTAAAAATTTTACGAAAGTATTTTTTTTAATATTTTAAACTTTAGAAATTATTTTCAAATATTTATAAATAAATTTCTTATTTTCAGAAATATAGAATCATAAAATAATGAATTTATATTTAGAAAATAAAATCAGAAATAAGAAATTTATATTTTGAAAATATTTTCTTAAAATTAGGAACATTTGCATATGGACCAAAATGCAAAAAACGAAACCTTAAATTCAATGAATAATTAGAGCATTGTTGATTACCTCGAATTCAATGTCAATTTTTTGAAACTTGAATGTCTAATCATAAAAATATTGAATTGATCTATTAAATTGCTCTATTGTGAAATTTAACCATTGGACCGTTTTTTTACTTTTTATCTGAATGATTTATCGCAGAGTAACGTAACAATCAATGAAAAATATTCAGACTGTTATGTTACAAAATGACAGTCCGAATATTTTTGTTTCCATAGAACTAAAAAAAAAGTTTCAGCGTAATGAAATTTATTTTATTATGAATGTAACGAAAAAGTCTGCTTTATGGTCCATATGTATATTTTTGGTTTTATTTTACATTTTATTAATATTTAAGTATTTGGGGCATTCCATTGTGACGGGCGTTACATTCGTACGATGAAAAACCTTCTCATTTGAAAAATAAAAAAGAATAGATATATTTTTAGGATGCAGAGGATAGATCTTATGGTCCTCTATGCATGTATAAAAAAAGTTTTGCAATAGGTCCTATACCTTTCTACAAATTTGAAGCTAAATGCTGTGACTGGGCTTTCCACGTACTTTTTCAAAAAAGAGAGTTGACTCCACAAAGTATTAAATTTTAGCTAAACTAATCGGAGCGAAAAATTGACTGTACATTATTAAAGAAAATGATGTAATAATAAAAGAAATCTATGGATACGTTTTAAGAACAGAAAAAATCATGTGAAAGCATTACAATTGGGTATTAACTAAAAAAAATCGCATAATATGTTTATACCCTATACCCATGGGTTACAAGTTATAAAATATATGTGAGGATATTTAAGAACCTCTTAGTAGGCGTGACTGGTATGAAAAAGTATATATTTTCTTGGTCAACATCACTTTCCGAGTCGATTTAGATATGACCGTCTGTTTGTCCGCCTATACATGATAACTTTAAAACTGCTATTCCGAATGATGTAAAATTTATTTTCAATGTATTTTTGTAGAATAGTAATTCGAAGTTCGAAAATGAGTCGATTTAGTCAACGTAATCTACTACATCTACTACGAAATATGGGATTATGTTTTAGGATCACATATCTCGTTAAGTATTAAAGATAAAGTTATAAAATTTAAAATTAATTACAAGCAATCATCTATCAATAGGTGTTAAAAAAATAATCGTGATCCGCTCACATTTTTTTTTTTTTTATTTTTATGCCTATTTGTATAGCACTCAATTATATTGCTTTCACATCCTCAAATATTACCCATATAATTTTGTCATTTATAGCTCAATTTCTTCGAAAGAGTGTGAACTAATTTTGAAAAATTAAAATTTGTGTATTATCTTACTTTCACGATTTTTTTTCCATTTTTTTAAATTAATTTTTTCTTAAATTTTTGTTGGAAAAACATAATTTTTCATGTTCTCCTTTCGAGTTCTCTTAAACTAATAAACCAATTTAAAAATGTTCTAAGAAATGTTTATTCGATATTTAATTAACTTTCATTCGATATAACATTTGATCATATGTGTTAGAACGCGAGATATTTGCAAATATATACAGGGTTTCATATATTGCCTCAATTTTCTACTATAATAAATTTCAAAAAAATATTTGATTTTAATTGATAAAAAACACATTTGCCATGCATTTTGGTAAATTCTGATCACAGAATATAAAATTAGAAGTATTTCTTATCCTAAAAATCATTAAACGGAATCAATAGGTTTAACTTTAATATATCACACGCCGGTAACGTTTTCTGTGAAATGCTCCATTTTAAAATTGGCTGATATTTTTATAATCAGAATTGAGTTAAATTTTTTGATTAAATTTTTGATTAAATTTTTTCGAGAATTTTAATTCAGGGTATGGTAAATATGGTATAAATAAATTTGCATAAAATGCTTATTTTTTAGTATTATTTAAATTAAATTAAAATAATACTTTTTTCTTTTATTTAAAAACTTAATTCAAAGGCATTATTTTTATTAAATCTTAATTATCAGCAATTAATTTTTAATCTTTTGTGGTATTTTTGTATATTACACAACACTTTAAAAGCATTTTCAAAATGTTAATCACTGCATTTTATTAACAAACGTCTTTTGTGAGACTGCATTAATTAGGGCTGCATCGCATTTGTTTGCATTTTTAAAGCAAACAATAAAAAGCCTAATAAGCATTAAATTTTAAAATTAAAGCGCTTGAAAAATGTCGACTGGAATTTGAAAATTAATTAATGCTAATAACCACGCATAACAAAAGAGTCAATAAACTAACACTTGGTGGACACTAACACTTTGTGGCTGGCACTTAACAAAATTAATTTTGGTAACAAACTACAAAAATGTAAAAAATGAATAGACGTAGATTTCAAATGTTGACATTAAAATACAAAACTATTTAAAAAATATATTTTTGAAATGTATTAAAAAAATATTATCAAATATTTAGTTAAAAATATATAAAATTCATTTAAAAATGCAAAAGAATTTATAAATAATTGCATTGAATTCTTAAAATATCACTTGGTTTATATTATAAATTTTTATTACTTCATTTAAGTAGTTCAAGTACTTTCAGTAACCAAGTAAATTATATGTCAGTCGGTCAAACCGCATTTTCCCAGCCTGCTTTTTTTTAGCAGCAAAAGTTTTACGCATTTTTTTTATGACATTTTTCGTAAAGTGTGACATTTTCTCACCCGCATTTTTGATTGTTTTATAAATAATTTGATGTGATTTTTATCACCTGTTGCTGCTGTTGATGTTTTTAGTGTTGCGGGTGCCCTGTGAATAAAGCACAACTTTTATTATGTTTTATTGTTTAAAATGAGTAACAACTCAATTATGCAAATGTACAAATGTGGAAATTATTACTATTATTATTGAAATGTTTCTAGTGTTTATATGCGCAATAAAATGTTTAAGTATGTAGAAAATTATGCCAAAACAAATATGTATGAAGCCATGAAGAAGCAACATTTTTTTTTTATTTTGTTTATTTGGCAAAACATTTGCGTTGCTATCTAGAGCATGTAGTTATGGATGTTAACACAATTTTTTCTTTACTTTACACAACTCAATGCAAATAAGAATCAAAAAAATAACAACGTTGTTTGTGCAGCAAAAACAAAAGACTTGGGGAACGAACGCGTTTTAATACTTTTAGTGCATGCTGAACATTTTTGCAGAATTTAAAATTTCTGAAAAAATATCAAAGAAGCTGTTCAAATTTAATACTTTTTTAATTAAAAAAAAAAAAAATATTTTTTAATTTTGTTAATAGTTAGAATTAAATTTAAAAGATATATTTTAAAATTTAAATATTAAATAATTATTTAAACTAATTATTTAATAAAATTTAAAATAATTATTTAATTGAATTACACATCTTTTATATATTGTTTATTAAATTTTTTCAATGCAAATAAAAATAATAAAAAAAATTGTCAACGAACGCGTTTTAATATTTTGCGTGGAAGTTAAACGTTTTTCAGAATTTTTCATTTTTGAAAAAATATCAAAAAACCTGATGAAATTTAGCTGCTTTTGTAGTTTTTAAAATATTTCTTTTAATTTTGTTAATTACAACAATTAAATTTAAAAGAAATATATTTTGAAATTTAAATAAAAAAAAATTATTCAAACGAACAAAAAAAATTTACTATTTTATATTTTGTTTAGAACATTTTTATTCATTGTATTTTAAATTTATTTTTTTTTTCTTATTATTATTTTTTTAAATGAAAATAATGACTTCGTCAACGAACGCCCTTTATTATTTTTATGTTGGAAAAATTTCAAAATGAAAAAATATTAAATAAGCTATTAAAATTTAGCAGCTTTTATAGTTTTTACAATTTTTTTTATTGACAAAAATTAAAATTTAAAAACTATATATATTTTGCCAAACATTTAAAAATTCTAAAGCCAGCACAAAATTTTCTTAAGCTTATTTTATAAAAAATCTTGACTTTCGAGAATTTACAACAAGTTATGTCCGACACAATTTCTCATTAAATATATTATGCAACACGTCTTAAAAGCAGCAACATTTGCTGCATTTCAATAGTCGCGACATGCAGCACAACATCTTTAGGCGCACTTGCAACATGTTATCGCAACATTGTATTCGTAATTCTGCTGCTGACAACGCCATTCGTTTTTGGTTTTTATCATATTGTCGACATTTTATTTTCAAAGACAGCGTAGAGTCGTAGTCCTCATCGTTGTCATCGCGCACAACCGGCATTTGTACAGGAAGAGGAAGCCATATGGTTTGCAAGGCACACATGTGGCGGGTATTTATGTCATATGTAGTAAGGAGTCAGGCGCCAAGAGCAGCATAACGTGTGTGCTTCATGAACCCAGTAGAAAGTATTTTTTAATTTTGAAACCGATTTTTTCAGTTTTAAATTTTAATGTCTGCTGTGACAACCGAATTTATTTTAGATTTAATTTCAAAATCATTTTTCAAGTTATATAATTTCATAATTTTAGGTTTATATAAATTTCTGTTATATCAACCGAATTAATTTAGTTTTAATTTTAAATACTTAAATTATTTAATTTAATTTGCAATATAATGCTGTGAGAAAAGAATTAAATTTAGTATTAAAAAATCTTCTTCATCAACCGAATTCATTTAGTTTTAATCAATAATAATAACTTCTCTGATAACCGAATTAATTTTATTTTTAATATTAAATTTGCATAATTGCTGTGTAGTGAACATTAGAAATTATTTCAATTTTAAAATTTATCGTGTTAATTTTATTTTTAATTGTAAATTTAATTTAAAACAGTTAAGAAATATCTAAAAAATCCAAATAATATTTTTAAAAAACTGTTATATCAACCGAATAAATTTTGGTTTTAATATATTCGGTTGATTCAAAAAGATTTAATTTTAAACTAAAACAGTAATCATATGATAACAAAAATAACAATAAAAAAAAACAGCTGTATCAACCAAATTAATTTTAATGACTGATGTGCCAACCGAATTTATTTCAATTTTAATTTTCAATTTTTATAACTTTTGTGCCTACTGAATTTATTACATTTTTAATTATAAAATTCAACGAGCATGTTGTATGGTATGTATAAAGTCTGCTATGTCAACCGAATTAATTTGTTTTTAATTTTCAATAACTGTCGTGGCAACTGAATTTTATTTTAGTTTTAATTTTAAATTTGAATAACGTTATTAATTCATGATCAAATTTTTCAATATCACGAGCATGTTAAAGTTAGTTGTAGTAACCGAATTTATGCTATTTTTAATTTTAAAATGAAGGAGAAAATT
Source organism: Dryomyza anilis (assembly GCA_951804985.1). NCBI lineage: Eukaryota > Metazoa > Arthropoda > Insecta > Diptera > Dryomyzidae > Dryomyza > Dryomyza anilis. Next base: position 2,842,433 of record OX638130.1, on the reverse strand, counting down.
TAAAATATAAATTTATTTATAAACATTTGAAAACTGCGTTTAATTTAATTAACAATAATATTTTCATTTTTTGTTTAGTTTAAAATTATTAAAAATTATATTATAAATTTTCTGCTGGCCGTTGCACTTCTCTAAGTAAGTGCCAAAATGTACCTGTTCGTGATTTTCATTTATCGCAATTGATTTATTGCACTTAAACGTTAAAAATATATATAACTCGAGCACTGGAGCAACAGGCAACAGCAGCAACAGTTGTAGTGAAAATAATTTGCATACGTTTAAAAAACGCTAAAAATGATTTGGCATAAATTTGGCGCATATTAAGCAGTTGGGCGCATTCCCAAGAAAAAAACACGAACTAAATGACATGCAAAATATTTCTGCACATTTTTGATAATCGGTTAATTGCGCATGCGCAAAAACCTGTTGCTTGATGTGTTGAATATGAGGAAATTAATGCAGCGAAGAAAGTACTGCAAGGATTTATTAAAAAAAAATTATTACGAAAATTAATGTGGTTTTTTGTAATATATCTTCATTTTTTGCATGTCTGCCACACAATTTTTAATTATTATTTAATTAAATTATATAAAGCAACGCTGGTAGTTGTTACACGCTAGGTGGAGATTTCGTAATGTTGGAGTTTTTAATTATAAATCAAAAATTGTTAAGGCAGGGTTGTTTTAATATCAGGCAAACAAAAAAATTTAATTTTTCACTAAAAATTCAATTTTTCACTAAAAATTCAATTTTTCACTAAAAATTCAATTTTTCACTAAAAATTCAATTTTTCACTAAAAATTCAATTTTTCACTAAAAATTCAATTTTTCACTAAAAATTCAATTTTTCACTAAAAATTCAATTTTTCACTAAAAATTCAAATTTTCACTAAAAATTCAAATTTTCACTAAAAATTCAATTTTTCACTAAAAATTCAATTTTTCACTAAAAATTCAATTTTTCACTAAAAATTCAATTTTTCACTAAAAATTCAATTTTTCACTAAAAATTCAATTTTTCACTAAAAATTCAATTTTTCACTAAAAATTCAATTTTTCACTAAAAATTCAATTTTTCACTAAAAATTCAATTTTTCACTAAAAATTCAATTTTTCACTAAAAATTTAATTTTTCAAAAAAAATTTAATTTTTCAAAAAAAATTTTATTTTTCAAAAAAAATTTAATTTTTCAAAAAAAAAAAATTTTTTTACTAAAAATACAATTTTTCACTAAAAATACAATTTTTCACTAAAAAAAAAATTAATTTTTCTCTTAAAATTCAATTATACTAAAAATTAACTTTTTTAATATAAAATAAATAAAATTGTTCACTAAAAATTAAATTTTTCACTATTAATTCAATTTTTGCTTAAATTTTAATTTTCCCACAGAAGACCTGACACTATTTTTCACTTAGTCATAAATCAAACTCAGCATTCTTGCAGTCGCAACAAGAAAGCCAACCAAAGCAACATGAAAAGTCATTAAAATTTTAAAAAAAGTTGCGCACTTTCGGCATGCGTTTAATTGCGCCAAGTACTATCTACTGTCTATGTCAAGTTAATGTGGTTTTAGTTTTTTTATTTATTTTTTTTTTATTTTTTTTTATTTTTGTCTTTTTGTTTATGGTAAACATGACGCGCCGACCCAAGAGACAACATATGGAACGTGACTTCTTGTAACCTTGCCGCAACAGGTGCTGAAAATTCTTTGCCTGCAGCCTGTTTCTGCATGGCCTTTTTAGGCTTATGAGGGCGCTTTCTTTGGCTCGATTCGTTTTTGGTCTTCGGTCTTTGACGACTTTGGATTTGTTGGGACAACTAATAAATGTATTTTTAATTGACAGACAGGCATTTGTTGTAACTGCTACTGCTGTAAAGATGGCATATTTTTGGTTATGTGCACAAATGGCGCTTCCGGCATGGATTGACCTGCATTTTTTGTAAATAATAAATTCTATTAACTTACAAATAATTTACAAATAACGGTGGATAATTAGTGTAAGCTACTGTAAGGCATATATTATTATTTTAGGTAACATTTTAATTTTTAGTTGAAAATTGAATTTTTAGTGAAAAATTTAATATTTGGTGAAAAATTGAATTTTTTAGTGAAAAATTGAATTTTTAATGAAAATTTAAATTTTTAGTGAAAAATTCAAAATCAAAAATTTGAATTTTTAGTGAAAATTTGAATTTTTAGTGAAAATTTGAATTTTAAGTGAAAATTTGAATTTTTAGTGAAAATTTGAATTTTTAGTGAAAATTTTAATTTTTAGTGCAAATTTTAATTTTTAGTGAAAATTTGAATTTTTAGTGAATAATTGAATTTTTAGTGCAAAATTGAATTTTTAGTGAAAAATTGAATTCTTAGTGAAAAATTGAATTTTTAGTGAAAAATTAAATTTTTAGTGAAAAATTAAATTTTTAGTGAAAAATTAAATTTTTAGTGAAAATTTTATTTTTTAGTGAAAATTTTAATTTTTAGTGAAAAATTGAATTTTTAGTGAAAAATTTAATTTTTAGTGAAAAATTGAATTTTTAACAAAAAATTGAATTTTTAGTGAAAAATTGAATTTTTAACAAAAAATTGAATTTTTAGTGAAAAGTTGAATTTTTAGTAAAAAATTGAATTTTTAGTAAAAAATTGAATTTTTAGTGAAAAATTGAATTTTTAGTGAAAAATTGAATTTTTAGTGAAAAATTTAATTTTTAGTGAAAAATTTAATTTTTAGTGAAAATTGTATTCGTTGTCTCTCAAATAGTAAAACACGTTCGTTGTTTAAGTCTTTTCTTTCGTTGCTTTCGAGTTCGTTGCATTCGAGTTTGTTTCTTAAGTCTATGAGCATCACTCAAAGTCTTTTTTTAGAGCAGTTTTTAAATTGCAGCAAAATGTTGGTTTATTGAAAAATATTTAAATTAATAAAATGTTAAAATAAATAAAATGTTGTATTGATTTTAAAATATATTTATTTACTTTGAATTATTTTTTTATAATTGGAAATAATTAGAAAAATAAAAAAATACAAAATATAAAAAAACCTTTATAAAAAAACAACCTACAATCAATTCTAACGCTCTTTCGCTTTAATTTTTCTGCACAAACTATACTTAAAATTGCGCTCCACCCCCAAAACAATAATTGCTAGCTAGAACTAAAATTTATTTTGCGAATTCAACATGTACCAAAGCAGTAGAAAGATTAAAGCAACTCCTGAGTAACACAAAAGCCACTCTAGATATAGCAGAACAATTCTAGCCAACAAGCTGCATTAATTAACACAACGCATTGAACTGTGGGCTTTGGCCAATTTCTTTGCTTTTGCTGCCGCGTTGGGGCCACAATTTAAGCGCACCATCTCGCAGTAATTGGCGCATTCACGCAATAACTCGAAAACTAACTGTAAGCTGTACGTTGAGTGCAAAACTACGTATTGACCGCGGTCATTAGACATAAACAAAAAATAACTAGAATAAAAAAATTAAAAAAAACTAAAATAAAAAAGAAGGAAGAAAAAAATTGTAAAAAAACATCTAAAAAAACACAGAATAAAACGTAAAACCTTGGCTGACTGCGTAACCAGTTCTTTTGCGTACGCAGCATGACTTCGCCTTTGGCCACAACTTTAAGCCTAAATTTCATGGTTTTGTGTCGTAATTGAAATTGCCATTTTTTTTTTTTTTAATTTTCAACTTCAACTAAAGCAGAATTTTAGCTGGCTTATAAATTATAGCAACAGCAGTAGTTGAAGGCTTAAGAAGTTAGCGGAATTGTGTACATAAAGATGTTAAGATTTAATCTGCGGCAAACGTTAGTCTTGATGGTCAGCCAGTTAACGTTGTTGAACTGTTGTAGAGCATAATACATTTTGTTATTTATTGCTTTCATTATTTGTCAAAACTGTATAATTGTTATTTATTTTTATTAGTTTTGCGGAAATTTTGTCATTTCAAAGAAGTATATTCAATTAACAAATATTTGTAGGTTTTTTTTGTATATATTTCTTTTGACTTTGATAATGTTCAATGTTATTCAATTTTAATTTTTTAATATATAATAATTTTAAATTTGTATTTAATGTTTTGAAATTCTTTATTTCTTCTATTTGAAATGCTTCCGATTTTGCATTCAACCACTTTCAATTATTTTTTTTTTATTCTTATTGAAATAAATTCAAATGTAGTCATTGCTAAATAAAGAATTTCAAATATTTAATTTGATTGTATACATTATAAACGCTTTCAACCGTATTCAACCGCATTCAATTGCATTAAAACGCAATCAATCTTTTTCGCAAACTCATTTCAACTACTCTCTAAAACTCTAAATATTCTAGGAAAATTAATTTATTTATTTCAGAAGATTGAATTCACTTACAATTGCTTTCCATGATATTCATTTTTATTTTAGTGTTTTATTATATACATTAAAAATTTTTAAATACAGTTTTAACCAAGGTCAATATATTACAAACGCTTTAAATCTCTTTAATTCACTTTCAATCAGTTTCAACCAATTTCAATCACTTTCAATTTATCTTTAAAATATATAATAAGCATTTGTAACGAGTTTCTATACACTTGAGATATTTTAGATAGCTGTTTTTTAAGCAATTCAATTTATTTTCTACAATTTTAATATCAAATTCTACTTAATTATTTTCAATTTCAATATAATTCAATTTATTTCCTACAATTTATTATCAAATTCGACTTAATTTTTTTTTTTTCAGTTCAGCATTTTCCATTCATTACACTCTCACTTAATTTCAATCGCTTTCAATCAGTTCCAATCAGTTTCAATCAGTTTCAATCAGTTTAAATCGGTTTCAATAGGTTTCAATCAGTTTCAATCAGTTTTAATTAGTTTCAATCATATTCAATCAGTTTCAACCAATTTCACTTACTTTCAATCGCTTTCAATCAGTTTCAATCAGTTTCAATCAGTTTCAATGAGTTTAAATCGGTTTCAATAGGTTTCAATCAGTTTCAATTAGTTTCAATCAGTTTTAATTAGTTTCAATCAGTTTCAATCAGTTTCAACCAATTTCACTTACTTTCAATCGCTTTCAATCAGTTTCAATCAGTTTCAATTAGTTCCAATCAGTTTCAGCCAATTTCAACCAATGTCAATCCCTTACAATCTCTCAAACAATTTAAATCACTTTCAAACAGTGAGCATTGCTGTTTTTTGGATCATTAAATATTTAAGCAATTTTAAACCATTCCGCATTTTATCAAAATCAATTAGTCTCATTTCAATCACTTTGATTTTGTTTTAAAATTTAATAATTCATTTCTTTTAATACTTCCAAATGTTTTTAAAACACTTTCAACTGTTTTACATAGTATTCAACTGTTTTAACGATTTTCAATTTAATAACATCCAAAATTTGTAAATTATAATTTTATTTTCATATATATCAAATAGTTTGTACAAATCAAATAGTGTCAATGGATTTATATTACTTTCAACCATGTTCAATCAGTATCAATCACTTTTAATTGGTCTCAAAAATACATAATAAGTCTTTATAACGTCCTTCTGTATTTATAAATCGTATTCAACCTATTTCACCCCATTTCAACCACTTTAAAATTATTAATGAAAATTTATTGAAGAAGATTTGAATCACTTTCAATTGATTTTTGTCACTTCAATTATTTAAGTCGCTTTCAATCACTTAAAATATTACTTTTAAAAATGATCTTTATTTTAATATTTTAGTGCTTTTTAGTTTCAACCGCATTATAACATTTTTAATCAATATCAACATATTTAAATCTCTTTCAACGACTTTAAATATTTTCCGATTTTATATTTCAAATGATTTAATTCACTTTCTATTGCTTTCAATTATATTCAACAACTTTCAGGCATTTTCAATTTCTTTCAACATTATTCATATACTTTCTGGTTGTTTTAAATAACATTTGGAAATACTTTAATTACTTTCAAACACTTTCATCCATTCTTCCTAATCATATTCTACTAATTTATTCACTTTCTGTCATGTGAATTTCCCCAACACTTCATATTCAATCTTTGAAAAATCCTTTTACGTATTTTTACCACAATAATTTTTTTACAAAACCTTAAAATGTTTCCAAACTTTACGAATGCAGTCATTTTCAATGCATAATTTTTTTTTAATAAACGTATACAAATAAATAAAAATAAATTTATAGAAATTAAATTTAAAGAAATAAATTTCTGAAAATTTCATCATTGTATCAAAATCCGTGAATTATAAACGCTTTCAAACACTTGAATTTGTTCTAAATTATTATATTAAATTCCTTTTATTGACTTTTAACAACTTTCGACATATTTTAACTGCTTTCAACTACTTTCAATATGGTCAAATTTTTCTAAAATATAGTTCATAACAGTGCGAATATTTTTCAATCAATTTTTAATGCTTTCGATGATTTTTAACCACTTTCAATCACTTTCAATCACTTTCAATCACTTTCAACCACTTTCAACCATTTTCAATTTTTCGTTAAAACTAATCAGAAGTCATTTTAAAGAGTTTTTCCATCTGTCTAATAATTTTGTTTGCTCTTTTTTTGTCTTTAAAAAATCAACTGCTTAGTCACTTTTAAATTATACGCAAACATTTCATAACAAATCCATATTACATGCACCTGTCTAATATTTATGATGTTCAACCTTACACCGAGTTGGCTTTAAATAAATTAAATATTTTGTATATGCAATTTCTCACGATTTGCGCATAATTTTTCACGCCACCTACGACTGCTCCTTCGAGTGGAGCACTCCTTTGATATTAAAACAACCACTTTGATGGCTTCCACTGCTTCCTCAGCTTCCCCCATGCAAGATTCATGCAACATTCAACCACATGCGCCACAGTCGTTCAATCAATTTGTCGCCTGCAGCTGCGGTGAAAGGAAGCTAATATTTTTATTAATTTTTTCCCTCTAGTAGTAACAAAAAATATTGTTTATATTTTGTAAAAAAAATTCAAACATGTAATAAGTATTTTTTAATAAATTTATTAACTTCCGCTTAATTTTTGTAGCTTGCCAACAACTATTAAATTTTAAATAAATTTTCAAAATTATGGAAATATAGAAAAATATATTAGATAATGAAAAATATATTTATTGCAGCAACCTTTTGAGGTTGAAAGTTGAATTTTGTAATTCTTTTTTTTTTCTTTTTGTTTTTCCTCCTTTTTTTGTCCTAATTGAAGCACGTCGCTTAAACTATGCGGAATGTAATCAATTTAAACACAAATTGAAAAATGCCAGGGCAGCCTCTAATTTCGTTGATTGAATGCGGTTGCGTTTGGTTGTTGAACTGCAACGCAGCGCTGCTGAGAAAGTTGAAGGCGTCTGCAGTAGGAGGTTTTTCAATTTTGAAATTTTTATTTTATTTTTTTACTGTAGAGTGTATTTGATGTCTGCATTAATTTGCGTTAACTGATGGTCAACAAAGTGTGTGCACATTCAGTTGAATGGCAATTGAATAAATTAGTTTCAACTTGAGGAATTTTATTTTTGAATTAGTTTTAACTTTAAAAATAGCAAAATAAAAATATTAGTGTTTTGTTTTTTTTATTGCGTTAAAAATTTTAAAATTTATTTTTATCAATTTTATTTATTTTTTCAAATTTACCCTTTTTATTTTATTTTCCTAATATTAATTTTGTATTCTATTTAAATATTTTTTAATAAAAAATAAGTTAAAAATTAAAACTCTACATTTAAATTTTATTATTTTTTATTTTTAGTTTTTTTGTGTATTTAATTTTTTTTATTCTTATTTTTAATATTTTCATTTTTTGTATTTTATTTAAATATTTTTTAAAATTTATTAATAATATTTTTTTTTTTGTTTTATTTTTATAAATATTTTTCTAAATTTGTTATTTTTAAAGTTTTTCATTTTTTTAGATTTTTTTTTTTTTAATTTTAATATTTTCATTTAAATTTTTTTTTTTTATTTTTTTTTTTTTGTGTGTTTTAATTTTTTACTATCTTTATTTTTAATATTTTCATTTTATTTTCATTCAATTAATTTTATATTCTATTTAAATCTTTTTTATATTTTTACTTTTTAAATTTGATTTTAATTTTTTTTTTGTTTGTGTATTTTTAATTTTTTTAGATTTATATTTTTTTGTTTTTAATTTTAATATTTTCATTTTATTTTCTTTAAATTAATTGATTATTTCAATTAAATCATTCTTTGAAATAAATCTTTTTTTTTTTTTTTTCATGTATTTAACATTATTTTTGTTTTAAATGTTTATGGTCTTTTTCCATTTTACGCATCACCACATTTTGTTTACAACTCGTTTACCATATTCGCTAATTAATTAAAATAATTTCACATTCAACTAACTTCAACCAACTCAATTTTCAAACAGCCGCAGCCGCCGCTCCGGTTGACAGCCATTTTTGCGTGCGTTCAATCGCAATGACAAATGAGCTGTCAAAAGATATCGCGCAAAATATTTATCAAAAATTAATAGAAATTTTCGTTACAGCTGCTTTCATGTTGAAAGTTAATTTGGTTATCGTTGAATTGAAAACCTTTTTATCTTTCAGCGCTCAGTGAAAATTTCACTTTTCATTAAGTTTTTGCATGAAATTGTTTGATTAGTTTTTATTGGAAAATGTCTGAGTAAATTTTGTGACTTTTGAATTATTTCATTATATTTTGTTTTAATTATGTTTAAATCAATAGTGTATTTCGAATTTTTTTGTATTTCGATTTTTTTTTATTTATGTTGAATATAAATCATTACTTTCTTTTCAATTAATTTATATTGAATTTGATAATTTTCAATTTATGTTCATTTCAGTTGATTTATTAATTTTGAAATAAATACAAATATTTATTCTGATTATTTATATATCGTCGTTGTAGAACAAAAAGTCACCAAATACATTTTTATGAAAAACATACATTTTGAGTTTGTTGATTAATATTATAAAAAGTAATTGATGCATTTTAAAAATTGAGATATCTATTGATAGATTTACATCTTCTTATCATGTGGTAAAAAAATTGATATCATCGATTAAAAATTAACAGATATATAAAGATTTTTGTAAATGAATATTTGGCATTTTGAAAATGTATTTGGTGACTTTTCGTTCTACAACGACGATATATTTTATATTTATTCATGTTTAAGAAACAAAATTTGATTTGCAATTTTTTGATTATTTCAATTTTTAGGTATAATGATTTTTGTCCTTTATATTTTTGAGTGTTTCAATTTTTCAATAGTTCAATATTTTAATCTACTATTTCTATGTTATTCAATTTCTTTAAATTTTAAATTTTGAGGCTTAAAATTGTGGAGTCTTTCAATAATTTGAATCTTTCTTTTTGTTAGTTTTTTTTAATTTTTTTTATATATTTTTAATTTTTATTTTTTTTGATTTATTTTTAATATTTGTTTTTTTTTTTAATATCATTTCATCCCTTTTTTTCTTTTTTTTTAAACTATTTTTTTTTTATATCTATTATTTTATAACATTTTATTTTTATTTTATTTATTTTAATTTTATTTTAATTTTATTTTTATATTTATTTTTATTTTATTTTTACTTTATTTTTATTTTATTTTTATTTTTATTTTTATTTTTATTTTTATTTTATTTTTATTTCTATTTTTTTTTTATTTTTTTTATTTTTTTTTTATTTTTTTTTTTATTTTAATTTCATATTTATTTTAATTTTATTTTATTTTTTGTTTTTATTTTTTTATATTATTCTTAATTTTATTTTAATTTTTATTTTATTTTTGTTTTTATTTTTATATTATTTTTATTTTATTTTTCTTTTTATTTTCATTTTAATTTATTATATTTTTATTTTTATTTTATTTGAATTATTTTATTATTTATTTTTTATGTGTTTTTTTCATTATTATTTTTATGTTTATTTTTTTATATTTAATTTTAATTTTTTTTTTTTTTGTATTTTTGTTTATTTTATTTTTTTATTATTTTCTGTATATATATTTACTTCAATTTATTTTTACTTTCAATGTCAATCATTACTCAATTCATAAATTTCTCCTTGCATTTTTTTGCATTCCATTTAATTTGTTATATCCGCCTGCTCGTTACAATAAAAACAGCTACAAAAAAAGATACCTTTTCAACTTGTCTCCGCCCTTTCAGCCTTTTGCCATTCATTTAATTCATTGATTCATTGCACGACACATCATTCTGCTTGATTTAATTACATGAAATTGTTTTGAAAGGTGTTGGCAGCGCGTCCGGAATTCACTTTCAATTTCGTTTTTATTTTTTTAGTATTTCCTTAATTTGTTTTCATTTTCTTTTAGTCTCTCTTTTTTTATTGTTATTCCTTTACGTAACTTTTGTTTTTTTCGGCTGTCAATTTATTTAGTGTTCAACGAGCTACCAACATTGTTTGTGGTTGAAATGTTTTTTGTTTTTTTTTTTTTTTTTTATTGTGGTCGCTTTAGTTAAATTTAAAGAATTTTAATTGCAAGTGAATTACATTTTTTTTAAATATTTTAAAAATAGCAATTCTTTTAATTTTTGAGTTTTAAATTTTTGAGTTCTTCAATTTTTTAGTTTTTCAATTTTTAAAATCTTTTAATTTTTTTACTTTTAAACTTATCATTTTGTCTTTTGATTTTCTAAACTTTATATAATTTTGAGAATTTTGAATTTTTCAATTTTTGAATCTTTAAATATATTTAATTTTTCAATATTTGAGTGTTCAAACTTCGGAGACGTTTAATTTTTTGTTTCTTTTAAAATTTTACAATTTTCAAGTTTTTGAATTTTTGAGCCTTTCACTTTTCGAGGCATTTAATTTTCATTATTTAAAATTTTCTATTTCAATTTTTAACATTTAAATTTTTGAGACATTTAATTTTGAATAATTAAATATTTGAATCTTTTAATTATCAAAATTTAAATTTCAAATTTTGAAAACTTTTAGTTTTGAATCTTTAAATTTTTTACTTTTTAAATTTTTGGGACTGTTAATTTCGTAAGTCTTAAATTTTTGATACCTTTTATTTTAAGTTCATTAATTTTAATATCTTTCTATTCGAATCTTCAAATTTGCTGAGCATTTGAATTTTTTGAATTTCAACTTTTTTTTTTTTTAATTTTTCATTTATTATTTTATTTCCCAAAATTTTCTAATGCAATCATTGCAAATTATATCAAAATTTTTCATTTTTCATTTGCATTTCATCATTTGCAACTTAGACTCACATATCACAGTCGCCTGTCCATTCAACCGTGCAGCCGTTTCAACCGAATGCAGCAACATGTTGCCCAAAATTTATGCCATAACTTTGCATTCAATCAGTGAGCACAAATTGTTTGTGTGATTTTTATCAATTTTAATATTTTTTATTTTATTTTTGCAATAGCAGTATGAAAATCATGCAACATATACAGGTTCAATAAACTTTCAATTTAAAATTTAAAACGGCTGCAGATTGAATGCAGATTAAAGTTCTGCGCTGCAAACGTTGAAACTTAAAACTTTTCAGTTTTACAAATTAAGTTGCAATAAAAATTAAAATCCCACGTTGTTGCAATAAATGTTGGCAACACTTTAGACGAACATTTAGTTGCGGCAGTATTTAATTTGTTTTCCAGTTGTAGAACTAGAAAAAATATATAATTCTCGTCAACTGCAGAATTCTTGGCAAGCGCATTAAACTTGTCAACCGCAAAATGCTACTCAATCGCAAAATACGTTTTCAACCGCGGAATTCTTGTCAACCGCGGCATTCTTGTCAACCTTAAATATTCTTGTCAACCGCATAATTCTTGTTACAAGTTCTGTTTTTTTTTTTAACAGATTTTGCTGCGAGTGATTTTCGCACTTTTCAGCTTAAAATATCAGTTAATTTATGAATTGTGTTTCGCAATCACAGCCTAGTTGTTTTACTAGGTTGTTTGTGAATTTATTAAGTTTATTTTGTGTGTTAATATTTGAGCTGTCGTCTGGCTTATCACCGGCTAAAATTGCAATCAAGGTTAATTACTGAGTTACATGAGTTGCCGTTGCAGTATTTCGCAATATTCCGCAAACAGAACAAACCCAAAAACTTAACCAACAGGTTACTTCTTGATTTCGCAACCGTTATAAATTCTGAAAAAAGTATATATATATTTTTTTCAATTATATATTCAAACCAATAAATTTAAACCGGTAATAAAATTATTCAATATTCAATTTTTTCAATAAAAAAAATGAAAAATTGCAATTATTTATATTTTAAAATCTAAATTAAAATGTAGCAAATATAAAATTGAAACCAATAATTAAATTTACTTAATACGAATTTTAAGCAATTCATTGTTCATCAAAAATCATCAAAAAATTTTATCAAAATCAACAAATTTCAATCGATTCAGTCACTTTCAACAAGTTTTAATAGCATTCGACTAATTTGAATAGGTTTCAACTACTTTCATTATAATTCAAACGTTCTTAATTACTTTAAATTGATTCTAATATTTAATAATACAACTATTTTAATACTTTTTCAACAGTCTATAAATGAATTCAACTACTTTTAACTGTTTTTAAACACTTTCAACCACTTGTAATAGTATTCAACCACTTTCAATAGTTTTCAAATAGTAATTTAAAATTCCTGTAATTAATTTTTGAGTACTCGTTTATGTATATTAAGAAATGTTAATGGTATTTATTCAACCAGTTTCAATCACTTTAAATTTATTATAAATTATTATAATAAATCTTTTTATCGATTTTGATTGCTTTTTTAAACATTCAACAATATTTCACGTCTTTCAACTGTTTTCAACTACTTTCAATAACATTAAGTTGTACAAAAATTAATTTTTAAGTAATTTTGCATATTTTAAAACCATTTCAAATGCATTCAAGCACTTTCAATCATTTTCAACTAGTTTCAATTACTTTCAATTTTCCTCTAAATTTTATCAGTTATTTCTCTAACGTATTTCTGTATTCTTGTAATAATTTTTAATGTCCATTCAACATTTTTTTAATGGTATTCAACTATTTTCAACAGTTTTAAGTACTTTCAATCATATTCAAAACCATTCCATACTTAAATTTTATGTACTCGTTCATGTATATTAAGCATTTTAATGGCATTTATTCATTTTCAACTACATTCAACCAGTTTAAATCACATTAAATTTATTCGAAATTATTATAATAATACATTTATAATAATTCTAATAGCTTTTAAAGACATTCAACAATATGTTACGCCTTTCAACTGCTTTCAACTACTTTCAATAACAATAAATTGTTCTAAAATTTAGTTTTAAGTTTACTTGAGTATTTTAAACCCATTTGAGAAGCTTTCAAACACTTTCAATCACTTTCAACCAGTTTCAACCACTTTCAATTTTTCTCTAAAATTAACCAGTTATCGTTCTAAAGTATTTCTAATAATTGTCTAATAATTGTCTAATAATTTCTAATGCCCTTTCAACTGTTTTTAATGATATAAATCAATTTTAATGGCTTTTATTCACTTTCAACGACTTTTAACCAGTTTCAATCACATTAAATGTATCCACAATTTTTCTTCTTAAGACTTTCTTCTATATTTTAGACCTTCAGCTGTTTTCAACTACTTTCCACAACATTAAATTATTCTAAAATATTTTATTCTAAAGTATTTTAAAAACATTTCAAAAGCCTTCAATCACTTTGAAACAGTTTCAATCACTTTCAATTTTTCCCTAAAAATAATCAGTTGTCTTTCTAAAGTATTTTTACAACTGTCTAATAATTTTTAAATCATTTTTTGTTTTAAAATAATGAATTCCCTAGATTTCCATGCATTCCCAAATCGTAACCAATGAGAATATTAAATATTATAAATTTTAACGTATTTGAATCAATTAATAGTTTAGCCAGTTCAATTTTTCATATATTTTTGTTGTTGTCCCAATAAATTGGTTTGGGACAGCTTATTTAGAATTGTGCTGAAACAATTTTAATTTTATAATAAAAAATTATATAGAAAAATGTTTTTCATATTTTTTCTATAATAATTACTTCACTAAAGATAAACTATTTGCAGCAAATATATTGTGATTACAATCATTGATATTAGGCAGATCATTATCAGTCAAAATTCTATAATTTTAAAAAGATTAAATAAAAAAACAAACATAATATGATTGTTTGTTGCAATCATATTAAGTTTGTAGCAAATTATATTGTTTAAATATAGTAGAATTTCATATAATAGAATTTCATATATATTTTTCGTTTTTGATACTCTCATATAACTCACCCGATAATATATTTTAACATATAAGACGTAGCGAAGAAAATGGTTTGCAGCAAACATATCTTGATTGTAGTCATAAGTATGATGTACATAAATAGCGCTCACCTAGTTTTCTAACAATTTTGCATTTAATAAAACTTTTAATATTTTAATTAAAATGATCACAAATATTTAATAATTCATCACAGACGGTTGTAAGTATAATATGTTTGCAGCAAAATAATATTTCGCTGAGCATATAATAAATTTCAACAAAAATAATAATAACTAAAAATCACTCTCTAATATATTTACAGCAATTACAAATATTATATATTTAAACCAATTATGATTTTTGACATACAAATTTTCAAATAAAAAATTAAATTTTAATAACAATTTTAACCTATAACTAAATATTGTGGCATACATTTCTTCGCATTATAAATTTTACGCGATTATAAATTCATTTATAAATTTCTCATTATATTAATAAATTTCTCAAATATAATTCTCAAAGAAAAAATCTAAATCATCACCTTGTAGTTATAAAAACAATTCATGATCTTGACAATGCGTAGCCGTTTTGACGTTTATTTGAACAACTGTGCTGAAATAACAAATAGAAATTGTGTTAGTCGGCTCAGAAATTCCGATGCTGTGCTTAAATTATTTATTTTTTCCTATACAAAGCAACAGCTGAAAAATTATTTGTATGCAAAGTGCGAGAAAACAACGAACGATTGCATTGTGACTATAGACTCAGTGTGAGAAACAACAAATGTTATCAGTGAAAAATGTAAAGATTTTTTTATAAAGTGACCATGGATTTAAAGGTATTTTGGGTAGAGTAACAAAAAAATTAATTTTAAGAAAAATATTTTATTTAAGAATATTGAGGGTCGGAATCTAAAACCCATTTCTATAATATCTTATTCTAAAAGAAGAATATTGAACAATAGGAATAAAGGTATACAGGTTTATATATTATAGGTCTATGGAACTATTAGAAAATATAGAAATATAGGAAATATAGGAAATATAGGAAATATAGGAATATAGGAATATAGGAATATAGGAATATAGGAATATAGGATTATAGGATTATAGGAATATAGGAATATAGGAATATAGGAATTTAGGAATATAGGAATATAGGAATATAGGAATATAGGAATATAGGAATATAGGAATATAGGAATATAGGAATATAGAAATTTAGGAATAAAGGAATTAAGGATTCAAGAAATGTAGGACAAATGAATATAGGGGAATATAAAGAAATTTAGAAATATTGGAAAATTGGTACATAGGAATATGGGAATATATGAATATATAAATATTGAATATTAAAATATTGGAATATAAAAATATTGGAATATAAAACTATTGGAATATAAAAATACTGGAAAATCTACGATACAAAAATCATCAAAATTTCATAAATCTTTGCAATATTTTGCAATATTTTCAACAATAAGAAATTTTTCAGATCATTAAACGAAATCAAAAGATGCAAAAATGTTTGACCATTATTACACATATAAGCTGTGTTTTTATTTTTTTTGTTTTTATAAAAAATATTACAAAATAAATTACAGACATTTATCAAATACCCACAAACATTAAATCGAAGTAGCAGTCACAACTGCGACTGCCAAAGATATCACCGGATCAAATAGTCACCGACCGCCATTCATTACAATAAATTCACAATAAAACGAAATTGAAAACCGGCACGATGTTCAATCGAACGAGACTTGACCCTCATTTATTTCGAGGCGCATAAGAAACCGAAAAAAAGTAGTAACCGACACCATCAGCGACGCCAAACCAAACCGCAGATAAGCCATCGGCTTTTTTTATATTATTTCTGTTGACCACCATGATGAGTTTGTGTGTTCCACAATACAACTACTAACTAAGATTGCAGTCATTTGCAATTAACATATGAAATTTATTTACAACAAAATGCATAAAAAAATCAAAAAAACTCATCCCATCATTTTCACTTTCAATTTTCATTTCAACATATTCCACAAATTCCACGTAGGTGTAGTGCGTGCATTAGTCGATGAGCGTGAGTAAGTTAGCGATAGCGATAGCTCTACTCATCCGGTCAGTTTTTTGTATCTTTAAAATGCATAGATATTGAAAGTGAAAATTATATGTTGCACGTTTTATTTAGTGGTACTCCTCCTCCTACGGTTAACTAAGGTCAGTTCTGTATGAAAAGTTGTAAAGCAGGTAGATTAGCGTTAAAGATACATTTTTTGTATCTATAGGTTGAGGATTTACTAAAAAAGTTGGAAATTGAAAGTGAAAATGTATGCGAAATTATGTTTTTATATTAATGTTATTATGTGAGTAGGTGCAAGGGATCAACAATGGTTAATTTTAGTTTAAAGAAAAACATTTTATAACAAAAGATACAAATGTATCTGCAAAGTGGACAATTTAGCAATTTCTTTTTTTAATGATAGTGTTTTTTTTTTGCAATTTTATGAATCATTTTTATGTTATTGTTGGGGGTGTATTGAAAGATAGACAGAGGTCAGTGTCAGAAAATATTAACAAGTCAATAAGATACAATTGTATCTGCGATGTGAAGTAAGTGAAGTTTGATGTGCAAAGTAAACATTTTAATATTAGTAGGGGATGAGTATTTAAATGCCAATATATGATTATATATGATTATAGGAAAATAGAAATATGGAAATATAGGAATATATTTAATATAGGAATTTAGAAATATACATTAATTAAATTTACTGTAAATTCATCCGAAATTAAAATTTATCCGAAATTAAAATATATCCGAAATTTAAATTTTTCCAAAACTAACTTTATCCAAAATTTTAGTTTATCCGAAAATTAAATTTTATTCGAAATTTAATTATATTCGAAATTTAAATTTATCCGAAATGTAAATTTATACGAAAATCAAATTTATTCGAAATTTAAATTTATCTGAAATTTAAATTTATTAAAAATTTAAATTTATCCGAAATTAAACTTATCCGAAACTTAAATTTATCCGAAATTTAAATTTATCCGAAATTTAAATTAATCCGAAATTTAAATTTATCCAAAATTTAAATATATCCAAGAATTAATTTATCCGAAATTAAAATATATCCGAAATTTAAATTTTTCCAAAACTAACTTTATCCAAAATTTTAGTTTATCCGAAAATTAAATTTTATTCGAAATTTAATTATATTCGAAATTTAAATTAATCCGAAATGTAAATTTATACGAAAATCAAATTTATTCGAAATTTAAATTTATCTGAAATTTAAATTTATTAAAAATTTAAATTTATCCGAAATTAAACTTATCCGAAACTTAAATTTATCCGAAATTTAAATTTATCCGAAATTTAAATTAATCCGAAATTTAAATTTATCCAAAATTTAAATATATCCAAGAATTAATTTATACGAAATTTAAATTTATCCGAAATTTAAATTTATCCAAAATTTAAATTTATCCGAAATTTAAATTTATCCGAAATTTAAATTTATATTTTAAATTTATTGTTTCGAAATTTAATTTTATTCGAAATTTAATTTTATTTCGAAATTTAAATTAAATTAATTTATCTGAAATTTAAATTTATCCGAAATTTAAATTTATCCAAAAATTAATTTATACGAAATTTAAATTTATCCGAAATTTAAATTTATCCAAAAATTAATTTATACGAAATTTAAATTTATCCGAAATTTAAATTTATCCGAAATTTAAATTTATATTTTAAATTTATTGTTTCGAAATTTAATTTTATTCGAAATTTAATTTTATTCGAAACTTAAATTAAATTAATTTATCTGAAATTTAAATTTATCCGAAATTTAAATTTATCCAAAAATTAATTTATACGAAATTTAAATTTATCCGAAATTTAAATTTATCCAAAAATTAATTTATACGAAATTTAAATTTATCCGAAATTTAAATTTATCCGAAATTTAAATTTATCCGAAATTTAAATTTATCCGAAATTTAAATTTATATTTTAAATTTTTTGTTTCGAAATTTAATTTTATTCGAAATTTAATTTTATTCGAAATTTAAATTAAATTAATTTATCTGAAATTAATTTATCCGAAATTTAAATTAATCCGAAATTTAAATTTATCCAAAAATTAATTTATACGTCATTTAAATTTATCCGAAATTTAAATTTATATTTTAAATTTATTGTTTCGAAATTTAATTTTATTCGAAATTTAATTTTATTCGAAATTTAAATTAAATTAATTTATCTGAAATTAATTTATCTGAAATTTAAATTTATCCGAAATTTAAATTAATTCGAAATTAAATTTATCCGAATTTTAAATTTAATCGAATTTTAAATTTATCCGAAATATAAATTTTTCTGAACTTAAATTAATTGGAAATTTAATTTTATTCGAAATTTATATGTATACGAAATTTAAATTTATCCAAAATTTTAATTTATCCGAAATATAAATTAATTCGAAATTTAAATTTATCCAAAATTTATATTTATCCGAAATTTAAATTTATCCGAAATATAAATTTATCCGAATTTTAAATTTAATCGAAATTTAAATTTATCTGAATTTGGTATTTATCATAAATCCCAATTATCCGTTTTTCAAAGTAATCCGAAATCTCACATATTATTAATTCAAATTTAATTATAATAATCCAAAACTAAATTCCATATTTCTCACCCGACACCTTCGGAAGTCACAAAATATTAGTTAAACTTTTACTTTCATTATCGCACAAACCAACAAAAAAAAAATCTAGCTGACATGCGTTTTGTCAAAAGCCTGTATTTTCGACCGCCTGCGGCTGACATGTGTCAACGTCTAACAGCAACAAAAAAAGTCGAAGCAGCAAGTGCACAAGCTGGACCACAATTCACGAAAAAACACAAAAAACTAAACTCAAAAAAAAAAAAATCGAAAATTTCATTTCGCTTTCAATATTGAATAACAAACAAAAAGAAATGAAAAGTATGCAAAAAAAAAAGCCGCACAAAGAAAAAGTTTTTTTTTTTTATAGAAAAATAAAAATATCGGTTGACAAAACATTGTATGAATGAACATGAAATTGAAACCGTTAACAAAAAGACAGCCTAAACAAAAACCTGAAGTAGGAGAAACACAAAAATACGAAGTAGGCATTAAATAGCGCAGGTGCCGCGGCGGCGGCGTGGAACCAGCGCCACACAAAAACCCGCTTTCAATTGCTGCGAACCCTGCGGTCAAATTCCGCAAAAAGTAGGAGTTGTTTGGAGTTTGCGGTGCGGGTAACAAATAAAAATCAAATACAACAAAAAAAAAACCGAAATAAAACATTTCGCCTGGTTGAAGACGCTGTTGACCTCCTCCCATGAACACTGCGGGGCATAATGGCGAGTGATTTTTATATTTTCAATGTTCGTTTGAAGAGTGTTTGAAAATAGAGATAGTGTTTGTGTGATGTGGATTTGAGAGGACTCGATTTGTTTTTTTTTTTAAATAATATATGGGGCATTCAAAGTCATAACGGCCACCTAATTTTTAAAATGTTAAGAATTTGGTTGAGATTTTGTTTGTCAACAGCACCCATAAATCTTATAATTTGTGCAAAATATTAGACCTCTTCGTAATCCGGTTACCGAGTACCAATATTGAACAGAACCTGACGATTTCAAGGTAGTCACATATACATATATTTTTTATAAATTAATTAAAATCAAATTAAATTTATTATGCAGAACTTGAACGGTTAGTATTTTGTTAAAAACAAACCGTCAAACAGCCAAAAACAGTTTAAAACCAATACTTTCAAATTAAAGTTCCACTACACTTTCAAACGGAAGTATCGGATTATTTTATATTTTTCAAAATAAATAATTTTACTAGCATTGAAATAGTTCTACTAATATATCTACAAATTATCCGCTTGAAACGTAAACATTTTTTATACTGTTGACTGTCTTATAAAAAAAGTGTTTATTTTAATAGATAGCAGGTTAATCTACTGATAAAAAGCACAAGATCAAGAACACGTAGAAAAAACAGATGAGTCATTTCTTCACTGAATGCAGAAATTAGTTTGGAGCAAAAGCCTTGAAGTATCTTATACGTTCTCTCCCCGCATTTGAGTTTTATCTGGTGTGAACTTAAATAGTGTGAGCTACAGTTTAATGTCGATTCCAAACCAAGGGAAGAGCTTTTACCACTTTTAAGGGCATTTTATGTACACAGAAAAAAATGTACATCACATTGATGAATTCGATTCTTCAAACCATGATTCATTGTATTGAAGAACGGTTCATAACATTAATGACTAGAACATCAATGTTATGAATGCTTATCATAAATTTGATGAACGCTTTGTAACTTTCGAAAAAGTTTTCTTCAATATGATGAATTCATCATATTAATGAAATAAATTATTTTTAATAATTTTTTTTTCGCAAACAAAATTTTATTTTCGGAAACAAAATATTTTTTTGAAAAATTTTAGTTTCTTTTTGTTTTTAAATAAAATAACAGTAACAATAAACACTTTTATTTCGTATTATTTTCTAAAAAAACTTTTTTTTTTTTGAAAAATTCGTAAAAAAATGATGTTATTCATAAATGTTATGAACAAATTCATCAATATGACGATTCAGATTCATGGTATTGAATATTTCGTTCTTCACTATGATGTACAATAGTACGAATAATTTCATTTATATAATGAATGTATTCATTAATATGTCATTTAATGAATGGTGGTATAAATATTATGAAGCTGGTAGTTGGTGAAAAAATTCATAATATTTATGAATAAATTTATCATGGTTGTTATTATTATCATCTTGTTCTTATTACTGGTTTTATGTTAATTTTTCGATCGTATCTCTTTTTTTACTAGAGTTCTACTGTTCTGAATATTTTCGAAAGTGTTTTTAAAAATGCAAAACAATTCCCTTGAAAATGTCACCTACTAAATATGATATGTACCCATAATAACAAACTTGTGACAATATATTATTCTTATCTCCAGCGAGACGCTTAACTAATAAACGTATTTCGTCTTTAAACCCGTTTACTTTTGTTATCTGGTTTAACTAAGTTTTATCTTAAATGACAGTTTATCTTTTGTGATTGTTTTTTTATTTTTTTATTGTGATTATTTTTTCTGCTTGTATTATTTTTTTATTATTTGTCTCACAAATCTTGCCAAAAATAAATATTTTTGCATTTTTTTCGCGCATGTTTTCGTAGCAATACCAACACCATAATTTGCACAAAACTTACCGACTACCAGTCGACGACAAGTTGTACATTGTGAACGTTGTTTTGTGTATCGCGTGATAGCACAATTAAGCCAAAATACGTGACGGTAACTCGTAAACTAGCAAAAGGCAACCGGGAAAGACAACTTGTGGCACCACGCGGTAATGGTTTCGTTAACGACAACGAAAAGTGCATAAATGCATTTTAGATTCTTGAAATACATAAATTAAAGGAATGCGGAACAAATGTCAAACATTGAATAGTGATTTTTTTAAAGAAAAAAATATCTTTAAAATATAAAATAAAATTATAGAAAAAAGGTATAAAAAAGAAATAAAACTCCCTATGTTGTCAACACCGTAAATAATTGTGCGCGAATTTAATTGTTGCCATTAACTTTGAACGTCGTTTGAATGATCTTTGGGCGCGTTTTGATTGCCATTAGTATCGTCGTCGTTCGTTCGTTCGTTCGTTCGTTCGTTCATTCCTTTGGTCTTAATTGCATGTTGTGGTAACTCGTGAACCGCATTCTTTTACATGCGTTCTTGTCACCACTGTCTTGTGTTGGACTTTGCTGCGCTACTTCGATCTACACCGATCCACAAAGATCTACGGTGATCTACAACTATTTGTTTGCTCTACACCGTGCAATGATCAAGGTGATCGTTACGCTGAATTTATTGCATATTCATGTGAGACCCGGCAACTTGTTTAATTTTTAGCGATTTTAGTCGCAGCCTGGTTTTAACTACTTTTTAATAGCTGCTATTTTTTCAAACAAGTCGGGAGTTATTGTGACTAGTGTTTTATTGGAATGATGACGGTAAGCGAAATGGGTTTTAAAGTATTAATTGGGTTTTTAAATTAGCATTTCAACAAAATTAGTAAAAAAAACAAAAATTAAAATTTCGTTTCGGTAAAAAATAAAAGCAATATTGTGCTTTTTATGAAAATACTTTTCTAAAATACTGTTATTATTATTTAAATCTTTAAAGTATTGGAAAAAACGGGATTCATAGAACTTATTCATAAATATTATGAATTTTTTCTCCAACTACCAGATTCATCATATTCATACCGCCGTTCATTAAATGATATATTGATGGATGCATTCATTATAGATACGAACGAATTCGTATTATTGAAGAACGAAATATTAAATGCAATGAATTTGTTTCTTCATATTGATGTATATATTTTTTTTAATTAAAAAAAAATTCAAAAAAAATTAACGTTAAATAAAACTTTTGATTGAAATTTGGTTTGATGAACAGCATTCTTCAATATAATGTACATATATGTTGTATTTTATGCATTTGTTCATTAATATGATGATACGTATTGTTCACATAAGTTCATCATATTGAAGAACACTTTTTCGACAGTAACCAAGCGTTCATCATACTTATGATAGCATTCATAATATTGATGTCGTTTGTCATTAATGTTATGAACAGTTCGTCAATACAATGAATCATGGTTGGAAGAACGAAATTCATCAATTCAATCAATACAACATTTTTTAGCTTTTAAAAACATATCTATTTGACTTGATTTTACGACACAATGTATTAGAAATTGATTTTCGACATAGTGTAGAAACTGTAGCATATATTTGTTATCTTATTTTTTTTTTTAATTATGTAATGTTGAGAGCACGAACTTTACATAATTAAATGACGGACGAACTGCAGGTACAAACGAAACCAAGCAATTAAACGAAAAGTGTTAAAGACAGTACATAAAACAAAGAATATTTTGCAAACGCATTTTTAGCGCGTTTTATTAATATTTAATACCAGTGAAAACGAACTCTAAAATGCCTATGATTTCATTGAAAACTTGGTACTGACGATGATAAATTTGTCATATTTAGTATTGCTTTGAACTTCGTAATGACAAAAATCAATTTGTTATTAATATTTATAATTATTAAAAATAATCTTTTGATCAACTATTACAAAAATACAGAATGCAGTAAAAATATTAGCAAATGTACTATTTTTAATGTACTATTTCTACAAATATTAAATAAATGCACCACGCAGTAAAAGTATTATTTTTGAAAATATATTTTGATTTAAAATAAATACAGAATGTAGTAAAAATGAATGCAGATGTACTAATTTATCGATATATTTCAGTAATTATAAATAAATACAAAATGTAATTGTGTAATGTGATATTTAAGGTAAAATGTCTCTCATAAATACTACATAAATAAACACAAAATAAGCAAAAATATTTTTTTTTAAACACGAACAAATTTTAAAATTTAATTGAAATTAATTTGTACAAGAAATTGTACAAGAATTTGTACAAGAATTTGTAATGTGACAAGTTGAATATTCTCTGAAATGATTTAAGTGGAGCTCCCATGAAATGTTCATCTCGTATTTAAAGTTCCCAAAAATACCGGAATTTTAATATAATTCCCCGAAATTAAAATATCGTGCATTCATAGGATTTCTTATGAATATACAACATTTTAACTTCGGGGCATATAATTATCATGAATAAAGACACTTTAAAAATTATTTTATATAGCTTTTAAAATAATAGCCAACCATCGAATTATATTCTATAATTTTAATTTCAATATATTCTAAACTTGACAAAAAATATTGTTTAGTTTTTTTAATGTCAGACATTTCCGTCATATATCAAATATAAATCTTTTGCATACAGCTATTATTTTAAATTTCCTTTTTAAAACCTGTCTGCTTTTAATAACCTTGACTTTAGAAGATATAAAAAAAACAAATTAGTTAAATAAAAAATAAATAAATTAAACAAACAAAGAATTTGAAACTTAAAACATCAAATATTTAACCCCTAATATTGAAATAAATTATACAAAATTAGCACTAAGTTAATTTTATAATAATAAAAATGACGCTTAATTAGAGCATTGTCTTTGCATTTTATCTAAAAATACGAAATGAAGTCATGCTTAAAATAATTGTTTATATAAAACCAATTTATTACTATTGCCACTTGTTAATTTAATAATTTTTCTTCTTTTTTCATTGCAGGTGAGTTTTCTACAAAATGCGGCAAATTAAAGCGCGCCACAAATATGGAAAAAAAAAACAAAAAAAAAGAATACTTGAAATGTCAGAAACACTTAAAAAACAAACAAAAAAACGACTACAATAGAAACATGGAATGCAGAAGTTGGCATTAAAACTTATGGTAGAAATCGAATAAAATTATAATATAAAAAAAAATAATAAAAATTATAAAAAATTATAAAAATTATAAAAAATTATAAAAAAATATAAAATATATAAAAAATTATAAAAAATTATAAAAAAAAAACAAAAAAAAATTTTAAAAAAATTATAAAAAATTATAAAAAATTATAAAAAATTATAAAAAATTATAAAAAATTATAAAAAATTATAAAAAATTATAAAAAATTATAAAAAATTATAAAAAATTATAAAAAATTATAAAAAATTATAAAAAATTATAAAAAATTATAAAAAATTATAAAAAATTATAAAAAATTATAAAAAATTATAAAAAATTATAAAAAATTATAAAAAATTATAAAAAATTATAAAAAATTATAAAAAATTATAAAAAATTATAAAAAATTATAAAAAATTATAAAAATTTATAAAAATTTATAAAAATTTATAAAAAATTATAAAAAATTATAAAAAATTATAAAAAATTATAAAAAATTATAAAAATTTATAAAAAATTATAAAAAGTTAAAAAATATATATAAATAAATATAAAAAAATATAAAAATAAGATTATAAAAAATTATAAAAATATATAAAAAAATATAAAAAACCATAAAAATATAAAAAATTATAAAAATTATAAAAATTTATAAAAAATTATAAAAAATTATAAAAAAATTATAAAAAAATTATAAAAAATTATTAAAAATTATGAAAAATTATAAAAAACATAAAAAATTATAAATAAAAATAAATTAAAAATTATAAAAAAATTATATAAAATTTAAAAAATTATATAAAATTAAAAAAAAAATATAAAAAATTAAAAATAAATATATAAATAAATATAAAAAAATATAAAAAAAAAAAATATAAAATAAATAAAAAAATTATAAAAAATTATTAAAAATTATAAAAAACATAAAAAATTATAAATAAAAATAAATAAAATATTATAAAAAAATTATATAAAATTTAAAAAAAAATATATAAAAAATTAAAAAAATATATATAAATAAATATAAAAAAATATAAAAAAAAAATTATAAAAAAAATAAAATAATTATAAAAAATTATTAAAAATTATAAAAAAATTATAAAAAACATAAAAAATTATAAAAATAAATAAAAAAATATAAAAAAATTATAAAAATATAAAAAAATCATAAAAAATATAAAAATTTATAACAAATTATATTATTATAAAAAATATATAAATAAATATAAAAAATAAAAAAATTATTAAAAACATAAAAAAAAATATATATAAAAAAGATTAGAAAAAATTAGAAAAAAATTATAAAAAATTATAAAAAATAAAAAAAAACAAAAATTGGAATAAATTATAACCATATAAAATAATAAAAAATATCACATTATTATAAAATATTAATAAAAAAAAAACAAACAAAAAATATATAAAAGTAACAAAAAAAAGAGAAAAAACTGTTGCTCAGGCTATTGTAATATTTTGCAGCAACATATTTGCCACAGCACCAGCTACAGTTCCATTGCAATGAAGTCATTAAATAATAGCAGGCATTTAGCTACATTTTTATTAAAAACAAATTTTTTAAATTATTCCATTACCGTCATTAATGTTGACATTCATGTTGAATGGTTTTAAGTTATCGTAAGTGGTTTGTACGGTGGAAAGATTTGAAAACAAATTTTAAATAATATTTTAAGGCAACTTAAGATCTTAAATTATATTAGTGCATTTAATTTTAATACATTAAAATATCACGGTTTTTTGAATTTTAATAAAATTTAAAACAAGTTTTTTGTTGTCCACAAATTGATGCTTATAATGGAAATGGTATCATTTCCAATATATGTCCGTCTTTTTGGTGAAATCACGATTATTGGAATACAAGAAAAGGAAGATCAATAATATAAAGAACTTATATTACGTTTATATATACTCGTTCTTGTATTGAAAATGAGCGTGATTGTTTGACTTTTGTTCCGTTCACATTACCTCAAAATATTTATTTTAGTCTGCCTGGAAAGTAAAATTATTTTCAAAATAATGTACATTTTATGTATAAAAAAATCGTAGTTTTTTTGACAATTTTACAACTTATAGATTTGTGAAATTTAGCTTATTATTTATTATATATTTTTAAATTTTTAAATTCAATAATATTTTTTTTTTTTTTGGAATTTTTTAATTTGTATTTTTCTAAAATTCTTTTATTCTTTTTTAATTTAACAATTTATTATATTTAAGTTTTATATATTTATTTTAAACTATTTTTTTTATTTTTCCTTTATTTTATTTTATGTATCTTTTATTTTATTTTTTTATATATATTTTTTTTTATATATTATTTTTTAAATATTTTATGTTTTTTATATATATTATTTTTTTCCATTTTCTTCATTTTTCATAAATTGTGTACTTTTTTTTATTTAATATTTTTTTAATATTAAAATTTTATATATTTATTTTTTTTCCATTTTCTCGCACATTTAGTGCCTTTTTGCGAGTGCCATAAATTAGCAGTTCTGCGCTTTTTTTGGCGCCTTATCTATGGCCAACAGTTAAAACTACAAAAACTGTTAAAACAACAACTACAAAATAACAACAACTATACCAAGTACCACTAGTGACCCGCTAAAAGTCAGCATTAAGTCGACATTAACACTTCATTGACGGCGCAGACTGCATAGATTAACACTGCATTTTTATTTGGTTTTTTGTAGTATTTCTTTAAAATCTTTAACTTGTTGTAGTTTTTATTTTTTTATTTTGTTTTGTTTTTTGTTTTTGTCCTGTAGTTGTAATATTTTTGCTCTTTGTTGCTATTGCCAACAGATGCCAACTTCTACTTCTTGAGTCGGCCAAAAGGTGAACAAAAGATCGTGTTTAGCCTTTGGATACAGTATCAGTTTCTGCATAGATTACAGTAAAAAAATAACTCGTTTAGGAAAATACTTTGTAAATATAAAAATAGATAGAATTTATATTTATTTTAAAATAAAAAAAGGTTTTGATGTAAATGATTTTAGAATTTAAAAATGTAATAATTTAATTAGTTCTGAAATCTAAATTTTGAAAAAAAAACATCCCATCAAATCACACGATATATTTATGATATCAAAAAGATATCGTTTATAGCAGAAACCGGCATTCGTATCCGGACCGTGAACGGTCTAATATTGGACTATACTAAACTGGCCCAAGACCGTCGTTGTAATGTCTCGAATTAATTTTCTCTGTTTATTTTGATATAATTACTTAAATAGGTCAAAATTAAAACTAGTACGCATTATTAGTTTCTTTTATGGATCTCGATAAAATTTATTAACAGTATCCGGACCCCTCTTAGAATTAATTTCCAATCATAGGGCCAAATTATTGTGTTTGAAAATAGTAGGGTTTTCGGTAAAGATAAAACTAAATACAATTTATTTATTGAAAGAGAAATCTACTACAAAATTAATACCATATCTATAACGACAAAAACAGTGCTATCGTTCTACCCCGATCGAAATTTTATGAACCAATACATTTTGTTAACCCAAAATGAAAATTTTACCAATTATCATGGCCGGATCATTTTGGTCATGTACAGTTGATACAAGGTAAAAATACAATGAAGGTCATGATTGGAAAATGATCATTGTATTTTTACCTTGTATCAAACCTACATGACCAAAATGATCCGGCCATGATAATTGGAAAAATTTTCATTTTGGGTTAACAAAATTTATTGGTTCAGAAAATTTTATTTTTTTACAAAATATGGAAAGAAATACAATTCAATAATTTAATTCAAATTTAAAGTAAAACAAATATCAGTAACTTTAAGTAAAAATTCATAGTTTTTGTGGATGTAATAATTTTTGTTTTTTCAAACCGTTTTTCAAGATTTAATAAAAAATTCTCAGAGAAACATAAAAAACAACCACCGAAACGTTCGAAAAAATATATAATATATAAAAATATATAATAATATTTTTATTTGCATTAAATACCATCGTCAAAAAAAAAGCCCTCCAAAATATTTTGAGTTTCATATCGAATATTTATCAAAATTTTAACAAATTCTCAAATGACCATCATTATAAAATTATGAAAATTATTTTCTACCAAATAATAATTTTTAACAACGATTTTCGAATTGAATTCGATTGACAAAACTTTAAAAGATTGAATTCGATTCAATAACTGCTGTATTGCATTACAGTATTGTATTGAGTAATCGTATTCAGGAACCTGCACAAAACTAATTTTATTCCAATCGATGCTGGATTATATCGCTATGTTCCGGATTGTTTCAACTTCCGATCGACAACTTCCGATCAACATTCGTTTTCGTTCATATTTGACGTTCATATTTGACTACAGAATACCGTATTAAATTTGGTGCACAGAATTTCTAACGGATTGAATTCTTTTGAAAAACGTGTATTTTATATTGAAAAATCGAATTCTGATCGTAACAGATCGTATTATGACAACGAAAAAATTCCATGATCAGTTCTTTGTCATGACCTTATTACAATTTCTACTAGGGAAAATGATTAAATTAAATATTTCAATTCGATATTGTTTAATTTAAAATTTTGTATTAAACGATATCGAATTGAAATGTTTAAATTTTCATTATTGTATCAAGATATATGCCATAATATTTTTAATATTTCAATATCATTAAAAATCCCATTAAAATATCATTGTACAAAATACTAAAACAAAGCTTTATAAAAAAGATGTTTTACGCATTTTGTGTATTTTTATACCCTACACCTATGAGGTACAGGGTATATTAACTTTGTGCATATATTGTAACGCCCCTTAGGAGGCGTGTCCGGTATGGAAAAGTATATATATTCTTGATCAGCATCACTACCCGAGTCCGTTTAGCCATGTCCGTCTGTCTGTCTGTCTGTCTGTCTGTCTGTCTGTCTGTCTGTCCGTCTTGCTGTCTTGCTGTCTTGCTGTCTTGCTGTCCGAATACAGAATAACTTGAGAAATACTGATCAGAATGCGATGAAATTTCGACTCAATATATTTTAGCCAAAAGTAGGAACTGAGTTTGAAAATGAGCCAAATCGGTCAACGGACACGCCCACCTCCCATACAAGTCACTTTTATATAACTTTTTCGGAACTAATAACTCGAAAAGTATTTAAGATATAATTTTAAAATTTAAAAGGTATTGTTAGAATTCACCTAAAAATATGTGGTCCAAAAATGGGCGTGATCCGCCCACTTTTTTTTTTCATTATTTCCCGGGTTTTCATAGTGGAAATTTGCTCCGTAAATTATTAAAATCAAATCTATGAAATATTAGCCTTTCAAAATTTTAAATATAGGCGTGGTCCGCCCAATTATATTTTTCAAATTTTTTTTTTAGTTTTTTTATACTTTTATATACATTTTTTAATTTATGTGGATATAAGACGTAAATTTCTGATATGTGAATAATATGGGGGTGGGGAGGTTCAGCATAATTAAAAACTTTAAAATTAAGGTATGCAATTAAATATCCCACATTAATATCCCCACCAAAGGTGTAGGGTATTCCATAGTCGGGCCCGACCGACTATAAAAATCCGCCCCATGTGACCGAACTTACCCATGTGACCTAACTTTCCCAACTCGTTTTATATAGTTTTTATGTTAAATTCTCCACTGTATCTTTATTGTAGTTACCTATAAATAAAAATGAATTTAAAAGTAAAGCAGATATGTTCCAACTTTTGTCTACCATTTAGTTGCAGATTTTTGTATTTTTCTTCTTATTTTTATTTAAATTTTATTTTGACTGTATTAATAGTTTAAATATGCACTGCAAAATGCTGCAACTGTAAATTTAAACCGACTTCGAGATCTAGACAGGAATTCAAGATTTACCAAGCGACGCGAGTCGTTGAGAGGTGCAGCAGCTGAAGTACTACGTGACAGGGGAAAAAGGTTGAATTTTACGAATAGTGTTATTTTTCAATACAAAGTAATGCGAGTACAGCGAGATCAATGAGATTGTGGTTAATTTATGGAGTAAACTAAGAAATTGTGAAAATTTAATTTAGGGTTTTTATAACTTGATACTATAAGCAGATAATAAAATAAAATGCCGATATTAATTTAAATTTACGATTTTAGAGCGAATATTTGCGAATATTTTTTCGATCTTATTACGAAAAAAATATCTAAAATCAGAAGGAATCAAGAAATATACGGAGTGATGTATTTAAACGGAAATATTTCTAGATTTTAAGAAACAGATCCACTTAGTTATCAAAAAAGTAACTAAGAGCAATATTTCTTGATAATGCAGAGGTTAATGTCTTAGGTATCTTAACAAATTTGTATAACTTTTTTGTTTCGATCATGCTTTTGTGTTTTGTTTTGCGTTGTATGTCTATCATCGCCATCTGTTTGTTAGTGTGTCTCTCTCGAAAATTTGATAGTAACTAATAGCAGAGATTATGTAACAAGGTATCAAATAAGTAACCAAAAGTAATTATTCTTGTATGCAGAATCCAATATATGAAATCTTCATACAAAAGCCAAGTAAAAGCCATATTAAAATCGGAAATTAAAACCGTAATGAAACCGATATCGGCTTAAAACCGTTTCATTTTTAAAACCGAAACCGCTAAATGAAAATCCGAAATAAGCCGTTGTTTTTGAGAAAATTTGTTTCGCAAAACGACGGACTATGGTGCGTAATTTCCTTCATTCCCTTGTGTATTAGTAAATCAAACACAACAACACACACATACGTTTTGTCTTTCTCCTGCAAAGTTCACATCATCCCTTTCATATGTGCAACAACAAACATATGCGAATTCAAAAACATAGCATCCAAGCTTGTGATTGAGTTTTTCGTGGAAACATTGGTGTACAACATACCAAACTCGTGGATGCTGTTGTACAAATAATTTGTACAAGTTGTACAAATTTTGTGCCAATGTAATTTACAATCGTTGAATTTTATAGTGCTCTAATTTTGAAATCTATTCGAAAATATTAAACAGTTTAAACTGATTTTTTTGCAAATATTACCCATTTTCATATTCTATGTTAAAGCAATAAACAGAAAGAGTGAAATTTTCAACAGCCCATTTGTGCTCATAACCCAGACACTCAATAAACAGTCGATATTCGACCTACAATGGGCGTAACTCTGACGCATACTTATTATGTTGACTTGGTTAATGGTTCGACACTAAATGCAAATATCATGAATTTTTATTTTTCTTTTTTTCACATTACAAACATGTATTTTCAAGTGCACGCGTCAATTTTTTTTTTTTTCATTTAAAAAAATAAATAGCAAAAAAATGCAAAAATAGCAAAAATAGCAAAAATAGAATAATAGCAAAAATAGCAAAAATTACTGTGGCTCGCATACAAAATGACTTCATTTAGTATAAGTTGATTTGAGTTATACAAACTGAATAGCACTAAACTGGACTTGAAGAATGTTGACCACACACACACTCTGATTATATATTAGACCGACATTCGTAGACAATTGAAGCCAATTCAATGATTTTGCACCTCATTTAAAAACGACTTTAATGACCATAGTTGGATGACGGACGACGGACGATGTTTAGTTGTTTGGTTCGTCAGTCAAGCAACTGAAGGCAAATCAGAACCACAACGTGTGGCGGCCGGCGAGACTATAATTATTATTATTATTAAACAGTTGAACAAGGTTGTCTTGTTAAAGGTGTCTAATAATTTAATGAAACTAAGTACATTTTAAATAAATTGAAATGGATATTTTAATTATTTTATTTTTAATTTTTCATATTAATATTTTAAATTTCTGAAAGTTTCATTTATTTTAATTTAGTATATTTCGAAACATTTACTAAAATTATTTGTTTTTTTTTTTTAATTTGATTAAAAATACGATATAAATCTATTACAATTAAAACCAGAATTGCAATCATAACCGAAATAATTTCATTTTCAAAAACAAAACCATTATACAAAATCAGAACTGATAATCAACATCTGTTATATACCGATTGTAGAATGTACATTCTAAAAGTTTTATAAAAAATTCACTATATTTTCAATATAATTTATTCTTATAATTTTTCCATTATTGTAGGTACCTTATTGTAAAGCGGTTTAATCTTTAAAAGAATTCTTACAAGTCAATGTTTTTTTTTACATTAAAGTAATAACTTTAGTGCTTACTCAGACACATCGTAGATACAGCATAGTGACTACTTTAATACTATAGATACTACTTAGAAATAAAAGAAACATTTTTAAAAAAATATTAGTAATTTAAAAATTCTACAAGTTTTCCATTAATATAGCTCATTGTAAAGCGATTTAATCATCAAAAGCATGCTTTAAGTCAGCGCTTTTATTTTTAGATTAAAGTAGTAACTTCAGTGACCACTCAGAGACATTGTAGAAACGGCTAAATAACTTCTTAGATACTATAGATACTATTTACAAATAAAAGATACACCTCTTTGTTTAGCGGTTTGTTGGTTAACAGAATGCATGCAAGTCAGCAATTTTATTTTTATATTAAAGTAATAACTTCAGTGACAGCTTCATAGATACGTTTTAATCATTTATTACAGATACTACTTAGAAAAAAAAAGAAACATTTTCTATTGAAGATTTTATTTTTATATTTAAAGAGAAATCACATACATTGTAGATACGTCTTTGTTGCTTCTTAGATGCAATAGACCAATTTTGTAAAAAATATTAATAGTTGTTCATTAATGCATCATATAATAACCAATAGCATGCTTTCAAGAAACCCTTTTAATTTTTAAATTAAAGTACTAACTTCAAAGACTACTCTGAGACTTTGCAGAACCATCTTAATAATTTATTAGATACTATAGATACTACTTAAAACTGACAGAAAAAATATTTTACAAATATTAATAATTTTAAAAATTCTGTAATTTTTCCATTAATACACCTCACTGTAAAGCAGTTCAATCGCCAACAGAATGCATGCAAGTCAGCACTTTTATTTTTACATTAAAATAATAACTTTAGCGAACGCTCAGATACTTAGTAGATACGGTTTAATCCATTCTCCAATACAATAGATACTACATAGAAATAATAGAAATATTTTTGAATGTACAGCGTTTAATTTCTAACAGAATACAAGCTAGATACCTTTTTATTTATAAATTAAAGTAGTGATTTAAAACTTCCTTAGATACTACATAGAAATAAAATAAAAATTTCTAATTCTAAAATTTCATTATATTTTTATTAATTGTGTACATTTTGCTGACGGTAACGTTGTGTTCTCAATTCTCATAATTAACCCGCGTTAGTTGGCAAACAATATTAATATTAAACAAAGCTACGCTGTGTTCATTAATCAAACAAAAGCAGTAAAATCAGCTTCATCCATTTCAACGTCTTTCTCAGCAACATGTCGTCTAAATTAATTGACTTAAACCCAGAAACGCGAATCAGAGGCAATACTTGCAGAAGCAACTAAAGAAGAACAAGTTGCCGTTAAATAAATTGATGCAAAATTAATAGAAATAGAAAAATTAATAGTTAAATTAAAAGTTAAATTAATAGTTAAATTAAAAGTTAAATTAATAATTAAATTAAAAGTTAAATTAATAGTTAAATTAATTCTTAAATTAATAGTCAAATTTATAGTAAAATTAATAGTAAATATATGAAACAAAAATTAAATTAATAAAACATGAATTATAAAAAATGATAACAGTTTTATAACAATAAAAATTTAATACATATTCAGTTGTCTTTGTAAGGTAAACCTATCATAAATTCCACATTTAATTAATTATTGATTTGTGCATGTGTAACAAATTGTTTTGGCACTTAAACTCGTGTTGGCCATGTTTAGCAGGCGGCGTTGATAGACCTGGCATGTTGACATGTTGCCAGTCGTGGCAACAACAATGCCAACAACAACAAAAGAGCCGGCGCAAAAGAATACAAAGCATAAATGCAAAATATGCAGAAGCAGAACCAAAACAAGAACTACGAGAATAAGAAGTAGGGTTAGCGATAGAGCAGTAGTACGGAATATAGAAAATCTGGGTCAATGTTTTCAGCTGATTGGCGTAGAAGACGAAAAAGAGAAAAAAGAAGAAAAAAAATCAAAAATATTATATGTGATTCAGATATACATTGGAATTTGCATAAAAAGAATGTTTAGAATGAATTACAACATTTAAAAAAAAATGCACATTTTTACTATTTTTATTTTTGGTCATACTATTTTAACAACGAGTATCTAAAGTATCTAATAAGTTTTATAAAAGTACAGGGATTGAAAAGATTTGTTTGAATATGTTTGAATGTAATTAAAAAATAATACGAAATTACCATACATGTATTACGAATGAAGTGTAATTAAATTATGATCGAAATTGAATTTATTTTTGTACACGTGTAAACATTATTATATTGTCCAGCAGAATCTGTCAAATTTACCATAAATATGTTACAATACCAACATAAAATTTTAATTGCATTTGAATAAACTATTTCTTGGCAGTTTACTTGGTTATAACTATGTTTCAAAACAAACAGAAAGCTATTAAAATCTAATTATAACATATGTTCGCAACGCTCGTCTTCATTCGATTAGTTATCGACAGAAGAAGTTGGCAACGTTGCGTAGCATTTTCTACCTACGCCATCTTTTGCCATCGTTTGAGCATATTAATGTTTAAAAACAAACAAAACAGAAATTGGATTTAAATAAATGTATTCTTCCAACATTCTTCTTGTATACGAAGTTGGCACTCGTTGAGCAGAATTTTCTACCTATGTCTCTTTTGTCATCGTTTGAAGAATGTATTGATCGTTTTAAACATACTGATGTTTGAAAACAAACAAAAAAATTAAATTAGATGTAAATACAAGTATTCTTTCAGCATTCTTCTTCTACGGAGTTGACGCTCGGTGACCGCCATTTTCTACCTAAGTGTCTTTTGTTGTTCGTTGAGAAAACGTGTTCGTATCGGTAATAATTTTGTCATTTGCAAATTAAAAAATATACAAATTGTGTTACAAAGTACTGTTACTATTTGTAATAATAATATGATAGTATATAATGTAATAATGCAGTATATAGTTTAAATGTTCCTAAATGTTTTTCTAAAGATATTTGAGAAAAGCCGACACGGATTTTTCATCAAAAAACCGCAACTAAAAATCAGTGCTTCTATTTTCAAACAGAATTCGGCATGTTTTTTTACAACAGCCTCCGAGATTTCTTTGCGTACGCTATGTGCTGTACTGACGTTGTAATGTAACTGTTAAAAATTAAAAATTAATAAAAAAAAAAACAATTTTTTATTTTTTTTTCTGGATTTCTTTCCAAACTATTTAGATATGTTTTTATGCAAACATACTACTTTTTGAACTGAAACAACTGATATGTTTCACTGGAAACATATTTATATTCAGGTCGTTCAAAATCATGTTTTATTTTGAACATATTTATGTTTCGGTTCAAATATTTATTTTGTTTGAATGTAGTAATTATTATGTTTCCATTAGAACATACACCATTTTAAGGGGCAACATCAAAATGTTTCCGTGTTATCATAATATAAATCCGAGCTCATTACAACACTGTTCAAGTATCAATACAACCCTGTTTACAAATGATTTATCAGGCAGATATATATTATGTTTACATAAAATTCCAAACATACATATTAATGCCTGCATAATTTGCAGCGTGTATCTACTAAATGTTTGCAAATTATCTTAAATCTCTGCTTAATTTAAAAAATAATTTCACTGACTTTCATGCATAACGTTTGCATTTAGACTATTTTTCAAGGAGTATCTAAAGTATCTAATAAGTTTTATAAAAGTATCTACTAAATGTTTGCAAATTCTCATAAATCTCTTCTTAATTCAAAAAATAAATTCGCTGAATTTCATGCATAACGTTTTCATTTAGACTGCTTTGCTTAACATGCGACATTTCCAGCCGTCACTACAAGAATTCAATTTTGCACTAAAAATTCAATTTTTCACTAAAAATTCAATTTTTCACTAAAAATTCAATTTTCACTAAAAATTCAATTTTCACTAAAAATCTAATTTTTCACTAAAAACTCAATTTTTCACTAAAAATTCAATTTTTCACTAAAAATTAAAATATTCACTAAAAATCTAATTTTTCACTAAAAATCTAATTTTTCACTAAAAACTCAATTTTTCACTAAAAATTCCATTTATCACTAATAATTCAACTTATTACTAAAAATATAATTTTTCACTAATATGTATTTTTCACTGAAAATTCAATTTTTCACTAAAAATTCAACTTTTTACTAAAAAATTCAATTTTTCACTAAAAATTCAATTTTTCACTATAAAATCAATTTTTCACTAAAAATTCAATTTTCACTAAAAATTCAATTTTTCACTAAAAATTCAATTTTTCACAACAAATTCAATTTTTCACTAAAAATTCAATTTTTCTCTAAAAATAAATTTTTTTCAATAAAAATTCGCTTTTTCACTAAAAATTCAATTTTTCACTAAAAATTCAATTTTTCACTAAAAATCTAATTTTTCACTAAAAATCTAATTTTTCACTAATCACTAAAAATTCAAATTTTCACTATATATTCAAATTTTCACTAAAAATTCAATTTATCACTAAAAATTCAACTTTTCACTAAAAATTCAATTTCTCCCTAAAAATTCAATTTTTCACTATAAAATTCAATTTTTCATTAAAAATTCAATTTTTCACTAAAAATTCAATTTTTCACTAAAAATTCAATTTTTCACTAAAAATTCAATTTTTCACTAAAAATTCAATTTTTCACTAAAAATTCAATTTGTTAATTTTCACTAAAATTCAATTGTACACTAAAATTAAATTTTTCAAAAAAAAAAAAAAAAATTTCAGTAAAATTACATTTTTAATTAAAATTTAAATTTTCACTAAAAATGTCTTATAGTGAAAAATGTATTTTTTAGGGAAAATTTGTATTTTTATTAAAAATGGAACTTTACTAATTTTATTAATATTTATAATTAATATTAATATTAATTTTGACTAAAATAAAACGTTCACAAAAATTAAAATTAAAATACTATTAAAGCATACTTATTGTATGTCGTTAAAAATAACGTAAAACATCTTAAAACCCCGAAGAGAAACTGAATACCTTATTCGATAAAAATGAAGACACCTTTTGGAAAATAATAAAATCACTATTAATTGATAGCTGCAACTAAAACAAAGTGGCAAACAATCGAAACACTAATAAAATAAACAACTTCCGCTGCAAAAAATAAAAAAACCATAGAAAAAAATCGAAATTTCGTAACTCAAATATCGACAGTTATTTTCTATTTTTTATAGCCAATTTAATTCACAAATGGTAATCGTTTTCAAACTCATAAAAACGTCAAAGCAAATAATAGAATTCAATTTTGGCTTAAAATTTTATTAATTTCACAAAAACCAAAACAAAAATTTTATAGTAGAACTGAAACGTGTTGAGTTAATAAAAGCATGAACAAATTTTTAAATTAATAGTGGTTGCTGTGATGATTTCAATGTGTGGGCGCACAAAATGCGTTAAATATGAATTTTAAATGTTGTGTTGATGCTCTTTATTTGTATAATCAAAATATGGAAATAATTTTTTGAATTGAACTAGCGATGTTTTTAATGTGTTCAAGTTTTCTGCTTCTGAAAAATTAGAAACTTTACAAATAGCCAAAAAGGCACGTGTTCATGAAAACAAATAAATTATTGTTTATTTTATTGAAAAAAAAGTACATAATAAACAAAGACGAATAATAAAAATCAGATAAAAAAAAATCACTTTCGATAGAAATTTTAATTTTTTGATTAAAAAAAATAATTAAAGTCGTTTCACAGAACTTGAACTCAGGGAAGGAAACCAAATTTTGAATTTTAGTATTAGAAAATTTATTTTGTTAATAAGTGGTAACTTAAGAATCTAGAAAAAATCTATGAAATATCTTTTTTAAAGTCGATAAGTAATCTCCTAAATACTGCTTTATAAAAAAGCAAATATAAAAATAATTCTAAAATTTAAAAAAAAAAATAGAATTTTTGAATGAGTATCTATAGCATCCAATAAGTGTCAAAAAAGTATCTACAAAGTGTCTGCATATTTGATAAAGTTTCTTCTTATAAAAAATAATATTTAATTCCTGCCACAGAACTTGAGCTCATGGATTTTAGTCCAAAAAAACACGATTTCTATTTCGTATTTTAAGAATGAAAAATTTATTTTTATTAAAAAGTTGCTAAAATATTAAAAAAGTATATGAAATCTGTAATCTAAAGTCGATGAGCAGTCTTCTAAATCATTACTTTTAAATTAAAAAAAAAGTATAAAAAATTCTAAAATTCTAAAAATTTTAAATTAAAATAGCATTTTTCCAGCCGTATCTATAGCATCTGAGAAGTGTCAAAAAAGTATCTACAAAGTGTCTGCATATTCGCTAAAGTATCTGCTTAATTCTAAAAATAACAGCGCCTACTTGCATGTATTACGTTCGCACTTAAACCGCTTTTTCTAACGGCCTGCACGCCATAATTAACCGACATTTCCGTCCGTCACTCATGCGCGAGTCTTTGGCTGCTGCTGCGGCATTGAACATGATCCAATGCTGGTTGGCTGACTGGCTGACTGTGGCTCTGGCATGACAGGGAAATGTCGCATATGACATGAAAAACTCGCGTGAAACATAAGACAAAAGTACGCATAGCTATTTGCACGAGATATACAGAGTGATACGTGTTATGCGCAGAATAACTTAAAGTTTCCTGCATGCAAAAAATAATATTTATTTTCATTAACATATTTTTTATGTAATAAACCACATGAAGTTTATTTTTTTTTTAATAAAGTTGTTGTTTGTAAAATTACAGTTCTACTCAAAGAAGTGTTTTTAATCAAAAATATTTACATTATTATTATATTTTCCATTTAATAATTAATCAAACAATTTATATAAATATTTAATCCACACAATATAATTTTTTTAATTATTTGTTTTACATAATTTCTAAACATTATAATTACTTTTTAATTATCAATTATTTTTTTATATATAGTTTAACGACACCATTAGTTTGTCTCAACACCGCATTAGTTTCACACGTCTACCGTTTAATTAAATAATTAATAATATTATATCATCATAATCATAATTTTTATTACGACATCAAAGTTTACGATAGCAACAGTTTATTGAACTAAACCTTATGCCATATACTTGGTGAAAATAAATATTATATCAAATCGTTGATAATTTGGCAAATGTTTATTTTACACTCTGCACTGGCGCAGATCACTCAATTATGAATTGAAACGGTAAAGTAAAATTAATGAAATTAATGAAATAAAATTCACAAACGCAATTAATGAATGAATTTGAATGCAACGAAGTGATACGTTCATGAATTTAGTCAACACATTGGGCGAAATGCAAAAAAAGAAAAATAGCACAAAATTGTCTAGGCGAAGTTTTTTAAAACTGTGCCCAGTAAAACAACGCAGCAGTTAAATGAAAATAAAACTTTCGCTCGTTAAGAAAAACGATATTTATTTTTATTATAAAGACATGTATGATGTCAAGTAATCAATGCTGAAGTATAAATTGAAGTTTGGGGTCAAGTTAAAGGAATTTTTCGAGTCTTTTAGGAGTCGAACTTTTATGAAATTAAAATATTAATTTTAAAATTAAATTTTTATTTTTAATAAAATCATACATTTTGTGAAAAATTTAATTTTTAGTGAAAAATTTAATTTTTAGTGAAAAATTTAATTTTAGTGAAAAATTTAATTTTTAATAAAAATTTGAATTTTTAGTGAAAATTAGAATTTTTAGTGAAAATTTTAATTTTTAGTGAAAATTTTAATTTTTAGTGAAAAATTGTATTTTTCGTGAAAAATTGTATTTTCAGTGAAAATTTGATTTTTCAGTTAAAAATTTAGTTATTAGTAAAAAAATTAATTTTTAGTGACAATCGAATTTTTTGTGAAAAATAGAATTTTTATTAAGAATTGAATTTTTAGTGATAAATTGAATTTTTAGTGAAAAATTGAATATTTAGTGAAAAAGTGAATTTTTATTGAAAAAAATTAATTTTTAGTGAA
Source organism: Dryomyza anilis (assembly GCA_951804985.1). NCBI lineage: Eukaryota > Metazoa > Arthropoda > Insecta > Diptera > Dryomyzidae > Dryomyza > Dryomyza anilis. The sequence goes on along the minus strand of OX638130.1, from coordinate 2,801,569 downwards.
AAATTAATTTTTAGTGGAAATTTGAATATTTAGTGAAAAATTGAATTTTTAGTGAAAAATTAAATTTTTAGTGAAAAATTGAATTTTAAGTGAAAAATTGAATTTTTAGTGAAAATTTGATTTTTAGTGAGAAATTGAATTTTTAGTGAAAAATTGAATTTTTAGTGAAAATTTTAATTTTTAGTGAAAATTTGATTTTTAGTGAGAAATTGAATTTTTAGTGAAAAATTTAATTCCTAGTGAAAAATTTCATTTATTGTGAATAATTGAATTTTTAGTAAAAATGTTCATTCTAAGTGAATAATTGAATTTTAAGTGAAAAGTTGAAAACAGTAAAAAACTTTAATTTGAAGTAAACAATTAAATTTTTAGATAAAAATTTAAGTTTAATGAAAAATTTAATTTTAGTGAAAAATTGAATTTGTAGTAAAAATTGAATTTTAAGTGAAAAATTGTTTTTCTAGTGACAAATTTAATTTTTAGTGAATAATTGATTTTTTTGTGAAATTTTAACTTTTAGTGGAAATTTGAATTTTTAGTGAAAATTTGAATTTTTAGTGAAAAATTGAATTTTTAGTGAAAAATTGAATTTTTAGTGAAAAATTGAATTTTTAGTGAAAAATTGAATTTTTAGTGACACATTTAATTTATAGTGAAAAATTGAATTTTTAGTGAAAAATTGAATTTGTTGTGAAAAATGGAATTTTTAGTTAACATTTTCATTCCTAGTGAATAATTGAATTTTAAGTGAAAAGTTGAAAGTATTGAAAAAATTTAATTTGAAGTGAACCATTAAATTATTAGAGAAAAATTTAATTTTTAGTGAAAAATTTGAATTATTAGTAAATAATTTAATTTTTAGTGAAAACTTGATTTTTTACTGAAAATTTAAATTTTATTGAAAAATTGAATTTTTAGTGAAAATTTGAATTATTCGTGAATAATTTAATTTTTAGTGAAAACTTGAATTTTAGTGAAAATTTTAATTTTTAGTGAAAAATTGAATTTTTAGTGAAAAATTGAATTTTTAGTGAAAAATTGAATTTTTAGTGAAAAATTGAATTTTTAGTGAAAAATTGAATTTTTAGTGAAAAATTGAATTTTTGGTGAAAAATTGAATTTTTAGTGAAAAATTGAATTTTTAGTGAAAATTGAATTTTTAGTGAAAAATTGAATTTTTAGTGAAAAATTGAATTTTTACTGGAAAATTGAATTTTTAGTGGAAATTTGAATTTTTAATTTATATTGAACATTTTATTTTTTAGTGAAAATTTTAACTTTTAGTGAAATTTTTATTTTTATTAGTGAAAAATTAAATTTTAGTGAAATTTATGTAAATTTTTTTAAGTATTTTCAAAACTTCAAAAAAGTTTCTAAACATTTTCAATCATCGTGCGTGCATCATTTTAAAAATAAAAAAACAAAAAGAATTTAGTATCTACAAATATTTTAGCATTAGGAATTTAACATTTTTTTTGCAAAAAAAAGTCGGTATTTTTTATGGCTGTGAAATAAATACCTGTCCAACTTAGGCAAATTAAAAATGGCAACAGGCATTTATTATGTCTGACCAACATTGCTTAGTTTAGCATTATTTCTCTTCAAATTTAAGCTACTTGCTAATTTTCCGCATGCTTTTGGTTTATATTTTGCATTTTTGCAGCCTTCTTTCCGCACCCCCCTTACCATTTAAACATTATTTTGTTTTATAGCTATTTTGAATTTTTTTTGTAGTCTGTCTCCTCCACAGCTACCCTGCTGTTTAATTCGACTTTTAGCTGTCAGCCCCATGCCTGGATGTCTGTCTGTTGTCTACCTAAGCCATGTAATTCCATCCATCGTTTGTTGTATCGATTCGATCGTCGATATTGCAAATGTTGAAACCTTTTTGGCCAATTTTTGGTTTATTTTTTTATTTTGTTTGCAACATGTTTAAAATAATCATGGCGTGCGTTCATTGTAAGCTATTTTAATGTGGAGCAATCGATGTTTTTTTTTTATTTATTTCTTTAAATTTTCTATTGTATTTGTTGAATTTTTTTAGTATTGCTTAAGCTACATATACTGTAGTCACTTAATACGAGTTTAGCCTCAAGTGTTTGTTTAGTTACTAGGTCTTAATTTATATTATTTAAATAAATTACATTTCTAATTTATGTCTGAATTACACAGTGCAATAAAATGTTTATTACCCTATAAACTATAAAAGTTTCATGATTCTGATATCACAACAATACTGCTTACAGTACTTGAAAAATTATGATTTGATTTGTTTTTATTTCTTTAAAATGCTTTAAAAAATATATATATTTTATTCAAGTTCTCCAAAGCCGGGAATTTCAAGATTCCAATATTGATTTCGTGCTGTTGTTTCTTTCAATATTAGAAATTTTAGAATAGGTTATTTATCGCACATTTCTTTCCAAACAGTTCTTTTCTTCCTGCGCCTATATTTTGTCCGACAATTTTTACTCATATTATGCATTGAAATAATTTGAGCTTAGGGTAGAATTTTTTTGTGATTGGAAGAATTTGTCCTCGGAATCATAGTGAATTGAAGAATAGTGAATTTTGCAAAATATTTGTTATCTTTTTTATCCAAACCTATTTGATCTGTCTCTCTTAACTTCAACTTCTATAAAATCTTCTATTCTATTCAAATTATATTTATTTTTCATTCGAACGTTCAGATTATGATCAATCAACAAACAAAAATCAAATTTTAGAAAATTCAAAATTTTTCTATTCTGCTTATATTCTTTTCTCATTTTAACATTCAAAATCTGAGATATTTAAAGGCAAAAATGTACAAAGTACTCTCAAATCTGCCGTGGCACGCACAAAATTTTGAACATGTCGATTACCTGCGTGAAACCTGCTGTAGGATGGCTGATGTTTAAGTTGAAAAGAAACTTCATGCTGTGTCCTGCGTAAAATCTGACAGAAAACAGCGCTTTGGCCAGAAATATGTCGATATTCTGCCAATAACCTGTCGAATATTTTGTCTTGGGTTTCTATTTAAATTTTAAATATTGTATCAGAGCTAGATATTTAATTTTTAAAATCATTATTAATGAAGTAGAAGTCACTAAAATAATATTTTGAAATTTAATTTTTTCAATCTATAATGTTTTCAAATCATTTTCTAATATAATTATTTTCGAAAATTGGTTTTCAAAATATAGTAAAATGTTTGTCTATGCAAAAATAAATGAAAATAATCTATAAAAAAAAGATTTTCAAAATTCTCTATTCTATTTCTAATAATTTATTCAATGTTGTAGTGTGTTTAAGAAAAAAAGGTCTCTGCAGTAGTGCATAACTTATTCTTAGCAACAGCGATATTTAGTAGCACCATAAATCTAGTTATTTTTATATCATATTGTAAGGCAATATATTATGCACCGATTTTTACCTTTAACGCCTGACTGAGTCGATTTTTGTGTAACCGGCTCAATGATTACAGACCACATATTGTTGCCAACTTTGCGCAGCGGCTTAAGTTGTGTACAATATGCATTAATTAAACGGCTAACAAATTAAGCAACTAACTTAAAAGTCAATAATTAATTTATTGTTTAATTAATTGAATAACTGCTCCATTTTTTTAATCAACACTTTGATGTTTATCTAACGCTTAGCTTAGCTTAGTTGTTTAGTTATGAAGTGCGAATCAAATGATTTGCATTACATGTCGCATTCTTTGAGCCATAAATAGAATTCAAACGGGTGGCAACAATTTAATAAATGCAGCAGCGCTTTTCAAATGGCTGCAACAACATTTTACGAAATGTAATTGATAAAAAATATAATTTTTTTTTTCTTTTATGGAAAAAAATGCGTGTTTTGCGTAATTATGTTGCTCTTGCCTTTAAATGTTTATGTCTAGTACTACTTGTTGCATAGCCGCAAGAAAAAAAACTAAATAGGTGGCAAGGCCATATTGGAGGCAAACAATTCAATTTTTAACTAAAAATTTAATTTATCACTAAAATTTCAATTTATCACTAAAAATTAAATTTTTAACAAAAAATTCAATTTTCACTAAATTTTCATTTTATACTAAAAAATTCAATTTTTAACTAAAAAATTCAATTTTTAACTAAAAATTAATGTTCACTAAAAATTAAATTTTTCACTAAAAATTCTATTTTTCACTAAAAATTCTATTTCTCACTAAAAATTCAATTTTTCACTAAAAATTCAATTTTTCACTAAAAATTTCATTTTTACTAAAAATTCTATTTTTCACTAAAAATTCAATTTTTCACTAAAAATTCAATTTTTCACTAAAAATTCAATTTTTCACTAAAAATTCAATTTTTCACTAAAAATTCAATTTTTCACTAAAAATTCAATTTTTCACTAAAAATTCAATTTATCACTAAAAATAAATTTTTAACTAATTTGCTACTAAAAATTCAATTTTTAACTAAAAAATTCAATTTTTAACTAAAAAATTCAATTTTTCACTAAAAATTCACTTTTTCACTAAAAATTCAATTTTTCACTAAAAATTCAATTTGTCACTAAAAATTCAATTTTTCACTAAAAATTCAATTTTTCACTAAAAATTCAATTTTCACCAAAAATTCAATTTTTCACTAAAAATTCAATTTTTCACTAAAAATTCAATTTTTCACTAAAAATTCAATTTTTTACTAACATTTAATTTTTCACTAAAATATAATTTTTTTCTAAAAATTTATTTTTTTTCTAAAAATTAAATTTTTAACTAAATATTAATCAATTTTTAACTAAAATTTATGTTTTCACTAAAATCATTTTTTTTCAATTAAAAATACATTTGAACTAAAAAATAAAATTTTCACTAAAAAATAAAATGTTCAATAAAAAATAAAATTATCACTAAAACAATAAAATTTTCACTAAAAATTCAATTTTTCACTAAAAATTCAATTTTTCACTAAAAATTCAATTTTTCACTACAAATTAAATTTTTCACTAAAAATTCAATTTTTCACTAAAAATTCAATTTTTCACTACAAATTAAAATTTTCACTAAAAATTAAATTTTTCACTAAAAATTAAATTTTTCACTAAAAATTAAATTTTTCACTAAAAATTAAATTTTTCACTAAAAATTAAATTTTTCACTAAAAATTCAATTTTTCACTAAAAATTCAATTTTTCACTAATAATTCAATTTTTCACTAAAAATTCAATTTTTCACTAAAAATTCAATTTTTCACTAAAAATTCAATTTTTTAATAAAATTTAATTTTTCACTAAAATTTATTTTTTTTCTAAAAATTAACTTTTTAACTAAATATTAAATTTTTAACTGAAATTTATGTTTTCACTAATATCATTTTTTTCAATTAAAATTTTCACTAAAAAATAAAATTTTCTCTAAAAAATAAAATGTTCAATAAAAAATAAAATTATCACTAAAACAATTAAATTTTCACTATGAATTAAATTTTTCACTATAAATTGATTTTAACTCAAAATTAAATATTTCTCCCGCACACTCTCTAACGCTCTCTATTGTCAATTACGCGCGAAACTGGGTAAAGCTGCGCTTAAACTCAATCTGCGTTCGGAATTTTCCTCGAAACATTTTTCATTCAATGAAAATCGAAAATCATGACAGTCACCTTTTTTATGTGTTGCAATGACAGGCAACAACAATTATGTACATGACTACAACAATAAAAAAAACAACAAAAATGACAACATTAATTTGAAATTGTTGTTGTTGTGAAAAATTGTAAAAGTTTTACTTATTGTTGTTGCACTTTTCATTTTCATATTGCAGACATGCGGAAAACTAGTTTTTCCATTAAGTAGTTTGAAGATTTTCATGTGCTTTGGAGCTTTTTAAGGGCGATTGTAATATGAGAGAATGATGGAAGATTGATGAGAGAGTTGAAGAAAGAATAACAATAACTGCATGAGTCTTTCTAACAGCTGTCAAACTGAATGAACAGAAAGGAGAGCAACTAGACAGCTCCTCTTTTCAAATATATAATTTTTCCAATGAAAAGTTATTCCTTTTTATTTTATAGGTCCAAAATAAAATACCAAAAACAATAATGAAAAAAGTTCTATCAAAAATGTCAACAGATATCACTAATTGAATACTTTTGATAAATTATTTTAGAAAATGTTCTGGGCAAATTCTTTAAAAATTAGAATCGATGTAATAACTAGAACATTTTAAAAAATGTTCTAAATTTCAATTTCAATATTTGACAATAAAAATTGAATTGAATGAGTTACAAAAACATTGAACGTATTGAATTCGATTGAAATATGTTTATTTTCTATTGAAATAGCGTAATATGGAACAGTAAAAATCAAATTCGAACGAATTAAGATTGTAATATGATTTTAAATAGAAATTGGAACAAGCCGAATTATTTGGTATCTAAAAGATGATCGTTTTCTTAAAATTGAGTCCCTTAATCAGAAAAACAACTAAAATATATTCATAGTTTTAGTTGAAAGAAGTATTATTATTTTTAGATCTTAATAGAGATTTTATCTATGTCATATATCGTTTGTACCAATTCTTGATTTTCAGTTTCTTCAACACGTAGTCCATTATTATCAACATTCTAAACGATTTCTGCAAATATCTTTAATTGTTGCAATAGATTTGTTCTCCAATTAAACACCCACTTTAACAAAAAAATTAAAAACCCATTTATTTATGATCCATAAACTGTTATTAGGCTTAAAGCGCCGTTAATCAAAATGCATTTGTATTTGCATAATTAACACGTTGTCACATTTAAATGGAGCAATTTTTATGCGCCTGTCATTTTTATTTGCATTTCTGCTTTATATGCGAATTGTATTGTAAAAGTGCCGTACGCCTACTATTTCATGATAATTGATGGTTTTATGACTTATTTAAGCTGTAATTTGAGTTGTAATTTTAGCATAATTTTAAGAACAAAAAAACAAATACTTTTTTAAAATTTTAAATTAAAAATTGATTTTTGATTTTTATACTAAAAATTGAAATTTATACTAAATATGGATTTTTATACTAAAAATTTATTTTATACCTAATATTGTTTTTTTTTTGACTAAAATCGATTTTTTTTTTACTAAAAATTTATTTTTATACTAAAAATTGATTTTTATACTAAAAATTGATTTTTATACTAAATATTGATTTTTATACTAAAAATTGATTTTTATACTAAAAATTGATTCGTATACTAAAAATTGATTTTTATACCAAAAATTGGTTTTTATACTAAATATTGATTTTTGTACCAAAAAATTTATTATATACTAAAAATTGATTTTTATACTAAAAATTGATTTCTATACTAAAAATTGATTTTTATACTAAAAATTGATTTTCATACTAAAAATTGATTTTTATACTAAAAATTGATTTTATACCAAAAATTGGTTTTTATACTAAAAATTGATTTTTATACCAAAAATTGATTTTTATACAAAAAAATTGATTTATATACCAAAATTTGCTTTTTATACCAAAAATTGGTATTTATACCAAAAGTTGATTTTTCTATTAAAAATTGATTTGTATACTAAAAATTGATTTTTATTCTAAATTTATTTTATACTAAAAATTGATTTTATACTAAAAATTGATTTTATACTAAAAATTAATTTTTATACCAAAAATTGATTTTTATACTATAAATTGATTTTTATACTAAAAATTGATTTATATACTAAAAATTAATTTTAATACCAAAAATTGGTTTTTATACTAAATATTGATTTTTATACCAAAAAATTTATTATATACTAAAAATTGATTTTTATACTAAATATTGATTTTTATACTAAAAATTGATTTTTATACTAAAAATTGATTTTTATACTAAAAATTGATTTTTATACCAAAAAATTTATTATATACTAAAAATTGATTTTTATACTAAAAATTGATTTTTATACTAAAAATTGATTTTATACCAAAAATTGGTTTTTATACTAAAAATTGATTTTTATACCAAAAATTGATTTTTATACTAAAAAATTGATTTATATACTAAAATTTGCTTTTTATACCAAAAATTGATATTTATACCAAAAGTTTATTTTTCTATTAAAAATTGATTTGTATACTAAAAATTGATTTTTATTCTAAAAATTTATTTTATACTAAAAATTTATTTTATACTAAAAATTGATTTTTATACTAAAAATTGATTTTTATACTAAAAATTGGTTTTTATACTAAAAATTGATTTTTATACCAAAAATTTATTTTTATACTAAAAATTGATTTTATAAAAAAATTGCTTTTTTTTACCAAAAGTTGATTTTTATACCAAAAATTGATTTTTATACTAAAAATTGATACGTATACTATACATTGATTTATATACTAAAAATTGATTTTAATACCAAAAATTGGTTTTTATACTAAATATTGATTTTTATACCAAAAAATTGAGTATATACTAAAAATTGATTTTTATACTAAATATTGATTTTTATACCAAAAAATTTATGATATACTAAAAATTGATTTTTATACTAATTCAATTTATCGCTAACAATTAAAATTTTCACTTAAAATTTAATTTTTCACTAAAATGTAATTTGTATGTGTGTTCTTGAATATGATTTCGTTGCTATGGAGGGAGCTCTTACATAATTGGTGTGGGAATTTTATCAACACCTCGCCAGCCATTAAAATGCAAAAGACATTCTTTGCTGTCAACTGTCATCATAAACATTTGATTCATATATTATTTATGTAAATTATTAGGTGTTTCATATGCACGAAGTGGCTGACATAATTCGATACTTAAAGCAGTAGGTAGAACAACTGGTGCTATTAGAATTTTATGTAATGAATTCAATATAACTTTTACTTTCGATTTGTAATAATTTAATGAATATTAAAATATTTAAATCATATAGTTTCATAACATATTTTAAACTTTCGATTTTAAAGAATTTTGAAATTGTAGCACTTTTCGAGATATTTGATTTTATATAAATATTTTGGGAACTTGAACATTTTTTTAATTTGTATCATGTACTTTTTAAGAAAATTCATATAAATCAATAATTTAAAAAAATCTATATTATTGCAGATTTTTAAAAATACGCAAAACATTTCTAATTTCTTTCATTTCTCTCCCTCTTTGCAGACTCTTCAGTCGTGTCCCATCGGCTGCACCAACGAACCCGACACCCTCAGCGCCAACAACGACAGCCTGCAATCATCGCCCGACAGCACGCTACACAAATCTACAACGAATCATTCACACATCAACAAATCCATCCACCAACTGCATCGAGACAACGAACATCATAACCATCATCACCATCATAATCAGCATCAATTGCACTCGAACAGCGCCATTAGCGACACATCGTCCACCTCATTTCAGCAACGTTTCGACTTTGCACAGCTCAAGGCCCGCCTGCCCGAGCTCAATTGTCTGCATAGTCTCCAGCGTTACTGGTCACAGACGGAGGACAACACAGCCGAATCTGCCAATAACGCCGTTGGTGCCGGCGACAAGCCGTCAAAGGATGAGGCTGGCTCCTATTATGCCAACAACATATTAGGTTATACATTCGGCTACGGTTTCGGCAAGGACCCGAACAAGGCGGAGGCCACGAAAGAGACGCCGCTGCAGAAGTTCTATCGGCATCAGCAGCAGAAGAAGATGCCGGCTTTTAGGGGGAGACGTGGATGGTGCGGTTGTTTTCAGGTTAGTTTGTTTAAAGACCTCTCAGGTTACTTATATTCAACATTAAGGTCTCAGTTTTGACCCAATTTTTATCGACTGGACCTTAAACACGTCAAGATAATATTTTGAATATTTTAAAAAGTTTTTAATATTCTTTTTTTTAAACTTTATATTTTTAAATGATTTTTCTTTAGGGAATAAATTTCCTTAATAAGAAAATGAAGATACACGGAAGTATACATTCCGTGTATCTTCATTTTCTTATTATTTTCGATTATAAAAATGGTTGATTTTTGTTTTTTTTTTATTCCCTTGGATATATTGAAATAAAAGCATATTGGAAAAAATCTTAAAATTTATTACAAAATTTCAAATTAGCTATGTTTTAAATTTTTTCATTTTGAAATTTTGAATAAATTCATTTTTTTTTTTAATTTCTTTGATTTTTGGTTTTCGTAAGTCTCAATAATATTTCGTAACTTTTTGGATTTTTGAAATTAATATAAATTATTTTTTTATTATTTCTTCATAATTTTAATAAACTGCGGGCGCCTTTTGGTGAAATTGTATGGCGCAAGTTTTTGCATTTATTGCTGGTCTTTTGTTTGAGCTGTGCAACGAAGCGTTTGCGTTACTTATAGTTTTTATTTTTTTTTTATTATTATAATTTATTTATTTTCTACACACTTTGGAGATTTTGCAGTTCGAGTCAGTCGTGTGGAAAATTTGTAAATGTTTTTTAGTTGGCGCTATTAACCAATTTGCGCTCAATTTGTGGCTATTTTGTGTTGCAATTAAGTTATGCGTTAGTGCGTATATGGGGTATATGGAAAAGTCTAAACTTTTCTAAAAAATAAGTTCAATGAAATAATATATTTTTCAGAGTTTTTAAAAATGAAATATTTCAGAACTTTTTGTATATTTTGGTTCATATACATAAATCTAAAAATATTTTTGAATAATTTTTTTAAATTAAATTTTCCCATTTCCCACTATTTTAAAATTTTCAATTAGTAATATGTCATATTTCCACAAACTGTTTTAAAGATTTTTTTTGAGAAACGTATATGTAATTTGGTTGATTTAATATAAATGCTCATGCCAAATTTCAAGATGGTATTTTGATGACATCATATTTTAAAAAATAATTTTCTAAATTTTTATTTATTTTTTGTATTGAAAAAAAAAAAAAATTCCGACAGTAAAAGTTGCAATAATTCTTGAATCTATTTCTAACTCTGATTTCTAAAATGGCGTCAGTTTTATCATACTGACTCTAGTTTTTGAGATATTGATTTTGGGATATATTTTTTACGATTTTCGAAAAATGGTATATATCTCAAAAACTAGAGACATTTTGGTGAAACTGACGCTATTTTCAAATTCAGAGTTACAAATACATTAAAAAATTATTGCCAATTTTACTTTAAAATTTTTTTTTCAAAAATTAAATTTTAAAATACGATGCGATCAAAATACCTTCTTTAAATTTGGCATGTACATTTACATTAATACAAGCGAAATATGTGTTTTTTTTTCAGAATTTTAAAAAGGGTCCTTTTTAAGGACATCAATTTTGAAGTGCAAGGGTAATTACCACGGGCCACATGTTCAAGTTTAGAAGTTACAACTTCATTGGTATAAAAGCTTGTTCTATTAGCTTTAAAACGAGCCATCAACGGAGTTTCTATCATTTCCACTTTAATAGATATTGAAATATGAACAACCATAGAAAAGTTCTTTCCCATTTTTTTCAACTTTGAACCACTGTATCTCTGAAATTAATGGGCGTAAAAAATAAAAAAAAAATTGATCAATGCATATCTTGATACTCTTTATCAGTTGCACAAATTTCATTGAAATCGAAGAAGGTGAGTTCCAACCGTTGGTCGATTTGGTGTGGAATGGCCCATATAATAAAAGACTTCAATTTATATTACCTTTTTTGATTTTCCTACAAAATATCAAATTCTCCAATTTTTTTGTTCTATAATATCATTTTTGCACATATATAAAATCCACAATTATTTATATGCCCTAGTTTCTTAAAGTCATTTTCATTTAAATTTCCAAGTTTCCAATTATTATATTGCCTTCATATATATCCGATTCTGTCTATAAGTCTCCACTCTGTCTTCACTCTGTCTAAAAGTCTCCACTTTCTATTAAATAATAAAATAATCATTTTCAAATCATATTTTGTTTAAATATTTTGTTATCTCAAATTGTTATTATATGTATGATAGATTTGTTATGATGTTACAATTAAGCCTAAATTTATTTTCAAAGATCCAATTATATGTATGCTGCAAAAATATACGAGAAATGCATTTAAATATTATTTTTAACAATTTATTTTTTTATAATACGAACAAATTGTCATTTCACAAATATAATTGTTTCATAAATAGACATATTCGTTTTCCTACCAAATATTTTTAATATCTGTCATAAGTTTAATTTAGACGAGAGAATTTATTTGTCTTCTATTAAAGTCTTCACTTCATATTACATCTATAAATCGATATAACTCTTAAATTTTGTTTGGAAATACAAAAATATTCTTCATATAAACTATGCCAGTTCTTTTAATTTTTACTTTCAATATTGAATTCTTTTAATTTTTATAATCAAACTCTACAAATATCTATATTAGAATATTTTCATTTTTTATTTTTTTACTTTTTATAATATTGAAATCAAGTAAACTTTTTGATTAATTCATTTAAAATGAAACTCGTTCATATATAGTTAACTTTAAATAACTTTCAAACTCAACGTAACTTCCAAACTCTACACAACTTTTAGAAGTCTATATAACCTTGAAAAGACTGCATAAGTTTTCAAAGTTTATACAACTCTCAAAAGTCTACACAACTTTATAAATTGTGCACAACTTCAAAACTTTCATCAATTTTTAGAAGTCTGTACAACTTTCAAGATGCTGGGAAAATTTCAAAAGTCTCCAGAACTTTAAAAAGTATCTAACCTTCGAATGTCCAAATATTTCGAAAGTCTGAAAATTTCAAAAGTCTCTACAAATTTCAGAAGTCTACCCATCTATCAAAAGATCTACATTTTTCAAACTCTACAAAACATTTAATAGTATACACAACTTTCCAAACTTTATAACCTTGCTAAAGTCTACCTAAATTACAAAAATTACACTACTTTGAAAAGCCCACACAAATTTTAAATATCGATTTCAAAACTTTATACAACTTTTAACGTAAATTTGCATTGAGAATGTTAATAAAAATTTTATTTTAATCCATTATTAAACTATGTGTTATAAGTCTACAAACTAAAATGATAAATCTTCAATTGATATTCTTCACATCATAAAGCATTAAAAGCAATAAGAACTTTCGACAAATATTGCAATTGAATTAAAAGTCTTCACTTTTGGACCGATTTTCGAATGAAAATCTCCAATTTTTGCCAGTTTTAAATTAAAAATGTTCAACTTTTGACAATTAAAATTATTAAAAGTCACATTTTTGAGTTTTATTATAATTAAGTCTCCACGTTTTTAACATTTCGAATTAAAAGGCTTCATTTCCACCATAGGCAACTTTTTGAATTTAAAGTCTTCAACAAATTTTGCAATTAAAGGTCTCCACTTTTAGCAACATAACATTTTAAATTAGTTTTAAAACTTTTGTAATTTAAAATTTTTTTCCTACATCTTCATAAATGTATTCAGTTGTCTAAAATCCATTAGACACAAAATCCAAATTTTCCACACAATTCGGAATTCCGAATTAAAAATTTAAATAAATCAATCTCATTGTGTATTTTGAGTGGATGGATTTGGTAAGTGTGTATTTTGCTCGAGGAATGTATTGGTTGATTTCGTATGATGGAATTAGTATGCTGAATTTGTATGGTGGATTTTGTACGTTGGATATTGTACGGTGGATTTTGAAGGGTATATTGTAGGGTGAATTTTGAAGGGTATATTGTATAGCGGATTTTGAATGGTATGTTCCATACCAACCCTATGGTTGAATGTTGTTTTACTGGTAGGATAAATATTGTATATTAAATTTTGTATAGTAAAATCCATAGTTAACCCCTCCACTTTCATTTTCTAATGCGTCTTATAGGAAATATTTGTCTAATTAACTTGTCTTTCAAAAGTCTCCACTACTTTCATTTTCACCAGCATCTTCAATCTAATTTGTTAAAATTAATAATAATGCAACAAGACTTAGACTAATTGCAAAAACAACCAAAACAACCAAGAAAAAACCAACCGCCATTTACTTTCGTTGGCGCAAATGATTTCCTTCCATTGACCAACGCTGACTTAGCCTTGAACAAACATGGCTTAAAAGCCTTTAGCCGGTGCGCGGCGCTTTAAGACGTTCACACTTTCACACGCACACACAATTTGACGAAATAATTTGCGCCAGCGCGAAAAGCGACCAACTCTGATGCAGCTGCTGGTTGCAATTTGTGTTGCATTTGCACTGTGGCTAAAAGCACGCTTAGCCCCCATCATCATCGCCATCACCATTCAAAGACAACATCATCTCTTGGTCAGTACAATGGGCCAAAAGTGAGTTCGCGGGTCCGCCAACTTTCTAAGTCATTGTAGAGGAGGCGCAGTGAGTCGCTTAATTTGTTGTTTATCGATTTATAATTGCGTTTCGTTTGCACTTTCGTGCGATGCGATTCAATTCGATTTGACACGATTGTTTGCGAATTTTCAGTCGGTCATGCGGCATTAAATCGCATAATGGTAGTGCTGAGTGGGGCTGCAAATAGCGGTACGAAAAAAGGGTCAACAGGCTGTAATAGAAAATTATAACGTATCGCGGTTGTGTGATGGTGAAAATTGGCATTTTGTAGAGAGTATTAAGATGTTAGGTTAAGCTGCAGATGGAAATGCAAATTAGCTTTTCAGATACATTATCAGATACTATTTTAGCTAATGAAAACATTTTTATATACAATTTCGAACATTCCGATAATATTTTAAATGGATTTATGGATACAGCTAGAAAATTCGATTCATAAATATTTATAGTACACATACAGCGTCCGAAACATATTTATATTCAGATGCATCAATCAGGTCAGGTAAATATTTTTGTTTCACTACAGATTCAGACACAATAACAGTTATAGCTACAAATACACTTTAAGATATAGATTCAAATACAAATTCAGATTCATATTCAGGATCAGATACATATTCAGATATAAATACAGATTCAGATATAGATTCAAATACAAATCCAGATTCAGATACTGATTCAGATATAGTTTCATATACAACACAAAACATTTACAGATTCAGCTACAGATTTAGATACAGATTCAGTTTCAGATGCTTAACCTAATAGAGATTCAGATACGGATACAAAACTGCTCCAAAATCAAGTACATATTCAGATACAGATTCATATACAGATTTAGATATAGATTCAGATACAAATTGAGATGCAGATTCACATTAAAAAACGGATTCAGATACAGATTCAGGTATACATTCAGATATAGATTCAGATACAGATTAATCTACAGATAGAGATTCGGATACATATTCAGATACGGATTCAGATATATATTCTAAAACAGATTCACACATACATATTCAGATATTCATATTCAGTTTCTGATACAGAATCAAATAGAGATTCAGATACGAATTCAGATACATATTCAGATACAGATTGTACTACTGATTTAGACACAAAATCAGATACATACTCAGATACAGATTCAGATGCAGATACAGATTCAGATACAGATTTAGATACAGATTCAGACACATATTCAGATACAGATTCAGATACAGATTCAGATACAGATTCAGATACAGATACAGATACAGATTCAGATTCAGATAGAGATACAGATACAGATTCAGATACAGATTCAGATACAGATTCAGATACAGATTCAGATACAGCTTTAAATATAGATTCAAATTCAAATAAAGATTCAGATACAGAATCAGCTAAATATTCGCATACAGATTCAGGTACAGATTTAGATACGTATTCAGATATGGATTCGCATGACATATACAGATACTGTTTCATGTGTAGATTTAGGTTCAGATTTCGGTACAGATCCATTACAGATGCAGACTCTAAGAAATATTCAAATACAGATTCAGATTCAGTTATTGATTAAGATACAGATTCAAATTCAGATTTTGATAGAGATTTAGAGAGAGAGATTCAGATACAAATTCAAATGTCATTCCTTTTGATATCGTTACAAGACCAAGGCGAGATGCAGGAGATTACTTACGAATATTTTTTAAACCCGTTGATTAATTTCGAAATGTGGTATATCATTTTAAAGATTAATATGTTCTCATTGATTAGTATCACAATTTAGTCTCATCATTCAGCAATATAATAATAATAATAGTTTGGCGCTACAGTCCTGTATGGAACTTCGGCCGAGCTCCCTCACCATTTTGAGCTGTGCGTGTTATATTTGTACTCAAAGTGGTGGGACCTACAGTTTATTGCCGAATCCGAACGGCGGGTGAAAGCTTTTTCATAGGCAATGTTTTACTCTCGTAGGTTTGCCATTTACTGACGAGAGGTAGCGCGGTATAGAAAAATGTTTCTATGAAAAGATGTTGTTAGCCCCAGTCCAGGCTTGAACCGGGGACCTTTCGGCTCGCAGTCCAACGCACTAACCACAGAGCTACTGCGGCTCTGTTCTGATATAAAATAATGTGTATGCCCATTAATGCAATATAGTTGGTGAGTTTTATTTACAACACGGCAATTTATTGTTTTTTTTATATAATAGTATGATTTGTTTTTTTTTTTTTCATTCATACATTGCAGTCAGACAAGTGCAAACTTCAATGCAAATGTCAGTATAAACTCTAATAGTTTTCAATTAATGCTCCCAACATCAAATTGCAATGAAACCAGTTTTTCCACCTCTTCACAAAGCAATGTGCACTGCAATTCAAATGCTAGTCAATGCCCAACTAAGGTGCCTCCAAAAATAATTCAAGAACCTCCAAGCACACAAGTGACAAGGTCAACGAGCTCTAAATAAAGAATATTTTTTATTAAAATATTTAACGCATTAAAACCAACGTATGTAAGATGATAATAAATCGTTTTATCTGCCAATAGTTTATAATGCCTCAGGGACGTCAAGCTTCGTCGGATTTAGCTGCTTTTGGTCATGGAGTTTAAAGTTCAATTAGGGGGGTTTTAAAGCAATCTTAAAGGTTGCAGATTTCGTGGTCAACGTTAAAACATTTATGGCTTGGTGGCAGATGGTTTTAAGTTTCAGTGCGATAGTTCAATGTTCTTGAGTAGTATGAATGCTTCAGTGATTTTTCAAACCATTGTTAATTAAGTTAGTTATTTAAAGCATTTTGATTAGGTTAAACATAATAAATTTAATTAATTAGCATAATTCAATATTAATCATTTCTTTACATTGCAGGATGACGAACCACCTGAAATCTGCGTCGTCGAGGGTGCTTTCACGCTGCAGACTCTCACGCCCACACAGCCAATGCCCTCCGTGGATGAGCTGGACACAAAGTTCGCCGAACTGGTCGAAGAACTCGATCTGACAGCACCCAACAAAGAGGCAATGCTCAGTTTGCCGCCACAAAAGAAATGGCAAATCTACTGTTCACGCAAATCACCACTCGACACAGTCGATGGCAATCCTGCGACGAACATTACAATGCCACCAACAGCCGATCATTACATCGATCGTTTAAAGGATCTGGTGCATCATGTTGCGCTCAGTCCCGAGGATTCACCGTGCCATGAGTATAATGCAAGAATCGAAGGACATACGAGCTTTCTGGATGCTCTGAAGACCGCCTTGCGTACATCGGCGCATAGTTTTGTGCTGCGTTTCGTGGAATTGGATGGTTTGCCGGCTCTGCTGAATTTACTGATGGAACTCGATATACGAGTGGCGAATAGTTCGTTACACACTAGTCTGATTGGTTGCATCAAAGCCTTGATGAATAATTCGGTAAGTTATGCGAGATATGAGGAGTAGTCATGAGCAAAAAAAGCAAGACTCTTGTTCTTGTACTTGCAGTTTTTCAAGCACAAAATCAGCATTGCGATATAAGAACACGAACGACTCTGCAAGAACAAGATTAGCTTGTTTTAAAACTGCTTTTGCTCATCACTATTGAGAAGAGTCTAAGAGCTAATACAATTTTCTTTTATAGACTGGTCGCGCCCATGTGCTGGCTCATCCCACATCCATCGATACCATTGCGCGTTCCCTAGCTGCCGATAATATTAAGGCGAAAGTTGCGGCTCTCGAAATTTTGGGTGCTGTTTGTCTGGTACCAGGTGGACATAAGAAAGTATTGCAAGCTATGTTGAACTTCCAGGACTTTGCCGCGGAACGCACACGCTTCCAGGTTAGTAGTTTTGCTTTCATCCACCTCTTATATCTCCTCCATTTAATCTAGGTAGTTATTACCGTCTCCCATTCAGTAAATATCTTCCCTAAATTCTCAATTCTCTCTCTCTCCAGTGCATAGTTAACGATCTCGATCGCTCGACGGGCGCTTATCGCGACGATATCAGCCACAAGACCGCTATCATGTCCTTCATCAACGCCGTGCTAAACTATGGCCCCGGTCAGGAGAATCTCGAATTTCGGCTGCATCTGCGCTATGAGTTTTTAATGCTCGGCATACAGCCGGTAATCGACAAATTGCGCAAGCACGAAAATGAGACGCTGGATAGGCATTTGGTTTGTACTTCATTTAGTTTGAACATAGAATTTCGTCTTATACAAGTCTCTTCATAGGACTTTTTCGAAATGGTACGCGCCGTAGATGAAAAAGAGCTCGCGAACAAATTCAATCATGAACACGTGGACACAAAGAGCGCCAGTGCCATGTTCGATTTGCTGCGTCGCAAATTGAGTCATTCGCCTGCGTATCCTCACATGTTGTCAATGCTGGAGCATATGTTGTTGTTGCCATGTATGTGTTTTATTGAAATATGCTTTGACCATTTAATAAAACAAATCTCTCTTTTATCCCTAAAGATACCGGTCACTGCACACAGCACTGGCTCATGTTCGATCGCGTCGTTCAACAAATTGTACTTCAAACCGATAGTCGTCCCACCAGTGAGATTGATCCTGATGATCCGAGCAAAGCACTTTTAACACCGGTACATATTCGTGATCCCGATGTTGCACCTCTCCAAATAAATGTCAGCGAACTCGTGAAGTTGCTTGTAAAAGAGGAGGAACTGACGCAGGCGCGCAAACGTGCCGATGAGCTGGAACGCGAAAACTTTGATGTACAGTCACGTCTGGCCAAAAAGGAACAAGAACTTGATCTGCGCATGCAAGAGAAAGAAGATCTGGAAACTGGTTTGGCTCGTATGCGTGAACGTCTTGAGAAGGAGAGCGCCAATCATTCGCAAGCTGTGCAACGTGCACAAACCGCCGAAATGCGTGCCGAAGATCTGCAGCATCGGCTAATGAGCGAACAACAGGAACGCACGCGTCTTGAACGTCTCGTCACGGAGGGTAGCATACCCGATGATCAGAAGGTGGCTGGTCTGACGGGTTGTAATGGCGCCGTTTCACCACCCCCACCTCCGCCACTTATGAAATTTGTGCCACCTCCACCGCCTCCAATGGCTGCGATGGCGCCACCGCCGCCGCCATGTCCTGGGGCACCGCCAGCGCCGACAATGTCGCAATCAATGGGTAGGTGTTAAATAAGATAATCGATGTGAGACAATTCGGCTCTAGACAATTATTCCGAAATATTTCCCTGAAAGATTATTTCGTAATTCCTTTGGAATTCCAAAGGGAAATCTGTCTTATGAAGAGTTGTTAGCGATGATTTTTTATTTAAAGTCAGTGAGTTTCCGGACGGAAATACTACAAACAGAACAATACTAAACCAGAAAGAATACTAAGCCCGTATTATTGTCTTGAGAAGAGTGTTCGATATAAAGTCGAATCTGCGTACTAATCTCTTTTCAACTCTTCTCTCTCAAATAGCTCCACCACCGCCAAAACTCGAGGTTGCCAAAAAGAATGTGCCACAGCCTACGAATCCGCTGAAGAGCTTTAATTGGTCCAAATTACCCGATGCCAAAGTTCAGGGAACCGTCTGGAGTGAGCTGGATGAGTCCAAGTGGTACAACAATATGGAACTGGAAGCAATAGATAAATTATTCTCTGCCTATCAGAAGAATGGAGTTGCGGTAAGTTGCAGTTTGTAAACTTTGCTAAACACTGAATAGAAGTTAAGCCAGCCAACCTTTTGGACAGTGGTTTTAAAATCGTCTTTGGAGTTCCTAAAGTTAACAACGTGTAATATATCTAATAAAGGATAAGCATATTATATTCTCTATGGTATACTTAAGTAACGAAGATTTAGGATGTATAAGTGTTATAGAGAAATATCAGAACTCGTGTATTCTCTTGTTCTACACGTGCATTGAGCCCCCGACCATTAGTTCTCTTAAGCTAAAGATTCAAGACGATACACGGACGAGTCCATCGGTTGGTTGGGCAGGTATGTGGAATGGCAGGGATTCGTCGTTAAAAAAATTAAGCCTGTTTAATATGAATTACAATGAAAAGTGTTCTAGAAAAATACAACGCCTCGCGAGATAATTCTTTCGTACTGCTCGTGCAACGAGTTCATCACTTTGTAGTTCAATCGACTCTCAACAGAGCCAAGCATTAGAGAAAGAATTCGTTATTCAGGCGCACTATACGTTTGTAGAAAAATGTTCTGTTTTCCGACCTTTTTGCTATAAGCCAATTCAAGACAAATGTCCACCGAAACTACTCCATTAACTGTTTCTTCTGTCAACCGAATGCTAAAATTGTATTGTCCTATTTTATTACATTAAATTTACTCTTTCATCTTTAGCCCAACGATGGCTCCATCGAGGATCTGCGCATGATGGGCAAGCAACGCAACAAAGTGCTCTCCGTCATCGACGGAAGACGCGCTCAAAACTGCACGATTCTGCTGAGCAAACTGAAGATGAGCGACGAGGAGATTTCCAAGTACGTGTTACGAATGCTTTTACTATTGTTCTAAGTGATTATAACTCTTATCTCTTCTTCCATAGAGCCATTCTCTCCATGGACTGCAATGAGCAACTAGCGCTCGATATGGTCGAGCAGTTGCTCAAGTTCACACCGTCGGCGGAAGAGCGCGCCCTGCTGGATGAGCACAGCGAAGACATTGATTCGCTCGCGAGAGCTGATCGCTTTTTGTACGAAATATCCAAGTAAGTTTTTTTGTTTGCAAATGATGAAAAGATTGAAGAAAGCTAAGAACTCTACTCCTCTTATCCAAGAATTCCACACTACGAACAGCGTCTCAAGAGTCTGCACTATAAGAAACGCTTCATGCTCACGATCAACGATCTGATACCGCGCATCAGCAGCGTAATGGAGGCTTCACGCGAGGTGGCGCGTTCCAGGAGGCTGCGCAAGCTGCTCGAGTTGGTATTAGCTTTAGGTAGGCGCTATTAAAATTCATACATCTTGAACTTATTTAACACCTTCTCTTAAATTACTCTCCCTCCAGGCAACTACATGAATCGCGGCGCACGCGGCAACGCCTCCGGTTTCCGTTTAGCCTCGCTGAATCGGCTTGGCGATACCAAATCCAGCGCCGCCAAGGGTACCACACTGCTGCACTATCTGGTGCAGGTGATCGACAAAAAGTTCAAGGATCTGCTCAAACTCGAGGATGATATACCGCATGTGCGTGACGCCTCCAAGGTCTCACTGGGCGAGATGGACAAGGACATACAAATGTTGCGTACCGGACTGGCGGATGTTGCGCGTGAAATTGAATTCCATCGTTCGTCGGGACCAGCGCAGCAGGGAGATCGTTTCTTGCCTGTGATGCGTGAATTTCATGCGCAGGCCTCGGTGCGCTTTGCGGAGCTCGAGGACAAATTCCAAGACATGAAGACACGTTTTGATCGTGCAGTGCGTCTCTTCGGCGAAGATGGTTCCGTGCTGCAACCCGATGAATTCTTTGGCATCTTTGATACGTTCCTAAGCACATTCACGGAGGCGCGTCAGGACAACGACAACTTGCGTCGTCGTCAAGAGGAGGAGGAGAAACGTGCCAAACAGGAGGCAGAGATGAAGAAACGCACTATTGAGCGCAAGAACAAAGAGGGTCTGATGTCATCGGTGGCGCGCAATTTGGGACTGAAATCAGCGACGAATGGTGGTGCTGATGCGACGTCGCGTGGCGCAGACAATAAAGGTGAATTCGATGATTTGATTTCGGCGTTGCGCACTGGCGATGTTTTCGGCGAGGATATGGCAAAGTTTAAGCGTTCGCGCAAGACACGACTAGCGAATGGAAGCAGTTCGCCGCCAAGACATAGTAGTTTGCATCGCGAGGAGAGTCGGGAGCGCACGGTGCGTAGGCAATGAGCGGTGGCAGGAGTTGTGAGGGAGTAGAAAGCTAAGTCGGAAGAGAAGTAGGAAGAGAAATCGGAAAAGAAAGCGAAATAGGAAAACGATGCTGAATGAATAAAAATGGAATGGAATGAATAAGAGTTCCGTTTTTAAATATTTCACAAACTACATGAAATGGTGCCGATACGGATGACGGTTCTTTGTTTTTCAATATTTTTGGTTACTTTCCCGGCAAGAGAAAATTGAAATTCTATAAAATAATCGGAATGAATTAGAGTTCCGATTCCGGTAGCCAAAAGTTAACAACCTCGATGAAATTGTACCGATACGATTTTAAAATAAATATTTCTGGTTATTTTTGAGGTTCCGGATTTTTATGCAAGAAAAAGAGTATCGTAAGAGGCGTAACGGTTATGGAAAAAAGCTTTTAATGCAAACTTGCGGTTTAGTGTAATAAAAAGTTTTGAACATCGGTACCGTTTCAAAGTAAAGAGTGCGGCTTTAGAAATTAAAAGCTTTTAAAGCTAGCTATTGCTACCGGCAACGTTACAAAATAAAGTTTCCGGTTTAGTAAAATAAAAAGCTTTGGCTGTGCGCATCGTTTCAAAGTAAAGTTTTGCGGAACAGATTTTTAATTCCGATTTCTGCATCTGTGTAGTTTAATATAAAAAATAAATAGAGCTTCAAAAGCTCAAGCGACCATTTTTATAGCGTTAAAAGAAAAAATAAGCTTAAAGTTGTGCTTTTCGTTGACATCACACGTCACAAAAGCTTTTGTAATGTATTTTATTAAACTGTGTATGTATTATAAGCCTCTAAATATATCTAGTAGTAGTTTTTGTAAAATGAGCAAGAAATCTTTAAGAAACAAATGCATGAAACCAAATTAAATTAAATGAAATTTAATTAAAAATGAAACCCTAACTTTAAGAAAATTTAAGCAAAGATAAAAAAAAAAAACAACTTTTAATTGTATTTTAGCAGTTTTTGATTTTCAGCTGCACTTGAAAAAATACTTTGTAAAATTTAAACTTTTTTTTAAGATTTAACAGATTGTATAATTTATATTAGAATTAAATGAAATTATTATTATATATAAAGTAAATATAAAAAATTATAAAATTTTATTAACACTATAAAAATATACCTTAAAATTACAAAATACTAAAAAAGCTCTTTAAAAGCTTCAATAAATTATGTACCTTTATGATTAAACAGTAATTAGTATCAGCAAATTAGTGTTGATAACAATTTTCAAATTTAAATCAATGAAAATACAAAAAAAAAGGAAACCAACGCTAATGCTCATCAACTTTACAACATCGTCGTCATCATCAGCATCATCATTATTAACACATTACACGCTCTAGAAATTATTAACTTAGTGAAATCTATAAATAAATTTGTGCTAAAATTTAACTTTGACTTTGTTTTAAATGCATTTCTGATCATTACGTTCAATGCGAACCACAACAATTGTATTTTATTTATATATACGAAAAAGAAACCCTATATCTATTAAACTCACGTTTAACTAATTTAATATATTCTATATATGCTATATATACTAATTATAAATTAAACAATTAAACTGTTTCGATGTAAGCGATTTAATTGTTGGCAAAAATAAAACAAATATTTAAACAAAATCATAGAAGATTCAGTGAGTTTTATTTTATATTATTTATTACAGTTTTGCGCCGCACGGATCGTAGCGACTGATCAGATCGCGATATAGTTTTGTGACCTTGGAGTTTCGCTGGCAAAGGGTGCCGCCACCGCGCTCTAATTGATGAGCCTGAAAATGAGCAAAAAAAAAGATATTTTGAAAATGTAAAAAAATAAAAACAAAACAATGAGAAAAAGGAAAAGTAAAAAGAAAAAAGAAAAAACAAGAGAAAAAGAAATAGAAAAATAAATAAGAAAAGAAATATAAAAGGAAAAGGAAAAAGAAAAAAATGAAAAGAAAAATAAATATAAATAATAACAGAAATAGAAAATGAAAAGAAATAAAAAAATGAAAAGAAAAGTAAAAGAAAAGAAAAGAAAAGAAAGGAGAAAACGAAAAAGAAAAAGAAAAGGTAGATAAATAAATAGAAAATGAAATGTACCAAAGGACCTTTTTGAAAAGGAGTGATTTACATACTATGTTGGTTAATTTTTTTCACTTCAAATGAATTTTTTTTAATAATTTAAAATTAAACTTCAAATATTTCTCTTTTCAATACGATATTAAATACGGAAATCTATAAAATATTGAGCGAGTTAAAAATAATAATGTCTTTATTTTTATTTGGTATAAAACAATCGTAGTTTCGACTGAATATTCACAGAAGATCACGCACGATAGAACAAAATAGTTTTCAGATTCGTGATAAGCATATAAAATTAATCTCAAAAACGTTGAAATCTCGAATTATAAATTTTTTTCAAAAATCAATAAAAAGTATGGGCTTACCACTTACTTTCAAAATAACAAATGGAAAAAAACGAGTACAGTAAACGAGATATAGTTTTTTCAGTATTGACAAGCAGAACTGCGAAGCTGAATTTCATATATTTTTTTTTCATAAAACTTTGATTTTATGAAGCAAAAACTGTTTTTTTTTAAAGATGTTCATTATTTACCAAATTTGTTAGTTTTTCCAACTAAGACAATTTTTTTATATTCTAAAATGAATAATCAAATATTTTGCTTTTAAATAAAACATTAATTACGAAAATCTATGAAATATTGACCAAGTTAAAAATAATAATTTCTGTATTCTCATTTCGTATAAAAACAATCGTAATTTTAACTGAATATTGTGAGAAGATCGCACGTATATATCAAAAATGATATTCAGATTCGAGATCAGCATATCAAATTAATCTTAAAACTGTTCAAAACTTAAATTATTAAAATCTTTCGAAAATCAATAAAAACCATTACTTTTAAAATACGTAATAAAAAAAATTACGATAAACGAGATATAGTTTTTTCGATAGAGATTGACGAACAGAATTGCCGAGTTAAATATCATTTATCTTCATCGCATAACTATGATTTTATGGATCAAATAACGTTTTCTAAATGGTGTGATTTAATATACAAGTCAAGGAATACAGCCCAGTAGAAAAATGTAGTTGATATAAGATATGCTAGTACTGATTCTCGAGCAGTTAAATGATTCCCAACTAAAGGGTGTAAACGAAATTATTTTTACATTTTATTTTATTTATAAATTGAAAACTTAACACGGTGAAAGAAAAAATATATCAATACTCAATAGTTATTAAAAATTGTTAAAGATTCGTATTTTTTTTTTGAATCTGATAGTACGAATTTCTGTATTTTAGTCTTCCTGCCCACCATCAGCCGTTGGGCTCAATTTCTTCCAACTTTTTTGATAATCCTAGCGCTTATTTTATTTCCGTTTAACAAAATATAAATATTTTCGAAAAATTGATTTTATATACCTAAACCAAAAATTTTAAATCTGGACCTAACTCAGGGCAGTTTGAAGGGTTACATCCTTTTGAACAAATTGTATCATATGGTTATATACAGATTGGAACAGTCCCTCGCTCGTTTATTTAGGTCTTTAATCCACTTCTTCACTTTTATTTGGAACTTTAAATGATATCAATTTAAAACTCAGTTTTACTTTTTGAAAATGTGAAGTATATTAAATTATTAAGGAAAGTATAAACGAGGCCGATCTTTTGGTTATCGTCGGTGTCATGAGCTTGAAGAATTTGCAGAGGCGACCCAAAAGCTGATGACGAATTTTCCCGTAGATGCAGGTAGTCCAAGCACAGGTTCTGGTCCAAATGGATTATACTCAGATCCAGCACGTGCTAGTTCGTCAGATGTTTCATTGCCCGAAACTCCTTTATGGCCCGGCACCCAAATCAGTTACAGTGTATTGTATTTACCAACACAATTGAGACGTGATCTGCATTGATGTACAATTTTAGATGTGATGACCGGGTTGTTCAAAGCCATAAGAGCAGCCTGACTATCGCTGCAAACTGATATAGCTCTGTTCTGCCATCTATTATCCGAAATGTAGTCCATAGCCATAAGTATGGCATAAACTTCGGCTTGAAATACCGAGGCATTGTCGCCAACGGCGAAGTGAAGTCTGCGGTCATCCGGTTCCACAAACACTACAGCACCAGATCCCTGATCGGTTCCGGAGACGTTTGTGTAAATGCGGTGTGACCCTCTACCTGGCTCAAAGTCAGGCGTTAACCAGTCTTGAATGTCAGGTTGGCTAACCTCCAAATTTCGTCTTGGTAATATTTCTGTTATCATTGCATCGGAGGGCATCTCCTGTAGACAGGTGTCTAATGGAGTGTCAGTGCAATGTCAGAGATATTCTAGGGAATATTAAACCAGAAACCACCTCGTTTTAGTCTCCAGCAGCCATTCATGGCTTCGCCTCTGATAAAGATGTCAACTGGTGGTAGGTTTAAGATTGGACCAGGTGTAGTGGGAAATGCACCCGTAACACCCAGACACACGGTTCTCTGAATTTTGGCAAGACTAGTTGTTCAAAAACGTTACTTGTAAATTTAATGATCACATGAATTTCCAACAAACCTTATATCAAAACTAATGTGTGAATGATTCATTAATAAATCGCCCTTTATAATTAACGAAATTAAGAAATGTATGAAATATTTTATTTCCAAGTTCAATGTCGTATAATCATAGACAATGTAAAGTCGACTTTAAAAATAAATTCGAAATTTTTGACAAATTTTGTATAGAATAAATTGTCAAAAAGCTGATTTTAAATTTAAAGTTGACGTTCAATTGTCTATGTTTATGCGACAATATTTTTAAGGCATTTTTTAAATATTTCATAAACAAAATATTATGAAAAATGTATCTATAATCACCTGTCTATTGATATCGCCCACACAAATCCAGTCCGCACCGCCAATACGCCAACGCCACAACTTCACACCGGTCGCCTGTGAAACAGCCCACTTGGAATGATCCTTAGTAGTTTGGAACGAAAGCTTCAAATCGGAGGCCTCCAGGTGCGCAATATTATAGACTCTAAATTGAATAAATAAATTTTCGAAAAATTTTAAATATGTGTAAAAAGTTTAGGTGCAACAAGAAATATTAGAATTATTTACTGATTTTGGGATATAGTTTTTACGATTTTCGAGAAATGGTATATATCTCAAAAACTAGAGACAATTTGATGAAACTGACGATATTTTCGAAATTAGAATTACAAATACATTGAAAAATATTGTAATTTTTACTTTTGAAAAAAATATTTTTTTTTAATACAAAAAATATTGAAAAAATTTAAAAAAATATTTTTTAAAATATGATGCCATCGAAATACCATCTTGAAATTTTACATGAACATTTACAACAAATTGACAAAAATTTAGTATTTTTTCAGAATTTTAAAAAGGGTCCTTTTTAAGGACTACAATTTTGAAGTGCAAAGATAATGACCACGGGCCACATGTAAACGTTTAAAAGTTCCAACTTAATTTTTCTAAAAGCTTGTTCTATTAGCTTTAAAACGAGTTATTAACGGAGTTTCTAGCATTTTTAGTTCAAGAGATATTTAAATATGAACAACCATACAAAAGTGATTTTTGGCCCTTTTTTTGCAATTTTGAGCCACTGTATCTCTGGAAGTAGTGGTCGGAAAAAATAAAAAAAATTGGTTAGTGCATGTCTTGATACCCTTTATCAGTTGCCAAAATTTCATTAAAATCGAAAAGGTAAAATCTCAAATTTGACTTTTTTTTGGTCGATTTGGTGTGGAATGAATGGCCCTTATATAATATTTTTTTCTGGGTGTATATAATTCAAAATCAATTAGAAATCAAGCAAATATTCAAAAATTTAAATATATTTAACACTAATTTTTAAAATTTAAATCAATTCAAATTTGGACGAATAATGAATATTTTGAAATTAAATATTTTAATTTTTAAATTCAAAAATATATTTTTTAAATCAAGTTTTCAAATATTTTTTCATATTATTGCAATTATTTTAAAAATGTTATAAACAGCCCTATCATGAATAATGTTTACCCGGACTTATTCTCTAGTAAAAAATTGTGAATGAATATTTTTGTATTCCAGTAAATATTTTTTTACGAGAGAAAATTACACTACTTTACGTTTAACATATTCTATTTCTTTCAATATAATATAATAAATAATCGGATGGTAGGTAATTGCAATTGCCTTTCATTCATCTCATTACAACGCGAGATATTGAATACTACGTAGGATCTTTTCAAGAATTTCTTCCAAATTCAAAATATTTTAAAATCATTTTAAAAAATCAAGAAATAGCCGTATATACAAATTACACAAATTATCGAATACTCTAAATATATTTTAAATTAAAAACTCAAAATCATTACGAATTAATAAATAAAGGAAAATATTTCAAAATAAAAATCGTTAAAAATGAATTCAAAAATCCACCAACTTACTTATCACTTCTTGTGCAGTTCGACTCCATGTTGCCGGCACCATTGCGCCAACCCTCCACCATCAGATTTACATCCAGCGCCGGCGCCAACCAATCCTCGTACAGATCCTGCTCCAAACGGCTACTCTTAGCGAATGACTTGAACACAGTGCCCTGCAGTGACACCAAGTCCACGACATGCTTAAAAGGTGCCTCCGAACGCCATTTAGCCGCCATGGCATCCGCCAAACTAGGAAAACGGGTTTCCAACGCCTTTGGCATGCGCGCGTAGTAAATGTACGGCTCATTGTACAACAGCTGATCGCCGACTTTTTGCACTTCGGCAGCGTCCTTTAACGTAACACACAAAAAACTCTGACCGTAGCGTGCGCCCGTCGGCGGATACGCATACCGGGGCAAAGCGGGAAACTTTGGCACCGAGTGTACCAGCCAGAGACCACTTTGTCCATCGGTAGCGACTACGCCCTTCGTGTGACCATTCGTTAAGAAAGTGGTACCATTGGGGAACTCATCGTTGTAGGCGAGTAGCAACACCGAGGCATCATCGAACAACGGCTGAAGAGTTTGCGCGGGCGTAGAATCGGCGGCATCAATGCGACGGCCCGAAAGTGACCAGCGATCGTACGACAGACTGGTGATTTGAAGATATTGCAGTCCGCTGTTTTCATCATGATCCTCGTTGTTATCGTCGCGCTGGACGTTGTTGCTCTGGTAGTATTTGGGTAACTTGTACAAATAGTACCTACAGTTGTAGACAAAAATGTTATTAACTTTAGTCATTCCACACCTCCCGGCCAGTATAGAAAGTATATTATATCGAAACTGAGTATTCTTGATCATTATCGATGTCCGTCTAGCCGTTTTTGAAATCACAATTACAGTAAAACAAGAAGGATCAGATCAATGAAACTGAAAACCGAGATTACTTTTGCACTTATTCTGTCTCCTTTTAAAAATGGACGTGATCGGTCGTAAGAGACCTGTGATATATCAATTTTTGTGCATATTCCTCATTCAGCCCACAAGTTTACTATTTTTTTAAATAACCCGTTTAAAAATCGAAGTCTGTAATCTATTTAACTCACCAGTCTACCGCACGTCCTAGCTCATCGCGGCAGCTCACTTTTACCTCCGCATCCTTGGCCGTTGCGCGCGCGACAGTACAGCTCAGGAGCCAGAATACTAGAAACTTTTTGGCAGCGCAGCAATTTAGCGACATGTTTAACCTGCGCGTTGATATCAAGAACTGATGAATCTGAAGCGCGTCTCAGAAACTGAAACCTACTTTAAAGCAGCTGAGAAAGCAGCTGCGGTTATTAAGCGCGGCTTATCAGCAGAAAATGCGACGCTGTTTTGTTTGTTTGGGTAGTCTTTGTGACGAGGTTTCGTATCTGAGTTGCACGTGAGTCACTCGTATGCATTGAAAGTAATGTAGCTATATTTCTGACCTGCTAAACCAGAGAATGGCCGACATTGTTCTGGAATAGATTTACAAAAAATATTTAATACATGTACAGATTATTTAAAAATATATTGAACATTTATAATTAAAACATTCACTAATAAAATAGTTTATAAGAAAGTACACAAGATAAAATTCCTGTTATTCTTGATATTCGAACCTTTAAAACAATGAACAGACATTTTTAATGGTAAACTAATCATTTTCCCTTAAAAATTAATCAAATTATGTAAATATTTTTGTTCATTTTAATTATGAGATATACATATTTTAACTGGATAGTTATCATTGATAATAATGGTGAATGAAGGGCAAGAAAAATAATTATGTGTGAAAATGCATAAACATTTTTATGTTAAAATTGTTTTTAAAAATGTTTACTATAAGTTAAAACAATGTATGCAAATTGTAATTAATACATTTTATTTCTTATTGATTCAGTAAGTTTATGCAATATTAAGAAAAATATTTTTTTGTTGATAAAAATATAATCAACGGAATAAAGAATTTTTTTTTACTTTTGCAATAATAGTTTTTAAAGAATTTAAATGCTCCAGAGAATTTACATTTTTAATGGAAGTATCACAAAGTCCACCTGTCCAAAATTCAATTCCGCCTTTTTACAAAATACTAAATTCTAAAAATTCATCGCTACAAAATAAAATTTTATTTTAATAACATTTCCAGCATATAAATTCTTCCTTTTTTAATAAATGTTTTTTGTATTTAAATTCTACCGTGTAAATAAAAGGCATATTTAGAACCATAAAATTACATGTATTCGTCGTCTGGTGAATTATGTATGCTCGATCAATGCCAAATTCATTCATTATTATATGAAAAATTAAAGTTTTTATAAATAAAAACATTTCGACCGAAATCGTATGAAAGTTTCACTTTAATCGAATTTGTTTTTTACTGTTCTCGAATTCGATCACAGATTTTTATTTTGAGCAAAATCTGTCATGTAAAAGATAAAAATACAAATTTCCCATATAAGGGAAATTTATTAAATTTGGTTTTTGTCAGGATTTTTTATTTTTTACAAAAAAAAAAAACTGTTTCTTGCATAAAAAATGCTACAAAGCGTGAAATAAAAAAATTCCCTAAAAAGGAAATTTTAAAAATTCAATTTTTTCGATTACAAATTTTCCTTTGGAGCAAAATACGCCTTTATCGCATGTAAAATAGATAAAAAAAGTGATAAAAATACAAATTTCCCATAAAATGGAAATTTTAATACGAAAATATTGTTTGGTTTTTGTCAGGAATTTCTTATTTTTTTACAGAAATAACTGTTTCTTGCATAAAAGATGCTACAAAGCGTGAAATAAAAAATTTCCCTAAAAAAGGAAATTTTAAAAATTCAATTTTTTCGATTACAAATTTTCCTTTGGAGCAAAATATGCCTTAATTGCATGTAAAATAGCTAAAAATTGAGTAAAATACAAATTTCCCATAAAAGGTACATTTTACAAAATGTACGAGATATAGTTTTTTCAGTATTGACAAGCAGAACTGCGAAGCTGAATTTCATATATTTTTTTTTCATAAAACTTTGATTTTATGAAGCAAAAACTGTTTTTTTTTAAAGATGTTCATTATTTACCAAATTTGTTAGTTTTTCCAACTAAGACAATTTTTTTATATTCTAAAATGAATAATCAAATATTTTGCTTTTAAATAAAACATTAATTACGAAAATCTATGAAATATTGACCAAGTTAAAAATAATAATTTCTGTATTCTCATTTCGTATAAAAACAATCGTAATTTTAACTGAATATTGTGAGAAGATCGCACGTATATATCAAAAATGATATTCAGATTCGAGATCAGCATATCAAATTAATCTTAAAACTGTTCAAAACTTAAATTATTAAAATCTTTCGAAAATCAATAAAAACCATTACTTTTAAAATACGTAATAAAAAAAATTACGATAAACGAGATATAGTTTTTTCGATAGAGATTGACGAACAGAATTGCCGAGTTAAATATCATTTATCTTCATCGCATAACTATGATTTTATGGATCAAATAACGTTTTCTAAATGGTGTGATTTAATATACAAGTCAAGGAATACAGCCCAGTAGAAAAATGTAGTTGATATAAGATATGCTAGTACTGATTCTCGAGCAGTTAAATGATTCCCAACTAAAGGGTGTAAACGAAATTATTTTTACATTTTATTTTATTTATAAATTGAAAACTTAACACGGTGAAAGAAAAAATATATCAATACTCAATAGTTATTAAAAATTGTTAAAGATTCGTATTTTTTTTTTGAATCTGATAGTACGAATTTCTGTATTTTAGTCTTCCTGCCCACCATCAGCCGTTGGGCTCAATTTCTTCCAACTTTTTTGATAATCCTAGCGCTTATTTTATTTCCGTTTAACAAAATATAAATATTTTCGAAAAATTGATTTTATATACCTAAACCAAAAATTTTAAATCTGGACCTAACTCAGGGCAGTTTGAAGGGTTACATCCTTTTGAACAAATTGTATCATATGGTTATATACAGATTGGAACAGTCCCTCGCTCGTTTATTTAGGTCTTTAATCCACTTCTTCACTTTTATTTGGAACTTTAAATGATATCAATTTAAAACTCAGTTTTACTTTTTGAAAATGTGAAGTATATTAAATTATTAAGGAAAGTATAAACGAGGCCGATCTTTTGGTTATCGTCGGTGTCATGAGCTTGAAGAATTTGCAGAGGCGACCCAAAAGCTGATGACGAATTTTCCCGTAGATGCAGGTAGTCCAAGCACAGGTTCTGGTCCAAATGGATTATACTCAGATCCAGCACGTGCTAGTTCGTCAGATGTTTCATTGCCCGAAACTCCTTTATGGCCCGGCACCCAAATCAGTTACAGTGTATTGTATTTACCAACACAATTGAGACGTGATCTGCATTGATGTACAATTTTAGATGTGATGACCGGGTTGTTCAAAGCCATAAGAGCAGCCTGACTATCGCTGCAAACTGATATAGCTCTGTTCTGCCATCTATTATCCGAAATGTAGTCCATAGCCATAAGTATGGCATAAACTTCGGCTTGAAATACCGAGGCATTGTCGCCAACGGCGAAGTGAAGTCTGCGGTCATCCGGTTCCACAAACACTACAGCACCAGATCCCTGATCGGTTCCGGAGACGTTTGTGTAAATGCGGTGTGACCCTCTACCTGGCTCAAAGTCAGGCGTTAACCAGTCTTGAATGTCAGGTTGGCTAACCTCCAAATTTCGTCTTGGTAATATTTCTGTTATCATTGCATCGGAGGGCATCTCCTGTAGACAGGTGTCTAATGGAGTGTCAGTGCAATGTCAGAGATATTCTAGGGAATATTAAACCAGAAACCACCTCGTTTTAGTCTCCAGCAGCCATTCATGGCTTCGCCTCTGATAAAGATGTCAACTGGTGGTAGGTTTAAGATTGGACCAGGTGTAGTGGGAAATGCACCCGTAACACCCAGACACACGGTTCTCTGAATTTTGGCAAGACTAGTTGTTCAAAAACGTTACTTGTAAATTTAATGATCACATGAATTTCCAACAAACCTTATATCAAAACTAATGTGTGAATGATTCATTAATAAATCGCCCTTTATAATTAACGAAATTAAGAAATGTATGAAATATTTTATTTCCAAGTTCAATGTCGTATAATCATAGACAATGTAAAGTCGACTTTAAAAATAAATTCGAAATTTTTGACAAATTTTGTATAGAATAAATTGTCAAAAAGCTGATTTTAAATTTAAAGTTGACGTTCAATTGTCTATGTTTATGCGACAATATTTTTAAGGCATTTTTTAAATATTTCATAAACAAAATATTATGAAAAATGTATCTATAATCACCTGTCTATTGATATCGCCCACACAAATCCAGTCCGCACCGCCAATACGCCAACGCCACAACTTCACACCGGTCGCCTGTGAAACAGCCCACTTGGAATGATCCTTAGTAGTTTGGAACGAAAGCTTCAAATCGGAGGCCTCCAGGTGCGCAATATTATAGACTCTAAATTGAATAAATAAATTTTCGAAAAATTTTAAATATGTGTAAAAAGTTTAGGTGCAACAAGAAATATTAGAATTATTTACTGATTTTGGGATATAGTTTTTACGATTTTCGAGAAATGGTATATATCTCAAAAACTAGAGACAATTTGATGAAACTGACGATATTTTCGAAATTAGAATTACAAATACATTGAAAAATATTGTAATTTTTACTTTTGAAAAAAATATTTTTTTTTAATACAAAAAATATTGAAAAAATTTAAAAAAATATTTTTTAAAATATGATGCCATCGAAATACCATCTTGAAATTTTACATGAACATTTACAACAAATTGACAAAAATTTAGTATTTTTTCAGAATTTTAAAAAGGGTCCTTTTTAAGGACTACAATTTTGAAGTGCAAAGATAATGACCACGGGCCACATGTAAACGTTTAAAAGTTCCAACTTAATTTTTCTAAAAGCTTGTTCTATTAGCTTTAAAACGAGTTATTAACGGAGTTTCTAGCATTTTTAGTTCAAGAGATATTTAAATATGAACAACCATACAAAAGTGATTTTTGGCCCTTTTTTTGCAATTTTGAGCCACTGTATCTCTGGAAGTAGTGGTCGGAAAAAATAAAAAAAATTGGTTAGTGCATGTCTTGATACCCTTTATCAGTTGCCAAAATTTCATTAAAATCGAAAAGGTAAAATCTCAAATTTGACTTTTTTTTGGTCGATTTGGTGTGGAATGAATGGCCCTTATATAATATTTTTTTCTGGGTGTATATAATTCAAAATCAATTAGAAATCAAGCAAATATTCAAAAATTTAAATATATTTAACACTAATTTTTAAAATTTAAATCAATTCAAATTTGGACGAATAATGAATATTTTGAAATTAAATATTTTAATTTTTAAATTCAAAAATATATTTTTTAAATCAAGTTTTCAAATATTTTTTCATATTATTGCAATTATTTTAAAAATGTTATAAACAGCCCTATCATGAATAATGTTTACCCGGACTTATTCTCTAGTAAAAAATTGTGAATGAATATTTTTGTATTCCAGTAAATATTTTTTTACGAGAGAAAATTACACTACTTTACGTTTAACATATTCTATTTCTTTCAATATAATATAATAAATAATCGGATGGTAGGTAATTGCAATTGCCTTTCATTCATCTCATTACAACGCGAGATATTGAATACTACGTAGGATCTTTTCAAGAATTTCTTCCAAATTCAAAATATTTTAAAATCATTTTAAAAAATCAAGAAATAGCCGTATATACAAATTACACAAATTATCGAATACTCTAAATATATTTTAAATTAAAAACTCAAAATCATTACGAATTAATAAATAAAGGAAAATATTTCAAAATAAAAATCGTTAAAAATGAATTCAAAAATCCACCAACTTACTTATCACTTCTTGTGCAGTTCGACTCCATGTTGCCGGCACCATTGCGCCAACCCTCCACCATCAGATTTACATCCAGCGCCGGCGCCAACCAATCCTCGTACAGATCCTGCTCCAAACGGCTACTCTTAGCGAATGACTTGAACACAGTGCCCTGCAGTGACACCAAGTCCACGACATGCTTAAAAGGTGCCTCCGAACGCCATTTAGCCGCCATGGCATCCGCCAAACTAGGAAAACGGGTTTCCAACGCCTTTGGCATGCGCGCGTAGTAAATGTACGGCTCATTGTACAACAGCTGATCGCCGACTTTTTGCACTTCGGCAGCGTCCTTTAACGTAACACACAAAAAACTCTGACCGTAGCGTGCGCCCGTCGGCGGATACGCATACCGGGGCAAAGCGGGAAACTTTGGCACCGAGTGTACCAGCCAGAGACCACTTTGTCCATCGGTAGCGACTACGCCCTTCGTGTGACCATTCGTTAAGAAAGTGGTACCATTGGGGAACTCATCGTTGTAGGCGAGTAGCAACACCGAGGCATCATCGAACAACGGCTGAAGAGTTTGCGCGGGCGTAGAATCGGCGGCATCAATGCGACGGCCCGAAAGTGACCAGCGATCGTACGACAGACTGGTGATTTGAAGATATTGCAGTCCGCTGTTTTCATCATGATCCTCGTTGTTATCGTCGCGCTGGACGTTGTTGCTCTGGTAGTATTTGGGTAACTTGTACAAATAGTACCTACAGTTGTAGACAAAAATGTTATTAACTTTAGTCATTCCACACCTCCCGGCCAGTATAGAAAGTATATTATATCGAAACTGAGTATTCTTGATCATTATCGATGTCCGTCTAGCCGTTTTTGAAATCACAATTACAGTAAAACAAGAAGGATCAGATCAATGAAACTGAAAACCGAGATTACTTTTGCACTTATTCTGTCTCCTTTTAAAAATGGACGTGATCGGTCGTAAGAGACCTGTGATATATCAATTTTTGTGCATATTCCTCATTCAGCCCACAAGTTTACTATTTTTTTAAATAACCCGTTTAAAAATCGAAGTCTGTAATCTATTTAACTCACCAGTCTACCGCACGTCCTAGCTCATCGCGGCAGCTCACTTTTACCTCCGCATCCTTGGCCGTTGCGCGCGCGACAGTACAGCTCAGGAGCCAGAATACTAGAAACTTTTTGGCAGCGCAGCAATTTAGCGACATGTTTAACCTGCGCGTTGATATCAAGAACTGATGAATCTGAAGCGCGTCTCAGAAACTGAAACCTACTTTAAAGCAGCTGAGAAAGCAGCTGCGGTTATTAAGCGCGGCTTATCAGCAGAAAATGCGACGCTGTTTTGTTTGTTTGGGTAGTCTTTGTGACGAGGTTTCGTATCTGAGTTGCACGTGAGTCACTCGTATGCATTGAAAGTAATGTAGCTATATTTCTGACCTGCTAAACCAGAGAATGGCCGACATTGTTCTGGAATAGATTTACAAAAAATATTTAATACATGTACAGATTATTTAAAAATATATTGAACATTTATAATTAAAACATTCACTAATAAAATAGTTTATAAGAAAGTACACAAGATAAAATTCCTGTTATTCTTGATATTCGAACCTTTAAAACAATGAACAGACATTTTTAATGGTAAACTAATCATTTTCCCTTAAAAATTAATCAAATTATGTAAATATTTTTGTTCATTTTAATTATGAGATATACATATTTTAACTGGATAGTTATCATTGATAATAATGGTGAATGAAGGGCAAGAAAAATAATTATGTGTGAAAATGCATAAACATTTTTATGTTAAAATTGTTTTTAAAAATGTTTACTATAAGTTAAAACAATGTATGCAAATTGTAATTAATACATTTTATTTCTTATTGATTCAGTAAGTTTATGCAATATTAAGAAAAATATTTTTTTGTTGATAAAAATATAATCAACGGAATAAAGAATTTTTTTTTACTTTTGCAATAATAGTTTTTAAAGAATTTAAATGCTCCAGAGAATTTACATTTTTAATGGAAGTATCACAAAGTCCACCTGTCCAAAATTCAATTCCGCCTTTTTACAAAATACTAAATTCTAAAAATTCATCGCTACAAAATAAAATTTTATTTTAATAACATTTCCAGCATATAAATTCTTCCTTTTTTAATAAATGTTTTTTGTATTTAAATTCTACCGTGTAAATAAAAGGCATATTTAGAACCATAAAATTACATGTATTCGTCGTCTGGTGAATTATGTATGCTCGATCAATGCCAAATTCATTCATTATTATATGAAAAATTAAAGTTTTTATAAATAAAAACATTTCGACCGAAATCGTATGAAAGTTTCACTTTAATCGAATTTGTTTTTTACTGTTCTCGAATTCGATCACAGATTTTTATTTTGAGCAAAATCTGTCATGTAAAAGATAAAAATACAAATTTCCCATATAAGGGAAATTTATTAAATTTGGTTTTTGTCAGGATTTTTTATTTTTTACAAAAAAAAAAAACTGTTTCTTGCATAAAAAATGCTACAAAGCGTGAAATAAAAAAATTCCCTAAAAAGGAAATTTTAAAAATTCAATTTTTTCGATTACAAATTTTCCTTTGGAGCAAAATACGCCTTTATCGCATGTAAAATAGATAAAAAAAGTGATAAAAATACAAATTTCCCATAAAATGGAAATTTTAATACGAAAATATTGTTTGGTTTTTGTCAGGAATTTCTTATTTTTTTACAGAAATAACTGTTTCTTGCATAAAAGATGCTACAAAGCGTGAAATAAAAAATTTCCCTAAAAAAGGAAATTTTAAAAATTCAATTTTTTCGATTACAAATTTTCCTTTGGAGCAAAATATGCCTTAATTGCATGTAAAATAGCTAAAAATTGAGTAAAATACAAATTTCCCATAAAAGGTACATTTTACAAAATGATCAAAATGTTCCGTTTTTATCAAACATAATGTTATTTGAGTCATAATACGATATATCACATGAAAAAGTAATTAAAATGCGTAACATTTAAAATATCCCAATAGAGGGAAATTTTAATACTTACATATTTTTGGGTTTTTCTCAGGAATTTGTTATATTTTTTAGAAATAAACTGTTTCTTTCATAAAAAGTTGCACGAAAAGCGTGATAAAAATGTCCCAAAAAAATTTTTTTAAAATACGCATTTAAAATAGCTAAATATTGAAAAAACTAAAATAAACCACTAAAACTAAAAAATTTACTTGGAGTTTCTGTCTGAAATTTGTATTTTGTATCACAAATTAAATTTTCTGACAACAAATAATTAACTAAAAAGTCTGAAAAACAAATTTTCCAAAAGATCTAATGTGGATTTTTCAAGTATTTTATATTTATAAATATTTGACAATATTTAACAAACATGCTTCAATAAAATAAACAACATAATTAAAAACTTAATTTAGACCTAGCTTAAACCGCTACTGTTGTTGCTTCATCTGTATCTTGCGCTTCAAACTCTTGACGAGCATCCTATTCTCGAGCTGCTGCTTGGGCCGCTTGGACGCAGACTCCAACGACGTCGCAGTTGCATCCTCCTTGGTTTGCAACGCTGAACCCGCCTTGTCACCTTCATCACCATGTCGCCGCTTTAGCTTCTCTTTTATCAGCTGTTCCATGCCCTTAGTTTTCTTGAAGTGCGAGTCAGTCGGATCGATATTGTACAGATGCGACGAATAGACCGCCTTAAAGCGATCATCTTGCAAATTAAGTTTAAACGTGTCGGCGACCTCCTGCCGCTGCTCTGCAACGGCCGACTTTGACTTCTTGAGCTGCGCCTTGCGTTTGCGCTTCGATTTAGTTTCATTTTCAGTGGCCAGTATTTTCGTCAAGCTAAAGTGTTGCTTGTCATCATCAGCATCATCGTCGAGCAACAGCTGCAACTGCTGCTCCTGCAGCTTGGCTGCCTCGTCCTCGGCGGGCGCTTTGTTTTGCTTCTTTTTATTTTTGGACTTTTGCGCTTTGAGCTGCGATTTAGGCGCAACAAAGTCGCCATTGGCAAACTCCTCCGCAAAGTACGGATCATTCAAATCGATGCCATCGGGCACCGATTCATCATCGGAGTCAGTGTCGCTGTTATTATCACTGTCGTCGTCGTTGTTGTGGCTGCCGCGCTTCTTTTTCTTGCGCTCCTCCTTGCGTTTCTTGTTCTTTTCGCTGCGTTTCTGCAGCACCTTCTCGATGGGCGTCAGCGCCGGCTGTTTTGCAACCACATCTGAATCCGAATCATCATCGGAGTCTTTATCCTCCTCGAGCACAGCAGCGCCATCTTTGCCGCCACCTACATCCCACGTGCATTCCATTTGATATTTTTTATCTTTTTCCTTTTGTTCCTCCTCGTTGATATCCGCCAACAACGCTTTGTACTTGGCGATGGCGTCTTCCTTCTTTTGACGTGGTTTGCGCG
Source organism: Dryomyza anilis (assembly GCA_951804985.1). Lineage (NCBI taxonomy): Eukaryota > Metazoa > Arthropoda > Insecta > Diptera > Dryomyzidae > Dryomyza > Dryomyza anilis. Next base: position 2,761,648 of record OX638130.1, on the reverse strand, counting down.
CCGGTTTCTCGATAGTTTCTGATTCTTTAGATGGTAATTCTGCCACTTTATCATTCTCCTCCTCTTCATCTTCTTCCTCATCCTCCTCTTCACTGCTATAGGCTACAATCTTTCTCAAGTCCGCATCACTTACACTTGTCAAGTTGCCGCTGGCCAATTTATCGCCCAACTCGCGTCGCTCCAGCGCTGTCTCGTCCCACGTCAAATCGACCTTCGCTTGCTGCAGCGCCGTTGTCGTAAAATGTCGCGGCTTGTAGCTGTTATTATCGGGCAGCTCGGTGCAGACATCACGCGGCACATCTTCGTCGAATGTGATGTCATCCTGTATGAAGCGTAGATCTACCTTGGTCGCGGAGCTCTCGTACTCATGGCCATCGCACTCTTGATAGATTTTGTCCGCCGAATTGACGCTGTCGCACTCGACGACCGCATAGTAGTAGCGCAGTCGATTCAGCTGATACTGGCGCAGCTTTTCCATGTGGTAGTCGTCGCCCTCCTCGGCGTCGCTGTCCTGCTGCTGGACGAGGTCCTCGTCGTCAGAGTCGTAGTCGACGGACTAAAAAATAAAAATATTAATAAAATACAATATAAATACAAATAAATAAATAAAAATACATATTATAAAATTCAGAACACGATATATCAAAACCGAAATCCAGAATACCAAATATAAAATCGAATTAAAAAATACAAAATTGGAAAATACGCAAAATTCAAAAATTCGAAAATCCAAATTCGAAATATTATAAAATGCACAATAAAAAATACGAAATGCAAAATTCAAAATTTACAATATGAAATAGAAAATATAATACAAAATGAAGGAGAAAAACAAATAAATAAAATAAAAAATGTATATAAAATTTTAAATACAAATACAAAAAACGATATCAAAATGCAAAATACTAAAATGAAAATACGAAACTCCAAAAAGGAAAATTAAAAAAGCAAAATAGAAAAGGCGAAACTCAAAAAAAAACCAATTCAAAAACCAATTACATAATACAAAACACAAAACAAGAAATTCAAAATACACAGTAAAAGGTACGAACTACAAAATACAAAATTTCAACTAAAAACCTCCAAACTGAAAACACAAAATTAAAAATATAAAATTCGAAATACAAAACATGATGAAACCAAAGTATGAAAACAACAAAAAACAAAAAAAAATTAATTAATTTCACTTGAACAATACCTTCTCCTCATTCTTTTCCACCAACTCTTGCGGCCCGTTGCGCTCCTCCTCCTCCATGCGCTGCTTACCAAACTCGGACGGATAAATCTTGACGCTCAACACACTGCCACCGGGCGGCAAAAACGAACTGAACAGCATCATAAGATCAGTAGCACGTATACGATCCCAGTCCATATTGCAAACAGCCAAGCGACGCGTCGATTCCTCGGTGGTCTCCGCATCATTGTCGAGTTCACCCCAGACATGATCAATCTTAAGACCTATTTCATCTTCATCATCTGTAGAATCATCATCGGAGGAGGAATCAGTCACAAGACGTCCCTCGCCACGCGCATAATCTATATTCGGATCTAAAAGACGTTCACGCAATGTCATAGGCACCTCTTCGCCATCACTTTCCAGCGCATCATTGTCGGCCGCCTCATCCGCAGACTCCTCGTCTGTTTGTCGACTGATGGCCTGTTCCTCCTTGCGCTGCTCCAAAGCAGCAGCCTCTTCATCGTCGTCATCATCATCGTCAGCTACCGCTTGTTCAACCTTATCTTTTTCATCCTCCTCCTCTTCATCCTCAGAGGCTGAACTGTTTAGTTCATAGTACTTTTTAAGATCTTCCGCTGTGCTGCGATTGATGCGTCGCCCATATTTGTCCACAGTATATTTTACATTGAACTTTTTGTCCGTGAACATGGACTGAAAACGTTTGTCGATTTTTACTTTGCGCTGTGACTTGGGCAGATTCTTGAAGCGTGGATCTGTGACGAGATGCTGGAAACGCGGATCTTGCCAGATGCCGCTCTGCTGTTCACTTGTTGTAGGTGCTGCTGCTGCAGGTTTGGTGGCGATGGTTGCTGCACTTGGTGCTGCATCCTTTGAGCGTTTTTTTGTCTTATCTTTTGCCATGTTTTATTTGGTTTTGCTGTTTTAAAAATATTTAATTAAAATTCCAACCGCAACGAAAAACGAAAACAAAATTATGAATGAACTGTCACTGAGTTCGCACGTGCATTTGTTATTCGAAGTTCTCAGTGTATTCGAAGTTAATCTTTTACATTTTAAATGTGCATAAGCCTTGTCTACATCTACATTGAACATAAAAATTAAATATTCATTACAATTAAAATTAAAATTGTTGACTAAAAAGTAATTCTTTCTAAAAATAAATATATCGTCAATAATATAAAAATAATATAATAGAAATTAATACTCACTACATTAAATGTTTCACAATCAAAAAAAATGTCCTCATTTATTAATTTAAAATGAAATCTTAAACTAAAAAAAAGGCATAAAATGTTTCAAATGTAATCTCTCTTTTTTATAAACTCAGTTTTTTGAAAAAGGAAGTGGCAAAATGAAAATGATAAAATATCCTCCACATACATAAGACCACGGATAGTTATATAACAACAAATTACTTGAACCGAAAAAAATATTTTTTTTTCGTCTCTCCTATTGTTGGGTTTGTTTTTATTTTTTTGCGACCAGCCCTATAAAGTAGAGGTCTCCTAAAAAATTAAATTTTTAACTATTAATTAACAGCCGTATATATAAAATCTGTGTGTAGGTACGACTGCACGAAAACTTGTAATTTGGTTCAAATGTATTTTCCCAAAAAAGGGTTCTGAGTAGGAAAATAAGCCAAATCGGTAAACGCACACCCCCATAAAAGCCACTTGTATAAAACATTTTAGGAATCAATAACTCGTAAAATTTTTTAGATATAGTTATAAAATTTAGAATTCACATAAAATATGTGCTCCAAAAACCACCTTGATTTGCCTTTTTTTACAATTTTTCTGATATTTTTTGCATTATGGACGTTGTAGTCGTAAATTATTGAAACAAATCTATTAAATATCATACATTACATACAGGCGTGATCCGTACACTTTTACCTCATAATTATACCACTAATATATCCATTAAAAGTTTAGGGTATTCCATAGTTGGGCCCGACAGACATCTCATGAGACGTAACAAAATTGTGTCCTAATTATTTTTAGTCTACTTGTGTTAATTTCCATTACGTCTTTTCCAACACTTTTTGTTTAAAAATCTTTTACAATTTATGTAACATCTTTCTCTCAACGAACAGCTGTTCGACAACTGATATTGTCAAAAATACATCAAACTTAACCTCAAATTCTGAACTAGACCAAGAAGACTTGTTTGTGCAACAAAATTTTCGGAATTTACCCACAAAATTCAAAATAATTAAATGCAGTGCAATTGAAACAATACAAACCCGATTAATATGAATAGCCTATTACGAAAAGGACACAGTTTACAGCTGTTGCTGCGCGCAAACAGCAGCAGCAGATTTCAGCTAAGAAATTGCTCAGCGGCACCAGTACAAAATCAAGCAACTACAGGTTGTATTAACGTAATATTAATATGGCCAAACAATTTAAAAGTATTTACAAATATAATATAGATAAACAGTGCTACGACGACTTTATAAATGGGCGTCAAGCAGAGGCACAGCGCAGCATAGTGGTGCAAGTCAGCTCCGAGAAATCTTTTGCGGAGCTCTACAACTATTGCAGCGATTTCGGTAGTGTTCTAACGGCGCAGCATTATCGCATTTATCATGAAGAAGATCAGCACTATATTCTGTTGGAGTTTGCAAGTGCACAGGAGGCGGCGGAGGCTATAAGCGCGACCAGTTCCAATGAAGATTTGAACGGCGTGCCGGTGCGTTCGCCATTTTTGTGGTTTAAGGCGGCCCGAGGTGGCGCAAAGAAAGCATTACGCGCTGCAGAGAAACAACTGCCACTAGGATGTGCGCTACAGGTGCTCGAAGGAACGCGTGGCATTGAACAGCATGAGCTAAATCAGTTGCTACATTCAGCGGAAAGCATAGAGCAGCAAATACTGACGTTGCATCAGCAGACACAACTAAATGATTTAGGCGTGCGATTACGCTTTCTCGCCGCATTGCAAGTACAGTCTGCGGTAAGCGGCATGTTTCCCGATGCAAATGCACAACCATTTGGTTCCTCCGTCAATGGTTTCGGACGCATGGGCTGTGATCTTGACTTGATTTTACGTTTTGATCGTGAACGCAAGGGAGCCGAGGCAACGCAACGTAATAATGAATCGCGTTTGGTGTTTCACACCAAAGAGAATCTGACAAATGGTCGTTCGCAGACGCAACGACAAATGGAGTCCATTGGCGATATGTTGCAGTTGTTCTTGCCGGGTGTGTGTCATGTGCGGCGTATACTGCAGGCGCGTGTGCCCATCATTAAGTACCATCATGAGCATCTGAATCTGGAGGTGGATCTGTCCATGAGCAATCTGTAAGTGTTACTAATTTAATGAAGTTTTCGTTGTGTTATTCAATTTGTCGCGTGTAGCGCTTATCAGTAGCTGACGAGCACAGCGCGGTGTTTTTATTTTTATCTTTCGTAATCGGCACCAAAATGATTCACTTTTGAATAGAAAATCCCAATAGGCGTAGTAAATTTATATACAAATTTTGTTGTACATATTAATTAAAAAAAATCTATTTTTCTAATTTTAAAAATTAAAAAATTTAATTTTTAATATATATTTAAATTTTAAAAAATATTTTTTTACAATGTTTCTCAAAGTAACAAAAATGTCCATTCATTTTCTTCATTTTAAAAATGAAAATTATGTCCATTATTTATTTTTAACTTTTAATTTAAATAATGTGGAGTTTTTATATTTTAAAAACGTTCGTGTTGTGATGTTTCTGTTTTGATCTCAGTTGTGATCTTTCTGTTTTTAAATATGCTCATATTTGAGTCGTCAAAATAGTTTTTACTTAAAAATGTGAAGTTTTTATATTAAGAGTCAATTGTGCTGTTTGTGTTTTAAATATGCTCGTTTTTTACTCTTCAAATTATTCTTTAGTGCAGAATCTGAAGTTTATATAGTTGCAAAAAGTTTGTGAGTCAGTTGTGTTATCAAATATGCTCATTTTTGAGTCTTCAAAATATTCTTTACTCAAAGAATGTGAAGTTTTTATATTTTAAAAATGATCATGAGTCAGCTGTGCTGTTTGAGTAATCAAATATGCTCATTTTTGAGTGCTCAAAATATTCTTTACCAAAGAATCTGATGTTTATATATATTAAAAAAAGTTTTTCAGTCAGTTGTGCTGCTTGAGTAATCAAATATGCTTATTTTTGAGTGCTCAAAATATTCTTTATTTAAAGAATGTGAAGTTTTTATATGTTAAAAATCTTCCTGACTCAGTTTTGCAGTTTATTTGATCAAATATTCAAAATTTTTTATGTTTGCCGGCACTTACCTCTATTTCCCCTTCGTTGGAGCATCAAAAAATCATTTTAAAATAGAAATAAATAATGTTATTTCTTAAAAACTGCTTGTGCCAAACCTGCAACAAAACAGCCTCTTCAAACCCATTAAATATCAAACAATTTCTTGCTTCTGCCATACCTGCAACAAAACAGCCTCTTCAAACCCATTAAATATCAAACAATTTCTTGTAATTTTCTTCATTTTAACGAAGAAAATTCAAAATTTATTTATTTAATTTAACTTTATTAAACTTAAAAACTATTGCAATAATGGCTTAAAATACTAAAAAAATGTATGTGATTTAATTAAAAAAAAGTTCATTCGGCGGTTATTAAAAAAAATATATTGTCATTGTCCGGCCTAATGCCTATAAGCTCTGGCCTCATCCTCCTCCTTCTTGACCGCCTGCACCAGTATCAAACTCATGACGGCACAAATAACATTCAACATGGCCAGCGCTAGAGCCAAAGCCACAATCCATGCACTCTTCGCCTCAAAGAACCAGGTCAACGCATCGACGCAACCATTAAAGAACGCATTGCCGGTAACTGTGTCGCGACAAGAGGCAGGCAGCGGCTGATGAAGATCCCAGTAGTCCCAGGGACCGGTAGCGCCACAGCAACCAATATTTTCCTGTATCATATTCAACACATATGCCGAATACGAATACTCAGAGGTGCTGACAAAATTCTTTAGTGTTACTGTGAGTAGCGGCTGCAGACTTGAATTCATTGTCGAATAATCGAGGAGCACCGCTGAACCAGCTATGGCTGCTATAAAACCAAATATTTGTGTGCCAATGAATACGAACAGTGCCAAAGTGTTTTCCATTAAGGCGCTCAGGCAGCCGAGGAATGAAACGGCCATCATGATAATGCTCATGGCGATCAGAATATAAACGCCAATGTAGAAACTTTGTGCCTGCAATATTTGCAGCCAGTCATTGAAGCCGGGTTCGGCGCGCAGCCAGACGGTGAGCGCAAACAGTGCTGTTGCTATCATCCAGCTAATGATGTTGAAGCAGAAGAGCGTGTACTTGACGCAGCCGATCTGCTTCTCGAGCGTGTTCTCCTGACGGCCCAGACCCATTATGTTGTGTCGTGGTTTGGCGTTGCGAGTAGCTGTAATATAAAATGTTTTAGTTTATTTGAAAAAGAAAAATAAATATTTAAATTCATGTGCACCAAACAGCCTAATCAATAAGTAAAATACAGTCAACTCAAAGATGTTTATTCCATCTGTCAATCGAATTCTGATCGAATTTCATAAAATCAGAAAATGAAACACGTTTATTTTATATTGAAAAATAGTAATTTGGAATTGAAAAACGTAAATTAAATCGATTTAAATACGAATTCGATAAGATGGATAGGATCTCGCTGAAATGACAAACTTTTGAAATAAAAAAATAAAGTTATATGAGACACATTAAATACACATAAAGATAGTTTCGAAATATGAAATATGAATAAAAATTTATAAACAAACGCTTTTAAATTCGATGTCTCAATATAAAAAAAATAATTTTAAACGCATTCAAATCGTTCAAGTTAAAGCAAGCGAATTGAATTGATTTGAAAAACAAATTTTGGTACTGCGACATCGAATTCAAAAACGTTTTTGTATTAATTTATAATTGAAATTCTATTTTAATTCGATCGAAAGCTGGTATAAGCTCGAAAATACGCTTTTTGACAATTAAATATATGAAAAAATTACAAAAAAACCGATACTTTTTTCTAAGTCGACTTTATTTCGTTTATTAATTTGGCAGGATATATTTCGTACTCTCTAAATTTTATTTTTTAGTAAGCCTTCACATTTTGAAACTCTTTTATGTGATATTTAACTGTGTCTCATAGAACTTTTTTTGTTCAAAAGTTTGTCAGCAAATTCCTATCCATCCTATAGATTTCGTATTTGAATCGATTCGATTTATGTTTTTCTATTCAACATTTCTATTTCTCAATATAAAATATACGTGTTTCAATTTCTGTTTTTCTTGTTACGTATTTGTATTTCAATCAAATGTGATTTTCAGCTTATTTCAGCTTTAACAAATAGTCGGCTTTTAGACAAATCTTCCATATAAATCGAATTTCGGTAGTAAATTTTAATAATTTCGATTCGTTGCTGGCTCGTATATCTTTCCATCATGAAATGGCTAACCTTACTGAAGAGAAATGTCAAAAGAGCGGCAAGAAATATGGCGTCGTTTGCTGTCCCTGTCGCTCTACTTTTGTAGCGGCATTGTTGAAAAACCCTTTATTATGGGCCGCATACCATTCAACGAGCTATTTCGAAACTGTTGTTGTTTCTATGATTGACACATATATTGATAATAACTTTTGTAGCGTCCCTGTTGAAAAACCCTTGAAAAAAACTTTTGTAGCGCTCTTATTGAAAAACCCTTTATGTTTCACTGTGCGCCCATTAGTTTATTAAAAACCTCTTTCTACATTACTAATTCGTCTTTTCAAAACTTCCTACTTGTTTCTATTGATACGTGAAAAGCCACAGCCATAGCTATTTCCCGATGATTCATTATTAGATATATGAAAAATATTTCGAATAAACTTCATATCGTCACTGTCATGCCAAAGGGGCGAATGTACAATTTTTGACATTGGCGTTTTTTTACATTTTTGAATGTAGTTTAACCTCAAGTATGCTGTGCCAAAATCGCGTGTCATTTTGTTGGGTATTTCTAGCCACAAAAGACAAAACGAAAAGGGCGAATTTGAAAAATTGAAAATCTTGTCATGCCAAAAGGGCGAATCTTTTCGTTTTTTCGCCATCATTTTTTATTGGTATAAGATAAAATAGTGGTGTAAAGTCATTTATTATTTGTTTTCAAAGCACCTATCGAACTGCATCATTATTTAAAAATATATTGCCAAACATTTTTTCCTGCAAATAACAAATGGCAAATTAATGTTTGACAAAATATTTTTAATTAATGATGCAGCTCTATAGGTGCTTTAAAAACAAACAATTAATGCCTCTACATTATTATTTTATCTTGCGCTAATAAATGTTATATCATAAAATACAAAAATATTTGCGTTTTGATCAGGATATAGCCTCACAAAATCCGTATTTATAATTCAGTAGGTTGTCCAAATCTAAAGATATTTTATAGACGTTATAATAATTGACGAATAAACTAAAATAACAGAAAAAATTAAAGAAAATATAAATTTTTCTTATTTTTAATGCACTTCAAACTTTAAAATTTGATTTCCCAACATTTTTAAAAATGCACATTCGCCCCTTTGGCATGAGAGTGACGATATAATAAATGTTCAAATAACATTTATATTAAAAATTTCAAGCAATCTGTGATTTTAAAAGTCTATACTTATTTTAATCGCACTGTTGCTATCGGTTCGTGAAATATTTCTGTGGTGTTTGTAATGATTCATAATATATAGATTACAAAAATGTCTCATTTTCAAATAAAGTCAGATCTGATATCTTTTTTACGATGCTATTTCAACATTTATGGTTCTTCAGAAATAATAAAAATAAATTAAATAAAAATCTATTTGAAATTTAAAAAAAATCCGATCGTGATATTTAATATATTTCTAACCTAATCGATTTTGCGAATATTTATATTCAGCAAAGTTTTCAAACCACAAAGTGAAATTTTTATCTCAATATTTATGGTCCTTCGAGCCGGATTTGCACCAGCAAACATTTTTTATTTTAAATTCATAAGAACAATCTCCAAATAAAAAATATTTATTTTTAAAAAGCCATATTCTGCGTCACTTCGATTTGTCTTTGTCAAGTTTCAAAAGTCTCCACTTGCTTTAGTCGCACTGTTTCTATTGATTTGTGCAGTATCTCTACAACCATATCTACGAGTTTTTCCAATGATATCATATCAAAAGTTTTAGCCTGTTGTAAAACAGCGCAGAACTAACTAATGCCTAATATTACTCATCATTAGGTGGTAATAAAAATAAAATATATATTTTATTTTTAAATTGTTTAATTTAATTCACTATTTTTTGAATTATTTGCAGTTTTAAAGAATCTTTGTCATTTAAAAATTGTAATCACTTTAAAATTTCAACATTGTATGCTATAAACATCATTTCACTGTATGACCTAATTATTTTGTTTCTAAAATATATAAGTTTTTCGATTTTATACAACTTTTTCACTTTTATTAAAATTGTTAATAATTTTTTGCCAGCCACACCTTTTATTTCTTCGTTGTTTTCTAACCAAAACAATGTCTGGAAACGTTTATTAGAACGTTTCACTAAAAATAGTTTTTATTTTTAAATTTGAATTTAAAAAATTAATACGCGCGACCTCGTTGTCGTCGTCGTTCGAGTCGATTCAGAATTTTCGTTTAATGTTCCTGCAACAATTGCCGTTGCTGGAAACTCATAGCCACTACTACATAGCATTACCAAAGCTTTGAGATAAGATAAAAATACCCTGCAAAGATAAGATAAATTCGACGTTAAAACAAGTGTCTGACGGCCAAAATGTTGGTGCGAATGGGTAGACAATATATTGCCAATGCCTACTGTGCCTTCTGATCAAGTCCATTATTATTGAGCAATTTAGCTGATATTTTTTTCGTTTTTTTTTTCTTTGTAATTATTTTCTTATCATTTTGTTTGCTATTAACGGTGTTAATGCGCGCACCCAACGCACACAGGTGCAGCGATGCTTATCTTTTGTAAATGGAAGTCGCGTATTTGCAACATTTTTTCTGTTTTTATGTTTGAAATAATTTTCAGTTGCGTGAATCATGTCGGAATTCGTTGTAATTCATAATGATAAATTATTGCACGACCTGCGTCCAAGTCGTATCGCGCTTTAGTAGAGTTTTCGTGTAGAGTTTTCTCTAGTGTGCTAATGAATTGATTTCGTTGTCTTTTATTTCTACACATTTTGTTCAGCAGCATTTTTATTTGTCACACTTTTCATATTTTGTATCTTTCAATTAATTTTAAACATTTTAAAAATTTTATTTATATTATAAAGCATTTTTGGTATGCTCAAGATTTGCAAATATCTATATATATAACTCTTGGTCCGTCTGTCAGTCTGTCGGTCTGTCTGTCTGTTTGTTCCAGCATCACGTCTAAACCGCTGAACCGATTTAACTGAAATTTTGCACCAGGATACTATGGAGTCCGGAGGGTGTCATAGGCTATATATGGGCGAGATTGGACAAAGGGGCGTGGCACCTCCCATACAACCTAAACTTTCAAAACGACATATCTCGGCACATACACAAGCTAAGATGAAACAAAAAACTCAAATAGAAAAAAAAATATACAAAAGTAACCACGCCACATTAAAACTCACCACAATAAAACTCACCACACTAAAACTCACCACACTCACATTCACCACACTTAAGTTCACCACACTAAAACTCACCACACTAAAATTCACCACACTCAAATTCACCACACTAAAACTCAACACAATAAAATTCACCACACTCAAATTCATAACACTAAAACTCACCACATTAAAATTCACCACACTAAAACTCACCAAATCTCAGTATTTATGGTCCTTCGAGCCGGATCTGAATCTGAAAAACCAATTATATCCCTCTCCTACGTTGACCACCACTGGGTACAGAATTGAACACCTTTTTTGCTGGAGCGCTTTCATCCAAACGCTCGACATGTCCAAGCCAGCGGAGGCGCTGGATCTTAATGCGCCTGACTATGTCAATGTCGGCGTAGAGCTCATACAGCTCGTCGTTCCATCTGATTCTGTACTTGTTTTCAAGGCATATCGGGCCATAGATTTTCCGAAGAATCTTTCTCTCGAACGCTCCTAAAGCTCGCTCATCGGTGTTGGCAAGCGTCCATGTCTCAGCGCCATAGAGGAGGACTGGCATGATGAGCGACTTATAGAGCGTTATTTTTGTCCGTCGAGAGAGGGCTCTGCTCCTCAATTGCCTACTGAGCCCAAAGTAACACCTTTTGGCAAGAGTTATTCTCCAGGCTGACATTGTTTTCCTTGTTGATGCTGGTTCCTAGGTATACGAAGTCCTTCACAACTTCGAAGTTGTGGTTGTCAATAGTGACGTGTTGTCCAAGATGCCGGGACTCTTTGTTTGTTGACACTAGGTACTTCGTCTTGTCCTCGTTCAGCGTAAGACCCATTCGACGCGATTCCCTCTATAAACTGGAGAATGCTGCACTGACTGCTCGTACGCTCTGCCCAATGATGTCGATATCATCAGCGTACCCGAGCAGCATGGAACTCTTATTGAAGATAGTGCCATTGTGATGGAGTTGTGCAGCTCTTACAATCTTCTCCATTATTAGGTTGAAGAAGTCACACGATAGGGAATCGCCTTGTCGGAAACCTCGTTCGGTATTAAACGTATTGGTGAGGTTGTTCCCAATTCTCACTGAGCAACGTGTGTCGCTCAGGGTCATCCTGCAAAGCCTTATAAATTTCGCAGGTATACCGAACTCAGATATGGTGGCGTATAGACGACTTCTTATCGGACTGTCGAAGGCAGCTTTCTAGTCGACGAAGAGGTGGTGGGTGTCGATCTGTCTCTCTTTGGTCTTTTCCAGGATTTGGCGCAATGTGAAAATCGGTTCTATGGTGGACTTGCCCGGTCTGAAGCCACACTGATAAGATCCGATCAGTCTGTTGACGATGGGTTTCAGTCTTTCACATAATACGCTCGTTAGAACATTATACGCGATGTTGAGGAGACTTATCCCACGGTAGTTGGCGCGTATCGTGGGATCCCCCTTCTTAATGATTCGGCGGAGTATACTGAGATTCCATTCGCTAGACATGCTTTCTTCTGACCATATTCTGCTGATGAGCTGGTGCATGCTCGTTATGAGCTCATCGCCTCCGGTCTTAAATAACTCAGCAGGCAAACCATCCGATCCTGCGGCTTTGTTGTTTTTCAGCCTGTTGATGGCTGTGCAGACCTCTTTAGGGTCAGGCGGCGGTATGTCCACGCCGTCGTCAGCAACTGGGGTTGTCAAGCTGTCTTCTCTATCAGCGGAATAGTTTTCATCATCGCCTGCTAGAAGATCAGAGAAGTGCTCTCTCCATAATCTCAGTGTACCCTGAACATCTGTTACTAGATTCCCGTCATCGTCCTGACAAGAAGAGGGTCCGGTCTTTAAATATCCGGTCAGGCGTCTATTCTTGGTTGTCAATAGTGACGTGTTGTCCAAGATGCCGGGACTCTTTGTTTGTTGACACTAGGTACTTCGTCTTGTCCTCGTTCAGCGTAAGACCCATTCGACGCGATTCCCTCTCTAAACTGGAGAATGCTGCTCGTACGCTGACTGCTCGTACGCTCTGCCCAATGATGTCGATATCATCAGCGTACCCGAGCAGCATGGAACTCTTATTGAAGATAGTGCCATTGTGATGGAGTTGTGCAGCTCTTACAATCTTCTCCATTATTAGGTTGAAGAAGTCACACGATAGGGAATCGCCTTGTCGGAAACCTCGTTCGGTATTAAACGTATTGGTGAGGTTGTTCCCAATTCTCACTGAGCAACGTGTGTCGCTCAGGGTCATCCTGCAAAGCCTTATAAATTTCGCAGGTATACCGAACTCAGATATGGTGGCGTATAGACGACTTCTTATCGGACTGTCGAAGGCAGCTTTCTAGTCGACGAAGAGGTGGTGGGTGTCGATCTGTCTCTCTTTGGTCTTTTCCAGGATTTGGCGCAATGTGAAAATCGGTTCTATGGTGGACTTGCCCGGTCTGAAGCCACACTGATAAGATCCGATCAGTCTGTTGACGATGGGTTTCAGTCTTTCACATAATACGCTCGTTAGAACTTTATACGCGATGTTGAGGAGACTTATCCCACGGTAGTTGGCGCGTATCGTGGGATCCCCCTTCTTAAGGATTGGGCGGAGTATACTGAGATTCCATTCGCTAGGCATGCTTTCTTCTGACCATATTCTGCTGATGAGCTGGTGCATGCTCGTTATGAGCTCATCGCCTCCGGTCTTAAATAACTCAGCAGGCAAACCATCCGATCCTGCGGCTTTGTTGTTTTTCAGCCTGTTGATGGCTGTGCAGACCTCTTTAGGGTCAGGCGGCGGTATGTCCACGCCGTCGTCAGCAACTGGGGTTGTCAAGCTGTCTTCTCTATCAGCGGAATAGTTTTCATCATCGCCTGCTAGAAGATCAGAGAAGTGCTCTCTCCATAATCTCAGTGTACCCTGAACATCTGTTACTAGATTCCCGTCATCGTCCTGACAAGAAGAGGGTCCGGTCTTTAAATATCCGGTCAGGCGTCTATTCTTCTGAAAGTATTTTCGAGCCTTGTTCCTGGCGCCATGCATCTCAATATCTTCACACTCGCGTCTTTCTAATTCTCTTTTCTTGCGCCTAAAAAGATGTCTCTCCTCCTTCCTCTTATCTCTGTATCGCTCCTTCGCGCCTCGCGTAACTACCGACTGCAGGGTGGCTCTATATGCAACGTCTTTCTCTGCAGTGGCTGCGCGACACTCTTCGTCATACCACTTGTTCCGTAGTGGGCGTTGGAATCCAAGCACCTCTTCGGCAGCCGTATGCATTGAGCGGGAGACGTGTGTCCACTGCGCGCATATATCATCGAGAGAGGGAGTGTCTTGGGCAAGCAAGTGTGAGAGTCGAGCGGCATAGGATTCGAGGACATCAACCAGCTGGATAGTGGCACCTTCCCTATAAAGGGTTGGGACATTACAGGTGCATATCCGTAAATCATGGTCCTTTATACGTTTGCGTAGGTTGTCATCGTGTTTTCGGGTCGATATCCGAGGATTTTTTTCTGTTTTCGTTGAATCAGCACAAGCCCAACGCACAACCCCCATTTTGGAGGGCCAATATCCCTGTCTCGTTTGTCCCCGACCAGACCTCCCACCGGGGTTGAAACCCGATCTTTATCTGGTTGCTCGGGTTAACGGGGTTCACCAACGCGAGGTGAGACTAGGTATTGTGAGATGCTATGGCAACTAACAGAAGTCGGTAACTGGCTTGCGCGTGCACTACACCATTCTGAACACCCATCAGATGGGGTTAATTTGTATAACGTTTGTATATGGTCGTATAGGGGTCAAACTTTGAACTTTTTATTAAAACGTCGGGGTCAACCAAATTGCTAATGACTAAACTAAATTAGGTCGGTAATGCAGTGTTCGACTTTTCAATTTAGCAAATTTTCGAGCAGACTAAATCGAACTAAATTGGAAGACATCAAACAGACATATGATAATCGATTTATTAGAGACTTTAACAATTACTGGTTACCGAATGGCGGTCGAATAAAAACTTCTACAATTTAGTTTAGTCAGCAATTTAGTCGAATTCGCCCACACCCTAAGTCTGCGTATTTGGTTTAAAATCAAAAGAATAGCTCCAGTAGATTTTCACAAATCACATCTTTAACTTCCAATGGCTATAAATCCTAAACGGATCGTCGTAGAGGGGTCAAACTTTGCACTATTTCTTTAATCTTCAAATGGTTGTAAATCCTAAACGGAGCGTCGTAAAGGGGTCAAACTTTGCACTTTTTACGGCATACAAAGTCTGCGTATTTGGTTTAAAATCCAAAGAATCGCTCCAGTAGATTTTCATAAATCACATCTTTAACTTCCAATGTCTATAAATCCTAAATGGATCGTCGTAGAGGGGTCAAACTTTGCACTATTGAATCCTCAAATGGTTGCAAATCCTAAACGGAGCGTCGTAAAGGGGTCAAACTTTGCACTTTTTACGGCATACTAAGGGCCAGTTTTTTAGTGCTAGTTGAACTTTGTTTCTGGTTTAAACTTCGTTTAAAATCAAAATCGATTTTTTCAGTGAACTTCAAACATCGTTTAAACTTAGTTTAAACGACCGATGTTGATGGTTTAAACTGTCAAAGTTTTTGACATGAATTTTTTTCACAACACTTTTCACTATTTTCTGTCGCTGCGCTGTTTCACAAAATTTTATTAATTTTTCTATTTTTTCTCTTGTTTAAATTTAAAAATACATTAATTTTATTTTTCTGAATCATTTTTTTTTTATTTATTTAATTTTGAATGACATTTATCAGAAGTCGAAACCGAGAGAATTATTTGTCATTTGCCTGTGGTGCCATATGTATTGTCTTGGATTTTAAACTATCACTGAAATATTGCTAACCAAATTAAACGACGTTTAATTTAAAGAGAAGATTAATTAAACGGAGTTTAAACTGCGTTAAAACGAGCACTGAAAAACTGGCCCTAAGTCTGCGTATTTGGTTTAACATCAAAAGAATCGCTCCAGTAGATTTTCAGAAATCACTTCTTTAACCTCAAATGGCTATAAATCGTAAACGGAGCTTCGTAGAGGGGTCAAAATTTACACTATTTATTGAAACTTCAAATTAATGTAAATCGTAGCGTCGTAGATGGTTCAAATTCTGCACTGTAAATCCTAAACGGAGCGTCGTACAGGGTTCAAACTAGTTACAAAAAATCAAAGTAAGATTAGCTTTATTCAACAGTTATAATCCTTTGAGCCGGATCCAACTATCTGATCTATAACTGTTTTATTATACATATTTGGCAATTTTTAGTTTTTTGAAACTGATAAAACATTCGGTAATTCAAGTTGAATATTAAGCACCGAACTGTTTTATTTATTTTAACTTTTTTTAACAACATTCTCAAATTCGTGTTTACACTTTCCATTTACAGCACTGGTTTCTACATGTCCGAGCTGCTCTACATGTTCGGACAACTAGATGCACGTGTACGTCCGCTCACCTTCAGCATTCGTCGCTGGGCGCAAACGTGCGGTCTCACGAATCCTTCACCCGGCCGTTGGATTTCAAATTTCTCGCTTACCTGCCTTGTGATATTTTTCCTACAGCAACTGAAACAGCCGCTATTGCCGACAATCAGTGCGCTTATGAAATCCGCCGTTGCGCAAGACATTCGCATCACCGAGGACGGTATTAATTGCTCCTTCGGACGCGACTTTGAGCGATTGGGTTTCCGCAGTCGCAATACTAGCCAAATAAACGAGTTGCTGTTGCAGTTCTTCGAATTCTATTCGCAGTTCGATTTTCATAATCGCGGCATATCACTGAATGAGGGACGTGCGATAGCGAAGCCGGATCATTCGGCTCTATACATAGTAAATCCATTGGAGCAGGTGCGTATACTTTAAACCTGGGATGTTTTTGTTGTGTGCCATGTCACATTGTATGAGAAGAATGTTATATAAATACATTTTTGACATTTCAGCTGACTTTTATGATTTAACAAATGGCAATTATGACATATCAGATAGCTTCTTTGAAAGTCGCATGTATTTCTGTAAGGTCAAATGACATTTTAAATATGTCAGATAGAATTTGTGACATGTCAGATGTCATTTCTGACTTGACAGATAATATTTCTGACTTTTTCTAACTATTTCTGACATTCGTGATGTCATTACTAACACTTCAGATGTCTTTTATGACATGCAAAATGCCAGTACTGACATGACAGATGGGTTCTTTAAATGTCCCATGTATTTATATCATGTCAGCTGAAATTTTTGACATACTAGATGCCATTTCTGCTAGTTTTCATACTAAAAATACAAATCTTCAAAATAAATCTTTACAGATTTTGAATGTCAGCAAAAACGTCAGCCTCGAGGAGTGCGAACGGTTGCGCATTGAGGTGCGCAACGCCGCCTGGGTGCTCGAGTCGGAGGTGGAGAACCCCGCGCTGCCGGCCAACGAAAAACTTGAGGCGCCCTGGGGTCTGCTCAATCTCTTCAAGTCACCGGAACAGGCAATTATACGACCGAATATGTTCTTTAAACCGCGTATGGTTGAGGTGAGCGCGCTCTTCGATGCAACGCCCACCGCAGATGAGCTACGAACCAAAGCGACGACGACACCAGTAACAACATCTGGATCAGCACATCCGCCACTGCCGAGCATTAAAAATGCACATGTCCGACAACAAGTACAAAATATTAAAACGCAGGCGCGCAGTGACATGAAACAAATGCGTCTAAATGTAGCGAACGGCACGGAGGGCAGCACAACCAAAGGACGACGCAGATGAGACATAGCCACAATTGTGGACACTAACGTCGAGCGCTGACACACTGCCGCACGAACTGGCACTGTTTATTTTTTTTTCGTGCTGTTGTTTTTTTCTTTTTTTTTAAATTCCGATTTTGTTGCGTTTTCAAAATTATATAAAAATTACAATTGTAGCGTTAAATTCTTCATTATATCTACTATATTGTATGTACTCTTAAGTAGCTATTATTTTATAATGATTTGTTAGAGACAAGAGATGAAGGTGAAAAATACAACAAAGTATTTTACATAATTTTCATGTTTGACGGCTTTTTTACTGAAGATTTTAAAGTGATTTGAATGCAATATACCATAAACTTTATTTCAGTTTTGTAGATTCTTATGTAGTAGATTATATTTTTAATGTTATAAAAAAAAATCATTACTTTTTTGGTTCTTCGAACCGGATTTAAACCAGAGGGTTTTGCATATTTTGTACTTACACGAATTCGTCCAAAAAGTCTGAAATTTCAGTGGCAGTATATTTTGTTAAATTAAAACAAAAACGTTGACGATGTGAACAAGTCCAAAATTCTGTCACTGGAATTTCTGACGCTTTTGGTGAATTCATTTTCGTAATACGTTAAATCTTCAAAAAAATTGTTATGAAAATATCGACGATGTCTGATTCCTTATTTGGATGTTATTATCCATTTAACACTTTCTTAAGCAAATAAGATCCCAGCCGGCCAAACTATCATAAACGATATCGTAAATGATAGCAAATATTCGTAAATAATGAATAAAATAATCGTATACGAGAATCGTAAATGATTCGAAAACGCACACAGTTTCGTTCTTAATTTGTCCACCGTAACGAGGTATCATAAACGAACTAAAAAAACTCATATATGATAAATTTTCAATCGTTTATGATCGTAAAATACGATTATGTACTCGTTATAAACGATCTTTTTTGTTCGTAAACGAACTCGTTTTTAATATTTTTTACGATTCAATTTTAATCGTAAATGATAATCATTATTAACTCTATTACGAGCTTTTTCCTACTTTTTTTTAACGATACAAAAAAAAAGTAAATGCATTTAATTTTTATATTAAATTCTCAAATGCATTTACTTACTTTTTAATTACAGCAAATGATTTAAAATTTTCACCAAAACAATTCATTTAATCCTGTTAAAATATTGAGCAACAATAATAAGCGAACAACAATAATAATTTCGACAATCTTTTTGTACGATATAAATTCTCGAAAAATACGAGCCATCGTTATTTACGAGCAAAATAGTATTGTTTTTTTCATTGACATATATCATCGTTTTTTACGAGCAAAATGATCGAAATTTATGATTATTTTGAATCGCTAAACGATCGTAATTTACGATAATCATAAAAATGTGTGTATGTGCCGACTGGGATATATTTAGCTCAAGATTTATGATCCTTTGAGCTGGATTTAGTAAGAGTTTTGAATATTTTTTATGAATATATAACCCAGATAGCAAACGCGCGTCGCACAAAAAATCATGTCGTTACTCATGGCTCACGTCGTGTGTGCTATATGCGATAAAATTGAGAACACAACGTGCGGGCGCACGACATGAGTGCTATATGAGAGCTATGTGCGAGCACAAAAAAATCACAAAACTCGCATTCGTGCGGGCGCACTATGTGATTGTGTAATGAGATCATAGTACGAGCACTCAAAAATAATAAAACTCGGGCGCACGACATGAGTGTGTAGTGGGTACGCCGTTTGTAACACCCAGAAGGAAGCATCTCCGGTATGGAAAAGTATATATATTCTTGATCAGCATGACCACCTGAGTCGATTTAGCGATGTCCGTCTGTCTGTCTGTTGAAATCCCTACTACTTTTAATTGAAGAGCTATAACTTAGATTACTAATATACCTACGCTGTATGTGCGAAAAAATTGGCGAGATCGGTCCATTGTGGCCTATGATCCGACCACTTATGTTCAAATACCTCATATAAAATGTACATATAAAGATCAATTTTTATGTATACGTGCTTAGGTAAACTTTTTTGGTCAAATATATATTGATATCCTGCTCAAATACATGATAATAATGTTTTCCGGTGAAAAGACTTGTGGTTCACAAAAAAAAAAAATCGAAATTCGGTACACCTACATTTTTGTAAATATGGGTATCAAATGAATGGAAATTCTTCAGCGATTGAATGTTTGTTGTTATTTTCAGGATTCGTATACCCTGGTGACCTATATATCACTTTGAATGGTAACCACACATATGTGTAGGGTATTTATAGTCGGCTTAGACCGACTATAATTTTTTGATAATCCTTACTATCATAATTACACCTACTTTAAAATTTCCCATGTGATCTAACCTTCCCAACTGGTTTTTAATTTTCCTTGATTTTTCCAACAATAATTTTAAAAACTATTGTGATTTAAAACTATCGCAACGGACTTGATTATTAACTTATTGGCGGTACTAATTTTGTATAATTTTGATTTATGTACAACCGCAAAAATTAAACAAACTTGATTCGTATTCGAACATTTTTGCTAACCGACAATGGTGAAGATGCTCATAGTGAAGATGTTTTAAAGGAGCTAATTTTGGTAATGTGTGTGAGAACAGGTAATAGATACCCTGCAAGTCTCTTCTGAGTTGAAGTACAACCCCTTTCTGTATGCATAGGTTTAGCTCAACATTTGCGGTCCTTCGAGCTGGATCTGAACCAGGTTGCCTTGAATATATTTTATTAAACATGATTTTTTAGCTCAACATTTATGGTCCTTCGTGCAGAATATGAAACAGTTTCCCTTAGATATATTATATTTTACAAAAACCCTCAAGATGAATCTGAACC
Source organism: Dryomyza anilis (assembly GCA_951804985.1). NCBI lineage: Eukaryota > Metazoa > Arthropoda > Insecta > Diptera > Dryomyzidae > Dryomyza > Dryomyza anilis. The sequence goes on along the minus strand of OX638130.1, from coordinate 2,741,238 downwards.
AGAGAGCTTTGGATACATTTAATTTGAAATTCTTATGATAAAAACCTTCACATGATTTCGTCATTATATAATGTTTTTAACGAAAACTCCAGATTTTGCGAATAACAATTTTTAGCGAAGTTCTCCCACAATGAAATGAGATTTGTTTTGTTTAACATTTGTGGTCCTTCGAGCTGGATCTGAAACTATTTTATTTCCAAATTATATATAAAATCAAATTAAAATATCTAATTCCTTATGACGGTATCTATTTAAATATTAAAAATTCTCGAAGTTCTGCAGTTAAAGTCAACATTATCTCTATGTTTGTATAGATTAAATTTAGATGCTATAATCTATATCTATAAAAGGTAGAAATATATTGTATGTGTTTCGTACAGTTTTCCGTCAAATGTTATATTAAAAAGCACCTAACTAAGTCGGTTTTTTTTATTTATTTATATACAATATTAAAATTTCTAGAGACACTGTTGTTGTAGTCAATTACTTAAGGCGTCAGTTATTTTTAATATTTTACGCTTTTTTCAATTATTTTTTATAGCGTATACTTAATTCTAATTTCACAGTGGTCACTTTAAAAACATCATAATGAAACTATAAAAGAACCAAATTCATATTAACTGGCTGCAAAGTAGTTATTGAAATGTTTAAAACAACTTGTCTTTTGTGTTTGTGCTCCTGGTTGCTGTTTTTCGCAGTTGAGGCGATACCTGTTGAGATGGCAGTTGGTAAACCGTTGGAGGATTTTGCCGTATGTCATTTACGCACCGGTGGACCTAATTCGAGTACGGTAGCAAAAACTGCAATTTTTATATTCTCACATATATGTTCTGTTTTTAAACTATAGCCGACTTTCGTATAAATCCTACAAGAGATGCAAGAAAAATTCGAGATATTGCGCGTGAGGAAAATCCACTTTGCTGGTTGGACTGCGTCTACAGAGCTCTGAATATGGTATTCATCTGAATTTTAAAGCTCTTCAAATAATGTTGCATATATTTTTGGCTCTTTTTTATGACAGTACGACGATAAGGGCGTGCTGAACCGTGAAAAAATTGTGAACGATGCCAAAAGATTGCCAGAATTTTCGAAGAAACAGGAATTTGTTGATCTTTTTGTTAAATGTTCAAAGATTACATTGAGTGAAGATCGCTGTGCTGCTGCTCTGGAGTATAGGAATTGTGTGTATGAAAATGGTGTCAAAAATGACGCTACAAAAGATTTGGTGATTGAGGAAATGTAAAACGTCTTTTATAATTTCAATAAATGATGCAATATTTTGCGATTGACAATTTTCGGCAGATTTGATTGATTTAGCTCATCATTTGAGGTACTTCCAGCTGGATCTCAACCAGAGCGCCTAGAATATAATTTATTTTAGCAAATATGATTTGTTTAGCTCAGCGAAGGACATTTTCATGCACGCGCTTATGATTTGTATACACCCAGAAAAAAAATACTATATAAATAATAGTATTTTACTATTAAAAATTGTCAGTAGGATAAATTATTATTTTAATCGGAAAATATCATTAAATAATAGAAAATACCATGACATTGCCATGGAGTTTATATGAAAAGATTTATTTTTTGTATACTATTAAATCAATAATTGTCCAATTGACCAATTTTAATAGGAGTTGAGGGAATTTTTTTCTGGGTGTACGTATATATAGAGCTTTCACCATGAAAATGTGTCAGTTAGTGATGATATATTTCGATACTTTTTGGTACTCATGGGTACCCAATACTTTTTGCAAATACTCGATACTTTATACTCAATACTGAGTACTTTTATCTTCCGAAGTTCAGAAATATAAAAAAAGAGTTTGAAGATCTGTATTTGACGTATGAAAAAAGTAAATTTTTATGTATGTGTATTTTTGAAAAAAAAAACAATTCACATAGTAAATAATTAAATTATAAAATCATATTATTTAAAACGAATTAACAAAACATTGCAATTTTATAGCAGATTTTTAAGAGAAAATAAGTTTATGTAAAAAAGTATTTAATTGAAAGACAAGAAAGAATTTGTTCAGCATTTTTTGCTTTTAGTTTATTTCGTCGATCATTAATTATTTGGCCAGCTCTTGAAGAAATTCTTTCACTGAGGACGACCACAAGTTTGTGGAAAATAGCCCTGAATATCGAATATTATTAATATATTCAAAAGTATTCGATACTGGTGCGCGAGCAAATGTCAAATATAAAGTATTGGGTACTCAAAAAAATATCATCACTAGTGTCAGTCGCTGTTGAGCTGTCATGCGAGTAATATCGCGCATCGCTGTTATATTTTTTTGTACACTACAGATTTAAATATTGATTAAATGTTTTTTATATTAAACTTTTATATGCCTATATCTTATAATTCATTTAAATAAAATGTTTTTAATTGAAATATTTATTGACTAAGATTTTTTTTTTTTAAACAGAATGCATATTTTGTGGGCGCACGGTAGCTTTTTGTACAAAATTTAATTTTGAATGGCATTATATATAATGCGCTTTATTCACATTCTCAACAAAAAGTACACAAATAAGTTGCGACATAAACAGCTATTCAAAAGCATAAACACTTAGGCTATACATTTATGGTCCTTCGAGCTGGATATGTGTACCAGCGTCCCTTAGCTGTATTATATTTTACAAAAATCCTCAAGATGAATCGGAACCAGTGAGCTCTGAATATATTTAATTGGAAATTCTTATGATAAAAACTCCAAATAGAACTTCACATGATTTAGTAATTATTTCAATGTTAGTTTTCATTTAATACTGTGTTATACAACGTTTTCAAGATTTCGTGATTTTTGTGATTGTTTAATATTTGTGGACCTTGAAACTGGATCTGAAACTATTTTATTTAAAAAAAAAATCATATAAAATCAAATGAAAATATCGAATTCCTTATGACAATATCTTTTTAAATATTAAAAATTCTCGAAGTTTAATGTTTTTTATAGTTATGCTATAATCTATATCTATAAAAGGTACACCCAGAAAAAAAATACTATATAAATAATAGTTTTTTACTATTAAAAATAGTCAATAGGATAAATTAGTATTTTAATCGGAAAGTACCATTAAATACTAGAAAATACCATGACATTGCCATTGAGTTTATATTAAAAGATTTATTTTTTGTATACTATTAAATCAATAATTGTCCTATTGACCAATTTTAATGGGATTAGAAGGATTTTTTTCTGGGTGTAGAGTTATATTGTACACAGAAAAAAATATTGTACGTATATATAAAAATTGATATTATGATAGCAAACAAAATCGTATTTCAATTAAAAATATGAATGTATTTATTAATTAATTAATTGTATTTACACATTTTTTAATTAAAACATTAATAGGAATTAATTTAATATAATTTCAATACAACTAAATCTTTAATAGTATTAACTACTTTTATTTGTTACTTTTGATTTATTCACGTTATAAAATTGCCCACACTGTTTTTTTCTTCTGGATTTCATTTTGTTTTTTGTTATTGCGTCTCGTGCTTCGGCGGCGTCGTTCAGTTTCTTCTAACATTATTTTCTTCTAGTTTGCTAAATATTTTAAAACAGGATATTGCATTATTTAGTGTGTTATGTTATTAAAGCATTAAATGGCTCAATTTATTTTTGCTGTCAAGAATTTGAACAAACAGCTTATGGTGCTCATTTTGTTGCATATTGAATCATTAAAAAGCGAATATCAAATTTTATATTTGACTCAATTAATTGACTCAAAGAAGTTGTGAAAACTGACTTCGGTGAAACATTCGTTAGGTTGAAGGAATTATACAAAGCTTATCAAACTGTATAACTTATATTTATTTAATATTTATTTAATGTTATATATTGAATTAAATTATTTTTATTTTCATATGTTTCTATTCGGCAAATATTTTATTTAATATATAATTGATCCAATTTCTATCGAATTAAATTTTTAATTGATGTTACTAATTAATTAATTGATGATTTAAAAATTCCCAAAAAAAATATAATATATATAACAACTTTAATACCAATATGACAAAAAAATGAATTAAAGTTTCTCCAATTAACATATTCTCATTATTACGAATATGGAATTCAATGCTACTAAAAATTACATCGGCTGAGTTTCAATTAAAATGTAATTGGATTGATTAACATTTTAGTTATATTTACACACTTTTTTATCTGTGTGTATGTGTTTCGTGTAGTTTCCGTCAAATGTTATATTAAAAAACACCTAACTACGTCGATTTTTTTTTATTTACATACAATATTAAAATTTCTACAGGCACTGTTGTTGTGGTCAATTACCTAAGGCGTCAGTTATTTTAAAAATTTTAACGCTTATTCAATTATTTTTGATATCGTTTACTTAATTCTAATTTCACAGTGGTCACTTCAAAAACACCATAATGAAACTATAAAAGAACAAAATGCATATTATCTGGCTACAAAGTAGTTATTGAAATGTTTAAAACAATTTGTCTTTTGTTTTTGTGCTCCTGGTGGCTGTTTTTCGCAGTTGAAGCGATACCTGTTGCGGCGACACCTGTTGAGGCGACACCTGCTGAGGGGAAATCTGTTGATACCATCGCTAAAGAGTTGGAGGATTTTGCCGCATGTCATGTACGCTCCGGTGGACCTAATGCGAGTACGGTAGCAAAAACTGCAATTTTGATATTCTCATATATATTTTGTTTGTATACCCTACACTAAGAGTGAAAGGGTATATTCAGTTTGGTACGCCGTTTGTAACACCCAGAAGGAAGCACCTCCGGTATGGAAAAGTATATATATTCTTGATCAGCATGACCTCCTGAGTCGATTTAGCGATGTCCATCTGTCCGTCTGTCTGTCTGTCTGTTGAAATCCCTACTACTTTTAAAATTGAAGAGCTAGATAAATCATATTTATAACTTAGATTACTAATATACCTACGCTGTATGTCGAGATCGGTCCATTGTGACCTATGATCCGACCACTTATGTTCAAATACCTAATATAAAATGTACATATAAAGATCAATTTTTATGTATACGTGCTTTTTTGGTCAAATATATATTGACATCATGCTCAAGTACGTGATAATAATGTTTTCCGTCGAAAAGACCTGTGCATTAAAAAAAATCGAAATTCGGTACACCTACCCATTTGTAAATATGGGTATCAAATGAATGGACATTCTTCAGCGATTGAATGTTTGTAGTTATTTTCAGGATTCGTATACCCTGGTGACCTATATATCACTTTAAATGGTAACTACACATATGTGTAGGGTATTTATAGTCGGCTTAGACCGACTATAATTTTGATAATCCTAACTATCATAAGTACACCTACTTTAAAATTTCCCATGTGATCTAACCTTCCCAACTGGTTTTAAATTACAGCCGACTTTCGTATAAAACCTGCAAAAGATGCAAAAGAAATGCGAGATATTGCGCGTGAGGAGGATCCACTTTGCTGGTTGGACTGCGTCTATAGTGCTCTGAAAATGGTATTAGTCTGAATTTGTAGGCTCTTCAAATAATTTTTCATATATTTTTGGCTCTTTTTTATGACAGTACGACGACAAGGGCGTGCTGAAGCGTGACAAATTTCTGTGCGATGTGAAAAATTTGCCAGACTTTCCGAATAAACAGGATTTTGTAGATCTTTTTGAGAAGTGTTCAAAGATTACATTGAGTGAAGATCGCTGTGCTGCGGCTCTGGAGTATAGGAGTTGTGTTTATGAAAATGGTGTCAAAAATAACTCTATAAGAGATGTGGTGATTGAGGAAATGTAAAACGACTTTTATAATTTCAATAAATGGTGCAATATTTTTGTATTTGTTTATTATTTATGTATTTGTTTGTAAAATAAAATATTTAAAATAAAATATTTTATTTCGTACAAAATACATATGTCTACAAAGTACTTGAGATGAAGCGATAAAGGAATACATATTATAAAGTTATAGATACATAATTATAAAATTAATGGTAAGTACAAATAAAATATTTCCAATTGTTAATTTGTTTAGGTTATTCTTTTTTAACATCCGTCCCTGATCAGAATGCAATAAGGCATTCCTATCAAAGGCCAGTTGAAATAATCCTAATCAGAGTTACGTAATGTCAAAGCCATGAAAGACAATATGATCCTTTCTTTACAAAGAAACATGATCTGAAACATATTTAAAGTAATCGGTGCGTGACATTTAAAACTTATATAATCACCGGTTAGGATCTCTAGTATAAATTATCGGGTATTCTTCGGGTAAGTACTATTAGAGTAAACTCCCTCCCTCAAGCATTGATAGGAAATCCTACAGACTGGAGTAGTCTGTACACCAAGAAAAAATACTATAAAATAATAGTTTTTTACTATTAAAAATAGTCAATAGGATAAATTATTATTTTAATTGGAAAATACCTTTAATTTTCATTGAGTTTATATGAAAAGATTTATTTTGTGTATATTATTAAATCAATAATTGTCCTATTGACCAATTTTAATGGGATTTGAGGGAATTTTTTTCTGGGTGTAGGATTCTCTAGGATTCCAAAAATGAAAATAACTCCGCAACTAGTTTTCCTACCCGAATAGGATTTCGACACAACTGTATTAGCTGACGGTTCGAAAATGGACTGTGGTACAGGTATCTTTTCGGAATCTCTGAACATATTCAAATCCGTCCGATTCCCAGATCACGCAAGTTTTATCCAAGCGGAATTACTTGCTTAGAAAAGCCTGCAAAATGCTCTCATACATTCATACCATCCAACAGATGCATTATTATCTTATTTGAAAGCCAAGCGGCAATCAAAACCATAGACTCCACAATCTTCGAACTGGTTGTACCGTGCAGAAATGAACTTGCCTGTCTCGATCTTCAACTAAAAGCTACTCTACTCTGGTTTGCAGGACATAGCAAGATAGAGGGGAACGACGCTGACGAGCTTTCAAGGCGGGGTTCCTCACTTCACAACTGCCAAGCGGAGGATTGATGCTCCTGGTGGCACGCACGGAGATTTGCACGCACGAACTCAGATTTTCGGGCGTGACACGAAAAAAGCACGGCACGCGTTCATCTCTGATAGAAACCACACATTGAAAATTTCAATCCCAGTCATTTTCAATTTTACCATTAAAATAAGATAAATAAATATTATTATTAATTCTAGAATAAGATAAATAATCCCATTAATCAATTTAGGAGCGCTTTGAAATTGGAGCCTTTCTTTTAGTATCATCCCAAGCAACCACGGCTCGACAATTACCACAAACTATTGTGGCATATGTGTACCTTTAAAGTTACCTCTGACACCAGTGTTGCAAACTAATAATATGTAGTCCTAAAAAGGTGACTAATAACATGTATGGAACATACGCAATAATATGTCGCAATGCTGGGATATATAAGTCATACATTCTGATAATGGAACATAAATTTAGTTCCAAAGGGGTGGCTAACAACATGTGTGGGACAATGCAATAATATGTCACAATGCTATGATATTTAATTCATACATTCCAATAATGGAACATATACGATAATGTTCATATTTGTGATTTAAATTAGACTCCCGAAAGCGTCAAATTTTTAATAAGTTTTATATTTACGAATATTTCAGGAGCGCTTCAAAATATTACTCATAAAATAGTCTCATTCAAGAGCGCTTTAAAAAAAAAACATTTCATAAAAACATTTTTAAAATTTAAGAGTATATTAGGACCACTTAAAATATGGAATCATATTTAAATAAAATTGATATACGTTTTGGCATATTCGTTTTGAATTTGAAATGTATTTTCTCGGATGTCTGGACTAAGAAAAACATGTACACACTAAATAATATGAGAATTTTTGGGCTCATTAAATTGTGTCAGAGCTCAGTAGTATTTTTGGGCTCTTCTAAATGAGCAGTTGCACACGTCCGGTATTCATACCATAGTATTCCAAACACTATTTGTTAGATCCATATAAAAATTGCAATTAATAAAAAAAAATTAAAGTGTGAAATTTTATCGCAAAAATAAAATTTCGTAGTATTTTTTCATACTTCTTATAATACGGGTTTGGTAATATGCAGTTCTTAATACAGATTTTGAAATACGCATTTCGTTATTTGTAATACAATTTTCACAATTTCATGATATGGATAATCTTTACTCAATTTGCAGACTGATAGTGAGGGCAAACTATTCATTCATGAATTTCTGGAACACTTGAATGAGTCCAACGACATACCTACCAAAAAGGACATTATTGCCATTTTTGAAATGTGTTCGAAAATCAAATTGAGTACTGACAATTGCGAGGCGACGACGCAGTTTAATAGTTGGAAAACTGGTTCCTGGTGTTATGAATTTCATGAAAATGACAGGAGTTTCTGAATAAATAATATCATTCATTATGAAAATGGACACACAATTAAGTTATGGCATTTAATCAAATTTGCGTAAATGTGTGGCGCTGTTTTATATAATTATATGTATATATTTTGGCTTCAAATTCATTCGCGCAGATTTGATAGTTTAATATTTTGTTGTTTTCATTTGTAATAGGATACGAATATCTAGATTTTTGGTTTAGAGCAAAAATCTCGTGTTTTTTCGAAAAATAATCTGGATTTTTATTTTTATTTCGATTTTGTTTTAATTGATGCTATAATTTTCAATAGAATTTATATTTTTTATATAAAACCATTTTCCATATGCCATTTCAAAAAATATATTTTGAAAGAAAATATTTTTAACTACGCTTTTCAAATGATCAGGTTTCCTGATATGGCTTCCTGATCTTACTCTTATACTAATTTTGGACTCTTTTTAGTACTTAGGGTGTGTGCGAATTCGACTAAATTGCTGACTAAACTAAATTAGGTCGGTAATGCAGTGTTCGATTTTTCAATTTAGCAAATTTTCGAGCAGACTAAATGGAACTAAATTGGAAGACATCAAACAGACATATGATAATAGATTTATTAGAGACTTTAACAATTACCGGTTACCGAATGGCGGTCGAATAAAAACTTCTACAAGTTAGTTTAGTCAGCAATTTAGTCGAATTCGCACACACCCTTAAATATGAATGTTTTCTGAATAATCATATGATAATTTTTTGGCTCTTTAAATTGTGTCACGGTTCGGGATTATTTTTGGGCTCATCAAGTAGACTACAGATCAGTTGGTTCAGGCCTTACGTGGATTTGAAATTTGAATTACCATAGTCGACCCTGATTAGTATCATTTAAAATGATGCCTTATCGTATTCTGATCAGGGATGGATGCGAAATAAGGCTAACCTTAACCCATTTCCACTCGGGATATTTCAAAACGTAGAGCCGATACTAGAAAGTTAGTAATTTTGATAATTAGTTTGAATTATTGGCTTGATTATTATAAAACATTTTCATTTTTATAAGAAGATTTTCAATACTAAAAACAAATCGAAAAATACTCTTTAAAATTACAAAACTTCGAAATCAAATCCAAGTATCTTGAGAAGTAATTAGGATAGATCTATATTTTTGTATATTAAAAAATGTATTCGCAATTTTTTTTTGACAAGTATCATTTTAAATATTTATTCTAAAAAGTAGTATCATACTACTACTTTTATAAAAGAAACTAAGTATGTAGTAAAAACCAGCTTTGGATTGAAAAAATTAGAAGCTATACAAGAAAATTGGTAAGTTTGATCATTAGTTTGGAGTATGGGCTGCAACATTTTCTCTTTTACCAATAGATTTTGAATACTAAAAAAATAAAATAATCTTTAAAAGTCACATCATTTTGAATCCAAATCCAAATATCATTTAAAGTAAATTAACTGTTTTATTAAAAATGTTCTTGAGAATCCAAAGCTTTTGTGAAATATTGCAATTTTTATTTGGGATTTGGAGAGTTGAATATGCAGTTAAAATCAGAACTTCGCAATTTCAAAAAATAGTACAGTGAGATAACAGAAAGTTTGTAATTTTGATCGTTAATTCAGATATGTATGAAATATTTTCATTTTATTAGTTTTTCCTTTTTATCTAGAATACAAACGAAATTGTCGAAAAAAGTCAAAAAATAAAATCTCAACTTTTCCAATTAAAATTCAAATAACTCGAAAACTAATTGTAATACGTCCATGCTTATTTATATAGAAAATTTTCATGATAGTTTAGAGAAAAATTACATTAACATTTTTTTTGGAAAACTACTTTAATAAAATTCTACTCCTTTATATTCTCAAAAGTAGCTAAAAAGAATTCAACATTTAAAATCAACACCTACGAATAAAGAAATCATGTTTAGGATGTCTATGGGAGAAATAATGTTCGATATTTGATGTTTATATCTAAAAAATCAAAAATCTCTGTGCCGAATCAAAATGGCAATTAACAATAAAACACACTACAACATTTATACAATCAATTGAATTTTTATTTGATTTTCCAAGTATATGCAGCTTAAAATTATACATTATTAATTTATGTTTTCTATTCATTTATTTGTTTTTTTTTTTTCACTAATGTTAGCGCTGCAACAATTGTGGTTTTCCACAACGATTTACTGCGGCCTTTTTTCTTTTTGCTTACAAACGGTTGTCTGTATGCAATTTATGAATATGCATAAAAATTACATAATTTAAACTATAAAACATACAAATATATTAAGTAATTAAATTTACATGCCTGCTGTTCGTAATAAAGACACGGCGAAGCAAGCAAATTGAAGACAATTTTTTTTTATGTATTTTTAGAGACAGCAAAGTGTTTTAAAGGCTGCAGAGAAAGGCTTAAATATTATAAATACAAAAATAATATTTGAAACTAAACAAATAATTAAATATTAAACTAAATAAAATGAAACAAAATAAAAATTTAAATTAAACAAAATAAAATAAAAATTTAAATTAAACAAAAAAAAAATTTAAATAAAACAAAATAAAAATTTAAATAAAAACAAAATAAAAATTTAAATTAAAAAATATACAAATATTTTAAACTAAAATAGATTTTAAAATGTTTTAAGCATATCATTTTAAAATAAAATATATTTTATTAAGAGAAAAATATTTTTTAAAAGAATAAAATATATTTTTTAAGAATAAAATATTTTTTACTTTACATAATTTTTACTTTACATAATTTAAATTTTTTTAAATGGCTAAATATTTATTAGTACCTATACAAATTTGATGTTTTAAGTAAAAAACATTTTTTAAATAATTGGAAATCAAAAATATATAATTTTTTTTTAAGAAAGAAAAATATATCGTCATAAAACTAATCAAAAACATTTTAAAAATTTTAATAGTTGGTTTTTAGAAAACTTAGTTTACTTAAAATTACTATTCTGACACGAGTTCAACAGTGCGCTTTGTCATTTTTTTTTTTTTTACAAATTAACCAACGCTCAGGGGAAGCCCCCTATTTGTGCAATGCACAGTGTTGATCGTAAGAAAGGATTAAGGGTTCAAAGGAGTAGGAAAGATGGAGTAGTGTCGGTGGATGTTTGCTTTAAATTTCCCAATATTAAAAATGTCGGGAAAAACAGACGCAGGGAGATTGTTCCACAAACGAATCGAGCGACTGAAGAATGAATTCTCTCTGTAATGCGTGGTTCTGTTGGGAACCGTGTTGACAACGAAGTGGGGGGCTTGGTTCGATGCCCTAGTAGAACGAGAGAACACACGACCTGGTGGAATCAGGCCATGTATTTCCCTCGAACACTTACCATTGTAATACCTATAAAACAGGCTTACACACCCTACGGTCCTTCGATGCTCAAGAGAACCAATAGAGGATGAAATATTTTCAACCCCTATTAAATATATTGCACGTTGTTGGATTCGATCCAGTAACTCCAAAGAAGATTTTGAAGCCCCTGCCCATATGTGCGAATTGTATTCCATCTTAGGCCGAATATAGGTGGTGTAGACAGTACGCAAGTCAGCAGGAGTGAAGTATGTCTTACACCGTTTCAGAAAACCGAGGCCGCTTCTTTCGACACATCAAATATATGATCATTCCAACGGAGGTCACATGGTATTGATATGCCCAGAACGTCAAGAACAGCTGACTGCGCAATATCCACAGGTCCCATATTCAGGGGAGGGAGGGGTGAATTCATTCTTTTGTGAGATAACAGACAACATTGGGTCTTGCTTGCATTAAAATCAACTCTATTTGCAAGACCCCACTCAGAGATTGTTTTAAGGTCATTATTGAGTGTATCATTCATTGTGCGCCTTTTAATCTCAATCTCCAAAGAGTTTGGGCGCTTGGTGAACGAATATGAATGACAAATGTTGCTGTCATCTGCAAAGGAATGGATTGGGTTCTGGGTCGATGACAGAAGGTCATTGATAAAAACCAAAAATAGGGACGAGGATAGGAAAACGTGCTATGTAAAACAAAGAGAGTTTTAGTAAAACAAGAATTAGTTACTGTTAAGCAATGATACACTCAAATTGGAACAAAGGTTATTTATCATACTCATAATGCCCTAGTAGATCCTTTCTTTATCATAACTGATTGGGTTATGATAAACAAGAATTCAATTGAAAATTAAATTGTTATTTTTTTTTAATTTATATTTCAATTAATAAGCCTCAACTCTTTAAAATTGATTATTCAAAATGAAATTGAAAATTTTTCAATTTAAATAGAGTAAATTACAAATGAAAATTTGGCTTTTCATTTGTAGATTTAACATTGGTATGATTTAAATTGAAATTTTACCTTACATCAATTTTATTTGTAAATTTTTAAATTTCATATGGAAAATGTAAATTTTCAATGGAATTTTCTTGTATCGAAATAGAAAAATCCATATTATATAATATTTCAAATTTTTCATATATTTTTTTCCTTATTTTAAAATTTCAAATAAAAACTTGTGACTGCTTTGAAATTTCCTCATTTGAAATTGAAAACTTCAATTTTAGTTAATTTCTTCTTTGGAACTGAAAATGAATTTACATTGTTCTGAATTTTTTTAATATAAAAATTTCAATTTTATTTTGAATTTTCTCAAATTTTATTTGAAATTTATACAATGCGGAATGAAAAATATATTGTTTATTTGAAAATTTCCCAAATTCAAATAAAAACTCTAAATGTTACTTGGAATATGTCAATTTTAACTATTAATCCACATCGAAATGGAAAAAAAATGTTGTATAGAATTTTCTCAATTTGAAATAGAAAAATCTTTGCTTAAATTTGAAATGGAAAAAGTATATTTTAATAAATATTTATCATTTCCAAATGGAAAATTCAAAATTTTGGTTTATCATTTTTTGAATTTGAACTGAAGTTTCAATTTTATTTTGTATTTTTTTTGAAATTTTATTTAAAACATAAAAAATTTGAAATGAAAACTATCAATTTTATTTGGAAATTTCTCATTTTCAAAAGGGAAATCTGAATTTTAATAGGAATAAGTCAAATTTGATTAAACTCAAAATTTTGTTCAGAATATTTCTCAATTTGTAATGGAAATTTTCGTTTCGTTTTAATTTTGCATACATTTTATTTTGAAATTTCCATTTTAAACTGGAAATTCAAAATATGAATTTGAACATTTTTTTATTATTCACAATTGAAATAGAGCTGTCAATTTCTTTTAGAATATTCTCATTTCGAAATGAAAAAAAAAAATTATTTAAAATTTTGAAATGTATCTAATTTAATCTAATTTTGAATTTTATCGGAATGCCCTTAATTTCAATTAGAATTGATTTATACTCGCTTTCTGTATTTTGAAACGAACGACGAAACGAAAATTTGAAATCAAAATGTTGTCACACAAATTTTGTTTTCATGTACTTGATTTTTAAAACACTGAAATTAATTTGAAATTACGTCACTTTCGTCTAACAATCTTTCTTTTCGAAATACAGAAAGAGGCACTTAGATGTGTTCAAAATTTGTATCAAATGATGTAAGCATCAAACGTAATTTCAACTTTTAAAATTCATTACTTCCTTTTATAAATAAAAAAACCCGATACACCTATTAATCATTCTGTCTAACTAATAAATGAAATATTGATTTCTTTTTAGAATTACCTATACTTTTAATAGTGAAATGCAACTTTGTGTTCTTTTTAATATTCACATGTCGAATTTAAAAATATATAATTTGTACACTTCAAATGTTTGCAATTATCACTTTGAGATCGGTGAACGAACAGCGCCACAGTAGTAACAGCTTTTTCGATAATTTTCTCATATATTTATTTGTCAAAAACATGTTACTATCGGCCTTATAACATAAAACAAATCATGTGCCTGCCAGACGATTCATTTGCAGTCACTTCGTCTATAAATTGGTATAACGTAGCATGATTCCCTAACTCCGTACCGACAAAAATCGAATGTCGTTTCAAAAAGGTTGTCACACATAAATAAAAATAGATTTTTTAGTTTACACTAAATTTTAAATGCTTTCACATGATTTTTTTCTAACCTCAAAATGTATCCCTATATTTATTTTTAGGTTGTTTTCTTTGAAAAGGTGTAGAATAATTTTGGAATATTACAAACTTCTTGCTTTTTCGATTTTTCACAATTTTTAAAATGTATTTTTGATCAAAACTTTAAAAAAAAACATTTTCGTATCGAATGCTCTTTTCTCAATTCTGTCAAACGTTTTGGTATTGTTTTACGATATGAGAAAGATTATTTCTAACGAATTCGTTTTACGTTATGAGGGACTATTTTGGAAAATTCTGCCACTGTCACAAAATATCGTTTGTTTTATAAAATTCAAAAAATTCTGTCGCTCGAATTTCTGACGTTTTCGTTTGTTTTAAATGGTTTTTCAATAAGAGCGCTACAAAAGGGTTTTTCAACAGGGACGCTACAAAAGTAGAGCGACAGGGACAGCAAACGACGCCATATTTCTTGCCGCTCTTTTGACATTTCTCTTCAGTAAGGTTTGCCAACAACGAGTCGAAATTATTGAAATTTACTACCGAAATTCGAATTCGTATAGCTTTCCATCATGAAATGGCAAACCTTACTGAAGAGAAATGTCAAAAGAGCGGCAAGAAATATGGCGTTGTTTGATGTCCCTGTAACTCTACTTTTGTAGCGTCCCTGTTGAAAAATCTTTTACGTTATCTGAAATCGGATTTCTGACGAATTCGTTTTCGTTTTACTTTATGAGGGGCTATTGTGGTAAATTCTGGCACTGTCACAAAATATCGTTTGTTTTATATAATTCAAAAAATTCTGTTGCTCGAATTTCTGACGTTTTCGTTTGTTTTACGTTATCAGAAATCGAATTTCTGACGAATTCGTTTTCGTTTTACTTTATGAGGGGCTATTGTGGTAAATTCTGGCACTGTCACAAAATATCGTTTGTTTTATATAATTCAAAAAATTCTGTTGCTCGAATTTCTAACGTTTTCGTTTGTTTGACGTTATCAGAAATCGAATTTCTGACGAATTCGTTTTCGTTTTACTTTATGAGGGGCTATTTTGGTAAATTCTGGCACTGTCACAAAATGTTGTTTGTTTTATATAATTCAAAAAATTCTCTAGCTCGAATTTCTGACGTTTTGGTGTTGTTTTACGTTATCTGAAAACGAATTTCTGACGAATTCGTGTTCGTTTTACGTTAATACAAAAAATTGACTCGAACTTCTGGCGTTTTTTTTACGAATACGTTTTACGTTATAAGCGGGTATGTTAAAAGTCTACTTTATTTCGTTTATTAGTTAGACTGATGGCATTTTTTTTATTTTTGATATTTTTCACATAGAATGATTTTTAAAATGTCTTTGATTATGCGCTACTATATTAGATTCAAATGTACTTAGCTAGTTTTCAATTTAACAACGACATATATTGTATTAAATTTTAAAATTGAATAAATTAAAAACCATAGTTTTAAAAACCAAAAATATTAAAATATTTTTATTTTTTAAATAGAAAACAATAAAATATATATTATTTTTAAACAATATCTTTTTTTTTTATATATTTTTAACTAATAAAAAATCATAGATTTAATAAAAAGAAAGCATTTTGAATTATTACATAAATATTTATTAACTTAAAGCACAATTTGTTAGGCAATTATTATAAACGCTGGATTTGTTTGTTTTATGTTTTTTTTTTGTTCGGTGTATTTGTTAGTTATGCAAAATGTTATATGAAAATTAATAATTAAATAATTAATTAAATGAAACACTTATGGGCCTGTATACAATATATAATATATATTACGTTACAACATTATTTTGTTATTAGTTTTATTTGCTTTTTTTTTGCCAATTTTCTGTTCATTATTTTTCTTTTGTTTTTTCATTTTGTACACAATTAATAAAAATCACAAATTTAATTGTAATTTACATTGAAACTAAACTTAACAAATTTTCTAACCAAAATTTGTCTCAAGCACACCAACATTTGTTCTTTTTTTGTTGTATTTTGTATTGTTTTTTTTTTTATATCTTTTGCATGTGCAGTTGTGGCATTTTAGTTAAATCTGTTTAAATTTGTTTATTATTTTTTTGTTTTTATTGCAATTTTCTTAAATTTTATCAAAAAATTTAAATTAAATAAAATAATAAAATAAAACATGATTTTTTTTGTTTGTTTGTATTGTTTTTGTTTTTTGTTATTTTGCGCAAAAACAAACTTAACAACAGTTTGTTGGTTCTCATCTGAACCAAAGCTTCAGACGCAACGCATCGACGCCATTCAAATAGTAGCGAAAGAGTCGCTTGTCGCGCACAAAGCCCAGATTCTCGTAAAGACGCAGCGCGGGCAGGTTGCGCATTTCGGTCTCCAGCACAACCTCGTCGGCGTTGTCGGCTAGCATGGCCTACACAATAAAATGATATTTAAATTATTGACTACTTAAATAATAACGAAACAACCCCCACAATAAACTCATTCCTTATAAAAATAAGTACAACATATTTTTCAGTCAAAAGAAATTTAAGTATTTTCATAGTTTCTCTTGGTTTTCTATAACATTTACCTCTATGGCTTTCTGCACCAACGTCGTGCCAATTTTCAGTTTACGATACTCTTTGCGCACCGCCAACATGGCAATGTAGCCGCGCCGCACATTCATGTGCCGGTCCAGCTTGCAGACAATGGCGCCAACGTATTCGTTGCCGTGCGCCGCCAGAAAACACAGCTTCGGCCAATTATAGATGAAGTAGCGATACGTGTAGATGGAGTAGGGCTCGGAGAGTTCGGCCTGTATCAGGCGCATGATGTCCTGCAGTTAATTGGGAACAAATGGCATAAGTAATTTTATATTATTGTGCTTTTAATGCTTTATTTTTTATACAGGATTTATGTATTTAATTTTGAACAACAACAAAAAAAATGTAGTAAAAAAATTGTGTGAATTCGTTTTCAAAAAAAAAAAAAAATAAGATATACGCATTCCTTCTCAAACACTTTTTTCTTATGAATTATAGAAAAAATATTTAAAATGTATGCTGTTCTTAATAAAAAAATAAGCAATTTTTTTGTTTTTTATTACTTTTGCGTTTGGTTTTTTAATTTGCTTAAGCTTTGCTAGTCTTTTTTTTGTATTTGTGCTTTTAGTGTTGTGTTTTTGAGTTTATTTTTCTTTTTATTTTGTATTTTTATTTTATTGTTGTGTTTGACTATGACTTTGTGTTTTGGTTTTTAAATACATTTTGATTTTTTTTTCTTTTTTGCGGTTTTCTGTTTGGTTTCTGTTTTAACCCAATAAACATAGTTTCGATTGTATAAAATTTCGATAACGTTTCGAATTCGTAACGCTATCGTTTAATTTCTATAGAATCTGTATTGAATTATTTGTCAAAAAAAAGTTGTTCAATGAAAAAATTTAAGAAATTTTAAAATTGGAAGAAATTTCGCATTTGTTAGAAGCTTTTAAAATTTAGTAAGTATGCAATATAAAGGGTTTTTCAATAAGAGCGCTACAAAAGTTTTTTTTCAAGGGTTTTTCAACAGGGACGCTACAAAAGTAGAGCGACAGGGACAGCAAACGACGCCATATTTCTTGCCGCACTTTTGACATTTCTCTTCAGTAAGGTTTGCCAACAACGAGTCGAAATTATTAAAATTTACTACCGAAATTCGAATTCGTATAGTTTTCCATCATGAAATGGTAAACCTTACTGAAGAGAAATGTCAAAAGAGCGGCAAGAAATATGGCGTCGTTTGCTGTCCCTGTCGCTCTACTTTTGTAGCGTCCCTGTTAAAAAACCCTTTATATATGCTTGGTGCACAGCTCTATGAAAGAATTTCAAGGCAAATTAATTTTAAATAGTATCGAAATTGAATAATTTTTCGAATTCGTCTAGATATCGAAATTGAATCAATTTTCGAATTCGTTTCGATATCGAGAATTCATACACTATCGATATCGTTAACGATAGAGCCATTTTTTTCGAGAACGCTATCATTCTCGAATCGTTAACGATAGTCGAAAACGATAACAATGTTCGTTCAAACGATATCGTTTCGATATCGTTTGGTATGCTTGCTTTTTCGTGTATTTTTGCTTTTTCGTTTGATTTTGTTTTCCCTGGTCTTTTGATTTTTTGTGTTTTTTATATTTTTTTTAATTTTGATTTTGCAACTTTTGTTTTATTTTTGCTTTGAAATTTTTGTGTTTAATTTAGTGTGTTTGCCTTTCTTTTGATTTTAAGTTTTTCTATATTCAGTTTTTATTGTTGTGTTTTTGGTATTGCGTTTTTGCTTTAGTTTTTGTGTTTGTGTTTTAGTTTTTGCTATTGATATTATGTTTATGATTTTTCTTTTATGTTTTTGCTTTTGATTTTATTTGTGTGGTTTTGTTTTGATTTTGTTTCAGCTTTTACTTTTTAGAGTATTTGCATTTTGTATTTTTGATTTTATTTATGTTGTTTTGTTTTTGATTTTTTTTTAGCTTTTGCCTTTTTTATTATTTGCTTTTGTTTTGTTTTGTGCTTTTGCTTTTGTCTTTCTACCCTACACTAAAAGTGTAATGTACGCTTTTAGTGTTTTTGATTTTATTTGTGTGGTTTTGTTTTTTATGTTGTTTCAGCTTTTACTTTTTATTGCATTTGCATTTTGTGTTTTTGTTTTTGATTTTTTTATTATTTGCTTTTGTTTTGTTCTGTCCTTTTGTCTTTTTACTCTACACTAAAAGTGAAAAGGACGCCGTTTGTAACACCCATAAGCTTTTCCGGTATGGAAAAGTATATATTGTCGTCGTTCAGTGAAAAGTCGTTAAGTCCATTTTTCGAAAATATCGAGATAAGTATAATAAAAACTAAAGGGACGCTACAAAAGTAGAGTGACAGGGACAGCAAATGACACCATATTTCTTGCCGCTCTTTTGACATTTCTCTTCAGTAAGGTTTGCCATTTCATGATGGAAAGCTATACGAATTCGAATTTTGGTAGTAAATTTTAATAATTTCGACTCGTTGTTGGCTCGTATATGAAATGGCAAACCTTCCTGAAGAGAAATGTCAAAAGAGCGGCAAGAAATATGGCGTCGTTTGCTGTCCCTGTCGCTCTACTTTTGTAGCGTCCCTGTTGATAAACCCTTGAAAAAACTTTTGTAGCGCTCTTATTGAAAAACCCTTTATATAAAAACAAACTCATCTTTACGTTGGAAAAGTCCTCGTAGTTGGTAAGATGTAGACCAAACGGAAGATATTAAAATTCAGTTCAGTGAAAAGTACTCAAGTTCACAATTAGCACTTAAAAAGAGGCCGATCAAATCTATTTTGGACTTAAACTATAGAAGATCTACATGGACATTCCTTACCAAAAAAATACTATAATGTTACCATAATCGCGGCGTAAAAAATAAGTCAAATTTATAAAGGTCTTAGTGATTTTTCACTGAACGGCAAATCGTCGAAATCTGAATAAAACCGTGCTGAGTCCACAAAAATGGTCGGATTTCAACGATTTTTTGTTTAAATGATATATATTATGCAGTTCTCTCATGTCTAATTTAAACTGAAATCAGATACAATTATTTGGATAAACTGGAGCACTGTTACTGTTTATATGGGACTTAGTGATTTTGCACTGAACGATAAAGAATAGAAGCCAATAACGATCATGTGTTTTGCACAAACTATTTTTGTTTGTGCATTTTGTAGCGGAATGTGTTGTCTACAAGCTTATCACTATTTGAATCCAAAAATATTCTGATTTGTTACGGTAATTTATACCTTTAAAAGCTTATAATTTATACCTTTAAAAGCTTTTATCTCAATACTCAATTTTTGGACTTAGTGACTTTTCACTGAACGATGACGATATCGTCGTTGTAGACCGAAAAATCATCAAATACATTTTTATGACAAACTTAAATTTCGAGTTTGTTGATTAATATTATAAAAAATAATTGATGCACTTTTAAAGTTGAAATACCAATTGATAGATTTACATTTTCTTATAATGTGGTAAAAAAATGAGCTCATCGATTAAAAATTGATAGATGTATAAAGATTTTGGTAAATTAATATTTGGCATTTTGAAAATATATTTGGTGACTTTTCGTTCTACAACGGCGATATATATTTTTGATCTGCCTGACCTCCTGAGTCGATTTAGCGAAGTCCGTCTGTCTAAATCACGATTATAGAAAAACAAGAGGAGCTAGATCAATGAAACTCCTACTTTAGATTACTTATATATCTAAGCTGTCTGAACAAGAAAATCGGCATGATCGATCAAATGTGACCTGAGAACAGACCACAGATGTTCAAATACCTCATATAAAATTTACATCTACAGAGGAATTTTACTATATACGGTCTTAAGTGAACTTTCTTTGTCAAATATATTTGCCTTTATGCTCAAACATTTGGAAATAATGCTTTCCCTGCAAAAAAAAATTCAATTCGGTAATTCTTCAGCGATTGCAAGTTTGTAGATATTTTCAGGATTCGTATACCTATTCGGTGACAAATGCATCACTTTTAATGGTACTAAATTATTACATATGTGTTGGGTATTTATAATCGGCTTAAATCGACTATAATTTTCACAATTCATACTAACTTCATCACACCAACTATCACAATTTCCCTACTTCAAAATTTCCCACGTGATCTAACCTTCCTCCATGGTTGAATCTGTTTTTGCTTTTTTTTTGCTTTTGATTTAAGTGTTTTTGGTTTTGCTCTTTTGCCTTTGTTTTTGATTTATACGAGTTTTTTTTCTTATTTTATGATTTTAATTTAAAATTTTTATTTTTCTCTATATCGCGCATATTCTGAAATACACTTTCAATGAAAAATCTAACTTTTGACCATAAACATCAATTGAATCCGATTTGAAAGTCGTTTGTATAACGTTTGTATAGTGAAAATGGAATTCTAGAATAGGTTTCGATATCGCCATCTGTTTTCTATCCCGTTTTCACTTTTATAACGAAACTGTTCCGGTATACCGGATCCAAATTAAGATTTCAGTATTGGTTTTTGTTCATATTTTCAATATTCTTACACAAAAAACACAAACATTTTACTCAGACACAAATTAAAAGCCAATTACCTTGAAATTGGGATTTTAGTGTTTATACAAAATGAAATAAAAATTAATATTTATATATTGTTTTTACTAAAATAAAATAATTTTGAGTTTTTTTTTATAAATATTTTTCAAAATGGTATACCATCATTAAGATCGAATTTGGTTGTCTGTTGATTTCAGATTTTTGTAAAAAGGTTCCGCCTATGATTTTGATTTTCAAAATAAAACCGTATATTGGTTTCAGTTATGATTACGGTTCAATCCCTGATATTGATAAGAATTTCGATCGTCAAACATTAAATTTTCGACTTACGTGCATTTGCAGCTCCGACTCGTACTCCTTATACTCGATTTGTACATTGGACAAGTCCAAGGTGGGCGCGACCACAGGCGCCTCATCTACCGCAGCGCCAACCATTGCAGTGCTGTCCGCAGTTGTGGCAGGTGATTCAGCGACAGTGGCGGCCGCCGATTGTGGCTGATTTGTTTGATCCTGAGCTGTTGAGGATGAGTCCACAACTTCATTTGTCTGCGACTTGCCAATGGATGCATTCAATTCCAATTGCTCAACTTGTAATGGTTTGACCTGCTTTTTTTCTTCCGCCACCACCTCCTTTGCTGCATTCAAGGACTTTTCAGCTGCTGTGCAGAAACCGTTTTTCAGCGTTTGTTGCGCCTCCGCCGACTCACCGCTGGACTCACTAGTTCCATCGCTATTATGGCAGTTCGACGAGGACTCTTTATTCTGCAGTTTATTGCTTTTACTTTTGGTTTTTCTTGCAGGCGGTTGTGCGACAACGCTATTGCTACCGTTGGCATTCGACGTCGTCGCAGCAGCGGCGACGCTATCATGACCATTGATCTGTTGCGATTCCAAGCTACCATTGGCAAGTTTTTTGTTGCCTTGTAGCTGCTGTTCATCGCTGGCAGTGTTGTTGTGATTTGTGTTGTTGTTGTTGATGTGCAGCGCATGCGTCAACTGCTCGCTGAGTCCGTTTGCTGCTGCTGCATTAGGCTCCTCCTTGTCCTGTTTGACAGCGATGTTCTTTTCGGCAAACTTTTTGTTTTTCGACTTTTTCTTCTTTTGCAGCTGCTGTTGTTGTTGCTGCTGCTGCTCGTTTACTGCACTGTGATCCATGGCGCTTTGTATTAAATTAAGTATTCAAATTAAAAACTACTCAAAAATCGTTGAGACAATCCGCCCCCCTGAACCCACTTAAATAATCAAAGAGCACATTCACCTTTATTTTTTTTTCTGTGGCTGTTTTGTTGTTGTTTTTGCTGCTACTTCTGCTGCTTCTTCTTCGTCTTTTATTTCAGCCAACCTTTTGGTTTTTCCTTCGTTTTTTTTTTGGTTGGAAAATTTTCCTTTCGTTTTCAGAATCTACGTTTATTTTTTTTTGCTTTTTCCTTTGTCTTTCCAACAACTTTTCACTGCGTTTTCTACGCTCTGCTCGTCTCTGTTCGGAAATTTTGCACTTTTACATGTTTTCTGTTTCGCTTGGCAAATAAATTACATAAATTTAATGAGAAAACTTTACTCGTAATTTGGTTTTTCCTTAAAGTTTTTAACAATTTTGTCTGCTGCTGCTTTTTCCTGCGAATTCAAGAAAAAAAGTACAATTGACAGCAGCGGATATTTTCCTGTTGGTCAGCTGTCAAAAATAAGTTGTGGGACTTGGCAGCACTGGCGTCGCAGGGCTGCAATGTTCACATAACAAATATATTTTTCGAACTCAGGGTTTGGGCTATAAACAGATTGATTTTATTTGAAAAAAAAGTTTATATAAAAAATATTTATTAGGGCTACACTAACTAGTAAAGTTATTGACATGAATGACCTTTTATAAAATATGAGTATTTGGATTTTGTATAGTTTGATAATAAAATGTGAATCAGAAATATAAGCAAATAGATACGAGAGCTAAGAATCAATTCCTATTTCGTATAGAGTTGAGTATTTCAATGTCCAATTCCGCCGTATTTTTAAAGTTTAAAATTTTTAAATTTTTTCAAAAATATATATTTATGAGTATTAAAAAAGCACCATAGTTTTTTATCTCTAAAATTAAAATTTCACTTCAAAAACTCCCTCTATTTTTCATTTTAAGTTTTAAAACAAATAGGGAGGAATTGGACAATAGAGCGGAATTATGGTGTTATACTTTATTCATTTTTTTTTTAAATACATTTATAATATTATGATTAATTTATAATAAATTTAAAAAAAATCAAAATTTACTTAATTAAAATCCCAACAATTTTATAATGATGTTCATAATTTTATGATTATATTTCAGATGAATTTGTTACTATTTATCGACCTAGAATAATGAAGTCTCAAAATATCCATTATAAATAGCAATAATTTATATATATGAAATATATGTGCATGATTGAAGCATATACTGGTTATTAGTTCATGTAGACAGATAGTTGTCATACAGAATGTTGAGAATGTCAAGAAAAAAATATTGAAAATAAATCAATTAATTGTAATTTTAAAATTTATTTAGAGGATATGTTTTTTGCATTTCATTTTCACTATTTTATTAAAATTTCACTGTACAAATTAACTATTTCACATTATAAATACACGATGGTTCATTTTGAAGTCCTGTATATCTTAACACTTTTTTAAATTTTGAGAGTTTTTTTATGTAACTCAATTTAAAAACGCACTAAATGTAAATTTAATGCTATCAACATTTCGAACGCACCGATTTGCAAAGTGAAAATAGGATCAGTGAAGGCGTTAATTCAAAAATAAGTCCGTGCCTATTTTAAAATAATAGAAAGTGTTCGTTGTTTAAGGTAAAAATGAGTCCACAACCTGAAGACATTTAAGGATTATTTAAGAAGTCGTGGTAAGTTCTTGTTTACTTTTTAATAAATTAAAATAAAGAAATTTAACCATAAGCAAATAAAGAGAATTGTGGAAAAATAAAAGAGACATGTATTTGAGTTTCAACATCAAAATCTGCACAAGTTGCAACAAAAATATTGCTGTTGCAGAATCTTTCGCAACAGCACTCGCTGCATTCGCACTTTTGGAAATAACAGATATCCATTATAATGAAGACAGTTCATTCGACAGCATTGTCGAGCTGAAAAATAGTGAACTGCATCGCTTAAATATGGAAATCAAACATTTTAAATAAAATGATTTAAAATAAATTAAATAACTTAATATTATTTTTACAATTAATTTAACATTTTCAAATAATAACACTCTTTCGAGACCCTACATTTGTTCAAGCTTTTTTATTTGGATTTTTATTAATTTTGTGGTAAATTTTTAATTTATGCAATAATTTTCTAAGTGGTTTTTAATTCCCATGTGAATTTTATGTTCATAAATATTTAATTCATTTAAGAATTTTCTTGGTATTTATAAATTGATCTGGTATTTTTGAGTTAATTTTATTGTCTGTGGTATTTTTGTGGTAATTTTTAATGACTGTGGGAATTTTGTGGTAATTTTCATGTGCTATGGGAATTTTTGTGGTAATTTTCATGTGCTAAATCAACCAAAATTACCACGTGGGAATTTTAAATAAGTCGTAAAAGGTATTTATTTTTATTTTTCGTGGGAATTTTATTAGGCAACTATGATTAGAACCTTTATTAAATAAAAGTTTGCAAAGCACTGTTAAAGTATTAAATTTTTCAACTTGGCAGCACTATTTCATCAAATTTTGAATTCAAAAATGTGCTCGGCAATGGCAATTGGCAGCACTGGCTAGAACATGCAGCACAGACACAGTTCTAATTAGAAAATTTTTCTTTTCGCTGGTGTTTTTGCAATGAATTCAGTGCGGATTGTTTCAATCAATTTTAAAAACATAATTGCATTCGGATAAATCAACACTTATTAAATTTCTAACAAGTGTAAAGTGATTAACAATGTGACGTAGTGTGAAATTGAACACGACTGAAATTGTTGGCAGTTTCTGTAGTTTTTATTTTTTTTTATTGCAAACGGCCGGCTGCAACGGGACATGATATTAATTGGGCTTAATATTTAGTATGTGTGTGTTTTGTGATTTGCTACTACTTTTCATAGTGCAAAAATTCAAACAACCTGTTGTGGTTGAAATGAAAATTAAATCCAAGTGAAAATATTAATGGTGGCAAGTAAACAAATGTTATTGCAATTATTTAATTGCGAGTTCAATGAGCTGATGGTGCGGCAACAACAAGAAACAGCAGTAAAAATAACAACGAAATAAAACAGCAAATCCAACAACAACATTTCAGTGTCATGGTACGTATTTATTTTAGTCTTTCAAATGTTTTTTATTAAATTGTATTATTTAAAAACAAATTTAAAACTTACTAAAGCCAAGACATGAAATCAAAATAAATAAAAGTTTCGGTTTGGATAGCATACCACGTTTCGGTAACGGTTTCGGTATAACGATTACACGTTAACATTCCGTTTTTTGGTTTTTTATTAAAAAAAAAAATTAAAATTAAAAAAAAAAATTATACCAACAAGTTTATATGTTTTGAATATCGGTTATTTCGATATTGGTTGTGTATAACGGCTAAGGTTTTTAAATAAAACTATTTTAAACATATATCAGATTCTACTATGGGTGCAATATGTGCTGTTTTATATACAAAAGTTTTAAAATTTTCTGTTGAATCTATGGGTTTTTATTTATTCGGGAATTCATTATCGTTTTGTTTCGGGTAGAACCTCTAGTATGTGTTTCTTTTTTTTTATGAATCGTGAGACGGTATACATATCGCTCATTTACTTCAAGATTGTCATAACCTAAAAAAACCCGATTTTTGGGATTAATTATGCAGAATTATTCATTATATACTGCTTCATAATGCTTTATGAAGTGCACAAATTTCATATTAATATCTTGTACACTTACCGCTTGAGAAGAAAATACGTCCCATATATTTCATATGCAGGGTCAATGGAAAACTTGAAACGTGTTTTCTGAAAATTTGCTTTTTCGTTTTTAGTTATGACAGTCTTGAGTTAGCTACGGGGAAACGAACCGGTCCTTGACTAGGCACGTGTCTGGTTCTTTGGAGATAGTTAACCGGTCCTAGTTCTTCTCTTTTATATGAAACCAATCGGTTAACATGACGTTGTCCTAGAGAGGGATCAATCAACACCTCCTGCAGACCTTTAGACCTATCACAGGACTGTTTATCAAAATCGTGTTTTGTGACCGGTATTTTTAGACCTATCACAGAACTAGTCCTCAAAATCCTATTCTGTGACCGGTATCAATGGTGCATTCAGTAAAAAAATATTTATTTTTTAATTTCTTTTTTGTTAATTTCTTTTTTATATATTTTAAATTTTATTATTTTATTCTACTTTACATTTACATTATATTTAATTTTACCTTCTCCTTCATGTACTCACATTTCACTAATGATTCCACCCTTGCATGCGTGCATTATAATTACTTGGAAGGCATACTTTATTTAAATCAATACCGTATCGAAAAACCGTATACGAATTGTAGACGCATTCGATGCAGCGTGTAAATAAGTCTCGTGGCTATGGCGCCACCTAGTGCCTTTTCGATTAACTAGTGACATGTTTAGCATGGACGCGATCCGTCTCTTCAAGCAGACCTCCCAAGTAACCACTTTGTGGCAACTTAAGTGGTAGCCACACAGTTGCCATTAAAGTGTTTGCTCGAAATCATGCGAAATATACTTATTTGCCACCCAATTGCCAGTCAAAAAGCCCCGGGGCGAGACTTTGTTGCCACAAATTTTGATACATTTAAGTTTCGGTTCACCTATTTAGAACTTGAACTGAAATTTTAACTTGAACTGTAATTTATGTGTAGATTAAAAATAACCAGTTGGGAAGGTTAGTTTACATGGCAAATTTTAAAGTAGGTGTTATTATGATAGTTAGCATTATCAAAATTATAGTCGGTCTAAGCCGACTATAAATACCCTACACATATGTGTGGTTACCAGTCAAAGTGGTATATATGTCACAAGGGAATACGAATCCTGAAAATAACTACAAACTTTCAATCGCTGAAGAATTTCCATTAATTTGATACCCATATTTAAAAATGGGTAGGTGTACCAAATTTCGATTTTTTTTTTGTAACCAAAAGTCGTTTCGCCGGCTTAGACCGACTATAATTTTGATAATCCTAACTATCATAATTACACCTACTTTAAAATTTCCCATGTGATCTAACCTTCCCAACTGGTTAAAATTGTGATTTTCTTTATTTTTTAAATTATGCTTTTGCGGATGTATATTTTTGCAACACAACTTTCCATAAACATATGTAGTGAATGTTATATATATGTCGTGTATATAATATTCATTTTTTAAATTTTAAAGTTAACTAGCTACATTATATATAAACATGTTCCTATTAGGTTCTTCATTCTATACTTGCCACGTATATGGAACATAATACATTTAATAATTTGCCACTTTTTGTCACCTAACAGCAACAAAAGTTAACTCCGCCCTTTATTGTATATCTTTCATTATCAGAATGAATGAATTATATATCATGGCATTGCGACATATTATTGCGTATGTTCCAGACATGTTATTAGTCACCTCTTTAGGACTACATATTATTAGTTTGCAAAACTGGTGTCAGAGGTAACTTTAAAGGGACACATATGCCACAATAGTTGGTGGCAATTGTCGAGCCGTGGTTGCTTGAGCTTTAGACTTATCGCAGAACTGGTCTTCAAGATTCTGTCCTTAGTCGGTACCAATGGTACCGGTCACGTGATAGGTAGTTTTAGAGCAATTGACATCTTTTTTCCGCAGGGTTATGACAATCAACGAACATTTTTCTTCAAATAAAGATATTTTAGTGGAACTATTTTACCATTTTACATCCATTAGGTACATTTTTTTTCGGTGAGTCACGTGTTATACAATATGTTTGTAGAACAATCTTCCTGCGTCTGTTTTTGATATTGGCAAATTGAAGACAACGAACCATTGACACTACTTCATCATTCACCTTATTTTTACCCCATATCCCATATTTACGATAACACACTTTAAGAACATACAAATATGGTATGTACTTTATAGCCTACCATAACTTAATTCTTACGAACTACATTACACCAAATATAGTTTTTTATACTCAGTGTATTTAAAACAAGTTTGTACTACTGAATTACAAAATACAAATTCCATGGCAGCAAAAACCAATAAGATGGGAAAAAGAAACATTTGATTTGTTTTTTAATTGATATATATTTCATTCGAACCTGTCACATTATTTCAAACTATCAGCAAACAGTAACGATGCAGAGTCTGTCGGAGGAGCCCTGCTTTACTAACCCAATGAAATACATTACCTATGATCATAACTCATATCTAATAGGCCTAGTTTATAGAGTCAACCATGATGACAATTCAACACAACTACATAGTTACAAATACATAGCTGGGTTACCTAATCAATTTGTGGAGCAGTGCGCGGTTTTATTTAAATTGGCGCAGTTGGCAATAGTAAGAGCTAAAATCAACTTACCACAGGTAGCAACACAAACGGTGTCGTGCAGATATTAAAAAAATGTATTGCTCGCGTATATGAGCGGTTTTAACTGCAAATTATAATAAAATCGAAAATTAAAAATTGAATTTCATTTCGCATTTAATATCGAAATTTAATTATATAATAAAGAAATTGCAATTAAAATATAATTGCTAATCTAATTTCATAATGCACTTTTACTACAATAAGTACACGGATAGAAAAGATTTGTTTGAATATTTTTGAATATAATTAGGAACTATTTTTTGAACTGAAACGAAAATACCTTTCTATAGAAACATATTTATGTTTAAATTGTTCCAAAGCAAGTATGTTTTTGAATATATTATTGTTACGGTTCAAATATGTTTTATTGTTTTGTTTATTTTTGTTTTTTGTAATTATGTATCTATTTGAACATATACAATTGTATCTGGAAACATCATATTGTTTCCGTGTATTCGTATAAAAAAATAATGAAAACCAGAGCTCATTACAACAGCGTTTATAAATGATTTACCAGACAATTAAAATTATGTTTACATAAAGCTACAACCATATGTGTTATGCCTGCATAATGATGTTTGGGAGAGCCTTTTTTGCAGCGTGTATAATAAGTAGTTAAATGCAGTCGACTGTCTGTCTGGCTAGCAGTCTATCTATTTGTCCGTCAGTTAATGCAAAGTAGGCGTCAAACATTTTCCGTGTACAGCGCTTAAAGCCTAAATGACTGCTGCTTATTATATCTCCATAATTAAAAGCTTTATAAAGCAATTACACAGAAAACCTTTCACTTATTTTTCGTTAGCACACAACAATGGGCTTGATGAAGTATGACGTTAAATACAACATCAAAATTCTTATACAATTTTCTTTAAACATGCTAGTGATAATGTTTTGTTTAATTTTTTTTTTCGTATATTTTAATGTTTTCCCATTGACAAAATCGATTCAATGACTCAAATAATACATGTGCCATTTTATTCAGCGGTACATACAATTTTTAGGTGTAGATTCGACTTTTTTTTAAAGATTTTTACCTATACGTAACGTTTTTAACTTTGTGAAGATAAATATAACTCTTAAACAGAGTGTCCTAGAGGGTTCAAATTAGGCGTATTTTATAGGAATGAATTCATAACTAATTTATCGAAAATATCATATCATTGTGAACTATCTGCAGCGAAACGAATTACTTAGTGACCGGCAATATGGTTTCCGTAGGACCAGATCCACCGGTGACTTGATGGCGGTCCTCTCCGAAAGGTGGAATAATTGTATTCACCTTTTCGGGGAGAGTAAGGTGGTTGCTCTTGATATTTCCAAGGCTTTTGATCGAGTGTGGCATGATGCCCTCGTATCAAAACTTATTGCATATGGTGTCGGTAATTCTTTTACTCGATGGATATCGAGTTTTCTCCAGGGTCGTTCAATACGAGTTGCGATGGATGGTGTTTTCTCAGAAAAACATTCCATCAATTCTGGAGTCCCGCAGGGTTTCGTCCTATCCCCGTCCCTATTTCTGGTTTTTATCAATGACCTTCTGTCATCGACCCAGAACCCAATCCATTCCTTTGCAGATGACAGTAACATTTGTCATTCATATTCGTTCAACAAGCGCCCAAACTCTTTGGAGATTGAGAGTAAAAGGCGCACACTTAATGATACACTCAATAATGACCTTAAAACAATCTCCGAGTGGGGTCTTGCAAATAGAGTTGATTTTAATGCTAACAAGACCCAATGTTGTCTTTTATCTCACAAAAGAATGGATGCTCTTGACGTTCTGGGTATATCAATTCAATGTGACCTCCGTTGGAATGATTACATATTTGATGTGTCGAAAGAAGCGGCCAAGTGCCTCGGTTTTTTGAAACGGTGTAAGACATACTTCACTCCTGCTGACTTGTGCACTGTCTACACCACCTATATTCGGCCTAAGATGGAATACAATTTGCACATATGGGCAGGGGCTTCAAAATCTTCCTTGGAGTTCCTGGATCGAATCCAACAACGTTCAATATATTTAATAGGGGATGAAAATATTTCATCCTCTATTGGTTCTCTTGAGCACCGAAGGACCGTAGGGTGTGTAAACCTGTTTTATAGGTATTACAATGGTAAGTGTTCGAGGGAAATACATGGCCTGATTCCACCAGGTCGTGTGTTCTCTCGTTCTACTAGGGCATCGAACCAAGCCCACCCCTTCGTAGTCAACACGGTTCCCAACAGAACCACACATTACAGAGATAATTCGTTCTTCAGTCGCACGATACGTTTGTGGAACAATCTCCCTGCGTCTGTTTTTCCCGACATTTTTAAAATTGGGAAATTTAAAGCAAACAACAACCGACACTACTCCATCTTTCCTCCTCCCTTTAACCTATAATCCTTTCTTACGATCAACACTGTGCATTGCACGAATAGGGGGCATCCCCTGAGCGTTGGTTAATTTGCAAAAAAAAATAGGTCTCAGAGATATGAGGTGAAAAATCAAACGGAGCGTCCGAGGGTCCAAAGTAATACGGAATCTTATTCTGTATTTCTGTACCGTAAACAAAACGGTCTGTTTCTTAATAATAATAAAATAAACAGTGTTCACACTTTTCGCCAATGCAAAAGGAGCAGATTTGAAAGTTCTGGGGAGTAGAAATGAGTAAAAGGGAGTAGAATTGAAAATATTGCAAAATGGAGTAGATTTGATGTAAAAGAAGTAGAAAATTAAATATAGTAGTAAATTTGATGTAAAGCGAGTAGAAATATGCATTAGTGTATTCGATTCAAATAAATGTAATATTTTTATTCATTCCTGATTTTATGGATTTTCTATAATTTTGATGTATACAGGGTGGTCTATTCTAGAGTTGGGGTGTATCTGAAACACCCAATGAAATACATGGTGTTTTCAAAATTTTATTTATAAAAGTTGATATAAACGTATATTTAATTATAACTTCTACATTTTAAAGACCAATGTCGAAAATATTACATTTATTTCACAGATAATTGATCATAGTTATTATTTAAATAATAATATGAACAAATTATTTGGTCCGCAAGAAATTGTTCTCATCATATTAAAAAAATGTAAGCAATTTTAGCAAAAGGAAGTAGATTTCAGTAAAAGGGAGTATAAAATTATAAGAAAGGAGTAGAAAATGCTACTACCGGAGTAGAGGAGTAGATTTTACAAATCCAAATGAAATGGTGTAGATCTACTCCGATCGGAGTAGAATGAGAACACTAGTCCTATAAGAACTTAGGTCGAGCTCTCTCACGAGTTTGAGCTGTGCGTTTTATATTTGTACGCAAAGTGGTGGGACCTACAGTTTAATGCCGAATCCGAACGGCGGGTGAGAACTTTTCATAGGCAATGTTTTACTCTCGTAGGTTTGCCATTTACTGCCGAGAGGTAGCGCGGAATAGAAAAATGTTTCTATGAAAAGATGTTGTTAGCCCCAATCCAGGCTTGAACCTGGGACCTTTCGGCTCGCAGTTCAACGTACTTACCTTGAGCACCGAACCTACCGCCTGTTTCTTAGGTATCCTTTCATTTTGTTTCAGTATTATACCCTGATTCTGTATATATTAGTTTTATCAATATACAAGAACGCACAAGTTATCTGAATTCATATTTCCTATAACCAGTGCTGGTAAACGCATAATATGGAATAACTTCGCTTTTATAAACTGTGCCAAATTTCGCACAAATAACGATGCAGTTTATTACGATTATTAAAGCAGGCAGGTGTTGTGACAACATGCCAACGTAATTCTTTGAATCCGGAAGAAAGTCACAAACGAAATGTGACACATATAATTAAAACCAACAATGTAGACTCTAAAAAATTTTAGTATTTTGTGTGCAATAAAAAACGACAAAATAAAAACAAATTATAAAACTACGCAGTAGTTTTTTGCGACAGTTTTACATAAGCCATCTGGTTAAACGCCAATGATGCAAAAAAAAGATAACATTTTGTGCGGCATATATTAAACTCCAATTGCACTTTCCAATGAAAGTTAATATCTGCCAAACGACCAGATAATGCATCAATTTAAATGTGACAGAGCGCAGTGCGACAGACACGACGAACGGAATAAATAAACAGCCTGTGGAGATGATGGTGACAGCTTGCCGACATTTTCTAATAATTGTCAAATTATGCGTTGCGTTATGTTAGGGGCGTAATAACATGGGAGACATATTAATCTGATGCCTATGTAGCTCGTAGATAGGAGTATCGGAAAATTATATAGTGATAAATATGGGGTTTTTGTGACACACTCAATTTTTGACTTATATAACTAGTATGAGTTATGATATGTTAAACGTTATGTGAAATTGAGACCAATCAGAGAAATCTATTTGGAAAAGATACCTCTGCAGGACACCTCCATCGGAAATATTGGTTTCGGTGGTTCTAACGAAGAAGACATCTTTTCCGGAAATGATTTAATACAAAGCATAGCTCCGACTTCATGACTCCTTGGTAAATGTCTGTGAGCTGAATGGTCCGGGGATCGCCACTACCTCTTAACAGATAATGTGAAACTCTCGAGAGTTCATTTTAAAAATATTTAATGCAATTCCGATAGAGTATACTTGTATTGTGTACTACTATATTAAAAGTCTATGTTCTCATTTCATGCATTTTTATATACTGGGATATTTCCCATCCAGATTACACCTTCGAAGCAGCATTTGATTCTCTCTGAATATGGAATATGGTAAGATTTTTGAGAACTCCTTTCTGTAATAATAATAATAATACACGTGTCTAATACATTGTGTTAATTAGCAATCAGCGATGAAAGAATTTCAGGCAATCGTAATAAACCTATTTATAAAAGGAAAACTGCAGGCAGCATTTTTAAGGAGTTAAAAAGGCATGGTGTAAAACGTGATTTTATATACAGAATCATACGAAGATATAAGGAGACCTCTTCTATTAATGACCATAAAAGATCTGGTCGAAATCGTTCGGTAAGAACTAAATCTGTGATTAAGATTGTAAAAGTGAGAATTAGACGAAATCCTCAACGAACAATAAGAACTCTGGCTTCTGACCTAAAAATTTAAAGAGGAACTGCCCATAACATTCTTAAATTCGCCCTAGGATGCAAAGCTTACAAGAAACGCAAAGTTCATGGAGTTTCCGAAGCATCCATGATTAAACGACGGGAAAGAGTGTCTCACATTATTTCTTTTTGTCTTGGAGCAGTCGCACAATGATCAAAATGATCGAGTTTGGTCCGTTTTGATCACAGATTTATCTGCCCACCAAAAACATGTTTCAAGATTTCAAAGTGCCTTTTCTGTGATGGTATGGGGAGCCATTTGCAAACGAGGAAAACTTACGTTAGGTTTTATCAATAAAGGAGTCAAAGTAAACGCTGAATATTATAAAACTGAAGTTTTGGAGAAGATTCTTTTGACTAATATCAACATTTTGTACGGAGATGAGTACTATGTTTTTCAACAAGACGGTGCTCCTGCACATACAGCTAAAATAGTTCAAGACTGGTTGAAAAGTAATTTGACTGATTTTCTTGGTAAGGATGAATGGCCTCCTAGCTCTCCGGATTTGAATCCATTAGATTTTTTTGTTTGGTCATATATGATGTCAAAATTAAACAATTACAAATTCAAAATTTTGGATAAATTTGTGGAAGTTATTAAACTAATATGGGATGATATGCCAATGGATGCCGTTCGTGCTGCCTGAAACGGATTTGAAAAACGATTGAAGCTGGTGAAGAAATTTAAAGGATCTGTGATTCCAAAACAGTTTTTATAAATAATATAAATAAATATAGTTTTACTTCCTAATAAAAAAAAAATTGTACAATGAACGATTAGCGAGTTATATACATTTAAAAGTGTATGAGAATATATTGGACACGGTGTAAGCTCGTTGAAAAAATGCTCTATTTTGAATCTTGAATAAGCTTATAAAGTGAGCCTTTTGATTTAAAATATGTCAGAATTAATTTATTTGGGATAAAAACTAATGTTATTTTGATTATTTTTATTTTTCACATTCAATTTACAACTTAATTTCGTGAGCCTAACTTGAATTTGGTGTTTATTGGGAAGTTATTGATTTAATAGTATAGATACAAAAAATAAATATTTTCATACAAATTTAAAAATTATATTTTTAGAATTTAATGGGATTTGACGATTGAATTTATAGTTGTAAAAACTATTAATTTTTATTTGAGATTTATGGCATTCTGAGATTCATGGATTATATTTAGAAGTATTATATTTTCTATGAACAAATCATAGAGATGGAGTAATATAAGAAAGATATTTTTCATTATTCTATTAAACGAATGTATAACAGAAAACTCCTTTTGAGAATGTGTGACACTAGGAAGAAGGCTTAATTTAGAATTATGGAATATTCTGAGGTCGTAATACTTAGATTAATTGCGAGTACTTTGTCTGTTCGTGGAAAAATTTAATACGATTATTCGTGGTATATTGTTTTGTATTAAAAGAAAAGAAATGATATTTAGTACAGATTTTATTTAGGGTAGTAATAAAGGATGAATATTCATAATAGCTGTATCAAATATGTTGAGTCAAAAGGAGTGTAAAAAAATGCACATGTCTACATTGTTTGTATAATTTGATTAAAATTTAATTGTCCACTTATCTACATATCGAATTGGTCATTAACATTATTTTTATTAAAAGAAAAACATATTCACCGATAACTCACAGACTCCACGCAGGTTTTTCAATGAAGTCAACAATTTGTTTTTCGTTTTCTTTCTGCTTTCATGAGCAATTACCTTGCACTTGTTACATTTGCAATAGCCACTTGATTTTCCTCTTATTTTTTTTTTCAACATTTTCCGCTACAACACATTGAGGTAGCCACCGGTTAAACTTTGTCATTGGATGCTGCGCGTGCGCAATACAAATAAAATATATGAAATATAAAAATAAAGAAATTAAATGAAAAACACGAAAAACTCGCAGACGTGCAGCCGCTGAAGTCTTTCGTGCCGACAACGGCGACGCCGCTTATTTCATTCAAACGCTTAAACAACTGCGGTGGCGGCGGCGTATACGTAATATGGCGGTTTATTTGAATTCGGGCGGGCGGGAAAAGTGTGGCGAAGAGAAAGAGAAAAAGTTCGTTAGCATGTTGTGTGAAGAGCGTGTTGTGTTGTGTCTGCTGCTGCTTTATTTTGTAACAACTTTTGTCTCAGGCGCAGTCGCAGGCATCTCTCAAATGCTTTTCGAGTTTTTGGCGCTAGTTCGTGCCGCTTCGATGGTATAAATCGAATCTGGAATACAACAAATGGCCACATTCAGTTCAATAACGTCTTGGAGCAACGTACTCGAACGTTCCGACAACTGCAGTGAAAAATATCTAAAAAAAAACTAAAATTGTCGCTGAAAAAGAAAATTTAAATTACAAAAAATTAACGGAAAATTCTACGACATGCTGAAAATAATTGTAAGAAAGTGAAATTAATGCTAAAAATTAAAAAAAAAAACAATAAAAAAAATTAAAAAGTGAAATTTTTAATTTAAAAGCAGTTAAAATAAAGTTAAAATTGTTATAATTTAAATATCCCCATTTCACAGTTATTTGCCACCCTTTGCCTGGCTGTCACCACTGCGGCGCTGAAAATCCACGATTACGCTCATCATGAAGAACATGCCGAACCGGAACACGAGGAAACCGAACATCATCACGAAATCGAACACAAACATGCGACCTCACATCAGAGCGTCAAATTCCATCACTACCACCCGGTGCCCGTGTACATCAAGAAGGAGGATCAGCATTTGATTAAGAAACCCGTCGAAATCGGTGGCACCAAACAAAAATTGAAAATTTTACATCCGAAGAGTGAGCAGAAACATGCCTACGGTTTGGTGCTCGAAGAGGAAAGCGAGTCAAAATTCCACGATCAAGGTCACTATGAGGAACCACATCATCAGGAACACTATGAACACTATCATCATGAGTGAGCGGTAGGGTGAAGAATTTAACAATAATGTTTAGTTAAAATATAAAGTGTTCACATTCATACTATAATCCGGGAGGTTTATAGAACTGCTGAATGTATTTTGCCAAATTATTAAGAGATTTCATTATGTTACTACTATATTATGTTAGATTTAAAAAAAATACATATTAAATTGTTTAAATACATTTTTTTTATATAAAAGAAATGTTTTTTGTATTTATATTATTTAACAAGCTGGTGCTAAGTTTTTGTAATTGCAAAACTATATCGTTTATAAAGTGCGGATACATTTACGCCACTTTTTCCCTTTTTAGTGCAAGCCTAGTCACTATTTTTTCCGGCCCACATGGAACGTAGTGCCATCCCCATTTTTCCAATCCTGCTTACATTCTACTTTACTATTAAACATTTTAAAATGATTCTTCGTTTCGATTTGTACAACTCTGCTCTTAGTAAGTCAGGAGTTAGCATTTTTAAAATTTTAGTTATAGCAGGTGCCACGCCCCATTGTCCCATTCAGTCCACATTCTAAGTGACTATTACAATGTTTAATATAATATTTTGTTTCGATTTTTATAACTCTGCCCTTAGTAAGTAAAGAGTTATAATAATTTTAAAGTTTTGGTTATATGAGAGATGCCATGCCCCGTTGTCAAATCCCACCCATATTCTACGTGACGATCGGAGTTTTAAATATGAACATTTGTTTTCATTATTTTAACTCAACTCTTAGTATGTCAGGAGTTATAGCAATTTTAAAGTTTTGGCTATATGGGAGGTGCCACGCTCTTTAATCCAATCCCGCTCACATTCTACGTGACGATTGGAGGTTCTAATATAAACCTTAGTTTCTATTTATATAACTATAAATTTTTATAGTTTCAGTCATATGGAAAGGGACACGCTCTTTTGTCCAATTCCGCCCACATTTGTAAAAAAGGTAAAGAACTACAATATACGTCACTGAGCCAAATTTCCTGACTGTGCTTATCTTAATTACACCGATATTTTTAATTAAAATTTCAATTTTTGCCACGCCCAGTTATTTTTATAGGATATTTATATAGGATTTTCTCATGTGTGCAACCAAAAGTTGAATTTTGTCGTACGGTGTAATAAGAAAAGTCCGAACTTTTACATATTAGAGATGTTACGGCTATTTTGAGTCATTCTTATGACTTATCTATTATCGCTGTATCGATTTTATTGTTTGACATGTCGGGATTTAATCCATCAATGCCTTATAAAATAAGTAAAGTTTGAGGCGAATAAAAAATGTATGACTAATTTCTCCTATCTGTTCTGTTAAAACCTCAATTTTTTCATTACCAACGAAATTCAACACCACAATGCTTCATAGCTAAAGTTTGACCCTTTTACGATGAATATTTGGCTATAAATTCTGCGACATACATTTGGACACCTATACGACGCATATTAGAGAAGTTAAGACTATTAAAAGTTTGACTTGTGATCCCTCTGTTCTTCTTGGACTGATTTTACTGTTTTAAACATTGAATTATAGTCCATAGATGCCACATAAAGTGAGACTTATTAGAGCAATTATGACTATTTTAATTTACCCTTATGATTTTGCAGTTTCCTCCCTGCCTCATACAATTTTTAGATGTTATAACTATTTTAAGTTAGACTTATGATTCTTTTGTTCTTCCAGAACTGACTATTTTAATTTAAATACTGAACTATGGATCATTAAGGTCTTATAAAATAGATAAATGTTGCCCCCTCTGGCGTTATTTTAATACAATCTCTGATTTCTCAAGACTGATTTTATTCATTTAAAGATCGAACTATAGCTTATTCCTTTGTAGATGATTACCTTATTAGAGATGATATGATCATGACTCGATAACTGGTCATATAATTCGTCGGGTTATCACAGATTACAAAATACATTGATCAGTTCCCCTAGTACTATTTCTATTAGGGTTAATGTTACTTAAAATATTAGAGTTTGATCCATTTGTGATTTCTCTGTTCTCCTTGCTCTGATTCTGCTCAGATTGACTGAAATAGTAAACATTATTATATATGTTATACAGTTCAAAGTGTTTTAAGAAATGTTCCCCATTCGACCAAACATTCTTATTCATTAGGTAAAGAACACTTCTAGGAAAAATAAGTCAAATTTAGAGAAAATCACACATTCTGGATAAAGTGGTTTTTGTAGATGATGAAAGCTCGATGCGCAAATGAATGAGTACTTAAATGAGTTAATTTCATATAAACAAAGTAAAAGTGTGCAAAGTCCGACATTATCATACAAAATTGTCATATTTCTTTTCAAGAAGACTTCAATGGCTTATGATTCATGAAGTGTGCCATCAAATTGTTTTTCACAGATAATAATGTACATCATATTGATGAATTCCGTTCTTCAAACCATGATTCATTGTATTGAAGAACCTTTCATAATATTAATGACCAATGACATCAATGTTATGAATGCGATCATAAATATGATGAACGCTTTGTAACTGTTGAAAAAGTGTTCTTCAATATGTGTAGAATACGTTTTATCATATTAATAAACAAATACATAAAATACAACATATATGTACATCATATTGAAGAATGCTGTTCATCAAACCAAATTTCTATCAAAACATTTATTTTTCGTTAATTTGTTGCCATACTTCTCAGTATCAAAACATTTATTTTTCGTTAATTTGTTGCCATACTTCTCAGTTCTTAAGTACTTCAATGTTATGAATGCGATCATAAATATGATGAACGCTTTGTAACTGTTGAAAAAGTGTTCTTCAATATGTGTAGAATACGTTTTATCATATTAATAAACAAATACATAAAATACAACATATATGTACATCATATTGAAGAATGCTGTTCATCAAACCAAATTTCTATCAAAACATTTATTTTTCGTTAATTTGTTGCCATACTTCTCAGTTCTTAAGTACTTCTTGTATCTTCTTATCTACTATATATTTGTGAATGTCTGTATGTATGCTCCGAATAGAACAAAATGACTGAACCGAATTGAATACAATTTTGACGCAATATGTATGTTTGGTCCGGGCAGAGTATAGGCTCCCATAGAAGGTACGTTTCCAAGACGGTGTATGTCAATAGTTATTATGGTGATATCAAGATATTTCACACCATTGTATCAACCATCCCAAATTCTTTAAACTCACCACACCGAAACTCACCACACTAAAACTGGGAAAAACTATAGAGGGAAGATTTCTATGGAAAAGCATTTCCTAAAAATATTTGCACGAGTCGTGCACGGATCCAGCTAGTTTCTTATATAATGCTTGCTCGACATTTATAAATTCGTAAAATGTTTCTCAATTTGCAAAAAAGTGATATTTATATAAATATATTGAAAAAACAATATTTTTTACAAAAAAAAAATTCTCGGATAATAAAAAAAATGTTCATAAATATTGAATATTATATTCATAACTATTGAATATTATATTCATAAATATTGAATATTATTTTCAGAAATTTATGAACAAATTCATTGATAATTTGATTATATTCATCAATATGATGATTCAAATTCATTCTATTGAATATTTCGTTCTTCATCATTCGATTGTATGAACAAGTTCATATATAAAATTAATGCATTCATCAATATGTCATTTAATAAACGATGTTATCAATATGATTAATCTGGTAGTTGGTAGAAAAATTCATAATATTTATGAACAAATGCATCATATTGATGAACTATTTCTGTATGTCTTATATTAAGAAGAAAGTTTAATTCTTAACTAGGGAATTGCCACAGATCATAATCTGAGGAGTAAAATAGTTGTCATGAGAATTAGGGGAAAAATTCAACCAGATAACACCGGGAAATGTTTCTTGTGGTGATAAGACCTAAATATTAGTGGTAATGACTAGGTAACAGTGCAAGTTCATGTGATTTTAAGTTAGACTTTCTCTATTTCTTCTATAAATATTCCAATAAATTAAAAATGTACTCAATTACTAAAAATCTCTTTCAAATTTCTATTGCATACTCTTTGGCTGCTCTAATTTAATGTAGCAAAAAAAGTGTTGCCAATTCCAAAACTCAATTAAACAAGTTTTTGTAATATTTTATTTTAGATATTTTATTACAGAAATAATTCATTTAAAAAATCTAAAAAATGTATTATTTTTAACCACTTCAATTTTTCTGTCGCTTCTATTATAGAAATATAAATAAATAGAAATAAAAGTAAAATTAAGTAATTAATAAATTAAAATAGTTGAAAAAAGTAACATTGAGAACAAATATCAATAAAGCAACTCTGTAAAAACTGGCATTTGAAGCAGTTGTTTTGTTTTGTTTTTTCTATTAAGAACTTAAAATTAACTAAACTTTTGGTGGTGGTCGCAGTGACAAACTGGCCTCATCTTTTGCGTTCACACGTACCGTCTTCTTGCCCGATCCGGGGTGAGGACCACCGCCACGTTTACCACGTTTGCCACCGCTAGCGCCACTCACATGACGACCGCCCGCATATTTATGACCCGCATGCAATTGCTCACGTTCGCGTTCGCGTTCCACGCTCGCGTGCCCTTTATACGTCCCATGTTGATAACCATAACCTTCGGGATTATTGTTGAACTTCGGACTATAGCTGTCGTATTCGAGTGATTTCTGTGGTGTAGCCAGTGCATAGTGCGGCTTTGTGCGTGGCTGCTCCCAGTTGGCCGCAGACGAAGAGTCTTCGTACTTGCTGGGCATGGGCTCCTTTTTGAGCACGTACTGATAAGGATTCATGAGTGGGTAGCCGTCATCGGACTGTGAGCCGGTGGCAGAAGATGACGAGGCATCTTTATCACCCGTATCAGCAATGGGTTCGGCGTAGTAACCACTGTAGCCCTTATAATCCTTGTATTCAGAGGGCGGTAATTCGACGGGGTTCTTCACTTTGGCGCGAAATTCAGTGGGTACACTGCGAGACTTTTCCGGTTTGTAGGGTAAGGAATTTATGTCGTGGTAAATGTCCGAGTTAAAGTACAATTTGGAAGGTTTTCCAGGGTTGGAATTATGTGAGGATGCTTCTGCATGCTCGTCCGGCTCTTGTGTGCTCACTACGTGCGATAAGTCGAAATCCTCCAGATTCTTAAGAGCAGCCGAGTGATCAAATTGCTCGTATGATTTCAGAGGTAGTGTATACGGTTTGGTAACGGTCTTCACGGTTGCGGTTTGAAGAGGTGCGCGCGTTTTAATCTTATAGATAAATTCGACGTTCGGTGCGAGCGCATCGGTCATCTCCTGATGCTGTATATTGGGCGCCTGATAGGCGGTCTCAGTCTCTGATTGATATTGTTGTTGCTGTTGTTGTTGGTGATGATGATGTTGCTGCTGATGTTGCTTTTGTTGCGCCGCCGTATGTTTCGGCATATGATGACGTACATTTGAGGTGTAACTGGCCGAGTTGCTGTGTGTGCCCGAGGACGGCGCTGGAACGATGGATTGATGATGAGCAATGGAACCTTGATGACCGCCGTAAACGACGTTAGCATGATAACCCGGCGAATGCGTGGAACTCGTGTATTTCGGACGTAAGGTGGTCGTCGTTGTCAGACGTTTCTCCTCCGGTGCTGCAGAAACCATTTTATAGTAGGTTTTCGGCTGCTCTTGCGGCGCGGTTATGATTTTACCTTCTGCTTCAAGCTCTTTCATATACTTCATAACAGATTTTTCGATTTGTTTCATTATTTCGGCTTTGGGAATCTCAGTCGACGAAGAGACGCGTATTTTCTCCTCGGCGATGCGCTCCTGTTCCTGTTCGCTGTTGCGGTACGTGACCGGTTGATAGTGATACTTGGTGCGATAGTGACGATCGACTGCCTGTGCGCCATTATAGATCTCGGCATCGTCGTAGACTTCGTAAGAACGTGTAACGGGCTCTCGCTCCTCATGCACTGGTGCCGGTTGCTGTGAGACGGCAACAGACTGCGAACGTTCCGTTTGTACCTCGTATTGTTTCTGTGGCTGTTCCTGTTGTTGCTGATAGCGTTGCTGTTGCAATTGTTGCTTTGGAGGGTCATCTTGTTGCTGCTGTTGTTGTTCGGCGGTATGTCGCTCGGCCAGCAGTTGTGCCTGCTGCATTTGCACCTGCAGCTGTGCGCGCATTTGCGCTTCTAGTGCATCGGATTCTGATTGCTGTTGTTTTTCCCGTTCTTGCAGCTGATATCGTTCCTGCTGTTGTTGCCGTTCTTCTTGTTGTTTTTGACGTTCTTCTTGCTGTTCTTGCCGTTCTTGCTGCTCGTGTTGCCGTTCTTGCTGCTGTTGTTGCCGTTTTTGCTGTTCGTGTAGCCGTTCTTGTTGCTCGTGTTGCCGTTCTTGCTGTTCGTGCTGATATTGCTGTAGCTTCGCCTGCTGCTGTTTGTTGCTCTGCTCGTAGTAATTGTAGTTGTGTATGTTGTTGTTGCTGCTGTCA
The DNA here is from genome assembly GCA_951804985.1 of Dryomyza anilis. Lineage (NCBI taxonomy): Eukaryota > Metazoa > Arthropoda > Insecta > Diptera > Dryomyzidae > Dryomyza > Dryomyza anilis. Next base: position 2,697,778 of record OX638130.1, on the reverse strand, counting down.
CCCGTTGTCACACGTTGCTGACTCACCGCTTGTGGTGCCTCCGCTTCGGCCGGTATACGTATTGGTTCCGTCAGACGTGCTCCATAGATTTGCATCGCACGCGACACATATTCCTCCGCGGTTTCGGCATCGTCCAGCTCGAGTTCGGGATGCTCATTGACCAGCGGTATGTTGCTGGTGTACTTGGTGCTGATCTGCGTGTGCAAATTGACACGATCGCTTTCGGGACGTATCAGATTCATTTCCAGATTTGCGTAGGGAAATTCTTTGGACAAAGAAAGAGATAACTTTAATTTGTGCCGGATTTTAATTAGCGATGCACACAAGAAGAAAGGAAGAGCTCAGATTTGAACTTGATTAGCTTAAGATCAAAGTTGTGAATATTTGAAAAAGGGAGTAGCTTTAAGATGGTGTTCGATATCATCGATATCTCCAGAGACGTTAAATATCTATATGTCAGGGTTGTTGAATGTTTTCTTGACAGATTCGTATTCAGGATAGTAACCCTAGTAGAAATTTACCCTATTAGGGTAGAAATGATCATGTGCTGATCATGTTCGTCATGTAACTGATCGGGTTATAACAAGCAAAAAAGTCCATGATCAGTTCCTTGTCAATAATACCGTTTATAGTATTAATCATAAATATTTTGGCGATATTCTTTAGAAATTGACTGGCTTAGCTAAATATTCTTAGCTAAATATCTTAGCTAAATTTTCCGAAATAAATACTCTATGTTTACTGATTGAACTATTTTTGAATCTTTTCAAATTGCTTGTGAATGTTACGCAGTTTCAATTCGTAATGATTTCCAATAAAACCTTAAATCTTTTTGTGCACATCTTTAAGTTTTTCTTTATAATAAAAGAATTTGTACCTGCATCTGCAACGCTGCCATATGCTCTTCGATATTGATTGGACTCCGTAGCTCTACCCGCCGCTAGCGCTATTTGATCTGGTATTGCGCCGGCCTCAGATTTATCTGTAACTTCGTCCACTGCCTGAACGGCGGGACTCAGGGCAGGACGTCGGCGTGTGCGTCCACCAGCGGCTGACTCGACTAGGTACCATGATTGCAACTGCAAAGGATGAAAGAAAAAACATTTGAAAGATAGAGTAAAAATTCTCCTGTTTTGTAACTTAAAAATAAATTAGTCAATTTAAAAATACATTAGGTTTATAAATTTAATTATTTTTATAGATATATTATATATTTTTTTTATAGATATATATATGATTTATTTTTAATTTTTTATTTTCAGTGTATTGTACGGACACAAGTTATGTAAGTAATATTTCAATAAGTATGTAAATAAGTACACACAAAAAAATATCTCTCTTGGCATGAGATTTTATGAAAACGAAAGGTAGTCGTAGCAACAAAATTTACTTTACTTTCTAAAAATTGGTTGATAGAACTGCTATATTCGGTTGGCAGTGCAAATAATATCATACACACACACTAAATTGTACTAAAAGTGTTATAAATTGTTTTAGTTTTGGTAATATGAATCGACTTAATATGTAGAAGAGCTGAATTAGTGGTTTTATGTGTGTATTTTTGTAATTTATAATTTTTAAATTTTGTTGCTTATAAATTTTAAATGGGTATTATCAATTTTGACATTGCGTTTCGAAGTGAAATTGGATGCAGAATCGGCGGTTCGATAAGCTAAATAATCAAAAACGCAATTGGCATTTGTTTAGGGTTGACTGTATTTTAGAAAAGTATTACAAAAGTATTACGAAAGTATTACAAAAGTATTACAAAAGTATTACAAAAGAATTACAAAAGAATTACAAAAGTATTACAAGAGTATAACAAAAGTATTACAAGAGTATAACAAAAGTAATACAAGCGTATTACAAAAGTATTACAAGCGTATTACAAAAGTATTACAAAAGTATTACAAAAGTATTACAAAAGTATTACAAAAGTATTACAAAAGTATTACAAAAGTATTACAAAAGTATTACAAAAGTATTACAAAAGTTTTTACAAAAGTATTACAAAAGTATTGTAAAATGTTTAAAAAAGTCTTACACAAGTATTTGAATATGATTAAAAAAATTAGTTGAAAATTATTAAAAAATAAAATAAATTAGATCATTTATTTTATTTATTATTGTTGAAAAAAAATAATTATAATAATTCGAATATAATCAAGATAGTTCTTAAATTATTTTTTTCTGATAATTTTTAAATGGGTATACTAAAGATTATTCTAAAAACAAATGTACTGAACATTATTTTGAAGATTGTTCAAAATATGGTTTGGAATATTATTTTCAAAATGCCAAATTTTCATTTTCAAAAATCTTTATATATCTGTCAATTTTTAATCGATGATGCCAATTTTTTTACCACATGATAAGAACACATGTAAATCTATCAATTAATATTTTAACTTTAAAAATTCATCAAAAACTTTTTATAATACTAATCAAAAAAACTCGAAATTTAAGTTTTTCATAAAAATGTATTTGGTGACTTTTTGTTTTACAACGACGATATATAAATATGTTAAAAGATTTATTAATTCTAAAGATTATTCTCAAAATTTTCTAAGGATTATTTTCAATTTTATTTGCATTACTTTGAATATATTTCGAAACTTTTCTGGATATATTGTGCGCATTTTTCAAAAGATTATTTATAGATTTTTTAGAAGATAATTTTATAAATTTTAAAAATTATTCTTAAAGTTTTTTTTATTAATGATTATTCTACAGATAATTTTAAAGATTATTTTAGAAATTTTTCTAAACAATTTTCGGAAAGTTTTTGATGATTATTTTCAAGAATATTCTAAGGTTTATTCTGAAGATTTTTCTGTAGAATATTCTTAAGATTATTCTGTAAGTTTTATGTGGATTATTTGATCTGAGATTATACAAAATATTATTCTAGAGATTATTTTAGAGATTATTCTGAGTATTAGCCTGACAACTATTTTTCTGATTTTTAAAATTTATCTAAAGTTTCTTTTTAAAATTATGCTATGCGTGCATGTTTCGTATGATTATTCAGTGGATTATTCTGAAGATTATTCTTAATGTTTTTTGAGGTTTATTCTGAAAATTATTCTAAATTTTTTTTTTCTAAATATTAATTTGAAGATTATTCTGTGAATTATTCTGATACTTTGAGGTTTACAGCCCTATTCAAGCGAGCAGTGACAATTGTTATCATAACAATTAATACAAATGCCAATTGATTCAGACTTTTACGTCAATATACATAGAAAATAAAATTGACAGAATACGAAATTGCGACAATTGTGAGAAAGCGCACTATTGTGATCGATTTTAATTTGTGACTTGTGGCTCTTATTTGTGACTTGTGGCTCTTATTCTGACGATTATACTAAAAGTTTTTTTTAATGTTTATCTGAAATTTATTTTGAAGATTAAGTTGAATATTATTCTGTGAATTATTCTGATGATTATTCTGATGATTATTCTGAGGAATATTCTGATGATTATTCTGAGGAATATTCTGAATATTTTTTTTTCGTAGGTTAGTAGTTAGTGGTCTTGCCAAAACGATTATATCCGAGTATTAAATTCAAAAAAGCGAACATCAAACTATTTAAAGTTTTATTCTTCGATACAGCCCTAAGAGTAGACAGACTAAGAGAGGGCAGTCTTCTCAGAGTAAACATATCCTAGAAAAGATTTTAAGATTTTACCGAAATTTATCTGATATTTATTTTGAAGATTATTCTGAGGAATATTCTGATGATTATTCTGAGGAATATTCTGATGATTATTCTGAGGAATATTCTAAAGATTTTTTCCGTGGCTTAGTAGTTAGTGGTCTTGCCGAAACGATTAAATCCGAGTATTAAATTCGAAAAAACGAACAATTTAATGTTTTGTTCTTCGAGACTGACCAAAGAGTAGGCAGACTAAGAGAGGGCAGACTTCCCAGCGATAACATATGCTAGGAAAGATTTTAAGATTTTACCGAGTAATCAATTCGTTTATTCCGAGAGTCTACCTACAATTCTGAAGATCATTTTAATTTTTATTTAAATTTCTGCTTTATTCTAATTTGAATGGTTCTTCTAAAAAATTATGCTAAATATTTTGCGTTAGATTAATTTGCGGCCTTATATCATGATTATTTTAAACATTCTTTTTTCAATTTTATGGTTTTACTTGACATTTAACTCAAATATAAATTTCGAAATAACGTTTTCACGATCCTTAATATGTTGTCTACTTATGGCAGCTAATAACAGTCCAATCAACTTTCGTTCAATACAATTGAAAGCAATTTCAAACGCAACGACTTTCGCTTTCAAGCACTTGCAGATGTTGTTGTCAGCATGTTTTTCTTTTTCTTTTTCTTTTTAATTTTATTTTTAAAATTTTATTGTAATCCACATGTTGTACATTGTAATGCGTTCATTGTCCTTGAATTTGGCAGCTACATACGATTTAAAGCACTTTCACTAGTTCGCAAAATGGTTTTAGCTTTGAACTTTGAAATTGCAGTTCTACACATTTGTAACTCGCAGATACACGGCACTGCTTATCCATGCGATACATTTGTTATAATCCTTTGTTTGTTGATTTTTTTTATATATTTTTTTTATTTTTTCTCTTTTTTCAAATATGCACTTTATCCTTTTATCTGCAACTGCCCACTTACAATTAGCAATAGCACGTAAATGTATCTCAACTTGTACGCGACCATTTCACGACTGTATCTCAACATAAATTGTCTTCACAACGTGTCCAGCGGCGTGCTTTTATAATAAAAAGAAGCGGCCAAAGAAATGCGCAAAAACCCACAATGAAAAAAGAAAAACTTGGCATGGTTCGCTCGACTTGGCTGAGATACATTTGTTTTTTTTTTTTTTTTCAGTTTGTTTCTTGCAGCGGGCGCGCGATACTCAGATACATTACAATGCTTGACTGCAGATACTAGGCGCAGTTCGCAGTTGCAATTGGCATTGACTTCAGTGTGAGTGATGTCTATGTTATTTTTATTTTATTTTTATAAAATTTGTAGTTTTTAGCTTTTTGTTGTGCAGTGAACATGTGTGGCAGTGAAGCGCCCAACAGCTGTTTTAAAAACTGTTATGAGAAAGTTCTGGGTGTTAAAAATTGAAAAGCAAAAATAGTTCAAGAAATGACGTAACGGTGGATGGAACGGCAAAATAATTGCATTTTTTGTTAATAAATTTATTTTAGTGAAAAATTTAATTTGTAGTGAAAAATTTAATTTTTAATGAAAATTTTAATTTTTAGTGAAAAATTTAATATTTAGTGAAAATTTTAATTATTAGTGAAAATTTTAATGTTTAGTAAAAATTTTAATTTTTTGTGAACATTTTAATTTATAGTAAAAATTTTAATTTTTAGTGAAAAAATTAATTTTTAGTGAAAATAGATTTTTTAATGAAAAATTTAATTTTTAGTAAAAAATTAAATTTTTAGTGAAAAATTTAATTTTTAGTGAAAAATTTAATTTTTAGTGAAAAATTGAATTTTTAGTGAAAAATTTAATTTTTAGTGAAAAATTTAATTTTTAGTAAATATTTTAATTTTTAGCTAAAATTAAATTTTTAGTGAAAAATTAAATTTTTAGTGAAAAATTTTATTTATAGTGAAAAATTTAATTTTTAGTGAAAAATTTAATTTTTAGTGAAAAATTTAATTTTTATTAAATATTTTAATTTTTAGCTAAAATTAAATTTTTAGTGAAAAATTGAATTTTTATTGAAAATTTGAATTTTTATTGAAAATTTGAATTTATAGTGAAAAATTGAATTTTTAGTGAAAAATTGAATTTTTAGTGAAAATTTGAATTTTTAGTGAAAAATTTAATTTTTAGTGAAAAATTTAATTTTTAGTAAAAAATTTAATTATTAGTGAAAAATTTAATTTTTAGTGAAAAATTAAATTTTTAGTGAAAAATTGAATTTTTAGTGATAATTTGAATTTTTAGTGAAAATTTGAATTTTTAGTGAAAATTTGAATTTTTTGTGAAAATTTGAATTTTTAGTGAAAATTTGAATTTTTAGAGAAAAATTGAATTTTTAGTGAAAAATTGAATTTTTAGTGAAAAATTTAATTTTGAGTGAAAAGTTAATTTTTAGTGTTAAATTTAATTTTTAGTGAAAAATTGAAGTTTTAGTAAAAAATTGTATTTATAGTGAAAAATTGAATTTTTAGTGAAAAATTAAATTTTTAGTGAAAAATTGAATTTTTAGTGAACATTTAATTTTTAGTGAAAATTTTAATTTTTAGTGTAAATTTGAATTTTTAATGACAAAATGAATTTAATTGACAAATATATATTTTTTTGAAAAGATTAATTTTAGTAAAAAATAGAAATTTTAGTGAATGTTTTAATTTTGAGTGAAAAAGAGATTTTTTAGTGAATAACTGAATTTTGGTGAAAATATTGAATTTTAGTGAAAAATTTGTAGTGAATAATTAAATTATAGTGAAAAATTAATTATTTAGTGATAAATTGAATTTTTAGTGCAAAATTGAATTTTTAGAGGAAAATTGAAATTTTAGTGAACATTTTGATATAAAGTGAAAATTTAAATTGATGTGCAAAATTTAATTTTTAGTAAAAAATTGATTTGTAAATAAAAATTTTAATTTTAATTTTGAACATTGAATTTTTAGTGAATAATTGAATTTTACGTGAATAATTTAATTCTTAGTATATTTTTACTTTTAGTTAAAATTTTAATGGAATTTTGAAATATTTATATAATTCCTAAATACGCTCATTTCAAAGTCCGTTTACATGACAGAAAATCAACAATTAAATTAATTGCTGCCACTTTCGTCCCACGTAATACCCTCACCAACAGTCCCAGTCCCCAAATGGAGTTGGTCGAACAGCATATCTTTCAGTACAAATACAGTTAATTTGATGTCCATTTAAAAATGATCATGCGTAATCAATGTAATACTTCGTAATAACTATGCGGCTCTCGATTGGATTTTTTTTTTTTTTTTTTGGAAAACTCACATGTTATACATGATTTTATGCTATGCCAGTCATTATTATGTGTAAGAAAATTATCATTTTAACAACCAGCCTCCAACTCCAACTCAGTCAGTTTTCAATAAACGGCGTGGAATTTCTTGTCTTCGCATTGTTGCTGAGCGACGACAACTTTTCCAAATACTATTTTCTAAAATACATATTGTGTTTTCTTTGATTGTTTTAAATTTTTTAATTGCATTTTATTATCTATTTGTTATATCTTTAGTTTGACTTAATATTAGCTGCGTTTTTTTCATAATTTAAATTTGAGCTGGAACAACTTTTATACGCAAAACAAAAACAAATTTGAGCTAGATAGATTTCTGGTGTAGCTATCCAGCTCAACGTAAAATTTCAAACAATTTCCGTAAGGGGTTGTTTAGTCAGGAAAATGTCAAATGGTAGCAAAGACATAAACCTTGATTGATTGATTTGGTACCTTGCCGCTAGGAAAGGTTTGTGTATCATATCATTTAAGCTACATCGTTTTTTTCAAAACTGCTTTGATCCGGAACAAAAAATTATGAAATAAACGCAGCTATTGCCACAAAATTTTTGATTTTATACTTTTTTCTTTGCTTTGTTAATTCTCCGTCGACAATCTTCACCGAGACATTTCCTTCTCGGACATTTCTTTTCAGACAATACTTCTACACAGACAAAATAATCGACGTAAATATAGCAACCGATATTAATTGCATTCATTAATAAATCCAGCAATTAAATTCACTAATTCAATAAAAACATTAGCAATTCTTCGTTAAATCAGAAATTCGGTTGCTAATATTAATATTTTTACAACAGTGCAGCAAATAATTTAGTCTGCGCTGTTTTAGCAAATATATTTGTGCCGATTAATTAAATTGTTACATTGACGTACAAATATTAATATTAGCAAGCGGAATTGCTGATTTAAGGAAGAATAGCAAATGTTTTCATTAAATTAGTGAATTTCATTGCTGGATGGATTAATGAATGCAATTAATATCGGTTGCTATATTTACGTCGATTATTTTTTTTTTCTGTATACTTTCAGGACAATTCTATCCCAAGTTTTTTTTTTTAGTCAGCTTCTTCCCGAGACAATTTTTTCCAGAGACAATTTTACTCCATGACCATTATTTCCAGGAAAATTCCTCACGGTTCTTATAGCCGACATATCCTCCCCAAGATACATCTTTTCCCAAGACCATTCTTTACCAGAGACAATACTTATTCGAGAGTTCTCTCCAGGAAAAGTCCCCGTGACAATTCTTAGCCGACATATTTTCCCCATGACAAATATTTTTCCGAGACAATTCTTTAACATAGACAATTCTTCTCCGAGATAATTATTTCCGGTAAAATTTACCATGACAATTCATAGCCGACATAATTTTCCCAAAACAAATTCGAGACAAGTCTTTCCGAGTAAATTTGTTTCTAACCGTTTTAGTTTCATTTAAAATCACTATGAATCTTACGTCTGTCTCCTGATCTCTCTAAAACTCCACGAATGAATTATGTGATTGAAAAATAGTTTTATTTTTAATTTCATATATGGCATCAGAGCAATTTTACATACGATGATATTAGACCAATTTTGTTGATTGTTGGTTGCAAAATTCAAATAATAAGTAATACTGTGAAATAATACACCATGGGTCAGCGCCAACTTCCTCATGGCATTAAATCGAAATAAAAAATATAAACATTTTTTTGTAGAATTTTATTTCTTTTTTTATTTCACTTTTTTGTTTAATAAAGTAAATAGTTTTCGCATATTTATTATTATTACATCAACATTAATTTTGCACGCAGTGCCATTATTGCTATTGCTTGAATATTCGCTTCAATAAAAGTGCAACGTATGTTGTTGCTACTACTAATGTGTTGCTGCTATTGTCGAAGTTACTGTTGTTGCTGATATTATTGTGTTGCAGTTGCCTTGGCCATCAACGCTTGCGTGCTGATTACTGTCCATTCCGCAGCAACAAAAACTAAGCGTAACTTTTTGCTGTGCAACTGTTGCTGCTACCTATAACATTACCAACATTATTACCAGCAACAGCAACAGAAAAACCAACAATTTCCATGCCACCGCATCTCAATTGGGCCGCACGCCGCGTCAAACAGACAGACGAACGGATAGAGAGACATGAAGACCGCCGTTTGTAGAGACGTTCGGTCTGTCAGAGGTGCATCAACTTCAGCGAATTGGAAAAAGGTTGTTGCTCTTGATGTATGGAAAATGTGGCAACAGCAACAGCAACATCAACAGCAACAGTTGCAGAAAAATTGCAAGGCGGCGGTCGCAATGTTAAGTTCGCTTTTTTTTCTAGAATTTGCGTTCAAGTTGAAGACAAATATAACGAAATGGCAGACGAAAAAAGTCAAGTTGAAAACGAAAGAAGTCAAGTTGAAGTGAAGTTGAAACAAGTTGAACAGTCAGAAACGTGATGTGATATTTAAGACGATAGAAGTGAAGTTGTTTGAAAAGAAGTGAAGTGTAAAGCTTAAAACTCAGGTAGGTTAATTTGAATGCAATTTGTTGCTAATTGATGCGAAAAGAATAATGTAAAGAAATGTAAAGTAATGTAAAGTAATGTAAAGTAATGTAAAGTAATGTAAAGTAATGTAAAGTAATGTAAAGTAATGTAAAGAAATGTAAAGTAATGTAAAGTAATGTAAAGTAATGTAAAGTAATGTAAAGCAATGTAAAGTAATGTAAAGTAATGTAAAGTAATGTAAAGTAATGTAAAGTAATGTAAAGTAATGTAAAGTAATGTAAAGTAATGTAAAGTAATGTAAAGTAATATAAAGTAATGTAAAGTAATGTAAAGTAATGTAAAGTAATGTAAAGTAATGTAAAGTAATGTAAAGTAATGTAAAGTAATGTAAAGTAATGTAAAGTAATGTAAAGTAATGTAAAGTAATGTAAAGTAATGTAAAGTAATGTAAAGTAATGTAAAGTAATGTAAAGTAATGTAAAGTAATGTAAAGTAATGTAAAGTAATGTAAAGTAATGTAAAGTAATGTAAAGTAAAGTAATGTAAAGTAATGTAAAGTAATGTAAAGTAATGTAAAGTAATGTAAAGTAATGTAAAGTAATGTAAAGTAATGTAAAGTAATGTAAAGTAATGTAAAGTAATGTAAAGTAATGTAAAGTAATGTAAAGTAATGTAAAGTAATGTAAAGTAATGTAAAGTAATGTAAAGAAAAGTAAAGTAATGTAAAGTAAAGTAATGTAAAGTAATGTAAAGCAATGTAAAGTAATGTAAAGTAATGTAAAGTAATGTAAAGTAATGTAAAGTAATGTAAAGTAATGTAAAGTAATGTAAAGTAATGTAAAGTAATGTAAAGTAATGTAAAGTAATATAAAGTAATGTAAAGTAATGTAAAGTAATGTAAAGTAATGTAAAGTAATGTAAAGTAATGTAAAGTAATGTAAAGTAATGTAAAGTAATGTAAAGTAATGTAAAGTAATGTAAAGTAATGTAAAGTAATGTAAAGTAATGTAAAGTAATGTAAAGTAATGTAAAGTAATGTAAAGTAATGTAAAGTAATGTAAAGTAATGTAAAGTAATGTAAAGTAATGTAAAGTAATGTAAAGTAATGTAAAGTAATGTAAAGTAATGTAAAGTAAAGTAAAGTAAAGTAAAGTAAAGTAAAGTAATGTAAAGTAATGTAAAGTAATGTAAAGTAACGTAAAGTAAAGTAATGTAAAGTAATGTGAAGTAATGTAAAGTAATGTAAAGTAATGTAAAGTAATGTAAAGTAATGTAAAGTAATGTAAAGTAATGTAAAGTAATGTAAAGTAATGTAAAGTAATGTAAAGTAATGTAAAGTAATGTAAAGTAATGTAAAGTAATGTAAAGTAATGTAAAGTAATGTAAAGTAATGTAAAGTAATGTAAAGTAATGTAAAGTAATGTAAAGTAATGTAAAGTAATGTAAAGCAATGTAAAGTAATGTAAAGTAATGTAAAGTAATGTAAAGTAATGTAAAGTAATGTAAAGTAATGTAAAGTAATGTAAAGTAATGTAAAGTAATGTAAAGTATAGTAATGTAAAGTAATGTAAAGTAATGTAAAGTAATGTAAAGTAATGTAAAGAAATGTAAAGTAATGTAAAGAAATGTAAAGTAATGTAAAGTAATGTAAAGTAATGTAAAGTAATGTAAAGTAATGTAAAGTAATGTAAAGTAATGTAAAGTAATGTAAAGTAATGTAAAGTAATGTAAAGTGATGTAAAGTAATGTAAAGTAATGTAAAGTAATGTAAAGTAATGTAAAGTAATGTAAAGTAATGTAAAGTAATGTAAAGTAATGTAAAGTAATGTAAAGTGATGTAAAGTAATGTAAAGTAATGTAAAGTAATGTAAAGTAATGTAAAGTAATGTAAAGTAATGTAAAGTAATGTAAAGTAATGTAAAGTAATGTAAAGTAATGTAAAGTAATGTAAAGTAATGTAAAGTAATGTAAAGTAATGTAAAGTAATGTAAAGTAATGTAAAGTAATGTAAAGTAATGTAAAGTAATGTAAAGTAATGTAAAGTAATGTAAAGTAATGTAAAGTAATGTAAAGTAATGTAAAGTAAAGTAAAGTAAAGTAAAGTAAAGTAAAGTAAAGTAAAGTAATGTAAAGTAATGTAAAGTAATGTAAAGTAACGTAAAGTAAAGTAATGTAAAGTAATGTGAAGTAATGTAAAGTAATGTAAAGTAATGTAAAGTAATGTAAAGTAATGTAAAGTAATGTAAAGTAATGTAAAGTAATGTAAAGTAATGTAAAGTAATGTAAAGTAATGTAAAGTAATGTAAAGTAATGTAAAGTAATGTAAAGTAATGTAAAGTAATGTAAAGTAATGTAAAGTAATGTAAAGTAATGTAAAGTAATGTAAAGTAATGTAAAGTAATGTAAAGTAATGTAAAGTAATGTAAAGTAATGTAAAGTAATGTAAAGTAATGTAAAGTAATGTAAAGTAATGTAAAGTAATGTAAAGTAATGTAAAGTAATGTAAAGTAATGTAAAGTAATGTAAAGTAATGTAAAGTAATGTAAAGTAATGTAACATAATGTTTAGTAATGTAATGTAATGTAATGTAATGTAATGTAATGTAAAGTAATGCAAAGTAATGTAATGTATTTACATGTAATTAAATGAACTATACTGAAATGTAATGAATAGTAATGGTTTAACCTTTTCATATTGAATTTTAAAAAAAGGTAAAAAAAAGTGATTTACTATTTTAAAATTCAATATAAACTAAACAATTATTTTTTTTCTAACATTTTCATATTACTTTCTCTGCTATTTAAATAAATGTCTCTTAATTTTGCAATATTTTCACCTGGCAACCTTAGCTGCCGTCTGAAGTTGAGTTCCAGTTAAGTTGTTAGATATTGCTGGGAAATCATTAAATCATAATAAACTGTTGCAATGTAGCACCAACAATAAAAATGTTGCTGAGGAGGAACAGCAAAGGAAGTAGCTGATTTTTTTTTCGCTAATGATGATGATCAAGATGACGTTATTTTTGTAGCTGTTGCTAATGCTGCAAATCAAGATAAAACTGTAGCTGATGGGGATAAGGAAATAAATTAAGTGCACAAAGTGGATTAAATGATGTGAAGTTTTAAATTAAGATGAAAATGATTAGAAAATGAATATAGAAAAAATTATGCGCGGGAAGATATCAAAGCTACGTAAAAAAATATTTATGTTAGATATGTAATTTATAATTTTCAAATTAATGATACTAAATAATAATAATAGCTCTCTCACCATTTTGAGCTGTGCGTGTTATATTTGTACTCAAAGTGGTGGGACCTACAGTTTATTGCCGAATCCGAACGGCGGGTGAGAGCTTTTCATAGGCTATGTTTTACTCTCGTAGGTTTGCCATTTACTGCCGAGAGGTAGCGCGGTATAGAAAAATGTTTCTATGAAAAGATGTTGTTAGCCCCAGTCCAGGCTTGAACCGGGGACCTTTCGGCTCGCAGTCCAACGCACAAACCACTGAGCTACCGCGGCTACAATGATACTAAATAGATTAATAAATTACTAAGAAAAAAATACAATATTTAAGTAAAAACACCATTTTAGAATAACTTATCAAAGTCATATAAAACTGAATTTTAAAATTCTGAAATAATTAAATAAACTGATTACAATAGAAAAAAAAGAATCATAACACAGAAAAAAGTCATATAAATTTATAAACAATAAAAATTAAATAAAATATTTTTGATATATACGCACATTTAAAGTACATGGATTTGAACACGTTGTATTTGCAACTAATTGATTTTTATTTAAATTTTTAACATTATTTTATAAATATTTCTATAAACACAACGTGACAATAACTATCAATCGTATTTTTTAATAGGCAATTATTGCAATTACCATGCAGCAGCAACAGAGCTTAAAATATGCGCTTCAATCATATCAAATAACATTATTATCAACGTCAGTTTTAACTACATTTATGACCAATCCAACAACTTTATTTTCATCACATAGTTAGCAATAATAACAGCAAGAAATCTCAGTTCAACTGGTTAAAAAAAATCTATTATGGTAAAAAAAAAATTAAATAAAAACTAAAATATATTAAAAAAATAACAAATTAAAGAGAACAAAATTAAAGATCATTTTATATAAACACATAAAAAAAATCAAGAACTAAGATAATCAAACATTAGAAAATCCTACAATTTTATAAAATTTACTTGGTATTCTTTATTATTGTTTGATTTTCTTAAGTGTTCTTCACATTTAATAACATCAAAGCAAATTTCATAACATTTAATTTTACTCAAAGAAAATTAAAAATTTCAAAAATTAAGAAATTGTGCAGGATTCTTTTAAAGTTTAAAAGGGCGTAAATAGTTCCAAAACTAACTAGAAATCAAGAAGTTTATGTCTTAATTTTTGTTAAGTAGAAATTAAATTATGCTAAAACCCCATAGTTTAATCAAGTAGTTTTAGAGAACATAGGAGACATATATTGGGTTCAGATTTTATTGATTTACTGTGGTTTCTGATTTATAATAAAACTAATATTAAAAAAACTAATATTAAAAAACTAGATCCAAAATTATCTTGCATTCAAGAAGTTTAAATTTTATTAAAATGTCTAACGACGGTGGCTCGTTTGATTAGTGCATTGGACTACATGCCGAAAGGTTCCGTTCGTATACAGCATTTTTCACATAACAAATTTTACCATAGAATTTTTCGGAGAAAAATTTTCCCTGAGACAAATCTTCCCCATACAATTCATAATCGAAAGTATTATTTTGAGAAGTAATTGTCACTAGGATAAATAGTTTCTGGGAAATATTTTTTTTGCAGCAGAGTTGTTCTCAGTTCTCAGAAAAAAATTATTGGAGGGAGAATTGTCAAGAACAAAAAAAAAAAATTGATCGATGAAAAATGGTCACTGGAAAAAAATGTTTGGACATATTGTCTTGAGAAAGAATTGTCTGAAAAATAATTACATAGGGGAAGAATTGAAAAATTGTACAGTATATACTGTCTATGAAGAATTGTTTCTGGGAATAGTATCGGCAAAAAATATCTCGCTTAAAAATTGTATCGGTAAGGATTAGCTCGAGGAAGAATAATCACTGAGAAAATTGTCGGGGATAAAGACTTGTCTGGAGAAAAATTGTTTCGTGAAAAAATGGTCTCTATAAAGAATTCCGAATGCAATTGTCATGATTATGAATTGTCTGAGAAAAAATAGTTTCGGGGAATAAACTATAGGATAGAATAAACTATAGGAAGAACTATAGGAATAAATTTTCCTGGAAATAAATATTCGGAATTTTTTTCTGGAAAATAATTGCGATGGAAAAAAAATTGCGATGGAAAAATGTTCTCTATGAAAAATTAGATCCAGGAAGAATAGGCACTGGGAAATATAATTACAGCGAAAAATGTACTCTGTAATGAAAGAATTGCGAGGGGGAAATTGTCGCTTCCACGAAGGCTTCCACAAAATACGTTTATTCATAAATAGTTGGCAAAACATTTACTCAGTTTATGAATGAATAATAGTCAAATACATAAACATACATTAATCAAATTATAAATTAAAAAAAAAATCATAAAATTTCTGGAAAAACTTTTTAATTATTCGTATTCAATACATTCACTGTATTTCATCGCTAGCACGTCTCGTAAAATTTAATTGTTTTGGCAACATTTGCAACTAATAACAAATTAACATTAAAATGACAGACAATTTGGCAGCAATGTGATCAGGTGGCAGCGCTGCGAGCCAACACCCTGCCAATCGGCATTCAATCAAACACAAACGGATTGTATCAGAAGTCCATTAACAACAAAAATAATTTTAAAAAAGTACAAAACTTTCATTTGTTTTGCAGCGCTATTGCGTGCACTTATTTGCGACAAAGTGGCAACGCCAGACGTGCTGCGTAGCATTGTTGTCACCAAATGGTTGTTTGTGACAGTATGTAGTTTTTTTTTAATTTTTCTAAAATCATTTTACATAAGCAGTAGATTTTTTTCACTTTTCTGAATGTTGTTAATATTGCCAAGTTTTGTAGTGCGTTATTACAGCAGCAGCTGTTGCTATTGTTGCTTGCGATTTTCTGTTGTTTTACGTTAAAATAATATTTCCTCGACCATAAATTACTAGAAAATATGTTTATTTTATTTTTGTTTAAATCAACGCCACACGGCGTATATGCGATTTTAATTGATTGCGTAAAACTTTGGGGATTTTTTTTTAAATTTTAATAATGACTTAATTTGCTCAATTGTATGCGATATGTAACAGAAAATGGCAGGAAATATGTTGAAAATGTAGTGTTATACATATTATTGAAATAAATATATTTTTAGAGCACTTAATATTGGCAGAAATAAGAATACTAAATACAATAAAATTTTACTACGTTGCTTTATTTATAAAAAGATTAATTGTTATTTTAAGCAAACTTTGGGTATTTTTAAGTTTTTTTATAAATGCAATAAATTAATTTAAATAGCAAAAAAACATTTTTAGTAAAATCGCTCATACGTCACTTAAATAAAATACAATAAATTCTTATTATGTTTATTTATATAAAACAAAATTAAATACCTATATTTATAGAAAACCTGGCGCTTTTTTTGGGATATTTTATAATTTTGATATGTTATTTGAAATTACTTAAAATGCATTTTAACTAATATCACTCATACGTCACTTTAAAATATAACTTAAATACAATATATTATTATGTTTATTAATTTTTCTAAAATATAATCTGAACATATTATTATCTTGTACTTTTATTGGGATATTTTATAATTTTGATATGTTTTTTGAAATTGCGAAGAATTGATTTTAACAAAAATAACTCATACGTCTAAAATATTGATTAAATATAATAAATTATTATTATTTTTATTAATTTTTCTATATTATAAACGAAAACATATTATTATTAGAAAATCTTGCACTTTTTTTGGTATATTTTATAATTTTAATATAATTTTTGATATTGCTAAAAATGCATTTCAACCAAAATCACTCATACGTCACTTCAAAATATGATTAAATTACAACAAATTCTCATTATGTTTTATTATTAGTGTAATATAGTATCTAAATCCTTTTCTTATAAGAAAGACTTACGCTTTTTTGGAATACTTTATGATTTTCATATCTATATATATAAAACTCTTGGTCCGTCTGTCTGTCAGTCTGTCTATCTGTCTGTTTGTTCCAGCATCACGTTTAAACCGCTGAACCAATTTAACTGAAATTTTGCACCAGGATACTATGGAGTCCGGAGGGTGTCATAGGCTATAAATGGGCGGGATTGGACAAAAGGGCGTGGTGGGAAGAAACCTAAACTTTCAAAACGACATAACTCGGCACATACACAAGCTAAGAAGCTGAAAGAAAAAATTCAAATACAACAAAAAAAATACAAAAACAAAAACTCAAAAACAAAAGCTTTAAAAATCAAACACAAAAACAAAAGTAAAAGCACAAAACTTAAGCAATAACTCAAAACAAACAAAATCAACCACACTAAAACTCATCACACTCAAATTCACCACACTTAAGTTAACCACACTAAAACTAACCAGACTAAAATTCACCACACTCAAATTCACCACACTAAAACTCAACACAATAAAATTCACCACACTCAAATTCACCACTCTAAAACTCTCCACACTAAAACTCACCATATTGAAACTCACCACACCAAAATCAACACACTAAAACACACCACAATAAAATTCACCACACTAAAACTCACCACACCAAAATTCACCACACCTAAACTCACCACATCGAATTTCACCACTAAAACTTCTACTGAGAAAATCTCTACAGGGAAGTATTCTACGGGAAAGCACAGTCTGAGAAAAGTTGTTTTACGGAGAATTAGTTTGGATTTGGTTAAGACATTTATAACACCCTGATATAAATAATAAAAATGTTCTTTATATTAATAAAATTGCTCCATATCCTTGCATTCACAAAATCTTTGCACGAGTCGTGTACGGGTCCAGCTAGTATTTAATAAAATGTCTGAAAATGCGTTTTTATTAAAATCACATCCATAAATGACTACAATACAATAAATTCTAATTAAATTTATGTATTTACGAAAAATAACATATTAAAACTATATTTAAAAGAAAATCTTGCGCTTTTTTTGTAATATTTTATAATTTTGAAATTTTTTTTTATTAATTGTTTAAAATGCGTTTTTACTAATATCACTCATACGACTTTCAAATTTTTATTTATATTTTAAAGTTATTAAAAAATAATTATTAACAAAAATCACTAATACGTCAAAGCCTAAAATAAATTCTTATTATGTTTTTTTATTTATGTAAAATATAATCTAAAACATGTTTTTATAAAAAGTCTTTTGCTTTTTTTGGGATATTTTATAATTCAGATATATATTTTCAAATTTCTAAAAAATCACGTTAACTCAAATCACGTATAGGTCACTTCAAAATATGACTAGAATACAATAAATTCTTATTATATTTTTTTTATTTATATAAAATATAATTTTAAACATATTATTGTAAAAAGACATTGCCTCTTTTTTTAATATATTTTAAAATTGTAATATATACATATTTAACAATTTATAAAAATTCATTTTTACTTCAAAATATGACTTAAAATAATAACTTCTTATTATGTTTATTTATGTCGTCATTTTAGAACGAAAACTCACCAAATAAATTTTCAAAATGCTAAATATTCATTTACAAAAATGTTTGTATATCTGTCAATTTTTAATCGATGATTCCACATGATAAGAAAATGTAAATCTATCAATTGATATTTCAACTTTTAAAATGCATTAATTACTTTTTATAATATCAATCAACAAAGTCGAAATTTAAGTTTTTCATAAAAATGTATTTGATGACGTTTCGTTCTACAACGACGATGTGAAATATAATCTAAAACCTATTATAAAAAAGTCTTACGCCTTTTTTGGGATATTTTAAAATTTGGTTATATATTTTAAAATTGCTAAAAATCCATTTTTTCCAAAATTACCTAATATAATAAGTTCTCACTATTGCTATTTAATTGCGCAAAACCATAAAATCAAGAATTTTTTATCTTTTTGTTTTGAATTCTTTATGATTTTGGTATATATTTTAAATTTCTTCAAAATGTATATTTAATAATTTATTACTGATACGAATGTTAAATAAGTATTACATATATTTTTTTTTCTATACTATATATATTTTTTATAGCAAAATTTGTATTTTTTTGAGTTTATTTTATATTTCTTTTATTTATTTTTTAAAATCAAAAAAAGCTTTTAAACAAAAATAACTCATACGCCCCCTTTATTCTACTTTCACATATCACTCACTCCATAGCCAACGGCTGCTCTATTTTTGCGTCTATTTTAAATAAAATTATTAGCAATATTTAAACATAAATCGCCACAAGTTTTGCTTAATAAAGAAATAAATCTGCGACGCAAAATCGCGCAACAATCGCCACAAAATCTTATCTAATTTGTGCGTTTTCAAATTTTATTAAGCGCAAACTTCACCCACATGATATGCAACAGCAACACATGCCACAATCTAACAATTGTTGCTCATGCTGCTGTTGTTACTGTTGTTGTTGCTACTGATGTTACTGCCTATGCAGCTAATTACTATGCACTGAATCACCAACCATGAAAAGCTGGCTGCAACCAAAACATGTTGCTGCTTTCAATTGGCTGCACATCTATTTTGAGTCGGTGATAAATTAATTCATTCTCTGAAATTTTGTGGTTGTACTGGAGGGGCAACATTTAAAAATTAGAAGAATTCAAAACAATTTTAAAATTATCACTTAAATTTAGTTTTTCACTAAAAATACAATTTTTCACTAAAAATTAAATTTTTCACTAAAAATTCAAATTTTCACTAAAAATTAAATTTTTCACTATAAAATTTAATTTTTCACTAAAAATTAAATTTTTCACTATAAAATTTAATTTTTTTTACTAAAAATTCAATTTTTGGACTTAATTAAAATTTTTACTTAAAAATAAAATGTTCAATCAAAATTCAATTTTTCACAAGAATTAAGTTTTTCACTAAAATGAAAATTTTATAGTAGAAGTACAATTTTTCACTAAAAATAAAATTGTTCTACAAATATTTGATTTAACACTAAACATTTAATTTAACACTAAAAATATTATTTTACTCTTAAAATGTCTAGGAAATAAATCAATTTAAAATTTATGCGTTACTAAAATGTGCTTACGAACGCGTTCAAAAATTACTTCACTTTTTGTGACTTAATATACGTTGAAAATTTGAAAAACGGAATCGTGAAAAAAATTATTTCGCACATTGCTGACACGCAATTGAATGATTTAAAGCAATCAGTAAATAACATTGTTTATAAAATTAAAATAATTATGAAATGTTGATAGGATTACGCTCTAAGCGATGGTAGGATGAATGGATGGTTCGAAATGATGGTCAATGCACCGCTCTGGTGCGGCACCAGTCAGCGTTCGATGCGTGCGCAGACAAACCACACAATGCATGGAATTAAATAATTAATAATAAAATTAAATAATAAATAAATTTAATGAAATTAAAATAAAATACACCAAAAAATGAGATATACAAAGACATAATCTGGAAAATATTAGAGATAAAAAATATAAAATATAAAATATAAAATATAAAATATAAAATATAAAATATAAAATATAAAATATAAAATATAAAATATAAAATATAAAATATAAAATATAAAATATAAAATATAAAATATAAAATATAAAATATAAAATATAAAATATAAAATATAAAATATAAAATATAAAATATAAAATATAAAATATAAAATATAAAATATAAAATATAAAATATAAAATATAAAATATAAAATATAAAATATAAAATATAAAATATAAAATATAAAATATAAAATATAAAATATAAAATATAAAATATAAAATATAAAATATAAAATATAAAATATAAAATATAAAATATAAAATATAAAATATAAAATATAAAATATAAAATATAAAATATAAAATATAAAATATAAAATATAAAATATAAAATATAAAATATAAAATATAAAATATAAAATATAAAATATAAAATATAAAATATAAAATATAAAATATAAAATATAAAATATAAAATATAAAATATAAAATATAAAATATAAAATATAAAATATAAAATATAAAATATAAAATATAAAATATAAAATATAAAATATAAAATATAAAATATAAAATATAAAATATAAAATATAAAATATAAAATATAAAATATAAAATATAAAATATAAAATATAAAATATAAAATATAAAATATAAAATATAAAATATAAAATATAAAATATAAAATATAAAATATAAAATATAAAATATAAAATATAAAATATAAAATATAAAATATAAAATATAAAATATAAAATATAAAATATAAAATATAAAATATAAAATATAAAATATAAAATATAAAATATAAAATATAAAATATAAAATATAAAATATAAAATATAAAATATAAAATATAAAATATAAAATATAAAATATAAAATATAAAATATAAAATATAAAATATAAAATATAAAATATAAAATATAAAATATAAAATATAAAATATAAAATATAAAATATAAAATATAAAATATAAAATATAAAATATAAAATATAAAATATAAAATATAAAATATAAAATATAAAATATAAAATATAAAATATAAAATATAAAATATAAAATATAAAATATAAAATATAAAATATAAAATATAAAATATAAAATATAAAATATAAAATATAAAATATAAAATATAAAATATAAAATATAAAATATAAAATATAAAATATAAAATATAAAATATAAAATATAAAATATAAAATATAAAATATAAAATATAAAATATAAAATATAAAATATAAAATATAAAATATAAAATATAAAATATAAAATATAAAATATAAAATATAAAATATAAAATATAAAATATAAAATATAAAATATAAAATATAAAATATAAAATATAAAATATAAAATATAAAATATAAAATATAAAATATAAAATATAAAATATAAAATATAAAATATAAAATATAAAATATAAAATATAAAATATAAAATATAAAATATAAAATATAAAATATAAAATATAAAATATAAAATATAAAATATAAAATATAAAATATAAAATATAAAATATAAAATATAAAATATAAAATATAAAATATAAAATATAAAATATAAAATATAAAATATAAAATATAAAATATAAAATATAAAATATAAAATATAAAATATAAAATATAAAATATAAAATATAAAATATAAAATATAAAATATAAAATATAAAATATAAAATATAAAATATAAAATATAAAATATAAAATATAAAATATAAAATATAAAATATAAAATATAAAATATAAAATATAAAATATAAAATATAAAATATAAAATATAAAATATAAAATATAAAATATAAAATATAAAATATAAAATATAAAATATAAAATATAAAATATAAAATATAAAATATAAAATATAAAATATAAAATATAAAATATAAAATATAAAATATAAAATATAAAATATAAAATATAAAATATAAAATATAAAATATAAAATATAAAATATAAAATATAAAATATAAAATATAAAATATAAAATATAAAATATAAAATATAAAATATAAAATATAAAATATAAAATATAAAATATAAAATATAAAATATAAAATATAAAATATAAAATATAAAATATAAAATATAAAATATAAAATATAAAATATAAAATATAAAATATAAAATATAAAATATAAAATATAAAATATAAAATATAAAATATAAAATATAAAATATAAAATATAAAATATAAAATATAAAATATAAAATATAAAATATAAAATATAAAATATAAAATATAAAATATAAAATATAAAATATAAAATATAAAATATAAAATATAAAATATAAAATATAAAATATAAAATATAAAATATAAAATATAAAATATAAAATATAAAATATAAAATATAAAATATAAAATATAAAATATAAAATATAAAATATAAAATATAAAATATAAAATATAAAATATAAAATATAAAATATAAAATATAAAATATAAAATATAAAATATAAAATATAAAATATAAAATATAAAATATAAAATATAAAATATAAAATATAAAATATAAAATATAAAATATAAAATATAAAATATAAAATATAAAATATAAAATATAAAATATAAAATATAAAATATAAAATATAAAATATAAAATATAAAATATAAAATATAAAATATAAAATATAAAATATAAAATATAAAATATAAAATATAAAATATAAAATATAAAATATAAAATATAAAATATAAAATATAAAATATAAAATATAAAATATAAAATATAAAATATAAAATATAAAATATAAAATATAAAATATAAAATATAAAATATAAAATATAAAATATAAAATATAAAATATAAAATATAAAATATAAAATATAAAATATAAAATATAAAATATAAAATATAAAATATAAAATATAAAATATAAAATATAAAATATAAAATATAAAATATAAAATATAAAATATAAAATATAAAATATAAAATATAAAATATAAAATATAAAATATAAAATATAAAATATAAAATATAAAATATAAAATATAAAATATAAAATATAAAATATAAAATATAAAATATAAAATATAAAATATAAAATATAAAATATAAAATATAAAATATAAAATATAAAATATAAAATATAAAATATAAAATATAAAATATAAAATATAAAATATAAAATATAAAATATAAAATATAAAATATAAAATATAAAATATAAAATATAAAATATAAAATATAAAATATAAAATATAAAATATAAAATATAAAATATAAAATATAAAATATAAAATATAAAATATAAAATATAAAATATAAAATATAAAATATTATAAAATAAAAAAGCAAAGGAAAAGTAAGGAAATAAAATTGTAAAAAATGAAACAATAAAAAATAAAAAGCATATAAAAATAAAAATAAAAATATATGTAAGAAATTGAATAAAAAAATATAATAAAGAAACCAAACTTATATAAAAATCAACGCATAAATTTGGAACACTAATAAATGCAAAAACTATCGATTACATAAAGAATAATTGCGCCAGTTTCCTGCTGAATGCCCGTCATAGTCGGTAATGCATCACGAATTTTTGGCATTTGTGCGGCACTCATGGAAGTTGTTGAAAGAGTGATACACATGCCAGAAATAAACAGACTACTAGGCGGAAGACCAGCTTTATTCGCATTGCCATTTGGGCTCGCAATTTGAATTTCAAATTTCGAAACTTGTAACAAAAATTTTGCTAAACTAAAAAAACAAAAAATATTCATAAAACTAAAAAAAAATAAAAAAAAACTGAAGTATTAAATAAAGGAAGAATTAAAAATATGTTTAAATCGTTAATTAAAAATCAATTTAATAAATTTCGTTACTACTTTTATGGTTACTTTAATTTATATCCAACAGCAATGGAAACTTACTCAGGAAGATGTGCTATAAAAACAACTTTCAGATCCACTAACAAATCTACTTGAACATTGCTGAATTAACAAACTTATTACAATGAATATTGCTTGGACTGCTCAAATGTTTTCACTAAATTATATGTGTAGCAGAGGTTAATTGAAAAATAATATTTTATAAATTTAAAAATGAATTTTAAATTTAAATTAAAGTCACATAAACATTTTAAAACGACTTTAAAATTAGCATCAGTTCAAAAAAAGAGTAAATTAACTTTTACTATATTTTAGCTATATCATTTTTTATGCTTTAATACCTCAGACAAACTTAAGACCTGTTATTTAAATTAGAAAAGCATTTTAATAGTAGGGTGGATATAGAATGCAATAATTTTATATAAAAATGTCTGTTTTAAAGTTTTGCTTTATGCTTTATATCAGACAAATGATGGGGAAAAATTGCCAGAATATTGCAGACAAATTTATTTTAATATTCTGCCTACCTATTTAATTTCACCCATACTGCTGACCATATCCTATATTTGCCCACTATTTTGCTTCCATAGCCTTTTTTCTATCATTTCCTACCTCTGTCTGCCATTTTCTTTACAAATTTCTCAACGAATTTTGCTTTCACGCTGTATCCGGAAATATGTATGTTATGTCCATGTATATAGGCTCTTAAAAATATGATTTCCATTTGTATAGTATGTTTTGCCCACCACTTGAATTCCAATTTCTTGCCTGAAACTTGGTCTGGGTTACTTCTTTTATATTAATCAAGAATTGAAACCCAAACACATATCTGTTCCAATTCAGTTTCTCGTATATCGTGTCGGTGGCGGTTCTCTCTCTTACTGTTCTCTATATTTTCATTATTTTGAACCAAAAATAGAAATTTGTAATCAATTTTGAACCAAAAACAGAAATAAGTTAATCACAAAAGAACTAAAAATCATTATTTGAATCTAATCAAAAATGATATATTGATAAAAAGCAGATTTGTAATTATGTTATTTTTTGTTTTTCATACTTTTAAAGACATTTTTAATTTTGTTATTAAATCGATTTTTGAATAAAAGTTTACTTTTGATTTCTGTTTAACGACGACTTTGGTGCACATCACCAATCTGGATTTAAAAGAAAATGATACGGTGTTAAACAGATATCGGTTTTGGTTACTTTTTCAATTCATAATATTTATATTGCTTATTGCATTGCTATATTTTCCCACAACAAGTACTTCAAACTAATATTTTCCACTCAAACATTAATGCCTGCAGCATTATTGGCCTTTTCACTTTCATCATTGTTTATTTTATTTGTTTATCACTTCCATCCTATTTTTTTTATTTGATTTATATTTTCTTTCAACTTATTGTATTACTTTTTTTAGTAAAATTTCATTTTGTTGTCTACTTTTGGGTACACTATAAACTAAACAACTAAAACTATGCAATTGAAAATATTTATTTAATTTTTATTTATTTTTTAATCAATTTAATTTCAATCAATCACTATTAAGAAATACATTTTTATGTGTTTACTTGTAAAATCAAGCTAGTACAAACGATTTTCTTTTAATTTAAATGACTAAAGGTATGCAGTAATAAATTTAACAATAGTTCAGCACTATTTTGAATTATTAATAAAAATTTGAATTTGAAAACAAAAATTTAATTCATATCAAAATTTGAATTTTTACTAAACATTTAGATTTTTAGTGAAAAATTAAATTTAAATTAAAAAATATTTAGAAAATTAGGAATATTTAATTTTTAGTGAAAAATTGAATTTTTAGTGAAAAACTTAATTTTTAGTGAAAAATTGAATTTATAGTGAAAAACTTAATTTTTAGTGAAAAATTGAATTTTTCTTGAAAAATTTAATTTTTAGTGAAAAATTGAATTTTTAGCGAAAATTTGAATTTTTAGTGAAAAATTTAATAATTAGTGTAAAATTGAATTTTTAGTGAAAAATTGAATATTTAGTGAAAAATTGAATTTTTAGTGAAAATTTTCATTTTTAATGAAAACTTGAAGTGAAAATTTAAATTTTTAGTGAAAAATTGAATTTTTAGTGAAAATTTTCATTTTTAATGAAAACTTGAATTTTTATTGAAAATTTGATTTTTTAGTGAAAATTTGAATTTTTAGTGAAAAATTTAATATTTAGTGTAAAATTGAATTTTTAGTGAAAAATTGAATTTTTAGTGTAAAATTGAATTTTTAGTGTAAAATTGAATTTTTAGTGAAAAATTGAATTTTTAGTGAAAAATTGAATTTTTAGTGAAAAATTGAATTTTTAGTGAAAAATTGAATTTTTAGTGAAAAATTGAATTTTTAGTGAAAAATTGAATTTTTAGTGAAACTTTGAATTTTTTGTGAAAAATATTCTTTGAATTTTTTGTGAAATATTGAATTTTTAGTGAAAGATTGAATTTTTAGAGAAAGATTGAATTTTTAGTGAGAGATTGAATTTTTAGTGAAAAATTGAATTATTAGTTAACAATTGAATTTTTAGTGAAAAATTCAATTTAGTGAAAATTTGAATTTTTAGTGAAAATTTGAATTTTACGACAAAAATTAAATTTTTGGTGAAAATTTAAATTTTTAGTGAAAATTTAATTTTTAGTGAAACTTTGAATTTTTTGTGAAAAATATTGAATTCTTTGAATTTTTTGTGAAATATTGAATTTTTAGTGAAAAATTGAATTTTTAGTGAAAAATTGAATTTTTTGTGGAATTTTGAATTTTTAGTAAAAATTTGAATTTTAAGACAAAAATTGAATTTTTGGTGAAAATTTGAATTTTAAGACAAAAATGGAATTTTTGGTGAAAATTTGAATTTTTAATGAAAATTTGAATTTTTAGTGAAACTTTGAATTTTTTTAAAAAATATTGGAATATTGAATATTAGTGAGAGATTGAATTTTTAGTGAAAATTTGTATTTTTAGTGAACAATTTAATTTTTAGCAAAGATTTAAATTTTTTAGTGAAAAATTTATCTTTTAAGTGCAAAAAGGAATTTTTAGTGAAGAATTGAATTTTTATTGAAGAATTGAATTTTTTAGCGAAGAATTAAATTTTAAGTTGAATGGTAATGCCCTAAATATTATAAAAACGTAATTTTATATTTTTCCATACTTTATTAAGCATTTAATGAGATTGACTTAAATTTACAAAATATTGCACATTTTAATACAGTTCTTAATTTATAACAATCAATATCAATTCTTAGCACATACACTAAATTTAATTGATTAATGTACCTACTAAATTACATAAAAAAGTACAATTTATAAAAAAAAGTTAACACAATAAATTTATTGATGATGAAATTATGAATTTCGTAATGAATGTAATAGATTATAATATAACTAATATTAATCTAGGCAATTTGAAATTAATATAATAAAAAAATAGAATTCAGTAAACAATACAAAATTTAAATTTAGTCAAATGTAAAAGATTCAGTTTAATGAATATGTATTATGTTCAAGATTACAAAATTTATAGTTTAAAAAATGTAAAAGATTAAATTGGATATCAGATAGTATTATAAAATTTTATAATTTAAGGGATTTAGCAAATAATATTAACAGATCAATTGCCATAGATATAATTTTCTAAAGTGTAATGGATTATTATACAAATCATATATATTAGTCATAGAATTTGGTTTCAGTGCTACACCGTAAAAATTCTTTTAACAGTTGCTTTAACAATTTTGGTGCTGACAAAGTACTAGAACTACTTAGAATTATGAGAAAACTAGCAAATATAAAAACAAAGCCATTCAACACAATCTATTACAATTGCATTAAGTGACACGCTCATTTTCGCACTCTCACTCGAGTGAAATCTCGAGTAAAATCACTCGTTTTTGTATTTCTTTAGGCCTCTACAATTTGCGTTGTTCTAAATTCCGATACTACACCCATCTTGGCACCCAGTTTGTTTGCCACATATGTGCGTATCTCATCAACGTGCCTATCGGCCTCCGCCGCCGTTTGAACGCCACGTTTCTCATGAACACGCGTGCGCCCACGCTGTGAGTGTGCGTGATAATTGAAAGGGCGTTGTGTGATGGACACCTCATGCTGTTGTGCGCCACTCTCAGAATGTTGATATTCTTGTTGCTCCAAGTGCTGCTGCTGCTGCTCACCATGTTGTTCGCTGTGTTGCTCATGTGCCTGTGCTTCCTCCAACTGCTGTTGTTGCTTTATATAATCCTTGTACGTGGGCATGGGCGTGGGCGCATGTCTTTCATATGGACGTATCGAGGGCAAATCGTACATTGTCGAATACTCGTCATGTGCGTTCTGATCGGAATTAAAGTGCACTTTTGTGTGTGTGTTGCGTGGGCTATTCTCACTAATGGGCAGAGTCTCATGCTGTTGTTGGTGCTCTTGTTCGTCTGGCACATAAATTGGTTGTTGTACGTGCTGTGACTGTTCGGCATAGTGCGATTGTCCATCTGGCCCGGACATGGCGAGCAGATAAACATTTTGGTAGGCCGGAAGAGCTCACGCTCGCGTGCGAGTATTGTTGTGGATCATAGTAGTACTGTTGTTGTTGTGGTTGCTCGGCGCTCACTTGTGGTGAGGCATGGAAGTGCTCTTGCTGGTAGTATTGCTGCTGTTCCGGTTGTTGTTGTTGTTGCTGACGTGACTTGTAGCTCTGGTAGACATCATCGATGGCAGGGTAAGTGACTGAGGCAGGTGTTGGCGCCACCTGATGAGCGTAGGAAACCTCCTGTTGATAGTCTTGCGTTGGGTGTCCGTACTGAGTTTGTGGTGCGGGTGCAGCATATTGTTGTCCTTGTTCCTCATAATGCTGTGGGGCAGGTTGCTCGTAATGCTGCTGTGCGGAATCGACATATTGGGATTGCTCGTCATGTGCTTGCTGCAGAGTTTGTTGCTGCTGTTGTTCGCTTTGTTGCTCCAAAATGCGTAGGTATTGTGCGGCGCGTATTTCAAGATATTGCTGCAGCAAGGCCTGCAAATGGGTGGCGTATTTGGCTGGACCCGGAATACGTAGTACAATCACCGGCTCATCATAGTGTGGTGCAGTGCCTTCGGGTGATGTAGCGACTGGTGCTGTTAGTTGTTGCTGTGGCTGATGTTGGGGCTGATGTTGGTCCGCCGTGGGTAGATCAATTTGTGGCTCTGTGTGCTGCGGTATCTCGAATGTCTGAGGCTTGAGTTCGTAGGATAAGGATGGTTGAATTTTAACGCTTGGGAAATAGCCGGGTGCGCTGGATGGAATGTCCTGCTGCGAGTATGGGTAGAACATGAACTTGGGCTTTGCGTATTCGTAGCCGTTGTGGGGGTAGCCATAACTGGAGTATATGAAAAATTGATATTATTAGATAAATTTCTTTGAAAATTAACAGCTTTATTTCAATTTTTAAAGTTCTTAAGATTTTTGAATTTCTGTAGAGCTTTTGGAGTATTAATGTTTTATAGAAATCTCTTTTTAGAGCTTAACAACTTTTAGAGCTGAAAAGCTTTTTAAACTTTATACGTATTTTTTAGAGCTTAAAGGTTTATTATAACTTAACAGCTTTTTAGATCTTAACAGATTTTAGATTGTAGTTAATATTTTAATATTTTTAGGGCTTAAAAGATTTTTAGAAATTAGATAATTTTTAGGGCTTACAAGCCTTTCTATTAAAATTCTTTTAGAACTGAAAAGCTTTTTATAGCTTAAAAGCTTTTTTAGCTTAAAAGCTTTTTTATAGCTTTTTTTAGAGTTTAAAAACACTTTTAAATTTAATATATTTATTTAGAGTTTAAAAGCTTTTAAAAACATACAAAATTAGAGCTTAAAAGCTTTTTATAGCTTTAAATATTTTTTTAGATTAAAAGCTTTTTAGAGCTTAAAAGTTTTTGTGGAGATTTCAAACATTGAAGCTTTAAAGCTTTTTTAAGAGCTTTACACATTTTTAAATTTTATTTAACATACCCTAACTCTCCATCAATTGTACGCTTAGAGTTCTTCGAGTCCGTTGTATTTTCACGCTCAACTTTGATCTTGACTTTTTCGCCATGCACTTTGAATTGTTTGTCTAGCTCGGCAATGAATTCCAAGTCATCTTCTGGCAGATTCTTAAATCTCTCAAGCGTAGAATTGCTAGGCTTCAAAACTTTTGTTTTAATTGTTGTTGGTGTTCCTGTTGGCGCTTTAGTGGTTGTTGTTGTTGTAGTCACAGATGCAGCTGTTGTTTTTGTGAGACGTTTTTTCAACGACATGACCTTCTTCGGGTAACTGGTCTCCTTGTCGACGATTTTGCTGCCAGGCTCTGCTTGAGCCAGAGCTGCAAGGAGGAGCAGCAATAATGGAAACTGTAAAAGAAAGAAAAATATTTGTTAATTAAAAAATTGGCACATTGTTTATTTAGTTTTATAGAATACACTTTTTGCTTTTGTTGTCAGTAATTTGTGTTTATTGTAGCTGCTGCAATAGCATTGTCATGCAACCACCTGACAAATGCAGCAACTGCACGGCATAAATCATCCAGGAAGTGAAAGGCAAAACGCATAATGAAGTTGCAGTAGATGAGACTCAATTGATGATGATGCTGATGACGATGACGAAGAAGCGACAGTGGCAAGATTGTAATTAAATAATGTTTAGATTCGCGCACTTGCGATTTGTAATTTGTGGTTGAAACTAAAGACAAGCCAGAGAAGAGACTTAGAAGAAGCAATAAAACAATTGCAACATTTTCATAAAATAGGTTGTTATTGCAAAATACAATTTGAAAATACCATAAAATTGTTGCTAAAATTAGAAGAAATTAAAATACTAATATTTCCGAAAGAAACAAGAAAATACAAACACTGGTACAAAGCAAAGACTTATGAAACAAACTCGAAAAACCAAAGACTGTGTACACGAACTTGACTACTTACAATGAAGTGTACTTCATACTACGAAAGATTTACTACGACAGAAAAGAAAATAAAGCTTTGTTTAAGCAAAATACCTGCTGATGACAATTAATGCAAACAGCATAATTAGCAACTTTAAACCGACGACAACAACCATCAATCCTTACTCGGGCGCCTAAGCATTATGACCAACATTGGCACGAGTGCATTTCAGGAAATTCGAGTCGCTTCGCAAACGAAAGAAAAGAAATTAAATGTTATTGGATAAATAAAACTTCCTGCTTGCATGTTGAGTTCCCAGCCACAAATTAAGGCGACTGCTGTGCAGTGACTGCAATGACACACTGCGCTCTATTTTGTGGTTATTATGTGATACTTTTATTATTTTTATTTTTTCATATTTTTATTGTTTTATAAAAAAAGGTTTAAATAAAGTTTTTAATATTTTTTTTTTACTTTTTACTTTACTTTTTAATATTTTTTTTAATATTTTTTAATATTTTTTAATATTTTTTAATATTTTTTAATATTTTTTAATATTTTTTAATATTTTTTAAATATTTGTTAAATATTTTTAAATTTTTTTTAATATTTTTTAAATATTTTTTAATATTTTTTAATATTTTTTAATATTTTTTAATATTTTTTAATATTTTTTAATATTTTTTAATATTTTTTAATATTTTTTAATATTTTTTAATATTTTTTAATATTTTTTAATATTTTTTAATATTTTGTAATTTATATTTAATATTTTAAATATTTTTTAATATTTTTTAATATTTTTTTAATATTTTTTAATATTTTTTAATATTTTTTAATATTTTTTAATTTTTTTTAGTTTTTTTTAATATTTTTTAATATTTTTTAGTATTTTATAATATTTTTTAATATTTTTTAATATTTTTTAATATTTTTTAATATTTTTTAATATTTTTTAATATTTTTTAATATTTTTTAATATTTTTTAATATTTTTTTAATATTTTTTAATATTTTTTAATATTTTTTAATATTTTTTAATATTTTTTAATATGTTTTAATATTTTTTAATATTTTTTAATATTTTTTAATATTTTTAAATATTTTTAAATATTTTTAAATATTTTTAAATATTTTTAAATATTTTTAAATATTTTTAAATATTTTTAAATATTTTGTAATATTTTTTAATATTTTTTAATATTTTTTAATATTTTTTAATATTTTTTAATATTTTTTAATATTTTTTAATATTTTTTAATAATTTTTAATATTTTTTAATATTTTTTAATATTTTTTAATATTTTTTAATATTTTTGAATATTTTTTAATATTTTTTAATATTTTTGAATATTTTTGAATATTTTTTAATATTTTTTAATATTTTTTTAATATTTTTTAATATTAAATTTTATTTAAAATACTTTTTAATCTATATTAATAAATTAAAAATTTTATTTAAATTTTTGTTGCTTCATTTAATTTTATATTATACAATAGTTATATCATAATAATAAAGTGCAAATATACTGCTAAATGCTGCAACAATCTGGTAACACTAAATTCTTCAACATGAAGATTTAAAAGCGCCAGCCCACAATCGCCCAAACGCGCCATTTGTGGTCAAAACTACTGCGCTAGCCATGGCTTTTGAGTTGAAAATTACGAAGAGTTGCATATACAACATAGTAAGAAATAGGCGAAGTACCCATTAGGAAAATCCTATTAATGATGTCAAACAGAAAAACTTTCAAATTTGATTCTAAAAATATTTCGGATATGAAAAATGGTAAAATTTTTCAGTTGAACTGTTTGCGAACAATCATATACAATGCACTTTTGTTCGTACAAAAAAATATTGATATTCTATTTTCTGTCATAAAAACGGTACTCCAAATACAGAACTCTAAAAATTCTTGTGATCCGCATTGAAATATTTGTAATGATTGTCGGTACACTAGGGATAATGGGTTTTTTTATGTTTAGGATGCTTTTTTTATAAAATGTTGGATAAGTCAGCTATTAAACTTTGTTTTGTTTCCAAGACATTTTTGTAAAGGTTTTAGACTGTTTTATTTATTACAGAAACTAATAAAACTTCTGTGACATCAAGTCTTATGTGTGAGTTATTAACTCTATAGATCAGGTGGTCGGTTTTCATTTTTGAATACTCTTTAAATATTTAAATTGAGTTTTTTCTATATTTTTAAAATGTGTATTTGTCTTAATTTTTTGCATTTCCTATTGAGCGGTTTTCGACCATATTCCTACGTGATTTTGCCTCTTGGTCATTTTAACGTTTGGCTTGTTTTGCGCTGCTTTTTGAAAGCCTTTTTTATTTATGGCGTTTGTCTGTAAAATAGTAACATGCAACGACCGACAATAATTAAACGTAGTTCATGTTTTTTTTTGACTGAACTGCTTTAATTAAAAGGCATTAACAACAGTTTTTCTTCATATTTAACATTCATTGAGTAGATTCAATGCTATGGTCAGTGGTAATGCTTTAATACAATTGTTGCCAATGGTTTGAAGCAACAATTTTAATTAAAGCATGTCGAATGCCTTTTACTCATTTTTAAATTATTTATCCAATAGTTTGAAATATTAATTAAAACTAAAACAAATATAACGTTTTTAATTGAATGATTTTCTACTATGTTAACATGTATTGCCAATGAAAAGTATTAGCTGTCTGTCTATTAAAAATAGAAAACTAAAATTAATGTAACATTAAAAGAGGCAAAATTTAATGAGGTCTTCATTTAGAAATAATACCTTTAGAGTTAGTTACTTAACTTTTATGTTAATATTAATGTTTTGCAAGTTCAAGTGCAAATAGTGGTTGTGGTTTTGACGTTCAATGATTTTTGATAATAATTAAAAATTATTTTACTTTGTTATAAGTTATTTTTATTGAAATTAATTTTCTTTAAAAATAATTATTTATTATTATTAAAATTATTAATAAATTGTGAAACTCAAGTAAAAAACGTTTAAACAATATTTTAAAAATGTATAACAATATTTAATAAATATATAAAAAATATTAAAAAATATCTTAGATTATTATAAAAAATCTAAGGATATTTAAAAAATGTCTAAGTATATTTAAAAAAATATATAAGAGTATTAGAAAATGTTTAATAATATTTAATATGTCTAAAAATATTTAAAAAATGTCTAAAAATATTAAAAAATATCTAAAAAAATTTAAAAATATCTAAGAATATTAAATAAATATCTAGGAATATTAAAAATATTTCTAAGCATATTTAAAAAAATATATCTGAGAATGTTTTGAAAATATCTGAGAATATTTAAAAAATTTCGAAGAATATTTAAAAATGTCGAAGAGTATTTTAAAACTGGTAAAGAGTATTTAAAAAATGTCGAAGAATATTAAAAAAAAAAAAATCTAAAAATATTTTAAAATCTAAGTATATTAAAAAAGTTTTCTAAGATTATTAAAAAATATATATAGGGTGTTTGGTTCATCGATGTCAATAACTCGGGATATTCATTTATCAACATATTACATTTTTTAACCAATTTTCTTGAATAGACTAGTAAGTTATATGCATTTACTAAACACCCTGTATCTTAAACTGGGTGCAAAAAAAAGACATATTTTTATACCCTACACCTATGAGGTACAGGGTATATTAACTTTGTGCATTTATTGTAACGCCCCTTAGGAGGCGTGTCCGGTATGGAAAAGTATATATATTCTTGATCAGCATCACAACCCGAGTCCGTTTTGCCATGTCCGTCTGTCTGTCTGTCTGTCTGTCTGTCTGTCTGTCTGTCTGTCTGTCTGTCCGTCTTGCTGTCCGAATACAGAATAAATTGAGAAATACTGATCAGAATGCGATGAAATTTCGTCTCAATGTATTTTAGCCAAAAGTAGGAACTGAGTTTGAAAATGAGCCGAATCGCTCAACGGACACGCCCACCTCCCATACAAGTCACTTTTATATAACTCTTTAGGAACTAATAACTCGAAAAGTATTCAAAATATAGTTATAAAATTTAAAACATATTGTTATAATTCACCTAAAAATATGTGGTCCAAAAATGGGCGTGATCCGCCCACTTTTTTTTTTCATTATTTCCCGGGTTTTCATAGTGGAAGTTTGATCCGTAAATTACTAAAATCAAATCTATGAAATATTAGCCTTTCAAAGTTTTAAATATAGGCGTGGTCAGCCCAATTATATTTTTCAAAAATTTTTTTTTTGTTTTTTTATACTTTTATATACATTTTTTAATTTATGGGGATATAAGACGTAAATTTCTGATATATGAATTATATTTTGAGGTTGGGGAGGTTCAGCATAAGGTATGCAATTAAATATCCCACATTAATATCCCCACCAAAGGTGTAGGGTATTCCATAGTCAGGCCCGACCGACTATAAAAATCCGCCATATGTGACCGAACTTACCCATGTGAACTAACTTTCCCAACTCGTTATTTTACATTTTCTTATTTTTTGAATTAAAGAATCACCTGCCGAGTTATTGACATAGATGTACCAAACACCCTGTATAAGATTATTTAGACAATGTCTAAGAATTATTATAAAATGTCTAAGAATTAAAAAAAAAGTGTCTAAGAATATTAAAAAAAAAATGTTTAAGAATATTAATAAAATTTAAGAATATATTTAAAATGTCTAACAAAATTTAAAAGTGTTTAAATATATTTGAAATTAATTTTATAGTATTTTAAAAGTGTTAAAAGTTATTTTAAAAATGTATAAATATATTTTTCAAAATTGAAACATTTAAAAATGTCGAACAATGATTTTAATTTTTTGAAATTTACATAGGAATTATAAGCAAATTTTTTGAATGTTTTAATAATATTTCAGAAAAGTTTTAATATATACTAGAAAAGATGAATAATATTTAAAAATATTATAAAATTGATTTAAATTATTTTATTAATTATTAAATTATTTTATTACATTTAAAACTATTTATCAAATTTTCCAGTCATTAAAAAGGCTTTATAAGTTATGTTTTTAAATGCCTGCATAGTTTCCTCGTATCAACATGCAATTGTTAATTGAACGCAACGCGTCAAAACCATTAGCTGAAACCATCTGCAAATATTTGCAGCAATTCACATGCAGCTGCTTTTCTTAAAAGTCAACACAAAAATAACACCAAACAATGAAAATAATGCAATATAAATGCAGCAAACTCTAGAGACTACAACACTTGTGTACTAAGCTACACTATAAATAAAATAATAAAAATAAGTGGAAAAGTATTTAAATTTTAAATTAAAAATTCTTAAATAAAAATGTGTATTAAATAATAAAAATGACGTTTTTAAAAGTAAAGTTATAAGTTATTTAATAAGTTATATATAATATGAATAATAACAGTGAATAACATCCGTCAGCTGAATATAATTCTGTCATTTTAGGTTGTTTTTTAAATTACGAATAAATTATCGATTATTTAACTTTGTGCTCATAATAATAATGCGTTTCCATTTGAAAAAAATAATTACAAAATTTAAATATTTATATCTTTAAAATTAATACTTATTTAGGGTGACGATACGATACATGAATTACAAAATAATTTTGAAATGCACTAAAATCATTTTGAATAGCTTATGGGTAATATTGAAAATAGTAATATATAATAAAAATGTATTGAAATTTAATATACCACTATTCAACGCCTTATTTGGACATTATACTGAAAATATAGTAAAAATATTAGTGTTTAATAAAAATATATTTAAATTCAATACATTTTTACATATTTAAATTTAAATATATAAGAAGTATTTTTTACAGTGTACTATATACGCGTGTTATACAATATACACTCCTTTAAAATTCGCATATGTACAGCTGAATTTATCTGCAAAAATAATCGCATGTCGTTTTGTTTTACGACAGACACAAACATAGTTTTCTCAGTGTCGCTTGACATGGTTTCATTTCCTTACGCTGCTCTTTTAAACTCTGGCAACACTGGCCATAAGCTGTGTTTGAAAATATAAAAAATAAAAACCCCCACTACTGCATCAACTTCAACTTAAACAAGCCGGCTTAATTAGGTGCGAAACGAATTGTATGCAAATATGTAT
The DNA here is from genome assembly GCA_951804985.1 of Dryomyza anilis. Lineage (NCBI taxonomy): Eukaryota > Metazoa > Arthropoda > Insecta > Diptera > Dryomyzidae > Dryomyza > Dryomyza anilis. The sequence continues at coordinate 2,660,697 of OX638130.1, read as the reverse complement.
TTATTTTGACTATGCGTCAGAAAGTGACAAAAATTAATTTAATAGATTTTCATGCATCTCAAGACGATAAACATGTTAACTGCTGCTGCTGCAATTGATATGAATGTGAAAAACCATGGCAAACAGCAAAAGGCAGCATGGTCAAACAAAAGACTTGAGCAACGAACTTGCGCATTTTTCAGCCAGTTACACAGTGTGGTTAATAACTTTATTTGAACTCTATGTTTTATTATTTTTTGTAGTTTTAATTTAATTGCCGACAGCATGTCAAACTACTTGCTACCATTAAGACATTAAATGAGGTCTTTATTAATACTAAAGCGGTGGACTGAGTATTTTAAATAGTGTTATTTGTTTTTACATTTTTTAAAATTTATTTTATTTACTTTAAGTAATATTTTTATATTTTTTATATTTTTGTAATTGTTAGGAAATATAAAGTTTGGAGTTTCTTATGAAAAGCTTCAAGAGTTTTTGATTTTTAAAGTGCAAAAGTCAAGAAATGCAGCATGATATCGGTGTGAATTTTCGAATATGTTAATTTAATATGTAACATATGTAAAAATTTAATTCTTTGAACCAAAATCGTGGTTTCTAATGACATTTTTTTGAACCGAAATAATATAAAAAGTAAAATTTTATATTTTGTTTGTCAATTGGAAACGAATTGTTTATAACTTTTTTTTTTGAAATTTAAAAACTTTTTTATTAAATAATTGACAACTACTATAATTATGAAATTTACATAATTCCGTCATTTTCTAAACCTGAAATGACGGAATTATGTTCAGTTGACGGTGGTGGTAGGTTTATGTAATATTTGCATTCAATTTGAATGTAACAATACAAATTTTTAATCACACATTATTAACTATGTATATTACAAATATTACTAAATACTAAAAAGTCTGCTAAACTCATAAAGCACAGATTAGTCATAAATTTAGCATTTATACATTTTTTAATTTATGGGAAATTAACATTTTATTGGTCTACAGTTAGTCTGTAATTAGAGGCGCGGTAAAATCGTGTTGTATAAAAGATACATTTAACGATTACTTTATACTTTTACTTTAAGACTAGACTATAAAAGGAATGCGTTTATTATTTATTCCAAACCTATCTCGATATATGCAAGAATGCAGTTACAATTCCCACGTTCAGAGAGTGTAGCTGTTTTAACTGAATAAATTTGCATATTTTAAGCATATAATTAAAACAATTACATACATTTAATATCTACAGATATCTGCAATAATTATAAATACATTATTAAAGCAGTCAAGGTTTTTTTAGATTTTTTAAATTTCTATAACACAATATTTTAAATTTGTATTTAAAAATACATTTGAAAAAATGTTAGTATGTTTTAAAATACAACATTACCGAGACAAAATATTCCGCAGATTACAGGGAGAATATCGACAGATATATACAAAAAGCGCAGTTTAATGTCAGACTTTAAGCAGGGCATTCCTACAGGTTTCACGTGATTCAGGTAATCGGCATGTTAAACGAGTTGGGAAAGTTAGGTCACATGGGTAAGTTCGGTCACATGGGGCGCATTTTTATAGTCGGTCGGGCCCGACTGTGGAATACCCTACACCTTTGGTGGTGATATTAATGTGGGATATTTAATTGCATACCTTACTTTTAAAGTTTTTAATTATGCTGAACCTCCCCAACCTCATAAATTAAAAAATGTATATAAAAGTATAAAAAAACAAAAAAAAAAAAATTTGAAAAATATAATTGGGCTGACCACGCCTATATTTAAAACTTTGAAAGGCTAATATTTCATAGATTTGATTTTAATAATTTACGGATCAAATTTCCACTATGAAAACCCGGGAAATAAAGAAAAAAAAATGGGCGTATCACGCCCATTTTTAGACCACATATTCTTAGGTGAATTCTAATAACACGTTTTACTTTTCGAGTTATTAGTTCCGAAAGAGTTACATAAAAGTGACTTGTATGGGAGGTGGGCGTGTCCGTTGACCGATTTGGCTCATTTTCAAACTCAGTGCCTAATTTTGGCTAAAATATATTGAGACGAAATTTCATCTCATTCTGATCAGTATTTCTCAAGTTATTCTGTATTCGGACAGCAAGACAGCAAGACGGACAGACAGACGGACATGGCTAAACGGACTCGGGTAGTGATGCTGATCAAGAATATATATACTTTTCCATACCGGACACTCCTCCTAAGGGGAGTTACAATATATGCACAAAGTTAATATACCCTGTACCTCATAGGTGTAGGGTATAAAAATGTGTACGTGCCATGGCATATTTATGGAATGTTTTTGGAATTCTATTTGAAATAGACTGCTACAAGGCCGGTTTACGGTAGAATATCGAAAGCCAGTTGTCGGCAGACAATTGTTTTTTGTTTTAAGAATGCCTGCCTCCAGCCAGATTTTAGGAATAGCATAGGAATAGCATAGCCTGTTTCATTCAGTCGACGCCAGATTCAAATTTTATGTGAACAATATTTGAATTGACTGCCTCACGGCAGGTTTTTGGAATACAAAAGCAGCTTCCCTAGAAGAAGTTATAATAGGGTCATGACAAGGAAGTGATCATTGATTTTTTTTCTAGTCATGTAACTGACATGTAGCTGCTTATTTGATCGGGCCATGATTATGCTTACCCTAAGGGCCAGTTTTTCAGTGCTCGTTTAAACGTAGTTTAAACTCCGTTTAATTAATCTTCTCTTTAAATTAAACGTCGTTTAATTTAGTTAGCAGTTTTTCAGTGATAGTTTAAAATTAACACAAACCAAGAAAATACATATTGCACATATTGACAAATAATTCTCTCGATTTTGACTTCTGATAAATGTCATTCAAAATTAAATAAATAAAAAAAAATGTTTCAGAAAAATAATGTATTTTTAAATTTCAATAAGAGAACGAGCAACTAAAGTGCACGTGAGAATTTTTTGTAATGCATAGTGTGCAAAAATACAAAAAAAAAGACAGAAAATAGTGAAAAGTGTTGTGAAAAAAACTCATGTCAAAAACTTTGAAAGTTTAAACGTAGTTTAAACCATCAGCATCGGTCGTTTAAACTAAGTTTAAACGACGGTTGAAGTTCACTGAAAAAATCGATTTTGATTTTAAACGAAGTTTAAACCACAAACACAGTTCAACTAGCACTTAAAAACTGGCCCTAATAGGGTAAATTTCTACCCGGGTTGTTCAACAAGTTTCGAAAAACTAGATAAACTATTTCAAATTATTCAGTTTTGAATTTGTTGGGTAGCACAATCATCCCGAGACAAAATTTGTTGGTATTTTTCTGGAATATTTCCGGCAAACACAAAAATAAAGGGAATATTTTGGGAAGTGTATAGCAGATTGTAAAATGTTGTGGAATTATAATGGCAGATTCACGACATATTTTGGGCATCGAGCAGAAAACAGACAGCTTTTGATACTAACTCAGCTTTTGTCTGAATGAAATAGGTCGAAAAATGTTTCAAAACTACCTTGAGTCTGTCAAAAATTTTGTCTGGGGTCATTATTATTACTATATTTTTGAAAACAAATATATAAATATAAAAGTTACAAAATGACTGAAGTGAGCCACACGCTCCCCATAAAAACTGCAATATCTATTGATTTTTTTTATTGTAGAGGTTATCGTATGATGTTATGCTACTATTTTCATTAGACGCTAATTACTCTAAAACCATAATTTCAAATTAAAATTTGGTCTATAATAAATAGTTGGAGGAATACAAAGAAATTTAAAAATTCTTTGCTAAAAGTCACTTCTGTGGTTTAGGGTTAAAAAAATTTTATATTTTTAAACGATGTTTCTAAAATGTACTAAGTATATGAAATGAGTTATGCATATTCCCACATTTAAAATTCATCAAAAATAAATTAATTAATTATCAAGTTTTTGGGAAATATGTATTTGGTTGGTTTCATTTATATAACGAAAGAGATTATTTTTTTTAAAGTTAATATTTTTTTATTATTTTTTATTATTTTTTAGTATTTTTGCATATTTTTGAATATTATTGCATTTTTTGAATATTTTTGCATATTATTGCATATTTTGTATATTTTCCATTAATTGCATATATTGCATATTATTGAATATTTTGCATATTTTTGCATACTATTGCATATTTTTGCATATTTTGCATATTTTGCATATTTTTGCATATTTTGCATATTTTTGCATATGATTGCATATTATTGCATATTATTGCATATTATTGCATATTATTGCATATTTTGCATATTTTTGCATATTTTGCATATTTTTGCATATTATTGCATATTATTGCATATTGTTGCATATTTTTGCACATTTTGCATATTTTTGCATATTTTACATGTTTTGGATACTTCATAAGTATATTTTTAAGTATATTTTTTGTGAAATTTATACTACGAACTTTTGTTTTACAGCCCTATTCTTGCGAGCAATGACAATTGTTATCAATAACAATTAATACAAAGGACAATTGATTCAGACTTTTACGTTAATAAACATAGAAAATAAAATTGCGTACTATTGTGACCGATTTAAATTTGTGACTGGTGCCAGAATAAGTCTATGAGCATATTTTCAGTAAAATAAATAAAAATTGTGAAATACAAAATTGTAAAAATGAGATCAAAGTAAGCATAGAAGGTCATTAAATAGTTTTTGCATATTATTTTGCATTTTATGTCATAACAGATATTTGCATATTTATGCATATTTTTTTCAAATTAATTAACAAATCACAGCTTTATATTGCCTGTATATTTTGTTTTAATTATGATCTATTTTTTATTAAGATATCAAACATATTTGAATTTATACCAAATGCTTCTATTACAACGAGTTATTTGCCGAATATTTGCATATTTTAAAATCCGGTCTTTCATCAACATCATCTTTGACAACCAAACATAATTGGAAAGCGAACTACTATGCGACACAGACAAATGCAAAACATTTATTTTTCGGTTGCATGCAGCTGATTTGCATATTAGTAGTATTTTCTTTTGGGGAACTATGAAAAAATCACATTCAAAATGAGTAGGAGTGATGCGAGGCGCGACATTTGAATGCATTTGAAGTGCACAAAGCCGGCAACGAAGTTCACTGCACTTTGGCCAAAAGCAAGGAAAACAAGTTAAATAAAAATCAGCTACACATGGGAAAAATAGTAAAAAGTGAATTTCCGGCAGCAGCTGTTGCTATTTTCCAGTAGACCAAGAGTGGATGAAGGAGGATCTGTTTGCCGAGGAAAACATGCGCGTACAGCATCAATGACAACATTATATAAAACTGGCAACAGCAACAGGTTGTTGGCTGACTTTATTTGCTGTATTTATTTTTTTATTTATTAAAAAAATAGCTATATAACATACCAGCAAAATTGAGATGCGCATTTTGTATCCTTTTTATAGTTTTTATTTATTTAAAGTTTTCTTTTTTAGTAGTTCAATAATTATATTTATTTTTTTTATTTTAGTTCAAGACTTGCACTAATTCTTCACTTCTTCCACTTTTGTGTAACACTTTTATTTTTTTAATATTTCACTTTATTCTTCTTTTTTTTGCTACTTTACATCTTCAGCAGCTGCGCTTGTCGCCGTTGAACGTTTTAAAAATTCGCGCTCTACTGTGGCTGCGCTGCGCCTGCCTTTTGCTTTTATACCAAAAACCACAAATGCCGGCCACTATTTGACTTGGCTGTATCTACCACGATATGTGTGACGGCTGCTGTTTAGTGTTGAGTTTTGCAGATGCTTACTCGTGATGCAGTCGTGGTGATAAAAAAACATGCTGAAATCTATTTTGGGTATTTTTCAAAAATTAGTAGATTTCTGATAGCTTTTAGTCATCTGCATATTTTGAGATAAACTAACACTAAGTGACAGATTTTTGCATGTTTTCTATTTTTATATTTATTTATTTGTGTACTATATTTTAGATTTTTTATTTTGTAATATTTTCGTATTTTAGTATTTTAGTATTTTAGTATTTTAGTATTTTAGTATTTTAGTATTTTAGTATTTTAGTATTTTAGTATTTTAGTATTTTAGTATTTTAGTATTTTAGTATTTTAGTATTTTAGTATTTTAGTATTTTAGTATTTTAGTATTTTAGTATTTTAGTATTTTAGTATTTTAGTATTTTAGTATTTTAGTATTTTAGTATTTTAGTATTTTAGTATTTTAGTATTTTAGTATTTTAGTATTTTAGTATTTTAGTATTTTAGTATTTTAGTATTTTAGTATTTTAGTATTTTAGTATTTTAGTATTTTAGTATTTTAGTATTTTAGTATTTTAGTATTTTAGTATTTTAGTATTTTAGTATTTTAGTATTTTAGTATTTTAGTATTTTAGTATTTTAGTATTTTAGTATTTTAGTATTTTAGTATTTTAGTATTTTAGTATTTTAGTATTTTAGTATTTTAGTATTTTAGTATTTTAGTATTTTAGTATTTTAGTATTTTAGTATTTTAGTATTTTAGTATTTTAGTATTTTAGTATTTTAGTATTTTAGTATTTTAGTATTTTAGTATTTTAGTATTTTAGTATTTTAGTATTTTAGTATTTTAGTATTTTAGTATTTTAGTATTTTAGTATTTTAGTATTTTAGTATTTTAGTATTTTAGTATTTTAGTATTTTAGTATTTTAGTATTTTAGTATTTTAGTATTTTAGTATTTTAGTATTTTAGTATTTTAGTATTTTAGTATTTTAGTATTTTAGTATTTTAGTATTTTAGTATTTTAGTATTTTAGTATTTTAGTATTTTAGTATTTTAGTATTTTAGTATTTTAGTATTTTAGTATTTTAGTATTTTAGTATTTTAGTATTTTAGTATTTTAGTATTTTAGTATTTTAGTATTTTAGTATTTTAGTATTTTAGTATTTTAGTATTTTAGTATTTTAGTATTTTAGTATTTTAGTATTTTAGTATTTTAGTATTTTAGTATTTTAGTATTTTAGTATTTTAGTATTTTAGTATTTTAGTATTTTAGTATTTTAGTATTTTAGTATTTTAGTATTTTAGTATTTTAGTATTTTAGTATTTTAGTATTTTAGTATTTTAGTATTTTAGTATTTTAGTATTTTAGTATTTTAGTATTTTAGTATTTTAGTATTTTAGTATTTTAAAGCCGCTTTTATTGTACCACAGTGTAATTTTGATTTATGTATAAAATCATTTTCAAAAAATCTTTTTAATTGGCCCTTTTGCACACATTTCTCTTTCTGCTTTCGCATTTTAATTTGATTTCCATAATTTTGGCAGCTGTATAGAGAATTCGACTTTGACAGACCAATCACATAACATTTGCATGAGAAACTCTCCCACATAATTAATCGAAATAATGACACATGAAAACCAATACCACAACAGCTTATTGAAAATGAAAGTCTTCCCTTTTTCTTGAAATTTTCATAGAATTCAATTTCCTGCAAATTGTAGATCTTGATAGATTTATATGCCGTCTTTTTTGCAAATTAATACAACGAACCCATATCATATAAATCATGATCAACTCATCGACTGTCAATATTTGTCAAAAATAAATAAGAAAAATGCAAATTTTTATTATTCACGTAGTGATTTTTATTATTTTTATATTACTTTGCACACAGGCACAATGGGACAAAAGTCTATTTTAGGTCTTATAAATACTCTTCGCAATGAAAATAAATAAAATAAACGTTTTTTGATAAATAAAATATTGAGTTTTTATAAAAAAAAAACTTAACTAAGTTATATCTTTCTGATATCTTTCTGCTAACTTATTTTGTTCATTTTCTGCAAAATAAGTTAGAGATATATTATACGAAAAATTGGTATAAGTCCCATAGTGCGAACCACATGCTTTATAAGACTAAAATGAGGAACCGAGACACGTACTAAAAAAGACAACTAAAAGGCATCAAAAAGACAACAAAAAGACAACAAAAAGACAACGAAAAGACGACAAAAAGTCAGTCAAAGTTTGTTTGACTGATGGCAGCAGCAGTAGTTGCCGCAGAAGATGCGCCACCTAACTGAGTGCTCGTGGCACCGGTTGACTGTTGCCAGTTGTTGCTGTTAGAGTTGAAGTTTCTGCCGCTGCTAATAGTTATGATTTGTGAAAATACCGTGCCACATTCGGACGCTTAAGTGGAAATTTATGCAAGTAGGAAGTGTGCGAACTTGTGATCAAAGCTCTGCAGTAGCAGTAGCCACAATTGTTGCTAGGTTTTTGGGTGAAATGTTGCTGCTGCTGTAACATACATGGGCCAGCTGTGGCACATGCCAACAATTGTCTTCAAATTGCCCAAATGTGATGCAACTGACTGTGATGACTTGGCGCAAAGATTGCATTTAGCTGATTAAAAAATGCATTTAAAATTTTTTAATTTGATATAAATATTAAATGTAGACTATTATGATAGTCTGCAAAATTATTAGAAAAATGTTAATAGTAAGGTAAAGAAAATGAAAATAGCATGTGTGTGGCTGGAAAAATATTGTAGATAATAATTGGAGATAATATATGCCACACATTGTTCGAAGCTGATTTTAAAAGGCTTGCAGCAAATTTTTATTTGAAACATTAAAAATATTTGTTACTATTACATCTACTACTTGCGATCCAGGCTAACATAATGACCTATTGATCCAGAGTTGGAGTTTAAATATTTAACAAATTTAGATTATTTAGATTGTAAAAAATAAAATCCTCGGCAAACATGTTTTCAAATTAATAGGAATACATTGAAAATAAAATTATTTTTGATATTCAATTTTTTTAGGTAAAATGATTACTATAAGAATTACTAAAGACAATTAGCTTGACTAATATTTTGCTTGTACACAGAAGGAAATAAATTTCTAAAACTCGAGAAGAATTCGGCTTGAATGAAAAATAGTAGAATTGCACTTATATCAATAAAATACTAATAAAACTCTAGAATTTATTATGAATATTAAGAAAACAAATTACTAAGTTGTCAAAAAAATAAACAAGATTTATTCTTCTGGATTTTGAGAAGAAAATTTACTTATTTCTCACCTAATTGCCAGTCAAAAAGCCCCGGGGCGAGGCTTAGTTGCCACAAATTTCGATCCATTAAAGTGTCTGATCAGTTTTTTACTACAACTGTAATTTAACAAACGGTTCAGGTTTTCGGGTTAAACCCTCTCTAATATTATCGCGCACCTAAAAAATGCAATTTGTGAAAATGTTGAAAAAAGTGATTTTTGTTATTTCTTAAATTATACTATTCCGACTGTCCTTTTTTACAACCCAACATTCCATGGACATATGTAGTGGATATAATAAACATTTTGTGTATTATACACACAGAAAAAAAAAAACCATCAAATCCGATTAAAATTGGTCAATAGGACAATTATTGATTTAATAGTATACAAAAATTAAATCTTTTCATATAAAATCAGTGGCAATGTCATAGTATTTTCTAGTATTTAATGGTATTTTCCGATTAAAATAATAATTTATCCTATTGACTATTTTTAATAGTAAAAAATTATTATTTATATAGTATTTTTTTCTGGGTGTAATATAAGTACATTTATATCATTTTAAAGTTAATTAGCTATATTATTTATAAACATGTTCCTAATAGGATTCTTCATTATATACATGCAACATATATGGAACATAATACATTTTATAATTTTTCACTATTTTACCACGTCATAACTACAAAGTAAGCTCCGTCCCTTATCGTATATGTTCCATTATCGAAATGTATGACATATATATCACAGAATTGTGACATATTATGGCGTATGTTCCATACATGTTCTTAGCCACGGATATGCAACTAAGAATTGCTAGTTTGCAACACTGGTGTTAAAAGATACACATTTGTCACAAGAGTTTGTGGCAATTGTCGAGCCGTGCTTACTCGAGTTGGTATAAAAAAACGGCATGATATACTTTTTATGCATTTGTGTTTTCACGAATAGAACTACAGTTAGATAATAATATATATTCAAAAATTAAATAGAATAATAATAAAAATAAAATAAACCATTCAATCAAATTATGTTTTCAAACAAGTCATTTAATATAAAAAATAGGTAATAAAATTCTAAATAAAAAATAAATTACCAAAAATACTTTTTTAAAAGTTAGCATAGTAGCGAATATTAAACACAAAGCAAGATCGAAAAAACAACGGCTATACAAAGACGCGTTCCTTACATTTTGAGAGGAAAACAGCACCAACATTTTTGATACCATTTTACCTTTAATTAAGAATAATTCCACTTAGTTACAAGTAAACTTCTTGATATATTCTGGATTTTAGATCTTTTTTTTTTGTTAAATAGTAATAATTAACGAACCGCCGGTCTTAAACATTACGCAAGTCATAAGGATGACTGTTGAATTTTATTTTAATACAGTGATACTCTGAATACCTGGTATATGCGGTTTTTTCGTAATTTCTAATTTCGCAAAATATACGAATAATTCGTAGAATACACGAAACATTTGTAATTTCTATTTGTTTTCCAAAATTTTTTATATGAACGAATATATTATGATTTTATAAATAAATGAAACTATGAATCGATTTTTTATGTAAAAAGTGAATATATATAATTTCATTTATATTTGTATATTTCAAAAAATACCGAATATATATTTAATAAATTATGACGTATGATCAAATGTTTTTATCATTTTTATTTATAAATTATTTTATAACTTTCAAAATATACATCTTTTTTATTCGTAAAATTAAAACAACAACAAATTTACGAATATTTCGTTTAAATTACGAAACTTTCGTTGTATTATTTTCTATTCTATTACAATTTAAGGACTGCGTCGAATAAAATTTCCGTTACATATCTTCCCATAATGTGCTATTGCAAGATTCAAATTTAAAAAAATTGATCATAGTAGCTCTGAATTAAATGGCAGAAAATAATTTGTGTCAGTTATAGTCAATACAAAATTTATTTAACGCGAAAATGGCAAACGAAGAAGAAGTGCGAGAAAACATAATTAAAATTTTTCAAAAACAACCTAGTTGGTTTTTTAAAAAAATTGCCAAGGAGTTAGGGGCTAACCCTAAGACCTTTTCTCGCGTTATCAACCGCTTTAAGGAAGACCTGAGTATTGATCGGAAGAAAGGTTCTGGTAAAAAAAGGCCCACATGATCGTGAAAAGTCGAAGAAGGTTGTGAATATTTTAAAGAAAGATCCAAGCATATCCGGAAGGAAATTGGCGAGAAAGGCGGATTGCTCAGAATCTTTCGTGCGCAGGACTAAGAAAGAAGCTGGGCTGAAGACGTACAAGGTCCAAAAAGTTCCGGATAGAAATACTGTCACGAATGAAACCGCAAAACAACGAGCTAAAAAGCTGAACCAATATTTTTTTAAAAAATTCGATTGCTGAACGACGAAACTTATGTTTAGCGGACTTTTCTCAGCTACCTGGGCAGGAATTTTATACAGCCGATTCTCGAGGAAATGTCGCTGAAAAATTCAAATCAAAAAAAATGACAAAATTCCCAAAGAAATTCCTTGTTTGGCAGGCAATTTGCAGTTGTGGAAAAAGGAGCAGCTCATTCGTGACATCGGGTACAATTAATAGCGAAATATATGTGAAGGAATGCTTGCAAAAGAGATTGCTTTCATTTTTACGCCAACATGAAGTGTCCAAATTTTTTTGGTCTGACCTCGCTTCATGTCACTACAGCAAAACGGCCTTCAAGACTTTAAAAGAAAGTGGTCTTCAGCAGCTGTGAGGGTGTCGGACACTACCATTACAACATTAATGGAAGGGGTTCCGGAAAAATTAAAACTTTTTATTAAAAAATTTTAATTTCTAGTTTTTTATATTTTTTTTAAATCTAAAAATAATTTGCAAAATAAAATATTTTATTCTATAAAAATTCGATTACTAGATTTCTAGATTTTTTCATTTTTGTAGCGGACAATTTTATTCGACGCAGTCCTTATTACGAAAGAATAACATATTTTACGAATGAGCTTTACATTTTACGAATAAATTACTAAAAATTAATAAATTTTGAGGTTATGTGTAGAATTTTACGAAAGAATTGTGTTTTTACGAATAATTTGTAAAAACAGAAATGCATTTTATTTTAATTGGTATCGCGGTCGCAAGCAGATAGTTATAAAATAGCTATTTTATAACTGTTCTGTTTGTGTCAAAAGTTTCAAATCGGTGCATAATATTTTTACGAAGGAATCGTCATTTTCATCGCCAGTTTTTTTTTAAACAAAGTATTCGTGTATTTTTCGAAATATTCGTAAAATATTTCATATGTTTTAAAAAATGTACGAATTCTATCGTCCAAAGTACGAATACTTTCGTAAAATGTACGAATATATTCGTTAAAAGGTATACAAATATTCAATATATTACGAATTTTTCGTAGTATTGAAGAATCGCTTTCATAAATAAAATCTACGAATATTTTCGTAAAATAAACATTTAATATCGCAATTTTATCATAAATTTATGAAAATTCTGTCGTGTGTTTAACCAAATATTTCGTGGATAAATATCACGATTTTTTTCCTAAAATACACGAACGATTTCGTATATTTTAAGTAGATTTTATTTTTAGTGTACATCATTCTTAGTGACTAGCATCGCATGCATGTGATGACTCAGTCCGTCAAATTTATGTTAATGAAGTCATATATATGACTATCTAATTGTTTAGAGAAAAAAAAAATCAGAAATCCTCCTCTGTGTTACGATTTAGACCAGCATTACTAATGAAGAACATGTATGAAAATCATTTATTTGAGTAGGAATAATAATTTATGATTAAATATTTTTATTATTTTTATTTGTAAATTACTTGATAACTTTTAAAAATATACATCTTTTTTATTAAATTTTTATTGTGCATACTATCATAAAAAATATATGCAGTTTATTTTCAAGTTTTTTTGATTCAAAGTTTTTATTATGCTCAAATTTGAAAATATTCCAATAAAATTTCAAAATATTCCAATAGTTTACAGTTTTTTTTTTTTAAATAAAACATTTATTTATGGTTTCATTTATTAAACGGATTTATAAAATAAAATTATCTTCGCCTAAACAAATAATTGTTCCATTTTACGCAAAACCCAACACCAAATTGATGTCGCAAACCCCAAAACAGATGACAATCTCCCCATAAAGTTCAAGTTCAAAGTCATAAAATCGGACAAAGAAATTTTCATAACAATTCCCTTTCATTTTTGTTTTTTTGAGTTGTTGAAAATAAATTTATCATTTACAATATTTATGCGAATTACAATATAACAAAAGCAAGCGCAACCGTAGGAACGATAATTTGATTTAAAATCATTTTTGTCAATATTAAAATGTCAAAATAGTTTTAGTTTTTTCATATACCTATAGTTTATGCAGAAAATAAGACACTAATAATGAGCTATATTTAAGGTATTGTTTGTGGAGTTTTGTTTCATTTTGGAACAATCCATTATGAATGGCAACAGCGCTGGCGGGCCTTTCAAATTAGTGACATTTGATATGCAAATCCCAAACGGGTGAAGATTGAGTTGAGATCAGCTTTTGTTACGCACTTAAGTGGTATCATGGGTATTTTATGGGAGGCTTTTTATTACCTTGATGATTTGGTTAATTTTATGTTATTGTTGTTTTTCATATGTTTGTTGTATTGCATTGTTAAATTGATATTGCATTTTGTAAAAGGTTTAATTTATGCATTAAATGATTTTTGGTTAATATAAACTAAAAAAATTTACATTAAGTGTAACATTTCCCGAATTTAAAACCTTGACCTTGTTTGATACTAAAATAAATTACAGTTAGTTTTTATATTTTAAAAAGTTTATTCATATTTGCAAAAATAACATCAAAAATACCAAATCTAATGCGATACAATTTAAAACAACTACAAAACCTTTTTCTGTACAATCATCCAAGTCAACAATTTTGTTAAAACACGATACGGCATTGTAAAAAATTAAAAAAAAACCTCTCAACAAGATGTGCAAAACCAAGATTAATTATTTATTTTATTAAAGAAATTATAAATGATGTTGTAAGCACACTTTAATTATTTTTGCTGCTACTTTGCAGTACAAGCAATTAATTGAAATGCAAACAAGATGAGTTCAAAACAAAGTCCGCACGAAATTAATCTATAATCTGTGAAAAAATGCTACAATAAATAATGGAATCCATGGAATGGATGCTCTAAAGAAAGCACGTTAACCTTCTGCGGCTTTTGTTTGTCATTGTGACCCAGTCACGGGGGCAGCACTCATTGTGTTGAATGATTTGATTGTGATTTGTGTTGGTTTTTCGATTGTATGGTTTTGCTAATATTTTTTTGTATTGTTTTGTTTACAAAAAAAAGAATCAGTATAATAATTAAAAATTAAAAACACGTGTAGCTGCGCTCAATTATAGGGCGTATAAAATTATTATTTTTTTCAATGTTGCATAATATTTTTTGTAATTTTAATAAAGCAAACATTGAAAATAAACATTGCAGCAATTAATTGCAAAGCGTGCGTTTAAAATTTGAGTTTGTGAATGAGATTATAAAATGCACGTTTTTTATTTAAAATTTTTAAACAATTTCTTATTCACGTAAATGTACCAAATAACCTAACCCTAAGTTCAAATTTGAATCCAAAAAATAATAAAAGGAAATTTTGTGCAATTATTTATGAAATGACGGAATCAGATTGACGTAATTTTATTAAATAAATAAATCCCAGGTAGGAATTTCCAGGCTGCAACAAAAGTGCCAGGCTTGTTTCAAGCTTGACTACCAAGGCTTGGTATAGTGGGTCAGACACAAGGCTGGTACTATCGTTAGTCACAGACTCCACACAGGCCTTGATATATCAAGCTAGACACAAGCCTGGCACATTCTTTATTCCCAGATTTCAAACAAGCCTCGTTAGTTTAGATTAGACACAAGCCTGGGACAATCGTCACTCCCAGGCTTTCCACAGTCCTTGTTAGTTTAGGTTAGATACAAGCCTGGAACATTTGTCATTCCCAGATTCCAAACAGTCCTTGTTAGTTTATGTTGGACACAAGCCTGGCACAATTTTCATTTTCGGACTTCACACAGGCCTATTCCATATTCCAATTAATTTTTAAGTTATTTTTATCAAAAAAACAAAGGTTTCTGGTAATGTTTTAGGTTGTATTTTATATTTTGGAAACAATTTTTTTTGATAATTTATTCTGTTATTTTTCAATAAATCTTTTACAACACTCTTTTTCGAATTATATTCTAACAATTTTTTTTTTGATATATTAGTTCAACAATATTCATCATATCGAATATTATATTCGTAAATACTATGAACAAATTCATCAATATGACGATTTAAATTCATTGTATTGAATATTTTCTTCTTCACTATGATGTTCGATGGTATGAAAAAAATCATATATATAACGAATGCATTCATCAGTATATCATTTAATGAACGTTGGTAAAATATTCTTAATATTTATGATCAAATTCATCATATTGATGATTTTTTTTTATTCTGTAAGAATTATAAATAAAATAACACAAAAAAAAATGATCTCCCAAAACCATTTATCTAAAGATTCTTTGCCAGATTATCCCTCACTATTATTTTCAGAGATAATTCTTTTCAGATACAACTATTTCCAGATACAATTATTTCCAGATACAATTATTTCCGGAACAATTTTTTTTTTGGTTTTTTTAAATATAACATTTAATTAATAACAAGTTGTAATTATTAATAAATAAATATATTATAAAATATTTTACTAATTTATGCATGTCGAGCAAGCATAATATACAAACTAACATACAAGAACTACTCCAAATTATTTTAAAATTATATGTAATAATGCACACAGAGTTCAATTTAAGAAAAGTTAATAATTTAACAGTAAATAGAAAAGAAAACAAAAAATATACATATGTAAAATTTTAATGTATATGAGTGCTTTACAAACGATGAACGATGCTGTGTAGCGAGGAAACAGAAACGAAACAAATTTGTGAATTTTGCCATTGAAGTAGACTCTGTTTTTGTTGTTGTATTCGATTTACCGCTACACAAGTGATGAACACAATAACAAAACATATACAAAGTTAAAATTTTGTTTCTCAAAAATATGTTGTGAATGTTATCGTACAAAAATAAGTTTTTAATTTTTGAAACTCAGATTTAAATGACATTTTAAATCTGAGTTTACATAAAGTAATACATAAAGTAATTTTTTCATCAGTTTTTAATGTCAGTATATTTCTTATGGTTTCGGTTTTAAACGGATTTCGGTTACGGTTTCAATCCCGTAAAAGAAAAGTTGCACATTTCTTAATTGAATATTAGAGAAACTTCTTCAAAATTGGGTCAAGTTCAAAGAGGATGATGTCTAATATACTTAATTTTTTTCGTTGATATCAAAGTTTTCGGGTTTAATAAGGTTTCGAAAAATTATATTTTTATTATTTTACTACGTTTTTATTTATATTTTTCATATTGTTATTGTGTATGACTTCATTAGACTAAAGTTATCTGATTGTATTACGGTTTCAGAGTTACTGCAGTTCAAAGTAATACCTTACAGCAAATACATTGTTTAAGTAGTGCATTAATTCAGAGAAAAGCATTATTAATGCCTTTTGATAACAGAAACATTTTTCTTTTTTGTAAACGGCAAAATTAAAAAATTAACAAGTAGTAAAATCTAAGCAAGTTCATTGCCTAAGTCTGTTGTTGAGGTGCAGTATTTTAATGAAAATGTAATTTAAATAAATTTGAATAATTTTTTAGAATAATTTAAATTAAGTTTTCATACATATTATAAAAGTTAATAGATATTATAAAAAGTTAAAAAAGATCCTTTAATGTCGAATACCATTTTTTCATATATATTTCAGCTATTTGAAAAATACAGTCCTATTGCAGCCCTGATTGTCTACAGTCTCAAGTAAATCAATTTATGTCGATTTCCATGGCATTTCTGTTGTTCTAGCAGTTGATGCACTGAAAAAGTGCCATAAATGACAGTGCTACAAAAACTCAATTTAATACAAATGATTTTAATAAAAACATATATTTTAAAGACTTCTAAAATGTTTAATTAGTTGATTGAATTTGTATATAGTAAAATATTGAAATAAGAAAAATGACATTTCGCGTTTGTTTCATTTTTAAAGATCTGCTGAGTTATATTTTAATTTTATAAAAAATATATTTTAATTATTGTTGACAACAATATTAAATTTGAAATATTTTTATAATTATGTTGAAAAAATCATTAAATTACGTGCTGTAGTTAATTAATTGCAGACTTTACAAAAAAAGAAATTCTGCTTGGAATAAGTGCATTTTATGTTTTTTATAGGCGTTCTTTAAATTGTATGCATATTTATTTTTTAAGCATGTTTGCTATATGAGTCCTTTGAAAATGTTCTTCATTTATTCATCAACCTAGTTCGTTGCCTAAGTCTTTCATTTAAATGCGTTGTATTATAAAGTGAATCAATTTTAAAATGCAATAGTAACGAAATTGAACAAAATGAAACAAATAATTGAATAATGAATATTTTATTAAAAATATAAAACAATATATATAAAAAAAACTTAACATTAAAAGTACATAAATAAATGATTTGATTTCGATGTGAGTATTGAAAATTAAATTAATAAATATTAAAAATGCTTGAAATGACAAAATATAATAAATTCATTGCTCACTTGGCAGTCATTAGCAGTGGCTCTGCGTGCTGCAGGGGTGACAAGGACTTTTTGACAATATGTTTTTTTGTAGCCTTTGGTGGTTTTAAAGGTGACGCAGCAGCATTGGTGGAGGCGCCACGTTTAAACTGTCTTTTGTAAAACTGTTGTTGTGGTTGATACTGTGATTGATATTGTTGCTGTTGCGCTAGCATTTTGTTTACAATCCAGCTTGGTATATAAGAGTCTAGCAACGATTTCGAGTGACGTTGCGCGAAAAGATCCGGCACCAGATCCGGGACCAGATCAGGCACAGGATCCTGCTGCGAGGCTCTGAAATTGGGCGCCTGCAGCTGTGGCAAATCGGCATAAACAACGGTTGGACGACGCGTGGTGATCGAAATGAATGAGGGTGGAAATGGTAACGTGGCACTGGCGCCAGATAATTTAGCAGATTCAGGACGACGTGGCGCATAGGCAAATTGTGGCGACTGTGGCGCGGAGGGTGGCGTTGGACGATGATAGGCAATGGCGGCGGCAGCGGCACCAGTGGGGGCAACAAATGTAGCAGGAGAAGGTGCGCCATAGACTATGGCAGGTTTACGCAGGTTCAATGATTCATAATTATGTAAAGAGGACTCGGCGGAGGCTGATGTATCGACGGAGTTGATGTCGGTGTCATCGTCGTCGTGCGATTGTGGTGACTGCGTCAAATGATTGTTGGACAAGTAGCGCACGCCGGCGTTGGCAAATGAGGCAATTGAATGTTGCTGTTGTTGCGCGTGTTTTAGCTGATGTTGTTGATGGTGTTGTTGTTGCTGTTGGTGCTGTTGCAAAAACTGTTGCTGACGTTGATATGAGGCTTCGCGTGCAGCGGCGCTGAAAGAAAAATTAAAAAACAATAATTAAAAAATGCAAAGAATCGAAGCGTTAATTATTGTCGCTATTTTAACGAATTGCTGTTGTTGTAACTGATGCAATTGCAATTATTGCACAATATAGCAATTTTTCTATTTATTTTTTAACATTTTATTTATATTGTTTAAAGCTTTTTAAAGTGTTTTTTTGTGTATTTAAAATTTTATTTAATTTTTTTTTTTTTATTTATTTATTTTTTTTTTTTTTTTAACAAAAATTTTGCCACATTTTTAAAAGCAATAACACTGCGCACATCAGCAACAAATTCAACAGCGTTGAAATTATTGCAACAAAAGCATGATTTTTATTGCTCACATGTCTGTCCATTTCTCAGTCAAAATGTCTGTTTATAACTCTGTCTATATGTGCGCCTGTCTGTGTAACAAGTTATTCAATTTTTTGTAATAAAAAAAATATCTGCAACGCATCGCAGACGCATTAATTGTTGCTGCTGTTAATAAGACAGCAATTATTTCAGTTTTGCCAACAGCAACAGTTTTATGTGCTCATAATATTTGCCGAAAATAACGAAATGATTCGGAAGCTGATTTTAAATATGCAGCGTTATTTTTGTTGGCTGTTAAAACGTACAGTTAATGAATTTAATTGTGTTTGTTTAAATTTATAGATGATGTGCTGATAAATAAATAAGTGGATAACATTTTTTTTATAAACAAATATTTGATATATTTTTTTTGGTAATTTAAAATTAATTTTAATTATTTGGTGAAAATTTGAATTATTTTGGATTTTTATATACATTTAATTTTTAGTCAAAATTTAGTTTTTAGATAAAACTTTTATTTTAAGTGAAAATTTAATTTTGATTTAATTTATAGTGACAAAATAATTTTTTTGGGAAAAAATTGCATTTTTAGAGAAAAATTGTATTTTTAGTGAAAAATTAAATTTTTAGTGAACAAATTAAATTGTTAGTGCAAAATTGAATTTATAGTGAACATTTTAATTTTTAGTGAATATTTGAATTTGTAGTGTAAATTGAATTTTTAGTGAAAAATTGAATTTTTAGTGAAAAATTGAATTTTTAGTGAAAAATTGAATTTTTAGTGAAAAATTGAATTTTTAGTGAAAAATTGAATTTTGGTGAAAAATTGAATTTTTAGTGAAAAATTGAATTTTTAGTGAAAAATTGTATTTTTAGTGAAAAATTTAATTTTTAGTGAAAAATTGAATTTTTGTTAAAAATTGAATTTTTAGTGAAAAATTGAATTTATGCTGAAAAATTGATTTTTTAGTGAAAAATTGAATTTATACTGAAAATTTGATTTTTTAGTTTTTAGTGAAAAATTGAATTTTTAGTGAAAAATTTAATTATTAGAATTTTTAGTGAAAAATTAAATTTTAAGTGAAAAATTTAATTTTTAATGAAAAATTGAATTATTAGTGAAAAATTGAATTTTTAGTGAAAAATTGAATTTTTAGTGAAAAATTGAATTTTTAGTGAAAAATTGAATTTTTAGTGAAAAATTGAATTTTTAGTGAAAAATTGAATTTTTAGTGAAAATTTGAATTTTTTGTGAAAAATTTAATTTTTAGTGAAAAATTGAATTTTTAGTGAAATATTGAATTTTAGTGAAATATTGAATTTTTAGTGAAAAATTGATGTTTTAGTTAAAAATTTAATTTTTAGTGAAAATTTAATTAGTAGAACTTTTAGTGAAAAATTAAATTTTTAGTGAAAAATTTAATTTTAATGAAAAATTGAAATATTAGTGAAAAATTGAATTTTTAGTGAAAAATTGAATTTTTAGTGAAAAATTTAATTTTTAGTGAAAAATTTAATTTTTAGTGAAAAATTTAATTTTTAGTGAAAAATTGAATTTTTAGTGAAAAATTGAATTTTTAGTGAAAAATTGAATTTTTAGTGAAAAATTAAATTTTTAATGAAAAATTAAATTTTTAGTGAAATATTGAATTTTTAGTGAAAATTTGAATTTTTAGTGAAATATTGAATTTTTAGTGAAAAATTGATTTTTTAGTTAAAAAATGAATATTTAGAAAAATTAAATTTTAAGTGAAAAATTTAATTTTTAATGAAAAATTGAATTATTAGTGAAAAATTGAATTTTTAGTGAAAAATTGAATTTTTAGTGAAAAATTGAATTTTTAGTGAAAAATTGAATTTTTAGTGAAAAATTGAATTTTTAGTGAAAAATTGAATTTTTAGTGAAAAATTGAATTTTTAGTGAAAAATTGAATTTTTAGTGAAAAATTGAATTTTTAGTGAAAAATTGAATTTTTAGTGAAAAATTGAATTTTTAATGAAAAATTAAATTTTTAGTGAAATATTGAATTTTTAGTGAAAATTTGAATTTTTAGTGAAATATTGAATTTTTAGTGAAAAATTGATTTTTTAGTTAAAAATTGAATTTTTAGAAAATTTTAATTTTTAGTGAAAATTTTATTTTTTAGTGAAAATTTGAATTTTTAATGAAAATTTGAATTTGTAGTGAAAAATTGAATTTTTAGTGAAAAATTGAATTTTTTAATGAAAATTGGAATTTTTAGTGAAAAATTGAATTTATAGTGAAAATTTGAATTTTTAGTGAAAAATTGAATTTTTAGTGAAAAATTGAATTTTTAGTGAAAAATTGAATTTTTAGTGAAAAATTGAATTTTTAGTGAAAAATTGAATTTTTAGTGAAAAAATTGAATTTTTAGTGAAAAAATTGAATTTTTAGTGAAAAATTGAATTTTTAGTGAAAAATTGAATTTATAATGAAAAATTGATTTTTTTTAGTTAAAAATTAAATTTTTAGTGAAAAATTTAATTATTAGAATTTTTAGTGAAAAATTTAATTTTTACTGAAAAATTGAATTTGTAGTGAAAAATTGAATTTGTAGTGAAAAATTGAATTTTTAGTGAAAAATTGAATTTTTAGTGAAAAATTGAATTTTTAGTGAAAAATTGAATTTTTAGTGAAAAATTGAATTTATAATGAAAAATTGATTTTTTTTAGTTAAAAATTAAATTTTTAGTGAAAAATTTAATTATTAGAATTTTTAGTGAAAATTTTAATTTTTACTGAAAAATTGAATTTGTAGTGAAAAATTGAATTTGTAGTGAAAAATTGAATTTTTAGTGAAATATTGAATTTTAGTGAAATATTGAATTTTTAGTGAAAAATTGATGTTTTAGTTAAAAATTTAATTTTTAGTGAAAATTTAATTAGTAGAACTTTTAGTGAAAAATTAAATTTTTAGTGAAAAATTTAATTTTAATGAAAAATTGAAATATTAGTGAAAAATTGAATTTTTAGTGAAAAATTGAATTTTTAGTGAAAAATTTAATTTTTAGTGAAAAATTTAATTTTTAGTGAAAAATTTAATTTTTAGTGAAAAATTGAATTTTTAGTGAAAAATTGAATTTTTAGTGAAAAATTTAATTTTTAGTGAAAAATTGAATTTTTAGTGAAAAATTGAATTTTTAGTGAAAAATTAAATTTTTAATGAAAAATTAAATTTTTAGTGAAATATTGAATTTTTAGTGAAAATTTGAATTTTTAGTGAAATATTGAATTTTTAGTGAAAAATTGATTTTTTAGTTAAAAAATGAATTTTTAGAAAAATTAAATTTTAAGTGAAAAATTTAATTTTTAATGAAAAATTGAATTATTAGTGAAAAATTGAATTTTTAGTGAAAAATTGAATTTTTAGTGAAAAATTGAATTTTTAGTGAAATATTGAATTTTTAGTGAAAATTTGAATTTTTAGTGAAATATTGAATTTTTAGTGAAAAATTGATTTTTTAGTTAAAAATTGAATTTTTAGAAAATTTTAATTTTTAGTGAAAATTTTATTTTTTAGTGAAAATTTGAATTTTTAATGAAAATTTGAATTTGTAGTGAAAAATTGAATTTTTAGTGAAAAATTGAATTTTTTAATGAAAATTGGAATTTTTAGTGAAAAATTGAATTTATAGTGAAAATTTGAATTTTTAGTGAAAAATTGAATTTTTAGTGAAAAATTGAATTTTTAGTGAAAAATTGAATTTTTAGTGAAAAATTGAATTTTTAGTGAAAAATTGAATTTTTAGTGAAAAAATTGAATTTTTAATGAAAAATTAAATTTTTAGTGAAATATTGAATTTTTAGTGAAAATTTGAATTTTTAGTGAAATATTGAATTTTTAGTGAAAAATTGATTTTTTAGTTAAAAATTGAATTTTTAGAAAATTTTAATTTTTAGTGAAAATTTTATTTTTTAGTGAAAATTTGAATTTTTAATGAAAATTTGAATTTGTAGTGAAAAATTGAATTTTTAGTGAAAAATTGAATTTTTTAATGAAAATTGGAATTTTTAGTGAAAAATTGAATTTATAGTGAAAATTTGAATTTTTAGTGAAAAATTGAATTTTTAGTGAAAAATTGAATTTTTAGTGAAAAATTGAATTTTTAGTGAAAAATTGAATTTTTAGTGAAAAAATTGAATTTTTAGTGAAAAAATTGAATTTTTAGTGAAAAATTGAATTTTTAGTGAAAATTTTAATTTTTACTGAAAAATTGAATTTGTAGTGAAAAATTGAATTTGTAGTGAAAAATTGAATTTTTAGTGAAAAATTGAATTTTTAGTGAAAAATTGAATTTTTAGTGAAAAATTGAATTTTTAGTGAAAAATTGAATTTTTAGTGAAAAATTGAATTTTTAGTGAAAAATTGAATTTTTTGTGAAAAATTGAATTTTTAGTGAAAAATTGAATTTTTAGTGAAAATTGAATTTTTTGTGAAAAACTGAATTTTTAGTGAAAAATTGAATTTTTAGTGAAAAATTGAATTTTTAGTGAAAAATTGAATTTTTAGTGAAAATTGAATTTTTAATGAAAAATTGAATTTTTAGTGAAAAATTGAATTTTTAGTGAAAAATTGAATTTTTAGTGAAAATTGAATTTTTAATGAAAAATTGAATTTTTAGTGAAAAATTGAATTTTTAGTGAAAATTGAATTTTTAATGAAAAATTGAATTTTTAGTGAAAAATTGAATTTTTAGTGAAAAAATTAATTTTTACTGAAAAAATTAATTTTTAGTGAAAAATTGAATTTTTAGTGAAAATTGAATTTTTAGTGAAAAATTGAATTTTTAGTGAAAATTGAATTTTTAATGAAAAATTGAATTTTTAGTGAAAAATTGAATTTTTAGTGAAAAATTTAATTTTTACTGAAAAATTTAATTTTTAGTGAAAAATTGAATTTTTAGTGAAAAATTTAATTTTTAGTGAAAAATTGAATTTGTAGTGAAAAATTATTTTTTTAATGAAAAATTAAATTAAATTGAAAAAACGTGTCTTACATTATTAAATCTACAATTAAAATATAATTGAATTAATAATATAATAATCCGTAATAATCCATTTAACACAACTGACCTATTTCCTACTTTATAAAACTCGATCACACTTGCTGCGCCTCAATATAAACTTGTTGATAATTATGAAAATTAAATTATTAAAAATCCCCACATAAATCAGTAAAGCGCTCGCCTGCAATCAATATAGTCGCACATTTTTCATTAAATTGGTTTTAAATATGTTCATCGAATTAAATTTAAATAAATTCCGCCAACAAGTGGCGTCAAACTTATGCAGCAGTCAATAATGACATCAAAACTGGCTGCAAACTGGACAACAAAACACAACATGAAAATATTTTAAACCATTTCCTATTTAGCAAAAAAAATTTAAAAAAAAAATGTTATTTTGAATTTACATAAACAAGCGGGTCGTGCGCTAAGTAAAGCCAAGGAAAACCACTTTATTTGCATTGGTTACACTTTCTTTGTAGCCAGTTTGGATCACCATCCCATCCTTTGGCGTTTAAATAGCGCCTTCCTGGCCCACATTGTTAAGTGCTCAAAATAAATACCAAACTGGTTACGATGGCGGCTGCTGTCAAGGATTTCCTTGTTAATGATGATGTGATGCACATCATTTGATTGGGATGTATGTTGTTGTTTGGATTTTTATTTTTCCCAGCTGTCATTTAAACTGATATTTGTATTTTTGGTTTTTGTTTTTATTTGTCATATTACAAAAAATGTCATCACAGCTAACAGGATTGACCGGCTAATTTTTTACAATGCAATAATTGCTATTATAAACTATTACAATCGCGTTGGAAAGTATTGACAAATTGTTAATTTGACTATAATGGTTATGTGAAAAATGTTGTAGTTTAAAGAAAATTACAAAAAATCGCAATACAGCTGTTATATAACAGGAAAATTACTTTAATATATAGTAATGCAAATTTTAATTTATCTATTTATCACAACCTTGATAAATTATTTATAGGACCGATTTATAAATATAAAAAGCTTCAAATCAAATGATATTGCAACCATTAAACATCCTTAATGAAACTGTCCACAAATAATGCATATTTTGATTCCAGTTCTCATATATTTCTGTTGCAACCTTTAACAAGCCTTTAGCTCCAGTCCAGGCTTGAACCTGGGACCTTTCGGTTCGCAGTCCAACGCACTAACCACTGAGCTACCGCGGCCTGTCCATAGCCTCTCCACAAACATATGTTTTAATTCGATTATTATACATTTATATTGCAACGTTTACACCACATTTATATAATTGTCCACAAATACTGTACCTTATGATTAAAAATATCATACATTTCTACTGAACCTTCAAACAGCCTTTATCAAACTATTCACAAATGAACTATATTCTAATTCTCATACATTTCTATTGCATGTTTTAAACAATTGTTATACAATTATCCGCAAATATATTCAATATTATAATTTAAAAGGACACTTCTATTGTAATCTTTTAACTACCTTACTAATGTATATTTTGCTTCCAATACACCAACTTTTCTGAAACATTTAAACAACCTTTGTCAAACTGTCCACAAATATTGTAAATTCTGAAATTAACTATTATTATAAAGAATTTACATACAAATTTAAAGTATCTACATACATATAACCTATGTAAATTTAAGTTAAAACTGAACATATCGTATATATTGCAGAACTTATATAAAACGTATTAAATTTAATACTTATCTAGTTCATATACAATTAGCAATCAATTGACTCCAAAATGTATTTTATAATTATGATTAAAAAAAGGCTTTATAAATATCTTTATACATATCATTTTTATGGCCTTTGTTTTTAAAATGATATGTAAAGGGTTTTTTTAACAGGGACTCTACAAAAGTAGAGCGGACAGGGACAGCAAACGACGCCATATTTCTCTTCAGTAAGGTTTGCCATCATGATGGAAAGATATACAAATTCGAATTTCGGTAGTAAATTTTAATAATTTCGACTCGTTGTTGGCTCGTATATCTTTCTATCATGAAATGGCAAACTTTACTAAAGAGAAATGTCAAAAGAGCGGCAAGAATTATGGCGTCGTTTGCTCTCCCTGTCGCTCTTCTTTTGTAGCGTCCTTGTTGAAAAATCCTTGAAAAAAACTTTTGTAGCGCTCTTATTGAAAAACCTTTTATAAAGATCTGTTGGACATATTTATATTAATGCACTTAATTAGACTTCAAAGTTATCTATTATAATTTGAAAAACTGTTATAATTAGAAAACCGCTCGGAAACTCTTTTAAAGCATTCTTCTGTACAACTTCTGTACAACTTATAAAGCATATTTTTAGAACTTTGTAACTTCGTACGAATTTTTATTCAATTTCTTAAAACTGCTAAAATCCTTTTAATTAAATTATCTTTAAAACATTATTTTATTCAACTTCTATAGGAATTCTATACAACTGCTATACAACTTCTATACAACTGCTATACAACTTCTATACGACTTTACAAGTATTATATAACTTCTGTATAACTTTTATGTTAGTTCATGAAAAATTTCTAACTGCTGATATATTTTTATTAAGTTTTTCTTTTTATAAAAATATTCTATGACACTTCTATGCAACTTGTATACAACTTATACACAACTTTAAAGTAGCTTTTCATTGAATAAAAATATTTGGTAAGCTGTCCAAATAAATAACAGTAGAAACGCCGCATTAATAGCTTTTTCGTATTCCCACTACAACAACCAAGTAGTTACATTAACCTCAAAGCTCTTTAGTCAAGACATAAACCAAACAAAAAGTGTCAAAGTGAAAGCTCATCGCGCTCAGTAAACAACCAAAACTTACAGTCCATTCTGGTCAAAAGGTGGCACCAATACATAAGCGGCTGGTGTCGTTTTCAGCGCATAACCACCGTCATCATCGACTTGTTGCTGACGCAGTCTCTGTTGCTGCTGCTGCGAGTCATCGTCTCCGTCATTTTCCGTCAAATCATTGTAGCGACTGCGGTAGGGATTTGCGCCCAAATTGAAACGTTGCGCGGCGGCAACGTTTCGATCGAAAGTATTTTGACGTTGCGGCAAATAGGTTGGTGCACGATATGGTGCCGCCGTATAGGGTCGCACTGTTGCCGAGGAGAAATAGGAGGCCGCAGTCGACGGTGGCTCTGGCAGTGATGTCGGTGCCGTGGGTAACGCATGGTAATAGGCAGGTCTTAGCAGCGGCAAATTGTGCAGCTGTTGTGATTGTCGTTCATCGGTGTCGTTTTCCAAATCCAAGAGACGCACTTTGCGGGTTGTGGTGTCATCGTCGTAGCGTGCCAAAGTGACGGCAACGAGCGCTGCTAGCCAAAGCAGTTGCGAAGGGACAAGATGCTGAAAATTTAAAGAAAAATAAAAATTAATTTAGTTACAAATATTTTCTATGTATAATTTTCACTAAAAATTAAATTTTTCACTAAAAATTCAATTTTTCACTAAAAATTCAATTTTTCACTATAAATTCAATTTTTCACTAAAAATTCAAATTTTCACTAAAAATTCAATTTTTCACTAAAAATTAAATTTTTCACTCAAAATTAAATTTTTCACTCAAAATTCAATTTTTTACTAAAAATTAAATTTTTTACTAAAAATTCAATGTTCACTCAAAATTAAAATTTTCACAATTTTTCACTAAAAATTCAATTTTTCACTAAAAATTCAATTTTTCACTATAAATTCAATTTTTCACTACAAATTCAATTTTGCACTAAAAATTTTATTTTTCACTAAAAAATATAATTTTTCATTAA
The DNA here is from genome assembly GCA_951804985.1 of Dryomyza anilis. Lineage (NCBI taxonomy): Eukaryota > Metazoa > Arthropoda > Insecta > Diptera > Dryomyzidae > Dryomyza > Dryomyza anilis. The sequence goes on along the minus strand of OX638130.1, from coordinate 2,632,957 downwards.
AAATTCAATTTTTCACTAAAATTCAATTTTTTACTAAAAATTCAGTTTTTCACTCAAAATTCAATTTTTCACTATAAATTAAAATTTTCACTACAAATTCAATTTTGCACTAAAAATTCAATTTCTCACTAAAAATTCAATTTTTCACTAAAAATTAAATTTTTCACTAAAAATTCAATTTTTCACTAAAAATTCAATTTTTCACTAAAAATTAAATTTTTCACTACAAATTCAATTTATCACTAAAAATTCATTTTTTCACCCAAAATTAAATTTTTCACTCAAAATTCAATTTTTCAATAAAAATTCAATTTTTCACTAAAAATTAAATTTTTCACTCAAAATTCAATTTTTTACTAAAAATTAAATTTTTTACTAAAAATTCAATGTTCACTCAAAATTAAAATTTTCACAATTTTTCACTAAAAATTCAATTTTTCACTGAAAATTCAAATTTTCACTAAAAATTAAATTTATCACTAAAAATTCAATTTTTCACAAGAAATTCAATTTTTCACTAAAAATTCAATTTTTCACTATAAATTCAATTTTTCACTACAAATTCAATTTTGCACTAAAAATTCAATTTCTCACTAAAAATTCAATTTTTCACTGAAAATTAAATTTTTTCACTAAAAATTAAATTTTTCACTAAAAATTAAATTTTTCACTAAAAATTCAATTTTTCACTAAAAATTCAATTTTTCACTAAAAATTCAATTTTTCACTAAAAATTAAATTTTTCACTACAAATTCAATTTATCACTAAAAATTCATTTTTTCACCCAAAATTAAATTTTTCACTCAAAATTCAATTTTTCAATAAAAATTCAATTTTTCACTAAAAATTCAATTTTTTTACTAAAAATTCAATTTTTCACTCAAAATTAAATTTTTCACTAAAAATTCAATTTTTCACTAAAAATTCAATTTTTCACTAAAAATTCAATTTTTCACTCAAAATTCAATTTTTCACTAAAAATTCAATTTTTCACTCAAAATTCAATTTTTCACTAAAAATTCAATTTTTCACTAAAAATTCAATTTTTCACTAAAAATTCAAATTTTCACTAAAAATTCAATGTTTCACTAAAAATTCAATTTTTCACTAAAAATTCAATTTTTCACTAAAAATTCAATTTTTCACTAAAAATTCAATTTTTCACTAAAAATTCAATTTTTCACTCAAAATTCAATTTTTCACTAAAAATTCAATTTTTCACTCAAAATTCAATTTTTCACTAAAAATTCAATTTTTTACTATAAATTAAATTTTTCACTAAAAATTCAATTTTTCACTAAAAATTCAATTTTTCACTACAAATTCAATTTTGCACTAAAAATTCAATTTTTCACTCAAAATTAAATTTTTCACTCAAAATTCAATTTTTCACTCAAAATTCAATTTTTCACAAAAAATTCAATTTTTCACTAAAAATTCAATTTTTCACTAAAAATTCAATTTTTCACTAAAAATTCAATTTTTCACTAAAAATTAAATTTTTCACTAAAAATTCAATTTTTCACTAAAAATTCAATTTTTCACTAAAAATTCAATTTTTCACAAAAAATTCAATTATTCACTAAAAATTCAATATTTCACTAAACATTCAATTTTTCACTAAAAATTCAATTTTTCACTAAAATTCAATTTTTCACTACAAATCACTAAAAATTCAAATTTTCACTAAAAATTCAATTTTTCACTCAAATTAAATTTTTCACTCAAACTTAAATTTTTCACTAAAAATTCAATTTTTTACTAAAAATTCAATTTTTCACTAAAAATTCAATTTTTCACTAAAAATTCAATTTTTCACTAAAAATTCAATTTTTCACTAAAAATTCAATTTTTCAATAATAATTCAATTTTTCACAAAAAAAATAAATTTTTCACTAAAAATTAAATTTTTAACTAAAAATTCAATTTTTAACTAAAAATTCAATTTTTAACTAAAAATTCAATTTTTAACTAAAAATTCAATTTTTCACTAAATATTCAATTTTTGACTAAAAATTCAATTGTTCACTAAAAATTCAATTTCACTAAAAATGAAATTTTCACTAAAAATTCAATTTTTCACTAAAATTAAATTTTTCACTAAAAATTCAAATTTGCACTAAATATTCAATTTTTGACTAAAAATTCAATTGTTCACTAAAAATTCAATTTCACTAAAAATGAAATTTTCACTAAAAATTAAATTTTTCACTCAAAATTCAATATTTTACTCAAAATTCAATTTTTCACTAAAAATTCAATTTTTTACTAAAAATTCAGTTTTTCACTAAATTTTTTTTTTTTTTCTTAATTTTCATTAAAAATTCAAACTTTCTTTAAAAATTCAATATTTCACTAAAAATTCTAATTAGCGCAAAAATTAAATTTTGCACTGAAAATTTAATTTTTTCTAAAAATTTAATTTTGTACCAAGGCCAATTTGTTATTAAAAAAATTAAGTTTTTCACTATAATTTAAATTTTTACTAAAAATGCAAATTTTTCATATATTTAAATTTTTTCTAAAAATTCTATTTGCACTAAGATACATTTTTAAGATACATCAATAAGACACATACAATTTTACACAATATTTTCAGCTATTTTTTTTTTCGATAAAAACCTTAAAATATTCAATGAAAGTTTATATATTGTATTTGAAAAAAATGTATATAAAATCAAATTAACTGAATTTCAAAATCATTGTTTTATTTGTAGAAATTTGGCTTCCGGTACATTCCATTTTATTTTATCGCTTATTTAACGCCTCTTAAACATTTCGTTCATAATAAACACACCTTTTACTTAATCTAAATGCAAATATTTATTCGTCAAACAACTTGTCCAAGAGTCTCCCACAATAATTTAATACCAAGCAACCAAAACAGACAAATATTGCAAAGTCATTTAAAGCAACTCTTTTTAAATGTTGTTATTTTTTTTTAAATTTTCATTTTTATTTACATTTTCATGTTTAGATAAATGCCGGAAAATTAATTGTGTTGCCAGCACCAAATTTGCACTGTTTTTTTTTTTTGAAGAGCTGTCATTGTTTTTCTTTCACCACAAAATGTAGCAAACCAGTGAAGCATTTTAACCTTTCACTTAGCGTCCACTTAGTGTTGCCCTCAGTACAAGTGCAGTGTGCGTATTAAACATTTAAAAAATAAAAAACAACATTTAGTAAAAGTGCACTTAACGTGCTCTTAATATTACTTTTTAAGTTGGTTTTGTTTTTTTTTTTGCACGACGCTCCTCTTTTATTTGCTCGATGTCGCTCCATTGGAAAGTAAAACATTTCATTGGTCAACATGCGCTGGTCGCATTTTCCTCTTATAATTGTGATTGTAGTTGCAGTTGTTTGTAGAAATTACATCATCTGTTTTTATTATTTAATCTTTTTTTTTTGTGTAACTTAATTTCGTTCGCATCCTCAATTTCCTCTTTTTGCGTTGATTTTTAACTTTTTGAAAAATGAAATCCTTTCATTTTTAGCGTTGAGATACAATTAATTTTATGACAGTGAAAAATGAGCGCGTACAGCAATAAATCTGTACTTTATAAGCCTAGCTAAATACAAAAAAAAATTGTATAAGCTGCATATTTGAGTTGAATGTGAATATAAGCTGTGTCTTGACAAAGCATACAGTTTGTCGCTTAAGTCTTTTGTTATAAATGCAAAGATTTCAATAGTTTTTGTAATTTTTTTAACTTTTTAATGATTAAGGCTAAATTTAAAAATGCTTTTTTATATATAAAATAAGTATATAAATTTGTAAAACATTTTTATCAAAAAAATGTATTTCATAAAAATTTTTATTTTTATTGTAGAATTGCATTTCATATATTGAATTTTTAGTGAAAAATTGAATTTGATGTGAAAAATTAAAATTTTAGTGAAAAATTGAATTTTTAGTTAAAAATTTAATTTTAGTGAAAAATTGAAATTTTAGTGAAACATTAAATTTTTAGTGAAAATTTGAACTTTTAGTGAAAAATTGAATTTTTAGTGAAATATTGAATTTTTAGTGAAATATTGAATTTTTAGTGAAAAATTGAATTTTTATTGAAAAATTGAATTTTTGAATTGAAACATATAAATTTTAGTGAAAATTTGAATTTTTAGTGAAAATTTGAATTTTTAGTGAAAATTTGAATTTTTAGTGTAAAATTGAATATTTTGTGAAAAATTGAATTTTTTGTGAAAAATGGAATTATTAGTGAAAATTTGAATTTTTAGTGAAAATTTGAATTTTTAGTGTAAAATTGAATTTTTTGTGAAAAATTGAATTTTTAGTGAAAAATTTAATTTTTAGTGAAAAATTTAATTTTTATTCAAAAATTTAATTTTTAGTGAAAAATTGAATTTTTAGTTATAAATTGCATTTTTAGTGAAAATTTTAATTTTTAGTGAAAAATGAATTTTTAATAAAAAATTGAATTTTTAGTGAAAAATTTAATTTTTAGTGAAAAATTGAATTTTTAGTGAAAAATTGAATTTTTAGTGAAAAATTGAATTTTTAGTGAAAATTTTAATTTTTAGTGAAAAATTGAATTTTTAGTGAAAAATTGAATTTTTAGTGAAAAATTGAATTTTAGTGAAAAATTGAATTTTTAGTGAAAAATTGAATTTTTAGTGAAAAATTGAATTTTTAGTGAAAATTTTAATTTTTAGTGAAAAATTGAATTTTTTGTGAAAAATTGAATTTTTAGTGAAAAATTGAATTTTTAGTGAAAAATTGAATTTTTAGTGAAAAATTGAATTTTTAGTGAAAAATTGAATTTTTAGTGAAAAATTGAATTTTTAGTGAAAAATTGAATTTTTAGTGAAAAATTGAATTTTTAGTGAAAAATTGAATTTTTAGTGAAAAATTGAATTTTTAGTGAAAAATTGAATTTTTAGTGAAAAATTGAATTTTTAGTGAAAAATTGAATTTTTTAGTAAAAATTGAATTTTTAGGGAAAAATTGAATTTTTAGTGAAAAATTGAATTTTTAGTGAAAAATTGAATTTTTAGTAAAAATTGAATTTATAGTGAAAAATTGAATTGAATTTTTAGTAAAAAATTGAATTTTTAGTGAAAAATTTAATTTTTAGTGAAAAATTTAATTTTTAGTGAAAAATTTCGCTACTAAAAATTTTCATAATTCAAATATTTAATGTTTTCAATAAATTTATATTTCGCTGAATATAAAAAATAAAATAATTGTCCGCTTTATAAATCAATGCAGTTCAATTTACAGCCAAACAAGTTTGTCACTTAAGTCTTTTGTTTTTGTGCGATTGTTTTGTCAATGCAGAGCCAACTGAAAATAGTTTTTTTTTTTGTATATTTTTTTTTATTAAAAATACAGAGCTCATGCTTGTTGTACAAGTGGTTTTATCAATCTTTTTATGTTGGCTGTCGTTAACAACTGCACCATAGGGCGTTGTTTTTTTTCGTCGTTGTATGTGCGATTCAAAGTAAAGCACTCTGACTGTTGTGTCTGCCAAAATCGAGCCGAAAGCCAAATAAATAGTTTATGACTATTTTTTATTATAGATTGCATGGTAAGATTTCGTTGAGGAAAACATAGTTTATATATGGGAGAAAGTATAACGATTGTACAAAGTAATATAGATGAAATGCATTCACTGCAGTGAGTGTTTTATATGAATGCAGCTTAATATAAACAATATTTTATGATGATTTTTACTGATTAATAAATCGAAGAAAGGTCAAGGTTAACCAACAGGATGGTAGATAATTTTGATTATCTAATAAATTAACTGCAAGTTAAAACTAAAGAAAAACCTTTCATATTAGAGATTAAAATATTAATATAAGATGTAAAATCATATTAAAAATTGTATATGCATTAAAAAACTTTAAAAAATACTTAAAATAATATATTCTTCACTGTAGAAGTAATATTCATCAAAAACATTTTAAAACTTCGAAGGGTTGTTCCACAAAGCTTTGTCAATCTTGTCTTGAATGCGAATATTTTGAATGGTAGAATAGTTGGAATAAAACTAGAATTCTTCGTCGTTAGTTTGAAATATGATTTGGGTTACCATAAATAATTTTCTTGCTTATCGTCAGCTCATTAATGCTAAATAAATAGTCGAAAAATAGTCTGAAAAATTACTACTTTTCTAGTTTAGATTCATAAAAAAATAATGTAATATTACCTTTTTTTAGTATTTTAAAATTAGGATCAAAATTGCATTTCAAGTTTTTTTGGAAAACTAGTTTTTTGCAGTACTTCTTTTTTTTATTCTAAAAAGTGACTGAAAATGCCCTAGAATTTCAATTGTATTTTTCTTAAAAACTTTAAGCAATAGGAAAAAACTCAGTAAGCAGTTAAAATTAGCATCCACGAATTATATCGAATGATGTATACGATGTTGGAATCGTATTAAGTAGTTAAAGTTTATAACAATTTTGAAATCTATGTCGTATAATAATTAAATAAATAAATAAATAAATAAATAAATAAATAAATAAATAAATAAATAAATAAATACAAATTGTTGTCAAACAATATTGTAAAATAAATCAAAACAATATAGTATTGTTTCACTTTGTCTACAATTACTGTATATCTGTAAATTCTACGCATTTAATTAGTCAAATATACCACATCATTTGCCGTTTGTTGTACGAAACCAATCAATTATCACCCTTCAGTTTGTGGTCAAGTTCGTTTTTGTGCTGTAATAAATTTAACCACACTTAAAATCTGTTAAATGGTTTGTATTGTTATAGTTTGAGTTTTGTTTTTCTTTGGTGAATGAACGACCTTTTGACGGCTGTGTTCAGTAATATGAAATGAGGCATAAAACTAACAAACAATTTATTGCTTTATGCTATTTTATTACAGGGTAAATTAAAAAAATGGCAATTGTTTTTTATGTCTAAAATCGTGTAATATTTGTTTTTAATTTGTCAAAATAAATATGTGAAATTTTGTGTTTATGCAAAATTTACAAAATTTTAGACACTTTTATTTTGAAGTAATAAGTTTTGCTGACCTTGAATAGTTTAAGTAGGCTGCACAAATATTTAGTTTTTATTTATTTATTTTTTGTTCTTCATTATTTGAATATATTTTTGAATAGCTTCTATAGCTCAGCTAATAGTACGTTGGACTGCGAGCCAAAATACCCAGTAGCACAGTTTAAAATCTGGGCTGGGGCTTAAACATCTTTACATAGAAAACATTTTCCTATATAACGCTTCCTCTCGGCAGTCAATGGCAAACCTACGAGAATTAAACATTGCCTATGAAAAGCTCTCAACCCGCCTTTCAGTTTCGTCATTAAACATTAGGTCCAACCACTTTCTGTACAAATATAACACGCACATCACCAATGGTGAAAGTTATTCTGGAAGCAAACTATTATAATTATTTTTTAATATAGAACTTCGTCCTATATTTTTGAATAGACAACGGAAAACAATGAATATCCTCATTCACAGAATTTATCAATCAATAGAATTTTTTAAAGCCCAACATTTTCAATCAATAAAATTTTTTAAAACCCAACTCCTTTGTTACAATTGCCATTTCTGCACCTTGAGTTACTTAAGTATTTAAAACTCTACTTCTACACACAGCAGAATCCTCTTTTGGCATGAAGTTAATCGAACCAACGTTTAATTGATGCAACCGAAATACATTTGTTGTAAACTCTTGTCATATAACCGAAATGTTACGCCGCAAACTGTTAGTCAATTGGAGTTTTCGACAATTTCATGCTCACCGACTTGTAGGTTTCAACAACCAGATGCTTGTTGACTTGGAGGTTGCAACAATTTCATGCTTGCCTAAAAGTAGTTTGCCACAACCTCATGTTTGCTTAATATGAAGTTGCCACAACTTCATGCTTTCTGACTAGGATGTTGCCACAGCAAAGTTAAAGGGGTTGTTGCAAATACTTTATCAATGGTTGCCGCAACAGAAATATTCGGTTAACATTTTCTGAATAAAACCACACATTTGGTTTTAACAGTCAAACCTGGGAGATGTCCAAACATGTTTATCTCACTATTTTAATTTTTAATTTGTCTAAATTGGAGGGTCAACTAAATTGTTGGATGTTTATTTGATTTATATTCGGTGTTCTGGGGCTCTATTCTAGTTTGATGTGAAATATAAAATGAGATGAAAAGGAGCCAAAAAACTATTTTTTTATAAATATTATAATAAGAATATTTTTTTTATCTCTTTTTCATTCTCATTTTTTATTTCTCATCAAACGAGAATATAGTCAAATAATCATCTGTTTGTTTGTATTTATTTGAATTTAGATCAGATTAATTGAATACACTGAGAAAAAATCCTACAAAATCCCATTGATTTAATAGTATTCAAAGAAAAAAAATATATTTTCACATAAATTCAAAAATAATTACATAGTATTTTGTAGTATTTAATGTTATGTGACGATGAAATTAATAATTTATCATATGGATAATTTCAATATTAAAAAAAAAACTATTAAATATATAGTATTTTTTCTAAGTAAACACTGAATAGCCGAAATATTTAGTTTAGTTTATAAATTAGCCGAAACTCACACACGATCTTAGTATTATTTTAGTATTACTGATTTAGTATTTTTAGTAGTATTTTTAAGTAGGTAATATTTTCGTACCGACTAATTTTGTATTAAATAGTTGGTTGTAATATTTTTTAAGTAGCATGATTATAGTATTAATGTATTATAGTATTGCTTTAGTATTATTTTAGTAGTATTTGAGTAATGTTTTATCACAATGTTGAGTACTACTTAATACAGATTACACAATTTCATTACAATTTTGATACTTTGTTTTTTGATATATTTCACTACTTTTATAGTACTCATTGTTGAAAATTAAACTACTGTTTTATTACTTATATTTAATGAATATTTTACTACTGTTTTACTACTATTAAAGTATTATTTTACTGCTATTTTAATATTATTTTACTACTATTTTACTATTATTTTACTACTATTTTAGTATTATTTTACAACTATTTTACTATTATTTTACTACTATTTTAGTAATATTTTACTACTATTTTACTATTATTTTACTACTCTTTTAGTATTATTTTACTACTATTTTACTATTATTTTACTACTATTTTACTACTATTTTACAAGTACTATACTACTGTTTTACAACAGATTTATTATTATTTTAATACTTGTTTACTACTATTTTACTGCTTTTTTAATGCTGTTTTATTACAATTTTACAACTATTTTACTACAATTTTACTACTTTTTTACTACTTTTTTGCTACTATTTAACTACTATTGTACTATTATTTCTCAAGTATTTTGCTACTATTTTATTGCAATTTCAGTAAATTAAAATAACATTTGAGTAAAATTATAATAATACTATATATTATTTTTTTCTGTTTTTTTTTAATATTTTAAAATTTTAAATTTGAATTTTTATTATAAACAAAAAAAAATTGATTCAGCATATTGAAATAATTCCACTTAGAGTATTTCCACGCATAATCAAGCAACGTGGTGCACATGCAGCAACAACTCATCTAGTTTCACAGGCTGAGCGACGCCGCATCACATGCTCTTCGCTTCAGCAGCAACATGTTTGCCACAGCAGAAAAAAGAACAACAACCACAACAACTACAACAAAACTGGCAATAAAAGTGAAGGTGCAACAACAACAAAAACAACTCAAATAACAACAACAAGACATAGCAACTTCCTAATGTTTTGCTGTCAATTCTGGCTACGATCGACCACTTGTTGTCGCCGAATTCAACATTTTTATTTTTGTGGAAATTCTACTACTTATTCTGCTACTTGTAGCTGTTGAGAGATATTGTTGCCATAGCGGTTAATGTTGTTATTGCTAAAGAAGCGACAACATTTTGAGAATTCAGTGCAAACAGCCAAATTTGTTTGAACAAAAATATAAGAATTAATTGCAATTATTTTGGCGTAGCAATTTTTGTGATTTGTTTTGCAACAGCAGAGGCGACAACTGTCATAAATTGATTGCTGTTGTTGATGTGTTGCTCACTTTGTCTGAAAAACTGCAATGATTCCCAATTGACAACCTCTAATTTAGCAGATTGACGATAGTCTATAATTTTATTTAATTTAATTCGTTGTTTTTGTTGTTCATCGTTGCCATGCAAAGTGCAACAAGTATCTGAGCAGCAACAATTATTGTTAACGCGTATGCTGCTGACTTTAATTGACTTTAATGTTGCAGTTTTATTTATTGAGTCTTTGGAATTTTTTGGTTTTTTGAATGTTGTTTTCATTTACAAAATAAATGTTATTGAAGTCTGCGGGGGTCAGGGGTCATGAAAAATGATGTTACATGTGCTCTGTCAGTTGCTAATATTGTTTGTTTTGTTAATTTCAAAGTGTTTGTTTCACTCCCCAGTACATAGCACTTTGTATCTGGCAAAACCTTGAACAATATTTTTGCAAAAACTCTATTTTATGTAGAAAAACAAACAACTATTTTTTAAAATGTAATAAAGAAATTTGTAAAAAATAAAAATATCAAGATTTTCCTCAATTATTTTGAAGGGTCTGTTCCATAGACTGGTTCATGATCAAACTTATTGCATTGAAAGAATACCATTTATATGATTTTTATTTGATTTTTGATCGGTTTTTCAAAACTGCTTTAATTCGGACTTATTGAAAAATGTTGGGGTAAAGTGGGAAATTTAATTTTTTTTTACCAAAATGCTATTTTAGCCTTTCTCTTTCATGTTTTGTTTTTACATAACAAAGTCGAGCATATTAAGAATTAAAAACATTTATGAAATAATAATTAAAAAATTCATAAACTTCTCAGTAAGTAGGAAAATACGAAAAAAAAATGATGCATTCATTCTTATCATACAGGCCATTTCTAGAGTACTTCACAGGGTTTTTTAAAATTTAAATTCTTCGAAATATCATTGAAGCAAATTGTACAAAATTCTTCTTCTTCTGATAAAGTTGAAGTATCTTTACCGATGTATTCCTTATGCTCTTTTAATAGCTCGCTGTTCGACGTTCTTCTGCAATTCAGATCTTATCTCAGGTGAATACAAAATTTTGTTTCTTATTGGTTTGTGACCAATATTCAAGTTTTATCTTTGCAAACCAATTAAATAATTAATATAACACAATATTTTCACAAAAATTTCAACAAACACTGCTTGAATTACGTTTCCCACTTTACCCCAGAAAATGTTTTCCACTTTACCTCAATATTACAATTTGAACATAACTTAGCACCATTTAAGCAATGTAAAATTATTTACAAAACCCGTTTGTATTTCAAAATATATAGAATATAGCATAATTTTAAACATAAAATGTGTCACATTTTGATAGTAAACAGCAGCAATTTAAAGAACTTTCAAAAACATTTTTTTTTCACTTGTTCTAGAAATGATATTAAAAGGTTTTAATAATGGAAAATTTGATGGCATATTAAGAAGCACTTGATAATACTTTTTATATTTTTAAGTGCCAAATTGCAAAATTGCAATTTCCCACATTTTCACATGTCCCACTTTACCCCAGGTTCCCCTACATATACTTTTTGAAAATAAATTTTGATTCGAATTTAATATGATGAAAAATTAAAAGGGTGTCGGAAATAGGTGCATTCACTTTTTCGGTTAGAATTAACACCCTTATTTTGTAAAACGAAACAAAAAGTGAGTCTGAAGAAATTCCAGTTTTTTTTTCATTTTATCATCGTTTTTATTTCATTTAATGCAAATAATTTTTTTTACCTTTATTTGACGAATCACTTTTCGTTTTGTTTTACAAAATATGAGGAAAAAAATTTATGAAAAAATAAAAATAAAAAAAAAAGTATTAAGTTTTCAATTAAGGGAAAACATTTATTAAAAATGTTCAAAAATAGAATTTGAAATTTTTTAAAAATTTCAAATTGCTACAAAATACTGATGTTCGCATTATTGTGCTGCTATTTACTTTATTTAATATTCTTTAATTTATTTAATATGTTGCACTAATTACCATTTTGTTGCTTCACTGTTTTCGAGTTATCCAAAAATGTAAAATATATTTTTACAATATTTTTAAAATTAAAATGCACTTTTTTGTTGCTGCTTTGATGCGCCTTTTTGGATTATTTAATTTCACGTTCACAAAAAAAAAATCGCCAACAAAATTCACACACAAATAGTATTTATAATATATATATATATTTTTTTAAATAATTAAATTGCAAAATTCGTATAGCTGCCGCAAACTCTGCTGCTGAGCTGTGTGGCGCAGAGACTGTGACCAGAAACCACTTTGGTCCAGAGTTTTATAGCATGAGAGCAAAATCACAAATCAATGGATGGTTTTTGTGCTGTTGCTGCTGCTGCCGGCAACAGTTGTTGCTGTTGCTGCTGCCACACTTGTGGATGTAGAACTTAAGCCCCTTGTACCAACTTAGGTTCCACAAGATAATCACACGGTTTTGTGATGTTTAATGGAAGTGATTGCTATGCATATTGTGCGTGTGCTTGTTGGCATTGAGTTGGTTGATAGTATCTTCTTCTTTTCCTCCTATTTTTTTATTGTATTTGTTTTTCTTGTTTTTGTTACTATTTTCTGGTTATAGCCTTAAATGCGCTGCGCATGCGTTCAAAAGAGGAGCAACATGGTTGCGTGTTGTTGGCCCATTGACAATTGAAAGTGCGACAGCAGCAACACGCAGAAAAATACTTTGTGATTTCATAAATTTTTATAAAAAAAAAACATTTTTCAAGTTGATGAAATAATCGAAAATAAATAAGAATTAAATTTAAGAAACAAAAATAATAAATTAAAAAAAAAAAATTAAAAAAAGAAATGCATATCTTCTCAATATTTGGCATTTGGTATTGAAGTGGACTTTACCATTTCTAAATTCAATTAAATTGTTCTTATTTTAAAACGACCATCATCAGTTTCATTCCACATTTTCTCAATTAAAATTATTATTTTTTGATAGAATTTGATAAATTTGAAATGTAAAAATCTTAATTTCTTACTGAATTTTCAAATTTAAAATAAAATACTACAAAAAATACATCACTTTATCACTATTTTCGATAATGTTGGATTCTATTTCATATTATATTAAATTTTTTTTTTTAAATAATAAAAATAATTAACTTAATAATTACAAAAAATCTCTGAACTCACCATTTTGAATTCACCACACTAAAACTCACCACACACAAAATAATCAAAGAAGTGCAAAAACATGGAAATGAGATACATTTGCTGTTCTATTGTAAATAATAAAATATAACTCCGGAAGATCCAGGGAAAGAATTATCTGGGAAAGAATTGACTGGGAATGCATTTTCTGAGAAAGAATTGTCTTGGAAAGAATTCCCCTAGAAAAAATTCTCTTGGGGCGTATTTGTCCGGAAAACCATATGAAAAAAATTATTATATCTTTAAAATTATAAATATCTTTAGATTTTGACAACCTACTGAATTATAAATACGGATTTTGTGAGGCTATATCCTGAACAAAACGCAAATATGTTTGTTTTTTATACTATAACTTTTAATTAGCGCAAGATAAAATAGTATTGTAAAGGCATTAATTGTTTGCTTTTAAAGCACCTATCTATTGGCATCATTAATTAAAAATAATTTTTCAAACATTAATTTGCCATTTGCAATTTGCAGGAAAAAATGTTTGACAAAATATTTTTAAATAATGATGCCAATCAATAGGTGCTTTAAAAACAAACAATAAATACCTTTGCACCACTATTTTATCTTGCACCAATAAAAATATATAGCAAAAAAACGAAGAAATTGGAAAAATTGAAAATCTTGTCATGCCAAAAGGGCGAATCATTTCGTTTTTTTGCTATAACTCTTTAATGGTACAAGATAAAATAGTGATGTTAAAGCAATTATCGTTTGTTTTCAAAGCACCTATCGATCTGCATTATTAATTACAAATATTTTGCCAACAAAATGTCCATGACGAATTAATGTTTGTCAAAATATTTTTAATTATTGATGTAGATCGATAGGTACTTTAAAAGCAAACAATAAATGCCTTTACACCACAATTTTATCTTCTACCAATAACAACTTATGGCGAAAAAACGAAAAGATTCGCCCTTTTGGCATGACAAGATTTTCAATTTTTCAAATTCGTCCTTTTGGTTTAGTCTTTTGTGGCAAGAAATATCCAACAAAATGACATGCCATTTTGGCACAGCATACTTAAAGATAAACTACATTCAAAAATGTAAAAAAACGCAAATGTCAAAAATTGCACATTCACCTCTTTGATAGTTACGATATCGTCATTGTAGAGATAAACATCACCATATAAATTTTAAAATGCCAATTATTCATTTACAAAAATCTTTATATATCTGTCAATTTCTGAACGATGAGCTGAATATTTAAACTAAATGATAAGAAAATCTGAATCTATCAATTGATATATCAACATTAAAAATGTATTAATTCTTTTTTTGTATTTATTACCAACAAAATTTAAGATTTTCTTACAAATGTATTTGGTTACTTTTAGTTCTACAACGACGATATATAATATCTTGCACATCTCTATACAAAAGACACATTTCAGACTTTATATTTGCTTCGCGGAATTTTTACTAAATAGACTCCTTACCAACGAAGCGTTTAATATTGTAAATCTTCACAAAGAAAAAAATACATTTGACCATTTTGTGTAAAAACCCAGAATGATGCATAAGACGAACATGGTTCTATTCATGTTTAAGTTTTGATATGCCACTTTATGAGACGTTTATTATTATAGGAGGAAACACATCAAAACAATAGCATTTATACTATTAAAATAGTAATATTGAAATTATTAAATAGTACTGAATTTAAGGAATAATAACAAATTAATTAGAAAAGTTTTGAATTAATATTAATGAACCATAACATCAATGGTCGTACCGTTAAATACTTAATTGGTAATTTTCTCATGAGTCCAGACAACGAAGTGTTTCTCAGAAAAATTGTATGAAGAAGAATAGTTTGGATAAGATTTGTCCGTGGATGAATTGTCTTTGAAAAAATTGTTTTGGGAGATAATTCTTTATTTGCTAACTTATACAAAAATGATATGTTATTGTTTGTCTATTTCTAATTGCTAATATTTTATACAACACTCCAAATAATTGTATACACTCCAAACAATAATCTTTAAATCCGAAAACTATTTCTTTATAAAGGATTTAATTTAATTATAATAAAATCAGAATTATTGCAAAATTTATACTTAAAAAAATTATATTATACTTTATATTATACTTTATACTTTAAATTATATATACTTTTTTTCTCTTTTTATTAGGTTCTTTAAAAATTTTGAACTTTCAGTGAAATTTGATTTCTTTTTAGTGAAAAAATTTCAATTTTTCACTTTATTATATATTCATAATTTTATATATATATATATTTTTCGTTTTTTCTTTTATTAGGAATATTATTTTTTTCAGTTTTGTTATATTTTTGTTTGTCTTATTTAATTTTTTTAATTTCTGTACAATTTTTATTTATTTAATATATTTTTTTTCATTTTATACAGTTTTAACTGTGTAAACCCCGCAGTGATTGATGCTCAATCGTAACAAATTGCTTTTGCCACCCTCTGCGGCTGCGGTCAGCTTCTCCTTATTCGTCGCTCTTCGCCACCAACGTCTTTTCTTCACTTCATTATCTGCATCTTCTGCTTCATCGTTTAGACGTTATTTATTACCAACTATCGCCATTCACTCTCGTTTGTTGCTATTTTCACGAATTACGATATCGTTCAGCCATTGGATTTGACTCAGACATTAAGACTCATCGCGGAGTTTGTTGTTTTAATAGTTGGTTTAACTAATTTTTTAACTGATTTTTAACAGTTACAGCACTTTTTGCAGATGCTAATTGTAAGAGTTAAAAAAGTGGTTGCGATAGATAAAGCAGCTAACGGCAATAGTAACGCAAAAGTGCGTTTGTAAATATAATATAAATTGACAGTTTATATTAATTAAATCAATTTTAAAATGTTAATTAAATTTTTAATGAAAATTCAATTAAATTTATTTTTAGTTAAAATTTTATTTTTTTTTGTTAAAAATTTAATTTCTAGTTACAAATTTAATTTTTAATTTAAAATTAGTATTTTGAGTGAAGAAATTTAATTTTTTTGTGAAAATTTGTATTTTGAGGGTAAATTTTAATTTTCAGAGAAAATTTGGATTTTTATGAAAGTTTGAATTTTGAGTGATAATATTTAATTTTTAGTGAAATTTTATTTTTTTTTAGTAAAAATTTAATTTTGAGTGCACAAAATAAATTTTCCGTTCCAATTTAAGTTTTGAGTGAAAATTTTAATTTTGGGTAAAAAAAAATAATTTTTAGGTAAAAATTTAATTTAATATGAAATTTAAATTTTGAGTGAAAAATTGAATTTTGAGTTAAAAATAGAATTTTCAGTGAAAATTGAATTTTGAGTGAATAACTGAATTTACAATATATTTTGAATGTTTGTATGTATGTACACACTAAAATTCACCACACCACACAAAATTCACCACGCTAAAATTCACCACACTTCAACTCACCACACTAAAACCCACCACTCTAAAACTCACAACACTAAAACTTCTACCGGTGCAAAACTCTCCGGGAAGATTTCTATGGGAAGAATGCTTTGCAGGGAAGAATTTCACGGGGATGAATTCTACTGGGAAGAATTCTACGGGGAAAATTCTCGAAGAGTTGTCTTTGAGAAAAGTTGTTTTGGCGGAGAATTATTTTTGTTTTGGTTACTACATTTATAACACCAATAGAAAACGTCCACAGTGAAGAAATATAAATTTTAATGAACATATGCAAGGCATAATTAGTAAAAGTTAATATATTTAAAAAAAAAAGTCTCTTTTTAATTTTAAAAATTGGCGAATTTTTCATAATATTTATTTTAATTAGCACTAAAATTACTTTAATTTGTTGATGTATTTTAAAACTATTTATTTTTAATTTTGTCTCTATGCATTTGAGGAAATTAAAATTGTCTCGAATTTTTAATGATCATTTTTTTAATGATCATCTCTAATTTAGCAGCATTTTCAAATTTAATGGAATTTCTTATCATTTACCACATGCAAATGAACGCGATTTAACTGAAAACAAATGTTGGCATAATTAAACGCCGCTGCTGGTCGCTAAAATTACAGCTGACGTCTACGAGACTACGTTAAATAACATCGTAAATATTTTACTTTCGAACAGTTATGAAATGAAATGTGCGACGGACGCGCAAGGTAAAGGTTTTCGAAAATGCGCCGCCGTATTCCAATCATTCATCATCTGCAAATACTTTCAGCAGTTGCTGCCCATCACATTTTTATATTTCATTAATATTGATCTTAACTACTTCAAGTTGAACCAAGTGAAGTGAGGGATGCAGAGCAGCACCCGAGGGGGCGACTAAATGCATTGAACGCTATTGATAAAATTTAGGTATGAGGCTTATTAGGTCCGTCCATGCATTGTGAAGATTTCGAAGAAGTGTCGACGAGTGTAAAGGGCCTCTAATGATTTATGATTGTCATATGGTGCAGTTGAGGTTAAAGTTGAGCTGGTTTAAAATCATTTTTAATGGATTATTTGCCATCCTTTCTAATTGTTGCAAGTCAGAAAATAATACCCGTAACTTTGGATTATTCGTTGTTTGTACAACAAAGAGCGAACAAAAATTTAATAAAATATTGAGAAAATAAATAGAAGAACATTTTGATAATACAAATGTTACTTTCTTTTTTTCTTTTTGTTTGAGAATTTAGAAGATTAATTAATCGTAGTTTTTCTGGAGTTATATTATACTAGCTGGACCCGTGCACGACTCGTGCCAAGATTTAGTGAATGCAAGGATATGGAGTGATTTTATTAATATAAAGAACATATTTATTATTCATATCTTCCCCGTAAAATTCTTCCCCGTAGAACGCTTTCCCGTAAAATTCTTCGGGTAGAATTCTTTCCCGTAGAATTCTCCCCGTAGAGTTTTCCCAAGTAGAAGTTTTAGTGTGGCGAGTTTTAGTGTGGTGAATTTTAGAGTGGTGAATTTTAGTGTGGTGAGTTTTAGTGTAGTGAATTTTAGTGTGGTGAGTTTAGTGTTGTGAGTTTTAGTGTGGTGAATTTTGGTGTGGTAAGTTTTGTTGTGGTGAATTTTAGAGTGGTGAGTTTTGTTGTGGTGAATTTTAGAGTGGTGAGTTTGAGTGTGGTGAATTTTAGAGTGGTGAGTTTTAGTTTGGTGAGTTTTAGTTTGGTGAATTTCGGTGTGGTGAGTTTAAAGAATTTGGGATGGTTGGTATACCCAGGTGTGAAATATCATAAGATCACTACAAAGATCACTATAATATCTGTTGAAATAAACCATTTGGAAAATGTACCTTCTATGGGGGGTGCCACGCCCAGTGGTATAATACCGCCCACATTCCGCGAGACCGTTTAGAATGGTTATATATAACGCTGACCAGAATTTCATTAAATTTGCTATGCTAATTGCTGACATAATGTGTTTTTAATTTTTGGGTTATATGGGAGGTGCCACGCCCAGTCCACCAATCTCACCGAGATATAGCCTATACTCTGCCCAGACCCAACATACATGTTGTGTCAAAATTTGATTGAATTCGGTTCAGCCGTTTTGACGCCTATTCGGAACATACAGACATACATACTTACATTCGCAAATATATAGTAGATGTGGAAAGAAACGATGAATACGGGAATGCAAAAAAAAAATAAAAATCACAAATATAAAAAATATTTCTCTCTTTAATAATTTTAAAAATGTACATAATTTTGAATTTTTTTGAATTACTGAAGCGAATTTAATGATATTTAGAAATTTGTCTATCAGGAAAGAAATAAACTTCTAAAACTGTAGAAGCGATCATTGCGATTGCAAAAGAGTAGTGTTTAATATAAATAAAAAATGGGCGGCTAAAAACAGGTTTTTTCTTATTAATAATTTACGAAATTAATGATAATTATAACTAAGATTTTTCAGAAAATATTCGTCTTAATGCGCAGAAGTAAATTTCTTGTTAATCAAACATGATTGGCAAATTTTATTCTTAATTCGAATATAGTCATGGATGACGAAAAACTATTCGATTAATATAAGGATTCATTGAAATGATGATATAAGTACAAAAAAGATAAATATTTAAAATAGAACATACACAGAAAAAAAAAGTACATCATATTGATGAATTCCGTTCTTCAAACCATGATTCATTGTATTGAAGAACCATTCATAAAAACGACATCAATGCTATGAATGCGATTTTAAATATGATAAACGCTTGCTACTTGTCGAAAGAGTGTTCTTCAATATGATGAACTGGATGTGAAGAATACGTTTCATCATATTAATGAATAAATACATAAAATACAACATAAATGTAGATCATATTGAAGAATGCTGTTCAATAAACTGAATTTAAATCAAAATATTTATTTTTCATTCATTTTTTGCCATACTTCTCAGTTTTCAAGTAGTTCTTGTATGTTATTTCTTATATAATGCTTGATCGACTTGCATAAATTAGTGAAATGTTTTATATTATATTTATTTATAATTTCAACTTTTTATTAGTAAAAAGTTATATTTATAAAAAATATATTTAAAAAAAAATGTTGTTTGAATTTTTTTTTTCAAAAAATGGTTTTTTTCGAAACATTTATTTTTTCGAAATATTTTTTTTCGACATTTTTTTTTTCAAAAAATGTTTTTTTCGAAACATTTTTTTTTTTGAAATATTTTTATTCGACTTTTTTTTTTCAAAAAATGTTTTTTTGAAATTTTTTTTTCGATATTTTTTTTTCAAAAAATGTTTTTTTTTTCGATTTTTTTTTTCGAAATTTTTTTTTCAACATTTTTTTTCCGATTTTTTTTTTTTCCAAATAATATTTTTTTTCTAAATAATTTTTTCTGTTATTTTTTAAATAACATTTTTACAACAACAACATTTTTTTTTCGAATTATTTTCTTAAATTCTTAAAAAAATATTATATTCATAAATATTATGAACAAATTCATCAATATGACGATTGAAATTCATTGTATTGAATATTTCGTTTTTCACTATGATGTTCGATAGTATGAATTATTTCATATATATAATGACTATATTCATCAATATATCATTTAATGAACGGTGATATCAATATGGTTGGTGAAAAATTCATAATATTTATAAATAAATTCATCATATTGATGAATTTTCTGTGTACCCATTTCGACTATAATAAAAGCAATTGCGAATATTCTTAATAATACGAAGAAAATAAAGAATTAATGAAAATAGAAGTCAAATAAAAAGACGTTTTTGAAATAGAATAAACCGGGACTATTCTTCTTAATTTGCAGAAATTAGCATCAAACAAGTATTCACGAATTTTCTTCTTAATTTAAAGATAGTAAATGCATGGTAAAATAACTAAATCTTTCATTAAATTGAAAAGAAATCAATGAAGATAGAATGGAAAGATAGAAAAAATTATAGAAATAGAAAAAAACAAGAATATTGTTCTTGATTTACAGAAATTAGTTCGTGACTATCTAAAATCTAATGCGAAAAATTTGAAGAATGTCGGTGCATTGTCAAAAAACAAAATATATACAGTGTATGTACTTGTTTCAAAATAAATAAAAATAAGAAAAAAAAATGTGTAAGTTTAAAAACCGAACATATTGCGCTCATTATGCCTGATTTGTAGAAATTTCTATCAATGAAATAATACCAAATATTTTAATTTTTGTAAAATTATGTCATGGTTGTTAGAAAATGATACATTGTTGATTCGCACTGCAAAGCAACTTATGTTTACCTTTAAGATCGATACAAAAAGGGAAAAGTTATAAGAATTTGTTTCTGCATTCATAATATGGGCCATTCCACACCAAAGCGACCAAACAAAGTCAAATTTGCTATTTTACCTTTTTGATTTCAATAAAATTTGGGCAACTAATAAAGGGTACCTAGATATGTACTGACAAAATTATTTTTTCGTCCACTACTTCCAGAGATACAGTGGCCAAAAGTCACTTTTGTATGATAGTATATATTTATTATTTTTTATTATTATTGCTTCGGGGTGATGCACTGCGACCTGAATAGATCTATTGTGCCCCGCTTGATACCATGACTGAAGCCATTCTCAGCTGTGGCATCTCCCTATACTATTTATAGGGGGTTCTGGTTTTAAATAGTTCTATAAGATGTCCGTCAAGCCTATCTCAGTTAAAAACCTGATTATATGGTTAGGGTTCATCTTCTAATATCGTTTGGACTTGGTTGTCGATTCCCAAGTATTTGCATTCTTGTACGCATTAGCGCTGGACACGTTTCTAAAATGTGTTCTGGATCTTCATCGTCTTCTAGACAGAATCTACATGTACTGTCAGTTTGTATACCCATCCTAGTTAGATGTTTAGCAAGCCGACAATGACCTGTAAGAAGTCCTGTTAGAATTCTCTGGTTTTTCTTCGAAAGCTTAATATATTCTTTAAATCTTCTTAAGTCATAGGACCCAATGAATTTCTTTGATTGACGCATTTTAGCCTGCCCCAACCATAAGGGTTCTCTGATGTTAAGTAGTTCTTCTCGTAAAAACTTTTTTACAACACTGTCACCGATTCCACAAAAGGTTCGGGTCCTATTAGCTTTGTGGCGGTTCCTTTCCGTGCAAGTTTGTCAGCTTCTTCATTGCCTTCTATTCCTCTGTGGCCAGGGACCCAGAGTATGGTGACACTATTATTCATACCTAGTTTATTTATTTTACCTAGACATTCCCATACTAGTTCTGAATTGATCTCGTAAGATTCTAATGCCATTATGGCTGCCTGGCTGTCCGACAGGATTGCTATATTTCTATTGCTATAATGCCTATCCAGATTGAACTGGATGCATCTATCTATAGCGTATATTTCCGCTTGAAAGATACTGGTGTATTTCCCCATGGCTTCGAAGTATTTGGTTCTAGGCCCATATACCCCTGCTCCGGTTCCTTCATCTGTTAGTGATCCATCCGTGTACCACGTGATCATATTCTTGTGTATATCATATGTGTCAGATATGTTTTTCCATATCTTTTTGTTACTGCGTTTCGTCTTGAAGTTTTTTACGAAGTTGAATCTCTTCGTTTTATGGTCTATTGGAGTTGGTAGCGTGGGAAACAGTCGGCTCAGAAGACACGCTTTCCCGGGCTCCATACGTCCTCCATTTCCAATACCTTCGTTTGCTATGCGGTGGAGTGCTCCGGTAGAGTGGTGCAAATTCAAGGAGTACTTCCATTGCCGCAGTGGGACATGTTCTCATGGCTCCTGTTATACAAGAACAAGCTAGCCGTTGAACTTTCTCTAGAGATTTCTGTATTGTCCGAAGACTTAGTCTTTTTGCCCATACCACTATTCCATACATAATAATTGGTCGGACCATCATTGTATACATCCATCGCATTATTTTGGGTGTGCATCCCCAACTTTTGCCTGCAATGGACCTACTTATCATAATTGCCCGTGTGGCTTTTATTATGACTTCTTTTTCTTGTTGCTTCCATAGAAGTTTGCTGTCTAGTGTAATTCTATATAGTATATATTTAAATATCTCTTTAACTTGAAATGCTAGAAACTCCGCTGATGGCTCTTTTTAAAGCTAATAGAACAAGATTTTACAAAAATTAAGTTGTAACTTCTAAACGTGAGCATGTGGCCCGTGGTCATTATCCTTGCACTTCAAAATAATTTTCTAAATTTTTATTTACTTATTGTATTAAAAAAAAATCTACTTTTTGAGATATTGATTTTGGGATATAGTTTTTACGATTTTAAAAAAATGGTATATAACTCAAAAACTAGAGACAAATTGATGAAACTGACGCCATTTTCGAAATCAGAGTTACAAATACATTATAAAATTATTGCTAATTGTACTTTTGAAAAAAAAAACATTTTATTTTTTCAATACAAAAAATATGTAAAAATTTAGAAAATTAATATTTAAAATACGATGCGATCAAAATATGTCACTTTTTTCAGAATTTTAAAAAGGGTCCTTTTTAAAGACATCCATTTTGATGTGCAAGGATAATTACCACGGGTCACATGTTCAAGTTTAGAAATTACAACTTAATTGGGATACAAGCTTGTTCTAGTAGCGTTAAAACGAGCCGGAGTTTCTATCATTTCTACTTTAAGAAATATTAAAATAAGAACAACCATAGAAAAGTGATTTTTGGCCCATTTTTGTAACTTTGAACGACTGTATCTCTGATAGTAATGGGAGAGAGATTTTAATAAATTGATCAATGCATATCTCGATACCCTTTATCAGTTGCCCTAATTTCATTGAAATCGATGATGGTTAGTTCCTACTGCTGGTCGATTTGGTGTGGAATGGCCCATATATAGTACATTATACTTTTATTTCTGAATTGGGATTCGGTTTTATTTCATGTTTATTTTATATTTGGTTTACGTCTTTTGTTTTTATATAAATTCCTTGTAAATTGTAGTGTAATTAATATATTTTTATTAAATATTTTTTATAATTTTCCAATTTATTACAAAAATATTCATAAAACAGTCTTGAATATCGGTATATTGCAGATTTGTATATACTGTTTTTCGTCTCATTTTCGGTTGTACTTTCGGTATCAATTTCTGTAAAAGCCCCACATTATTTATAAATTTGGTTTTAAGTATTTTTATTTAATTAAATTGTTTATAAATGTATTAAAGTTATGTAAATAATATAATTTAATTGCTTTAAAACTAAATTATAAATAATTAAGTTTAAAATAAATTGTTAATATATTAAACAAATAGGTAATTACAAAATTTGGCTCTGCTTCAAACACCTGATGAAAGTCAATAGTAAAATTTAATAGTTCAATATACACCTCCGAGTTCAAATATTGTTTTTTTGCATTGCAATTGTTTTGTAATCCTGTAATTCATCATCATATTCCTCGCTTTGATTACACAGTATAACAAAAATTCAATTTTAAAAATCATTTTCCGATTTGTTAATAATTTTATGATACTTCTGAATAGCTGATCTCGAATCAGGAGCCCATTTTGCTCAAATTCAAGGGGATTAGTCGCAATTTTCAGTAATATTTAAATAATATTCAAGACAAAGCAGTTTAAAAATAACTCAAATCGACAATGGCAGAATTTGTTTTCTCAAAATATCTTGGACATCTGCATTTAAAATTCTATAAAATTTGATTTTGAATAAATTTGTCTGTTTGTTTGCTCGATTTCTGAATAATGACGGGGTAAGGTCTCGGGCATGTTTTAAATCAATTTTTACCAAGATATTATTTTTTTCATAACATATTTCATCCTTCCTAAGTCTTTCTATTACCATTAGTTAAGCGTTATTTAATCAAACTAATTTCAAACTTTGCGTATAAAAAAGGCTTCATAAAATTCATGCCTAATATTGTATTTCCCCGTGACAATGGCATTGTGTACAATTCGTATTAAAATGGGTTGAATATCGGGTGACTACCTTATTGATTCCTGTATTTTCTTGTATAATTAATAAACGTTTAGTTTAAAGACGTTTGAAATACGTTTTACCGACGATATAATGAGAAAAGGAACCGAGGCTGCGTATTGAATTAAACCAGAATTTGGGAAATTACAGACCTCATGGATTATTTTGCCCTATCATTGTATCATGCGTTTTACCATGAACTAAGGTGACTGGAAACGTAACCATGTGACATAATAATAAAAAATATGATATTATATTTGGCAAAAATGTTCTTCATAAATATAAAAAAAATAGTTTAAACATAATTTTAAACAACCAAATATAAATTACGAGTAACCCAAACATTGTGTATCAGAACGACGTTCAAATTCGAGTTCAGCTAGATTGAATTATTCAAAAACCATTTTTAATTCGCAAGAAATTACATAACAAGAAGTTAATAATAAATATCATGTTTACCTTTCTCTCCTAATTTCTCATAATCACGTTTCTTGAACATCTATTTTACTAACCTCTAAAATTCACCTCTTTCTTATTCATCGCTCTATCTTATTTACCGCTCTTTTGTAAAATCTCTTCATCTCCCACCAAATACTCCACTTCATTTTAGCTCCCGAGTTTACCTTTAATGCTCTCTATCTCTCTCTCTCCACCTACTACATTCACCCTTCAAGGTCTGCCACGCACAAAGTTTGCTCGCGGTACCTCATTCGGCCCCGGCAGATATTCGTTCAAATTCAACGAAAGACCCGACGCTAGTTGCTGATGCTTCGCCTTCGTCTCACGATTGATGCGATAATTGCGATACGGTTGCAGCGGCGATTGCGCCCCATACGTTTGCATGCCGTACGGCAGCGGCTGCGGTTGCGGCAGCGTAAGCTCCATAGAGGCTGCAGGTGGCGCGATATTTGTGGGCATTCCACTCAACAGCGTCGGCGCATGTGCGGCATAGTTGACAATGCTATTAGTTGAGATAGCGCCGCCGGGGTGCGCCGAATGATAGCCCAGACTAATATTTGTTGGATCGATGTTAAGTTGAGGCGCAGGACCTGCAGGTGACGCCGGACTGCCTCCCAGAAAAGAACCGATCGGCACGATTAGCGGACGCGTCGGTATTAGTTGCAGGTATTGGACGCCGCCCTCGGCCATGGCTTGTGGCATATACTGCATGAAGAGTGGTTGAGGACCTGGGCCGGGTTCGCCAGATGCGCCGTGTCCTACGGGGGGACCACTCGGTGCGTCGATGAGCGCTGAGGGCGCGATGGATGAGTGTTGCATTGGGGTGAAATTGGTCTCGAATTGCGGTGCATTGTTGTTGTAGTTAAAGGAGGGCTTGAAAATGTTATTGTTGACATTGTTGTTGAGATGATGTTGTTGTTGCTGTTGATTTTGATGTTGTTGCTGATTTTGATTTTGTTGTTGTTGCTGATTTTGATGCTGTTGCTGATTTTGATTTTGTTGTTGTTGCTGATTTTGATGCTGCTGCTGATTTTGATTTTGTTGTTGTTGTTGCTGATGGTTTTGTTGACTACTGCCGATGCTGTCAAAACTTGTTGCATAGGCGCTCAAAGAGTTGAGATGCGCATCTTGTCCGCCATTTGCGTTGTATTTTGCTTGTTGTTGTTGCTGCAATTTGTTGCCAACTCCTACTCCGCTTGCTCCACCGCCACCACCAGCTGCTGGCGTCAAAACCACAGAGGCCGTTGATTTGCCCGAGTTGCTGCTGATCTCGGGGCTGGAAACTGGATTTGCGTGTGAGGCGTGCAGAGCAACACTTGAAAGTAAAAGTAGTTGCAGCAGCAGCTGATGCGAAGGCAACATCTGGGAATATATAATATAAAATAAAATCAATTTTAGGCGCAAAATTTATTTAAAGCAGAAAAATTTATTTAGAGTTCAAATTGGCTGAATTTCAAAAAGAAAAAATTTAGTGAAAAATTTTATCAAAAAAATTTATTGAAAATTTAATTTTTTTATTCAAAAATTTAATTTTTAAAGAATTTAGTTAAAAATTCAATTTTTATTTAAAAATTTAGTAAAAAAATTGAATTTTTAGTTAAAAATTGAATTTTTTGTTAAAAATTTAATTTTTAGTTAAAAATTGAATTTTTTGTTAAAAATTGAATTTTTAGTTAAAAATTGAATTTTTAGTTAAAAATTGAATTTTTAGTTAAAAATTGAATTTTTAGTTAAAAATTTAATTTTTAGTTAAAAATCTAATTTTTAGTTAAAAATGGAATTTTTAGTTAACAATGGAATTTTTAGTTAAAAATTGAATTTTTAGTTAAAAATTGAATTTTTAGTGAAAAATATAATTTTTAGTGAAAAATATAATTTTTAGTGAAAAATATAATTTTTAGTAAAAAATTAATTTTTAGTGAAAAATAAATTTTTAGTAAAAAATTAATTTTTAGTGAAAAATAAATTTTTAGTGAAAAATATATTTTTTATTGACAAATTAAATTTTTAGTAAAAAAATTTGTAAAAAATTGAATTTGTAGTGAATAATTGAATTTGTAGTAAAAAAATTTAATTTTTAGTTAAAAATTGAATTTTTTGTGAAAAATAAAATTTTTAGTAAAAAATAATTTTTTTAATAATTAATTGAATTTTTAGTGAAAAATTAAATTTGTTGTGTATAATAAATTTTTAGTGAAAAATAAATGTTTTATTGAAAAAATTGAATTTTTAGTGGAAAAACTTAAATATTAGTGAAAAGTTGTATTTTAAGGAAAAAACGGAATTTTTAGTGAAAAATTAAATGTTGATTGCACAATCGAATTTTTAGTACTGATTAAATTGCTACCAACATCATTAATTAGTTGGGTTTTATACAAAAATGTGCCTGAAAAAAAGTCTGAGGATTATATTACGTGCACCTATTTATTGTGTGTTACAGTTTTAAATCCTACAGTTTAAAATAACAGTTTGATAACTTTAGTCACAGCATCTTACAGTTTGAAAATGTCCGAAAATTGCTTCTAGAATTATGCAGCGTTGAATTTTGTATGAATTTATTTTTTAAAAATGTTTTTAAAGAACTTTGGAATAAATTTTTATGTTTAAGCTTTAATTTAAATTTGCAGTGTTTAATAGAATATTTGTCAAAGCCTGAAAGTATGCAATGAATAATTATAACACTGCCCGACAAAATTCAAATTTTGACATGGTGCACTAAAAGTTACAGCAAATATTGAATACATTTGTAGCTCTAATTCCGAAAATGATATCAGCTTTGTCAAATTGGCTCTATTTTTTGAGATATAGTCCATTTTATAATTTCTCATTATTTTGGCCTTCTTTTATTTTCAAAATTCAAATATATGAAAAGTATGAAATTATCTTTTCGATTTTAGAAACAGAAAATCTTGCGTCATAAAATACAAATCTACTTTAATGCGTGACAAAAATTGTTTGCGAGATATAAGCAAAAGAAGTTCAACACTTTTCAAAAAAATTAAAATTTGATTTGATAAAAAAAAATTGATGGATGAAAACCTTTATTACATAACGGACAAATATGTTAAAAATGATTTTTATGCCAAGTTATGTAGCGCCATGAATCCTTTTTAAACCCTTATCTAAGAAAATATATTACGACTTTTAGTTAAAAAGTTATTATTGCTAGATTAATAAAGGCAACTTTTTTTTACTTGTTAAATTTAAATTTTCTGATTTTGTTTATTTTGCAGATTTTAATTTATCAAGGAAACAATGTTGTCCTTATTTAATATTGCATTTATAACTTTTTAACCAAGAGTTGTAATTTATTTTCTTAAATGGGGTTTTAAAGAGGACACCTGGCGTCACATAAAAGTTCAAACAAATATTTTTAAAACGTTTTTATTAGGTTGCTTTCTTGTCTGTCTGTTCGGTACAAATTTTGTAAGTGATTTTAACAACCTTCGCGATGAGCTACCTGAGATTTTAAATATAGACTCGAACTGGATGACAATGCAATATTATCGTTTTCTTGCCATCCGGTTCATCATGGTTCTATCGCCATGGTTCCATATTAAAGACACTTTGAAACATGAATATTTCATTTTAATAATATTAGTTTTTCGAATTCTGTCAGAAAATCTAACTGACACAAACAAAATATGAAAAATTAAAATATGAAATAAAAAAATTTGTTTTAATATAAAACATTTTTAAGGTCAATTTTCCGTATGATTTAAACGTGGTGCGGTAGATAATATAATCTATTAAAGTTCACATTAAAAACGTTTTATATTAAAAAATATTTTTTATTTCATATTTTTTTAATAATTTTGTCTACAAATAACGTAGGGAAGTGTAATACCCATGTAACACAAAGTACAGATTTCGACACGAATTCTAGATATTTTCGTTAGTTGGCAGTAGATACGTAACGAAATTTAAATGGAAAATATAGAGAATTCCTTGTCCCATGTCACAGTTTTTCTTTATATCGATTCTCATTTTTTTTTTAAGTTTGAATAGAATTTTTCGAGTTTCAATACAGATTTCTACATAGGTTTCCAATCTTAGCCATGAACTGATTCAATTCTACGTATCGATACATATTCATTACATGTTAATCTACAGATCCAGACTAAGTTTTGAAATGTGTCACTTGGTTAGTTACTTTTTTCATGGTTTTTCACATTTCAAATATCAAATTGAAACAAATTCGCAACAGACGAACGAAATGAAATTATATTTTTTAAGTTTCGATGGTGTTGCATCGTAGTTATGTCGTGTGCAAAGTGATAAATAAAAATTTGTGATAGAATTTTTAAATTGAGTAATTCGTACTTTAAGTTGCACATTTTCAATTTTTCACTTAAATTGGTTTAAATTTTACTTTAATTATTTATAGTGTTTTTTATTTTATCTTCACCTTGAATTCGTTTTAATTTTTCACTTTTTTAATTGTTTGTCGTTATAGCACTATTATTTTTTGTATCCTTAACCTTGACTTTGATTAAAGTATTTTTATTTTTATTTTTAATTACACCGTTGTTGTTCACCTCCGATGTTAAATTAACTGATGGCGATGTTTGTCCAGCTGTTTTTATAAGAAAAGCAACTTCATCAAAAGCAAATTAAAACAACAATAAAATGTAAAGAAAGAAAATGCAATTTTCCGAATTTTCAATGCAATGAAAAACAAGACTCGTCGTTGATGTGTTTTGGGCAGATAAACTGGCTGAACTAGTAGAGGCAGCGAATATTTAAAAAGCTGTATTATTCACAAACACACATCAACAGCTCTTTTTACATGCCATAATGATGCAGGAAATAAATTTTGAATTGGAATTAAATGCGGCAATTATAAAGGCCACTCATTATATATTTAATTTATTACAATGTTAATTTTTTGTATTTTACTTTTCTATATTTATTTATAATGTATACTATATAAAATTTTAAATTTTAATTATTTTAAATATTTAATATTTTTAATTTTATTTTTAATATTTTACTCTATTTCTTTATAGTGTTTGCTTTATTCTTTTAAAGTTATTACTATTTTAATTTTTTGTTTTCTTTTTTAAATTATTTATTTATAATATTTAATATTTTAAAATTTCCTTTAATTTTTATTTTTTCTATGTTTGCTTTATTTATATTTTATTATTAACTTGTTTGTGTGTCTTTTTATTTTTAACAATTTTTTTTCTATTCATTTTTTTTTTATTTATCTTTTCATTTTCCTTTTCATGGTCAATGTCGGCAACGCCTTGATAATTACTTGCGCTAAACAACTGCTCTAAATGTATACGTTATAGTTTTAATATTAATTTATAATAAAAAAAGCTTTAATCACTCGTGGTACTGCATCGTGTGAAAAACTCATTTAAAATTTCCTCACATTTAATTTAAAAATCTATGTTTTATTATTAATCACATTTTTTAATTTATTTGTTTTCATTTTTAAAACGTTTTTATTTTTATAATTATATTTTTTCAATCTAAATTTAATAACATACATCATTAAATATAATTTTACATTTAATTTTAATGCATTTTGTATTATTTTTTTTTTTAAATTAGAAAATTATATTTGCATATTTAATCAGGGACCGTTACAGAGACAGATATCCATTTAAAACCATTTCATATTCATTTTGTAGCGATTTAAAAAAAATTAAATTTATTTATTATAAATCAAATTTATAGGTAATGGATTTCTTATTACTGGTTTAAAATATGTAACTTAATTCTTACCTCAGGTATTAAATATATGGATACAAATTTCTTATATTGCATCACATTGTAACATTTCATATTATTACAAATTATTTAAAACCATTTCATTTAAAACCATATATATGAAATGATATGAAATAATATGAAATGATATGAAATGATATGAAATGATATGAAATGATATGAAATGATATGAAATGATATGAAATGATATGAAATGATATGAAATGATATGAAATGATATGAAATGATATGAAATGATATGAAATGATATGAAATGATATGAAATGATATAAAATGATATGAAATGATATGAAATGATATGAAATGATATGAAATGGTATGAAATGATATGAAAAGATATGAAAAGATATGAAATGATATGAAATGATATGAAATAATATGAAATGATATGAAATGATATGAAATAATATGATATGATATGAAATGATATGAAATGATATGAAATGATATGAAATGATATGAAATGATATGAAATGATATGAAATGATATGAAATGATATGAAATGATATGAAATGATATGAAATGATATGAAATGATATGAAATGATATGAAATGATATGAAATGATATGAAATGATACGTAATGATACGTAATGATATGAAATGATATGAAATGATATGAAATGATATGAAATGATATGAAATGATATGAAATGATATGAAATGATATGAAATGATATGAAATGATATGAAATGATATGAAATGATATGAAATGATATGAAATGATATGAAATGATATGAAATGATATGAAATGATAATGATTTAAAATGATAATGATTTAAAATGATTTGAAATGATTTAAAATGGTTTGAAATTATTTGAAATGATTTGAAATGTTTTAAAATGATTTGAAATGATTTGAAATTATTTAAAATTATTTGAAATGGTTTTAAATAATTTGTAATAATATGAAATGTTACAATGTGATGCAATATAAGAAATTTGTATCCATATATTTAATACCTGAGGTAAGAATTAAGTTACATATACTTTCAAAAGAGAAAGAAATTATATTTATGTCGATATTTTTATCTATTTTTATAGTATTCTATTTTTATAGTATTTATAGTATTCTTTTTAATTTTTTAACATGTTCCTGACTTTTTTCTCTCATTTTGTTTTAATTTAAATATAATTAAACTGTAATCGGTTCCATATCGTTAAAAATGTTTACTACGAAATCTGAGGGGTACGTTTTACACGTCTGTTCTAAATAGAGACCTACATTTACATTTATAATTTTAACCCACTCAATTTTTAATCGATTTTAGTTATTAATCCTATTTTTTTAAGTAGAATTAATTAACGTTTCACCCTACACTATACACTAAAATGTTATACCATAAATATTTTTATAAAAATATTATGAAAATTTAAATTAACAATTTTTATATTTTTGAAATGTGTTCGAAACCAGCTATATATTATTTTATTAAGTTCCTTAAAATTTTATATTATTATTTAATACGCTTATTTATTTATTAATCTAATCATTTTGAATTTGTTTTTTAAGTGTATTGTTACAATGTATTTTTTCTATTTGCCCTCTTATCAATACGAGTTCAATGCACGTGCTACGCTACATCCGTCCGCAATTTAAGTTCAGCAACATTTTATTTTTTTGTTTCTGTTAAACTGTCTTCAAAAGTAAAACTCAGCAACATGTTGTTGCTGTTCATACAGGTTTTTGACGTGCAACTATTTTCGTTAACAATGCCGTAAACTATTACTTAATTTTGGCCTTTTTTACACCATTGTTTTGGCATTGTTGCTCGTTTAACTGGACCAGCATGCATTCCAGTTGGTCGTTGCTCCAAATGGAATTTGTTTTGAATTTTGAATATTTTACTAAAAAGTTTTTTTTTTTTTTTCTATAAATTCAATTTTTCATTAAGAATTCAATTTTTCACTAAAAATTCAATTTTTCACTAAAAATTCAATTTTTCACTAAAAATTCAATTTTTCACTAAAAATTAAATTTTTCACTAAAAATTAAATTTTTCACTAAAAATTCAATTTTTCACTAAAAATTCAATTTTTCACAAAAATTAAATTTTTCACTAAAAATTAAATTTTTCACTAAAAATTCAATTTTTCACTAAAAATTCAATTTTTCACTAAAAATTCAATTTTTCACTAAAAATTCAATTTTTCACTAAAAATTCAATTTTTCACTAAAAAATCAATTTTTCACTAAAAAATCAATATTTCACTAAAAATTCAATTTTTCACTAAAAATTCAATTTTTCACTACAAATTCAATTTTTCACTAAAAATTCAATTTATCACTAAAAATTCAATTTTTCATTAAAAATTCAATTTTTCATTGAAATTCAATTTTTCACTAAAAATTCAATTTATCACTAAAAATTCTATTGTTCTCTAAAAATTAAATTTTTCTTACTAAAATCAAATATTTCATTGAAATTTCCATTTATTACTCAAAATCCAATTTTTCAATGAAAATTCAATTTTTCAATTAAACTTAAAATGTACATTGAATAAACAATAAAAATTAAATTTTCCAGTAAAAATTAAATTTTTCATTATATATTAAATATTTCGATTTTTCACTAAAAACTCAAATTTTCATTAAAATTAATTTTTCAACTATAAAATCGAAATTTTCACTAAAAATTCAATGTTTCACTAATTACTCAATTTTTCATTAAAAATTCAATTTTTCATTAAAATTTCATCTTTTCACTAAAAAGTCAAATTTTCACTAAAAATTCAGTTTATCACTTAAAATTCAATTTCTCACTAAAAATTAAATTTTTGACTAAAAATTAAATTTTTCACTAAAAATTAAATTTTTAACTAAAAACTAAATTTTTCACTAAAAATTCAAATTTTCACTCAAAATTCAATTTTTACTAAATATTGTGTGCCTAAAAATATGCTACATTTTTAATGTTGCCACTGTGATTTTTATTTTAAATTTATGCTTTTTCCAACAAACCATTATAAAGCTTTGCTTTTAGGTATAAAAGCTTTTTATTTACTGCATGCATAAAATGTAAATATAAAATTCAAGTTCAATGCTAATGATGCCAGGCATTAACATTTTGCATTGTGCACATTTCAAATGCACTAATGACGTTATAAATTACACTTTTAATAATTTTAGTAACGTAAAAATGCCATTAGGTTTTATTTATTAGTTAGGCAAACAAAAAACGTACTAAGTCACTCCCTTTATTTGATGTATTTCGGAATGTTTTTTATTACATTGACTCATTTCTGTATTAAGTATATCTCATCATCCTAGCATTGAATTTTATTTTAGTAGGCAAAACACATAAATTAAATTAAATAAATTATTTAAAATGTTGTCGCAACTGTACCTACTACTTGTATCTGCAACATAGATCTATTGTTAATTTTTTTTGTCTATTTTCGTGGAATTTTATATAATTGTCAAAACTAAATAAAAGTTGATAAATTGCTTAAATTTATGCTAATATTTTAATCGCATTGTCATTTGCTAATTTGGTTAAAGCAAATAATTTTGTGCAGCATTATTCATTTTCATTTTTCAAAATGAATAATGCTTCACAAAATTGTTTGTGTTAAGTGTCATTAACACTTTGTCATTTGTCTATTGAGTTTTTTTCAATTTTTTTTTTTGTTTCGTTTTTACAACGTTTTTTTATATTTTTAGTTTTTATTTTTCTGTGAGTTTTTATGCTATCGTCGCTGTCATAATGTTTAAGCCATGGTGTTACTTGCTGCGTTGACAATTTTTATAATTTTCTGTTAAATTATTTAATAGCCAAAAGAAAGAAATGCCTGCATAATTAGTGGGTTATTAGGTAAATGCAGCGGATTATGTGTTAAGCAAAAAAATTATTGTCTTGGAGATTTAATTGCTTTAAAAAGCAACAACATAATTAAACACATTAATAATTGTCAATATAGAGTGGATATGTTAATTTTAAATTAATATTAAGTGAAACTTAATGATTTTTGAAAATTTTAATTTTAGTGAAAATTTTAATTTTTAGTGAAAATTTGATTTTTGTTTTAAGTAAAAAATTTAATTTTTAGTGAAAATTTGAATTTTTTAGTGAAAAATTTAATTTTTAGTGAAAATTTGAATTTTTTTAGTGAAAAATTGAATTTTTAGTGAAAAATTGAATTTTTAGTGAAAAATTGAATTTTTGGTGAAAAATTGAATTTTTTAGTGAAAAATTTAATTTTTTAGTGAAAAATTGAATTTTTAGTGAAAAATTGAATTTTTAGTGAAAAATTGAATTTTTAGTGAATAATTGAATTTTTAGTGAATAATTGAATTTTTAGTGAAAATTTGAATTTTTAGTGAAAATGGAATTATTAATTAAAAATAGAAAATTCATCGTCTTGAAGTGATCTGCGAATCATTAATACCGAAAGCAGCGGGTTCGTTGCTTAAGTCTTTCGTTTGCAAGGCATCATTATCTTCAACTGTGAGGTTTCAGCTATTGTCAGGTTATTAATATGTGTTGCAAATATTGAATTGAATAATTATCATATCAATTAAAATGCAGCATAACTTCAGCTTCGGCTGAAATATTGTGAATCAGCTAAAATGAAAATATTTTGATTGGAATTGAATGCGATAAATATTTTGCATGGAATTCAAATAAAAATCATATATGTGAGACTATTGTAAAAAACCTATAAAAAACTAATAAAAATCCAAAAATTAGATAATATAAAAAAAAAATTAAAAACAAAATTGCATAAAAGAAAAATTAAATAATTAAATATAAAAGATGGCGATAATAAATATAGAAAGAAAACAATTTAAAAAATATGAAAAATTATAAAACCGTTTAATCAAACTAAAAATCGTATAATCAAAAACAACAACAGCAAAACACCATTAATAACTCATTTCATGTCTTGCATAATCTGAACTTTGGCTTCGTTTTATTTTTCTGAATTATATTTTATAATAATAAAAACAACACCAAAGAGAACGTGCTATAATTATGGCACTCTTTCATTCGATCACTTTCATTAGCTCTGCTGATTATTATCCATATTTTAAGTCTGTTTGTATTTGAGCGTCTGTCTAACTACTGCTGTCTACACCCAAAAGTCCACTTTAATGTTGCAGGTGCCTCTTGTTTGGGTTACCTTCTTATTTCATACACCCTTTTCAACCCGCTGTCAACGTCTTTTGTTGACCAAACATAGGACCAACTTAAAATAAACTACTTCCCCAAGAGCTGAGTCACCGAAACGTCATCATTTTTCACTTTTTATTAAACTTTTAATTTTTTTTATTTTTGTTTTCATTTATTTTTTTTTTTCGTTTTATTTTTATCATTTCACTCTTTTTTCATTTCATTTTATGACCACAAACCGAGTAAAAAGTGAATGGCCGGCATAACGAGAGCGTCGCGCGCGTCTTTTAACCAATGTACTGAGCCATGTTGGCAGCACGCGGCATTGTTTGTTGTTGCTGCTACCATTACCATGGTGTTGCTGGTAATTTTGTTGTTGTACATGACAACAACCACAACATGTTGATATTATTTAACACATTTTATGTTAATAGTTTTTTATTTTTTTGGTGTACTGTTGAACTATATAATGTCGCACAAAAATAATTTATATTTTATATTTTATATTTTATATTTTATATTTTATATTTTATATTTTATATTTTATATTTTATATTTTATATTTTATATTTTATATTTTATATTTTATATTTTATATTTTATATTTTATATTTTATATTTTATATTTTATATTTTATATTTTATATTTTATATTTTATATTTTATATTTTATATTTTATATTTTATATTTTATATTTTATATTTTATATTTTATATTTTATATTTTATATTTTATATTTTATATTTTATATTTTATATTTTATATTTTATATTTTATATTTTATATTTTATATTTTATATTTTATATTTTATATTTTATATTTTATATTTTATATTTTATATTTTATATTTTATATTTTATATTTTATATTTTATATTTTATATTTTATATTTTATATTTTATATTTTATATTTTATATTTTATATTTTATATTTTATATTTTATATTTTATATTTTATATTTTATATTTTATATTTTATATTTTATATTTTATATTTTATATTTTATATTTTATATTTTATATTTTATATTTTATATTTTATATTTTATATTTTATATTTTATATTTTATATTTTATATTTTATATTTTATATTTTATATTTTATATTTTATATTTTATATTTTATATTTTATATTTTATATTTTATATTTTATATTTTATATTTTATATTTTATATTTTATATTTTATATTTTATATTTTATATTTTATATTTTATATTTTATATTTTATATTTTATATTTTATATTTTATATTTTATATTTTATATTTTATATTTTATATTTTATATTTTATATTTTATATTTTATATTTTATATTTTATATTTTATATTTTATATTTTATATTTTATATTTTATATTTTATATTTTATATTTTATATTTTATATTTTATATTTTATATTTTATATTTTATATTTTATATTTTATATTTTATATTTTATATTTTATATTTTATATTTTATATTTTATATTTTATATTTTATATTTTATATTTTATATTTTATATTTTATATTTTATATTTTATATTTTATATTTTATATTTTATATTTTATATTTTATATTTTATATTTTATATTTTATATTTTATATTTTATATTTTATATTTTATATTTTATATTTTATATTTTATATTTTATATTTTATATTTTATATTTTATATTTTATATTTTATATTTTATATTTTATATTTTATATTTTATATTTTATATTTTATATTTTATATTTTATATTTTATATTTTATATTTTATATTTTATATTTTATATTTTATATTTTATATTTTATATTTTATATTTTATATTTTATATTTTATATTTTATATTTTATATTTTATATTTTATATTTTATATTTTATATTTTATATTTTATATTTTATATTTTATATTTTATATTTTATATTTTATATTTTATATTTTATATTTTATATTTTATATTTTATATTTTATATTTTATATTTTATATTTTATATTTTATATTTTATATTTTATATTTTATATTTTATATTTTATATTTTATATTTTATATTTTATATTTTATATTTTATATTTTATATTTTATATTTTATATTTTATATTTTATATTTTATATTTTATATTTTATATTTTATATTTTATATTTTATATTTTATATTTTATATTTTATATTTTATATTTTATATTTTATATTTTATATTTTATATTTTATATTTTATATTTTATATTTTATATTTTATATTTTATATTTTATATTTTATATTTTATATTTTATATTTTATATTTTATATTTTATATTTTATATTTTATATTTTATATTTTATATTTTATATTTTATATTTTATATTTTATATTTTATATTTTATATTTTATATTTTATATTTTATATTTTATATTTTATATTTTATATTTTATATTTTATATTTTATATTTTATATTTTATATTTTATATTTTATATTTTATATTTTATATTTTATATTTTATATTTTATATTTTATATTTTATATTTTATATTTTATATTTTATATTTTATATTTTATATTTTATATTTTATATTTTATATTTTATATTTTATATTTTATATTTTATATTTTATATTTTATATTTTATATTTTATATTTTATATTTTATATTTTATATTTTATATTTTATATTTTATATTTTATATTTTATATTTTATATTTTATATTTTATATTTTATATTTTATATTTTATATTTTATATTTTATATTTTATATTTTATATTTTATATTTTATATTTTATATTTTATATTTTATATTTTATATTTTATATTTTATATTTTATATTTTATATTTTATATTTTATATTTTATATTTTATATTTTATATTTTATATTTTATATTTTATATTTTATATTTTATATTTTATATTTTATATTTTATATTTTATATTTTATATTTTATATTTTATATTTTATATTTTATATTTTATATTTTATATTTTATATTTTATATTTTATATTTTATATTTTATATTTTATATTTTATATTTTATATTTTATATTTTATATTTTATATTTTATATTTTATATTTTATATTTTATATTTTATATTTTATATTTTATAGTTTATATTTTATATTTTATATTTTATATTTTATTTATATTTTATATTTTATAAATTTTACCTAAGTTTATCAATTATTACATAATTAAGAACTTCTATAAATTAGCATTAAAAACCGATTATTATATGAAATTTAGCCGACGCTTCTTGGGTTTAGTAACCACAATAGTCACCAATTTGAAAGACTACTTTAACCTTTGCAAGGTCACCGCATTTGGCCGCCAATTATTTAGCAATTTAACTACGATGTCAGCCGATTTAAAACGCCTTAAGCGTATCTGCAAAGACACATTTTCCACAAAATAATTTCATATTTTTTCCCCAACTTCTTTACCATCTTCTTCAGTGTGAAAAATGTCAAATTAACAAATTACACTTAGGCCTAAACAATTCAAAAATAATTAAAAAGATGATTTTAACTAAACAGCGTTATACAAAAAATTTAATTTAATTTTCAGACATAAATTCAAGTTAATATTGTAGCACATTTGTATAGCTTTGAACTTTTCATGGTCTGGAGCAGCAGCAGGAGGCGGCTTTTGTAAGTCTGCGTCATGCTCGGATGATTATGGTTGTTATATGTTTTGGTGGCTAGAGGAAATTTATTTTGATTAATATTTAGATTGAGTAATATGGTAATATTAGATAATATGTGGCTAACTAAGGCAGCGGAATATAAAATCATTTAAATGGGGTTAAAAAACGTTAATAAATTAATTTCGCGAATTCAAATATTTCAAAATGGTGGGAAATTTTATTGTTAAATTCAATTTAAAACACATGAAAATTAATATTATTTAATAATTATACCGACACTAAATTTTATTAAAGAAAAAACATTTAATTAATTTAAAAATGGTGAAAAATGGAATGTTTAGTGAAAATTAAAATTTTTAGACACAAATTTAATTTTTAGTGAAAAATTGCATTTTTAAGTGAGAAATTTGAATTTTCACTGATATAAAATTGTTAGTGAAAAAGTGAATTTTTAGTGAAAAATTGAATTTGTAGTGAAAAATTAAATTTTTAGTGAACATTTGAATTTTTAGTGAAAAATTTAATTTTTAGTGAAAAATTTAATTTGTAGTGAAAAATTTAATTTTTAGTGAAAATTTTAATTTTAGTGAAAAATTGAATTGTTAATGAAAAATTAAACTTTTAGTGAAAAATTAAATTTTTAGTGAAAAATTTAATTTTTAGTGTAAAATTGAATTTATAGTGAAATTTGAATTTTTAGTGAAAAATTGATTTTTTAGTGAAAATTTGAATTTATAGTGAAAATTTGAATTTTTAATGAAAAATTAAACTTTTAGTGAAAAATTGAATTTTTAGTGAAAAATTGGATTTTAAGTGAAAATTTGAATTTTTAGTGAAAAATTGAATTTTTTAATGACAAATTTAATTTTTAATGAAAAATTAAATTTTTAGTAAAAAATTGAAGTTACATTGAAAAATTTTTAGTGAAAAATTGAATTTTTAGTGATAAATTGAATTTTTAGTGAAAAATTGAATTTTTAGTGTTAAATTGAATTTTTAGTGTTAAATTCAATTTTTAGTGTAAAATTGAATTTTTAGTGAAAATTAGAATTTTTAGTGAAAATTTGAATTTTTAGAGAAAATTTGAATTTTTAGTGTAAAATTGAATTTTTAGTGTGAAATTGAATTTTTAGTGTAAAATTGAATTTTTAGTGAAAAATTGTATTTTTAGTGAAAAATTTAATTTTTAGTGAAAATTTGAATTTTTAGTGAAAATTTGAATTTTTAGTGAAAAATTGAATTTTTAGTGAAATATTTAATTGAGTTTTTAGTGAAAAATTGAGTTTTTAGTAAAAATTTTAATTTTTAGTGAAAATTTGAATTTTTAGTGAAAATTTGAATTTTTAGTGTAAAATTGAATTTTTAGTGTAAAATTGAATTTTTAGAGTAAAATTGAATTTTTAGTGAAAAATTGAATTTTTAGTGAAAATTTGAATTTTTAGTGAAAAATTGAATTTTTAGTGTAAAATTGAATTTTTAGAGAAAAATTGAATTTTTAATGAAAAATTTAATTTTTAGTGAAAATTTGAATTTTTAGTGAAAATTTGAATTTTTAGTGAAAATTTGAATTTTTAGTGAAAATTTGAATTTTTAGTGAAAATTTGAATTTTTAGTGAAAATTTGAATTTTTAGTGAAAATTTGAATTTTTAGTGAAAATTTGAATTATTAGTGAAAAATTGAGTTTTTAGTGAAATATTTAATTGAGTTTTTAGTGGAAAATTTAAGTTTTAGTGATAAATTGAATTTTTAGTGGAAAATTGAATTTTTAGTAAAAATTTTAATTTTTAGTGAAAATTTGAATTTTTAATGAAAAATTAAATTTTAGTAAAAATTTTAATTTATGTTTTCACTTCACTTTTAAAGAGGGAAATACTCTACTTGATTTCGCATTTTCGCTTTTCTATTACCGCTTAATTGCTTTTTGCACTACTACAAAATTCAATTAACCCATTAAATTTGAAATTTAAAAATTTACATTGATTTCTTAAATGAAAAATAATCATTGTGAATCAACAACACACCCAGTAGCCGACTGCGGAATCCTTTCACTTTCAGTTGGCATTTCCTGGAAGCGCCACATAAAACTGGGTCACTGGCCATGTAGTATAAAAAATAAAAAAACTAAACAATTTTTTTTTTAATTTATTATTCAAACAGCTACATTTTTAAATGACAATTTTTGAAGACTATTTTCGAGTTTATACCTGTTGCATTTGGCAATAAAAACTACTAAAAAAAAAACTATAATTTGTCAAATTTTGCATTTTTTCTGCGTCAATTTGTAATTTATAGGCAATTTTAAAATGAAAGTTCGTTTTTTTTTATATTTCACATAAAAGTTTGCAGGGTAAATTTGAATGTTTCAGTTTTTTCTATTTTTTATTTTGTTAAATGCAGCTGTATGGCAATTTGTGCCAATTAAAACCGGAAATAGAGCAAACGCCGCCATTTGCAGCAGGATTTCATAGGCATTAAACGTAGCAGGTTCGTAGCCTAAGTCTTTTGTTGCAGGAAATATTTAGCAAATCTGTTTTAATTTATTTTAGTGTTTTTAATTTAAAAATTCAAATTTTCATTTCCAGTTATTCAAGGGGCACTATTTTAATTGTTAAAAATATAAAACGTTTTAAATTAAATTTTATTCGCCTCAAAATTTTCAATGTAAAACCGAACTACAAAACACACAAAATAAAAATGTTACCATTGAAAAAACATTTCGCAATTTCTCTCTAAAGATACACATTTATTGCATTTACGGTTTTTGGCCCACAATTACATAATTGCTGGTTTATTTTTTTGTATTTTAATGCATTGTCTGCATGCAAATTCTCACGATTTAATTTATTAGCCAGGTCTCGAAACGGTTTCTCGCATATTGACAATCTGTCGGCTGCTATCTGAAGGCAGGCGTATTCAACCGCATGACAAAGAAATCATCAAAACAAACAGAAAAAATATAAATAAAAAGCATAAAAAATACATAAAACAGTTTTTGTACAAACCCACGCAGTTGTCATGCGTGTTTCGACTTTGAAAATAGTTGGAAATTAATTTTGGGAATTAAATAAATTGTTTTAAATAAGTGGCAATTGTTTGCCTAATTATTTTATCTACCACCAATTTTAGGCATTGCCTACGTAGACAACGTAGTTTTTGTTCTCAGGCAGAAATTTATTATTCTAGGATGTTTGTAATTAAGATCTGTCGCAGTTAAAAAGAAGCACTTAATTAATGAGATTTTTATTTTTAGGTTTTGCCAAATTTACTTAATTAATAAGAAGAATGAGATTTTCGTTTGAAAGTGTAATTTTTTTTATATTTTATTTATAAAAAAATTTTATAAGGAAATGTATTAATTTATTAAAATTTAAATACAAACGTAGTAAATTTTAATATGGCTTAATTGCTTAAAAATTAATTTTGTAAGATTAGTTTTTGCTTTCTTTATTTCATATAATAATACCTAAAACTTTGAGTTTGATTTTATAATGAAATGTATTAAATTATAAAAAGTTAAATACAAACATAGTAAATTTTAATATGGTCGCATTGTTTAAAATTAATTTTGAAATATTATTTTTGTTTGCTTTATTTAGTTTATTAATACGTATGATATGATTTTGACTGTTTTCCAAAAAAAATCCATGCTCATAAACGCATTTTACGATTATTTATTTTAAATTTTATTACAAACATAGTGGGTTTTCATGTGATCGAATTTGAAGAATAAACAAAACTTATCTTGTAAGATTGTTTAAATTTTAGATAAAATCCACTTAATTGACTGATAATTTGTATGATGTCATAAGTTTTCTAAAAAAAATTCAATAGCATGTATTTCACAATTATTAATTTTAAAAAGTTAATACAAACGTAGTAAATTTTAGTATAAATTATAATACAAGATTATTATTAAATGCCTAAGCATTTAGTAAATTGTAATAATGTTTATATGTTGTATATGTTTTTCTTGTGAAATACAAAAAAATCTATTTATTAATATTTATATTTAAATTTAAATTTAAATACAAGTATAGTACATCAAAAAATATTGAATTCGAAAACAAATCAATTTTGTGTGATAAATATTAGTTCAGTTAAGTAAACTTCATTAAATGATATATATGAGTTCTGATCATTTGTCTTAAAAATTCAATACATTTCTTCTTTTGAACACAAACGTAGTAAATTTTCTATATGTTTGAATTTGAAGAAACACGAATTATAAAAGACTATTGTTTATGCAATCTTTGAATGATAATATTAATGATTTATTAATATTTATCTTAGAAAATTGAATTAATTATAATTAATATACATTTTTTAAAATTTAATATAAACGTAGTAAATTTGTATGTGATTGCATCAAAATTAAAGCGTATTTTGTATGATTAATCTTTGTGTACATAATTAAACTTAATTTAATTATAATATTTGAGAATTCTGAATGTTTTTTTAGCAAACACAATAATATTAATTTCACACCTATTTATTTAAAAACTTAATGAAAACGTAGTAAATATTTATTGGCCGTATGTGAAAAAACCTATTTTTAATCATTAAATAAACTTCATTAAAATATAATAATATCATTTAAATTTCAAACAATGTTTAAAAAAAATAATTAAAACAATAATTAAAAACAATAATTAAAAAAAAAATAATATTAAATGCAAACGTAGTAATTTTTATTACATTTCCACTAACATCATAAACAATAAATTTAAGATCATTTTATAAATTTATTTCATTTAAATTATAATTTATAATTTGATTTTATTTCATTTAAATAATAATTTATAATTTGATTCTATTTCTAATATATTATAAACTTTATATTTTATGTCTAATCCTGTTCCATATGTGATCGTGGTTCATTTCGAGATATTTGTTCCGTTTACATTAAATTAAAATATTTAAATAAATAGCTTATTTCTGTTCCGTATGAAATGTAAATTTTCGTCCGGTTCATATCTGATAATATTCATATAAAGGGTTTTTCAATAAGAGCGCTACAAATAAAATAAAACCAAAACTGTTTTGGATATCAATGAAATTCTTTATTCCTGTAAAAGTACGTTCGATGCCATTATGTATGGAACTCGATTTCTTTTGCATGGCCACCACGGGC
Organism: Dryomyza anilis; assembly: GCA_951804985.1. Lineage (NCBI taxonomy): Eukaryota > Metazoa > Arthropoda > Insecta > Diptera > Dryomyzidae > Dryomyza > Dryomyza anilis. Next base: position 2,588,346 of record OX638130.1, on the reverse strand, counting down.
ACGCTTGCAGAAGTCCAGACGCTGAACCCAATTTTCGACGGTTTTCAAGCATAAATCGGCCGATACTGCTGCAATATCACGTTCGATATTCGTACGAAGTTCATCAATCGTCGTTGGCTTGTTGGCATGGACCATAGACTTGACGTAGCCCCACAGGAAATAGTCTAACGGCGTCAAATTGCACGACCGAGGCGGTCAATCGACTGGACCATTTCGTGAGATAACACGTTCTCCAAACTTGGTTTCCAATAAATTGATTGTGGCATTCGCTGTGTGGCTTGTGGCGCCGTCCTGTTGGAACCACATGTCCTCCAAGTCCATATCATCCAATTGGGGCCAAAAATATTCGGTTATCATTGAACGGTAGTGATTCCCATTCACAGTGACGTGCCGGTCTTGATCATCACGGAAGAAGTACGGCCCAATGACACCGCCGGCCCATAGACCGCACCAAACCGTAATTTTTTCGGGATGCAATGATGACTCATGGAGTACGTGTGGATTGCTGTCTGACCAATAACGCATATTTTGTTTATTGACGAACCCATTCAGCCAGAAATGAGCCACATCGCTGAAGGTGATTTTTCGATGAAAATCCGAATCATTTTCAAGTTGTTGCTCAGCCCAATTCACGACGCTTCTAGTGGTCAAGCGGCTTCAGTTCTTGCGTCAATTTGATTTTGTAAGGATGTAGGCCAAGATCTTTTCGCAAAATTCGCCACAAGGACGTCACAGAGATGCCCAATGCTTGAGAACGACGTGTGAGAGACACATTTGGGCTTTCTTCAACTGAATCCTCAGCGGTAGCAATATTCTCGACACTACGGGCACTTCTTTGTCTCACTGGCACGGGAACATTTTGTACTGTGCCTGTGGATTCAAATTTTTCCACTAGACGCTCAATTGTTGATCTGCTAGGACCATTATGACGACCATAAATTTGACGTAGCGCTCTTAACGTTGAGGCCACTGACTCCGAATTTCGGTAGTAAATTTTAATAATTTCGACTCGTTGGTGGCTCGTATATCTTTCCATCATGAAATGGAAAACCTTACTGAAGAGAAATGTCAAAATAGCGGCAAGAAATATGGCGTCGTTTGCTGTCCCTGTCGCTCTACTTTTGCAGCGTCCCATTTGAAAAACCCTTTATTATTTATGTAAAAAATTATGTTAGAAATTTTGGCCCAGATTTAGATCATTTAAAATTAAAAATTAAATACAAACATAGTACATTTTATTACATTGCTAATAACATCAAAAAGAATACAATAAGCAGTTTTTTTTGTTTAATTCAAACACAATTTTAAAATAAATTTTGACCGAATAATATTTAAATCAAATAATATTGAAAGTGTTACTGATAATTTTGAAAATTTTAGATTTTTACTCTACTATATAAAGTAACAATTTTCGAATAGTTTTAATTAAATTTAACCAACAATATTATAAAAAAGTCTATGTAATTTAAATATCAAATTTTAGACTTCAGTTTATTCAGTTTAATTAATAAAATTTATTATCGAAAATGAAGTTAGTTATATTGAAAATATAATACAAACTATCGAATTTTTAAATACTAAATATGAAACTTAAATTAATTTTATTTTTTAATTATAATAGTTTACGTTATTATTATTATTTTTATTTATTTTGTAATTTTAAAATTGTTCATTATATACATTCAAAATATCAAGTTACACGGAGTTCAAGTTACTAATTATAAACTCTACTTACTATTAATACGTATGTATTTATTTTGTAATTTTAAAACTTTCAACTACTAATTAAATATTAATTTAATAGAAAATAATGATTTTTAGTATTTAATTACACTGTTCGGCAGCGAATTCTTCCCGTCTTCATTAAAATCATGTCTATATAATTTAGTATGCTGAGTTTAGTTTTTTTTTTAATTACCAAAGTCTACTGAATTTGAATACGTACGTAGTAATATGTCATTTTTCAAATATCATTCAAATGTTTACACAATAAATTCCAAGTTTAAATGGTTTTAAGTATATCATTATCAAAGTGTACTTGTTTTTAATATATTTATATTGTTATTTTGGAACTTTTATAAATGTTAAATTTAAAAATATTTAAAAATATGTAATACGAGTGTATGTTTTTTATTCGTATTTATTTTATATTCGTATTTATTTTTTATGATAATTTTAACTGAATGGCAATAAATTGCGACCTTTTGCCAAACCTTTTTCAGGTTTTTTCGCACAATTATAACCACAATATTTCACGATCATGAACAGTCCGACTTTTTTTTCACGCCTTTTAAACATTCGCGATGCATTTCAAATACATTTTTTTCTATTTTTATCAACTTAAGCAATACTTAATTTGTATTTTATGCAATTTTATTTTGCACAAGGAAAGTCGTGAAATTTATTGGCATCGATTTTAAGTTAAAACCACAAAACTTTCGATTTCGAAAAATGCAAAATTTCCACAACTTTTCACAGGAAAAAAAAGCAAAAAGTGTAAAAAAGGCAAATATGAAATGTGCGACAAAATTAAAATTTCAAAAACGTAGATCACTCTTTTATTTATTGGCAACAAACATTCTTGGCACCAAAGAAGTTCGAGAAAAAAAAATATGGCAACCATGACACATGCTCGAAAGCGCATTATTTGAGAGCACGACGAGCGCGGAATTTTTAATTAAAAAACAAATGGGAATTATATTTTTGGGTTTATTTCAAACTTTATTATTTTTCGTTTTTCGTTGTTCTTCTTTTTTTTATAAAAAGTAAATATGATAGAATAATAAATACAAATGTCGGTATGTCGGCGCATGAGAATAACTAAAATTAATAATAAGTGACAGAGAGAGGAAAGAGAATACTGCAGCTGCTGCTCTTTTGATGGTGATGATCTTATCTAATGTTGTGGTGCGCCATAGAGGCTGCTGGGCGCTGAGGGCGCGCCATAGCTGGACTGAGGCGGCAGATATGCGGAGTCGGGTTGTTCGTGAATGGGCGTCGAGGAGGAGCCGTGGCCGCTGACAGCAGGCGCCTCATAGAGACCGGCACTGGGTTGTGGATAATCATAGCCCCCAGAGGTGGGCGGCAGATATTGTTGAGCGAGTGGTGCCTGCTGCGTCTCATATTCGCCGGTATGCAGCGAGCTGTAGGAGGCCGAACCGGCGGCAGAGGTGGCACCACCTGTTTCATGTGAGGAGCCCAAGAATGCAGAGGGTTTGAAGGGTGGCTGTGAGCCGGCGTTGCTATATTTGTTAGAACTAATTATGTCGGTGTGAAGAGCGCCACCGGAGGAGGGTCTGCCGCCAGTATAGCCGAAGTGACCAAGGCCCTTGTGACCGGCAGCGTAGTGTGAAGCATCAGCGGCACCTGATCCGGAGGAAGAGCCATGACCGGCGTAATTCTGATAGCTTGACTGATCGCTGGGCAGGCCATAACTACTGGAGGGTGCAGAGTGTTCGTAGGAGATGCCGACAGCAGCCGTGGGAGCCTCGTAAGAGTAACCGCTGGAAGTGCCATGGCCAGCATTAGCAGCGCCACTGGAGGAGCCTGCTGAGGAGTGACCACCCGAACCGAAGAAAGCAGCGCCGGAAGAGTGACCGCCTGAAGACTGAGCGCCGGAAGAATAACCGCCTGATGAGTAACCGCCTGAAGAGTAACCACCCGATGAGTGAGCGCCTGCGGAGCTAATGGCAGGACCAAAAGATGCGCCGGAAGAGTGTCCGCCAAACGAGTGACCAGCCGAAGAACCGAAAGAAGCACCAGAGTGTCCAGCGCCAAAACCACTGCCAATCGAGTGACTGCTCACTGGCGTATATTGGTATCCCGAATCGGAGCCTACACCTGCGCCTGAGCTGTGTCCTCCAAAGCTGTGACCCCCCGAGCTATGTCCGCCAAAGCTGCTAGCACCACCAAGAGATCCAGCGGAGCTGTGTCCACCGGAATATCCACTGAAACCACTATGACCAGCACCGGCAGAGCTGCCACCTAATCCATGTCCGCCACTAGAGTGACCAGAGTAACTATAACCGCCGCCAATGCTGCCGGAGTTAGAACTGCTATGTGCTGGTATGACAATCGTTTGCACTTTGTGCCCAGAGGAGCCACCATGACCAGCATATGAGCCTGACGAATGACCGCCGAACGAAGAGCCCGAAGAATGTCCACCGAAAGCAGGTCCCGCTGAATGGCCACCGAAAGCAGGTCCCGCCGAATGCCCGCCAAAGGAAGAAATAGCATGGCCGCCGCTTGAATGACCGCCGAAAGAGGCAGCGCCTCCAGAATGGCCGCCAAATGAGCCGCTTGAGTGACCACCGAATGAGCTGCTCACGGGACCAGCATATTTATAGCCGCCTCCACTGCCGCCGCCGTTGGAATGTCCACCAAAACTGCCTGAGCCATGACCTTTGTGTTCGACAATGAAAGTCTCTACTTTAGGACCCGACGATGAGTGTCCTCCGAATCCATGACCATGAGAGCTGCCTACACCAAAGTGACCAGAGCTGCTGCTGCCGCCATGATATGAAGATGAACCACCTGATGAACCGCCGAAATCATAGCTTGAATGTCCTGCGCCTGCACCGCTATAGCTGTCATAACCACCGACGGCACCCGAGGAAGGTGGCAGATATTTGTAGGATGGGCCATGATAGCTGCCGCTCGAGAGTGCGGCCTCGCGCTTGGGCTTTGGCTCATCTTTTTTGGGCGCAGCTTCGGTGGGTGTTGCCACCTTTTTGTCTGCAAATGTGGCGACGACGCAGAGCGTCAGGCAAAAGAGTAACTGAAAAAAAAAAATTAAAAATATTGTTGATTTTTGGCTCTTTTTTTTGTTCTAGCAGTTTTAAAGTATTTCTGAGAACTTTAAGTTGTAAGATACAACAGCTTTATAGAGCTTTTACGTTATCAGAGCTTTGAGATTTATTATTTTTGTGTTTCTTAAGAATATTTTTTAGCTTTGAATCGTAAAGTCTCAAAAAATATTAAAACATCAGAAAAAGTTTGCAAGAGCTTTAAGCTGACTTCAAGATTTAACACATTGTAAAATTCTTAAACTTTATAAAATGTAAAAGCTTTCTTTTTTTGAGAAAATATTTTAAGTTAAATCATCAGAAAATTTTGATTTCTACAAAGCTTCACAAAATCGAAAAGCTTTTTATTCCTTTATAACATTGTAAGTGTTTAAATCATTAAGTTTCACAAAATATGTAAGTTTCATAAAATTTCGAATTTTGCAAATGTTTTAAACAATTTTAAAAGGTTTTCAAAAGTGTTTACGATTTTGTAGAGCTTTGTACAACTTTTTTAAAGATATTTTTATAATTTATAAAAAATTATAACTTTTAGATTTAAACATTTTTAATATTTTTTTTAATTTGTAAAATTTTTAGCATAGAAATTTTGATTTCTGGATGAACTTTAAAAAGCTTTTAAATTTGTTTGTTTTTTTTCAGAGCTTTTAGATTGTACACTTTTAAAAATCTTAAAGGTTTTTTTTATTTTATAAAATCTAAAGGTTTACATCATTAATTTTCACATAATGTTTAAGCCTCATAAAATTTTCTATTTTTAACAAGAGCTTTAACATTTTTTAAAAGGTTTTTAAAAAGAGCTTCCAGATTAACACTTCAAACTTTATAAAATATAAAAGTTTATTTTATTTATTCAATTTTGAGCTTAAAATTTTTAATTCTAAATCTTTAGAAAATGTATTTTTTTTTTTTAGTTGTGAAGCTTTAAAAATTCTTTACTGTTTTTAACTTACAAAAAGCTTCATAATTGTGGCACTTGTATCCTGTCCAATTAATCCAATCTATAGAGCACCGTAATCCTTTTTTTTAATTCGTATTTATGTCGTTAGGTTGTATAGCTTTTGAGCTTTCAACTGTTTGTTGCTGCTGCTGCTGCTTTACTGATGAACGTTGCGCTTATGTTGTCTGTTACTCGAATTGCAAAGGCTTTTATACGAACGGCCGATCGGCGTTTGTGATCCGCAAGTAAATATGTTTCATGAGAGACCGCATAACATCAACCAACAAAAAAAAAACAAAACAAAAAATTGCAAACTTTGCATACGAAGTATTGGGAATTGACCTGCCTCTCTGTTGCTCTTTTTCAGTGGCAAAGCTCTGCAACGAGACTGGCGCGCGCTCACGCTCTTTCTCTCGCATGCTTTAGCTCTTGTTTGTTGGAGGTAGCTCTCATCATAATTCGTTGCCTTTTTTTTCTTATTTCCTGACTGCGAAAGCAACCCTATTGTTTTTTTTTGTTTTCATTTAAATTTTCTTAGTTGTTAATTGTCTTATTTTGTATTTTATGATTTGCCTTTTATTTATTTATTTTTTTTGTTTGTTTTTTATTTTTTTAATGTTTTTGTTTTTTATATTTTTAAGCTGTCATTAATTAAAACTCGTCTAAAGCCTAAAAATTGCTGTTGAACGCATCAGCAACATCATCAGCAGCAACAACATTTGACAATTACAACAACTACAACTCATTTTCGCATGATCTGCGGGAATGTTGTTTTTGTCAGTTAAAATTTGGGCTGATAATGGTTTTGTTGTTGTTGCTCTTTCTTGTTGTATGTTGTTCAGCATGCTGCTCAGGCAACCAAGCAACAACAATTGCTGTTAATTTGCATTCAAATTGAATTTGAGCATTTATCACAAATGACGCCACAAGTAATTTGTTGCTGTTGTCAACTATGTTGCTGTCAGGTTGTTTTTACTTGTATGTTTTTGCCATTATTATTGTTGTTGCTATATTAAAAAATTGTTGCCATTTTTATGTGTTTGTTTGTCTTAAATACACAGTGCCACAAATAATAGAAAATCAATAAAATATGTTATAAACGAGATATAATTTTTCTTGTACATCACCATTGTAATTCAGAAATATTCAAAATATATTAAAAAAAAAAAATCAATTGATATTCAGAAATTCCTTTTAAATTGATAACACATCAATCTTAATTCAGAAATTCCATTTAAACATTTGATTTTCAGTATACATCTATTGATATTCATGACTTTCCATTTGAAATTCAGAAAATATCAATTGAAATTCATAATTTTCCATTTGGATTTCGGGAAATAAAAATTGAAAATATTATATTTTTTTAATATAAATTAAATATCACCGATTTATACTTGGAAGAAATGTAGTTGAGCTAAATAAATCTTTATACCTATTCGATATTTTGATTACAGTCTCAAAATCTGATTTTTTGTACTAAAACCCGTTTTTGTATTTTTTATATAAAATTTTGTTTTACATTAGAAATTGGAGTCAAATGTATTATATATAGTTTAAAAGATATATATTTTATCGATTTATTAAACAATTGCTTTTCCATACAAATTAAAATACATTAAATATATACATAAAATATGATTTTACAGAACCAAAAACAATTTCTGGCTAGGAGTCTCATATAAACAATTTTTTATAAAAGAGGAATAACGCACATTTTTTTAAATACTAGCTGGGCCCGTGCACGACTCGTGCCAAGATTTTGTGAAATGAAAGATATGGAGAGATTTTATTAATATAAAAAACATTTTTATAATTTATATCAGGGGCCCGTGCTTCGCTGTGTAAGTTTTTTTTTATTGGTTTTATAGATGTAGTAACCAAATAATAATTCTCCGCCAAAACAACTTTTCTCAAAGACAATTTTTCACAGACTGTGCTTCCCCGTAGAATATTCCCCGTTGAATATTTCGCCGTAGAATTCTTCCCAGTAGAAATCTTCCCCGTATAATTCTTCCCCATACAACGCTTTCCCGTAGAATACTTCCCAGTAGAATTCTTCCCGTAGAATTCATTCCGATAGAATTAATTGTTCCCGGTAGAATTATTTCTTGTAGAGTTTTTCCCAGTTTAAGTTATAGTGTGGTGAGTTTAGGTGTGGTAAATTTTGGTGTGGTGTGTTTTAATGTGCTGAGTTTTAGTGTAGTGAGTTTTAGTGTGATGAATTTTAGTGTGGTGAATTTTAATGTTTTGAACTTTATTGCGGTGATTTTTAGAATTAATTGTTTCCGGTAGAATTCTTTCTTGTAGAGTTTTTCCCAGTATAAGTTACAGTGTGGTGAGTTTAGGTGTGGTGTGTTTTAGTGTAGTGAATTTAAGTGTGGTTAGTTTTAGTGTGGGGAATTTTAGTGTGGTGAATTTTTTGTGGTGAATTTTATAGTGGTGAATTGTAGTGTGGTGAATTTTTTGTGGTGAATTTTATAGTGGTGAATTGTAGTGTGGTGAGTTTGTTTTGCTTTTTCTTTCTTTTTTTGTTGTTGTTTTTCCTTTAGTTTGGATTTTAGTTTTATAGTATAACTTTGTTTTTTTTTGTATTTTTGCTTTTGTGTTTTTGCTTTTAAATTTTTTTTTGTATTTGAGTTTTTTGTTTCATGTTTGTAGCTGGTGAAAGTGCCGAGTTATATCGTTTTGAAAGTTTAGGTTGTTTTATTTGTAATGTATCTGAAAATAGTTGATAACACTAGACAACAAATGGCGATTTTTTTATTTATACACGATCTTAATGGGATTTTTCTGTACCTATTTATTTTATTTATTATATTTATTGCATAACCTATTTGTTATATTTATTTCATAACATATTTAGTTTATATAATTCAATAAAATTATATATTTTAGGTGAAACTAGATCCACAACTATTTGATTCCTCTTACTTTGTTTTTGCAAATCACTTTTTATGTCTTCTGATTAAATACAAATGCACTTATACGATTTAAAATTTAAATAGTTTAAAATTTTTGACTGGTCATAACTTTGGTCAGATCTATCTAAACTTCATTAGGTTTATTTCAAAATATTAGTTGAAGTATTCTCAACGAAATACAAAAGAAATCAGTTCGAAAACTCAAATTCGTAAAAAGTTAAAGTTCAAAATAAGTTGATAAACACGAGATATGTTATATATTTGTTTTAGGTAAGCTAAAAAACTTGAGACAATCTAAAAAAAACTGATTATGAAATATTGATAAGAATCTTAAAGTCCATCGCAAAATTATACTACACGGATAGAAAAGATTTGTTTGAATATGTTTGAATGTTATTAAAAAGTAATACGAAATTACCATACATATATTAGGAATGAAGTGTAATTAAATTATAGTCGAAATTGAATTTATTTTTGCTCACGTGTAAACATTATTATATTATCCAGCAGAATATGTCAAATTTACCATAAATATGTTACAATACCAACATAAAATTTTAATTGCATTTGAATAAACTATTTCTTGGCAATTTATTTGGTTAAAACTATGTTTCGAAACACAGCAAATGCTAATCAAATCTAAATACAACGAATGTTCGCCACGCTCGTCTTAATTCGATAATTTATCGACTGACGAAGTTGGCAACGTTGCGCAGCATTTTCTACCTACGCTATCTTCTGCCATCGTTTGAACATATTGATGTTTAAAAACAAACAAAAAAGAAATTGGATTTAAATAAGTGTATTCTTGCAACATTCTTCTTGTATACGAAGTTGGCACTCGTTGAGCAGAATTTTCTACCTGCGTCTCTTTTGTCGTCGTTTGAAAACAAACAACAAAAAAACGAATTCAAATGTAAATAAATGTATTCTTGCAGCACTCTTCTTGTATACAAAGTTGACACTCGGTGATCGACATTTTCTGCGTACGTGTCTTTTGTTGTTCGTTGAGAAAACGTGTTCGCGTCGGTAATAATTTTGTTATATGTAAATTAAATAAATATATAAATTGTGTTATAAAAAGTACTAATAGTAACAAAGTATAATATAGTTAATAGTTAACTATATACTACATTTTGAGCTGTGCGTGTTATATTTGTACTCAAAGTGGTGGGACCTACAGTTTATTGCCGAATCCGAACGGCGGGTGAGAGCTTTTCATAGGCAATGGTTTTACTCTCTCGTAGGTTTGCCATTTACTGCCGAGAGGTAGTGCGGTATAGAAAAATGTTTCTATGAAAAGATATTGTTAGCCCCAGTCCATGCTTGAACCGGGGACCTTTCGGCTCGCAGTCCAACGCACTAACCACTGAGCTACCGCGTCTATAATATAGTGCAGTATATACTTTCTGAAACTAATGTGAAAAAAACACAAATTAAAAACAGTGTTTCGATTTTCAAATAGAATTTGGCATGTTTTTGTACAAAAGCATCCGTGAATTGTTCTGTACTGAGACCAACTGTAACTGTACCAAATATAAAGCGAGCCTGGATCGTCTGGTTTAGCGTCTGCTGGTGCAATTGTACATTCATTGATGCTGTCACTAGTACTTGCAGTTTTAAACCTATTCTTTATTTATGCATTTAAAAATTTGTATATGAATTCAATTATTATAAATTCCCACTGTGCATGTTTAAAGATTTTTAATAAAAATTAATAGAAAAACAATATTTTATTTTTATTTTATTTTCAGGATTTCTTTCCAAAAATATTTAAATATGTTTCTATGCAAACATACTACTTTTTGAACTGAAACAACTGATATGTTTCACTGGAAACATATTTATATTCAGGTCGTTCAAAATCATGTTTTATTTTGAACATATTTATGTTTCGGCTCAAATATTTATTTTATTTGTATGTAGTAATTATTATGTTTCCATTAGAACATACTCCATTTTGAGGGGCAACATTAAAATGTTTCCGTGATATTATAATGTAAGTCAGAGCTCATTACAACACTGTTCAAGCCTCAATACAACGCTGTTTACAAATGATTTATCAGTCAATTATATATTATGTTTACATAAAATTCCAAACATACAGGTTAATGCCTGCAAAATTATGTTTGGGAGATCGCGGATATTTTTATTTGTTGTGCTGTGCAATTAAAATAATTTGCAGAAATACAATATGTTTTGTTCATAGATATCAATACTAAAGGGATGCATTTTATGACTCAAAAAAATAAGAAAATATAAATTCAAAAATTGTCCTATTTTGCAGCCAGTCTTTCATTACTGAAAAAAAAGAAAAAATTAAATTAATAAACTTTCTATTTTGCACCCAGTTAAAGGGTATTTAAGAAATGCATATTACTAACATAACTTAGTCAAGAAAATTTGTTAAAAAGTAGAATTCGTAGCTAAATGATTATCAATTTTACACTCATGTTTTAGACAATTAAATTACCTTTCCAATGGTATATGACATCTTTGAACCTAATGATTTCCTCATTTTTAAAAATGTACGTAAAGTGGAAATTGTCCAAAATAAAAATACAAATTTTCACTTTGTCATTGATTTTCTCAAAATTTCGTTACCGATCACCCCATTTCCTGTAATTTATAATGATAGACCGGTTCATTCCCAGTACTTCCTGACCAATTACAGTGACTTTAAAATAGTAAGTTATCCTGCAGAAATAATTAAACAGTGTTGAATCTTATGATTTGGTGGTTGAAATTAAAAAAAATTGTTCAAAATGATTTTAAACATTTATTAATATTATAATCATTATCAGATTACTTCACATAACATATTTGTGATCATATTTCCAAAAATAATATATTTTTTTAATTTTAAACACAAAGCACAAGAACCGGCGCTGTTTAATTATCTCTGCAATATTTTCTGCCAAGTTAAAATCACTGTGATTAGTAAGAAAATAATGGGAATGAATTGATCTATCAGTATAAATTATAAAAAGTGGGGTGATCCCTAACGATATTTTGAGAAAATCAATGACAAAATCAAAATTTGCATTTTTATTTCAGAAAATTTCAACTTTACGTATATTTTAAAAAAGGAGAAAATCATGAGGTTCAATGATGTCATCTACCATTGGAAAGGTAATTTAATTGTCTTAAACATTTTCTTTTAAATTAATAATCATTTAACTACTACTTTATTTAGTTCTACTTTATAACCAATTTTCTTGACTAGGTAATGTTAGTAATATGCATTTCTTAAACACCCTGCATCTTAAACTGGGTGCAACATAGAACATTTTTTAATTTATATTTTCTTATTTTTTTGAGTCATAGAATGTCACCCAGAAGCATTGACATCGATTAACAAACACCTTGTATATGGTGGACCTACAATAATTATTTTTTTTTAACATTAAAGACTTCGATATATCACAGCATGCCATTGGATACTCTTACGAGATCAATGTAAGATTTTAGAGAATTCATACGATATCAGATACGTAGCAATCATGTATGCCATTTGTTTTGATATCGTTACGAGTTCAATGCGGGATGCAGGATGCAGGAGAATTCACACAAAATCGAAAACATTCTCATGTCGATATTGAACCAACGTTGTAGGTAGATATCGATGCGCTCAGTCGGAGTTTTCTCTAAACGAGACATTTCACGAAATCGAAAGGATATCGTAAAGCCAATATAGAAATGCTCGCGATTGATTCGAAAAATATTGTGATATTGCATTGAAAAATGTTTAATTACGCTACTTGCCATCAACATTTAATAAATTTTAAAATTTAGAAGCGATAAGCGATATTTTAACGAAATTATTTCGAGATTTCTTCGATACACATCAAAACCGAATTTGAAATGATAGTTCTTAAAAATAGTATATATAACGCAATTCGAAAAATAATAAATAATGTAGTTGTAAATGAACGAGATATTTTTTCTACTATTTTTTCGATATTTTTTATTTTAATAATTTCAGTCTTTTTTTCGATATATTTTTTTCGCCTTTTTTACATTTTTTTGTCTTTGTTATTTAATTTTCGAGATTTTGAATATCACTTATCGTACAAGCATTTCAAAGATTAACTATTTCTACAAGAAAAATATAACCCGTTGTATGCATATTTTGTCTTCCGTACTCTGTGTTATTGCAGTCATCTTCATTTGATGTACGTTTTTTTTTTGTTTTATTTTTTTCAATTCATATTTAATTTGTTGGCGTCTGCTATTCATTTTTTTGCAATTTTTCCACATTTCTCACTTAATTCAATCGCTTTGGCACCTCGTTTAACTCCGTCTTTACCCCGTGTTTTACGTTATGTCATGCACAAGGTCAGGTCTTATAATAATTTCGCATTAAATGGGACTTTAATAGTGGCTTTTAGTAGCTGCGAAAGCCAGAAAAAGTCACCGTAATTAATCATGTAATTGGCCGCTCAAGTGACGCGGTTTGTGTTTTCGGTGTCTCTGCGAAATGCAAATCGTGTAGGTCTGTCTTATTTTGGGTTTTTACTTTTGTTCAATTCATGTGGGCCACTTTTGCCAAAACGACAAAAAATATATAAGAAAGCTCAAAAAAAATATATAATTTTTTAATTAATTGCTTTTAAATTATGACAATTTGACAGCGAAAAAAGTCTTTTATAAATTACACAAAATTGCAAAAACTTAAATTGAAAATTTTAATCTAAGGGTGAAAATTTGCTCTTGATATTAAATTTGAATTTTAAGTAAAAAATACACAATTTAGTAAAAAAAAAATGAATTTTTAATAAAAAAAAATTAATTTTAATTAAAAATTGAATTTTAAATGAAAAATTAAATTATTAGCGAAAAATTTTCAATAAAAAATTATATTTGAATAAAAAATCGAATTTTTAATGAAAAATTAAATTTTTAATGAATAATTGAATTTTTAGAGAAAATTTTTTTTTTTTAAATTTTGAGTGAAAAATTTATTTTTTTGTGTGATTTTGTGAATTTTTTAATGAAAATTTGAATTTTTAATGAAAAATTAAATTTTTAGTGAAAAATTGAAGTTACATTGAAAAATTTAATTTTAGTGAAAAATGGAATTTTTAGTCAAAAATTGAATTTTTAGACAAAAATTGAATTTTTAATGAAAAATTGAATTTTTAAGTGAAAAATTGAATTTTTGTGAAAAATTTAATTTTTTTAGTGAAAAATCAAATTATTAGTGAACATTTGAATTTTAAGTAAGAAAATTGAATTTGTTGTGAAAAATTTACTTTGTAGTGAAAAATTAAATTTTTAGTGAAAAATTGAATTTTTAGTGAAAAATTTAATTTTTAGTGAAAAATTGAATTTTTAGTGAATAATTGAATTTTTTAATGAAAAATTGAATTTTGAGTGAAAATTAAATATTTAGAGAAAAATGGAATTTTTAGTCAAAAATTGAATTTTTTAATGAAAAATTGAATTTTTAATGAAAAATTAAATTGTTAGTAAAAAATTTAAGTTACATTGAAAAATTGAAGTTACATTGAAAAATTGAATTTATGGTGAAAAATTTAATTTTTAGTGAAAAATTGAATTTTTAGTGAAAAATTGACTTTTTAATGAAAAATTGAATTTTTAATGAAAAATTGAATTTTTAGTGAAAAATGAAATTTTTAATGAAAAATGCAATTTTTAGTGAAAAATTAAATTTTTAGTGAAAAATTGAGTTTTTAGTGAAAAATTGAATTTTTAGTGAAAGATTTAATTTTTAGTCAAAAATAGAATTTTTAGTACAAAATTGAATATTTAGTGAAAAACCGAATTTTTAATGAAAAATTGAATTTTTAATGAAAAATTGAATTTTTAATGAAAAATGGAATTTTTAGTGAAAAATTGAATTTTTAGTGAAAAATTGAATTTTTAATGAAAAATTGAATTTTTAATGAAAAATTGAATTTTTAATGAAAAATGAATTTATAGTAAAAAATTAAATTTTTTGTAAAAAATTAAATTTTTTTGGGAAAAATTAAATTTTTAGTGAATAATTGAATTTTTAGTCAAAAAGTTTAATTTTTAGTGAAAAATCGATTCATTGTTTATTTATTTATTTTTTAATTAAATAGAATCCTTAAATTTATTGCTAATAAAAAACTTTTTTAATCTAAAAATTATAAAACTAAAAAAATAAATATTTCGTCTGATACGAATTAATTTTATTTTACTCTGGTCTTTTGTAGAGCGCATAGGTATTTAATGGCGCCATGTAGACAAATTTCGGCGTCTTTTTCGCGGGCGAAGACCTACCGATCACATGATGTTCCGTGTGGCGCCCATCTGTGCTGCCCTCTCGCGGCTGCTCCTGTATGGGCTTCACATAGCGATGATAGTACGGATAACTCGGATACCAACGATCATCCGGTTGACCGGAACGAGCAGCTCTCGGCTCCTGCGTATAACCGATGAATGGTGATGGACGAAAAGGTACTCGAAATTGTACGGCAGGCTGTGGCTGTTGAGGAATTTGTTGTGGATGATGGGGATAAAACATTGGTGGTTGTGGAACTTGCGGATAAACTCCTGGAGAAGGTTGTGTTTGCAAGGATTGAGGTTGATCTTGTTGCACTTGAGGCGAAGAAGTAGGAAACATATGGGGTGCGGTATTTTGAAGATTGCGTTGTTGATTCAATTGTTGTTGGTGAGTTTGTTGTTGAAATTGTGGATATTGTTGTTGATACTGTTGTGTATTTTGTTGTTGAAATTGTGGTTGAAATTGTGATTGAGATTGTGGTTGATATTGTGGACTTTGATAAGAGTTTTGCAGAGAGTTTGGTTGGGAGTTTTGCAGAGAGTTTTGTTGAGAGTTTTGTTGAGATGATTGTTGCGAGTTTTGCTGAGCTGGTTGTTGAGGTTGTGATGGATTTTGTGTTTGAGTCGGTGTAGGTGCAAACAGTGCATAAGGCTGATGTAATTGAAATGATGGATGATACTGAGGTTGGTTATAAGGTGGCAGTTGTTGTGAATGCTCTTGATGACATTGCTCTTCTTGATTTTGTTGTTGAATAAACCTTTGCTGCTGCTGTGTTTGTTGTTGTGGATTTTGGTGTGGATTTTGTTGTGGATATGCAACTAATTGCTGATATTGTTGTGGTGAAAAATCAGACTGTTGCTGATAATGTTGAGGATAATAATATTGAAAATAGAATGGCTGCGATGGTTGGTGATATGAACGTTGTTGCTGGTTAGTGACACTGGTGGCAGGTGCTGTAAATTGTTGTTGAACGTGTTGGGATGTATCATGTTGTGAAAAATATTGTAGTCGCTCTTGTTGCAGCTGTTGTAATTGTTGCTCTTGTACAGATTGCTCTTGTGAACGTTGCTCTGGTAATATTTGCTTTTGCAAGGTGTTCTCTTGTAATGGTTGCTCTTCGACTTGTTGCGGTTGTAATTGATGTTGCAAAGGTAGCTGTTGTACTGGTGGCTTTTGTAATTGTAGCACTTTTAATGATTGCTCTCTTACGTCTTGCTTTTGTAATTGACTTTGTAAAGATAACTGTTGTATAGGATGTTGTAATTGTTGCACTTGAAATTGTTGATATTGCAATGGTTGATATTGTAACTGTTGCAAATGAACTTGCTGCATTTGTAATGGTTGCACTTGTAATGGTTGCTCTTGTACAGATTGCTCTTGTAATGCTTGTGCTTGTGATTGATGTTGTTGATCTTGTAATTGTCGCTCTTGTAATTGTCGCTCTTGTAATTGTTGCTTTTGTAATGGTTGCTGTTGTACTAGTTGATAATGTAGCTGTTGCTCTTGTAACGGTTGCTCTTGAAACTGTAGCTTTTGCTGCTGCTGGGCTTGCTGTTGATATTGCTGCAAGTATTGCTGATATTGCTGCATCATTTGTTGCCGATATTGCTGCTGTTGTTGCTGCTGAATTGCCTGCCTTCTTTCTGGCAAATGCTGTGCATCTACATTTGCCAAATGCTCATCCTCGTCTAATTTTCTTAAACCCTCAGGCATTTGAGGAGCAACTTGATTTTCAACGGGCTCATATAGAGGTACAAGCATAATTTGAAAATTTCCATTATCCGTTTGATTAGAACGTATATGCTGAGATTCCAAATAATCCGGTGAGGCAACATTATTCGGCACCATGTAGTTCGAAATACTTTGTTCATCATTATCCGTGGAGTCACTTAAACCCTCGACTTCCAGCAATTGCTGCCGTTGTATATCATTTGTTGCCTGCACCAACATGCAATAGAGCAGCAAGCTATAGGTTAAAATTCTATGCATTTTCTTTATTTTTTTGAATTAAACAATAATTTTATTTTAATTTTTAAGATTTTATTTTTCAATTAATTTTCTTTTTAATTATCTCTGTTAAACTGTGTTTTCCTCAGCTCCACGCGACGAACAATGCGAAATTGTTGTCTATATTTTCCGTTTTTATACCAAAGAAACCCTTCGCACATAGTAAGATCCCTTCATATTAATTTGCATGTCTCAATCTTTTCATATAAGAAGCCTTGTTTGGATATTCAATCCATTCGTATTTCCGAAAAATATTTCCTCTGTCTGCAACGGAAATGAAATTGAGATTCGAGATGAAAATGCAAGTGTATGACATAAGTCTGCTGGACCGACCATGTGCGTCCACAGCTGTGCAGCCAGTGACCATGACCGTGAACAAAACTGCGATATGCGAGTTGAAAAGCGAAATTAGAGAGGTAAGTGATTAGATTAAAAAGAAATTGATATATGTTTAAAGAGCCATATGCACATTGATAGTAAATTTAATTTTGAATATGCTTCGGATAGTATCGGATAAAGAAAATGACTAGGCGGATAAATTATTTTTGGTAACAGTAGCGTCTAAAAACATTACATTTTGGGTATTATTGTAATTCGGGATACATTATTTTTCTTTTTTATTTATAATATGAACGGATAAAACTATGGTTAGAAATTAGAATATTGTTAGAAAATGAAATGACTTTTTCTATCAAAATACTTTAATAGATAAAACTATTATTGCTTGATTTTTGAAAACTGTTTTTAGTACTTATAGAAAATACTCAAAAACTCGTCGCGGATAATTTCGGATAATGAAAAAACAATAGAAAATAATAGGTTTATATCAGAAATACTGCCTGAAAAAGTTAAATATTATCTTCGATCATATCCATAATATCGGATATTATTTTTGTCTACTTAAAATAACGCATTTTGTGATACAAAAGTTGTAAATTAATTTGTAGTTTCTAAATACTACGGATAAAACAATTATTATAATTTTTTTATAGAAACTACTATCTACTGTATTTGATATAAACTACTTTAAAAGCGATGCGAATAATTTCGGATAAATAAAAAACAAAATACCATATTAGATTTATATCAGAAATACTGCTTAAATAAGTTAAATGCAAATTTCTATTATATCCATAATATCGGATAACACGTTTTTCTTTTTAAAATGTTGACTTTAGTGATATAAAATATGTAAATTCATTTTTATTCATGGATAATATAACGGATAAAACTATTATTGCTATAATTGTATCCAAATTTATAAAAACAGAACTTTTTGTATAAGTTTAATATATTTTCTCTCTGGATAATAACTATATATCAACGGATAAAACAATGGATAATGCTTTTAATGACAGAATCATATCAGTACCATGACATAATAATTCAATTTATTTTTAAATGTTTTAGAAAATGAAACGTATTAAGATAATGTGAAATGGATAAAAATTGGTTATCGAAATAAACATCAAGAATTATACAAATATATTTTTCAGTCTAAATTTAGCAAATAAAACATTTGCGGTCAGAGTTCCATAAAACATCTTAGAAACTTTGGGAAAATCTGGAAAAAAACGTGTGGATAATTTCGGATATTTGAATAAGATATGTTTGGGTCATTTATAATAGACGGATAGCTATTTTTATAAAATTATAACAACATTCCATCAATTCTGGAGTCCCGCAGGGTTCTGTCCTATCCCCGTCCCTATTTCTGGTTTTTATCAATGACCTTCTGTCATCGACCCAGAACCCAATCCATTCCTTTGCAGATGACAGTAACATTTGTCATTCATATTCGTTCAACAAGCACCCAAACTCTTTGGAGATTGAGAGTAAAAGGCGCACAATGAATGATACACTCAATAATGACCTTAAAACAATCTCCGAGTGGGGTCTTGCAAATAGAGTTGATTTTAATGCTAGCAAGACCCAATGTTGTCTGTTATCTCACAAAATAATGGATTCGCCCGTCCCTCCCCTCAATATGGACTCTGTGGATATTGCGCAGTCAGCTGCTCTTGACATTCTGGGCATAGCAATTTGATGTGTCGAAAGAAGCGGCCAAGTGCCTCGGTTTTTTGAAACGGTGTAAGACATACTTCACTCCCGCTGACTTGCGCATTGTCTACACCACCTATATTCGGTGGAATACAATTCGCACATATGGGCAGGGGCTTCAAAATCCTCCTTGGAGTTCCTGGATCGAATCCAACAACGTGCAATATATTTAATAGGGGATGAAAATATTTCATCCTCTATTGGTTCTCTCGAGCACCGAAGGACCGTAGGGTGTGTATGCCTGTTTTATAGGTATTACAATGGTAAGTGTTCGAGGGAAATACATGGCCTGATTCTACCAGGTCGTGTATTCTCTCGTTCTACTCGGGCATCAAACCAAGCCCACCCCTTCGTAGTCCACTCGGTTCTCAACAGAACTACGCATTACAGAGAAAATTCGTTCTTCAGACGCACGATACGTTTGTGGAACAATCTCCCTGCGTCTGTTTTTCCCGACATTTTTAATATTGGGAAATTTAAAGCAAATATCCACCGACACTACTCCATCTTTCCTCCTCCCATTAACCTATAATCCTTTCTTGCGATCAACACTGTGCATTGCATGAATAGGGGGCATCCCCTGAGCGTTGGTTAATTTGTAAAAAAAAAAAAAGATCGTAACTAACAAAAAGCAAATTTCACAGGAGGCGAATCGACTAGTTGAATATTTTATTTATTTATTTTCGTAAATGAGTTGACAATGATAATAGTGTGGCCCAATTTCCAAAATATCCATTACATGCAGAAATATTTGAATAAAACTGTAGTTACGATGTTTTGCCTGTCCAAATTTAATTGTACTACATACGATGCTTTTAAAAGGTCTTATAAAAAACGGTTTGGTATTCTGAATTTCGGTAAACGAGAATAGGGAAATAGCACGTATAGGAATATTTTGGCATATGTTTAATAAAAATTGAGACTAGCCAGTGGTCAGTATTTTACATTGATGAAAAAATGCATTGGGAGTACATGATAAATTAAAATTTTATATTTTTGCTTTAAAGTTGGACATATTCTCTACAAATACTCGTATTTTTTTATTTTCTACCATTACCACAAAAGCAGTTAAAAAAAGCTTGAAGTAGTCACTAACAGAAATATTTAAATTTTGTTACTATTCTGCCATAAAATATTCCGTATGTATCTGCAAACCTATAATGTGTCTTAAATATTGTGTTTATAGTTCGTCGGCCTTCGCAAAGCCTTATAACAGCACAAATAATTCGATTTAAAATAATTAAAAATTGTATCGTAACCAACATTTTTCAAAAATTTAGTTACGATAATAAGTGTTATTTGGCTTTTTTTCAAATTTGGACCGCGAAATTTAAATATATGATTTTGCAGGGACATTCTACTCATAAAGAGGTTTCCAAAAGTGCAATAAAACAAAAATTCCCAAAATATTGGTTACGATGTTCTGCCTGCAAGGTATCGATATAGATTTAAATAAATATATTTTATACATAATAAATTTTATACATAAAAAAATACGAAATTTTGTGTTATTTAATAGTTATATGTTCAGTTTTTAGCTAACGGATAACATCGGATAATAGTTTATAGTTTAGAAAATACTTGTATTTACTATGGACAAAATATTTGTAATGTAATATTTAATTTCAACAGATTCGGATTATATAAAATTAGCTAATATAAAATTTTCAGGGTGTGTGCGAAACAATTCCGTTTTTATCCGTTCCAATTTAAAGCACATTAATAATTTAGGGTGTGTGCGAATTCGACTAAATTGCTGACTTAACTAAATTTAACGACTTTTCATTCGATCTTCATTCGGTAACCGATAATTATTAAAGTCCATAATCAATCGATTATCACATGTCTGTCATTCAATTTAGTTAAATTTAGTCTGCTCGAAAATTCAGTTTAGTCATCAATTTAGTCGAATTCGCACACACCATAAGTTATTAAAGTGCTTTAAATTGGAACGGATAAAAACGGATAACACATTTATGTTCTGTATAACATTTTAAATTGTTTCTACAATAATATAATCATTGTATAATTTATTTATAATGTAATATTAAATATTTTCAATTTCGGATAATATAAAAATATTCTAAACTTTACATCAAAAGTTCTTAAATGGCGGTAATCTAAGTTTTGTTTGGAACGGATAACACATTTATGTTCTGGAAATTATTTATAA
The DNA here is from genome assembly GCA_951804985.1 of Dryomyza anilis. NCBI lineage: Eukaryota > Metazoa > Arthropoda > Insecta > Diptera > Dryomyzidae > Dryomyza > Dryomyza anilis. The sequence goes on along the minus strand of OX638130.1, from coordinate 2,567,162 downwards.
CAATTTTTTACTTTGTATAATTCATTTATCATGTAATATTTAATTTTTACAATGTTGGATAATATAAAATATATTTAATATTATGTTATTACCCGACTATGACTAAAGTTCTTTCTTTTCTAATAAAAAATGACAAATATTGAATTGGAATAACTTAATTTTGCTAACAGCGAATAAAAACGGATAACATATTTATGGTCTGAAAAATTTTTTATATTGTTTCTAAGATTTTTTTTTCCTCTATGACTTACGTATAACAGATATCTAATGTTACAAATGAATCACAGTGAAAAATAATTAGTTTATATTAAATCAGTTCATTTAAATCAATTTTGATACAAACACAAATCTTAGGTTTGCATAACTCTACAAAAAAAAAAATACCTCAACACTAACTAAAGTCAGTTGCTGCCCAACCATCCAGCACACGGACCGGACCGGACCCACCGATCAACCCAATTTATTCATCATCACTATCATTACGTAATCGCACTACGACCAGCGTTTATTCAACATTAACTGCGGGCATCGTAAATAATGCACTCATTTCAACAGTTTGCAACATCATAAAAATCAAATCCAATGATAAACATCTTTCACTTGAGCGCCGCCGCCAACACCGCATGGACTCCATGCAGCGGTCAGTTTTGATTTACTTGATTCATCAAGATTTTTTGGCGCGCTTCAAATCAACCAAACATTAAAATTCACTTCAGCATGTTGCACATTGTGGTTTGGTAGCCCTTATTTGCTCATTTTACATTTTTTGATTAATTGATTTAACACAAACATAAAATAGTTGCTATTTGTTTCGTCGTTTTAGCCTCTTCAATATGTAATTTCATTTATTATCCGTAATTATGCGGCCCAACAACTTTCGCAAAGTTCAACTAAAATGTTGTACTATGTACGTTTTATAGCCTAAAGCAAACAAATTTCAAAAATTTGATTGAATTATAATATTATGCGCTTTAATTTTGACAACACTTCAAGGTGTTGGCAACACTTGCAATTGCAGTTGGCAACAACATGTTGATGCCTTTTTTATTTGATACCTTCACTTTTGTGACACGCTAAAATGTATCAAAATCGTTTTTTTTTTTATATTTAGTTAAATTTTAGGTTTACCGACAATTCTACCCTACGACAAATCTACGCAGAGATCATTATTCCCTGAAAGACATTTTTCCCGAGACAATTCGACCCTTAGTAAATCATCTCCGAGAAAATTCTTTGCAGAGGCTATATTTTTCTCGTACAATCAAAAAAAAAATCCTATTAAAATTGGTCAATAGGACAGTTATTGATTCAATAGTACAAAAATAAAAATTTTCAAGCAAACACAGAAACAATTTTATAGTATTTAATAGTATTATGTAGTATTTACCTATTTACCCATTAAAATAATAATTTATCCTATTGACTTATTTTAAAAGCGAAAAACTATTGATTTTGTAGTATTTTTTTCTGAGTGAAGAGAAAAATCATTTCCTGATAATTCCTCCCCGAGACAATTTGTATGCGAACAATTCTTACCCGAACTATTCTTTCCCGAACAATTCTTTCTCGAGGCAATACTTCCCCAGACAATTATTCCCCTGACAATTCACTTCTGGAGCAATTCTTTCCCAAGACTCTTATTTCTAAAGATAATTCTTCACCGAATTAAATCTTCCCCGAAACATTACTTCTTTGAATATTAATTCACCCAGAAGCAATTCTTCCCAGAGACAATTCATCAATAAAACAATTCTTGCCCGGAAAATTCTTTCCAAATATAATAATTTCACCGCACACACCTTCCTATTAATCGTAGATGCAATTATTCCTCGGATAATACTTAACCGAGACAATTCTTTCCCAAAGACAATTATTTACCGAGACAATTTGAACCAGAGTCAGACATCTCCGAGACAATTCTCTCCAGAGACTATTTTTTCCCCTTAAAGAGAAAAATCATTTCCTGATAATTTCTCCCCGAGATATTTTGTATGCGATAAAATTTTTCCTCAATAATTCTTGCCCGCGGCAATACTTCCCTGGACAATTATTCGTCCGGAACAATTATTTCCCAAGACTCTTATTTCTAAAGACAATTCTTCACCGAATCAATTCTTCCCCAAAACTATACTTCTTTGAACATTAATTCACCCAGAAGCAATTCTTCCTAGAAACAATTCATCAATAAAACAATTCTTGTCCGGAAAATTCTTTCCCAAGATAATACTTTCTCCAGACACATCTTCCTATTAATCGTAATACTTCCCCGAGATACTTTCCAGAGACAATTTTAACCAGAGTCATTCATCACCGAGACAATTCTTTCCAGAGACAATTTTTACCTTTGAAGAGAAACATAATTTCCTGATAATTCCTCCCCTAGACAATTTGTAAGTGAACATTTCTTTCCTGTACAATTCTTCCCCGGAAAATTATTTTTTAAGACTCTTTTTTTTAAACAATTCTTCACCGAATCAATTCATTCCCAAAACAATACATCTTTGAAAAATATTTCACCCGGAAGCAATTCTTCTCAGAGACAAAACAATTCTTGCCCGTACATTCTGTCCGAAGACAATACTTTCCCCAGACACATCTTCGGAATATTAATTCTTTGAATATTAATTCACCCAGAAGCAATACTTTCCAGAGACAATTCATCAATAAAACAATTCTTGCCCGGAAAATTCTTTCCCAATGTAATAATTTCACCGGAAACTCTTCCTATTAATCGTAGATGCAATTATTCCTCGGATAAAACGATACAATTCTTTCCCAAAGACAATTATTTACCGAGACAATTTGAACTAGAGTCAGACATCTCCGAGACAATTCATTCCAGAGACAATTTTTTCCCCTTAAAGAGAAAAATCATTTCCTGATAATTCCTCCCCGAGATATTTTGTATGCGATAAAATATTTCCCGAACAATTCTTGCCCGAGGCAATACTTCCCTGGACAATTATTCGTCCGGAACAATTATTTCCCAAGACTCTTATTTCTAAAGACAATTCTTCACCGAATCAATTCTTCCCCAAAACTATACAGCTTTGAATAATAATTCACCCAGAAACAATTCTGCCTAGAAACAATTCATCAATAAAACAATTCTTGCCCGGTGAATTCTTTCCCAAGATAACACTTTCTCCAGACACATCTTCCTATTAATCGTAATACTTCCCCGAGATACTTTCCAGAGACAATTTTAACCAGAGTCATTCATCACCGAGACAATTCTTTCCAGAGACAATTTTTACCTTTGAAGAGAAACATAATTTCCTGATAATTCTTCCCCTAGACAATTTGTAAGTGAACATTTCTTTCCTGTACAATTCTTCCCCGGAAAATTATTTTTTAGGACTCTTTTTTTTAAACAATTCTTCACCGAATCAATTCATTCCCAAAACAATACATCTTTGAAAAATATTTCACCCGGAAGCAATTCTTCTCAGAGACAATTCATCAGTAAAACAATTCTTGCCCGTACATTCTGTCCGAAGACAATACTTTCCCCAGACACATCTTCCTATTAATCATAGCTGCTATTATTCCTCGGATAATACTTTCCCGAGACAATTCATTATTAAGACAATTCTCTCCAGAGATTATATTTCCCCTTGAAGAGAAAAATCATTTCCTGATAATTCCTCCCCTAGACAATTTGTACGCGAAAAATTCTTTCCCGGACAATTCTTCCTCCAGGCAATTCTTCCCCGGATAATTCTTTTCCGGAACAATTCTTTCCCAAAACCTTTTTTTCCAAAGACAATTCTTCTCCAAAATAATTCTTTTTTGAATAATACTTCATCCAGAAGCAATTATTCCCAGAGATAATTCATACCGTCACAAATCTGTCCCTTACAATTATTTCCCAAGACAATATATTTCCCCGCTATTTCATTGATTTTCACTTATCCGCGTTTAACCGAGATCTTTTAATTCGCCATTTCATTGATTTTCACTTAGAAATTACTATATTCTGTGTTATCCATACTTATCCGCAGTATAAAATATTTAAAATAAAACGTATTATTTTCATTAAAAACATGTATTTAAATAATGAGGTAACAGAGTAATTTTACTATATAAATATTAATGTAAATGTATAGATATTAGCAACAAGAAGTATGACAATAACAAGATGAGCTTAAACTAATTTTCCTAAAACCTAGCAACACATTTAGTAATATGGCGGCTGCATTACCGGACTCGGGGGCAGGTAGGCATGCGCTGGTGCTTGTGGTGCTGCTGCATCGGCCAGTGGTAACCCGTAAACAGCATGTGGTTGATGCACTGGAAGACCATAAGTGATCTCTGGTTGTCGGTTACTTTCGGGATAAGCTTGACCGGCTTGGTTCTGAAATGCCTGCACAGAAGTAGAAGATGGGAAATTTTGAGATTGATTTATGCCCTGGGAGATTTGTGGCTGACTGGAAGCTTGATAAGTAGGTTGTGAAGGAAACTGAGACTGGAAAGTTGTTGTTTGAGCATTATTTGTATTGGTTGGCAACGCAGACTGCATGCTAGATGATGTTGGCAATTCAAAAGAGTCCGATTGCATTTGTAGATAAGTAGAACCGGAAGCCGTTGGCAATGCAGTTGGTGATGAATATTGTACGTCGTTTAAAACAGTGGGTTTGGCATAATTATAGGGTCCTGAGGCAGTTGCCTTTTGTTGTTCTGCGTATTGTGAAGAGTATTCAAAGGGAAATTGTGAAGGATGTAGAGCTGGAAGTTGAGGACGATTTAGTGTCGTATGTTGCGAAGAGACTTGCGATGTAAGTTGAGGTGAAACTTGGGCGGGAAGTTGAGAAGAACTTTGTACGGGAAGTTGAGAAGAACTTTGTACGGGAAGTTGAGAAAGACTTTGTGCTGAAAGTTGTGCATTTTGCGCTGGAAACTGGGAAGGACGTTGAGCGGTAAATTGAGCACTTTGAGTTGGATATTGAGCTGAAAGTTGTTCTGATTGTGGCGACGAAAGTTGTGCAAAGGATGATGCAACACCGACGGAAGCACTCTGAGAATTAGAAGGAGTTGCAAAGTTTCCGGCAGCACTTGCGCTGGGAAATTCGTATTTTGACGAGGTAAAGGCACTATTTTGTGGACTAAATGACGCTGCAGGGGAAGCAATATTCTGTGGAGCAGCAAATTGTGATAACTGATAACGTTGTTCTGCCGTATATTGAGCTCCTTGATTATTTGATAATCCAGGGTAATTGGTGGAAGAGCCAACTGAAGGAGTTGAGTGCTGTTGAATGTTGTTCAAATTGTTGCCATTATTAAGAATCCTAGGGTTGCTCTGACCTTGAGGCAGAACATTGTTGATGACATTATTTACGGCACCCAGGAAAGGTCGTTCCGTTTGTTGACCATTCGGAAAGTTTTCGCCAACTGCTTGATTTGACTGGAGAGTAGATTGTGAGGATGGTATAACTTTTTGACCAAATGAGTTGGTATACAAGGAATTCGAGATGTTCGCTTCATCCTCATCCTCTTCGGGCACTTCGCGAGTTGTATCCAGATAGTCGTACATAGCAGCCAAAAAGTTGCCGGGATATTTAGCGGAATAAGAGGTGGAACTTTGATTCAATGTTTTGGAAGGAGGAGAAGTAGTAGATGGTGCTACTGATCCGGAGGTCTGTGCAATTTGGGAAGATTGGAGTGATTGTTGTTGAGACTGATGTTGTTGTTGTTGAGGGAGTTGGTTTTGTTGCTGAGATTGAAGCTGCGATTCAGGTATTTGTTGCTGAGTTTGTTGTCGTTGCTGATACTGTAGTTGTTGGGATTGTAATTGCTGCTGAGTTTGTTGTTGCCGCTGAGATTGTAGTTGCTCCTGCGTTAGTTGTTGCTGCTGAGACTGAAACTGTACCTGCTGGGACTGTACATGCTGTTGAGACTGAATCTGTTGCTGTTGGGACTGAAGTTTTTGCTGCTGAGACTGTAGTTGATGCATAGTTTGTTGTGGCCGTTGGGATTGAAGTTGTTTCTCCTGGAACCGTAGTTGCTCCTGCGTTTGTTGCTGCTGAGACTGAAGTTGTTGCTGTTGCGAGACATATTTCTGTGATAGTTGTTGCTGCGAATGTTGCTGTTCCTGATATTGTTGGGGTTGTTGTTCCGGCCGCTGCTGCTGCTGCAATTTTGACTGTTGTTGCAGCTGCTGTTGTGGCTGTTGCTTTCTGGGCACATAATAACTTGTCATCTGCTGGACAGAGGGAGAGTAGTTATATCCTGCATGGGTACTTTTTGGTGTTTCCGTAGATGTTGCTGGTTTCTTCAAAGGTTGGGCAACATAAAAAGTACCGCCATTTGTTGCTGGTTGTTGCTGCTGTGCTGGATAATTATTGGACACATCAACTGCTAAAGCCGGTGAAGCGCTAGAATGCTGATAGAGCGTGGTGCCGGCCAGTGCAAAAGTAGCATGATGAGTGGCCGGAGCAATGGGAGCCTGATAATTATAACCACTCGGTGTTGGAGTTGGCGCTGGGCGTGGCGCAGCTGGTAGATACTGATGTGAGGGTCCGTTATACTGATAGCCTGATGCAGCGGGAACGGAAGGAGGTGAGCCGGCCGAGGAAGTGGAGAAGGAAGCATCGGATGAAGTTATATCATGTTTCACAGCGCTGTTGCTGGTGTCGGCGACTGCATTGCTGGTTGTTTTAGCGTTGGTCATAACCGTCAGAGAACTGCAGACTTGCAGAGCAAGGAAAACGACAGCAAGCTAAAAAAATATTAAAATAATTTAAAAAAAATCAAATTTATAATAAAAAAAAATGTAATTTGTTTCGGAATATTCCAATTTCCAAAAGAAATTGAATTTAAATATAAATTCGATCCATTATTTTATTGTTGATCCAGTATTCGATTTTTAATTTTATAATTCAAGTACTTTGGAATAATTTCAAGTATTTTGAAATGAATTCAATTACTTTGGAGTGAAATCAAGTATTTTGGAATGAATTCAAGTACTATAGACCTATTTCAAGTACTTTGGACTGAACTCAAATACTTTGGAATGAATTTAAATACTTTGCAATAAATTCAAGTAATTTCGAATGAATTTGGGAATGATTTCAAGTAATTTGGAAAGAATTCAATCATTTTCCAAAGCTTATAGTTCTGTGTACCAAATTCAATTCGATTATCGGCATCAAATATTGGAATTTTGATCGACAGAGAGAATACGCACGATTTATTTTAATTTCGATCGACTAATAGATAAATCCTTTTTCTACTAACCCAAAACTTCATGTTGCCAATGTTTAGTATTTTTTTGCTCCAAAAGTTATAAAAAGTCTGTTGTACTCTGTTGAGATAGTTGTTGAATGTTGTCCAAATAAAAACAAACAGCAGCTTTTATATGACTGCAACATGCGTTGTTCGAATTGTCGATTGAAAATAGCAGTTGACACTTTTGATTTGAATCAACCGCCGCCACCCACCCAAAAATTGAAGTAGTCATACATTTAACTCTTAACTGTCCCTCCGTCCATCTCTGAGTTCATGCATTCGTCCAACCATTCATCATGCGACACCTTCGACTTGCTTTGCATGCCTCGCACACGCAAAATATTATTACAATTATTACAATTTATGAATTCAAGTGTTTTTTTTTGTCTTCTTTCTCATTTCTTTTAATTGCCACAGTGTGGCAACCATCTTCAAAAGCTGCGTTGCCCAGTGACGTTCAAATGGTTGGCAGCGCCAAGTGACAAGTGACAAATGACCAAATTTGTTTTTATTTCAAGTGCGTGTGCACATTGCGAAAGCAAATCAGCCAGAGCAACGCATTGAAGAGAGCGAAAACGAAAGAGAGTAAAGGTAGCGGTTTATATTCAAATGTCAAAGATATGTGGCGCGCATCATTGTCACTGTCATTGCTGCAGGTTACTGTAATTGCAACTGACACTTACATCATAATTCATCACTGGTTTGGCTGCAACGATTGCGCAATTGTTGCTGAACAACATTGCAACTTTGGAAAACAAAAAATAATGTCACACTGCATAAAAATTCCAAATTATGTGCAGTGCATCTACATTTTTTAAATCCGTAATTTTTTTTTGTTTTTCTCACAGATTTTTAATCATTTAATGTCACATTTTACATTGTGTTATTTTATCGCATTCTTAAATCCCAATGAAAATGCCTTTTCCCTTTTATTTTCTTACTCTTTTTCCTTTCCTATTTCTACACTCAGAAAAATAGTATATAATTAATAGTATTTTACTATTTATTAGTCAGTAGAATACATAATACAGTTTATATTATTTTGAATAATTCTGAAAATGTCTATTTTTCTTTTTCTTAAATTTATATAAATTATCAAGGCCTTTTTAAAACTCTAAACCTTTATCCAATATTTTTTTGCTATAATCTTAAAATGTTAATGTATATTCCGCCTTTGTTTTCATTTAATAATATAGTTCCAATCTTATTTTCCAACTCTATTGTACTCTATAATTAATATTACATTTTCATTTTCTATTATTATTTAATTCACTTTTTCGTATTTTTTTTTTGTTATTTTATCTCATTATCAATTTCTTTAAATCGATGTTTAACACTTCATCTCTAAATTTGTCTATTTCTCACATTCTTTTATTCGTTTTTCCCTATTTTTCAATTTGTTTTATTCCAAATACTTTCAATTTTTATTTAATGCGACCCTTCACATGTTATTTTCAAATACTTTAATTAGCTTTTTCCATTTAATATTTTAAGTAATCAAATATAACAATTATTTCCTTTGCTTTTTTCCCATTTTTCCCATTTTTGATATATTTTATTTCGTCTCATTGGCAAATTCTTAAACTCCCATTATTTTTCACTTATTAAAATCTATTTTCTTTTTTTTACATTTCGGTGATCTTTTTACCGTAACATGAGAATTAGTTTGCTCCATAATTCAAAATCAATTTCTAACTACACTCACCAAAAAATGGCAGGAAAAAATACCAATTTCACGTTATCATTTCCAAATCCTTGAATTCGCTACCTATATCTTTTATAATTTGTGTCATACTTGTTAAACATATTTGAATTAATTTTTTTTATATTATTGTTATTGTTTTGAATAACACGCGTGGGTAATTAATAATCGCACAAAAACGACAACAACTTGACTTAAAGTGAAGTGTCATTGTTAATGGTTGAACAATTATTATCTGATGAATTTGGCAACCAAAAATTGCATAACATATACGCAAAAAAATTATGCAATATTTTAAAAATAAAAATAAATTATAAATTTCAATTTAAAATTGGCTCTAATCTCTTCTATTTGATCTATTAACTTTTTGAATATAATAATTAGTATTAATTGAATTTTCAAAAAAAAAAAATTAAATCTCATTTTCATTCGAGATAAGAAACTCCTTCGTGTGATGAACTGAAAGACTCGAATACCCTTGGTACGTGAATAGAATGAAATTCAAAAATTCGTGCGCACAACACACTAGGTAACGGGCCAACTCAGTTCTGATAACATGCCCGTCAGAATCTACATATTAGCCGAAATTACTAAACGGCATTAATACACTCGCCTATACAACACAAAGAAAGTAAAACAAAAAATATTTCTTATCATTAACTCATCAAGTGCTGATAAGCTTTGAGACTTTTGTATGTGAGCTTAACGAGACCGCATATCATAGTGATTATGTATTTTGTTTGTGGAAAAAAAAGTAGATTATGATTATCATGTATTAAATACGGAACTGGTAGTCGAAATGTAAAATCTCTAAACTAGGAGACCAACATTTAGAAGAATACGAAAACAAAAATGTAGAAATTTTATTAATATTCAATAAACAACATCTAAACTATTAATCGAAAAATAGATTAACATGTTATAGATTACGTTAAGTCAAAATTAAAAATTTCAGAAAATGCCCATATGAAAATGTCGTAAATTAAGATGTTCATAACTTCGGGAATGTAGAAATGACTATAAGAAATGTACACACTAATTTTTCAAAATTCTTGACATTTTGGTTTAAACATTTTCAAATTTAAACATTTTCAAAATAAAATTGATTCTTGACTAAGAACGGAAATCTATGCAGAAATCTATAATGTTATTACAAAATATCCAAGATTCGATTTGTTGAAAAATGAAAAAGTTGGTTTCTGGTCAAATCAAAACAATACAAATTAGTTCAACAGAATATTTTCCCCATATAAAAATTATAAAAATATATGAAATAAGAATATTAATGAAACTTTTTTGTTTTTTTTTTTTTAAATTACAAATTGAGTCTTTAAAATTGTACTGTTTTATAAATTTTACAAAAGAATAATAAATATTTAAAAATTCGCAAATTAATGAAAAAATAGAAATTCCTTAAATGAATCGTATTTGCAGTATATTGAGAAAAATCGACAATATATATTTAAAATGATTTAATGTTCATTTTTAAATAGTCGTTACAAATTTAAAAAATTAGTTAATTTCAAAAGTTTTAATTTGCCAGATTAATATGTTTCTCATAGTGACTTCGTAGAAAGTCTTAATTGTTATTAATTATTTTGCTATTAATATATAATATAGCCTTAATAGAATTTAATATTATGAATTGAATAAATAAAATAAAATAAATATGGGACAAACATTGATAACAATTTAAATAATTACAAAATAGAATTAAAAAAAAAACTTTGAACTGTGGTTTTTATTGTAGGCTCAAGGTCAGGATTAAATTAAAAACACTTTTTTGTATTTATAATTATATTATTTATTTCGGCTTCCATTAGAAGCCATCTTCAGGGGAACCATATAGTTAAACATATAATTTGACATTTAACATATAAGGAGTAGACTTTGACACACAAAAATAACGAAAATCAGCAATACGCATCCGTTCTCCTCAGCTTTTAATTGTCCACTTTATAAAGTGTTGAAATTATTAATATGTAGTTCACAAGCCTTTATATGTACAAAATGACAAACAAAACATAATATCTTTTTTATTATATTTTTACATTCCTAAAGGTTGACTATTAGAATAATGACACTCAATTCTACAAGTTTCGTTGCACAGAGTAATAGTCATTTAATTCTCTTAAAAGAAGCATGGCAACTCTATGCAAACAACAGCTGTTCTAATTTTGAACCGCTGTAAAGAAATCAGCTGTATAAGCTGTCAAACAAAATTCACTTCTCCTCAACACGCAACAACGATTTCTCCAATAGACTGGAAATAAATTTGGCCGTGTTATTTTGTTAAACAAATCATGAATTAAGTATAATTTAACTGCGTTTAAGATAAACAACCAAATTTGCGCTGTATATTAAATTAACGCATAATAGGAAAATCATCATTAATTAAATAAAAGTGAGTAGAGCATAATTAATAACTCAAGGTGACGCAAAGAATTACATGCATTTTGTTTGTGAACGGCGTGTGATGGTTTTTTGTTTCTATTATTATTGCAAATAAATCATTTTTGTAATGAATCTAATCAATGAAGCCCTCAAGTTAAATGATGTAATAAAACGCTTTCTATTGCCATTGGCGTTGCCAGCAAATCGTTTCATGAGAATTACCACCTGGAAAAGTGGATAATAGTTTATTTTTTTAATGGCCTTAAATAAATAAACAATTTGAGTGCGTTGACAACAGGGGTTTTAATCACGCATCATCATAATAGTATTTTTTTTTGCTAATGTCAAAATCCCGCGAAATTCTTTTTTAAGGTAACTTTGTCACATTTTTCTTCTTCTTATTCGATATTTCCCAATGATGTCATTTTTTGTTTTATCTCATTTACTAATCTTTTAATTCACTTTTAAAGTTCTTATATTATAGTAATCTATGGCTCATTCTGATTGCCATAATTCGCTGATTATAATATATGTAATTTTTGTAATCCTTTATTTTATCTTATTCTTAAATCTTTATATTTGTTAATGCCTTTTTATATTTAAAGGAATCCTTAACTTTTTATTCTCAAATAAAGTAGTTTTTTTACTATTTAAGGGAATAAATACAGTCTTTTTTACTATTTTATTTTTATTTAATATCCCATTTTTTTTATTGTTTGATTTTATTCACTTTTTCCCAGATATATAATCTTTTGTATTGGCTCATTCACAACTCTTTAAATTCTTTTAAATAATTTTCTATTTTAATGTGAATTTTATGGTTTCCTTTAAATATTTTTTTATTAAATTAAATTTCAATATTTAGTAATCTTATATTTTGTCTCATTCTCAAATATCTTAATTTGCAATTTTCATTTTTCATTAAATTCCATGTTTTATTCTTAAATTCATTTAGTTGCTATTTCCAATTTGTCTACTCAATGTCTGATTTCAGGCATCTCTAAATAGATTTTTCTCGAGTTCGAGTTTTAGTTTCATATTAATTTTCCATCAACTCTATCTGTATTTCGAAAGAATTGACTTTTAGATGAAAATCACGCGTTTAAAAAGAAATATCTATGTTTTAAAAAACAAGTAACATGAAATTCAAATACAAGTGACGAAATTTTGACGTCAAATGTTCTTTTCTTTGTTCGTTTCGAACGACAGAAAGTGGGTATACATTTAATTTAAAGACCAGTTTTATTAAAATTATTCTAAAATATAATTAACATTATTTAATGTAATAAATGATAACAAAATGAATTTATTCATGCTGCAAATAATACAATAAAAAGCATATTATAAAAATGTAAAATATAATAATTGTGTCAAGAATGTCATATAATTGATTTAAAACACTAAGCGATGATGATAACCTTTTGCACATATTTTAAGGGAATAAATCTAGATTCTTTACAACAATGGCAGAGTACAAAAAAAGTTGCATTCGCATTCGCGACTTCAGTAACATGTTATAAGCACACTAGTCAGGTTGCCCCCATGGCCTTATCTACTACGTTTATTGCTGATTCCAATTTAACATAACGTCACACGTCACGCATAACAAATTGTAATGACTTAGCAATTAACTTGAAAACATATGCGACGTATTTAGATAAAAATAATTAAAGTATAGTTTTTGTTTTTCAGTTTTAACAAAAATATAGAAGAAATAATAAAAAGATTTTATATCGTGTATAAAAAAGCGAACAAATATGACAAACAGCCTGCCTTTGCAAACCACAACGAAATCCTGCCGTTCCATACTAGCGGAAGCACGTGAAAAGGCTGCCTTTAAGGTTTGTGTTTGATTCTATGTTTTTGATCATCCCACTCTACGAGTAACATATTTTCTATATAGCTTTGTACAATATTTTCTAGCTATTCGATCAAGTATTTCAACAGTACACCGCACAGCAGACAATATTGGCTTTTAATGGTGGCAAAGACTGCACGATTCTGCTGCACCTGTTGAGCAAATATTTCCAACAGTTGGAGCAATTGAAAAACACACCCATACGTGTGCTGTACATACAGAGTAGTGATAGTTTCGATGAGATCGAACAGTTCGTGCAGAAATGCAACGAAAATTATAACATTGAGCTGATACAACGACAGGGCAGCATCAAATCGATACTCGAGGAGGTGTGTCAGGAAATGCCCGAGTTGAAGGCGGTGTTTATGGGTAGTCGGCGCACAGATCCATATTGTGTGAATTTGAAAGAGCTGCAGGTGAGACGTATACTCCATAATTTATATTTTATAATACGTAATGAATAAAAAAAGTCAAAATCGATTAACGTAAACATTCAACTATTATACAATAGAATTGGAATAAATTATAACAAAAAGTTCCAACGAGTAAACATTTTTGCATATGAAAAATGTATGTTTTAAACATTTTATAATTAGAAAAATAATTTAAACACAAATGGAATAATTGAATTATATTTTATATTTCGAAAATATTTCTAAGACTAATTGCTTAATTTTAGAAAACCGATGCTGGCTGGCCAGATCTCATGCGTGTGAATCCCATACTCGAATGGACCTGCAAGGATGTCTGGGAGTATATATTCGTCAACGAAGTGCAATACTGCACACTGTACGATCAGGGTTATACATCGCTAGGCAACAAAAGCAATACAAAACCTAATCCGCATTTGAAAACTGTCGATTCCAATACGGGCGCTGTGACTTATCGACCGGCCTATGAGCTCGTCGACGATGATACGCTGGAGCGTGCGGGTCGTTCTTAGTTAAAATTTCTTAATTAGTTTAGTTCAAATTGTAAATACGGGTGCGAATACATTTAACAAATTTTAAAACAAAAATATATAACAAAATTTTTATTAAATCTATTTATATAGTGCTTTGGTTAATATAATAAAAATCAGTTGTTATATTTCAAAATATGGAATGTCACTTGAAAGATCTACATATTCTTACAAAGACAATATGCATATTAACGATACTGTTTTAATTTGCATATTTTTTAAAATTGCAAATAACATTAGCACATGTTGAATATAAAATTAAGTATCATTTAGTACTTGTATATTATTTTACAACAAAGCAGTAAAAAAATACGAATCGATTTCTGATAAGAACTTATAGCAATCACTTCATTTATCAATTAATTAAAATAGGTATATACAATTTGTTGTAATTTATAAATATTTTTATTATTTTGGGCAAATACCGTTTATATATAGATTACCTTTCGCAAGTAATATGTTTAATCTGTAAATATGTCATAATTATTTGACATTGTGTTTAACTCGGGTTTTTGATGTCTTGCCAAATAATAATGAAGTGCATTGTGCAATGAAGAGCAATGTGCAAAACAAAAAAGGGGTCAAGTATGTAAAAATTGTCGTAATTCTTGAGATTCTTTAAAACAATCTTATCGTATGGCATATAATGTTGGGATAGCAAATAAAAAAAAATAAATATTTTCAGGTAACTTCACTTAAAAATAGAATAAATATTAAGACTTAAATCTTCTTGTATTTTATAAAACAAAATTTCATTGTATGTAAAAATTTAATTGTTTTAACATTCATATCTTCCATCCCCTGATCTACTTTCATCCTAAGCCGCTTTTACACCCACCGATCTAATTTTACTCATGAGGTAACAGTCTCATTAATTTTACTTGTGTCTTTTAACATGTGGTGTCATTTAAAGAAATTTTAAAAACTATTATTAATTTTAGGTGAGAGTTGCAAAAAATACAGTTCCGTTTAAAAATTATTCATGTTCATTTTTGTTTATTCGTATTATGTATTTTCAAATCATAAATTTGTTTGCGAATATTCCAAACCGTGAAAAAATGGCTTCATTATTTTCACGAATAAATAAAATGATATATGTTTTTATTCTTAAAATATTTGAATAGTATGATATATTCCAATTTTATGAAACTTTTATAAGAAAATGAAAAATCATTGGTCATTATGAGGAAAACAATTAATGTCAATTGATTGATAAGTTTTGAATTTCAGAAGGATCTGCGTCATTGCACATTTTTCAATCTCAACTAATAAAAAATTTACAAAAAAAGGATTCTGTGAACATTACAAAAAATCTAATGATGCAGTTGGATTTTTGGAAATCTATAAGGAATTTTGCAATTAGTACGAGTCAACTAATATGTTGACCTTAGATATAATTTAAAACCGACATGAATTTTAAAAAAATTCCTGAATTAAATTTTAAAAATTATTCTATGGAATAGAGATTCGAATATAAAGGTCAGATCATAAAAATGTCAAATGAGGTTCATAGAAAATTTTGAGAAAACAAATCAAAATAATTTTGGTTAGTTTATATCCCAGCAAACACCAGGGTTCAAGTTACGCTCAGGCTCATGTTCCTTGAATCTATTTTGAATCTATATCTTGAGTGTTGTGATTTTATTTGACAAATATTTTAGAACAATTGTTTGAAGTTTTTTTTTTATATAAAGAACACAATTTTTTATTATATTATTTTTTATTAAATTATAATTGCCCCAAAAGTGGCCCGATTTGTTCACACGGTGCGCCCGTCTCATCTATTAAGCAGACGTAAATCTGCTTGTGCAGGACACTTTGTCCTCGCAGCATAACAAAATGTGAGTACAATTGATCACTTATTTCTCAAGGAACTTAAAATATTCCCCAACACTCATCTTCTTTTACAGCACACCAAAAATCAAGTTCAAGAAAAATGACTCTCATTAGCAGTAAAGCCATATACTTAAACGATATTTTCGCTGTTTCAATGGCAGTTGGAGCTGTGGGTCGGCGGCATTTCGGGTTGCATCGAAATGAGGCCATGTGGGAGCATAGAAACACGTCTCCAATGAGTTCTTCAAAGTTAATTATTTTTATATTTACTATTTATATTAATTATCCTATAATTCTGTATTTCAAATATTTAGAAAATTAATATATTTGTTGGCCCATTTAAAATGTTATTAATATTCATTAATGAATCGTTTTAAATACTTTTTTGAGGCAGTTTATGCTCATGATCTTCCAAGATCCTCTATCGAAATGCTTTTGAGATTGCATTTAAGCTCCAGTTGAAGATGTTTTTTGGACTCAAATTTGAGATTGTAAATAGATTCTATTCAAATGATCTCACTTGAATGACGCATTTTGCTCCAAACGCATGTTTCTAGACTCATTTCTGAATGAAAGCTTGAGCACTCAGGCTCAGGAAAAAGATTGAAATACGCTTATATATGAGCTTCAGTGTTTGCTGGGAAAATATATACCGTCACTAACTTAATAAATACAAACGTTTATGTTACAAAAACATTTCGTCAATTTACCAGTAATTGATTTGTCACTTATAACTAATATAACAGAGACAAACATATATAACAGTATCTCATTGTAAATGAGCGAGAAATAGATAAAAATTCACACGCACACAAAAGTTTCGGAGATTTTTCTCCCGATGCTTATAAAAACGTGATAGAAAGTATGACTGGAAGTTTCAGCTAGTTTCTGTAAAACAAGCGAAAAAATTGTCTATATCTGTGACGTCAAAATTGTTCAAATGTCAACATTATTCGACAAGAAATGGAAATTTCGTAATTTTTCCGTCAAATTGAAAATATGAATGAGTTGACAATTTTGATCAACAACATTACAGAAATCACCTACAATTGTGTTTTTGCTGGGTAATGGAACACGAACATTTTTTCGGTCCGTTAAGGTAGACTTGAAACATTTTTTTGTTTATATTTTTATAATCATCCGCCCAAAATTATCACTGTACATAATCTGGCTAATTTATAATCTGGTTAATTTATAACATATACATTTTAATTAACAGTTTTAAACATGTTTTAATCAATACTTAACGGACTCTATACTGATTCCCAATTCCAGCGTACTTAATTTCAACCACTGCAATGACAATTATGTCCGATTTTTAACCGTGCCGCGGTAAAGTCAAGCAACATTTGTTGTTGCTGCTTGCATAACATAACCAAACTTTAGCAGCTGTTTTTATTATTGCGATTTTCTACTTAATTTCGCAACAAATTACAAAACATATTCGACGCTTTGGAGCTAATAAAAAACGAAAAAAATAAACTAAAAATCAAATTATTTTTGGAAACAACTACAAAATCACTTGCGTAAAAAGAAAAACCTATTAGAAAAATAATACCGCGGCGGTGAGTGAATCAGAGAGACATGGCGCGTCACACGCAAGATGTGCTCGCGGTGCTGCGGGGTTTGCAACTGGTTGTGGAGGCGGCTGGCAGAGAGCAGCGCGACTTGTGCAAACATCTGTGGACCAATTCCAGTGTGCGCGAGTTACTCGAAGAGCAAGTGCAACAGAGCAGCGCTTATTTGAAGCAAGCGGGACAACAGCCAACAGAGGAGCTAAAGCGATTGCAGCAGTTGCTCAAGGAGACCAAGGAGCGCAGTTGTGTTGTAGCGGAAGGCTTGAAACATTTGGCGGGTGCAAAGGTGCCACAGGAATTTAAGGTATTTAAAGCAATTCAAAAATGGTGTGGTTTGCATTAATTGAAGTAATTTTACAGATGAGTCAGCCACCATTTCAATCGAGCGCAGGCAATACAAACGCTGCAGGTGCCACGGCACATGGCGTCAGTGTTAGCAGCGCTGCACAACTGCATGCAGATGCTGCCAATTTAGATATTTCTTCAATTACACTCAAAGAGCTCGAGGAGATTCTCTCAAAACGCAGCAAAGATCGCGAAGTGAGTTTGCGTTTGGCACAAACACAAAGCAAACAAGTGCCTGTGGCAGAGCAGAAGGTGGAGCAGACGAAGGAAACTGCCACAAAACAGCAGACACCATCGCCGACAACACCACCAACCACTACAAAAGTTTCTACACCCAGTGATGCCACCTTACGCGCCGATACTGTTTACGTTGACAATCTTTTAAAATTTGTCGCAGGCACTGCAACGCCTGCCGCTGATGCCGAAATAGCGCTGCCTGAGCTGAGTGTTGTCGCTAAACAGCGCAAAGTTCCCTCAAGTCGTTTTGGACGCATGGCCTCATTTGGTGGTCTCTTTGCGGGTCTTGGCGTTGGCACCATTAATGAATTGACCAAGGGCGCACTCGGTCTGGGTGGCTCAAAAAGTGTCAAGGAGGCGCTATTCTCGCCCGCGAATGCCGAACGTATTGTTGATACGTTGTGTAAGGTGCGCGGTGCAGCTTTGAAAATTGGTCAAATTTTGAGCATTCAGGACTCAAATGTGGTGTCGCCGCAGCTGGCGAAAGCTTTTGAACGTGTGCGGCAGGCGGCGGACTATATGCCCGACTGGCAGGTGGAGCGCGTGATGAATACGCAGTTGGGGCCCGAGTGGCGGCAGCTTATGGACACGTTCGACGACAAGCCTTTCGCGGCGGCGTCCATTGGGCAGGTGCGTTGATTTAAATCACAAATCATTTCAAAATATGGGATTCTAAATAAATTTGTAACCTTTTATAACCTTAAATA
Organism: Dryomyza anilis; assembly: GCA_951804985.1. Classification (NCBI taxonomy): domain Eukaryota; kingdom Metazoa; phylum Arthropoda; class Insecta; order Diptera; family Dryomyzidae; genus Dryomyza; species Dryomyza anilis. The sequence goes on along the minus strand of OX638130.1, from coordinate 2,548,318 downwards.
TTAATTATATAACCGAAATTTTTAATTCTAACCTTAAATTTTAATTCTAACCTTAAATTTTAATTCAAACCTTATTAATTTAATAATTGAACTTCAATTTATTATTTATTATTTAACCCAAATATAAAAAATAACCAAAAATTTAAATTTTAAATTAAATATTTTTCCTTAGGTCCATCACGCCACCCTTCACAGTGGCCAACAGGTCGCCGTCAAAATTCAATATCCCGGCGTTGCACAGAGCATTGAGAGTGACATCGACAATCTGGTCGGCATGCTCAAGGTCTGGGACGTTTTTCCGCACGGTTTCTTCATCGACAACGTTGTAAAGGTAGCCAAACGTGAGCTCAACTGGGAGGTTGACTATATGCGCGAGGCCGAGTACACGCAAAAGTTTAAACAAATGATTGCACCCTACGCCGAATATCATGTGCCCGCGGTTATAACAGAGTTGACCACAAGCAGCGTCCTCACAACAGAGTTGGTGCCTGGTGTGCCGCTCGATAAATGTTTTGATTTGAGGTAAGACTTTCAAATATAAAAAAATATGATATGAATTAAATTATTTCACTTTGCAGCTCAGAACATCGACATCACATTGCTGCGTCTGTCTTGAAACTCTGTCTCCGTGAGCTCTTCGAGCTGCAGTGCATGCAGACGGATCCAAATTGGTCAAATTTCCTCTACGATGCGCCTTCACGTCGACTGATGTTGATTGATTTTGGCTCAACGCGTTTCTATCAGAAGGAGTTTATCAGAAACTATCGCAATGTAGTATTTTAAACCTATTTAGAATTACATTATATTAAAAATTTCGACAATTTCTAGGTTATCATGTGCGCTGCAAACAATAATCGCGCTGGCGTGCTGGAAATTTCCAACGAAATGGGCTTCTTAACCGGCTACGAGACCAAACAAATGCAGGAGGCGCATGTGGATGCAGTCATGATACTGGGTGAAATTTTCCGCTATGATGGCGACTTTGATTTTGGCCAACAGGTGCTTTATTATTTGCTTTAAATTGTAAAAAAATAATTTTTTAAAATATTTTTTCTCTTTTTCACAGAACACCACCGAACGTATTGCTCATCTGGTGCCCACCATGGTTGCGCATCGTCTCTGCCCACCACCCGAAGAAATCTACTCCATACATCGCAAACTCTCGGGCATATTTTTGCTCTGCGCACGCCTGCAGGTCAAGCTAAATTGTCGTCCCTTCTATGAGGAGATAATACTGGGCAAATTCAAGGAATAACATATTCTCGGCAGCAGTTGGAACTTTACTTTAAATTTAAGCGCAAAGCGTAGTTTTTGCTTTTAGTCTATTTAGCGAAAAAAGAAAATGGCAAACGTTTTTTCTATTAATGCGCATTAGTTACTTAAGCTACCCATAGTATAAACACCGTACAGACGCCTTCAAGATGTGCCGTTTTGTATACGGTATGTGTTGGTTAATTTGCTAATATAAATCAATTGAAACAAATTTATTGTTATTGTATTTGTTAATTTTTATTTAATTTATTTTTTATAGTTTAAGTAATTTACACTAATTTTGAAATTTTCTTTTACGATTTAGAGTTCAACATAAAATTAAACACTTGCTGTTAATCAATCAGTTCTTACATATTACATCACATTAACACATACTGTGCACCACTTTATTTAAAGTACAAAATAATTACTCACACACAAAATAATATTTACATCAACACTAAAATTAAAACATCAAATCAGTCATTAAAACAGCATCCTTCATTAACAAACACCAGCACATTATTTTCATCAATAATAACCCAGCAGAAAACAGGTAATTGTTAATATTTCTATCAGCTATAGAATCTGTTTAAAACCTTTTAATTTTAAAAACCAAAACGTTGAACAAAAAACAAAAATAAGCCAGAATTCCAAACCGATTAAGACGTTTCGTAATAGGAATAAGGACTGCGTCGAATAAAATTGTCCGTTACATATCTTCCCATAATGTGCTATTGCAAGATTCAAATTAAAAAATTTTGATCATAGTAGCTCTAAATTAAATGGCAGAAAATAATTTGTGTCAGTTATAGTCAATACAAAATTTATTTAACGCGAAAATGGCAAACGAAGTGGAAGTGCGAGAAAATATAATTAAAATTTTTCAAAAACAACCTAGTTGGTCTTTTAAAAAAATTGCCAAGGAGGTAGGGGCTAACCCTAAAACCATTTCTCGCGTTATCAACCGCTTTAAGGAAGAGCTGAGTATTGATCGGAAGAAGGTTCTGGTAAAAAAAAGGCCCACATGATCGTGAAAAGTCGAAGAAGGTTGTGAATATTTTAAAGAAAGATCCAAGCATATCCGGAAGGAAATTGGCGAGAAAGGCTGATTGCTCAGAATCTTTCGTGCGCAGGACTAAGAAAGAAGCTGGGCTGAAGACGTACAAGGTCCAAAAAGTTCCGGATAGAAATGCCGTCAAGAATGAAACCGCAAAACAACGAGCTAAAAAGCTGAACCAAGATTTTTTTTAAATTCGATTGCTGCATAATGGACGGCGAAACTTATGTTTCAGCGGACTTTTCTCAGCTACCTGGGCAGGAATTTTATACAGCCGATTCTCGAGGAAATGTCGCTGAAAAATTCAAATAAAAAAAAAAGACAAAATTCCCAAAGAAATTCTTTGTTTGGCAGGCAATTTGCAGTTGTGGAAAAAGGAGCAGCTCATTCGTGACATCGGGTACAATTAATAGCGAAATATATGTGAAGGAATGCTTGCAAAAGAGATTGCTTCCATTTTCACGCCAACATGAAGTGTCCACATTTTTTTGGCCTGACCTCGCTTCATGTCACTACAGCAAAACGGCCTTAGAGTGGATCCAACAAAATTCAGTGATTTTGGTGCCTAGAGGAGCCAATCCACCAAACTGTCCAGAACTCAGGCCGATTGAGAGATACTGGGCTTTAGTAAAAAGGGAGATGAAGACAACAAAAAAGTGGCCAAAGACCTTCAAGACTTTAAAAGAAAGTGGTCTTCAGCAGCTGTGAGGGTGTCGGACACGACCATTACAACATTAATGGAAAGGGATCCGGAAAAAATTAAAACTTTTTATTAAAAAATATTAATTTCTGGTATTTTATATATATTTTTTTAAATCTAAAAATAATTTACAAAATAAAATATTTTATTCTATAAAAATTCGATTACTATATTTCTAGATTTTTTCATTTTTGTAGCGGACAATTTTATTTGACGCAGTCCTTAAACAGAGTGTGCTGTCGAAATCACTATCCGCAAATTATATAGAATTCATGTGCGTAGTAAAAATTGGGAAGAGTAGCTTATGTTTATTTTAGCTTGTTTTGCAATCAGTTCTAGATTAAAATTATACACTACATCTACCAGAATATCTAATAGAAGTACTTATTATAGCGCTTACAAAAGATTAGTACTAGGAATTATTTCGTGTAATAATTCTAATTAGAATGTTCAAGCTGTTTTCATTTTCATAAAATATATTTCCATTTTAAAACCTATTGTAATACTTTTTTTTTACCAACGACTTGTGATAGTATTCATTACGTATCATTCTTCGAAGCGTCGGTAGCTCAGAGGGTAATGCGTTAGACTGCGAATCAAAACATCCCATGTTCAAATCTGGGTTGGGGCTAACAACATCTTTTCATAGAAACATTTTTCTATACCGCGCTACCTCTCGTCAGTAAATGGCAAACCTACGAGAGTAAAACCATTGCCTATGAAAAGCTCTCACCCGCCGTTCGGATTCGGCAATAAACTGTAGGTCCCACCACTTTGAGTACAAATATAACACGCACAGCTTAAAATGGTGAGAGAGCTCGGCCGAAGTTCTATACAGGACTTTACCGCCAAACTATTATATTATTTTTTGTCCTCCAAACACAACCTACATGTCGGATAGTATACCCACCCATTCTAGTAAGGGGTTCTTCAAGTCTGCAGTGACCTGTGAGAAATCCTGATTGTGAGATTCTCGCCACATTTCCTGGCTAACTGATCAGCTTCTTCATTACCTTCTGTTCTTTTGTGTTTAGACACTCATAGTATGGTGACATTTTTTGTCATACCTGTTTGGTTGATTTTACCTAGGCATTCCCATACCTGTTCGGTGATAATCTGTAATCTCATGATACTAATGTCATAATGGTCGCCTGGCTCTCTGATAGGATGAAGAATATAGCATTCTTATTGTTATAGTTTCTGTCAAGACTGAACTGGATAGATCTGTCAATGGAGTATATTTCCGCTTGAAAGATGCTGGTAAGTTTTCCCAATGATTTGAAGTATTTGTTTAGGGGCCCATATACTCCTCCTCCAGTTCCTTCATCAGTTAATAGCCCATCTGTAAATCATGTCATTATATCCTTTTCCATATCATATGTGTCAGATGTTTTTCCATTGCTTTTTGCTGCTGAGTATAGTCGTGAACTTTTTCACTAAATCGAAGCTTCCCATGCCCTTTCCATTATCTTCGTATTCCATGCGATAAAGTGTTCCCTTCGCTACCTCCATTAAAACAGGTGCATTAAAGGCTCCTTTAATGCACACATTGACGATTTTGTATCTTTCTAAAGAGACTTCTTTGTTGTACCGAGATCTGTTCTTTTCGACCATATTACTACTCTGTACATTATGGAGACATCTCATACCAAGACACTTCATCCCAAGACACTTCATCTCAAAACACTTCATCCCAAAAATTCAATTTTCACTTAAAAATCCAATTTTTCATTCAAAAATATATTTTCATTAAAAATTTAAATTTCATTTCACTAAAAATTAAATTTTTTACTAAAATTTCAATTTTTCAAAATTTAGTTGTCCTGGTATGAGGTGTCCGCTGGTTTGAGTTGTTTTGGTGTGATGTGCGATGACGCCCTACTGTCCTGCAGAACTTATGCCGAGCTTTCTCACTTATTGAGCTGTGCGTGTTATAAATAACAAAGGAGTTGTGTATGTCTGTAGAACTAAATATGTATTCCGCAAAGACCACCATGATACCCTTTATCAGAAACAGAACTCTAAATCTGAAACCAATTAGAGGTCAAATTTCTAAGCATAATTCTAGACAACAAACTCTTATGGAAGAAAACGAAACAAAAAGTAATACGAAAAGCTACACGCGCTATTATAACTAGATCCATAATGTACAGGGTGGAAATATGGATGTCTTGGTATGAGTTGTCCATTGGTATGAGGTGTCCATTGGTATGAGATGTCCATTGGTATGAGGTGTCTATTTTCTTTTTATAATAATTCATATGTAGTGCGCAACATCTTCTATTATAACAAAACTCAAACTTTTCTATCGACTTTAGTTCGAGAATGCTTCGAGGCATTGAAAGTCTCCGACTTTTGTGTTGAAGTACTTCTTGTATTGATTCCAAAGTAATAGGGTTTTTAAACTACTTGCTCCAAGGAGTCTTTTGAATGCTTGATTCGGAAATAAAAACAATAGGATTATAATAGGTTTAGAAATTTTTATTAATAATATTCAATTTTCCACTGAAATGATTTCAATATATTGTTACGAAAATTCAGTCTACGAAAAACTGTTCTACAAGTTCGTTTCTCTGAATTGTGTACAAAATAAAAACACTCTTAAGTTTGTTACAGCAAAAACAATGTTGTTTTCTATTGTTTTAAGTATAAACCTACTTAATTCTATTTGTATTCAATCAGTCATTTGTGTTAAATACATAGTTTAGGAGATTAAAAGCATAATCAAAATTTAAAATACCTCAAATAACTACATAAACATTTGAGCGCCTACATTATAAAATTTTCTGAATTCGCCGCTACTAAAATTTAGTTTTACTCTGCAAAAATATTATAAAAATAATTTGCAAACATTTGCTGCTATAACTAAAGAGTAATCAATCAATATTATGACAAATAAAAAGCACTTTATGTGCTCTTTGCAATTACGGCGAATTCAATGCTCTTACACAAAATGCGCTGTCAACTTCTTATCAATGGTTGGTGTCACACAATATCAATACGACGCGCCCTGTCGCAGTTTATTGAGCAGCAGAGATTGTAAAAAAATATGCGGCAAATTCAAAGCTTGTTATCAGTTGTGAGTAGTGTTAAAACAAAGCAAAGTGCCATGCATAAAAGAGCGCTTTTTATTGATGTGCACCGAATTTTGCTTAATATTTGCTTAATATGTTTATATTCAATTCGCCGTATTTGTATATAAATGGATTTTTTTATATGTTTATTTTTTTGTTTTAAATGCCTCAACTAATTGTATTGAATTTATTTAGCAAATAAAAGACAATTAAGTTCAAAAAACAAATTCGCCGCAATTTTTTCTGTTGTTTTTTAAAACAACATTTTGCGGCGAATTGCCATTTTTACTTTAAATATTAAATTTTTAATATCTAAAATCGCGCTTTATTTACAAAATACCAGCAGCATTAAATTTAAATACAAATTTCATTATTTAGTAATATCGCGAAACACTTTTAAAGTTTTATTAAACAAGTTTTGCATTTTTATTAATTAAATTAAATACATTAAAATGCTTGCCCAATGACGCAAATTATTTAATAACATGCTACGCTCTCATACTGCAACAGAAAGTTAAATTTCGTTTAACATGAATTCGCCGGAAACTAAAAGTGCTCTTATAAAACTCAAATTCTTTTTTATACTCTTTGACTCTTTCAGATGATTTTAAGAGCGTTATAAAAAATGATAAAGAGCGCATACTCTTACATTTATTTGCGCTCTTTTGTGCTGCATTGAATTCGCCGCGCGTACTTTGCGATCGTCGCGCGCTGCGACTGTTGCTGTCCACATCACGATCAGTGCGTTGTTGCATTTCGTGTCGCACGGTGTTCGTTCGTTGCACGTTTAGCGCAGATTTTATATGATAAATGTGTAGAAAATAAAAAAAAAAATATATTCAAAAAAGAAAATACCAATTTTGTCTTTCCGCTGACAGCCTATTCGCCGCGGGGTGTCGTCGTTTTGATAGCGTGCTGCGGCGAGCACCGCATTTGTTGTTTGTATTGTGTATGTGTTTTGTAAATTTTTAAAAAAATTATTTGTTTATCAATGAAATGCGAGCTCAGCATCGACAGACACAATAGAGCAGCTGTTTTGACACAAAGCTGTCTGTATATTATTTTAATGTCTGCGGCGAAATAAAATTCTGCATAAAATTTAAAAACTAAAAAAAATATATATAAATATATTTATATATAAAATAAATTGATTGACGTATCGCATGCATTGCATGCAGTAGAACGTTTTTAAAATGCGTCGCCTGTTATTTCGCGTCGTCTTCTCGCCGACTTCGCCGTGCGTTCGATCAATGTAAAGAGGAGCGGTGCGGTGCGGGTACTCCGTCCATGCGTCGTTACGTGCGTGCGTTACATTTTAATAAAATCGACCAGCGTTCAATATCTGTGGTATCTGCGAGATACTCGTGTATTTTATGTGACTTGATAATGATTTCTTTTTATGTGGAACCGCAGTAGCAAAGTGCTATAAAATATAAAAACACAAAGGAAAACAAAAGAAATAAAAAATAAAAAAATATAAATACAAAAAAAAAATAAATGAAAATAAAATTTAAAAAGATTAAAACTTAAAATTGAAATAAAAAACAGTACGACATATTCCAAAATACGATTTAAATTGTATTTAAATTTAAATTCGATTGAATTTATTTTTTGCTTTTCCAAAATTCGCATTTTGAAGACAATTTAATTTTTTTTTAATCGAATTTAATTCCTTAACGTTTTTTTGAAACTCATTCAATACAAGTTTAGTTGTCAAACATTTAAATTTCGTTTCAGACATGATTCAAATTGTTATTCAAGGTAGAAGTATTAAGAGTTCTTGTTCTTCTTAGGCGTCCCGTGCTCTGTCAAACGCCTACAGATACTGTCAAACGTCCCGTTCTTATGTTAAAATGTTGTATGGAACAAGAAAATTTTGAGAGAGGCGCTCTGGGATACTTGTTATTGTATCATGCGTTCACCCAGAAAAATATACTATATAAATAATAGTTTTTTACTGTTAAAAATAGTCAATAGGATAAATTATTATTTTAATCGGAAAATACCATTAAATACTAGAAAATACCATGACATTGCCATCGAGTTTATATGAAAAGATTTATTTTTTGTATACTATTAAACCAATAATTGTCCTATTGAACAATTTTAATGGGATTTGAGTGAATTTTTTTCTGGGTGTTCGAGAATGAATTTCAAAATATTGTTTTCAATTTTCTCAATGCTCTCAAATTCACTTTTGAACGAAATTAAAATTGTAGATATCAAAATTCGAATTGAAATTGCTTTTTTAACGTCTTTAATTCGACATTCTTTTATTATCTGAATATCGGAATTCCAAATTCTATTAAAGTCAAATTTCAATTCGATCTAATTTGTTTTCTGCACCCAGAAAAAATACTATATAAGTAATAGTTTTTTACTATTAAAAATATTCAATAGGATAAATTATAATTTTAATCGGAAAATAGCATTAAATACTAGCATATACTATGACATTGCCATTGAGTTTATATGAAAAGATTTATTTTTTGTATACTATTAAATCAATAATTGTCTTATTGACCAATTTTAATGGGATTAAAGGGAATTTTTTCTGGGTGTGCTGTTACAGAATTCGATTTATTTATACAAAATAAACATATTCAATTCGGTCATGTTTTCAAATTCAAATCAAATCAAATTCAATTTAAGTTTTTTTTTGATAAATATTTGAATTTTGATCGATAACAAAAAAATTCAAATTGAATTTGAACAGTTCCAGTTCCACGGAAACCTTTTTTTTATTACGATAAATAAATTCATTAAAAAAAAATGTCAATTCGATCGAATTATTTTTTGCTTTTACAAAAATCAATTTTTGATACAATATAAATCGAATTCAATACGTTAAAATTTTATGAAACGAGTTCAATTCGATTTTCCTTGTCAAATACTAAATTTCAATCGATTTTTCCCAAATTTACTTTCTATAGAAATTAAAAAAAAAAAATTCAAAATGAAATTAAATTTCAATGGTTTCAGTTCAACTGAAATCATTTTTAATTACGATAAAACAAATCTACAAATGAGGAAAAACAATTCGATGGAATAATTTTTTTTTTGTTTTTCTTATTTGCTGTCCATTGTCGTGATCGAGAACTGATTATTGGATTTTTACTTTGTCATAACCCGACTAGTTCTATAACAGACATGATTTGAATTTTTTAAATTAAAATAACGTATTCTATAAAATAAAATTCGTGTAATGTTTCTTTTAATGAATTTAATTCGAGTTTTTTGCCATTTTTTGTTTTATTTCTGCGAATTTTCGTAAATCGATCGCAATTAAAATTGTTAACAAAAAAAATAAAAAATTAAAATTGAACTTTGTTTTTAATTTGATTGAAAACATTCTTTCACTACGAAAATTGGTATCCTGAAATAATACTAATTAAATTCGATGGATATGTAAAATTCCAATTCGATTTCAAACGAAAAGTTGGAATATGCTCGGTTGCAAATGTTTTTGTATTCAATTTAAACCCCATAAAATCCCAAATTTACAGCATCCATAACTAAAGGGTCTTTCAATAAGAGCGCTACAAAAGTATTTTTCAAGTGTTTTTCAACAGGGACGCTACAAAAGTAGAGCCACAGGGACAACAAACGACGCCATATTTCTTGCAGTTTTTTTTACATTTCTCTTCAGTAAGGTTTGCCATTTCATGATGGAAAGATATACGAGCCACCAGCGAGTCGAAATTATTAAAATTTGCTACCGATATTCGAATTCGTATATCTTTCTATCATGAAATGGCAAACCTTACTGAAGAGAAATGTCAAAATAGCGGCAAGAAATATGGCGTCGTTTGCTGTCCCTGTCGCTCTACTTTTGTAGCGTCCCTGTTGAAAAACCCTTTATAACTACAGCTATGTTGAATTTCCTTTAATTTTGCCAAAAAGTACAAATTGTATAAAAAAATATATAATAAAAAATACACAAAATAAAAAATAAAATAAAAAATACACAAAATAAAAAATACACAAAGTAACAAAAAATAAATAAAAAACGTGCGAATGAACGCACATGAATGCTTGAGTTTATTTTAGGCACACAGGGTGTTTGTGTCATACATTTCAACATCAACGAAATGAAGAAATTGAAAACTGAAGAAATTATTCAACTTTTAAATTTAAAATTTACTTAGGGCGAGTTTACACGATAGAGAAAATAGCTATAGAGATAGAGCGAAATAGAGCAAAAAATCTCATAGAGTTGTGTAAACACTACATAGAGCTCAACGGTATTGAACCCTACGGTAGATTTTTTTCTCTATCTCTAGCTTATTTCTCTAGCGTGTATTCGAGCCTCTATAATAGGCTTTAAAACTATAATATAAAAATCCTACTTACGATTGATATTGCATTAAAATTTCAATTCTATCATTTTTGCTCTTGTTTTCTGTTCCAGAATACGATTATTAATGGCAAATACATATATGAAACGAAAAATTGACGTCTAAAGTTCGTCACACAAATTTTCATGTTTCATGACTTTTAAAACTTTGAAATTTATTTAAAATTACGACACTAATAATATTTCGTTGCGAAATACAGTAAGAGGCAGTGAGTATTTGAACGTATTTCAAGTTAACGACTATTTATTTTTTGTTTATACTATTAAATCAATACCTATCTATACTATTGATCAATTTTAATAATGCCAACCACCCTGTTTGCTTAGACATAAAAATATTTGCATTTGTTTTTGTGTTTCCTCTAAATAAAAAATAAATATACAAATCTATTTTATTTTTTAGACAGCAAAAAATATAAATAAAACAAAACAAAATAGCATTCTTTTGAATAAATAGCATAAAAAGCATTTTAATTACGATAAAACTGAAACCTTGTTGCCGCGTCATCTCGGCCGACAGAAATATACCAAAATAAACCATATAGTTTGAATCGGCACGAATTTCAGATGTGTTTTTTTGGCAACAATTTTTTATTAAATTTTTATATTTTTTTGTAAGTTCTTGTGCGTTCAAGTGTGAAATGCTATTTAACAGCTACAGTTTTAATTTTTAAATAAATGGGTTGATTTAATTGTGTTAAAAAAAATAATAAATAAAAAAAAAACGGTGAAAAAATTGGGCAAACTAAATATATTTTGGAATCTATGTATTTTAAAACATATTCTGTTGAATATATTCATGGCTGTGCGGAAACGTATAAACTATAGGATTTTGTTGTTGCCCTGAGTGATATAAAAATGAGGTGAGTAACAAAATAAAAAAACTTTTATTCATTTTTATTTTATTTTACAAACAGTGGTTGAAAAATCAAATATAAATGAAACAAACAAAATTAAATGCATTAAAAATTAAAAATCCATTGTAATACAGTCTGACTAAAAGTAAAATGTTCCGGTGTCCAGATAGCTCTATATTAAAATGACTGAACAAAATGAGAAAAAATTATACAACAATTCTATATAATTGGTCTGTGCTGATTTTAACTGCATATTCAGTTTGTTTTTATTACGTAAAGTTTTTAAGAAAATTGCAATCAAAAATGTTAGACCCTTCTCAACCACTTTTTAGTATAAAAAAAATTACAGTTCCTTACCAAACTAGTTTACCTAAAAATTCTAAACGCAATAAAAGTTTTAATTATCAAGACTAATTATAATATTTCAATAAGTTATAATAGTTCATTATGTTTTGAAGATATTCGAATCTAAACTCAAAAACTTTCATTTTTTTAGACTATTTTTGTATGATTTTTTAGCAGTTCAGATCTAATGATATATAAGAAAATGATTTCTGTTTCTACAGAGCATAGTCCAAACTAACGATCAAAATTACTAACATTTTTTCATCGGTTCTAATTTTTAAAATATTTCTCTTAAAAAAAGTTTTCGTAAAAAAAAAGTTTTAAAATTTATAAAAGTTTTAAAAGCTAGTATAAACTACTGCACCATCGAATTATAGAATTGATGTATGGGATGTCCATACCATAAATGTTATAAATATCGTTTTATAATTATAGTAGTATAATTAAAGAAACGTTTGAAAACTAAACATTTTGCCAAAGCCATAAAAACTATGAATTTTCAAATTATTTTATTCAAAACATTTGCAAACAATACAAATTTAAAAACACTAAACAAAAATGTATGCAAAATATATTATTTAAATTTTATTTTATAACTCATTCACTTCTTAATATTATGCATAACTGGACTTTAATGATTGTTTTATTTCATTTCTTGCATTCTTTGTATTCTCGATAAAATATTCTTGAATATTTCGCATTTTTTAAAATCACTCTTACACCTAGAAAAAAAAAACATATAATTAATGTGATTTTTTTAGATTATTTCAATAGTTTTTGTACTATTACAATTTGGCAATCGAAAGTAGTGTAATTAAAGACACGTCTGAAGACTAAACATTTTACCAAAGACATAAAACCAATGAATTTTCAAATCGTTTTATTCAAAACATCTGCAAACAATACAAATTTTTAAACATTAAACAAAAATGTATGCAAAATATTGTATTTAAATTTTATTTTATAACTCATTCACGCATATAAAAATTTATCACGAAATATTTTCTTAATATTATGCATAACTGAACTTAAATGTGTTTGTGTTATTTAATTTATTGAATTCTTTGTATTCTCTATAAATTATTCTTGTATTTTTCGCATTTTTTAAAGTCACTCTTACATCTAACAGAAAAAAATTATACAATTAATGTGATTTTTGTAGATTACTTCAATAGTTTTTGTACTATTACAATTTGGCAATAGAATAAATTATTCTTTAAACCGTTAAATACCATTGGATATTATAAAATACTATGAATAAATTGAGAATACTATTAAATTACATCCAGATACTATATAAATAATAGTTTTTTACTATAAAAAATAGTCAATAGGATAAATTATTATTTTAATCGGAAAATATCATTAAATACCATGACATTGCCATTGAGTTTATATGAGAAGATTTATTTTTTGTATACTATTAAATCAATAATGATCCTATTGACCAATTTTAATGGGATTTGAGGGAAGTTTTTTCTGTGTGTATATAAAAATATACTTCTAAACTGAAAAGTACATTTTTAAAACGTTTTTCTATTAATACTTTACGTATTCTTGATTTTACAGTCTTTTTAAAACATTACTGTCGGAAATTTCAATAGTTTGTGTACTATTCAAGTGCAATGGAATGAATTATTCCATTAATCGGTAAATACCATTGGATACTAAAAAATACTATGAAAAAATAGATAATACTATCAAATTATCGTATTATTTGAATACTACTGAACTGAAAAGTAGGACGTTTTTCTACTAATATTTTACGTATTCTTTATTTTACAGTCTTTTATAACATTACCGCCAGAAATTTCAATAGTTTTTGTACTATTAAAGTACGATAATAGAATGAGTTATTATTTTAAATGATAAATATCATTGGATACCACAAAATACTATTAAAAATGGAGGAGACTATTAATGTATATGAACATAATTTTATTCGAAAGCGAAAGGTACATTTTAATCAACATAAAGGAATTTTTTTCTGTTTATATTTGAATTATTCTTCATCTTCTAACATATGGATTTTTTTTATTAAAATTGCAGTCTTTGTTTTTACATTACTGCGAGAAATTTCAATAGTTTTTCGCTACTACCATTGACTACTACCATTCAATACAAAATACTTTATTAAAAATTAATATGAAAATCGACATATTGAATACATACCGCAGGACATTTTAATAGTATTTGCTTATTTATATTAGTCAATTTATCATTATAATAATAATAGTTTGGCACTACAGTTCTATAAGAACTTAGGCCGAGCTCTCTCTCCATTTTGAGCTGTGCGTGTTATATTTGTACTGAAAATGGTGGGACCTACAGTTTATTGCCGAATCCGAACGGCGGGTGAGAGCTTTTTCATAGGCAATGTTTTTACTCTCGGAGGTTTGCCATTTACTGCCGAGAGGTAGCGCGGTATAGAAAAATGTTTCTATGAAAAGATGTTGTTAGCCCCAGTGGCTTGAACCGGGGACCTTTCGGCTCGCAGTCCAACGCACTAACCACTGAGCTACCGCGGCTACAATCATTAATTGTGCTTTTAATCTGTAAATACCATTACATAGTACAACGTACTATTAAGAAATGGAGAATACTATTAAATGCATTGAAAAATCGTTTTATTTGAATACTCTTTAATCGAAAGTTGCATTTTGGTCAACTTATAGGAATTCCTTTTTGTCTGATAGTAGTTAAAGTAATCTTCATCTTCTCACATATATTTTTATTGTATCTTTTTTGTTTAAATTTCAATTGCTTTTGTCAATTACTATTAGTAAATACCATTAAATACTATAATATACTATTAAATATGCAGAATACTATTAAAGTATATGAAAATCGTACCATTTGATACTTCTTTCTGATTAAACATGAAGTTTTGCTCATCTCCCCACATATATGTTTCTCTTTATTGTAACTTGAGCTTCTCTTTTGTAACTTTACCGCCTTTGTTGTAACTTTACAGCCGGAAACCATCAAATTGTCACCCAAATGACTTTTACTTTTCAACGATTTCTCGTTGCTTTATATATATTTTGCTCTCCCTCTTTCATCGTCACGCTAATAAAAACGTATTAATCTTATCTGATCTAATATAATTTAATATTACTTAATGCCAACGACATGCACGACACATCAAAGTTTACGAAATCGGTTTATGACAGTCCGTCCGCCCGTAGACTTATCAAACAAAGTACCGAGCCAACAAGTACCAATATAAAAAATGTCCAACTATGACCATTTTTGATTGATTCTCAAGAAACAACGTTCGGCTGGCTTATCATCGAACAACAATTGAAACAAAAATCGAAAAAAAATGTGTGGGTCGTATTCTGTAAGTTGTGTGGTGTAAAATGAAGTGTGAAATAATGCATGAATGAAATTCTTTTTCGTCATGTTTCGTTACTGTTACCCATTACTCTAAAATGACTTGACATAGATAGGACATGTCGCTGATAACTGTTTGAAAATTAGAGGAAAATATTACAAATAAAAAAAACCCAACTATGACGTTAAAGGCGGACAAAGCGCGTGGCTTAAATATCGTGTTTTGCTAATAAATTCATGAAATTTTTATTTTTTATTTATTTAGTAAATAAATAGACAAATATTGACATAGGGATCACGTGCTCGGAATTGACTTGTTGTAGGTGCTGTCTACGTGTGCCAGTCACATGCGTAGATTAAACAGTTTTTCGACAATGTGTCACTGAAACAAAAAAAAAAAAAAAAAAAATCGATTAATTTGATGAGGGGTGACGTTCAAATTTAATTTTCAATTTTTCACTAAAAATTCAATGTTTTCACTAAAAAATCAAATTTTCACTAAAAATTCAATTTTTCACTAAAATTTCAATTTTTCACTAAAAATTCAATTTTTCACTAAATAATTCAATTTTCACTAAAAATTCAATTTTCACAAAAAATTAAATTTTTCACAAAAAATTCAATTTTTCACAAAAAAATTCAATTTTTCACAAAAAATTCAATTTTTCACAAAAAATTCAATTTTTCACAAAAAATTCAATTTTACACAAAAAATTCAAATTTTCACTAAAAATTCAAATTTTCAATAAAAATTCAAATTTTCACCAAAAATTCAAATTTTCACCAAAATTCAAATTTTCACCAAAAATTCAATTTGTCACTAAAATTCAAATTTTCACCAAATATTCAATTTTTCACTAAAATTCAAATTTTCACTAAATATTCAATTTTTCACTAAAAATTAAATTTTTCACAAAAAAAATCATTTTTTCACTAAAAATCCAATTTTTCACTAAAAGTTAAATTTTTCACTAAATATTAAATTTTTAACTAAAAAATCAATTTTTCACTAAAAATTTAATTTTTCACTAAAAATTAAATTTTTCACTAAAAATTCAAATTTTCACTAAAAATTCAATTTTTCACTAAAATTTCAATTTTTCACTAAAAATTCAATTTTTCACCCAAAATTCAAATTTTCACTAAAAATTCAAATTTTCACTAAAAATTCAAATTTTCACCAAAAATTCAAATTTTCACCAAAAATTCAAATTTTTACTAAAATTCAATTTTTCACTAAAAATTCAATTTTTCACTAAAAATTCAATTTTCACTAAAAATCCAATTTTTCACTAAAAGTTAAATTTTTCACTAAATATTCAATTTTTAACTAAAAATTCAATTTTCACTAAAAATCCAATTTTTCACTAAAAGTTAAATTTTTCACTAAATATTCAATTTTTAACTAAAAAAATCAATTTTTCACTAAAAATTTAATTTTTCACTAAAAACTAAATTTTTCACTAAAAACTATATTTTTCACTAAAAATTTAATTTTTCACTAAAAATTATATTTTTCACTAAAAATTCAAATTTTCACTAAAAATTCAATTTTTCACTAAAAATTCAATTTTTTACAAAAATTATCTATTAAAATTTTCCACAAAACTAATATTTTTTAATTAAAATTGGTATTTGAGTGCTTTATTTATCCATTAATTTATTATTAATTTTCAGTTGAAATGTTTTAATGAAAACAAACCAAACTGTTTACAATTCAATAAATATTTGTTTACATTGTAATTCACATAAGTATTTTTATTACGAATTTCCTTCTACTTTGAAAGTTTTCTAGAGCTATGCGTCCGATAAGTTATACCATGCGATCCAAAGTAAATAAATAATTTATGCGAGGTTCTGTCCTTTGACTGATGGTATTCAACGTATTTCAATTTACAATTATTTTTATCTTTTAGTTAATTATTTTATTATTATTTTATTGTTGTCTGTTGTGCATAATAAATTGCTTAATGCGTCTGTCTTTGACAATCACTCTAATCAGTGGTTTTTATTTAATATTCCCTAGTAGAAATTTTGGTAGGGCCATGGTCATGAAGTGATCATGTCATTATTTGAGATGATCGGGATATGACGAGGCCCATAGTGTACTTGTAACGCAGTGTCCTGATCATGTATTGACCTCAGGCCATGATCATGTACTGATCGGGTAATTCCCCATTATATTATTTACCCGACAATTGCCTTGTCTGAGCCCGAGCATAATAGGGTTTCTCTCATTAATCTCGATCATTGCCTGATGCTAATTTCGTTATGAGGAACAAATAATGTAGCTATGATCGTGAACATTGACTGTTTATATAATGTAAACCCTGCTATGGTAAGCATGATGAGGGCATGCAAAGGCATTGATCATATTTTCTCTAATAGGGCTTACCAACGAAAACCCGATCATTTCCCGATGGCGCATCGTTCAAATTTCTACTAGGGTTGATCGAGGTTTCAAAGTTTGAAGTGTTTTTCGAATTTGCATTTGAAAAACAACAGCATATCATATCTAATTTATTAAATGACTACAGAACGATTTTAATATTTCTAGATCTTATATAATTTTTTTGCCATAATTAATGTTTTTCTGTATCATATCATGTTTTTTTTTAAACGCAGCACAGAAACATTTATAATTTCATATCTAATATTAATAATAGCAATAAAGACCACTTTTATTTTATGGCATGTACTTAACTATAATAAGCTTTTGCTGACGTACTTTATAATGTTTTGCTATAATAAATCGTTTTAAAAAAAGCCATTTTTCATAAACAATTCAAAGTAGTTTTTATTTAATTGTTTTATTTTTTTATAATTGAATTTTTAGTGTAAACATATTTCTTTTTATGAAAAATGGAATTTTTAGTGAAAAATTAAATTTTTAGTGAAAAATGTAATTTTATGTGAAAATTTAAATTTTTAGTGTAAATTTGAATTTTTTGTGAAAATTTGAATTTTTTAGTTAAAATTTGAATTTTTAGTGAAAAATTCAATTTTTAGTGAAAAATTGAATTTTTATTAAAAAAAAATTAATTTCGACTTCAAATTGAGTTTTTATGGATTTTTATAGTTTAAAATTGAATTTTGAAAGAAAACTCAATTTTTAGAAAAAAAATTAATTTACATAAAATATAAAAAATGGTAAATGAAATCTTGACCAATTTGAAGCTAGCAACAAGACTTATGGTTCAATCAATAAAATACATCAATCATGACTTGAGTTTTTTTTTCTATGTTGCTATTTCTTTGATTTTATTAGTTTTACGCATTTTTAATTATTTATAATTCACACCTCATTTACGTCGTCAAAACGTTGGTCACATTTTATGAAAAGTTGACGGCACGTGATTCGTTTTGTAATTCGCAACGAGCCGCTGGAGCTCTTCTTTTTTTCCTCTTCTCCACTCTGCACTTCTTCTATTCTCATCACATACTTCACTCGTTTGGCGCCGCTCCACATCGTGCAAATGTTTTGAACCCATTTTGAGCTCTCGAAACACTCTCGAGTGTGGTATTAACAACGAAATAATAAAATATTAAAATATACAATGCAATAAAATTAAATCGTTCAAACAGTTAAACAAATTTTGTAAAAATTCACGAACGAAATAGAATTTGTTTTTACAATACTTTTTTTTTTGCGCCAACTTATCGTCGCCGTGCGCACTTGAGTAACTTTATTACTATTATTATATAGTATTTTTTGTTGTAGTTTAAGAAATGTCGTAAAGTTAATGAAAAAGAAAAAAAATACGCGCAAAAAAAGATTATAATATTTTAAAAAATATTCATTGAAACTCAACAAACTACCAGCTTTATTATATTGATGAATCGTTTCATAAATAATATGAATACTAAATAGAAACTACGAATAATGCATAATTACTACAATTAATTTACACATATCTACTATGAATACTAAGCATATTTCATAAATAATATGAATACTTCTATGAATATTGAATTAATACTATAAGTACATAATACATACTATGAATATTTCATAATTACTATGAATAGTAAATACTTGCTATGAATATTTCAAAAATGCTTTACGAATTTCATAAATATTAAAAACAATTTATAAATACTATGAGTACTTATTTAAAATAATTTGATATTACTTTTACTATTCTTCACTATTCTTTAACTACTATAAATACTTCTTTAAAACAATTAATTCTTTGCTTATTATTTGTTAATACTATTAATATGAATATTTCATATATAAAGTGTTTTTCAACAGGAACGCTACAAAAGTAGAGCGACAGCGACAGCAAACGACGCCATATTTCTTGTCGCTCTTTTGACATTTCTCTTCAGTAAGGTTTGCCATTTCATGATGGAAAGATATACGAATTCGAATTTCGGTAGTCAATTTTAATAATTTCGACTCGTTGTTGGCTCGTATATCTTTCCATCATGAAATGGCAAGAGAAATGTCAAAAGAGCGGCAAGAAATACGGCTTCGTTTGCTGTCCCTGTCGCTCTACTTTTGTAGCGTCCCTGTTGAAAAACCCTTGAAAAAAACTTTTGTAGCACTTTTATTGAAAAACCCTTTACAATAATTACTCTCTTCATAAATACATCAAACATAAAATAAAAACTGCATAAAAACTATGAATTGTTGAAACAAACTATGGATACTTCATAATTCCTATGAATATTTCATAAATAATACGCATATTACATAAATACTATGAATAGTACATAAATATTATAATTCACATATCTATCTACTGCGAATACGTAATATATACTATGAATATTTCATACATTTTTGCAGGGAAAAATTATGTTTTACATGAATTTTCAATATATTAAAATAAAGATGTTAATAACCATATCTTACCATATACAATGAAACGAATATCAAAATATTTTTAATAATTGTGAATTAAAAGTAAAATCCAATTAAAGTCATCAAATTTTCTATGGCAAATATGTAATGTTGGCTGCAAACATTTTTTTCGTTTACTATGAATATTTAATATGTTCTGTGATTATTTCATAAATGCTAAAAAAATTCTTAAACACTAATACTCGAGTCACACGATTGAATAAACAGTCAACTTTTGAATCAATTTTCACATAATTTTAATTTCAATCGTGCGATTGCCCAATTTTTGTATGGAAAATAAGGCAATCACACGATTGATATTTAAATTGTTTTGAAAATTGATTCAAAAGTTGACTGTTTATTCAATCGTGTGATTCGAGCTTAAGAACTATTTATAAATACTCATAAATCTTTTTGAAATAATCTCTTAATTCTTTTTAAGTACTTTCGACACTTCAAATACAATATGAACACTTCATAAATACTATGGATATTTCATAAGTACTATGGATATTTCATAAACACTATAAATACGTCATACCAACGATGAATATTTTAAATGCTATGAATATTTCATAAATTATCTAAATTCCCTGTGTAAATGGATAATTATAATAAATTTTATAGTTGATTCAGTTGAAATAAACAAATTTATCTATATACAACTTTTTTCTTCTGTGTATATGGTCATAGTGCTGAATAGGTATGAGATTTTCTAACACCCAAGTTCAACTAGTTCGTTATAATGTGAATTGAGCAGTAGTTATTACTAAACGCAGAGACAAAATATGTTTGCATTATGTTCATGGTGATTATACTTTGTTCAACACAATTGCACATGGTTGTTACAATCAAATTGTGTTTTCTTTATTTCGAAATTAATATGGTTTCTTTATAGCAAATATATTATATTATGATTTTAAAAATTCAAAACATGGTTGATTGGAACATTTGAGTTTTATAGAATTAGTACACAGAAAAAAAAATGATGTTTATATTGATGAATTTCGTTCTTCAAACCATGACTCATTGTACACACAAAAATTTTACCAAAAATTTCATATTGATGAATTCATTCATTGAATTAAAATCGTATTTTTTAAATGTTTTTCATTTTCAATATTTTTTTAACATCAAATTTTAAACACAAATTTGTCTCCATTTACACATTTATGTATTTATAATTCTTAAAGGATTTATAATATTTAAATGCTAATTATTCGAAGATTCCATTTCATCATACTAATGAAAAAGTGAACATCATATTGATGAATTTTGTTCATAAAACCATATTAATTAAAATATCACAAATCTTATAAGAATTATAAATACGTAAATGTGTAAATGGAGACCAATTTTTGTTAGAAATTTGATGATATAAAAAATATTAAAAATAAAAATAAAAAACACTGAAAAAAATACGATTTTAGTTCAATAAATAAAATCATCAATATGATAAATACTGGTTGTTCGTGATTTTTTTTTTGTGTGTTGAAGAAGAATTCATAATATTGCTTACAACAAAACATCAATGTTATGAATTTATTATCAGTTTGATGAATGACTGAAAAAGTACAAAATAAATGTACATCATATTGAAGAATGCTGTTCATCTAACGAAATTTCAATCAAATTATTTATTTCTCGTTCATTCTTTCGAATTCTTGTTTATTATCCCGAGACAAAATCTCTGTCTTTTTTTTGGGGTTTTTCGGGCATATTTCCGGCAAACACATAGATAAATGGAATATTTTGGGAAGTGTTTAGCAGGTTGTAAAATTTTGTAGTATTTTCATGGCATATTTTGGAAACGGACCGAAAACAAACAGCTTGTGATACAACTTTCGCCTTTGTATGTTTGAAAATGTTTCTAATTAGCGTAGACCCTACCAAAAATGTTGTCTGGGGATTTTTTATAATTTATTGTTCGACATGTTTTGTAATATATTTATTTTATAATTACAACTTTTAATTAATTAAAAGTTTTATTTCTAAAAAAAAAAATATTTTTCGAATTATTTAAAAAAAACATTAAACATATAATAAATTACAAAAAATATTTTATCGCAAAAAAAAAACATTTTTTGAAAAAAAGGTTCGAAACTTTTTTGCGACAAAATTTTATTTTTTTTTTTCCAAAAATTTGCAAAAATATAAAATTCAAAACAAATGTTCATCAAAAAAAATATATATATATTTCATAAATCAAACAAGGTTTATTTATGAATGAAATCACATACCTTATTAGAATTATAAATACATAACTGTGTAAATTAAGACAAATATTAAACATAAACAATTTGAATATGATGAATGTTGTGAAAAATTAATAATATTTATGAATAAATTTAACATATTGATGATTTTTTTATGTGTAATGTTAATAACAATCTTTAGGATACTACTAATTAATATTTATTGCTATTTTTTGTTATATAAGCAATTGCGTTCGCTAATATGATTATTTGTACGTCAATGCAGCAAATAAAATTGCTGAAACTACGCCGACTAATTAAGTTGCTGCATTGATGTACAAATATTCATATTAGCAAACGGAATTGCTGATTTAGAAAATTGTATATTAAATTAGTGAATTTCATTGCTGGATTGATTAATGAATGCAATTAATATCGGTTGCTATATTTACGTCGATTATTTTATTCTGTGTAAGTTATGGTGGGTCAAGGTAAAATACAATTATCAGTTCCCGATCGTGACCGCAGCACAGTTTCTACTAGGAATAAAAAGTAATGGATTCATTTTCAAAATAAAAATGTCATTGGATAGATAAAATTGTTTTTCTACAAATTATGTTATATAAACCTACCTTAGCTCTTTGTATTTTTAATCATTAATAGTAAAATGTCTTAATCAATACTGTTATATTATAACTCAATTTAACAAAACGCAAAATTCTACAAATAACAAAACAATTAATTTTAATTGACAATCGCACCTAAATCATAATTAAACTATTAGCCGCAATCAAGTTAAATGTTTAACACAAACACAAATCATTGTCGTCATCATCATCGTCAATGTTGACAAATCGTTTAGCTGTCACTTCTGACAGCTGCTGCATCGCTTTGTTTTGGTTCACTTTGACATTTGATCTGACATTAATGATGGCAAAATTTGCATTCGCACTAAATACAAAGTTTAATCGCTTACACCATAACTGCTGCTGCTGCTTCATTTAAATGGAAAATATATTATAAATATTTTTGCAGCGATTAATTAGTTAATAATATAAGCTGCACTGATTATACCTAGGTAATGCGGTAACTCCCTTGTTCACAATAATTAATTAGCACAATTCGTGTGAAGTTTATAAACTGTGTAAATTGTATAAAATGCTGTTCCGAATAATGATAATTAATAAATATAAACCTACACAGTTATTAGTGGAAAATTTTCAGTTAGTTGTTAAAAGTACTTAAAAAATAAGAGGAAAAAATTACTCTAACGATGCCACCCACATTGCGAGAACGTTGCCACTTATGTTCGGGCTCATGTTATAGGTTTTTTCTTTTTTTTTCTCTTTATTTCTCTGTTGTTGTTCGCTGAGTTCCACTCAATGCGCCTACTATGCAACATCCGGTTATTTATTATTTTTCGGAATTCTATGCAATTGTTTACTTTTATTTTCATTTGTTGCCCCATGCGCGCCGACATTGTGTTCAGTGCTCAGTGTAAATAGGATACCGTGTGAAAAGAATTAATAGACCAACAAGTTGGTTTTTTTTTTAATTTTTTCATTTTCAAATTTTCTATTTATTGTATTCAACAGAAGCTATGATATGAGTTCTATTTGTTAAAAACTTTTTAACGGAAATATAGCTCATGAAAGTGTCGGTAATTACACACAAAAAAAATTTTTACCAATATTCATCATATTGATGATTTCATGAATTGAACTAAAATCGTATTTTTTCAGTGTTTTTCGTTTTTAATATTTTTTTATATAATCAAATTTCAAACAAGAATTGGTCTCCATTTACACATTGACGTATTTTTGATCTTATAGATTTATGATATATAAATTAAAATGGTTTAATGAACAAAATTCATCAATATGATGTTCACTTTTTCATTAATATGATGAAACGGAGGCTTTTAATAATTAGCAATTAAATATTATAAATCCTTTAAGAATTATAAATACATTAATGTGTTAATGGTGTTTGTTAATTTGTGTTTGAAATTTGATGTTAATAAAAATATTGAAAATGAAAAATATTTAAAAAATAAGATTTTAATTCAATGAATGAATTCATCAATATGATGAATCCTGGTAGTTGGTGAAATTTTTGTATGTACGTGCACGAAAATTTCCATTGTATGTAATGAGCAAGATTATGAATTTATTTGTGATTTTCTACCAGAAAAAAGTTATTCTATGAGTTGTTCTTTAATGGTTAATCTATCGATCTGCATACTAAGATTTTTATTTACTTTGATGCCTGCCATTGAATTGTCTACTTAAATCGTATAACTTCAAACACGTTAAATTTTGATATATTTTTTCATTTTACCCAAGAGTTTCATGTTCTTTGCACAATCTTTGTATTATTTCATATTTTTAACAGAATACAATATAAAGCATTTTTTGGGGTTCTACTAGAACGTGGTTATGTGGGTCCTATATTCAATCAAAACATAACAAAATATATTAAATATTTTACAAATTTGTTCAAATATTTTTAATTCAGTAACTTTATAAAAATATTTCGATTTTGTAACTTATTCGCTAGCACTACTATTATATTGCACCGAAACATTTAAGACTCGCATACAAAAGTGAGAGTAATTTTAGAAAATGTGTTAAAAATATAGGGGAATTATACGTTATTTTGATGACCAATTTTCAATATATTTAAATAATAAAAATACATTGTTGTTTTTATGCCACAACGCGACCAAAAGTGCGATAGCCTAATTTAAAGGTGGACACTACTATTTTGTGCACACAGGTGTATACACACAGACAAAAATTCCCTCCAATCCTATTAAAATTGGTCAATAGGACAATTATTGATTTAATAGTATACAAAAAAATAAATCTTTTCAAATAAACTCAATGGCATTTTCTAGTATATAATGGTATTTTCCGATTAAAATAATTGTTTATCCTATTGACTAATTTATATAGTAAAAAACTATTATTTATATAGTATTTTTTTCTGGGTGTATGTAAATAAAGCCCTAAAAGCCAAAATTAAAAATGTTTTTATTAAAAAAATGTTTGGTCGATAAACACAATAATGTTCGAAAATAACATATTCCATCAAAGAATTTTATTCGACAAAAACAACAATGTTCGAAAATTAAAAAACAAAAAAATGTTCAAAAATATGTCCGGCTATAAAAACAACGCTTCAAACATATTCCATCAAAAAAATGTATTCCACAAAAACAACAATGTTCGAAAATGTTGAAAAAAGATGTTGGTCTACAAAATTCGAATATACAAAATTTTGTTAAAAAAGTTGTTGAACGACAAAAATATGCAATGGTCGAAATTAGAGATGGGCGCGTGCCTGTTTTTGATGGCAAGGACACGCACGGGCACGCCAATAGATGACACGCACGACGAGTAAATTTACAGGCACGCACGAGAAGCACGATAAAACACGGGATTTTAAAAGACACGAAGAAACACGAAAAAAGCACAGACAAACATGAAAAAGCAAGCGAAACGTGAAAAACAATACCGTAACCGTTTAGATTTTTGGAACCAGAATCGTTATTAAAAATGTGTTGAACCATAACTGGAATCGGCACATATATATTTATTTCTGGTTGGAATTGGTACCGCTATTTTAAAAATATCGGAACAAGAACTGGAACAGATATTATAGTCCCTGTCAGGGAACGCAAAGAACCGGAATCGTAACCGTTATTAAAAATGTATGGAACCGGAATCGAAACACATTTAATTTGTTGGTTGAAAACGGAATCGGAACCACAATTTTTAAAATCTTGGAACCCGATACGGAACCAATATTCCAATAGGTTTTAGTCCCTGTAATAAATAATTCAAAAATTATGTTTGGTACTGTTTTATTATCTTAAATCCATATTTAAAACAGTAAACAGATTTTTAAGAAAAGGTTAAAATAACACGAAATTTTTATTTTCTGAAGCTGCGAGTAAGGTTTTTTTTTTAAATTGGGGTAGAAACTATAAAAAAGAAATCTTTAATGGGCGCGTGCCTGCTTTTGGAGGCACGGAATCGCACGGGCACGACAGTAACTAGCACGCACGGAGATTTGCATGCACGAACTCAGATTTTCGGGCGTGACGCGAAAAAAGCACGGCACGCGCCCATCTCTAATTGAGACCAATTGAACTATCTGTCTACAGACAACCATTAATCTTTAAATTAAAAGATTTCATATAACTCTCAACCAAAGAGCTTTATATTTTTTGAAAATTATTACCTCTCAGTGAAAAACCAAATGGAAATAAAGGTTTTTAGTTATTTCTGATCTCTGTTAAAAATAATTTGGCAAACAAATTATTCATTATTTTTCTATTCTTCGAATACTTATGTGTCGTAATTACGTTAACAGCTGTTTTTGTATGGGTGTTATGTATATTAGTGTCCTGATAAATATAGAATAATGTTTTGAAATAAAATTTCCTCCTTTCATTCTTTTATTTTTATTGAATTCTAACGTCTGGTTTTCACTATCATTTGTGTCATATTTGTTTTCTTTACATTGTGATTGCGAGGCAGAAACTGTCCAAAATTAAAATGTTTATTATCCATGTCAATTGAAATCAAAATGCTAACATGTTGGCATTTTTTTAAATCTTTGTCGAAAAACAACCAATTTGAGAAATTTTCGAACATGAAACAGACACAAAATGACATAGTGAAAACCGACCATAAAAAAATTTCGTAGTCGATTTTTGAATACGATGTCAATCGTTAGTTGGTAAAAAACAAGTGGGCCTAAATATAAAATTGCAACCAGAAATTGAATACCATTTGTTAAATTTTTATTCTTTTATTTTTTGTCTTTTAAGTTGAAGTTTTTGTGAGGATGCCAAAATTCGGCACCTTTGCGTTATTTTTTTTTATTTACTTCTAATTTTTGTTGTTATTTGCATTATCAATATTTTGTATATATTTTATTTAATTTTTAATTTTTCTTTTATTATTATTTTTTTGTTGTATTAATATTAAAAAAGAAATTATAATTTTTTAAAATACTTTTAAT
Organism: Dryomyza anilis; assembly: GCA_951804985.1. Classification (NCBI taxonomy): domain Eukaryota; kingdom Metazoa; phylum Arthropoda; class Insecta; order Diptera; family Dryomyzidae; genus Dryomyza; species Dryomyza anilis. The sequence goes on along the minus strand of OX638130.1, from coordinate 2,521,260 downwards.
TTTATATTTTTTCATTTGTTTTTGTTTTTGTATTTTTTTAAAAATTTTATATTCATGCTTCTCCCTGCCTCAATTACAAATGCCCTACTTCATCTGCCTGTTGCTTCTTGTTTCTGTGCAGCACAGCATAAACAGCGCTGCCACCTAAATGCAAAAAAAAAAAAAAAAAGTTGGCCCGGTTACCGTTTTGTTTACGTTTGTTTGGTCATTTATAATGGCCGCCATTTTTAATTACAGTGTGTTGCGTGGTGCTGTGTAGATGCACTAAATAACATGCATTTGCAACACTGGCGCCATGAATCCCATTATATTAATAATAACATCATAAACAACTAAACAAATAAACAAAAACAACTACAACAATATCTAAAACAACAACTACATCCAGAAGAACAACTACAGTATTCAAATAATGACGTTATCAAAAACAAACATTAAGCCTACATTGTATTTTATTTATAATCATTAAAATTGATAATGGCTGTGGTTTCAATTCGTGCATATAAAAATGATTTTAAAATAAAACCAAACAATGAGAATTGCATTCACATAACAAGTAACGAGTAACGAGTGTAATTAGTAGTCGTAATTTAGAAAAGTAATGACTGGTTTCTCAGTAAGTTTTACGATATATTAATTATTAAGTACTTGATATAAATTACACTTTTCTACATAAATACTCGTTGCTAATTATTGGTTATAAAGTAGTCATTAATAGAACTCGTTACTATCTACACTTCAAGACTCGTTATCAACTTGTACTCAAACATACTCGTTACATTATGTTGCTCACAACATAGTATTAATTTATCTCTAAAACATACTCGTTGCTCCACTTGACTACACCATTTCTAAATGTGTTTTGGAAGTATACAATTTATATTCAAAACACATCAATTGTAATTCAGAAATGCCATTTGAAATTGAAAACACATCAATTTTAATTCGGATATTCTTTTTTTTTTTTTTTTTTTTTTTTTTGGAATATCTACTAAGATCCACAGCACTCAGACAGATTATATCCATTGTACTGTGAAATCTATTCCCTACGATTTGTGGTTAATATCACCACGAGCGCCCATGCCCAAGCCGGGATTCGAACCCGAGACCTTCAGAATGCAAGTCCAGCGCGCTACCTCTGGACTGCTGAGGCCGGCTTCGGATATTCAATTTTAGATTCAAAAAGACAAAAATTCAAATTCAATGCCTAATAAAAAATGGCAAAAGAAATAAATATTGTAACGAGTAACAATGTCTAATACGTAAAATATGTCTTAAGTTCTAAAAAGTAACTAGTAAATATTTGAAATTCAAATTAGCAAACAAACGAGTAACAATTATAACGAAATACATGTAATAACGAATAACAAAAATCAACGAGTTATCAAATACTAAAGAGTAGCTAACATGTACGAACAACGAGTAACAACAACTAACAACAATAATTAACGAATACCAACAAATAACGAGTGCTCGTTGCAATAACATATTTTCACTCTAACCGCAGCCGGATTACATCCGTTTTACCGGATCTGGTGCATAATTTGTTTGGAAACTCAAGCCAACAATTGCTATACATGATTATTATCATTGTTGTTGTAGCTAGTTGTCAATTTAATGTGAATCACAAAAACAACAACAACAATAATAACAAGAGGCACCTATTACAACAATATGTATGAACTTGTCTGACTGACAGTTCCTGTTTTTTTGTGTTTTTTTTTGTTTTTTTTGTAACTGCTACTGCTGCTGCCTCTATCAAAGATTAATGACCAGCTGCAGACGCTGATAGAATTGCATGCACATGAGCGAGACAATCGACGATAGCAATGGGTGGTAAAAACTGCCAGAAGGAGAGAAAGATTATGCGAAAAAGTGCAAAAGAGTAAGCTTAAGGTAATGACAGGCATCAAGAGGCTTGTCACTGCTGTTGTCGACGCGTACGCATACCTCAAAAAGTAGTAGAAATAAAAACAACAGCAAAAAAAAAAAACAAATAAAATAAAATTGTATAAAAAAAGAAAACAGAAATTTAAAAAAAAACATAGAAATTCCAAAGAAGTCTCCTCAGCACGGCCGGCCACTCGTTTTGGTCAACGAACGATCTTGACCTCGCACATCGTCAGCGCTGTGATCAGAGATCAAAGAATTCGATATTCGCTGTAGAGCGGCGTTCATCTTCTCATTGGCTCGGATGCGAAAACAATGAGCGCGACTGACAGACAGATAGACAGACAGATAGACAGACGTACGTATGAACAAACAAAGACAGATAGATGGAGCGCAGTGGCTTAGGTAATGCGGATCTTTTTAAAATCTTTAATATTTGCTTTGATAGTTGCAAAATGAATATATAATATTTGTATTTTAAAAATGTATGTAACGAACGTAAATAAAACGGACTATTATTTCAGTATTTCATGTTCGAAAACGGATACGTATTTTATTATAATTTGCAATATTCAGCTACATATTTTTATTTTTAATCTAGTTTTCTTAATATGCATAGAAATTTATTAACAAGAAAAAAAAAATTCTCATTTAATTTGTTTAGTTCAGCAAGGTCTGATTGAAAACGGATCAAGTTTTTTCTTATTTAATGTATATACTGGCGGATTATTTTAGATTTCTTATGCCAGAGTCGAATTTGTCATGTCGTGTTTTTTGTTCTTTTGTTTTTAAAGTCCAGTATTTTTTTCTCATTGAAATTATGGAATACTGATCTGTATTCTGTACAGTACTATAAAACTATACTTACGTTACGAGTGTGGTTTTGTTATATGTTTATTCTAATTGGTGTAAGAATTTTATTTTCAAAATTGATCCGCCTTTATTCACAGTTTAATGATTGAAAATTTATTGAAAACTGATTGAAAACTGAATAAAAACTGATTGAAAACTGATTCAAAATCGTAGTTTTTAATTTTCAGATTAAAAACTGATTTACATTTGTTGTATATATAAAAAATTGTAGCTGCCAATTGCTATCATTTAATTGTCATGTTATGCCCATTTTAAACTGAGTGAAAACGGATCAGAATTTTATACGAGCGATAATTCTTTGTTGTGTATTATACATACTTTTAGATATACTACTTTTTTCATACATCTTTGATACAAGCTATCAGCTTTTATAGCATTTTAATACATTTTTTTATTTCCTGATAATAAAGAATACTAGCAGCTTGTTCATCACATTTCTATTGTTAGTAGGTTAAAGAACGGATCAGTATTTATTACGAAATGTCAATTTATCTTTCCACAAGACTCAGTTCTAACTGTAATGATTTTTAGTCTTTTTTTCTAATAAAATTAACAGAAAATGGTTTTATAGAAACCATATTAATTCAGTTCATAAAGTACTGAATAAAAACGGATCAGTATTTTCTACGTAATTTTAATTGCAAAGTATCAGTTCCTTTTATAGCATTTTATTAATATTTTGTTATTTTTAAATGACAAAGAATACTAGCAGCATATTAATAACATATCGAATGTTAATGAATATCTTATTGAAAACGGATCAGTATTTACTACGAAATTTTTAATTCTCATTGCAAAACTAACAGTTATTATTGCTATGATTGTTAGTTTTCTTTTCATAGTTTTATTTAAAATAAATATAGAACTAAGTTTATAGATTACTGGCGGAATACGGATCAGTATTAACTACGTTTTAGTAGATACTTTATTTTTAAAAGTATCACTTAATGTAAAGTATCAGTTGCTTTTATTGCATTTTATTTATATTTGCTGTTATTTTTAAATGCTAAAGAATAATAGCTGCATATGAAAAATATTTAGCATGTTAAAGAATTTCTGAATGAAAACGGATCTGTAATTACTAAGACATTTCTAATTCTCATTGCAGTTATTATTGCCATGATTATTAAATTTATTTTCGTAGTTTTATCTAAAATAAATATTGCTCTATTCAATTGATATCAACTAATTTTATAGATTACTGTTTGAATACGGATCAGTATTTTCTACGTTTTAATGGTTTGGAGTAAAACTCATATTAAAAATTATTAAATCTCTTTAATCTATTTTTCTTGTTGAATAGTACAATATATATTTTTATTTGTTTATAATAACCGGTTTTTTGCACGTCACTAAATTGCGCTACAGTGAAAAGCGCTAGAAATGTGCATTTGTTTGCTTTCCATCCATACATGGCGTTGCCATATCTTTATGGAATGTCATTTGTGCGCATATTTGGTAAAGTCTGCATTGTTGCGGCATTTCGTAACGAGACGAGAACTGTATTTTATTTGTTTTTATTTATTTTTGTTACTACGTACGTCTTTGTATTATATATTATTGTTTTAAATTGTTTATAAATTGCAATTGTTTTGAATTTATTTTTTTGCAAAACGTAATGCATACAAAAAAACGTGATGTTCATGTTAAATATTTTGTTTTCTATTTGTTTATTCGATATTTGTGGACAACTGACGCTGATGACGTGTACGCAATGATGCCACGTGACGTAACGTAATGTCAAAGTTATGACGTAAGGCGCTGTATTCGAATTATATGCATTTTAATGATAACTTTTTGTGTTTTTTTTTTTATGTTCCCCTTTAAATGTTGCACTTTAATATTTGATGTAATGTGCTAAATAAATTTAACAAATTTGTATTAAATTAATTACACTACTCAACATGATTTTTTTCTATAAGTGAGGCTTATAATAATAATAGTTTGGCACTACAGTCCTATGAGAACTTAGGCCGAGCTCTCTCACCATTTTGAGCTGTGCGTGTTATATTTGTACTCAAAGGGGTGGGACCTACAGTTTATTGCCGAATCCGAACGGCGGGTGAGAGCTTTTCATAGGCAATGTTTTACTCTCGTAGGTTTGCCATTTACTGCCGAGAGGTAGCGCGGTATAGAAAAATGTTTCCATGAAAAGGTGTTGTTAGCCCCAGTACAGGCTTGAACAGGGGACCTTTCGGCTCGCAGTCCAACGCACTAACCACTGAGCTACTGAGGCTTATCATTTCTTTATAAATCTGGGTGCGGATTTAGACGTCGGCATACTCAATTATTGCATTTCAAGTAATGTTTTTAAGTAAATTGCAAACGAAATTTAGGACCCTTTTAGTAAAAAAATTTAGAACTTTACAAAAATAGTTTTATAAAAAACTTTATTTGTATTTTTTTCTTTGAATTATTAGGACTAATTTTAATATATAAACTAATTCCAGTATGTCTATCCATTTATAAGATATTTGAATCTAAACTTTTTTCCTTTTGAATTTTTATAGTTTTTAAGGGAATATTTCAAAAAGTAAAATAGATACTAAAAATTTAGTTAGTATGGGCTATGTTATAGAAAACAATGCATTAAATCCTAAGTACTAGCAAATTGTTCAATAAAATCAAAATTATCCGAGTTTAAGTTCAAATATCCGGAAAGTAACTTGAAATATTAGCTTTTATTTATATTTTAAAATTAATCTTGACCATTAAAAGAAAAAGTGCGTCCAAAGATTTTTGGAACTATCTTCATTTTAGCATTAAATCTTAAATCCTAAAAAATTGATTCAATAATAGTCTTAAAAAAGTATATACAAATTTTCCGAGTTTTAGTCCAAATATACGGAAAGTGACTTGGATTATTAGCATTTATTTATATATTGAAATTAGTCTTGACAATTTACGGAAAAAATGCATCTAAAGATTTTTGGGATAGCAGTTTTTTATAGTACTATTTTTTTAATATTACAAAGTGTCTGAAATGTTCAAATAATTGTGATTGTAATTTTTTCAAAAACGTTTTGCAATATAAGTCTGCAGTCAAAACTAGCACACGTTAATGGTACACCCAGAAAAAAATACTATATAAGTAATAGTTTTTTACTATTAAAAATAGTCAATAGTATAATTTATTATTTTAATCGGAAAATACCATTAAATACTAGAAAATACCATGACATTGCCATTGAGTTTATATGAAAAGATTAATTTTTTGTACACTATTAAAACAATAATTGTCCTATTGACCAATTTTAATGGGATTTGAGTGATTTTTTTTTCTGGGTGTATCACAAGTTGTATGGAATGTTTCTAGGAAATCTCGTTTTGTAGAGTAGTGTTATTTATTCGGTATTCATACTATTGACGCCTCAGTAATTTGGTTTTATAACTACTTAACGTCGGTGACTTAACTTTGTAGCAATCAGATGACGTAAAATGACCACATAACAGGCTATATAGTTGACAATACGTATTTACATAATTTGCGTAGGTCAAATACTTAATAAAGATAGCAAAAATTTAGCTTGGGTTGAGTAAAGAATTTGCAGCAATTTTATGGCTAGACAATGACGTTAACTGTTAGGTGGAAGGCAGACAGTTTTTTAAATGATATTTCAATGTTTTAAAAAATGTTATACTTTCTATTAAAAAAATGTCGGTTGCGCTGAAATAGTTTCTGCAGAACTCTTTAGTATTTTATTAAATTGGTATTTCAAGAAAAGTGACCGGACAAATGAAAAAATTTTATAATTTTATAATTTTGTTTTTTTATTTTACTTTTTATTTTTTTTAGCTTTTCTTTTATTATTTTATTATATATTTTTTTACTTTTCTTTATTGTATGTTTTTGTTATTTTTATTTACATTTTTTATTATATTTTTTATTATATTTTTATATATATTTTTATATATTCCCCTTAATAAAAAATTACATTAAAAAATGTCTATCTTAAAAAATACATAATTCTCATAAAACCCAACTTTAAAACGTCATTTTAAATAGCTTATATAATACATAAAAACATACATTTCGAAAAAACTTTAATGCTATAAAGTGCGTCATGTTAAGTCGTCCAATAAATTATTATTTACAAAAAAAAAAAAAAATGTAAATTAAGTAAATGTTAAAAAATGACGTTTAGCTCGCTGCGCCAGTCAAGAATCTGCCTGTCTTTTACTTCTTACGTTATAACGCTTCATTTTTTTATTTTCCTTTTTTATTTTTATTTGTTTTTTTTATGTTGTATTTTTTTATACAATATATTTTTTTTTGTCTGTTATTTTCTTTAAAGCCATCGTCAGCCCCCCTTTAAGGTCGTCTGCTCAACGGAACCCAACAGCAGTTCGGAACCTGTACAAGAAACAAGTTATTGTAATTGTTTTTTCATTTTTTTTTTGTATTTTACTTAATGCAGTATTGCGAGCAACGACGTCTGGGCAGAGTTGCCAATTTTTAAAAAATATTCAATTTTAAAAAATTATTAATTTTTAAGAAAAAAAAAATCATAATTTTTAGTGAAAAATTGAGTTTTAAGCCAAACATTTAATTTCTAGTGAACATTTTAATTTTTGACTTAAAATTAATTTTCAGTGAAAAACTGAATTTTTAAAGAAAAATTAAATTCTTATAGAAAAATTTAATATATAGTGAGAAAATAAATTTTTAGTGATAAAATGAATTTCTAGCGAAAATTTGGATTTTTTATTTAACAATTTAATTTTTAATGAAAAATTGTATTAGTGAAAATTGATTTTTTGTGAAAATTGAATTTTTAATGAAAAATTTAATTTTAGTGAAAAATTTAATTGTTATGAAAAAATTTAATTTTTATGAAAAATGAATTTTTAATGAAAAATAAAATGTTTGTGAAAATTGAATTTTTAATGAAAAATAAATTTTTGTGAAAAATAAATTTTTGTGAAAATTGATTTGAATTTTTGTGAAAATTAAATTTTTAGTGAAAAATTTAATTTTTAGTAAAAAAATTTAATTTTTATGAAAAAATTTAATTTTTATGAAAAATAAATTTTTGTGAAAAATAAATTTTTGTGCAAATTGAATTTTTAATGAAAAATAAATTTTTGTGAAAAATAAATTTTTGTGAAAATTGATTTTTTGTGAAAATTGAGTTTTTAATGAAAAAATTAATTTTAGTGAAAAATTGAATTTTTAGCGAACATTTGAACTTTTAGTGAAAAATTAAGTTTTTAGTTTAAAAATTAATTTTAAGTGAAATACTGAATTTTTAGTGTAAAATTGAATTTTAAGTGAAAAATTTAATTTTTAGTGAAAATTTGATTTTTAATAAAAAATTGAAAAATTAATTTTTACATTTTTTTTGGAAATTTAATTGTTAGTGAAAAAATGATTTTTTTGTGAAAAATTTAATTTTTATATTTTTATTAGTAAATTAAATAAAAATGGCAACCCTTAACGTCGACTTGATGCTCGTCGAGCCGCAATTTTTGCAGATTTTTGCTCGTCGGATGCACTTCCGCTCATGCCTCGTCACTGCACTGTGCACCCAAGAGTAACCATCACTTGCTTGTTCTCCTCTCCTCTCTCCACACCACACTACTCAATACACTCTTTGACCAGACGTTGTCGCTTTTATGCACTGCATTCGCGGCAACGCAACTGCATTCTTCGCAGCCCCACAATGGCAGCAGCGAAATTGCTGATCGTAAAGTTGTTGCTGCATTTGTGAGTGTTGTTGTTGTTGTTAGTGCATCTGATAAAACGAATTCCTTACTAAGAATTATGAATGCAGCCCAACAGCAAAATAACCAAAACGAGACACGAAGAATGCCATCGTTGCCTGATCGGAAAAACGAGTTAAGCACGCGCTTCGCTGCTGCTGCTACTGCGACTGTTGTTGGTGCTGCTGCCGCGACAATTATTGTTTTTGCTGTTGCGGAAAATGTTTGCGCGCATATATACTACATATGTCTGTCTGTCCGTCTGTCTTTGTATTAAAAATGTTGTTACTGCACTTTGGCTTCCAGTGGACTTTGCACTTTGAGTTGTTGTATTTTGTATATATTTTCTTGTTGTTGTTCTTCTTCTCTGCTGCAGATGCATTCGATAAGCAGCAGCGCAAAATTTTTTTGCAAATTACGCGAGAGCTGTTCACGAGTACACAAGAGGTTGATGCTCTCACGTGCGCTCTTGCGCTTATCAGAAAGAGTGACAGAAGAGCGCGTTTCATTTTAATGTATTCGAAAGTGAGCGCACGCTCTTGATTTGCGCTCTTAAGACCACGCAAGAGTTTCGCCCGCGCCATGCGATCGCGTTTCTTATCAGTCACTGGCGGCGGGTGACTTTTTTAGGCACACTTTGCGATTATTTTTTATACGTAAAGTTTCAGTGTTGTAAAAATATGGGTACTAACGATAGCAGAGAAAAAAATTTAAATATAATAAAAAAACAAAAAAAAATTAATTAATAAAATAAAAAAAAACGCTTAGCATAAAAAATATACTTAGGTACGTAACAAAAGGTACTAAAATGTTTGATACTGCTAAAGAGAGAGATGTACTAAAGATGTACTACATATGTACTTCAGATATACTACAGATGTACTAAGGATGTACCAAAGATGTACTAAAGATGTACTAAAGATGTACTTAAGATGTACTAAAGATGTACTTCAGATGTACTAAATATGTACTAAAGATGTACTAAAGATGAACTAAAGATGTAGTAAAGATGTACTAAAGATGTACTAAAGATGTACTAAAGAAGTACTAAAGATGTACTAAATATGTACTAAAGATGTACTAAAGATGTACTAAAGATGTACTAAAGATATACTAAAGATGTACTAAAGATGTACTAAAGATGTACTAAAGATGTACTAAAGATGTACTAAAGATGTACTAAAGATGTACTAAAGATGTACTAAAGATGTACTAAAGATGTACTAAAGATGTATTAAAGATGTACTAAAGATGTACTAAAGATGTACTAAAGATGTACTAAAGATGTACTAAAGATGGTAAAACATTGAATTTTGAGTGGTAAATATAGTAAAGATGTATAATAAAGATGTATAATAAAGATGTACTAAAGATGTACTAAAGATGTATTAAAGATGTACTAAAGATGTACTAAAGATGTACTAAAGATGTACTAAAGATGTACTAAAGATGTACTAAAGATGTACTAAAGATGTACTAAAGATGTACTAAAGATGTACTAAAGATGTACTAAAGATGTACTAAAGATGTACTAAAGATGTACTAAAGATGTACTAAAGATGTACAAAAGATGTACTAAAGATGTATTAAAGATGTACTAAAGATGTACTAAAGATGTACTAAAGATGTACTAAAGATGTACTAAAGATGTACTAAAGATGTACTAAAGATGTCTGCATAATTTATGCTGAATATTAAGGCTGTCGTTTGACACAGAACTCGTTTAAATCTTCCTACTGGGACCGAAGATATCAAAGGTTGAAAATAGTTTTTCTTAAATCGTTCATAACTCTTGAACGTAGCGTCCTAGAGGTGTCAAAGTCTGCATAGATTTTTTTTAGATTTTCAGAATTTTGATATTTTCTTAAATCCTTTATAACTTTTAAACGGAGCGTCGTAGGGGGTTCAAAGTCTAAAGATGTACTAAAGATGTACTAAAGATGTACTAAAGATGTACTAAAGATGTACTAAAGATGTACTAAAGATGTACTAAAGATGTACTAAAGATGTACTAAAGATGTACAAAAGATGTACTAAAAATGTACTAAAGATGTACTAAAAATGTACTAAAGATGTACTAAAGATGTAGTAAAGAATTTTTAGTGAAAAATTGAATTTTTAGTGAAAATTTGAATTTTTAGTGAAAAATTGAATTTTTAATGAAAATTTGAATTTTTAGTGAAAATTTGAATTTTTAGTGAAAATTTGAATTTTTGGTGAAAATTTGAATTTTTAGTTAAAATTTGAATTTTTAGTGAAAATTTGAATTTTTAGTGAAAAATTGAATTTTTTAGTGAAAATTTGAATTTTTAGTGAACAAATTAATTTTTAGTGAAAAAATGTATTTATGGTAAAACATTGAATTTTGAGTGGTAAATTGAATTTTGAATGAAAAGTTGAATTAGAATAAAAAAAAAATATATTTTTTTATAGTTAATTTTTTGTGATGAACTAAAATTTCAAAAACTTAAAAATATTTGTTTTATGAATATTTTGTTTTTTTTTTTTAATTTTACATTTCAGAGCTAAATTAAAAATTTTTGCTCAAAATTGCTATTGCGTCAAATCATGTTTTGTATTAATTTTTTGTATTTTATTTGCTGAATAAATAAACATTTTGATAACTCTAATTCGAGTAAACGTAACACATACGTATTTGGCACTAATCATCGCTCATTTGAATTGTCAAAATGATGACAACTATTACTGTCAACATGAAATGTCTGCTCGCATTTAAATTTATGCAAGAAATCGAACAAATATTTGACAAATATATTTGGAAAATTTAGAAACAGTTTCGAAAATATGCGCGGCGACCGGAATGATGAAGACAGTTGACAGTTACAAGTGCAAGTTAACTAAATATTGACAGAATTAATCTGTTAAATGCGCATGGTAAATATATTTTTTTTTAGTTGACGGTTGGGCGGTACGTTGTTGGGTTGGCGGTGTTAGTGCGTGTCAATTATTCAATTGATGGTTGTTGTTTGTATTTGTTTATTGACTTAATAGTATTAGTAACAGTACAACAACAACAATAGTATTAAATACCACAAAATGCTGTTGTAAATGTCGGCTGCTTTTTGGTCGCATACATAAATTAAGCAATAAAGCAGCATTAACTAAAAAAAAATATAAATGAATTGAAAAAAAAAATAAGTCACACAATGCAGATATTTCAAGTGCTGACTGTGCGTGTGCAAGCGAGACGAATGCACTGCGCCAGAGTGAGCACGATATAGTAACAATGTGCGAGGGAGCCACCATCGACCGTACGACAGACTGGCCTGTTAATAATTCTTAAGTAAATAAATTCCGCAACAAATAAATTTAAATTGATTATAATTGAGACGCAGACAGACAAATAAATAAATAGAGGGCGCTGTGACGGGTGTCCGCATGGACAGACAGTTGAACAGATGTAAAGATGTACAGCCGAACAGACGGACAGACTGACTTCTGTCTACGGCATTGTTGTATAAATGAACCCGCAGACAAGGCTGAGATTTCTTTTTGAATGAAAAATACAATACTCTGAATCATAAATGACAAAAATAAATATTACAAATTGGGGTCATTTCTGAGGTCGAAGTTTTAGGGCTTTAAGAAAGCATTATAAAAATAATTATTGTATTTAGTAAAGCACTTAAAAGTTGTTCATACTGTTATGACAATTAAATCTTTTAGAAAACTGTTCTACATGTTTGAATCTCAGAATTGTGTACAACATTAAAAGCATTTCGGTATCAAATATTGTAACTAAATTTATTTATACAATTTAATTAAACAATGTTCTAACTGTACGTTTGTAATTTAATTGCTCACGAGATGTCCTCATCCACTCTCAAATCATTATTTAAATGCTGCACGACAAATGCGGCCCACTTACTTATAAGAATACTGAAGATACAGATTCTAGAAGTTTCCACAAACTTCTACATTTGAATCTGTAGTGTTGATCACTTGTACACATTTATTCTATTAGAGTAATCATGTCCAAATCATTCTCGACATACAGGCTGACCAGATACAAACGATAGGAAAAGAAACTTTAATAAAACAACAACTGTGTGAGATATCAAATTGATTTTGGCTTTATTTTGAAGCTACATTCATAGTCCATTTTTTTATGACTCGGTCCAATATGTTCTGCGTTATTTCGGCAATAGCGTCTCGAATGTTGACTCCGGGCAAAGTGCTTGGCTTGTTAGCCTTGACTTGTAATTCAAGTCAAGTCGCCAAATTTGTTCGCGAAATTTGTTCTTCACCACTTTGAATAACATTGTTTGGCATGTAGCGCTTCCTTATTGGAAGCACAGCCTGGATATATCGATGTTGTCGAGCTCTGGCCACAGAAAGTCGGCTCTACACCGAGGACCATTGACGGTAACGTTGTTTCCTTCCTTATATCGAAATAAATCGCACTAAACGATACATTATGAAATGGCAAACCTTACTAAATATTTTGACAGCTAGATGTCATTGGTAACTTTGACAACTACTGAAAAATAACAATTTTTAAAAATTACCATTTCTATCTGGTCACCCTTTAGAACTGGTCAGGTTGTGACACAGACAAAATCGATGATCAATGCCTTATTGCAATTTCTGGTAGGGTCTAGGTTATTTCCATCTTTTTAAATTCATATGAATCGCATTGCGGTATTCTAGAAGTTTCCAGAAACGTCTACACTTAACAAATTTCCATGATTATAGTTCCCGCTCTCCTTTGAACTATTTTTTTATTGCGCTTATCATGCATCTCTTACTCTTTCACTGCTTCAGTGCGTTGAATTATGTTCTGCCTCTTTCATTTGTACGCTAAATTATCTTGTGTCTCATTTACTCTAGCTGTTGGCACTGTGGCGCTAATTATATATTTTCTTAACAATATATTTTAAATAGGTTTACTGATAATATGTGCTATTCTCTAAGATTGAAAGGTAATATTCATTTTTATCATCAGTTTGTAATACCCATAAGAAGACATATTCGATGAGTTACAAACTCGATTTAGTGATGTCCGACTGTCTATTGAAATCACAATTATAAAAAAACTAGAAAAGCTAGATCAAAGAAGCTCCGAATTTAGATTACTTCTACACTTAAGCTGTCTGGTATTGAAGGTGGACATGATCGATCGATTGTGACCTATGATACGATCACTTATGTTCAAACACCTCATATAAAACACCGCATAGCAATTTCGAAAACACACTGTATATCATTGGTTGTTACAACCCAGCTATAGAACAATTTTTTTTTCCTGAAATGAAAGAGAAAGGTAGTATGTAAAATATATGAATCCTGTATTTGTAGATAAAATACTTGATTCACGTTAAATTTCATTAAATGCTATTTCAATGACGATTTCTTTATACTTTTTTTTGTTTAATTTCAAAAGTTCTCAAAGTTCCAATAAATACTTTGTAAATTTTGACTTTTTCATTTTCACAAATTTATTTTAAAGCCTGGGAAATAGCATTTAAAATGAAATTCCTTTAATTGCCTACTTTGCAAAAGCTTTATCTTTTTTTATTTTTTTTTAATCATTCTCTTTTATTTTTAAATGTTTTCACAACCTGCAAAATTGACGTTTTCAGCTGCAGACTGCTTTAATTAAGCCTTTCAACGCAGTTTATTAGTAACATCCTTTTGCATGTCCTGGTCGGCAGCAAATTTTTTTTTTTTTAATTTCTGAAGTTTTGCTTTTATGCTTGTGTGCAGTATGCACACACACATGCATATTAAACACAGACAGACATGTACAAAGGCTCCTCGACGCAGCTCAGAAACCAGTAACGTCTGCTGCGCGCCTTCGTCGGCCAGGCAGGGTTGCCATGACGTTGCTAAGGCGCTTAATAAACTTTGAGCTACAATAACAAGCAGGCAGCCTGTTTTTGTGACCTTTATAAAGAATTTTTTTGTGATCAACTTCTGCGTCAGCTTCCTTAATATGTGTCAGAGAAGTAAATATATTTTTTATTACATTATGCGAACTTATTTTTAATTTTTATAGATTTTTTATTAATTTTTGTTATTTCTGAAAAAAAAATTTGTCAAATACTAAATATTATAAAAAAAAAATGTAAAAACTAATAAAACCAATTTTCACAAAAAATTCACGAAAATTTCATTTTTGAGTGAAAACTAAAATTTTGAGTGAAAATTTAAATTTTGAGTGAAAATTTAAATTTTGAGTGAAAATTAAAATTTTGAGTGAAAATTAAAATTTTGGGTGAAATTTTAATTTTGGAGTAAAAATTTAAATATTGAGTGAAAAGTTAAATATTGAGTGAAAAGTTGAATTTTAAGTAAAAATTTTAATTTTTAATGAAAATTACTAAATTTGAATTTTGAGTAAAATGTAAAATGTTAAGTGAAAATTTAAATTTTATGTAAAAGTGATTAAAAGTAGAAAAAATAAAAATTGAATTTTGAGTGTGAATTATAGTATTTAGTTTGAGAGTTTGCTAGTGGTATTTTGAGTGAAGAATAGTAGATTGAGTGCCAAATAGTAATTTGAGTCAACATATTCATTTTGAGTGAAAATTAAAATTTTATATAAAATTTGAATTCTGAGTGAAAAGTAGAATTTTAAGTAAAAAGTATAATTTTGAGTGAAAGTAGAATTTTGAGTAAAAAGTAGAATTTTGAGCGAAATGTAGAATTTTGAGTAAAAAGTAGAATTTTGAGTAAAAAGTAGAATTTTGAGTAAAAAGTAGAATTTTGAGTGAAAAGTAGAATTTTGAGTAAAAATTTGAATTTTGAGTGAAAAGTAGAATTTTGAGTGAAAAGTAGAACTTTGAGTAAAAAGTAGAATTTTGAGTAAAAAGTAGAATTTTGAGTAAAAAGTAGAATTTTGAGTGAAAAGTAAAATTTTGATTTCGTACATTGTGTGGTACGCAGTCTTAAATAGAATTTTGAGTGAACATTTTAATTTTGAGTGAAAAATTATAAAATTCGAATTCTGAGTGAGAAATTAAATTTCTAGTTAAAAATAGAATTTTAAGTGAAAAGAAGAGTTTTGAGTGAAAATTAGAATTTTGAATGAAAAGTAGTATATTGAGTGAAGAGTAGAATTTTGAGTAAAAACTAAAAATTTGAGTACAAAGTAGAATTTTGCGTGATAATTCTATTTTGAGTGAAAAGTACTAATTTGAGTGCCAAGTAAAAATTAAATTTTGCGTGTAAAATATATTATTCGGTGAAAATTTAAATTTTGAATAAAAAATTTGATTTTCGGGTGAAAATTAATATTTTTAGACACAATACATTTTTTTTTGAGTTAATAATTTAACAAAGTTTCGAATTTGCGTTTTAATTTTTGATTAAATTTGTTTCTAGCTATCTCTGTTTTTGGGCATCTGAAATATTTAAATTACTTAAAAGTAGCACTTAATAATTTCAAGTATTGTCCTTGAATAAGGTTTCAATTGATCTCTAAAATTCTTCGATATTTCAATTGATACCAAATTCTACGAATTCTCACAATTGCTGACACAAATAGGATTTCCATTGGTTAAGAAGAAAAGAGCAGAGCTGTCTGCCTAATGCCTTTGTCTTGAAGCACTTTAGTCTGTCGTCTTCTTCTTGCTGCTGCCCTATCTCAATAACTATCTATGTCTCAGTCACTTTTGCTGTTTCTCTCTGTCGTTTGTATGTCGACGCTACCGAACGATGCGGCTGTCTGTTCTTCTGTCCACCTGTGTGTGTATGTCTGTCTATCTATCTGTTCGGTAGGTAGGTACTCTGCGGTTGTAGTGGTAAACAAGCCAAGTTATTAACAAGGTTGCCTCGACAGTCAGTCGGGCCCGTCAGAGATACAGACAAACATGACAGTGGGTCATGCGGTATGGGTTGCTTGTGGTTCTGCATGATTTTGACTGTAAACTTGACATGGGTCACGACGAAATAGTTTTTGTTTGGATTGGTTAGGTTCGGCCTGTCTGTCGACAACAACAAAATCTGATATTTTGTGTAAAATTTCTACAAATTGTAGCATATTTTCAGGCAGCTCATCAATATTTTTTACCTACCACCCCCAAAATTACACTTTAAACAGTTTGCAAAAAGAGCTAGAAAGACTTTAAAACTAACTTCAACAAGTTGCCATTAAATTGAAAACATTTGCAATTGGCTCTTTGTGTAGTAACGAGAGTTAAACAAAACTAAAAACATTCGACACATGTGCAGTACCTCACATATACCAGGATATTTCATGAAAGTTGGTTGATCATTTGATTTATCACATTATTTCAAATTTTACAATATTCCTACTTCAGCGTAGTTGCATCATAGTTCTTTTAAATATATTCTAATCTCACTATTTTAATTATTACTATGTTACAGTTTTTTTGTAGTAGTATCATACTTATTTTAAATATAAACATATTTATCCAAAAGATGTTTGTACAACTCTCGACATTGAAATTCACTTTTATTTCAAAGAATTTCGTTGATTTTTTTTATCCCAATGCAAATTCGTTTATTTCAAATCCTACTATGCATCTACTTAATTGTAGTAATATCAGACTTATTTTTAAATATAAACAAATATGTTTTATATAATATTTGCTATATAATAATTCGATATTTTTAACTGTATAACGTTTCTACTTATTATAGTATCGTTATTATTAAAAACTTTTATTTTCTTAAATATTTCCGTGCTTATTTTGAGTATGACATGACATTATATATTTTTCTTATAATTCTATTTAATATATAATCATCCGATCATTTTATACTTTACAAATTTTTTTATTACATTTTTTTAGTTTTATACTGGTTTTAAATATTAATGTATTCATGTCAAAAATGTTCGTATTTCTTCGTACGAAAAACAAGCATTATTCAATGAATTTAAAATATAAACATAATTGCTGCAAACACTATATATTTCAAAATTCAAATAAGCTAAAAAATTAATAATATAATTGCTTCAATTATATTATATTTGTGTTACATATTTATTATAACTAAGAATTTTAAATATACATATCTATTAAATATTCAAAATAGAGAAAATCATATTAATCTCCAAATCATATTTGCCTCAATTTTATGCTGCATTTTGTGCTTTCGTCTCAAACGTTTCCTGATTACTGTCATGTCCAAGTCACCACAACTTCAAGTACTAAATTGTACCTAAAATTGAAATGTTTCTACGAAACAAATCACAATTGATAATTGACCGCAAAAATGAATTTGAATGCCTGCCTGCAGATATGTGTGTTTCAGTCAGTTACAGCACGTGTCGTTGTTAAAGCCTAAAATTATGCAATGCATTTTGTGCACTTTATTTTGTGACAAATACAGATGTCTTTGTGCAAACGCCTTAAGGTATGTAAGAGGGATTTAAATTAATATTGACATATCTACTTAATTTGTGTAAAAAAACGAATCTAAATTAATATTTAGTGCCTATCACTAAGAATTTTTTAAAAATCAAATATAGAAAAAAGCTAGAAGTGCGCAATGATTTTTAATAACATCAAATATGATCTTTAAGCTGTTATAAAATATTTAAATGATATTTATATAAAAAATAAAATATAAAATATAAAATATAAAATATAAAATATAAAATATAAAATATAAAATATAAAATATAAAATATAAAATATAAAATATAAAATATAAAATATAAAATATAAAATATAAAATATAAAATATAAAATATAAAATATAAAATATAAAATATAAAATATAAAATATAAAATATAAAATATAAAATATAAAATATAAAATATAAAATATAAAATATAAAATATAAAATATAAAATATAAAATATAAAATATAAAATATAAAATATAAAATATAAAATATAAAATATAAAATATAAAATATAAAATATAAAATATAAAATATAAAATATAAAATATAAAATATAAAATATAAAATATAAAATATAAAATATAAAATATAAAATATAAAATATAAAATATAAAATATAAAATATAAAATATAAAATATAAAATATAAAATATAAAATATAAAATATAAAATATAAAATATAAAATATAAAATATAAAATATAAAATATAAAATATAAAATATAAAATATAAAATATAAAATATAAAATATAAAATATAAAATATAAAATATAAAATATAAAATATAAAATATAAAATATAAAATATAAAATATAAAATATAAAATATAAAATATAAAATATAAAATATAAAATATAAAATATAAAATATAAAATATAAAATATAAAATATAAAATATAAAATATAAAATATAAAATATAAAATATAAAATATAAAATATAAAATATAAAATATAAAATATAAAATATAAAATATAAAATATAAAATATAAAATATAAAATATAAAATATAAAATATAAAATATAAAATATAAAATATAAAATATAAAATATAAAATATAAAATATAAAATATAAAATATAAAATATAAAATATAAAATATAAAATATAAAATATAAAATATAAAATATAAAATATAAAATATAAAATATAAAATATAAAATATAAAATATAAAATATAAAATATAAAATATAAAATATAAAATATAAAATATAAAATATAAAATATAAAATATAAAATATAAAATATAAAATATAAAATATAAAATATAAAATATAAAATATAAAATATAAAATATAAAATATAAAATATAAAATATAAAATATAAAATATAAAATATAAAATATAAAATATAAAATATAAAATATAAAATATAAAATATAAAATATAAAATATAAAATATAAAATATAAAATATAAAATATAAAATATAAAATATAAAATATAAAATATAAAATATAAAATATAAAATATAAAATATAAAATATAAAATATAAAATATAAAATATAAAATATAAAATATAAAATATAAAATATAAAATATAAAATATAAAATATAAAATATAAAATATAAAATATAAAATATAAAATATAAAATATAAAATATAAAATATAAAATATAAAATATAAAATATAAAATATAAAATATAAAATATAAAATATAAAATATAAAATATAAAATATAAAATATAAAATATAAAATATAAAATATAAAATATAAAATATAAAATATAAAATATAAAATATAAAATATAAAATATAAAATATAAAATATAAAATATAAAATATAAAATATAAAATATAAAATATAAAATATAAAATATAAAATATAAAATATAAAATATAAAATATAAAATATAAAATATAAAATATAAAATATAAAATATAAAATATAAAATATAAAATATAAAATATAAAATATAAAATATAAAATATAAAATATAAAATATAAAATATAAAATATAAAATATAAAATATAAAATATAAAATATAAAATATAAAATATAAAATATAAAATATAAAATATAAAATATAAAATATAAAATATAAAATATAAAATATAAAATATAAAATATAAAATATAAAATATAAAATATAAAATATAAAATATAAAATATAAAATATAAAATATAAAATATAAAATATAAAATATAAAATATAAAATATAAAATATAAAATATAAAATATAAAATATAAAATATAAAATATAAAATATAAAATATAAAATATAAAATATAAAATATAAAATATAAAATATAAAATATAAAATATAAAATATAAAATATAAAATATAAAATATAAAATATAAAATATAAAATATAAAATATAAAATATAAAATATAAAATATAAAATATAAAATATAAAATATAAAATATAAAATATAAAATATAAAATATAAAATATAAAATATAAAATATAAAATATAAAATATAAAATATAAAATATAAAATATAAAATATAAAATATAAAATATAAAATATAAAATATAAAATATAAAATATAAAATATAAAATATAAAATATAAAATATAAAATATAAAATATAAAATATAAAATATAAAATATAAAATATAAAATATAAAATATAAAATATAAAATATAAAATATAAAATATAAAATATAAAATATAAAATATAAAATATAAAATATAAAATATAAAATATAAAATATAAAATATAAAATATAAAATATAAAATATAAAATATAAAATATAAAATATAAAATATAAAATATAAAATATAAAATATAAAATATAAAATATAAAATATAAAATATAAAATATAAAATATAAAATATAAAATATAAAATATAAAATATAAAATATAAAATATAAAATATAAAATATAAAATATAAAATATAAAATATAAAATATAAAATATAAAATATAAAATATAAAATATAAAATATAAAATATAAAATATAAAATATAAAATATAAAATATAAAATATAAAATATAAAATATAAAATATAAAATATAAAATATAAAATATAAAATATAAAATATAAAATATAAAATATAAAATATAAAATATAAAATATAAAATATAAAATATAAAATATAAAATATAAAATATAAAATATAAAATATAAAATATAAAATATAAAATATAAAATATAAAATATAAAATATAAAATATAAAATATAAAATATAAAATATAAAATATAAAATATAAAATATAAAATATAAAATATAAAATATAAAATATAAAATATAAAATATAAAATATAAAATATAAAATATAAAATATAAAATATAAAATATAAAATATAAAATATAAAATATAAAATATAAAATATAAAATATAAAATATAAAATATAAAATATAAAATATAAAATATAAAATATAAAATATAAAATATAAAATATAAAATATAAAATATAAAATATAAAATATAAAATATAAAATATAAAATATAAAATATAAAATATAAAATATAAAATATAAAATATAAAATATAAAATATAAAATATAAAATATAAAATATAAAATATAAAATATAAAATATAAAATATAAAATATAAAATATAAAATATAAAATATAAAATATAAAATATAAAATATAAAATATAAAATATAAAATATAAAATATAAAATATAAAATATAAAATATAAAATATAAAATATAAAATATAAAATATAAAATATAAAATATAAAATATAAAATATAAAATATAAAATATAAAATATAAAATATAAAATATAAAATATAAAATATAAAATATAAAATATAAAATATAAAATATAAAATATAAAATATAAAATATAAAATATAAAATATAAAATATAAAATATAAAATATAAAATATAAAATATAAAATATAAAATATAAAATATAAAATATAAAATATAAAATATAAAATATAAAATATAAAATATAAAATATAAAATATAAAATATAAAATATAAAATATAAAATATAAAATATAAAATATAAAATATAAAATATAAAATATAAAATATAAAATATAAAATATAAAATATAAAATATAAAATATAAAATATAAAATATAAAATATAAAATATAAAATATAAAATATAAAATATAAAATATAAAATATAAAATATAAAATATAAAATATAAAATATAAAATATAAAATATAAAATATAAAATATAAAATATAAAATATAAAATATAAAATATAAAATATAAAATATAAAATATAAAATATAAAATATAAAATATAAAATATAAAATATAAAATATAAAATATAAAATATAAAATATAAAATATAAAATATAAAATATAAAATATAAAATATAAAATATAAAATATAAAATATAAAATATAAAATATAAAATATAAAATATAAAATATAAAATATAAAATATAAAATATAAAATATAAAATATAAAATATAAAATATAAAATATAAAATATAAAATATAAAATATAAAATATAAAATATAAAATATAAAATATAAAATATAAAATATAAAATATAAAATATAAAATATAAAATATAAAATATAAAATATAAAATATAAAATATAAAATATAAAATATAAAATATAAAATATAAAATATAAAATATAAAATATAAAATATAAAATATAAAATATAAAATATAAAATATAAAATATAAAATATAAAATATAAAATATAAAATATAAAATATAAAATATAAAATATAAAATATAAAATATAAAATATAAAATATAAAATATAAAATATAAAATATAAAATATAAAATATAAAATATAAAATATAAAATATAAAATATAAAATATAAAATATAAAATATAAAATATAAAATATAAAATATAAAATATAAAATATAAAATATAAAATATAAAATATAAAATATAAAATATAAAATATAAAATATAAAATATAAAATATAAAATATAAAATATAAAATATAAAATATAAAATATAAAATATAAAATATAAAATATAAAATATAAAATATAAAATATAAAATATAAAATATAAAATATAAAATATAAAATATAAAATATAAAATATAAAATATAAAATATAAAATATAAAATATAAAATATAAAATATAAAATATAAAATATAAAATATAAAATATAAAATATAAAATATAAAATATAAAATATAAAATATAAAATATAAAATATAAAATATAAAATATAAAATATAAAATATAAAATATAAAATATAAAATATAAAATATAAAATATAAAATATAAAATATAAAATATAAAATATAAAATATAAAATATAAAATATAAAATATAAAATATAAAATATAAAATATAAAATATAAAATATAAAATATAAAATATAAAATATAAAATATAAAATATAAAATATAAAATATAAAATATAAAATATAAAATATAAAATATAAAATATAAAATATAAAATATAAAATATAAAATATAAAATATAAAATATAAAATATAAAATATAAAATATAAAATATAAAATATAAAATATAAAATATAAAATATAAAATATAAAATATAAAATATAAAATATAAAATATAAAATATAAAATATAAAATATAAAATATAAAATATAAAATATAAAATATAAAATATAAAATATAAAATATAAAATATAAAATATAAAATATAAAATATAAAATATAAAATATAAAATATAAAATATAAAATATAAAATATAAAATATAAAATATAAAATATAAAATATAAAATATAAAATATAAAATATAAAATATAAAATATAAAATATAAAATATAAAATATAAAATATAAAATATAAAATATAAAATATAAAATATAAAATATAAAATATAAAATATAAAATATAAAATATAAAATATAAAATATAAAATATAAAATATAAAATATAAAATATAAAATATAAAATATAAAATATAAAATATAAAATATAAAATATAAAATATAAAATATAAAATATAAAATATAAAATATAAAATATAAAATATAAAATATAAAATATAAAATATAAAATATAAAATATAAAATATAAAATATAAAATATAAAATATAAAATATAAAATATAAAATATAAAATATAAAATATAAAATATAAAATATAAAATATAAAATATAAAATATAAAATATAAAATATAAAATATAAAATATAAAATATAAAATATAAAATATAAAATATAAAATATAAAATATAAAATATAAAATATAAAATATAAAATATAAAATATAAAATATAAAATATAAAATATAAAATATAAAATATAAAATATAAAATATAAAATATAAAATATAAAATATAAAATATAAAATATAAAATATAAAATATAAAATATAAAATATAAAATATAAAATATAAAATATAAAATATAAAATATAAAATATAAAATATAAAATATAAAATATAAAATATAAAATATAAAATATAAAATATAAAATATAAAATATAAAATATAAAATATAAAATATAAAATATAAAATATAAAATATAAAATATAAAATATAAAATATAAAATATAAAATATAAAATATAAAA
This sequence comes from Dryomyza anilis, assembly GCA_951804985.1. NCBI lineage: Eukaryota > Metazoa > Arthropoda > Insecta > Diptera > Dryomyzidae > Dryomyza > Dryomyza anilis. Next base: position 2,497,022 of record OX638130.1, on the reverse strand, counting down.
TATAAAATATAAAATATAAAATATAAAATATAAAATATAAAATATAAAATATAAAATATAAAATATAAAATATAAAATATAAAATATAAAATATAAAATATAAAATATAAAATATAAAATATAAAATATAAAATATAAAATATAAAATATAAAATATAAAATATAAAATATAAAATATAAAATATAAAATATAAAATATAAAATATAAAATATAAAATATAAAATATAAAATATAAAATATAAAATATAAAATATAAAATATAAAATATAAAATATAAAATATAAAATATAAAATATAAAATATAAAATATAAAATATAAAATATAAAATATAAAATATAAAATATAAAATATAAAATATAAAATATAAAATATAAAATATAAAATATAAAATATAAAATATAAAATATAAAATATAAAATATAAAATATAAAATATAAAATATAAAATATAAAATATAAAATATAAAATATAAAATATAAAATATAAAATATAAAATATAAAATATAAAATATAAAATATAAAATATAAAATATAAAATATAAAATATAAAATATAAAATATAAAATATAAAATATAAAATATAAAATATAAAATATAAAATATAAAATATAAAATATAAAATATAAAATATAAAATATAAAATATAAAATATAAAATATAAAATATAAAATATAAAATATAAAATATAAAATATAAAATATAAAATATAAAATATAAAATATAAAATATAAAATATAAAATATAAAATATAAAATATAAAATATAAAATATAAAATATAAAATATAAAATATAAAATATAAAATATAAAATATAAAATATAAAATATAAAATATAAAATATAAAATATAAAATATAAAATATAAAATATAAAATATAAAATATAAAATATAAAATATAAAATATAAAATATAAAATATAAAATATAAAATATAAAATATAAAATATAAAATATAAAATATAAAATATAAAATATAAAATATAAAATATAAAATATAAAATATAAAATATAAAATATAAAATATAAAATATAAAATATAAAATATAAAATATAAAATATAAAATATAAAATATAAAATATAAAATATAAAATATAAAATATAAAATATAAAATATAAAATATAAAATATAAAATATAAAATATAAAATATAAAATATAAAATATAAAATATAAAATATAAAATATAAAATATAAAATATAAAATATAAAATATAAAATATAAAATATAAAATATAAAATATAAAATATAAAATATAAAATATAAAATATAAAATATAAAATATAAAATATAAAATATAAAATATAAAATATAAAATATAAAATATAAAATATAAAATATAAAATATAAAATATAAAATATAAAATATAAAATATAAAATATAAAATATAAAATATAAAATATAAAATATAAAATATAAAATATAAAATATAAAATATAAAATATAAAATATAAAATATAAAATATAAAATATAAAATATAAAATATAAAATATAAAATATAAAATATAAAATATAAAATATAAAATATAAAATATAAAATATAAAATATAAAATATAAAATATAAAATATAAAATATAAAATATAAAATATAAAATATAAAATATAAAATATAAAATATAAAATATAAAATATAAAATATAAAATATAAAATATAAAATATAAAATATAAAATATAAAATATAAAATATAAAATATAAAATATAAAATATAAAATATAAAATATAAAATATAAAATATAAAATATAAAATATAAAATATAAAATATAAAATATAAAATATAAAATATAAAATATAAAATATAAAATATAAAATATAAAATATAAAATATAAAATATAAAATATAAAATATAAAATATAAAATATAAAATATAAAATATAAAATATAAAATATAAAATATAAAATATAAAATATAAAATATAAAATATAAAATATAAAATATAAAATATAAAATATAAAATATAAAATATAAAATATAAAATATAAAATATAAAATATAAAATATAAAATATAAAATATAAAATATAAAATATAAAATATAAAATATAAAATATAAAATATAAAATATAAAATATAAAATATAAAATATAAAATATAAAATATAAAATATAAAATATAAAATATAAAATATAAAATATAAAATATAAAATATAAAATATAAAATATAAAATATAAAATATAAAATATAAAATATAAAATATAAAATATAAAATATAAAATATAAAATATAAAATATAAAATATAAAATATAAAATATAAAATATAAAATATAAAATATAAAATATAAAATATAAAATATAAAATATAAAATATAAAATATAAAATATAAAATATAAAATATAAAATATAAAATATAAAATATAAAATATAAAATATAAAATATAAAATATAAAATATAAAATATAAAATATAAAATATAAAATATAAAATATAAAATATAAAATATAAAATATAAAATATAAAATATAAAATATAAAATATAAAATATAAAATATAAAATATAAAATATAAAATATAAAATATAAAATATAAAATATAAAATATAAAATATAAAATATAAAATATAAAATATAAAATATAAAATATAAAATATAAAATATAAAATATAAAATATAAAATATAAAATATAAAATATAAAATATAAAATATAAAATATAAAATATAAAATATAAAATATAAAATATAAAATATAAAATATAAAATATAAAATATAAAATATAAAATATAAAATATAAAATATAAAATATAAAATATAAAATATAAAATATAAAATATAAAATATAAAATATAAAATATAAAATATAAAATATAAAATATAAAATATAAAATATAAAATATAAAATATAAAATATAAAATATAAAATATAAAATATAAAATATAAAATATAAAATATAAAATATAAAATATAAAATATAAAATATAAAATATAAAATATAAAATATAAAATATAAAATATAAAATATAAAATATAAAATATAAAATATAAAATATAAAATATAAAATATAAAATATAAAATATAAAATATAAAATATAAAATATAAAATATAAAATATAAAATATAAAATATAAAATATAAAATATAAAATATAAAATATAAAATATAAAATATAAAATATAAAATATAAAATATAAAATATAAAATATAAAATATAAAATATAAAATATAAAATATAAAATATAAAATATAAAATATAAAATATAAAATATAAAATATAAAATATAAAATATAAAATATAAAATATAAAATATAAAATATAAAATATAAAATATAAAATATAAAATATAAAATATAAAATATAAAATATAAAATATAAAATATAAAATATAAAATATAAAATATAAAATATAAAATATAAAATATAAAATATAAAATATAAAATATAAAATATAAAATATAAAATATAAAATATAAAATATAAAATATAAAATATAAAATATAAAATATAAAATATAAAATATAAAATATAAAATATAAAATATAAAATATAAAATATAAAATATAAAATATAAAATATAAAATATAAAATATAAAATATAAAATATAAAATATAAAATATAAAATATAAAATATAAAATATAAAATATAAAATATAAAATATAAAATATAAAATATAAAATATAAAATATAAAATATAAAATATAAAATATAAAATATAAAATATAAAATATAAAATATAAAATATAAAATATAAAATATAAAATATAAAATATAAAATATAAAATCATTAGTTAGGGCGACATTTCCGGCCTTTTATTAAAGCCATTTAATGACTGACTCACATTAATGCCGTCATGCTTTGACCAAGTATTTTTTGTTTAATTTTATAGGCAATTTAAAAGTGCATTTTTTATCAAGTTACATACGAGATGCAATGCAAATGATTTATCATTTTTGCGCGTGACAATTGAGACAAACATTTTCCGCGCGAATGCCTCACGTTTGACAGCTTAAACGACGCCATTACGTTAAACGAACTAGTGTTTTTCGTTTTTTGCCATAATACCTTATTTTGTTATTTGTTGTTTTTAGCAATTTTGTTGTTAGTAGTGTCATTAACAAACCTTGACATACAATGGTTTTTATTTTTTATTGCAACATTTGCATAACTACAATTAATTGCCTTTTATTTGATAAACAATGAAATGGGAGGTTTTTAGAATTTATTTTAGTTAATTTGAAAATGTGCGCTAGCATATTATATGTTTTTTTTAATAATTTTTTTATTTAATATTTAACTATTCAATTTTTTAGATTTTTTTTATTTTTAATTTTTAATTTTTTATTTATATTTATTTTTTATTTTGTTTTCGTTTTGTATTAAGTTTTATATGTTTTCATATTTATTTTGCTGTCGTTTAATAGAAGAATATAAAATTTTGAATTCGTAAATATTTTGTCACGGTGTAAAATTGGCTCGGAGAAGAATTGCCCGCAAATTTCATAATAATAATAATAGTTTGGCGCTACAGTCCTATAAGAACTTAGGCCGAGCTCTCCCACCATTTTGAGCTGTGCGTGTTATATTTGTACTCAAAGTGGTGGGATCTACAGTTTATTGCCGAATCCGAACGGCGGGTGAGAGCTTTTCATAGGCAATGTTTTACTCTCGTAGGTTTGCCATTTACTGCCGAGAGGTAGCGCGGTATAGAAAAATGTTTCTATGAAAAGATGTTGTTAGCCCCAGTTCAGGCTTGAACCGGGGACCTTTCGGCTCGCAGTCCAACGCACTAACCACTGAGCTACCACGGCTACAAATTTTATTATTTTCATAAATTTTTGAGACTTCTTTGATTCGTAAATATTTGTCGGGGAATAATTGTCCGGGAAAAATTCTGGAGAATAGCCATACAGTCGTGAGTAACTCATGGATGAATGGTCCGGAGATGATGAGAGACCATGTCTCACTACGGAGAGATGTCTCACTACAGAATTGTTCGGCAAGAATTATCCGTAAATTTTTATAGCTTTTCGAGATAATTTCGGGGATATTTATCGTGGATTTGAATTTTCTTGGAAAAATATTTCGGAGCAGAATTCTCTTGGGAATGAATTGCTTTGAGAAAGATTATAAGGTATAACATTTTCCTGAGAACAATAGTTGGGAGATGAATACTGTCGCGGAAAAAAAAATTTCGGGAAAAAATATCCGTAAATTACCGAAAATTGTCCGAGAAAAATTTGTTCGATGAGGAATGAATTGTATCAGCAAATAAATGTCTCGAGAAAAAATTAAGAGGAAACCAATGCTTCTGGAGAAGAATAGTCCGGAGAAGATGGGTATGAAGAGGAATTTTCACGGGGTTAAATTGTTCGATGACAAATTGTTCGGAAATTTACCAAATTACCATAATTTTTCGAGATTCTTTTGTTTTGGGGAAATTTCTCACGGAACAATTGTCTGGGGAAATGTTAGTTTGGGGAGTATATATTTAGTTCGGGAATGAATTGTATCTAGGAAGAAAAAATTATCAGGGGAATAGTGTTCGGAGAAGAATAGTCCGGAGAAGATTAGTCTGGAGAAAATTAGTTTAGAGAAGAATTCTCTCGGGATAGAATTTCATTGGAAAGAATTGACTGTGGGAAAAATTGTTGAGGAAAGAAATTTTTATATTTTTGCGAGATTATTTTAATTTGCCGACATTGCCGGGGAATAATTGCCCGAGGAATAGTTGTCTCGGGGGCGATTAGTTCTAAAATAAATTGTATCGGGGTAGAAATGTCGCGAGAACAAATTATTAGTAAAATAAGTTTATGGAGTAGAACAGTCCGGAGATGTTTAATCCACGGAAAATTCGATTGGGGAAGAATTCATTCGGGAAAAATTATCTGGGCAAAGAATTGTCTCTGGGAAGAATTGTTCAGGAAAGAATTGTTCGTAAATGTTCATAGTTTTTTGAGATTATTTTAATTTTCCGAATTTTGACAAATAATAGTTGTCTCGGTGAGCAATTTTTGTGAATGACTTTTGTCTTGGGTAAGACATGTCTCGAGAAAAAAATTCAATAATACAATTTTCCGGAGAAAAATGATTCGTAGAAGCATTATCTCGGAGAATAATTGTCCGGAAAAGAAATGTATCATGCATTGAAAAGATTTCTTTTTTTAAATTATATTTTACTAAATCGCCTTTTGTTTTATAACTATTTTCAAGTTCTAGTTGTTAGTTTTAGTATTATTAAATATTATTTCTGCATATTTTAAAGTTTAAATCAAATTTTGTAAATTTCTAAAACAATGCTTGTTTTTAATTAAATTAGATTTCCACACAGAAAACACTTTTGTTTGGTATGACACACGCTGTGGCCGCAACAGCAGCAGCAGTTGTTGATGTGGTCAGTGTCGTTGTTGTCAACATCAGCAGCACCAACGTAACCATCAACATCATCAAAGTCACTATCACTATCACCATAATCATCACCTCCACATAGTCATTGGCATAGTCGGTCATCTACGTCGCATTGCTACTTGAAGCTCGATTCCAATCAAGAGTCCACTCAATGTGGACACTTTGTGCGTTTAAGCGATTCTCTCCATCACTATCCGACCCTAGCAGAAATTATGCTAGGGCTCTCGGGATCGGGAACTGTGCATTGCATTTTTATCTTGCCATAAGCCTAGCAGTTACATGAGATGATTTTGTCTTCCCTAATAGGGTAAATTTAATTTGGGAACCAGGAGTTGAATATCTCATTGTAGAATTTCATCATTAATCGGTTGCAATTGTCAACATTGATATATATTAAGTACGTTATGTATATTAGTCATTGATGACTTGTCAACCTACAAATTATTGATGCAATTTTTAAAAAACTAGTCATACATTTTTGAAATTAAGCGTGACAAAGATTTATGTATGATACCCTCGATTAAATTTCTTTGTCATGCGAGACCATTCCAAAGACAAGTATCGATGACTTGCCAGATATCGTTAATGACATGTCATGCATGAAGCAAATATGATTATTGATATATCTGACCTGATCTGACATAGTTGATTCTTTATGTAATGATAGTTGACAAACATTTTACCTCGATGAAATTTCTTCGTCATGTGTGACCATTCCAAAGACAAGTATCGATGACTTGCCAGATATCGTTAATGACATGTCATGCATGAAGCAAATATGATTATTGATATATCTGACCTGATCTGACATAGTTGATTCTTTATGTAATGATAGTTGACAAACATTTTACCTCGATTAAATTTCTTTGTCATGCGTGACCATTCCAAAGACAAGTATCGATGACTTGCCAGATATCGTTAATGACATGTCATGCGTGAAGCAAATATGATTATTGATATATCTGACCTGATCTGACTGACATAGTTGATTCTTTATGTAATGATAGTTGACAATTCCCACTGGGTGTTTATATAAACAACAACACACATACCTTGACAGCGGCAAGGACATCATCATCACCCTGGTCCTTGTTCGTTTCATCGCCATGCATGAAGCTTTATTTGATGCTGTTCGAAAATTGAAAATTTTCTTACAGTCGTTGGGTTGACATTCCATAGATGACCCGATGATGATGCTGATGACTATTGACAGGACTTGAATGGCAAACGGACAGACAGACCGAAGGACGGACGATTATATTTACCAATACAAACACACATAGTTACACATATGCTTAGTGTCCTGCAGTGCTTAAGCAATTGATAAACCCGACGACGAGTGGTTGCTTGATGGGATGGTATGCAATGACATAGAAAAAAATAATTTTAGAAAATTTAATTTTTATTATTGCAAAAGTTTAATATTGAATTTTAATTTTCCAAATTACCAAAGTACCTTTTCCTTTGACTGGAACCAGTGACGAATGAATTCCTCGACATCTCGAAACAGTCTCGAAGCGATATCAAACCGAATGGCAGATTGGTATAGATTTTTCACAAACCACCTTAGCACATGCACAAACCTATTCAAAAAATATATTTACTTGGTTGTAGAGTACAATTTTTCAAAATTAATTTCTTCATATATACGACAAATAATTCTTAAATATTATAATTGAATTATAAAAACTATAAACCATACGTAATTTTTTCTCTGTAAATATTTCTATGTAAGACATCTAGAAATCTGTATAACTAGAAATCTGTTTAACTAGAAATCTGTATAACTGCATAAATAGTTAGATATTTGTTTAGTTGGTTACTTGCATAGTTGACTCATTGGTTTTTCAGTTGGTTGCTATTGCCATGGGCCAAATATTCTTTGGAAATGATGAAACCTGAATGAAGTAATTAGGTTGCAGTACTGACTGTAACAGTGGTGCTGGTGGCATCATCATCCTCATTAGTAACGAAAGTGAAAGAAGTTCGTGTAATAGAAGCTGAAAATAATTAGAAAAAACAAAAATAATTTTTGCAAAATCTATGGTTATTCAATGAAATTCATTAGAATACCCATTAGCTTTGAAAGCAAAACCATTACCACTTTTAATTTTCATTTTCTTTCCGTTTATTCTTTTGTTATGTATTTTGCATATGATTTAAAGAGTACGTTACATAACTGAATATTGTTTTTGATATTTAAAATTAATAAAAATTTAACATAATAGACTTGAACGTTATTTAACAACATAATATGTAATAGCACAACTTTTTAAAGACCCGTATATGAAATCTATGTTAAATTAATTCACAAACAGATTAAATATATTACGAAATAGACATCAAATGTATTTAAAGTTCGCTCTTCAAAATATGCACTACTGCACTCTACAGTATTGAGTGCATTTTGCAATGACAGTCGACAGTGTTATAGAGAAATCACTCCAGCGACTATACTTTACTGCAGTGCATATTTGTTTCATTTGTGTCAAGTAGTGTCAAGACATTTTTTCGAAACATTGAATTTTTTTAAAAACAAAACCAAATGACACTACTGTCGCAGTATTGAGTGCATTTTGCAATGACAGTCGACAGTGTTCTAGTGAAGTCTCTCCAACGACTACACTTCACTGCAGTATGTATTTTATTTATTCGTGTCAAGTAGTCTCAAGACATATATAACACTGTCAACTATCATTGCAACAAAACCAAATGACACTACTGTCGCAGTATTGAGTACATTTTGCAATAACAGTCAACACTGTTACAGCAAAGTCTCTCAAGCGACTACACTTCACTACAGTATGTATTTGATTTATTCGTGGCAAGTAGTATCAAGACATATGTAACACGGTCGACTGTCATTGCAACAAAACCAAATGACACTACTGTCGCAGTGTTTAGTGCATTTTGCAATAACAGTTGACAGTTTTATAGTGAAGTCTCTCCAGCGACTACAATTCACTGCAGTATTTGTTTCATTGGTGTCAAGTAGTGTCAAGACATTTTTTTTTTCAAAACATTGAATTTTTTTAAAAAACAAAACCAAATGACACCAGTATTGAGTGCATTTTTCAATGACAGTCGACAGTGTTCTAGTGAAGTCTTTTCAACGACTACACTTCACTGCAGTATTTGTTTCATTGGTGTCAAGTAGTGTCGTTTCATCGGTGTCAAGTAGTGTCAAGACATAATTGACACTGTCGACTATCATTGCAACAAAACCAAATGACACTACTGTCGCAGTATTGAGTAGATTTTGCAATAACAGTCAACTTCACTGCAGTATTTGTTTCATTGGTGTCAAGTAATGTCAAGACATTTTTTTCAAAACATTCAATGTTTTGAAAGACAAAACCAAATGACACTACTGTCGCTAAAATGCAACTAGTAGTGCAGCGAATGAGCGCAACTAGTAACGAGTAAGAGGACGAACATTGAAAACAACCAGAAATCTGCTGCTCGGTGTTGGACGGCCGTAATGTTGTTGTGGGTATTTATGTGTTTATAAAAAATACAACAAACGTTATTTTTCAAAAAAAAAAAAAAAAAAAATTCTGGACGACAAAAACAACACATTAGTCGAAAAGCAATAATAAATTGAACCAAACAAAAAATTGTTTTAAAACAAAAATAATGATAAACATGTTGTTATTATTTAAAAAACTGAATATATAATATTATATGATTTACTTATACCTTTTAAATTTTTCTATATTGCAATATTAATGAACATTCTTTAGAGTAAGAATGATAAAACAATATGTAAAATGCACCGATTACTCAGTGTCATAAGCAGTTCATTTCAGTTTATTTTTTTATTGCACATTATTATAGACCTCTTCACTACAACTACGTCTTGTGTTTTGTTTTGACAGTACTTGTGCTTTGTTGTTGTGAGCAACACATTCATTTGATTTTCAAGCATAGAGTCGGCGACAGTAAATATTTTGAATAATTTTTTATAATGATTTTTAAATAATGATGTCTATTATGAAACCTCAATAAGATGTTGATTTGACAATGTTAACTTTGTAGAATAAAAAATTTCAAATTTTTTTGTTAATTTGAAAAAAAAAAAATTCAAAGATTTGCAAATTAAAAAAAGTAAAGTCATTCAGCATCGCATTTTATTATTCTTCAACTGAGTGTAATGCAGAGTCAAGTGTCAATTATTTTTGAGTTTATTCAAAAGTGTGAGGCAAATGTTGTAGCTCAATTAATTTGCCTTTGTTTTAATGCGCTTTATTTTACTATTGAAGGATGTAGTTATAATTGTTCTTGCTCTCACTTTCTCGCTGCTGAAACGAATGGTTTTTAATCTATGGGCGCCACTTTCCAGCCCTCAACAACAAGGACTGACTATGTGATTTGATTTCCGTTTCCATGCAGAATATTTTGAAGGCGAGCAAACTAATTAATATGTACTTCAAATTTTGCATAAAGAAAATGAAAAACGAGTAGTGCTAATAACGAGTAGGCATAGCTAACGAGTAGGTAATACGCCTGACGAGTAGGTAATAAGGCTAACGAGTAGGCAGCGACGTGTAGGGGCGGCAATCATGGGCGAAATTAAAAGCTGTAGTCGTGGTAACGAGTTTATAGAATGTAGGACTATTATTGTTCTTGTTGTATACTAAATTAAATCTGCCTTCAGAATCAAAGCCAATTAAATCTTTTGTAGTTGTAATTGGAAGCGTTGTATTTATTAATAGGATTTTTGTAATTAGGTGAGTTGATTTTTTGGCAGATTCATGATCTGCATTTTTGATTTGTTATTCATTCTGTGTAGTTTATTATCATTTACAAGTTGTTTACTTTTGAGTGTTGATTTTCTTCTTGAAAAATTTTTAAGATTTGGAGAAAACCTACTAAAACAGAATTGGTGATATTTATACGGAAAGAAACCCTCACATCGATTTACCAGTCCTAAAGAAACTAGTGATCTCAAATATGATCAAAATGTCGAATATGATTTAAATCTCGTTTACTGACTTTTGTAGAATACGTACATCTCTTCTCGGAACAATAATTTATACCAATTACCAACCCTCAGGGGATGTCCCCAATTATACAATGCACTGTGTTGATTGTTGGAAAGGATTATTAGTTAAATGAAACTAGGAAAGATGAAAGATACTTACAGTGGATGATTGTCTTGAATATGCCAATGTTAAAAATGTCGAGAAAGATAGACGCAGTGAGATTATTTTACAAACGTATAGTGAAGCTAAAGAACGAAGTTATACCAGTAACAGACATCTGGTAAAGTTATTATAATAACAATACCATAGTATTCAAAATACGAGTTAGGTAACAGACAAAACGTAGTATTGTTTGCGTGGTAAATCACATGTTTTTGGCAACAGCCTTCTCCAATTGTAGAACAGATTTTTATAAATCGATACATTTGTATCTACTCTGTGTAATTTTCAACATTTTCCTCACAACATCGATTATTTTATTGACTCGAAACATCGTTTTTATTGAAGTCGTGAATTAATTTAATATTATTTGTCGATTGTTTTGTATATGAAGAGCTGATTATGAACTAAGCTATCTGTTTGACAGGAAGCTTTTGAAGAGATTACAGTTTTAGCTCTGTTTCATTGCAAACTACAAAAAAGACTACGAATAGTTTAGTGGTATTTGTACCAGCCAAATATTACAATGAAATCATGAAATACTACAAAAATATTATAATAAAGGGTTTTTCAATAAGAACGCGACATAAGTTTTTTAATGGGTTTTTCAACAGGGACGCTACAAAAGTAGAGCGACAGGGACAGCAAACGACGCTTTATTTCTTGCCGCTCTTTTGATATTACTCTTCAGTAAGGTTTGCCATTTCATGATGGAAAGATATACAAGCCAACAACGAGTCGAAATTATTAAAATTTACTACCGAAATTCGAATTCGTATATCTTTCCATCATGAAATGGCAAACCTTACTGAAGAGAAATGTCAAAAGAGCGGCAAGAAATATGGCGTCGTTTGCTGTTCCTGTCGCTCTACTTTTGTAGCGTCCCTGTTGAAAAACCTTTTATTGTGAGACACACGTCTGGTATTTCAAATACTATGGTATGAAAACCAGATGTCTGTCACTGGTATAACTCTGCAATGCGTGGTTCTGTTGAGAGCCTGGTTTGATGCCCGGGTACACCGAGAGAACACACTATCGGTCGGGAGCAGGAATCATACGTTATTGTATTCGGACCAGGAATTCTAAAGAAAAAGTACCAATCGTTGCCAGGTTCTCATCAAATTGGTCTTTCCAACGCAGATTTGGACACCCTCTTCCACGCTGTACACCTTTGAGTCTCGTTTCAAGTACCTTTTTGGCGCATTATGGTCAATTCGTTCGACATGACAAAGCTAGCGAAGCCGCTGAAATTGAATGCGATTGACCATGTCAATATCGTCGAATATGGTTCATCTTGATTTGATATTCGTTATTCGATTTTACGGAGAATTTCCTTTCGTTGAATTTGGATGCGCTTGACCATGTGAATATTATCGAATAGCTCATACAGGTTATGGTTCATCCTGATTCGATATTTGTTATTTGATTTTACGGGAAATTTTTCTCTCGAACACTCCGAGTACTCTCTCATTGGTAGGAGCCAACGTCCATGTACCTGCTAGGACGGGCGTTATAAACTAGGACGGGCGTTATATTGTTCTGCTTCTAAATTACCTACAATGAAGCATCTGTTGGCAAGAGTTATTCTCTGTTTAATATCCTGGCTGACGTTGTTGTTGGTGTTAATGTTGGAGTCCTTCACAATGTCCAGCTTGTGCGTGTCAAAATTGTGTTTTCGTCCAAAACGCAGCACTATTTTGCTCGTTGACACAAATTACTTCGTATTGGCCTCGTTCACCTCTAGACATAATGTACGCGACTTCTTCTTCAATCTGGAGAAAGCTGCGCTGACTTCTCCTGTGTTCCTTTGACGGAGTTGGTAGCTCTATATCAATTGGTTAAAAAAAGTCGTGCGATCAAATGGTTCGAAGAGCTATTTTTTCCTATTCTCACTGAGCAATGTGTGTTGTTCAAGAACATTCCCAAAGTCTGTTGAGCATCGTAGGTATACCGCGCATTGTGCACTCAGAAAAAAATGTCCTCATAATAAGAAAAATTAACTTGAAATAGCGTTAAGGAAAAAACTTCCTCATTTTTAGGAAATGTTTCTTATTTTCAGAATCATGTTCCTTACTTATAATAAGGACATTTTACGAACCTTTTTTTAAAATAAGTAAAAATTAACTTGACGCTATTTCAAGTAAATTTTCCATAAAATATAAGAAAACTTTTTTCTGAGTGTGGAGTATAGATGAGCCAGGTTTAATTATTTAGATTCAGTCTAAATCTTTCAACGAATTTAAAAAATTGAAAAAATTTATCTGTTGTTCTTCTTGCTTAAGAAACTGTTTTCAGTATTTAATTTGATATTCTTTTGTTGCGGAACCACAAAGAACCGATACCAGAACCGATACCAGAACCGATACCGGAACCGTTTCGATTTTTTAAACCGTAATCGGACCTTTGTTAAAAAATTTGTGGAATCGTAGCAGGAATCGGACCCCATATACAAGACTTTTAAACCAGAACCGCTGTTTAAAAGTCTTGGAATCAGAACCAGAACCGGAACAGAACAGTCCCTATAAGGGACCGCATAAAACCGGAAATAAAACCGGAACCGTTACGACTTTTGGACCGGAACATGAATCGGAACTGTTAATTAAAAAAATGTGTGGAACGGGAATCGGAATCCATATAATTTTGTTGGTTGAAGCCGGTTTTGGAGCTGTTTTAAATATCTTGGAACCAGAACCGGTACCGGAATCGATATACCAAAACGTTAATCAAAAGCGGGGATTCTGCTTTTGACTATCATCATTTTTTCTGTTTTTAAAAAAATCCCACCAAATCTACACAAAGCCTTGTTATTTGTTTCAAAGTCAATCCAGGCATTAACCGATTGAAATACTAATTTTTATCCTCTTAACATCCTCATAATACTCTCTCGAACACGCACACACACATTTTTCTCATTCATTTAATCACTCACTCAAACGTCCACACAATACACACAACCAGATTCACTAACCCACGGACACTTGGGTGAGTGTCACTCTCTCAATAATCCCTGCAGCAGGCAGCGCTTAAACGCATTTGTGTTGGTGGCGAGTCTATTAATTCATATTTATTGCACGTACTTAATAAATAATCGAATTATGTAGTATGTATGTGCAGCAGCGGAAAGAACAAGAACCAGCCAGCTAGCCAACCAACCAACCGACAATAACAACCATAGAGCCCACAATGTCAAGAACAACAGCATTTAATGCTGTGTAAAATCTGCTCATTACATTTACAGAGAGAGAGTGAGTAAGAGAACGGTACGCGTAGAGTGTGGGACAAAGAGTGATTTGAAAATACAATTAAGCGCTTGACTGGCGTAGCCACTACTCGATCCTCGTTTGAGTCAACATGACGTTGCATATGACGGTTGTGTTTATTGTTGTTGTTGTCACCGCCACAACAATTACAACAACATCTATATTATCATCATCATCATTATATTCATAACAATAGCCTCTGCGTCCTTTTCATCCAATATTCTCTCTTCCCGCCTCACTCCAAAAGCCACCAAAGCCGCAGCGCTGCCAACAACTAATTATGTGATAAAACCGTCATCGTTGGTTCGCAAAACCGCCGCTTTGTTTGCTGGGTGGCCTAAATAACTGGGCCAACAATAAAGGCACTAAAACAAATAAACTGAAGCCATGGCCAGAACCGAAAACCGAGACAAAACAACCGCTGGCTCAATGTAGCAGAGGGAGCGATGGTGTGAAAGAGAGAGCAATAAAGAGCGAGTAAGATATTGATGGAGTGAAATGGAAGTTATTGAAATTTCGGTAAAACGAGTGGGCAAGAATGAGAGGGAATGAAAGGGAAAAGTGACAGCATGCCGCTGACCGACCGACTGTCAGTCAGCCATGACTCGTCATATATTAAGCTAATACATCCTATGCACCGGAAGCGGATGCAGACATGTGTGGCTGAGTAATGGAGTGAATTTGCCAAAAGCTAAAATTACCATCAGCATCGCTATCCCCACATCGCGTTCTGTGGCTTCGCCGTCTGTGGCATTAGCACTGATCCATGTGT
Organism: Dryomyza anilis; assembly: GCA_951804985.1. NCBI lineage: Eukaryota > Metazoa > Arthropoda > Insecta > Diptera > Dryomyzidae > Dryomyza > Dryomyza anilis. The sequence continues at coordinate 2,481,497 of OX638130.1, read as the reverse complement.
TGTAAAAAGGATTAAATGAACGGATGACGAGTCTGTCATAGTCTGTCATAGTCTGTGTAGGAGAATAATTAAATGTGATTTTGTTGCCTTTGGTTAAATCAAAAGTTTGTGGTAGACAGAAAGAGGTGCATAAAATGAGAAAGTGAATAATGGGAGAAAAAAGAAAGGTGGTGAACGCAAGAAGAAAGTATAATAGAAGAGGTGTTTAAAAATATTTGGGACAATACTCTTAATCTTGTTGTTTTAGCAAGAAGATAAACAAAACTGACCTTTCAATGCAAAAACCAGAATGAACCTACCCGACAAGAACATTATAAAAAATGCGGAAGAAAAAATAGAACTCTGCAAGAACAAGAACACAGCTACCAGATTTAGGAGATGAGCAAGAGAACTTTGACTACAGATATAACAGGCACAGCTGAAATGGTGAGATATCTCGGTCCATGTTCTTCAGAGGTGTAGCGCCAAACTATTACTTATTTTTAAAAACAAGATCGATATACCGATGCAGGAATAAGACCAAGACTGCAAAAACATGTGACCCTGCAGGAACATGATAATACTAAGTACAGAAAAAAAATGTAAAGGGTTTTTCAATAAGAGCGCTACAAGGGTTTTTCAACAGGGACGCTACAAAAGTAGAGCGATAGGGACAGCAAACGACGCCATATTTCTTGTCGCTCTTTTGACATTTCTCTTCAGTAATGTTTGCCATTTCATGATGGAAAGATATACGAGCAAACAACGAGTCGAAATTATTTAAATTTACTACCGAAATTCGAATTCGTATATCTTTTCATCATGAAATGGCAACCCTTGCTGAAGAGAAATGTCAAAAGAGCGGCAAGAAATATGACGTCGTTTGCTGTCCCTGTCGCTCTACTTTTGTAGCGTCCCTGTTGAAAAACCCTTTATATCATATTAATGAATTCCGTTCTTCAAACCATGATTCGTATTGAATAACCATTCATAATATTAATGATTAACGTCATTGTTGTTATGAATGCTATCATAAATATGAGGAACGCTTGGTAACTGTCGAAAAAGTGTTCTTCAATATGATGAACTGTATGCGAAGAATATAGAAAAAAAATATAAAATACAACATATATGTTCTTCATATTAAAGAACGTTGTTCATTAAACCAAAATGTCTATCAAAAAAAATTTTTTTCGTTCATTTTTTGCCGTACTTCTCAGTTCTCAAGTAGTTCTTGTGTGTTATTTCTTACATAATGCTTGCTCGACATGCATAAATTAGTAAAATGTTTTATAATATATTTATTATAATTAATAATTACAACTTTTTTTTTTAACAATTTTTTTTCGAACAATTTTTTTTTTCGATTTTTTTTTTATTTTGACAAATTTGTTTTTCGGAATTTTTTTTGTACTTACATTTTTTTTCGGATATATTTTTTTTTATTTTGTTTACTGTTATTTTTTAAATTATTTTCGAATTATTTTATAAAAAAAAAAAATTAAAAAATGTTATGAACAAATTCATAAATATGACATTTCAAATTCATTGTATTGAATATTTTGTTTTCATTAATATTTCTTTTAATGAACGGTGGTATTAATATGATGAATCTGGTAGTTGGTGAAAAAATTCATAATATTTATGAATAAATTCATCATATTGAAGATTTTTTCTTCTGTGAACCTTGCAAGTGATGCTCTAGAAAAAAATAGCGCTTCACGAACAACATCAAGAGCAAGAACAAGACTTACCTATCTAGTTCTTGTTTTTGCATTTGCGCATTACTAAATAAAATTAGTGTTGAAAAGAGGATGATGAATTGCAGAAGAAGATTAGCAGAAGATAAGAAGAAAAACGAATACGTATTTTGTGTAAGGTGAGACGATGTTTAAAAAAAACTGAGTAAGCAATCTAACCGTCGAATTGCTGATAGGAAAAATTCCCATGCCGATATCGATTCGATTACGTAAAATGTTTTGTATCGAGAGTACTCCGAAAAATATTTGTAAAAAAAAATGATTCCCCTGAGACGATTCTCCTTCAACTAATTCATTTTTGAGACAATTCTTCTTCAGATCATTTTTCACAGACAGTTTTTCGACAAGTCAATTATTCCCCGAGAAAATTCGTTTCCTGACTATATATCTCGAAACGATTCTTCCATGCCACAACTCTTCCTCAGTTTCAGTCTTTCCTCGAGAAAATTCTTCTCCCGGCAATACTTTCGGAACAATTGCTCCAAGAGCATATTTTTCGCCAGATTCAGTTCTTTACCCGTAATAATTCCTCTCCTGAGACAATTCTTCCCGTATCATTTTTCCGAAACAAGTCTTATCTCGAGACAATTCTTCTCCAATTAAGTCTTTATTGCGACAATTCCTTCCCGGACAATACTATCTTTCCCGGATAATTTTTTTAGACAATTATTCTGCGACAAAATGTTTATATTGATTATAGATTCAAATCACCCCTAGAGACAATTATTGCGATAATTCAATGAGAAAATACTTCTCCTGAAACAATTCTTTTCCGGATAATGTTCGCCTAATGAATAAGTTTACCACGTAGGTTAAATTTAGAGCTCGATATCGCATCGAGAAAATTTCCGATATCGTGTGAATTCTTCTGTACCTTGACTTGATCTTCTAATGAGATCAAAACGAATTGCACCTCGCTAGTGTGCATCGTGTTATTAGAGTAATTTAGTAATACCGTATTTAGAATACCGATCTATTATATATGGGTAAAATAACTAAATAAATAACTGAATTATCGATTATCACAAATAAATTTACTCATTTTATTATTTGTCAACTATGTTTAATCGATTTATTATATTTGTTTCTCAAAAATTTCCAAAAGTAATGATCGTAAATATTATCAGTGTGAAACATTTTATTGATTTATTGCCTAATAATTAACAATGTTTTTATAATTATTTATATTATTTGACAGCTACTGTCTCTTACTCTCTTTTTCTATATTTTTTTAATATTTCTGAGTTTTATTTTATACATATAAAATTATTTTTATGTACTATTTTTGTATGTTTTGTATGCAATTTCAAAGTCAGTCATTCGCTTTTATGCAAATTTTTCTTACACGAGCTGTCAAAATGACATTGATTTGTTTATTACATTAAAGAAATGTACAACATCGCTATTGGGCGAGGAGCAGTACAAGTGATAGCGCGCGAGAGAGAGAGACGACAGTCAGTTTGACAGCTGTCAATGTAAAGAGCTTTTTTTATTGCCGCCAATAGCGCGCGGCATCGCGCATAAACCCTTCAGCTGTCAAACAATTTGTTGCGTTTTGATTTTTAAATGAGTCGTCTGCGTCACTGCATTCACCTGTAGGTTGTCAACTTGTATTTATTTTCGTTAATAGTTTTAATTATATTTTAAAATATTTAATTATATACCAAATATATGTTATAATGCAAACGTATTTCGAAACATATAATGCTTAGAAATAAACATATATTTGTATTTTATATAATTTGTAAATGAAAATAATACAAATTTTATTGTTACATTTGATTATTTTTATTTGTAAGTTATATAAAATGCTTGAAACAAAACTTTAAAATATTTGGTAAATACACTAAAAACATATTCTTGATTGGTGGAAGCATATTTTAGTTCTTTTGAAAATAAATATGCTATATATAACTATAAAAAATTTAAAAAAATTATAAAAAATTTTGAAAAATTATATAATATTTAATTATATACCAAATATATTTTATAATGCAAACGTATTTCGAAACATATAATGCTTAGAAATAATCATATATTTGTATTTTATATAATTTGTAAATGAAAATAATACAAATTTTATTGTTACATTTGATTATTTTTATTAGTAAGTTATATAAAATGCTTGAAACAAAACTTTAAACTATATGGTAAATACACTAAAAACATATTCTTGATTGGTGGAAGCATATTTTAGTTCTTTGGAAAATAAATATGCTATATATAACTATAAAAAATTATAAAAAATTATAAAAAATTATAAAAAATTATAAAAAAATTATAAAAAATTATAAAAAATTATAAAAAATTATAAAAAATTATAAAAAATTATAAAAAATTATAAAAAATTATAAAATATTATAAAAAATTATAAAAAATTATAAAAAATTATAAAAAATTATAAAAAATTATAAAAAATTATAAAAAATTATAAAAAATTATAAAAAATTATAAAAAATTATAAAATATTATAAAAAATTATAAAAAATTATAAAAAATTATAAAAAATTATAAAAATTATAAAAAATTATAAAAAATTATATAAAATTATAAAAAATTATAAAAAATTATAAAAAAAATTATAAAAAAAATTATAAAAAATTATAAAAAATTATAAAAAATTATAAAAAATTATAAAAAATTATAAAAAATTATAAAAAATTATAAAAAATTATAAAAAATTATAAAAAATTATAAAAAATTATAAAAAATTATAAAATATTATAAAAAATTATAAAAAATTATAAAAAATTATAAAAATTATAAAAAAAATATAAAAAAATTATAAAAAATTATAAAAAATTATAAAAAATTATAAAAATTATAAAAATAATAAAAATATTTTCTTTTTATTTTCAGCAACATCAACTCAACTTAACGACAAACATTTAATGGCGTTGCCACATAGTCTTAAAACGGTAAGTCACATCAAAATATCAAACTTTAATTTATCTTAAAATTCAAATAGCAGACAGTTTTATTATTCATTCTCAGCATAAAAACAAATTTTGTTAAAATTATAAAAATAAAATATAATTAATTTTATTACGCATTTATCGACCGTTTCTTTAAGTGCCATAAAATACTCCAACAAATTAATTAATTTAATGTTTTTATTATATATTTTTTATTGCACTTGAATTTGTGTCGGCGACGCTGGCGACGAATCGCATCACATTGCCTCGCAACGCATTCAATCGCAATCGCATTGATAATGTGTGCGTTGAACTTGCGTTGAATTGATTTTGCGAGTGTTTTCATTCATATCTAATCAGCAAAAATACAACAAATACAGACCACATACTCGTCATCGTCATAATATTATAAAATAAATAATAAAATTATAAAAACAAAACCATGTATAAAATACAAAAACAAGTGGTTTTTATGGTCACTGTTTTGCACACCAAGTGGTTGAGTATTTGATATATTTAAACACACAGTGTGAACGTGGTAGAGTGCGATTGACTAAGAGGCAGACTAAATAATTGATTTAATAATTAAATGAGTTAGTTATTGATTGAATGCCGGGAGTGAATGACTGGATGACTAAGATTGAAAAACACTTCTGAGATTGAAGTATTTGTCCAATAGTACTTGATAAATGTGAACTTGATATAAAACAGTTCTTCGTTTTGTTTTTTTAACTATTAATTAAAATTTCACTAAAAATTAAATTTTTAACTGAAAATTCAATTTTTAACTAAAAATTCAATTTTTCACTAAAAATTCAGTTTTTCACTATAAATTTAATTTTTCACTAAAAATTTAAATTTTCACTAAAAATTCAATTTTTCACTAAAAAAATTAATTTATCACTAGAATTCAATTTTTCGCTATTAATTCAATTTATCACTAAAAATTCAGTTTTTCACTAAAAATTCCATTTATCACTAAATATAAAATTTGTCACTAAAAATTCAATTATTCACTAAAAATTAAAATTTTTTACTAAAAATTCAATTTTTCACTAAAAAATTATTTTTCACTAAAAATTAAATTTTTTCACTAAAAATTAAATTTTTTCACTAAAAATTCAATTTTTCACTAAAAATTCAATTTTTCACTAAAAATTCAATTTTTCACTAAAAATTCAATTTTTCACTAAAAATTCAATTTTTCACTAAAAATTCAATTTTTCACTAAAAATTCAATTTTTCACTAAAAATTCAATTTTTCACTAAAAATTCAATTTTTCACTAAAAATTCAATTTTTCACTAAAAATTCAATTTTTCACTAAAAATTCAATTTTTCACTAAAAATTCAATTTTTCACTAAAAATTCAATTTTTCACTAAAAATTCAATTTTTCACTAAAAATTCAATTTTTCACTAAAAATTCAATTTTTCACTAAAAATTCAATTTTTCGCTAAAAATTCATTTTTTTCACTAAAAATTCAATTTTTCACTAAAAATTCAATTTTTCACTAAAAATTCAATTTTTCACTAAAAATTCAAATTTTCACTAAAAATTAAATTTGTCACTAAAAATTAAAATTTTAACTAAAAATTATTTTATCACCAGAATTCAATTTTTCTCTAGTAATTCAATTTTTCACTATTAATTCAATTTTACACTAAAAATTTAATTTTACACTAAAAATTTAATTTTTGACTAAAAATTTAATGTTTCACTAAAAATTTCAATTTTTGACTAAAAATTAAATTTTCACTAAAAATTAAATTTTCACTAAAAATTAAATTTTCACTAAAAATTAAATTTTCACTAAAAATTAAATTTTCATTAAAAATTAAATTTTCACTAAAAATTCAATTCTTCACTAAAAATTCAATTTTTCACTAAAAGTTCAATTTTTCACTAAAAAAGCAATTTTTCACTAAAAAATCAAATTTTCCCTAAAAATTTAATTTTTCACTAAAAATTTAATTTTTCACTAAAAATTTAATTTTTCACTAAAAATTCAAATTTTCACTAAAAATTCAAATTTTCACTAAAATTTCAAATTTTCACTAAAAATTCAAATTTTCACTAAAAATTCAAATTTTCACTAAAAATTAAAATTTTCACTAAAAATTCAAATTTTCACTAATAATTCAATTTTTCACTAAAAATTAATTTTTCACTAAAAGTTAAATTTTTCACTAAAAATTAAATTTTTCATTAAAATTTCCATTTTTCACTAAAAATTCAATTTTTCACTAAAAATTCAATTTTTCACTAAAAATTCAATTTTTCACTAAAAATTCAATTTTTCACTAATAATTTAATTTTTCACTAAAAATTTAATTCTTCACTAAAAAATTAAAATTTTTACTAAAAATTCCATTTTCACTTAATTTAAATATTGCACTAGGAATTCAGCTGGTCACTGATATTTCAGTTCTTAATAAATATTTTAATTGTTCATTTAATTTCAATTAATCACCAAAATTGAATTCTGCAAAATGCTATTTAATTGAAATGTAGTTTCCGCTTCCGTTGTTGCTACCGTGTGGTGGGTGGCCGGCCAGCTGATTTGTGGAGGTTTTCAATATTTTTAGTCAGGGTTCCTTCCACAGTCATTGAGTCAGTGCATTATTTCAGCAGGCGGCTCTAAGCAAACATGTCAACGGCCGGCCAAATGTATTCGTGTCGATGGATATTTATTATCTATGGCTGGTGGTTTCGTGTGAAAGTGTTTTTCATGCGAATCGCTGCTGTTGTGCCATCGATTTGATTTTAATTAATTACTTTATTTTCGTACCTCGCAACCGTGTCATTGATGTGCTCTGTCACAGAGAGGGAGAGAAAGCGAAAGAGAGAGGTAGTGGTTAAAAAAACAAATTGACAGTCTGAGAGTTATAAATGGGTGAAGAACATATTTGCCTCCTAAGGTTTTTGCTTTACGTACGATTCACTGTTGCTTTTTTGGTTTGGTAATGCAGTGATAAATCATGCAGCCCACCCACCTTGTACAGGTTGCGTGCAATGTTTGTCTGTCTGTCAGTCTTTTTAGCTATCTACGTATCTGTCTCTTAATCTATATATCTGGCTGTCTATCTTTCCGTCCGTCCGTCTGTTTGTCTTTTTGTGTGTTGACATTATTGACGTCATATGTGGAGCTTAAATTGATAGCATTTTCTGTGCGATTCAGTGGAGAATTCGCTAATCATTCGGAAGTTTTATAATTTTTATTGATGTGCGGCATGCTTTTGGGAATATGCAGTATAAAGTGTAGAGTATTTTAGGAAAAGTGTCAAATGGTTTTTGACACATTTAATTTTTTGTTTTCTATTTGTTATATTTTTAAAATAAAAGATTATGATTATTTTAACGGTATTGCCTTTTTTTTTTTAAATAAATATTTTTTTATTTTAAAATCTTTACAATTAAATATTTTCATAAAAACTGTAAAGTAGTATATTTTAAAGATTTCACAATATAATTTAATTTTAAAATATTTTTAAGTTTTCACTACTTATTTTCATTATAACTTTTAATGCATTTTTTTTATTCCTATTTCATTTTTTATTAACGCTACACTTCCGCCAACACGAATTGTTATTTGTTTCTAAATGAAAATCTACTTTAACTATAGTTTTCACAATCTGCTTTACTTTCAATATTCAAAAATTTTATTTTAATTTGCGCACGTATTCAAAAAGTTCAGAAGCACCTTGGCAGCAGTTGACCTTTGACATTAGTTGCCACTGCAATTTGACACGACTTTTCGCTGTTTTTTTTTTACAATTTTTTTTGGCTACTTAATTTCTTTACGAATCGAAGAAGTTATCGCACTTTACAGTCTTCGTCTTTTGCGCTGTTATTCGACTCCGAATGCACGAGTTATACTTGTTTTCATTAGCACGCAAAAGTTTACTTCATGTTTTCCCACACTTTTCTCACACTTTTCTCACACTTTTTCAACACTTTGCTACACTTGTTCACGATTTTCTACTTTTTTACACTTTCCCATACTTTATACTACCTTCCCAGTCTTTGCCACAGCTCAACACAACTTTCCCCACTTCACCCCACTTTTTACTACACTTCTCCACTCTCTTTTTACGACTTCCCATATGTTTTTTTGCAATTTCTCACGCCAACTTCACTCCTTAACTCAAACATCGAATGTCTCGATTGTATTGCGTGCTCTTTTGCTGCTCACAGCCAGCTGCCTGGCAACTCTATACCATCGTCTATCGGAATAAAGTAAGTAGTATCGTTTGTCAAGACGTTCTTCCCTGCAAAACACTTCACACGCGCTCCATTGTTGCCAAAAAATAATGTTTTCGAATCAAATTTTAATTCTCAGTTCAATGCGCTTTGAATAAATGGCAAGGGTTGCCAACTTCATGACGAAAGAAAAAAATAGAGTCCAATGATACTTAATCTGCGACTTGGATAAGTATGAGTTGAAGGTGTTAATAAATGTTGTAACTACGTGGAATGTGGCGACTACCGCATCGAGTACTACTTCGTACTATTCACTCTGAATGTTTGATAAGTATTTTTCTTTGTTTTAGCACATTATGGTGGGTCTGGTTGCAATGAACTTTTAATTATTTTCAACTGCTTTTGGTATGGTTTTTCTAATGAGAAATTTGAGTTTATTTTGTGATATAATTATCATTGGTTTTATGCGATTTGCTTTTGAGTTTCGCTGTAATTTGAATTTTAATGTAATTCAAGAAGATTTAAGGTTAATTATTTGAGCGTCTTTAAGGAGATTATAAAATGTTAATGCAGAAAGTAGACAGAAAGTTTTGGTTTTTATTAAGTTTGTAGTGAAAGTTTATGATTTAGTCAAAAATTTATTTTTCGAAATTTGAATTTTTAGTGAAACATTGAATTTTTAGTGAAACATTGAATTTTTAGTGAAAAATTGAAATTTTACTGAAACATTGAATTTTTAGTGAAAAATTGAATTTTAGTGAAAATTTGAATTTTTAGTGAAAAATTGAATTTTTAGTGAAAAATTGAATTTTTAGTGAAAAATTGAAATTTTAGTGAAAAATTGAATTTTGAGTGAAAAATTTAATTTTTAGTGAAAATTTGAATTTTTAGTGAAAAATTGAATTTTTAGTGCAAAATTGATTTTGTTTTAGTGAAAATTGAATTTAAATTTTAGTAAATAATTGAATTTTTAGTGAAAAATTGAAATTTTAGTGAAACATTGAATTTTAGTGAAAAATTAAATTTTTAGTGAAAAATTGAATTTTTAGTGAAAAATTGAATTTTTAGTGAAAAATTGAATTTTTAGTGAAAAATTGAATTTTTAGTGAAAAATTGAATTTTTAGTGAAAAATTGAATTTTTAGTGAAAAATTGAATTTTTAGTGAAAAATTGAATTTTTAGTGAAAAATTGAATTTTTAGTGAAAAAGTGAAATTTTAGTCAAAAATTGAATTTAAATTTTAGTGAATAATGAATTTTTAGTGAAAAATTGAAATTTTAGTGAAACATTGAATTTTACTGAAAAATTGAATTTTTAGTGATAAATTGATTTTTTAGTGAAAAATTGAATTTTTAGTGAAAAATTGAATTTTTAGTGAAAAATTGAATTTTAAGTGTAAAATTGAATTTTTAGTGTAAAATTGAATTTTTAGTGAAATTGAATTTTTAGTGAAAAATTGAATTTTTAGTGCAAAATTGAATTTTTAGTGCAAAATTGAATTTTTAGTGAAAAATTGAATTTTTAGTGAAAAAGTGAAATTTTAGTCAAAAATTGAATTTAAATTTTAGTGAATAATGAATTTTTAGTGAAAAATTGAAATTTTAGTGAAACATTGAATTTTACTGAAAAATTGAATTTTTAGTGATAAATTGATTTTTTAGTGAAAAATTGAATTTTTAGTGAAAAATTGAATTTTTAGTGAAAAATTGAATTTTTAGTGCAAAATTGAATTTTTAGTGAAAAATTGAATTTTTAGTGAAAAATTGAATTTTTAGTGAAAAATTGAATTTTTAGTGAAAAATTGAATTTTTAGTGAAAAATTGAATTTTTAGTGAAAAATTGAATTTTTAGTGAAAAATTGAATTTTTAGTGAAAAAGTGAAATTTTAGTCAAAAATTGAATTTAAATTTTAGTGAATAATGAATTTTTAGTGAAAAATTGAAATTTTAGTGAAACATTGAATTTTACTGAAAAATTGAATTTTTAGTGATAAATTGATTTTTTAGTGAAAAATTGAATTTTTAGTGAAAAATTGAATTTTTAGTGAAAAATTGAATTTTAAGTGTAAAATTGAATTTTTAGTGTAAAATTGAATTTTTAGTGAAATTGAATTTTTAGTGAAAAATTGAATTTTTAGTGCAAAATTGAATTTTTAGTGCAAAATTGAATTTTTAGTGAAAAATTGCATTTTTAGTGAAAAATTGAAATAAGTCAAAAGTTGAATTTTTAGTAAAAAATTGAATTTTAGTGAAAAATTTAATTTTAATGAAAAATTGAAATAAGTGAAAAATTGAATTTTAAGTGAAAAATTAAATTTTTAGTGGAAAGTTGAATTTTTAGTGAAAATTTAAACTTTTAATGAAAAATTGAACTTTTAATGAAACCTTGAATTTAAGCCATTCATTAGCTATTAGCCATTTATACATTTTCTCTACTAAATACATAAAAAAAAAATTTTAAAACTTTGCAAAATAAAAATGTAATAAGTTGTCATAAAGTTTTAGTTCAAGCGTACTGTGCTGCTGTGGTGAGTTTTGTTGAAAAGCTGCTTTTAAATGTTTTTTTTTTGTTTCAATTGTTTTTTCTTTGTTCTCAAATATTACCTACAACACAAGCCCATTATTAAAAGTTTTAAATACCCGCCAACATACTAGTCACATGTACTACCCAACTCTGCTGTAGGTGGCAACGCTGTTGACTACATTGTCTGCTCCATGAGCTGAACACAGAAACTACTAAATTCAAAATTGTTTTAATGAATTTACCGCAAAAACTAAAAACGATAGAGGCAGCATCGTGACACTGAAAAAATAAAATTTAAATAATTTTGTGAATATTTAAAATTAATAAAATTTAAAACTAACTTTTTGATTTTAGACATCTTTAGAAAATTTTTGCTAATGTAATTTAAGTATTTGCCCAACATATTTAAACTTAATGCAAACATATTCAAATTTAAGTGAAATGAATGTATTTCAAATGAAAATATTTTAATTGTTAAGCAAAAATATTTAAATTTTGTGCAGAAAAATATTTTAATTTAAAGCATATATATTTAAATTGAAGTCAGATAGATGCATTTTTTTTATTATGTATAGCAATTTAAATTTTAACTAAATGTGTTCATTTTAAACAAATTATAAAATTATGCATTATAAAAATATTAGAATTTTAATCAGAAACACTTCAAATTAAATATAAAGTTTTTGAATTTAAAGTAAAATTAAAATGAAAATTCCTTAAATTCCTTAAAGTCAAATTCTTTCAATTTAAAACTCATTTAATTGTTAAAATTGTATTATATATTTATTTTTGGGCAACAAAAAATGTAACCTATTAAGGAAGATATTATCTTGTTGTCTTCTACTAGGGTTATAGCAAAAATTTAAAGCAAACATATTTAAATCAAATGCAAAATATTTGAATTTAATAATAAATAATTTAACAGCCATATTCTAGTAAGCAATGACAATTGTTATCAATACTTCTACGTCAATATACATAGAAAATGAAAATGACAGAATACGAAATAGTGACAATTGTGACAAAGCGCACTATTGTGACCGATTTTAATTTGTGACTCGTGCCAGAATAGGGCAGTAAATGTATTGATTTTTAAAATGAAATTCTTTAATTATAATGCAAAATAATTTAAATTGAACACAAAAATACTTGAAATTTTAACTAAAGTGGAATTAAAATTAATATTAGAAGAACCTGTGGTAAAGTGGGAAATGGGGTAATGTGGAAAATTGCAACTATTTTTAAACTAATTGCATTTTTAGACAGAGAAAAAAACTACTGTCATGTGTTAATTAATATGGCATCCACTTCTTCATTTACGATTTCTTCTTATTGCTTTTCGAAAACAAGTTAAAAAATATATATATTGAAAAATTCTTCAAAAATTGTGTAATATGGATGTTTTTTGTTTTCTAATAATTAAACGTAGATTAAATAATACTACATAAAGGGCCGGTTTTTCAGTGCTATTTTAAACGTAGTTTAAACTCCGTTTAATTAATCTTCTCATTATATTAAACGACGTTTAATTTTGTAGCAGTTTTTCAGTAATAGTTTAAAATGAACACAGACTATACATTGGGCACCACAGGCTAATGACAAATAATTCTCTCGATTTTGACTTCTGATAAATGTGATTCAAAATTAAACAAATTAAAAAATTGTTTCAAAAAAATAAAATTAATTATCTTTAAATTTTAGGAACAGATCGAGCAACTAAAATGAAAGTGAGAGTTTTTTAATGCATAGTGTGCAAAAATACAATAATTTAATAATAATTTGTGAATCAACGCAGCGTCAGAAAATTGTGAAAAGTGTTGTGAGAAAAATTCATGTCAAAAATTATAAAAATAAATCGTAGTTTAAACCAACTGCATAGGTCATTTAAACTAAGTTTAAACGACGGTTGAAGTACACTGACAAAATCGATTCTGATTCTAAACGAAGTTTAAACCATAAACAAAGTTCAACTAGCACTGAAAAACTGGCACTAAGTAGAAATTGCGATATTGATTGGGGTAATGTGGAAACAATTTTTTGTTTCAAAAATTTGTAATATGGACTTTTTTTTTAATAATTAAACGTAGATTTAATGATAAATGTAAAAAAAATATTTTGAATATAAAAAAAAAATGGTCATACATAATTTTCAACATTCTACAACATTTTTACACATAACTTTTGAACCCGTGATTTTACCACTCGAGTTAAAATCTCAAATAATAGATGAAATGTCAACCATGAACATATTTTCATGTAAAAATTTAAAATATATTGCTCTTTGAGATATGTCCTTTTAAAAAATAGTTTGTTTAAAATTGACCACTATTAAAGCAACATGGTATGGATATTGTAAGACATCTTTTTGACAATACTATTATCTTTAAAATGTGAATTTTGTGTTTTATTTTGGTTCACTATAGCTTAAGTTACGTTTAATTAATTAACACCACTTTTGTAAAATTTATACAGTTTTTTCAAAGAAGCTGAAATTTAGCCAATATTTTAATTTGATGTTATTTCACAATAATTCCAAATTTTATAAAATTCTAAGTTGTTGCTACCAAAATTTGAATTTAATTTTTTTTTACAAACTAACCAACGCTCAGGGGATGCCCCCTATTGCATGCAATGCACAGTGTACATCGTAAGAAGGGATAAGAGGTTAAATGGACGGGGGAATGATGGAGTAGTGTCGGTGAATGTTTGTTTTCAACTTGCCAATATCAAAAATATCGGGAAAAACGGACGCAGGCAGATTGTTCCACAGACGTGTCGTGCGACTGAATAACGAATTTTCTCTGTAATGCGTGATTCTGTCGAGAGGGAAAATATTAACCCGTTTGTAACATTTTTAACATTTCCCACTTTACTCCAGGATTTTTCAAAAGGTCCGAAAATATATATTTTTTTAATGCAAATGCAATGGGCAAAACAATTAAAAAAATATATATATTTAAATGTAATTTTTGAAGGCAACTCGAAACGTTTCCCACTTTACCCCAGTCTACCCTACTAAAGTTAAAGAAAAGTTATATGAATTTAAAACAAATTAAACTTAATTATCAAAATTTTATGAAATATTAGTTGTAGTAATAAAAACAAGATTTGTAGAAAAATATTAAAATTTGAAGCAAACGTATTTAAATTAAATAATAATTGTTTTAATTTAATACTTAACTTTAGAAAATAATCAATAGATTTTTCTCAAAAAAATATATAGAAATTATGTATGGGACATGCACAACAAATAGTTCTGCTAGTTTGAAATTTAATACGTTTTGTATTTAATACGTTTGAATTTAATTTAAATACTTTTTCTCATTTCGTGTTTGTTTCGGGCTACACTATCTTGTCTACCACCCCACTCTCACTATTTTTCTCTCCCTCTCTTCTACAGATCTCTTCCATTATTTGCCACAAAATGCATTTATTTTTCTGCAAAGTTTTTGCTATTTTATTTTATGTTATTTTATAGTCATTTTTATGCGTTCGTGTGGAGTTTTTTTGTTTTTTTGTTTTTTTATTTATTTTTTAGTTTTTGCATTTGCTTTTGTTTTGCGCTGCTGCATATGACCTGCAGGTGGCAGCACAAAAACAGAAACAAAGCACAAAATGGCGGAAATACCCGTGAAGAACAAGCGTACAATTGCTTTGCATATACTCGCGTTGCATGCATGTGTGTGTGAGATACGGTTAAAAGGTGGCGAAGGTGGTGAAGTTGTAGATGACGTGAGGTGGTTATAGCTGCGTAGTGGGTTGTAAAAGGCTGCGCTATTGTTTAAAGAGTCCTGTATATATTTTTGTGCCTGTATGTGGATGATAATGAGGAAGTGAATGAAGATATATATGATAATAATGAAGTATATTGATGAAGTTAAAATTGATGATATGGATGAAGTTAAAAATGATGTAGCTTTTAATAAAGGTGCTGATGAAAATGATAATGAAGCATATAATGATGAAAATGATGTTGAATATAATGATGATACTAAGAATGTTGGTAACTATGATATGATGAAGTTAATAATGTTGAAACTTGCTACAACTCATGCACAGCCTACAGCTGGATTTCGTCCGAACATCGACTTGATGTCTGTAGTTTCACTAGAATTATCAGGATTTCACCGAATCACCGGCAGCCTCCAGCAGTGGCAGCAGATGCAACAAAATGCAAAAGAAAAATTTAGCAGTGTCATAGGCTGCATACGTAGACCTGGAATACGTGGGATTTTGTGCAGGCGGCGCAATGCTTATTTTTATGAAATCTCAATTAACGGCAAAAATTGGCTGCGCAGTAGCTCCGCTTTGTTTTGCTACTGTTGCTCTTGTACGCCAGAATAATCGTTTTAATGACCACTTTGTTGTTCTAGGAATTTTCGTGTTTCATTATGAAATATTGCAATTTTAAGCCGTTCGGTATGTTGCTATAAATAGCAATTTTCATTTTGAAAAATATATTTTTCAAGAATAATTTGTACATAATCTCTACGTAGGAGGAAAAGCGTGTTTTTTTGTCTGCAGAAAACCAAAAAATTAACATTTTAAAAACGAAATTATATCGTATTATATATTAATACATTCACGCTGCCTATTCTCTGTGTCCAACTATCCCGCTCAAAAGCTTTATGCATTGCATAGTTAAAGCTATAAGTGTAGCACATTGCTTTAACCTTGTGCGAATTATAAGCATATTGAAAAGTTGAATGTAAATGCGAGTAATTAAGCATGCTAGCTATTTTGTTGTACATATTTTATAATTAAAATGAAATTATTAAAACAACCACTTAATATTTATGCTAATAATGTGTTGTGTTGATACCAACAAAATTTGAAATAAATTAAATTATTTATATTTGCAATCGACAAGAACTGCACAATGAAATGGCATTTTGCATCAGTTCTATATTTATTTTTTAAACTCTTTACTATCTTATGCCACACATATTTTTATTAATTTTATTATCATTACGTCGTCATTTCCATTCTACTACTCATCATCGTATTCAACGAGCGCTGTCCCTCAATTCTATGCCTTGTTTACAACGCCTCTTCAACTCTCTCTCTCTCTTAAGAGATTTTTGCATTGTACATTAATAGCTTTTAACGCTGTATGTTGCTTGAACCATGCGTGAACTATAAGTATATGTAACAGTTGAATGTAAATGCGTCTAATAAAACATGCTACGTGTTTAATTTTACTAATTTTACAAAAATAATTAAATTTTTATTAATTTTCAATAGTAATTGTATTTTTTATATTTCCATTCTACTACTCATCATCGTATTCAACGAGCTCTGTTCCTCAATTCTATGCCTTGTTTACCATGCCTCTTCAACTCTCTCTCTCTCTTTCAAGAGCTTATTGCATTGTATATTAAAAGCTTTTATCGCTGTGCATTGCTTAAACCATGCGTGAGCTATAAGAATATGTAACAGTTGAATGTAAATGCATCTATTAAAACATGCTACGTGTTTAATTTTACCAATTTTACAAAAATAATTAAATAATTATTAATATACAATTATAATTTTATATTTTATATTTCCATTCTACTACTCATCAGCGTATTCAACGAACTCTGTCCCTCAATGCTTTGTTCAAAAAGCCTCTTCAACTCTCTCTCTCCCTCTCAAGAGCTTTTTGCATTGTATATTAAAAGCTTTTATCGCTGTGCATTGCTTAAACCATGCGTGAACTATATGAATATATATAACATTTGAATTTAAATGCGTCTTATAAAACATGCTACGTGTTTAATTTTCCTAATTTTAAAATTTTAATCAAATTATTAAAGCAAGCACTAAATATTAATGCTAAAATTATTTTGCGTGGTGAACCGCACAATTTTAAATAAATTAAATTATGATTAAAACATATTTCTGCATCAATTCAGCAGCAATTTTTTGTTCGTAGTTTTACTGCCATTCGCTACACATATTAAATTTGTTATTTCGTACACGTCTTCGGCCACATCCTCTCGTCAGTTCGTTCTCATCGTTGTCAGCTGCCTCTCAATTTAAACACAATGCATCTGGAGCGGCGGCGAGCACTCAGGCCGGCCATTAGCGCCACATTTTATGCAAATCCATTTCGTTGCATTTATGGCTGCCGAGGCAGCCAAGCCACTAATGCTAAACCAATTTGTGTCCATTTGTTGTGCAAATGTGTGTGAGATATAATTTTTTTTTAACTATATTTTTTTGAGTGCAGCCTCCCATTCACTCTCACATTTTCATTGCATACTTCAAGGCACTGCGAAGCACACACATTGTTTTGCATGCATTTAGAATATGAACTGGCCGGGGGCGAAAGACAGACATATATATATATACAGACTGACGTTGTCAAGGCCAGCGACTGTAAGTGAGTTCGGCCCTGAGCTCGACGCTGCAACCTGTTGCGGCGAGTGCCTTGATGTATGCTACAAAAAATAAACAAAACACTAAAAACAAAGTAAAAATAAAAATAGAACACAGCATTAAATGAATTTATGCTGAAAATGTGAGATTAAAATTTGCGTCGTAATAAAAAGCAACAAATATAAATTATATAAAACGTACAAAAAATGCCATAAAAGTGCAGAGTTAAAAGCGAAATTGTGCGAGTGAATGCGCTATATAAACGTTGTGCCGTTATGCAAAAGAGAGCGAAAAGTTTAAAGGTGCAAATGTATAATGCACAAAAAATATATAAAATAAATAAATACAAAAGCTAAAAAACGTACACAATAAAAAGCAGCAAAAAATTGAAAATACTTTTATAAAATAATAGTGAAATGCATGCAATAAGTGCGTGAAAGAGATGACAAGCGTTGTGCAAAGCATGGAATTTTATATAGCTTTGATTTAAGCTTTATGTGAAGCGCTTAAAGTTTATGTTCAAATATAAAAAGTAACATAAATTATAATATATTTAAAAGTTCACTCTAAATTAAATTCTTTGCTAAAAATTCAGTTTTTCATTATAAATTCTATATTTTATCATAAATTCAATTTTTCACAAATAATTAAATTTTTCAAAAAAATAAAACGTTTTTTTTTTTTTTCAAAAAATTGCATTTTTTCACTAAAAATTTAGTTTTTCACTTTTACTAAACATTTTTTAGTTAAAGTTCATGTTTTTACTAAAATTAATTTTTTCACTAAATTCAAGTTTTCACTAAAAATTTAAATTTTCACTAAAAATTCAAATTTTCAAATTCAATTTTTTACTAAAAATTCAATTTTTCACTAAAAATTCAAATTTTCACTAAAAATTCAAATTTTCACTAAAAATTCAAATTTTCATTAAAAATTCAAATTTTCACTAAAAATTCAAATTTTCACTAAAAATTCAAATTTTCACTAAAAATTCAAATTTTCACTAAAAATTTAATTTTTCACTAAAAATTCAACTTTTCACTAAAAATTCAAATTTTCACTAAAAATTCAAATTTTCACTAAAAATTCAAATTTTCACTAAAAATTCAAATTTTCACTAAAAATTCAAATTTTCACTAAAAATTCAAATTGTCACTAAAAATTCAAATTTTCACTAAAAATTGAAATGTTCACTAAAAATTCAATTTTCACTAAAAATTCAAATTTTCACTAAAAATTCAAATTTTCACTAAAATTTCAAATTGTCACTAAGAATTCAAATTTTCACTAAAAATTCACATTTTCACTAAAAATTCACATTTTCACTAAAAAATCAAATTTTCACTAAAAAATCAAATTTTCACTAAAAATTCAAATTTTCACTAAAAATTCAAATTTTCACTAAAAATTCAAATTTTCACTAAAAATTCAAATTTTCACTAAAAATTCAAATTTTCACTAAAAATTCAAATTTTCACTAAAAATTCAAATTTTCACTAAAAATTCAAATTTTCACTAAAAATTCAATTTTTCACTAAAAATTCAATTTTTCACTAAAAATTCACATTTTCACTAAAAAATAAAGTTTTCACTAATTTACATTTTTCTTTAAAAAAATCCAATATCCACAAAATCTGCTTTTCCGCTATCCATCCCTCCTTTGTATCCAATATAAGCTGAAAGCTAATTTTACAAATTCTTTGAAATCCACTGCAATATCTCGTCATACATACCATGCGTATTTGTCGCTGAGTCAAATGAAAAATTACACAAACGAAAAAAATCAAATCAAAGCTAAATTTTTTACAAATACTGTTGAGTGAGACCCACACACAGAATAACATGAAGACTGAGTCAACTCACACACATACATTATAAAAAATAAACAGGACATATTGCACATTCTACTGAAGCAGAATCAAAAGGCATTAAGAACAACTGTTGCTTCGCAGCGGCAACTGAAGGGAAGCAGACATTCCCACACACACGCAAAAATGTACTGCCTAAATATACACAGAGGGGAAAAATATTAAAAACAATTTAGAATTTTAATATTTTATTTCAAAGTAAATAGTTGGGCTTTTTTTTATTTTTGCTCTAATTATTTTAAATATAAAGACATTTGGTATACATTTAAATATTTTTGTATTAATGTAATTGAAGTCAATTTTAATTTTTTATTTATTAAAAGACTTTTTCATAATATTAAAACATTTTGTATTTAATTTAATAACTTTTTTATTTTAAATTTTTTAATGTATTTGTTTTTATTAAGAATATTTTCAATTTGATTATTTTTCTCTATTGTTTTTTAAATTCAAATGTTTTTTAATTTATTAAAATGCTTTGGTTTAAATTAAATAATTTTGTTTTAATTTCTATTTTTTAAATTTCAATTTGACATTTTTTCTTAATTCATGAAGTCTTTTCGTTATTTTTTTTTTCAGTATATATTAAAAAAATTAAAAATATGCCCAGTGTAGACGAAAAAATTGGCGACCAAGTTGTAGCAGCTGCTCGAAATCAACGACAGCCTAAAAGTATGCAAACATTTTTTTATGTTGTTTGGCGCTGTTGCCTGCCTGCAGAAAAAGGCAACGAAAAAGGGAACTGCTATGTATTAGTGTGTGTGGAGTAAGCAATAAAATGTCTGTCTGTCTGCCTATGTGTGTGTGAAGTATTATGAGTGCAATAAAAAGTGAGCGAGTAGCAAAGACATTATTTCCGTTTTAATGACAACATAAAAATCTCGACTTTCAATTGTCGACAATGAGTAGAGAATGATGATGATGACGTTGAAACTGATGATGATGGCGATGTTATTTTTTTTTACACTGCGAATGTCTTCGGCATTTGTTGCCAGTGTGGCATCGCACAGCATCCAGCCCAAAATCTTAAACCATTCGACACCCATTCCTAGTGCTCACAGTACATAAACCTTTCGTTTACGCAGACAATTGAAATTAAGTCAACAGCCTTTTGCTGCCACTGTACGGTGTTGAAAGGAGGAAGGTATTCGTAGGTACCAGCAAGGATCTTGCGCTCGCAAGGATCTGGTGATTTAATCGAGCGGAAATTAAATACTTACGGCGGGAAAACATTAGGAGGTAAGCAGTAGGTGGTAGTGAATGAAATAGTAGTTAAAAGTGAGAGTTTAAATTTTGACATTAAACGGAGATAATAGTGACGAAATGAAATAAATAAACGAAATTAAATAAAACAATTTTGTTTTCATTATTTTTCGTATTTATTTATTTATTTATTTATTTATTTATTTATTTATTTATTTATTTATTTATTTATTTATTTTTCATTTTACTATTTTATCAATTATTGCTATATGTTTATCCTGCTTATTTTTTATATTTAACTAAATTGATTTTTTGTATTTATTTTTTGTTTTTTTCTTTATTTTTTTTTATTTTATTTTACTTCATTTTTTTTTAATTTATTTTTTTTGATTGGTTTTTGTTTGATTTTTAAAATATATTTTATTTAATATGTTTTAATTTTATTTTATTTGATTTTTATTTCATTTTATTTTATTTGTCTTTTTTTTTTGGGTTTTTTATTATTTGATTTTATTTATGGTTTTATTTTATTTGATTATAATTATTGTATTTGATTTTAATTAATTTAGAATTATATGATATTATTATATATTATTAATCAAATATAATTTGATTGTTTTTGATTGATTTTGTTTTATTTTTTTATTTGATTGTTTTTGATTGATTTTGTTTTGTTTTATTTTTTATATTTGATTTTATTATATTTTATTTAATATTATTTAATTCTATTTAATTTTATTTAATATTATTTAATTTAATTTAATTTTGTTTAATTTTATTTTATTTTAATTTATGTTATTTTATTTGCTTTTATTTAATTTATGTTATTGTAATGTATTATTTATATATTATATTATTTTTGATTTGATTTAATTTATTTGATTTTAATTATTTAAGTTTGAGTTTGTTTGTTTTTTTTTTTTTTCTTTTTATTATACTTTATTTTATTTGATCCTATTTTTTAATTGATTTTATATCATTTTAATTATTTTTTTTCAATTGTTTTGTTATTTTCATTTGAATTTTTTGTTATAGTTATTACTAAATTTTATTGATTTTCATTGTAAAATTTATTTCGATAATTTGGTATTAATTTGGTATTTCATATCATTTATTTGTTGTCCTTACAACAACCACAAGCGGAAATACAACAATTGAGCACAGATCCTTTTTTATACGATTTCCACAACAGTTTTAATCCTCTGCCGCTGCTTCTTGTATTGTATAATCCGACTGAATAACTGAAGGAACCAAGAATACAATGTAATCGTTCGTACGTCCTTTGGTTGGTTTCCCAATGTATGTAAATGGAAATAAAATGCTAAATAAAGCCATCATCAAGCAGGACAACTGCACACAGCTTTTTTGCTTGAGTGGTTTCTGTTACAGTTTGCACTTTATTTATTTTACTTTTTGTATTTATTTTTTTTTACCCTTTTTTTCCTTTTGTCTGTCAAGTACTGGCGACATGGCTTTGAACTCCACTTGAACTTGACTGATTTGGCCCCAATTAAATTTAATGTTCGACTTGAAATTGTATTTAATACAACAATTAATAAATATATATTAAATTAATACATTATTAAACTTAATATAAAATATAAAATATAAAATATAAAATATAAAATATAAAATATAAAATATAAAATATAAAATATAAAATATAAAATATAAAATATAAAATATAAAATATAAAATATAAAATATAAAATATAAAATATAAAATATAAAATATAAAATATAAAATATAAAATATAAAATATAAAATATAAAATATAAAATATAAAATATAAAATATAAAATATAAAATATAAAATATAAAATATAAAATATAAAATATAAAATATAAAATATAAAATATAAAATATAAAATATAAAATATAAAATATAAAATATAAAATATAAAATATAAAATATAAAATATAAAATATAAAATATAAAATATAAAATATAAAATATAAAATATAAAATATAAAATATAAAATATAAAATATAAAATATAAAATATAAAATATAAAATATAAAATATAAAATATAAAATATAAAATATAAAATATAAAATATAAAATATAAAATATAAAATATAAAATATAAAATATAAAATATAAAATATAAAATATAAAATATAAAATATAAAATATAAAATATAAAATATAAAATATAAAATATAAAATATAAAATATAAAATATAAAATATAAAATATAAAATATAAAATATAAAATATAAAATATAAAATATAAAATATAAAATATAAAATATAAAATATAAAATATAAAATATAAAATATAAAATATAAAATATAAAATATAAAATATAAAATATAAAATATAAAATATAAAATATAAAATATAAAATATAAAATATAAAATATAAAATATAAAATATAAAATATAAAATATAAAATATAAAATATAAAATATAAAATATAAAATATAAAATATAAAATATAAAATATAAAATATAAAATATAAAATATAAAATATAAAATATAAAATATAAAATATAAAATATAAAATATAAAATATAAAATATAAAATATAAAATATAAAATATAAAATATAAAATATAAAATATAAAATATAAAATATAAAATATAAAATATAAAATATAAAATATAAAATATAAAATATAAAATATAAAATATAAAATATAAAATATAAAATATAAAATATAAAATATAAAATATAAAATATAAAATATAAAATATAAAATATAAAATATAAAATATAAAATATAAAATATAAAATATAAAATATAAAATATAAAATATAAAATATAAAATATAAAATATAAAATATAAAATATAAAATATAAAATATAAAATATAAAATATAAAATATAAAATATAAAATATAAAATATAAAATATAAAATATAAAATATAAAATATAAAATATAAAATATAAAATATAAAATATAAAATATAAAATATAAAATATAAAATATAAAATATAAAATATAAAATATAAAATATAAAATATAAAATATAAAATATAAAATATAAAATATAAAATATAAAATATAAAATATAAAATATAAAATATAAAATATAAAATATAAAATATAAAATATAAAATATAAAATATAAAATATAAAATATAAAATATAAAATATAAAATATAAAATATAAAATATAAAATATAAAATATAAAATATAAAATATAAAATATAAAATATAAAATATAAAATATAAAATATAAAATATAAAATATAAAATATAAAATATAAAATATAAAATATAAAATATAAAATATAAAATATAAAATATAAAATATAAAATATAAAATATAAAATATAAAATATAAAATATAAAATATAAAATATAAAATATAAAATATAAAATATAAAATATAAAATATAAAATATAAAATATAAAATATAAAATATAAAATATAAAATATAAAATATAAAATATAAAATATAAAATATAAAATATAAAATATAAAATATAAAATATAAAATATAAAATATAAAATATAAAATATAAAATATAAAATATAAAATATAAAATATAAAATATAAAATATAAAATATAAAATATAAAATATAAAATATAAAATATAAAATATAAAATATAAAATATAAAATATAAAATATAAAATATAAAATATAAAATATAAAATATAAAATATAAAATATAAAATATAAAATATAAAATATAAAATATAAAATATAAAATATAAAATATAAAATATAAAATATAAAATATAAAATATAAAATATAAAATATAAAATATAAAATATAAAATATAAAATATAAAATATAAAATATAAAATATAAAATATAAAATATAAAATATAAAATATAAAATATAAAATATAAAATATAAAATATAAAATATAAAATATAAAATATAAAATATAAAATATAAAATATAAAATATAAAATATAAAATATAAAATATAAAATATAAAATATAAAATATAAAATATAAAATATAAAATATAAAATATAAAATATAAAATATAAAATATAAAATATAAAATATAAAATATAAAATATAAAATATAAAATATAAAATATAAAATATAAAATATAAAATATAAAATATAAAATATAAAATATAAAATATAAAATATAAAATATAAAATATAAAATATAAAATATAAAATATAAAATATAAAATATAAAATATAAAATATAAAATATAAAATATAAAATATAAAATATAAAATATAAAATATAAAATATAAAATATAAAATATAAAATATAAAATATAAAATATAAAATATAAAATATAAAATATAAAATATAAAATAGAAATTATAAAATATAAAATATAAAATATAAAATATAAAATATAAAATATAAAATATAAAATATAAAATATAAAATATAAAATATAAAATATAAAATATAAAATATAAAATATAAAATATAAAATATAAAATATAAAATATAAAATATAAAATATAAAATATAAAATATAAAATATAAAATATAAAATATAAAATATAAAATATAAAATATAAAATATAAAATATAAAATATAAAATATAAAATATAAAATATAAAATATAAAATATAAAATATAAAATATAAAATATAAAATATAAAATATAAAATATAAAATATAAAATATAAAATATAAAATATAAAATATAAAATATAAAATATAAAATATAAAATATAAAATATAAAATATAAAATATAAAATATAAAATATAAAATATAAAATATAAAATATAAAATATAAAATATAAAATATAAAATATAAAATATAAAATATAAAATATAAAATATAAAATATAAAATATAAAATATAAAATATAAAATATAAAATATAAAATATAAAATATAAAATATAAAATATAAAATATAAAATATAAAATATAAAATATAAAATATATAAATCTTGTTGCATGCTTTTAGGAGATCTTATAAACAAATATATTTTACTTGCATAGGGGCGATATATACAATATATCGATTTTATTTTAATATTACTTTTCCTTTACATTTTTTCATTATTTTATTCTGATTTTGATTCGTATCTATAACTGTTTCCTATTTTCTCCTCATTTCTTTACTACAACTTTTTATTTAATACTATATGCTTTCAATGTGGTTCTAGTTACTTCATCGTGAAAGCTAAAAATGTTTGCATATTTATTATAAAAAGTTGTCTGTCTTCTGAACCACGACAAACACAGAAACGCACATAATTTCGCTTATATGCAAATGTCTGTCTATTTGTCTGTCTGTCTGACTGTTTGGTTTCAAGTACATTTGGCTTTTGACTTCTTGTCGTTGGTTTTTGTTTTTCGTTGCGCCCACGACGCGTGGCTTAACGTGGCGTATGAGTGACTTTTTGTGCCAAGTGCTTTAAAATGTGCGTGTGTGTGTTATGTCTGTCTGTTTCTCATCTTTTACAGTGTGTGTGTAAATTCACACGCAGTGCCAACAGAATCTATTATGTTTTTTAGTGTCAAGTAGCTGAGCTGTGCACAGCAGCAGCTAAAGGAAGCTGCGGGGGAACGATTTTTCAAATTAATGTAAAAATTAAATTTGTAGACAAAAATATAAAATTTTGCAGAATAAATGAATTCTTAGTTAAACATTGAATTCTTAGTGAAAAATACTGTTTTTAGTGAAACATTTATTTTTTAGTCAAACTTTTAATTTTTAGTAAAATATTTAATTTTTAGTGAAAAATATAATTTTTAGTAATCATTTTTGTTTATATTTTTTATAGAAAAATTAAATTTTTCTTCAAAACAAAAATGAAGTAGTATCTAGTTAGGCCTTAAATCCTTTAATTTTTTTTTAAAATAACATAATAAAAATATTATAGCATACTTATAGGCGAAAGCATTAATAAAACACATTTAATCACAACATAAACTTGTTAAAAAGTCAAAATCATAGTATATTTTTAGGTAAATAGCTAAACTTAAAAAATCATTGCATACTTGCTGGTAAATAGCAAATTTTAAAATCATAGCATACTTTTAGGTAAATACATAGCTTTTAAAAGAAATCATTGCATACTTTGCATCGCAAAAAACTTTTTGGCGCAACAACCTAAAACGAAAAACATGCGGCTCTCTTAAAACAGCAAACAAAAAGTCATTGCATACTTTTAGGCCTTATGTAAATTTACTAAATGGTTTAGCATAATTTTTATGTGCGTGTTGACACGTTTAGTCATCGCTGCTTTTCACTGGAGCTATTACTGCTGCTGCTGCAAGTCAGTCAGTTGATTGTTTTAAATGGTGGAAAATTTTCAAAGCACGCTTTTCGGCGCTGTCTGTTATTTGCATTTGTAGCAAAAACAAAAAACAAGCGAAACTTTTGCATTTATTATGAACAACGTCAAGGCATTGACATTATTAAGCTCTAACGACTGCTTAAGCGTTTTATTGCGCTGCAAAAATTGAATTTTATTATTTTTTTTTTTTACTTTTCGCCTTAAAGCAGCTGTTGTGCTGTTTCTGATGAAGTGAAAATTGTGCAAAAGCGAGGGCGCCTAAATGCTGCCACGAATTGAATTTTTATTTAATTTTCTACTGTTGTTGTTTTTATATTTAAATTTTTGGCGCAAAAATTGAAATTGCACAAAGGGTGACACAACTTGTTAACGCAACATAATAAGCAATAAGGAAGCAATTGCGACAACGACAACATGTTAAATAACAAAAAAAAAATATGATAAAAATAACAACAGGATTTGTGTGCCATTGTTAGACTGAAGCATAAAATTACGGTCTTCACACACATGCCTCTCAATTACCATATTTCATTTTACGCATGTAATAACAACTCTATTATTCTGAAGGTATACATCATGCCAGTTGGCAGGTTCGGCGAGGCAGAGCTTTTTATCATATTTTTTGCGGTTTTTTTAAATGCCTCAAACTCAAAATCTATGTTTAATTTTTATACTAAAAATTAAAATTTTTACTAAAAATTAAAATGTTTACTAAAAAATAAAATTTTCACTAAAATTTAAATTTTTCATGATAAAATATATTTTTCACTAAATAAAAAAATTTTCCCTCAAAATTTAATTTTTTACTAAAAAAGTTAAATTTTTCAATAAAATTAAATTTTCACTAAATATTAAAAATTTCACTTAAACATCAATTTTTACTAAAAATTCAAATTTTCACTCAAAATTAAATTTTTCACTAAAAATTAAATTTTTCACTAAAATTAAATTTTTCACTAAAAATTCAATTATTCATTTTTTTTTACTAAAAATTTAAATTTTCACTAAAAATTCACATTTTCAATAAAACTAAATTTTCACTAAATATTAAAAATTTCACTCAAACATCAATTTTCACTAAATGTTCAAATTTTCACTCAAAATTAAATTTTTCATTAAAAATTAAAATTTTCACTAAAATTAAATTTTTCACTAAAAAATCAATTATTCATTTTTTTTTTACTAAAAATTTAAATTTTCACTAAAAATTCAATTTTTCAATAAAAATTCAATTTTTCAATAAAATTAAATTTTCACTAAATATTCAAAATTTCACTGAAATATCAATTTTAAGTAAAAATTCTATTTTCACTAAAAATTAAATTTTTCACTAAATAAAAAAAAAATGTTCACTAACTTTAAACTTTTACTAACCTTTAAAATTTTCATTAAAAATTCAATTTCTACCAATAAATAAAATTTATACAAAAAAAAAAGTTTTACTAAAATTCAATTTTTCACTAAAAATTCAAATTTTCACTAAAAATTCAAATTTTCACTAAAAATTCAATTTTTGACTAAAAATTTAAATGTTCACTAAAAAAATCAATTATTCATTAAAAATTTAATTTTACACTACAAATAAATTTTTTCACTAAAACTTAATTGTTCACTAAAAATTCAATTTTGCACTAAAACATAATTATTCATAAAAATTCAAATTTTCGATAAAAATTCAATTTTTCGCTAAAAATTTAATTTTTTAGTAAAAAAAAATAATTTTTCACTTAAAACTAATTTTATACTGAAAATTTAATTTTTAAATAAAATTAAACTATTGTTTAAAAATAAAATTTTTAGCATCAATTAAATATTTTAATTAAAATTAAATTTTTGATATCACTTTGCGTGAAGCATGATTTTTTCCCTATCTAATCAAAACATTTTTAATTTAACAAAAAATAAAAAAGTGATAAATAAAATAAAAGAAAAAAAATATTCCATAGTTAAAATTTTCTTAACGCGAGCATAAAGCATTAAACAATGAAAAGCTCTTCTCACTCACGGGCACCATGCGCTTCATGCTGACTCTTTCACTCTCTCACTCGTATTCTCACACTCTCACGCATGCTGTCGCCGCAATTTATTGTTTACTTTTTCTTGTTGTTGTAGTGATTGCATTTTGTTGGTTTTGGTATTCGCGAAAAGTTCATTGATTAGCACTTCGTTGAGCCTGCTTCGTGTTTGTTCGTTGGCTTGCCACACGTTAGCTTCTTGTTGCCCCCTGTTCTTGTAGTTTTTGTTGCCACGACGACGATGTCGTTGTTGCTTTTAGTACCGAGTCTTGGTCTTGGGCTGCCTTGGAGGCACTTGTTGTTGAGGCAGCAAAAGAGAGCATTATAGCATGAGAGCATCATACTGTGGGAGAGCTTCTGAAGAAAAGCGTAAAGCAATGCACACTGAAAGTCTCAAAATCTTTGTCGCCTACAACCTGTCGTTTGCTGCCAGCAGCAGTCGTTCAGTCGAGGGCGAGCGCGCAAAGTAGGTTTTTTTGTAATTTTTTTTTGTTGTATTTATTAATTTTATTTGTGCCATTTGTTTATCAAACAATAGTTGTTGCTTTAATCAATTTTTTTTGTTGTTTTTTACTATTTGACGATAACAAATAGGTTGTCATCGTTGTCGTGGTTTTTTTTGCCGTTGTCGCCAAAAGTTCTCGGCCGACCAATTGATTGCGCAAATATTTGCAAATGTTTCGATGCGTTGTTTTTCTTCGAACGCATTGTGTCTGTCACAAATAATGTCTCAAAACAGTGTCACAAAATACTCGCAGCAACTCACAGTCGCAAGTGTATCGAGTGTCGCACATTTTACGCTATAAATTGTGAAATTCGTACATAGCTGGGAAGTGAATCAAGTGGTGTCAGCATCATTAATGAAAAACTAAAATGTTTAATTAAAAATATATATATTAACTATTTTTAATATTAAAATAAAAAAAATATCAATTAAAGTTTTTAACGTTGTTCTATATAAATTGCAAAATTATGTAAAACTATAATAACGATGGAAAAAAAAAACAAATGCGAAAAAAACACTACGAAAAAAAATAATAATAAAACAAATAAAAAGAAGAAAAAAACTATAAATTAAAAACATGTTATGAAAAATAGAAATAAAAAATTGAAAAGAAAAGCAAATGTGAAAAAAATAAAACACGACCAAAACAAAAAAAAAAACAATAATAATAAACAAAAAAGAAAAAAAAAGAAAAATTAAAAAAAATTATAAAAATTAAATTAATTGCTAAATAATATTAAAATTATAATAAAGATAAAAAAAAGTGAAAAAAAGAAATAAAACACTAAAAAGAAAGTAAAAAGAAAAAAATTAAAATTTAAAAAATGTGTAGTATAAAAAAATTAAATAATATTTAATAAAAAAAAATAAAAATTATATAAGTCATTTTTTATATCAAAATCATAAAAAATCTTAAAGGCTGAAATTGGTTTAATTAATCCAATTGACTATACACTACACTAGGGATGCCCAACTCAGGGCATTGTGCCCGTACGGGCACGACGTCAGCCCGCAAGGTGCTTGGCGATGAAGCGGAAAGGGTGAGAGGATTGTTAGAGTCTGAGCGAGCACAACGAATATAAGTTCGAGTGAACTGCAAAAACTCTCAATCGATCACGCTGCCACCGTTTCCCAAAAAAATGCACTGAAAAATTAAAATGTTTGAAGTAGAGTGGAAATATGAATTGTTGTTTGTTAATTTTATCGAGAAAACAAGAATACATGTACTTTGAGGAATGTACAATAGATATAGTTGGTTTTGTCTAGAAAGGCAATATTATAAATTTAATATACCACATATTAAGCAAATGTACTCATTTTGAAAATACATATTTTTGAACTATATATTTATCATATATTTATATATATATTTATCATACAACATTATTCGTATAATGTTGTTTAAATTATAATAATGAATTATATGATTAAATAAATCTCAACTATTTATCGTAAAAATAAATTTTATTCAGTGTAAACTCACAGTCATTTGTAGCAAATAACCCAGTAGAAATTGTGAAATAGAATTTTTGACTATTTTTTTTTTTAATCTGAAATGAAATTGTTACAAAATATTTACATATAATGTTAATTTATTTATTTTCCTGGGAAGTGCCTGTAGTAGAGTTCCTGTAGTTTTGCTTGATTAAAAAAAATGGAGATGTTTTCATTCACAATTGAAACGTACAGTTTAAAAATACCTTCTAGTACTGTCAAAAATATAATGTTTATGTTGTTTTTTATTAGATACATGTAAATCATGAGTTGTTTAATTAAATGTATAAAAATAAAGTCAATTTCAGAAATGGTCAACAATTTATATTTCGTACTGGGGTTGCGTGCGTTGAATTGAAGTCGACTGCACACAGTGGAACTTAGTATTTTAAGTTTGATTTAAATATTTATATTGTTATACATTATTGTATACTTTATATAAGAACGAATAATGTATAGTATAATAAATATTGTTAATTAAAAAACCTCAATTAATAATTTGCTTGACACTTTTGCAATATCATTTTTTATCCACTTGTCTTGTTTTATGAACTGAATAAGAACATATAACATTGGTATTATTAAAAATTATAAACTTTCACAAAATACAGTATTTTTGGATAATTCTATGTACATTTTTTTCCAAAACCACGAATTATTTTATTGTCAGGTTTTGTTATACCGTACTCTCACCGCACTCTCACTCTCTTAAGTGTTGCATCATTTCTTAAGTAAAAAAAGGGCAGAAATGTGAAATAAATAATTATTTTAGAATTTAGTTAAGTTTGAGATTTTAATCACTATAGACACACATTTTATATCTCAAAACATTTTACAAAAAAATAACAAATAATTAATTTTTTGTATGTTAAAATTATATAAATGTTATGAGAAAGAAGTTATAATTATTTAAAATGATAAAATTTGTATATTTTAATAATTGAAAATAATAAACAATATAAATGGGTCCGTTAAAACCAATCTAAAATAAATAAACTCTTTATTAGACATTTAAATTTCCCTGAATTTCTAAAAATGCAACACTAGAATCTCCCGCTCATTTCTGCGTTGCAATCGCCGCTCACTTCTGCCCGTAGATACCCCTCGCCTAGCACTCGATTGCCCGTGCAGTCAGCCACGGGCAGCCGAGTTGGGCATCCCTACACTACACTACTCTACAAAATATAATTTCAAAATTCCAATACATTAATTTTTAAATTTACCAATAAAAAAAAAAAAAATAAATAAATAAATAAATAAATAAAAAAATAAATGAAAAAATAAATAAATTTGAATCTATCATTTTGCAATTAAAATGATTTAAAAATATTAAAAAAATAATTATAAAAAAATTAATATATACTGAAAAGAATAAAATAAATTACATTTAAAAACAATAAAACTTGATAAAAAAAAGGAGGTAAATATTTAAAACTTAAAAATTACCTCTGGATATTCGAATCTTACATCACTTTTTATTTCCTAATAATGATTATTAATATTGTCAGATATAAAACTATTTTTAAGCAAATAATCGTATTTCAAATTTCCATACAGAAAATTTAGGAACAAAGTGTACATATACAAAAATAAAGTAAATTATCTCAGATATCTTTCTAAACTATCAAAAAAAAAAATAATTTGTACCTTTTTGCGTACAAATTATTAATGTCCCCTCCGAAACCTCAGGAAATGCCCGTATGTATAAACATTTCAAAGTTTATACTTTTAGAATCGAAATCTAAAATAAAAAAAAGGAAATGTTTCAAGTAATCTGATTGAACGACAACACTATTCTGCAGAGAGAAAAACATTTTTCCTATCTATATGAAATACATCAATTAATTATATAAAACTTCTTAATACTAAATTTCAGAGATGACTCAGTTTTTACATATTACGTACACAGAAAAAAAAAATTCTTTAATATGATGAATTTATTCATAAATATTATGAATTTTTTCACCAACTACCAGTTTAATCATATTGATACCACCGTTCATTAAATGACATATTAATGAATGCATTCATTATATATATGAACAAAATATTCAATACAATGAATTTGAATTGTCATATTGATGAATTTGTTCATAATATTTTTTCAAATTTTTTTTATAAAATAAATCAAAAAAAAGTGTTGTAAAAATTTTATTTAAAAAATAACAGAAAAAAAATTTATAAAAATTATCAGAAAAAAAATTTTTAGGGAAGAAAAATAGTTCCGAAAAAACATTTTTCCAAAAAAAAATTTTTTGTTCGAAAAAAAAATTGTTCGAAAAAAAAAATTGGTTCGAAAAAAAATTTTTTGAAAAAAAAAATTGTTCGAAAAAAAATTTTTGTTCGAAAAAAAAATTAGTTCGAAAAAAAATTTGTTCGAAAAAAAAATTTATTCGATAATAAAATTGGTTCGAAAAAAAAAATGTTCGAAAATTTTTTTTTTTTCAAAAATATATTTTTTATAGTAATTATAATAAATATATTATAAAACATTTTACTAATTTATGCATGTCGAGCAAGCATTATATAAGAAATAACGTACAAGAACTGCGTGAGAACTAAGAAGTACGGCAAAAAATGAACGAAAAAAAATATTTTGGTAGAAATTTGGTTTAATGAACAGCGTTCTTCAATATGATGAACATATATGTTGTATTTTATGTTTTGGTTCATTAATATGATGAAACGTATTCTTCACATACAATCTTGAAGAACACTTTTTCGACAGTTACCAAGCGTTCTTCATATTTATGATAGCATTCATAACATTGATGGCGTTAGTCATTAATATTATGAATGGTTCTTCAATACAAAGAATCATGGTTTGAAGAACGGAATTCATCAATATGATGTACATTTTTTTTTCTGTGTAATGTAATTTGAAGTAGATTGTTATCGAAATTTTTAGGCTCTTTTGAGCCTAAAAACTATTTTCCTTTTAATTGTACAAACTAATTAATTATACAAACTAATTTAATTGTACAAACTAACTAATTCAGTATATTCATAAATGTTAAAACTTCTAAACGTTTTTAAGATATTTAGATCTAAACATAGAAAATTTCGTTTTTTTTAGACTATTTTTTATTTATTTGTTTTACATTTAAAATGTCAAGATAATCATTAAAAAGATTTATTTTAGTCAGATCATAGTCCTAAGTAATGACAAAAATTAATAACTTTTTCCTTTTAGACTATTTTTGAATGATTTGTTTATCATTTAGCATGTACCCATATAGGAAATGCCAGGCCTGACGACGGGCTGAAGACTCAACCAGCACTGGCAGACCAATGCTTGGTAAAGAAGTTCTCGCCCTAGACTCAGCCAGAATTGCAAAACCAATGCTTGGTTAAAACACCTTGCCCAAGACTCAGCCTGAAGTGACAAATGCTGGTCTGGTAGGGTAGTTCTCGCCCAAGACTCAGTCAAAACCAACAGACATATCCTTGGGTGCACATGTAGGAAACGCCAGGCTTGACAACGGGCGTAAGGAATATCCAACCTTGGCCGTCCATGGCATGGCTGATTAGACTTTAATAGTCTCAGCCATGATTGGATTACCAATCTTGGATAATTGATATTTTTTCCAAAAGTCACCCAAGACTTATTGAATATGTCTTCGTGAATGGAGATTTAGCCAGAACCAAGCGGCTAAACCATACTTCAATTAAAATAAAAAAAAAACAAAAAATCCGGACTCGATCCCGAATTTCCTGCGAGCAAGTCCGGAGCTCTACCCGTTACGATATCAAGCTCACTTGTTTCAGAGCATTTTTTTCAAAATCTTGAACTTTATTATATGAAAATGTCTGTCACATGAGAAATTAGAATTCAAATTAGAAAAAGAAATATAAATTTTGATTTTGAAGCAAAAATCTCAGACAATATAAGTCAGATGCGTAGCCAAAGGGGGAGAGCAGTGGAAGTTAACTTCCGAGTCAAGAGTTCGATTCCAGTCTGTGACAACTAAATTTTTTCTACAATTGTTAAATTACTTAAAATTAGAAAAATTAGAAATTGTATAAAATAATTGAAAAATAAATTAAATAGGAATGGAAGAAAAAGAAAGTTTTAAAAAAATATTTTTTTTTTTGCATTTTTGAAATGGTCCAGTCCTGCCACATTATTGTTATATTATATTGTCCAAGTATTTTTTACCAGTCTTGGCCGAATACGTAGAGCCAGTCTTGCGCCCTTCTTATCATTTCAAGGCATAACCAAAAAAGTTCGAGTTATTAATATATTTACGAATTTAATATGCTTAATAATTTTTAATTTTATTTTTTAAAAATTTTACTTTTTTTAATTTGTATGACCAATTTTGACATTTACGTTGATTTGAATAAAACAGCAATGAAATCTATGAGATTTGCTAAGTTATATTGCAAAGCACAAGAATGGTGCACAACTGGGTATTGAGAAACAAATGCTCAAAAATGGCTCTATTTTTAGCCTAAAAATGAGTCCTTTTTGCTTCATATCTCAGGTTCTGTTAAATGAATTTAAAAAATTTATATGTACATATAATTTGTGTTCTGTTGTGCATGTTTTAAATAAAATAAAAATAAGTCTGACATTATAATCAATGCTTACCAACCAATAGAATACTCAAAAACGTGGTTTTTCGTTTTTGTCAAATATCCTTGGAACTGGACGTGTGTAATTGAAAAAATATGTTTTTGTGTAAAATACCGAAACTATTTTTTTCTCTTTATGTTTTATTGTCTTTTATAATATACTACCAAAATTATGGCGTTAGCTGGGTTAACACATGAACTATAATGGTGCAGCAAATGGCAAAACGTAAATGTTGCGTATACGTCACGCGTAATAAAATTTCCATGATGCAGTTAGCAGCATCAAATACAGTTTTTTCTGCTAACATTTTTTGAGAATTTTATAAAAATAATGTAATAATTTTTTAATTGTTTCAGAAGCAGTTTATAAGAAATGTATAAAGGTTTTATAATAGTTTTAAAAATTCTATATAGGTTTTATAGTAATGTTATAGCAGTTTTATAGTAGCTTCATAGCAATGTTATAGCATTTTTATAGCAGTTCCATGTATTGCCCCAAGTACACATGGCCAACAACCCCCTAACTAAACTAAAATGCGCGCAAACGAACTTTAAAGTTCGTTGCTCTCATGTGTCGTACTTTTAGAGCGCTTGCTTGCTCTCGATGCTCTTTGCTCATAATGCGCTGCTTATGCTCTTCTACGCACTATTTGCTATAAAGAGTGAATAGCGCATTTTATTCTTGTAGTGTATAAATATTTTTGCCAAACAACCATGAAAAACTATAAAATGTTTATTGGAAAATTTTAGTGTTACTCTCGCTCTTTTGATTAGATTATAGTTTTATTTGTGCTCACCATAATTTGCCTTTTTTTCTCTCGCTGTCTCACTCTCTTTGTTATTGCTCGTGCTTTGGTCGCTCTTGGGGGAGCCCTTCTGAAAATTAGAACATTTCTTACTGCTTTTACCCCAAAAAAGCACAGCAGCTTTTTGTGCCGTGAATGTTGGCTGGCTGCTTTGTCGCGCAGCTTTTGCTTGGCCTTTCAGTTTGATTTGGCCAACGAAAACGAGCGGATTGTGAGAAAAAACCAGCAGCAGCGCAACGGTAAAGCGTGACGGTCTATAGAATTGAATGAGAAAATGTTTTTTTTTTAAATGTTAAAGAAAATTAAAAAAAAAAAAAAAAAAATGTTAAAAAAATAAAACATAATAAGAACTACAATTTTCTTTAAAAATTAGTATAAAATAAAAAACTAAAAATAACTTTAAAATAAAACTAAATATAAAAACTGTACAAAATCATCTAATAAAAGTGACTAAAAACAAGAAAAATTCACATTTTCTTCAAGTGTTGATAAAAGAGTGAAAATATGAAAAAAGAAAAAAAATAAAAATAAAAAACATTAACTCAAAATTAAAAAAAGAAAAAAAAGGAAAACAAAAATACAATATAAAATGTGATAAATTAAACTAAAACTGTACAAAATATTAAATTTAAAAATTTAAAATTTTTGATAAAATTCTAGTTTTATGAAAATTATTTAAAAATCACTTTTATTTAAAACTTATAACTTTTATTTGAAATAGTGTACAGTGTTGTAGTAGTGCAAAAATTTACAAATTAATAAATAATATAAATATACTGTGTAATAAAAGACGTCACGAAAGACGTCCAATACTTACTTTCCTCCATTTCTGTGTTGCCCTTTAGGTTACCCCCAGGCGAGGGTGCATTGCACTTCTTAGCCAACCTCTAAGTTCATCGTGTGTGTTTGTCTATGTGCCTCATAAATATAGGTTAAAATAACAGTAAAGTGATGGCGTTATTCAGCGTGCAACAAACATTAATAACAAAAACAAAAAAAACAAAACCAAAAGTACGAACACAAAACGAAAGCGGTCGATATGTGGTCGTTTTTGCAAAATTTAGCTATGCGCCTAAAAGCAGGCTGCACAAATGAGTAACAAATGTACAGTGTGCTAAAGTGCAGCAGGCAATGGATTTTAATGATATTTAAAATATTATATTATTTTATTATATTTTATTATATAATATTTTATTATATTTTATAATATTTTATTATATTTTATTATATTTTATTATATTTTATTATATTTTATTATATTTTATTATATTTTATTATATTTTATTATATTTTATTATATTTTATTATATTTTATTATATTTTATTATATTTTATTATATTTTATTATATTTTATTATATTTTATTATATTTTATTATATTTTATTATATTTTATTATATTTTATTATATTTTATTATATTTTATTATATTTTATTATATTTTATTATATTTTATTATATTTTATTATATTTTATTATATTTTATTATATTTTATTATATTTTATTATATTTTAATATATTTTATTATATTTTATTATATTTTATTATATTTTATTATATTTTATTATATTTTATTATATTTTATTATATTTTATTATATTTTATTATATTTTATTATATTTTATTATATTTTATTATATTTTATTATATTTTATTATATTTTATTATATTTTATTATATTTTATTATATTTTATTATATTTTATTATATTTTATTATATTTTATTATATTTTATTATATTTTATTATATTTTATTATATTTTATTATATTTTATTATATTTTATTATATTTTATTATATTTTATTATATTTTATTATATTTTATTATATTTTATTATATTTTATTATATTTTATTATATTTTATTATATTTTATTATATTTTATTATATTTTATTATATTTTATTATATTTTATTATATTTTATTATATTTTATTATATTTTATTATATTTTATTATATTTTATTATATTTTATTATATTTTATTATATTTTATTATATTTTATTATATTTTATTATATTTTATTATATTTTATTATATTTTATTATATTTTATTATATTTTATTATATTTTATTATATTTTATTATATTTTATTATATTTTATTATATTTTATTATATTTTATTATATTTTATTATATTTTATTATATTTTATTATATTTTATTATATTTTATTATATTTTATAATATTTTATTATATTTTATTATATTTTATTATATTTTATTATATTATATTATATTTTATTATATTTTATTATATTTTATTATATTTTATTATATTTTATTATATTTTATTATATTTTATTATATTTTATTATATTTTATTATATTTTATTATATTTTATTATATTTTATTATATTTTATTATATTTTATTATATTTTATTATATTTTATTATATTTTATTATATTTTATTATATTTTATTATATTTTATTATATTTTATTATATTGTATTATATTTTATTATATTTTATTATATTTTATTATATTTTATTATATTTTATTATATTTTATTATATTTTATTATATTTTATTATATTTTATTATATTTTATTATATTTTATTATATTTTATTATATATTATTATATTTTATTATATTTTATTATATTTTATTATATTTTATTATATTTTATTATATTTTATTATATTTTATTATATTTTATTATATTTTATTATATTTTATTATATTTTATTATATTTTATTATATTTTATTATATTTTATTATATTTTATTATATTTTATTATATTTTATTATATTTTATTGTATTTTATTATATTTTATTATATTTTATTATATTTTATTATATTTTATTATATATTATTATATTTTATTATATTTTATTATATTTTATTATATTTTATTATATTTTATTATATTTTATTATATTTTATTATATTTTATTATATTTTATTATATTTTATTATGTTTTGATTACCTTTTAAAACTATTTAAAATACACATAAAACATTTTTTACCTTTTTGAATCAATAAAACATTTCTATCATATTTTTAAAGACCTTCTAAATGTACCTCATTACACACTGCTTTTTTAAACATTTCTAAACCCCTTTGAAGCCTTTTACAACCTTTCTAAAACCCTTAAAAATCTTTTATAACCTTTTTAAAACCTTTATTGAGCTTTTAAAAACTTTTGGAAACCTTAATTTTCTCAGAAAAAAAAACTACACACATAAATATTTTAGCACACGCCAACAAACACCTAGCAGCTTCGTTTACACTTTACTACGTCAATTTCTCATACATAACCTTTGTTGGGCCAAACAATTTGCATTTGTTGCCTACTACTTTGCGGCGTTGTCATTTTTGTTCAAAATTTCAACAGCACAAATTTACATAATTCTGCTGCCATTAAGTTGGCAATACCTGAACTTTATAAAAGCCATTATGTCCGGAGAAGCAGTAAAAATAGCTTTGCATTCTCATATAACCAAAACTTAAACCACCGCACCACGTCCAATCGTGCTACCGGTTGGTTTAAGCGCCATCGTGTTATTTTCTTTGTTGAATTTTTATGGTTGTTAAATTACTTGCCGACGGCCATTTTGACTGTCGCTCAAACAACAACGTCTCCTTTTACAATTTCCTTATTTAACGTCCGGTTGTTTTTCGATATGTGTTTGTGTGACATTCGCCCGTTCGTTCGTTCTGCCTGTCTTTGGCCCAATTGTTTTCGTCATCGTTTTCATGCCCACGAAAACAACTGAAACAACATTAATAAACTGAAAAAATACCGTAAAAATACTGTGTGACAGACGTGTCACGTCATGTAATTTGTTTATTCAAAAAGTGTTGCCTAATTTATGGGGCAACGCGGTATGTTACAATGTTTGGCGGTTAAACATGCATTTTTCTATTAATGATCATTGGTGGCTATCATTTAAGATAAACTTTAAACAAATTGCACAAACATTACTGCATTTATATAAATAATTTAAAAAATACGCCTAAAAGTATGTGTTGAAAAATAAGTTGACTTTTCTACAGCTGATCTACAGCGAAAACTATCAAAGTTTTATTTAATCTTTATATATGAACATAAATTAAATAATAAAGAGATTTTCCTTATTTAGTGCGAAAATTGCAAAAGACGCCTAAACTTATGTGCAAATAATTACGTTTTTAACACATTTTATATCATGTTTCCAAAACTTAGATTTCAAAAATTAAACTATTTCTTAATTAACTAAATGCACCTAAAAGTATGCTTTCACATAGTTTTCAATTTACTTTTATAGCTTTTGCAACGTGCCTATGTTTGTTTTATTTTTATTATTATTTTTTATTTATTTACAAAAATATTATAAAAATTAGAAATATTTTTATATTTTAAATATTGCAAAAATTCAAATAAACGCCTTAAAGTATGTACGCATTACAACCATATTTTTCCCATCTACCAAACTTCTTAGAAATAACGTCAAATATATAGCTATTTCTTAAATGAGTGACTTTAATTAAATAGAAATATTATTTATTGATTTAAACACATAAAATGCGTAAAGGCGCCTAAAAATATGTGTTAAATAGTAAAAACATTAAGAAAATAATTAATGCCATATTTTCTCATCCCAAAATTTTAGATTTACAGCATATATCAATGATTTTAATTAAAACGAAATATTTATTAGTTATTTTGACGCATTAATTACTTAAGTGCGCCTAAAAATATCTAAATAAATTATTAAATAAAAACATGTTGTTAGTTACACATACACTAACTTAAAAGTAGCATAAAACTGCACTTTATTTACTCTGTAAAACAATGACATTAATTGGTATATAAAATATATATGTTGCTTGCTTATAAATTAACAAGTGCGCCTAACAGTATGTGTTAATAAAACTATATTAAAGTTGTATTTATCTTTTCTAAATCATAGCTTTAATACAAACACAAAATAAGTAAAAAAAGAAAAACCTAAAAAATACCAATTTAATAAAAAACTAAATAACAAAATAGTCAACTTAATTGCAATCGCCTGGGAATATGCAACAGTTCGGCGCTGTATATTAAAACCAACTAACAAAGCAGCAAACTACATCAGCAGTTAATAAAACCAACTTATTAAGCAGCACATTCAATGTAAGTTTTTTATAT
This sequence comes from Dryomyza anilis, assembly GCA_951804985.1. Taxonomy (NCBI): domain Eukaryota; kingdom Metazoa; phylum Arthropoda; class Insecta; order Diptera; family Dryomyzidae; genus Dryomyza; species Dryomyza anilis. The sequence continues at coordinate 2,439,949 of OX638130.1, read as the reverse complement.
TTCCCTTAATTTGCTGAATTATATGGCATACTTTTAGACATTTTAAAAATGTATTTTAGACATTTTAATTTTTTTTTTTTTTTTAGCTTAAAATAAGTTTTTTACTCTATTGTACTAATTTAAAGTATAAATGATTCAAAATTTAAATACAAAATGAAAATATTGATAATTTGTTTTATATAAAATCGATATTTTTTTAATCTGACTGTCTAAAATTATGCAACAAAAAATGTTGATTCTGCTAAAAGCATTTTTGATGACAGTAATAACTGCGTTTAATGTTAAAATACATTTTAACAATTTATATTACATTTTTGAAGCGCCTATAGCTATGTTGAGTATTTTGGAAGCTGCAATATTGCATAAAAAAGGCGTTATATGTTTAAAATGATAACTATTTATGAATTTTGCACACATTTTTAGTGCACACTACTTTTTAAAAATGTAATAACGTTTTTTATAGTTATTTATAATAATTTACGTCATTATATTGCATACTTTTTGGCATTTGTTTTTAGAAATGTTTTCAAACATAAGAAGTATTTTATTATAAAGTTTATAATATACTGTTGTAATATTTTAGAGAGTAAATTCAAATATTAAATGGAAATATACGAAATTTATAAATTAAAACTGCTGCGCTTATTTATGTGACTGTCTAAAAGTATGCAAAAAAAATAGAAAATTCTGCTAAAATCATACATAATGTTCAAAATTTATGCGTTTATTGGTAAAAATCACTTAACAATAATTGGTGCTTTCTTTATGGGCCTATATGTATGCCACGTATTTTAATAAAGTCATCAAAAAGGCTTAATATGTTTAAAAAATTTAGATTTACATTAATAATCATAAAATTATATTAAATTACGCAATCATATGAATTTAAATTAAGTTGCATACTTTTTGGTGTTGACTTTTAAAATCTGTATAGCATAAAAAGCATATTTATAATACCTATTATTTTGTATGGTGCTACATAAGAGTGTAAATGCTTCAAAATTAAAATATTAAATACAAATATGGCAAATTTATGACTTAAAACTGCTGCGTTTATTTATGTAACTGTCTAAAAGTATGCAGCACAAAAGAAAAACTCTGTTAAAAGCATTGCTGATCACTTGAGCACATTTATAATAGATTTTTGAAGCACATATAGCTTTGAAAATAACAAAATACTTTTAAATGTGATTATCATAAACTTACCTAAAATTAAATCTATTAACACCATTATTAGAAACTGAAATATGTTGCATACTTTTTGAATTTTATCGGTATATCATAAAATGTAGATTTATATACGGTTTATTTTGTGTGTTCTAGATAAGAGTGCAATAGATTCAAATTGTAATTATAAAATGGAAATATTTTGCGTTTTTCGCTTCATTGTGCGAATGTCTAAAAGTATGCAACAAAAAATGCTAAATTTGCTAAAAGCCTTTTTGATGACAATTATAACGGCCTTTATTGGTAGAAAACATTGTAGCACATTTATGGTGCATTTTTGAAGCACCTAAAACTATGCAAATTTTTTTTATCAAGTCTTAATATTTCATAAAAATGGTTGAATTTGGTTTAATTCGTGTATAAAATTCTTTTAAATGTAATAATGCAGAATGTTTGCCAAATTTATAGCAATTTACGCCAATTGATTTAGCATAGCAATTCTGTTCAACTGTAAAAGTAAAGTGGTTTAAATAAAATATAAAATCCACAGAAAATTACTGCGAACAATGCGTTCGCAAAAAGGCTTTGTTTGGTATTGAAGCAGAAACGCAGCCGAAAATTGTGCTGGCCAGCCTGAGCCCAATTAGTAGATACTGCTGTGTGTTGCTACTACTCAAGCAATTCAAGTGAAAAATACACATATAAAATCGATATTTAATAAAACTTATATTGGAGAAGTTTTTTATATTTACATATAACACTGGAAAAAATGTATACACTGTAAAAATACTAAAATCGGACCAAATTATAACATTTTCAAATATGCCTGAAAATTTTAAAAGTGTGCAAAATATGTAAAATATGCAAAATTATGCAATATATGTAAAATATGCAAAATTATGCAATATATGCAAAATATGCAAAAATATGCAAAATTCGCAAAAATATGCAATATATGCAAATTATTAAAAAAAAAAATGTAAAAATAAGCACATATTTAAAATATGCAATATTTGAGAATATACAAAACGTGAAAAAATTATGATAATAAGCACAACATTTAAAATATGCAATATTTGAAGAAATATACAAAACGTAAAAATGCAGAAAAATATGCAAAATTATGATAAATATGCAAAATATGCAAAAAAGCAAAAATATGCAAAATATACAAATATATAAAAAAAATGCAAAACGTGAAAAAATGCAAAATTAAAAATAAATAATAATTAAATACAAAAAAGAGTATTTTCATTATTTAACCGGAACTTGCGCCCAAACAAAACACTAATAAATAAACAAAATAAGAGGTCGACAAAATTACGAATATAATAAATGCACAAATTTCAAAAAACAAAACTAAAAAAAAAATATATACATAATATGCAAAATATTCAAAATATGCAAAATATTCAGAATATACAAAATATATAAAATATACAAAAACGTGCAAACATAATAAAATGAATCGATATTTAATAAAACTTATATTGGAGAAGTTTTTTATATTTACATATAGCACTGGAAAAAAATGTATACACTGCAAAAATACTAATATCAGACCAAATTATAACATTTTCAAATATGCCTGAACATTTTAAAAGTGTGCAAAATATGTAAAATATGCAAAATTATGCAATATATGCAAAATATACATATATATGCAAAATATGCAAAAATATGCAAAATATGCAAAAATATGTAAAATTCGCAATAACATGCAAAATATGCAAATTATTAAAAAAATATGTAAAAATAAGCACAATATTTAAAATATGCAACATTTGAGAAAAATACAAAACGTGAAAAAATGAAAAAAATTATGATTTTAACAACATTTAAAATATGCAATATTTGAAAAATATTCAAAACGTAAAAATGCAGAAAAATATGCTAAATTATGATAAATATGCAAAAATATGCAAAATATACAAAAATATAGAAAAAATGTAAAAAAATGCATAAATTTCAAAAAAAAAAAAATATATATACATAATATGCAAAATATTAAAAATATGCAAAATATTCAAAATATACAAAATATTCAAAATATACAAAAATATAGCAAAAAAAAAATATAGCAAAATATGCAAAAATACGCAAAAAATGCAAAAGTATGCAAAAATATATAAAATATTCCAAAATATGCAAGATATGACAAAATATTCAAAATATTTAAAAAAATTCAAAATATGCAGAAATATGAAAAAATTACAAAATATGCAAAAATATGTAACAATATGCCAAAAGAAAAAAATATGAAAATGCATGCAAAAATTTAATCATTTGCATAAACTTGCAATAAATAACATATTCTGCAAAAAAAAGCATTGCATATTTCTCTGATAGTTTGGCGATTTTAATCAGTGCACTGCTGTTAACGACTGACTGCATTTAATAAACTTTTTAATGAAATATGAATATTTTATTTAAACACATTTTCCATAAAAAAATAAAAAAAATTATATATTAAATGGAATAATCAAACAAGAGACCAACCGACACACAATAAATAAATCACAAATATATTTCACAAATTGCTGCAAATTGTTTCAATTTATTGAATTACTATATAACAATTTGTTGTTATTGTTGTGCATTGTTTTTGTATTTTTTTTTTGTTGTAGTTTATCTACGTTTATTGTGTGCGCGCACTTGAAAAAAAAAAAACAAAAATAAATAAAAGGAAAAATAAATTTAAATTGTTTTTCCTGCTGTTGTTGTTTAATCAAATTACGCATTCACTCTAGCACTTGGCTGTGAGTGGAAAGTTTTTAAATATGAAAAAAGAGAAAAATGAAAGTAAAGAAAATTATAAAAAAATAAGTTTAAAAAAGAAAAAAAAAGTGTAAAAAAGTAAAAAAAAATTATAAAAATAAAATTTAAAAAACTAAAAGAACAAAAAAAAAAGAAAATTCCAAAAATCATGGAAAATGCTTTTAATATCAATGTTGTTTTTTGAACATTTATTAAATTTAAAACCTATTCAATTTTATGTACACAAATTTATAAAATTAAAAAAATCATAAAATTGCTATATTTTCTAAAGTTTTGTTTAATCTTTAATTTTTCTTTATTATTTGCATTCATCTGTTATATTTTAAAAATCATAAAACAAACTTTACAACATACTATATGCATTAGCAAAATGCTAAAGTTGCGCTGTCATCATCCATCATTTTATTTGTAAATCAATTTGCTATAGCAAAAAATCGTTAAATTTCTACTATAAACTAATGTACGTCAAGCTTTTTTCGCAGTTTAAGTAAATAGAAAAAAAAATAAACAAAGAAAAAAAAATAATAATAAAATATTTTTAATGTAAATGTACCTAAATCCGCCACCCTAAGAAAAGTTCAACTTTGAGCACAAAATAACAAGAAAAATAACAGTTTATCATTATTTTTCTTAAATCTTCTTTTTTGTAGTTTTAAATCGAACTTCCGACACCTTTTCGAATTGAAAAGGTGTCGGAGTTAGATACATTACGTAAACAATATTTCATTTTTTTAAAAAGGGTTTTTAACAGGGACTCTACAAAAGTAGAGCGACAGGGATAGCAAACGACGCCATATTTCCTGCCGCTCTTTTGACATTTCTCTTCAGTAAGGTTTGCCATTTCACGAATTCGAATTTCGGTAGTAAATTTTAATAATTTCGACTCATTGTTGGATCGTATATCTTTCCATCATGAAATGGCAAACCTTACTGAAGAGAAATGTCAAAAGAGCGGCAAGAAATATGGCGTCGTTTGCTGTCCCTGTTGCTCTACTTTTGTAGCGTCCCTATTGAAAAACCCTTGAACAAAACTTTTGTAGCGCTCTTATTGAAAAACCCTTTATATAATGTTGCACAAAACAAACATATTTATATACGTGTTCAAATTTTAATATGCCACATAGTGTTACGTTTATTATTAAAGGAGAAAAAACATTAAAACAATAGTATTTATACCTTTATAATAAATAATATTGAAATTATTAAATTATTGATACTGAATAATTCAAATACTATTAATACTTGAATATTTTGGAAAGTGTAAAGCAGGTTGTAACATTTTGTGGAATTTTAATGGCAGACTGACGGGCAGAAAACCAAAATCTTGTGATACAAACTCCGCCACTGTCTGTTTGCAATATGTCGAAAAAATGTGTCTGTACTAACTTGACCTTGTGTATTTTGTATGGGTCAATTTTATTTTTTGATATGATTTTTAGAATTCATTTTGACTTTTAGTATTCGGGTTGATTTTTAAAATTCAGACTTTTTTGTAAAAATGTGTATTTTGGACTTGTGAATAATGCGTAATTAATTCTTAAGATCTGAGAATTATTTTAAATTGCAATACCACATATTTCTAAATTAATTTCCATTTTTTAAAACTGATTTGAATTTAAAAACAGTGCCAAATATTCAAATAATTGCACAACATTTAAAAACATTCATTTATTTCACACGCATTATTAAATTGAACACCTTTTTTTATGTCGTAATAAGTTTTTAATAACTTGAAATTGTTTTGAAAAAATATAAAATTAACTGCTATTTCAATACAAAAAATACGGAGATACGTTGATACGTTAAATACACATTTTTCTATTTCCGACACCTCTGTCGGCATTACATGCGATTCAATTATGTATGCATCTAATTGCCGACACTTTGTAATTAACTTATTTCATAATTTTATCAGCTATGTCGGAATTACATTCAATGGAATTTTGTATGCCCCTTATTGCCGACACTTTGAAATTTGCCTTTTTTAATGTTACAACTTCTATGTCGGAATTACGTACAGTGCCAATTTGCATGCACCTAATTGTCGACACTTTTAATGAGTTTTACAAAGTCTCGGCAGCTATGTCGGAATTACATTCAATGAAATTTTGTATGCACCTAATGGCCGACACTTGTAACTTGCTGGTTTAATAGTTTTGACATTAATGTCGGAATTACATTCAATGAAATTTTGTATGCACCCAATTGCCGACACTTGAAAATTTGCATTTACAAAAATTTGAAATGTGTTACCCAGTGTAAATGTAAACCAAAATTATCTGTGCAGTAGGGCCTCTTAAAATGTCTACGCAAATATATAAAATACACATTTTATCGCATTCAAATTGTTTAACATTTATTGCTGTTAGTTTCGATGTACAACAACAATCACAAATAGTACAATGCCAATAAAAACAGCAACAACATGCGTATCAGCAACAGCAATAAGACCAAAAACAAAAAAAAAACAGAATTGTTTGGCATATTTTCGCCGCACTAATTTCGCTAATTTAGATACGTTTGGCCATTTGTTGTTTTTCTTTTTCTACGATTTTTCTTTTTTTTATGTAAAGAAAAAGCTGCCAGCAGACACCATTGTTGTTTTTGTAGTACTTATTTGTTGTTGTTGTAATAATTATAATATCAACAACAAATACAACAAAGCCAAAACAACGACGTAAGCGCCACATAATAATTACTGTTGCTTGTTTTTTGTCTGTCTGTTTGTTGTTGCCCGCTATTTTTACGTTGCGCCGCCTTGAGGCACTTGTTGTGTTGTTGATGTTGTAGGTGGTGGTTGTGGTGGTGGTGGAACTTGTAGTAGGGGGTAGAACAGGCAGTGGGTGGCGCCAGTGGCGGTTGTTAAAGTGGTTGTTGAATTTTGTTATTTATAGAAGATAAATGTTGTTTTTTTTTATTTATTAATTTATTAATTTATTAATTTATTAATTTATTAATTTATTAATTTATTAATTTATTAATTTATTAATTTATTAGTTTATTAATTTATTAATTTATTAATTTATTAATTTATTAATTTATTAATTTATTAATTTATTAATTTATTAATTTATTAATTTATTAATTTATTAATTTATTAATTTATTAATTTATTAATTTATTAATTTATTAATTTATTAATTTATTAATTTATTAATTTATTAATTTATTAATTTATTAATTTATTAATTTATTAATTTATTAATTTATTAATTTATTAATTTATTAATTTATTAATTTATTAATTTATTAATTTATTAATTTATTAATTTATTAATTTATTAATTTATTAATTTATTAATTTATTAATTTATTAATTTATTAATTTATTAATTTATTAATTTATTAATTTATTAATTTATTAATTTATTAATTTATTAATTTATTAATTTATTAATTTATTAATTTATTAATTTATTAATTTATTAATTTATTAATTTATTAATTTATTAATTTATTAATTTATTAATTTATTAATTTATTAATTTATTAATTTATTAATTTATTAATTTATTAATTTATTAATTTATTAATTTATTAATTTATTAATTTATTAATTTATTAATTTATTAATTTATTAATTTATTAATTTATTAATTTATTAATTTATTAATTTATTAATTTATTAATTTATTAATTTATTAATTTATTAATTTATTAATTTATTAATTTATTAATTTATTAATTTATTAATTTATTAATTTATTAATTTATTAATTTATTAATTTATTAATTTATTAATTTATTAATTTATTAATTTATTAATTTATTAATTTATTAATTTATTAATTTATTAATTTATTAATTTATTAATTTATTAATTTATTAATTTATTAATTTATTAATTTATTAATTTATTAATTTATTAATTTATTAATTTATTAATTAATAAATAAAGAAATAAAAAATTAAAATAATAAATATGTGAAAAATTTCACTAAAAACTTAATTTTTCCACAATCATAAAATAAAATCTACATTGAGGCCAACATGTGGTCTGTCGTCCTTCGGTTAGACCTAAACACGCATCATACTCCAAGCTACTTTAAAACTGCTGCTAACGCTTACCCTACGATCAACCTCCCACGAATCTACAATACAATTTCCACCTAGCCAACCAATTAAAAACACCTACAAAACTCCAATTTATGGCGCAGGTAACCAAAACCCTCATGTTTTATGCTTCTGGTTGCTTGTTGCTCTTTTTTTTTTTGTTGGTTTCGCTTTAGTTGGCCCACAACGTCTGCCAGCAATTAACCTAACCTGACATAATTGCATTTAAAATGTTGGCAATAAAAAAAAAGAAAAAATTAATTTTGCAAAAAGTAAAACTTTGGTATAATTATCAAAAGCGGCGACATCGTCAGCACCGCCATATTAACCGAAAGCACACAAAAAATATGTAATAAAACAACAGCCAGCTCCGAATAAAAACTATGTCAGCATAAATTTGCAGCTGATTAATGAAGCCATTTAACAGCGTAGATAATTCGGCAGCAAGCGCCAGCACAATGTGCGAAATTTTCAAATTAATTGTATTAATTAAAACAGTTTAAGCTTGAAAGGTTAGGTTTTTTTTTGGAGTAATTCATTTATTTTTTGTTTTTTACAGACTGTCGACAATTAAATGCATACACATTTTCATTGAACATAACTCCGACATAGCTGCCGAGACTTTGTAAAACACATTAAAAGTGTCGGCAATTAGGTGCATGCAAATTGGCACTGTACGTAATTCCGACATAGGAGTTGTTACATTAAAAAAGGCAAATTACAAAGTGTCGGCCATTAGGGGCATACAAATTTTCATTGAACGTAACTCCGACATAGGTGTCGGAACTTTGAAAAATGTAAATTTCAAAGTGTCGGCAATTAGGTGTATACAAATCACCATTGTACGTAACTCCGACATATGTATTGTAGGTGTCGAAATTTTTGAAATATGTACAAAGTGTATGCAATTTTGGACTCTCCGTAATTTCGACATAGCTTTCAAGACTTTGAAAAACAAATTACAAGTGTCTGCAATTAGGTGCATACACATTTTAATTGCACGTAACTCCGACAAAGGTGTTGGTATTTTAAAAAGTGCATATTACAAAATCTTGACATATGGGCTTGTTTTTTTTAAAGCTAATTTCAGGGGTCAACAATTAGATGCACGCAATATTACACTATATGTATTTCCGACGTAGACGTTGGGTCTTTATAAAATGAAATTATTGTTGTTAATTAAATTTGTTGGTTTTAAAGTTGAATTTAGTGTCAGAATTCGGTAATTAGATTTTTAATGGTTTTAATTTTGAAATAAAAAAAAATATATTAAAATAGACTGATATTTTTTTTTTTAATAACGAAAGCATATTTTCTAAATTAAATATATTTTATAATAAAAAATATTTTATAATTTAAACATATTTTAACAATCTAATATTTTATATAATTTATTTTTTTTAATTTAAAAGAAGTACAAATCGGAAAAGACAGACATTGTTCACAGTTCTTTTACACATATATTTAAATGCCTAATAGCATGCTTTAAATTTTTGCATGTTCTTATTCAGTCTGCAATTAACTGAAGTATGGTTCAATGTACATGATTTTTGTTCTTAAGTTTGATTTTTTTGTTTATCATCCTCTCAACTTTATAGGTTTTTATTATCTTTGAGTTTTATGCTGTTTTTTTTTCTTTGCATCTGTTTTTTGTATATTTCTATTTTTTTAGATATATATGTGTCTGTATATCATATATTTGTGTTCTGTCTGTATTTCTGTCATTCTCTATATTTGTGTTTTTTTTTATATGGCTGTTTTTTTCCGTATTTTTTATGATATTTTTGTTTTATGTGCCTTTTTTTACTTTTCCCTTACTTTACTTACTTTTCCCACTTTTCATCCAACAATCCAAATAATTTTACCAAAATAAGTTTTGCGTCATTTTATTATTTGTCTGAAATTCAGTGTTTGTCTTCATCGTAATTGACGAAGCGTTACGTTACGTTGTGTCTGTCTCACGTCAATGCCAGAAAAATCCACCCTTGTCTAAAAGGAACCTGTTGCAAGGCACATAAAACCAAAGACGATTTATACCACCACGATTATTAAAATATATAATAAAAACCTTTTATTGATTTTTTTACAAACATTGCGCCTTTTTCTTTAAAAAGTATTTTAAAATATTTTTTTAATATTATAAATCGTCGTTTTAAAACGAAAAGTCAAAAAATACATTTTCTAAACGTCAAATATTCATTTACAAAAATCTTTATATATCTGTCAGTTTTTATTCGATGATCTGTATTTTTTTTTTACAACATGATAAGAAAATGTAAATCTATCAATATATATTTCAACTTTAAAAATGCATCAATTACTTTTTATAATAAGGACTGCGTCGAATAAAATTGTCCCCTACAAAAATGAAAAAATCTAGAAATCTAGTAATCGAATTTTTATAGAATAAAATATTTTATTTTGCAAATTATTTTTATATTTAAAAAAAACCAGAAATTAATATTTTTTAATAAAAAGTTTTAATTTTTCCGGAACCCCTTCCATTAATGTTGTAATGGTAGTGTCCGACACCCTTACAGCTGCTGAAGACCACTTTCTTTTAAAGTCTTGAAGGTCTTTGGCCACTTTTTTTGTTGTCTTCATCTCACTTTTTAGTAAAACCCAGTATCTCACAATCGGCCTGAGTTCTGGACAGTTTGGTGGATTGGTTTCTCTAGGCACCAAAATCACTGCATTTTGTTGGATCCACTCTAAGGCCGTTTTGCTGTAGTGACATGAAGCGAGGTCAGGCCAAAAAAATGTGTACACTTCATGTTGGCGTAAAAATGGAAGAAATCTCTTTTGCAAGCATTCCTTCACATATATTTCGCTATTAATTGTACCCGATGTCACGAATGAGCTGCTCCTTTTTCCACAACTGCAAATTGCCTGCCAAACAAGGTATTTCTTTGGGAATTTTGTCTTTTTTTTTTTTTGAATTTTTCAGCGACATTTCCTCGAGAATCGGCTGTATAAAATTCCTGCCCAGGTAGCTGAGAAAAGTCCGCTAAAACATAAGTTTCGTGGTCCATTATGCAGCAATCGAATTTTTTAAAAAAATCTTGGTTCAGCTTTTTAGCTCGTTGTTTTGCGGTTTCATTCTTGACGGCATTTCTATCCGGAACTTTTTGGACCTTGTACGTCTTCAGCCCAGCTTCTTTCTTAGTCCTGCGCACGAAAGATACTGAGCAATCCGCCTTTCTCGCTAATTTCCTTCCGGATTTGCTTGGATCTTTCTTTAAAATATTCACAACCTTCTTCGACTTTTCACGATCATGTGGGCCTTTTTTTTACCAGAACCTTTCTTCCGATCAATACTCAGATCTTCCTTAAAGCGGTTGATAACGTAGGGTTAGCCCCTACCTCCTTGGCAATTTTTTTAAAAGACCAACTAGGGTGTTTTTGAAAAATTTTAATTATATTTTCTGGCACTTCCACTTCGTTTGCCATTTTCGTGTTAAATAAATTTTGTATTGACTATAAATGACACAAATTATTTTCTGCCATTTAATTCAGAGCTACTATGATCAATTTTTTTTAATTTGAATATTCCAATAGCACATTATGGGAAGATATATAACGGACAATTTTATTCAACAATTTCGAAATTTATACTTTTCATTATGTATTTGGTGACTTTTTGTTCTACAACGAATAAATAAAAAATAATAAAAACTATTTCTTTTTTGTTTTAAAAATTTAAATATTTAAAATTTAAATCTAAAAAAATTAAAAAAAAAAATTTTAAAAAAAATGAAAAAAAAATTTAAAAAAAAAATTTAAAAAAAATTAAAAAAAAATATTAAAAAAATTAAAAAAAAAAATAAAACTAAAAACATAAAAATTAATAAGAAAAAATATTAAATTAATAATTTAAAAAATATACATGAAAATCACAAATTTTTAAATTATTATAAAATTATTAAAATTATAAAAATAAAAATAAAAAGAAATTAAAAATAAAATACTTTAAATTAAAAAATATACTTAAAAATCAGAAATTCTGAAATTATTAAAAATGTCATAAAGTAAAAAATATAATTTCCAAATCTTAAATTACAAAAATGTTAACAAATGAAATAATTGTTAGATTATCAAATGAATCTCAGTATTTTATCATTTTCGACTGTGTTAATTTTGAATAAGTAAGTTTTGTAAATAGTGTTTTATGTTTTCAATACTTTCTGTTTTTGAATAAAATATTTTCATTTTCATTCGGATAAATCGTTTCAACAATCTGCATCGTTTTCAAATTATAAAACAATCTATAATAAATAGAAATAAAAAAAAAATATATAAAAAAAAAAAAAACTAAAAAACGAAAAAAAAAACTATAATTAATAACAAAAAATACAGCATTTATAATATCTGAAATAAACACAAAAAAAATATATATTAAAAACGACTATTTTTTACTAATCTTTGCTGTTTTTATTTTCCTTTTTTTTTCATCAGTTTCTTTGACAATTCGTATTGTTATACCCTACACCTATGAGGTACAGGGTATATTAACTTTGTGCATATATTGTAACGCCCCTTAGGAGGCGTGTCCGGTATGGAAAAGTATATATATTCTTGATCAGCATCACTACCCGAGTGCGTTTAGCCATGTCCGTCTGTCTGTCTGTCTGTCTGTCTGTCTGTCTGTCTGTCCGTCTTGCTGTCTTGCTGTCTTGCTGTCTTGCTGTCTTGCTGTCTTGCTGTCTTGCTGTCCGAATACAGAATAACTTGAGAAATACTGATCAGAATGCGATGAAATTTCGTCTCAATATAGTTTAGCCAAAAGTAGGAACTGAGTTTGAAAATGAGCAAAATCGGTCAACGGACACGCCCACCTCCCATACAAGTCACTTTTATATAACTCTTTCGGAACTAATAACTCGAAAAGTATTCAAGGTATAGTTATAAAATTTAAAATGTATTGTTAGAATTCACCTAAAAATATGTGGTCCAAAAATGGGCGTGATCCGCCCACTTTTTTTTTTCATTATTTCCCGGGTTTTCATAGTGGAAATTTGATCCGTAAATTATTAAAATCAAATCTATGAAATATTAGCCTTTCAAAATTTTAAATATAGGCGTGGTCCGCCCAATTATATTTTTCAAATTTTTTAATTTTTTTTTTATTTTAAAATTTTTTTTAATTTATGGGGATATAAGACGTAAATTTCTGATATATGTATAATATTCTGAGGGTTAATATCCCCACCAAAGGTGTAGGGTATTCCATAGTCGGGCCCGTACCGACTATAAAAATTCGCCCCATGTGACCGAACTTACCCATGTGACCTAACTTTCCCAACTCGTTATTATTGCTTTTACTGTTGTTTTATGATCGACACATTATGTGTCTGCGCCTAAAATCGCGCAATAAAAAGTATACGTTACGCGTCTGTGTGCGTTTTTAACGTACTTTTGCGTCAGGGTTTTATGTGACAATAAAAAAATATATTTTTATATATTTTGACAGAAAAAAATGTAATAAAAAATCGATGAGTTTGTGTTTTCTTTCAAATAAAAGCCTAAAAATAGGCAAGGCATTTTTTAAAATATAGAATATGCTTTTATAAATTAGTTGTTTCTTGAAAAAAAAAAAATTTATAATGTTTTAGAGTTTTTTTTCAAATTATGAAATAAAAGTCAAAAGTTATCATTTAAAAAAAAAATGTGAGTACTAGGTCTTTACTATTTTGAGGGAAAAATTGCAATAAAAAGTATAATTTAATGAGTCTGTGTTTAGCTAGAAAAGTTTATTAAAAGAAAAAACAAAATTTATGGAAATCAAATAATAATATGGCAATCAAATAAAAACCTAAAAGTATGCAATAATTAAAAAAAAATCAATTCTTAAAATTAAAAAGCGTTTTTAGAAATATTGCAAATCCATATTTTTTATTTATATATTTTTAATTTAGTAAAAAAATTATCAATGATTCAGTATTTTACAAAAATAAAAATTATTAAAAATAAAAATCCAAGTTTCTCTATTTTTATCGAATAAAAACCTAAAATTATGCAACGTTTTACGTATGCAACGTTTTACGAGTTCGATGTTAGACAAACATTTATTAAAATGATTTTTTAAATATTTCTGTAAAATAAAAGTCATCAAAATTATGATAAAATACAAATCGATGATAATGTGTTTTGACAAGTAAATTTCTTTAAAGTATGCAACATTTTTGCACGTCAAGCCTAAAGGCATACAAATATTTATATATTTAAATATTGCATATGCTTCAATGCAAATTTTTAGATATTATTTGAATAATACGCATTTTATAAACAACGCCATAAAACATGCAATGTCAAATATTGTTTTGCGGCAGCCTAAAGTTATGCAACGTTTTTTCTTTTTGTTTTTAATATTTCATTTTATAGTCTTCACAACGCAAATTTAATTAATTAATTTTTTACACTTTTTATGTGTTTAATGTAGTTTTAAGCCGTTTATTACGCAGACTGGCTGACATAAATTCGACGCAAAATTAATTACGTTTTTTCAGATTTATTTTTATTTGCATATTTTGTGTTTTCTTCTTGTTGGTTTTGTTTTATACATATTCTTTTTCTTCTTGTTTTTTGGTTTTAGCTTTTTTTTTTTGTTTTTTTTTTCTGTTTTATTGTTTGCTTTCTTTATAGCCAAAGAACTTACTTCATTTGCGTTAATTACGTAGCGCTCGCAAATTTTACGATCGTCACTCATTGCGAGTGTCTCGTTTGTTGCTTCGAAACTCAATTAAAATGCATAAACAAAAATTAATTTCACTGAGCAATGGACTGAGGTCCACAATGTGTCTGCAACATTTGTTGCTGACAATTTTATTGCCAACATTTTAGCGTTCGATGGCATTGTTTGATGCCTTGAAATGCGCTACACATGCAACAAAATTTATGGTCATAAAATATGTCTGCTTACAATATGAAATGGAAATTTTTAATAAATTAAATTTTTGTTATTTTACATCGAATCCATTACAATGAAAACTATAAATGGCATTACGAGAACTTTTTTTTATTAAGGTAATGGAATGCCTTAACGTCAGAGTGGAAAAACGAAATTTGACTAAAAATTTAATTTTTATTCAATTTAATTTCTCAAAATTTATGTTTTCTAATAATTAAAATTTTCGTTTTAAATTAAATGTTAACTAAAAATTCTAATATCCCGTCTAAAATTAAATGTTCGCATTTTCCCAAAAATCTCAATTTTTCACTGAAAATTCAATTTTTAAACAAAAATTCACTAAAAATTCAATTTTTCACTTAAAATATTTATTCACTAAAAAAAATCAATTTGTCGCAAAAAAAAAAATCAAATTTTTAATTAATATTAAATTCATCATTTAAATTCAATTTTTCACTAAAAATTAAATTTTTCACTAAAAATTAAAATTTTCACTAAAAATTAAAATTTTCACTAAAAATTCCATTTTTCACAAAAAATTCCATTTTTCACAAAAAATTCCATTTTTCACAGAAAAATTCAATTTTTCACTAAAAATTCAATTTTTCACTAAAAAATTCAATTTTTCACTAAAAATTAAATTTTTCACTAAAAATTAAATTTTTCACTAAAAATTAAATTTTTCTCTAAAAATTCAATTTTTCACTAAAAATTCAATTTTTCACTAAAAATTAAATTTTTCACTAAAAATTCAATTTTTCACTAAAAATTCAATTTTTCACTAAAAATTCAATTTTTCACTTAAATTCAATTTTTCACTAAAAATTTAAATTTTCACTAAAAATTCAATTTTTTACTAAAAATTGAATTTTTCACTAAAAATTCAATTTTTCACTAAAAATTCAATTTTTCACTAAAAATTCAATTTTTCACTAAAAATTAAAATTACCACTTAAAATTCAAATTTTCACTAAAAATTCAATTTTCACTAAAACTGCAATTTTTCATTAAAAATCCTTTTTTTTTTTCAATAAAAATTAAAATGTTCACTAAAAAAGAATGTTTACTATTTTTACTAAAAATTTCTACTTTACACCATCGTTTCTATTTAACAACAAATTAAATTTTTTACTAAAAATCATTTATTTTTACTAAAAATCAATTTTTTATATATTTGCACAATTAAATTATTTAAACTTTACAAGCTAAAAGAAGCAAGTAGTGCACCTTGTTTGGTGGTCACAAAAATTACTTTTCTTTGTGCAGAGATATTTTCGACTGTCTACATTCTGTGCTGCTTAATGAATAATAATAATTTACTCTTGACAACCAAAAAAATAAATTAAAGAGAAATATAAATTAATGTATTTGTCTTTTTTAATGCGATTAACTTTTAAATGCTGCCTAAAAGCAGACTGTAGCAAATGCCAAATTAATTGTTTGACTTGTTAATTTGGCGGCTGCCTTCGGAGGCTTTATGCCTTTGGCCTTTGTGGCATTTATTAAATATTAATATTAAGCATAATTGCGCCGAGAAATGCGTAGTTAATGTATTCAGAGGACACACATGCAGCATGTACGATACATCGCAACAAACAGAGCAAACAAAAGAAAATAATATTAATAAAACACAAAGAAGATAAAACAAATAATGAATCATTTAATAATTGAAATTATTTAAGTTTTTTCCTTGCTTATTTAATGCTTAATTTGAAATAATTAAATTGTTTTAGTGTAAAATTGAATTTGTAATGAATTTTTTTTCAATTTTCAATGAAAATTTGATTTTTAGTGAAAAATTCAAATTTAGTTTTTAGTGAAAAATTGAATTTTTGGCGAAAAAATAAATTTATGATGAAAAATTAAATTTTTAGTGAAAAATTGAAATTTAAATGAAAAGTTGAATTTTAAGTGAAAAATTTAATATTTAGTGAAAATTTTCATTTTTAGTGTGAATTTAATTTTTAGTAAAAAAATGAAATTTTTTTTTTGTAATAAATGGAAATTTTAGTAAAAAATTTAATTTTTTTTTTAGTTAAAAAGTGAATTTTTAGTGAAAAATTGATTTTTTTAGTGAAAAATTTAATTTTTTAGTGAAAAAATTTATTTTTTAATAAAAAATTTAATTTCTAGTGAAATTTAAATGAAAATTTGATTTTTCAATTTTCAATGAAAAATTTAGTTTTCAATGAAAAATTTAGTTTTCATTGAAAAATTTATTTTTAAGTGAAAAATTGAATTTTTAGTGAAAAATTTAATTTTTGTGTAAAATTGAATTTTTTTGTGAAAATTTGAATTTTTAGTGAAATTTTGAATTTTTAGTGAAAATTTGAATTTTTAGTGAAAATTTGAATATATAATTATTAGTGAACATTTGAATTTTAAGTGAAAATTTGAATTTTTTAGTGAAAAATTCAATTTTTAGTGAAAATTTGAATTTTTAGTGAAAATTTGAATTTTTAGTGAAAATTTGAATTTTTAGTGAAAAATTGAATTTTTAGTGAAAATTTCAATTTTTAGTGAAAAATTGAACTTTTTGGTGAAAAATTGAATTTTTAGTGAAAATTTGAATTTTTAGTGAAAATTTGAATTTTTGGTGAAAATTTGAATTTTTAGTGAAAATTTGAATTTTTAGTGAAAATTTGAATTTTTAGTGAAAATTTGAATTTTTAGTTAAAAATTGAACTGTTTGGTGAAAAATTGAATTTCTAGGGAAAATTTTAATTTTGGGGTGAAAACTTTAATTATTAATGAAACATTGAATAAAAACAAAGATGAAAAATTCTATTTAAAAAAAATATATACTAAAAAATTCAGTTTTGTTGAATTGTTGTCTATTTTAAGATTTTCCAAAAATATATTCATTTTTATCCCTACTGAGTGTCACATTAATTCCGCTCTTTGGTTCTGCTTTTTTGGATGGTTTTTGTGGCCCATGTAGACAATTAGCATGAAACAGTGTTCTGTTCGTATAAGTGCGATGTGTTGTGTTATTATGTAGGAGTATTTGGGGTGGACCGACATAGGACCCACACAGAATACGTAATGGACATTAATTGGCGTCAAATGTCTGGCAATAAATTAGGCTTGAACCTGTAACCAGGAAGACAAGGCACATCAGTCAAGAGACAGACATAGAGAAACACAAAGAAACAGATAGCTATAAAAATTGGAATTGTTCGACTACGTATGTAGAACACAAATTAATAAATAAGCCTTAAATGCAAAATTAATGGATGCAATTTATAAGACAAAAAATATTGTAATTACATATTATATATATATACAAATAAAAATAAAAACAAAATAATTGCCCCCATTACAGTCATGTAAATAAATTGTTTTAACTGCGAATAAAACTCGGAATAAAAACTTTTGTTTTATTATTATTTTCGAATTGTGTGGTAATATGTTGACAGCAACAACAAAAATATAACAACAATAAACAAAAAAATAAAAAATAAGGAAACCACAAAAAACCGGCAACAAAAATAATGGCAAATACAAATTTCCGTATTTAATTTTATTGCGATGTACATACCATTTTTTGATGTTTTTCGTAAAAATCTTCGAATGATTTATAAAACTGTAGATAATATTGATGCCATTGTATTCAGCAACGCAAAATATGTCAAAAAAACATAAATTTTGTTAAATATTTAGTGAATATTAAATGTTTTTTCCTATTTTTGAGTGAAAATTTGTTTTTTTTTTTCGATTCAGTATTGCTTCTAATTTTTAAAATTTGTCGTACAGTCAACTTCTTTGACAAGATATGAAATATAAACGTTTTCTTAATATTTTTTCGAAGCAATTCCTAACTGTGATCAGTTTTTTTCTTCGATTTCGTTCAGATTACAAACAACTACTCGTACCGAAAAAAACTCCGACAGCACGCATCGATATCTACCTACAATGTAGGACCAATTTGACGCACGATATCGCTACGAGAAAGTGTCCGAAAAAAAGAAATAATCAACGTAAATATAGCAACCGATATTAATTGCATTCATTAATCAATTAAGCAATGAAATTCACTAATTTAATGAAAACCATTTGGTATTCTTCGTTAAATCAGCAATGCTGTTTGCTAATATGAATATTTGTACGTCAATGCAGCAAATTAATTAGTCGGCGCAGTTTCAGCAATTATATTTGGCGTACTAAGTTGTTTGTAAAATTTCTCGTACATTCAAAATTAAGGATAATAATTATTTAATATTTTTATTTAAACATTTATCACATCGATATCGCAATATTATCGTATCAATCTCGAACTTTTATTAATTTATTGTTCGATTTTTGCTTTATCGGTATTGTTGCTTTATCGATTCTAATTTTTAAAATTGGTCGTACATTCAAATTCTTTGACAAGTTACGAAATATAAACGTTTTTTTTATATTTTTCCAAGAAATTCCGAACTGTGATCAATTTTTTTGCGATTTCGTTCAGATTTCAAACAACTACTCGTACCGAAAAAAACTCCGACAGTACGCATCGATATCTACCTACAATGTAGGACCAATTTGACGCACGATATCGCTACGAGAAAGTGTCCGAAAAAAGAAATAATCAACGTAACTATATAGCAACCGATATTAATTGCATTCATTAATCAATCAAGCAATGAAATTCACTAATTTAATGAAAACCATTTGGTATTCTTCGTTAAATCAGCAATACTGTTTGCTAATATGAATATTTGTACGTCAATGCAGCAAATTAATTAGTCGGCGCAGTTTCAGCAATTATATTTGACGTACTAAGTACTTTTTTGTTTTCCCAAGTTTTTTTAAATTTATTTAAATTTATTTGTTTTCCTTAATTGCCATTTTTTTTTGTCAAAATATTATTTTTAATTCACATTATTTTAATTATTATCGTATTGCATGGCAATGACAGCAATAAACTACAATAAACAACAACAACAAAAACTTTACAAATTAATTTCATTGAAAACATTTCGATGAATTTATTGAAGCGCGATAAATTGCGTAAAACAACAAATTAACAAAATGTATTAAAAGCGCCAACAAAATTAAAAAAAAAAAACCAATTTAAAATCTGTACAAAACGCAAATAAATTTTGCAAAAATACGCTAATAAATTAATAATTGTTTTATGCATTGTATGCAAATTAATTACGAAAACTTTTTGCTATATCTTTTTTATTATTTTTTTTTTTGCCCAAAGTTTGCTTTTAATTTTGCTATATTTTATTTTTATATTTTAATTCAAAGTTCGCTTTCAAATTTTGCATATTTTTAATTTAATCAACAAAATGATCCCTACAAAATTGTCTGTAAATGAATTTACTATTAAAAGTACTGCTTCGTAATAATAAAAAAATGTTTTTTTTTGTAAAAAAGTCAAATGTCTTCGTTGTGAAAATTGTGTTATGTAGAAAGTTTGCATAACTTTAGCTGCTATAGTAACTACAATGCAATTATTTGAATATACGGTAAAGTTTTTTTTTAATATTGACTATCTTTAAAGCTGTTCTTAAACATAATTTAGCTAAAAAAGTTTCTTAATATTTCGTGGAAAACGTAAATCTCAAGCACAGTAATGAAATCTGTTGCGACAACCAACACATTGTTCAAATAAACAATGTCCAGGTTCCAATTTTTGCAATAACCAAACATTTGTCAATGCAACTTATCAACTATCTGTTCTTATAACCAAAAACTAATATAATGTAATATAAGTTATAATAACTAATTTGGTTTGTCTCTATAATATTATTTATTCCATCAGCTAATTCTAATTCCATCAGCAATATTCCGTTTTAACAGAATACATTCGGTTGTTACAAATAATATGCTTTTCTTAAATCTTTTGTCAAAAAAATATTCTGTGTATAAATTAAATTATTTCCTTATATGGTTTTGGCACATACAGAAAAATCCTCTTTTGGTAAGAGGTTGAAAGAACCAAAAAGTTAGTTGTACCAACTAACTTCCTTCGGTTAAATCGAATTGTCAAAACATTTGTTGCCGAAATTGCCATATTCGATTGACGCTTGAAATATTAGCCTATACACACTCCAATTGATTCTAAATTTATACTAAATTGTTCTAAAATAGTACGAAATTGGTTGTGGTTCACACTACAAACCCTAGTGGAAATTTGCCCGATGCGCCATCGGGAAATGATCGGGGTTTCGTCAGGTAACCCCTATTAGAGCAAATATGATCATTACCTTGTCATGCCCTTATCATGCTCACCATAGCAGGGTTTACATTATCTAAACAGCCAATGGTCCTGATCAAAGCCACCTAAGTTGTTCCTCATAAAGAAAATTTCATCGGGCAATGAGATATGATATTTTATTTCATCGGGTATTTGTAGTGCTTTCGTATGCTCATGTTTTAACAAGGCAATGGTCAGATAAATAATGATATGGGGAATTACCCGATCAGTACATGATCATTGCCTGAGGTGAGTACATGATCAGGACACTGCGTTACAAGGACATCGTGGGCCTCGTCATATCCCGATCATCTCAAATAATGACATGATCAGTTCATGAGCATGGCCCTACCAAAATTTCTACTAGGGAACACTTTTAGTTTTGATAGTAATAACCGACTAAGCTGTTGAGAGAACCGAATAAGTTGGTTGGCGCTACAAATATCTATTCTCAGTGCAGTTTTGTGGGATAAAGATCTGAAACACAAAAGTTATGTTCACCACTTTTAGTGGATTATTGGATTCTTTACTATTTAACATATTTATATTTATTTTTTTCTTTGTGAGTTTCACCTTAAAGATTCTGATACAATCATAGATGAAGTATCTATTATATCAGGATATTAACTCATATTCATTAAATTCAGTTTTGCAATAAGGTTCAAAGTAAAACTTATCCGAATTCATTCTGTTATAACAAAATGTATACTAATTTGTTAAAGAAACTTCTGTATTCGGTTGCCAAAACAAATAATATAATAGACACAAATTATTTAATATTTCGTACTCCCAGACAAAAATTCCCTCAAATCCCATTAAAATTGGTCAATAGGACCATTATTGATTTAATAGTATACAAAAAACAAATATTTTCATATAAACTCAATGGCAATGCCATGGTATTTTCTAATATTTTCTGATTAAAATAATAATTTATCCTATTGACTATTTTTAATAGTAAAAAAACTATTATTTATATAGTATTTTTTTCTGGGTGTATAGTTAATGCTACAACATATGAGTATTTTTGGTTATAAGAAACAAATTGTAAAAGAAATAATTAATTTGATCATAAATTATACATGATATGTATAAGGGAAAGCATGATCATGACCAAATCATTGTGCTTATTAATGTAACTGGACAGTTTATCACATGAAAAATTAATGATAAGAATCCGATCATATTCCTAGATTAATTTCTACTAGACAAGTAACCTATAAAAAGACGAAAAAGGTAAAGGTCACATATTGTTCAGACAGCTAGAAAAGAATAGCTTTTTGTATCATCAAATTCCTTTCCAGTTGTTAATAGTGTTATAAACTATTAATTTCATAGGGTGTCACATTAATATCTTCATATTTATTATTTTCATTTCTTTTATATTTTCCTTTTATTATTTATAATTTGAAACTTCTTTATTTATGTTGGAAATTTCAAAGGGTGTCATATCAATTTTTTGTCAAATTTATTTCTTTTATGTTTCGCACCCAGAAAAAATCGGTCAATAGGACAATTATTGATTTAATAGTATACAAAAAATATTTTGTTTCATATAAACTCAATGGCAATGTCATAGTATTTTCTAGTATTTTCCGATTAAAACAATAATTTATTCTATTGATTATTTGTAATAGTAAAAAACTATTACTTATATAGTATTTTTTTTTGGGTGCGGTTATATTATTTTGAAATTTAATTATTTATTTAGTTACTTAAGTTTTCAAGTTGTCTATATCATGCTTTTAAGAGCGAATTACTTTAATTTATCGTAATTTGCCAAATACCCCTAATCTTCTTTTTTCACCAAGTTACAGCTTATCTTGTCGCACAGCAATTTTGTTCTAGAGTTTTTTTTTTGACTTCGCTACCTCATACTATCCAACAAAAAAAAAGTGGAAAAAAACTCCGACTCGTGTCACGTGTTAAGCCTACGATTCTTTTCGCTTCGCACACAAATTGATCTCTAAATTGACTTATTGCCCGATTTCCTTAAGCATTGAGTGCTGCTGAGCCTGTCTGCCTGCCGCCTCTAATTCTACTCCTACTGCGTACAAATTTCTATCCTGCAATTTTTTTCCTTTCATTACTTAATGTTCGCTGTTTTTGTATTTCGTATTCTTTGATTTCTACTTTTTTATTACATGTTGTATTTTTTTTTTGTTGGTTGGCTTAACCTAACCCACACACACAGGTGTCTTGAATTTTAACTCGGTTGGCACCATCCACCCCCCCCCCGGTTGAGTTTAGTCCTGGCTGTATTCTACACTGCGCTGGCGCTATAATTGCCAGCTGTTATAGGGTTTCATTCGTGAGGTATATCGTTTGTTTTATTTTTCTTTAACTTTTTTTGTTCATCTATTTTTCTCCTGCTTTGTTTTTGTATTGTTGCCAATTTCCTTTGCAGGATTTATGGCTTTCATGAGTTGTAGTTTCAGGCAGTACAGTTATTTTTGATGTTGCAGTACCCTCTACATAGAGTACTACTAGTCATTTTATTAAGATTTATTGTTGTTTTAGTCTAATTACATGGTTTTGTTTTCGTTTAGCAATTTTTTCTTTTAATTTCTGTATTAAACTAGAGCTGCATATAGTACATGTACTGAAATATTTAAAGAAATTCGAATGATGTTGAATTGAACATACCATTTTATTCGAGTTTTTCGCCAATGACTTTGGAACGTAGTGCTTATAACAAAAAATGTTCATTCCAATGTGTTTAGCAGCGTTAGATATATCTGAAAAACAAATTAGTTTTTTTGGATTTCTATTAATATTTAGTAAAAATCTGGTTTTTCGTTTATAAATGTATACAGAGCTGCATATAATATATAGACTTGAAGTGATTTATCGGAAATATTCCAAGAAACATTGTATATATAATTTTTTTGAGGTTTTTCGTCAATATCTTTGAAACAATTACCAAACTCTAAAAAATGTTGAGACTAATATGAAATTTTAATAAAAATTTATAGCGTTTATATGAATGCTTAAAAAAATATTTATCCATAAATAATATCGACTTTAGGTACACTCGAAAAAAATCAAGTTTACCTACTCTTAGTATATTTGACTAGTCAAATGAAAGCAAAATTAATCACGATTACAAATATTTTTTTAATGTATGAACTCTAGTAACCACTGAAATACTTTAAAAGGTGCACAGAAAGAAAATTACATACATCATATTGATGAATTCCGTTCTTCAAACCATGATTGATTGTATTGAAGAACCATTCATAATATTAATGACTAACGACATAAATGTTATGCATGCGATCATAAATATAGTGAATGCTTGGTAACTGTCGAAAAAGTGTTCTTCAATATGATGAACTGTATGTGAAGAATACTTTACATCATATTAATGAAGATATACATAAACTACAACATATGTGTACATCATATTGAAGAATGCTGTTCATCATATTAATGAACAAATACATAAACTACAACATATATGTACATCATATTGAAGAATGCTGTTCATCATATTAATGAACAAATACATAAAGTACAACATATATGTACATCATATTGAAGAATGCTGTTCATCAAACCAAATTTTAAACAAAATATTTATTCTTCATTAATTTTTTGCCATACTTCTCAGTTCTCAAGTAGTTGTTGTATGTTATTTTAAGCCTTTTCGACATGCTTAAGTTATCCAATTTTTTTTTTATAATATTTATTTATAATTACAACTCTTTATTAATAAAAAGTTATAGTTAAAAAAATATATTCCAAAAAAAAAAATTTTTCGGGCACATTTTTTTTTTCGAAAAAAATTTTTTTTTTTGATATTTTTTTCGAACTAAATTTTTATCGTTTTTTTTTTAAATTTTTAATGGCATTTTTTTCAAATTATTTTCTAAAAACTTTTTTTTTTTTTTAAATTCGTTAAAAAAATTTCCATCGATTAATTTTGAAAAAAAATATGTATTATAACAACAATATTCATCATATTGAATATTATATTCATAAATATATTGAACAATTTACAAAAAAAAAAAATTATTCATATGTAGACACTTTGATTATATTCATCAATATGATGATTCAAAATCATTGCATTGAATATTTTGTTCTTCACTATGATGTTTGATAGTATGAATAAGTTCATATATATATATAATGAATGCATTCATAAATATGTCACTTAATGAACGATGATATGTGAATATGATGTATCTGTTAGTCGGTAGAACAATTCATAATATTTATGAATAAATTCATCATATTGATGAACTTTTTTTTCTGTGTATCAATATTAAATTTTCACATTTATTTTTTGCAATCTTTAAATTAAATCAGGAAAAAGCCAAATTCTAATGAAATTCTTTATCAAGAGCAAAACATCTAACAGGTTGTGTGTTCTGTAATCTTAGACGAAAAAACAACTAAGAGCATAATATGTTGCACAACAACAATTACAAGTACAACAACAACACTTTATAGCTTAAAGCCAACATGTGCGCTTAGAGAATACGGTAAACAAAAAAAAAAAAAAAAGAAAGAAATTGCAGAATATAATATTAACAAAAATATTATGAAAAATAAACTCGAGCCCAAACAGTAGAAGGTAGCAGCAGTTGTTGCTGCTGCTGCTGAGGAGTCAGCCATGTTAAGCAACACTCGATCTACAATGTATTTTTGTTGTGGTTGGTAGCAACAAATTTTTGTTGTTACTGTTTTGTGTAACAGTAGTAAAGCACATTATTACCCTGCTTAGAGCCAAAAAAAAAAAAAAATAAGTGAAAAAAATACAAAAAGTAAAAAAAAATACAGCTAATAATAACAACCGCAACAAGCAATTTAAGAAAATATATATTTGTGTTTTCTTTATCTTAATATATCGAGTTATAGAAAAAGATTATATTACCTACCTCTTACCATGCACGACGTAAGTAGTATGTAGTAAAATACAAAAATAATAAAAGAGGGATTAAATTTCCAAAACACTTGTTGACTATTTCGACAAAGTTAATTTCATTTTGCGTGATTGCCTAAAAGTAGGCAATACTTTTTTATTTATTTTGGAAACAAACAAAAAAATATGGTTAGATGTGTGCTATATGTAAGGATGTTTAACAATATGTTGCGAGTTATATAGAAATTAAATAAATGCGTTGACTTTGGCAGCAGGTTAACGCATGCTATATATTTACATTAGCAAAATATTTGTATTAGCAAAAAATGTACGCTAGAAACATATTTATGCTAGCAACATATTGATGCTAGTAACATTTTTATGTTAACAACATATTTATATAAGCAACATAATTGTGCTAGAAAAATATTTATTCAACATAGTGCAACCTTTTTATATGTATAATTAGCAACCAATCTGCTTTGACAACATATTTGCATTAGCAACATGTTTTTATTAGCAACATATTTGCATTACCAATATAATTACTTTAGCAACATGTGTGTAATTGCAACATTTTTGCATTTACGACATTTCTTCCATTAGCAACATATTTGCATTAGTAACATATTTTCATTAGCAACATATTTACATTAGAACATTAAACATTAGCAACATATTTGCATTAGCAACATATCTGTATTAGCAACATATTTGCATTAGCAACATATCTGTATTTGCAACATATTTGCATTAGCAACATATTAGCATAAGCAACATATTTGCATTAGCAACATATTTGCATTAGCAACATATTTGCATTATCAACATTTTTTCATTAGCAACATATTTTCATATTTGCATTAGTAACATATTTTCATTAGCAACATATTTACATTAGAATATTAAACATTAGCAACATATTTGCATTAGCAACATATCTGTATTAGCAACATATTTGCATTAGCAACATATCTGTATTTGCAACATATTTGCATTAGCAACATATTAGCATAAGCAACATATTTGCATTAGCAACATTTTTCCATTATCAACATTTTTCCATTAGCAACATATTTTCACTAGCAACATTTTTTTCCATTAGCAACATATTTGCATTAGCAACATATTTGTATTAGCAACATATTTGCATTAGCAACATATTAGCATAAGCAACATTTTTCCATTAGCAACATATTATCATTTGCAACATATTTGCATTAGCAACATTTTTCCATTAGCAACATATTTTCATATTTGCATTAGTAACATATTTTCATTAGCAACATATTTACATTAGAATATTAAACATTAGCAACATGTTTGCATTAGCAACATATCTGTATTAGCAACATATTTGCATTAGCAACATATCTGTATTTGCAACATATTTGCATTAGCAACATATTTGTATTAGCAACATATTTGCATTAGCAACATATTTGCATTATCAACATTTTTCCATTAGTAACATATTTTCCTTAGCAACATATTTACATTAGAACATTAAACATTAGCAACATATTTGCATTAGCAACATATCTGTATTAGCAACATATTTGCATTAGCAACATATCTGTATTTGCAACATATTTGCATTAGCAACATATTTGTATTAGCAACATATTTGCATTAGCAACATATTTGCATTATCAACATTTTTCCATTAGCAACATATTTTCACTAGCAACATTTTTTTCCATTAGCAACATATTTGCATTAGCAACATATTTGCATTAGCAACATATTAGCATAAGCAACATTTTTCATTAGCAAAATATTATCATTTGCAACATATTTGCATTAGCAACATTTTTCCATTAGCAACATATTTGCATTAGCAACATATTTCTATTAACAAAATTTTTGCATTAGCAACATTTTTCTATTAGAAACATATTTGCATTAGCAACATTTTTTCATTAGCAACATTTTTGCATTAGCAACATATATGTATTAGTAACATTTTTGATTTAGCAACATATTTACATTAGCAACATTTTTCCATTAGAAACATATTGGCATTTGCAACGTTTTTCCATTAGCAACATAATAACCTTTGCAACATATATTCTTAGCAACATATTTATCTTAGTCATATATTTACTATAGCAACATATTTTCATTAGCAACAATTTTGCAGCAACATATATATTTTGTCAACATAATTTTATTTTCTTTAGAAACATCGTTTTACTTTAGCAACATTTTTTGTATGCAACATTTCTATTGAAAAATCATATTCTGTAACAGCAAACACAAAATCAGTCGACAATATTCGATGGTATATTCACATTTTCACATTATATAATTTATATAATAAAAAAAAGCAACATTATTCTTTTATTTTACATCGTTCTTCAGTATTTGAGTACCTACTACATATATTATTTCTCATTTTATTTTACAGTTCAGCCCCAAATAATATTGCGCAGCCCATCAAAGCATCGCACAAAGGTAAGTTTAAAATTTTCGATTTTTATTTTATCTATAAGCAGAAAACCGATTTCGGTATAATTTTTAAAATTGAATCCATAAGTTAAATATCAATAATAAAGTGTTATTAAAACCCACTTAAAGTACTACGAACGGCTTTACAAAAAAATTACCAGACTTCAGTGCCTCTGCTGGTTAGTACGCTGAACTATAGTTCAGCGTTGTATGATCAATCGCATTAAATTAATTTGAAAAAAACTATAAATTTAATAGTATGTTACCATAGAAATGTTATAGTTAAATCCTTTTAAAAGAATATGACGCCATATTACTTTTAAATGATGAATACTATTGATTTTATGTTGCAATATATTTAAATCAATAGTCTGAAAAATTCAATTAATAATTTTATCATATTAATATAATAGTATAAGTCAGTTTATTTGTATATGATAAACTATTCTTTCAATGGGACATTCCGGTATTAATAGGATATCACATTGATTTTTAATAGTAAAAACTATTGAAATCCATAGTGAGACGCCACTATAAATTCCCTTACTCTAATATTAATAGGAAAAATCGCATTGACTAATTTTAATAGTAAAAAATAGGAATTCCTATGAATTTTATAGTTCCCGAATCGAAAGTTCCCGTAGCGCAGGTTCAAACCTGAGCTAAAGAAAAACATTGCCTTAAAAAATCTTCGGATTGAGAATTAAACTGTAGGTCCCACCATTTGAGTATTAATGGTGAGAGAGATAGTTCTTACTGATTTCTTCAGGTTATTTTTATTATTATGAAAAACTGATATAAAAAATTAAATTTCAGTCGAAATATGTATCGCCATTTTAGAGGTAAAACTAATTAATATAATTTTTTCAAAAATATATTTTCGAATAATTAGTTCATGATTTCAAAATATTAATACAAAATTTGAAAGATAAACATTTTTCTCATAAATTCATATTATTTTTGGCCTCTTCAATTTAAATGTGTCAAAATTGTATAACTATTTCAAAGATTTTGTCATCTTTAACAAAATCGAAGACAAAATTCAAAATCCATATAAGTTCGCTTTTAATTCCTTTCTGCAAAGCACTTCTTTTGAAAACTGTAATATTTTAGAATCATTTTTTATATTTTTGTTGATTTTCAAAAAACGTATGGCATTAAATGCCATTTAAACTCATATCGTAGACACCAAATCTACAGACATGAAAATCCTCTAAAATAAACCCAAAATATACGAAATGAAATAAAAAACAAAACCTAGTCAAAGCGCCCTCTGGCATCAAGTAGCGACGGATTATTGAACTGTACGGGGTGACACGAAGGGTGCAGTTTTCACACACATATGAGTGAGTTTATTTGTATTTGTCTGTTTGTCAGTCTGTGTCTCTTTTTCCCATATATATAAATGTCAGCATTAAATATTGTTTTCAAATTTTATGTGTTGTTAACAAAATTTTAATGAGATTTTTGCCAAAAATACAAAAAATAGAAAACAACAGAAAATGCCTTTAAGCCTTAAAACAATAACTGTACTTTTTGTTGTTGTGGTCTTTAAACTGATTTCCTTTCGTCATGTTTTTCTTCGTTTATATATTTTTTTAGTATATAAGTAGGAAAAAATATAAATTTGAAAACACGTCGCTTTCAAAGGATTTTTCCGTTGCTACTATGTTTTATTTTTTATTCTTTTCTTTTAAAAATTACTCAGGTTTTTAGCTTCATTTGCAGTGGTGGTTTCGTTGCTGCCGGCAATTTACTTTGTTGTTCTTTAAAAGGATTGTAACTTTTGCGGTCTTGATTGAGCGGTATAAGTACCGCAGAGGGGGCAGCAAATTAAGCAATCTAAACAATAGAAAACATGTAATTTAAATTTTGAATATTTTAAATTTAAAAAAAAAAAAAACTGTTTGGCCTTTTAAAATTTCAGACATTTTTAAAATTTCAGAAAAAAGAGTCATAATAAATCTACTCCCATACATCAATTCTGTATAATTCACGGTGGCTGATTTCGACTGCATACTCAGTCTTTTTTTTTTCTTTCGTAACGTTTTTAATAATATTGCTATCGAAATGTTCAGCCATTCTTTGGAATATAAGAAATACAGTCCCTACTAGTTCCACCATTATATAAACGCAATTTTTTTTTCAATTGCCAAAACTAATTACAATATTCCAACAAATACTATTATTCCGATACGTTTTTCATATATTTGAATTTAAACTCCAAACATTTTTCATTTTTAAAATATGCCCAGTTACCATCAAATAATGTACATTAAAATTGAAAATGCTTTATGTTGTTAGTGTGGTCTATGCTCTGGACAACCATACATAATTTTTCGATTTTTCATTAGATCCTAAATGCAAACAAATTATATAAAAAATAGTCTAATAAATTTTTCCGAGTTTAGAACCAATTGTCTTATAAACGTTTGAAATAATTGTTAGAATATTAATATATTAAAATTAGTCTTGACAATTAAAAGAAAAATAAGTATTAGTATAAGTATTTTTCGATTCTCTACAATTTAAATGTTTACGTTATTTTCTGAATAGTTCTATGTTTTATAAATTTAATATGTTTGCATTTTTACATTTTCTATGTTTTCTTTTTTTTATGTTATTTTTTTATACATTCTGTAATTTTTTTGTATGAATGATATTCACAGAAAAAAAGTGTACATCATATTGATGATTTCCGTTCTTCAAAGCATGATTCATTGTATTGAAGAACCATTTATAACATAAATGACTAACCACATCAATGTTATGAATGCGATTATAAATATAATGAACGCTTTGTAACTGTCGAAAAAGTGTTCTTCAATATGATGAACTATGTGAAGTATACTTCATATTGAAGAATGCTGTTCATCAAACCAAATTTCAATCAAAATATTTATTTTTCGTTCATTTTTTTTTATTAATGATATTCACAGAAAAAAAAATGTACATCATATTGATGATTTCCGTTCTTCAAACCATGATTCATTTATAACATAAATGACTGACCACATCAATGTTATGAATGCGATTATAAATATAATAAACGCTTTGTAACTGTCGAAAAAGTGTTCTTCAATATGATGAACTGTATGTGAAGAATACTTTACATCATATTAATGAAGATATACATAAACTACAACATATGTGTACATCATATTGAAGAATGCTGTTCATCATATTAATGAACAAATACATAAACTACACATATATGTACATCATATTGAAGAATGCTGTTCATCATATTAATGAACAAATACATAAACTACACATATATGTACATCATATTGAAGAATGCTGTTCATCAAACCAAATTTCAATCAAAATATTTATTTTTCGTTCATTTTTTGTCGTACTACTCAGTTCTCAAGTAGTTCTTGTATGTTATTTCTTATATAAGTTATATTTTTTCGGATCATTTTTTTAAATTTTTTTTCTTGTATTTTTTAAATAAAGGTTTTAGAACCCTAATTTTCGAATTATTTTCTAAAATTATTTTTTTTTTAATTCGTAAAAAAAATATTATATTCATATATATTATGAACAAATTCATCAATATGACGATTGTATTGAATATTTTCTTCTTCACAATGATGTTCGATAGTACGAATAATTTCATATATTTAATGAATGTATTCATCAATATGTCATTTAATGAACGGTAGTATCAATATGATGAATATGGTAGTTGGTGAAAAAATTCATAATATTTATGAATTAATTCATCGTATTGAAGATTTTTTTTTCTGTGTTCTATGTTTTTTTTATTGCATAACATTTGTATTGAAAATTGAAAATTTCTTGATATTTTTATTTCTGCTTAACTTGCATTTCCAAGGAGTAGCAGCTAGCGTCAACCGCGGTAATATCCTTTTTATTTGTTATAGATAAAATTTTACAATTTTATCAGGCTAAGGCGGGCAGACAAAGAAAAGAGCGAAACGCTTTACAATAACTAAAAAAAAAAAATCAACGAAAAATCTTTTATGACCACACACCACCGTAACACATAAACTGCGGCATTCCTTATATTCTAGGACACATACATAGATATACCCAACGGGACGCAAATTGAAGCGCTTAGATAACATAAAAATGAATTGCTTCTAGAGCATTTTATATTTATCAAATCGTTGCTTCTTACGAAAACCAGCACGTTTCAATTTGCTTACGAAAAACGGCACAATTTGCTTTACGAATAACAAGTAAACATGCTGTTTTTCGTAAGCAAATGGAAATGTGCTGGTTTTCGTAGGAGGCGTCGATTTAAGAAATATAATAGGCTCTAGACTAAAGCAGAGATAGCGCATTTTATGGAATAACACCTTTAAAGCACATTTTTTCCCGTTGGGTATACGGACACACACACATATTCACCTCTAGAATTCACTTATGCACTTACATGAAAAATCAATTCGCCAGTAAATGAAGTCCTCACAGCGGCAGCAGAAGCAATTTCCTTAAATCTAGCGGAAGCTCCTTTATGTACGCACAGCATGCAGTCGTCGACTTGAGAAACGAGTAACTACTGCAGCAGTTAACTCTCTGCGTTTGCTCGCTCTTTTGCTCTTGCTTCCACTTACTGTTGTTTTTCACTCCCACTGCTCTTGCTTCCACCCTCCCACTGCTCTTGCTTCCACCATCCCACTGCTCTTGCTTCCATCCTTCCACTGCTCTTGATCCCTAGCATTCAAAATCCTGGTTTATCCTTTCGGTGCCTGGCTTGTTTACAGTCCACAATTATGTGGCAACATTAATACTCTTCTCCAGGCGCTCAACGACCAGTCTGCTGTAGACTCTTGAAATAAATCCCAAAAAAATGTAAAAAAAAACTTAAAAAGTTCCATAACCTAAATTATAACCTTCCTTCTACTTTACATTTTTATATCCTTTTTTCGTTTATTTTTGTTGCTGCCAGTTTGTCATTTATCCCTCGTCAGTTGGCTTTCGCCATGCCGGCCAATCATGCGGCAAACATATCGAACACACTGACCTGTCTCAAAATCGACTATACGAAACTGCACGGTGTACAAAATTATAAAATATTTTAAGAAATTGTCCAAAAGTATTTTTGAAATAGTTCTGTTATTTGTATATATTGTACATCTAGCTTTAAAATCTCAATTTTTAATATATATGTTCTTTATGCTATATCATATAAATCAGAGAATTTCATTAAATACTTCCTGATGAAAATCTATCCGATATCGTATCCGTATTTTAAGAAATCTCATATTAAAAGTTTACAGACTCATACTAATTTCATAAAAATATACATTTCCTTTCATATTTTTGCCAAAGATTTCGAACAATATCTAACATTTCCTTTTAGTTTTTCTAAAGATCATTAGTGCAGTCAACTTTAAAAATAAAAATCATGTCAATATCGGTTACGGATTTTGAGAAATCACATGTCAAAAATTCCCATTTTCAAAATAATTTCAAAGAATATAGCATTTTTTGGTAATAATTTTATTTGCCAAAGTTTGAGAGATATCATATATTTTCACTAACATTATTAATGAACATTAATGTGTTCAAAATTAAAAATAATAATCATTCCAATATCTCTTCCGAGTTTTGAGAAATCCCATGTCGATAATTCCCATTGTCATCTAGTTTTTGCATTACTTTGTATATTTTATTTAAAGATTCCATGCCATATCGAATAAGCTCCCAAACTTTATTCTAATGATCAATAATGTTGTCGAAATTAAAAATAAAAATCATTCCAATATCGGCTCAGGGTTTTGAGAAATCTCATGTAAAAAATTCCCATTTTCATAATAATATCATAGAATTTAACATTTTATGTAGTTTTTTTTTTGCCTAAGTTTGAGAGATATCATCTATTTTCACTAACGTTTTTCATAAACATTGATGTGTTCAAAATTAAAAATAATAATCATTCCAATATCGGCTCAGGGTTTTTAGAAATTTCATATCAAAAATTTCTATTTTTCGTTCTAATTTCATTAAATTTTGTATTTCTTTGTATATTTTTTTACAAGAATTCCATGCATTATCCTGCAGTATCGTTAACTTATTTCTTATTACCATTAATTTGGTCAAAATTAAAAATAACAAGCATTATAATATCGGTTCTGGGTATTGAGAAATCATATGTCAAAAATTCCCATTTTCATACGACATACATTTTTTTCTTATTTATTTTTATATTTTTTTTCAAGAATTTACACAATATCCTACAATACCACTAACTTATTTCTCATACACATTAATGTAGTAAAATTTAGAAATAAAAAGCATTCCGATATCGGTTCTAAACTTTAAGAATTCACATGACAAAAGTTCCCATTTTCATGCAAACTTCATAAAATTTAGAATTTATTTGTATATTTATGCCAAAGAATTCAAGCGATATTCCACATTCTCACTAAATTATTTTGAATAACCATTAAAGTGTTCAACATTAAAAATAAAAATCATCCCTATATCGACGCTGAATTTTTATAACTCACCTGTCCAAAATTCCCATTTTCATACAAACTTCGTATTTTTTTTTTAGTTTCTTTGCCATATTTTTGCCAAATATTACGAGCGATATCCAACATTCTCACGCAGTTATTTCTAATGAACATTACTATGTTTGCAATTGAAAATAAAAATCGTCTCCATATTTTGAGAAATCACTTATGAAAAACTCCCATTTTCAAAGAAATTCCACATCATTTTTTATAAACTCCTAATTCCTGTGGTATTTTGAGAACTGTTGGTACACATTTTTTAATGTATAACTATGCCTCAATATTTTATTAATTTGTGTACAGAAAAATAAAAGCATTCTACCAATTTGTTTAAAAGTTATATAATTTGGTACACCGTACAACGCATGATCCTTCGATCATTTTAATGCCACGTTTTATTGCATTTGTTTGGAAACCTTTTTTATTCGGTCCTATTTCTTAAATAGCTACGTCTCTATTTGGCCATCAGTTTATTGTTATTATTATTGGTATTTCTTTCGTTTTTTGTAACGGTTATCGTCCTATGGCAGCAATGCGTTGGTTTTTTTTTGCTTCATGTTTTTATCTTTTTCGTTTTTCTTTTTTTCTTAAGTATTACATTTTTTTTTTCGTTTTGTTGTCCTTGTTATTTCCTTGAGGATTTTTCATTTTGCATTTGCATGAATTTTTAATAGACTGAAATAAAAGTCAAAAACAGCAGGAATAAGCAATAAACCTTAAGGACATTGAAATTTTAATGCAAATGTTATTCGCCAGGATAACAGCAACAAAGGCTCTCTTCTCATATCTTCATTCTTTGCTTTGTGTCGACATAAATGTGTTTGTCTGTCTGTCTGTCTGTCTGTGTGTGTGTGTATTTTTTTTCTTTGTATGCATAAAAGTCCAATAACTATGGCTCGTATTAGTCTGTTGTAGTGTCTTGAAATATGAATTTGTTTTTGTCAAGGACTCGAGCTAAAGCGTACATGATACCACACAATTGCTTAGTTATGCAAAAAGATTAAATGTACTTTGTCGTCTGATTCTGGTTTCATCTTTTTCTTTTTGAAATCATATTTTGTGAATTAATGCTTTCGGTCAAATAACGAGTGCTAGACAAAGTGAGATTATATTTGTCATGATTATAATATAATCTCTATATAATAATTGCTCATGTTTTAAATATGCTGCATATTTAAACAGTATGAAAATCAGAGTTCTTAGCATATTTAAGAGTCCTTAATACTCTGCAAAATGTGTTGTACAATTTGATAAATATTAATAATTCAGAATTAAATTTTACAAATTGCTATATTATTCAATGTGTTTTTGATGTATATTTTTACTGAAAGTATTTTTTCTAAATCAATTATATCGTCCTTGCCATTCCATTCCATGTTAAATCTAAAATATAAGTTTTGCAAGTGAAGTCTTCAAGTTTTTTATTATTTTTTATTAAATATATGATTGTATTATTTGTATTTTGTGGTTCTACACTTTGTCTTTATTCTATGTTCACACAAAAAAATATCAACAAAAATTTCACCAACTACCACTATTCATCATATTGATGATTTCATTCATTGAACTAAAATCGTATTTTTCAATGTTTTTCACTTTTAATATTTTTTATAACATCAAATTTCAAACAAAAAATTGTCTCCATTTACACATTTATGTATTTATAATTCTTATATGATTTATGATATTTAAATTAATGTGGTTTGATGAGCAAAATTCATCAATATGATGTAAATTATTCATTAATATGATGAAATGAAGTCTTCGCATAATTAGAAATTAAATATGATAACTCGTATAAGAATTATAAAAACATAAATGTGTAAATGGAGACAAATTTGTGTTTGAAATATTGAAAATGAAAAATATTTAAAAAATACGATTTTAGTTAAATGAATGAAATCATCAATATGATGAATACTGGTAGTTGGTGAAATTTTTGTTGATATTTTTTAGTGTGTTTTCTATGTTTTTATCGTGCCATAATGCAATTTTTTATATTTTTCTACTTTTTCTACGTTTTACTTCAAATCATAAAATTCTATGTTTTGTTATATATTATACACAGAAAAAAAATATACATCATATTGATGAATTCCGTTCTTCAAACCCTGATTCATTGTATTGAAGAACCATTCATAATATGAATGACTACCGACATCAATGTTATGAATGCGATCATAAATATGAAGAACGTTTTGTTACTATCAAAAAAGTGTTCTTCAATATGATGAACTGTATGGGAAAAATACGTTTCATTATCTTAATGAACAAAAACATAAAATACAACATATATGTACTTCATATTGAAGAAGACTGTTCATTAAACCAAATTTCAGTCAACATATTTTATTTTCGTTCATTGTTTGCCGTTCTTCTCAGTTCTCAAACAGTTCCTGTATATTAAAAAAAAAAAATTGTTTAAAAATTTTTTTTTTGATAAGATTACTTTTTCGAAATTCAAACTTTTTTTTCGATTTTTTTTTATTTTTTTTTTCGAAATAATTTTTTTTTATTTTTTGAAACAATTTATTTTTTATTTTTTTTTTAAGTTATAATTAAATACGTTTTTATATTTATAGTCTATGCTTTATTACTATGTTTTGAATTATGTTTTTTAGTATATATTGTTTTCTATGTTTTTTTCGATATTATTTTACCATGCTTTTATTTTATTATTATATGTTTAATTACTATGTTTTGAATTATTGTTTTTTGTAGATATATTTTTCTATGTTTTTTTAAGATATATTTTATTCTATGTTCTATTTTATGTATTTTTCAATATTGTATTCCCTATTTTATTTAGTGTTTATGTTTTATTAAATGATTTTTTTCTATTTTGTTATTCTATGTTTTATACTATTTGTTATTCTATTTTTTATTTCTATGTTCATATGTAATGTTCTATGTTTATGTATTTTCTATGTTTTAATTTTGTGTTATTTTTATGTTTTTTGATTAATTTTTATTTTATATTTTTAGTTTATTTTATCTATTCTGTGTAATTCTATGTTTTTATATATAATTTTGTTCTATGTTTTTATATATAATTTTATTCTATGTTTTTATATATAATTTTATTCTTTGTTTTATATAATATTCTATTCTCTGTTTTTATACATAATTTAATTCTATGTTTTTATATATAATTTAATATTCTATGTTATTCTATGTTTTTATATATAATTTTGTTCTATGTTTTTATATATAATTTTATTCTATGTTTTTATATATAATTTTATTCTTTGTTTTATATAATATTCTATTCTCTGTTTTTATACATAATTTAATTCTATGTTTTTATATATAATTTAATATTCTATGTTATTCTATGTTTTTATATATAATTTTGTTCTATGTTTTTATATATAATTTTATTCTATGTTTTTATATATAATTTTATTCTTTGTTTTATATAATATTCTATTCTCTGTTTTTATACATAATTTAATTCTATGTTTTTATATATAATTTAATATTCTATGTTATTCTATGTTTTTATATATAATTTTGTTCTATGTTTTTATATATAATTTTATTCTATGTTTTTATATATGTAATTTTATTTTATGTTTTTATATATAATGTTATTCTTTTTTTTATATAATATTCTATTCTATGTTTTTATACATAATTTAATTCTATGTTTTTATATATAATTTAATACTATCCAATAATTTAATACATCCATAATTTATAATCTGTGTTATATTTTATGTTATTTCTATTGTTTAATTTAGTATTTAATGTTTTGTCATTCTATGTTTTATTTTAAATTTTAACTATTTTGTTTGTATACTATATTTTTATGTCTGTGGTTTATTTTTTGGTTTATGTATTTTCTATGCTTTAATTCTATGTTTTTTCTACGTTTTTTTCATGCCTTTTTATTCTATATTTTTAGTTAATTTCATCCGTAATATTCAATGTTTTAATTTGTTCTATGTAATTGTATTCTATGTCTATGTTTTTGTCATTTGTATTTGTTTTAGTTTTTTTTTTCGTATTTTCTATGTTTTTCTTTGTTTTATTCTATGTGTTTATTTAACTGTTAATGTTTTCAGTTTCTGTATTTTTCTATGTTTTTACTCAACGTTCTAAAGGGTTTTTCAACAGGGACGCTACAAAAGTAGAGCGACAGGGACAGCAAACGACGCCATATTTCTTGCCGCTCTTTTGACATTTCTCTTCAGTAAGGTTTGCCATTTCATGATGGAAAGATATACGAATTCGAATTTCGGTAGTAAATTTTAATAATTTCGACACGTTGTTGGCTCGTATATCTTTTCATTATGAAATGGCAAACCTTACTGAAGAGAAATGTGAAAATAGCGGCAAGAAATATTGCGTCGTTTACTGTTCCTGTCGCTCTACTTTTGTAGCGTCCCTGTTGAAAAACCGTTAAAAAAAACTTTTGTAGCACTCTTATTGAAAAACCCTTTAATTCTATGTGCTTCTATGTTTTTGTATATATTTATCAGTTTTTTAATTCAATGTTTTTTTAGGTTTTTTATGTACATATTTTTCTGTGTTTTAATTCTATGTATTTTCTATGTTTTATTCTATGTTTTTATTTCTATATTTTATTTTCTTGTTTTATTCTATGCTTTAATTCCTTTTTAATTCTATGTATTCTATGTTTTATATGCTTGAACAATTTCACCAAGATTTTCCTTT
The DNA here is from genome assembly GCA_951804985.1 of Dryomyza anilis. NCBI lineage: Eukaryota > Metazoa > Arthropoda > Insecta > Diptera > Dryomyzidae > Dryomyza > Dryomyza anilis. Next base: position 2,400,359 of record OX638130.1, on the reverse strand, counting down.
CAATAAAATTCACGCCATTCAATTCATCAGCCACATGCAGTGCAAATAAATTTCAATCCTATTGATTGCTTGCTTCCCACACTCTACGGGTGGCAGCCACCAGAAGGTTCTTTTGCCCCTCAAGTCCAGGCGCTCTTTTGTGTGGGCACTCCTAGCTTTTGCTACTGCTTCGCCAACAACAGCACGTCCTGCCTCGCGTCTTCGCCTTCACCTCGTCCACTCTTTTGTATGTCATTCTATGCCCTACAGGTGTTCGTTCGTTCGTTGGTTCATTCGTTCGTTCGTGTGGTGCGTGTCCTTGTGCTTTCATCGCATTATCCTGTGCGCTTCATTCAAGTGTCTTTCGCAGGACTTTTGTCCCTCGGTTATCAATTAAACACCTTCTCATTTGCATTGAGGCATCATCGTATCTTCGACAACGACGACGACATGTGTCTTCGTCGTGTCCTCGTCCTCTACCACTGTGTCGTAGTGTGGCTGTTGTCCTTCGCACATCTTGCATTCGCATTATCCTTGCGCTACTCATTTTCAATTCCTTGGTGAAATTATTTATGGAAACAATTTGCGGAGGTGGCGGTGTCGGTGTCGAAAGCGAGTAGAATTCTTTGCTTTTCACATGGCTTCAATTGCAGATTTCACAAAATTAGCATCTAATACCATGCAACGCCCAGAAGCTATTCTTCTTGCTCTTCTTATTCATCGCTCTCACACTCTCTTGTTGCTCTGTTCTACGACTGTTGGCTCTATTCTTCTGTGGGCTGTGTTCTTCATACCAGAGGTTTCTTTCATTACATTTGTAAAATATTCTTGCTCTTGCGCCTGCATAAACATTTTCATGAATAACTAATCAAGTAGTAAAAAGGATTCTGGCGAAAACCTATGTATGTCCTTGCGCACCTTTTAGTGTGTGGGCGGAACGAGATGTGAGGAATGAGACGGTATGGGAAGTATGGATTGGGTTCTGTGACCAGCCGAGTGTTTTGCATAAGCCTGCAAGTGACACTTTATTCGTAGAAATTTAATTTAAAAATTCTGATAAAGCATTTAAAATCTTAATTTTGAGAAACAGAAGTTTTGCATATGCAGTACATGTATAGATAGTTTTCAAAATAAAATATGCGGGATACCAACGTATCCTCAAATCAAAATAATTAAAATTTAAGTTCTGCAAAACAGTAGTAGTAGCCGCGGTAGCTCAATGGTTAGTGCGTTGGACTGCGAGCCGAAAGGTCCCCGGTTCAAGCCTGGACTGGGGCTAACAACATCTTTTCATAGAAACGAATTTCTATACCGCGCTACCTCTCGGCAGTAAATGGCAAACCTACGAGAGTAAAACATTGCCTATGAAAAGCTCTCACCCGCCGTTCGGATTCGGCAATAAACTGTAGGTCCCACCACTTTGAGTACAAATATAGCACGCACAGCTCAAAATGGTGAGAGAGCTCGGCCGAAGTTCTATATAGGACTGTAGCGCCAAATTATTATTATTATTATTATAAAACAATAAATTGAAAGAAATCTGAAAATATATATGAAGAATGGTTTTCGATTCAACTTATAAAAGATTTTGATAATTCGCTAAGTTAAAATCTGCAGTCCGTTTTATTCTATCTCTTCTGGATAACCCGAGCCAAAATGTTTGGCATTTTTCTGGAATATTTCGGGCATATTTCCGACAAACGCACAGATAAGTACAATATTTTGGATGTGTACAGCAGGTTGTTAAAATTGATGGCATTTTAATGGCAGATTCACGCCATATTTGGGGAACTGGCAGAAAACAGACAGCTTTTGATACAAACTCCGCCTTTGTCTGTTTGAAATATGTCGAGGAAATGTTTCTGAACTGCCTCGACACTGCCAAAAATTTTGTCTAGGGAACTCTCAAAATAGAATGGAAGAACAAGAAATACCACACTAAAACTCACCACAATAAAATTCACCACAATAAAAATCACCACAATAAAATTCACCACACTAAAACTAATCACACTAAAACTCACCACACCAAAATTCACCACACCTAAACTCACCACACTAAAACTTACCACACAAAAACTTTACGGAGAAGAATTCCACGGGAAAGATTTCTACCGGGAAGAATTCTACCCGGAAGAATTCTATCGGGATGAATTCTACCGGGAAGATTTCTACGGAAATACGTAGAATATTAATAACAACAAACATAGAAATTAATAAACAAATAAAAAACATCGAAATTAAAAACAAATAAAAAACCTCGAAATATTAAATCAAATCCAAAAAGGAAAAAAAAAATTGAAAATCAAAACATAAAAACATCGAAACTTTAAATTTTTTTAACAAAAGTAAAATAGAAATACATTTACAAAAAACATAGAATATATGAAAACTTGGAATGAAAAACTAGACATTAAATAATAAATATGAGAAATAACTGAAAAACATAGTATAATTTAAACATATTAAAATACATTAAAATCAACAACTGGAACGTCGAAATTATTTAATAAAAAAAAAAAAAACAAAATGCACAAAAAAAAACATAGAAAAACATCGAAATTCAAAAACAAATAAAGAACATCGAAATAAAATGTTTAAATTTTAATAACATAAAAAATACAATATAACAAAAAATAACATAGAAAAACGTCGAAATTTATAAACAAATAAAAAAACATCGAAAATATTAGTTTTATACATTACATGGAAAAATATAGAGTTGAAATAAAAAATAGAAAAACATCGAAGTATAAAACAAAAAACATTGAAAATAGCATAGAATAATATAGAAAATAGAAAAAAAACATAGAAAAAAGAAATTACATAGAAAAAAAAATAAAAATAGAAATAACTTAGAAAATAGAAATAACATAGAAAATTGAAACAACATAGAAAAACATCGAAAATTGAAGTAATATAGAAAAAACATCGAAAATAGAAATAACATAGAATATTGAAATAACATAGAAATTAGAAATAAAACAAAAACAGAAATAAATGGAAAATAGAAAAACATAGAAAAAGAAATAACATAGAAAATAAATATAACATAGACAATAGAAATAACATAGAAAATTGAAGAAACATAGATAAAACATCGAACATAGAAGAAACATAGAAATTAAAAAAAACAAACATAGAAAAAACATCGAAAATAGAAAAACATCGAAGATAGAAAAAACATCGAAAATAGAAAAACACATAAAATAGAAATAACATGGAAAATAGAAATAATATAGAATATTGAAATAACATAGAAATTAGAAATAAATCAAAAACAGAAATAAATGGAAAATAGAAAAACATAAAAAATAAATAAAACATAGACAATAGAAATAACATAAAAAATTAAAGAAACATAGACAAAACATCGAACATAGAAGAAACATAGAAATTAAAAAAAAACATAGAAAAAACATGGAAAATAGAAAAACATCGAAGATAGAAAAAACATCGAAAATAGAAATAACATGGAAAATAGAAATAACATAGAAAATATAAATAACATAGAAAATAGAAATAACATAGCAAACATACAATAACAAATACAGATTTATAAACACTGCAAAAAATGTTGTTGAACAAACAAAAAAACCTTTAAAAACAAATCACGCATTAACAACAACACATAGTTTACATGCTACACAGGCGTGGTATTTTTTATTGCTACCATCATATTTAATTTTAAGATTTTTTCAATATTTTAACACTAAATAATACCGCAGTTATTTTTTTTTTACTCTTTCAACATTTTACGTTACTTTTGGGAGAAAGTACGAGCGAAAAAAAATCTACCAAAAACATTTTCATTTAAATGCATGGTATAAATATGGGCAACAAAATTAAAAATATCGACCGGTGTTAGACTCACCGTTGCTGTGTGTAGCAGCAAAATAAAAATTAAAAATAATAAAAAAATAATAATAATAAAAAAGTTAAATGAAAAGAAAAATATGAAAAACTAGAAAGCAATCTATGTTTTTTGTTATTGTTGCAAAAAAAGCTGAATGAATGAATTTTGTTTATTTACGAGCTTCAAAATTAAGGCGCAAAAAGTGTTGCCGACTTTATTATTTATGCAGTGGACCAGCCAGACGCAGCACTTTGATCTTTACAAAAAAAAAATAAAAACAAAAATTAAAAATAAAAATTGAAAATGAAAATGAAAAGTAGGTGTTAAAAAAATGAAGCATATTTTTTGGAGCGAAAGTTTTGCGCAAACAAACTACAAAATAAACAGTCATAAATATGGGTTGTAGAAGCACAATAAAAAAAACAGAAAAATTTCCCTTTTTTTTGGGTAAATTTAGACTGCAAGTCTTCAACACAAAATTGGCTCTAAAGTTCAAAATACTTTAAGCTCTCGAGATTGACCGCACGTGTGTGCAAAAGCTCAACGGAAATAAAAATAAAACTAAATTTATGCTTTCCCACAACATTGTAACTCATTAGAGAGTGAGCCTTAAAGCGCCAAGTATTGATTGTGTGAGGGGCGCTAAAAATATATTATAAAAATCAATAAAATATATGTTCACTAAACTAAGCATCGCACAAATTAACCCAGCGCACGTAGCAAATAAAAAGAGGGACCTTATATATCTTGTGCCTTTTAAGAAATTTTTTTAAAAATAAAGTTAAATAAATTTCATAATTTTTCCAATTTCTGCAATCCTTATCGAAAAAACTGCTGTCAATTTCAATTCTGCAATTTCATTTTCATTTTGTCGAAATTTTAGCTTCCTCTTTTTAGCCACAAAATCAATTGCATTACTTGACTACGTATTTTAGTTGAATTTATGAAGTGTCGACATTTTAGACGCTTTGACAGCGTAATTTTTCAATAGTTTTTTTTTGTGCAGATAAAATATTTTTAAAACTTAAAAAAAAGAAGTGGTGAAAAATTGAAGTGCACAAAATGTCCATTGAAAGTAAATTGTAAAAATCATCAAAAATCATATCAAAGAGTCATAAAAAGTAGCACAAAAAATAACTTTGAAAAGGTTTGATAAAACGAATAAATTGCATTGAAATCATTAATTGTAGAAGTCGTTAAATTCAAAAAGAAAAAAAAAATAATAATAAAAAGTAGTAAAGTAAAATACGTGAATCTAGTAAAAGGACTAAAAATGTCTTGCAAAATATATTGCGAAAAATGTATAAAACCGATCAAAAAAAATAAAAAATCAATAAAATAAAAAAATCAATATAATAAAAAAAAATATATATAATAAAACAAGATTTAAAAAATAGTAGTAAAATATATTAAAAACGTATTAGGTAAATAAAAAAAAGTAGTAAAAAGTGATAAAAAAAATTAAAAAATTATAATAAATTTGCTAGAAGCATCAACAAGAAGTTGAAATTATTAGAAATCATAAAACCACCACAATAATAGTAAAAAATGTATTAAAAACGTATTAAGTATTAAGTTTAAAAAAGCACTAAAAAGTAGTAAAAATATTAAAAAGATTTTAATAACGTTTTAAAATATATAAATTAAAAGTAGTAACAAGTAGTAAAAAAAAATATTAAAAATGTATTAAAAACGTATTAAAAAAATAGTAAAAATTGTAAACAAAGTATAAAAAAATTCTTAAAAAAGTTTTTTTTTTAATACATATGGTAAATAATTAGTAAAAGTGATAAAAAGTATTAAAAACGTACTAAAAAAGAAAAGAGTTTTAAAATACATCAAAAAATTTATTAGAAAATATAAAAAACAGCAAAAAAATAGTAAAAAGGTATAAAAATATTAAAAAAGTAGTAAAAACGTATTAAAAAAATAGTAAAAAGTAGTACTAATTGTAAACAAAGTATAAAAAAATTATTAAAAAAGTTTTTATTTTTTTAATACATATGGTAAATAATTAGTAAAAGTGAAAAAAAGTATTAAAAACATACTAAAAAAGAAAAAATTAAAATTATTAGAAAATATAAAAACCAGCAAAAAAATATTAAAAAGGTATAAAAACATTAAAAAAGTAGTAAAAATGTAGTAAAAATGTAGTAAAAAAGTAGTAAAAAAGTATTACAAAAGACAGTCAAAATGTATTAGAAAAAAAGTAGTAAAAAAGTATAACAATTTGTAAAAAATAGTAAAAGTTTTAAAAACGTACTAAAAAAAATGTAAAAGATTTGAGAAAAAAATGAAATTTATTAGAAGTTATAATCCACAAAAATAGTAAAAAAGTATTAAAAACGTATAGAAAAATAGCGAAAAAGTAGTAAAAATATTAAAAACATATCAAAAAAAGTAGTAATAGTAATCGTATTATAAACGCACTAAAAACACTTAAAAAAAAAATAAATTATTAAAAAGTAATTTTTGATTTTTTTAATATATATGGTAAAAATGATAAAAAGTATTAAAAAAAGAATTTTAAAATGCATCAAAAAGTTGATATTTATTAGAAAATATAAAACCAGCAAAAAAAATATTAAAAAAGTATTTACAAAAAACAGTCAAAATTTATTAAGAAGTAGTAAAAAAGTATTAAAACGTACTAAATAAAAAATTTTTAAATATTTAAGAAAAAATTTAAATTTATTAGAAATTATAATATAAAACCAACAAAAATAGTAAATAAAGTAAAAACGTATAAAAAAGGTGAAAAAGTAGTAAAAATAGTAAAAATATTTTAAAAAGGTATTAAAAAAAAAGTAGTAAAAATAGTAAAAGTATTAAAAACGCACTAAAAAAAATTTAAAGAAATAATTAACAAAAAATTTCAATTTTTTAGAAAATATAAGCCCAGCAAAACAAATAGTAAAAAAAAGTATTAAATAGTAATTAAAAAAGTAGTAAAACAGTAGCAAAAATATTAAAAAAGACAGTAAAAATGTTGGAAAAAAAGCTAAATCTTCCCCGTAAAATTCTTCCACATAGAACGCTTTCCCGTAGAATTTTCCCCGTGGAATTCATCCCGGTAGAATTCATTCCCGTTGAATTCTTCCCCGTAGAGTTTTTCCCAGTAGAAGTTTTAGTGTGGTGGGTTTTAATGTGGTGAGTTTTGATGTGGTGAGTTTTAGTGTGGTGAGTTTTAGTGTGGAGAGTTTTGGTGTGGTGAATTTTAGTGCGATGAGTTTTAGTGTGGTGAGGTTTAATGTGGTGAAATTTTAGTGTTGTGAGTTTTAGTGTGGTGAGTTTTAGTGTGGTGAAATTTTAGTGTGGTGAGTTTAGGTGTGGTTAATTTTAGTGTGTTGAATTTTTGTGTAGTGAGTTTTGGTGTAGTGAGTTTTAATGTGGTGAGTTTTGGTGTGGTGAGTTTAAGTGTAGTGAGTTTTAGTGTGGTGAGTTTAGTGTAGTGAAATTTTAGTGTGGTGAGTTTAGGTGTGGTTAATTTTAGTGTGTTGAATTTTAGTGTGGTGAGTTTTAGTGTGGTGAATTTTTAGTGTGGTGAGTTTTAGTTTGGTGAATTATAGTGTTTTGGGTTTTAGTGTGGTGAATATTAGTGTGGTGAGTTTTAGTGTGGTGAAATTTTAGCGTGGTGATTTTAAGTGTGGTGAATTTTAGTGTGGTTAGTTTTAGTGTGGTGAAATTTTAGTGTGGTGAGTTTAAGTGTGGTGAATTTTAGTGTGGTTAGTTTTAGTGTGGTGAGTTTGTTTTTCTTTTTCTTTCCTTTTTTTTTTGTTTTTCCATTAGTTTGGATTGTAGTTTTATGTGATTGGTTTTGTTTTTGTATTTTTGCTTTTGTGTTGTTTGGTGCTTTTGCTTTTTTGTTTTTAAATTTTTTTTTTGTATTTGAGTTTTTTGTTTCATGTTCGTAGCTGATATAAGTGCCAAGTTATATCGTTTTGAAAGTTTAGGTTGTATGGGAGGTACCACGCCCCTTTGTCCAATCCCGCCCATATATAGCCTATCATTCCTTCCAGACCATACCAAATCTGCGGTAAAAATTTTATGAAAATCGGATGAGCCGTTTAGACGGAGATGTGGAACAAACAAACAAACAAACCAACCAACATTCAGATTTATTATATTAATAGGATATATAATCACCACAAAAATAGTAAAAATGGTTTTAAAAACGTATTAATTAACATACAAGTAGTATTAAAAAATATGACCACAAATTTGCTAAAATATAAAAAAGCTATTTTTAGTGAAAACTACTAAAACAGATAAACATGCAAAATGAAGAAAAATAAGAAAATATAATAAAAATCTCATTGTAAAAAAGTATTAAAGAAATATGTAGCCGAAAATATAGCATTACCAAAAAAAGTATTAAAAAAGGTGAAAAAAACATGAACAAGAAGTTGAAATTTTTTAGAAAAAATACAAAGATAGTAGAAAAAGTAGTAACAACAAAATTAAAAAAAAGTTCCAAAAAATGTCAACAAAGACGTAGTAATAAAAATTATAAAGAACAACTTTAAAAATTTCAAAAAGTATTAGGAACGTGACAAATTCATATCTAACTAAAAAAGAGGAGATAAAATTCAAAAATTTCCAAAAAATCGAAATATTATAAAAAAAGTAGTAGAAGTTAATAAGAGAACAAGTAGACAAAAAAATAAAAATACACACAATATTGCAGCATAAATTTTCACCAACATTATTCAATTTTTTTTTTCGGTTGCACACAAAATCGATTTGTAAGCGGCTTTAAAGCCTGCAGAACGTCATCGCCACTTTTTATTATTAGAAATTATTGTCGTCTGTGCAAAATTGCAAAGTTTGTGCAATTTATCTAAAGTTCTGTAACAGAAAATTGTGCTGATGCTTGCAATTTAATTGACGCCTAAAGTTTTGCGTTTATTTTGCATGAAACAAATATGGAAGAAAAATCGTTGCCAAAGCTTAGGCGCAACTATAAAAAGATGTTGTATAGTTTTAGACTTTTTGTTATTGATTTTAAAGTAGAACTTAAATAGTTTGATTATTTATTTTATTAATTGTTGCATATTTGTAGGTTTCTTTAAGCACATTGATATTAATTTAATTTTGACATACTTTTAGGTGTACTTTTTATAAAACTCTCTCTTTGAGCTGCCATTAAAACTTATATAATCTAATAAATTAAGTGCTTCATAGTTGTTGTACCATATTGTTATTTTGTTAATATAAAAAAAAATGTTGCATATTCTTAGGCATGTGCAAAATATGTATTTTATAAATTTTACGCCAACATTAATGCTCATTACTTAATGCTACATCTAAAACCATGATTTTTAATGACTTTATTACTTGCTGTCTGCCTAGATACATAATATGTATTATATATTTATGCCACTTAAGCCTTTATTGCAGGCACTAGCACAATTTTGTGCTGTTCCTAAAAGTATGCCATAACATTTTGCGATTATCTGTGTGAGTGTGTCTGCTGTTTGACAAGTTCATTTGCGGTCAGGCGTTGTAATAAAATTAATCAAATCTTGTCACAAATCTAGCAAATGATGTGATGCTTAGGCAAGTTAAGAGAAAGACGAACAAACAGGCAGACAGACCGACAGACCGACAAAGAGCAGGGCTTCATATGTGTTTATACTATGTGTGTGTGTGTGTGTGTGTGGGCGAAAATGCTTTACGACTGGCAAATTTTGATTTATCACCTTAATACACATAAAAATCCTGCGGGTAACATTATTTACACACTGTACAATGATGAATGAGACTTGGGTCACATTTTGGCAAAATGATAGCTATAGAAATATGCGCACAAAAAGCGACAAATAATGTAAATGTACCACATTTCGTTACCCTTAGGAAAATTTGAACTAAAATAAAATAAAAAAATAAAAAGAAATATCAAAAATCAAAAAATATAATAAAAGTAAAAATTTATAATTATTTTTGTAAAATAGAAACTGTTTTTGCATTATTTTTGTTTTGATTAAATTTAACGATTTTGTCATTTATATACTTTATGTTTAACGGATCACGATTTGAAAAGCATAACAGCTGCAATTTTGATTTTGGAACAACGTTGAATGGCCTTCATTATATTTAACATGGTGTCGGCAATTAGCTGCATTCAAATTTGCATTGCACATAATACCGACACCTACTTTATATGCTATTTTTATAGTTTTTTTGATATTTTTAATGTTTATTAAATATAAACTCAATAATACGCAAGGAAAAAGATTTAAATGTAATTCCGACACCTCCGTCATATTATCTTTATAGAAAAGCAAAGTGTCGGCAATTAGGTGCATGTAAATTTGCATTGTTCAAAATACCGACACCTTATTTATAGTGTATTTTTTTTTATTTTTAATGTATTAACTTAAAAACCAAGTGTCGGTATTTAGGTGCATATAAATTTGCACTGTATGTAATTCCGACACATCTTCTATTGACCATGTTTTAAATTGTTTAATCTTATTAGTGTTTATTAACTAACAACGGAATAATATTCAAATTCACACAATACACATTAAAACTTTTTCAATTATAAAAAAAACACCTAAAATATTGAAATTAGTATCAGAATTTGGTACATTTACGTTACGTATAACGAGAAATATATATTTTGCTCTTATGCCACACAATATCAATCACATATGTCTGAAACGAGAACTAAAAACAGGTAGCTACTATTTTTAGGGATACAATAGCACTTGGTTGTTTTTGATTATAGCAGCATTCTAGGCGCCATGGCATATAGAAGAAGGATCCCCTAAAAACCGGCAATGCCATTAAAATTCAATGCATGAAAGAACAAACAAGAAATAAAAGCAGCAACAAAGCCTAAAGTGGCACAAAAGCTAATCAAGATGAAGAAGAACAGCAGCAGCACAAAACAAATAGAGCTGAATTTCGGTTCTTGCGAATGTGACACTTAAAAGTATGTGTTAAGTTTTTGCAGCTACATTTTATGCTTCATGAATAGTGTAAACAACTATTTATCTTGTTAACGTAGAACGTTATGGCTGTGACTGCTGTTTGACAATAAATATAAGAAACAAACAATAGCACAAGTTGGGGAGGGAAAGGCGGTAAAACATGGCCGAAATATTGTCAAGTTTGGGACACGTGTCTTGTGCGTTCTTGAGCAACTAAATGAAGATGCTCTTTAGTAGTAGAAATAGTAGTAGAAATTCATATGTATGTCAAGTGCGTGTGACACAAACAGTGAGTAGTGTGACAATGCAGACATTTCTCGTATTATGATTCGTAGTTTATTTTATTGATTAGAAAAGAAACAACTTCCGGAATGACAATTCAAGGCCCGTGTATATAGTTTATGCTATGAGCAAACAGAAACTAAGGAAGATGTTGAAAAATATGCGAAAGATAATAAAGTAGTAGTAGCTAAAGTTGTTAGCACAATAAATACAAAGCTATTCGAGTGGCAACTGCATGAAATTGCAAATTGTTTTTGACATATCGAACTCGTATGGCAATGAATAAATTACAGCAACAAAAAAATCGGTTGCATACTTTTGGGCATAAATGTGAGGGTTGCATACTTTTGGGCAGTAAGTGAATTGAATAAAATCAAGTAAAATATAGAATATATTTGAATAAAATGTGTGTGTGTGTTTGAAATATTAAATGCTAATAAATAGCAATGAAATACTGTATCCAAAATAATGGAAAAACACATTGCATATTTATAGGCGTTTTAAGAATAGCTATATTTGATTTAAGCACTCTGTTTGTAGCATTCAAAAATAAATAATTCAAACTAGAATTTAAAATGAGTCTTGAAAAAGTAAATATAAATAAATTGTTATTTTTATATATTTATATTTATTAAATATAAGAGATTTTACAATATTTATTTAGCAGTTTGAGTTATTTTTATATATTTATATTTATTAAATATAAGAGATTTTACAATATTTATTTAGCAGTTTGAGTACATAAATGCCTAAAAGCATGCCAGGCAATATGTGGCGCAATTATTTATTTAAAAGCATACTTTTAGACAGAACCAAATGCTTTTAATATGAGTTTTTTTCATATTCTTTTTGTTTATTTTATATATAACTTTTTGTTTAATTTTAACTAAAAGTCACTAAAACATTAATTTGTACATTATTTTAAAATTTACTTTTTATTAAAATAAACACCATGCTTTAAGTGGGGGTTCGCTTTTTTAATACAAGTTAATTCATTAATTAATTAGTTTGCTTTTAATTTCAATTGCGTGCAAAAAGTGCATTTAAAATACTAAAAACTTTCCTGTTTATTTTCTACTTTCTAAACTGTTTCTTTAACTTAATGCAATTCGTACTTTGTTTCATATCTCATTAGTTTTTAATAACTTTTTTTTTGTATATATTTTTTTTTTGTAATATTCTTTACGTTCTACTCATTTATTATCATCATTTCCTAAATTAAATATATAAAATATTAAATATGACAATCCAGATACGTAAGAAATTAAAAAAGAAAATAAATAAAAAATTTATTAACAAAAAAAATAATAAATTATAAAAATATAATATAGATATAATGTAAAATAAAATAAAAGATATTTTATATACTTAAAGCTAATTGATGCATAAACCATAATAAGAATAAAAAATATTGAAAAAATATAATTTTCACTTTTTTAAAGCAATTCAAACTTTATACTTAGACTAGCTGGACCCGTGCACGACTCGTGCCAAGATTTTGTGAATTAAAAGATATGGAGCGATTTTTTTAATATAAAAAACATTTTTATTATTTATATCAGGGGCCCGTGCTTGGCTGTGGATGTTTTTTATTGGTTTTATAAATGTAGTTACCAAATAATAAATCTCCGCCAAAACAACTTTTCTCAAAGATAATTTTTTCTCAGACTGCCCCGGAAAATTCTTCCCCATAGAACGCTTTCCCGTAGAATTCTTCCCGGTAGAATTCTTTCCTGTAGAATTCTTCCCCGTACAGTTTTAATGTGGTGAGTTTCAGTGTAGTGAGTTTAGGTGAGGTGAATTTTGGTGTGGTGAGTTTTAGTGTGGTAAGTTTTAGTGTGGTGAGTTTTAGTGTGGTGAGTTTTAGTGTGGTGATTTTTTGTGGTGAGTTTCAGTGTAGTTAATTTTATTGTAGTGAGTTTTAGTGTGATGAGTTTTAGTGTGGTGAGTTTTAGTGTGGTGAGTTTTAGTATGGTGAGTTTCATTGTGGTGAGTTTTAATGTGGTGTGGTTGCTTTTGTATATTTTTTTTTTGTAGTTGAGTTTTTTGTTTCATCTTTTTAGCTTGTGTATGTGCTGAGTTATGTCGTTTGGAATGTTTAGTTTGTACCACGCCCCTTTGTCCAATCGCGCCCATATATAGCCTATGGCACCCTCCGGACTCCATAGTATCCTGTTACAAAATTTCAGTTAAATCACTTCAGCGGTTTAGACGTGATGCTGGAACAAACAGTCAGACATACAGACAGACAGACCGACAGACGGACCAAGAGTTTTATATATATATATAGATTTTCCAACATTTTTAAAATTGCATCTTCGCCCCCTTTGGCTTGTAAGTGACGATGTATTTTATTTTTCAAAATTAAATATTTTGTTTGAAAATAAAAAAAAATTATATATTTATTTCGAAAATTTTTATTTTTTGATAATCTATTTAATAGATATATGGTATTGCGGTAATTTTTATTTATATCACATATATTCGTTTCATAAAACAGTTTAAAAAACATGCATTGTACTTACACCAAAAATAGTTTTAGTGACCAAACTGAATTCCTTTCAATTGATGCTATTTTGTGTTGAACATGTTCAAGGACAAGAAAAAATACTTGTTCTTGATCTTACTCTTGTTCATGCTCTTGTTCATGATCTTGTTCATGCTCTTGTTCTTGCAGAGTCGTTCTTGATCTTGTATCGGCAGTCCATTCTTGTTCTTGCAGCGTCGTACTTGTTCTTGCATCAGAAGTCGACACTCGGCAGTGTCGATGTGGTATGAATTTTTCTATTTACACCAAGAAAACTATTATTTTAAAAATAAATAAAAATTTCTTTAAAATATTGATTTCTTACATAATGTTAATGCATTTGTATTAAAAACACTACACTTTGCCCTTGTTTATACGTCTTGAAATGATAAAATACTACATCTGTTTAAAAAAAACACTACACTTTGTCCTTGTTTATACGCCTTGAAATGATAATATTCTACATCTGTTTCAATTTTTACTACATACGGTATTTTTTTAACTCCAAGAAAATCGTTTAATTTTATTACATTCTGCATTTATTAAAAATTCAAAAAATATGTGTTTTCTTAAAAAAGATTCTGTCAAAAAATTATCGTTTATTTACCTTTGAATATTTGAGAATATTGTTCGTTATTTCTTCCAACACAATTGAATAAAAAATAAATTATTTAAACATTGGTTAATTTTTAGGTAATTTTTAAAGATATAATTACAAAAAAAAGTGTGTTATATTTTAAAAGTGAATTTCAATTTTGACATTTAAATAAAATAAATTAGACAATCACTGAACTAAAATTCCCTTTTGTTTTAATAAATTATTGTGAAAATGTAATTCGACTATACCATTAAATTAAGAGTATGTATTTAAATAGTTATAGGTCTTTCTAATTGTAATTGAAAGAGCACATTTTAAAATTTATGGTACAACAACATATTGTATTAACAGTTCCAATATTACTGAATTAATGGGACGCATCCGATTGACCAATTTTAATAGTATAAATTATTGTTTTTCTAACGATATACTATTAATTTACCATGTTTTTTTTCTGGGTATACTGATGATTTAAAAAAACACTTTGCTTTGATTTTTCAATTCACACTTTTAGTCTTTAGATGAATTCACAAATTAGATTATGAAAATTTGTGAGTTGTTGATTTTTTAACTTTTTTCTGTTAAACATAAAGTAGTTCATATTTATTTAATCATTATTTTTTGAATTAATTAATATCAAGATTTTTGAGTTGTAGGCTGTTTTGGTCTGATGTGTTAAAAAAAATGATAAAAATTCTTTATTTATTTTTTTTTTTTTTGATTTTCCGACGTTTCGTTGATTTTATTTCAACATCTTCAGGGTTTAAAATATAATAATGGAATTTCTTTTTAAATTACATTACAGAGTTTGTATAGATTTAAATTACAACACTTGAACAATTTTATTATTTAACACTAAAAAACAAACTTCTTTGTGACTAAATCTTTTTTTTTTTTGCTTTTTTTTGGTATGATCCACATCACATTCATTAGACGATTTTTTTGATGTCCGTCTGCCATTCTGTTGAAATCACGATTGCAGTATAACTAAAAAGTGCTAGAGCAATTAAACTTAGAATTTAAATTACTTGTATTATATACCTGTTTGGTATTAAAAATAGGCGTGATCGGTCGACTTGTGACTTGTGACCTCATTTCTACACCCAGAAAAAAATAGTATATGAATACTAGTTTTTTTACTATTAAAAATGGTCAATAGGATAAATTATTATTTTAATCGTAAAATACCATTAAATACTAGAAAATACTATGGCATTATCATTGAGTTTATATGAAAAGATTTATTTTTTGTATACTATTAAATCAATAATTGTCCTATTGATCAATTTTAATGGGATTTGAGGGAATTTTTTTCTGGGTTTATATAGATCCCTGACTGGCCGATTTTTTACGTTAGCGATGGTACGTACACTCAGAAAACTTCTTATAAAAATTGGTCAATCCGACAGTTATTGATTCAATAGTTACAAAAAAATAAATATTTTCATATAAACACAAAAACAATTAAATAGTATTTTGTAGTATTTAATGGGATTTACCTATTAAAATAATATTATTGACTAATTTTAATAGCAAAAAAAACTATTGATTTTATAGTATTTTTTCCTGAGTGTGTGGTAAAGCTAATTAATATATATTGTACTAGGCATTGTACTTCATAACTCTTGCTTACTTCATTACACTCATTATCAACAGTTAAGTCTTATTTAAACTTTTTCTTTGTTTTCTGTTTTGTTCTCTGTTCTTGTATTTTTACTATTCTTTTTTTTATATATTTATTTTTTCGTTTCACTCTTTTTTTTTCTATTTTAAATCAAACTTTTAGTAGTATTTTTGATTTTTTGCATTTTACATCCTTTTTCTTAGTTCATTAGTTTTTTTTACGATTTCATTTTATTTTCATTTCTTTTGTTTTACGCTCAATTGGAAACGCAATACGTTGTGCATTCGACATGACTGGATTTGTACCTCCTGCGGGCTTTTCTGCTATTTTTTGGACTCAATCCATCTCCCCCTTTTTCTTATTCACCACTTATTCGACTACTTCTTCTATTTTTTTCTCTTGAAAATGCTACGTTTTGCAGTCATAATTCTTTCAACTCCCCCACATTGGCATGTAGCACAATACAGCTGAGCCATTTAAGCTTGATTTACTCTATAGATTTGTTTGGAGGGTGTAGTATATAACATACATGCCATATCTGATGCTAGAAATAGTGTTGCCAATTTTAATCCTCTGTTCAAAAGCAAAAAGCGCAAACATTAAGTGCTACAAATCAGCTTTTTAACTTTTTTTGCGAAGGCAAGAACTAAGGTAATCGCAGTATTTATGCGAACGGATCAGCGCTACTGCCGGCATTACTCAATACTATACCCAAACTTTATAAAAATTATAGAGTAAAAAATTATAAAAATGTTTCTTTTTTTAAATAAAGGAAGATTATGGAAAATAGCAACTAAATTGATCAACTTAACAAACTTATTTTGCAAAAATAAAGACTTTATTAAAATTTTTTTTTTTTATAAAATAGTTGTTAGGTACAGATTTTTTTTTAATTTAGAGTTTTTTTAATTACTACAAATTTTTTGTTAATGCAACAAAAATAATTGTAAACTTAACGAACATTTTTGCTAAATCTATTAATTGCTGAATAATATTGCGGAATTGCTGAATAATATTTTTACAATTTACGAATTTTTAATTAAATCCAAAAAATATATTGAATTTTATGAAATTAATCAATACTTTAATTGAAACAACATACTTTCTTGTTAAATTTACAAAAAAAATAAATTTTTCAAAAAAATACAATTTAAAAAAAAAAATCAATTTTCACTAAAAATTCAATTTTTCACTAAAAATTCAATTTTTCACTAAAAAATTCAATTTTTCACTAAAAATTCAATTTTTCACTAAAAATTCAATTTTTCACTAAAAATTCAATTTTTCACTAAAAATTCAATTTTTCACTAAAAATTCAATTTTTCACTAAAAATTCAATTTTTCACTAAAAATTCAATTTTTCACTAAAAATTCAATTTTTCACTAGAAATTCAATTTTTCACTAAAAATTCAATTTTTCACTAAAAATTCAATGTTTCACTAAAAATTCAATTTTTCACTAAAAATTCAATTTTTCACTAAAAATTCAATTTTTCACTTAAAATTCAATTTTTCACTAAAAATTCAACTTTTTACTAAAAAATTCAATTTTTCACTAAAAATTCAATTTTTCACTAAAAATTAAATTTTTCACTAAAAATTAAATTTTCCACTAAAAATTAAATTTTCACTAAAAATTCAGGTTTTCACCAAATATTCAGGTTTTCACTAAAAATTAAATTTTTTACTAAAAATTCAATTTTTCACTAAAAATTAAATTTTTCACTAAAAATTAAATTTTCACTAAAAATTCAGGTTTTCACCAAATATTCAGGTTTTCACTCAAAATTCAATTTTTCACTAAAAATTCAATTTTTCACTAAAAATTCAATTTTTCACTAAAAATTCAATTTTTCACTAGAAATTCAATTTTTAACTAAAAATTCAATTTTTCACTAAAAATTCAATTTTTCACTAAAAATTCAATTTTTCACTAAAAATTCAATTTTTCACTAAAAATTCAATTTTTCACTAAAAATTCAATTTTTCACTAAAAATTCATTTTTCACTAAAAATTCAATTTTTCACTAAAAATTTAAATTTTCACTAAAAATTTAAATTTTCACTAAAAAATCAATTTTTCACTAAAAATTCAATTTTTTACTAAAAATTCAATTTTGCACTAAAAATTCAACTTTTTACTAAAAAATTCAATTTTTCACTAAAAATTAAATTTTTCACTAAAAATTAAATTTTTCACTAAAAATTAAATTTTTCACTAAAAATTAAATTTTCACTAAAAATTCAGGTTTTCACTAAAAATTCAGGTTTTCACTAAAAATTCAAATTTTCTCTAAAAATTCAATTTATAACTAAATATTCCATTTTTCATTAAAAACCTAATTTTCACTAAAAAAAAAAAATCAAATTTTCACTAAAAATTCAAATTTTCACTAAAAATTAAATTTTTCACTAAAAATTCAATTTTTCACTAAAAATTAAATTTTTCACTAAAAATTCAATTTTTCACTAAAAAATTAAATTTTTCACTAAAAATTAAATGTTTCACTAATAATTAAATTTTTCACTAAAAATTCAATTTTTCACTAAAAATTAAATTTTTCACTAAAAATTAAATTTTTCACTAAAAATTCAATTTTTCACTAAAAATTCAATTTTTCACTAAAAATTCAATTTTTCACTAAAAATTCAATTTTTCACTAAAAATTCAATTTTTCACTAAAAATTAAATTTTTCATAGAAATAAAATTTTTCACTAAAAATACAATTTGTCACAAAAAATTCAATTTCGCACTAAATATTAAATTTTTAAATTATGATAAAATTTTTGAAGAAACAACAAACCAATTTTCTGTTAGAATTAAAAATACTTAATTCATTGGTTTTACTAATTTTTTTATTATCGAATTTATTATTTATCTATTTAAAATATGCGTTACCAACTGACAACTAAACTGACAGCATACTAAGCTGACTGCGTGCGAGTGCGGCAACCGTTACGCTTGCTTTAGAGATGCGTGCGAATGAGACAGCAGTTTAACTGGCATTTACCGCGAATTTATACAGTAAATTCTTATATAGTACTTGTTGTTTTTATTGCAATTTTCTTAAATAGCTTTTGACATTGAGCTGAAATGCAAGAGTTAGGTTGCTTTATCTGGCACTGCTACTGCTCAATGCAATTTAGCGCCAGAATCCCACAGGATAAAAGCGCGCGCAATATGGCGGCGGACGGATGGCGGGTGGCAGCAGTCACGTTTGCGGTTATTGTAGCCAAGTTTATTAAATGACAGTCGTGAATTAGTTTTGTATGTGTTTGTGTGTTGTTTATGTATTTTACGACGACATCGACGACGTCATTGAAACGACGACGACGCAAATAGTTTGAGTGCGAAGTTTGACAGACGCGCGTGGAACAACATAAAATGGCAGCAATAATAAAAAACAAAAAAATACACACTTGCAATTAAAACAGCAAGATTAAAATATTTTATTTATACAATGAAGTTAGTGCTGTTTCTTGCTGCTGCTGCGTTTTCACTTAGTAGTCAGCTGTTTGACGTTTTTATTTGACAGCGGACTGTGGCGCGCTGTCAAATGTTGCGAGTGCAAGTGTTGCCACCTACAGAATATTTGTGGCAAAGAACGTAGTGGAATTTTGAGCTAAATTTCTTGTGTGTGTTTTTTTTTCACTGATGAGAAGAAAATTGATATATAAATCAGAAAAATAGCTACGTATCATAAAAATTGATTTTAGTTAGAATTTTTTTTAATACAATTTTGAACCGTACAAGAAATTTTAAATATCGAAAACTTTTTATAAAATTTGGCAAATTAAAAAATTAATAATTTGTCATTGGGATGAAAAAAATAAATCTAAAAATCTAAAAAGAATATGAAAAAAAAACTACATAAAAAATCAAATTTCAAAAATTAAAAACCAGAATTTTTAAAAGCCTCAGAACGCTGAATCATTTTTAAATTAAATTTTATTATATTATATTATATTCAAAAAAGATGTCAAATAAAAAAAATTAATAAAACTACATTTAATTTTTTATTCATTTAAGTTATTAAATTTATGATCATAAAATACGTCAAATATAAATATAAAGTTCTTAGTAAATTAAATACTTAAAATCTAATATTACAGAAAAGCTTTTGAGGAAAATTAAAAACACAATTTTTGTGTAAAAATTTAAATATGTAAAAATTCTGTTTTTGTTATTTTCCATTAGATTTCGATATTTTTAGTTATTTTTTTATTGCTTTTTAGTATTTTTTTTTTAGTTTTTAGTATTTTAAATTATTTTTTAAAATTTTTTTTTTCGTAACAATAAAAATAATCCTATTAATTTACAAAATTGTATGTTTTTTTTTTTTTTTTTGGAATATCTACTAAGATCCACAGCACTCAGACAGAATATATCTATTGTACTGTGAAATTTATTCCCTACAATTTTGTGGTTAATATCACAACGCCCAAGCCGGGATTCGAACCCGAGAACTTCAGAATGCAAGTCCAGCGCGCTACCTCTGGACTACTGAGGCCGGCTAAATTGTATGTTACTTTTATTATTTTTTAAATTGTTTTCTATTAGTTTTCGGCATGTTTTTCTCTTAGCTTTTGAAATTTTCTTTTAGTTTATTTGTATTTTCTAATAATTTTCATTAGTTTTTAGTATTTTTCAATTAATGTATAGTGTGTTCTATAATTTTTAGGTATTTTCAATTACTTTTAGTATTTTAGATTATTTTTTTAGTATTTTCTATTACTTTTTAGTATTATATACTAGTTTTTAGATTTTTTTTTCCAATTTGTATTACTTTCTATATATTTATATAATTTCCTCTTGATTTTTATTATTTTTTAGTATAATCTATAATTTTTTAGTATTTTAAATTATTTCGTAGAATTTTCTATTCATTTTAATAATTTTCTTTTATTTTTAAGTATTTATTATTTCATTATAGTATGTTCTAATTGTGTCTGATATTTTCTATTACAAAAATTAAAGTATTTTCTATTACTTTTTAGTATTATATACTAGTTTTTAGTATTTTCTATTACTTTTTAGTATTATATACTAGTTTTTAGTATTTTCTATTACGTTTTAGTATTATATACAAGTTTTTAGTATTTTATATTACTTTTTAGTATTATATACTAGTTTTTAGTATTTTTTATTACTTTTTGGTATTTTGGTATTTTTTTAATTTGTATTACTTTCTATATATTTATATAATTTTCTATTGATTTTTATTATTTTTTAGTATAATCTATAATTTTTTAGTATTTTAGATTATTTCGTAGAATTTTCTATTCATTTAAATTAAATTATTTTATATTACTTTTTAGTATTATTTACTAGTTTTTAGTATTTTCTATTACTATTTCGTATTTTTTTAAAATTTGTATTACTTTCAATTTATTTGTATAATTTCCTATTGATTTTTATTATTTTTTAGTGTAATCTATAATTTTTAGTATTTTATATTATTTCGTAGAATTTTCTATTCATTTTAATAATTTTCTTTTATTTTTACGTTTTTTTATTTCGTTAGAGTATGTTCTATTTGTTTCTGATATTTTCTATTAAAAAAAATTAAGTATTTTCTATTACTTTTTAGTATTATATACTAGTTTTTAGTATTTTCTATTACTTTTTAGTATTATATACTAGTTTTTAGTATTTTCTATTACTTTTTGGTTTTTTTTTTTTAAATTTGTATTACTTTCTACTTATTTATAAAAGTTTATAATTTTTTTTTTTTTTTTGCATAAAACTTTTGCATATTTTTTCATTTTTTTTATTTTTTATTCTTGCTCAACTACAAACCACTGCGAATTACAGCAATTAAACGATTTGCAAAAACGTTCAATGTTGCCGATGGCATTCGATGTTGCTCTTTATTTGGTTGCAGCAACATGTTTTTGCTTTCTACGTCCTCTAATGTGTCGCAAATGGGTAGTGGGTGGCACTGTGACGACTGTATGTGTGCAAATTAATGTGACGTTTTCTCTGTGACGCACTCTTGGTGACATTTTTATGCAAGGACTTCAGTGCCAACAAAGGACGTTCGTTCTAATGTGCTGCACTACAATTTACCCAATGCAATTTAGTGTTTGTGTTGCTAAAATCATTTTGTTGTTTGACAGCTAAATTAGCATTAAAACATTTTTAATTTGCTAAAGCAATTAAATTGATGTAGAATTTTAGAAAAATATATAAATGCTCAGAAAAATAATTGAAAATACTAAAAACTAAAAGAAAATACTAAAAACGTACAGAAAATACTAAAAATTAGGAGAAAACAAAAAAATAATATATTCAAATCAACTGAATAATACTAAAAAAAGTAATAGAAAATACTAGAAAACATATGAAAAATTTATTACAAAATAAAACACTGAAAACTCATGAAAAATACTAAAATGTTAATATAAAAACCTCACAGAAAATACTAAAAAATTCTAAAAACAGTAATTAGTAATTCTAAAAAAAAATTCTAACATATACAAATTAGGACAAATTAATAGAAAATATTCAAAACAATCGAATAATAATAAAAAGTAAAAGAAAATACTAAAAAATAATAGAAAATAATAAAATAAAAATAATATAAATATATGCAAATATTAGAAACTAATCGATAATATTTAAGACTTATTAGTCTTAATATGCAAAAAAAGGAAAATAATAAAAATTAATAGAAAATAGTAAAACTAATAAAAAAAATTAAAAAAACTAGTAGGGAATAGTAAAAACTAATTGAAAATACTAAAAACTAATTAAATACACATAAAAATACAAATAATAAATACTTACATTTCTTTTGAAATGATCATAAGATATTGGAAAATACAATTAAATTGCTGTAATTTCTACATCGTTGAAAATACTATATACCCTTCAACCTATGCTGAAAATAGGCCAACTAATAGTATAAACTTTGAAATAGTGGAATAAACTTTATAACTGTTAAAAAAATTACAAATGCTGAAAATACATTAACAATTTAGAATTTACTATAAAAAACGCAGCAAAGTCCATACATTTTTAAATAAGTGCTACACTTATTTAAATAAAAAAACTTTATGTAAATGAAATTTTAATTATTGAAAGAAAATTTAAAATGTCATACCTTAAAAAGCATGAAATATTTATTTACATTTTCTTTTTCTAAAGAATATTACCGCGAATTTGCGTAAAATGAAAAACCTTACATTTTATATTTTAATTTATGCTGTTGCTTGTTGGAAATTCAAGTAGTTTGCAGCGTAAAACATTGATGCAAAATTTATCTTAATGAAATTCATATTATTATTCATCTTTTTGTCATTAATTCTATTCTCTACACTATTTTTGATGCATTGAAATTCGCAACAACAGAAAATACTAAAAATTAATAAATAATACTTAATACTAATAGAAAATAATAAAAACTAAAAGAAAATAATAAAAACTAAAAGAAAATAATAACAAAAAAATTAATATAAAATAATAAAAACTAACAGAAAACTAATAGAAAATAATCAAAACTAATAATAAAACCGCTAAATTAATAGAAAATAGTAAAAACTAATATAAATTACTAAAAATTAATAAAAAAAAATACTAAAAACTCATCGAAAACCTGTTTTACCTAGCCGTTATTACCAACATTTTATGCTTATTTATAGCTTCAACTGAAGAGTGCTGAACTCAGTATTAAATACGGAATTGTTGATTTTGGATTGGGAGTCAACTTCATCTACAACATTTTTTTTTCAAAAAGCCTACATAAATTATATGTTAAAAA
This sequence comes from Dryomyza anilis, assembly GCA_951804985.1. Taxonomy (NCBI): domain Eukaryota; kingdom Metazoa; phylum Arthropoda; class Insecta; order Diptera; family Dryomyzidae; genus Dryomyza; species Dryomyza anilis. Next base: position 2,376,791 of record OX638130.1, on the reverse strand, counting down.
TTGTGTTAAGATAATAAATGTAACATGTAAGTGCCTGAGCCCAGTAGATGAAATAAATAAAATGAAAATTATTAATACTTAAACTTAATAGACAATACTAAAAACTCATAGAAAATACTAAAATGTATAGTAAGTACTAATAAAAAACGATAAAAGATAATGAAAATTTAAAGAAAATATTAAAAACTAATAAAAATTTTCTGAAAACTAATAAAAATAGTAAAAACTGATAGAAACTACTAACAAGGAATAGAAAATAATGAAAAATAAACAATGGAAAATAGTAAAAACTAATAGAAAATACTAAAATGTAATAGAAAATAGTAATAAACATTGAAAGAATAATGAAAATTAAATAGTTAATACTTAAAACTAATAAAAATACTAAAAACTAATAGAAATTACAAGAAATTAGAGGATAATACAAAAACCTAATAGAATTACTAAAAATGAATAGAAAATACTAAAAAGTAATAGAAAATAATAATAACTAAAATAAAATAATAAAAACTAACTGAACATAATAAAAACTAAAAAAAAAATAATAAAAACTAAAATAAAATAATAAAAACTAATAGAAATACTAACAAAAACTAATACAAAATAATAAAAACTAATAGAAAATACTAAAATATAATTCACAATAGTAACATATACCAGAAAACACAAAAAAAGTAATATGAAAGGGTTTAAGACCCTGATTATAATAGTAAAAATATTGAAATAATAATTTAAAAACTATTAATCGTATGGTATTTAATCGTATGACCCTGTTTATAATAGTAAAAACTATTGAAATAATAATTTAAAAACTATTAATTTTATAGTATTTTTCCAAGTGTCTACGATAACGTTATTCGGAGTGTTTGAGCGGTGAGCTGAAATAAGACGATCTGCCTCCTGATGTGGACGTCATGGTTTTGCATTTCTATGAAACATGTGATGTATTCTTGTGATGTGTAACATGCAACCAGTACTGAGAGATTTTTATACCCTACACTAAGAGTGAAAGGGTATATTCAGTTTGGTAGCGATGTCCGTCTGTCTGTCCGTCTGTCCGTTTGTCTGTCTGTCCGTCTGTCCTTCTGTCTGTCTGTTGAAATCACGATTACGTAAAAAGTAGAAGAGCTAGAGCAATGAAACTAGATTACTTATGTATCTAAGCTGCCTGAACAAGAAAATTGGCATGATCGATCTATTTTGACCTGAGAACCGACCACTTATGTTCAAATACCTCATAATAAATTTACATCTACAGATCAATTTTACTGTATACGTGCTTAGGTACATTTTTTTGGTCAAATACATATTGAAATCATGCTGAAATACATGAAAATAATGTTTTCCTGCGAAACGAGTTGTGGTTCCCAAAAAAAAAATCGAAATTCGGTACACCTACCCATTTGTAAATATGGGTATCAAATAAATGGAAATACTTCAGCGATTGAAAGTTTATAGTTATTACCAGGATTCGTATACCCTGGTGACCTATATACCAATTTGAATGGTAACCACACATATGTGTAGGGTATTTATAGTCGGCTTAGACCGACTATAATTTTGATAATTCTAACAATCATAATAACACCTATTTTAAAATTGCCCATGTGATCTAACCTTCCCAACTGGTTTTTGTTATGTCTTTTGAAATATTCTGGCTCTATTTTTGTTTGGTCCTTTTTTAATTTTTTAGAAAGTTTTTGCAATTTTTATTTCAGTTGTTGTCGGTGATGTTGTTGGCGATGTTATTACTGCTATGCTTGTTGTTGCATTTTTTTTTCTATTGCACTCAGCTGCAGCTCAACGGCTCAACTTCGCCGTCTGTCTATTTCATATTTATTGCCTGCAATAAAAAGCTAAATGGCAGCAAAGCATCAACGCCCCTCTGTCGGTCATGTGACACACTTTTTATTATGCTTCATAGAAAAGTTTTTGGTTGTGTGAGTGTTGAGCAGTTTGACGTCATTCAGCTGCTTCCGTTGCTGCTACTGGCAAACTGGGCCAGCAGCGTATGGCGTTGCCACCACAAAGATGTTTGGATGGGTGCTGCCAGATTTAGGTAGTTGCTAGTTGTCGTTGCTTTGGCGGGTTTTCTGCGGTATTTTGTTACACTCGATGTTGAAGTCGTCATTTTTGTGGTTGTTTGGAGAATTTTTATTTCAATTTTCTTTTATTTTTTTTATATTTTTCTTTTATTTTTCTTTTATTTTTCTTTTATTTTTCTTTTATTTTTCTTTTATTTTTCTTTAAATATTTATTATTACGTTTGTGGTGTTCACTCTCTATTATTTTTTAATAGCGCTGTGGGAATAAATTTTTGAAATGTGCAAAATTTAAATTGACATTTTTGACATTTATTGCGCGGTAAAATGATGTCTAAGTCTCGCTCGCAAATTGCATTTAAAACACATAATCATTATCGAATTATTTGAATAACACAGAAGAGTTGTATCTTAAAATACTTTACGAAAACATAGAATTTACAAAATAATCAAAATATAAAATTTTAAAAATAAATTAAATTAAAAATATTATCAAAAATATAAAATATAATTTAAAACTAATTTGCGAAAATATTAAACATTAAAAAAACAAAAACAACATAATAAACAGAAAACATATCTGTGGCAATATGAATTAACAGCATAACTCGAGATATGTTCAAATTGAGTTATTAATACCATCGTATTCCTGATATATGCTCATTTTGTGTCAAATTTTGATACTGATCCTTCTTATAGTTACTGAGATACAAGCAAAAAACCTAAAACCATATCTACTTGTTATTAAATATTAATTTTCATTAAAAAAAAACTTTCGAAAAAAGTTCTAACAAAAACATTTAGCAGACATTTATTTTATTTAAGTTTTTCATAAATTTGCAAATATAATTTTTAAAATAAAAAAAGCTGAATTAATTTTAATTTTCGTCGATTTAAAAAAAAACATCGAAAAAAAAAAAAAATCAGATTGATAAATTAAAAAGGGTTAAAAAGTGTTATTATTTTTTAAATTGTTTTCTATTAGTTTTCGGCATGTTTTAGTTATTCTATAATTGTATACGTTTTTCTCTTAGCTTTTGAAATTTTCTTTTAGTTTATTTCTATTTTCTAATAATTTTTTATTAGTTTTTAGAAATTACAATTACTTTTAGTATTTTAGATTATTTTTTTAGTATTTTCTATTACTTTTTAGTACTATATACTAGTTTTTAATATTTTCTATTACTTTTTGGTATTTTTTTAAAATTTGTATTACTTTCTATTTATTTATATAATTTCCTATTGATTTTTATTATTTTTTAGTGTAATCTATATTTTTTTAGTATTTCAGATTATTTCGTACAATTTTCTATTCATTTTAATAATTTTCTTTTATTTTTAATTTTTTTTTATTTCATTATAGTATGTTTTATTTGTTTCTGATATTTTCTTTTACAAAAATTTAAGTATTTTCTATTACTTTTTAGTATTATATACTAGTTTTTAGTATTTTCTATTACTTTTTAGTATTTTCTATTACTTTTTGGTATTTTTTTCCAATTTGTATTACTTTCAATATATTTATATATATTCCTATTGATTTTTATTATTTTTTAGTGTAATCTATATTTTTTTAGTATTTCAGATTATTTCGTAGAATTTTCTATTCATTTTAATAATTTTCTTTTATTTTTAAGTTTTTTTTTAATTCATTATAGTTTGTTCTATTTGTTTCTTATATTTTCTATTACAAAAATTAAAGTATTTTCTATTACTTTTTGGTATTATATACTAGTTTTTAGTATTGTCTATTACTTGTTAGTATTATATACTAGTTTTTAGTATTTTCTATTACTTTTTGGTATTTTTTTTTAATTTGTATTACTTCTTATTTATTTATATAATTTTCTATTGATTTGTATTATTTTTTAGTATAATCTATAATTTTTTAGTATTTTAGATTATTACGTAGAATTTTCTATTCATTTTAATAATTTTCTTTATTTAAGTATTTTTTATTTCATTATGATATAAAATACGCATGAGATAAACATTCTAGACAAACATTAAGTTTTATAAAATTAAATTGATAAATTCAAAAGGGTTAAAAAAATACATCGAAAAATAATATAAATATGTCGAAAAGCCATCAAAAATGTACATCAAAATAAACATCAAAAAATACAAAAATATGGAAAATTTATAGAGAAATAAAAACGTAGAAATATTTAAAAAAGTGTAAAATTGAAAATTGTGGAAATCTAAAAAAATAATTGAAAAAATACAAAAATATTGAAAATATACGGATACATAAAAAACATGATAAATTAGAGAAAAAAACGTCTATTAAAAAAAAACACGAAAAAAAAATAGAAAAATAAAAAAGTAGAAAAATTAAAAAAGTAGAAAAATTAAAAAACAGAGAAAAATATAAAAGGAGAAAATAAAAATAACATCGAAAAACAAATAACACATGGGTCATTCCATGTCAGAAATTTAATCTTGGCACGATCTCTTCCGATTTTGCTGAAATTTTGTAGATTGATAGTGACCGAAAAGTAAATAATAACTGTGTACTTAATATTTTTTATTTCTCAACTCCAACAAAGTTATGCGAATCGAAACATCAAGTACTATATTAGATAATTATTTATATATCATTGACATATTTTAATAAAACTAATGGTTTATATAAGATAAGTTTAAAATATGTTTCAAATCACTGTTACATATACGCACCACTATTTTAAAAATCAAAAACAATTTTATTTTGAAATTCTGGAGTTTTTCCCGTCGATTAAAAAAATAATTTCGATGGCGTCTCCCATAGTTTCTGAACTGACTAGTTTAAAATATCAATTGCCGATTTTGCCTCATTTATTTAATTTCATATTTAGCTTGTTATAAATTTCTACCAGAAATAGTGTGGCAGAGAACCAATTTCGTATGGAGAAAAATCGGCAATTGATCTTTATGATAGTTCAGAAACTATGAGAGACTCCATCGAAATTATATTTTCAATTGACGGGGAATACTGCAGGGTTTCAAAACCAAATTGTTTTTGATTCTTGAAATAGTGGGGCGTATACGTAACAGTGATTTGAAAAATATTTTTAACTTTTTCTAAGTTAAATGTATTTTATTTTTTAAAATTATTATTTTTATTGGAATGTGTGATTATAACGCTTATATAAACCATTAGTTTCATTAAAATATGTTAATTAGTTACAGAAATATAAATAATTATCTAATATAGTATTTGGATGTTTCGATTCGCATAACTTTGTTGGAGTTGAGAAATCAAAAAGAAACTAAGTACACAGTTATTATTGAATTTTCGGTCACTATCTATCCACAAAATTTCATCAAAATCGGAAGACATCGTGTCAAGATTGATATTTCTGCCGTGGAATGACCCACATGGAAAAATAAAAAATATACTAAAAATTACAAAAATAAATATACAAAAATGCCGAAAAATATAGAATACAAAATTAAAAATAAATAATTTAAAAAAATACATTTACAAACTATATTTAAAAAAAATACACACACACAAATTTAAAGAATAAACACACCTAAAATAAAGGGTTTTTCAACAGGGACGCTACAAAAGTAGAGCGACAGGGACAGCAAACGACGCCATTTTTCTTGCCGCTCTTTTGACATTTCTCTTCAGTAAGGTTTGCCATTTCATGATGGAAAGATATACGAGCCAACAACGAGTCGAAATTAATAAAATTTACTACCGAAATTCGGAGTCAGTGGCCTCAACGTTAAGAGCGCTACGTCCAATTTATGGTCGTCATAATCGTCCTAGCCGATCAACAATTGAGCGTCTAGTGGAAAAATTTGAATCCACAGGCACAGTACAAAATGTTCCCGTGCCATTGAGACAAAGAAGTGCCCGTAGTGTCGAGAATATTGGTGCCGCTGAGGCTTCAGTTGAAGAAAGCCCAAATGTGTCTCTCACACGTCGTTCTCAAGCGTTGGGCATCTCTGTGACGTTCTTGTGGCGAATTTTGCGAAAAGATCATGGCCTACATCCTTACAAAATCAAATTGACGCAAGAACTGAAGCCGCTTGACCACCAGAAGCGTCGCATGTACGTGAATTGGGCTGAGCAACAACTTGAAAATGATTCGGATTTTCTTCGAAAATTCATCTTCAACGATGAAGCTCATTTCTGGCTGAATGGCTTCGTCAATAAACAAAATATGCGTTATTGGTCAGACAGCAATCCACACGTACTCCATGAGTCATCATTGCATCCCGAAAAAATTACGGTTTGGTGCGGTTTATGGGCAGGCGGCGTCATTGGGCCGTACTTCTTCCGTGATGATCAAGACCGGCACGTTACTGTGAATCGGAATCGCTACCGTTCAATGATAACCGAATATTTTTGGCACCAATTGGATGATATGGACTTGGAGGACATGTGGTTCCAACAGGACGGCGCCACAAGCCACACAGCGAATGCCACAATAAATTTATTGGAAACCAAGTTTGGACAACGTGTTATCTCACGAAATGGTCCAGTCGATTGGCCGCCTCGATCGTGCGATTTGACGCCGTTAGACTATTTCCTGTGGGGCTACGTCAAGTCTATGGTCTATGTCAACAAGCCAGCGACGATTAATGAACTTCGTACAAATATTGAACGTGAAATTGCAGCAGTATCGGCCGATTTATGCCGGTCTGGACTTTTGCAAGAAATCGAGTTCCACACATAATGGCATCGAACGTACTTTTACAGGAATAAAGAATTTCATTGATATCCAAAACCGTTTTTGTTTTATTTAAAAAAACTTTTGTAACACTGTTATAAAAAAAAACCCTTTATTACATATTGCGTATAAATCATAAAACCGAAAATAACTCAAACAATTTTGAATTTTTAAAATTACATTTTTTAAGTTACAGCCACATACACCATTCAATTTAATAAATTATAAAATTCCTCAAATATAAAATTAATATGCTTCTTATTTATATAAAGCATATATGTCAAATCGTATTAAGCCAAAAATAGAAACTTCTACTGAAACAAATAATAAAAAACGAAACACAATTCCGCGTCATCGTTGTCTGACGTCATTGTGCGTTGTCCCGAAGGTATGCGCTTCATTTCCGCAACACAAACACATACTACTTACACAGACAGACAGCCAGCCAGGCACATCACACTATGTCCTTTCAAATATTTGAAGTTTGTCCTTTGTGAGGATCGTTCGCACTGGGCCACTCATTACATTATGAAGTGTCAATTACTGTGCGCTTGCATGATTTTTATATATTGACGTTCATTTCGACTGTCAGTCGTCTCACCAACTGGTCTCACGTTCTTCCTAATATTTCTATCTCTCTCTCTGTCTGCATCAAAATGTCCGTCTAGCTTTGTGTTTATTATTGTCAGCTTCAATAAATATTAATAATCAACCATAATATGTCTCTAATATGCTGCCAAATCGAACACAATTCGATACGATTTGTGGCAAATGCTGATGATTGGATAAAAATAAAAATGTCGCCATTTCAACTGATGATGTTTGGTATATACAATGTACAGAATAATGTCGTAATGATGATGATGATGTTCTGGATGTTGATGATAATGATGTTGATGACAATGAAATGTCAGTCATGACAGTCACTGTCATTTAATATGTAATTTATTATTTATCAATTTTTGTTGTCGCATTTTAGGCGCAATTGCAATAATCAATGAAAACAAATCAAAGTTTTATAGCTAAAACGTCACACATAGAATTTATTAGAAATTCATTAAATTGCGTGGTTATAAATCAATACTATTTCTAAATTATATCGTAAAATATAAACGGTTCATGATATTTAATGTTATACGAAATGTGTAACAAATAAAAAAAAACGCAAACAAAAATGTGAAATAAATATAATAATCTCGAAAAATATTTCAAACTGAACAACTAAATCGAATATATTTTAAATTGGAATATTGTAAAAATTCCATTTTAATTAAATATTTAATTTTTGCAATGGTCATGTCGACCATAATTGCATTGGTTTTGTCATCCAAAAAATGTTTAACAATTTTTAATTTTTCTAATATGGTTATTTTTGTCGAATATGTATAAATTTTGATTTTTTTGGAAAATGGTGACCATTATTTTTGTCGTCCAACCATTTTAAACTTTTTTTTTTGAAAATATTCAACATTGATGTTTTTGACGAATATTTTTTATTTTTTGAAAATGTGATTGGATCATTGCGTTGTTTTTGTCATCCAATTTTTTTTTGTAATTCTTCGAAGATATTTCGAATATTTTTTTTTTTTTGGAAAATAATGATTTCAATTATTGCAGTGTCGTCCAATTATTTTTTTTTTTTAAATTTTTCAACATTGTTGTTTTGTTCGAATATTTTTTTTGAAAAAGCAGATTTCGAATATTGTTTTTGTCGTCGAATTATTTTTAACAATTTTTTTTGAAATTATTCGAAAATTGATGTTTTTGTCGAATATTTTTTTTTGAACATGTGACCATTACGTTGTTTATGTCATCCAATTTTTTTTTTTTTAAATTTTCGAAGATATTTCGATTATTTATTATTCGAAAATTATGATTTCTTTTTTGTTGTCCAATTATTTACATTTTTTTTTTAATTTTTCGAACAATGTTGTTTTGGACAAATACTTTTTTTTTGAAAAAGGTGATTTCGACCATTGTTTTTGAGGTCGACCCATTTTTTTTCGAAATTAGTCGAATATTGATGTTTCTGTCGAATATTTATTTTTTGAAAATGTAATTCGACCACCGCGTTGTTTTTGTTTTGTTTTTTTTTTTTTTTTATTTTTCGAAGATATTTTGAATATTTTATTATTTTTTTTTCGAAAATAATTATTTCGACCTTTGCATTGTTTTTATCGTCCAATTATTTAAAAAATTAAAAATAAAATAAATCGAATATTTTTTTTTGGGAAAAGGTGATTTCGATTATTTTGTTGTTTTTGTCATCCACATTTTTTTTTTTTTTTTAATTTCGAGTTTTTTTGTTTTTAAAAAGGGTGATTTCGAAAATTGATTTTTTTTTGAAAATAGTGATTTCTTTTTGTTGTCCAACGATTTTTTTTTTAAATTTTTTATTATAATTTATTCGAACATTATTATTTTTTATACCCTACACCTATAAGGTACAGGGTATATTAACTTTGTGCATATATTGTAACGCCCATTAGGAGGCGTGTCCGGTATGGAAATGTATATATATTCTTGATCAGCATCACTACCCGAGTCCGTTTAGCCATGTCCGTCTGTCTGTCTGTCTGTCTGTCCGTCTTGCTGTCTTGCTGTCCGAATACAGAAAAACTTGAGAAATACTGATCAGAATGCGATAAAATTTCGTCTCTGAGTTTGAAAATGAGCCAAATCGGTCAACGGACACGCCCACCTCCCATACAAGTCACTTTTATATAACTCTTTAGGAACTAATAACTCGAAAAGTATTGAAGATATAGATATAAAAATTAAAACGTATTGTTATAATTCATACAAAAAGATGTGGTCCAAAAATGGGCGTGATCCGGCCACCTTTTTTTCATTATTTCCCGGGTTTTCATAGTGGATTTTTGAACCGTAAATTATTAAAATCAAATCTATGAAATATTATCCTTACAAAATTTTTGAATATAGGCGTGGTCCGCCCATTTACATTTTTCTACTTTTTTGTATTAGTTTTTTATACTTTTATATCAATTTTTTAAATTATGGGGATATAAGAGTAAATTTCTGATATGTGAATAATATTCTGAGGGTGGGGAGGTTCAGTATAATGAAAAACTTTAAAATTAAGATATACAATTAAATATCCCACCAATGGTGTAGGATATTCCATAGTCGGGCCCGACCGACTTCAAAAGTCCGCCCCATCTGACCGAACTTACCCATGTGACCTAACTTTTCCAACTCGTTTTTAAATGGTGATTTCGTTGTTTTCAGTGTCCAAAAATTTTTCAAAATCAAGGTTACTCTCCGACCGCAACTAAACGTTCCATTGTCGTAACCTCATGATTGTGTGCGTAACATATTTCCGCATCTTTAATGCATATAGAAATATTTATATAAATAAGTATTATTTTACATATAAAATACATTTTTAAAATAAAATTTCAAAACTTGACGGTTGAAACTACCTCATGCTTTCTGACTAGGAGGTTACCACAACCTTATGCTTGCTTATTTGTAGTTTGCCACAACCGAATTAAGAGGTGTTGCAAATATTTTATCAGTTCTTTCCTCAACCGTATAATTCGGTAGTTCAATTTAGTTGGTTGCTGCAACAAATTAGTTTGCTATGTGGATGTTTAATAGAATACATAACATAGAAAAATGTACATCAAAAACATAGAAAGAAAACAAATAAAATTTTAAAAATACAACAAGAAAATAAAAAAAAAACATAAAAACTTCATTTTTTAAAAACATGCTATTTTTTTAACTAATTCAATTTAATAATTTTATTCAAAATATGTTAAAAGTATAATAAATTTCAAATTAAAGCAAAAATATAAAAAAAAATATAAAAACAAACTAATATTTAATAAATATAATTTGCAAATTTAATTGAAAATGTCGAATATATGATAAAAGATTTAAAATAAAAGGACATAATGGATCAACTTAAAACAAAAAAATAGATTAAAAATAAATTAAGAAATCTATACAAAACTTAATTAAATGAATTTATTTGCTTTCGCAACACTTAAAATTCCCAAAAGTAGAAATTTGTATTTTTTATTTTTATTTTTTTAATTTTTGTAAATTCCTTAAAACCACAAAATGACCAACATTGAACTAACTACTTTGCGTACTTTGTGCTGCTTCATTTGCACAGCAAACTGTCCAATAAAGCAATTAACTTAACTTTGACCAAAGCAAAATTAAACAAATAACATCAAGGTTCTTTGCATTAAGGACCCTCACCACTGTAGTACGACCGTCAGTACAGTCAGTGGGACGGGCCGTAATTAGGACACAGCGCCAGGCACAGAGTGATTTTGTAAAATTAAAGTTTTGCATAATTAAATAAAAAGAAATTATTTGAAAAATTTAATTTAAAAATTTGGAAATTCATTTAATTAATTTAAATTATTTTTTTAAATTCAAATTCATTTAACATATTTAGATTATTTATAAAAAAAAGATACGAAAATAGGTCAACCTAAAAAATAGGACTATTGTAATTTATATTTGTTTTTGTTAAATAAAAACGATTCATTGTTTATTAAAATTTTCTGACTGGGTTAATTTATTTTTTCTCAAAAGACAATTAAATAATTCGACAACTACCAAAATTATAATATGTACATAATTTCGACACTAAAACAGCATTCTTGAACGCAATTCCGACACTTTTTGTATTATTTATATTTAAAGTATTAAATATCATAGTGTCGGAAATAGGTACATAGAAATTTTCACAGTACATAATACCGACACCACAAAATTTACAACCATCCATGCAGCTAATTGTCGACACCCAGTAATTTGTTACTTCAAAGGGTCGGAATATACATTTCATTTTTAAAAGCTTATAATGTAAATTTTCATGCACCTATTTGCCGACACTATGTAGTTTGCTACGTTAAGTATAAATATTACAAAAGTGTCGGAATTGCGTTTAACAAAGCGGTTTTTATGTCGGAATTTATGACATTTTATGATTTTGAGAGTTCTCGCGGTTATAAATTCTCTTTTTTTAAGACAGCTATGTCGACATTACGTGCAGTGTCAATTTGCATTCACTTAATTGACGACACTTTGTAATTTGATTTTCATAAAGTTGCGGCTGAGCATAATTCATATATTCATGCATCCAGTTGCTGACACATTATAATTTTGTTATTTTAAAAGTTTCAACAGCTATGTCGGAATTACATACAATGCAAATTTCCATGCACCTAATTGCCGACACTATGTAATTTGCTTTTTTTTTAAGTAAACAAATTTCATATTTTAATAATGCACATTATTTTCAGTTATTTATCAGCTATTTAAATAAAATCACAGAAATATCCAAATTATAATCAGCTGTCGAGGGTGCTTCATTTTTACGTTTATAGAATATATTATATGAAATGAAAACGTTTTTCAGCATATTATTATTAGATGCAAAAATGCGCACATGTGACTCTGTGTTTGTTGTGTATGCCAAGCGCCTAAAAGCGATGTGTTAAGAGATTTATGAGCCTAAAAATATGCACACTGCGTGCGCAAAATCAATAAAATGTGTGACGTTGCTGCGGTACTTAATAAAATAAATAAATAAATATCAAAATGCATGCATGTATATGCATTTATATGCAAATGCATATTAAATGCTTTAACCGCAAATTAGTGCAGCTACTCGCAGCGACAATATTTGCATTGGCAACAATTCAATCAACACAAATATCACAGCAGATGAGCAGCAACAGCGGCAGTCACAGCCGAGGGTGTTGCTTTTCAATGTTGCTGCACAACACTGGCAACACTGTTTTTATTTTGCAGCATTGATTTCAGGGACTTTGGGGATTAGAGACCGTTTTCAATGAAAAGCTTTTAAAATAATATTTAAATTATATTTAAATTTTTTTTGATTTAAATTATTTAATTTGATATTACTTTATGTTGTACTACTATATTTAGTACTACTCTCTTTTCTACAGCTCTATTTTATACTACTTTTTTATAATACTTTATTTGCCACTACTTTATTTTATACTTCTTTTTTTCTACAAATTAATTTGCTACTACCATATTTTCTACTACTTAATTTTCTACTACTTTTTTTTATAACTTTATTGATATAAATTATTTTATTTGATACTACTTTATTTGATACTACTTTATTTGATACTACTTCATTTGATACTACATTATGTTATACTACTTTATTTTATACTACTCTAATTTATACTAGTTTCTACTCTATTTTATACTACTTTTTTATACCACTTTATTTGCCACTACTTTATTTTATACTTCTTTTTTTCTACAAATTAATTTGCTACTACCTTATTTTCTACTACTTAATTTTCTATAATATAATTTTCTACTACTTTTTTATAACTTTATTTTATATAACTTTGATTTAAATTATTTTATTTGATACTACTTTATTTGATATTACTTTATTTGATACTACTTTATTTAATACTACTTCATTTGATACTACTTTATGTTATACTACTTTATTATATACTACTCTAATTTATACTAGTTTATTTTATACTACTCTATTTAATACTACTTTATTTATTCTTTACCTTATACTAATTTATATTACATTATTTTATACAACATTATTTTATAATACTTTATTTAATACTACTTTATTTTATACTACTTTATTTTGTACTCATTTATTTTACGCTACTTTGTTTCATACTTTTTTTTTATATACACAACGTAATGTTATACTACTTTATTATTATTTCTTTATTTCGATTATATATTTTGATTTTATACAACTTTATTTGATGCAATTTTATTTTCTACTACTTTATTTTCTATTGCTTTCTTTTGTAATAATTTTTTTACTACTTTATTGTCTATTACTTTATATTTTTTCTAATACTTTGATTTATTTTAGTTTGTTTTACAATACTCTATTTTATACCTTTTTATTTTATACTACTTTATTTGATACTTTTTATTTTTTACTACTTTATTATATTCCATTTTATTTTGTAAAACATTATTTTGTACTACTCTATTTTAAACTACTTTATTAATACTACTCAATTTAATACTACTTAATTTAATACTATTTTATTTGATACTAATTTATTTAAACTACTTTATTTTATACTACTTTATTTTATACTACTCTTTTTTTCTACTTCTTTTTTGTAATACTTTTTTCTACTACTTTTTTGTAATACTTTTTATTTTCTACTACTTTATTTTTTACTCCTTTTTGTAATACTTTTTATTTTCTACTACTTTATTTTCTACTACTTTTTTGTAATACTTATTTTTTATGTTGTACAACTTTATTGTCTATTACTTTATTGCATACTACTTTATTTTCTACTACTTTATTATCTACTACTATATTTCCTACTACAATATTTTCTATTATATTATTTTCTACTACTGTTTTTCTCTTATTATTTTTTTTACTTTTTATCTACTTTCATTAATCCGTTTTTTTACATATTTTTTACCTACATATAATTTTCGCATTTTGTGTCAAAAACTTTTATGAATACAATTTATCACTATACGCTGCAATAATTGCCACTCCGACATAAATACAAAGCAAATATTGCTGGCGCACAGCCGCCAAAATGTATGCAACACTTTATAATGCACACAAACAACACAACTTGAGTGGTTGCTGCTGCTGCTGCTCACAAGCCATTTGCAATTCCATTGATCAGCAATGACAACATGCTGACAACATAAATTGTTATTGCCTTTGTTTGCTGTCATCATCAACAGCAGCATCAGCATCATCGTCGTCAACGTCACTCCTGCTATTGAGGTGGGCTTTTTGAAATCTCTCTTTTTTTCAATTATAGTTTCAAAACAGTTGCAATTGTTGCCTGCACGCAGTGACGACAATGCAACGCAATGCCAAAAAAATGCAGTTTGCAGCGCAATAAATCAACTTCAAGATGCATGACTGACACATATACCTACTAAAACAGACAGACACAACATCAGCAGCTGTATTACCTATGTTGCTGCTGTTCTTGCTCTGGTCAAGGCAATCGATAAAATATTTTCAGTCAGGTATTCGAGCTGCCGCTGCTGTTGTATTGCACAACAACCTCAAGTGGCCATTGCATATTTTTAGGCTTCGACATGAGTGGTTGGGTGTTTGGTTTTCTCTGTTTTTCTGTGTCGTTGCATAAATCTCAAGTGTGTGTTTTTGTAAGGCTGCTTTTGCACTGAAAATTGTCAGAAATTATTAAGCGTATTTTGTGGTTTTATTTTTTTGGCCAGCTGCTGTTGATGAATGTTTTAAAATGCAGAATTCAATTAAAACCAGTGTTTGTTTGACACTAAAATTACAGATGCAATCAACATTTTAATTGCTTTTTTTTAAGTGCTTAAAGATATATTTTGTTCTATGAAATTGTATTTGGAACTGCAATGCAACCTATTTGGAACTTGGGAGAAACTAATTTATGTTAAAAATTTGACTTTAAAATTGAGTTTTTTTAAAATTAAAAATAAACAATCTGTGGGCAACTTGAACGAAACTAATTTTTGTTTAAAACTTGACGTGAATTCGTTTTCTTTTTTATATTTGTATATAAAACTGCTATGCAACCATTTTGCAACCATTTTGGGTGATAAGTTAATACTTCTTAGATAAATGCGACTGTAAAGCAACTCTAAATCAAATGTAAATCAACAGTAAAGAAACTGTAAAGCAACTGTAAAGAAACTCGAAAGCAGCTCTTAAGCAATTGTAAAGCAGCTGTAAAGCCACTTAAAGCCAATGTAAAGCAACTGCAAAGCAACACTAAAGCCACTGTAAAGCTACTGTAAAGACACTCTAAAGCAACTGTAAAACAACTCACTTAAAGCAAATTGACGTGAATTTATTTTATGTTTTTAATTTGTATATAAAATTGCTATGCAACCTTCTTGCAACTTAAAAAAACTTTATTTGTGGGTGATATGTTACTACAAAATATAATAATCGAATACATCTAAGAAAATGCGACTGTAAAGCAACTCTAAAGACACTGTAAAGCTACTGTAAAGCAACTGTAAAGCAACTCTAAAGCAACTTGAAATTAAAAATGTACCGCATTAAAAATTAATTTTTATACTTGTTATTGACAACATTTTCAGCAAATATTTTCAATGAAATACCATGGAAATGCGACTGAGAAATTGCAGCTGCTACGTTGCTAATGCGACTGATGCGTATTACAATTAAAATTGTCAGTTCTTGAAATTATTGTTGTCGGCGGAATATGGTTGTTGGTATTATTAATGTTGTTGTTGTCTACTGTGTATGGTTTATATTACACATGTCCTTGTCTGTCTGGTGTTGCCTTGTGTTACGCGTGACGCATGTTGCTGCTCTCAACGGCCTGCCAGCAACACACGTCGGCACTTTGTTCATCATCATCAGCAGCAGCAACATCTTCGCATGCATGGCTGTCAGTTTAATCACCAACAACATCATCATATTCATCGACAGCATCATCGTCAAGGCTTCAAAATCTAATTAAGCGTTTCATACGCGTGGATGCCGCCACCAAAGACTTATGTAGAGGTTGCCAATTCAGGTTGAAGCGAACGAATGCCTAATGCTGCTGGAATGGGTTCTAGCAACGCTGCATAGGCGCTTATTTTATATAGCGTAGGACGCTGCAGGTGCCACGTTTCATAATTTTTCAATATTCTCACTTTATTAAAGTGTGACGACTGACTGACTGGTGACTGACTCTGGTAAAACGAGGATGAAAAGAACGATGGGTGGTTAGTAGAGTTTATTATGGAAGCGTGTCGATGTCAGTAGGAAGTATTGAAATTTATGTGCTGTAGTGTAGCTAATTTTGATAGTTCTATTAAAATAATAGATAAATTTGAAATTTTAAAAAATAAATATTAAAAAAATAAATATTATTTATTAAATGTAAAGTGTTTTTTATAATTTTTTTTTTATTTTTTTTATTTTAAATGAAAAAATTAAATTCCAGTCCAAATTTTTCAATAAATCCAAATTTATTGAAAAATTTAATTAAAATAAAAATAATTTAATTTTAAACTTAAAATTAAATTTTTAGTATATTGGTTTTTAGCGTTTTTACTGAAATCGATTTTTAGTGAAAAATTAAGTTTTTAGTGAAAAATTAAATTTTTAGTGAAAATTTTAGTTTTTAGTGAAAAATTGAATTTTTAGTGAAAAATTGAAATTTTTGGGAAAAATTGAATTTTTAGTGAAAAATTGAATTTTAAGTGAAAAATTGAATTCTTAGTGAAAAATTGATATTTTATTGAAAATTTAAATTTTTAGTGAAAAATTGAATTTTTAGTGAAAAATTGAATTTTTAGTGAAAAATTGAATTTTTAGTGAAAAATTGAATTTTTAGTGAAAAATTGAATTTATAGTGAAAAATTGAAATTTTTGGGAAAAATTGAATTTTTATTGAAAATTAAAATTTTTAGTGAAAAATTGAATTTTTAGTGAAAAATTGAATTTTTAGTGAAAATTGAATTTTTAGTGAAAAATTGAATTTTTAGTGAAAAATTGAATTTTTAGTGAAAAATTGAATTTTTAGTGAAAAATTGAATTTTTAGTGAAAAATTGAATTTTTAGTGAAAAATTGAAATTTTTGGGAAAAATTGAATTTATAGTGAAAAATTGAAATTTTTGGGAAAAATTGAATTTTTATTGAAAATTAAAATTTTTAGTGAAAAATTGAATTTTTAGTGAAAAATTGAATTTTTAGTGAAAATTGAATTTTTAGTGAAAAATTGAATTTTTAGTGAAAAATTGAATTTTTAGTGAAAAATTGAATTTTTAGTGAAAAATTGAATTTTTAGTGAAAAATTGAATTTTTAGTGAAAAATTGAATTTTTAGTGAAAAATTGAATTTTTAGTGAAAAATTGAATTTTTAGTGAAAAATTGAATTTTTAGTGAAAAATTGAATTTTTAGTGAAAATTTGAATTTTTAGTGAAAAATTGAATTTTTAGTGAAAAATTTAATTTTTAGTGAAAAATTGAATTTTTAGTGAAAAATTTAATTTTTTTTGTGAAAAATTGATATTTTATTGAAAATTTAAATTTTTAGTGAAAAATTGAATTTTTAGTGAAAAATTGAATTTTTAGTGGACATTTTTTTTAGCTCTAAATTAAATTTTCTGTTCAAAAATGAATTTTTAGTGAAAAATTTAATGTTTAGTGAAAAATTGAATTTATAGAAAAATTGAATTTTTAGTGAAAAAGTGAATTTTTAGTGAAAAATTGAAATTTTTGGGAAAATTTGAATTTTTAGTGAAAAATTGAATTTTAAGTGAAAAATTGAATTTTTAGTGAAAAATTTAATATTTAGTGAAAAATTGAATTTTTAAGTTTAAAATTTTCAGTTCAAAATTGAATTTTTATTCAAAATTGAATTTTCATTCAAAATTGAATTTTGAGTTCAAAATTGAATTTTTAATTCAAAAGTGAATCTTGGGTTATCTGAGAGTTACCTTGAATTGTTAAAAGTACTTTGAATTTTGTAGTTTTGCCTGCTTGTGCCAATGTTATGACTGACCTATTTAAGCTGGTCTTTTAATAAACAAAAGCTTCAAGATCCCCATTCAAATTAGTAGCTTTACTAAGCTATTATTTAGGAAAACCACTTAAGCGCAGCAGCAACTGCAACACCGTGTTCTAAATTTGCAACACCGTATAAAACAAAGTTATACAATTCACCTAAAGGAAGTACATAATTGTTGCCACTCCCTCCCCCCAGCCCACTTCATCAGTAATAAATCAAAAAAGTTGCGCTATTTATTTGCGCGCTTAACCGCAAACAATGGCAACACCGCCACAGCCACCACTCACTTTGTTACAACGCGTATGCCTGGCAACACTGCGCCGCGTCGCATTCAATGGCGTTACTAAAAACTGCGGGTTGCTTTTGTAGTTGAGGTGGTTGAGGCTGCCACCCTACTGTTGTAACTACTAATTAGCATTTTTGGCAATTAGTTATTTGCGCGAGATAGATACAACAAAGTGGAGTCAACCAAACAGCAGAACCCCCATCAACCGTCAACCACAACAGCAACCGCAAACAAAGTATCGCTGAGAACCATGAAATAGTTGTGTGAACTCTTGAGAAATGAGTGATAAGAAAGTGCGCGACACAGTGAAGCAAACAAAAAGTTCACTGAAAATTCAGGAAATATGTGGTCTGTGAAAAAATAATTTTCTGGGAAAGGAAAAAATTGTGAGAACTTTTTTATCAAAAGATCTGTTCTATCAAATGCCAAAACTTTATATGTCTCTGTAGGTTTTTAACATTTTAATTGCGTTGTCATATTTTTGATATTTTTATAAACATTTATTAAAGTCTGTTATTTTTTTTCTATTCTCAACTCATTGCAGATTTTTCACTTTAACAATTGCGGGTCAAGCAGCACGTCGTCATAACGCTAATTGCTTCCGTTAAACGAGCTACGTAGAAAAATAAAATATGGCAACGCTGTCACGGCGACATTAACATAATCAGCAGCGGAACTCGAGCGTTTAATCGAAATTGTCGTAAAGGATAAAAAAAGGCAGAAAAGTGCAGCAGTGTAAAGTAGCAGACAGAAAGTTGCAAAAAAGTGTTGCAGAAAATATTTAAAATAGAAAAATAAAATAATAAAGAAAAAAGTAACATACAAATTTTCAAGCGAAAAAAAAATAGAGCAACGCAAAAAGTGTAACATAAAAAAAGAGTAGCAGAAAAAAGTATAACTGAAAAAAGTGTAACTGAAAAAAGTGTAGCAGAAAAAAGTGTAACTGAAAAGAGTACAGCAGAAAAAAGTGTAATATAAAAAAGTGTAACATAAAAAGTGTAACTGAAAAAAGTACTGCCAAAAAAAAGTGTAGAAGACAAAATAGTACAAGTGCTAAAAAAGTTGTCAAAAGTTTATCATAAAAAAACTAAAAAAATATTTAATAAAGAAAAATCAAAACCATTTTTACAAAACCAAAGGCATGCAAAACTTTTCAGCTGAATGGCGCTGACAAAGAAACAAATGAAAAATTTACATAATAAAGCAAAACGGAAGCATACTTCGAGCCGCAGCATATGATAAGGTGGCAACGTTGTGAAGTAGAACAAAAATAAAATAAAAAATTCATAGAGAAAAGATGAAGGACTAAACGCACAAACTGAAAAATAAAATCAAAAATTTCTATTAAAGTGAAAAATTAAATTATTTTCAAAAATAGTGCACAAATTTAAGATTGAAAAAGGTAAATATATTTTTATTTTTCATTTGAATAAAAATTAAAAAAAATAAAAAGAGTTTACAAGAAAAAACCAAAATTAAAAATTAAAAAAATTAAAAATTTCAAAATAGAAAATAGAAAGATTTATTTGAAAAAATATTCTAAAATTTACAAAAAATTGTTTTTTTAATATAAATTTAAAAAAAGATAAATAAAAATACAAAAAGAAAAAATACAAAATTTAAAAAAAAAAAACTGCAAAGTATTTTGAAATAACTACTACATAAAATATTAATAAATATAAAAAAGTTCAAACAAAAAAAGTATAATACATATTTATTCATAGAATTTTAACTAAAAATCAAAAAGTTAAAATATTTTAGTAGAAAGTAAAATTCCAATGCATTTGAACAGATTATTTCTGATGAAAGAAAAAAAAATAAAAATAAAAAAAGGTTTGAAAATACCTAATATGTTTTGAATATTAAAAAAATATAGGTAATAAAAAAAAATTAAAAAGTAAAAAAAAAATAATAATAAATACCTATAAAGCAATTCAAAGAACACTTACGAACATTTATAAAATGTCAACACTCAAATTCCACAAAAAGTTCAAATATTAAAAAATAAAATTTAAAAAAACTTTTAAAAATAAAAAAGTAGTGAAATTTCGAAAATAAAATTAGAAATATAAACGTTTTTTCAATAAGAGCGCTACAAAAGTTTTTTTTAAGGGTTTTTCAACAGGGACGCTACTAAAGTAGAGCGACAGGGACTGCAAACGACGCCAAGCAAGGTTTGCCATTTCATGATGGAATACGATATACGAGCCAACAACGAGTCGAAATTATTAAAATTTACTACCAAAATTCGAATTCGTATATCTTTCCATCATGAAATGGCAAACCTTGCTGAAGAGAAATGTCAAAAGAGCGGCAAGAAATATGGCGTCGTTTGCTGTCCCTGTCGCTCTACTTTTGTAGCGTCCCGTTTGAAAAACCCTTTATTAAAAAATATTTTTTATTTCATATTTTTAATTTTTCTTATATATTAGTGTTTTATTATTGACATAAAAATATTCATGTTTCAAAGTGTCTTTAATTTGGAATCATGACAATAGAACTATGATGCATAGGATGACAGGAAAACGATAATATTGCATTGTCATCCAGTTCGACACAATATCTTAAATCTCAAGTCTTTAGCTCATCGCGAAGGTAGTTTTAAATTAATTACAAAATTTGTACCGAACAGACAGAAAACGTTTTAAAATGAAAATTCAAAGTATGCAGTACATAAATTTGCACCTATGAATCTGTAAAAAATCGCAATATCGTTTTACATTGAATAAACCCCAATTCTAGCCCATTTGTAAAAATTATGAACTTTGACCTTGGAAAAGCGATAATTTTCTCCCACAGAACATTTTGCAGTATACAAAAAGTTTCAAAACCATGTAAATAAAATGTAAAATTCTATTTTTTTTTTGTTTTTTCAGAAATTATATAAAAAAAACAATAAAAAAATAATAAATAAAAAAAAATTAATAATAAATAAATTAAAAATAGCAATATTTAATAAAATAATAATTTTTTTTTTTTTTTTAGATTCGGTGTTTTTCTCAAAAAAAAAATTACTCAAATTATACAAATTTGTTTGGAAAAGAAAAAGTTTGAAGAATAAAATTTTAAGAAAAAGTTTAAAGAAAAAATTACGAAGACAAAATTTCGAAGCCAAAATTGAGAAGAAAATAATTGAATATTTGAAGTATAAAACTGACGCGAAAACATGCCTCACACCGTCGCAACTATTCACAGCTGAAAACTACAACGCGTAAATTTGCAAAAAAAAAACCACCAAAAGCAGCATATTTAAATCAACAACAATAATTGCAGCAAAATAAGTAACATCAAAAACAACAACAGCTCCAACATTGCCCACATCAACAACAGACGCCACCGCAACCGCCACGCACCCCAAATAGCCGTTCATAAATGTACCAGGACAGCAGCTGCCGTCGCAGTTCGCAAACAACAACAGCAGCAGCAACAACAGTTGCTGAGACTGACGCAGATACAGTCGCTGTCGCGGTTGCAGTCGACAACGTTGACGCCAGCGCGAGCGCCGCCGAGGAAGACGACGCCTTCAGCTGTCCCTCGGAGTCGAGCAGCGAGTCGGAGTTCGAGTCGTACTCGACGAAGCAATCGCCACGACCGACAACGACGCACACGAATAGCAGCAGTAGCAGCAACAACAACAGTAACAGCAATAGCACCGCCTCCACAACAACCAGCAGCAGTGGTAACAGCGGCGAAGTTGCCAACAACAGCAACCGCAATAACGGCTCTTTAAACAAGCAACAAACGTCGACTCGCACTCGTCGCGACCTCAACGTCGACCGCAACGCCGATGTGCGTCTGCTGCGCAAGATCGGCTATATTGCGTCGCGCGTGCGTTTTCTCGCGCAGCTCTATGGCGACTTTAAGCTCGTGAATCCGTACACTCCCGCCAAGCAACGCCGCCAGCTGCAGCAAATACTGCTGCATCATTCGATTGGCGTCAGTGCCGCCGTATCGGCGCAACTGCTGGCAGCAGCCGCACAACGCAACGGCCTCGTCAGCGTCCCAGCGACAACGACAACAACGACGACAACGAGCAGCAACAGTCCGCGCAGCCTTAGCGTTGCCAGCAGCGTCGCCAGCAGCAGTTACTGCTGCCTGCCAACAACGCAGAGCTCGTGCGACGACGACGACGGTACGCCGACCACCGTCGGCACTGTGCGTCGTCAGTCATCAACAGCGGCGGCGGCGTCCTCAATAGTGCTACTCGAGGATCTGCTGATACAGTTTTATGAGGAGCAGCGTCACAAAGTCACCGTCATACGCAGACGTCGCACGAGTCGACGCGGCAGTGCCAACGGCGGCGGCGGCAACAACAATAATCAACTGTTTATCATGAGCGGCCAGTCGAGCAGCAGCGTCGAGCGTCTGCTGCAGCTGAGCAACGACAATGATGACGAAGTGGGTGGAGCCGGCGGCAGCGCTGAGATGCAACAACAGCAGCGTCGCAACTTTTTCAATGCAAATAATCAACGTCAGAGCAGCGGCGGCGGCAACGCCTTTCTGCAGCCGAGCGCCAGTTGCGACGAGCAGACGCGTCGTCGACGCTCAAGCGACTGTTCGACGCATGCACAGCAGCAGCCGCTCAGCAATCAGCTGCAGGTAACGCTTAAGACCAACAACAATTGCGCCAAATTTCCGTTTCATCGCGGCAGCTGTGGCGCCGCCGGCGAACATTTGCTCGCCGCCAATTCGATAGCAAATCGTGCTACAATTATTCTGAGTAAATCTTGTGGCAATGTCGACGGTGGTGGTGTCGGCGTCGGTGGCACAACAAATGCTGCGTTCTATGCCAGCGGCGATTTGCGCAATTTGGCCAAAGCGCTCAGTGGAGGCACTAATGGCGGCAATGGTGTCGCTGCAGGCAGCAGCGGCGGCGGCGTTGGTGGCCCCACTAATGGCAGTGCAGCCAATGGAAATAACGGCAACAATGAGTACAGCATCGTGCAGCTGAATAATACTATTATACAGTGTCACTTTACGGATGATGATTTTCGAGCGCTCGTCAAGGACCTCAAGCGCAAGGTCGAGTATACGGAGCGCATGAATTGGCTATGTAAGTAGACTGACACATAAATACCATTAAACTAATAGTGTAGATACTATTAAATTTATTAATTTTTCAATTCGTGCGTTTTTTTTTTTTTATTTAGAGTATTCTTTTAATACTTTTCAATAGTTTATACTGTCGAATTAATAGTATAGTTCATTTTGATACTATTCAATTAATAGTTTTGTATTTCTCTTTAAGTGCTATTAAATTTATAGTATGTTTAATAATAGTGTATACTATTCTATAAAGATACTATTGAATAAATAGTTTTTTTCTATTTATATTCACTATGAATTAATTGTATAACATATTCCGATATTATTAAATTATTGATTTGTATTTGTAAAATATTGTTTAATATTTCTGCTTGTTTTTGGTATTTTTTGAGATACTATTGAATTTATTGATTTTCAATTGTTATATGTCCATGTTATTTTGTGCATTGCATTGAATTCTTTCAATACTATTGAATGTATAGTATTATTTGCAGTAGTACATGCCATTGAGTTAATAGTATGTCGTATAATTTATAGTTTCATATTTGTATATGTGATTTGTTTTATTTATGGCATTCTTCGTATACAATTCATAGTGTTTTTAACAACATATTGTATACTATTGATTTGAAAGTATAATTAATTTAGCTACTATTTACTTTATAGTTTTATATTTATATTTGCACATGTTTTTGATTTATGAACTATATTCTTTCCATGCTATTAAATTTATAGTTTGGTTAACAATTGTGTATACTACTGAATTAATAATATAATGGAATTGTATATTATTAAATTTATAGTACTTCAATTGTCATTTTTGAATGTATTTGTTGTCGTGTACAGTATTGTTTTAATACTATTAAAATTGTAGTACTGTTGTCAATAATACAGAGAATAAATATTCTAATGAATTGGGATACTATTGAATATAGAGTTTTTTCAATTTTCTATTTATATTTGGCCTGAATTAATAGTATAGCGAGTATTGATTTGTTTTCTTCATGTGATTTTTAAAATACTTTTAATTTTGTCTGAATTAATAGTATACCAAATTGTTATTTGTTTTCTTATGGTATTTTTCTATTGGTATTTTTATAATACTATTAATATAATACTATTACTACTATATGATTTTTAAAATACTATTGAATTTATAGTTTTTCTATTTATATTTGTCTTTAATTAATAGTATAGCGAATTGTGATACTATTAAATAAATAGTTGTGTCTTTGGCTTTGTCATTTGTTCTATTTATGGTATTTTTCTAATACTTTTACAAAAAAAGTATTTTTAACAATCTATAGTGTTTTGATACTATAGAATTTATAAGTTTTCTAATTAATTTTGCGCTGTATCATCAGTATAGCGAATTGTGATACTATCAAATTAATAATTTTACATTTGTCTAGGTGATATTTTGATACTATTAAATTTATAGTATTTTAACAATATTAAAATTTTATTGATTCATAGTTTTTCTATTTAAAAACTTCAAAAATATATTAAAAATTTATAAAATATGTAAAATATTCTAAAAATGCAAAACATTAAAATGGGATCTCCTGCTTTCCATCATAACTATAGAAGAAAATTCTATAAAACATAATAAGGAAAATGTAACATATGACGGATGAACAACATTTCAATGTAAAAATATGTCTTAAATCACTTATACACCGTGTGTATTACATACCGCTATTTTCATAAACCGTGCTTTATTTGAATTAAGTGCGTATTTTTATTGAGCTGATTTCGCTTCAAATAGCCGCAACTTCGAATGTTCATTCAGCAAGTTTATTTCATTTTTGTAACAAATTTTTGTTTTATTTTTAGCATAATTCACTGCTAACAATTTGTCTTCATTATGTTGCTATATCGCTTTAGACATTTCAGAGCAAAATCTAACAAAAAACCGTCACAAAAAGTAGAAATATGCCAAATATGCAAAAATATGCAAAAACACAAAAATAGCTGTTTTATCATGTGTGATTTTTCCGACAATGAGGAAACGAAAAAAACATGAAAAAATACACGAAAAATAGACCACAAAACATTTATATTAATAAAGTCACCAAAAAAAAGGAACAATAACTCAACATGTCCTGTGTAGCCTTTATATAAATGTTTCTCAAGTACAACTATGTTCTTTCGTATTGTATTTCATTTGATTTATGTTTTTTTTTCTACAATATAAGTTAGTGGAATTTTTGAAAAAAAATGCTCGCAAGTTAAACGAAATAGTATCCTGTTCTGAATTGTACAAAGGATGCCTTGGCATATTATGGCATAACTTGTGCATTGACAAAGCAGAGACAATCAGCATTTTAATGTTAAGTGTTTGGGCTACAGGCGAGGAGAAGCCAAACATAAAATCATAACACTCGGATGTGGGTCATGAAGGCAACAGCCAAATTTAAAGGAAGGTCAGTCGGGAGGTTGTGTGAAATATGTTGCTAGGGGGCGACATATGGAAACAGCGTCAAAGAAACCGCAAAAGCTAAAGAACTAATAAAAGTTTTAGAAAATATTTGTGTGTAGAATGTGTGGAATGTTTCATGCAAATTGATTTGTTTGGATTCTATAAATTAATACGTTATAGTTTAAAAATTATTTAAAAATGTGTATAAAATATTTGAATATAAAATAGTTGAAAGCTTATTTTAATGTTTTTGCATAAAATATGCTAATAAAATATATTTGCATAAAACATGCAAATATCTTAAAAATTAATAAAAAAGGTTAATTAATAAAAACTTGTCTATGCATTCAAATGATTTTGTTTAATATCTGCAATTTAAAGCTTATATATAAAAATACCTTAACAAAATTGTAACTGATTGACTTAGAAATAACATTATACAATTTAAAAATATTTGCATAAAATAAGAAAAATCATCAAAAACACAAAAAAATATTTTTTATACGTGCTATTTTATGATGCAAAGAATGTTTTTGTTAAATTTAATATTTCTGCATATAATATGCAACAATAAAATAATTAGCATATTATATGCAAAATCCTTGAAAAACTAAATAAAACATGTGATATATAAAGTATTCAATTTATAATAAAAATATAAGCTTTCTGCACAATTTAATAATTTTGCATATAATATGCAACTTAAAAAATATATGCAAAAACCTTATATAAAAAATCTATATATTAAATGAATTAAAATCACGTGAATGCATAAAATATGCATAAAGTGCTGCTGTTCATTTTTACTGTGCCTTTTATTGGTTGCCATCAGCAGTCATAGCAGCTGCAGCAATTACGCCATAAGAAAATGCGCGTCATTTTGTTGCCACGCGCAACTTTATTGCACAACGCAGCGTAATAATTGCATTGCATGTTGTTTATGCTGCCTCGTGCAACAATTTAATGCTGTCGGCCATCCATGCAACACCCACACCCTACGCAGCAGCGACAGGAGCAAAGTTAAAAAGTAGTCATAAACTAACAGCAACTGCAACGATTGCTCAATTTAATTGAAATGTTGTTTGCAATGCATTGCTGCACGCATGAACGCACGCACACACGCATGCATTGCTGGATTGTGCGATGGCACATAAAGCAGGCAGCAGTAGCAACACTGTTGCTGCTGATTTCAAGCTATTTATGGTTGCCGTGGACGCGTCGGCAACAATGTAGATACAAAGATGACAAAAATGTATAAAATGCAGACATTTTATTCGTATTGAATGCTTTAATGCATTAGTGTTGCATGCTTTTAGGCGTTTAACGTTTTTTTCTGTATAGCTGCGGACAGTCTATGTGATAAGTTAGAACAATTTTCATATAATATGCAATAAATGAATTATGTGTATATAATATGCAAAAACATTTTAATATTATAGCAAGACCTTTTGTATATAAATGATGCATTTTTATATAAAAATAACTTTCTGCACAATTTATTGTTTTTGCATATAATATGCCTCAAAAAATATTTGCATATAATATGCAAAATGGTTAAAAACTATATTTTGAAAATTAAAATTATGCATTTTTATGAGAACTAAAAACATTGCTGCACTATTTTCCTGTTTAAGCTTAAAATATGCAACTCAAAATAATTTGCATAATATATGCAAACATCTTTTAAATTACAGCAAGACATTTTTAAATATAAAAATTTCACTTTAAACTGTATTATATCATTTTTTCATGAAAAAAACATTAAAAACGACTGAAAAAACATGCTGTTTACATTTTATATACACACCATTTTTTGAGAAAGTAAAATATTTCTGCACTTTTACTGTTTTCGCATATAATATGCAGCAAATACATTATTTGCATATAATATGCAAAAACCTTAAAAAACAGCAAGAAAATTTATGAACAAATTATGCGTTTTTATAAGAAAAATGCTATATTATGCACAATTTAATGATTTTGCATATAATATGCAACTAATAAACATTTTGCATAAAATATGCCAAAACCTTAAAAATATTTACCATATAAATTTGGTTATTTTATGACAAAAATCATGTAAATGAAATACTTTAAAGCCTTTGGCATATAGAAATGCGGGCATTTTATACATTTCATGTCATTAGAAAGATTTAACACATACGTTATAGGCGCTTAAAATTTTTATTATAGCTTCTGTGTTCAAGCGATAAGCTAAGAGAATATGTATTTATTATTTTTTGCCCATTCTACTTAATGCATAAACATTTTCTGGCGTCACCCCAAATATATATAAGCATATAAATTAAATCTGTAATCAATTCGGTTCCTCTTTGTGTGAATATTTGCATTTAAATATATTTTATTTGCTTATCATGTCTTCATTTAAGTGCATTTAATAAATGCATATATTATACAACAACATACATAAAGTGCAAATAATCGTGGCACAAATCAAATTCAATGCCTTGTTGCCTGGCGCCCACTGACACACATTGCAACATTTCACTGCAAGTCATGATAATCATACATACAGCACAGCACACAGCTGCTATTGTTCATTAGTGAATCATTACGTGAATTATTTGCGGGACACAGAGAAAGAAAAATCTTGGTTGGAAATACGCACAGGTTTTCAAAACTCACAAAAAAAAAATCATACAAAAAATTTAAAAATAGTTTGAAATCATTTTGAGATATTTTCCTGTGCAATTTTGTGATTTTGTATAAAATATGCAAATACACACAAATATTTGCATAAAAAAAGCAAAAACTTGAAAAACCTTTTATTTTACTATACTATAATCATTTATCTATAGAGCTAAATAATGCAGTTTTAAACAATATTCATATTTTGGCATTTATTGTGCAACCATAAACGTTTTTACATAAAATATGCTACCATTTTAAAATTTA
Organism: Dryomyza anilis; assembly: GCA_951804985.1. Taxonomy (NCBI): domain Eukaryota; kingdom Metazoa; phylum Arthropoda; class Insecta; order Diptera; family Dryomyzidae; genus Dryomyza; species Dryomyza anilis. The sequence goes on along the minus strand of OX638130.1, from coordinate 2,347,880 downwards.
CAAAATATATGTAAAATGTTTTTAAAAATATATTTTAAACACTTTAAGCTACTTCCATGCGCAAGTTTGTGTTTTAGCATTAAAATTGCATTTATAAAAAATATTTGCATAAAATATGCAATAACCTTAAATACTATGATTACCATTTTGTACTATAAAAAATTATCTTTAGACCTTAATAATTCTGTTTAAACACTAATTTGCATATATTTAAGTGTTTGCATACAACCAAGACGTATTTGAATAAAATATGCAATATTCTTCAAATTTACAAAATATGTTTAATATTTTTAAAACGGAACTTAAAACATTTTAAACTACTTTCCTGCTAATTTTTGTGTTTTAGCATTAAAATTACAACTAAAAAAAAATATTGGCTTAAAATATGCAATAAACTTAAACACCATTATTACCATTTTATATATAGCCAATTTTCTTAAGTCTTACTAATGCTGTTTTAAAAACTTATTTGCTTAAATTCATGTTTTTGCATATAATATGCAACCAAAAACGTATCTGCATAAAATATGTTCTAAAAATACCATAAAACATTTTAAATTACTTTCCAACAACTAAAAAAAATATTTGCATAAAATATGCAATAACCTTAAACACTGTTATTACCATTGTATAGTGCTACCATTTTTTTAATAGAGCTTAGTAATGCTGTTTCAAACACATAATTGTTAAAATGCATGTTTTTGCATATAATATGCAAGTATAAAAATATTTGCATTAAATATGCAAAATATCTAAAAACTACAAAAAAATATGAACAATGTTTTAAAAATATTTTCAAAATATTTTCAAACACAACAAATAATTTTGCGTAAAATATGCAACTAAAAAATATTTGCATAAAATATACAAAACCTTAAAACTAAATAAAAATCGTTCATTGCATAACATATGCTGTCAACTGAAAAAATATTGTTTTTAAAGTAAAATAAATAAAACGTTATTAAAAATATTAAGTTCTAATTTATTATAAAAATGTTTTCCTTTTTTCTTACTGTGCTACTAAAAGCAGTTGCATTTATATCTGAACTAATACTTGAAACTCACCTAAATACTACACAGCATCTACTGATGCTACTTACGGATTTATCGTTCAAATTAATTATGGCCATAAATTAGGTTATGCGGTACATTATTATTTAAAGGCTTTAAAAAGAAGATCTTTAAATGCTATATGTATTTGAAGTACAGCCTAAAAATATGTAATATTTATTTGAGCAACCAATGCTACTAAGTACAACCTACATAAATATTAGCTAAAAGCAAAATATTGACAAACAAAAACAGATGATATGGCTTTATTCTAAAGAGTCCTTTTTAGCCCTTTTATTATTATGTGGTACATAAATAAAGCTTAGTATTTATTAATGCAGATATTGATTTAATTTTGGGGTATTTTGTTTTTATTTATTTTCATTTTTTATATTTTATTTATTTTTTATTATTACCTATATATATTTCTAACAGCCTACATATTTTTATTTTTTGCTTTGTGCGATTTTTATGTTTTTTCTCATTTTTTCTAATAAAAAATCAATCTGTTTCAAATCTACCAGATCACGCATATTAATGAAGATTTATGTATGCGAACGGATTTACGTGGATTTACGATGTTTTTGCATTATTTATGAGCAGCTTGAAAGCAAATGCATTAAGCGCTTTTAATGCCAACAGAAATACAAAAAAAAGGGTCATTGATATGTAGTTAATAAAAAAGCAGCAACAGTTTATTTAGATTAAATTTTTTAACACAAATTTCTTAACACATCTGTTTTTACAATTTAGTGATTTTGCATAAAATATGCAATTATAAAAATATTTGCATAAAATATGCAAAAACCATAAAAAGTTTAATTTTAACTAAAAAAAATACAATTTTCACTTAAAATTAAAATTTTCACTAAAAATTAATTTTTTTTTTTACTAAAAATTCAAAATTTCACTTAAAATTAAATTTTTACTAAAAAATTAAAAATTTCTCTAATATTCAATTGTTCATTAAAAATTCATATTTTCACTAAAAAGTTAATTTTTCACTAATAATCGAATTCAAGTTTTTATTAAATAATTAAATTTTTTGATGACCTTTTAAAACATTTCAGAACAACATTTATCTTGAATTAGCGCTCATTATTTTAAACTTTTCAAAAACTAATTCAATGTGGCATATGACCTGCATTGAAATGAAATACATGCCATGCGTAAGAATATCAAAAGTTGCGCATACGACGTGTGGCACAAAACTTTTGTGTATTTTGAAATTTAATTCAAAGTAATTGCAAACTTCAGGCAGAGTCACATAACAACGCAATAATAAAAGCTTCTCAAGCAAAAATCATAAAAGAGGCGTCGGTTGGGAAAAAATAAGGAAAGTGGGAAAAAGGGCAAAAATTGAAAAAGATATCATGGGTAGCATACTACTCTGCGGAAAGGTATTCAGTTCAATGAACATGATGAAAATCAAATCGCCGCAATTGTTTAGCTATTTCTGTTGTATCTACTGCTGCGGCAAAATCAATGCAAACAAAACGAGAAATAACTGAATTTTCAATAGGTTGCCTGGTCGTTGCCAATTCTATGAGTCGTAGTTAGATTTGTATGGTATATGAGTATGTCTTTCTGTCTGCGTGTATGTGTGTATGTGTGCCTTTGTTACCTCTGTATCTGTGCACCACATGATGCTTTTCCATTAAATGCCCTGCAGCAGCAATAATTTTGCAAATCAATTGATTCAAAACTACAGACAGACGGACATTAGAACGGAAGCAGGTTGCCACATGATTTCTCGTCGATGATGATGATGATAATCGCAGTGCAGTTATTTATACATTCATGGTTTAATTTAAAATACGTTTTAGATAAACGTTGCTTTTTTGCATGTAGCATTTTGAATATATGCAGCATTGAAAATTCAATTAAAATTTTAAATTCATTATTAAATCGATAACAAATTTCAAAAAAAGGAAACAAAAGAAATATTAAAAATGCATAAAATGTTTAAAATAGGTTTTGGCAATAATGCATGCATAAAAAATTACAATTTTGAAAAAAAGATATTATATTATATTGTGAAATTTGGCAACAACGCATAAATTTGAAGATATAGTTTTAATATAATTCAAAATATACGACTTTCAATTATACTGTGAAATTTGACAACAATGCATAAAATTCATGATTTCAATTTATTCAAATTCTTAATATACGACTACTTCTATTAAACTGTAAAATTTGGCAACAATGCACAAATTTTAAGTTTTAATATTTGGACAGTTTTACATATTTAACTTTTTGTTATACTGTGAAATTTGAAAATGAGTTTTAAGACTTAATTTTAATATAATTAAAAATGTATGATTTTCTTATGTGCTACGAAATTTGACAACAACGCACGAAGTACAAATTTTAATTTATTATAATTTAAATATAATACGAATTATCGATTTTAATTTATTTAAATTCTAATATAAAATTATTAAATTATCTAAATATTAAATTAATTAAAATTAAAAAATGTAATCAATTAAAAATTCTCATTATATGACTGTGAAATTTGACAACAACGCATTAATATAATTAGATTTTAGATATTTGAATTTAACTTTTATAATTTTTATTGTTATAAAATTTGTTTGCAACGCACGAATTAAATATTTTAATGTATTAAAATTTAAAATAAACGACGCATAAACAACGCATAAATTTGAAGATTTAATTTTAATATAATTCAAAATATACGACTTTCAATTGTACTGTGAAATTTTACAACAATGCATGAATTTCATGATTTCAATTTATTCAAATTCTTGATATACGACTATTTCTACTAAACTGTAAAATTTGACAACAACGCACGCATTTTAAGTTTAATATTCGGACAATTCTAAATATTCTACTTTATATTATGCTAAGATATTTGGCAACAGCGCACAAATTACAAATTTCAGTTTATTAATATTCTAATATACGACAATTACTATTTAATTTATTAAAATTAAAAATTGACAAAATATTAAAAATCCTCAATATCAGACTCCGAATAAATGAAATATTTTAATTCTAAGATTTTAAAAGCGTTTGTTAAGAATGCAAGTATTTAAAGATTCAATTTTAATATAATTCAAACAACAGTGAAATTAGACAACAATGCACAAATTAAAAATAGTTAATTTATTTTAATTTGACTTTCTAGTATAGTGCGAAATTTGACAACAACGCATGAATTTGTAGTTTTATATTAGACATTTTCAATCAAGAATTACTGTGAAATTGGACAACAACGCACAATTTGTCAACCTTTAAAGCATTTTATACCTTAAATGTATGAACATTAATTATATTAAAACAAATATTAAATTGAAGAGTCTGCGTAATGTGAGCAATCATCTCAAAGTGTTTAAAATATAGCAATTAATTTCTTGTATTACACTGTGAAATTTGACAACAATGCAAAGGAAAGCAATAGCATTACACAAAGCTTCTTATATCCGATTTTGTTTGTATAGAATCAAATGCATATTAACATTTGTCCAGCTAATATATACATTTTACATCTTTTCAATACACTATGAAATTTGGCAACATGTAATTACAACATTAAACTGTATACATATTTTTTTTTAATTTTGCATCAACCCAATAAGAAATTTGGCAACGTATATTTTTCTTATATGATATCCTAATGTTTTTCTTTAATATTTTCATTAAAATGAAATTTGGCAACGCTGCACACGCAGTCGGAAAGTTTTACATAAAAATATATGCTATGCCTTTTTTATATAATAAAACTAAAATTCAAAATATAGTCAATCCTACTAATCTTCAAAGTTTTGCAGCGAGAAGAGAAATTCTACAGCAAGATAAATGCAAAAATTTGCTTCAACTGCAACGTTGCCAAATTTCATCTGTTGTACGTTGACGTTGAAGTAAATTTTTGCATTTATCTTGCTGTAGTGTTTCTCTCCAGATTTTTTCGTATATTGTTCAACAGCCTGATATCATTGAATGTCCTCTTCATTACAAAGTTTGCCAAAAAAACTCAGAAACTTGGCAACGTTGCAATTTGCACGACCAAGTTTCTAAGAAAAACAAAGTATATTTTGTCGAAAATTCAAAGTTTCTCAGAAAAGTTTAAAGCTGATTTTGGTCACAAAAGTTGCAGCAGCATTCACAGAAACAGCATTAAGGCAATTTAATTGGCACCAAATTTTTGAAAAGCTGGCCATAGCTCTACCGTCGTCAAGCTCTGACCAATTAAACGAATGCAATCAAAACATTGCGGTGTTTTGTGTTTGTCCAACAAATTGATATGCAAAATAATGGCACAATGTGGCAACAACATTAACATTATTTTAATTACTTAGAGTGCATCCACAGTCAAATTAACTAAATGTTGTAGGGATGTGACAAAGAAATGGCTGCTGTTTTTGTATGTTGCGTTACAGTAAGGCGAGCGGGTGTTTAGTTGTATAATTTTCTAAATCTAAAAATGATGCTGCAGTGAAACATTTAAAATTTAGTTGACAATTAAAATTTTAAACATGCAAATTGAAATAATTTTAATGTTAAAAATAAAATTTTTTCACTAGAAATTCAATTTTTCACTGAAAATTAAAATTTTTACTAGAAGGTAATTTTTTTCACTAAAAATTCAAATTTTCAAATAAAAAATGCAATTTTTATTAAAAATTACATTTTTCACTACAAATCCAATTTTTCACTTGAAATCCAATTTTTCACTAAAAATACTAAAAATTCAATTTTCTTTAAAAATTCAGTTTTCTCTAGAAATTCAAATTTTCACAAAAAATTCAATTGTTTTTCTCATAAAATGTTCACTTAATTTTCAGTATTCAAAAGTATCTCATTAAATGAAACAAAAGCATACAAATTGTAACTATTTTTAATGTTTCCCGCCTGCCGCCGTTGTCTGCAACATGTTGCTACAAATTCAAAAACATTGCAGCACTTTAGGCGCTCAATGTCAGTAGTAGCGGCAGCAGCAGCTGCTGAAAAAGCTCATTAAAAAATTAATGCGCGTGCTGCACTTGGCGCGCGCGTTAAGCATATAATAAAAGCTAAAGTTTAATTTGTTGCCGCAAATTTTGCAATGACTAAAAAAAATATTTAAAAAAAAAAACAAAATAAAAAAAAACGCAAACCACCCTGTGGCGCACCATAAAATGCACGCATAAAACTTGTCTTATTACTCTGTGTCACTATGTAGTAGTTTTCTTTATGTTGCTGCGTGTGGGTTGAACATTTACAACAAAATAATTTACGATTGCATTTTGTAAGTGCATAATATAGACACGATAGACAGTTTATTGCAAATACACATGAATTCGCATTTCAATGAAAGAACTGAGTTTTACCATTTACAAAAATTTATTAAAAACATGTTTAAAAATTTTACTAAAATCAGATTATAAAAATGCATTCAGTAGCAGTATTATTTATGCAACATTGTTAATCGACATTATTGAAAAATATTGCTTAATGTTCTAATATTTATAATCAAAATACTTCAATATTTTTTAAAAGTTTTTTTAAAATTAATGCTTGAATTGTTTGCAATACATTTTATAGAAATATTAAAATATTTTAAAACGTGGATTTGCTACATAGTTTTAAAAATGATTGACTAGCAACGTTTTTCTTTAATTTATTAGCAAGATTTTGACACACATTTATTTTTTATGTTTATTTATTTAAAATATACCGAACCATAACTAACAAAATTTTAGCAATATTAAAAAAAAATACCAAATCATTTTTGAACATGTTTAGCTAAATTTTTTTTTCATATTTATTTAAATGTTTTAAAATGTTATTTTATTTTATATTTTATAAATGTTTAGCAACATTTTTTATAAATGTTTAGCAACATTTTTTACAAATGTTTAGCAACATTTTTTATAAATGTTTAGCAACATTTTTTACAAATGTTTTGCAACAATGTTTACAAATGTTTCGGAACATTTTTAAAAAATGTTTAGAAACATTTTTTACAAATGTTTAGCAACAATTTTTACAAATGTTTGGCAACATATTTTTAAAAATGTTTCGGAAAATTTTTTAAAATATTTAGCAACATTTTTTAAAAATGTTTAACAACATATTTTAAAAATGTTTAGCAACATCTTTAAAAAATGTTTATCACATTTTTTAAATGTTTAGCAACCTTTTTTTAATGTAAACATTTTTTTAATGTGTACCAAACATTTTTTTTTTCAAAGGTTAGAACATTTTTTAGAGATGGTTAGCAACATTTTTTAAATTTATGAACATTTTCAACATTTCAACATTATTTATCATAATTTGAATAAAATATTTAGCAACATTTCTAAAAACGTTGCTTTTTTTTAATGTTAATGTACCGCATCATTTTTAAACATGTTTGGCTACATTTTAGATTTTTAGAATTATTCAGCATCATTTTTTATGTTAAGCAACTTATTTTTAAAAATGTTTAGCAACATATTTTTAAAAATGTTTAGCAACATATTTTTAAAAATGTTTAGCAACATATTTTTAAAAATGTTTAGCAACATATTTTTCAAAATGTTTAGCAACATATTTTTAAAAATGTTTAGCAACATATTTTTAAAAATGTTTAGCAACATTTTTTTCAAAATGTTTAGCAACATATTTTTAAAAAGTGTTAAGCAACATATTTTTCAAAATGTTTAGCAACATATTTTTAAAAAGTGTTTAGCAACAAATTTTTAAAAATGTTTTTAAATTTTTTTGAAATGTTTAGTAATATTTTAGTAACATTTTTTTTTTAATGTTTAGCAATTTTTTTTAGCAACATCTTTTTAATGTATGAATATTGCCACCATTTCCTAAAAAAGATAAGAAACATTTTTAAAAAGCATAAGCATAATTTTTAGCAACATTTTAGAAAAAAACTTTAGATACCTTTTGAATAATGTTTATCAACCTTTTTCAGCGAACACTGTTGAAATTTTGTTTCTTTATGTTTTTTTTTTTTGAGATTTTGTCATATTTATGATTCCATATCAAAAATTTTGTTGAGAATATTTTTAAAAAAATCTTAGCAGTCTTTTCTACTGACTGCTTTTACTTTCACATTGCACTGCACCTTTGGCAGTAGCGCTCCTGCGAAGGACACGACGAACCGCCAGCAATGCCAACGTCAAAGTCTCTGCAGCCGTATCTAAAAGTAACTGCGCGGCGCATCCTTTTCTTTGTGTGTGTGAGAAGAGGAAGCGCGCCTATATAAAGCACATAACCCGCAAAAATCGTTAAGGTTACATTGCGGTCACAGAATGACTTCGGAATAAATAAACTTAGCGAGCAAGGAGGAAGGGTTAAAAGGCACCGTTGTGGGTCGTAGTTGTTTTTTTTTTTTTTTTTTTTGAGATACCAAGAAAATAAGATTGAGTGTGTAACGATGGCAATGAGCACATGTCGTCGTATATCTCACGGGTGGCCTTTTGCAATATTCATGCAATGGTGATGGCGGCGGCGTCGGCGGCAGCTCATGTGAATTAATAGCTGCGATATGAAGTTATCAGCGCTGACATAATAAAACTTGCCATGCAGCTGAAGGTCGCTCTTGCAGAGTACTTGCAGGATTGTGTTTTTAACTACAAATTAATTGCTGCAACTTTATCTTAAAATGTTGCTAGCTGCATTTTGATATGGTGTTTTTTAGCACAAATAATAACATTTTATTTAACAACATAAAAAAAAAACATTTTCAATAGTTTCAAATTAAAAATATGTATTACGTAACAAATATTACGCAACATTAGTGTCATTTTCTTGCATTTTTTAGCATAATTATTAACAATAAATTATTTAAATCTATAAATAATGTTTAGCAACTTTTAAATAACGGGTGGCAACTTAATATGGTTTAGCAACATTTCAATAACGTTTGGCAACATTTAAGATGTGTTTAGCAACATTTAAGATATGTTTAACAACATTTAAGAAATGTTTAGCAACATTTAATAAATATTTAGCAACATTTAAGAAATGTTTGGGAACATTTAAAAAATGTTTAGCAACAATTAAATAATGTGCTGCAACATTTAAGAAATGTTTAGCAACATTTAAGAAATGTTTAGCAACATTTAAGAAATGCTTAGCAACATTTAATAAATATTTAGCAACATTTAAGAAATGTTTGGGAACATTTAAAAAATGTTTAGCAACAATTAAATAATGTGCTGCAACATTTAAGAAATGTTTAGCAACATCTAAGAAATGTTTAGCAACATTTAAATAATGTTTATCAACATTTAAATGTTTGTGAACAATTAAATATTGTTTTGAAACACTTAGAAAATGTTTAGCAACATTTAAACAATGTTTAGCAACAATTAAAAAATGCTGTGCAATATTTAAATAGTGGTTCGTATCAACTTTTAAAAAACAATTATCAAAAATAAAAATAGATAACATTTTAATGATGTTTAGCAAAATTTTCAAAATTTTGTGTTATAATTTTCAAAGCGATATTTTTTACAAGACATATTTTTTAAAAGAATATGTTGTCATATTTTACCAAAACGATTAGCAACTAAATTCAAAACGTTTATCAATATTTTTTTTTAAATGTTTATCAACAATTATGAAAATGTTTACAAATATTTGTTTAAAATGTTTAGCAACCTTTTTCTTTGGTTAAATTTTTTCAAAATGTTTAGAAACATTTGTTTCAAAATGTTTAGGAAGATTTTTTTCAAAATGTTAAGCAACATTTTTCAAAATATTTAGCAACTTTTTTTATGTTTATGGAAAAATTTTCGAATGTTTAGCAACATTTAAAAAAAAAATGTTATTAAAAATTAAGCAACATTTTCCATAAAATTGTACAAAAATATTAAACACAATTTAGCCTCGATTTTCAATAATGTTTAGCTTCGATTTTTTTTTAATTTCAAAGCTCTTCCTGCTGATGAATATTAAAAATACGCAATAATTTCACAGATTTGTTTTTAATTTAAAAAAAAAAAAAAAACAGCAATTAAATTTCGAATATATTAAATTCGTATATTCTGCTACATTATAAAATTAATTTTGCCAAATTTTTAATTTATTTTCCATTGCTCTCCATTTAATGAATGCAACGCTTTTTGTACGTCTTCAAAATTAATTCTCTTTTATTTCCCCTCTTATTTTTAGGTAAGTTAACTCACAAGGAAATAAATAGTAAGTCACAATCTAACAAATTTTGTTGCTATTTTAGATGTAGTTTTTTTTTCTTTAAAGTTTCTTCTATTTTGTATACTTCCTGTTTTAGTTCGTTTTCTAAAATAGATTTTTGATTTTCCCAGATAATCATAGTAGCAGTTTGTTAATGTTTCCGATTGTAATTTATTAAATTCAATGTTGTGTAAATAATAGCAACGTCTTTGTTATATTTTTAATTTCTTTGCATTTGCATATTAATTACGTTCTTTTTAATAGTCACTAAGTCCCCATTTAAATTCACTTTAAGGTGAAAAATTAAAATTAAATATTCATCGCTTTGTTTGCTCCCAAAAGCGGCAACAAATTTATGAATATGTTAAGTGTGCACAGTGCGCCACATAGCGTTGCCATCCTCCAAAATACATTGAAACAAAATTTAATTTTAATTATTGCCTTTTGCAACATAACACACACTACAACACAGAAACAGCGACTCGCACACCAAGCCAATTGCCGCCCACCTGACGTTTGTGGTTTTAATGCCTTACACAAAATGTTAATTAAAATGTCAAAAAAAGCAGCAACCTGCGTTTCTTTTGTACCATAAACTACCAAAGAAGAGGCTGAAGAATTTTCTATTTTTCCCATAAAAACTGTAGCGCTCTGTCTTGGCCAGAGATTTGCGCGTTGATTAAAAATGATTTAAAATAAAAAATAAAATTAAAAACTGCGCCTAAAAATACTATATATTTATCTACTTTAAATTTTAATTATGTTAATCAATTGAATTGAATATACTAGAGATTTTAATTTCTACTACAATATTCAATTAATTGGGTAAAAATTATATAAAAAATCTAATTTTCTCAAAATAAAACATTTTAAGATATTGTCTTAACGTGCTCAAGGTCCAGTCGGTACAAGAGATCGTAAAACAAAAACAATTAATAAAACATTTTTGCACAACATATCCTGATTTTTCTAAAATTTTTAGCAACATTTCACAAAAATATCTAAAAACATATAACAAAAATTTCTAGCAATATTAGAAAAAAATTTATTAACTTTTACAAATATGTTTAGCAACATTTATAACATGTTAAGCAACATTTTACAAACATGTTTAGAAACATGTTTAGCAACATTTTACAAAAATATCTAGCAATATTTTAAAAAATGTATAGCAAAATTTTACAAAAATGTTTAACAACAATTTACTAACATGTTTAGCAACATTTTACAAAAATATCTAGCAAAAATTTAAAAAATGTACAGAAAAATTTTACAAACATGTTTAGGAACATTTTACATTTTAAAAAATGTATAGCAAAAGTTTACAAAAATTTTTAGCAACATTTTACAAAAATATCTAGCAACATTTTAAAAAATGTATAGAAAAATTTTACAAAAATGTTTAGCAAAATTTTACAAAATGTTTAGCAACATTTTACAAAAATATTTTGTCAACATTTTACTAGAATGTTTAGCATCATTTTACAGAAATGTTTAGCAATATTTTAAAAAAATGTTTAGCAACATTTTACAAAAATGTTTAGCAACATTTTACAAAAATGTTCAGCAACATTTTACAAAAATGTTTAGCAACATTTTTCAAAAATGTTTAGCAACATTTTACAAAAATGTTTAGCAACATTTTACAAAAATGTTTAGCAACATTTTACAAAAATGTTTAGCAACATTTTACTAAAATGTTTAGCATCATTTTACAAAAATGTTTAGCAACATTTTACAAAAATGTTTAGCTACATTTTAGCAACATTTTACAAAAATGTTTAGCAACATTTTACAAAATTGTTTAGCAACATTTTACAAAATTGTTTAGCAACATTTTACACAAATGTTTAGCAATATTTTACACATGTGTTTAGCAACATTTTACACAAATGTTTAGCAACACTTTAAACAAATGTTTAGCAACATTTTGCACAAATGTTTAGAAACATTTTAAGCTTAGCAAAAAAAAATATTTTACATCAATCTACAAATTGTTCAATAAAAATTAAATTTATAACAAACGATTCACTTTTTAATCAATAGTTGAATTTTTCGCTACAATAAAATTTTTTCATTTTAAATAATTTTTCAGTCAAAATAAATTTTTAGTACAAATTTTAATAATGAGTGAAAATTACATTTTTTATAAAAAAAAGTAGCTAATACAGATTTACTTAATATTAATATTTACCTTAAAGACACATTATAAAACTAACTCAGCTTCTTAAAGTAGCCTCCATGCAAAAGTATGAAAATAAATCTCCATATCTTGTCATCGATTATGCGCATAATTCTGCCAAACAATCGAGTTGTGCCTGGAAATATGCCACAATTTATAAACACATTCATCTTATTTGGGCGCTCAATCAGTGCGTTATTGCCTAAAAAGTGTTTGGCTTTGATTTTTGCTCGTTGTTACCTTTATGGTTTTGCACAGACACTTTCACACATATCATCTACCACCTACCTACTGACAAAAACAACAAAAATGTTATAGTCTTTTAATGTATAAACAATTTCAGTGTTTTTGTCTTCGCCTAAAAGCAACGCATAAATTTCGCATGTAGCCGGCATGTCATACGTAATGCGAAACAAAAAAAAACTTAAAAGCGCGTGACGTAGACGCATTTACAAAGATAAAATAAAAATCCATTCTAAAATTAGTTTTACGCAACGCGTACCCTTTACACAAACTGTTTACTTGGTGTTTTCTGAAAATTTACACATTTCACTCGGTGCGCCTTAAAGTATGCAACACATTATTGTAGACTGTCGGAAGCACGTTTGTCTTCGTTTATTTGTAACAAAAAAGAAAAAAACGTTTTGTAAGTGAAATAAGTTTCAATTTCTGTTTTTTGGGGGTGTACATTTTTCTGCAAAGACCTTTAATAGGTTTTTAGAATTTATTGCAAGGTGGTAAGTTATAAGTTTTATGTTTTTTAACATGTTGTACGGTGTACTAAACCTACGGAATGTCCTTCTTCAGCTTTCAATTCGATATAATTTGTTATTTGCTAATTCAGAAGTAGATTTTTCAATACAAAATCTATTTCAATCGATTGAGTTCTGTGTAACCAATTAATTCGGTTATTGTTGAATATTCTTGAATAATTTGTAAAATATCAATATTTTTCAACATATTTCTAAGTATTATGTGCTTAATAATTTTTAATATATGATACCTTCTCTAAAATTGATTGGCAATATAAATCTTTTTTTAATAAAATATTTCTTAATAAAGCTAAAATGTTTTTAAATATTTGCAATATATGCTGTACATTTTTTTGCAACATGTTGCAAAGACTGCACATGTTGTAAACATGCTGCATATTGTTTGGACTTTTTTGCAACATGTTGCTATCTAATTTTTAGCAACATATATTTTATCATTTCTTTATTAAGATGTTTCTGATTTTATTTTAAATTTGTTTATACATATTCTAGAGAACATTTCTGGCAACATGTTGCTAAATATTTTTTCAAAATACATTTTTCCAACTCTTTTTGGAACACATTACATAAATTGTGTTGGCAACTGTTTCTTATTTAATAAAATGTTTATGAATAACGTTTTCAAATAGATAGCAAAATATGTTATAAATTTTTTGCAACATGTTGCTTCAGTATTTTCTACAACAAATTGTTTATGCTATTTCAGAAACATTTGTCTGTCTTTATCCAACATTTAATATGTTTTTTTTTTATTTATCCTTTATTGCTATACTGCATATGTCACGCATTTTTATTGTTGCTTAGTTATTTTTTAACGTGCTGAGTAGCTGCTTCTCAACATGTTGATAACACCCAATTCAAACACCTCATATTTACAACAAATTAGCATAATTTGATACAGTCATTAACGCAAAGTTTTACATGAAATTTCACAACAACTATACAGCAATAGTTGTTGTTGTACTTGTTAAATTTACATACCAAAAACAAGAACAACATCATTTACAACTAATGCTATTTTACAGCAAATAATAATTAAATATTTAGCTTTTACATAATTAAGTTGATTGAATTTTAGCAGTAAAATCTGCAGCGGAAGGCTTCCAACAGAGACTATTCGTCGGTCTATCTATCCGACAGTCTCTCTGTCTATCTACATTTGTGTGTGTGTGCGTTTTATATAATCTATTTTCATAGCAAATTTTACAATTATGTAACAGTGCAAAACTTTGCTTCAAGAGTCCAGAGCAATTTCTGTTTCATCATCGAGGCTTGAAGAAACTTTTGCGGCATCGGTTGCTGCTGCTAATGATGTTGCTGTTGCTGTAAGTGTTGGCAACATTGTACAACGTGTACAACCGGGGGCGGAGACCAAATATTAAATGTGCTGAAAATATTAAATTACAAAATTAAAACAGCAACAACAACATTACCATGAACATGTAACCAACAACAGCATTAACTACAAATGATATTAAAACGCAATTATCTTAAGGAAATACAAGCGAATAAAGACGTTAGATGGAATGTTCTTCTAGTGATGATAATGATTGTGATTAAATTGTGATATATGCTGTTGATGATTATATTGTTGCTGCTGTTGAATCTAAGACGAAGTTCATCAGACGTCATATTGCACAAGTGGTTAACAACGATTTGAATAGAGTTTAATAATGTTGGTAACTGTGATGTTGGTGTCACAGACGATGATGATGCTAACTGTGATGTTGGTATATGTGATAATTATGTCAGTGATGTTGGTTTATGGGATGTTGTTATATGTGATAATGATATCAGTGATGTTGGTGTATGTGATGTTGAATCTGTGATTATGATATATATAGGTATATTTCATGTTAATATCAGTGATGACAATGTTTTCAGTGATTTTTGTATCTGTGATAATGATATTTTTGATGTTGTTTTCTGGAACATTGGCATCTATGATGTTGGTATATATGAAGTTGGTATCTGTGATGATAATATATGCGATGTTGATATCTTTTATGTTGATATTTGTGATGAACATGATGTAAGTGATTTTGCTGATATCGATATTTGTGACATTGGTATCTGTTATGTTCAGCTAACAGATACCAATGTTGGCATCTATGACATTGGTATCTGTGATGTTGATTTCTGAGATGTTGATATTTGTGATGAAAATGATATCAGTGATTTTAATGTTTATGATGTTGGTATCTGTGATATTGATATCTGTGTTAATATCTGTGATGATGGTATCTATGATATTTGTTTTTATTATATTGTAATATGGTATAATATCAGTGATGTTGGTATCTGTGATATTGGTATCTGTGATTATAATGATATTTGTAATGTTGGGATCTATGATGTAGGTATATATGACATTGGTATCTTCGATGCTGGTATCTGTGATGATGATATCTGTGATATTGGTATCTATTATATTGGTAGCTGTGATGATAACTGTGATGTTGGCATCTATGACATTGGTATCTGTGATGTTGGTATCTGCGACATAGGTATCTTTGAAGTTGATATCTATGATGTTGGTATATACGATATTGTTACCTATGATATCGGTATCTGTGACGGTATTTGTAATGTTGGAGTATATGATATTGGTATTTGTGATGTATATGTGATGATGGTATCTGTGATATTAGTACATGTGATGACATCTGTGATGATGGTATCTGTGATGTTGGTATCTATGATATTGGTATCAGTGATGCTGGTATCTATGATATTGGTATCTGTGATATTGTATATGTGATGTTGGTATATGTGATGTGAATATCTGTCATATTTATATCTGTGATGTTAATATCTGTGATGTTGGTATATGTGATGTGGATATCTGTCATGAAGGTATTTCTGATATTGGTATTTGTAATGTTGATATCTTTGATATTGGTATCTGTGATGTTGGTATCTGTGATGTTAGTATATATGATGATGATATCAATATTTAATCTGCGATGAATATGTTTGTAATGCTGGTATCTATGATGATGATTATAACTGTGATGTTGTTATTTGCAATAATGATGAAGATTATACTGCATGCAATAAGCTACTTGGAATGCCACAGTTAGGCAGCTATGCAGTTTCATGCTTAATTTATATACATTTCTAAAATAACTTAGACCAAGGCGAATAACAAAGCGCTTCAAGGCGAAATTTATGTAGCAGACATTGTATTATATTTTGTACAAAACTACGCTACTAAATCGTAAAATTACAAAAATTTAAGAAAATGCACAAAGAATGCAACGTTAAGCAACATTTACTAGAAATGTCGAAAAAATAACAAAATATTTTTAACAAAAATTTTAATTTTTAAACAACATTTACTAATTTGCATACTTAATAACATAATACCCAAAAATATGCAGCTTTTTTAAAACTTGCATTAACGCGCATGCCGAAATGTATGCAATAAAACTATAAACTATACATTTAATAAGTTGTTATTAAATGTTATCCATTCTATAATTGCAATATTTATGAGCCTGAGGTAGGCAACATTTTTCACTATTGACTACTAAATGAATGCTACAAGTAGGAATGTAAATTTTAATTATTTATTTTATAAGAAAGTGCTCTAAAAGTATGCAACAGCATTTTCTAAAACAATTTATCAATAATTTGATAAAGTTTAATAAGCATAAAAAGTAACTACAAAAAAAAAAAATTTTAAATGTAATTTATCGTATTTACATAAAATACATAAAATTATGCGACATTAAATAAGTTGTTTAACAAATTTATAGAAAGCATTTTATAATTAAATAATGAATTTTTGAATTAATATTTTTAATGCTTTGTAATTATATAAATAATATACAAAAGATTTCTAGCAAATTATATACTAAAATACTTAAGTAACAAAAAATTCAGTTGTATAGAAATGTATAAAAATAATAATTTATTTAATTAATATAATTAATGCTTTGTCATCATATAAATGATACACAAATAATTTCTAAAAATATTCATCATTCCATATAATTCTTAAATTGAATAAGTGTAAATTAATTATATGAAAAATCCTAAAAGTATGCAACTTTTTGATATCAAATTCTAACTAAACAACCCTCTTCAAGCACAATGCCTTCTCAAGACACAAAAATAGCTAAATTAAATTTTTTGTCAACCCATGGAAAAAAGCTATCGAGAGACAACAAAAAAAAAAAATAAAAAACAATAAAAATACAAAAAACATCCTGAACCAATAAAAGCCTTCAGTCATTTCAATGCTGTTGATGTTGATGGCGATGCACACAACCAATAAACGAGAGATCAATGCAAATTCCTGAAATATTTGCTGCTCAAGTGTTTTGCAGTAAAAAAAAAGAAATCAGAAAACCACCAGGAACAACAATAGCTAAAACATTGCATACTCTCAGGCTGTCAGGCAATCTGTAAGACGAGCCCAATTTAGCTATCAATGCGTGTGTAAAAATGTCAAGTATTTGCGACAGACATGGGGGAAAGGAATGCACGAAAAATGCGAGCATGCGATAAGACAGTAAGCAAGAGAAACAAAAAAAAGGTAGAAAATTACAAAAAAAAAAGAATAAATAAAATTTAAATATGTTTGAAATTAAATAAAGTTAAAAGAAAAGGTTGAAATTAACAAAAAAAACAAATAAAATTTTAATATGATCAAAATAAAATAAATAAGAAATTTCGAAAATTAAAATTAAAAAAAAAATAGAAAAAGAAAATATAAAATATTTTATACAATCTCTTGTATACAATTTGTCCGCTCCGTAAATAGTTCAAAAGTATGCACCAACATATTCAACGCTTTTAATTGTGATCAAAAATCTTAGAAATCAAGAACATTGCATGCTTTTAGGCATGTTTCAAAATTGCGGAAATTGCTTTATTTCTGTGATAATACCTTTAAAATTGTTGTATACTTTTGGTGTAGTGCCGGAAAATATGCAGCAACATTTATTTGCATACTTTTTTTTGTAATTATTGTTGCTTGAAATTTAAATGCACAAAAGTATGCAATGTTTTCGAGTAACTGTGTTATTTCTAACAGTAAACCTTTAAAATTTTGGAAATATTTGTTTAGTGCCTGAAAATATGCTTCAAAATTTACTTACGTAATTATTTTCCTTGTTCAAGTTGTCTGCAGTATGCAATGCATTTGGAGAATGCATATTTGTGATATTAATTCAATTTGTACTCAAAAATACTAAAATGTCATTGCAGCAGCATATTATGCACTAATTAAAACAAAACTGATAGTACCGAATGCACATAATAAAGAAACGCACTAAAGTATGCAACATATGTTATGCAATGCAATTAGTAGAGGAAATTCAGGAACATAACAGTTACATTTTGTAAATATACATGAACTGATATCAAATATATAACAAATACAAATTTTGTAAATATTGTTCCTAAAGGTATGCAACAAATGCGTTGAAAGTAGGACAGATGTTGGAAATGCTATGTGGTTTATACAGCTACCAGTTGATATTAATATATAAAAGTATACTAAAACATATTAAAATATATTTATGCTAAATATCACCGCCGGTCGCTATCTATTATCGACATAAAGCTATTAGTTTAATTACATATTACATGTTTTTCAATACATATAATGAAAAACATAAATAAAAATATCTATTACACAATCGCATCCAAAAGCCGCACATGCCCGCACATACTTGGTCGACCAACATACACAAACAGTTAACTGAATCGTAGCAGTTGCAATTTTGCATTGCATACTTTTGTGCGCACCCATATGACAAACACATGCAGCATTCAGGCACTTATGCTTTCCATGTAATTAAACGAAATTTACACCAAAAATACTGCAAAAGACCACGAAGCACCACAGCTGTTGTAGCAAGGACGAACTGGAGCATCACGTAAAATTGTGGTTTGTTCATTAAGCACACAACAGACTGCTTTGCTCTGCACTGCACTGTGTAGCAACTCTATAAATTTCTGTTGCATATTTTGGGGTGCAAAATAAACCAAAAAAAAAAGAAACGAAACGAAGTAAAGTGAAACGAACGACATACGTTGACAAGGATTAATTGCGTGCCAAAGAAGCAGAGTTTTAAAAGGCAGCTGCTGCGACAATATGCTGTGAAATTAAAGGATTCCAAAAAAGTGTCGCACAAAAATAACATGAACTATATGAGAATGCAAGTAAAAAATGTGTAAAAATAAAAAAAAACAAATGAAGCAAATAATTAAAGTGAGGTTAAATTGGATAAAAAGCAGAAGATTAAAAGACATAAAACAGGTTAGCTGCGGTAGAGCAAAGAAAATGAGAAGTGATATCAGTGAAATGGAATTCATAACAGAATAAAAAAAAAATTAAGTAATATTTAAACTAAATCACTAATAAAATAACTAAAATATCAAATAACTAAACAATCAACTAATCAAATAATTATATAACCAAAATACCAAATAATCAAATAATCAAATAATCAAAAAAACAAATAATCAAATAATCAAATAATCAAATAATCAAATAATCAAATAATCAAATAATCAAATAATCAAATAATCAAATAATCAAATAATCAAATAATCAAATAATCAAATAATCAAATAATCAAATAATCAAATAATCAAATAATCAAATAATCAAATAATCAAATAATCAAATAATCAAATAATCAAATAATCAAATAATCAAATAATCAAATAATCAAATAATCAAATAATCAAATAATCAAATATTTAAATAATCAAATAATCAAAAAATGAAATAGTCAAATAATGAAATATTCTAACAATCAAATAATCGATTATTAAATAATCAATAATTAAGTAATCAAAAAATCATATTCTCAAAATCAAATATTCAATAATAATCAAATAATCAAATAATAAAATAAACAAATAATCAAATAATCAAATAATCAAATAATCAAAAAATCAAATATTCAAATAATCTATTAATCAAATAATCTATTAATCAAATATTCAACTAATCAACTAATCAACTAATCAACTAATCAACTAATCAACTAATCAAATAATCAAATAATCAAATAATAAAATATTCTAACAATCAAATAATCAAATAATCAAATAATCAAATAATCAAATAATCAAATAATCAAATAATCAAATAATCAAATAATCAAATAATCAAATAATCAAATAATCAAATAATCAAATAATCAAATAATCAAATAATCAAATAATCAAATAATCAAATAATCAAATAATCAAATAGTCAAATAATCAAATAATCAAATAATCAAATAATCAAATAATCAAATAATCAAATAATCAAATAATCAAATAATCAAATAATCAAATAATCAAATAATCAAATAATCAAATAATCAAATAATCAAATAATCAAATAATCAAATAATCAAATAATCAAATAATCAAATAATCAAATAATCAAATAATCAAATAATCAAATAATCAAATAATCAAAATAATCAAATAATCAAATAATCAAATAATCAATTAATCAATTAATCAAATAATCAAATATTCAAATAAGCAAAAAAGCTCTCCAAAATTATTGTTTAAATTGCGTAAAATCAATGAAATCATATTTTCTGTTTAATTATTTTTGGTTTTATTAGATTTTTTTTTTTATTGTATTTTTTAAACCTCATAAACTCATAAAATAACCGCAATTGTCTGGCTTATTTCTAAAGAGCTCCATTGTGGTTGCCATTGTTATTGTATTGAGCAGCATGTTGCTTATTTTGTGTGGTTTTAAAATATTATTTCCGCCAATTATTTGACAGTGTTATGCCCACTCAACGCAACAAACACGCACGCAATCAAAAATTTGCTGTGTCAAATTATGTTGCATACTTTTAGGCGGCTTAGAGCAAAACATACCAAAAACTCGATGTATTTAGAGCATTTTAATTTTTTGTTCAATGCCAGTATTACTTTTAAATACATAATTAAAATATATTGCATTTTAATAAATTATTTATTAAATACACAAAATTAATTAACGACTTCATGTAGCGTTCAATTGTTATTAAATATGTTAAGCCTTAAAACATAATAATAAACAACTCAATAACAAAATAATCATTGTATCAACACGGAAATCACTACTCTTTTATTACTATACTTTTTGTATTCGTTTTTGTATTTTCTGTAAAGCTATCGCGTTAATCGACCTTATCATCAATTGTAGTAATAAAAGTTAATAGCAGCGCATAATTCTAGTTAATGATGAGCCGTCGCACTTCATGTTAAACTCGATGTTAAATGTCATAAATATTAACTAACGTTTACTCAATCATCAACCTCCCATCAAGCACACATCAACCACCCATCAAGCCTCTGTAAAGAACCCTCAAACCTCTCGGTAACCTACCATCAACCAACCTCTTCCTATTTAAACCCTACACAACCTCCCTCCCTATCTATCACTACTACTATTTACAAATTCAACTCATATCAGTTGTAAGTACTACGCCATATCTCAATGTGGTTTAATAATTAATTACAAGCCATTAATTAATTAACCGCAGAGAGCACCCAGCAGTTAAGTAGCTGCACTGAGTTTTATCAGTTCACGAGTATTGCGGGAAGGTTGACCTTATCGGTTGAACGCTACGGGGTGACCGGGGGAGGTCTTTCTAACTGATTAATACGCTGTTATAAGCAGACATTACTCATGATGTGCTGTGTGCGGTTTTTAAGAGCAACTACAGATATTACAAAATAATAATTTATTGAAAAAACAAATATACTGCATACTTTTTGGCATATCAAATAATTAATATAAAAGATAGATTTATAGATTAAATTTGAATTTTTAGTGAAAAATTGAATTTTTAGTGAAAATTTGATTTTTATAGTGAAAATTTGATTTTTTTAGTGAAAATTTAAATTTTTAGTGAAAATTTAAATTTTTAGTGAAAAATTGAATTTTTAGTGAAAATTTTAATTTTTTTAGTGTAAATTTGAATTTTTAGTGAAAAATTTAATTTTTAGTGAATAATTTAATTTTTAGTGATAAACTGAATTTTTATTGAAAATTTGAGTTTTTAGTGAAAATTTGATTTTTAGTGAAAATTTGATTTTTTCGTGAAAAATTGAAATTTTTAGTGAAAAATTGATTTTTTTTTAGTGAAAAATTGATTTTTTAGTATAAATTTGATTTTTATAGTGAAAATTTGATTTTTTTAGTGAAAATTTGAATTTTTATTAAATATTTGAATTTTTAGTGAAAATTTGAATTTTTATTAAAAATTTGAATTTTTAGTGAAAATTTGAATTTTTAGTGAAAATTTGAATTTTTTGTGAAAAATTGAATTTTTAGTGAAAATTGAATTTTTAGTGAAAATTTGAATTTTTAGTGAAAATTTTAATTTTTAGTGAAAATTTGAATTTTTAGTGAAAATTTGAATTTTTAGTGAAAATTTGAATTTTTATAGTGAAAATTTGATTTTTTAGTGAAAATTTGACTAATAAATGAAAATTTGAATAATTAGTGAAAAATTTAATTTTTAGTGAAAAATTCAAGTATTAGTGAAAAACTGAATTCTTATTGAAAATTTGAATTTTTAGTGAAAATTTGAATTTTTAGCGAAAATTTGAATTTTTAGTGCAAATTTGAATTTTTAGTGCAAATGTGAATTTTAAGTGTAAATTCGAATTTTTAGTGAAAATTAGAATTTTTAGTGAAAATTTGAATTTTAAGTGTTTTTAATAAAAATTCGAATTTTTATTATAAATTTGAATTTTTAGTGAAAATTTTTAGTGAAAATTTGAGTTTTAGTGAAAAAATTAATTAACAACATTTTGTTTAATGTTATAGAGCAAGCTATTCTAAAATAATTCGTCTTTTTTAAATAAAAACCCTTCAAAGTCTGCACTAATATTAGATATCCCTAAAAGCATGCTACCCATTACGTAGTATTTAAGTTACTGCCTGCTGCATTTTAAAGGTCATTTGTGCAATTTGAATAAAATGCATTATTTTTTTATGAATGCAGCATCAAGTTGATGGCTCAAATTTCTCAATTGAAGAAACACTTGAGGGATATAGTTGGTTAAGAAGGAAGTAGCTGTAGTAGCAGTGCATACAATAAAAAAATGTAAAAACAAGACTAGAAAAAGATAATAACGTCTAAAAAATGATAAAAATAATGTATAAAAAATAAAAAAAACAGTGTAAATTCGCCTAAACTTCTTGCAGCTCTTCGCACAGTGATACATGAGCGCATTACGCTGGCAACTCTAAATGGTTGCCCACAGAACATTGCAGAAGAAAACTAAATGCTGTCTGCATCCACGTTTTAGTTGTGCAGTAGGCAACTATAAAAACTGCAAGAATTGCAAAAAGAAAGAAATGTAAAAATGTATTGAATACTATGTGGCTGCTGCATGTTTTAATGCCATTCGAACGTCTGGCTTTTTTCTTTTTTTTTCTGACTGTTTGTTTCGATGTCTTACTCTCAGCTCGTTCGTCCTTGCGTCTGTCCTTTACACATACAAACTAAAAGAAAAAAAACATTTGCATACTTATCAAAAAAAAAAAAGCTTTTAATAAAATTGCATTAAAATAACGCTGCCAATTGCTTGTAAAAGTCGACACCAGCATCTTACATCATTGCTGCTTTTTTACATTTTTGAAAGCTGACAGCAGTTGTCACTATTTTAATATTATTTGTTGATTTAGTAGCAGCCACTGCTGTTACAATTGCACTCATGTCTAAAAGTATGCAACAGCAAATATCAGCTGCTCTGCTATTTGACGAGAGTGTTACGACAGAAGTGAAAATAATGAAATTTTATGTCAAGAAATTTCTCTTGTTATTAATAACTTGCCTGAAGCTATGTATGCAACGCATTGTGAAATGTCAAATATAATGTCAGTGCACACTTGAAAGTATGCAAGCTATTTTGAAGTAAAATAAACTAAAGCAAAAATAGTTCGAAATGCATTGCATACTTTTGGGTTTAACGTTTTTTTTATTGTATATTTTTATGAAAATGATGCATTTAATTTTCGGCTATTTTATTAGAATTAATAATAAAAAATATATATATATTTATATATAAAATTTTATAATTGTTGTATACAATTTTATTAAAATTCAATGCATTTTCAAATTTGTTTTTATATTATATCGTCACTATCATGCCAAAGGGGCGAATGTGATCATTATAAATTGAATATAATGCACATTTTTATATCATTCCCATTTAAATATAATCCTCAGGTTAATATCATGCGAATTATGATATCATATGCGTTTATTTATCATCATCATTTAGATATCATTCCCATTTGAATATCAACCTCAATTGTTAAAACATTTAATACAGTATCATTCTCACTTTGATAGTACATTTTTATAATATTAAAAAGTAAACTTAAAAAATTAATGTTTTGATGATATTGTATTTGGCAAGTATCACTTGTACCAAGACAATATGTAGACAACACTATTATTTTTTTTTATTGCTCTCGTTGACATGCAATAGTAGCAGCAACTGTCAATTAAATTAGACGTTTTTATGCAGAATATAGTCTTGTAAAAGAGGTGACAGAAGCAAGAAAAGGTATAAAATATAAAAATTCATCTAACCAAAAACAACATGACATTTGCCACGACAACAAGGGCAAGAAACAGACACTTGACAATTGCCAACATATTGAATAACTTTAAGAATAAAAAAAAATAATTGAAAATAAAGTTAGAAGAGAACACCGGCCGTCATACATATTCAGCCTAACCATGATGAAACCAAACAGGTGGCATATTTATTGAGGGGATATTTTAAAATTTAATTTTTAATAAAATTTTAATTTTCAATTTCTTCTTTTAAGACACAAGTTTTTTTATTTATTTTTTATACTGAAATAAAATATTTTTAAAATAAAGAAAAACACGACTGCTCACATCAAACATTGAAAAGGGACCGATTGAAAATTGTTGATTTTGTTTAAAAAGTATGATTTCGTCTCAATGCTTACTCCACCTTCATGATTTCATCATGAGCATATCCCATAAACAAAATAAATTCGATTAAAATAGTATCAGTTTTTATAACAAGTTCCTCAAATATTTATTTTCCAAAAAGCTTATACCGTCACTATCATGCCAAAGGGACGAATGTGCAATTTTTGACATTTGCGTTTTTTTACATTTTTGAATGTAGTTTATCCTCAAGTATGCTGTGCCAAAATCGCGTGTCATTTTATTGGGTATTTTTAGCCACAAAAGACAAAACCAAGAGGACGAATTTGAAAAATTGAAAATCTTGTCATGCCAAAAGGGCGAATCTTTTCATTTTTTCGCCATAACTTTTTATTGGTATAAGATAAAATAGTGGTGTAAAGGCATTTATTATTTGTTTTCAAAGCACGAACTGCATCACTATTTAAAAATATTTTGCCAAACATTTTTTTCCTGCAAATAGCAAATGGCAAATTAATGTTTGACAAAATATTTTTAACTAATGATGCAGATCGACAGGTGCTTTAAAAACAAACAAAAAATGCCTCTACATCACTATTTTATCGTGTACCATTAAAGAGTTATAGCAAAAAATGAAAAGATTCGCCCTTTTGGCATGACAAGATTTTCAATTTTTCCAATTTCTTCGTTTTTTTGCTATAATTTTTTATTGGTGCAAGATATAATAGTCGTGTTCAGGTATTAATTGTTTGTTTTTAAAGCACCTATTAAAATGCATCACTATTTAAAAATATTTTGCCAAACATTTTTTCCTTAAATTAAAGTTTGACAAAATATTTTTAATTAATGATGCAGATCGATAGGTGCTTTAAAAACAAACAATTAATGCCTCCACATTACTATTTTATCTTGCGCTAATAAAAAGTTATATTATAAAAAACAAAAATATTTTCGTTTTGATCAAGACATAGCCTCACAAAATCCGTATTTATAATTCAGTAGGTTGTCTAAATCTAAAGATTTTTTATAAACGTTATAATAATTGATGAATGAACTAAAATAACAGAAAAAATTAAAGAAAAATATAAATTTTTCTAATTTTTAAAGCACTTCAAACTTTAAAATTTGATTTCCCAACATTTTTAAAAATGCACATTCGCCCCTTTGGCATGACAGTGACGATACTTTTTTTAAAATCGACTTTATTTCGTTTATAATTTAAGCTGTTTTTTTTTGTACTTTTTTATAAATTTTGTTATATTTGCGCATATTGAACCACTTCATATCAAAAAAAAAAAAAACAAATAGAATCGTAGTAAAATCAAATAAACAAAAATATAGAAAGAAAAGCATAAAAGTGATAAATATTTTCATATTATTTTATTTTAAACTTCAATTTTATCTTTTTTGATTTATATTATAAAGTAATACACAAGTAATAGAAAAAAAATACTGAATATTAAGTCAAATTTATTTTTTTTTCTTTAAAAAAAAATAGACAAATTACCATATTTTAATTTTTTTCATATTTATTAATGTCACTTTTTGCGCCTTTGTTGTTCATCTGACTAAAAACGAACCGATATGTGGTACAGTTAAATAATTAAAAATATTGAACGAAACACCATTAAGTCAAATTTATTTAAAACTTATAAAAAATTCCTAAAATTTTTAATTTTGTTTCTTATTTATTTTTTTATTGCGTCTTTGAAAAACACTATACCAAACATGAACTGAAATGTAATAAAATCAAATAATAGAAAATATTACAGAATACCATATTTTCGATTAGCATCTTTTTGTTTTGTTTTTTAGAAACCAATTTTGAACGTAGTCAAATCAAATACTCAATAATAATGAAAGAAGCGGAATTAAGTCCAATTTCTTTAAAACTTATAACAAATTTCCTTATACTTAATTTTGTATACTACTTTTTTATTCATTCAAAAACAACATACCAAAAATGAACAGAAACATAGTAAAATCAATTAATAAAAAATATAGAAATAAGTCATACATTTTTGTGTTATTTAAAATGTATTACTAATTGTAGTGCACACTTTTTTATGTTTATTTTGTATTTCTATTTTTGTATAGTAAATGTAAGTAGTAAAATTAAATACTGAAAACATTAGACAAATTGCCAATTTCAATTTTTTAAACCTATTATTGTTATTTTTGCTTCTTTGAATACTTAACACTAAAATACTAAAAAGGGAACAGAAACGTATTAAAATCAAATAATCAGAAACATAAAAAGAAACGGCATTAAATCAAATGTGTTATTTAAAATCTATTTTAGACGTAGTTAAATCGAATACCATAATTTTGTTTTTTATATCTATTTTTGAAATCTACTTTGAAACGTAGTAAAATCAAAAGAAACGTAGTAAAATCAAAAAATAGCAAGAAGCGGGATTAATTAAAATTTAGTTTTATCAATTGTTGTTAGTTTAACGGCCTGAAATAGAGTTATATATTTAAAATTTATGACAAATTTAGATTTTTTTTAATTTTTTTTATATATTTTTGTTATTTTTGTGTTTTGAACTACATCATACTTAAAAAAAAACAAACAGAAACGTAGTAAAATTAAGAAAACCAAAAAATAAGTCAAATTTGTTCTCTTCTTCTGACAAATTAACATATTTATTATATCTGTTTTTATAATTTTTGTAATTTTTGGAGTAATACTTAAAATGAGCAGAAACGTAGTAAAATTAAATAATCTAAAAATAGAAAGAGGCAGCATATTAATTTGAATTATCTTTAAAACCTATGACAAATTCTCATATTTATGTACATTTTTTTGTCGATCTATTTTTGAAATATTTTTTTGTAATTTTGATCAACTTCATACTAATAATTAACAGTGGCATTGTAAAATTAAATATTTAAAAATATAGAAAGAATAACAAAAAGTTATAAATATTTTCTTACTTAAAGTTGTATCAAATTGGGTACATACATTTTATTTTAAATGTTTAATTTTTTTTAATATATTTCTTTTTTAATTTATAGCTCTTTTAATTCATTTTATTTTAATTTTATATTTTTTAATTTTTTTTTAATATTTTTTTATTATTATTTTTTTTTTAAATAAGAAGAAATATATTTCTTTTTTTAATTTATAGCTCTTTTAATTCATTTTATTTTAATTTTATATTTTTAATTTTTTTTAAATATCTTTTTATTATTATTTTTTCTTTTTAATTTAGTGCTGTTACTTGTACTCTCTCGTTTTTAGAAGTAGCAAAAGCTCCAGGCTACTCATATTTACAAACTTTTGCAAAATATAACTAAGTAGTATCTTCCTTCTGAATGTTGTACAAGTTCTTCAGAAGTTAATTTGTTGTGAATTTATAAAATTTGTGTTTCTTCATCAGTTATCAGTAAAATTGAATCCTTGGCAAAATAAACTTATTGAATTTTTCTAATTAATTAGCTCGAATAGGGTAGATAGTGTTTAACTTTTGCATAAAAGTATGCAGCATGTTTTTGATTTTGTTGAAACAACGCCTTTCAGCGTTATTTTAATGATCTTTTGTGTTTTCTGTGGTATGTAAATTGTTTTGAAAATAATTTGCAGCTCGTGGCTATTAACTGCTCATGAATGCTGCCGCATAATTTGAATTTTGTGCTGTATTTTGCATGAAATTGATGTAGCAATAAATAACAAACAATTCAAACAATTTCTTGTGGTATATATAATAATAAATATTTATTGGTTTCTTAATTGGAGATGTCGTTTTTTTAAGATTTTATATTTCAAAATATTTTTCTTATTTAAAATATTTTTTTCAGTTCATCTTTCAGTTTTACGTTTTTTTACCTATCCTTCTGCTTGTGTCGACCAACTTTAAAAACAGTTAATTATTTTTGACAGCTTTGCGTTGGCTAGCAGCATTTGTTGCTGACAGTTGAGACGCGCCGACAAGCAATATCGTGATTTTCGACTCTTTTCTACTTTTCTACCGTCTTCTCGTTCTCACAATTGACATTTAACAATTTGTTGAAAATTGGTAAATCTATATTTTTACTCTATACTTAAAATACTTCAAAAATGACTTCAACAATGAAGAATAAAAAATCAAGACAAGAGTTCATTGATTTAAATGTTGTATTTGAATCAAAGTTACTTCAATTTTAATAAAAATGTCTAGAAAAAATATCAGAAATTTTTAATAAGGGGTTTTTCAAATGGGACGCTACAAAAGTAGAGCGACAGGGACAGCAAACGACGTCATATTTTTAGCCGCTCTTTTGATAGTTTTCTTCAGTAAGGTTTGCCATTTCATGATGGAAAGATATACGAATTTGAATTTCGGTAGTAAATTTTAATAATTTCGACTCGTTGTTGGCTCGTATATCTTTCCATTATGAAATGGCAAACCTTACTGAAGATAAATGTCAAAAGAGCGGCAAGAAAAATGGCGTCGTTTGCTGTCCCTCTCGCTCTACTTTTATAGCGTCCCTGTTGAAAAACCATTAAAAAAAATTTTGTAGCGCTCTTATTGAAAAACCCTTTAGTTTCTTGAAATCGAAGTAAATACAAAAACAAGTTTTTTTTAATTAAATGTTTTTTTTGAATTAAAATAAAAAATATTAGTAATTTGAAGTCGAAGTAAATACAAAACAAAGTTTCTTGAAATTAAATTAAGGTTTCTTTAATTTAAAATAGTTTCTTGAGTTTATATTAAAGTTTCTTGAATTCGAATTAATGTTTCTTGAATTTGTATAAAAGTTTCTTGAATTTGAATAAAAGTTTCTTGAATTTGAATAAAAGTTTCTTGAATATGAAATAGAGTTTATTGAACCGAAGTAAAATTTCTTGAATTTAAATTAGTTTCTTGAAATTGAATTAAAGTTTTTTGAATTTAAATTGAAGATTCTTGAATTTAAATTAAATATTCTTGAATTTGAATGAACGTACCTTGAATTTAAACGAAAGTTTCTTGACTTTAAATAAAAGTTTCTTCAATTTGAATAAAAGTTTACTGCATTTGAATTAATGTTTCTTGAATATGAATATATGTTTCTTGAATTTGAATAAAAGTTACTTGAATTTTAAATAAAGTTTCTTGAATTTCAATCAAAGTATGCTGAATGTGAATGACATATTGTATATCAAATGCATACATTATTTATTAAGAAAACCCAATCCAATTTTGAACAAAAATATAAAAATAAATATTGAAAAAAAAGTTGCATAATATTAGGAATTTTCTTAATGTATGCAAAGAATAAAAAACTTTTAACCATATTTAAAAAATAATTTAAACAATTTATGAATTTAGCTAACAAACATATTATATTATTTAAAAAAATAAATTTTACGAATATTAATCAGAAATTAAGCTATCAAAAAATATAGCATACTTTTCTGCGTACATGTATTTTTTTTTTTTGTTTTGTTTTATATTATTAATTTTTTATTATTTGTTATTTTTTATAATCTGTAGATTGTTTTAAATTTATTGCTAAATTTTATCATCTAATTTTAACTGTTTTTTAATGCTACGCATCACTTTTAGTGTTGCCTCCAAATTTAATTTCCCGTTTCAATCATGGCTGTATTTCCGCCGTTGTTGTTGGTGGTGGTGGCTGAATGGCTATAAATTCAAATTAGCATGCGCCAATATATTTTATTTTTTTATGTTTATTTGAAATTAGTTTTCAATTTCATTTCGGACGCAATACTGATCATTATTCCACCAACCAACCAACCGACCGACCAACCCAATAAAGCCATTTGTATTAATTTCCTGTTTGCTCGTCTCACTCACACTTGCCGCGATTTTAATGTCTCTTTTTTTTATATTGCAGGTCTATCGAAGCGCCCACTGGGGCCGCCGCATCGCAAGAGCAGTCTACCAAAGCATCAGGACGTGAAGCGACGTTTCCTGGAAATATGTGATACAACATTTTCGGATGAGGTGAAGTCCGCCCTACGACTGCCCGCCTTCGACTCGTACGAATGGTGCGACGCCGATGTCATTCATCTGATGCAGACGATGTTCGTTGAGCTGGGATTCATCGAGAAGTTTCACATTCCCGTGGATACGTTGCGTGAGTGGCTCTACGAGGTCTACAAACACTACAATGAGGTGCCGTTTCATAATTTTCGGCATTGCTTTTGTGTGGCGCAAATGGTAAGTGAAGCCAAAAGGGGATTGGACATGGGGAAAATTTGGGGCGAAAATATCAAAAAGTAGTCAGACGAACTGACAGACTCACTGACTGACTGAATGACAACCATGTTATGCTGTATAATGCCTCACAAATAATCACCATTCAATCACATTGTTCAACGTGCTGGCAAAAATGCGTTGCCTGCTTTTAGGTTTTGTTTGGCGATGCGTGGCTTTGTTATTGCTTCCGGCTTTATTAGGCATTTTAAATAAAACAACAACGACGACAACAACCTCAGCAGCGTATTTCCTTTTAAATACCTCAAATTTATTTGTCATAATTAAAGTGCGGGTTGCCAGGCAGGAATTTTAGATGAATAATAAAAAAATATTTTTGTCGTTTTGCACTGAAATTTGAGATGTAGTTAGTAATTATGAAATAATAATTAACTTTCGAATTTTCATTGAATATTCATTATACGATATTACTTTTGTATGCTCTTTGAGTAAAGGTTTCTTGAATTTAAACTTAAGTTTCTTAAATTTAAATTAAATGTATTATATTTTTTAATTTAATTAAAAAGTTCTTAAAAGTTTGTTTAATTTTATTAAAAGTTTTTTTTTTCAAATTTCTTGAATATTAATTAAAGTTTCTTGAATTTGGATAAAAGTTTCTTAATTTTGAATAAAAGTTTCTTGAATTTATATTAAAGTTTCTTGAATTCAAATTAAAGTTTCTAGGATTTAAATTAAACTTTATTGAATATAAATAAAAGTTTCTTCAATTTAGAAGAAAGTTTCTTGAATTAAAATAAAGTTTCTTGGTTTTAAATTAAACAAACTTTATTGAGATAAAAGTTTCTTGATTTCAAATAAAAGTTTCTTGAATTCAAATAAAAGTTTCTTGAATTCAAATAAAAGTTTCTTGAATTCAAATAAAAGTTTCTTTAAGTTATATAAATATTTCTTGAAATTAAATTAAATATTTCTTGAAATTAAACTAAATGTTCTTGAATTTAAAACAAAGTGTCGTTAACTTAAATTATAGCCTCTTGAATTTAAACAAAGCTTCTTGAATTTAAATGAATATTACTTAAATTTGAAACAAAGTTTTTGGATCTAAAATAATAGACTTTCTTTAATTTAAATTATAGTTTCTTGAATTCAAATAAAAGTTTCTTTAAGTTTTATAAACATTTCTTGAAATTAAATTAAATGTTCTGGAATTTAAAACAAAGTTTCGTTAACGTAAATTATAGTCTCTTGAATTTAAAACAAAGCTTTTTGAATTTAAAATAAACTTTCTTGAATTTAAGTTACAGTTTCTTGAATTTAAAACAATCTTTCTTGATTTTAAATTCAAATTTCTTTAATATAAATTAAAGTTTCTTGGATTGAATTTAAACTTTCATGAACTTGAAATAAGTTTCTTAAATTTAAAACAAAGAGTTTCTTGAATTTAAAACGAAGTTTCTTGAATTTTAATTAATGTTTCTTGAGTTCAAATTAAAGTTTATTAAATTGTTTAAATTTAAGTTTCTTGAATTTAAAATAAATTTTCTTGAACTTAAATTATTGTTTCTTGAATTTAAAACAAAGTTTCTTGAATTTAAAATAATGTTTCAAGTATTGTACGGAAAAAGAAGGAAATCTACAATTTATTTATTCTTTACTCGTCTTTTTTCAATATCAATTACATGGCAACGTTACTTATCACCACTTTGCTCCTAAAAATTGAATTATATTTGTCTGTTTTCAGTTTTCTTTTATTTGTTTAAAAATCTGTTTTGCACTGCAGTGTGTCCCTTTTAAGCGTAACGAATTAAATTAACTTCGGTAATAACTTTTGTTTGAAACGTCAAATTGTTGCATACTTTTAGTTGCCTTTGTTACGTTATAAAATATTAAAAGTGTTATTGTGTCATACTTTTAGGTCATTTAGTTTTTAAAGAAATAAAATCTTATGCTCTACAAACCATTTGACGATAATTTTTAAATTCGATATAATAATGATAAATTTTAGATATAAAACTCGAAGTACTTGAACATTTAATAACGTGTTTTTTATATTTTGTTGTCAAAAAATAAAATTTTCTGAACAAATAAAATATGTTTATCGAAAATAAATACATTTATGATATCATCTCGATATCTGTAACGACAAAAAGAACGATATCGTTTTAGACAGGTTGGTTTTTTTATCGAAAACCCTATCATTTTCGTATAATTATAGATTATCGAAAACGACAATTTGCGCCTATAAATGATATCGTTTCGATATCGTAAAATTATCGTTTGGTTTGCTTTTGGTGCTTATTAAAGATTTAAATACCTTTTAAAGCTAAATTTCACATAAAATACTATGAAAATCTGTAGAATCTGTAAAAA
Source organism: Dryomyza anilis (assembly GCA_951804985.1). Taxonomy (NCBI): domain Eukaryota; kingdom Metazoa; phylum Arthropoda; class Insecta; order Diptera; family Dryomyzidae; genus Dryomyza; species Dryomyza anilis. Next base: position 2,314,300 of record OX638130.1, on the reverse strand, counting down.
TGTCCAATAAATTTGTAGAATCTGTTAAAAAATTTCATATTTTTAGATAAAAAAAAATAACAAAGGTGTTGTATAAGGACTGCGTCGAATAAAATTGTCCGCTACAAAAATGAAAAAACCTAGATTTATGTAATCGAATTTTTATAGAATAAATTATTTTATTTTGCAAATTATTATTAGATTAAAAAAAAATATAAAAAACCAGAAATTAATATTTTTTAATGTTGTAATGGTAGTGTCCGACACCCTCACAGCTGCTGAAGACCACTTTCTTTTAAAGTCTTGAAGGTCTTTTGTTGCCACTTTTTGTTGTTGTCTTAATCTCCCTTTTTACTAAAGCCCAGTATCTCTCAATCGGCTTGAGTTCTGGACAGTTTGGTGGATTGGCTTCTCTAGGCACCAAAATCACTGCATTTTGTTGGATTCACTCTAAGGCCGTTTTGCTGTAGTGACATGAAGCGAGGTCAAGCCAAAAAAATGTGGACACTTCATGTTGGAGTAAAAATGGAAGCAATCTCTTTTGCAAGCATTCCTTCACATATATTTCGCTATTAATTGTACCCGATGTCACGAATGAGCTGCTCCTTTTTCCACAACTTCAAATTGCCTGCCAAACAAGGAATTTCTTTGGGAATTTTGTCATTTTTTTGATTTGAATTTTTCAGCGACATTTCCTCGAGAATCGGCTGTATAAAATTCCTGCCCAGGTAGCTGAGAAAAGTCCGCTAAAACATAAGTTTCGTCGTCCATTATGCAGCAATCGAATTTTTAAAAAAATCTTGGTTCAGCTTTTTAGCTCCTTGTTTTGCGGTTTCATTCTTGACGCAGTCCTTACTTGAAGTGTTGTCTGGTTTATATCGTGAAACTATTTAAAAATTGTTAAAATGAAAATTTTTAAGATTTCAAAACAGTTGAAAAATGTCATAAACATTGTTTAAATGACAAAGTCATTTTATAAAAAATATTATTTAAAAATAAATCATTGCATACATTTTATGATTTTTGATTAAATGTATATATTTTTTATTTTTTTATATTGAGCAACAATGAAAAAATACAGGAAATGCGTTCAGATGTTGTAAAATTAAAATATCTTAATAAATATTTCTCTGTTTGCTCTTTGTTTATTAAATAACAACAAAAAAAGTTGCATACTTAAGTGATCAATAAAAATTTAATTTTTAAAAAAAAATATAATTTAAACAAAAAATAATTTTAAAATAAAAATTTAAATTGTTATTTAAAAAGTCTTTTCCTATTAACTTTATACAAACATAGTGCATTTCTGCTAAGTATATGAAAAACAACATGTAAAATGACGGCACACGAATGTGCACTACATACAAAACTGTTGCATTGCAGAGTGAGCGACTGCTAGAACATACAATAAACCGACCTTCTCTCCATCTTTTGATTTCTGCCACTTTTTTTTTTTTTTTTTTAATGTGGGATAAAAAATAGAGCCACAGCACTCAGACAGGGTTATATCCATTGTGCTGTGACCCAGTTCCCTGGTTTTTAATGATACTTCTTAGATTCATTATTGAATCTAAGAAGGCTATTGTGTGATAGAGAGTGAAGCTGATCCTCTCTCATCAAGTCTGTGCCAAAGATCTGCCTTCTTATTCTAGAAAATGCTGGACAGTCACAGAGATAGTGCTCTGTGGTGCCAGTTTCTTCGTAGCAGGCAGAACATAAGGCGCTTTCGGCCAGGCCGATTGCGTTCATGTGTTTTTCACATGCGTTGTGTCCCGTTAGAAGTCCCGTCAGTTTTCTGCACTCCTTTCTACTTAAGGAAAGTAGAAACGAGGCCGATCTTTTGGTTATCGTCGGTGTCATGAGCTTGGAGAATCTGCATTTCGTCTCATTCAGCCATCTGCTCTTGTGTGCGGAGGCGACCCACTCACCTAAAAGCATCGTCATACAAAATACAATTGTTGGAACCTAAAAGTATGCAAGCAAAAAAGTATGATAGGCATGTGGTAGTGACTGTGCTTTGCATTTGTAATAAATAATGCAAGTGTTTTGAGCATTCGCCGCTCTTTCACTCTCTCACTTCCTTCGTCTCTCTCCCCTGAATGTCATTGAGTGATAAACTCTGGTAGAAAAATGTGCAACGAGTTTAAAATGGCACAGATTATGAACATTTGATGCAGCTTATGGTGAATTAAAATATGAACAACTAAAACCTTCGTTTTATTGAATAATTTTTAATTTTAACGAAAATTTCGTGAAAATTTTAATTTTTAGTAAACATTTAATTTATAGTGAAAAATTTAATTTAAATGAAAAATTCAAATTTTTAATGAAAAATTAAATTTTTATGAAAATTTTAATTTTTATGAAAATTTGAATTTTTATGAATCTTTAGTGAAAATTTGAATATTTATGAATCTTTAGTGAAATTTTGTACTTTTAGTGGAAATATGAATTAGTAATGAAAAAATTTAATTTTTAGAGATAACTTGGAATTTTTTAGTAAAAAATTGAATTTTAGTGATAATTTTTTTTTTTTTAGGAAAAATTTACTTTTTAGTGGAAATTTGAATTTATTATTTTTTAAAAATATTTTTTAAATATTTTTCGTACTCTTTATTTATCGTGTCGTAAAGGGTTTTTTAACAGGGACGCTACAAAAGTAGAGCGACAGGGACAGCAAACGACGCCATATTTCTTGCTGCTCTTGTGACATTTCTCTTCAGTAAGGTTTGCCATTTTATGATGGAAAGATATTCGATTCGAATTTCGGTAGTAAATTTTAATAATTTCGACTCGTTGTTGGCTCGTATATATTTCCATTATGAAATGGCAAACCTTACTGAAGAGAAATGTCAAAAGAGCGGCAAGAAATATGGCGTCGTTTGCTGTCCCTGTCGTTCTACTTTTGTAGCGTCTCTGTTGAAAAACCCGTAAAAAAACTTTTGTAGCGCTCTTATTGAAAAACCCTTTATTTATTGTAGGCTCAACGTCAGAACCAAAATTTATTGTAAAAAATTGAATTTTTAGAGAAAAATTGAATTTTTAGTGGAAATTTGAATTTTTATGTGAAAATTTGAATTTATAGTGAAAATTTGAATTTTATGTGAAAATTTGAATTTTTAGTGAAAATTTGAATTTTTAGTGAAAATTTAAATTTTTAGTGAAAATTTGAATTTTTAGTGAAAAAATAATTTTTAGTAAAAAATTGAATTTTCTGTAAAAATTTGAATTTTTAATGAAAATTTGAATTTTTAATGAAAATTTGAATTTTTAATGAAAATTTAACTTTGTGGTAACAAATTTAGTCATCTATAGAAATTCATTAATTCCTTTGAATCTCAATAGATTCCCTCATTGTTGATCCTTCAATTAAGCAGGCATTTGTGTGCGTAGTTCTTACGTTTTCCATTTAGCTTCAGTTTCAGCTACATCTACAGTTACTACACAAAACCAATACAGACGACTACGACAAAACTAAACAAAAATACTTCGGCACAGAGCAACGAACAACAACTACGCGAAGAGCTTTTGAATACACTAAACGAGACGAAGGTATTCGAGCGATGCGACTCGATGCGGTGCAATACGACACGAAGTCATGCGGCGCACATTGACAAACACTTCAAGTGAAGAAATGAATGAAAACTGAAGAAAAAAAAAGATAGAAAAAGAAATAAATAATAAAGTCAGCGGGGTGCTAAATGAAAACCATTTAAAGTAGAACACAACAAGGAGGTGTGGGGGCTGCAATAAGTAGGTGCTGAAAAAGCATTAGTCGCATAAAACAATCTTCTACGTCGTCAGTGTTGTCGACTGCTTTTTGAAATTCTTGCACAAACAATTTTGAGCCAACAAGAGCCAAGCATAAGTACAACCTAAATAACAACAACAAATATACCAAAAACAAATATTGTTACCAAAAACAAAAAGAGTGGAAAATACGTCAACTTAAAGTCAGCATAAACTTGGCCATAAAAAAGTTAACGTTTTGCTAAACTTTTGTCATTGCTGTTTTTTATGCAATATTTTTTTATTGTTTTTGATTTTAAAATATTTTTTTAATAAATTTAAATAAAACTTAATCAAATTATTAATTTACAAGCTGGACCCGTGCACGACTCGTGCCAAGATTTTGTGAATTCATAGATATAAAGCGATTTTATTAATATAAAAAAACATTATTATTATTTTTTATATCAGGGGCCCGTGATTCGCTGTGGAAGTTTTTATTGGTTTTATAAATGTAGTAACCAAATAATAATTCTCCGCCAAAACAACTTTTCCCAAAGACAATTCAGACAGTAGAATATTTCGCCACAGAATTCTTCCCAGTAGAAATCTTCGCCGTAAAATTCTTCCCCATAGAACGCTTTACCGTAGAATTCTTCCCGGTAGAACTCTTCCCGGTAGAATTCTTCCCCGTAGAGTTTTTCCCAGTAGAAGTTTTAGTGTAGTTAGTTTTAATGTGGTGAGTTTTAGTGTGTTGAATTTTTAGATTAGTGAATTTTTAGTGTGGTGAGTTTTAGTGTGGTGTGTTTCAGTGTGGTGAGTTTTAGTGTGGTGAGTTTTAGTGTGGTGAGTTTTAGTGTGCTGAATTTTTAGTTTAGTGAGTTTTAGTGTAGTGAGTTTTATTGTGGTGAGTTTTAGTGCGGTGAGTTTTAGTGTGGTGAATTTTGGTGTGGTGAATTTTGGTGTGGTGAGTTTTAGTGTGGTGAGTTTTAGTGTGGTGAGTTTTAGTGTGGTGAGTTTTAGTGTGGTGAATTTTAGTTTTTTGTTTCATCTTTTTTGATTATGTCTGTGCTGAGTTATGTCGTTTTGAAAGTTTAGGTTGTATGGGAGGTGTGGTGAGTTTTAGTGCGGTGAGTTTTAGTGTGGTGAATTTTAGCGTGGTGAGTTTTATTGTGGTGAGTTTTAGTGAGGTGAGCTTTAGTGTGGTGAGTTTTAGTGTGGTGAGTTTTAGTGTGGTGAGTTTTAGTGTGGTGAATTTCAGTTTTTAGTTTCATCTTTTTTGATTGTGTATGTGCTGAGTTATGTCGTTTTGAAAGTTTAGGTTGTATGGGAGGTGTGGTGAGTTTTAGTGTGGTGAATTTTGGTGTGGTGAGTTTTAGTGTGGTGAGTTTTGGTGTGGTGAGTTTTGGTGTGGTGAGTTTTAGTATGGTGAATTTTTAGTGTGGTGAGTTTTAGTGTTGTGAATTTTAGTTTTTTGTTTTATCTTTTTAGATTGTGTATGTGCCGAGATATGTCGTTTTGAAAGTTTATGTTGTATGGGAGGTGCCACGCCCTTTTGTCCAATCTCGCCCATATATAGCCTATGACACCCTCCGGACTCCATAGCATCCTGGTGCAAAATTTCAGTTAAATCGGTTCAGCGGTTTACACGTGATGCTGGAACAAACAGACCGACAGACTGACAGACGGACCAAGAGTTTTATATATATAGATATAAATTATGTGCCAAAAAATAATTATCAAATTTACCTATTTTTTGGCTATAAAGTTAAAATTTTTTAGGCTATCAGAATTCGTTAGATCTTCATTAATATCTATGTAGATTCCTCTGCTTTTACTGCTTTTACAACATGCATAAAATAAACATTTGTTATGCATTCTAAGACAAACATTCTGCCCGCATCCTTTCCGCACTCATTCACTCACTCTACAATTTAACTATTGATGTCCTTCGTGAGCATGTATTGCAGTTGTTTTATTGTTGTTCTTGTGCTATTGTTCTTGTTGTAGATATTTATTGTTGTTGTTGTTTAGACAGTAAACTAAACTACATCCTTGCCGCATCCTTGTCACAGCTCAAAGAGCTGCATCGACGTTGATAATATTTGCAAGTAGAAAATGGCATAAAGCACGAAGCAAACAGCATATAAAATAATAAAAAATAAAAAAAAAACAGAACACAGACTAAGACACCAAGGACCATGAAGACGAAATTAGGTTAAAACTATAAAAAGGCTGCTTGAGTTCATATAGTTTCACTGTTTCTCTTATTTTTCATCTTAAAGTGTTGCTATTTTTGTGTTTAACACATTATTGCAAATGAGAAAACTAAATTTAGTTGCTGCCTTGAAGTATGCAATGCAATTTGCATTTATGACTGTGTGCAGCATTTTTATAGTTATTTTTAATACTATTTTTTATTATTATTTTATTTTTTACTTTATATTATTTGCTTTTATTAGTTTAGAATTTATTGGGTTTTATATTAGTTTTTGTTTAATGTTTAAATTTAACTGGCTAAAAGTAGGCAATATAATTTTTGCATTTAGTGCTAAAAGTATGCAACGCAAATTTGCATTATTTGTAGTTGATATTTTTCTAATTTCGATTTTACAAATTTATAAGTTTTTTTATATTTTAATATTTCTTTCTTATTTCTCTAAAACAACATTTAAAGACATGTTCACAAAATTATTAATTTTTAATTCTTTTCTTGACACTTGAAGTATGCAACAAATTTTTAATATAGAATTTCCATTTTATATATATATTGAATTAAATATATTTTTAAAGGCACTGAAATTTTATAAATTATATATAATATTAATCATTTTTCTATCTCACATAAGAAAATATAGCAACCTAAAAGTAGGCAGCATAAATTGAAATTGAGGATTTAAATATATAAATAATTTAAATACTTGCATTATTGCTGTTTTATTTTAGCTTTAAAAATGTTATAGTATTTTTTATATTTTTAACCTTTCTATGCCGTTTTTATTTTTCTACAGATGTACGCCATCACACGCCAGGCCAATCTGCTGCAACGCCTCGGCGACCTCGAGTGTCTCATACTGCTGGTCTCCTGCATTTGTCACGATCTAGATCATCCTGGCTACAATAATATTTATCAAATAAATGCACGCACAGAGCTCGCACTCAGGTGGGTACAAAAAGACCCATTTTATATTTAACACTAACACAAACCTCCTGCTAGGTATAACGATATTTCGCCACTCGAGAATCATCACTGTTCGATAGCCTTCCGTTTGCTGGAACATCCGGAATGCAATATCTTCAAGAACTTTAGTCGTGAGACATTCAAGTGAGTAGTCTTAATTTTATATTTTTATATTTTAATAATTTTGTACTAAATTTTTCAATTAATTAAATGTTGCTTATAGCAAATAATTGTGCTGCAAAACTGCTACATTTATAGGCAAAAAGTTTTGCGCATAAAACGGCAATAATTTCATTTCGTAAAGTTTTTACGTAACTAAATATAGAGCAAACTCTAATAAAATTGTCACTTTCATATGCAAAACTGTTCATGGCGCACAAACTTTTTGTTAGACATACAATGTGGCCAGAAAGTTTGCCAGCAAGCAAAACTTAGTCCTTATGAAATAAATAAATAACTGAAAAAAAAGTAGCCCACATATGTAGTGCAAATTATTTTAGCGCACACAGCAGCCAGTAGAGCGCACCACAATGAATTATGACAAATGTTTTGCATAGTTTTTGGGTGTCCGGGATATTGTGTATTTTTGCTTTTCATAGCAAAATAAAATAATGTACTATATTTTATGCATATTTAGCAACATTTAATGCCAAACATTTCAATTAGTTTTCTGGACAAAAGACTTGCTAAAGTGAAAAACATAGCAACGACGTGACGTATGAGATTGAACTTTGTTGAATTTTAGCAGAAAGTTGGTGAAAGCAAAACATTTATACAGTTTTAATTAGTGTTTAATAAGGATCAAATTATAAAATAGCAATTGAAAAAAATAATAAATCGCATTTGACTAAAGCAGTTTAAAAAACATAAATAAAAAGTTTTACATAGTTTCAGGTTAAATATGTTGGCATATGTGTTTAGTACTCAATAATTAAGTCGTTCGAAATTCTATAAAAAATATATATTTTTAAGTTCTCTATGATTAATATATGCGTCTTGAAATTGTAATTTAATCCATTTATTGCTTTTACATAGCATAAAAAATAAAGCAATGGTGCTACAGTCAAAATTTTACATTATCTTCTTTTTATCTTCCGCGCGATAAATTGGCGAAATCAATGTATTTGTCTTTACGACTACTGCAAATGTTTATAAAAATGTTAAAACTTATATTAAAAGCATATTACGCGCAAATACAGTGTGTGAAAAAAAGTTACTTTTTGAACATTTTATATCTAAATAAAAACCAAGTATTCGCTTAAAACTTATAAAAGACAGCTTTATTTGAATCATTTTTAAATAGTAAATCGCTAAAAAGGTGCGTAAAAAGTAAGAAGAAACGTTTTGTCACACACTACTTTTTATCGCATTTTTATCACTTAAATTCGTAAAATAAATAACTTGAAGCATAGTCCTTGCTCTGCAGTTGAAATTTGGCGTTATCTTCCTTTTATCATCCGCGCGATAAATCAGAAAAATCAAAGTATTAGCATCAACGACCACAGAAAATGATTATAAAAATGTTAAAACTTATTTCATATAAATATTAAAAGCGTATTACGCTTAAAATATACTTTTTATATTAATTATCACACTTAAATTCAATAAATAAATAATGTAAAGCATAACACTTGTCCCGTAGTCGAATTTTGAATTTATCTTCCTTTTATCTTCCACGCGATAAGTTAGCTATAGCAATATATAAGCATCTACGACTAATGAAAATGATTATAAAAATGTTGAAACTTTTATTAAAAGCGTATTACGCAAAAAATAAATATTTTTTATAACGATTAACCCTGTTTTATATCATTTAAATTCATAAAATAAATATTAAAAGCGTATTACGCTTAAAATATACTTTTTATAATAATTATCACACTTAAATTGAATAAATAAATAATGTAAAGCATAACACTTGTCCCGTAGTCGAATTTTGAATTTATCTTCCTTTTATCTTCCACGCGATAAGTTAGCTATATCAATATATAAGCATCTACGACTAATGAAAATGATGTTGAAACTTTTATTAAAAGCGTATTACGCCAAAAAGAAATACTTTTTATAACGATTAACCCTGTTTTTTATCATTTAAATTCATAAAATAAATAATTAAATGCATATTATTTGTCGTTTATCAAAATTTAAATTTATCTTCTTTTTATCTTCCGCGCATTAAATTAGTTTTACCGATATTTTAACATCTAATGTACGTGTTATATATATTTAAATATTAAAATGTGTATTTATTTAAACATAAAATTCATTTAAAACATAAAAACCGTATTATTTAAAGATTTTACTTTGTATTTTTTATTATTCTTTTTATCCCACAAATGTAATTAAAACTTTGACCGCCTGCTAAGCAAAACAATTCACAGTAATTCATCACATCACAGTAATCTGTGCGGCAACCACAGCAACTGTTTCTATAATTAGAATTAACGTAAAAGATGATAAAATAGCAAAGTTTATTTTATTTTCTTGTATTTATCTGCAAGAGGGAAAACAGGCGGTCAACAACAAGCCAATGAAAAGTTAGTTGTAGAAAAATGTTACAAAATGCTGCACAACACAGTCGTAAAGCAACAAAGTAAAAATTAAGTTAAAATGTATAGCATAATATTTCAATTATGTGCTGGAATAAAACGCATTGTACAAAAAACCAAAAGAAAACTAAAAATTAAATAACAGACAGATTTTTCCAAAGCTTTTTGTTTTGTTGCAAGAAGATGTTGATGTTTTTGTTGAAAATAAAAGATACAAATTAAATAAATAAACGAGAAACGAATGAATGGATGGGAACTAAAAACATTTGTCACACGACAGAAAAACAAAAAAACATCAAAGCGCACAGCTGCGCTCTACAGATAACAAACAAATAGCAAATGAAATGAAATAACTAAAATAAAATAAATTAAGTGAAATATAAAACTAAGTGAAAATTCACACGAACAAAAGTGAAAACAAATCAGCTGCAAAAGATGTCATTAATTTAATTAAAAGCCTCATACAAAAAACATGCAGCTTTTCACATGAAATTTGCAAATTTTATGCCAATAAATTAAGTTAATAGCTAGTTTTGCATTTATAACATAGAGAAACCTAAGGATTTTCTTGTTTTATATATAGATGCATTGTGTTAAATAAATTCAATAGAAAATTTTATAAATTGCTGATTTATAGAGAGTTACATTGTTACGTGATACGGATTTTGTGTTTTGTAGTAATTGCTGTGGACAATTTGTAATTGTAGCAAATAGAAATGCAGGTGCGACAAATATAAGACGAGAGTTCCTTTTCAGAGTAAAATCACAATGTAAATAATTTAATTTGCTGTGATTATAAATTTTTTAAATCAATTAAAGAAAAAAAAAAAAGAAAATATTTATAATGCAATTGTTAATATTTAAGTCTTATGGATGAAATTTTGCCAAATTTTTGTTTTTATATAGCATTAAATGTAAAGACAATGTTCTATTGTCAACATTTAGTAGTATCTTCTTTTTATCTTCCGCGCGATAAATTAGCAAAATCGATGTTTTAGCGACTACGACTAATGAATATGATGCTAAAAATGTTCAAATGTATATTAATTAAATATTGAATGCGTTTAATACGAAAAAAGCTATTTTAAATGAGAAAAAAAGGAAATATTTGTAATACAATTGTTAATATTGATGAAATTTTATCATATTATTGCTTTTATATTACATATGATATAAATATAAGTCAAAACAGTCAAAATTTGGCATTATCTTCCTTTTATCTTCCGCGCGATAAATTAGCAAAATCAATGTTTTTAAAACCTACGACTAATAAAAATGATTATAAACATGTTCCAAAGTATTTTTGTTAATTATTTATTATATAAATTTATGGGTTTCAAAAATTATTAGGATAGTTTAAAATTAAAATTTAGGCATTATTGATGAATATATTTGTAATAATTGTAGTTTTAAGGAGTAAAATGCAAAGAGCTGCTTCTGTATCCAAAATTTTGCTTTATCTTCCATTTATCATCCGGGCGACAATGTTGCTAAAACGATGTATTAACATTTATGATTGAGTAAATAATTATTTTAATGTTAATATGTACATTTATTTAAATATTAAAAGCATATTATACTAAAAACTGAAGGTATTCCATTAACAGTTTCTCTGTAAATATTGTTTTTAAAATAAAATTATAATTAATGTTTAATAGTTATAAAACTTTACCTTTAGCTGTATATTTTCTTTGTGCAGCACTTCCATTTCCTTGACGTATACGCAATCTGTTAATTATAATTAATGCTAATACGTCATGTGGTGCGTGGTATTTTCCCCACAGCACTGTTTTTTTTTGTTTGTTCCCTACACTGCTGTGGGACTTTTTAATGTTTTCAACGTTAAATTATTTGCTATGAAAAATGACTAAAAAGCAAATCTGGTGGACGCACTTCACACTCACGTCTAATTAATGCCCGCGGAGAGATTAACAGTTTTGACAGCTTCTCTACCAACGGAACGAAACGAAACTAACGAGCCAAACAACCAGCGAACCATCGTAGCAGGCAACTAGTCTCAACGTTAAAAGCTACAGACTACAATGAAAAGTGGATTATTTTTAGATAGGGGGGATCGTATGGGGTGTGTTTTAGTGAAGGGTGCCGACGCTGAAGTTTATATATATAAAGTAACTATTATGCGGTAATTATTTGCTACAATTAGTTAATTGGTTGTTTTTAAACTCCCCAATAATTAAAATAATATAAAGATAATGTTTAAAATTTAAAATTTGGCATTATCTTCCATTTATCTTCTGCGCGATGAATTAGTGCAATCAATGTATCAGCATCAATGTCTAATGAAAATGATAGTATGCTTATTTCATGCTATTTAATCTTTAATTTAGCGCGATAATTTGGCGATAAATATTTTCTTTTTATCATTTTAGTCAATTCAAAATAATTATAAACGCATAATGAATGCTACTTTATTGTTATTCTACTTTTTTCTTCCGCGCGATAATTTGGCAATCTTTATTTTACTTAAATTGGGCAACTAATTCTTTACATTTACGCGTTATTAAAAATTCAAATAGTTTCTTTCTTGAGTTAAGTTTACATTAATGATTAAACAGTACCATCTATAACGTTTCCATTAGTTTTTTTTTATAAAATAATGATTTTAAAATACATAGCATAACTAATTTCATAATTTTTCGGGATTATCTTCTTCGCGATAATTTGGCGATAAACATTTTTTTAGTTTTTACGACACATACAATTCATTATAAACGATTATAAACAAAAAATGTCAATTTATTATTTTTTATATTTATCTTTCGCGCGATAGTTTGGAATTAAACAATTTAGAATTTACGCGCTATACTGCTAAACGCCAAAAAATATGTTTGTACTAGTATTGAATTTATTATGAAGATATTAAGTGGTTTTTTGGGATTTATCTTCCCCGCGATAATTTGGCGATAATCTGTATTTTGTAATTAAGCTATATAAAAATGATTACAAACGCAAAAAAATATAATTTCGTGTTATTCTATTGTTATCTTCCGCGCGATTATTTGGCAATATATGTTTTTTTAGCAATTACGACACTTAAAAATGACATAAAATCGCAGACAAAATTCTAATTTCATGTTATTATGCCTTTATATCATATTTATCTACCGCGCGATAATTTGGCGATAAACATTTTTAACATTTACGTGCAATAAAAATTATGCGGAATGCAAAAAAATAATTGTATACTAATATTGAATTTATTATAAAGATATTTAGCTCTTTTTATATTTTTTAAAATAATTTCCAATGATTGCTTTGAATTCCCAACTGATTTCTGTCTATATCAATGTCTGCAAAAAAAGCCAAAGTACATTAATTAGATTGAGATGTGAGACATTGCGATGTCACAAGCTAAACGAAAAAATAATAAAAAGAAAAAATAATCAATGCGAACTGCACAGACTGACTGCTGACCTCGTTGGGCAGCAGCAGCAGTCAAGTGATGTACGTCATGGCTGCGTTTCACGTAAAAACAGAGCAGCCTCAGCGCACAAGTTAAACACAGCTTCAGTGGCTGCCAAATGGCAAGACGACTGAGGTTTTTATATATTTTTTCTTTTTTTGTCATTTAATAGCATTTCCGCAGTGCCTACAGTAAGCAGTTCCACAAACAGGCAGCCTTCACTCAGCGCAATGCTTGCAACATGCAGTAACTGCACAGTTTTATTGACAGTTTTTTTTATTTTGATTTTTTTTTTTTTGCTTTAATATTATTTGCTTTTCATATTTACTTTAGTTGCTGTCATTGAGTAGCTATCGTTAGTTTTATCAAGTAATTGGAAACGGAAGTGAGTCAGTCAGTGAGTCAGTCGAGTCGAGCGGTTGGTATGTGCGCCGGAAATGCTTGGGAAAAGGATAAGCGACGGAGGATGTGTAACTGAAATGCGCCACAAACTACAGCCAATGCGGCTTTAACGTGGCAGTAAAATGTTGGTTTTGCTTAAGGCTAAAGTTGGTTTTATTTAGTAATTCTAACAATGTAAGCTTTTCCAAACGTTGTCAATGAAAAAAATTAATTTTGGGTTTTTAGATTTTTTTTACTCTGTTAGTTTTTCACTCATATATTATAGGCATTTTTTTTGGAACAAGAAGTATATTTTATTGAGACTATTAAATAGTTACTGAAATGCAAATTTTAATATTTATATTTGAAATAAATCATCGTATGTAAAATCTGCTCATTTTTAATAGGACTTCAAAAATAATTAAAATGTGGAGTTTCGCAGGGTTCCGTCCTATCCCCGTCCCTATTTCTGGTATTTATCAATGACCTTCTGTCAGTGACCCAGAAACCAATTCACTCCTTTGCAGATGACAGTAACATTTGTCGTTCATACTCGTTCAACAAGCGCCCAAATTCTTTGGAGATTGAGAGTAAAAGACGCACTATGAATGACACACTCAATAATGACCTTAAATCAATCTCCGAGTTGGGTGTTGTAAATAGAGTAGATTTTAATGCAAGTAAGACTCAATGTTGTCTGTTATCTCGCAAAAGAATGGATTCACCCCTCCCTCCCCTCAATATGGGTGCTGTGGAATTGCGCAGTCAGCTGCTCTTGACGTTCTGGGCATAGCAATTCAATGTGATCTCCGTTGGAATGATCACATATTTAATGTGCCGAAAGAAGCGGCCAAGTGCCTCGATTTTTAAAACGGTGTAAAACATACTTCACTCCTGCTGACTTACGCACTGTCTACACTACCTATATTCGGCCACAAATGGAATTCAATTCGCAAATTTGGGCAGGGCTTTAAAATTCACACTACTCCATCTTTCCCATCTATATAGGGGGCATCCCCTGAGCGTTGGTTAATTGGTAAAAAAAAAAACTGAATACTAAAAACAACTTTTTCAAGAGTAAAAAAATATATATAATATTTACTTACCACGTCCGTTAAATGAATCAAATTCTTACAATTCAGGTTTTTCATTATATTACACATAAAATATTAAAAATATAATTTTCAGGCAAATTTTAAAAGTATTAATAACCTTAATTTTGCAGTAAATAGTAAATGTCAATGAAAAATATATTTAACGTTGCGAAGGAATTGTGTGGTTTATTAAGATTTACTAATTCAATCAGTTAATGAATTTTTAAAATGTATACAAATTAATTAATAAAAAGATGTGCCAAAGACAAAATACCTTGGTTTATTCTTTAATTTGAATATAATTCCGTTTTCAATTAATTAACACAAATTTATTAAAATAATAGCCGAAGGTCGAAATTAGGTATCATGAAATAATTTTGAGAATTATCGATTATTTAATTCTCTGCGCATTAAAATAACAAGAGTAGTGTTCAAAATGCATAAATTTCAACAATGTTGAATTCTTTTCATTTCACAAAAACATCAGTTTATTTTTCTTATTTTGAATTTGAAATGATGAAATTATGAAATAACGTTTTTTTTGCATTATTAAATGTCGATTATTAAGAAATTAAATTATGAATTAACATATTTTTAACATCTATTATCAATTTAAATTACATAAAAATATTAAAGAATGTTTTTACTGCAACCATAATACATTATATTGAAGCACAATTATTTATTTTAATAACTACAAAACATAATTATTATGTATTCATCATCAATTCGATGAACGACCGAAAAACGATTCGTATGCGAAGTTTCCAAAAAAAAAGTTCATCATATTGAGGAATTTCTATCTTCTAAACAGCATAAAGAACAATTTAAAATATTAATTATTACAAAACATCAATGTTATGAATTCAATATCATTCTGATGAATGACTGAAAAAGTGTTCATCAATTTGATAAAGTGTATGCCAAGATTTTGTTTAGATTTTTTTTTTATCTAAACCATCAATTCACAAGACCCGACACTGTTTAATTATTTCTGCAGCATTTCTTACTGGGTTAAAATTACTGTGATAAGTTGGAAAATACTGGGAATGAACTGGTCTCTTATTATAAATTAGAAAAAATTGGGTGATCCATAACGACATTTTGAGAAAATCAATTACAAATTCAAATTTCGTATTTTTATTTTTGTAAAATTCAAATTTACGTACATTTTAAAAAAGGAATAAATTATGTGATGATATGATACACAATTGAAAAGGTAATTTAATTATCTAAAACATGATTATACTTTAAAAACCAATTTTCTTGACAAGGCTATGTCAGAAATACGCATTTCTTATACAACATCTATCTTAAACTTTGTGAAAAATTTTACAATTTTTTAGTTTTTATATTTCTACTTATATACTTTCTCGAATAACTTCCATAAAAAAGTTCGATCTCGTTGCATTCTCGATTCTAATTATACCCTACACATATGAGTTACAGGGTATATTAACTTTGTGCATATATTGTAACGCCCCTTAGGAGGCGTATCCGGTATGGAAAAGTATATATATTCTTGATCAGCATCACTACCCGTTTAGCTATGTCCGTCTGTCTGTCCGTTTGTCTGTCTGTCCGTCGTATTGTTATAATTCACCTAAAAATATGTGGTCCAAAAATGGGCGTGATCCGCCCACTTTTTTTTCATTATTTTTCGGGTTTTCACAGTGGAAATTTGAACCGTAAATTACTTAATTACTTACTTACTTACTTACTTACTTACTTACTTACTTACTTACCTTCTTGGCTGGAGTGTTTTCATCCATTCGTTCGACATGACCTAGCCAGCGAAGCCGCTGGATCTTGATGCGCTTGACTATGTCAATGTCGTCGAATAACTCATACAGCTCGTGGTTCATCCTGATTCGATACTCGTTAGCAAAGCAGATAGGCCCAAAAATTTTACGGAGAATCTTTCTCTCGAACGCTCCCAGTACTCTCTCATCGGTGGAGGCCAGCGACCATGTTTCTGCACCATAAAGTAGGACGGGCATGATGAGTGACTTGTAGAGCGTTATTTTTGTCAGGCGAGAGAGGGCTCTGCTTCTCAATTGCCTACTGAGCCCAAAGTAGCACCTGTTGGCAAGAGTTATTCTCCGTTTGATCTCCAGGCTGACGTCGTTGTTGCTGTTTACGCTTGATCCCAGATAGACGAAGTCCTTCACAATGTCGAACTTGTGGGTGTCAAAATCAGCTTTTTGTCCAAGACGCACGGACTCTTTTTTCTTGTTGACACAAGGAACTTCGTCTTGTCCTCATTCACCGCTAGACCCATTCGACGCGACTCTTTCTCCAATCTGGAGAATGCCGCGCTGACTGCTCGTGTGCTCCTGCCAATGATATCAATATCGTCGGCATATGCGAGCAGCATGACACTTTTGTTGAGGATAGTGCCGCTTTGACGGAGTTCGGCAGCTCGAACTATTTTCTCCATCAATAAGTTAAAAAAGTCGCACGATAGGGAGTCACCCTGTCTGAAACCTCGTTCGGTATGAAATTTCTCGCAGAGGTCTTTTCCTATTCTCACTGAGCAACGTGTGTTGCTCAGGGTCATCCTGCAAAGCCTTATAAGTTTCGCAGGTATACCGAACTCAGACATTGCGGCGTATAATCGTTCCCTTATCGGAGTGTCGAAGGCGGCTTTATAGTCGACTAATAGGTGGTAGGTGTCGATCTGTTTTTCTAGCGTCTTTTCCTGGATTAGGCGCAATGTGAAAATCTGGTCTATGGTGGACTTTCCAGGTCTGAAGCCGCACTGATAAGGTCCAATCAGTCTGTTGACGATGGGCTCGATAGAACCTTGTATGCGATATTGAGTAGGCTGATCCCACGGTAGTTGGCGCAGATAGTGGGATCCCCTTTCTTAAGGATTGGGCAGAGTACACTGAGGTTCCAGTCACTTGGCATGCTTTCATCCGACCATATTCTGCTTACGAGCTCGTGCATGCTCTCTACTAGCTCTTCGCCTCCGGTCTTAAACAATTCAGCAGGCAGGCCATCAGCACCTGCGGCTTTGTTGTTTTTCAGCCGAGCAATGGCTGTTCTGACCTCGGCATGGTCGGGTGGCGGAATCGCAACGTCGTCATCAAGTACTGGGGTTGCCGGGTTTACTTCTCTATCGGTGGAATTGCGGTCATCATCACCGGTCAGCAGTCTAGAGAAGTGATCCATCCATATTTTCAGTGTGCTCTGGATATCTGTCACTAGATTTCCGTTCTCATCTTTACAAGAATAATTGGGTGTTCCAGATATATTCCAACTCTAGAACTATTGTATGAAATAAACCAAATAAACAGACCGTAAAGTATTTTTAAATCCTAAAGCGAAGCACCCTGTATATAAATAAAAATACTGTTTCGATTTCATTTATATTTTTTTTTATTCTTGCTAGATACTTAATGATTCACATGTTCTCATCAATTGACCTTATTTATAATTTCCATATACCTATACACATTTTGTATCATCGAATAGTAATTATATTTTATTAACCAAAATATTTGAAAATAGAGTTTTTAATTTTTTCGAAAATACCCGGACAAACATCTGCCTCTGTAATGTCCGCGACGTGTAGCATTTGCTGCATATACGAGCATTTTAAGTCATCAATGCCAGATATCACATTTATATGGCTTTTAAAAAATGTTAGTAACTCACAAGAGCATGCCAAATAATTATCAGATAGTGTCAAAGAGACCAAAGACTCACTTCGACTCAGATAGTTCAGTACGTTTTCATTTAACTCGGTTAATTGGTTTCTGGATAAATCCAAGTATTCCAATTCGAGTGGTAAGTTGTGCAGACCGAGCTGGTATATATTGTTACCAGCTGCATATAGTTTCGTGACCTTCTGATAATTAGGCATCCAGATATTTGGCAGTTCGTACAGATTGTTATATGCCAAATGTAACTCCATCGTTTGCAGATTGCGATTGTCCAAAAGCGCTAAGCTGGGCAACTCATGCAGATTTGCATTCGTACAATTCACTGTCACCTCCGTATTATTGATACTTCCCCAGCATTTACAACCGTGCGGACATCCATCCTCGAGGGGGCACATTTTTGGAAACAGCTGTCTTTCAATGCGCCATCGCCATGTAAATGGTTTTCTATTTTGATCACATTTCAGACGACTAATTGAAAGTTCAGGTGTGTTTTGGAAATCCCTTAAAAAATTTAGTAGATTACAATCGCACTTGAAATCGTTTTCCTCAAAGTCAATGGTTAATTTAGAACTCTGTTTAGCCGCTAAAATTGGCTGAAAGATTTGACTGGTTATTGTATGAAGTCTATTATTACCCAGTTTCAAATTTTGCAGTTTTTTATTATTTATGAACAAGGTAATCGGTAGTGATTCTAGACGATTAATGCTCATATCCAGCGTAACCAAATTTTCAAGATCCCAGAGCAATGTCGCGGGTAGAACTGAGATTCTATTTTTTTGTAGACTAATTTCACTTATCGCACTAGAGTTGGCAAATGTGTCTGTGGGAATATCGCGAAGGCGACATGAGATTTTTACAAAATTCAAACTTGCCAAATTCGCCAATAATCCATGGGGTAGAGCGGTTATAGTATGCATGTGGTTCAACGTCAGACTAGTCAAACGACGATTATTTGAAAAAATGCCATCGGGTATGGCACTGAAATAATTCTTTTCCAAAACGAGAATGCTTAAATTTGGCAGCAAACTGAATGTATTCGGCTGTAATGTTTCAAAAGACGAGTCTCTTATAATAAGACTAGTAATACCAGCTGCTCCCTGGAAGACATCGTGATTTAGACTTCTCAGCGACTCAGACAAAGTCAACTTACGCAACTGCAATTGATTGCTTAAAATACCGGAAGGTAGTTCATAACTGTTAGTGTCCAAATATAGCGCGGTCAAATTGGTCAGTGGTGCAAAGAGGTTTCGATGTATTTCCTTAGTATAGAGCCTCATTTCTAATTTAGTTAGATTGGGCATTTGGGTAAAAAAATCTTCTGTGAACTCATTTGGTTTAACATTTGTACTAGAACCCGTGATAGAGAGTTCATTGATGGTCTGCATTTTAGTGAAATATGAACGAGAAAATGTAAAATATGTTGGCAAATACACATTTAATTTTGTTGGTTGAGAGGCTGCTAACTTGGCGAACATGTCTTGAATTTCGGCACGGGACAGTTGACAATCCTTCACATCAATAATTGATATATTACCGAAGGTCACATTTGCTAGTGATGTCAAATCGCAATCCTCTTTATAACAAATTACTTTTATAGCGTTATTTTGTGGAAAAAATACTCTTAGGTCTTCATGCGTCGGACATATAACTGATGTCATTCCAAGAAAATGTGTATAATCACATGATCGATTCGAGATCACATCTGTAAAATTGTCAGCATTTATACAGAGTGTGAAGTTTATAAATATTAGCAAAATGGTTAATATTTTCTGCGACATTTTAAAAATCTATTTTTAATGTTTAATATTTTTTCATCATTTTTAAGCACGAGCGTCGTACAAACACAAAATTCTAACTGATACTAAGTTCAAGTGCGCAAAACACTTAATACTTAAATGGACAGATATTCGGAAACATGTGTAAAAAAACAAAATTTGAATTTAATATAAACATTGAGCACTGTTTGAACTCTTCAATATCATCGTTATAGAACGAAAAGTCACCAAATACATTTTTATGAAAAACTTTAATATCGAGTTTGTTGATTAATATTATAAAAAGTAATTGATGCATTTTTAAAGTTGAAATATCTATTGATAGATTTACATTTTCTTATCATGTAGTAAAAAAAAATGAGATCATCGCTTAAAAATTGACAGATATATAAAGATTTTTGTAAATGAATATTTGGCATTTTGAAAATGTATTTGGTGACTTTTCGTTCTACAACGACGATATGTTAAGATAAGGCTACCCATTGAGTAAGTTTGTAAAAGCAAGAGGTAATTAAATTTGTTATTTAGACAAATTTAGTTGAATTAAATTTATATATATGAGCAAATCCAGAAAACTTTTAACCTTCATGATATTGACATAAAGCAATAAACATGATTTGTTGTTTTTTTATATTTTAATTGAATATGGTTAAGAGTACTTGAATTAATAAATAGCAACCATTTTTTAGTTCAGAAGTTGCTCTGTCGATTTGCTACATGTGGTCAAATTAAGAAAAACATCAAAAATACCGATGATCGCGCACGTTTTGTGTCATCACTATTTCTACGGCTTGCAAGATATCGCTGCAATTTTAATACAATCGTTAGATAAGACCCGAATGAAAAAAATATATAAGTCATTTAAGTGTGTCATAACCCAAACGAAATTTGGACATAGATGGAGGTATGATACCACTTTTGGAACGAAAACGAAAATTTCGCCTTCTTTTCCACGTGTGAGCCGCGGCTTTTATCTAATGTATCCTTTTGTATCTAATTTTTAATAGAGGAGGTAAATATAAAGATTTTAAGATATGGCTTGTGAATGTGTCCCTAACACCAACCAAAAAATTCACGGTGGAACTTTCGAAAAAAAAAGTGATTGGCTCGAAAAAAGCACTTTTTTCTAAGGCACATCTACAATTCCATCTCAATTTGACTGGACATACCTGTGCTCGGAAATTTATGCCAAGGGTTAATTTAAAAATACAATGCCGCTTCAGTGTTATTAATCTATCTTTTTTTATTGAGAAAATTAAAATTACAACATATGGTAGAACCATCCCAGTATGCCATTCGTATCGATATCGTTACGAGATCATTGCGAGTAGATGGAGAAATCACACGATACCGGACTCCTTCTCGTATCGATATCGAGCGTCAAATTGGACCTAGATGGTAGGTAGATATCGGAACGTTCTGTCGGAGTTTTCTCGATACGAGAAAATATTCGAAATCGGAACGATATCGAAGAAAAAAATGATCAAAGTTCGAGATTGCTGCGAAAAATATTGCGATATCGATTTGATAAATGTTTAAATATCGTATCTTGTCAAAGAATTTAAATGTACGAAAATCTTTAAAAATTAGAATCGAGAAAGCAACGAGATCGAACTTTTTTATCGAAGTTATTCGAGAAAGCTTCGAGGTAACGAAGGTCTCCGAGACATGGCAGACTGGGATGTTTTCTGACATATTATCGACTGTGTCAATCGCGGCTTTCAAGAAATCACTAAATCTATTGATAATACAAGAACAAAGATTTAAAGTTAGGTTGCGTGAATGTGCCCCTAAGAATAAAAATGCAGGAGCACTTTAAATGTGAATTTTAGGCTTAATTGTACAAAAAATCACCATTTCCTTCAAATAACTTTTAAGATATCATTTCAATTTGGTCGGATTAAACAGTTTTTGATACGTTATGTTAAATTTCATCATCAAAAAATAATTCTTCATCATAATTTATAATATAACAGAATCTATTCTACAGTATGTACGCTGAAAATCCAAATAATTACAATTTTGCACCTATTATCGAACGTGTGAAAAGCGGCTTTTGTGGAATTGTTGATTGGATTTTTTTTATTGCAACGTATTGTAATAGCAATGATTTTAAGGTATGTCACTTGAATGTGCCCCCCGTATCGAAAATACAGGAGAACTTTAAAATTCGCCTCAAATGTTCAGAAAATCACCATTTCTTGAAAATAATGTTTTCGTTATATAGTATATTTTATGATATTAAAATGAAATATATTGAAATATTATGTCAGAAAAAAATAATTTCATTTCAGTTATACAATAAATATTTTGTAAAAATACATATTCTTCATAATTTTGATCTATTAAATCGTTACCAACATCTATTTTAGACGGCTTTCATTAAAAGTGACGCACGCAAACTTATTTATATTGCTTAAGGGCCTATAAGCTTATATTCAAAAGAGCTAAGAGATGCTCGTAAAATTTTTTGTAAAATTTTGTTAACCCCTAAAGTTAAAGGTTTTCTGGATTTACTCATATAGCATGCTATGTAGTTCAAATAACTCATCAAATAACAGCGAAGAAATCAATATTATTTTTGAATTATGGAAAATGACTCACTGGTTATGAAAATATGGTGGAAAGGTTTACGAGATATCGGCCAATAACTTTTGAACAGAAAAACAACAGCTATACGAACACATGTTCATTGAATTTTGGGAAGAAAACAGCAACAACTTTTTTGATACCTAAGAAATTAATGTCTGCATATCAGAGTAATTCCACTTAGTTACTTCTTTGATACCTAAGAAGTTAATTTCTGCATAATAAGAATAATTCTACTTAGTTAAATTAGGCATTCTCGGTTTAGCTGTATATCACTCAGTATATTTCTTGATACCTACTGGATTTTAGAATTGGTTTGCCTCCGTGTAAGGATTTTTTTTTTTTTTTTGCATTTCAGTTCTTAAGATAGATAAGAAATTGATTTATGATTATGCAGGCCATAGTCTAAACTAACTAACAAAATAACCAACTTTTTTTTCCATCGGTTCTAATTTGATTCCAAAAATGGCATCAGTTTTTTACATTGCTACGGAGCAGCATATGTACTTTGCTCCACTGTGCAAGCTATAAATAAAAGTGTATGAGACGCAAGATAATTCAGCTTATATCTATTTCATGATTATCAAAAAAAAAGTACCGTAATAAATAGAAGAAAATATAGTAACGAGTTACTTGTCGTTATAGGTCAATAAGCGGTGTGTGAATAGCCTTTGCATAGCATATACGGGCTAAAGGCGCCCAAAAGTATGCTTTATTTTTAACACATTTTCTTTATTTTTATTTTTGCATTAGTTTAGTTTTGGTTTTAAGCACACATTCAACTCACTTGACACCGTTATGTGTCGCAGTCGTCGTCGTCGCTGTCAAGTGTTTTTTCGCTAGAAGCAGCATCTGCTGCTGTTGTTGCGCAACAGCAGCACTTAACACACTTTGGCAATGTCGTTCGGAATATATTCTTTAAATTTATACAATATCAATGTGTACAACAATTACATTAGAACAACGATATCATTCGAAATAGATTCGATTTTATCGAAAACTCTACCGTTTTTCTGTCATTATGGATTATCGAAAACGACAAATTTTCGCCATGAACTTCCCATACATCAATTCTATATAATTCGAGGTTGCTGATTTTGACTGCATACTTAGTTTTTTTTTTTCTATTACGTAGCGTTTTTAAGAAAATTGCTATCGCCCTTTTCAGCCACTTTTAAGAATAAAAATAATGCAGTCCCTTTCACAGCTAGAAATCCAAAAAACTGTGAACGCCATTTTTCTTTTAAATATCAAGACTAATTATAATATACCCACAAATACTATTATTCCAATAGGTTTTTAAGATATTTGAAACTAAACTCGAAAAATGTTGTTTTTTTTTTTTGTACGATTTTTTAGTATTTTCGATCTAATGATAAATAAGAAAATGATTTATGGTTATGTAGTACATAATTTAAGCTAATTATGAAAATTACTAATTTTGTTGTATCGCTTTTCATTTCCATTAAAAACTGCTTCAATTTAAAATGCTTGTATATTATAAATTGCTGAAAAATAACCGTCTTTATACGAATTTTTCATCAAAAACGCTATGTAATAGGAAAAAACTGAGTATGAAATAAGAATACTTTAAATACTTTAAATATAAAGTAATGATATTTTCAGATTACGGGCATTAGTATTTTTTTTAAATCGTAATTAATCATTTACGATTTCAATTTAAAAAAAAAATGTTTAAAAAAAAATCTAAATTTTCCGAGTTTAGATCCAATTATCTTAAAAACTCACTGGAATATTAACATTCATTAGTATATTAAAATTAGCGTAGACAATTAGAAGAAAAATTGCGTTTAAGTTTTTAGAAATAGGAGTTCCTAGTTTTTATTTTATTTAAGTCGAAATTACCTGAATTATACATTTTTTTTTTATTAAACAAAATGCAAATCAAAATCCTTGTTTAATTCACAAAAAAAAATGTACATCATATTGATGAATACCGTTCTTCAAACCATGATTCAAACCATGATTCATTGTATTGAATAACCATACATAATATTACTGACTAACGACATCAATGTTATGCATGCGATCATAAATATGATGAACGCTTTGTAACTGTCGAAAAAGTGTTCTTCAATATGATGAACTAATACCTTTCATCATATTAATGAACAAATACATAAAATATAACATATATGTACATCATATTAAGGAGTGCTGTTCTTTAAACAAAATGTCAATCAAAATATATATATTTTTTCATTATATCATCATTTAATATTCGATAGTATAAATAAGTTCATATATATAATGAATGCATTCATCAATATGTCATTTAATGAACGTCATATATGATGAATCTGGTAATTTGTAGAAAAATTTATAATATTTATGAAGAAATGTATCATATTGATGAAATTTTTTTCTGTATTCATTTCGGTTTCAAACCCTGCCAATCATCAACAGAATTCGGTTTTTTCAGCATTGAGAGCGGCCCCAACTACGTCCGAGTCTAAAGCTTATCAGCGATTGCTCAAAGCTTTGCTGCGCGGCTTATCAGCTGCTGTTAATGAAAAACATGCTGATGGTGGCCTTTGAAAACCAAAAACCTTTGATTTAGTTTTGTTTCAAACTTTGAACGCGATGTTGCTGCCGGCGCAAATTGTATCGCGTCGCGTATTCAGTATTTTTCTCATTATCTTTAGCTGCATCTGCTGCCTGAGCAACGTCACTAATGCAGCGACACAATGCGCGGCAAGTTTTTGGCCAGCGCAGTTGCAACAAATGCAGGAGCATCTGGACACAACCGTGTCGCCCTGCGATGATTTTTACGATTACGCATGCGGCAATTGGCGCGCAAGCTATGCGCAGCGTGCGTTCGGTGCGCGTGACATTTTGACAACACTCAAGGCGGACAACAAGCGTTTGTTGTTGCAGCAATTGGAGGAGCAACCAACGAATTTAAGTGCCGCTGCTGCCAGTCGCTTCTATCAGTCGTGTCGCCAACGCGACACCGCGCAATCCAGCGGTTTGCACGCCTATCGCATCGCTTTACAGCGTCTCGCCGACTGGCCGCTGCTCGGCATTAACTACAGCGCGCCCGAAGCACCGCGCACCACTGCACACTGGCTGCAGCTGAGCGCGCAGCTGCGACGCTATGGCGTGCAGTCACTGTTGCAGCTGCACGTGCTGCCCAACTGGCAGTCAGCCGAGCAGCTCATTGTATATCTAGCAGCGCCGCAGCTGGACTGGCTGGCGGATGAAGAACAGCTGTTTTTGCACAGACGACAACTAAAACAGCTACTGCTCGCGCTGGGCGTGCGCATACGCACCGCGCTACAGCTGGTCGAGCAGCAGGTGCAGTTTGCGCAGCAGCTGCAGGCGTTAAGCGGCGCTAAAAACGAATTTGTACTACACGCGCCGCAATCATTGGCGACGCTACAGCGCGCGCTGCCCGCGCTACAACTTGACACCTACTTTGCGACGCTTTTGGATAACGAGGCGCCACAGTCGCTGCTCATAGTCGCTGACAATAGTTATTTGAAACGTTTGTCGCTGCTGCTGCTGCGCACGCGTGCCGACACTGTGGCACAATGGCTGCTGCTGCAATTTTTGCAGCATTTTGAGCTGCCGCTGGAAACGTCCGATTTGTCAGCGCAACAACTGCAACCGCACTGCCTCGAACAGCTGCAGCAGTTGCTGCCGCAGCAGCTGACGCAGCTGTTCGTGCAACTGCAGACGCAGCAACGTGACGCTGATTGGTTGCCGCAGACGCAGCGCGCATTGCAGCCGCTCTTTGAGCAGCTTAAAGAACAGTTCGAGCATCTTTTAAATGCGAGCAGCGTTTTTGAGCGCGATGCGCTGACGCGCGCCATGGGTCTGGAGAAAGTACGCGCGATGCGTCTAATTTTGCCATCAGCAGAAAATGACATAGAGACGCCAACATTGACTTCGAACTATGATGAGAATCTGCTGCTGCTCTGGCAGCAACGCGTTAAAGCGCAGCTCAAGCCGCTGCTGGAAACATCTACAAATTCTTTTGTCGCCGCTGCTGCCTCTCTAACTGACTATGGACCGCTGCACGTCAACGCATATTATCGCCTTAAGCTAAATGCTATCGCGCTGCCTGTTGGGCTGCTGCGCGCGCCGCTTTACGATCGCTGCCTGGCGCCGCCTGCCATTTACGGTGGCCTCGGCTATATTTTGGCGCATGAGTTGCTGCACGGCTTTGACTATGACGGTCTTAACTATGACAAAACGGGCAATGTTGTCACCGCCGCCACTGACGGCGCCTGGAACGCCAAGACGCTGATCAAGTATGGTGTGCGCAGCAGCTGCTACATGTCACCGTCGCGCTACGAGGAGAATGCACCGCTCAACATCAACGAAAACATCGCGGACAGCGAGGGTCTGCAGCTGGCGTTGGCCGCATTTGTGCAGAGCGCAGCTTATGCTGCGGCAGCCACGACGCAGCGTCGCGAGCAACAGCTGCAGCTGTTTTTTACGCGTTTTGCGCAGAATTGGTGCGGCAAAGAGGCGGCGACAGCAGCAGTGCGTCTACATGCGACGCACAAGCAGCGCGTCAATAATGCGCTCGGCAACTGCGTCGAATTTGCGGCGGCATTTAGATGTGCGTCGGACAGTGCCATGAATCCGGAGGAAAAGTGCAGAATTTGGTGATGATTTTTTGTTAAATATACAAATAAAAATAATAAAAAATGGAAAATTAAATTTGAAATTTATTTATTAACCATTAAAACAACATATATAACTGTTGTAGCTTTCTTCTTGATTCGAAGAAGTTAAACTCTTGGCTATCGCATACCGAAAATAAAACCGTCTTGAAACTAAATAAATACAAAAATAAATAACATAATAAATAAATAGCATAATAAATAAATAAATAAATAAATAAATAAATATGTGTTTAATTTACGTCCAAAAATAAACGCATTTGTTTTTACTACATTGATGTAGTTACTTTAGTATGGAAATAACTACATATGATCACTGTATTTCAATGTAAAATCTTTCTTTATTTTTATTAAATATTCTAGATTTTGAATTACTATATACTTTCTGAAATTCGTAGACAAATTACGAAATCTGCATTTTACTACATTATGTATTTATTTAAATGTCATAAACATTGTGTGTATGGCGTACAACCCTGCAACAGCGTATTATATAGAATCGATGTGTGTAATGGCCATACAAAAAATAGCATAGGGTAGTATTTTTGTTTTGATTTTATTTCATTCTAAAAACCTAATTTCTTCAAATCAAGAAGAAAATTCTTAATTACTTTTTTGAATAGCCAATCGATTTTGTTTCTTAATATCAATACATTTTCCACCCAGCTGTTTATCTCTTAGAAAGCAACCTAAAAGTATGCAACACTATGCCCACTTAGCTGCCTTTATCTTCCACTCCCCCTCTGCAGTCTCTGATCGCACTCAGGCGCAATTAATACTGCTAACAAATGCGATTTCACGATAAATTTTGCGGCGCATAATAAAAGCATGGAATTGAAATTCAATTAAGGCACATAACGCAGTGCAATAGAGAGACAAATACACAGACAAAAAGCGCAACGGCAAAACCAATGATGACGATATTTAATTAAAACGAATAAAAATTACAAAAAAAAAAAAATATTGAAAAATTTAGTTTAGAGAATTTTTAGTGAAAAATTGAATTTTAAGTATGAAATTGAATTTAAATGAAAAATTTAATTTGTTAGTGAAAATTTAATTTTAATTGAAAAAATTTAATTTCTAGTAAAAAATTTAATTTTTTAGTGATAAATTGAATTTTTAGTGAAAAATTAAATTTGTAGTAAAAAAATTTAATTAAAAGTGAAAATTTGAGTTTTAAGTGAAAAATTAAATTTTTAGTGAAAAATTGAATTTTTAGTGAAAAATTGAATTTTTAGTGAAAAATTGAATTTTTAGTGAAAAATTGAATTTTTAGTGAAAAATTGAATTTTTAGTGAAAAATTGAAATTTTAGTGAAAATTTGAATTTTTAGTGAAAATTTGAATTTTTAGTGAAAATTTGAATTTTTAGTGAAAATTTGAATTTTTAGTGAAAATTTGAATTTTTAGTGAAAATTTGAATTTTTAGTGAAAATTTGAATTTTTAGTGAAAATTTGAATTTTTAGTGAAAATTTGAATTTTTAGTGAAAAATTGAATTTTTAGTGAAAAATTGAATTTTTAGTGAAAAATTGAATTTTTAATGAAAAATTGAATTTTTAGTGAAAATTCAATTTTGAGTGAAAATTTGAATTTTTAGTGGAAATTTGAATTTTTAGTGAAAAATTTAAATTTTAGTGAAAATTTGAATTTTTAGTGGAAATTTGAATTTTTAGTGAAAAATTTAAATTTTAGTGAAAATTTGAATTTTTAGTGAAAATTTGAATTTTTAGTGAAAATTTGAATTTTTAGTGAAAATTTGAATTTTTAGTGAAAATTTGAATTTTTAGTGAAAATTTGAATTTTTAGTGAAAATTTGAATTTTTAGTGAAAATTTGAATTTTTAGTGAAAATTTGAATTTTTAGTGAAAATTTGAATTTTTAGTGAAAAATTGAATTTTTAGTGAAAAATTGAATTTTTAGTGGAAAATTGATTTTTTAATGAAAATTTGATTTTTTAGTGAAAAATTGATTTTTTAGTGAAAAAGTGAATTTTTAGTGAAAAATTGAATTTTTAGTGAAAAATTGAATTTTTAGTGGAAAATTGAATTTTTAGTGAAAAATTTAATTTTTATTGAAAAATTGAATTTTTAATGAAAATTGAATTTTTAGTGAAAAATTGAATTTTTAGTGAAAAATTGAATTTTTAGTGAAAAATAGAATTTTTAGTGAAAAATTGAATTTGCAGTAAAAAAATGTAATTTAAAGTGAAAATTTTAATTTTTTTATTTAAAAATTGAATTTTTAGTGCACAGTTGAATTCTTAGTGAACAATTTAATTTTTAGTGAAAAATTAAATTTTTAGTGAAAATTTGATTTTTCGTGAAAATTTGAAATTTAGTGAAAAATTTAATTACTAGTGAAAAATTGAATTTTTCAGTGAAAAAATCAATTATTAGTAAAAAATTGAATTTAAAATAAATAATTGAATAAAGCTCATATTGTGAACATATGGTTTTTAAGTGAAAAATTTAATTTTTAGTGTTAAATTTAATAAATTTTATATTTGACAAATATCAAAAATACATAAAACAATTCTCAGCATTTTGCGCGCCACATGAAATATGCAGCATACTTTTAGACAGCACACAGTCAGACGTCTGCAAAAGGTTTTTACAATGCGTACTGTGCAAAGCACACTGCGTACTTTCAGGCACAGCAACGTTGCCATATTTTCGTTGTTCAAAACATAGCAGGCTTTTAGGGATGCTGAAAAGGTTTTTCGCACCAACTATTATTAGTTATAGTTGGGTGCTGCCTATAAGTATGCAATACAAAGTAATACACTCATTTTGCGCACATGGGCAAAGCACTCAAAATACGACAAACAAACAGAGAGAGATGGCAGACAGACAGACGTAGGAAACACAATCAACTGCTGTGAAACAACAACAACATTTGACTGTTAGATTTTTGCGAGCAATTTTTTTGATTTTCGATTTGCGCCTAGCATACTTTGTGGCACTTTGTTTGACGCTGCTGGAGCCATAGAGTGTTTTGTGCAACACTCGAAGGAAGTGGAAATGTTGGCATCCGCTGTGGCAGCCAAAGTTAAAATGCTGCAAAACAAGCGAACAAAATAGAGCAGCAACCAGAGTAACAACACAAACTTCAAGTGCAGCAGCAGCAACAGCAACAAAAATAAAAATAAAAAAGAAATTGAATTTCATACGACGCCCTTTGCTGCCATCGTTTTCTGATGCCAGTGCTGCCGCCTGCATTGTATTGCAATGTGTTGGCGTTGCCGCCACATTTGCATTTTCCATTTATTTATTTTTTTCAGTTTCCGTTTGTCATTTGCAAAGTTGCGCAAAATTTTCATTTTCAATTCCACAGAGAACAAACATAGAAAAATGTCAAAAACATAGAATAAAATAGTAGAAAAATAAAATAGAAAAAAATAATATAAAAATACTACAAGATAATGCAAAAACAACAAAAGTTACTGCCAGTTCTCGTTTTCCATTGCATTATAATTAAGTGGATTAAAATGCATTGCATACTTTTGGGAGCAGCTACTTATGCCGTCGAGGAAACTGCAAGAGGCGGCAAATTGTGCGCGTAGTTAATGGAATTTTGTATATTTCAATATGCAGTGGTTACAGTGGTGCTGGCGGTTGTCAGCGCCACAATAATAAGTGGCACTTGCTGCAGCTACTTGAACGCAACATCCAATATTAATGCATGGTTTTAGGCGAAATGTAGTATGCAAGGCAATCAATTGAAAATTTGTTCAAATTAAAGTTTTGAGCAATTAAAACAAAAAGGACCAAATATTAAAAAAACTTATTAGAATTTGTTAAAAATTAAATCCTTAATTTATATTTAAGATAGGATAATCGTTCAAAATTTTGAAAAATAATTGCGAAAGAATTAGCGAAAGAAAAAAGAATAATTTGTAACTATGAGAAATTCTATTTGTAATTCAAAATACATCAATTGTAATTCAGAAAACATAAATTGTAAATTAGAAATTCCATTTAAAATGTAAAAGACATCATTTACAATTCAGAAATTCGCTTTGAAATGCTAAAGACATCAATTTCAATACAGAAATTCCATAAGAAATTTAAAAGACATCAATTTTAAATCAGAAATTGCATTTCAAATTCAAAAGACATCAATTGTAATTCAGAAATTCCATTTGTAATACAAACAAACATCAATGGTAATTCAGAAATTTCATTTGAAATTCAAAAGACATCAATTTTAATTCAGAAACTCCATTTTAAATTAGAGAAACATCAATTGTTATTCAAAAATTCAATTTGAAATTCAAAAAAACAACAATTGTAATTCAGAAATTCTATATGTATTTCAAAATACTCCAGTTTTAATTCAGAAATTCTATTTTAAATTCGAAAGACATCAATTGTAATTCAGACATTCAGAATACTACAAATTGTAATTCAAAAATATAAAGTTCAACTTTGGATATGCGAAAAAAATAAATATTTATATTTCGAAAAATATATGAAACATTTTAAAATAAACTTAATGTTTTAAAATTTTTAAATTTAATGCTGATCACTTTAATGCTGTGACATAACACAAAAAACTATTTAATTTTCTATTTTATTTTTACGAACATACATCACTCTTTAAGAGGCTCTAAATTTATGCTAAAATTTAATGGTATGTATATTTTTGCACTAAATAAAGTTGAAACTATAGCAAACATAAAAAATAAGGCATATATTATACGTCAACAAAAACTAGAAAGTTGAACAAAAATGAAAAATATGCTAAACGTAAAAGTGCGAAAAGCACTTCGACGTCACACGAAAGCCGTTATTATCCTCTTAAGTCATTTGCATTGTGTGCGGTATACCGAAGAGGAAGAAGACGAGGAAGAAGACGAAGAAGAAGAGGAAGTGAGAAGTAGAAGAAGCAGCGGCACCAACTAAACCACCGAGCAAACAGCCTCTAACACACTCAACGCGCACTAAAATTTAAAACTGCACACATCAAAATAGTATAAAAAAGAAAGAAATAAGAAATAAAAAATTAAATTAAAAAAAAAAAAAAAAAAAAAACAAAAAAAAAACCTAAAAACGTATAAAAACTAAAAAACACTTCACTCAGTTTCGCGGGATTCTGGAGATTTTCTTCAGAATAAATGAAAAATTTGTCACGAAAAAAAAACACAAATGTACGAAAAAATATTAAAAATAAAAAACAGAGAAATGAAATTAAAAATAAATAAAAAAACTAAGTTTTGCGGTTTTTTTGCGGATTTTTGGCCTTAGAATAAACAAAAACGAAAAATATGAAGCAAAAAATAAAAATATAAAATAAAAATATAAAATAAAAAAAAAAATAAAAACTAAACAATTAAAATTAAAAACAAAAAAAAAAGAGCAAAATAAAATAATAAAATTGATATTCAAATAATAAATAAATTAAAAACTAAAAAATTAAAACCAAAAATAAAAACTAATTTCTTCAAAAAAAAATGTAGATAAACAATAAAAAAAATTAAGGTCACGAAAAAAAAAACAAATGTACGAAAAAATAACATAATAAATATTAAAAATAAAAAACAGAAAAATGAAATTAAAAATAAATAAAAAACTAAGTTTTTCGGGTTTCTTGCGGATTTTTGCCCTTAGAATAAACAAAAACGAAAAATATGAAGCAAAAAATAAAAATATAAAATAAAAAATAAAAATATAAAATTAAAAAAATAAAAACTAAAAACTAAACAAATTAAAATTAAAAACAAAAACACATTTCTCAGTTTTTTGGGATTCTTACGATGTCTTCAGAATAACTGGAAAATGTGTAGCCAAAAAAAGCAAAGAACAAAATAAAATCATAAATTTTATATACAAATAATAAATAAATAAAAAACTAAAAAATTAAAACCAAAAATAAAAACAAATTAATTAAAAAAAAAAAATACATTAACAATAAAAAATTAAGGATTTCTATAAAGGTTTTCTATTCTTTTTCTATTCTTTTCTATTGATTGATATTCATTTCTGTTATTTACTATTTTTTTTATTTTATATTTTTTTATTATTATTTTATATTTTTTTTATTCTTTTCTATTATTCCTATTATTTAAAAAATATATTTTAAAAAGTAAAATCAAAACTAATAAAGCAAAATCACTCAGTTTCGCGAGTTTCTTGCGATTTTGTTCAGATTAAATGAAAAATATAATTAAAAAAATATTAAATAAATAAAAATATAAATAAAACAAAAACTCTGCATAAAAATAAATATAAAAAATTATAAAAAAACATAATAAATACAAATACAAGATAAAAATAGAAGACAAAAAACTCAAATAGGCGATTTTTCAATTTTATTTAGAATACATAAAAAATATGTAACAAAAATAAAAATTTAAAAAAAAATATAAAAAAAAATTAAAGTTGTTTGTTTTTATTCGATCTTAAAATAGAGTAATGCAAAAACTTATTTCTCGGGCTCTAGGTCTACAAAATGAAATATGTATTTTTCACTGGTTCAAAAAATAACAACAGTTATTGACAAAAAACCAAAAACTTGTTGGCCGACCGTACAGCTGTTTCGGAAGCAGCCAAGCTTCCTCATCAGCGTGCTTAGCTAAACCTATAACTTCACTTTGTATAATGAACAAAATGCGAATTTTATTCTGCACAAATTGACGAGAAGGCAAGCAGCTGCTTTCGAAACAGCTGTACGGTCGGCCAACAAGTTTTTGGTTTTTTTGTCAATTACGGTTGTTGTTTTTTGAACCAGTGCAAAATACATATTGCATTTGATAGACCTAGAACCCGACAAATTAGTTTTTGCATTACTATAAAAAATATCACTAACCACCATATAATGTAAAACGAATTTGGTTTCGTCAGAAATTCCAGTGACATAGTTTTTTCTTGTTCATATCGATATCGCGACGTTTTTAAAAAATCGCTCACTGAAATTTTGTGACGTTTTTTGACGAAACGAATTTCGTTTCGTTTTACGATATATGGGGGTAAGTCTCGCAGATTTCTTTCGATTACTTTCGAATTACTAAAAATATTTAGCCAAAAAATAATACAAATATTATATAATAAATAAATAATAAAATTATAAATTTAAAAAATAAATAAAAGAATCGGTTATTTTACGATTTTTAATGAATGAAAAATATTTATCAAAGAGAATATAAAAAATATACATACAAAAAAACAAAAAAAAAAATTTAATATTTAAAAAATAAAAACTAAAACAAAAATTCATCACTCAGAATATCAAGATTTGTCCGATTTGCTATTGAATAGGAAATGATAGGAAATGATAAAAAATATGTAGTAAAAATATAAAATTAAATTAGTAAATATTAAATATAAGTAAGAATATAAAAAAAAAAAAAAAAATACTACTAAGTTTTGCGGAATTCTTGTGATTTTACCAAAATATATGAAAAATATTTACTAATAAAAATAAAATAAAAATATAATATACAATAAACAAAATATAGAATATTATTAAAATATTAAAAATAGAAAAATCTAAAAAGCAGAAAAATACATCGCTCAGTTTCACGGTTTTCTTGTGGCAAAATAAAAAAAAATGAAAAAACATCACAGTTTCTCAAGTTTCCTTGCGATTTTTCTTACAGCTGTATTTTTCTGCAGTTTTATTTTTGTTTTTATTTTATTTTTAATTTTTTTTTTTTTTTTTTATTATTTTTATTTTTTTTTTTACTTTTTCCCCACTTTACCCAATTTTGTGCGCATTTACTGAAATGTGAAACGAAAAACAGCAACGTACTATAGCGTGCGAAATCTCCAGAGTTGCCGCAGCTGCAACTTGACATGAAAAATAATGCACCACGCAGTCATTTGTGTTGCATACTTTTTGGCTTTGTGTGTGCGGTTGTGTGTGTATGAATGCAACGGCTATGATTAACGCATTAGTATGAGTTTGATGTCGGTTCCGGTGTTGATATATGTAGTACGTGCTGCTTATTGCGTTTCGAAACGACGAAAAGCAAATTAATTTTTTAGCGCAAATGCAGCCATTTTCGTTGTTTGCTAAATATTGAATTTTCGTTGCATACTTTTTAGGATGCAGCGCAAAATGTATTTTCAATAATGCTAAAAGCTTATAGAAATATATACAATATTATAAGTTTGACTTAGCACATTAATCAGAAGAGAATAAAATAAAAATGCATTTACTGAAACTTGAAAATGTGTTGCATACATTCAGGTTGAATTTTTGTATTTTCTACCATGCTGAATATTGTCCTAATTGGTTTTATTTCTAAAATTGTTTTAATTACTTGATACAAATAAAAATAGTGAAAATTTTTAGAAAATATTTAGTTTAGCACTGATTTTCGAAAAATTAAAAAAAGTTGCATACTTTTAGGTTACTTTTTGGTTTTTCTTACCATGCAGAATTATATTCTAAATTTAAAAAAAATGTATTTTAAATGTATAAAATTGTTTTTAATAAATAATATTAATAGGAATATTTAGTTCCAAGAGAAAAATGAAATAATTTGCATACTTTAAGGTATAAAGTAATTTAAAGTTTATTTATTAATTTAAAAAAAAAACAATTAACATAAATCTTACAAAATACATTAACAAATAACAAGAAAACTCATTAAAAATCAAAAAATTCGAGATTGGCAAAATTATCAAATATCGTTGCATACTGTAAGGTAACTGCAAACTATTTCCATAGCAAACTAACAAAATGTGTCGTCAAATGATTTTGCATTTAGTTGCACACAAAAGAATTTTACAAAAACTAAATTATAAAAAAATAGAAACGATAAAATTGAAATATAAAAAAATCTAATTTGCATATTTTAAGGTTGCACAAAAATAGCTCTAATCGAAACACTTTAAAACAATTTCGTTTCAGTCAATGAGCTATTTTCATGCGGACAACGTTTAAAGTGCAAGGATAACACTTTAATATATATGAAAAAAATATACGTTGCATACTTTTTTGGGGTGCGACAAGTAGTAACGTCACTCGCAACATTAATGAAGCGGGAAAATGCAAATACGTTTTAATTTTTTGTTTCCACTCATTTTGCACATGCGATCTCAAATATCTGCTCATCACAGTGCAGCTGTTAAAATTTGCATAGCATAGTTTTTGGCATACGAGCGAAATTATTTACTTGATTGAATTTCGAGCAGCGTGGAATTTAAAAGACATTCATGTTTTATAGCGTAGTAGCTGAAAATTAAATAATTTGCAATATTTTTGAATTTTTCGTTGCATATGCAAAAGGCGCTGATATATGTAAATCATTTTGTATTGAATAGTTTTTCAAATGAAATTGGAACAATTTAAAATTAAATTAAAAATTGCTAAAATTTCAATTTCAATTTAGAATTTTGTAATTTCGATTCAAATTGAAATTCAGAATTCTTCTTTTTAAATTGAGAAAATTTGTATATTTTACAAATTTATTTGTAAAATATTGTAATAAATAAATAAATTGAGAAAATTCAAAATTAAATTCACAATTTCAATTGTATTTCAATTCCCTTATCAATTACAATTTTTCAATTTGAAATGGAAAATCTCCAATTAAATTTCAAAATAAACATTAAATTTGAATTTAATTTCAAATGGACACAACCATAATAATTATAATATTAATTATAATTTTATCAATTTAAAAAATAATTCACAAAATTTAAAATTTTAAATAAATCTTATAATGTTTACTAAAAATTTATTTTATTATCGTTTTAGCCAAATACGCGAGGGCATTATACGCTGCATTCTAGCCACAGATATGGCGCGCCATAATGAGATTCTCACCCAATTCAAGGAGGTGACGCCCATTTTCGATTATTCGAATCGCTCGCACATTAATTTGGTAAGTATTATTTGCTCAAATGTTTCTATTCTTTTCTATACTTTTTTCTGTTTATTATTTTCTATTAATTTCAATTCTATTCAATTCTTTTTCAATTATTTCATATTATTTGTTATTATTTTTTTAACTTTTTGTATTATTTTTATACTTTTCTATTCGTTCTCTATTTTTTTTTCTATTATTTTCAATTTTTTTCTATTATATTCTATGTTTTTCTATTCTATACTTTGTTGTTTTATTATTTTCTATTATTTTCTATTATTTTCTATTCTTTTCTATTCTATTTTATTCTATTCTATTTTATTCTATACTATTTTATTCTAGTATTTTATATTCTTTTCTATTCTTTTCTATTCTTTTCTATTCTTTTCTATTCTTTTCTATTCTTTTCTATTCTTTTCTATTCTTTTCTATTCTTTTCTATTCTTTTCTATACTTTTCTATTATTCTCTATTCTTTTCTATTCTTTTCTATTCTTTTCTATTTTTTTCTATTCTTTTCTATTCTTTTCTTTTATTTTCTAATTTTTTCTATTATTTTCTATTCTATACTTTTCTTTTATTTTCTATTCTTTTCTATTCTTTTCTATTATTTTCTATTATTTTCTATTCTTTTCTATTCTTTTCTATTCTTTTCTATTATTTTCTATTATTTTCTATTCTTTTCTATTCTTTTCTATTCTTTTCTATTATTTTCTATTATTTTCTATTCTTTTCTATTCTTTTCTATTCTTTTCTATTCTTTTCTATTCTTTTCTATTCTTTTCTATTCTTTTCTATTCTTTTCTATTCTTTTCTATTCTTTTCTATTCTTTTCTATTCTTTTCTATTCTTTTCTATTCTTTTCTATTATTTTCTATTCTTTTCTATTCTTTTCTATTCTTTTCTATTCTTTTCTATTCTTTTCTATTCTTTTCTATTCTTTTCTATTCTTTTCTATTCTTTTCCATTCTTTTCCAATCTTTTCTACTCTTTTCTATTCTTTTCTATTATTTTCAATTTTTTCTATTGTTTTCTATTATTTTCTATTCCTTTCTATTCTTATTTATTATTTTCCATACTTTTCTATTCTTACCTATTATTTTGTATCCATTTTTTTTTTCAATATTATTTTCTACTTTTTTACAATAATTTTCTATTCTTTTCTATTATTTTCTATTCCTTTTTATTCTTTTCTTTTATTTTCTATTCTTTTCTATTATTTTCTATTTTTGTCTAACTATTCAATACTCTTTTTTATTATTTTGTACACTTTTCCATTCTTTTCTATTTCTAAAATACTTTCTTTTCTTACTTTCCCCTTTGTACTCTTTCATTGACTTTATTTTTCTCTCTCCTGCAGCTCTGCATGATTCTCATCAAAGTCGCCGACATTTCCAACGAGGCCCGCCCAATGGACGTCGCCGAGCCTTGGCTCGATCGCCTGCTGCAGGAATTCTTCGCACAGAGCGCCGCCGAAAAGTCGGAGGGTCTGCCGGTGACGCCGTTCATGGACCCGGACAAGGTCAGCAAACCAGGCTCCCAGGTGCGCTTCATCGGACTCGTTCTACTGCCACTGTTCGAGGCGCTCGGCGACCTGGTGCCCGAGTTGACCGAACTGATAATCATACCGGTGCGCGTGGCACTGGACTATTACAAGTGAGCATTCTTTGAGCATATTTAAAAAAATATTAAATCATTTTTCTTGTCCTTTGTTTCATCCTTCGCAGACGCTTAAATGACGCTCAAAACAAATCGCGCAAATCTGTTGCCGAAACCGCCTCCAATGCCGTCTCCGAGAGCAACAGCTGCTCCGGTGATGGCGCCGCCACCTGTTCTGTCGGCGGTATCGTTGGTATTGCTGGCGGCGGCAGTGCAACGGCTGCTGCTGGCGCCGGCAACAACGCCTCTGGCGGCAGCATTTCACCCCAGATGCCGCGCTCACAGTCGGGCATTAGTGTGAAGTCCCGCCGGAGCATTCCGTCGCAGAAATCGGCGTCGCGCACTTCGGTGGATGAGCCGACCTGCATTGCGGCAGAGCTGCATGATTTGCCCGAGGGCAGCGAGAGTGGCGACTCCGAGACAGCGACAGAAGTCGATGTAAGTAGAAGATGATTGAACTTTGTTAGTTATAGATAGAAACAAAATAATTTCAAAATATAGATAAAAAGCTTCCAAGCTCAAAAATCTAGAACAAAAAAATCTTTAAGCATAAAAGAGCTTTTAAGTTTAAAAAAATCTTTAAGCAAAAAAGCCGCGGTAGCTCAGTGGTTAGTGCGTTGGACTGCGAGCCGAAAGGTCCCCGGTTCAAGCCTGGACTGGGGATAACAACATCTTTTCATAGAAACATTTTTCTATACCGCGCTACCTCTCGTCAGTAAATGGCAAACCTACGAGAGTAAAACCATTGCCTATGAAAAAGCTCTCACCCGCCGTTCGGATTCGGCAATAAACTGTAGGTCCCACCACTTTGAGTACAAATATAACACGCACAGCTCAAAATGGTGAGAGAGCTCGGCCGAAGTTCTATACAGGACTGTAGCGCCAAACTATTATATTATTAAGCAAAAAAAGCTTTAAGCAAAAAAAGCTCTAAAGTAAAATAAAGCTTTAAGCTCAAAAAAGCTTTCAAGCTAAAAAGAAGTTGTAATTATTTATAAGCTTTAAAACTTTAAATTACAAATCTTTAAAACACAAAAAGCTTTAAAACTCAAAAAGCTTTTAAAACTTTAAAGTTAAAAAAATGCTCTAAATGCTTAAATATTCATTAAAGCTTGAGTATAATTTATATAGAAAATAAAAAGCACAAAATATCTAATATTCTTAAAAAAAAATGCCATAAAAGCATAAATTACTGTAAAATACGGAAGTTTAATTAAAAGGCTTTTATCTAGAAACTATCTTTATAATTTTCATTTTAAAGTGTAAAGTTTTCATTATAAGTTTTAAGCTTACATTAGTTGGACTTTTTATTTGTTTTATTTTTATTTTTATTTTTTAATAATTTAATTTTTTTAATTTTTTTTATCATTTTTTTTATATACATTTTATTCTTCATTTTTACACCATTTTCTTCTTCCGTTAGTACATTTAATAATCCCACATAAATAAAACCGTTTCAAGCACTTGACCCTCTTAGAATTCACTGTTCGCTTCACTGAGAATTTCATTCATTCATACTGTTGCCTACTTTTAGGCTTTTCTTTGCGTAATTATTTCGTAATTATTATTGTGTGTTTGCCTTTTTTTTTGTTATTTTCTTTTTTTTGCTATTATTCGTAGCATAATTTAATCCGCCAAACAGCACAAAGAGTGAAAGAAGTTGATGATGAATGAATCGCTGAGCCGCTGCTTGCTCAAATATAATTGCATAATTTTAGGTTCACTTAATTCACATGAAATGCGCAATTAAGTCAAGTCAAATGTGCGTAGTACGCACTCAACACAAAAACAAAAATGGGCAACGATTTTTAATTTCGCATAATTTGCAGGGAAGCGTGAGCTGCTTTTAATTGTAGTTGAAAGAGGCAACCCCTATTAACTTGTTAACATCTTGACGCTTGACTCATTGATAATTTTATATTTTTGTGGAAAGTTTTCTGTTTGACGGGTTTTAGTACAGTTATGGTTTTTTGAAATTTGCTTTTTGTACATACCTTAAGAACAAAAAGCAAATTTCAACAAAACCCTAAATAGTATTGAAGCCTAAATAGGTACGACGTTGTTTTAAATGTCTTCTCCTGGAAGTGTGCAACAAATGCATTTTATGCTCTACAGTTATCTGCGTGAATAACGAAAGATCCATAAAGTATGCAACAAATTGAGTGCGCTTTACTTTAAACTTGCATTTTCTACATTTAAAAATATGCAATGTTTTTCGTGTACCGTAAATTTAATATTATTGTTCAATTTACGGTACACGTTGGTTGAATTTGGAATATTAAAAGGCCCATTGATATTTTTATATTTTTGCTTAACAACGAAATAAATTCAATCCAAGTTGATCCTGTTTTTTGTACATTTAACCCTATAGGTATGCAACAATTGCTGATAATCGCCTTTTCTACAATATTGTACTTGCCAATGTCTGCTTCAAAAGTATGCAACACATTATTGCACGCTATGCTATACAGTTGGCGATGCAAAAAAACAGATGATTCTTAAAGTATGCAACAAATCGTATGTGCGTCGCTCTAGCTTTGTCTTATATGCTTCCAAAATTATGCTACATTTTTCAAGTATAATAAATTCAAATTTATCTCATGTCGGTTATCGCACAGTGAGTGAGGCATAACTATTTTAATATTTTTAAGGAAAAATGTCTGTAACAGCTAAATTATTTTAAGCTGTTTCGGTTCTGTTTTTTTTAAATGGAATCCTCAATACCGAAGGTATGAAACAATTGCTGATTATCGCATTTTCTACAATATCGTAGTTTCCAATGTCTGCTCCAAAAATATGCAACACATTTTCACATTTTATGCTTTACAGTTATCTGCACATACAACAGGATATCCTTAAAATATATAATCAATTATTTGTGCATTACTGTTGCCTTGTATTAGCTGCTTCTAAAAGTATGCAACGTTTTTGAGATAGAAAAAAAATTAAAATTCGTGTCTACTTTTTTTTGCAAAAAGATTCTGAAACTGTGCAACGATTTTTATACATTCCGCACAATAAGTAATTTTTGCATTTATAAAAATTAAATGATTTTTTTATATTACATTTTTATATAGGAGGAAAGTTAAATTTTTTTTAAATGTTTGTCTTGGTTAATACGTTCTGAGCCATACCATTTAGTGTTTCTTAAAGTATGCAATAACTTTTTCATGTTCATAACCATTTTTCACATAGTTCTGTCTAAAAGTAGGCAACATTTTTTTCTGCTAATATTTGCCCTTAAGAGTTAAAGTACTAGCTAACCAAATTCATTCTAAAAGTATGCATTGTTTTTTTTTTGCACATTTGGTGCAGAAATTCCGCGCACCTTCCAAAGTATGCAACATTTTTGGTATTTTTTTAAGAATCTACACAACCTTTAAAGAAACTTTCTAAATAGTCTGAAATTATCTGTTTGTCGCACTTAAAACATTCAACGATTCTTAAAGTATGCAATAACTTCTACATTTTCATAACCAAACTTGTTTTGCCTACTTTAGGTCTAAAAGTATGCAACGTTTTTTTACACAACCAAAAGTATGCAGCATTCTTGTGTTTTAAATATAGCCTTTTTTTTATATATTTTTCTAAATTATTTTTTCTAAATTATTTTTCTACTTTACTTTCTGCTGTAGGTCGCCGAGAAGACCTCCAAGTTTAAAGTCGACACCGAGGGCAGCAGCAACCGCTCCAAATCCTCGCACTCCACCTCTCGCAAATCTTCACGCGAAAAGCGTCCATCGATGATTGGCGAAATGTGCAGCACCGGCGGCGGTCAACGCATTCGCAACTCCTACGGCAACATACACGGCTACCACTCGAACCGCTGCCACTTCGGCTCGAATCGCGCCGTCAGCCTCGATCAGTACAGCTGCAACAATCGACGGCTGTCGGACGGACTGC
This sequence comes from Dryomyza anilis, assembly GCA_951804985.1. Lineage (NCBI taxonomy): Eukaryota > Metazoa > Arthropoda > Insecta > Diptera > Dryomyzidae > Dryomyza > Dryomyza anilis. The sequence goes on along the minus strand of OX638130.1, from coordinate 2,271,894 downwards.
AGCAGGTCATCTCGGACAGCAATGTATTTTACAATCGCCAGAATCGCAGTAGCCTGGAGACGGGCGGCACCGGCGGCGATGTAGTGGCACAAATGCCACCTGGTGCCGGCGGCAAACTTGTCGAAGACCTTAATATGAATGCCACACTGGCGCAGGCAGCGTTGCAGCAGCAACTACATGCTTCGCAACTGCAGCAACAGCAGCCGCCACACATTTGCAGCTTTGACTTTAGTTGCGTCGGCGGCGGCAGCAGCAAACAAGTGCCAAACATCGAGTGCGCCGTCAATCCGGCCACCGCGTTGCCCGCATCAACAGCCAGCAGCAACATCAGCGCCGCCAACGGCAACTATTCGCCGTCGCTGAGTACGCAGTCGAAGCCGTACTGCTGCGCTGCCGCCGCCGCTGCAGCTGCTGCAGCAATGCATGCGGCAAACGGCGGCGCCACGAGCAGCCCACCTAACGTCGCCAAATCATCATCCTCCTCCTCGTCGTGGAAGTCGCGCTTCAAGCAGTTTTCCGAATATTTTAGCTTCTCGTTCGACAAGCAGTCGAAGCGCTTCGGCAGCACGCGCAGCAGTAGCTGCAGTGTGCGCAACAACAACGGCGCTGGCGCCACCGCCGCTTCATCAGTTGGCAGCGCAGGCGCTAGCTTAGATCCGCTCAACGGGCGGACGAGCGTCTGCTGCACCATCTCGAATAATCTGCAATCGCCGGGGCTGCGCTACAAGCAACAACAGCAGCTGGAGCTGCTCAACGCCGGTCGCAATCGCGCCTATAGCCTCGATGTGCCGCCCTGCAGCCACCGCAGCAATCCGCGTTACAGCAGCAGCAGTGGCGGCACCGGAGGCGACAGTCGCAAATCATCGCGCCACGATGAGCACAGTCAGCGCGACGACAATAACAGCAACAACACGCTACACAGCAGCGGCGGTGCCGGCAGCGAGATGCCCATCTATCTGTCGCCGCCCATACGCATTGGCAGCGTTGATGCGAGTGACACCATACTGATTAGTAGCGGCACCGGTACCGCATTGTCGCGCGTCATGACGCCCGCGAATCTTGGCGATGCCGAACCCAGTCTCAGCATTGAGGGGCTGGGTCTGGCTAGTGGCTCCTCGTCGGATCCGGCCAAGATTTGACAACGGGGCAGCTCGGAGACCACAACGAATTCTCTGTCGAATAACGGCGGCGCTCTGTCGGCGCTGCTGCAGCAACAACAGCTGCAGCTACAGTTGCAACAATTGCAGCAGGAGAGCGGCTGCAGCGGTGGACAGCCGGTGCAGAGCTCGTCCAGCTGCAATGTGTCATCGATGTCGATGACCATTTGGGCGGCGATCGGGCAGCGACTGAGTGCGCTCGTGTGTCATTGCTGTGAGCGGAAATTGCCAGAGCCAGAAAATGTCTAAAGCAGGGGGAAAGAGAGAGAGAGAAAAACGTACAAATGGGAAAGGCAGTTAGTTGGGCGCGAGATAGGGAAATTAGAAAAAAAAACGGGAGAATCCTCGATTTACAAAAATAACAAAAATGATGGAAAGTGTTTAAAGGCACAAAAAGTGTGAGAATCGAAGCTAAGTTTACTTCAAAATGCGTTGAAAGAATAAATAGTAATGAATAGTATAAAAACATTAAGCTTGGATCCTAGCAACATGTTGCCAACACAATGTTGCAGTGTTTAAGGGATAGAAATGTAAAAAATGCATTGGGAGAAGTATAGAAATCATTTAGCAATAAAATACATGAATTTAAAATTACTTTTAAACTGTGCAACATGTTGCCGATACAATGTTGAAGGTGTAAAATGTTGCAAAGGTGATGTTGCAGTGCAAAATAGACATAGCACTACACTTGGCAACATTTTACTACTGACGCAGTATGAACTGAAACCGAAATGAAGTGAAAATTAGTCGAAAGTTCGTTGAGACATGTAAAAAGATTCACAATAAGCAAAAAAACACACGAATTTATGTGTCTTTGAATACTAGCAACATGTTGCCAATACAATATTGCAGTGTGCAAGTGAAATGAACGCAAAAATGCGATGGAATAAGTAAATAGATCATTATACAGTAAATATTACGAGTTTTAAATTACTTTAATACTTTGCAACATGTTGCTGATATAATGTGGCAACATTACACTTTTTGTATTTATAAATGAAGTACTACAATTGGGATAAGCTTAATGTTAAAAAGTTGAATAACAAAGTGTAAAATGTTGCAAGGAAAATGTTGCAAAGACAAAGCGTGACATTTGGCTACATTTTACTACTGACACAATAATAATTGAGAGGTAAATAATGTTGAAAATGTCAAAAGTGCGTTTGTAGATATAAATTGATACCGAATATGCAAAAAATATTAAACCCAATGTTAGTTTGAATTCCAGCAACATGTTGCCAGGATAATGTTGCAGTGTATAGAGGAAAGAGAGACAAAAAAATGTATTGGAAGAAGAAGAAATCATTTAGCGATAAAATGCACAAATTTAAAATTACTTTAAAACTATGCAACATGTTGCTGATATAAGTTGATAATGTAGCAAATGTTCTGCTTAAGTCAATTGGGGTAAAGGAAATGTTACAGAGTCAAATAGTAAGAAAACGTTGCAGAGTAAAAAAGACAACACAACATGTTGCAGTGACAATTTTTCGAGTCTAACAACATGTTGCCAATAACAAAAGCAATTTTTGTAACATTTGCCAGGAAAATGTTGCATTGTATAGGAGGAAGAGAGACAAAAAAATGCATTGAAAGAAGTATAGAAATCATTTAACAATTAAATTCACTAAATTTAAATTACTTTTAAACTCTGCAACATGTTGCTGATATAATTTGATAATGTGGCAAATTTTCCTGCTTCTTACAGAGTTAAATAGTGAGAAAATGTTGCAGAATAAAAATGACAACACGTTACGCTTATCAACATGTTGCAGTGGACATATTTTGATTCTAACAACATGTTGCTAATAACAAAAACAACATTTGTAACACATTTTAACAATTTTTACAATTTTTAATAAAAACAACGTTCTTTAAAATAAACTTTTGTTATTCTAAACATGTTTTTAGAGTTTTTTAACTTGTTGACATTACTACAAGCAACACAACATGTTGCCAAAACAAATGTTACTTTAGCCAGATGCATATGAACAACTAATATACAATAAAAATCTTGTCGTATTTTTAAATATAAAAAACAAATTAATATTTAATAGTAAACTCAACAGTTTTTAGTACTAAAGAAATTCATTTTTATAATTAACTATTACTGTTTGCATTTTAATTTAAGTTTTAATTATGAAAATTAAAAACGATAGCATAATTTTAGGCATTTAAGTGCGCTATATTGCATAAATATTATTACTTATGCTCTTTAATAACACTTAAGTTTTTTAATATTATGTTAATTTTAATTATTTATATAAATATTTGACGTTTTAATTAAATTTAATATTTTTTTTTACTTTTTACATATTGTAATTACAATTTAATATTTTTATTACTTTAAATAATTGAATTATTTTTAATATTAAAATTAATATTAATATTTCAATTATGTTTAATATTAACATTATTAATTTAATATTTGAATTACATTTTTATTTAAATTATATAATTACTTTAAATATTTGTAACTTTTTAATTAAATTTACTTTTAGTTTTAATTTCTGTAGTTTGTAAACATATTTGTGTATTTTATAAATATTTAATATCAACAACACATCAACAACAAATCAAGTCTTTAAAATATATATTAAAATTTTCATTATATTTTATATTGTTTTTCTTTTTGCATTATTTTATTATTTGATATTTTTTTTTTATTTATGCACTGCATATTAATTGCACACGCGCGCGCACACCAAAAAGTAAGCCCCGAAAAAAATGTAATATATCCCTTTTTAAACTGATTAATATGTGCGCCTGCGGCTATGCTACAATTAGCTGCATAATTAGGCTTTAATTATTGTATAAAATTAATTAAACACCCATGCAAATTGAATTTATAATTTTGCATCTACATAAACTAAGTAAACTGCTAGTAACAATAACAAAAACAAAACAAAAAACAACAAATTACAGTGTAATTTGATTGGCAAGCACCCGAAAGTATGCAAATAATTTTGTAAAAATTGCGCCAGAGCATATGCAATATAGCTGTCCATAATGCCAACAATTTGTACGTCCGTGTGTATGTCTGTGAGGCCATCGGCAATACAGTCACTACACGGCACGTACCACATATATTTGTATATGTGTGTGTTTGCTTTTAGGCGCTTGACATTACCATAAAACACTGTTGCATAGTTTCGTGTGTCGCTGCAGCGATTCTAGCGCGTTTGTGCACCATTGCCAACACAGTCGGGCGCTGCACGTTGTTTTAATAAATGCGATAAAATTGCATTGCATACATTAGGGCTTTACGTTATATGCGGCGCCTAAAAGCATATTATAAATTAATTTAAATTTAAAATAAATGAAGCGCTATAACCGCAACATATGCAACAATGATTTTGTGACAGAGCAAAAGAAAACAGAGCTTTGTAGCAAAAATATGCAACAGTTTTTATTTTATGGTAATTCAATGGTTTAAAACATTCGACCCTGAAATATGCAACATTTTTATATAAATTTAATTTTCAATATATGCAACGTTTTCTTTTGAAGGCTTATTATATAAATAAATTTGTTTTATTTGACAATGAAACAAATCCAAAAAATTATGCAGCAGCAAACAAAAGCGACTTGAAAATATGCAATGGTAATTTTTTTAAGTCATTCATTTTTTATATATTTTAATGTTTTTAGGAAAACTTTTTTGTAATTTTACTTTCTATAAAATAGTTTTTTCAAAAAGTGTCTTAAAAGTTTTTTTTTTTTTTAATATTGATTCAAACAAATGTCATTGTGACCTAATAGTATGCAACACGATTTTCGTATATTTTTTTTAACTTTCTAAGAATTTTCCTAAAGTTATGCAACACAATTTCAAATGTCAAAATGTTGATTAAAAGAAAATGTTTGACTATTAATTGACAAAAACCGAATTGTCCCAGAGTGGTGCAATACAATTGTTTGCATTCATTTTGGAATATTGATTAAAACAAATCGAATTGTCCTAAAGATATGCAACACAAATTTTAAATTTCAAATAAAATGTTCTTCCACACAATTTACAATGCCAAAATGTAGCTTAAAAGATACATTTAGCATATTGATTGAAAACTGCTAAAATTTACTAATTATGAATTTAATAGTTTTTATTTTTCTAAAAAATTATTTATACGTTGTAGAACTAAAAGTCACCAAATACATTTTTATGAAAATCTTAAATTTCAAGTTTATTGGACATTATTATAAAAAGTAATTGATGCATTATTTAAGTTGAAATACCAATTGATATATTCACTTTTTCGGATTATTTTGTACAAATATTGAGATTATCGATCAGAAATTGACAGATATATAAAGATTTTTGTAAATGAATAATTGGCATTTTGAAAATGAGTTGATGACGTTTATTTCTACAACGGCGATATGATAGCTGCTCGACAAATGTGGGAATAGTAGCTCCTATAAATATGCAACATTTTTGCAAACTCTTCAAACTGTAGGTATTTAACCCATTAATGCCCCAGCGCAGTAGATGCAATTCATTTTCCCTGTACACATTCAAATATTTGACAAAGCCTTCTTTACAAACTGACAAAACAAACTTCTAGGCAAATCATATATCATTTCTAAAACAATCTTTAATTGATTTTGATTTAACCCTTCAACGGCCATTGTAAAATACTGTACTGAATTTTTGCATTCTAAAAAGTGCCTGAAAAGGTCATAAAATGTCCTAAAAATGCGTTTGCAATTTTCTTAAAAATGTTACGTTTTATGGTAAAACTGACTAAGTAGTTTTAATCAGCACTCTCGAATTATACAGAAATGATGTATGGTCTGACAATAAATGCAGCTAAACCTGTGACCTCATTTGGGCACAATGGTTCTTTAAAGGGTCTCGAATTATATAGAAATGATGTATGGCCTGACCATAAATGCAACTAAACCTGTGACCTCATTTGGGCACAATGGTCCTTTAAAGGGTTAAATAAAAAAGCAGTCAATCGTAGTCACTTTTTCTGCAGCGTAACTATAAAGTGATTGCTGCAAAAATCACTAAAAGTATTAAAAACAGCACTGTTGACGGACGCAAATCGGCTGTCACTATTGTCAACTTTATAGCTGACACTATAGAAAAAATGAATAATGTGTGACAAGAGAATAATGCACATTTTACGCTTTTTGTGCTGGAACGAAACACTATCGTTGTGAAGAGAGGAGGTTATGGGATTAAAAAAGAAGAAAGAGCACCGTCCAGAGAAGGGGAAAAATGAAAATAGACATAAGTAGTACTTTTTCTTGAGGTGGCTGGCATTGACGTTAAGGCAGCAATCAACTCACTCACTGTCGCAGAGAATAATAATAGCGCATTTGTGGGCGAATCTGAGCGAATATTTGAATGAGAGATATATGATATAAATATTTGTCAAATAAACACAAGCAGATACCACCAAACAAAATATATAAATTTAACAAAAACAAAAATAATATATATATCTAACTATTTTTATGTGTTTGAAATATAAGAACATATCGCGTATAAATATTACTTAAATAAAAGGCATAAATACTTTAAAAAGTCAAAAAGATGTTTACAGAAAGAGAGGTAGATATAGCAGAAAAAGACGTATTAGAAGTAGAAATGAAGATTGTAGAAGTACAGAAAAATAAACTGAAAATTAAATTATTAAGAAAACCGTTTCTTAATATTCTGAAAACAGTTGCCTGATATTAAGAACACAGTTTTCCTAAATAGTTTCCAATATTAATAATAACCATGTCCTAATATTAAGAACACAGTTTCCTGATATTAAGAAAACCGGTTTTTCTCATATTAAGAAAACAGTTTCCTAATGTTTCCTGATATTAAGAAAACAGTTTCCTAATGTTTCCTGATATTAAGTTTCCTAATATTTCCTCATATTTAGAAAACTGTTTCCTAATATTAGGATAAAATTTTCTAATATTAGAAAAACAGTTTCGCAGAGCACAGTTTTCTCAAAAAGTTTTCTAATATTTAGAAAAACCTTTTCTTAATATTAAGAACACAGTTGCCTGATATTAAAAAAACCGTTTTTCTGATATTAAATACGAATATTAAGAACACAGTTTCCTAATATTAAGAAAACCGTTTTTTCTGATATTAAGAAATAGTTTTTTTCTGATATTAAGAAAACAGTTTCCTAATGTTTCCTGATATTAAGTTTCCTAATATTTCCTCATATTTAGAAAACAGTTTCCTAATATTAGGACAACATTTTCTAATATTAGGAAAACAGCTTCGCAGGACACAGTTTTCTTAAAAATGTTCCAAACATTAAGAAAACCCCTTTCCTAATATTAAGAACACAATTGCCTAATATTAAGAAACCCGTTTTTCTGATATTAAATACGAATATTAAGAACACAGAATATTAAGAACACAGAAAAACGTGTTTCTGATATTAAGAAACAGTTTTTTCTAATATTAAGAAAACAGTTTCACAAAGCACATTTTTCTTAAATATATTAAGAAGAACCGTGTACAAATATTTCTGATATTAAGTTTCCTAATATTAATAACACTGTTTTCTAATATTAAGAAAACAGTTTAACAGAACACAGTTTTCTTAAATAGTTTCCTAATGCTTTGAAAAACTGTGTCCTCTTATTAAAAAAAACACAGTTTCCTGATATTAAGAAAACCGTTTTCCTGATACTAAGAAAACCGTTTTCCTAATATTAAGAGCACAGTTTCCTAATATTAAGGAAATAGTGTCCTAATACTAAGAAAACAGTGAAAACATTCAATTTGAAATTGAGTAAAGTTAAGTTCAACTCATTTACAAGAACTTAAATTTATGAAAAGTTGAAAGAAAAGAGAGTCCCTAAATTAGCGAACTTGAATTGGACGCTATATCGAGTAACATTTTTCCTAATATTAGATAACTTACATTCTAAGTGCAGAAATCACAAAAGAAGCAGCGCAAATAAATTGAAATATTTTATGGTAGCTAAACTAATTATGAATTAAATGTCAAGTATAATTCGAGAAAAAAATAATAATTATTAAAAAATTATTAAAAATTATTGAAAAATAATTTAAAAAAAAAATAAAAAAAAAATACTATATAAAATACCTAAAAAAAACATTTAAAAAAGTATTTAAAAAATATATATTATAAATATACTTCAAAAAACCATATAAAATCTAAAATTTATTAAAATTATAGTAACTAACTAAACAAAAAGAAATGTTGAATAAAAACCCAAATATAAATGTGCTATACAAACAAAATAAAAAAAAAAATCCAAGCTGGATCTTGGTGAAATATTTAAAATTACTTTCAATATACAATAATATTTAATGAATACATATGAATATTACTTACCGCTCGTTGTTAGATATCAAACAAACAAAAAAATCCATAAATATTTATATAATAAATTCAATCGATGTCATTAGTTGTACGTGTAGCTAGGCCTGTAAGAGAGAAAACAATTTCCCATTACAAACAAAATGAAATTAAATACTAATTCAAACAAACAAACACAACTATGCTAAATTTAAGTAGTAACATAATAACAAAATCTAGAGTTGAACTAACAGAACCTTTTCAAGTAGTTATTTATTATTATTAAATATTATTTTTGTTGGTTTTTATATGTTATAGAAAAATACAGAACTTATAGACAACTTGTAGAGTCACAATAAGTAGGCCCGATATAAAATATAACGAAACCTATAGGTGTGAAGTCATGTGGAAGTTAAAATTCTAAAAAAATAACTACGACCTTTATAAAGATGGTGCGAATGAAATTCATTGTATCTATGAACAGTGCACAAAATATGAAAATAATTTTCTTTGATATTTTTAGGTATTTTGGTGTCTAACATACCCTAATTTTTAAAGTTTTTGAACGCGTGCCGTGCTTTTTTTCGTGTGACGCCCGAAAATCTGAGTTCGTACATGCAAATCTCTGTGCGTGCTAGTTGTTGTCGTACTCGTGCGTGTCCATGTCTCTAAAACCAGGCACGCGCCCATTAAAGTTTTTTTTTAGTTTCTACTCCAATTTAATAAACCCTTTACTACCCTTCATCAGAAAATAAAAATTTCGTGGTGTATTAACGAGGAACAAACACACTTTGGAATATCGGTGTCGGTTCCATACATTTTTGAATAACGGTTCCGGTTCTTTGCGGTTCCCACAGGTACCGATTCAGAGTATAAAAAACTTCTAAGTTAATTTTTCAATTATTTATAATAAGGGACCGTAAAAACCTGTACCGGTACCGATTTAAAAAAATGTGTGGAACCGAAATCGGAACTCATATATTTTTATTTTGGTTGGAACCGGAATTAGAACGGGAACCGCTATTTTTTTTGTTTAATGTTGGAACGAGAACCGACACCGATATTCTAAAGATTTAATTTTTACTCTGGGAGCGCAAAGAATCGAAATTGAAACTGGAACCGTTTCGATTTTTGGAACCAGAATCAGAACTGTCATTAAAAAATGTGTGAAACCGGAATCGGAACTCATATAATTTGTTGGTTTAAACCGGAACCGGAACCATTATTTTAAAAATCTTGGAACCAGAAACGATATTCTATAGGGTTTTAGTTTAGTCCCCCTTTATTAGACATCTGCACAAATGGTTTTGAAGTTTCCTCTGCAAATATGCACTACTGCACTCTACAGTTTTGAATTCATTTCACAAATGACAATCGACAGTATTATAGTGAAGTCTCTCTGAGCGACTTCACTTCAGTATTTGTATCATTGGTGTCAAGCACTGTCAAAACATCAAGCCATTCAAAACATTCAATGACGAACATTGAAAACAACAACAAATCTGACGCTCGTTCGACTGCAGTTATGTTGTTTTTGGTATTTATGTGTTAATAAAAAACACAACAAACATTATTTAAAAAAAAAAAATGTTAAAAAAAAATTTGTACGGCAAAAACAACGCTTTGGTCGAAAAGCAATATATCAAAAAAAAAAAATTAATTAAATAACGAAAAAAATGTTTTTCGATAAATAAAAAACTTAATATAAAATATTATGTGATTTTCTTATATTTCAATTTTTTCTATATTTCAATATTAATGAAAATTCCTACTCTATACCTTACACTAGTAAGAATGACAAAAAAAAAATAAAAAATGCACTAAGTACTCGGTCATAAGCAGTTCATTTCAGTATTTGCATGTTTATTGCACATCATCAAAGACCTCTTCACTTCAGTTTTGTTTTGCTTATGTTTTGTTTTGACAGTACTTGGTTCTTTGTTGTTGTGAGCAAGACATTCATTTGATTTTCAAGCACAGGGTTGACGACAGTAAATGTTTTGAAACGAAGTGAATGTCTTGAAGTGGGTTTCAAATGGGCTTGTGCAGATGTCTACCCTTTATAATATAATTTTGCCTAGTTTTTAATGTTATTCCGTGCTTTTTCCGTACTTTTTTATTGCTTCTTCGTGTCTTTCTACATCACGTGTTTTATCGTGAAATCGATATATTTAAAAAAAAAATCGAACAAAATATTTTTTTTAAATATATTTTTATAAATATAACATTTTATAAACAAAAATTGTAGTTATAAATAAAGATATTTCAATACTAATAAATGCAAATTCAGCGAGCATTATGTAAGAAATAATAAACAAGAACTACTTGAAAACTGATAAAGTATGGCAAAAAATAAACGAAAAATAATTTTTTTTATTTAAATTTGATATGATGAACAGCATTCTTCAATATGATGAACATATATTTTGTAATTTTCAGTCATTCATCAAATTGATAATGAATTCATAGCATTGATGTCAATTGACTCAACATAAAAAGTCTGTAACAGTAGCAAAAAAGGTTGCCAATATAACAAAAATGTTTGCTGAAAAGAGGATTTAATTTTTTTTTTTATTTTTATATTATTATTTTTTATTATATTTATTTTATATATTTTTATTTATATTATTTTTTATTTTTCCTTTATTTCACTATTTCGCTATTGCATGCGTGCATTATTACTACGTAGAAGAAATATCTTTTTTAAATAAATATGTTATCGAATAAGAGTCTACGAATTATAGACACATCAGCTGCAGCGTCTCGTAGCTATGGCGCCATCTAGTGCAGGTTAGCTACACTAGCAATATGCACACCAGTGACACTAGCACGATCATGATCACTAGCAGAACTAAGATTCTCAGCAAACACTTCGCTATTGCAGATAAAAGTTTGCTGTAAATGGAATTAGCTAAAATTTAGCAGTCAGAGTTTGCTATTAATAGCAGACTTTTTATTTTGAGTGTATTTATCAATATTATGAATTGGTCTTCAATACAATGAATCATGGTTTTTTTTGTGTGTGCCAATGTCAATTTAATTTTCAGTTGTTTTAGTACCTAAAATAACTAAATTTCAAATACAATAATTTAAAATATGTATTTGATACTATGAGGAATTCTAATTCAAAATAGAAAACATATATATTTTATATTCTGTGGTATTCAAGTAGTTGGTATTTTGAAATATTCTGGAGCTTATTTGGTATTCTGGGTTTTTTTTAGTATTTTGTATAATAAGGTATTCTATAAAATACTATAAGATCAATAGTTTTTTGCTAATAAAATTAGTCAATAGAATAAATTACTATTTTAAAATGTAAATCCCATTGAATACTACAAAATATTATAAAGTACTTCTTTTGTGTTTTTGTGTTTACATGAAAATATTTATTTTTTGAATACTATTGAATCAATAGATGTACTATATAATATTTTTCTGAGTGTAGCTTAAAAGTGAATAAACTTGTTCTATTTTGAAATTCTGAGGTTTCTAATACTTTATATTCTGTAGTACCCAAATGACACTAATTCATAATAATCTATTTTTTATTCTATTTTTATTTGGTATTCCAAAGAATAATATCTAAAAAAAAAACCTAATTTAGAAATGAAATCAATAGTACTTCTCCTATTTTGAATTCTAAGGTGTTCTTGTGACTAAAGACCTTTGTTTAAAAGTAAACAAATTTGAAGAACGTTCTTTTAGTAGTCTGAGTTTTCTAGTTTTTGGTAATCTGAGGTATTAATAAAAACTGAAAAATTTCAAAAATGTTCTATTTTGTATTTTTTATTTTGTAGTATTTGGTATTCTAAAGAATGATAATACATAAAAAACACTAATTGAATTTCAAAAACACTAAGTGAAATTCAATTTTTAATTTGCATAGTTTAGAATTTTTTACGAGGTATTCTAAAAAAAGTGTCTAAAAGAGCCTAATTTAAAAATGAACAAATGTGAATCAAATTTGTATTCTGATTTTTCTAGTATGTGGTATTTTAAGATATACTAGTGCCCCTAAGACTCTAATTCAGAAGAGAAAATATTTATATTTTATATTCTGATTTTGGTTATTTAAAGAATGCTAAGAAAGCTTAAGAATCTCAACTTAAAAATCATAAGCAATTGAAAAATGTTCTAGTATTTTGTATATATTTTCTGTATCCCAGGTGGGAATTTCCAGGCTGCAACAAAAGTGCCAGGCTTGTTACGGGCTTGACTATCAAGGCTTGGTATATCGGGCCAGACACAAGTCTGGCACAATCGTCACTCACTGACTCTACACAGGCCTTAATATACCAAACTAGACACAAGCCTGGCACATTCGTCATTCCCAGATTTCAAACAAGTCTCGTAAGTTCATATTGGACACAAGCTTGGAACAATCGTGTCTCCCAGGCTTTACACAGGCCTTGTTATTTTAGGTTCGACACAAGGCTGCAACAAAAGTGCCAGGCTTGTTACGGGCTTGACTATCAAGGCTTGGTATATCGGGCCAGACACAAGTCTGGCACAATCGTCACTCGCAGACTCCACACAGACCTTGTTATATCAAGCTAGACACAAGCCTGGCACATTCGTCATTCTCAGATTTCAAACAAGCCTTGTTAGTTTAAATTAGACACAAGCCTGGGACAATCGTCACTCACAGGCTTTACACAAGCCTTGTTAGTTTAGGTTACACACAAGCCTGGCACAATCGTCACTCACAGACCCCACACAGGCCTTGATATATATTCATGGCCTGAATCTTCAAACTTATTACAAGGATTGTCGCACGTCTGGGGCATAGTCTTGTGTCAGTCTTGTGTCAGTCAGTCTTGTCGTTTGTTCCAGCCTTGGTACAAGCCTTCTGGCACAATCGTCACTCACAGACTCTACATAGGCCTTGATATACCAAGCTAGACACAAGCCACAAGACACATTCGTCATTCCCAGATTTCAAACAAGCCTCGTTAGTTTATATTGAACACAAGCTAGGTACAATCGTGACTCCCAGGCTTTACACAGGCCTTGTTATTTTAGATTCGACACAAGCCTGGGACAATCGTCACTCACAGACTCCACACAGGCCTTGATATATCAACCTAGACACAAGCCTGGCACATTCGTCATTCTCAGATTTCAAAGAAGGTCTGTGAGTGACGATTGTGCCAGGCTTGTGTGTAACCTAAACTAACAAGGCCTGTGTAAAGCCCGTGAGTGACGATTGTTTCAGGCGTGTGTCTAATTTAAACTAACAAAATTAGACACACCCCTGAAACAATCGTCACTCACGGGCTTTACACAGGCCTTGTTAGTTTAGGTTACACACAAGCCTGGCACAATCGTCACTCACAGACCCCACACAGGCCTTGATATAGATTCATGGCCTGAATCTTCAGACTTATTACAAGAATTGTCGCACGTCTGGGGCATAGTCTTGTGTCAGTCAGTCTTGTCGTTTGTTCCAGCCTTGGTACAAGCCTTGGTCACAGCCTGAGACACAAGCCTTGGTCCCAGCCTGAATAACAGGCTTGTAACATAGTTATCATTCCAGTCTTGACACAGTCTTGGCATAAGCCTAAAACACAGTGTTGGCACAAGACTGAGAATTAAGTCTGGCACAAAATGTGTCAACGAGCCTGGGTACAAGCTTGGGATACAGGCTTGTAACACAGTTATCATTCCAGTCTTGACACAGTCTTGGAACAAGCTTGGATAACAGCGTTGGCACAGGCCTGAGTAGCATTGGCACGAGCCTGTGTCAGGCTTGTGTCGGTCGTTAATTCCTACTTTGGATTGAGCTTTTTTAGTGTCTAAAAGACCCTTCTTTAAAGTGAACAAATTTAATAAATGTTATATTTTTCTGGGAATAGTATTTGGTATTCTGCGTTATTTTTGTGTCTAAAAAGACCACAGTTTAGAGCGACCAATTTAAAGAATATTCTTTTTAGTATGCTGATGTATGGAATTAAATTAAAGACCCTAATTAGGTTCTTCACAATTATAACAAGTCATTACAAGTGTTTAGTACCTAAAGATTATAAAAATGGATGTGGGAATGCTTCTGACTTCTGAAGACAATGCTTGAAATTCAAATCAAAAACTCTACTTTAAGAGGTTTATCCTGACAATTATGAGTATTAAATGCCTTTACCGCACTGGAATTATACCCTATTTCGGTTGACATATACCTGATCTAATCACGTCTCGTCACTTAAAGTTGGTCTTAATTTACAAAAAAAATCATTTATTATTTTATTTTAAATGGGTTGAAGGTCCGGTGTTTAAAAATAAAAAATAATAAATTTTGATTTTTAATTTATTTTATTTTCCCCATTTTTCGACATTCGACCGTTGGAAGTCATTTTCAGCGGGTTATACTTTAAACAATTTTAATACTTTTCAGACTCATTTAAATGAATTTTTAAAGACCTAACATATTTTGTATGGCATTTAATGTCAAAATCGTTTTAAAGCTGGTAGATATTTCAAACAAATCTACAAAGTGCTGTGGCTACAAAAATGTTTTCTTTCAACTCAAATATTGACATTTAGTACCCGACTTTAGTACCCAAAAGGATTATGTTCGACCAAAAAATAAACTTTAACTTGTGACTTTGAAAATAAAAGTTTAAATAATGTTGTGTTATTTTTGTACAATTTACGTTTTATATTATATAAAATACTACAACAAACAACCGCCTAAAACTAATTTAGTACTTATTACCTCCAACTTTATACCCTCTATTTTATAAACTATATTTTAAAACTGTACTTAAAATGTATGATTTCACAAATATACTTGTATGAAAACTAAAAGACTTAAGCTTGAATTTATTAAGAACTTATATAAAAAAATCCTAAAAAAACTTTATTTTTTCAAACAAAAAAAAAAAATCAACCAACAAAAAAAAGTATTATTCATTAAACATATTTAGAAGTCAATTAACAAAGTACTTCCTCTCCTAAAGAAAACACACAAATTATATTTAACAAAAATATATTAAAAATAGCGCATAAATAACTGAATTGGTAAATATAAAAATTAATTTTGAAAACACTTAAAATTTACTACTTAAAAATTGCACAACTTTAAACTAAATGTTTAGTACTAAGTAAAAGTAATATGCTAGAGTGCTGTATATTAAAAGTACTACTAAAAAAAAAAGAAAATGACAAGCGTACAATTTGGACCAAGTACATGCAAAATAGAAGTGTTTAAAATGTATTTTGAATAATTCACATAGCTTAAAATGCATTTCTAAACTAAAAACAAAAAAAATCAAGTATTTTAAAAAGTACACAAAAACGAATAAAGAACAACAACATGTAGCATTTTTACTTTAATAATACATATTATGTTGTACAGCAGACTTTAAAAGGTTTTATTAGTCGGAATACAAAATGACAAATTTTACCTGTTACAGCCTGTTATATAACTCTAAACTATATAGTGAAAAAATAAAGAATTTCTCCGTAACAAACCCACAACTGAACAAATGACAAACAAAACAAAAGATTTGCACAGAACCTTAACTACCTGTCTTCTTATATAAACTTAGTAACTACAAAAACTAAAAATATTTTAAATGTTTTAAAAAGGTTTCCTACACACACACACATTCAAAACTGTAATAAAACTTTACCACGTCAAATAAAATTATTTTTCACTACACTGAAAACAGCAAACATTTTTAATAAAAGACAACTTTTCAAAAGCCTTTTTATTATTTAAGACTACCTACAGGAAGTGAAACCAAAAGAATAACCTACTTAAATTTACTAAAATTATTGTATAATGTTCAATTTTAATTCTTATAATTCTTATAGCATTAAAACCTTTATTCTTTTTAGCATTTAAATATATAGTAAGTATATAATATAAAATATAAGTGGCATACTTTACTTTGTTGGAAATAGTACTTTAAAACAACCAAAACTTTATTTTAAAATAAGCAACAACAAAAAAACAAAAACTTTTATGAAACATTTAGAGAAGCTGCTAACGAAATGTTGTTTAAGAACAAATTATTAAAAGATTATTGTAACAAAAAACAACACTTTAAATTAAGCAAATTCCTTAAAAACAAACGTTAAAATAAAAAACTAAGCGAAAAATTCAATACGAATTATAAGAAAAATGATTGTAGTTGCTCCAAACAACAACTACTGCAGTGGCGCTCAAGGCATGCTAAACACACACAGCGCCTGTCGAACTGTGCCTGCCAAACTGTGGCCACAGGGTGGCGCAGAGCACGGAAAATAATGCATGATGAATTTTTTTAGAATATTTTAATAAAAATTTATAAAATTTAAAATATATTTTAACAAATAAAAATTTAAATTTATTTATTTAATATTTTCTTAAAAAAATTCAAAAATATTATTTCAAAAATATTTATTTCCACAAAACTTGAAACATAAAATTGAATTTGGACATTTTATACATATTTTATATAAAATACACGTTTGCTAATTTTTACTGCATACTCACAGTTTATTTTACTTTTACGTGCATTATTTTTAAGAAAATTTTCGTTTAAAAAAATATAATGCTCTATGAAACTATTTTTCCAAAAAAAATCTTAAACGTATTTTTTCTTTAA
Source organism: Dryomyza anilis (assembly GCA_951804985.1). Classification (NCBI taxonomy): domain Eukaryota; kingdom Metazoa; phylum Arthropoda; class Insecta; order Diptera; family Dryomyzidae; genus Dryomyza; species Dryomyza anilis. The sequence goes on along the minus strand of OX638130.1, from coordinate 2,254,854 downwards.
ATTGTCAAAACAAATTTGAATATATAAATAAATTTTATTATTCTCTTAACTTTTCAAGATATTTAGAACTAAACTTCAAAAATATTGTTAAGTTTTTAGACTATTTTTGCATTATTTATTTAGTATTTAAAAACTACCGATAAAAAAGAAAATGGTTTATGATTATCTAGAAGATAGACATAATTAACAAATAAAATTACTAACTTTTTTCTATCTGCTCCATATTTTTCATTATGACCAGACGAAATCAGCACCCAGAGTTATATAGAAGTAGTGATGTATTAGGTGTTCACAGAAAAAATTGTCTTGAGTATTATTTTTATTTAAACAAAAATATATTTAAATTCAAATTTTAAATAAATACTTGTTTAATTAAAATTTTATATATAAAATATTTAAATTAAAATTGTCTATATAAATAATTAAATTTACAATTTTAAATATAAATATAAATTATTTAACTTATAATTCTATATAAACAATTTTTAAATTCAACTTTTATATATAACATGTTGGATTTTAAACTTTAATTCCATTCATTTTTATAAAGGCTTTAAATAAAATAAATATTTTTAATGTATCTTATTTATAATTAATATTTTATTATTTTTAACTGAAAATTGGAATACAAATTATGTGTAATAGATTTTTTTGTTTCAAAATGTTTCTTCAAGTTTCTTTTATTTTAAATAGTTTATTTTAAATATTTTATTTTAAATAGTTTTTAACTTAAATTTTAATTATTTGTCAAAATATCCAAAAAAGTTTTTGAAAACCACACCAACAAAGCGTGCAATCGACGCCCTCAACAATTTGCATTTAGTGAATGGAATTTTGAACAGCAGTATTTAGAATTTAATTTATTTAAATATGGCCATGAGTAAACTATGCATTATAGAAATTATAAAAAAATATATAAAAAAAATTAATTAAAAAAAAAATAGCGTAAAATTTTGCCCTGTTGGAAGTGTATTTAAATTTAATTCAATTAAATTAAAACAAAACAAAACTGAGAGACTATGTAAAAAATATATATGTTATTTAAAATAAAATAAAACTTAAAATTATGTAAAATATTATTGTTCAGTATAACAGATAATTGAAAAAAAATATATATATAGCATCAGCTGCAAATTACAGAAAAAACTACAACTATTACAATGGTAAATGATGCTGATGATGGAATCAATAAATTCAAATAATTAAATACAAAACATATACAACTTAAATCAATCAAATAAAGGAAAATGTAAGAATAATAAAATTTTAATTGTTTTAATTAAATATAAGGTTCAGTAATATTTATAAAAGGTAAGAATTATAAAGACATTGGTCTAAAATTAATAATTGCATTTTTAGTGAAAATTTGAAATTTTAGTGAAAATTTGAAATTTTAGTGAAAATTTGAAATTTTAGTGAAAATTTGAAATTTTAGTGAAAATTTGAATTTTTAGTGAAAAATTGAAATTTTAGTGAAAAATTGAAATTTTAGTGAAAATTTGAAATTTTAGTGAAAATTTGAATTTTTAGTGAAAAAATGAATTTTTAGTGAAAAATTTAACTTTTAGTGAAAAATTGAATTTTTAGTGAAAAATTTAATTTTTAGTGAAAAATTGAATTTTTAGTGAAAATTTGAATTTTTAGTGAAAATTTGAATTTTTAGTGAAAATTTGAATTTTTAGTGAAAATTTGAATTTTTAGTGAAAATTTGAATTTTTAGTGAAAATTTAATTTTTAGTGAAAAATTGAATTTTTAGTGAAAAATTGAATTTTTAGTGAAAATTTGAATTTTTAGTGAAAATTTGAATTTTTAGTGAAAAATTGAATTTTTTAGTGGAAAATTCAATTTTTAGTGAAAAATTGAATTTTTAGTGAAAAATTGAATTTTTAGTGAAAAATTGAATTTTTTTAGTGAAAAATTGAATTTTTAGTTAAAAAATTAATTTGAGTTTAAATATTTAATTTTTAGTTAAAATTTTAATTTTTAGTGAAAATTTTAATTTTTAGTGAAACTTTTAATTTTTAGTGAAAATTTTAATTTTTAGTGCAAAATTGAGTTTTTAGTGAAAAATTGAATTTTTAGTGAAAAATAAATTTTAAGTGAAAATATTAATTTTTAGTGAAAAATTGAATTTTTAGTGAAACATTGAAGTTTTAGTGAAAATTTGAATTTTTAGTGAAAATTTGAATTTTTAGTGAAAAATTGAATTTTTAGTGAAAAATTGAATTTTTAGTGAAAAATTGAATTTTTACTGAAAAATTGAATTTTTAGTGAAAAATTGAATTTTTAGTGAAAAATTGAATTTTTAGTGAAAAATTGAATTTTTAGTGAAAAATTGAATTTTTAGTGAAAAATTGAATTTTTAGTGAAAAATTGAATTTTTAGTGAAAAATTGAATTTTTAGTGAAAAATTGAATTTTTAGTGAAAAATTGAATTTTTAGTGAAAAATTGAATTTTTAGTGAAAAATTGAATTTTTAGTGAAAAATTGAATTTTTAGTGAAAAATTTAATTTTTAGTGAAAAATTGAATTTTTAGTAAACAATTTAATTTTTAATGAAAATTTGAATTTTTAGTGAAAAATTTAATTTTTAGTGAAAAATTGAATTTTTAGTAAACAATTTAATTTTTAATGAAAATTTGAATTTTTAGTGAAAAATTTAATTTTTAGTGACAAGCAGGAATGCCAACTGGAGGGGAATTTGTGGGGAATTTTAGTCTTAGTGGGTAATCGGGGTAGCTCAGTGGTTAGTGCGTTGGACTGCGAGCTGAAAGGTCCCCGGTTCAAGCCTGGACTGGGGCTAACAACATCTTTTCATAGAAACATTTTTCTATACCGCGCTACCTCTCGGCAGTAAATGGCAAACCTCCGAGAGTAAAAACATTGCCTATGAAAAGCTCTCACACGCCGTTCGGATTCGGCAATAAACTGTAGGTCCCACCACTTTGAGTACAAATATAACACGCACAGCTCAAAATGGTGAAGAGAGCTCGGCCTAAGTTATTATAGGACTGTAGTGCCAAACTATTATTATTATAATCGGGGAATGGTCCACTTTTCGCGAAGAATTTTATATTGGGATCAGTTACATTTTCTACATTTTTAAGGATTGGCATATTCTAACTTTTGATCGAATTTCATTTCAACATTTTAAAACAAACGTTTTTACTTTTAGATTGAAGAAATTCGGACATTTTTATTTGGAACTATAGACTTCTGAAATATTTATTTAAGCTAAGTTTAAACTTTCACTGAAAAACTGGACCTTAATTAATAAATATAGCACCACTTGGTAATAACAAATAATTTTTCTAAATTTATAATGGCTGATAAATTTAATTCGAAAATTCGAGAATTCAAGAATTAAATAAAACATTAAATGATAACATATTGCGTAATATTAGTTCTATGGATTATTTCGATTTTTATTAAAAATGTAGTGAAAGCACTATTTATTCTCAGTGTATTTAAATTAAATTTGTGCGGGTAATTTTATAGTAAATTGGGGAATTTTGGTAAGAATATCGGGGAAAATGAAAATATGAGTTGGCATCACTGATTTGTAGTGAAATTGTAATTTTTATGAACTATTAAATTTTAGTGAAAAAAATTTATTTTCAGTGTAATATTGAAATTTTAGTGAAAAATTTAATTTCTAGTGAAAATTTTGATTTTTATTGAAATTTTAATTTTAAAATAAAAGTAATTTATTAATTTTAAATTCAATTAGATTTCTTTGAAAACAAATATCAGTGACACAAATCTTTAATAAATATTTATTTAAATTTCATTTCATTTGCAAATTCCAATTCTAAAAACAGTTCAATTGAAATTTCTTCACTAAGAGCGACGATAACTACACAGTTAACCTTTCGAGACCCCGTCGAAAAGCAAAAATGAGATAAGCGCGGTATTGTGCAGTACAGAAATTAGGTAAACTTGGAAAAATAATGAAATAAAAAAAAACTAAATTATTAAATGTTGATAAGAATGAAGAAAGAGCAAGACAGAAAATATAATGAAATAATTTCTTGGAAAATAATTAAAAATTAAATATCAATGAAGTATTAAAATCTTAGAAATTTGAATTAAAAATTAAATATCAATGAAGTATCAACAGCTTAGAATATATATCAATTTTTTTAAACTATAAAAAATATGTCTGGTTCTAAACTCCGTATTTTAAATTCCCAGTACGTATCTTCAAGAGCACTAAATACCCAAAATAACATTCAGGTCTTTCGTACCCCTTATTAAGTCAGTTTGTAATAGCAACAACAATTGTTGTTGTTGTTCATGATCATGCTCATGATCTTCTCAACCGCCTCGAGCTCTCAACAGGTTTTGCGTTGTCTTCAGTTTGTCGGCGTAGCTCGTACGTGTCGCATCACGAGTTCCACAGAAATTTAAAACAAATTTCGTTTGTGTGAATATTTTAAAGTTTTTCGCACAGTTTGTGCAAGTGTTAAAAAACCCAAAAATAATAACAAATTAAGTAAATAAAAATACTTTTAAAATAACCAAAATGCGTTTTACCGTCAATAAAACGTTCTTGGCTTTGACACTCGTCGTGTTTTGTATGATTCAGTGTGAATTTGCTGGTAAGAAAGATTTTGAACAATGAAGGTTTTTGTTGGTGTTTATTCAAATGAGCCATTGAGTAACCAACTGGTGGCACAGTGAAACAAATCAAAAAAATATTTTTTAATTTCTAACTATCAAAAAATATGAAAAAAAAATTACAAAAATAAAATTTTATATTCACAACAACATCAAAAAAAAATGTCCATTAAAAATTACATTTTTAGTGAAAAATTTTAATTTTAGTGAAACAATTGAAGTTTTAGTGAAAAAATTGATTTTTCACACAAAATTACATTTTTCACTAAAAATTAAATTTTTCACTAAAAATTCAATTTAACTAAAAATTTATTTTTAACTTAAAATACATTTTTAACTAAAAAATTTTAAATAAAAATGATTGAAAAAATTGAATTTTTATGAAAAAAATATTTTTTAGTAAACATTTTAACTAAAAATTAAGTTTTTAAATACAAATAAATTTTTTAACTAAAAATTCAATTATTAACTAAACATTCAACGTTTAACTAAACGTTAACTAAAAATTCAAATTTTCACTAAAAATTCAAAGTTTCACTAAAAATTCAAATTTTCACTAAAAATTAAATTTTTCACTAACAACTCAATTTTTTACTAAAAATTAAATTTTTCACTATAAATTCAATTTTTCACTAAAAATTCAATTTTTCACTATAAATTCCAATTTTCACTAAAAATTCAATTTTTCACTATTTCACTAAAAATTCAATTTTTCACTATTTCACTAAAAATTAAATTTTTCACTAAAAATTCAAATTTTCACTAAAAGTTCAAATTTTCACTAAAAATTCAATTTCTCCACAAATTAATTTTTTACTTAAAATTAAAATTTTTCACTAAAAATTCAAATTTACACTAAAAGTTCAATTTTTTCACTAAAAATTAAATTTTTCACTAAAAATTCAATTTGTCCCTATAATTTTTATTTCTTTACTGAAAATTCAAATTTACACTAAAAATTAAATTTTTCACAAAATTTTCAGCATCCTACAAAACCGAGGTGGAAATCACTCCTTCTCCCCTCGATGAAGAAAATACTACAAAAAAATCCGGCGGCTTCTTTGGTGGCTTCAAGAGTTTCTTCCGCGGTGGCTCCACCACCACCATCGCACCAATAATCGAGGTTACAACACCGAAAAATGTACCCACACCCGCACCACAGGTTCCCAAAAAACCTGAATTTGCCGCAGTTCCAAATCAACCCACAATCGGTCAAAAACCACCACCACTCATTATACCAAATGTACCGTTAATGCCGTTGGGACCACGCCCCGACACTCCGTCCTCTTCACCACTAGGTGGTAATCAACAGCAGCAACCACAATGGCCACAGGCTGGTGCCGCCGGCGGCGTTTCTACAACAACTACTGCACGTCCCACAAATCAGCAACAAATTCCACAAAGACCACAAGTTCCACCACCAAATGCACAACTGCCACAAAATCCACAATTTCCAGGTGGTGCCACACCATTCGGCGGCGTTCAACGTCCTGGCTCACAACCATCCTCATATCGTCCACAACGTCCACAACCATCAGGTTTGGATCTAAGCTATGGTGGCGCTGCTGCTGGTGGACGTCCACAAAGTGGTGGTCATCCAGGCGCTGGCTTGGCACCCTTATCGCATCCAACAACCTCAACGACGACATCTACGACAACAACCACAACTACAAGACGTCCACAAACGCCTATCGATGATTTCCCTGCATTACCGGCACCACGTAGACCTTCAGTCGGCGCCAAGGAAGATTTCCCTGCCTTGACAACACCAAAATCGCCTGTTCCAACCACGCCAATTGCATTGAATAAACCGTCTTCGCCTTCGGCATGGGGTGCACCAACTCCCGCCTGGCCATCAACAACGACTACTACCGCTAAGCCTGGTGTGGCCGCTGCTTTGCCCACTAAACCGTCTTCACCTACACCTGGAGGTGTTGCTTTTGTGCCACGTGCACCGGGTAGCGTTACAACTACTGTACGTCCGGGCGCCGCTGGCACCGGTAACTCAGTAGCCACCGACGATGAGATTCGTGCGCTAACCGAGACCCTGTATACGAAGGAAACCGCTAATCTCTATAGTTCTGTGACCGTTAATTTGCAGGGCAAGACACGTTCCATTGACAGCGGTGATGAGGCACCAAAACCGTAAGTAACGTAGACTTAAACTCAAGTTTAAGGCATAGTTTAAGTTTAAGGTATTTAACCCATCAAACTCTAGACAAAACCTAAGAAATCAAAACCGTAATGAAATTCATAATCAAAGCATTACCTCTTTACAGACTACTGGAGGTGGACCCAAAGGTATTTGAATACCCGACGGTCGCAAAGATGCGTTTGCTTTTGAACAACTACGATCAGGATACCAAGGTAAACGAGCACGTGACGCCCAACGAACGCAAGGAAGAGAATGATTTCCTAGATGCGGTTATGGCCACACCAGTAATGCGTCAAGCAATGCTTTTCCTGCAGAATAAGGGTAAGTTTAAACCTCATACAATATTTTTTTTTAAACATTAAGCTGAAAGTATTAAAATTACTATCTAAAACAACTTTAACTGAGCCTTAACCTTTCACAAAACCTTAGGTATAGTCACTCCCGATCCCAAGACACATCGTGACCTCGTTAAGGAGCTTTGGTTCACACAGTACTCACGCGGAGGTGGTAAAATTGGCAGCTCAGGTTTCGAACACGTGTTCGTGAATGAAGTAAAGGACGGCACTATCATTGGTCTACACAACTGGATCTACTTTGCTGACGAGGAAAGCGCTGGTCGCTTAGACTACAAGGGCTATATGAATGCCTTAGACTTGGGAACGGTATGTGTTAAAATTTTGTAAATTTAACCTTTTATAGCAGTTTAAACTTTTAATTATATTTCAACTCTTTTATGTCATTGCAGAAAGGCAAAGTTGTAAAAGCACGTTTCACCCACAATGGCCTCAATAAGCCTGTTAATTCACTTTTCGTTGGCACTTCACCCGAACTGGAACTGGCCTTGTACACCGTGTGCCACCAGTTGCGTCCGGACCGAAGCTGTCCCATCTCGATGGCGAACAATAAGTTCAGCATGAACGTCTATTCGTGGCGATACAGAGGAAAGAGCCTAATTGGCAGCGCCTATCCAGAAATATAAATATGGAAAATGTATTTATAAAAAAGCTTTAAGATGAGATTTTAAATATATAGTTGTAAAATAGAAACAAGTCACCATTTATTTGAAATATATTTTCCAACACTTTTAAAATTTATTTTTTAATATTAAAAAAAAAAATGTTCTGATATTAAGAAATTGTCCGAATTAATCAAATTGAAATATTTGAGTTAAAATTTCAAACATTTCATTCCGACAGTACTTTGTACGTGTGACTGCTAAACTGTTACACACAGTACTGTCTGGTAACAGTTTAAAATGCAATATATTTCAGAAACACGACTCAATTTTACTATTCCTTGGTTGAGATATTAAAGGAGTACTGCACAGTTGTAAAAGGACTGGAAAAAATATGTCTATTTACCAACCAATTATTACCAAAACAATTAACCCATTCTGGATATGTAGCAATTGGGTTTCATGGACAAATGGAGAGACATTTTTTTTGGATATCAAGACAGATTGTGGTTCCCTTTAGAATGCAAGACTAGTCCGTATACTTAACTGCTGAGACCAGCTAGGATCTGACTACACAAAACATAACATGAGTTCTTGGATATTTCGCAAATTGATTTCAAAAATAATTTTGAGGCATTGAGGGAGTGTTACTAAAAACCCAATTCGATCGTTGTAGTCAATAAAATTCTATGAAGATTTGAATTTATCGAAATGTTGATTATGAAGTGTTGCAGGCAAATTTGAAAAATATCATAAAATTTATGTTTTAAATTTGCTGAACTAAACTAAATCATTTATATATTGGATAGGCTTGAAATTATAAAAAGTTTTTTTTTTTATAACAAACGAATCATTTTTTTTGATGGCACTTAGAACCCATTAGACTTACAAACTATTTACAAGATTTTTCATCTCTTGTTTAAATCTTTCACAGGAAAGTTCTGTAGATTGCAAATTAAATTCTAAAAAATATATATGTATCCAAAAATGAATAATAAGATTTCAAATTAGTGTAAATAAATAAAATAATAATTATAATTAAAATTAAAATAATAAGTTTCTGAGGCACATGTCGTACTTTTTTATTTTCCAATAACAAAATTTAAAATATTTGTATGCGTGACATACATTATGAAATAAAGATTGAACTGTTTAGAATTCGAAAATCAAATACGTTTCCAATATATCATTCGTATCGATATTGTTACAAGAATAATGCGAGGAGAAGAATTCACACGATATCAGACACTTTCTCGTGGCGATATCGAGCATCGAATTGTATAAGTTTTCTCGATACGAGACATTTTTGAAATCGGAACAATATCGAACCAAAAAGTAGTGAAAGTTCGAAATTGCTTTGAAAAATATTGCGATTTCGATGAAATATGTACAGCAAAATATTCAATAAAGAAGTTATCGAATTTAAAGTCGCACAATTTAGTTTAGTCAGCAATTTAGTTGAATTCGCAATTTAGTCGAAAGAAATTAATTTAGAATATGTAGAGGGAAATGAGAGGTTATCCAAAACATAAATGGAATGGACGTCCTTTTAGAAAAAAAAGTGGGCTACGCGAGCAATACTTTTAGTGAATATTTATGAAATTCTTCGGTATTCTTTTTGCTCAAATAATAATAAAAGACCAACATTGTGATTGTCGTTATCTAATACGAAAGTGTTTTCCATCATTTCCAATTTATCGAGAACGATATTGCCATTTTTACACTATTTTGTATAAGATACCAAAAAAGTTGTTATTTTTGTAGAACAAATTTTATTTTCGAGATCCGAATTTAAGAAATTCATTGTGACAAGAATTCTGAAATATTTGAGTTTTATATCGACAATTTATCATTATTATATCGTAGAGTAAATCTAATATATTGTGACGAAAATTCTGTCTACGGAAAACTGATCTAAAAGTTCGTATCTCTGGATTGTGTACAAAAAAAAACACTCTTATGTTTGGTTTAAATTATAACAAATAACTTTATTAATTCACTTTAATAAACAGCTTTACTAATAACAAATTCTAACAACTGCTACATGTCCCCAATTTAACTTGACATTGATCACACGAGATGCACTCGATCACTTTCCAATCACTACTGAAGTGCTGTACCTCTGATGCGGCTCCCTTATATACTGCATGCATCAGTTCGACACGTTTCGACAAGCTTCGACTTGTTTCGAGAACCTTCTACTCGTTTCGTGAATGACGCATGCTATTGGCATCCCATTCGCACTCATGTGTTTTAATGCGCTGATCTTCCATCTCCTTCTCGCACACGGCCTCAGTGCGTTGAATGATCTTCCGTCTCTTTCTAACACATGCTTAGTGCGCTGAATTGTCTTGCGTCTCATTAATTATTGTTGATTGCTTGCACTGTGGGGCAAATTACATCATTTCGTAACAATATGTTTTTTTTTTCTCTTTATATTGAATTTACATATTTCATATTTCAATTAGATTGTTTTTACTTTTTATGAATTTACTTTTTTTTGGTAATGAGATTTGAACCCTGATTTTTAGAATTTTCAAAGTATTCTATTGAATGTGTTATTCAATATGTTATTATTCTGCTGCTCCTGATAAATCCAAAAAGAATCAAAATCAGAGAACCTTTTAAAGGACTATTTCTCATGTATGTTGCTGGATTGTGTTGAGTGAATCTACGAGTCTGATAAAAAAATATATAATATTGATTTTGACATTCTATTAAATATATTAAAAAAAAATACATCGGGTTAATCATAAAAGCAAAATTCAACTAAAAAGACGACTAAACGATACTTTCGAAACAATGTAATTCTATTAGATACTTTTTTAATTAAAACATGTATATTGAATTATATAGATCTATTTAATTATCAATATCTATTTAGTATTTTATTAAACAATTTATTTTTAAATGTCAAACACAAATTACAAAAAAATAAAATAAAACCTCTAAAATATTTGTATTTAGAAAATAACAAAAATCGCAGCGCCATCTGATTTTAAATACTCAAAGCTGCAGCAAAAGATAAATTCGCCGCGGCCCACAGCTGTCAAAAATCGACAATAACAACAAAACAATAAACAACGACAACGCATACCTGTCTCTCTTCCACCACAAACAAAACAAACGAGAACCCGTTTGCAGTGTTGCCAGCAACGTCGCGGAAAATCGGCGAAGCCAGGCGGCATCCATGAAAACCTGGTTGCATGAGTTTAACTTTGGTGTCTGTGCGGAACGAACGTGCGTCGGGAAGCGTCGGCGTTGTGAAAATCGTGTAAAAAAACTCAGAACAAATATTAAAAACACCATTTTTGTGCAAACATAAATAAAACAAAATTTAAAATAATTAAATACTATTTAATTAATTAAAAATAATACGCATAAAACATAAGGTTTTTGATGTGTGTGGGAGTCAAAACGACGCGTGAGTGTGTTTCGACAAATCTGTCAGTGTATGTGTAAAAATAACAACAACAATAAATACAACAACAGCAACGGAGTAGAAAAAGTGATTTGTGAAGTTTACAAAAAAATATGTATTCTAATGATTCACAGGCAAATATCCTTCAACAGCGCACAACAGTGTTGCCAACTGTGCTAAAAAGGCAGCAACAATTTGCAAAAAGGGGATGAAATTCTTTCGCTCATTTGGATTGCAGTATTTTGTTGTCATTGCAGCGGCAGAAATTATTGTTGTTATAACGTGGTAAGTGTACCAAAAAAATAAACGGTGAATATACTAAAAAGTAGAAAAAATGTAGTAAATTAGTTGTTGAGGTTTTTAATTATTAAAAAAAATTAAACCACAACCACAAAAACATATTTTAATATGATCGCGTCAATGGTTCCCTAGTAGACAAAGTCATTACCAGATCAAATAATCAACGATCCGTACCCGAACCCGATTATGACAATTTCTACTAGGAATTTTGAACGCTTGTAATCCGGTCTTGTAGGTTTACGACCCTCATTTTAACTTTAAAAATGTAGTTTATATGCATTGCAACATAGTTATGAAATGTTTGCCATAACGGCAATGAAAATTGTGATATTTACAGCAAACATCCTGAGTTATTGCATATTTGCAACAAAACTGTTGGCTTATTTTGACATTTGACCACTAGAAATAGAATGGAGTACTTTTTTCTTACGCCCGACACAACAATTAAGTAAATCCCATGTTATAAAAAAGAGTCAACTCAAATATTACATTTTGATGGTAAAAGTGAAATTAAAATTGCCTGGGATTGAAATTATCAACACGTGATGGAAAAATATTTCTTTTCAAAGTTTATTTTGATGACAGCATCGCCGGACGGACTTGGTTCTTCATCGAAGAAGTCTCAAGTCATTGTACAATTTTACCTTCGAAGAATTTATAAAGATGATGGAATGTATACCCAGGACACTGTTTTAATTCTAGAAAAAATAAAAATACATTTGATTCATTTTATTTTAATTCAATAAAAATTACACCGCGAATTCTAAAGAAGTACCTTTTCCAAATATTCCACAACTATCTTCCTATTTGTCAGATGTTTAATTGATGGTTGCTGTACGTAATCGTAAATTTGAAAGATGTTTGCTAGCAATATATATCGTATTTGTCGGATGTTTTGTAGCGTCGGTAGCTCGTGTGGTTAGTGCGTTGGACTACGAGCGTAAAGTCGCTGGTGCGTTCGACTACGAGCCGAAAGGTCCCCCCAGTTCGATCCCCAGCGACTGCCAACATCTTTTGGATAGAAAACATTTTTCTATGCGACGCTACCTCTCGGCAGTAAATGGCAAACCTTCGAGAATACACCCAGAAAAAAATACTATATAAATAATAGTTTTTTACTATTAAAAATTGTCAATAGGATAAATTATTATTTTAATCGGAAAATACCATTAAAAACCTGAAAATACTATGACATTGCCATTGAGTTTATATGAAAATATTTATGTTTTGTATACTATTACATCAATAATTGTCCCATTGACCAATTTTAATGGTATTTGAAAAGCTCTCACCCGCCATTCGCATTCGGCAATAAATTGTAGGCCCCACCAATTTAAGTACTAATATAACTCAAATCGTGAGAGAGCTCGGCCGAAGTTCTATACAGGACTGGTGCCAAACTATAATTATCTTAGAAGTCTTTTTGATATTTTATTTTCTATTGGTGTTTTTACTAGTATTTCTTATTAGTATTTTCTGTATTATTTATTATAGTATTTATACTATTATGTCAGGTAGGTAGTATTTCGTATGTTTTCAAGGAGTGTTTTTAGCATTATTTTAAGTAGACTTTATAAGTGTATTTGTGCAATACTTTTAGACGGTTATGAGCAGTACTTTTAGTAGTATTTAAATATAATACAAAATGTATTTTTATAAGTACACTCAGAAAAAAATTTGCTCAAATACCATTAAAATTGGTCAATAGGACAATTATTGATTTAATAGTATAAAAAAAAAATCTTTTCATATAAACTGAATGGCAATGCCATGGTATTTTCTAGTATTTAATGGTATTTTCCGATTAAAATAATAATTTATCCTATTGACAATTTTTAATAGTAAAAAACTATTATTTATATAGTATTTTTTCTGGATGTATTTTAAATAGTATTTTTAGTGGTTACTTTAGTGATATTTTTAAGTAGTAATATTTTTAATATTTGTTATTTTGTAATTGTATTATAAAGTAGTATTATTTAGTAGTAAATTTTGTATTATTATATTTTTACATTTTTATTTTTATTATTTATTCTTGTATTCTCTTTTTTATTATCTCTCTTTCGCATGTGCGCTCACTTTGTACTCTTTCACTGCAGTCTGTTTGCCATTGGCTTTAACTAGTAAAACAAACAACATTCTATATTTTTTTGTTACCGCATCTAATAAAATTGTTTAAACAAAGCACTGAAAAAAGTAAAAATTAAAAATTAAAAAAAAAAACACTGTAAAATTAGCAAATAATAATTGGGCCTTCATTTTTGTTTAAATATTGCCAATTTGCCACTTTTATTAATTGAATAATTTTGCTTCAATTGCTTTTCATTTGTCACTGAACTCTGCGCGTTTTTATGATGACTTTACCTTCCCTATATTACACAGTCAACGACGACGACAACTACTAGAATTTCATTATTTTATATATTGTTTATTTTAAAATATTCCGCTCACTCAGCAGTTGATATTTTGCAATAAACAAAAATACAAAAAAAAACTACATAATTATATACGCAGAGCCCATAGAAATTATTCATTATAATGCGCGTAGCTAATTTTTAATTTATAGTATTCATAATTTAAGTAAGACAAAAAAAATCAGGTACACATATAAATTACTTTGTTAAATTTTGTATTTTCCAAACAATACAATATTTTTGGTAGAGGAAAGGCATAGAAAACTCAATCGCAGTCTTATGAAAAATCTAACATTATGAATTCAAATTAGCATTTTTTTATAAAGTAACAATTTGCAAAAAATGGCAAAAACTAACAAGAAAAGTTTAGTGAAAGAGTGGGACTTACCACCTAATAATGTAAAACGAAAAGAAAATGAACTCATCTAAAATTCCAGTGAAATTATTTTTTAAAATTAAATATAAAAAAACAACTACGACGAAAAATTATGTAAAAAAACAAGTAAAAATTATGTAATTCTGAATTACTGACTCTTTTTTATGATTTCGTAAATCGTTTTCGTGTTGTTTTACGTTGTAAGCGGCCTCAGCAGTCCAGAGGTAGCGCGCTGGACTTACATTCTGAAGGTCTCGGGTTCGAATCCCGGCTTGGGCATGGGCGCTCGTGGTGATATTAGCCACAAAATTGTAGGGAATACATTTCACAGTACAATGGATATAGTCTGTTTGAGTGCTGTGGATCTTAGTACATATTCCAAAAAATAAAAAAAAAATTAAAAAATAAAAAAAGGGGTTTAAAGTTGTTCGGGTCTGACTATGTTATACACTATGTAAAACCCTAAGAATAAACTTCTACTAGAAAGTACCACTCGAAAGTATTGACATCGTTATGTTGTCGAAAATTAAAAGGAACGGCTAAAATCTGTTGAGCTATTGGTTTTCAATCATTTTTACTAAGCTACCAATAATTATGCTCATTTTTAGAACACATAGTTATTGGTAAATTTTTGTAATACTTTTTATATTTTATAACAAAATTTTCCCTAGTAGAAAATAGGTACGAAAAATATAAATTTCCTCTATTAGAAAAGACATGCCCATGTCTTCATCATGTTGGTCATGTAATTAGTCAGGTTTCGACAAGTTCAAAATACTATGATCAGTTCCTGAAAATTACCGTAGCACAATTTCTACCAGGTAGAACACCGTCCTTAGCAGTAATTGTAATAGGATCTGCAGATTATAAACCGATCATTGTATTTGTATCTTGTCATAATACGACCAGTTTCCTGACAACCTGATTTAGTCATGATCATATCTTTTCTAATTTCGGCTCTTTTCCGAACTCAATATTATATTTTAATTAAAACATATCGTCACTATCATGCCAAAGGGGCGAATGTGCAATTTTTGACATTTGCGTTTTTTTACATTTTCGAATGTAGTTTTTCCTCAAGTATTCTGTGCTAAAATCGCGTGTCGATTTGTTGGATATTTCTAGCCACAAAAGTCAAAACCAAAAGGGCGAATTTGAAAAATTGAAAATCTTGTCATGCCAAATGGGCGAATCTTTCCTTTTTCGCCATAACTATTTATTGGTACGAGATAAAATAGTAGTGTAAATGCATTTATTATTTGTTTTTAAAGCACCTATCGATCTGCATCATTACTTAAAAATATTTTCTTGCAAATAACAAAAATTCGAAAAATTGAAAATCTTCTCATGCCAAAAGGGCGAATCTTTCCTTTTTCGCCATAACTATTTATTGTTACGAGATAAAATAGTAGTGTAGAGGCATATATTGTCTGTTTTTAAAGCACCTATCGATTGGCATCATTATTTAAAAATATTTTTCCAAACATTTTTCCTGCAAATAACAAATTATTTTTTGACAAAATATTTTTAAATAATGATGCCAATCGATAGGTGCTTTAAAAACAGACAATTAATTCCTTTACATCACTATTTTATTTTGCTCTAATACAAAATTATAGCATAAAAAACAAAAATATTTACGTTTTGGTCAGGATATAGGCTCACAAAATCCGTAATTAAATTTCAGTCAGTTGTCCAAATCCAAAGATATTTTACATACGTTATAAGAATTCATGAATAAACCAAAATAACAGAAAAATTTGAAAAAAATCTAAATTTTACTAGTTTTTAAAGCACTTCAAACTTTAAAATTTGATTTCCCAGCATTTTTAAAAATGCAGATTCGCCCCTTTGGTATGAAAGTGACGATATGATAATTCAATTTCATCGTATTCTGAAAAGTATTTTTCAAGTTGTCGTGTATACTGAGAGAATTTGTATAAGGGATGTGGTTTTTCCACTCACATTTGTTACACATAATTTGAGTTTAATTCGGAATAACCATATCAATTCATTAGTGATACACAAAAACTACCTTATTTCACTCTACCTAAGAATTTTAAACAATGCCCACATAAACCGCAAATAAAATAATGGTTAGATCCCTTCTAATCAGTTAAATAGTGCTTAAAAATGCGAAAAATGTGCTGGTTGTGTTATAAAATTTTTGTTATCTAATCAAATTTAAACAGACTGTAAAATTCCATATGGAAATTACATGGTAATAGTAGAAACTGTTCTAGGGGTATGATCGGGAAATGATTATGGAATATTTTCCATCTCATAATCTGATCATGTTTACTCTAATAGGGCAAATTTTGACTAGGGTATATGTAGCCGCGGTAGCTCAGTGATTAGTGCGTTGGACCGCGAGACGAAAGGTCCCCGGTTCAAGCCTCGACTGGGGCTAACAACATCTTTTCATAGAAACATTTTTCTATACCGCGCTACCTCTCGTCAGTAAATGGCAAACCTACGAGAGTAAAACCATTGCCTATGAAAAAGCTCTCACCCGCCGTTCGGATTCGGCAATAAACTGTAGGTCCCACCACTTTGAGTACAAATATAACACGCACAGCTCAAAATGGTGAGAGAGCTCGGCTGAAGTTCTATACAGAACTGTAGCGCCAAATTATTATATATTATATGTTCAGAAGGCTTAACTATGTGGTTTTTTAACTTGTAAATTTTTCCAAATATAAACTGCATATATTTTAAATTGAGATAGTTTTAATTTCGAATATAAGCTACCTGTAATTGAAATTTAAAGTAATCCCTTAAAATAAAACCAATTAGGCTTTATCCTATAGGATTATCGTTCTTTCCTCATCAAAATAGGTAGTATAACTTTTCAACTATAGTTCATTCGATAGTTTGCAGAGTTTTTAAAGCGGTATAGTATAAAGAATAGCCATTTTATAAAAAGATAAAACAAAGTAAATTCATTTTATTAACTATTCAGAAATAGATGAATTTAAAAGTTGCATTCTTGATTTACTCAAATGTTTTTTTTATCTTTTGCTATCAATATAGAACTCATCAATCAACAAACGGTAGATATAGAACAATTTTGGTATAACAATTATTGAAATTTTGTTAATGCTGATAATGTTAATGCTGATAATTTTGTTAGTCCTGATATTAAAAATGTATTTATTTTTCCTACAAGTAAACTTAATAGTTTCACAGCTGCGAAGATTTTTATATATCAGTGACCTATATTAAAATTAAACTATGTACTAAAATTATATAGGGTAGTTCTTAACTTCTTGTAATCGTTGAGACCTACAAATACTATTAAATACAATAATGAGGTGTGTTACAAAATATACACTAATATAAAATATGAAATACTTTTAAATACATTGTTTAAAATATTATTTAAGTAATTATAAATTAACTTATATGAAAGTGCTGTTTTTTCGGTACACCGCTAAATTAGAACTCAAGACCATTGAAATATTTAAAGTACCTCTTTAAGTTTCCAACTTAATTTTACAAGATTGTGTACGTTCGTATTATTTTCACGAAATTCACTTTCGTTCGAAATTCAAACACTTAATAAGAAAAATCATATTGAATTTGTTTCATAACAAATGAAGTCGATTTAAATAACGTGAATTTTGTATTGAAAATCGAATTCTGGAATGTTCCAATTGAAATTTCAATATTTTATTGATCTGTAATGTTCGGAAAGTACACACACACAAAATAGAGATTTGGTGCGCCAACCTACTATCTGACCAATCCACTTTTGGGTTCTCTCAACTGTTTAGTCGGCCCAGTATACCAAACTGTTTCGATATCGCAACGTAAATGTTGCGAAATGTCGATGAATTTTTCCGATATCGAAGCCATTTCTCGCAATGAATTCCTACCAAAACGGTCGGCTGATATCGAACCGAGATAATGCAGGTTTCTCGTTAGGAGAATTATTTCAGAATCGAACCGTTCTAGAAGCTCTTGACGACAGAATGGAGCTTTCTGATTGGTTTAAATAAATGCGTCATCTATATATGTCATCCGCAATGACAATAAAAAACTGAAATAAATCAAAAATAAATTTCTTTACCTATCTCTATCTCTCTATTTTTTTTTTTTTTATTATGTCCTTCGCATCATGGTCGGCACCATCGCATTAATATATTTTTTTTTTATTCTATTGAATTTAATTTCGTAACACAATAACTAACCGTCATCATTTTACATTGCATTTTATTTTCTATCAGTTGCTCCTACTAGGTACTCTATATTAATTTGTCGTATATTATTTTCATATTCAATTTCAATTTAAACAACATAGTTTTCGAAATTGAGTCTACGAACTTAGCATGTGTTTACATTTTTTTTTATTTCTGAACGAAAATATTTCTGACATCAATAACAAAAATAAATAAAAAATGAAAATTCAAAGCTCACTATTTTCATACATTTATTTTTAATGAAATAAACTGAAATTAACATAAAAATATAAAAAAAATAATGTCCACTCTATATAATTTAAACAAAAGTAAATACAGCCTTAAAGAAAATGTCACTGGATACCTGGTGACCTTATTTTTAAAATCGGAAACAAGTCGCAATCATGAGTTCTAACATTTATTAACAAAGAAACGAAAATCGTTGCTTTTATAATAATGAAATTGACCAAATTCTTGCGGATACTGACATGACTCTGCTGGATCCAAGTGTTCGGATCCAGCAGACGAAAGCAGTCATGTACCTGAAAGGTACCTCCTGAATGCGAGAATCTTTAAAAATTAGTTTCGATATAACAACGAGATCAATGTTTTTTCTCGTAGACATTTCAGAAAAATTCTAAACAATTTAATACAAAAATCATTAAAAATTAGTTTCGATATAATATCGAGATCGATTTTTTTTCTCGAAGCCACTTCGAGAATTGTTCAATAATATGGAGGCTTCGAGTCGTGGTATACTGGGGGTATTCTCAATCACTTAGTCGATTCTCTCAAACACATAGTCGGTTGTCTCAAACGCTTATCTGGTATTCTCAACCGCTGAGTCGGTTGTCAAAACTAAAAAAGTTTTAATTTGTACTAGAATCAATTTTGAACAGTTTTAGATCAATTTTAAACAGTTTGAGAACAATTTAGAGTGTATATAGGCTATTATTTAAAGAGACAGTTCAAATTTGTAGACAATTCTTTATAACCTCATGCCAAAAGAGTATTTTTCTGGGTGTAGTAATAAATTTCCCAGATTTGGGGATTTCATATTTTAATCAAAATTAAATATTTCCAAAAATGTACTATTTGCCATTAAAAAGGTTTAACTTAAAGCAATAAATACTATCGCCTGCTATGGATACAATCGACTTCATAATTCGCCGCATGCCAAAGCATTACAATTCCGATTACTCATGCAGTCGCATTTTTGTTGTTTCTTTTTTGTAATTTTTTATTTTACACATATTCACTCGTATTTCATATACATTACTGTTCGGTTGATATCTAAGAAATGCTGTTGTTTATATTGATAATTAGAGCCATTAGTTTGTATGTAGTTTTTTTTAACCAAGTAACTTTTTTATGCTGCAAGTCCAAAAAACTTGTTTGATTGTTTTTATCGTTGTCTGAGGTTGAGTTAAAGGTTGTTTTTTTATTTTTCAT
Organism: Dryomyza anilis; assembly: GCA_951804985.1. Lineage (NCBI taxonomy): Eukaryota > Metazoa > Arthropoda > Insecta > Diptera > Dryomyzidae > Dryomyza > Dryomyza anilis. The sequence goes on along the minus strand of OX638130.1, from coordinate 2,234,979 downwards.
TGTAAGTAATGCACATTAAACTATTTACTTACGAAATATTGCTCATAAAGCTGAGTGAATGTGATAAAATTAAAAAATAAAACAAAACGAAGAAAATTTTAAGAATGCAAGGTATACAATGTTCATGTGTATTATATGAGTTATGTGCGGGAAGGTGTCAAGTGATGAACGAAACTTAGATAATTTTTTGGAATAAAGAAGAAACATTTTAAATAGCTAAAACTTATAATATTAGATATTAAATTATGTAGGGTAGACATTGTGTAAGTAATATGAGTAATATTATTGCAATTATGAGTAATACAGTCAACATGCTGCAATAAAGAAAAAGTGCTACTCTAAACATACTTTTGCAGATATTCGATATATGTGCATTTCCTGGGGTTCCACACGGGACATTCGTACACTTAAAACTTTAATAACTCGAAGGAAAATTAATGAATTTAACTGATTTTTTTTTTTTTTTTGTGAAAGTAGTATTTAAGTAGAACTAAGCATTTGTTCTATACGGTAGTTCAAAAGATATCCATTAAATAGTATTTGATCCGCATCCCTAGTGGAAATTTACCCGATACGCCATCGGGAAATGATCGGGTTTTCGTTGGGTAAGTCCTATTAGAGAAAATATGATCATTGCCTTTGCATTCCCTTATCATGCTTACCATACCAGGGTTTGCATTATCTAAATAGTCAATGCTCCCGATCATAGCTACATTATTTGTTCCTCATAACGGAATGACATCAGACAATGATCGAGATTTAATGAGAGAACCCCTATTATGCTCGGGCTCTGACAAGGCAATTGCCGGGTAAATAATAAAATGAGGAATTGCCCGATCAGTACATGATCATGGCCTGAAGTCAGTACATGATCAAGGACATTATGGGCCTCGTCGATCATCTCAAATCATGACCATGGCCCTACCAAAATTTCTACTAGGGATGGGAAAAAAACGGAATTACATGTCGAGGTTCATATGGAAATCCCAAAAAGTCAGCAAATTTAGCGTACAAATTATTTTTTAATTATTTTAAAAAATAGTTAAAATCATGTATTTTATTTGTATATTTACACTTTGATCCTAAAGTTTTTAGTTTTTTCACAGACAATTTCGTATTGAAATTATCAGTACGATTTTTATTCTAAAATAATTTTTTGCGTACAAATTATTTTTTTTGAATTATTTCAAAACATAGCTGAGATAATGTACTTTATATTTGTGTATACACACTTTGTTCCTAAAATTAATAGTTATTCCGTAATAAATCACTGAATAATTCCGGACATTCCGTATGGAAATTTGCACTATTTCTTTGTTGCTAAAAATATTTGTATGTCGGACAATATTAATAATCATTATTATGAAATAATAAGTACTATTCGAATTACTAGATTTTTATAAAGTTTTTTTTTTTTATTTAGATAGAGTAACTATTTTCTTGATATTTTTTATATTGTGATTTTACACTTTTGGTACTAAGTTTCTGATAGGACAGATTTCATTAAGCTATAAGAAATTTTAGAATTACTTGGCAATCGATGTTTACATTTTTGATAATTCCGAGGAAATTCTACAGGGGATTCAGCTCTTTAGAAAATTAGGTTAGATTAATATGATAATTCATACTTTTTTTTTTATTCCGGACGTGACAATAGGAGACCCTACATACTAAAATCCTACATACTAAAATCAAAATTTGTCCGTTTGTTCTGAAACATAATTATAGTTGAGTCTAAAGACAGTAAATGTACTAAAAACTGATTTTTTATCATTCCCATTACAGCTACACGCCAACCCACCATTTCGAAAACTCACCAACGAATTCACCACACCAACGAAAGTTAGCCTTGCAGCGACAACAACACAAAATTCACCACACTTCCACTACTTCTGCATGACGTCTAAAGATGTCAATTGTTCCGTTCATTGCCTGCGTGCGTAAAAGTCCTCCAACTCTTCCATTGTTGTTGTGCTGATTTACAAGTGTGTTGAATAAAATTACACCAAACTCAACAAAGCGCAAGGCACAGCTGAGCAGAAGAGCGCGTGCGAGGTAAAGAGAGTGAGAGTGAAGGAAAGCGCACAAGCAGGCGATAAGAAAAAGAGCGGAGTACCAAGCAGACTTTAGCAGATTCTATGGCGAGCTAGCGACTCGACAGGAATTTGACTGTCAGATAAAATACTACACGAACGGAGGCAAACGGTGGCGGACAAACGTAAAAACGCAGCGCGAGTGAAAAAATTAATTTTGCAAAAATAAAAATTATTCAAAAAATTTTATTAACTGGCAAAATATTTATAAAAAATATGCAGTAGTTAAAAAATACAAATTAAAATGTAAACCAACTTTGAATTATAAGCACAAAGTGTAGCATTGCATAAAAAAAGAAGTGTTTGAAAAAGTATTGCTGAAGCACAAAAAAAAGCGAAAAGTGTATTTTTTGGGTGTGAAAACGAAAGTGAAAAATTTTAGCAGCCGTGTGACGACGACAAACAGGACGAGGACAACGTGTCTGCGAAGTTATATAAAATAAAATATATTATAAAAAATTGTTAAAGTGCAAAAAAAATATATTTTTTTGTTAAAAGAGAAAAAAAAATTAATTTCAATAGAAAAAAATCATAAAAATAAAATACTAAAAATAAAAACGTAAATAATCGAATAACGACACAAACGTATAAATATCAAATTAATCATATAAATACAAATCATACAAATACAAATCTTTTAACTAATATCATAAAAAGCTTCATTAAAACAGCAAATTGTTAAGTCGAAAAATTCTGCAATACAAAATCTCTTACTAAATTCAAAGAATTCTTAAAAATTAAATATAACGTAAAATTTTCAAATTTCAATAAAAATCAATGTTTAACCAAATCGCAAAATCAACACACAAAACAGAGTCATAAATAAACGAGCAGTCATAAAACATAAAGTAGACATAAATTTCAACGCCTAAATAAAGTGAAAGTGTAGAAACGTGCAGTTCGACTACCTGCCTACAGTAACTACTACCTAAATAAAATTGAAAAAAAAAAACTAAACCAAAAAAAAATTCCCTTAGATTACAGCAACCGAAATAGTGCGCGTCCCTTTGTGTGTCGAGAGCTACCTGTCAATTTGCACGCGCCTAAAACTATACCACGAAAAAGTGTCGTCGTTGTAGTCGTCATCATAAAATTCGCCTTAATAGTGCGAACGTGTTTTTGCACGTTGTGTTGTACTAGTCGTCGTCGTTCTACTCGTCATTCTACTCTTCATAGTACTCGTCGTCGTTTTCGTCCTCGAGCTAGCGCTCACGAGTGTTTCTCTGTGTGCTAGCCGCGCGTAGCCCCGAGAGAGCGCCAATAACGTCAACGTGACGTCAACGGGTGACGCTCTCGCCACATAATAAGCTAGCTGTGTAGTGTATTGAAAGCGCCTTTAATCCAGGCTCCTCCTGCACATCATCGACCATATCCATCCACTCTTCGTCATCGTCATCGGCTAGGCGAAACGCGCCGCCATGGAGCAACCCAGCATTTTGGTGCGTATCCTGCATTCGATACCACATGTGAATTATACGTTTCGTCGGGTTAATGACACCTTCAATCCGGACAGCGATGTTTATCTTGAGGTGAGTTGTGTGTGTGTGGTGCGCTCAATCAAGGCGCAACTCTGTCGAGCGCCAGCAAGTAGGCAACACAAATTTCAAACGTGTTTTTTGTTGATTTTTGTATTATTTTTATAATTTACTGTTTTTCTACAAATTCCTGCTTATATTTACACAGCTTCTACTACTCTAAAACCTCTTTTTGCCACCTTTTCTGCTATGACGCTAGCTTTCTTGTGTTTTGGACTTTATCGCGCAGCCACTTTTGTTGACATGCGACGCTGTGTCTCGCCAAAAACAAGCAGCACAAAAAATAATAACAAAAAAAAAAACTAAAAAGTAACAAAATTACACGTTATTTCTTTTTGTTTTTCTCTCTAAAGATAACGCAAAAGTTTGTCAAACTGCGTCGTTCTGTTCTGCTCGTCTTCATTTTCATCGTCAACATCCAAAGATGTTGTTTTACTTTAACCCTTGAATGGCTATTGTACCCAAATGGGGCCATATATATTCTGTGACTTTTCGTTTATTATCTAAATTGAAGATGCATTCTACAGCATAAGGACAAATAATATTTATATAATTTTTATATTTTTTATACAACTTGTCATATACTGAAATATTATTAATTTTGTTTTTGGTCATTAATGGGTTAATGAGAATTGCAAGCAAACAAAGTAACGTCTCCAAACTCCAGCTTGTTTTGCACACAAAATTAAGTGAATTACTTAATGTCAAAATAAGCAAACTAATGGCAACGTAAATAGAGTGCAGACTTAGTAAGAAGTTTTGCACTGAGACTTGACGAATGTCTGTACTTGACGAAACTATACAACGTCGACGAAGTTAATTGAGGCGCACATTTTTAATATTTATAATAGTTTAATTAGTACTAATTTGTAAAAAACATTTTGAAAAAATAAAATTTAAAGTGAAAAATTGAATTTTTATTGAAAATAGTATGAATTGAATTTTGAGTGATAAATTGATTTTTTAGTTAAAAATAGAATTATAGTGAACATTTAAAGTTTTAGTGAAAAATTGAATTTTTATTGATAAATTTAAATTTTAGTAGAAATTTGATTTTTTAGTAAAAAAAATTGCATTTTTAGTAAAAATTTATTTTTTTTTAGCAAAAAACTGATTTTTTTTAGTGAAAATTTTAATTTTTAGTGAAAATTTTAATTTTTAGTAAAAAATTGGATTTTAAATAAAAAATTGAAATTTTAGAGAAAAATTGAAGTTTTAGTGAAAATTTCAATTTTAAGTGAAAATTTAAATTTTTAGTGAAAAATTTAACTTCTGGTGAAAATTTGAATTTTTAGTGAAAAATTGTTTTTTAATGAAATATTGTTTTTTTTTTTGTGATTTTTTAATTGATGAAAATTTGATTTTTTTTAGTGAAAAATTGAATTTTTAGTGAAAAATTGAATTTTTAGTGAAAAATTGAATTTTTAGTGAAAAATTGAATTTTTAGTGAAAAATTGAATTTTTAGTGAAAAATTGAATTTTTAGTGAAAAATTGAATTTTTAGTGAAAAATTGAATTTTAGTGAGAAATCGAATTTATAGTGATAAATTGAATTTTTAGTGATAAATTGAATTTTTGCTGAAAAATTGAATTTTTAGTGAAAAATTGAATTTTTAGTGAAAAATTGAATTTTTAGTGAAAAATTGAATTTTTAGTGAAAAATTTAATTTTTAGTGAAAAACTGAATTTTTAGTGAAAAATTGAATTTTTAGTGAAAAATTGAATTTTTAGTGAAAAATTGAATTTTTAGTGAAAAATTGAATTATAGTTAGAAATCGAATTTTTAGTGGAAAATTGAATTTTTGTTAAAAATTGTATTTTTAGTAATCATTGAATTTTGAATGAAAAATTAATTTTTTTAATGCGAAATTGAAATTAAGAAAAAATTTAAATATTTAGTTAAAAATTTAATCTTTAATATTTGGTAATATTTTAAATGATCCTACTGGATTCTGTATCACTTACTGTATCATATACTCTATCAAATACTGTATTCAAAATTTCTGTTCCTCTTTATCCCTCATAATCAAATGAATATATCCTACATAATACCTCAGACACACAATATACCTTATCACAATTTGATATTGTATCCTTTGCATATTACGTCCTTTTCTATACTGTTCTATCTGTACTTAAACCATGATATTAACATTTAGCTCTATTGTTATCTTATATTAAATTCTATTCTTCTCAGTGCATAATTTGCGTCTCATTCAGTTAAGCACTAACTACCAATTTAATATATATTTTATGTAATCCACTCGCCATACCACTTTCTAACAAAAGAGTTCTTCTACTCCATTGTTATCCTTATCATAATCTGTATAATTTCAAGGCGTATATCATAATTTTCGTATATTCCAAAACAAAAAAAAAAGAATCAGCCAAACAGTTCGTTCAACCAAAGTGCCGCACATTTATATATAGTATACACTTCAAGGATGCGTGTTTCATTTCTTAGTTGTTCCTAAGTATTACCGCTAGATTTACCGCGTAAGTGGCGGCGGCATTTGCGGAAAAAAGAGGCTTCTTTCTCAGCTGGAAAATTACAACGTTTGCGCATTTACAATGTTTCAATTTCATATAAAATACAACGTAATTTCAATACCACAAAGTTTCAGAGTTTTATTTTTATTATTTATTCTTTGTTTTTATTTTTTCCATTTGTGACAAAATACACCACGCATAAAAGAAGAACAAAAACAATTTATAAAACTCACAACATAAACAGCACTCATTTTATCATTGCTCTTTTTCTTGTCCTGTATATATCCTTTTTTGTCTGTGTGAACGCACTTCAAGTATCTGTCCATCTGTCTATCTATGTGTCTGTGATTTCCATATGTGTCTGCTCAAAACTATGCTGCCTGCTGATTGTGCATTATTTTAATTTTATATTTTGTCATTAAAAAGTCCTTGAAATATTAAAGCATTTAAAACAATTCGCGTTTATTTCCACTCAATCCAGTCGCTATTCCTATTTTTATGTCTCTCTTTTTTAGATTATCTCCTTCTCTCTTCTTTACACTCTCCCATACGCAGTTTTCATTAGTCAGGAATTGTCTCGCATGTCCTTGAAACGACGTTTCGTCGTTACGTCGCACTATGGGTGGCAAACATTTAAATGCCGTGAATTATTGTCGAGGTTGTGTGTTTTGTGTTTTTCTCTAAACGAAGCAAAAACTTTTTTTAAAGGATTTTTTCAAAATTTATAGAGGTCAGTGCAATTTCAGCTAAAATTATATGATCAGCAGCCAACTTTTGTCGGGTTCAAATTTATGCGATTTTACAATTTTTTTTGACTACTTTGAAATACGAAAAATATTAGGTAATTTGAAAAAAATTCCAAGAAATATACTGAAACCTATGCTTTATCCTATACTGAACACTGTATTCTATACCGTATTCTATACTGTATTCTATACCGTATTCTATACTGTATTCTATACCGTATTCTATACTGTATTCTACACTGTACCCAACTGTATTCTATTCCGTATCCTATACTGTATTGTAGTATTCTATATTGTATTCATACCGTATACTTTATTGTATTCTATACTGTATCGTATACTATATCGTATTTTGCATTATATACTGTAAGATACAGTATCGTATACTGTATTATATACCGTATCGTATACTGTATTACATACCGTATCCTATACCGTATTCTATACCGTATTCTATACCGTATTCTTTACTGTATTCTATACCGTATTCCATACTGTATTCTATACCGTTTTCTATACTGTATTCTATACCGTATTCTATACTGTATTCTATACCGTATTCTATACTGTATTCTATACCGTATTCTATACTGTATTCTATACCGTATTCTATACTGTATTCTATACCGTATTCTATACTGTATTCTATACCGTATTCTATACTGTATTCTATACCGTTTTCTATACTGTATTCTATACCGTGTTCTATACTGTATTCTATACCGTATTCTATACTGTATTCTATACCGTATTCTATACTGTATTCTATACCGTATTCTATACTGTATTCTATACCGTATTCTATACTGTATTCTATACCGTATTCTATACTGTATTCTATACCGTATTCTATACTGTATTCTATACCGTATTCTATACTTTATTCTATGCCGTTTTCTACACTGTATTCTATACCGTATTCTATACTGTATTCTATACCGTATTCTATACTGTATTCTATACCATATTCTATACTGTATTCTATACTGTATCCTATACCGTATTCTATACCGTATTCTATACTATATTCTATACCGTATCCTATACCGTATTCTATACCGTATTCTATACTGTATTCTATACGTATTCTATACTGTACCCAACTGTATTCTATTCCGTATCCTATACTGTATTGTAGTATTCTATACTGTATTCCATATTGTATTCATATCGTATCCTTGATTGTATTCTATACTGTATCGTATACTATATCGTATACTGTATTCTATGCTGTAAGATACAGTATCGTATACAGTATTATATACCGTATCGTATACTGTATTATGTACCGTATCCTATACCGTATTCTATACCGTATCCTATACCGTATTCTATACCGTATCCTATACCGTATTCTATACCGTATTCTATATTGTGTTCTATAAAGTATCCTTAATTGTATTCTATACTGCATCGTATACTGTATCATATACTGTATCTTATATTGTATCGTATACTGTATTATATACTATTTCCTATATTGTATCCTATACTGCAACCTATACTGTATTATATATTGTATTCAATACTTTATTCTATACTGTATCTGAACTGCATTCTATACTAATTTGAAAACTTTCCAAGAAATTTCGATTATTTCAACATCTTTGCGAAGATTATCGAATTAACATTTTGAAAAATTAAACGAAAGTAATGTAAAAATTAATTTATTCATAAAATTGGCATACACTGCATTAGTAAGCGCATCCACTGTGTACCTAGTAAAATTAGTACCGAAATAATCAAAAAATCAAAATTTTAAAAACTTAACGAACAAATTTTAAAAAATTATTATTTTATTTTAAAATTCAATAAAAACACCTATAAATGTTTCTAAGATCAAAATTATTGACAAAAACTTAATAATTTATTGTAAAAAAAACATTAAAAAATAATAAGAAAAAAACTTCACGAAAGTTACAAAAAAAAAAAACTAAATTCGTAAAAAAAAACAAATAACTGTATTACCAGATAGCTGTTATAGCGAAACACTTCAAAAACTTAAAAAAATTACTATTTAAAAATTTAAAAAATAAAAATGTTGAAACATGATTTTTTTTAACACGTATTGAAAAATGCTTCCAGTAACTAAATTGTTTAAAATAGGAAAAAAAAGAGGAACTTGACCAATGCTAAAAGAAAAACAAATCATGGAAAACAACAACAAAAATATGCATAACCAAGCAACTGCATTAAAGAATAAAAAAATAGTACTTTTATAAATTAAAACGCTATATTTAAAAACTTAACGAAAAACGTAAAATTTTAAAACCTAACGTACATAATTTAAAAACAAAACATTTCAATATAAAATGATTTAAAACGAATTTACAAATCTTTTTGATAGCTAAATTATTAAAAAAAAAAAACAAAAAACAAACCTTGACGAAAAAAAAATTAAAATAATAAATGCAAAAAAAAAAATTGCAATACCAACTTCCTAAATTAACTTATTAAAGCAAATAGCAATTTTAAAAACTTAAAAACTAATTTTTAAAACTTAACGAAACGGTTTAATAATCAAATATTGCAAAGAACATATTAATTTCAATGAATAAAACCTGGACGTCATAAATATTTGTATTCGAATTGCGATATAGGTAGCTATAACGTATTTAAGAAAAACTTAACGAACGCACAGCTCATATTAAATAGTAAATTCCTCTTAAAAATCCCGCTTAAAAATCTCAGTAAAATCTCATAGTCCAGTAAAATCTCTTATCAGCACTATTAATACTCTATAACTATATAGCTGATTTCTTTAAAAAAGCAAAAAAAGCTAAATAAAATAATTAATATAAATTATACAAAAATTTAGATAAATATGCATTACCAAATTACTGCATTGACGAATTAAACAAAATAGTACTTTTAAAAACTTAAAACGCAGTTTTTAAAAACTTAACGAAACAGTTTTGAATAAAACCGGGACGTCATAAATATTTGTATTCGAATTGCGATATAGGTAGCTATAACGTATTTAAGAAAAACTTAACGAACGCACAGCTCATATTAAATAGTAAATTCCTCTTAAAAATCCCGCTTAAAAATCTCAGTAAAATCTCATAGTCCAGTAAAATCTCTTATCAGCACTATTAATACTCTATAACTATATAGCTGATTTCTTTAAAAAAGCAAAAAAAGCTAAATAAAATAATTAATATAAATTATACAAAAATTTAGATAAATATGCATTACCAAATTACTGCATTGACGAATTAAACAAAATAGTACTTTTAAAAACTTAAAACGCAGTTTTTAAAAACTTAACGAAACAGTTTCATCATCAAATAATGCTCAGAAAATATTAATTTCAAATTATAAACCAGCGACGTGATAAGCATTTGAATTAAAATTACGTTTTAAGTAGCTACAACGCATTTAGAAAAAACTTGACGAAAGCACAGCACATATTTATGCAATTTTAAAAATTGCACGTAAGGTTTAGTTGAATCGAATGCAAATAAATCAACAAAATTGAAAACGAAAATAAAACAATTTAAAGAAAAACCCAACAAAAAAAAACTTAACGAAACTATTTGCATTATGCATGGCAAAGTAAATGGAAAATGCAAATGTGTGCAAAATCAACCAACAGTCGCCGCGCAGTGCAATTTATGCAGATGCACTTTTCGCAGGATATGTCTGTGTGCACAACAAAAACAACAAGGAGGCGACTTCGTTGTATAGAGCCACATACTACCGAATACTACAACAACAACAAATACATGACATTAATGACGTAATTGGCAATCGACAAGTCGCAAGCAATGGACGTCAAGAGACGATGACGACGACACAGCGATGTCAACGACATCAACAACATCGACGTATAGCATAAAGCGAACCGAAGCAAACTGTACAGAACCGAATCGAACTGAACTGAACCAACGAACTAAACTGCAAATGAACTCAACTGCAAATGAACTGAAGCGAACGTAACGTAACACTACGTAACGTAACGAAGTGCAATGCAACGTAAAGAGCGCAAAGTAATAAAAACAACAGCAACATCCAAAAAGAGCCGCTATATACGTAAGTCGGAAAAACGTCAGAGATATCCTTGCCATTGTCCTAGTTTCGAGAAACAACACCATTGAAAACGTCAGCAACAACTAAGAGTTTGGTTAATGGGTGAAATATAGTATAAAAAGAGGCAGTTGAGGTTATAAGAAAAATGTTTTTGATTTTAAAAATAGTCACTGCTATTAATAGCTCTTTGACCTATACATTTCCATTTAGAGTCAAGGAAGAGCTAACTTTATAATCTACGTCAAATAATTTAAATGTAATGAGTCTCTCTAATGAATCTAATGAATCGATAATGGTCGCGTAATCATTTTTATACCATACTTATTATAGCCCAACGGGAAAATGTACTCAACTAACATACATAGTACTGATACTTTTATATGAAATGAGCCGGTCACTTTAAAACGACGTTGTCATAGCAGGTTTTAAATGAATACCTCTGTAGGGATACTGCAGACCTTTGGACCTATCACTGAACTGTTCTTCATTCAAATATTTAAAATCAGATTCTCCAATTGAAAACCATTTATGTGACAGCTCTCAAGGACTGCAGGAGATGCCATTTTACCCTTCATAATCCAACGCCGTGTTAAAGTGACCGGTTCGTTTTTTACAAAAGAATCAGAACTAGGACCGTTGATAAAATTTCCAGTAGGGAACCGTCCCGTCTACCTACTATAATGAACAACATACCGTATAAATCCACCCATTATGCCTATTACATGAGACCTTATAAACCAGAATTTAAGTAGTAGGTTTTTCAGAAAAAATTGCATCCGAATAATCTTTTTATCTAATTTATCCAAACAAGTATTTCCCAAACAGTTCATCTCCCAGAAAATCGATTGTCAAATAAAATTTTCCGTGAAAATTCTTCTACTCAGAGTATACTCCAGACAATGTTAGCATTTTAGTTCAGTTAGTTCATTTCATTATGATCGTATCATTCTGAAATTACTAACATGAATATACCGTATCAATCCAACCACAATAATTTACCCTATTCAAAGTACAAATATCAAAATATGTCTCTCAAAATATTATTTTTTATGACGAATTCCGAAAAAGGACTTCATAACAAAAGAAAATCACAATTTTTTCCTAAAACAACTTTCTTCCCAAGTATATTCTTTTTCAGACATTGTTTATGAAGACAATTTTGCATTAGACAATTCTTTCCTTTAAAAAGACGACAATAAGTCTTCTATTAAAACTGTTTAAATATTATGTTTGTGGCAAATGTTCCGTTCTTACATACCGTATCAATATCTTCACAATAACCTACCTCCTAATATTAAATGTGTGTTACAGGTTTACAAAAACAAAATCTTTGGAAGAGAAGCACAATTCTTTAAATAAAAGAGCCTTTCCCTAAACAATTTATGACTCGGGGAGTTTATTCTTTTTCATACAATAATTTCATAAAACAATTCTTCGAAAGACATTTTTTTCCCATGACCATTTTTCACAAGACAATAACTTACGGTATACATATTAATCGGCCTTAGTTCTGCCACTTTAATATGAAATGAACCGGAAATATTAATATGGCACTCTCCTTGGAATGAGTTAATTAACATTTCATACAGACTTTAAGACCTATAAATTTAATAATTTTCAGCGTAATTCAATTCTCCAATTGTCAATGAAATCTTTGATAGATCTAAATGTATATACGAGATGTTAATTTACACTTAAAACAATGTTGTGTTAATATTGCCGATTGGTTTCATATAAAATTGGCAGAACTAGAACAAATTAATATAATTTTCAAGAAATTGTGACTTCATCCTTAGAAAATTTATATAATTGTCACGCGAAAAATTGTCTTGACGAAAAATATATTTTTTTTAATAAATTGTAGGGGAAAGGATTGTTTGGAAGTTAAAAGTAAGGATAGTTGGGCCTACAAGATTCAGAACTGCGGAATGAAATAGGATTTTTCAGGGCAATATTTACTGTCGCGAAAAAATTTACTTGTCGAAACATATTTTTGGGAAAAAATTGTCCAGGGAGACGCAGATTTATCTTGAGGAGAAATTATCCATGAACTAATTGTTTGGGGGAAATTAACAGACACTTTTTTAATGGTTAGCCCTAGTAAAAATTTTGGTAGGGCCATGGTCATGAAGTGATCATGTCATTATTTGAGATTATCGGGATATGACGAGGCCCATAATGTTCTTGTAACTCAGTGTCGTGATCATGTATTCACCTCAGACCATGATCATATACTGATCGGGCCATTCCCCATTTTAATTTTTACCCGACAATTTCCTTGTCTGAGCCCGAGCATAATAGGGTTTCTCTCATTAATCTCGATCATTGCCTGATGCTAATTTCGTTATGAGGAACAAATAATGTAGCTATGATCGTGAACATTGACTGTTTAGATAATGTAAACCCTGCTATGGTAAGCATGATAAGGGCATGCAAAGGCAATGATCTTATTTTCTCTAATAGGGCTTACCCAACGAAAACCCGATCATTTCCCGATGACGCATCGGGCAAATTTCTACTAGGGAGATTATTTGAGTCTTCCAAAGGACTTCTTTGGAGAGGTTATTTAATGAGATTATTTAATGAGGAATAATAATTTGGCACAATAGCACTGATGAACCTAGTCCTATAGAGGTAGCATCGGATAGAAAAACATTTTCCATTTTTAGATGTTGCCACAAATAAAAAATATGTGTAAATATAGCATCAGAAAAGATCTGATTAATTTTAATTGTTTCATCGACATTTAATTGTATTTATTAAATATTTAACTACACTGATTAATAAATTAATTGAATACAAATTAAAGAAATTAACACACCAGATGATTTTTTTTTTGTTTTTTTTTTATTTATTTATTTAATTTATTAGACTAGATTTGCACCTGGACTACTTAACGCATCGAAACGTAGGCTAGAGCCAAATGAACCACCGACGATGTGTTGACCAGAATACGCAAATTCTAAATTTAAGCATAATAATAGTCCTCCAAAAATACAATTTTCCAATGCAAATTTCACAATAATAGATTTACAGTACACGTTTTCTCATTATAATCAGTCTGAATCAATACAACATAAGCAACTTACCATAATAACATACCACATTGTAAACTACCCATAATTACTCTTCTATAATGAACCTACATATTAGAACCTAACCGTAACAAGCCTCCCAGAATAGTGCTTGCATTACGCGCGTCTTCCGTCTCCCCTTAACGCATAACCTACTTCAGTGACCCGAATATTGATGCGAATGCAGCGGATGCTGTGATTCGCGTTGCGTTCGTTTACGAGCCTTTACAACAATAACAAGAAAATACAACTACGTAATGCATTACGTTTATGCTTTAAGGCAAAAACACGTAATATGTAATACAAACGAAAAACGAAAGCCACAACGAAAAACGAAAAAAAAAAATAGTCAACTGTTGGAAAATTTATGGTTTTTTGGGCGTCGACCGGCATCTCGTGTGGCATCGTTTATTCTTGCGGCCTGTGCAACAAGAAGCAAAAAAAAACCTTTAGCTGTGGCCTAATTTAAAAACCAAAAACTGACAGTAAGAACAACTAAAAAAATGAAAATAAAAAGTTTCGTTAAGTAAGCGATTTTTGCTTTTATTCTATAGTAAGGGTTTTTCTTAAATTTTTTTTTATAAAGTATGATAAATATTACGTTATTGTTGTGTGCACAATAAACAGATTTACGTTGAATATGCTTTATTTTTTTATAATTATTTTTTTTTTTTGTCATCAATTGAGTATGTATTATGTCAGACGAAAGCAGGACGAAGGTTAAGTGCATTTGTTGTACACTAAGAGCACGCGCCAAAGACTATTCAAAGGATTTAATCGATGCTGATATTATTTTGTTGTAGTTTTAGTTATAGCTTGGGAAAATAGTGCTTGTTGCAAAACAACTTAACGAAGAATTTGCATAATTGAGGTTGAGTGATGTTTACAATATGCTCCGCATGATCTGAGCGCACTCGAAAGTGTTTAGAGTCAGCAGTTCGTGGCGAAGTGTTATTGAGTTTATCAACTGTTCGTATTTATGATATATATTTTTTTAATTGTGTTAAATAATGAATTTTAAAAAGTTATTCAAATATTTTTTGTTCAAAATGTTTTAAAATTTGTTATTAATTAACTTAATAGCTCAAACAATCAATTTGACGAAGATTTTGAAAACTTGACGAAACTTTTGAAAACTTATCGAAACTTTTGAAAACTTAACGAAACTATTTAAAACTTAACGAAACATTGAAATGTTAGATAATATGCATAAATATTATTTTTCAGAATTTTTTACTTTGTTTATTAAGATTACAATTTATTTTCAAAAAAAACAAAATTTTATTATTTTCAAAAAACGTATTTTCAAACAATTTTGAATATATTTTTTTTATTAAGTACCTTTTTAGGAAAAAATTGAACTTAATGAAGTTTTTAAAAACTTAACGAAACTTTTTTAAAAATTAACAAATTTTTTAAAACTGGTTTTAAATATTTTAGCAAAAATTAATTCTAATAACTACTTTTAAGAATTTTTCTGTTAATTTATATATTTAGAGTTACAGGTTATTTTCCATTCAATTGTTTAAAATTTTGATTTTAAATACTTTACAGCTTAATAAGCAACTTGACGAAAATTTTGAAAACTTAATGAAACTTTTCAAAACTAAACGAAACTTTTGGAAACTTAACGAAACATAGAAATTTTAGCGAATATAAATTATTTTAAAGTATTTTTATTTAAAACTGGATTTAACTGGATTTTTATTTTAAACTGGATTTTTCTGTTTATTTATATATTTATTTATTTTCCATTTAATTTATATATTTAAATATGCTATTTTATTATTTGTAATCCAAAATATTTAAATAATTGTTATAAAATACTTTTTTCTGTAAAAATATCAACTTAACGAATCTTTTGAAAATTTAACGAAACTTTTTAATACTTAAGGAAACTTTAAAATGTTTGCAATTTATATATAAAGTATTCTTTAGATGTTTTGAATGCATATTTTTATTTTATGTTTTAATTTACATAGTAATTTCAAGAATAAAAAAACTGAACGAAATTTTTTTTTAAATTTTTTTATACAATAAATTCGTATTTTCTTTCTCGTTTTAGTTTAATAATTTTTTAAAATTTTATTAAATTTTTTTTTTTTTTTAATTTCTTTTAAATATTTTAAAAGATTCGTTAAGTTTTTATAGCTTTTGTTACGACACAACTTTTAACTCTAGTTTCGTTTTATTTTTTAAAAGTTTCGTTAAGTTGTAAACACTTCAAAATAATCTATAAATTGAAACATTTAGTATTTCTAAAGATTTTAAAACTTTCTCGTGGAGTTTTAAGAAGTTTCGTTAAGTTTTTCAATATTTGTTATATTATGAAATCATGCGTGCAATTGTAAAAACATTCGCTAAGTTGATAAAAAATATTTCAGAGCGTTTTTTATGATGATGCTTAAAAACTCTAATCGTTTTTAATGTTTGTTATTTCGTTAAGTTATTTCCTTTGTTGGGTTGAAATATTTGAAGGGTTCCCATGAATGAATCACAAATTCAATAAATTCGAAATACGTAGAACAAAAAATTATTTTCTCAGTAGTCACTGAAGATATCTTGCGTCATGAATACCACGATACCACCACAAACCGCAATTAAATTTTTAAAATATTTTTTTTATCTTTTATTTTTTGCTAAATATGTTTACAGGAAATGGCACAGTACTCATTTGCAGCCAAGCCACTGCAAAAAAGAACCCAACCAAAAATACAAAACTGTAAAAAAAAAATAATCGATAAAAAATATTTGTATTAAAAAAAGAAAAAACCAAAGACGTTGCATTTTACTTATCGCAAATGCTTATGCAAATATAAAAATATTAAAACGCGAGCAAAGCCAAATGGTTGCAATAAAGTAAACCAGAAAACAAAAAAACAAGAAACAAGGTTCTTGCTTTAAGTAACTTTTTTTGAACGACCCCACAATTCTGGCGACATGGAAACTAAACACGTTATGTGTTGGTGCCATTTGCTTGCATATGGATTTCATATGTTTTTCTGTTTTTTTTTTATTATTTTGGTATATTTATTTGATTTATTTATGATGACGCACTGGTAAGTAAAATATCAACGAAAGGGTCCCTGCAATTACAACAATTAAGCAATGAAAGGGTGCCGGGTGCCAGAGACCAGGCTTATCAGCGCTATAGTCTGCTGTGTAGGGTAACGCAATGTGTAGGGTAACAAAACGTCTACGGATTATGCGAACCTCGACAGAAAATCTTGAAAAATGCCCTTTACATGTTATAATTGATTTTAAATTTTATCAATATTTTATTATTTTATGTGTTTTATATAATATTTCAATATTTTTATAGTTTTTGTATATATATTAGGGGTTTTTTTCTATATAGGTCTCACAAACTGGCATTTGTGAGACCTAGAAATTCTGTTTTTCTCATTTCATTCATCAGTAATTTTTAAATAAATCAATGCTTTTTGCAATAATTTTTATATGCCGGTTTTTACGTTTTATGATTTCTTATGTTTTAAGATTTCTGATGGTTTCAGTATACCCTTTCTCAATTTTAGTTTCGATTATTGTTTTTTTAGAATTGACCCCAATTCATTGGTTTTATTTTGAGGGTATTTATATTATCATTGTAGTTTTTTATTATCAGATAAAAATCAAAAAAGCTTCAACCTCTTTTTGACATTTACAATTTGACATAAACAATTCCCCATATAAAATCCTGCACATTTATACAAAATATGATAGAGGAGGAACTGAAAGCTTAGTTCTTCAAATGTTTATTTTATATATTTTTATTAGTAATATTTAGTTCCACTTCTTCTCAAACATAAAAACTTCAAAAAATATATTTTTTTGTCAACACTATTTTACAGACATTTTCTCATTTAATATTTGACCCTAAAATCCTAGAAATCATTGTTACTATTATTTTTTTCTTTAATGTATATTTTCTCCTTTTATCAATAAGTTAAAAAGATTATTAAAATTGTAAAGCAATCAAAATTCCATATCGTCACTGACATACCAAAGGGGCAAATGTGCATTTTTAAAAATGTTGGAAAATCAAATTTTATATATTTTTTTAAAGTTATTTTTGTTATTTTGTTTTATTCATCAATTAGCATAACGTATATAAAATATCGATAGGTGCATTAAAAACAAACAATGATTGCCTTTATTCCAATATTTTATCTTGCACCAATAAGAAGTTATCGCTTGCAAATCGCAAAATTCGAAAAATTGAAAATCTTGTCATGCCAAAAGGGCGAATCATTTTGTTTTTTTGCCATAACTTTTTATTGGTACAAGATAAAATAGTAGTGTAAAGCAATTAATTGTTTGTTTCAACGGCTTCTATCGGTTGGCATCATTATTTAAAAATATTTTTTTGAATTTTTTTTATTTGGTAGAAAATTATTTTTTAAATAATAGATGCTTTAAAAACAAACAATTCACCATTATTTTATCTTGTACCAGTAAAAAGTTATAACAAAAAAAAACAATAAGATTCGCTCTCTTGGCATGACAAGATTTTCAATATTTTAAATTCGCCCTTTTGATTTTGTCTTTTGTGATTAGAATATCCAACAAAACCGATTTTGGCACAGTATACTTTAGGAAAAACTACATTAAAAAATGTAAAAAAACGCAAATGTCAAAAATTACACATTGGCCCATGTTAAAGTGACGATATATGCCATTGGAGAGTTAAAGGAGATATCGATATCGGACACTTTTACGTTGCGATATCGAGCGTCAAATTGGATCTGACTAAAGGCACAATACACTTTTAGTTATTAATATAGGGTACAAAATGGAAATAAAATCAAATATTAAAATATCCCACATAATACACAGAAATGCAACTAATTTCATCACAGAAATCATAACAAACTCAAAACAGCTGCGATCTTTATGTCATTTGCGCCGTCGCAAATACCAAGACAATTACAGACAGACAAATATACAGACAGCAAGATATGAAAAAGGAGAAAACAACTATAAAAATATATAAGAAGAGTAAATAAAAGATAATAAAAGGGCTGAAAGTCGTCAAAGTGCAGACTGCAGCCCAATGTAGCACAGATTGTATCACATGCAGTTAATATTTACGCCGCAATTATACGTTGAAATTTTATTGCATTTCACTCATTAACTTAAAACAAACCAATGAATTAATAGTTTTTTGATATAATTTCAATAGTTTTTATTATTAAAAATTTCACTCATACTATTCACTTAAAACAAACCAATGAATTAATAGTTTTTTGATATAATTTCAATAGTTTTTAATATTAAAAATTGGCATAATATAGAATAATACAGTATAGTATTAATAAAATATAATATTAAAAATATTCAATTATTTTTGAAATTGTATAAAAATTATATATTATATTAATAGATAAATTTAATGGTATTTACCTGTTAAAATACTATATATTGTATACATTAAATACTTTTAAATGATTTTAGAGTATATATGATAACACTTTTTTTTGTATACTATAGAATCAATAACTGCCATCCCGAGACAACATTTTTGACATTTTTCTGGAATATTTTGGACATATTTATGGGAAACGCACAGATAAATAGAATATTTTGGGAAGTGTATAGCAGGTTATAAAGTTTTGTGGATTTCAAAACCTATTTTGGAAACTGACATAAAACAGACAGTTTGTGATACAAACTTCGCCTTTGTTTGCTTGAAATATGTCGACAAAATGTTTCTAAGCTGCCTAGATCCTGCCAAAAATGTTGTTCAAAGATATTGACCAAATTTTATGTGATTTTTTTCTGAGTGTTTAAATCATGAATATGAATAAAAGTGTGTGTGTGTGTGCGAATTCTATATAGATTTCTGTATTGGTTGCATGTGTGGCATTACTCGACATGCGGGTGGGTTTCATCGAATACGATGCAGAATTCAATTTTATTACTTGTCATTGATATTGAAACATTGTACGTAAGTGTTTTAGAAAGCAATACGATACGAGACAAGGCGATAAAATATTCTTTATTGATTTCCTGCTTGACAATGGCAAGAAAAGGGAGAAAAAGAAGAGAAAAAAAAATACTTCAAATAAATGCTAAAAGATGTGGGTGCTGTTGTGACACAATGTCAGAAATATAGAGGCTTTAAAATGCAATAATTGTGAAAGGCACTAGTACTGGAGATAGTGGAAATTGTGAAAAAAGAATGCAAAAAGTTGCATTTAAAAATAAGCATGATAGAAATTATTGTCATCGGAAATTTATAAATTGACTATGCCTTGTCATAACTATAATTATGTCTATGCTAAAAGGGTAATTTTATAATAGAGAAGAACAGGAAATATTGCAATAATTATAGACCATTTGATAATATTAAAATTGATAATATTAAAAATAAAAAAGAAAAAATTTGGTATAGGTCATATTTTTGCTAGTACAGGATAAAAATTCAAAAAACATTTTTAGAAATTCTTAAAAGGTTTCCAAAAGCAGTATTTATGAGTTATAAATGTGAAAAATTATCAAAACAATTGATTGTTATATGTAAAACTGAAAAATAATGCAATTTGCATTGAACATATTAAATTTAAAATTTAAATTCCAAAAAAAAAAAAAAAAGATATATTGAATTTGATTTAGATCACACAAGGTATAATTATGTCCCAGTAGTTTCGATATCGTTACAATATCTATGCAAAAAGAATTTACAAGATATCGGACACTTATTCGTAGCGATATCAGGCGTCAAATTTAACATACATAGGTAGATATCGATGCATTCTGTAGAAGTTTTCTCGGAGTATATATGTAGGGGTAATGCCTGGGTAATATGGGAAATGGGACATGGGGCAATGTGGGAAATGTCTACCTGTATCTATTACCACTCAGTATATTCTGACTAGGAGTAAATGCACCACTTTTTCGTATTTTCTTAACATGTTATTTTCTTAAAGTTAAGAAAATAACAAGACATGAAAAAGAAAGACTAAAATAATATTTTGGTTAAAATTTTGAAGCTTCCTACTTTAGCCCAAAATTATTCAACAAGTCCGAAATTGCGCTATTTTGAAAAGTGGCTCAAAAATAAATTAAAAGGCCAAAGAGTGGTATTCTGTTAATGCAAAAAGTTAGATCATGAACACGTCTATGGATTAGAATCTTCAAAAGAATTTAAAAATTTGTTCAAATGTATTTGTTTTGAAAGAAAATCAAAACGTGTCCCACTTTACCCCAGGCTCCCCTATGTATTATATCGAACAAAAATAATGAACGTTCGAGAATGCTTCGAAAAGTATAGCGATTCCGATGCGATAGATATTTAAATATCGTATATTGAATGTACGATAAAATTTGAAAATGAAGAATCGATAAAGCAACCAGAACGAACTTTTTTATCGAAGGTATTCGAGAAAACTTCAAGACATCGGAGCTGGGTTGATTAAGAAAATAAGGAAAATGACTGATATATAAAAGCAATAAATGTGGAGAATTTTAATGAAATGGTATTATGAGAAATAAAGCTAATCATATGCCATTCTCGGAGTTCAATGCCTCAAAATGTTCTCGAACTTACTTCGATTAAAAATTTCGATTTCATAGCTATATCACTTCTAATCTATATATATAAAACTAATTTCCGTTTGATTGTTAGTTTGTGCGCTATGCAAACGTACACCTGTGCACGGATTTTCTTAAAATTTGGAATATATATCCTACAGACCCTACATAGTAGGTCACTACATAATTTTCGTTGACCACGCCCACTTTTACGCCCATTTTTTTTTTGTATAATTCAGATTCATAGCAAAACCAATAAATGTATTTTTCTGACAATTTGCATTACTATGCTATAAAGTCCATGGAGTATCCTAAACCATATAAAAACTTGATTGGGCAAAGGGGAGTAGCACCCAAAAATTCAGTACGCTATATCTCAACCCTAATGTTATCGATTTTAACAAAACTTTAAAATTGGATGTTACTCATCTTACTTAATCTCACCACACAAAAACTCACCACACATAAACTCACCACACCGAAACTCACCACACCTAAACTCACCACACTAAAACTCACCACACCGAAACTCACCACACCGAAACTCACCACACTAAAACTCACCACACTAAAACTCACCACACTAAAACTCACCACACTAAATCACATTAAAATTCACCACACTAAAACTTCTGCTGGATAAACACTACGGGGAAGAATTCTACGGGGAAAAATTCTACCGGGAAGAATTCTATGGGGAAAAATTCTACCGGGAAGAATTCTACGGGAAAGCGTTCTACGGGGAAATATTTTTGTTTTGGTTACTACATTTATTACACCAATAAAAAAAACATCCACAACGAATACCTGATATAAATAATAAAAATGTTTTTTATATTAATAAAATAACTCCATATCCTTGCTTTCAAAAAATCTTTGCAGGAGTCGTTCACGGGTCCAGCTAATTTAAAATATTTCTCATACATTCAAATTTTATAACAAGACACGATATATCTAAATAAGAACGAGTTAGGACCATCGAGGAAAGACCAACTTTTTTTAGATAATTTTCATATTTTATTCCCTTTATTTTGCTATTTTACCAAATTTTCAGGATGAGTTTTGCAGAATTAGCAACATACCAGTCTGCCATATCTCGGAACTCTTCTATGACCGAAGTTCTCTCGACCTAACTAAAAGTTCAATCTCGTTCCTTATTTGATCTCGTTGCTTAATTTTTTTAAATTTCTCATACATTCAAATTTAAGGACAAGATCCGATATTAACACATCAATATCGGTATATTTTTCGAATCAATCTCGTTATCTTTGTACTATTCGATGCGATTTTCGTATTTTTTTATCCTTTTTCAGTTTGTTCTTTTTCTATTTGCAGCATTTCATATTTCTGTTAATTATATTTATATTGTTTTGACATATTTTAATATTTGAGTAGCATATTTTATGCATTTTAATACACATTTTTTTTAAATTTGTTGCATATTTTAATTATGATTTTTTTTATCTCATTTCAGGTATGTTTCTCAACGCATAAATAATACAAAAATCATTGAAAAAATATCAACGTAGTAATATATTTTACTATGTAAATATTTTAACACATGTAAGCAGCATGCAATAAATTTTATAAATCATTTAATTAATTAATTAATTAATAGTGCATATTTTTGCATGGCATTGCATGAAAATTGATAACAAATAATCAATTGCCATTTATTAGCACAGTAATATTTTTTATTATCAAAGTGAAATCTACAAAACTTGATGCCCAATAGACAAAACTATATGCAGAGTTAAATATTGCATTTTAATTGCTTAAAATGGATTCAGGAGTAATAAAATTAAAATATATTCTGAAAAGATATAAGGGTTTCTTCATGAAATGTATGGCAATTTGGGAAACTGCGCATTTTTAGTTTTAAAATAACGACTACAAATAATAGAACTATGGATTACTAACATTTCGAGTATTTTCTAATATCGAAAAAAATGTGCGTAATAAGCATACAAAAATTACACTGCTTTATCGATATTTGCAACAATTTAGTCAATTGGTTTTTATTGGCACTTTGGTACAAAATGTTGTATATTCTCGAAATATTTTATTCAACCATCGAAATATTCAAGATATAAATATATATTTTGAATGCTTCTGATGTTAGTAAAAATTATATGACATTTAAATTCCAGTTCCGGTTACATAAAACATTAAAATAACGATTCCAGTTCCGGTTCTATAAAAATGAAACGGTTCCAGTTCCGGTTTCTCCTGAGCCCTGATTTAAAATAATGTTAGACAAGTTCAATATGTTATATTGATAATAACTACCATGATTTCTCCATATTTGGCAGATCCTTTTCTATAATACAGAATTTGATCGCCAATGTATCTTTCTTTGTCACAATATGAATGATATTGTCACAAGACAATTATGAAAGTACAATACAAAGCTTAATTTGACAACTGTCAGTTTCAATTTAATATAAAATACGAATTATAGACCCGAACATGACGATCTTTTTCTATATACATTTTGAATGTTTGCAAATTATCGGAAATTTATGTTCAAAACAAAATTTTGAATTCTTCTGTAATCTAAAAAAAATCATTAAGTAAAAATGATAATGTCTACACTGATTTTCCATATTTTTCCGTTTTCTTATATATACCATAGTTTTGACATTGATTTGTAAATTGTTGTGATAATTTCTGAAATGATACAACTGTCATTTCGTTTATTACAAAATACATTACATATTATAGAACCAAATATAAGGGTATTTCGGGATAAATTATGTATATTCTCGAAATATTTTTGTCAACTGCCGAGAAATTTATATTTTAAACAAATTACTATTTAAAAACAGTTTTCCTCAATGATATTTCCATAATTTACTCGTTTCCTCTTATAAACCATAGTTCTGTCTCCTATTTCGTTGTCACAATATGACATTTTATAATATTCATCAATAGTAAATCTTTTGTGCTAATTTCTCAATTGACACAAATGTCAATTTCGATTAATGCCAACTACATATTAGCCAATATTATCAATGGCACAAATAATTGCACTACGGATGATGCCATAAATTGTCAAGAGTTGTTTGTGTGACAATGTTTTTCACTCCATTGAAAACATCAATAAATTAGTAGCAGCCACATTTGCCATACTACTACTACCTATGATGCAAATTGCTGTGTTTGCCGTGTAGCCGTCGCCGCACATATGTCACAGCAATGCAAATTCACATAAAATTTGCATTGAAAATTGTCAAAATTGTCAACAAAACGGCGCCACAAGTCGCTGCAATCTGGCAACGCAACTGACCGACGAACCCGACCGCCTAGTATATGACGCACGATTGGTCGCTTGGTTTATCAGTCTAATGTTGAGTTGAGTGTTGTGCGATCGATCAGCTGTTTTTGGCATTTGTCAGATTTTGATATTTGGCGCAAATGTTGACATATAGATGGCGCCACTTTAATTAGCGCATTTTATGCAAATTTCATTTGTTTTATTAGTTTTTTTTGCATTGAAATTTAAGTATTTTCGGTGCGCATTTTTAAGCCGCTTGTATGACGCATATTTTTAAGTGCAAATTTAATTTATTTTTCTACAAACACTTGACACTTTTGACGACATGTAAAAGAGCGCCTTATTCGAGACGACTTAAGCGGCTTAAAACGTTATAATTTTAGTCTCAACACCTCCGCTGTCTTTTAGTTTTTAATTGCTAAGGCTTCACGTAAGTTTTAGAATTTGTTATGTTTAAAATGTTTCACTGAAAGTTTTGTTAATTATGCGCTTCATTGTGTTTAGTTTACACGCTTGAGTGAAGCACTTTTTGAAAGGTTTCCGTATTTTACTCATGACTGACGCATAATTTTGATAGTAGGCAAAAGTTAAAATAAAAATAAAAAAGTTTATTAAATAAAAATAAAATAAATTAATAATTGAAAGTTCTAAAAGGCAATGAAAATGATGTAAAATTAAATTTTTAAATAACTTTTAAAATTAAATTCAAAATTAAATAAATCTATCAAAAAATTTCGATGTTTCTATTTTTTCAAAAAAATCAATTTTTCACTAAAAATTAAATTTCTTAATATAAATTCAATTTTTCACTAAAAATTCAATTTTTCACTAAAAATTCAATTTTTCACTAAAAATTCAATTTTTCACTAAAAATTTAATTTTTCACTAAAAATTCGATTTTTCACTAAAAATTCAATTTTTCACTAAAAATTCAATTTTTCACTAAAAATTCAATTTTTCACTAAAAATTCAATTTTTCACTAAAAATTCAATTTTTCACTAAAAATTCAATTTTTCACTAAAAATTCAATTTTTCACTAAAAATTTAATTTTTCACTAAAAATTCGATTTTTCACTAAAAATTCAATTTTTCACTAAAAATTCAATTTTTCACTAAAAATTCAATTTTTCACTAAAAATTCAATTTTTCACTAAAAATTCAATTTTTCACTAAAAATTCAATTTTTCACTAAAAATTCAATTTTTCACTAAAAATTCAATTTTTCACTAAAAATTCAATTTTTCACTAAAAATTCAATTTTTCACTAAAAATTAAATTTTTCACTAAAAATTCAATTTTTCACTAAAAATTCAATTTATCACTATAAATTCGATTTCTCACTAAAAATTCCATTTTTAACTAAAAATTCAATTTTTCACTACAAGTTAAATTTTTCACTAAAAATTAAATTTTTCACTAAAAATTAAATTTTTCACTAAAAATTCAATTTTTTACTAAAAATTCAATTTTTCACTAAAAATTCAATTTTTCACTAAAAATTAAAATGTTCACTAAAAATTCAATCTTTCACTATAAATTCAATTTTTCACTAAAAATTAAAATTTTCACTAAAAATTAAATTTTTCACTAAAAATTAAATTTTTCACTAAAAATTCAATTTTTCACCAAAAATTCAATTTTTCACCAAAAATTCAATTTTTCACCAAAAATTCAATTTTTCACTAAAAATTCAATTTTTCACTAAAAATTCAATTTTTCACTAAAAATTCAATTTTTTACTTAAAATTCAATTTTTCACTTAAAGTTCAATTTTTCACCAAAAATTCAATTTTCTACTCAAAATCCAAATTTTCACTAAAAATTTAATTTTTCACTGAAAATTCAATTTTTTTATTAAAAATTCAATTTTTTACTAAAAAAAAAATATATATTTTTTTGTTCACTAAAAATTATGTATTTTATTTTCACCAAATTCAAATTCCAAAATAGAACAATGTAACAATAAAACATGTCTTTTTGTAAAATTATGTTTTTTTTTTCGCTGTAATATTTAAAACATTTCTTCTTTTTGCTCATAAATTAGCCGCCAAACGGTTCGTTTCTCCATTTGTCAACGTTTTCCAACAAATTTTCGCTACAATTAACGAAAAACACACAAACGATATTTATGACAATTAACACAATCAATTGACACACAGCGCCATAAATTTTTGTTGGCTACAAGAACAACACAGGAATTAAAGAGCCTATTGCCCCCTTTGTGGAGCTCACTCTGAAATATGTTACAACAACAACTAGAACGACAGACAAAATACAACAACTTTTGTATTTTGACAGTCGCAGCAAAAACAAATCCAAAAACAAATCCAAAAAAAACCAAAAAAAAATCCATTGAAAGTGTTGAGAGTATATGAAAAAAAGGGGTCTAAAAAGACACTTTTCCACATTTGTCGGGGAAAAATGGTATTAATTAATGTAAGACGCCTACGGTAGACATTACAACAACATAGACAACTACAATAACAACACAGACAAAATGCCCACACGAACAACGCCAACTTCGGGTATGTTCGACGAGATAAATTTATTTTTAAATGAGAGTAAAATGGAGGAGAAAAAAAAATAAAACACAGAAAAACATTTTGAACTTGAACTTTTGCGCGTAAATTCAAAAGGCCTATATCAAAGAGACAGCAGAAAACATAAAACAATTATAGAAATAAAAAATTAAATAAATAAAATTTAAAAATAAAAAATACTACAAGATTTAAATGCCAAAAACTAGCTATAAATTAAAAGTCCACCGCAGGCTCTAAGACTAATTACTATCATAATTTACTAACGCGCGATAAGTATTAGCGCAGTTTTCCGTAGGCTCTGAAATTTTTTATATTTTATTTCTCACTATTGTGGGCGCACGTCCGTCAGTCGCTCGGTCGGACGAATGGATGGACATATTTTAAGATTTTCGAAAGTTGTCGGTGCCTGCCTCCTCTGTGGCTTTGGCAAAATTTATGTCCATGAAATTGTGAAAATCCCTGGCTGTATGGTATTAACGTAACTATTAACGACTGTGTGTTACAATGTTGTAGCGCGTTCTGGGTTTTTTTTTTATAGACGATGGTGCTTTTAATTATAGACGCAGGCGTAAAATTTGGAAATTACGTTTTTTTTTCATGTTTACAACCACTCTTAAAATTTAATACAGGGTTTTCTTTTTTTAAATACACAAAATGTAAAGAAATACTGATGAAATACAGCAGCTATTATAGAAAATTAAAAAACTGCACTCAAAATGTTTTTTTATGGTGTAAATTATAGTTTAAATATTATGTTTCGAATTACTATTATAAGACTATTAGTTATTTTGTTATAATTTAAATTATTAGACGATGATCTGCGTATAAATAGCCTTTAATCATTCGAATACTAAAAAGTAAAATTTTAAAAAGGTTTTCGTAACGTTAAATAGTTCTATAACCATCCCAGTAATAATTATAATAGTTTGGCGCTGCAGCCCTGTATAGAACTTCGGTCGAGCTCTCTCACCATTTGAGCTGTGCGTGTTATATTTGTACTCAAAGTGGTGGGACCTTCAGTTTATTGCCGAATCCGAACGGCGGGTGAAAGCTGTTTTACTCCCGTGTTTTACTCCCGTAGATTTGCCATTTACTGACGAGAGGTAGCGTCGCATAGAAAAATGTTTTCTATGAAAAAGATGTTGGCAGTCGCTGGGGATCGAACCGGGAATCTTTCGGCTCGTAGTCGAACGCATCAGCGACTTTACGCTCATAGTCCAACGCACTAACCAGACGAGCTACCGACCATCCCAGTAAACATCACAATTTAGTTAGTTCTTTAATATTTCTAAGACCCGACAAAATTTAGAATGTTTCGAATACTATTATACTTAGTATTCAATATTCTGCACTTAAACACAAAATAGTTTTTTGATTATTTGTAAACAAAACAGGGAAATAATACAATTACTTTGTCAAGGTTAAATTGTTCTATAACCATCACAGTTATCATTCCAATTAAATGGTCCTTTAGTAATTGTTTGACCGAATAAAAGTTAAATTGTTTGAAATTTTCTGGCATACTTTCAAGTTCTCAATAGTCTACTAAAATATGAAATAGTTTTTTTTGATAATTTGAATACTCCATAAACAAATAGTATTATAATCACCCGACAAATTATCATCTTTTCATTCTTAGATATAAAATAATCATTTCATATTAAAATTCGGAATGTTCGGAATTAAAATTTTCAAGCCTCCAAGAGTCTACCAAAACACAACATTATTTTTTGATTATGCTAATACTCAAGATGTATTAACATGTGTTTCTTAATGTTAAAACAGTTCTATAACCAGCCCAGGAATTTTTCCCAATTTCCTGCTTATATAAAGAATAATGATTTCATATTAAGACTCGATACAATTTGGAATGTTTGAAATATTTTTGGTGAACTTTCGACCATTTTTATCACTTATAAATTTGGGAATCAAATATTACAATGGATAACTTAAAGTTAAATTGTATATAGCTATCCGATGAATCTTCCCAATTTATTTTTGTTTGGATATAAATCATCCCTATTTCGTTTTTAGAAACAGAGTGGTCCCCTCTCATTCTAAAACCCGAAAGAAGTTCGAAAGTTTGTAATATTTCTGTAATACTTTCGAGTCTTCAAGAGACTACAAAATTATAAATTAGTTTTTGGATTATTTGAAAACAAGAGAGGCAAAAATTACAATGGGTTTCTTGAAGTAAAATAGTTTATTAACCATCGTTATTTCTGTAAACATCCCATGCATCATCCCAATTTCTTTCCTAGATATCGAATAATTCCATACATATCGATACATACATACATACATACATACATACATACATACATACATACATACATACACACATACATACATACATACATACATACATACATACATACATACATACATACATACATACACACACACATACATACATAATACCCGATAAATGTTGAAATGTTTGAACTTCTTCTACTAATTTAAAAATCTGAAACACGAATTCCTTCTAGACAAAATATTTGGCTGGTATTTTAAAAACATTTTTTCAAATAATATTTTACGAAGGTGGATATTGTATCAAAAGCTGCCTATTTTCTAGACAATCCCAAAATCTGCTGGGAGTCTGCCTGGGATCTTACTCGAGACAAAATTTTTGTCATTTTTAAGCAAAATTTACGGCAGACATACAGATAAATGGAATATTTTGGGAAGTGAATAATAATAATAGTAATAGTTTGGCGCTACAGTTCTGGGGGGTTACTCTGTAATGCGATTCGAAAGTGATATTACTCGCATTGTGACTTTCGCATTCAAATTTGGAACTTTCGATTTAAAACACACAAAGTGACAACATGGCTACCTTTTCAATTCCATTAGATTGTACGAATTTACCTTCGTAATGCTTTGTTCTTCCAATAAAATTGACTTTCGTATCGCATTGACTTTCGAATCGCGTTACATATAACCCCCCTGTATAGGACTTCGGCCGAGCTCTCACACCATTTGAGCTGTGCGTGTTATATTTGTACTCAAATTGGTGGGACCTATAGTTTTTTGCCGAATCTGAACGGCGGGTGAGAGCTTTTATAGGCAATGTTTTACTCTCGTAGGTTTGCCATGTAGGTTTCTATAAAAAAATATGTTAGTAGTCGCTGTGGATCGATCCGCGGACCTTTCGGCTCGTAGTAAATATGAGGTTTTAAATTTTTGTTGATTTTTGATGCCAGATTCACGGCATATTTTGGGAACGGACTACTATGTCTGAGATATGTCGAAAAAATGTTTTTAAACTACCTCGACCCTGCCAAAAATTTTGTCTGTGGTAGTATTCTCGAGATTTCTAGATTTTTTTGAAATTTGTAGGAAGTGTATGACAGATTATCAAATTTTATAGATTTTTAAAGACAAATTTCCGGCATATTTTGCAGACAGGCAGAAAACGGATGTTCAAAATTTTGTATAGGTCTATTATACGCATTCCAAAAACTTCCATTAAGCGAGTGTTTGCAGGAAATAGGCCGGCAATAGGCCGGAAATATTTGTATCGTGTTATGTTAAATATTCTAAATTAGAAAACTTAAAATATATTAGAGAAATATGAAATACATTTTTTCTAATAATTTAAAAACATATAACCGTTTTCTAGAACCTCATTTCAAATTTGTAGTTTTCTAAACCTACAGTACATATTTTAGTCCAATTTTAAGTTTTGTTGACTGCTAAACTAAATTTCTAATCTTTATTCAAACTATACAAATCTTTGATTAAAATTTATGTCTTCAAAAATACCTTGGAAATAAGAAAATTAACATTTAAAAAACATTTACTATATACAAAATGTTCTCACAGTCTCATTAGAATCTTTAATTATAACTTAGTAATATGGAAATTAAGTTTTAAAAGATTTCAAAGACCCTGGGGATACGAAAATGAACTCTTTAAAGGCGCAAGAAACCTCTAAGCAACTCTTAGTCTCTTTTAAATTATTCAGAGCACCTTGAAACATTTAAAATGCGTTCACTATCTTAAAATTTTCTAACAGTTTCATTATAATTTTCAATTATATAAATAATATCGTCTAAAAGGTCTTAAATATCCTGAAAACTAAGTTTTAAAAGGCTATAGAAACCTCTAAGCAACTCTCAGACTCATTGAAATCTTGCGTAACACCTTAGAAATAAAAACTAACTTTTAAAATGCTTTAAATTATTTCTCACAGTCTGATTAGAATCTTCAATTATAACTCAGAAATATGAAAACTAACTTTTAAAAGCTCTTAAATACCTTTAACCGTTTTGAAAAACTTGTAGCAACCATATTTAAATAACTAGAACTGCATTCCTTTGTCTAGCAGAACTTTATAGCCATTTGAGCATATGATAATTTATCTAATGAACCTCGAATGCACTGCAGTGCATACCATAAAACCTACCTTGTGTTCAGCACATATAATCCCACCAATCCAGTTTCTAATAATTGACCCACTTAACGGTTAGAAACGTTAGAAAGAAGCGCCAGTGTAGCCAGTTTCAAATGAGATGCAGCAAGAGTGTTGCCACCTTGCGCCAACGTCAACGAGTAGTGGATATTCCAAGAATGATTTCAAAGAATTATTTCAAAGAAAAATTTTCAAAGAAACCCCCGAACACGAATTTTAAATTTTGACAGCGCGCCAACAAAGTGTCAGTCACAGGATTTTAAACACAAGTCATGCTCGGTTGGATGCATTAGCTTTTGAACTAGGTTGGTTTGGTTGGTACCTCTAACCGATTTCAAGGGGGGAGGGGTTTTCAATAACAACACAAAGAAATTTTATTTTCATGTCGTCGCACAGATGATGACGATGACGATGGTGGTGACGACGACAACTAAAATACGGGTCGCGGTCTGTGGTGCCATTTTATTTGAAGCTGTCAGCAACAAACTTCATGTGCAGCCGATGGATGTTGGTCTTTGAGGCGGCAGCAGGCGGCCCCGGCACCGCTGTGCTGACTTTTGTTGCTGTTATTTCTTGGCCTTCATTCAAAGAACGCAGCGAATAGTAAAACAAAAAAAATATATAAAACATTTTAAAAATAAATAAATAAAATTCTAAACAACGTAGCAAAAAAAATAAAAGAGTCAAGTCGCGGGACCACCGCGGGTTTCGAGTTCAAATGTGCTGCTGGTTGTCATTAGAGCAGCACAGACTGCAACAGCAGCGAGTTTGAAAGAAAGAGTGGAATGGCTCTATATTTTCTTCCAAGCAAATAAAAAAAATAAAACACAAATAAAAAAGAGTAAATGCAAAAAAATAATAAAAGCAAAATGAAATAAAACAGTCAGCAGAAGAATAGTAGCATTTTTCAAGATTCCCGCATCTTTTGCACGTTGCGAATTCCATGCATTTTCTACAGTCAAAGGGTTGCCACATGATTTTTACGTTTGATGCGATGCGATAAACCAGAGGGTCGTCGTTAACATTGTTAGTCGTTTGGCAATGACAAGAAAAAATCCAAAAGTTTAGCTGGAAAAAGTTCGCAAAATAAATTAAAAACTTGTAAAAATTGCTTAAACCAAAGAAAGGGATATAAAAGATTAACCCATTAACGGCTATTGGGTTAGAGATTACCGACAGATAAAGAAAAATCTAATAAATTTAACTAGAGCCAGGTGAGAGGTATAAGGAATACGTTTTGTGGAAAATGTAGAGAGATAGGACTACTAGAAGTTAATTTTAAGATTGCATGTTTCATATATTAGGAGGATAGTTAGCGAGTCAAATGTACAAAGTCAGAATAACTACGGGGAACTGGATCTGCAAAATCTAGCTAGATATAGGTGACAGGTATCGGGAAGGTAATGAGTGAAATATGTCGGTTTTCGGGGACATGTAGAGGCAGGATAGGACTATTTAAATATAATTTTAAGACTACGTGTGACTCGCTTACATTACGTGTCAAATGTAAGTGGGGCAAATGTGCTTTATAATGTGTTTTATAAAAAATCAGAAAATAAAACACTTTCATTCAAAAAATATGCAGAAATATCGTACAGAAAAGTACCTAGCTATTTTCTGTTTGATAAATAATCAAAAATTGAATCTGTGATCAGTCTTTCATGGGTTAAACTAATCTAAAAGACAACTGCAAAAACAATTAATATCAATGAAAAAAAAGTGAATATTTATAGAATGGTTTTTAAACCAACTCAAGTCTAACTTAGCAATAAATATGTCAGTGGCCTGCAACATTAAAAAATCCGTAATTGAAAAGTCAGTAGTTAGTAGTAGTGCTAGCGCCTACCTCAGGAAGTGCAACTCGCACAGTGTTGCCAGAGCCAAAGTTCTGACAACAACAAAAAAAAAATTTCAACTGACGATGACTTAGGCAAATTTATGCAAATCACGTGACAAAGCAATGAAAATAGAATTTCAATTACGCAATGTTCAGAAAATAGCAGAAAAACAAACTAAATTATCTACTAATTTATGCATTGAAATGTGTAGAGAGGCGGAAGTGCGAGCACCCAGAGAGCGAGCACAGCACAAAACAGACGGAAATCGTAGATTAGAGGAAAATAAAATATTTAAAAAAGAAAACATTTAAAACCAAAAAGGTAGAGAAGCACAAATAATTGAAAAATAATAATAAAAAATATAGACAAATTAAATAATTCACTCAAAAATACAAAGCACACATGGAACAACTTTAATTTAAGCCCGTTTTGTGACGGACAAACACGCATTTGATCGGAACTAAGTAGGAAGTATTAGGTGTTAAAAAGAATGTAAAAATTATAATAGAATTGAAAAGGCATATTGTTTGTAATAAATACATTTTAGTTTGTTATAGAAACTATGAAATAGACACTTAATATGAAATGTGTCATGACGGAGTTCAAATGAAGAATTAGAATATTTAGAATGCGCATTTTTAAAATGAGAATTGGTAGACAGAGTATTAGGTTTCAAGGGTCACTGAGTTTCTAATGTCTATGTAAATTTTACGATCATATTTTATATGCATTTTATATGGTTTCACAGTATATTCATGAAATGATATTCACACCTAAAAACCTTGGATGTATTCGGACACCCAACACGTTTGAAATTAGTTTTATATTTTTGATATTAATTTTTGAATGAGGCATTAATGAAAAACGAAGTCTTTGATAAGGAAATTTAACAATGTTTCTATCAACACACTTAAAAGTTATAGGTAATAAACGGATTTAAATATACAAATTCCAATAAAATAAGCGAATATAAAATGATGAAAAAATCATCACAATTACAAACAAATTCGTAAATTTAATGAATTTGATGAATAAACAATGAACAGTTCTTCAATATTAAAAACTGAAGAATATAAAAAATTCTTTAATATTTATAGAATTCTTTAATATTCATAATACATCAATATTATGAATTCTTCAATAGAAAAATTATATAGAAAATTCTGTAAGAAAAAATTACTCCAATTTTGAAAAATCCAGAATATTTAGATTCCTTCAATATTTCGAATTATTAATCTACTTCAATTATAAAAAAATCATAAATATGAAGATAGCTTTAGAATATTTATATTCCTGCAATATTTAGAATTATTAAGTATTAAGAATTCTTGAATTATAAATAATTCATAAATATGAAGATTGCTTCAATAATAAAGAATTCCTCAAATGACAGAAAAAAATGTCACGATTGCAAGTTTGCAGTTATTTTCAGGATTCGTAAATCTAGAAGACTTCTAAACCACTTTAAATAATATTAAATTGTTTGTATGAAAAAATTTATATTTGTAATGCCAACTTCTTTATTTTAGTTTTTGCATAAAATAAAAATATCAAAAAAATGATTTATATACCGAATTTCACGCTCATAAAATCCAAGAATAACCCCACTTAAATTTCTTTAACTAACTTATATTTCCTGTAAAAGAACCACTTAGGCTACCTATATTTAAACAGTAAATTTACTATTATAAGCAACGGAAACCTTTGAAAAAGCCGTAAAAACTTCTTCCATTTCCGTTTAGATTTTCCGTTTAGTATTTACGTTCGACACGAACAGCTGTTTTTCAGTTTGTTACTCAAAATCAACTGGTAGCAGGTAACAAATTTTGAAAAAGAAATATCACGATTATATGTAAAAGAAACGCACAATCGATACAGACACTTGAGGCTGTCAATAACGGAATTGTTTGACAGCTGTCAAATGGGAGAGTTGACACTAAGTCAAAAAAGCGTAGAGTATGGGAAACACTTTTCCATGAAAAGCACTTACATTAAGTTTATGGTTTTTAGGTATTTTATAGAGTTTTTATAGTTTAAATATTTGGGGAAAAATTAAAATAAGTCTAGGGGGAAATTAATAAACTTAGGATGGTAATAAAATTCAAATAGTGCAGTTATCATATACAATTTACTGAATTTTCGATTTCTTTTTGATGTCTTTGAAATAATTATGATGAGAGCAAAGTTTATGATGATTATTTCGATAGATAAGAGCAACATAAACTAAAACAGATGCTATTGATGATGAGATTGTAGGGTAACCACAGCCGAGTCGGATAATGACACAGTTCAATAAAACAATAATAAGACACAAAAAATAGCAGATAACCGCAAACAAACTATAGAAAAAAAAATCAAAAGAAAGCAAAGCAAGTAAAATAAACAAATAATGTGAATAATATAGGAAAAAACACGCACAAAATGCAGCGACAAAGCAACAGACGTACGGTCAGACGTACAAACCGACCGTCAGACAAACAAAGAGCACAGAGCAGAGCGTAAACAACGCCGTTTTATTATTAGTTTTTAGAGCCCTTTTTCGATTTCGAGCAGATGCTGCGGGTAACAAAATGCAGGCAGTCAGACAACACAAAACCAAAGAATAGAATAAAGAAGAAGATGAAATTCATGGAATGTTAATTAATGCAAACAGCGCCCACGTCATGTGCAGCACACAAGAGCAAGAGCCAGAGCAATAATTCTGATGGTTGCGGGTCGCACATGATTTGGTGCTGGCAACGTCGTTTAAATGAGTCACCGTGAAAGGGCGAAGAACGCATTGGGCAGCTGTTTTCTAAATCACTACTGGCGGCATGTTTTACAAATGCAGTTGGAAGTGTGAATGAAATGCGCGCTGTAACAAAGTACATGAAAGCATCATCGAGAGCAACGAGCAATGTTTGGAATCACATAAGAACTTCTATGAAAATTTTTTTTTTTAGAAAAATATAAAATTTGTTTACAAAAATATAAATGAGAAACAATAAAAAGTTTTCTAAATTTGCTCTTGCTTTAAGATATATATTGAAAATACCATTTTTATGGTAAGAACCACCATATATTAAACTTGTCAATTTAATTAATCGGAACCTCCCACAATTCCAAAGCAATATTTTTTAAATTCAAAAACTTGTTTATCACATAGTGCCAAAAATAAGAGAAATTGTCTTTTAATTTATTTCCAAAAATGTGCTTTGTTATGTAAATTTCATGTTATTTCAATTAAACCAAATAAATCTGTGTTGTCTACGCAAGAACAATGCAAAGAGCAGAAAATAATACAAAACCACAACAAAAAAAATCCAAAAACAAAATTGGAATACCGAAACAACCAAAAAAAATCGATTTCATGCAAATTTCAGTAGTATTGTTTACAAATGCTAATTAGCAGCAGTCACTGGATTTAGATTTCGATGTGGTTAAAATCCATAGAGTTGCCGTATGTTTTTGTATTTTGGAAGTAACTCTAATAAAAAATTTAAATATTTAGAAAAAGCAGTTGATAAATGTGAAATTTTGAATTTTATACATTTGTTCAAAATTTTAATTTTGTATTTGACGTGCATTATAAAAATTATATACTAATTAATGATCTCAATGGTATACAAAGATCTAAAGTTATTCTTGTGCAAATGCAGAACACATCGAGATTTTAAGAAATAAAAAATAAAATAAAACTGCGCGAATTGTAAAACAAAGTAGTAATTAAGTATGATATTCTAGTAGCGATAGAATTTCTTATAATAACTGCGCGAAAAATTTGAAATTATCGAGGTTGCGAAGTTTGGAGGTCATAATTAAAACTGCGCGAAAACAGCGCAAATTGTAAAAAATGGGTAGTAATTATTACTGATGTTATCATCATGAAAAGAAAAAACTGAAAAAGCCAGAGATATAAAGAGATAGAAAATGTAATGAAATTTTGTTATCACGAATAACGACTGCGCGAAAAACACGTAATTTTCGACATCAAGATTTTTTGTAATTTTAAATAAAAACTGAGAAAATTGAAAAATAAATGCTTATATTATTATCATGAAAAGTCAATACTGCACGAAAAACAGAGATCGAAATTTTAACAAAAGTTTTGTACAGATGCAAAAAAAGGTTCGAGATCGAGATTTTAAAAAGTTGTATATAAAAACTGCGGGAAACAGTAGTAATAAATTATATCATTCGTGATCATCGTGAAAATAAGCTACTACGCTAAAACAAGAAATGTTCGAGATCAGAACTCTTTAATGATTTAAATTAAAGCTGCGCGAATTGTAATAATATATAGTAACTAATGGTAATATAATCATCCTTGAAAATAACTACTGCTCGAAAAATAAGTAATTTTCGAGATCGATATTTTTTGTAATTTTAAATTAAAACAGCACGAAAACTGTGATAATCGTAAAAATAAGTAGTAAGTAATTCCGATATGAACATCATGAAAAGTAGATACTGAGGGGAACACAAGAAACCCGCGATATAAACCGATGGACAACGTATGGAAAGTTTTTGTACAAATGCAGACAATTTTTGAAATCAAGATTATTGCAACTATTTAAAAAACTGTAGTAACTAATAATAATCATTATGAATTATGACTACTATAATGGTCGAGATTGTATAATGTTTTAAATTAAATTGCGCGAATTGTAAAAATTCGTAGTTATTAATGGTAATGTGATCATCATGAAAATTAGATACTGCGCGAAAAACAAGAAGTTCAAATAAAAAGTTTTCAATATGTTATGAAAGAATTAAACTAGATACATATAATTTTGGATATTGGTATTATTATTAATAATGTTTAAAAAAAATGTTTTAATTAAAACTGCACGAATTGTAACAATATTATTAACTAATGATGATCGTCACGAATAACTACTGCGCGAAAAACTACATTTCGAGATCGAGTTTTGTTTAAAGTTTAAATTTAAACTGCGAGAAAACTACGCGAATTTTTAAAATATAATAAGCATTAAAAGTATTTACTGCGCGAAAAACAAGATCTGCGTGATGATCGAGACACAATTCAAGCCAAGAGAGCACCGCCCGGTACCGCCTCTGTTGCGCGCATGACGTCTTCCAATCGCATTTGACGACATTCACCACAACGGTGCTTTATTTATTTTACATTCTTTTTTTATGTGATTTTGCATATCAATTACAGTGAATCACATTTTTGAAATGCTGTTGCTTAAATCTAAAACTGATTAAGAAAAACACAGGCGGTCGAAAGCACGAACAACATTTAAGCCAGGTTAACATCTTGATATAAGCTGCAAAAAAACAGTAACCAGCAGGAGCAGCAGCAACAACAACTCAATGTTGGCAAAAGCCAGAAGCCGGTTGAGCCGGTTTTTTTCAAACTGATCTACGGATGGAAGGACGGACGTATGGACGTATGACGACCTGTCTGACTTGGACTATTTTGTTTACACAGAGTACGTCGACGTCTGCTTAGTACATTTAGCTAAAGAAAAAAAAGAAGGTAAAAAAGAAGAAAAAAAAAGAATAAAACGAAATCCCAAGAAGCAGTCGTTTTAAAGAGGTGGCGAAATAAAGGCAATAAACAGAATATATAAAAAAAAACATAAATAATATAATGTGTCACGCTGTAGTAGAATTAAGCAGTAGCAGCAGCGAAGAAGAAGTATAAAAAGCAGAAAAAAAAGTAGAAACACAAAAACAAAGCAAAAGAATAAAAAGTCTTCTAAAAAAAGCAGTAAAGTCGGTTAAAACAGCTGACAGTCAGACGGAATAATTGATGATTTGTTTGGTTTTTGGAAGACAAAGTGGATGCTGTGTGTCGCATTTAGTGACATAAAAAGCAAATAAAAGCTTGAAAATAATAAAATTTAAATTTTAAGCAGCCAAAAAAATAGATAAACATTTTTTTTCTAAGTGCCAAAACACTTAAAATGTCATTAATCTGGAAGCGTATAATTTAAAAAAAAAATAAATTTGAGGGAATTAACTATATTAATAAAAATAAATGGAATTAGAGGTAATAATATGTATTAAAAAATATTATTTTTCAGAAAAATATAAAGTTTCAACCTGTTTTAGCGTCTAACTCAACACTTTTTGGGAAATGTGTATATGAAATATCACATTACAGTGACTGAGTAAATATACCTTATTTCGTCTTCCAAAGAAAAGTAAGCCATAAATAAGAAAAACAAATGTATATAATTTGTTTTTGTCAAATGGAAATTAATCAAATATTAATTATTTATTGCAATTTGATGGTTTAATTAATTAATTATCTTTGTTTTTATGCGGACAAAATTAAATAATCGACAACTCCCAGAATCATGAAATGTACATAATACCGCCAGTTGTACGTTATTCCATAGGTTGAAATTACGTTCAGGTCACGGAAATGGTACACTTTTATAACTTATTTCGAAATAAATCTTTATTATGATCAAAATTGGTACTTACCGTTGGGTTATGGCAGAGCTTGTCTTTGAAGTATTTATTTGAAGAAATGTCTGAAAATTAAAAATAAAAAAACAAAAATGTTTTAGTTAATAATTAAAAACAATTGTGTAAAAATAAATTAGTTTTTTGAATCATCATCAATTCTGTTTTTAGAGCATAAATCAATTTAACTAATTTCGTGTTGCACCAAGTTCAGTTACACTAAAAAAAAACACGCGAATGACATATTTCCTATGATCCACACATACTTCATTTTTATTTATTTCAAGTGTGCTGATTTTAACTGCATACTAAATGTCTTTCCTATTTTGAAAAACTTGATCAATTTGCTTTTGAAATTTCAGGCATCATTTTATATTAAAATATTACAGTACTTTTTAAATGTTTTCAATAAAAATGTAAACGCTATTTTTCTGCTAATTGTCACAGTCAATTTTGGGATTCGAGATAATTTCAATATCGCATTAAGTTTTTATCATATTTGAATTCCTATATTTTACAATTTTTTTTTTTGTGTGTTAATTGAACTAATTTCCCGATGATGCAACTGGATAAACGCGAATAAAAATTTTCCTATGATCCTAAATACCTTAAAAATATATATAAATTATTATAAATACTGCTAATTTGGACTACATATTCTGTTTTTTTCATATCATTTAAAGTTTTTCAGAAAACTGCTATCGAAATTTTAGGTCCTTTTTTTAAAAAAATTGTAAAACTTTACAAAAACAATTTTCAATCAACATTTAAACGCAAATTTACTGCCAATTGTCAAGATCAATTTTGAGATATTATATAATTTCAATATCGCATTCAGTTTTCCAGATATTTGTATATAAAACCCACAATTTTATTTTTTCAACTAATATTGATTTTTATTTTTAAATTTTAAAAAATAAATTTTAAATTTATAAAAAGTGAGCACCTATTACATAGTTACCAAGAACATATCCAAAACTAATAAAGCAAACTATAATCTTTTTGGCAACTCCATTTTTATAATTTTAATAATTCAGGGAAGCTACATTTTAAAGTTGAATATTTTCTACCCCACAAGGAAAAATTTCGACTGCGACATACAAAAGAATCAAGTTGAATATTTTCTACCCTAAAAGGGAAATATTCGACTACGACACACAAAAGAAAAAAGTTTTATAAACATCGAAAGGAAAAAAATAAAATTTAGTATATTCAAAAACAGGCCTTTCCATTTTCTTATCTAACATAGTTTTTTAATACTCGAAATGAACAAATTAAAAATATCGTATAGAAGATTTTTAATATATTCAATTTACAGTATGCATTTCTGTATGGAAAGTGTGAAAAACCTTTACCATTTTCAGTATCCATCATCATTTTATAATTTCAAAAAGTGATGAAAATTTTAAAATTTAGTACATATGAACTATATTAATATGAAAAACATTTTGTATTTAAATTCAGAATACAAATTACGAAAAAGAATTTCCATTTTTATGGATTATAAATTTTATTAATTTTCTATAAAGTTGGCAACTTCACCGAATATATTTTATTTTTTGAAAATCTTCTCTAACTTTTCCACAATCACACACATAAATTACAAACCAAAACCATTGCCTCACAATACAAATTATTTGCAAATTTTGAGTCACATTAAAAACAGCACCCGAACAGCGTTAAACAGACGAAGACATAACAGTCAATGTACCCGACCGAAGCGTAGGCAACTTAAAGGACATAACCACTCTACAGAGTGGCATCAGCAGCAGCAGCAGTTACCACCGAATAGCACCACCTAGAATTCAAAGCAAGTGTCTGGAAAATTTGAATTTTATTTCTTCGACTCAACACACAAGTCATCATCATCATCGTCATCAACGAAATGATGGACGAATGAGAGAAAGAAAGCAGAAACGAAATGAAAATCATTGCAATAAATGCAAATAAAAGCAGTCAAAGAAAAAGTACAAAAGGATATTTTATTAAAAAGCTACAGGATATGCTAAGGATATACAGGATATACAGGCACAGATATATATATAGATACATAGATGCAGATATAGATATAGATGCGAAAAATACAGCTAAATGTATAGAGTTATGGCAGAGCGAGGGGCATGAGTGTAGGAGCAAGAGCAAAGAGCGAAGCGCAAGGAGGAAGAGCATGAACAAAAGCACTGCTAGAATTAATTTAAATGAAAACACAATGGCAGGATGCTGCAAGGATATCAAGGAATGATGACAAAAGCGAATTATTTTAAAGTAAGAAGAAAAAAATAAAAAATCATAAAAAGCTGCATTAAAAAATAAGAAATAAAGTAGAACAAAAAGCGAATAAATCCGAATTAAAAAAAATGAAGTATGAAAAATCAGCAAACAGCAGCCACGGAAAATGTCAAAGAAATATTACTGAGTTTAAGGAAAAAGAATACCAGACATGACAGCGAGCATTGTGAAAGCATTTACCGCATAATCCGGATGGCAAGAGCGAGCGCATTTTGTGTACTGCTGACAGTATTCATTTTTTTTTCTCACAATAATGATTTTTTTATTAATGCAAATTCACGACTGCCTCCTACGGCTACTTCTACTGTCAAAATCAATGCCATTTAAATGTCGTATTTCAATAATCAGCATCGACGTTTACTTCATTTGACAGTTGTTGCGTTTGTTCTTTTTGTTGTGAGTACACAATTGAATAAAACAAAAATTTGAGAGAAAAATCAACCTCTCTATTTTTCATTTATTTGCGCTGGTTTCTACTTTGACAGCTCGTTTAAATTTACCCGTTACCATTATTAAACGGTTGTCACCATTTAAATGTGTTGCTCTTTCTCTGCTTCGCTCAGAGCGCACTTTTGTGTGCTATTTTTGACTTAATTGATTTAAGGTTGAGGTTATGTCAAATGTCATGTTAACGTTTATTACGGTTGTTCGATTAATTGTAGACAATGTAAGGCAAGTTCAATAACCTTAGAAGATGAAAATAATTTTTTCACTAAAAATTCAATTTTTCACAAAAAAATCCATTTTTCACTAGAAATTAAATTTTTCACTAAAACTTCAATTTTTCACTAAAAATTCAATTTTTCACTAAAAATTCAATTTTTCACTTCAAATTCAATTTTTCACTAAAAATTCATATTTTCACTAAAAATTCAATTTTTTACTAAAAATTCAATTTTTCTCTAAAAAATTCAAATTTTCACTAAAAATTCAATTTTTCACTAAAAATTCAATTTTTCACTAAAAATTCAAATTTTCACTAAAAATTCAATTTTTCACTAAAAATTCAATTTTTCACTAAAAATTCAATTTTTCACTAAAAATTCAATTTTTCACTAAAAATTCAATTTTTCACTAAAAATTCAATTTTTCACTAAAAATTCAATTTTTCACTAAAAATTCAATTTTTCACTAAAAATTCAATTTTTCACTAAAAATTCAATTTTTCACTAAAAATTCAATTTTTCACTAAAAATTCAATTTTTCACTAAAAATTCAATTTTTCACTAAAAATTCAATTTTTCACTAAAAATTCAATTTTTCACTAAAAATTCAATTTTTCACTAAAAATTCAATTTTTCACTAAAAATTCAATTTTTCACTAAAAATTCAATATTTCACTAAAAATTCAATTTTTCACTAAAAATTAAATTTTTCACT
Organism: Dryomyza anilis; assembly: GCA_951804985.1. NCBI lineage: Eukaryota > Metazoa > Arthropoda > Insecta > Diptera > Dryomyzidae > Dryomyza > Dryomyza anilis. The sequence goes on along the minus strand of OX638130.1, from coordinate 2,191,311 downwards.
AAAAATTCAATTTTTCACTAAAAATTCAATTTTTCACTAAAAATTCAATTTTTCATTAAAAAATTCAATTTTTCACTAAAAAATTCAATTTTTCTCTAAAAATTCAATTTTTCACTAAAAATTCATATTTTCACTAAAAATTAAATTTTTTACTATAAATTCAATTTTTCACTAAAATTTAAATTTTTAGTAAAAATTCAGTATTTCACAAAAACTTTTCCTGAAAATTCAAATTTTCACTAAAACTTAAATTTTTACTAAATATTATCACATCATATATCATGCCAAAGTCTGTATTTTCTTAATGATTTCTTCAGCTACTCCTTTGCCACACTCTTGCCTGCTCTACATGGCGTTGCCACATATATGCGTTGGCTTTGACTTTGGCTTCCGCTTTGCAAAATTTATGCGCGCAATTAATATGCGAAGCAGCTGCCGAAATGCAAGCGTACGTAACACGCTTCCTCTTCTGCTTCTTTTTCTTTGGCGCTTTCGTTAACGCGTAATTCGTGCGGCTTTGTTTTGCTTACGTTATTGCGTTACGCGCAAAACCACGTAACGCGTGCTTCTTTCTGCCTTCGTTCATATTAAAAACCGGAAATTGTAAACACATTTATGTGGCAGCACTGGCTGGCTCGTTGCCGCCTGTAATTTCATTTTTAACGGTTTGGTTTGTGATATTTGTGCTTTTAGATTGCAAACCCAGATCAAATGATGTTGAGTGTGAAATTGCTGCTGAAATTAAATCAATTCGGTAGCAATGATAAATGATGCAAATGTGGTGGGCTGTTCAGTTCTAAATGTTGATGGACTAGTTATATTTAATAATTTGTTTATCGGATATGTTTTAAAATTCGAATTGAATTCGTTGCACAGAACTTAAACTGTTTAAATTTGATTGAAAAATGTGAATTTGATATTCGATTTAAAAAAAAAAAATTCTATAAAAAATCAATTTGCTATGGAAAAATTCGAATTTCTATAAAAAAAAAAAAGATTTTCTATATTTAAACAACGAATTTCTATGAAAAATTTGATTTTCTATGACAAAAATAATTTTCTATTAAAAAAAAAAAGATTTTCTATGAAAAAATCGATTATTTTTTTTTTAAATCCTTTTTTTTATGGAAAAATCTACTTCCTAAGAAAAATCGACTTTCTATGAAAAAAAAATCAATTTTATAAAAAAAATAATCGATTTTCTATGAAAAAATTGAGGTTTCTATAAAAAAAAATCGATTTTTTATGGAAAAAACACTTTTTAATAAAAAATCGAATTTTTATGATAAAATCGATTTTCTATGAAAAAAAAAAACAAATTATCTATGAAAAATAAATCGATTTTCTATGAATAAAATCGATCATCTACAAAAAAAATTGATTTTCGATTTTTCGAAATTCTGTCGGGCAGCGATTTTTTTTTTTTTTAATCCTTTTTATATGGAAAAAATCTACTTCCTAAGAAAAATCGACTTTCTATGAAAAAAATCAATTTTAAAAAAAATAATTGATTTTCTATGAAAAAATTGAGTTTTCTATAAAAAAAAATCGATTTTTTATGGAAAAATCTAATTTAAAAAAAAAAAAACGATTTTCTATGATAAATTCGATTTTCTATGAAAAAATCGATGTTCTATGAAAAAATCGATTTTCTATGATCAGTGAACGAATTGAAATTTTGATGTGACTTACTTCCTACATATTTCCGGTAAACACACAGAGAAATGAAAATTTGTAGAAAGTGTAAGACAGATTATCAAATGTTATAGAATTTTAACGAACAGATTTCCGGTATATTTTGAAATCTAGCAGAAAAAAGACAGCTTTTGATGCAAACCCTGATATTCTCTGCTTAAAATCTGTTTTTTAAATTTGTTTCTTTTATTTTGCCTTCTTTAATTTAAGTTTCTTTAAATTTTTACATAATATACTGTCATATTTTACTAAAATATGGTATGAGGAATTATCATACTTTATAAAGTTTTTCTGTTTTTTGATTCTTTTGCAGCATTTCACATTTCTGTCGATTATATTTATATTGATATGACATATTTTAATATTTAAGGCATATTTTTTAATATATAATATATATATGTTGCATATTTTAATTAACGACATTTTTTTCTCTCATTTCAGGTATGTTTCTCAACGCATAAATAATGCAAAAATAATAAAAAAATATTACGTAGTAATATATTTTACTATGTAAATATTTTACCACACAAGTGAGCAGCATGCAATAAATTTTATAAATCATTTAATTAATTAATAGTGCCTATGGTATTTTCATGGTATTGCTATGCAAATAAATAAGAAAAAATCAATTGGAATTTTTGAGTAGGGTAATAGTTTTTATTATCAAAATAAAATATACAAAACTTGAATCCAATAGAAAAATGTATGCAGAAATGAATTTTTAAAAATCTTTTAAATGATATTAATAGATTTATGATTGATATAATTTAAATTTGTACCATTTGGAACTTTTAAAAACGAAAAGTCACATTCATCGAACTTAGCACAGTTGAAAAAAGTAAAATTGAAATCACCGGACAATCTTTAGAGTACTCAAGGTATTCAGCCAATTTCTGTAGTATTTTTATACAATAAAAAAAGTAAAAATGTTGTATTCTTGAAGGAAAAGATGAATTAAAGCAATAAGAGCAATAATAACAAAATTTAATTAAATGACGAAATTAAATTCAATTCTGTTTTAGTTCCATTCATTTATTCATTCATTTGTATTTTATTTTTAATTAAACACGAGCCAATTTAAAATTAATTCAATCAATTTATTCAACATCTTTTATTTAAGTATTCTCTCTTTCTCTTATTTCTATTTTATACTTTAACTTTTTTTTGCACGACATTTGGTTGACTTTTGTATGTCATACCATTTCAAAAAAAGGCAAATGTCCCAACGTGCAGCATTCTCGTACCCAGCGCTCGTCGCATTGTCGTCATTTCTGGCGCTTTTATTATATTTAGTACTTATTTTATTTTGTATTTTTATTTTTTATACTTTTTTTCTAATTTACGCAAAGCACATTTGTGCGCTGCTCTGCATAACAAGAACAATAACAACAACAAATCAGTGCTTTTTCACATGCTGTCTGTCCTCAGTATGTCTGTCTGCCTGTTCACATGTCTGTCTGACACTTTGCGTTGCGACGTCACTAAATGTTTTCATGTCAATTTATGGGTTTTTGCGCAGCGTTGCCATATTTTCACAAAACACACATGGAGCCGACAGACAGACGGACATTTTAACGCGCCTAGTTAGCATTTTTGAAAGTATTTTGTTTTGATTGCACTTAGGATTTACCATCTCTGGGGTGGCGCAAGTATTGCTGTGCTTTCGCGTAGCGTTGTCAAGAAATACAATAAATCTTAATTCAGTTCAGGCGACAGCAAAATTAAATGGAAAACTTTCGCAAATGTTGGCAATTTTTTTTTTCAATTTTTTTTTTTTTTTTTGGCAGCAAACGTGCTGGATTGTTATCACAATATTGGTGATGCATACATAAATTTATGACAATAAAAAGTGCGCTAAAAGTTTTTTTTTTAAATAGGGTTGCTTTAAGATTAAATTTTGTAGAATGATTTCCCATTAGATGACGTTGCTAATAAATGTTTAAAGCTGTTATTTTTATATGTCTACTTTAAGCTTTTAAATTTAATTATATTACGAAGTAATGTTTTATGCTTACATTTTATACAATAATTTGACATAAAATTTATTTTTTTTGTTTAAGATTTTACATTTTGTAATTTTTTTTAAAGCTTTCGAAGCTTTTATTTTCATAGAGCTTTCGAAGCTTTTATTTTCTAAGATCTTTCTTTTATTTTTAGAAGCTTTTTAAATAATTTTTTGTTTATTATTATTTTTTTAAAAGCTTTTTTAGTTCTTATTTTTAAAAAGCTTTTTTAGTTTTTATTTATAAAAAGTTTTTTTTGTGTTTTCAAAAATCTTTTTTATAATTTTTATTTCTAAAATGCAGTTTTTAAATTTTTTAATAAGATTGTTTATAGTTATATAATAAATAGTTTTTTTTTTAATTTTCTATTTTCAGAAGCTTTTTTTTTTTTTTTTTTAAATTTTGTATGTATGTTTTGTATGTTCAAAAGTTTTTTTTTATATCTAAAATGCAGTTTTTAAATTTTTTTAATACGATTGTTCACAGTTTATTTAATAAAAAAGCTTTTTTTGATTTTTAATATTTTAAGTCAAAAAGTTTTTTTAGTTCTTATTTATAAAAAGCTTTTGTATTTTTTTATAGTTTTTATTTGGAAAAAGCAGTTTTTAAGCTTTTTTTAAAGATTTTTCACAGTTTACATAATAAATAGTTTTTTAAATTTTCTATTTTCAGAAGCTTTTTTAATTGTTTTTTTTTTATGTAATGCTTTTGTATGTTAAAAAGTCTTTTTATCATTTTTATATTTAAAACGCAGTTTTTAAATTTTTTAATAAGATTGATAAAAGTTTATTTAATAAAAAAGCTTTTTTTGATTTCTAATGTTTTAAAGTTTTTTTTAACTTTTAAATTTTTTTTGTCTCAAAAAAGCTTTTTTTAAATTTTTACCTTAAAGGTTTATTCTTTAAACTTTTTTAAAGATTTTTATTTTATAAAAAATATATATTTTTAAGTTTTTTGCGATTTCTAGTTATACATTTATGAGCAGCTTTTATATTTTCAGTTAAAAAAATCAATTATTTGTTGGTTAAAAGATTTGTTAAAACTTTTATTTTTTTAAATATTTTTCAAAGCTTTTTAAGTATTTTTTTATATTTAAAAGTTTTTATTTGAAAGCTTTTAAAAACTTTTTCTTTTGTTTGTCTGGATTTATTGAATAAGTTTTTTTCCAAAGTTTATATTTCCAAAGTTTTTTATTAAAAAAATATATATTTTATTATTATATTCATTGTGCTTTATAACTATACAGTTTTTATATAGTAAATTCTACATAAATCTCATCTCAAACATATAGCATTTTGTGTATTATAATTTAGTTTTTTCAAAAGCTTTTATTTTTGAAACTTTCAAATCTTTTATTATTAAGCTTTATTAAATCTTTTTTTTTATGAAAATGTTTATGTTCTAATAAAATTTCAGATGAAGCTTTTTTATGCAATTTTAGCGAGTTTTTAATTCATATTTTTGTTTTGTAGTACAAAACTTTTTAAATTTAAATTATAACAAAATAATTTTTAAAGCTTTAGTCTTTTCATAGAACTACTGCTGATTCCTTTCCTACTGTCATTTCTTTACTGTCCATAGTTAGTAACGACTAATATGCTCAAGTTCTTTGGCAAATCAGTTAAATGCTGTCATAAAAGTTCTGCTTCTTCTTCTTCTGGTGTTTTCACATAAAAAAGCTGTAACAAAATTGCAATTGTTTGCAGACTGCTCAACTGTTGACGCCACAATATCATCAACATTTTGTCAGAGTTATTTCTGAGACTATTCTAGCTCTTGTGACCTACCTTCCTCCCTTTCTAACTCGTTCTATCTCTCTTGCTTTATGCCGCATCCGCTGCTTTTAAGCAATTTTCTGCATACCGTTCGTCCTGCTCTAATGTCTCTAATGGTCGCCTAATGGCGATTACGTTAGTTACTAGTTGTCGGTCGGTCGATAAGTGGGTTGGTCGGTCGGTAAGTTGGTTGGTTGGTCGGCGGGTGTGTGTAACCGGCAGTTGTTTCGTTCGTTAATGGGACGGTGGTTGGTTGGTCTGGAGTTGAGTTGATTCCAGAGACTGGGACCAATTTGGATACTGCTGTAAGTGGAAATGTGAGAAATGCATTTATGCATAATCTACGCATAGACACAGACAATCACTTAAACACACACAAGGACCTCAACACAAAAACACACACCAACACATCTGAGTAGTTCTCAGCTCTGTATAGAAATTAAAACACGATTTGCCAGGCTCTGCTCCATTTACGCAGAAGCCAAACTGCATGGACGCATTACTGACAGCTTAACGTAAGCCACCGGCTGCCCAGAAGTGGATTAGAAAAAAAAAAAGAAGATGGGCGGTAAGAGGTTCAATACTAAAAGAAAGGCAACCTCTGCAGCGTGGCACCAATTTTTTGGTACAAAGTTCTGCTTCTTAATCAGCGCTAAAAATGAGGTCAACATGTGGTAAAAAGTGCTGGAGCGACATATTGACAGTTACACTAAAACGATGAATAAAAAGAAGAAGAAGATGCAAAAGTGCAAAGAGTAGAATTTAGAAAGAGTGTAAAAAATAAGAACATTACATACAAGTGGTATTAAACCAAGTATTAGTTGAGTATAAAGTCTGTTTGAGTTAAGATAATTAAAAAATATATAAAAAAAAAGTTTGCTGCTAAGGGAAACCACAGAAATTTCGAAATCTACTACTATGTTTCATGTTGAGCATGCACTTTAATGTAATCGCTGAAGTGTAGAGTAAAGTTTGCGGCAATGCTTTTTCTGGGTTAAGCTTCAAGTGGTATTAAAAACGATATAAAAAGTTATTGGAATTTGAGATAGTTTAAAGAATATGAAAAAAGCTTAAAAAAAGCTTTTAAAAAATAAGTGTAAAATATTGTTTATTAGTTTTTGTTGGATTAAACTTTAAGTGGTAATCAAAACAATATAAAATATCAAAAGTTATTAAAAGGTTCAAAAATTTGAGATAGTTTGAAGAATATAAAAAAAGCTTTCAAACAAAAAAAATCTTTTGAAAGAAAATGTATGTTAAATGTAGTTTATTACCATAGACCAAATAGCTTTTAGTGAAATAAAATAAAGCTTTTTAAACTAAAATTTAGTAAAATTAAATAATAAATACTGAAAGTTTTAAAATTTTTAGAGCTTTTATAAAAAAAAATAAAAAATTTAGAACATGTTTTTTTTTACTTTTTAAAATTAACAAAAAGCTTTTAAAATTTAATTGATTTAAAAAGTTCTTAGAATGAACTTTAAATGGAATAAAAACCCTTTTAAATTTTTTAAATAAAATTGTGAATTTGAAACTCTTTTGAATCGAGAATTTTTGAATTATGAGAATTAAAAAAAAAAATGTGTTTATTCTCATAAATTCAAAAGTGGCTTTTAGAGACAAATAAAAGTTTTTTTTTGTGAAAACAATAAGCTTAACAAACAGCTCTTAGTAAAAACAAAAAATAACAACAAAAAAAACTTAAAACGATATGTCCCTTATTTTTTTGTATTTTAAATCTTTACTTAAGAATAACTCAATAGTAAATATTATTAAATTACAAAAAAAGCTATTGAAATTTAGCATGGTAAACAATTTTAAATGAGCTAGTGAAATGAAAAAGCTTAAAAAGAATTTTTTAAAAGTTTGTTTTTTTTATGAAAAAAAAAACTTTTGAATTAGCTTTTAGTGAAATAAAAAAGCTTTTCAAATTAGCTTTTAGTAAAATATAAACCGAAAGAGTTTTTTTTTTATTTTAGAACATTTACTGAAAACAAATTCAGATTAAATTTTTTAATTAAAATTAAATTTTTTAATTAAAATTAATTTTTTAATTAAAATTAATTTTTTAATTAAAATTAATTTTTTAATTAAAAATAGATTTTTTGTGATTTTTTTTTTAAATAAATGTTTTATGAAAAAATCTTTTATTATAAGCTGTTAGTGAAAAATCTTTAAAAACTAAATTTTAACAATTTTAAAAATTTAAATAGGTTTTAATGAAATAAAAAAGCATCCAACGTATTTATGTGAAAAGCTTTAGTGTGTTCATTGTGTGTGCACTATTAAAAAATGGTTCTTAAGTCCAAGCTTGAATGAGCTTTTTCCTCTATGTATTCGAAAAATAGTTTTAAGTAAATAAATAATTTTTGAATTAGCATTTTTATTAAGAACAAAAGATTTTTTAATTAGCTTCAATGAGCTTTTTCCTCTATGTATTCGAAAAATAGTTTTAAGTAAATAAATAATTTTTGAACTATCATTTTTATTAAGAACAAAAGATTTTTAATTAACTTAAAAAAAAAGCTTTTTTAAAGCTTTTTGGCAGCTTTTCAAAAAAAACCTTTTCAAATTAACTAAAGATTTTTTAAAAATCTTTTCAAATTAACTATATCTTTTTTAAAAAGCTTTTCAAATTAGCGAAAGCTTTTTTAAAAAGCTTTTCAAATTAGCGAAAGCTTTTTTAAAAAGCTTTTCAAATTATCTAATTTTTGTGTTCTTTAAAAAATCTTATTAGACTCACTTGTCAAAAAACGCTGTATTTTGCATGGCTTTTTACACTTTGAAGCATTTTCTGAAAATATAAAGCTGTAACTAAAATGATAGATTAAAAAAAAAAATAATAAAAACTTAAAAGTTGATTTAAAAGATTTGTACAATTATAATTTATAACAGAAAACAACTAAAAAAAAAGTATTCGTCACATTGAAATGTTACAAGCGACTTAAAAAAAGCTTTTAAGCTGCTTTGAAACATTACTACACAGCAAAAAAATATAAAACATTTGTCGGAAATTTTAACAGACATTAAAAAGCTTTTAAAAAGCTTTTATAAAGCTTTTGTTAGCGTATTATTCTTTCATAACATTTGGAAAAAATACGTAGAACGCAAAAAATTATCAGATTGAAACTATGAAGCACGTGATTTTTCTACTACTTTGTGTGTTATATTTCCATTTTTTTTCATTCCATACTATTTCTCCACAACCACGATTAGCCTATTAAACGTTCCACAAATGCTAACAAAAAAAACCGACTTCAAATAATTTTTAGATTTAAATTTTTTAGAATATTGTTGCTGCACTTTGCTGACGCTACTGATGCCCAACAATAACAAAAGCAACAACACCAACAATAAAGACTTTCTAAAGCAATTTCAACAGATTGCGCTGTTAAAAAGGAAACGTGACCAGCATGAGTTGCACGTCACCAGTCACCAGCATCCACGATGCCGTCAACCACTCTACATTCGCCAAACTACTACTTGATCTACCTCTTCTCCTAGTACACCCCCCCCCCCCCCCCCTCCCTTTACTAGTTCTTACACTTTGTTGCAAACATTTAGCTGATGTTGCGCCTAAAATTATGCGGGCCGCAGCATCAACGAACCCATCGAGCGGAGTCAGCGTCACTGGCAAGGCGCGCGATCAATGACTGTCAAGTGTCGCCGTCGTCGCTGTATTCTCGTAAAACTGAAGTAGGTACAGTTGAGCGCAGCAGAGTTACGTTAGCAGCGACGTGATAAACAAAAAAAATAGTAAAAACTAAAAAGTAGCAGAATTTAAGACTTGAAACTGTAACAGAAGATAAGAAGCAAATAAAAAGCAGAGAATATATGAAAGTAAAAAAATTATGTTACAGTAGTTTAAAAACAGCAGTAAAATAGGAGTAGAAAATTTTAATAAAAATATTATAGAGAGCCAATAGAAAAAAAAAATAGTCAGAAATAGTTGTGGAAAAAAGTAGTCAACAATAGTTAGGACAGCAGTAAAAAGTAGGCAACATGAAAAAAGAGTACAAAAAGTAGCACAAACTTTAGTGACAAAAAAGTAGTAGAAAACATAGTGGAAAAGTGTTTTAAAAATTTAGTACAAACTGTAGTGAAAAATGGAATACAAAAAAGGAGTTAAAGAAAATAGTGCAAACAGTATATTAAAAAAGTAGTTACAAAATATCGTTAAAAATAGTAATTCAAAAAGGTATGAAAAAAATAGTAAAAACATGAAGTGAAAAAGTAGTTGAAAATTGTAGTTGAAAAAATTGATAAAAAGTGGTGAAGAACTTAGTGAAAAATTTAAAAAAAATAGTAAAAAAGGTAACACAGTAGTATTAAAAAAAACAGCTAGAGAAAATAGTAGTAGAAAAGAGTGGTATAAAAAAATGAAGAAAATATTAATTTAAAAAAATATTAGAAACGAGAAAAAATATAAATAGTTAAAAAGTAGTAGAAAAATATTGGAAAAATGTTGTAGGACAAAACTAATAAAAAGTTGTGGAAAAAAGTGTTAAAATGAGGTGAAAAATATGGTATACAAAAGAGAAAAACAAAGTAACACAAAAAGTAATTAGAAAAGAATTACAATAGTATTTTAAAAAATAGCTGGGGAAAAAATAGCAGAAAAAATGGAAATAGGGAAAAATTGGAATAGGGAAAAAGGAGTAGAAAAAATACTAGACAAAAGTTTTAGAAAATGTAATGGGAAAAATAGTGATAGAAAAGTTAGTAAAAAAGTAGCAGAAAATTGTAACAGGAAATGGAAGTAGAAATGAAATTAAAATGAAATTAGGAATAGGAACAAAAAAGAAGTAGAAGAAAGGAGATGAAAATGCGAATAGAAAATAGTAGTAGAATAGAATAATGGAGAAAGTAGTAAAATAAAACTGTTAGAAAGTTGTGGAAAAAGTAGTAAAAAAAATGTTAAAAGTTAGAAGTAGTAAAATAATGCGTAAAAAAGTAATAGAAAAAATAGTATTAAAAAAAATGCAGAAAAATTGTATAAAAAAGTAGTAAAACAAGGGAAAAAGAGAAGAAAATAAGAATTTTAAAAAAGTAATAGACGAAAGTTGTATAAAATGTAGTGAGAAAAATAGTTAAAATAATTAGTAAAAAAGTATTGAAAAAAGCTGCAAACAATTATTGAAAAAAATTAAAGCAGCAACTAAAAGTAAACAAAATATTTAAAGTATCTTCGAAAAATAATTCTACAAACATTTTAATATGCAGTCAACACAAATTTTAGATTGCAGTTTTTTTATTTTCGCTCTGGACAAAAATGATGTTACTGCTGCAAACAAAGTTAAATGATATGTTGCAATTATGTGCTAAAGAAGCAACACTAACAAGAGCAACTTATAACAAATAAATGCATGCGCTATATGTCACATAGTGAGACGTTTATTATTATAGCAGAAAAATTATTAAAACAATAGTAATTATACTGTAGTATTTATACGTAGCCGCAGTAGCTCAGTGGTTAGTGCGTTGGACTGCGAGCCGAAAGGTCCCCGGTTCAAGCCTGGACTGGGGCTAACAACATTTTTCTATACCGCGCTACCTCTCGTCAGTAAATGGCAAACCTACGAGAGTAAAACCATTGCCTATGAAAAAGCTCTCACCCGCCGTTCGGATTCGGCAATAAACTGTAGGTCCCACCACTTTGAGTACAAATATAACACGCACAGCTCAAAATGGTGAGAGAGCTCGGCCGAAGTTCTACACAGGACTGTAGCGCCAAACTATTATTATTATTATACTGTTATATTCAATAATATTGAAATTATTAAATTAATGGTACTGAATATATCAAATAATACTATGTTCTACTTTAAACTAAAATTTGACATTTAAAAGACAAAAATTGGTTGACTATTATTGTAAAATTCTTTAATTTTTGTAAATTATAAACGTACTGAATAAAAGTTAAAATTTCGAAAACCATTTTTCTCAGACGCAGTCATAATTAATACCTGTGAATTATATAGAAATTATGTATGGCAAGCGCATAGAAAAATTGTGTTGAGTATTATTGCATGAATCACGGCAAAGTCAACGACTAAGAAATTGCTGCCACTTGAGCGACAATATATTCGCAGCAGCAACATAGGACATCATAGCAGCAACAACAACCAAACTTAGAAAATACCAACAAACATAAGAAGAAGAATGAGAAGAGGAAAAAAACAAATAGAAAAATAAAAAGTAGTTAGAATATTAAGAAAAAAAAAAAGAAGGCATGACTGCACTTTTTTACGCTTCGTTGCACTGCATGCGATATGAAAATCACGTTTTGCATACGATGTACGATAAATAAAGACGATGATGAAGATGATAATGAAAATGATGAAGGAGTTGTCGAAGAAGAAGATGATGCTGATGATATAACACACACTAAGAGAATGAAATACATGAAACATATGTTTTTTCACTCAAGAATTCGTCGATGAACAATAGCGCTGATTATGAAAAAACAATAAAGAATTTAATGATAAAGAAAATTATGAAAAGCTAATGAAAACTATGAAGTTAATGAATATGATGTTGACAATGATGACGCTGACAAAGAGAACAAAGTACATTCATTCTATTCTAACTATTCAGTCGAACATTCATTGATGAATAATGGCAACAATAATGAACAAAATGATGAAAAATTAATGATGAACAAAATAATGAAAAATTTGATGAAGAATATGATGACAAGAGAACAAAGTACATTCATTCTATTCTAACTATTCAGTCGAGCATTCATTGATGAATAATGGCAACAATAATGAACAAAATGATGAAAAATTAATGATGAACAAGATAATGAAAAATTTGATGATGAATATGATGACAAGAGAACAAAGTACATTCATTCTATTCTAACTATTCAGTCGAGCATTCATTGATGAATAATGGCAACAATAATGAACAAAATGATAAAAAATTAATGATGAACAAGATAATGAAAAATTTGATGAATAATATGATGAAAATAAGAAAAAAAGATAATGATGAAGAGATAATAATGAATTTGATGATGATAATAGTGATATCAAGCACACAGATATAATGAATCACACTCATTGTTTATTAAATCAAGCATTCATCGACGATTTTTACGATAATAATGAACAAGAATAATGAAAAATTGGATGAAGAATATGATGAAAATAATAAAAAATAATGAAAAGATAATGATGAATTTGATGTTGATAATAATAACATAAAGCACACAGATATAATGAATCGTTTATTAAACCAAGTGTTCATCTATGAATAATGACGATGATAATTCAGAAGATGATGAAGACTAACCATAAGGTGATGAAGAAGGTGAAAAAAATACAATAATAATGATGATGGTAACACAAAACACATTAATCTGTTCATTCATTCAAGCATTCATCTATTCATGCAATCGTTCGTTCAGTCGGTGAATGGTGAGTATGTGAGTCAGTCAGTGAGTGACTGCATGTCCGACTCACTTACTCACACTTGAATGTACGACGCATATAACGTCGGTGTCGTTGGTCAAGTGGATCGACCAGACTCAGAGCCAAGTTGCTCGTCATCTGCAACAGCAACAGCAGACGTCCAACTGAGTCTCGACCAAAGGCAGCAGCGAACATAACGATGATGTGTGCTGCTGCTGGTACCGAGACAGGAAACGATCCCCAGTCAACCATCATCTACAGTAGCAACGGCGGAGCAGCTATAGAAGCAGGAAAAGATGTTGTCGTTGCCAACAGGACCTAGGTGTCGACAGTAGCTGCTGTGCCAGTGGCTAGTAAAACGTCAGCAGAGTCACTCGGTTGAAGTGCGGACGGACCCACGCAGCTGCCGGCGTTGGGTGCAGTGTTTTCGGCACGTACGACGAACGAGCGCAGCTCAATAATGGACATGTTTTTCTTTTCTAAATAGCACAACAAAGGAAGAATTATAAAGAAGCAAAAAAATAAAAAAAAAAAAGGGAATAAAAAAGAATACAATAAAGAATGATTAAATATGGACTCTAAAAGATTGGATGACGTGTGAAGCAGTTTTTGCAATATTTAAATTAAACAGCAGCATAAAGGAACAGAAAATTTAAATCGTTTTTATTTCTACTTAAGAAAAATATTTACTAAACATGGCCAAACATTTGCAAAACATTTAAATATATTAACGAAATATTTAAAAAACATTTAAAAAAATATAAAACATTTAAATAGCATTTACAAAAAATCGAGAACGTTCACAAAATATTAATAAAACATTTGTAAAACATTTACATAACATTTACAACGTTTACAAAACAGTTACAAAGCATTTAAAAAACATGGAAGACATTTACAAAATAGTTAGAAAACATTTATAAAACATTAACAAAACATTAACAAAACACAAATAAAATATTAACAAAATCATTCACAAAACATTTACGCAGCATTTACAAAACATCTTCAACATTTACAAAATATTAACAAAACATTTTCAAAACATTTGTAAAACCTTTACATAACATTTACATGACGTTTACAAAACGTTTACAAAACAGTTACAAAGCATTTACAAAACATGCAAGACATTTATAAAATATTAAGAAAACATTTATAAAAAATTAAAAACACACAAAGTACTAACAAAACATTTCCAAAACATTAACAAATTACTAACGATTTTCAAAACATGTGTATAACATTTACAAAACATTTACAAAACATGTACATAGCATTTACAATACATTAAAAAATGTCAACAAAACTGTTTACAAATCATTAACTAAATATTCGCAAATTACTTACAAAACCTTTAAAAAATATTTACTAAACATTTACATAACATTTGCAAAATTTTACTAATCACTCACAAAACTTTTACAAAACATTGACATAGCATTTATGAGATATTTCAAATATTAACAAAACCATTAATAAATCAGTTACAAAACTTTTACATACAATTTACAAAACATTTACAAAACTCTTACAAAACATGCACACAATTTACAAAAGATTTACAAAGCATTTACGTAAAACAAAGTATATAATAATGGTTGAAGAAAATAGTGTAAAAGAATCAACAAATATTTATAAAAAGAATAGCATAAATGTGCAATGCAAATTGAATATCATCTCAGCATGATTAAACTCTCCACATTTGTTTCATCATAGTCTAATTAATTTTCAAATATTTCTATTACTTAAATGTCTGAATTCTTTTCTCTTGTAAATGCACTCAAAATTGACCCACAATGGGAATGTTAAACACAAAACAAATTAATTTGATAAATGCTCGAATTGCATTTGTTTTTGTTTTCGGAATAAATCTTTAAGCAACTTATAGTCTCTTGAAATGCAATGCATTTAATTGTCAGTTTGCGAAATGGCAATAAATCTACTTTGGAATTTTCCTCTCCATTCAGCCACCGTGTATACTTCTTACTATATTCATGCTACTCTATTCATCCTATTCATATTCAACACTGTTTGAGTGTCGTCCATCTGTTTTTGTAATTAAGAGAGTTGTTTGTGGCCTGCTTCTTAAGGGGTTTTTCAATTTTAAGACTTTGCATTTTACAGCTATAAATACTTGATGTAACCCATTTTTTTTCTTCGCATCCCCCTAGTATTTTTAGAATTTATAGAAAATCGCCTGCAATTGAAGTGATTTGGTCTTGCGTTGGAGTGCCAGTTGGCCAGTCAGTCGAAATCCCTTTGAACCGGAAATTAAAACGATGTCAAAATAATTGATTGATGTTTTACGTAAATTTTGATGCATTAATAATTCAATTTTTTGCTAATGTTGGCCAGTTCGTGCAACAGAGTTAAGTGATTTTTGAAGAGTTAAAGTTGAACTATTTTATTATAAAATACTATTTATACTCAAATGAATTGCACTAAAAATTACCATTTTTATTTGTATTTAAAGAATATAAAAGATATTCGTTTAAAAATATGTAAAAACGTTTGCACAATATTTTCACTACAGTTAAAATCATTTATTATACATTTACAAAACTTTTACGAAACATTTGTAAAAAATACATTTAAAAAATACATTTAAATAAAAACATTTACAAAATGTTTACATAACATTTACAAATACTTTTACATACTACTTACAAATTATTTGCAAAATATTTACAAAACATTTACAAAATATTTACAAACTATTAACAAATAATTAGCAAACATTTACAAAACATTTATTTAATATTTTCAATAAATTTAAAAATGTAGAAATTATTTATAAATATTTTACAAACCATTAACAAAGGATTTACAAAATGTTTGCACAATATTTACAAAACATAATATGTTCAAAAAATTTAAAAAAAACACCTATAAAACATTTACAATGCGTTTACAAAATATTTACAAATTATTTTTTAAATATTTTCAAAATCTTTACTATTTACAAAAAAAAATTACAAAATACTTACAAAACATTTACAAAAAATTTACAAAACATTTACAAAACATTTACAAAACATTTACAAAACATTTACAAAACATTTACAAAACATTTGCAAAACATTTACAAAACATTTGCAAAACATTTACAAAATGTGTACAAAACATGTACGAAACATGTACAATACATTTACAAAACACTAGTCTCATATATCTAAATCATTGTAAACTGCATTTGAAAATTATCGAAAATTCCCACAACTCCAACTTCAAGCACTTTAAATCTATTACTTTACTAAAACCCTCTAACAAATTGCAAATACCTTTAGGAGACAGCGACGCTCACACTTTATGGAGTTTACCCAAATGTGCCAAAAAGTACGCCACGCTTTTCTTGCGCCAGCATATGCACCCCGTTTTTTCAAACAATTTTTTCACATCTTTTTTTTTCAATTTCATCTCTTTAAGTATTTGACTTTTTATTTTAATTTTCTGCTCTGTTGTTTTATTTTGCACTTTTTATACTTTTCTCTTCTTCACTCGTTACTGATCAACCTGATTCTGCCAGTACATATCTATATCTTCCAAGTACCAAGCACCATCAACCATTTATCATTTTTAACTCAGCATATTTTTGGCCCCAACTCTGGGGCTTCATTCTGCTCGGTGCTGTTCTGCACTGCTATGCTGTAAATTTATGAGCTGCCATTATTTTGAGCTGAAACAATTGCAATTTACTGCCAAAAACTCAATTGGGGGATATTTGGCTGTGGCAGCCAGAACTTCGTAGGTTTCGTACTTACTTTTGGCACAAAATGCTTGTTAAAATTTTTATTCTTGTTTGCGGTGAATGAAATATGTTGCCACTGTTCCTACTACTCGGGGTGCAGCAACATTTTGCATTGAAGAAATTTGTTGTTTTTTAATTAAATTTTTGAGTAAGTCGATTTTGTAATTCATTCTTTTTTGTTTTGATTTCTAATATTTTCAACATTTAATTAAAATATTGGTACGAAATATAAGTATGAAACTTGATGATATTTAAATAACATTTACGAAACAGTTATAAAGCATTGGAAAAACATTTACAAAGCATTTACTAAACATTTGCAAAGTAATAACGAAACAATTACGAAACTATTATAACAAAAATACATTTAAAAAGCACAAAAATACATTTAAAAAACATTTCGAAAACATTTACAAAATATTTAAAAAATATTTACAAAACATTTACAAAACATTTACAAAAATATTTACAGAACATTTACAATACATTTGCAAAACATTTACAAAGCATTAGAGAATATTTAAAAAAAATTTTGAAAACATTTACAAAATATTTACAAAACATTTACAAAACATTTACAAAACATTTACAAAAATTTACAAAAATTTACAAAAAGTTTAGAAATATTTAAAAAAAAATTACAAAACCTCTAAAAAAAATATTTGCAAAACATTTACAAAATATTTACAAAACATTTACAAAATATTTACAAAACATTTACAAAACATTTGCAAAACATTTACAAAGCATTTACAAAGCATTACCGAATATTTAATAAAATGTAAATTATATAATATGAAATACAATTTGGAATTTTTCATATTAATTGCTGAGTCGGCAAATTTCACATGACATCAATAACAAAATAAGTGCCACAAAAAAAATACGAATTTAGCAATTTGCTAAACTGACAGCCAATCATTATGAAATGCAATAGAGTTGCTGTTCGGGGGTAAGACGGCAACTATTGCTCACTATTAAGAACAGCAGCACAGTTTAAGTTTGCACAGCAACGTCAGCAAGAAGTTTTTTATTTTTTTGCTTTATTTTTTTTGTTGTTTCTTATTTTCACATGCTGTCAATTTGTCAAAAACTCAAAAATGTGCAACTTCAGTCATTTTTTTTTTTCTTTTGACAGTTGCAACTTGACAGTCTGTCAATAGCACAGCACAGTTTGTGCAGTGCCCGAAAGTATACCTCATATTTTGTGCAGCGTTTTTTTTCTTATTTAACCACAATGATTTGGTGTTAAAATACATGCAACACAATACCACTAACAAAATGCACATAAAACTACTCGCACACAATCAATCTGGCCACATCGGACGGCAGCATTGCGTTGCATTTTATTGCGGTTGAATTAGTTGGCTACAAATTTAATTGATTGCTTAATTTGTGTGTGTGTTGATGTCTCTAGTTCTCACTGTCTCCTTCATATGTGTGGGAATTGAGTGCGGCGGCACAGAATTTGACATGACGATGACAGCTGTCAACAGGTTTGACAGTTTTATTGCAGCTGTGGGCAATTTTCATTGCATTGAAAAAGCAATTTGTGCTAATTTTCAATTAAAGGCGATTGCAAAAAAATAAAAAGTAATCAAATTTTATTGAAATTTTAAGGTTTATTGTGAAAATCTCAATTTTGGTGAATCTTTTTTTTTGTGAAAATTATATAGTTAAAAATTGAATTTTTAGTAAAAATTAAATTTTTAATAAAAATTGAATTTTTAATATAAATTGAATTTTTAATAAAAATTGAATTTTTAGCAAAAATTGAATTTTTAGTGAAAAATTGAATTTTTAGTGAAAAATTGAATTTTTAGTGAAAAATTGAATTTTTATTGAAAAATTGAATTTTTAGTGAAAAATTGAATTTTTTTGAAAAATTGAATTTTTAGTGAAAAATTGAATTTTAATTGAAAAATTGAATTTTAAATGAAAAATTGAATTTTTAATGAAAAATTAAATTTTTAGTGAAAAATTAAATTTTTAGTGAAAAATTGAATTTTAATTGAAAATTTGAATTTTAAATGAAAAATTGAATTTTTAATGAAAAATTAAATTTTTAGTGAAAAATTGAATTTTAATTGAAAAATTGAATTTTAATTGAAAAATTGAATTTGTAGTAAAAAATTGAATTTTTAGTGAAAAATTTAATTTTAATTGAAAAATTGAATTTTAATTGAAAATTTGAATTTTTAGTGAAATATTAAATTTTTAGTGAAAAATTGAATTTTTAGTGAAAAATTGAATTTTTAGTGAAAAATTTAATTTTTGTTAATAATTGAATTTTTAGTGAAAAATTGAATTTTTAGTGAAAAATTGAATTTTTAGTGAAAAATTGAATTTTTAGTGAAAACTTTAATTTTTAGTGAAAATTTTAATTTTTAATGAAAAATTTTATTTTAGTGAAAAATTGAATTTTTGTTAATTTTTAGTGAAATATTGAATTTTTAGTGAAAAATTGAATTTTTAGTGAAAAATTGAATTTTTAGTGAAAAACTGAATTTTTTAGTGGAAAATTAATTTTTTAGTGTAAATTTGAATTTTTAGCTGAGTTTGATACTAACTGATAGTACACATCGTCAATTAAGCATCGTATTTAATTTATCTGTGAATGCCTCAAAGCATTTTTCCATTCAACTTTTATGCTTTTTGATTTATTTCGTAATGCATTTGCACATGAAAGCAACAGAGCGTTGAAGAGTGAGATGTAAAGTTGTTAATTATTAATGTCGACGAAAGACGAAATACGACGACGTTTAAGCCATGTAAATAATCATTAAAAATGGCGGTTGGTGCTTTGAACATGAGTAACATCTTTTTGTACGACGACAACGCATACGCACATCAGGCACGAAGCTCTTTACACCTCTCTCTCTTAACAGGCTCTTCTAACATTAGACAGACACTTGAAAACAAAAAAGCGTTTTTCTTTAGATTTTGTTTTTATTTTTTTCCGAATGTTGTGAAATGTTTTTTTCGTATTTTTGTTTTTTCTCTTTTCGAATTCATTTCGAGTTCATTTCGAATTCTTTCGTAGTCAATGTGGAAAAATTCGTACGAAGGTTGATTGGTGGCAGGCTGGCTGGTGGTAAACGGTGGGTAACAGCAGGCGCAGCCAAGTCTGCTTCGCAAGGTGCGTGTGACGCAGAGGTCAATGGCTCTTGAGAGAAAAGCTGCAAAAGCTTAAAATAAAAAGCGGCAAATTTGCTGTATTGCCATTGCATTGCAACGAACACTGCGGGGGCCTGGCATATTTAACTATTTCACCTTTTCACTAAAAATTCAATTCAACTTTGATTAAAATTTAAATTTTTCACAAAAATTTTATTTTTTACTAAAATTAAAATTTTTCAATTCAAATTTTCACTAAAAATTCAAATTTTATCAAAAAATGCAAAAAATTAATTTACTTAAAATTTTAATTTAACTGAAAATTCTAATTTTGTCTAATAATTCAAATCAAATTTTCACTAAAATTTCAAATTTTCAGTGAAAATTTAATTTTTCACAAAAAATTGAATTTTTCACAAAAAATTTAATTTTTCATTAAAAAAAATTTAATTTTTCATTAAAAAAAATTCAATTTTTATCTAAATATTAAATTTTTAACTAAAATTCAATTTTTTACTATAGTTAAATTTTCCATAAAATTTTAATTTTTCACTATAATACAAATTTTCACTAAAAAATCAAATTTTCACTAAAATTTTATTTTTCATTAAAAATTCAATTTTTTACTATAACTTGAAATTTTCATTAATAATTAAATTCACTAAATTAAATCCACTAAAATGTTATTTTTTATAAAAATTTTATGTTCCACTAACATATTATTTACTAAAATTTGTTCACTAAAAATTTAAATTTTTTACTAAAAATTCAGATTTTCACTAAAAATTGAAAAATTGAATCAAATTCAAAGAAAAATTAAATTTTCAATGTTTCAATCGAATTGAAAGAAAAATTAAATTTTCAATGTTTCGATTCACATTGAAAATTTAATTTTTCTTTCAAAAATAAAAATGTTCGTCAACAAATTTTAATTTTTTGCTGTTTATTTTTATTTTTTTTATTTTTTCAAATATATTTTAAATTTCTTCAGCAAATACTAAAGACAGACTATGGCACTTTACTCAACCGTTCAAAGAGCTTTTCCTTCGTTTGTATTTCTTTGACATGTGGCAACGCTGCAGCATGTTTTGCATACATATTAGATACATGCAGTTGCAATAACAACAAAAAATGTAACAAAAAACAACAACAAATAGGTACTACAATAAAATTACATTGCAAAAATGTTTTTGTGCTGCTTGTAATTTTCCGCAATAACAATGCGAAACGCATTTCTTTGCAATTTCAATGCAATTTTCTAGTAATCTACTAGTGCTGCCTGTACTTCACCCTAATACCCTAGTTCTATATCCTACCATATCCCTATTTTTTTATAATATTCGTTTTCTGTAGTTTCCGCAAACGCTTTAAACAATTTTATCAAAAACCCATTTCATAGACGTTGCGAACGATAACAATGTTCTGTTACTTACCAGATGAACATGTAAAATAGTGGTAAAAATAGTAGTAGAAATAGTAGCAGAAATAGTAGCAGAAATAGTAGTAAAAATAGTAGCAAAAATAGTAGTAGAAATAGTAGTAGAAATAGTAGTAATAATAGTTGTTAAATGTGTGTGCACTAAACGTCGGTTCAATGCGCTGCCAACGATATGCAAATGTTTTGTGTTGGGCTTCGTTGCATTTGATATGTGGATAAAAGCACAGAAAAAAACAACAAAAAAAAAAGAAAAAAAATAGTAAAAAAAATACCAAACAATACTAAACAATGGCAACAATAAAAATTGCAATAACAATACGGTCTGGCAAAATATAAAAAGTGAAAAGCATTTAAATTAAATTGAGTCACAGACGTTGCACTGAATGATTGATGCATGATGGGTTCAAGCATCAATCTGTAGCATATTTTTAGGCTGCATTTGTCATGATTTAAATTGTTGCAAAATGTCACTAATTGCGACAATTTTGCGACGCAAACGGAGCAACGAAATAGTGTGCGTTTTTTAAATTTAAAATTTAAAGCATTTCTCTGTTATACACTTTATATATTTGTGTTCTAAAAGTAGGCAACATTTTTTATTTTAATTTTGTTTTATTTTTGCAACAGAAATTGAAAAGAAAAACTGAATTTAACTGAATTTAATAAAAAATAATAATACTTTTAAAATACAATTTAATAATACATTTATATTAAAAATAAATGAAAAATGCAGTAAAATAAAAATGTGCTGTCTAAATATATGCAATATTTTTTAAAAATGACAATTTTAATATTTAGCTTATTTTGCACATGTAAAGCAATAAATTTAGCTTAAAAATACAAAACATTTGCACATGACAACTACTCAAATAATGCTATATGTATAACACAAAATACAAAAAATCATGTGATAAACAACCATCTGACCCGCACATTTTACTACATATCTACTACAAAACAACTATTTTACGCACAGTTTTACGTAGTTTACGCACTTAAATCACAATTACTCAATTATCTAAATTAAGCGCACATGCGGCGCAAAGACAGACAGACAGACACAAGTGTTACACAACCGTAATATGTAGAACTCATCACAAGTTTCGTGGGTTCAATGAGCAGTTGGGGAGAAGAGGTCAGTACTTTGAACCAGTACAAAAATCTCTTGTGTTATGTGTCGTAAAAGTTATTTCTATTTTATCTTTGTCACCGAGCGGAAGTGCTGAATTTAGTTTGTGTTTGGCAAAACAAAGGCAAAACAAATATTCCAAAAATAATAACCAAAAGTCACAAAAACTAGAGGCAATCAAAAATTTAATTTATTGCAGTATTCAAAGTTTTAAATTACACATAAAACGTGTGTCTTTAAAATATGAAAAAGGAAAAGATTTAAAATTTTAAAAATTAACTTTGTCAATTTTATATAAATTTCATTTTTTATTGTGCAGCCAATTAAAATAACAAGTGTTACACAACAACAGTAATAACAGCAACCATAACATAACCTTTTTTGTGTCTGCAAAATAAAATATTATTTTGGTTTGTTGCCATGCAGCAATGACCAAAGCTGAACGCTTCAATGAACTTTTTATTATTTTTTAACAGTGGGTTTTTATTCATTACACGATAACGTATTATTGTCAAAGGCTTTATTGATGTTGGTCAGGTTGACGGCATGTTTTTTTTATTTTAAACATTTTTTTATTATTTTTAAATTTTTTAATTTTTCTATTTTATTATTTTTTTAATTTTTTATTTATTGTGTTTTTTTCTAAATGCTTTTTATGCATTTTGTATTGGCAGCATTTAAAAATGCATTGCATATATTTGAGTTTCTCTCATAATATTTTATTGCATACTTTTAGGATTCCGCTAAAACGATTTACTGCATACTTTTTGAATATAAATATTTATTTTTAAACTCAGTAAATAAAATATTTTACATTATAATTTACATTTTTTTATTTCTGCTTCATTTTTATGCATTTACTGTATTTGCTTCTATTACAATGTTTTACACAAATAGCATACTTTGATTTTGCATTTTTTTTTTGATAAATAACACAAAATTGTTTAGAAAATTAAATTAAAAATTCAATTTTTCACTAAAAATTAAATTTTTCATTAAAAATACAATTTTTTATTATAAATTCAATTTTTTCAAAAAAAAAAATGTTTTACTACAAATTTAGTTTTCACTAAAAAATAAAATTTTCACTAAAAATTAAATTTTTCAGTTAAAAATTCAATTTTTTCAAATAATTTAATTTTTTCAAATAATTTAATTTTTCACTAAAAATTGAATTTTTCACTATAAATAAAATTTTTCAAATTTTCACTAAAAATTCAATTTTTAACTAAAAATTAAATTTTTAACTAAAAATTAAATTTTTAACTAAAAATTAAATTTTTAACTAAAAATTAAATTTTTAACTAAAAATTAAATTTTTAACTAAAAATTAAATTTTTAACTAAAAATTAAATATTTAACTAAAAATTAAATTTTTCATTATAAATTAAATTTTTTCAAAAAAAAAATTTTTTCAATAAAAATTCAATTTTTTACTACAAATTTGGTTTTCACTAAAAAATTAAATTTTCACTAAAAATTCAATTTTTCAGAAAAAAATTCAATTTTTTCAAAAAATTAAATTTTTCACTAAAAAATTTAATTTTTCACTAAAAATTAAAATTTTCACTAAAAATTGAATTTTTCACTATAAATTAATTTTTTTCAAATTTTGACTAAAAATTCAATTTTTCACTATAAATAAAATTTTTCATTAAAAATTAAATTTTTCATTAAAAATGAAATTTTCATTATAAATTCTATATTTTCAAAAAATTAATTTTCACCAAAAAAAAAATATTTCTACTAAAAATTCAATTTTTCAGTTAAAAATTCAATTTTTTCAAAAAATTTAATTTTTCACTAAAAATGCAATTTTTTAATACAAATTTAATATTCACAAAAATTAAATTTCCACGAAATTTTCAATTTTTCAGTTAAAAATTCAAATTTTCACTAAATATTAAATGTTTTACTAAAATTTTATTTTTCATTAAAAAAATTCCATTTTTCAGAAACTTTCAATAAAAATTCAATTCATCATTAAAAATTTAAATTTTTTACATGAAATTTAATTTTTGACTAATGTTGCATTTTTTTGTGCTACAACTAAATTTGAAGCTTTGCAAACAAACTAAGAAATTTTTCTGTACAATTTGATATATTTTCTAATTACGCAAAAATCTTAAAATTTTAATTGCTTGAAAATAGTTTTTAAAGCTTTTAAAAAACAGCAGCTCACAATGCCCAACACAGTGAGTGCTCTTGATACAATATTTATTGCCTAGAGCTTAAATTTTGTGCACAGGCAAAGTTCACGCGAAGTCAGAGAGAGTGTAGCAGGGGCAGGCAGCTTTAAAACTTGCAACTCATGTAAGCTTCCTGCAGGCAGAGCAGAGAAGAGCTTCCTTCAACTTTTACCCGGTGACCAAAGGCGTCATTGTTCGTTGTTTGTTATATGTGTTTCAACTTTAACTCAGGCACTACTACTATTTTTTTCTTTTTTTTTGCTTCATTTTCTATGTTTTTTTTTTGTTTTTGCTTTATTTTCTAAGTATTTTTTTTACTTCCTCTACTACGTTCTGACAAATCAAAGTTTTACTCGTCGCACATCGTACGTGTTCATTCGTAACTTTGTTTGTATTCGGCAAATTTTATTTTCAATTTAGTTTTTTTTTTTTTTTTGCGTTTTAATTTTTGCACATACGCCAAAGTTTTCGCTGCTTGAAACCAAGACAAACTTTTTAGAAATACTTTTCATTTCGCAGAACTATTTTTCAATCGAGTTTTCGTTTTTTTTTTTTAGTTTATAGTTTTTTTATTTAATTTTATATTTTTTTTTAGTTTTATATTTTTTTTAGTTTTTATTATTAGTAAAAGTTCTCAATTGTGACTTTTGTGTTTGTTTGTTTGCCGCAAACAATGTCTGCAAATTTCGGCACTGATTAAAATTGCAATCATCTCTTTCACCCTCTGCTTCACCGCTTTCTTTGTAAGCTTTTGAACCTGCTGTGCAGCTTTTTGTGGCACAGTAAACTTTGCAGCGCTTTCTGCGTGAATTAGTGTCAAAATTTGAGCTGCCTTAGGCAAACTTGCAAATTACAAAACAAGCCAAAACAAACTAGCTAAGTTCTGACAATGCCAACAACATCATCATCAACATCATTAGTAGCAACAACATGCTCAGCAACAACATCATCACCAGCAACATCTCTACCGAGTGCACGCAACGCAACCTTGTTGCAAAACTTTTAGAAACGAACAAACTAAAGTTCAAAAAAATTAATTAAAAAAAAAATAAAAACATTTTAAACAAAAAATTTCATTAAACTTTTAATTAATACAACAGGAAAATTCTTGCTGACACTGACTTCCGGACTGTGCAGCGATTCAACAATTCAAGCAATCAAATACAAAAAAAAGGCGCATGTGCAACAGACGCCAAAAGTTTCAGAAATTACAAAAAAAACGACAAAAGAAACTAATAATGACTAACGAAAGCGAACTACCTAACAGACGCCAAAAGTTTATCGACGAAAATATGCGCTAAATTCTTTATATAATGTTTATATTTCGTTACAAACAGATATATTTTATGTTCAAATACATCTTTTACATAAAAGTATGCTATATTAATTTTTCACTACTGCCTAAAACTATGCTACTATTAAAATTACTATATAGATTGTTGGAATTTTACCTAGAGTTATGCCATGCATTTTTTCAGGCATTTAATTAGACTATAATTTTTTGTTGCTGCAATTTGCTGTCTAAAAGTATGCAACGCATATATAAATACTGCAAAAACTGTTTTCAAAAATATGCTATAAAATAATATAATGTATTATATAGATATTGCGTCAACCAAAAGTCGCTAACATATTTTCATTAATAAACGCAAAATTATAATGCATTTATTTAAATTTATGTATATTATGTATAAAGTTTAATTTAAAGCATACTTTTAGACAGCAAATTTTATTATAAAGAACTGCATAAATTTCATTTATTTCAAATCATTCATTTATTTAATGCATATAAATTAAAAAGCTAAAAGTATGCTTTATAAATGAATAATATACAGTATATAATCATCTAAAAGTATGCAATATATAATATATAATAATATATAATAATCTTAAAAATATTTTGTTATTTTTAGAGAAAAACTGAATATTTAAAGAAATGTTAATTTTTTGTTCAAAATTGAATTTTTAATTGAAAATTTCATTTATTTTTTTAAATTTAATTTTTGGTTAAAAATTTAATTTTTGGTTAAAAATTTAATTTTTAGTGAAAAATTGCATTTTTAGTAAAAAACGAATTTTTAGTTAAAAAATTTAATTTTTAAGGAGAATTGAATTTTTAGTGAAAAATTGAATTTTTAGTGAAAAATTGAATTTTTAGTGAAAAATTGAATTTTTAGTGATAAATTGAATTTTTAGTGAAAAATTGAATTTTTAGTGAAAAATTGAATTTTTAGTGATAAATTGAATTTTTAGTGAAAAATTGAATTTTTAGTGAAAAATTGAATTTTTAGTGAAAAATTGAATTTTTAGTGAAAAATTGAATTTTTAGTGAAAAATTAAAATTTTTAGTGAAAAATTAAATTTTTAATTTTTAGTGAATATGAATCTTGAATATTTAGTGAAAAATTTAAATTTTAGTGAAAAATTAAAATTTTTAGTGAAAATTTGTATTTATAGTGAAAAAATAAAGATGCAATGAAAAATTTAATTGTTAGTAAAACATTAAAATTTTTATGACATTATTTCACATATTTAGTTTTGAATAAACAAAAATTGTAATTAAAAATTTAAAACAGATATATGAAAATTTGTTTTTTGTGCACTTTTAGAACTTCCTAAAAATATGCAACATTTTCAAATAACACATTTTCGCTCTGCAAAACCAAATTAATTAAATTCTTTTCAGTATTTTAAAAACAAAACACAAAAAAGAAAATTTCATTTAGCAGTTTATTGGAATTTTGCAAAATTCTAAAAATATGCAACATTATTTAAATGAAACCAAAAACTTATAAATAGAACTACATAATATTCGTTTAAATTTTGTTTGCAAAAATTGCGAAAATATAAATTTCATTAATCCCTCAATCTATGCAATTTAATGTGTGCTGCTGTTCATTTTTGCTAATACCTAAAAATATGCAACAATATTTTTTAATGCAGTTTTTGGTACGTAGTAGAGTTCAGCAAACTTTCTAATAAACACAAATAGCAAACCTGTTATGTTATTTTTTTAACTTTTTAAAATTTTTCATTTTTTTGTTAAATTTTTTGTAGCAAAGTGTTTGACTCAACTTTTTGCTGTATCTTTTGTTAAAACTGCTGCTGTTGGCACTGTATAAAATGCGCAATAAATAAATAAAAAGAGAATATATGAAAAAATATAGAAAAATATAGAAAAATATTTTTGTTGCTGCTACGTTCGCCCACAGCAGCAACAACAGCAACAGTAAAAGGTGTGCAACACACTGTGTTGCATACCACCCACATTGTTGCCACGTTATATGTTTTTGCTGTTAATGTTATTTTGTTATTTTTACTGCTGCTGCTGTTGTTGTGCTTTTCATTAGTGCCATATGGGAATTTGGCAACAACGAGCAACAGCAGCAACAATGGAAAAAGTGCTGCAAACTCAATTAATTGCTGAGAAAAGTTTGCAGACTCTGCTGTTCTATGTTGTGTTATTTTGCAAACATTTATAATATTTTCAAATATTAAAATTTATTTTTTCTACTTTTTACAGAGTCTCGGCATTCTCGGCTCAATACCCGCCGGTCTTTTGATACTATCGCTGTTCGGTTTGTTGCTGTATCTGCTGACGCGCTGCTGCGACCGGAAACCGCGCAAACCGAGTGCACAGCGTTGCCAGAGCTGCTCGTTGGTGATCATCACGCTGATGACCTGTGCGGCCATTGGATTAGGTAAGAAGGAAACAGTAATAAATAAAAAATTAAAATACATAATTCTCAATTCGACAAAAACGAAAAACCATTAAATATAAAGTAACACTGATTGTTTTTACATCGAAAAAAATACATAAAGACCATCAAGTAATAATAATAGTTTTTAAAATAATAGTCAAACAGACAAAAAAATAGTCAAACAGGAAAAAAGAATAACATCAAAATAATTGCATACTTTTCGGCTACATTCAAAAACAGCAAGATGTGCTAAACTCAAAAAATAAATTCATACCTAAAAACAAATAAAGCAGTACATATGCTTAAATGTTTAACATATTAAGAAAAAAATAATAATAATAAAAATAAATAAAACATCAAATAAATTATATTTTGAAGCACATTAATTATTTCCCTAAACTAGGCAATATAATATGCAGCTAAACCTGAAAATATGCAACGTTGAAATTATTTCATCCTATTGTCTTCTGCCATTTTAAGTACTTGTCGAGTATTCATTAAAAACATAAATCAGACGCAAACTTTGTTATTTTCTGCGTAATATTTTTGCGCTTTGAAGCAAATATTCTTGAGCTCACTTGAGCGCAGCTATTGTGCGCGCTGGGCAGCAGTTGGTTGTTTGGTTAACTAGTACCAGTGCCGTGGTTAGTGCTTTTACTGCTCAGCATGACCTGCACCAATTGCAGTCAATTAGTTGGCTTCAATTTAATTATTCGCCGAACGTGCTACTCATCCATGCGGCGATTGCTGCTCTTGTTCAAGAGGTTGAGCGCCAGAGTTGCCAGCAGTTGCTATTTGTTTAGAGTACGCGCGCGAAACGGATGACGATGATGACCGATTTAAATAAATGGATTAAAAGCTTTTATTGTAATTGGCAGCACACAACAAAGGGCTTAATTAGCAACAAAAAAAAAAGCGGATTATTTATTAGCAGCAACTTTAGCGAATAAAACAGAATAAACAGACAAAAAATTGTATTAAAAAAATAACCAAGAAAAAATCAAATCAATTGAGGAGCTCATTTCCAAAACGTGCTATGTGAAACGAAGATAGATTTAGTAAAACCTGTTTTACTCCTATTTAATGGTAGAATTAAATTGAACCAAGGATGTTTTCCACACTTAATATTTTCATTTTTAGTTCTGTATATTCACTTTTCTGAAATAATAATTTGTGGGCCGTATATTTGTAAATAAAAGCATATTATATTTAAATGGATAGCACGTTTTGGAAATGAGCTACTCAATTCAAATCAATTCAAATCAATTCAAATCAATTCAAATCAATTCAAATGAATTCAAATCAATTCAAATCAATTCAAATCAATTCAAATCAATTCAAATCAATTCAAATCAATTCAAATCAATTCAAATCAATTCAAATCAATTCAAATCAATTCAAATCAATTCATATCAATTCAAATCAATTCAAATCAATTCAAATCAATTCAAATCAATTCAAATCAATTCAAATCAATTCAAATTAATTCAAATCAATTCAAATCAATTCAAATCAATTCAAATCAATTCAAATCAATTCAAATCAATTCAAATCAATTTAAATCAATTCAAATCAATTTAAATCAATTTAAATCAATTCAAATCAATTCAAATCAATTCAAATCAATTCAAATCAATTCAAATCAATTCAAATCAATTCAAATCAATTCAAATCAATTCAAATCAATTCAAATCAATTCAAATCAATTCAAATCAATTCAAATCAATTCAAATCAATTCAAATCAATTCAAATCTATTCAAATTAATTCAAATCAATTCAAACCAATTCAAATCAATTCAAATCAATTCAAATCAATTCAAATCAATTCAAATCAATTCAAATCAATTCAAGTCAATTCAAATCAATTCAAATCAATTCAAATTAATTCAAATCATATCAAATCAAATCAAATTAATTCAAATCATATCAAATCAAATCAATTCAAATTAATTCAAATTAATTCAAATTAATTCAAATCAATTCAAATCAATTCAAATCAATTCAAATCAATTCAAATAAATTCAAATCAATTCAAATCAATTCAAATCAATTCAAATCAATTCAAATCAATTCAAATCAATTCAAATCAATTCAAATCTATTCAAATCAATTCAAATCAATTCAAATTAATTCAAATCAATTCAAATCAATTCAAATTAATTCAAATCAATTCAAATCAATTCAAACCAATTCAAATCAATTCAAATCAATTCAAATCAATTCAAATCAATTCAAATCAATTCAAATCAATTCAAATCAATTCAAATCAATTCAAATCAATTCAAATCAATTCAAATCAATTCAAATCAATTCATATCGATTCAAATCAATTCAAATTTAAATCAATTCCAATTGATTCAAAACAATTTAAATAAATTCAAAATAATTCAAATCAATTCAAATCAATTCAAATCAGTTTAAATCAATTCAAATCAATTTAAATCAATTGAAATCACATCAAATCACATCAAATCACATCAAATCACATCAAATCACATCAAATCACATCAAATCACATCAAATCAAATCAATTAAAATCAAATAAATTTAAATTTATTTTAAATCAATTAAAATTAATTCAAAATAATTTAAATAAATTCAAAACAATTCAAATCAATATAAATCAATTCAAATCAGTATAAATGACTTTAAATTAATTCAAATCAATACAAAGAAATTGAACCCAATACACCTGAATATCAAATGAATGCAAATTAATTCAATTCTATTTTATAAATGTAAAATTAATTAAGGAGAACCAAAAAATAAAACTACGTAAAACATGAATAAATTTAAATACGTTATTGTCTGTGTAAAACACGTATTTACAACAGTTTATCATGTCCAACTTTGATTTAGAATAAGATTTTAAAAATAGAAAAAAATAAAAACAAGTGTCGAAAAAACAAAGCAAAGCGTAGACAAAAAATAAAGCATACTTTTTGGCTGCAGTGCCTAAAAATATGTCACGCCGACGTGCGATAAGCTACGCCCTTTTGTGCTGCCACTGCCAAGATAAACATTTTGCTTAAATGCGACGCAAAGATAAGCGGGAAAAAGAAAACAAATGGACACAGAAAGTGTCTTAATTAATGGCTTTATTAACTGCTTCAGAAAAAAATATAGTGCCCACTTTTAGGATAGCTAAAAAAAAAAAAAAAAACAGAGATAAACCCTCTTTGAATAAATGTTTGTTTTAAAACAAAAAAACTTTTAAAAACCAAGAATAAAAAGAAGAATATAATAAAATAGTATACAAAAAGAAACATACAATTGAAACTAATACTATAAAAAAATTATTATATACTTTTTGGCTTGATTTGAAAAAAGCAAGATGTGTCAAATTTAAAACGGAATAAGCTCAAATAAAACGGGAAAAATCGTTAAAAATCTACATTAAATTCATTAAAACACAAAAGATATATACAAAATCAATTCTTTTTTTATCAGTAATAAGAAAATCAAAAATAAAAAGGCAATATTTATTAATTAAAGAGAATAAGGTAAGCTACAGAAGTAATGCATACTTTTTGGTTTCAGATGCATTAAGCTCGCTGTAGAAAACTCAATAAAAAATCTTTGCATACTTTAAGTAAATGTAAAATGAAAAATGATGGCATATTTCTTACATTTGCTTAAAGTATGCAATGATATTTTTTTATTAAGTTTTTCACAATTTGCTGTTGTAAATGAAATCATAAAGCTGAAATATAAAATGGCCAATTAAAGAAATTAATTTTGAGTAATTTTATTCCAAAGAATGAAATATTAAAAAATAAAAAAAAAATTAAAAAGTGTTTTTTTAATAGTATAAAAAATATAAAAAAGATAAAAAAAAATATTTTTAAAAAACTTAAAAAGGTTAATTTAAAATTAAAATTAATACAATAACAAATATGTCTACGTTTGCAAATTTTTCAGAATTATTGCATACTTTTAGGTAGTTGGTTCAAAAAAGCATTTTTGGAAACTTTTAAACCCCCTTTTCAATTACTTTTTAATTATGCGCCAAGATATTAAAATATATTAATATATTAAATATTAAAACAATTAAAATATATTAAATTAACTTAAAATAGAAATAAGAACTACACATTACATAGTTTTGGGTGGTAGCTAAATAAATTGTAAAAATTAAATTAATGGAAACACTGCACCACTTCACCACACTTTGCTCTATATTTTTAAATTAAAAAGCAACTTCATGGCTAATTTAATTCAATATTTTTTCTAGGTTTATATGGCAATGATGACTTCCACAACGGGCTACTGCAGGCCTTCAGTTCCGGCAAACAAGTCGAGGGACTTGTGCTCAATCTCAGAAGACAGGTAAGCAGAAAAATGAAAAAGAACAAAAAATTGAAAAAAAAATTTAAAAATCTTTAAAACTGCAAATATAAATTTAAATAAATTTAAAGTAAAATACAAAAAATAATAAAACAAATTAAAAAAAAAAATGCAAATAAAATAAAACTAAAAAATAAATTCAAATAATATAAAAAATACGAAAATAAATTAAAAGAAAATAAATTTAAAAATAATAATAATACTAAAAAACAAAATTATAAAATAATACAAAAATAAATAACATTAAATTACAATAAAATTAATAACTAACATATAGTTAATTAAAATGTAATAAAATTCCAAAAAAAAAAACAAAAAAAAATTAAATAAAAATTAAATAAAAAATAAAAACCTAAAATATAAAATAAACACAAAAAAATACCATAAATAAAAAAGTCTCGAGAAGGTACATAAAAACATTGATTTATACGCATTTAAAGACGCATAAAAATACTGCTTAATGCCTCCAGCTTAATAAGCACAGCATACTTTGAGGCGCGCATTGGCCAACTGACGCATAGCTAAACAGAACAACTGACTGACTGAAATAACATTTTTTAAATATAAATTGAATGCTCATAAATATATTTTATGTACCAAAAAAAAAATACAATCTTCACATAAAAGAGTTCATCATTATCATAAGGCGGCACAGTTTTCAACTATGTAGTATTTTTGCAGCCTATGCAGTTTGAACGCCTTAATTTATGCAATGCATGTCTGCCGCGCGACTGCAGGCGTTGTTTGCGCACGTAGATGGCGCTGCTGATCAACATCAGCTGCTGATTTTTATGCGCTTTCATCTTGTTTATCTAAGTTTACAACTTCCGGTAAAGATTTCTTCTTTTTAAAACTTTTCTTTTTTATTCTAAAAATCACATAAAATACAAAAAATAAGGAAGCATCTTATAATGCATTCGAGCCGCTTTCAAAGCATCACCACCGCCACTGCCGCTTTGACACAGTTTTGCCATGCACCTCAAGACGTCGTCATCGTCCTGCTGCCTACTTTTTATGTGTTACTTCGTCAGTTACTCCCTTTTTTTTAATATCGCACTAAAACAGCCGCTTTGTTGTTGCTGACACACATTAAAGTCATTCACTACGCGCGCATAGCAGCACACCACAGCACACTATAGCACACCCAGTGACCCCAGCGGGAAAAAGTGCATTTAAAAGCTTCTACTTTACAATGTTCCCATTAAGAAATGACATTATTACATAACCTGCCACTGTCTAATTATTATCGAATCGTAAATAACAGTGTTTTCTTTGTGCATTTCTTTGTATGCAGTAGTAATGAGGAGTGGTTTCTTTTGTACATTACTTTGTATGCAGTAGTTACAAGTTGTGTTTCAATTTGTCCATTACTTGGTACACAATACTATTGAGTTGTTCTTCCATTTATATATTACCTTTTACGCGAGTGTAACGAGATGTGGTTGCTTTTGTACATTACTTTGTACGTAATAGTAATGAGTTGTGCTGCAATTTGTTCATTACTTTAAGGAATGTTTTCTTTGTACTTTATTTGCAATGGTAATATTTCTACGTTACTTTGTACGCAGTAGTAACGAGATGTTGTTCCATTTGTACATTACTTTGTACGCAATAGTAATAAGTTCTGCATGAATTTATTTTGCTTTAATTTATTCAGTATTTGGTACACATAGTAATGAGTTTTGCTTGCATTTGTACATTACTTTGTACGTAGTGGTAATAAGAATTGAATTCGTTTGTACATTACTCTGTACGGAATTGTAATGAGGTCTGCTTTGTTTTCTGCTTTTGTTCATATCTTTGTATGCAATAGTAATGAGTTGTGCTTCAATTTGATCACATTTGTACACATAGTAGGTGGTTCCATTTCTACATTACTTTATACGAAGTAGTAATACGTTGTTCACTTGTACATTACTTTGTATATTACTTTGTACATTATTTTGCACACAATAGTATTACTTTGCATAAAGTTGTAATGAGTTCGATTTCTACATTTCTACTGGTCCTAACTAACCGGTCCTACTTTTACACGTCGCCTATATGGTTACAGGCTGCTTTTCTTTTCAATTTATGCCTTCGAGCACCCACCGCGCCACCTACAGCGTCCGCTTGTAAATCCTTTAACGTCGTAATGCATTGAGGAAATAAAAATACTTGACTATTTTTTTTATTATAATTTTTGTTTCTACTACAACATTTTCGCATTTTTATGATAGCATCACACATATGCATTTTACTTTTTATATGTGCATTTTTTCTTAGTATGTGTTTATTGTTTATTTAGCGCTTTTTATATGTTGTTGCTCTACTATATACTACGTCGCGTATGTGTATGTGTAAAGCGTATTTTTCTGAAATCAATCCTGATGCTGCCGCTGTCTCACAACTGCAAAGTGTAATCGTTAAAATAGAATAAACACCGCTCACACACACTTAAGAAGTTTATGAACTTTTAAACTGCAAATAAATCAACGTTTAGCATGTGTTTCTCTGTGTACATTCAAGAATTTCACTGATGCGCACATTCAGCGAAAGTACTACTTGATGGTTTCTGTTTTTATGTGTTAATGTTAGTATTATTATTTAGTAAAATGCGGAAATTTATTAGCTATAGAGTTGTAGTTAATTAACGTTGAAAAATAAGTAAAATTCGAGTGTTTTTGATGTGTTTTAAAAATTTCCCATTTGAATAGAGCTTTTAGAAGTGCATTTTTAATACTGATTATATCTTTTTGTGTTTGGAAATGACTTAAATTAATGTTTGCAAACAGTTTTAAAAATTTCCCTTTTTGGGAAATTTTTTGGGACATTTTTAAAAATGGTTAAATTTACAAATACTATTGTTTTAAGAACTAAATAAATTATTTTTAAGTATTTTTGAGCAACTGCTAGCTCATTAAAGCAAATAAAACGTATTTTAGTCAATCAGAAATAGCAAAAGATATCGACGTTAAGTAGTAAAATGCATACATTTTTATATTTTAGAGCAACAGCGTTTTTTTTTTTTAAGTAAAAAAACTGTATTTGTTATAATTTTGTTGCTCATACTATATATAGAAAAATAATAAAAAAATAGTAGTACATAAAAAAAAAAACACAAATATAAAAGGCAATATTGCTTTTTCTAAACTTAAATAAAAAACGCAATCCAAAGGTTTTAAAAAATGTTCCTTTAAAATAAAATAAGTGTAAGTGTGTTTTTATGCTTTTAAAAGATTTAGATTTAAGTTTTAAAGCACTTTCAAAAATTTCCCTTTTTGAAAAATTTTTAGGGAAATTTTTAAAAACGTCCAAATTTGCATTTACTATTGATTTAAAGCATAAATAAATAAATTTAAAATTTTTTTGAGCAACAGCGACTTTGTTTAAAAGTATTTTAAAAATACTCCTTATGGGAAATTGTTGAAAATTTCAATTTATTATAAATAGAAGTATTTTTAAACAAAAATCAATAAGTAAAATCTCATTTTCCGCTTCAATAACTCATTTTATTGCAAACACAAAAGCAGCTAAAAAATATCCTTTCATTCATAAATGGATTTCAATTAAATAAATAGCATAAACTACTTATGATTCAGCAGCTTAGTCCAGAGCACCATTGGCATTTTAAGACAAAAACAAAACTATTTGAAAAATCACAAGAAAACTGCGATAAGTCAGTGAAAATGACTGAAAATAGCAACTGATAATCGTCTATCAACAGTAGCAGCAGCAGGGTATATTGTCCTTCATTGGTGCTATTATTGATTATTGTGCTATTCGAGGCATTTGTAGCTGACAGTGTTGCCAGTGTCGCTAAGTTGTGCAATTAAAAGCTAATGTCCTGGATGACTGTAGATGGCTGCTATCGATAATGATACGTGAAAATTTACGAAGCAGCAGACAGAGTTTAGATAGCTGCGAAGAATAATAAAAAACTTTTTAATTACATTTCATTTCTGTCATATGTAGTAAATGACTTGAAGTAAAATAGGATAATAATGAAATATATTAAAAAAAAAGAAATAAGAAATCTAAAGCCTAAAATCGATCGAAAAAGTTAATCAAGTGTAGAGTAAATAAAACGAAGTAACTCCGAATAAGAATAAAATAAATTAAAACATAATAGAAACAAATTGATTGACATTTCTTAGAGTGTCGGAATTAAATACATTTATGTTATATAGAAAATTTAAACTAATCATTTTATTAGAATTGCTTTTTACCACATTACAAATGCACTTAGTGAAGCAGCAAAAAAAGTGATTTAAAATACAACCGTAAAAATATAGCAAATACTTTTGAAACTCACAAAAACACTAAAATCCTTTTTTGAGGTATTACACAGCGTCATATAGTTCAACTGCTTTTCCTCTGCAACACACACGCAACATGCAAATTAGTTGCCACTTTGCGCCAACAAAATAAAAATCCCCAAATATGTCTTCAGTGTTGCCATTGGAGCCACATTGTCGGCATTGTATTTCAGCGTTCGTATTGCACTCTTTGGAGTAAAAAGTCCTTATTTTTTTGTTTGGTAAAAATTCATGAGAAACCAATTTTGGCAGTTTCCGTAACAAAAAAAAAAAAAGAAAATATTGCAAAATCTTTCCAATTCTCTGATTTCCTTTTTGTCAGCGCACAAAGGCATTGCAGCCAGCCATTCGTTGTTATGGCTGCAGCAGCAACACATCGGATATGTTGCTGCTGCTGGCTCACGTTGCACCTAATAAACGGGCACTTTGATGGTATGAAATTTGTTCTCGGAAATTCGAGCTTATAAAGAAAAAGATTTCATTTTCCCAATTTCATTTGTTACAATGTGCTACTTTTTGTTGTATGCAAAAGCGAAAAACAGAAGAGTGATGACGTTATATTGCAATTGGAAAAGTCATCAAGTTAGGATGCATTAAAATTTTTCAAAAAAAAAATGTAATTGCTATTTTCAATAAGCTATTTTCAAAAACAGGTCCTTTTTCAAAGGAAACTTTTTATTTGATTACAAAAAAAAAAGTGTTGTTTAATTAATATAAACTGTTTCAATTAAAAATTTCCCTAATTGAGAAATTTCCTATTAAAATAAAATATGAATTTACGAAAATTGAATGCATTAATGTTTTTAAATGAAATATTTTTAGTGACTTTAGAAATTTCCCGTACTAGGAAATGTTTAGTCGAAATTTCCCAAATTGGGAAATTTTATATTTAAGCAAAATATTCATTTTTCGGTTATTAAATGCATTTAGATGCTTAAATTTTAAAATTTTAAAAGTTTTTCCAAATTTCCCTTTTTTGGGAAATTTTTATTTTTTCATAAAAATCAGTATTTTTATTACTTAAAGCAATTTAATGCTTAAAAACCATTTGTATTGTAAACAAAAAATAGCCTAATTTGGGAAATTTTAATTTTTAGTTACCGGTTATTTAATGCTTTAAGGTGTTTTTAAAAATGTTTGTATGCATTAATGTGTCTAAATTAAATATTTTTAGTGACTTTAGAAATTTCCCGTACTGGGAAATGTTTAGTCGAAATTTTTCCAATTGGGAAATTTTATATTTAAGCAAAATATTTATGTTTCGGTTATAAAATGCATTTAGATGCTAAAATTTAAAAATTTTAAAAGTTTTTCAAAATTTCCCTTTTTTGTGAAATTTTTATTTTTTCATAAAAATCAGTATTTTAATTACTTAAAGCAATTTAATGCTTAAAAACAAATTTTATGGTAAACAAAAAATATTCTTATTTGGGAAATTTTAATTATAAGTTTTTTACAATTTTAGGCTATATTAATTGTAAAAATAATTTTTAAATGTTTAATAAAAATTTACCTAATAGAGAAATTTAAAATTTTTGAATTTAATATATTTATTTTAAACTAAAAAAAAAAAAAATTACAATTTTAAGTTATATTTTATGATTAAAATAATGTTTACATTTTTAATATAAATTTCCCTTAAGGTTAAATTTTATATTTATGCAAAATATAACTTTTCTGATTAATTAAAACATTTATATGCTTGAATTAAATATTTTTTTAGTGTTTTTAAAAATTTCCCTTTTTTGGGAAATTTTTTTTATTCACTTCAATATACTATTTTTAACAGCATAAATAAGAAAAATATATATTCAGTTAAAATAAAAATTTACCTAGCTCTTACTAGCTGCATTTGCCTAAATTCTGTAAATTTTTTGCCACATATTTAAAGTGCAAATAATATTTTGCGAAAAAAGTACTTCACACACATAGTGTAAATATGCGCAGACTTCAGCAATGCTTCTGCTATGATTCCTCTCTCAGAAACAAAAGTAGAAAATGATAGTAAAAATATTTGCGAAAAATATTTCACTTACCCAAATCTCCAGCACATATCCTGCATATGTTGCGACACATGCCGCCATGTCGCAGTGCTGTCATACTTGGCCACAACTACTTCTTTGAAGAACTTTGGAAAAAAAAATCACTTAAGCTTCCTTATAATGTACACGTTAAAAAATAAATAATTCACTCTTTTCTTTTATTCTTTATCCTTTATTACATTTTTCAGCTTTATCACTTTTATCACTTTTTCACTTTATCCTTTATCACTTTTTTCAGCTTTATCACTATTTTCAAATTTTTACCTTTTTCACATTTGCACTTTTTTAACTTTTGTGTAAAGTAGTAAAGGTGAACAAAGTAATAAAGGTGAAAAAGGGATAAAGGTGAAAAAAGTGAAATGGGCTAAGATGTGGTAAAGGTGAAACAGTGATAACGGTTGAAAAGATGACAAAGGTGAAAAAATAAATACATGTAAATCTTTATCATCTTTATCGCCATTTCAGTGGTTATCACTTTTTTACCTTTACCACATCTTTTTTCACCTTTTCAGCCGTTATGACTTTTTCACCATTACCATTTCTTCACCCATTTCATATTTTTCACTTTAATCGCTATCTCATTTTATTGCATTTTCACCTTTACTATTTTTTCACCCTTTTCACCTTTATCAAAATATGAAATGGGTGAAGAAATGGTAAAGGTGAAAAAGTCATAACGTTTTTTCACTGTTTTATTCATTATTTTATCACTGTTTTTCCCTTATTTACTCTTTTACTTTTTTCACCTTTTTTCAGATTTTCACTTTTTAATTTTTTCACTATTTAATTTGTTTAATTTTTTGCCTTTTCACTTTTTGATTTTTTTCACATTTTTAACTTTTTATGTTTTCACTCTTTCATTTTTTTCACTTTTCCCGTTTTCATTTTTTTTTTTGCAATATGGCACCTCGTTCAACTTTCCTTCTGTTTTGTGTTTTTTTCAAACATATTTTTCTTGCCACAAACTCGCCTAAAAATATGCAATGCTCAGAAGTGCTGCTGTTACTGCCACGTCCGCCTCTTAGGCAAAAAATTCCTGACATTCCGTCGCCGTTGCTGCGCCTTTCGCAGCCAACGATTCGCGTGTGTCGCTTGACTTCACTGCATATTTTTCTGCACACTTTGCGCCTTTTTTTCGTTTGTCTGGCAGCACTGTGTGGCACACAGCCGAAAGCACTGCAAAGAGATTTTTGCACAAATTAAATTTAGATTTCAATTTATTGTGCAAATATAAATCGATTTGCATTAGGAATGTTTGAAAGATATTTTGCATTTTACTTGTGAAATATTTACATTAATGTGTTTATAAAGCAATTGAAAATATTGTGCAATTTCTTATGAAAATTTGATTTTTTTGTTTGTACAATATTTGGATATCTCAATGTTTTTTTGTGCAATTTTAATATTAAATTATTGTGCAATTTAATTCAAATATATTGAAATATATTGTGCAATTTTAATATAAAATATATTGAGCAATTCTATTACGAATAATATTGTGCAATTTTATTAAGAAATAACTAAAGCAATTTTATTGTGAAATAAATTGTGCAATTTCATTTTGAAAAATATTGTGCAATTGCATTTTGAAATAGTTTGAATTTTATGCGCAATTTTATTATAAAAAAATGTTCTGAAATTTTATTTATTACGAAATATTTTGTGCAATTTTATTATAGAATAAAATATATTGTGCAATGTTTTTATAGAATAAAATATATTGTACATTTTTA
Organism: Dryomyza anilis; assembly: GCA_951804985.1. Lineage (NCBI taxonomy): Eukaryota > Metazoa > Arthropoda > Insecta > Diptera > Dryomyzidae > Dryomyza > Dryomyza anilis. Next base: position 2,150,674 of record OX638130.1, on the reverse strand, counting down.
TTATAGAATAAAATATATTATGCAATTTTATTATAGAATAAAATATATTGTGCAATTTTATTATAGAATAAAATATATTGAGCAATTTTATTATGAAAAATATTGTGCAATTTTATTAAGATATAACTAAATCAATGTTATTGTGAAATAAATTGTGCAATTTTATTTTGAAAAATATTGTGCAATTGCATTTTGAAATATAGTTTGAATTTTATGCGCAATTTTATTATAAAAAAATATCCCGAAATTATTTATTACGAAATATATTGTGCTACTTTATTTTGTCATAAAACATATTGTGCAATTTTATTATAGAATAAAATATATTGTGCAATATTATTATATAATATATTGTTCAATTTTATCATAGAATATATTATTTCAATTTTGAAATATATTCTGTAATTAATTGTGAAATAAATTGTGCAATTTTATTTTGAAAAATATTGTGCAATTGCATTTTGAAATATAGTTTGAATTTTATGCGCAATTTTATTATAAAAAAATATTTTGAAATTTTATTTATTACGAAATATATTGTGCTACTTTATTTTGTCATAAAACATATTGTGCAATTTTATTATAGAATAAAATATACTGTGCAATTTTATAATAGAATAAAATATATTGTGCAATTTTATCATAGAATATATTATTTCAATTTTGAAATATATTATGTCATTTAATTGTGCAATTTGAATATTAAATTATTGTGAAAATAAAATTAGAAATATATCGAGTAATTTTACTCTAAATTTTAATCTAAAATTATTGTGTTAAATTTAATTTAAAATTAATTATAATGCTCAATATTATAAATGTGTTATATTATATTATGAAATATATTGTGCAATTTTATTTGTTTTTCAATTATTGTGAAAAATATGGCGCAATTATGAAATATATTGTGCAATTTTATTATAGAGTATATTGTGCTAATTTATTGTGCAATTTTTGAGTCAATTATATATACATTACGCAAAATTTTGATACGCTTTAATTTGCTTGAAACATTTTCGAGTTTAGACAAAACTTTGCTGTAATAGTTACGTGTGTGTCTATCTATGTAGTGTGATTTTCAAGCATGTAACTACTTCCGCAAATTAACTTCATAAATTCGCCACTTCTCATCCCAACCCATACCCCGAACCCAACTCAGCAGTGTGCGGCGCACAGTCATTTGTGTATTTTTCATACCCCATTTTGCTGAAAACATTTTAATCCTTCACTTTGACACGGCAAAAAGCGCCCCTGCTTTTTGTTGGCTTTTGTCTTCACATCAGAGCCTGCTAAGGACTTCCTGTCGTAATGTGCAAAAGGTGCGCAGAAAGACATACATGCAGATAGTTAGACAGATAGACAACAGAGAGACGGACAGAAGAATGCTATTAATTATCATTTAGCCGACACAACTTTACCCCATATGAAATACAGTTGATTTAGGGGAACTATTTGAGTAACTGTGGGGCGTACTTTTTTGTTATAAACTTGAATTACGTAGTAGAATTGAATTGTGTACTGAACAATGAATGAGTTATTAGAAAATCCTTTAGTTGTAACTAAAAAAATTACCCTACTTTTAGAATTATAATAATGCTTTGGCAAAAACTACAATATTAATAATAAAATCATATATATCATAATTATAAAATTTCGTATGATAATTCTGATAATCATATTAATTATAAATGTGATAATCACAACTAATTAAATGGCAGAAAATAATTTGTGTCAGTTATAGTCAATACAAAATTTATTTAACGCGAAAATGGCAAACGAAGTGGAAGTGCGAGAAAATATAATTAAAATTTTTCAAAAACAACCTAGTTGGTCTTTTAAAAAAATTGCCAAGGAGGTAGGGACTAACCCTAAGACCATTTCTCGCGTTATCAACCGCTTTAAGGAAGACCTGAGTATTGATCGGAAGAAAGGTTCTGGTAAAAAAAATGCCCACATGATCGTGAAAAGTCGAAGAAGGTTGTGAATAGTTTAAAGAAAGATCCAAGCATATCCGGAAGGAAATTGGCGAGAAAGGCGGATTGCTCAGAATCTTTCGTGCGCAGGACTAAGAAAGAAGCTGGGCTGAAGACGTACAAGGTCCAAAAAGTTCCGGATAGAAATGCCGTCAAGAATGAAACCGCAAAACAACGAGCTAAAAAGCTGAACCAAGATTTTTTAAAAAATTCGATTGCTGCATAATGGACGACGAAACTTATGTTTTAGCGGACTTTTCTCAGCTACCTGGGCAGGAATTTTATACAGCCGATTCTCGAGGAAATTTCACTGAAAAAATTCTAAAAAAAAAAAAATTAAAAAATTCCCAAAGAAATTCCTTGTTTGGCAGGCAATTTGCAGTTGTGGAAAAAGGAGCAGCTCATTCGTGAGATCGGGTACAATTAATAGCGAAATATATGTGAAGGAATGCTTGCAAAAGAGATTTCTTCCATTTTTACGCCAACATGAAGTGTACACATTTTTTTGGTCTGACCTCGCTTCATGTCACTACAGCCAAACGGCCTTAGAGTGGATCCAACAAAATGCAGTGATTTTGGTGCCTGAGAAGCCAATCCACCAAACTGACCAGAACTCAGGCCGATTGAGAGATACTGGGCTTTAGTAAAAAGAGAGATGAAGCCAACAAAAAAAGTGGCCAAAGACCTTCAAGACTTTAAAAGAAAGTGGTCTTCAGCAGCTGTGAAGGTGTCGGACACTACCATTACAACATTATTAGAAGGGGTTCCGGAAAAATTAAAACTTTTTATTAAAAAATATTAATTTCTGGTTTTTTATATTTTTTTTTAAATCTAAAAATAATTTGCAAAATAAAATATTTTATTCTATAAAAATTCGATTACTAGATTTCTAGATTTTTTCATTTTTGTAGCGGACAATTTTATTCGACGCAGTCCTTATATATATCATAAGCATACATTGTGATTACCTAATAATAATCACAATCATATATATAATAAACACAATAATATATAATAATCACAATAATATATATAATAATCACAGTCATATATATTATAATCATAAATACTGACAATCATAAACTGAACTATTGAACAATTTTAAATATTTTGATATATTTATTAATCAAAAATTTCGCAATTAATCATAAATGTCATAATAATCAACATAAATACTGTAATTTTACAATATCATAAACGTAATATATTTGAAACTATTAAAATGTACTAATCAGACATGTATTATTCAAACATTATAATGTTTATAACATTGCAAAATGTCCTCATCAAAATGCATCAAAATGATAAATAATAAACCACAAACAAAGATATCATAAATATAATTATGGTAATTATAATGCCATATTCTTAGTCATTAAAATGGTTAAATAAATTTAGTTATATTTATTTCACAATTAAAAAAAATTAATCGCAATCAAAATTATTAAAATCACATCAAATGTCACAGTCATTTACATATATAATAATCACACTCATGCATATAATAATCTTAAATACTGACACTCATAAACTGAAACACAATCATATATATATAATAATCACAATAATAACTATAATAATCACAATAATATATATAATAATCACAATAATATATATAATAATCACAATAATATATATAATAATCACAGTCATATATATAATAACCATAAATACTGACAATCATAAAGTGAACTATTGAACAATTTTAAATATTAAGATATATTGAACAATTTTAAATAATCAAAAATTTAGCAATTAGTTAAAATCATAAACGTCATAATAAGGAACAAAAATATCGTAGTTTTTCATAAGCATAATATAATATTATAAACTATTAAAATTTACTAATTAGATATGTATTAATCAGACATTATAATGTTTATAACATTGCAAAATGTCCTAACATAATGATGAATAATAAACCACAAACAAAGATATCATATATATAATTATGGTAATTATAATGCCATATTCTTAATCATTAAAATGGTTAAATAAATTTAGTTATATTTATTTCACAATTAAAAACAATTAATAGCAATCAAAATTATTAAAATCACATCAAATGTCACAGTCATTTAGATATATAATAATCACAATCATGCATATAATAATCATAAATACTGACAATCATAAACTGAAACACAATCATATATATAATAATCACAATAATATATATAATAATCACAATAATATATATAATAATCACAGTCATATATATAATAATCACAATAGCATATATAATAATCACAATAATATATATAATAATCACAGTCATATATATAATAAACATAAATACTGACAATCATAAAGTGAACTATTGAACAATTTTAAATATTAAGATATATTGAACAATTTTAAATAATCAAAAATTTAGCAATTAGTTAAAATCATGAACGTCATAATAAGGAACAAAAATATCGTAGTTTTTCATAAGCATAATATAATATTATAAACTATTAAAATTTACTAATTAGATATGTATTAATCAGACATTATAATGTTTATAACATTGCAAAATGTCCTCATCATAATAATGAATAATAAACCACAAACAAAGATATCATAAATATAATTATGGTAATTATAATGCTATATTCTTAGTCATTAAAATGGTTAAATAAATTTAGTTATATTTATTTCACAATTAAAAACAATTAATAGTAATCAAAAATATTAAAATCACAACCATAAATGTTATAAGCATACATTTATTAATCATAATTATAAATATATCAAAAACAAAATTTTTAAAAATAGAAACATCTATCCAAAAAAACATTTTTGGTTCGACACATCAGATTTTGCGTGTGGGGTGTGCAATTATTAACACTCAGCAATAAACTCAAATTGTATAATATCCGTCTAAATATTGTTGTATATTTCTTCAAGTGTGTTTATTGCACGGTCCTTTTGTTGATTTTTTTTTTCTTTTTGATCATTAACAGACTGCTCATTAAAAACCCTGCTCATTAAAACGTTTTTGGTTCGACTCTAATTTAACTCCACACATTGGCAGCACTGTTTAGCAAAAAACAACGCATTTTATTTCATTTTGTTTTATTTTATTTTTGGTTTAATTTTATTTTTGCTTAATTTTCATTTTATTTTTACACACACACATTAAAAACAGTTTTAAATTTGTTAATTGCATTCGCCTGATTAATGTTCACGCACATTTTCTAAACAAAATTTCATAAATTATTCGCACAACACACTTGATTAAGTGTAACATGTGGCAGCACTGTTTTTGTCGAATTCGAGTAGATGTGTGTGGCATTTTATACAAAGCCGCACTTTTCATTAATGTGTGGCTCATTTATTAGTCACAAAATGTGCAAAATGACTTTGTAAAATGTTTTATTTACACGGAGGCAGGCGTTTTAATTAATGCTGGTCAATTTTAGATTTTTTGTTTGTGTTTTTTGCAGATTTATTTGCGGTGTGTTTAATAAATAATTAGAATTTCAATTAATTGTATATTAAATTGCAAAATTGAACAGTTTTTGAATTTAAACCAAAATTTAATTTGATGCTTGAAAAAGCAATACATAAAAAGTGAAAAGTTTTTTTTTTTAAATGTTATTTTTGGTATTAAGAATCGAGTTTTTCGCGGAAATATTTGTGTACAACAAACAAAACCCGTGGGTGTCATGTGTGCAAATTCTATATAAATTCGTAATAAATCCTTTATAAATTGCTAATAAATTCTTATTAAATTTCAAATACATTCTTAATAAATTCTTCATAAACACTAACTAAATTTTATAAACATTCTTCATAAATTATTCTCTTATAAATTTTGTAAATTCGGCATACATTCATAAAAATTCTTCATACATTCTTTATAAATTTTTAATAACTTCTCCATGAATTCATAGTTATTTCTTTATAAAATAAAAAATAAATAATTATTAATAAATACTTTAAAAATGTTTAAGAAATTTGCCACGACCTTATACACCAGAAATGTCTCTTAAATTCTAAATAAAATCCTTATATATTCCTCATAAATTCTTTATAAATTCCCAAGAAACTCTAAAGAAAATTTAAAAAAAATCCTATATAAATAACCGCATTTAGTGATTCTTGTCACTGCCATTGACTGCTACGTTTTACAACTTGTGTAAATAACATGTTAACCGTTCTCTAGAACCCGTTGCGAAAGTCTCTGCGTCTGACTCTGTAGTATCACCGAATTACTGAACCGTTAAATAAGGTGACATATGCGATTAAGCCGAAAACACAACGATAACAGCAACAACATCGGCCACAACGACATCCTTATTGGTATCGTCGTTGTAATCGTCATCTACGTGAAAAGCCCAAAATGTATGTGCAGTCCGCATAAATAGCATCGCTAGGATGTGTTGCTACCACATTCCATGCCACGACATACTTTCGGTCTGACTCTTTGTCCGTCTTTCGGTCGCGTACTATTTGACTTCCTGCCGTCAGCTGAAAAATGGCGGAACCACAGAATCTTCTTGGTGCGACCAACAAATAGTGTAATCAATAAACAGAAATGTTCGTGAAGCTGTCACTGCAAAAGTGTTGCAAAGTAGAGCAAAGTAAAAGCAGTAACTCTTACTGCCTTTGTGCAAAGGAAAACCTATAACATATATATTTATGACATGTTTTATAAAGAAAAATGATACAGATTTTTTGGTTTTTCGTATACAACTCAAGGGTTTAAACTGGGAAGAAGTTCGGAGAAAGGTTGAATTTAGCAAATGGTGAAAAGTCATAACAAAAATAAACTTTATCGACGATGAAGACTGTTTATAAACGGAGAATGAGTGAACAAGATTTCTAGAAAGTTCCATTGATGAATCATTTAATATTATAATAATTAATGAATCATTTAATATTGTAATATACGAACCCCCAAAAATAAATATCACAAAAGATTTATCCTAAAGTTGCTATGTAGGTGTGCTAATCTTCAAATATTCATTTTAAAATGATGATCATCCGAAGATAGTAGTCGGAAAAAGTCATATTAAAAAAAAATGTGTAACAGTCATCAACACTGGATCACCATAAATTCAGCATGCCAAAATAATTTGAACATAGTCGTAAAACTTATTTGAGAATATATGTAGGTCTGTCACAGTCTATAATCTTGAATACAATCATCACAAAAAGTATCAATATATATTGATCACAGTAATCATTATAAATATATTTGAAGTTCGCATCTGCAAAATATGTACTACTGCACTCTATAGCACTGAGTGCATTTCGTAATGGCAGTCTACAGAGTATTATTGTGAAGTCTCTCTAGCGAATTCACTGCAGTATTTGTTTTATGGTGTCAAGTAGTGTCAACAATTTGTTTGTGCAAGACACTCAATGTTTTAAAAACAAAATCAAATGACACTACTGTTGCTGAAAATTCAACAAGTACAGTGAGTGCAGTGAGTGAGCGCAACGAGTAATGAGACGAACATTGAAAACAACAATAAATCAGTCACTCGGCGTTCGACGGCAGTAATGTTGTTGGCGGTATTTATGTTTTTATAAAAAATTACAACAAAGATTATATAAAAAAAAATGTTAAAAACAATATTTGTACGACGAAAACAACGCATTGGTCGAAAATCAAAATATCCAACAAAAAAAATTATTAAATAATGCAAAAAATTTTGTTCGATAAATAAAAAACTTAATTTAAAATATTATATGATTTTCTTATACCTTTTGATATTTGCTCTATATTTCATTTGTTTCGATATCATTACGAAATCAAGTCGAGGTGGAGAAATCAAACGATATCGTACATATTTGTTGCGATATCGAGTGACAAATTGAACCTACATGATATGTAGATATAGGTACAGCTACGTCTTGTTTGTGTTTTGTTTTGACACTACTTGTGCTTTGTTTTTGTGAGCAACACATTCATTTGATTTTCAAGCATAGAGTCGACGACAGTATATGTTTTGAAATTAAATCAATGTCTCGAAATGGGTTTTAAATACATTTGTGCAGATGTATTCTAGATATTTTAAAGTTCAATCAATAAGTCTTAAATTAGTTACCACTTCAACGGAGTGAGATAGAGGATCGAAAGTAGACGCACTTTTTAGATATTTCAAGTCTACACAGAAAAAAAATATACATCATATTGATGAATTCCGTTCTTCTAAGCATGATTCATTGTATTGAAGAACCATTCATAATATTAATAACTGACGCCATCAATGTTGTGAATGCGATCATAAATATGATGAACGCTTTGTAACTGACGAAAAAGTGTTCTTCAATATGATGAATTGTATGTGAAGAATCCGTTTCATCATATTAATGAACAAAAACATAAAATACAACATAATATACTTCATATTGAAAAAGGATGTTCATCAAACCAAATTTCAAACAAAATATTTATTTTACGTTCATTTTTTGCAGTACTTCTCAGTTCTCAAGTATTTAAAAAAAAATGTATATAAAAAAAAATTGTAGAAACATTATTTTTTTTTCGGTAAAATAAAATTTGAAAAAAAAAATTTTGATTTTTTTTTTCAAACAAAATTTTATTGTTTCAAACTAAAATTTTTTTGTTCGAATAATTTTTATTTTCGAACAAAAAAATGTTTTCGAATAATTTTTATTTTCGAAAAAAAAAATTTTTTTTTTGAAAAAAAATGGTTTTCTGTTATTTTTTAAATAAAATTTACAATAATTACAACAACACTTTTTTTCGAATTATTTTCTAAACAATTTTTTTTTTTTTTTTTTAAATTCATAAAAAAAATATTACATTCATAAATAATATGAACAAATTCATCAATATGATGATTCAAATTCATTGAACTGAATATTTCGTTCCTCACTATGATATTCGATAGTACGAATAATTTCATATATATAATCAATATGTCATTTAATGAGCAGTGGTATTAATATGTTAAATCTGGTTGGAGAAAAATTCATAATTTTTATGAATAATTCATCATATTGATGAATTTGTTTTTCTGTGTATTAAGTATTGTAAAATGTATTAAGTAGTTCAGGTGCTTATCGAGAAATCAGTCGACAAGTCGGATCTTTTCAGAGAGCCTTTAAATGGTAATAGTTATTTAAGATTTTGGAAATAAAAGTAGTGTCTACTGAACATAATAATTATTTCTTTATAAATATTTAATTTTCAACAAATTTGGCAGCACTTTAACCAAAGAATAAAAAAAGTGTACGTCTAATAACAAATGCCGTTTGTATTTCATGTTATGCGCACAAATACAAATGCAATTTAAACTATAAGTCGTAGTAGTTTTTCGACAAAATTTGGCAGCACTGTTTTGTATGCCATATGTATGTGTCTGGTATATATGAATGTGTATTTTTTACACAATTTGAATACTTAATGAAACACGTGTGTGTCCCTAACAACAACAATGGGAACACAGTAATAACAAGAACAACAAAAACAAGCACAAACTGTTATTCATGCAAAAACACATATACTATATACAATCAAACTAACCCGACAGACAGACAGACAGACAGACAGACACAAACACTTATACAAGAGCATTTACACTCACACAAAAACATGCTGACAAATTTGTGCACGTTTGTCAACGACCGAAGGGTTTTTGGAGAATGGAGAATGGGTTGTGATATAGGGTTGTGAGGTGGGGTTGTGAGATTGTGTCGTGCGATTGGGTTGTGCGATTGGATTGTGAGGCTCTGTTGTGAGGTTCCTCGTTGGGTTGAGAGGCTTCAACGTTCGCTATTTTTAACTGTAATCTGTAGCATAACCTACATTTTTTTGTTGTTGTTGTTGTATTTCTTGTCTGGTTTTGTACAATTCCAGTAACTTGGCAGCACTCAGCATCTGTTTATGTAGCAACAAAACGTTGTTGTACTGTGTGACAGGCAACAAGCAAGTCAGCCTAATACGTTGCCGGAGACTGCTACAGCAAAAAAGAGAAGAAGAGGTTCAAAGAGAGTGGTTCTGAAACACTGGGGGAGGCTTTAAAAATAGCAAGCAAAAGTCTGAGAATAGCGGAAAGAGGTTCAAAATTCAAAACGTCTAGGCAAAGGGTCTAAGAGGGCGTGGCAGTGTTTGGCAAAGCATAAACAAGGCTCGCTGCTCGCTGCTACGTGCTTGAACGGAAATGAAGTGACCCAAAAAACAAGCGGATTGTGCAGAAGATTGAGTAGATGATTATTTACTACCTATATAGAGGAGCTGCATCCGGTACAGCAGCAGAGTTAACGGGGATAGTAATGTCGTGAGGTTTCAAAAGCAAAATCAATGTCTTAAATGTTGGCAACAACAGCAGCAGCAGTAGCAGCTTTTTTAATAATTCACCAAGTAATTGCAAATATTGCAGTTACAAGCACTAAATTGTGGTTCGAAGTTTTTGCAAGATAAACAAGGATGCGCCACCAAGGAGCTGTTGTGGTACATTGCAATGTCGACGACTCAGAGGAAGTGTTTTCTGTAGGGGGGCTTTTAATATGGTCGCTAAGGAGGTCACTTAGACAGGAAGTTGCAAGGCATTAGCAGGAAATCAGTTAATAGAAAAACAGGTCAAATTGAAATTGTCGAAAATTCAATGAAAATATTATGAGCTTAGTTAAATATTTGGCACAAAGTAAATATTTCAACGTAAAGCTTTATTGTATTATTTAAGAGCACGACAGGCAGGGTTGTAGAATTTAGGGACTGGAATTAAAAATGAAACCATGCTCTTACTTTTAAGCAGACCCGGATCATAAATTTCGTTATACAATATAAAGGGTTTTTCAACAGGAACGCTACAAAAGTAGAGCGACAGGGACAGCAAACGACGCCATATTTCTTGCCGCTCTTTTGACATTTCTCTTCAGTAAGATTTGCCATTTCATGATGGAAAGATATACGAATTCTAATTTCGGTAGTAAATTTTAATAATTTCGACTTGTTGTTGCCTCGTATATCTTTCCATCATGAAATGGCAAACCTTACTGAAGCGCTCTTATTGAAAAACCCTTTATAAATGGATTAAGTTAGCAAAATTTAATGAAATTTTAGGATTTCGGTTAGTTTATGGTTGTACCTTACTCACGGTAAAAAATGAACAGATATTTAAAACACAGAAAAATCTGCAATATTATGATTTTAGTCATCTATATTATGAATTTTCAACAACTACCAGATTCATTATTTGATTTCGAAAAAAAGAATAAAAAAAAACAGAATAAAAAATTCAAAAAAACTGTTACAAATAAAAAAACCAGTTGGGAAGGTCAGATCACATGGGAAATTTTAAAATAGGGACATTTTATAGTAGCTGTTATTGTAATAGTTAGGATTATCAAAATTATAGTCGGTCTAAGCCAACTATAAATACCTTACACATATGTGTGGTTACCAGTTAAAGTTGTATATAGGTCACCAGGGAATACGAATCCTGAAAATAACTACAAATTTTCAATCGCTGAAGAATTTCCATTCATTTGATACCCGTCCCTATTTCTGGTGTTTATCAATGACCTTCTGTCATCGACCCAGAACTCAATCCATTCCTTTGCAGATGACAGCAACATCTGTCATTCATTTTCGTTCAACAAGCGCCCAAACTCTTTGGAGATTGAGAGTAAAAGGCGCACAATGAATGATACACTCAATAATGACCTTAAAACAATCTCCGAGTGGGCTCTTGCAAATAGAGTTCATTTTAATGCTAGCAAGACCCAATGTTGTCTGTTATCTCACAAAAGAATGGATTCACCCCTCCCTCCCCTCCATATGGACTCTGTGGATATTGCGCAGTCAGCTGCTCTTGACGTTCTGGGTATATCAATGTGACCTCCGTTGGAGTGATCACATATTTGATGTGTCGAAAGAAGCGGCCAAGTGCCTCGGTTTTTTGAAACGGTGTAAGACATATTTCACTCCCGCTGACTTGCGCATTGTCTTCACCACCTATATTCGGCCTAAGATGGAATACAATTCGCACATATGGGCAGGGGCTTCAAAATCTTCTTTGGAGTTCATGGATCGAATCCAACAACGTGCAATATATTTAATAGGGGATGAAAATATTTCATCCTCTATTGGTTCTCTTGAGCACCGAAGGATCGTAGGGTGTGTAAGCCTGTTCTATAGGTATTACAATGGTAAGTGTTCGAGGGAAATACATGGCCTGATTCCACCAGGTCGTGTATTCTCTCGTTCTACTCGGGCATCGAACCAAGCCCACCCCTTCGTAGTTCACTCGGTTCTCAACAGAACCACGCATTACAGAGATAATTCGTTCTTCAGTCGCACGATACGTTTGTGGAACAATCTCCTTGCCTCTGTTTTTTCCGACATTTTTAATATTTGGAAATTTAAAGCAAACATCCACCGACACTTCCTCCTCCCTTTAACCTATAATCCTTTCTTACGATCAACACTGTGCATTGCACGAATAGGGGGCATCCCCTGAGCGTTGGTTAATTTGTAAAAAAAAAAATAATAATAATAATAGTTTGGCACTACAGTCTTATAAGAACTTAGGCCGAGCTCTCTCACCATTTTGATCTGTGCATGTTATATTTGTACTCAAAGTGGTGGGACCTACAGTTTATTGCAGACTCCGAACAGCGGGTGAGAGCTTTTTCATAGCCAATGTTTTACTCTCGTAGGTTTGCCATTTACTGCCGAGAGGTAGGTAGCGCGGTATAGAAAAATGTTTCTATGAAAAGATGTTGTTAGCCCCAATCCATGCTTGAACCTACATATGGTAGGCTACATATGGGTAGGTGCACCGAATTTCGATTTTTTTTTGGGAACCACAAGTCGTTTCGCGGGAGAACATTATTTTCATGTATTTGAGCATGAAGTTAATATATATTTGACCAAAAAAAAGTTTACCTGAACACCTATACAGTAAAATTCACCAGTTGATGTGTTTTATATGATAAATTTTAACATAAGTGGTCGGTTCACAGGTCATAATGGACTGATCATGCCCATTTTCACTGACAGACAGCGTAGATATATAGTAATCTAATTTAGGAGTTTCATTTATTTAGCTCTTCTAGTTTTTCTGAAATCGTGATTTCAACAGACAGACAGACGGGCATCGCTAAATCGACTCAGGAGGTCATGCTGATCAAAAATATATATAAACAATTCCATACCGGACATGCTTCCTTCTGGGTGTTGCAAACGGCGTACCAAACTGAATACACCCTTTCACTCTTAGTGTAGGGTTTAAAAATTCGAAAATAAATAAAAAAAAAAACGTGCGAAAACTTATTTTCTTCGAAATTAAAAAAAATCCGAAAATAAGTATAATAAATTCACAGAATTTATGTTTTGTAGTGATCAATATTATGAATTGAAGGGTTTAGTGCAAAAAGGGTTTGGTCAAGTGAATATATTCATTTTGCTGAAAATCCATGTGCTAAATGTGCAAATTTTTTGATTTTAAAAAATTATATCGTATACAATATATACGAATTGTTGATAGAAAGTAAAATCTCAGGTAGCTTGGCCAATAAATGAAATTTAAACAATTTCCCAAAAAATAGTACATTTTATTTTATACATTTTATTTAATTTTATGAATTAGATTTTTTCATTTAGATGTACTTCACCCTTTCGATGTAACCCTCCAACCATTGAAACTTCCGTGTTTTAGTATGTTGTAAAACCACCTATTCTTCATAGGCACACATTTCTTTTTTCAATAGTAATATATTTTCGACTTTATTTTTCTTAATGGAAATGGTAATTTTAAGAAACGTAACATTGACAGTATGATTTGTAATTAGTATAGTGATTTCAATTTAATTCTTATATTTTGCATTTTTTACCTTAAAGATCGTGGTTTCTCAGTGTATACTTCGGGATGTATACTTCGGAAATGGATGATTTTGGTACCAAATGAAGCGTAATTAAATAATAATAATAAATGCCATCAAAAACTCAATTTCCAAAAAAATTTTGATTTTACCCCTTTTTGCACCAAACCATTAAATTCTTCGTCAAAGAAATTGTTATTATGAAAATTTTTTAAAAAATTCCGAATTTATTTTTTCGATAATAAAAAAAATCGAAAAAAAAAAAATATTTTATTCGAAATTAAAAAAAAATTGTCCAAAAAAATATTTTCTTCGAAAAAAAATATATCCGAATATAAATATGATGAAACCATAATATTGATGTTTTCCAGTGATTAATATTCAAAGAAATTCTTGAATATGAAGATTTCTTTCTGTGTTTAATTACGGTTTTAGATTCAAGATCGCTGATTTCAAATGCTGTTTTGCTTTATTACGTCTGAGTTACTCACTGTTGTTCATATTTATTATTACTCACAGGCAAAAGTTTTTTTTTACAAAAACAATCGATAGTTTTATTTAAAACGATTATTTATTCACCAAATTAGAAAATGGTAGGGTTGTTGAAGTCAATATAAAAAATAGAACCGTTTCTTTAAGACGTAATACTGTTCCAAAGACATAAACCTTTTTAAATACATTTTGTATTTTGGTTATAAACCTCTTATATAAATTTGACGGCAAATAACAACGAACCCAAAAGTAGTGGAGTAAAGCGTGATTCAGATTCCAGATCATCGACCCTAAAATCTTTACAAAATCGGAATAAAACAAATATTAGTGAATATTTCTTGAATTGTGAATCATATTTAACAATTAATCATAGATTTAGAAATATAAATTGTCAGACAGTATAAATTAAGACAATTTGTGAGACAATTTCAACAAGTGAACGTAGTTCCTGTCAGAGCTCAGCTTTAATGAGGTGGGAATGAAGATATCGACCATTATTATTTTAAATCGTCCTTTTATAAACAAACGGGGAACTTTTTTTTACTTCGAGTATTCAGTTTCACAACATATCCGTTCATTAGTCAAAACATTCTTTATTAATTGACTCACTTAACAGACTGTCTTTTCTTTAGTCAGATGATAGTTCTTTTAGGAACCATATGAAAAGATATTCTCTACGTTTAGGCGATACTTAAACATTTGAAATTTTAGTGCATTTTACAAATTATGATATATTTATTTATACCGTTATTTATGCTTTGAGACATTTTATATATTTATGTATCGGGAAAGCTCAATCGAGTTGTGTCGTCGTCGTTAAGTCGTCTGTTCAGTGCGTCCCTGAATTGGATGTTGCAATTTAAAATATTTTCTTATAATAAACACACATTCTACTCTACAACATTTACGGGGTTTTTCAATAAGAGCGCTACAAAAGTTTTTTTCAAGGGTTTTTCAACAGGGACGCTACAAAAGTAGAACGACAGGGACAGCAAACGACGCCATATTTCTTGCCGCTCTTTGGACATTTCTCTTCAGTAAGGTTAGCCATTTCATGATGGCAAGATATACGAGCCAACAACGAGTCGAAATTATTAAAATTTACTACCGAAATTCGAATTCATATATCTTTCCATCATGAAATGGCAAACCTTTCTGAAGAGAAATGTCAAAAGAGCGGCAAGAAATATGGCGTCGTTTGCTGTCCCTGTCGCTCTACATTTGTAGCGTCCCTGTTAAAAAAACCTTTATTATATTTGCCTTTTTTTACTTTTGATATTTTTTATACGTTTATTCGCCAACACTTTTGTAAATTTAATTTCCTTGCCTTTTCGTAATCCGCAGACCTATAATAATATTTATTTTGCGCCTTATTTATTTTTACGCCCCCATAGTTTTCCGGGCAACCAATGAAGCTGCAACCCGAAAGCAACGAAATTTAGTTGTAAATTTTGCAGGCTACCAACGTTAAAAACTACTTTGCTTCAACTCTACTTTTACAATTTTCTCTCACGGAAATCCTCGTATACAACACAGCTCAAAAATAACAAATAAAATATTTTTAAAACTTAATTTATAGCAGTGCAAATGTGCTGCACAGTGCCAACCGGAAGACAGCGACGAAAAAGCCACAATGAAATAAACCTAAAAAAAATAATAACCCTCCAATAAAATATACCCCAAATGAAATATCACATAATGAAAGAAAAACCAATAAAATAGAAGCACCAACTAAAAGAAACTACGATTTGATGATTTTTTCTATAAATTCAGCTAATTAAAAAATCAAAATAATGAAAAGTAGACCAGAAACAAAAATTACAAATACCCACCGAATATGATATAACATCCAAACCTAGAATGAAAGGAGCTCCACTTTCGTGTGCTTTCATATAAATAAAAAGTAAAGAAATCACAATATACACTCCAGAAATAAAATACTAAACACACCAAATGAAATAACACCCAAACTAAAAATCTAAAAAACCCCATTTTGATAGTATTTAACATGAATTATCGTATGGAACATGTTGGAATTTATTTTATTATTCGGGGTTATTTTTATATACTTTTTTTTTGGTGTTATTTCATTTGGTGTTCATTTCGCTGAGCCCCGAAAAAACCTCAAGTTTTTTAGCACATTATTTTACAGCTCCTTTTGCACATCCTTTCGTAGTATCATCATCTGCAATTACCCCAAATTTCCCGACCTTTCCTTAGAGCTCAACCCGTAGTGTAGATAGGTAGGTACTTCACGAGTCAGTGACAAGTTTGTGTTTTGCTTTCAAAAGCAATAATAATCTTTTAAACGTTGTAGAAACAGCGCACAAGACAGAAAAACAAACGTAAAATGAAATGTAATCCTTAATGTCCTTGCTGTGGTAATGTCGGCTGACGTCTTGACATCCATAGAACAAAAACGAGCAAAAAACTAAAAACGACCAAGAAAATAACCCCAACAAAGGGCACACAAAAAAACACCTACTGCACTTGCAAAGGTTAGGGCAAGGTAACACAACTGGACTTAGTAGATAGGTAGATGATGCTTACTGGGTTTTGGGGGTGGTTGTGGCTGTGGGTTTTTGATTGTTGGAGGATGTGCACTTTGAATGTGCACTGGCAGGGCGTGTGAATTGAATTGTTGATCCTACTAAGGGGTTTAGAAGAGCAAAACAGGGAGTAGTTGAATGCTGGCTGAAGCAGCAAATAACTGATGACAACTGCCGGGTATAAAATAGAGATGGGGACACGTGCTGCTCTAAAATGAAATGATATAAAATGTACTTGATTTGAGCGAATTAAAGGAAATTGAAAATGATTGAAAGCGAAATAAAGTGCTTGAGATGATAACACTGCCGGAAGGGCTAAAAATGTATTTTTGTGTAGTAATTTCAGCAGTTTAAATGATTTTGTTATAAATGGTTTTGACTGAGATTACATTTCACATAATTAAATTTGTTCGTAATGAGGTTGAAAACAGTGAAATATAAAATTTTACATTTTGGGAAATACTTTTGAATGTTTAGACACAAAATACTTAATTTTTTCCAAAAACGAAATTCTTAGAAATGTTTTATTTGGCTAAATAAGCATTTGAAATACGAAATTTAAAATTTCCCTTTTTGGAAAAGTTTTTAAAATGATTTAAATGGTAATTTACGTTTGTAAAAACCAAAAATATACAGAAAATTGCATAAAAAGCTAATATTTTAGAATTTCCCAGAAGGGAAATTTTTAGCAAATGTTCAAAAATACTTTATATTGCAAAAATAGCTTTTGAAATATCTGTATTGTTGCAAAATACAGTGAATTTAAAAATTTCCCTTTTTGGGACATTTTTTTTAAGTGTATTAATATCTTGAAATATATTGACAAAACAATATGAAATGCATAAAAATGCATAAAATTGCATTAAAAGCATAATTTTAAAAATTTGACTGAAGGGAAATTTTTTGAGAAATTCTCAGAAACGCTTTATTTTTGAAAATAAACACCAGAAATATATAATACCTAAAAAATGTAGGAAAAATTTTAAAAAAATATTTTTTATGTTCACGGCTTTTTTGGTCGATGATATTTAATGCAAATAAAATGAATTTATTTCATATTTTACTGCTTGTTGTTGTTTTTAACTTTTCTTATTGAATTTTTTATTATGGGAAATATTTTGAAATGCTTCGAATTGTAAACCGTAGTAATCCCAAATATATGCAGAAAATTGCATAAAAATCAAAAAAATTATAATTTTAATGAAAGGATATACGGGCCATTTACAACTCAATTTTTCCTGTTCTATTACCTTTAAAACGAGCCATCAACGAAGTTTCTAACATTTCTACTTTAAGAGATATTGAAATATAAACACATAGTAGAAGTCGAAAAAATAAAAAAAAAATGGTCAATTCATATCTCAATAAGCTTTATCAGCTGCCCAAATCTCAAAATTTACTTTTTTTGGTCGATTTGGTGTGGAATGGCCCATATATATTTTTAATGCTAAATTTTCCAAATTTGTTTGCACAAAAAAGAGTGCTTGAAATTTCATAAATAGCTAATTTTTCAAAATTGCTGAGATATATTGAGGGAAATTTTTTGAAATGGTATAAAACATAAAATATGTATTTGGGAAATTTTCAAAAATGCTTTGCATTGTAAAATATATTTTTTTTAGAACAGCTAATGCTAGAATTTTCATAAAATAGTAAAATTTAAAAAATTTCCCTTAAAGGAAATTTTTAGGGAAATTTTTAAAAAGTGTATAAAAACATAAAGGATGTATTAAATATTATGTTTTTATAACATTTAAAATTTTAGCAGTTATTTTAGATCTTCAAAATTAAAATTATAAATAAAACTTACACCTCTTATGCAAAAAGCTTAATGTGTAGCGTGTATTAAGAGTTACACGTTATATCAGATTAATTGCAATACCACTTGTTAGTCAAAAGATAATCACAGTGGGAAATTTATTATTGTCATTTATCATGAATGTATTACAGCTCACATTTTACCCTCTACTGCTGCTGCTCATTAATCTCAGCAGTCAATAAATCCATCAGCGGCAACAGCGCATCACGCTATGTCAGCCAGCAGCAGCAAACACAGCACCCATCTTTGGCTTTGTGAATTTGTGTTTTTTTTTCTTTTTGCAATTAATACATCGTTCCTCTTTTAATTACAGTAATGCCAACCAACCGCAATGTTATCAACTGCCATCGATGAGGCAACCTACTAACATTCTGTTGCCTCTTCAACTCACTCTCCGTCAGCATCATCATCCCATTCGACCATTTCATAGACCCTCTCTTTCCAGCTGTCAAATGCGCAGTAGACTGACTGCAATGTTGTTACACGTCCGTCACATCTCCTTGCAGCAACTAGTTTGTAATTCACTTTGGCATCACTGACATTTTTAATGGGCGGATTGCAGATTTTTACGTTGTTTTTCTTTTTCAATTTTTTCCCCCTCAAGTTTCTATTTAGCTTTCAACGAGCTCTTTGCAGTCGATAAGCTTTGTGCCGGCGGAGTTCATTGAGCTTTTGGCTGCAAGCAGCATCAGCAGCAGCAGAAACAACGCTGTGATTGCATTATTATTAATTGGATTTTTTACATATATCACATTGATTGGCAGCACTGGTGGCAACACTTTTGTGACGCTGCCAGCTAAATATTGATTGAAGTTTATTAGATGTGCAAATAAAATGAGGATGAAGTTAGAGGTTGGGTCGGATTTGCTGCGGACAAATACGATAAGTTTCTAATTACGCTAAATGGGAAGAACATTAAAATGTTTGCAATCAAATGGTATAAAATGTCTGCAATTTTATTTAGTTTTATTAATTAGAAGAACATATTTTAAAATTAAATTTCATATTATATCATATCATATTTAGCGTATTCACAGTTTAATGGTTTTGATACGATATTGTATATCTACAACAGTACACGGAGAAAATTGTTTACTGATGTTTTATGAATAAGACATTCATAAAACATATTTTTTTCTAATTTTCTTATTTATGAATTATATTCATAAGTAATGCATACTGCAAAAAAAATTGCAAAATTTATAAAAAAAACTGTAAATCACTGTTAATTTACTATGGACAGAATTCATAAATTTTACAAATTTTATTATTAAGCATAACAGGCGTAATTATGAATATATATTCATAACTTCTGTTTCATATTTCGCATTATCTTTCTTAATTCACGGCAGTTATGAAAAAACACGGTCTAAAGAAAATATAAATGATTAAATTAAGTGAAGAATGTTTCATTTGAAAGTAAATGTGAATTTTAACAGACAAATAAGTTGAAGTGATGTATTTTTCCATTTTTTTTTTTAATGTTCAATTCTCCAAATGTCCATTTCTTAAAGATGTATTATATTTTTAAATGCGATATTATAAAACGTTTTTATTAGGTTGCTTTCTTGTTCGATACAAATTTTATAATAAATTTTAAATTACCTTTGTGATGAGCTACAGACTTCAGATTTTAAATATTGCCTCGAACTGGATGAGAATACAATATTAAGTATCATGGTTCTATCGCCATGGTTCCATATTAAAGATACTTTGAAAAACGAATATTTTTAATTTTAATAATATTAGGTCTTCCGAATTATGTCAGATGAAAACCTAACTGACAAAAAAAACAGGCTTCGGAAAGATCGCTCAAGAGCACGTAAAAAAACTCAAAACTAGCTCTCTCAACAACAAGCGAGTGACAGCATATTTATTCGGAACTGTAAACTGCGCATCGCAGACAGTGTTACCAGATGGGCAGATAAACCTTATTTTGACAGTTTTTTGACAAGGTAAAAAGGTTTCAAGTTTTCCCAATTTTACCCAATTTTAAAATTTTTTCAGTTTTTATTTAACATTTCTAACTAGTTCAATGAATCAAATACACACAACAGTGATTTTCTTCGAGGCTTTCCATTACTAAAAAAACATTGTTTGATCTTTTCAAATTAGAACGTATTTTTCTCAAATCAATATTAAGAAAAAAAAAAACAAACTTATAAACATATTTGAAATTCCCTCCTTAAATTGGATTCTTCGTCCGAAGGATTCCTAAAGAAAACATTGTACAGTCTTCAAAAATTATGAAAAAGTTGGACATGCATATTAAATAAATTGTTATAATTTGAAGCATTATTGAATTAATTGTATTATTAATTGATATGTTTTCGTTATATTTAATTAATTTTCATATGTACACCCAATACAGCTGTTTTGTATAATTCGTTGGTGCTGATTTATACTGGATAGTAAAACCTAATTTTCCCATTTGTTTATATAAGCTTTTTTTAATATTTCATTTTGGCCAAAATTACAAATTGTTCGAAAAAATGAATTTGGGTAATGTTCCAATTCTAGTCATAATCCCCAATTTTACAAAAAAGATACAAAATACCATATGGAACTTAAACTTTTATAACTTTAAACCGATACTGTGTATATCTTAAAAATTAAATCGATGTAAAAAAGTTGGTAGTTCTAAGTCTTTTTATAGATGAAGTTTTTTCTCGCAAAAAAAAAATTATTCCAAAAATAAAAGGTTTTTCAAAAAAATATCTGGCAACACTGATCGTAGACAACACCGCGCTCGCTTTCACCTTCGAGCGCTGTTGATTTTCGCCGAACTCAATTTATATAGAGCCGCAAACAAACACAACGGCTCGATCTACAGAGTTTCGAGCTGTTACGCTAGCGCGATACTCCGAGCATCACAACATTTCGACCGCTCGGTTGACACGCTCTTTTTGTAAATTTACTTTAACTGCATATTCAATGTTCTATATTTAGTAATACATGCATAAAATTAATTAATAAACAAGAATAAACGCAAATAACAACAAAAGAACTGTTGCAAACAAAAGAATTTAAAAAGGAGCAACTCCGAGCCGCTCGAAATGTAGGAGCGCTGTACATTTCGAGCGCTACATTTAACAGAAGTTCAAGCAGCGAGTACGATGTTGCATGCTCAGCTCGGTTGGACGATTGAAGTTCTGTTAGCTCGTGCTTCTCACTTTACAGCAGCGAGCTAACGACTGAATACCATGGTACGAATACCGTACTTAAATACAACGTACTGTGAATACGCTAATTATATCACATCATATCATACCATGTCATACAAGTTTTGTACTTACTTTAGTGTTCTAATCTTAGAAAATAGACAAGGATGAAAAATAAATCAATTTCAAAATTCCATAAAATTTTGAATGAGTCTACTGGATACTTTTTATAGTTTTGCAAACTACTTTTGAACTATATCCTTCTATCTAAAACCAAATGGCACACATAACCATTTTCACTCTCTGCGACAACCGACTGACAGCGTCCTTTATATTTTTAAGTGTTTTTAATTTGACACCTTTTTCTATTTATCGTATTTTATATAAAACCTTTTGCTACAGCTGTATTTCGAAATTTTGAAAAATTCCGTTTTAATAATCGATTATTTCGTTCGGTAAAATTTGTAGTTTAATTTTTGAAAGTAAAAACAAATTTCGACCATTTTACTGAACAAGTCAATATTTCGGTGCCAATATGAACTAACAACATAATTTGAGATATGCTCAATTTGAGTTATTAATACGATCGTAATCCTGATAATGAATTCATTTTGTGTCAAATTTTGATACTTATTCTTCATGTAGTTGCTGAGATACAAGCAAAAAATTTAAAAGCATACCCACTTTTATTAAATATTTATTTTTATTATAAAACATTCGAAAAAAAATTGTAACATTTATTATTTTTTATAAATTTGCAAGAATTATATTTAAAAAAATTTAAAGATTATTTTCAGAATCGATTGTAAATTTTAAAAATTCTCTACTGAAAAGTAAAAAAAATAGACTTATGCTTTTATTTCAAATTGCCACAAATTTAAAGTCGCTTTATTCAAAATAACGAAACACAAAATTACTAAAATGTTTTCAAATGCCCATTTCAACCATTTTTGTTCTGCATGCTGCAGAAATTCAAATTTGTGCCAAATTAAAGTTAAACTTTACAAAATAATAGGATGGAAAACCCATGAAAAATGCATACAAAAAACAATTGCAAAATTCTAAATGCTAAATGGAAGCTACAGAGTCAGTGTGAATTAACTTTAGATTGAAACAGCACAACACGGGTGCCAAAAATCCCTATTATGCTAAGACTGATCGCATTAGGCAAACGAAAAGTTTCCGTGGTGTTTAAATGAATAAAAAGTTTAGAAAACGATGGAAGCGGAGGAGAGCAGATAGTGGTTGGATTAAAAAAAAAACATAGCAACAATCAGGAAACATTTTTGTAATCATTCATCATGCATATTAAATCATTCGAGCAGCATTAAGGGCAACATTCTATATTTTTATAGCAGTTGCATTTTTGGCAATTTTTTGTATTCAGTCATCTGGATAACCTATAAAACATTTCTATAACGACGACTCTTACGAAAACAAACACGTTTCAAAATTTTATATAAAAATTCTAATACAAAAATTTGCAACACGTTAATTTTGTAAGAGGCATCGATATAGTTCGAGGGAAGATGCGAGTGATTTGTAATTTTTACTCGCTTATTTCTTATCACGTTTTGCAATTGAAATTTCAATCTTTTTTTAAAATTTAATTCAGTCTTTTAGCATTTTATTCCACGTCAACAAAAGCGTAAGTAATTCCCTGGACAGATTTTTTAAATTAATTTTGACGAAATTAACAAGTAAAAAATTTCTGACGACTTGGATAGTTTTATAATTTCTTATTTAAAAAAAGTGTCTGAAAAGGACCTTAAATTTCGACTCACATTTTCTAAAAAACCAGCGCTTTCAAATTTTATAGAAATGATGTATGGGATGTCTATAGAAATATCCAATTTTTTCATTTCTCTGAGTGGTATACAAAATTATCATGTTAGACCTCAGCATAATTACCAGAGACGAAGCTTAATTTTTAATAAACAAAACTTTTTAAGTTGACAAAAAATAATAGTAGCTCAAAGTAAAAGAAAAAATAACGCAAAAATTCATCTGCGCTGAATTTCAGCAAAACAAACAGCATATTTAGAATGGATAAAATGCAAACAGCTAAATTTTTTTGCATTTTCATGAGAAAGCAACGAGGAAGCCACGAGAAAGCAACTCACGATGAATGAATGCATGGTGAATGCAGAGAAAAATGAGTGCAAGACAGGCGGCGGCTGGGAGAAATATATCTGTCAGTTTATCAGTTCGTCTGCCTGTTTGGTCGTCAGTCTGTCTGGTGACATCAATGAGGAGCAACTTTCTTTGTGTAACTTTCAGGCAAACAGTGAAACAAACAGACAGACCGACAGTGGATATAGCAGAGAAGTTAGAAAGGTTCCACGATGTAATGATGTCTGTAGATTTCACATCGACGTGCTTATTTTATGATATAAATTAAAATGTTTGACATTAAGCACAACTGTTACAAAAACTATGTAAATCGAAATAGTTTTACACTACAACATATTTTACACCACAATGTTTTTACACCATGGGATTTTACACCATGAAAATTTACACCATGATTTTACATATGATATATTTGTTTTACATTTATATAGATTTTTACACCATGATAGATCTTCATGTATATGTATTTTACACCATTACTTATTTTACACCACTATACATTTTACAATATGTAATATCATGTTATGTATTACATTGTGCCTTGTATCACACAATGTTATTTTTAAAACCAGGCAATTTTATATATTTTAAACTATATCTGTTTTACACCATGATGTATTTAACATCATGACATAATTTACACAATGATATATTTTTAGATTATGATAATTTTTTATTATGTTATGATTTATATTACTTTAGTATTACACCATTTTTTACATCGTGATAAGTTTTTCATTATGTTTTGATTTATATCAGTGAAACAAACAGACCGATCGACAGTGGATATAGCAGAGAAGTTAGAAGGGTTCCACGATGTAATTTTACATCGACGTGCTTATTTTATAATAAGAAAATGTTTGGCATTAAGCACAACTGTTACAAAAACTATGTAAATCGAAATAGTTTTACACCACAACATATTTTACACCACAATGTTTTTACACCATGGAATTTTACACCATGAAAATTTACACTATGATTTTACATTATGATATATTCTGCACTTTATACAATGACAGATTTTACAATTCGTTCTTTAAACATTGTTTTACGTATTACACCATAATATGTTAACATTTTTATTTGTTTTACATTTATATAGATTTTTACACCATGATAGATCATCATGTAGATGTGTTTTACACCACGATAAATTTTACACTGTTACTTATTTTACACCACTATACATTTTACAATATGTAATATCATGTTATGTATTATATTGTGCCTTGTATCACACAATGTTATGTTTTACAACAGGCAATTTTATATATTTTGAACTAGATGTGTTTTACACCATGATGTATTTAACACCATGACATAATTTATACAATGATATATTTTTATATTATGATAATTTTTTATTATGTTATGATTTATATTATTTTAATATTATACCATTTTTTACATCGTGATAAGTTTTTCATTATGTTTTGATTTATATCAGTGAAACAAACAGACCGATCGACAGTGGATATAGCAGAGAAGTTAGAAGGGTTCCACGATGTAATGAAGTCTGTAGATTTCACATCGACGTGCTTATTTTATGATATAAATTAAAATGTTTAACATTAAGCACAACTGTTTCAAAAACTATGTAAATCGAAATAGTTTTACACCACAACATATTTTACACCGCAATGTTTTTACACCATGGATTTTTACACCATGAAAATGTACACCATGATTTTACATAATGATATACATATTATTTAAACAATGACAGATTTTATTATTCGTTCTTTAAACATCGTTTTACGTATTATACCATGATATATTTTACACCGTAATATGTAAACATTTTTATTTGTTTTACATCTATATAGATATTTACACCATGATAGATCATCATGTAAATGTGTTTTACATCAAGATAAATTTTACACCGTTACTTATTTTACACCACTATATATTTTACCATATGTAATATCATTTTATGTATTACATTGTGCTATGTATCACTTCATGTTATGTTTAACACCAGGCAATTTTATATATTTTGAACTATATGTGTTTTACACCATGATGTATTTAACACCATGACATAATTTACACAATGATATATTTTTACATTATAATAATTTTTCATTACGTTATGATTTATATTACTTTTGTATTACACTATGTGATGTTTTACATCGTGATATATTTTACACTATGATATGTTTTACACCAGACTATGTTTTATACTTTTATTTGTTTTTTCCTATATAAGTTTTGATATATTTTATATCATGAAATATATCACACTATGTTCTGTTTAACATCGTATGTCCTACACCGTACTATATTGTACAGCATGCTATATTTGGTATATATGGTATATTTTCTGCTTTGTTTTACACCACCCTATTTATTATAACGTACTATTTTGACACCAAGCGAAAAAAATACAAAGTTGTAAAATAAAAAAATACACCACAGTACTTGTTTTGCACCAACTTTGTTTTTGCTCACACAACGCATCCTCTTGATAAATACAAATAAAATTATAAAGAAAAATGAGTGGAAAAGCAAAGAAAACCTGCAAATGCTATAAAACTCAAAAGAGCTGAAGTGGCGCACAATTTCCCGGAAAAGTTCTTTAGGAATTTTTGCTGTATTTCCCCATTTTCGCCGAGCATACAAAAACTTGCAGCACAAATCTCAGCGCAGGATATAAGTTTTAAAAAATAAATAAAAAACAAAGAAAAAATTGGCAAATTGCAAATGAAAAATAAAAGAGAATAGCAAAACAATAATTATTTATTTTTGCATTATAATTTTGGGCAAAGAAACTTCTGGCTACTTTTGGCATTTGCATGCGCGATAAAAATGTTCTTAATTTACTACAAGATTTAGTTAGTTTGCAGTTTTTATTATTATTTTTAAAGTTCTTATAAATGCCTAATACTGAAAAGACAAAAAATGTAGATGAAAATATAATTTTTATTATAATAATAAAATTTTTCCAAAAAGGTAATATACTTTTAAGTAGGTAAAAACTGCTAAATTATGATATATATTTGAGAAAACAGACATTTAAAAAAAATTCCCAAAAAACGAAAATATTTTAAAACATGAAAACTGCTGAAAACTGAACGACTGAAGACAAAATTAAAATGACAAAAAAATTGTACATGACAATTTAATTTTTATTAAATCGTATACTCAATAAAATTTCCCTTTAAGGAACATTTACTAAAACTTACTTTAGAACATTTAAAACTGCATAATAATGATTTAAATGATATTTAATTCTGAATTAAAGCATTTGTAAAAATTTCCCAAAAAAGGGAAATTTTTTAAAATGGTGAAAAATATGATAAATATTATTAAAAACAGTGAGTAATTGAAAAAAAATATAATTTTCAGAAATAACATTCATAAAGAAAAATTTCCTTTTTAGGGAAATTTTTAAAAATTAAATTAAAAGTTAAGAGAAATGAAATTTGAGTTCGTACAGTTGAAACTTCTAAATATATGCTCAAAATAAAATTTATTTATAAAATTTGGCAATTTTAAAATAATACAAAAAAAAGGGAAATATTTAAAAATTTCAAATATATGAAAACTGTTTTTAAAAACACTAAAGCCTGAATCACACGATTGAATAAACATTCAACTTTTGAATCGATTTTTCAAATAATTTTAATATCAATCGTGAGATTGCCCAATTTTGTATGGAAAAATAGGCAATCACACGATTGATATTACAATTGTTTTGAAAATTGATTCGAAAGTTGATTGTTTATTCAATCGTGTGATTCAGGCAAAAGTAATAAAAAAAATAATAATTTAAAACTGTTAAATAATAATTTAAATGGTATCTAATTGTGAAATTATGCGATTAGGCAAATTTTCCAAAGTGAGGAAATTGTTTATTTATTTTTTTTTTTTTTTTAATATCTACTAAGATCCACACCACTCAGACAGACTATATCCATTGTAATCTACTCCCTACAATTGTGGTTAATATCACCATGAGCGCCCATGCCCAAGCCGGGATTCGAACCCGAGACCTACAGAATGCAAGTCCAGCGCGCTACCTCTGGACTGCTGAGGCCGGTTGGAAAATTGTTTAAAAATGTGATAATTTTGAATTTTTGTATTAAAAACAGTGAGTAATTGAATAGAATAATAATTTTCAATAAATTATTCACATTTTAAAAATTTCCCAAAAAGGGACATTTTTTTAAAACCTATTTCTAATGGAAAATTTGGCAAATTTAAGAGCGGTTAAGGCCCGGTTGTTTAAACTTTTAACTATGTGTTAAACTTTTAACTTTAACTATGTTTTAAAATTAATCGATGTAAATCGAGTTAGTTAAAGAGGCAATTTCAATATTGAAATAAAAACAAAAAATAAAATGTATGTCAGATTGTTTTTAACTGATAGTTAACCGGACGTAAAACTACTCAATTTATTAAAATTTCAGGAAAAAAGGACATTTTTTAAACACTGCAAATATATGACAATTTTTATTAAAAACTCTTAGTATTTAAAAAAATGCTAATATGTGACCAATTTAACATCTTTTCAAAATTTCCCAAATTTTGCACATTCCTAAAATGAATACATAATCCTTCTGAATTGCTTTAGTTCGTGCTCTATAATTAACAACTAGCTACTATTCAATTAAACTTATTAATTAATTATGCAAAATACAATTTCAATGCGATTTGTAATTAAATCGCAACATTTAATTGCAGCCGCTTAATTAGTAGCTTAAAAATCAATTACAAATGCCACACCCAACGATTTAAGGGGGGGGGACTGGGAGATGTGATGTGACCTCTTTCCACAGTTTGCATTCGCTACTTTGCATCTACTTTGTTTCAACCACATTTTGAATGGTATGTGTTGCTCCATTAGCAAGTACTATGCCACCATAGTGAGTGTGAGAATCAGTAAAGCATATGCAATAATAAAATTTAGGTGACGAGAAGGAAAAACTTTTTCAAGTGTTGCCAACGCAAATGCATTGAAGCAGCTGTCGCTGTTACATATTTGAATTTGAATTGAATGTTTGAGTTGCGTTGCGTTCTGTTTGTTTTTGTGTTCCGTGTGCATGGGCGGGGGCAATGAAAACGTTTGAATTTTAATTAAAATGATTATGACATCAAAGACAAGACGATGGCAGTGGTGATAATGATGATGATTATAGTGCAAGTGTTGAAGCAAAATTTAAGTTGTTAAACAAAGTTTAAAATTTGACTAAGATAAAACTTTTCGTAACGTCAGATCAAGTTTTTGAAAAATGCCAAAAAAACAAATTTTGAGGTTCTATCTAACAAAGGAATATCGTTTTTCGAAGCATGTTTTAGTCTTTCTATAGTAGTAAAACCATGGTCAACTCTTGAAAAACCACTTTCTTTATCTGTTACCACTCACCCTACCATTCAATTAGTTTGCAACGCAATCCAGCGCCACACATGCAATTATCAAAAAAAAAAACAGACACAAAAATCTACTCCAAAATCCAATGACATTCAACCAAGGAAATTCTCCAAAATTTCGCTAATTTTTGTTCTTTTTTTTTTAGTACTTCAGTCTCTTGAGATAACGCATCGCTGTGTTCGTGCACTTAATGTCTACCATTCGTTGCCTGCTTTTAGGTGCTGCTTGAATTGCTTTAGCTGGCTGCCGCTAAAAAACCGTTGTTTGTGTGTGTTATAGAAAGCACAGCCTGCCAGACCGGCAGGGACTGTTAACGGCAGCCACTAAAATGCCAATTATGCAAAACAAAAGCATCGCAGCACATGGAATGGATTTCGGCAGCTCACGCAAGAGTTGAGTTGTAGACGTTTAAAGAACTGTAGGATAGAAGGGCGGTGTTGTATAGGTGACGTTGTAGAAAAAACCTAATTTACTGGCGGGAACTAATTATAGCATGTGCGGGAAATGTCATTAAATTTGGTGGCACTTTGGTGCCACTCAAATTGTCATAGGTAGCTGCAGGTTGTTTGTAGTATTAAATACGGATGGAGAATGGAAAATTCTTTAGAAATTAATGGACAAATTTTAAAATTTGCTATATTTTTAATATTTTACTAAATTTTAATAAAAACGAAAGCATGAAAATTTCCTAAAAAGGGAAATTTTTAAAAAGCTGAAAACTGCTAAAAAAAAATTAATCCACATAATATTTTAATGAATAAAACAATATTTAATAAATATATCTCGTCATTAAAGAAATTTCACAAAAGAGAAAATTTCTACAATTGCATTAAAAATATAGTATTAATGAAAGATTGCATTTTTATAAAAATTTTGAAATTTACAAAAATTTCCCAAAAAGGGAAATTTATAAAAATGCTTGAAAATGATAAAAACTAAATATATACAAAAAAAAAATTGCATTAAAAATATAATATTAATGAAAGATTGCATTTTTATAAAAATTTTGAAATTTACAAAAAAATTTCCAAAAAGGGAAATTTATAAAAATGCTTGAAAGTGATAAAAACTAAATATATACAACAAAAAAATGCATTAAAAATATAATATTAATGAAAGATTGCATTTTTATAAAAATTTTGAAATTTACAAAAAATTTCCCAAAAAGGGAAATTTATAAAAATGCTTGAAAATGGTAAAAACTAAATATTTAAAAAAAAAAGTTTATTTAAAAAACAATTCCAGTCTGTAAAAATAATTTCCCAAAAAGGGAAATTTATAAAATGATAAAAATTAATATATTTACAAATAAAAAATTGTTAATTCAATAACATTCTAAAAACTAAATATATACAAAAAAAATTGCATTAAAAATATATTATTAATGAAAGATTGCATTTTTATAAAAATTTAGAAATTTACAAAAAAATTCCCAAAAAGGGAAATTTATTAAAATGCTTGAAAATGATAAAAACTAAATATTTACAAAAAAAAACTTTATTTTAAAAACAATTTTAGTCTGTAAAAATAATTTCCCAAAAAGGGAAATTTATAAAATGCTTGAAAATGATAAAAATTAATATATTTACAAAAAAAAAATAATTCAATACCATTCTTTAAAAATAATTTCCCAATTTCGAAAATTACATTAAAAATATAACAAAATTAATCAACATTAATATTATTTGCATTTTTATAATAAAAAGACCATTTAGACAAATTTCCCAGGAAAGGAAATTTTAATAAAATGCTCAAAACTAGTAAAAATTAAATCTTTATATTTACAAATAATATTTACAAAACAAACTTTATTTTAAAATCAATTTCAGTCTTTAAACATAATTTCCCAATTTCAAAAATTGCATTAAAAATATAATAAAATGAATCAACATTAATATTAATGATAATTCACATTTTTATAAAAAAAAGACCATTTTGTCTAAATTTCCCAGGAAAGGAAATTTTAATAAAATGCTCAAAACTAGTAAAAATTAAATTTTTAAAAACATTTTGGTAACAAAAAGCATTTTAATAAAAACATTCCAAAAAAATACCCAAAAAGGGAAGTTTTTAAAAAAGCTTTAAAATGTTAAAAATTGAATTACAACAAACTTTTATTGAAAAAATCACTTATATATACAAATTTTCTAATTAGCACAGAATTTCCCTAAAAGGGAAATTTTCAGAAATGCTCTATACGCGTCAAACATAGAAAGTGTATAATTAATAATTGTCTAAATCTATAGTAACATCATAAAAACCACACTAATTCCCCAAAAACTCTATTTACATAATTTAAAATATTTAAATATCGTGAAGTTTTTCATGTAATTTCTACACTATGTTCACACATAACTCTCAAGTGCAACATAAATTTAACTAAATTATAAATTATTTATTTTTGGCAAACACACACACATTTAAAACTAAGAAAACTAAGAAACTAAGAAAACTAAGACAAAAAATAAGTTAGCAAAACCTTGAAAGTGCCAAAATATGCAAAACATGAGTGGAAAAACTCATAAGTGAAAAACTCATAAATGAAAAACTAAACAAGTTTTAAAAGTTTTCAACACCAACACAAACACACATGAATGCGTTTGTTGATGAAGTGAATGACAGCAGCAAACTATGTAGTTTTCTTTTTTTTTATGATGTGTTTTTATTATACGTAGTATTTATCTACGTAGCATATGTAGTTTTTATCTAAGTATGCAGCATTTTATATATGTTTTACAGCAGTGTCGACCAAAGTGCAAAGTTATTTGTCAAGTGTTATATGTTCGTTGTTGCTTTAGTTGTTAGGCGTCAAGTCGTTAGTAGTTCTAAATAAATAAATGAAATGTTAATGGAAACATCAAAAACAGTACATTCGCCGAAAATGTTGCCAGATGAAAATGCTTCGTTTTTGGATATTTCATATTTTGTTATTTTTAAATTTTAATTGTTTTATTTATCATTATTTCTTTCCACTTTTTTTCAACAGTACTCTTTTCTTTATTTTAAACTTAAAATTACGATTAAATTTTCCCAAAAAAATGTTACGTTATAGGAAAAAAAACGGAGTATGCAGTTAATATCAGCACCGGCGAATTATATAGAATTGATGTATGGAATGACCAATTGGCTGAGTAGTGATATTATACATTGTTTCTACATTAAGTAGAAATTTTTTAAAAGATTAACAAAGTTATTTTCAGCTGCCGCTGTTAAATTCGATGCGCAATAAATGGCAATTATGAGTCAAAGAATTTCAATTAATTTTAAAAATTCAAACACATACAAAATATGTATAAAAAAAATCATATTTTATGATAATAAGTCATAAGAACAACATAATTAGTCACCATCAGTTGGCTGCGTTATCTGTTATTCGTCGGAAGTATTCATTACTCTGACATTTATTTATTTTAAACCCCTTTAAGTGGTACTAAAAATAAAAAACATAAATAATACGTCTCGATTATTCTTTTGTTCGGCGCAGTTAATATAAACGTCATCTTCATTTTGTCATTGAGTATTTGTCATATATCAAAAATATTCAATTATGTTGCACTACTTTACAGAGACAATAAATATTTATACCACTTATGCTTCCTGATTTTATAGTTTATTCATGCATTCGATACTTTATCATTCTGCCAAATCATTTCCAAATAAACTTCCGCTCTATTCTGCATAGGATGCCCTGGGTCAATTGCATTAATTAGTAATACCTTGTATAGCATATTTTAACTAATTTTAATAATTAACAATGGGGTCGAAAAAATTATTTTATTGTTTATTATTGAGTACAAATTGTACTTATTATTCAGCAATTAATTTAGTGAAGAATGAACAATTGAAACATGAGTGAAAATGAGGTAATGCAAAATTGAATAAATTTAATTTTCAAAAAGAATTAAATTTTTAGTGAA
This sequence comes from Dryomyza anilis, assembly GCA_951804985.1. NCBI lineage: Eukaryota > Metazoa > Arthropoda > Insecta > Diptera > Dryomyzidae > Dryomyza > Dryomyza anilis. The sequence continues at coordinate 2,117,457 of OX638130.1, read as the reverse complement.
TAATTGAATTTTTAGTATGAATTGAATTTTTAATGAAAAATTTAATTTTTAATGAAAAATTTAATTTTTAGTAAAAAATTGAATTTTTAGTGAAAAAAAGAATTTTTAATGAAAAATTGAATTTTTAGTGAAAAATTGAATTTTTAGTGAAAAATTAAATTTTTAGTAACAAATTGAATTTTTAGTGAAAAATAGAATTTTTAGTGAAAAATTGAATTTTTAGTGAAAAATAGAATTTTTAGTGAAAAATTGAATTTTTAGTATGAATTGAATTTTTAGTATGAATTGAATTTTTAATGAAAATTTTCATTTTTAGTGAATAATTGAATTTTTAGTGATAAATTGAATTTTTAGTGAAAAATTGAATTTTTTTTGAAAAATTGAATTTTTAGTGAGAAATTGAATTTTGAGTGAAAAGTTGAGTATTTAGTGAAAAATTGAATTTTTAGTGAAAAATTTAATTTTTAGTGAAAATTAAATTTTTCACTGAAAATTGTAAAAAATTGAATTTTTAGTGAAAATTTGAATTTTTAGTGAAAAATTGAATTTTTAGTATGAATTGAATTTTTAGTGAAAATTAAATTTTTCACTGAAAATTGTAAAAAATTGAATTTTTAATGAAAAATTGAATTTTTAGTAAAAAAATTTAATTTTTAGTGAAAATTTAATGAAAAATTGAATTTTTAGTGAAAAATTGAATTTTTAGTGAAAAATTGAATTTTTAGTGAAAAATTGAATTTTTAGTGAGAAATTGAATTTTTAGTGAGAAATTGAATTTTTAGTGAAAAGTTGAGTTTTTAGTGAAAAATTGAAATTCTAGTGAAAATTAAAGTTTTCACTAAAAAATTGTGAAAAATTTAATTTTTAGTGATAAATTGAATTTTTAGTGAAAAATTGAATTTTTAGTGAAAAATTGAAATTTTAGTGAAAAATTGAATTTTTAATGATAAATTGAATTTTTAGTGAAAAATTGAATTTTTAGTGAAAAATTGAATTTTTAGTGAAAAATTGAATTTTTAGTGAAAAACTGAATTTTAGTATGAATTGAATGTTTAATGAAAATTTACATTATTAGTGAATAATTGAATTTTTAGTGAAAAATTGAATTTTTAATGAAAATTTTCATTTTTAGTAAAAAATTGAATTTTTAGTAAAAAAATTGAATTTTTAGTAAAAAATTGAACTTTTATTGAACAATTGAATTTTTAGTGAAAAATTGAATTTTTAATGAAAAATTGAATTTTTAGTGAAAAATTGAATTTTTAGTGGAAAAACTGAAATTTTGTGAAAAATTTAATTTTTAGTGAAAAATTTAATTTTTAGTGAACAATTTTATTTTTAGTGAAAATTGAATTTTTAGTGAAAAATTGAATTTATAGTGAAAAATTCAATTTTTAGTGAAAAATTCAATTTTAGTGAAAAATTAAATTTTTAGTGAAAAATTGAATTTTTACTGAAAAATTAAATTTTTAATGAAAAATGATTTTTTATTTTAATGAAAAATTTAATTTTTAGTGAAAAATTGAATTTACAGTGACTAATTGAATTTTTAATGAAAAATTGAATTTTTAGTGAAAAATTGAATTTTTGGTAAAAATTGAATTTTAAGTAAAAATTAAAATTTATTAGTGAAAATTCCTTTTTTTCCTACAACTAATGTTTTTGACAAACTAATTAGAAACAATTTTGCAAAATGTATTTTGTGAAATTACACGATTTATCATTGTGTTCTTGTATATATTTCAAAGTTTTTGTTTGTATATTATATATTTGTGTGGCATGTGTGTGTGTGTGTCTGTTGTAAATAAGCAAATCAATTTTCATGCTTTCATTACTTACTACACACTGCACTGACCCAGACAAAATGTAGTATGCATTAACCTCAAATGCTGTTGCCTACATTTAGGCAAACAATTATTTAAATTGGGAAAATCTATTCATATTATGTATTTTCATGGTCTGCTTTTAAGCTGTATAGTTTATTACAATATTTGTGTAATTTTGTGTAATTTATTAAATGCAAACAAACCTCACATAGTATATATTAATATCGACTACAATTTATTATGGCGCTCAAAAACATTGCATACAATTAGGCAGTGCGTTTAATTAAGAAATTGTTGCTGCTGGAGTTTAACAATTTATATTACAAATACAAAATTTACAAAATTAATTTATGTTAAAAATACACCGAGATAATTAATGTAGTAATATTAAATACTTTTTTTGTATTTGTTTTGAAAAATGTAGTTCTACGACATTTACTTATTTTTGAAGCTAAATAAAGTTGTGATCCTTCTTGAGATAATACATAATCTGTCTTGCCTTTAAAATAAATACAGAATGTAGTAAAAACAAATGCAGATGTAGTAATTTTTCCATATATTTCTGGACTTACAGAACATGGTTATACATTTCTTTACAAAAACGTAAATTTATGTAGTTGTTTTCAATTTAATATTTAATTTTTTATTATAATAAAAATCTCTTTGTATCGCATTAAATATACTATTTAATGACAGCCACTTTTTAGGCGCCACATTTATAATAATTTAAAACACAAACATGGTTTACAAATTTTTGACATATTTCGTTTAGTTTTATTTTTTTCTTTTTTACCATTTTTTGTACTTTATGCCAGCATAACAAGTATAAACTTGGAATTTATGAGCATCTTATGCTTGTTAGTAGCTGTGCAACAACAAGGAGCTCAAGAACAAGGACGACAACTGACAGCAGCAACAACTATAACAAAATCTGCTGCTTTGGCTTTTTTTCATTTTATTTTCTAGTACTTCTTCTTCATTTTCTGCTTCAGCTCTTGTTTCTTAATCTAACAGACATCGTATTTTTGAACTTGTTTCGTTTTATAGAATTTTGAACGAAAATTCCCCATGCTTTTGGTTTCTTTGACAACCACCACATTCCTCTCATGTCCCCCTACTTCTGCATGACTGCATTTTGCTAAAGTTGTATAAGTTTAGCTTAATGGCTTTTGTGTTTTGCTACAATTATACGTGAGAGTGTTGAACATACTCAGCCAGGTATCAAAGACACACACACACAGCACGCACCTGTGTAACACGTACACTTTGCACCATTGAACATAATTCAACGCTTACTTCTGCTGCTGCTGTTACTGCTCGTGTCATGTAGCTGAAAGTTTTGATTTTTCTTTTTGTACGGTTTATGCTCTTAACGAAGCGTAAATAAAACATTAAATGCTTTAAACATTAAGAAAATACATAGACTATATGTAAAAATTAAAACTTTTTTAATTTAGGTTAAAATAAAAAAATTCCTAAAAAGGGAAATTATTCAAATTGTTTTTAAAATGTAAATTTGTGTAAATTTCAATATCATGTTAAGTATTACGCATAAAAATAGCATTTTTCAAAAATTTCCTCAAAAGGGAAATTTTTAAATTTACCTTACAATCGCCAATTTTTCATAAATAATATATTTCAATGTATGGAAATGTTAAATATAGCATATTTGAGTATAAAGCAAAATTTCCCAAAAAGGGAAATTTTTAAATCCACTTTTAAAATGCAACTTTTGCATAAATATGGCAATTAAAAGCACTATAACGTTAAATATATAAATTTGCAAATAAATAAAAAAATCCCTAAAAAGGAAATTTTCCGTTTGTCTATAAAAATATCAAATAAATTTTCAAATTGACATAAAAAATGCCAGGATTGAATAATGAATACAATGCACTGTTAAGATAGCAAATTTGAGTATAAATCAAAATTTCCCTAAAAGGGAAATTTTTATATTTACTTCAAAAGTTAAAAATCTGGCTTACAGAAAATAATTTAATAAATATTATTAAATACAGCAAAATGGAGTATAAATAAAAATCTCCCAAAATAGGGAAATTTTAATATTCACATAATTTTCAATAATATCAATAATAATCATTTGATTTACTTTTATTTACAGACTGAAACCATTAAAAACGATCTCGAGAGCAAAATGTCGCAACACCGCCTCGAAACGCAAATCGAGAAAGAGCAGCAATACAATCAGACCGCAGTAATGTTGCTGCTCGAGACGTGCACTCTGGTGCGCGAGAATACATCGCGCGCCGTCACCAGCCTCGACAACATGGTGTTGTATTTCATGCGCACAAAGGGCAGTGAAAATGAAACCTCGCTGATGGGATTGCTGCATGTGAGTAATAATTGAAAAAATATTTTATTGCAATTTTATACATTTCTTATTATTTTTTATATTTTTATTTGTCAATATTTTTTAATACTTTATTTTTAATATTTTTCACAGCTCGGCGAATTTTACGAATCGATACGCTGGCCCGCCACACTGGGCTTTCTCACGTTGCTGCTGCTTTTGTGCACAATTCTCGTTATTGGTGTCGCACGTCGTTCACGTTGCGCTTTGATTTTCTTCAGCGTCTCTGGTTTATTCTGCATCATCATCTGCTGGCTGTTGGCAGGCGTTTATCTGGCCTCATCGGTGGCGGCAGGTGATTTCTGTATGCGTCCGCACGAGTATATGTGCCGTCAAGTGGGCATGGTAAGTGCAATATTGTATAGAAATATTTTAATATCAATAAATGCATCATAGTTTTCATTTCTTGAAAATTAAATTTTTACTTCAAAAATTCACGCTATGTTTGTTTTATATGCTTTAAACCAAATAAAGCGGAATAAGGCAATAGGGCGGAATTAGAGTGTTTAACATTATAAGACAAATTTCCCAAAAAATAAATAAAATTTTTTAATTTCGCTTAAATAACCAACTTCATTTTATTTATGCGCATAGCTCTAAATAATGCATTTAAAACAAAAGAAAAAATATCCCAAAAAGGGAAATTTTTAAATTTCACTTAGAATACCCCCTTTCACTTTATTTGTACGCATAAATAAGAAATTGTGATTTTTAAAGCAAAATCAAAAATTTCCCAAAAAAGGGAAATTTTAGAATTTCGCCTAAAATATGAAATTTAACTTTATTTTCAATAAATTTTGCATTCTAAAGCCAAATTTGACTTTATTAAACATTTCCCAAAAAGGGAAATTTTAAATTTCAGTTAAAATTACAAATTTTACTTTATGTGCATGCTAAACAAAAGATTCCCAAAAGGTACATTTTTGAAAAGTAAAGTAAAATAAAAATGTTCTCTGAAAATTTCAAATTTTATATAAAACGCATAATTTGGACAACTGTTTTAAAAACACTTGACAGAGTTTTATCTCAAAAAAAAAAAGAAAACAACAATTTCCTCATAAGGGAAATGTATAAATTTGTATTAAAACTTTAAATTTTTTGCAACAATTTAACGCTTTACAATGAAAATTCATTTTCACGCAAGCTACAAAAAGAATTAACATTTTCTGTTAAAACTGAAGTTTTATAATTACATTTTAATGCTTAAATGTCAAAATTGCAAAATGTTCTTCAAAGCAAAGGTTTTAAGCTTACTAAGCCAAGCAGATGAAGTAAATTTTCCAAAAAAAAAAAAATAATAATTTCTCCAAATTATTTTCACAAAGCTAATTGAAATTAGAATGCTTTCGTTGCAGCAGAAAATCGCTTTTACTGCAATTTTAGCAAAAATTAAAGCGCTTTTCTTAAGGTCCCCCTACCCCTCGCTTAACCAAAAACACAAGATTCTTCTTCCTGCACTCATCAATTCATGCGCGAACTAGCGCTAGGACTAGCACTCCCTCGAGTACTATTTTAACCGAGGAATCAGCAGTAGCAGCTCCTTCATATGAAGATTTTACAGTCTCTTTAGTTGGAAGCACAGCTGGTAAAACAGCTCATAAAAATAGCAGTTATGCGCCCAAACTATTCATTCAGCACTTTTGGGGATCTAAAAATTCTATCTATCTTATGGTTAGATTCTGTTTTTGTTGCTGTGCTGTGGCACAATTTGAGTGCCATTTAATGAGCATATTTTTGGGGCTGCTTGGGCTCGTTGCTTATGTTTTCTTAATGAGATTTTATGTAAGGTTCTTCGACACATACTGCATACTTAGATGGGGACCACAAAACTGCAAGAGTGTCCTTTACTTTTATATCGGGTAGGGTGGAGGGATAATGGATGAACTCAAAAAGTTTAGGACAAATTTGTGGGCACGACTACTTAAAATTTAACATTTTATGCAAAATGCGTGTGAAAAGTACTTTAAACCGAATTTATTGGCATTTTGTATGAGTACAAAATACCAATAAAACTTTACAAAGTTACTTTTTTAAATTAAAATAATATTTACCAAATCTGAAATATACGACAGCTAACAGGCTCCGACTACTGAAAGTTACAGATCAACAATGCAACCTTCAAGCAGGAAATCAGCAGATTTTTGGCTAGTTTACAGCAGGCAAAGGCGGAGTTTGTAACTGTTGTCTGTCATAGAAACGAAAATGGCAATAAACGGCAGTTTATTGGAAAGTAAAGGAAGGCAAAAGTAGAGGCAGATATATGGAATTTAAAGGCAGATCATTCCAGCTATCTGGCTGCTAGAAAGCTTCCCTTAGAAATCTAAATCGTGTAAAGAGTCTGCAGTCGACTGTATGAGATATGCGGCCTTTCTGTTTCTAAAGTCTGACTTAAGACAGCTATTTTGAATATTAAAAGTGCTGACAACTCTCTTCCGATAGTCTGCCTAAAATCTGCCACAAGGCAGCCTATTTCAAATACTATTCGACACAAATACGCCGTGACACGTACACATTTTTGAGCATACCGATTTTAAGCACGAAATCTGCTGTAGGTGAGTTGTTGGTTTTGAAGAAAACCCAACTACATGATGTGTCCTGCTTAAAATCTGCCAGAATACTGCGTTTTTGCCATAAATTAGTCAATATACTGTCAGCAACCCACCGAACACTTTGTCTCGGTTACAAATAATTTCAACAATCGATTAAATTTAAAAACTATTTTAAAATAGTTGTATAAAATCCAATCAATTCGTATAAAATTTAAGCACGTCGCACACAAAGTACCTCATACTTCAAAAAGTGCATTAAAAACATAAATGTTATCTAAATAAAAATGACAGCAAAAGTTATCTACTTGCAAAAGCTATTGAAATGAAGCCAATAAAATGCGAACCAGCAGGATGTGTAGAATGCATTGAATGCACATGAACGGACAGACATATCACACACACACAGAGCCACATTAAACTGTATTTTTGTTTGGGTGTGCGTGTGTGTGTGTGAGTGCAACGCAGCGTAATACAAAAACATTTGAACGAGCAGAGTCACTGATAAATCTAGATGCCTCCATAAAATGCAGTATGCAATATTTGCTCCAATTTCTACAATTTCAATGTTGAAACAGGAAACTGACAACAAAATGCCTTTAACTATAATTAGACATACAAACACAGAAACCATGACACGCACATAGCGTATGACACAAATACGAAAGTATATATATTATGTGCATGTGACACAAAAAGAATTCAAAGGATCTGCTGTAAATTTGCAATATGATGACTGTATATGCTACAAATAATTTGCATATTTGTTTTAAATAAAAGTAGACAATTTGTGTATCTTTTATTTTTGAGTTTGGCTATAAAATAGAAATTTCCCAAAAAAGGGAAATTTTTTATATCCATTTAAACATAATTGTCTGCCTTAATAAAGTGTTTTATGTCGAAAACTTAAACAAAAAGTACAAAATTAGAGCTAAGAAAAATTTCCCAAAAAAGGGAAATTTTCAAAATGTAACAAAAAGCAAGGGAAATTAGTAGTATACTTAAGACAAACATTTTCTTACGGAAATTCAGCATTTTATGTTAAAAAATTAAATAAAATACACAAGATATGATTTTTATAAAATTTCCGAAAATAGTGAAATTTTTATTTTTTCAGAAATATAAATTTTTCAGTTATAAAAATATTTTTCTCGCTAAAATAATAAATATAACCATGTTTAGAAAATTTTACAATAAAGAGAAATTTTTATTTTTGAAAAAAAATACATTTGTCTTACATAAAAATTTAGCCTACGTCAAAATTATACATTTTTTACAATAATAAACATATTCCAAAAAATGAATTTTTTAAAAATTTAAAAAAACACAAATTTTCAAATAATTTTAATTCTAAGAGAATATATTGTGCTTGCTAAACCGTTTATTTTAAGCATTTATTAGTGAAAATCACAATTCCTACTTGGCATTTATGTAATTTTTATCTGCGAAAGTGTTATAGATTTTTATTAAAATAAGAACAATGTAAAATTGCACGCAATTTAAAACTCCCTTGACATCAATTACAAACCTACCAGCTATATTTATATAGAATATATATATCCGTATATAATGATAGTTAATATCGCGCATTTTCCCACTGACGTATGAATATTTAGCTCTATTAGTTTGAAAAGCACTCAATGGAATTTATGACAGCGCCTTGTGTGTGTGTGTTTCTGATTTAGTTGAGTCTCTGATAGGTTCTTGTAATTGTTGTAATTATTATGCTACACTTGCCACGGACCGACCATCTAGTCAACCAATTATTTGAAAAATTAATTTAACTAGGATTTAGCACAAATCCATAGAGTAATAAAAAATACAAACACGACCTATGGATAAAATAAAGGACCTGCATAAAATATAAAAGCGTTCCAAACTCGTTATCATGAGCACTATTAGCCGATTAGCTTTTGATTTTTTTTTTGTGTTCTTCGTTGCTATTGTGTGCACTCAATTAGCGTTAAAAACCGCTGCGAATTTAATACAATTTTAGCATATGTGCTCGTTAGGTCAACATGACGTATGAGCGATATTTCATTTTATGTGCCGAATTTTTGCGATGATTTGTGGGCGTTTAGAACAGTGAAATTTTGTCAAAAGAAACATAAAACAATGCTTTATAATTTGGCATTGTGAAAAATATTTTTGTTTATTCTAATTTTAGCTTATTTATAGTCAATATGTGATGAATGAGTGATATTTAAAATTTGCATCATACTTTATTTGTCGAATTTTTGCGACGAATTGCGTGCGTTTTGAAGAAAGAAATTTTGTCAAAATTAAGTTAAAACAATGCTTTCTAAGTTGGCTTTCTGAAAAATATTTATGTTTATTTTAAGTTTAGATTATTTGTAGTACTTAAATAAGTGATGAATGAGTGATATTTAAAATTTAATTTAATTTTTCGAATATATTTCGAATTTTTGCGACGAATTGTGTGCGTTTAGAAGAGTGAAATTTTGTTAAGAGAAACGTAAAACAATGCTATATAAGTTGGCATTGCGAAATATATTTATATTTACTAAATTTTTAGGTTATTTAAATTTAAATTTAACACTGCGTATGAGTGATATTTAATTTTATATATCATTTTATTTGACGAATTTTTGCAATGAACTGTGTGCATTTGGAAGATTGAAATTTTATAAAAAGATACATAAAACCATGCTGCACAAGTTGGCATTGCGAGAAATATTTGTGTTTATAACAATGTTAGCATATATAAAGTTCCGAAATGCTGAAATTCAACACTGCGTATGAGTGATATTACATTTTAACATTCTGATTTTAAACAACGAAATCTGTACAGTATAAAGAGTGATATTGAGATCAAAGTAACTTTATACATTAACGCACAATTTTACTTTACAAAAAACAATGTCAACTCAATTTCCATTATCTAGTGCAACGTGACGTATGAGTGCTATGGCATGCATATAAACTGAGTTTTCCTGCAATAACGATTTGCTTAAAATGTGTGAAAGTTTGCAAAAAGTAACTCTAAATAATGTCGCACAATTTGAGATTTTGAATTCTTAGCTATTTATATAAGGAAATCTTGAATTGCGGTAACAGACACTTGCCACGAGAGACTTGAATGCTTGAGCAGTCAGACAAAACAATAAATTTTATTTTATATATTTTTCATATATAAAAATCTTATAGTTTTCGCAACATTCGAATGCAATATCATTCAATTCGGTTACTCACGATTAGACAATTGGTTTTCATCAATATGGCAAATGCAGAAATGTTTTTTTCTTTTTTAACTGTGTATGAAATTGCATCATGCTGCAATCAGCCGTATGAATTGCAATGGTTTGGTATTTTTATTTTTCGTATTTTTTCAATAGCATCCTACTATTACTAGTACTATTACACAAACACACATATAATTCTATATTTCCCTTTCCGCACTGTGTATGTGAAATGGCTACAATTGTTCATCCCTAACGCGATGCGAATTTTCCGTTTATATCCAATTTTATGCTATGTTTATTTTTGGTTTTACCCCCAAATCCTATAAAAAAAATACATTGCTACAATCAGCTAGAGCACACAATGGCTTAGAGTATGTGTGTGTTGCTAACTGTAGATGTAGTAAAAAATATTAAATAAATAGACAAAAAAAATCAAAAACTTTCGAGTTTAGATTCAGTTATTTTTAAAAATTATTGAAATATTGGCATTTATTTTTATATTCAAATTAGCTTTGACAATTAAAAGAAATGTACGTTTAAAAATCTTTGGAAAACCAATTTTATAAATTGCTATTTTTTATTTCATCTAAGAAGTGTCAGAAAAATGCCTGAAATTTCGATTGAAATTTTCTTAACAACGTTATGTGATAGGAAAAAAATGAGTACGCAGTCAAAAGCAGCAGCCGATAATTTTATTGAAATGATATATGTGATGTCTATACATTTTTTATTTAATTTTTATTAAATAAATATAAAAAATAATATTTATGCTTAATAACGTATCTTACAAAAAACTGACCACCCTTCTCAGTTTTGCCTTCAATTTTTAATGCATTTCAATACTTAGCTTTTAGGCACCGCCATAAATTAGCAACGCATCTTAAGCCATATTGCAGCCGGCTGCTGCTACTCAAACCATTAAAGAGTCAAACTGCCCTGCCCTTAATAAACAAGAAACGTTTATTGTGATGCATCAACGATTTGAGCGACTGCCTGTATGACTGATGATGAGAATAACAAACCGGAAGAAAGACCGAAAGATAGACAGACAAACCGACCGGAAGATGGACTGAAAGACAGACAGCACAGCGTTGATTGGGTGTGCCAGAGCGCTGCCGTTGCGGCAAATGCACTCTGCTTTTTAATCATAATCAACTGCAACACGTTTTGTTGCTGTTGATGAAGTTAATCAAAAGCGGAAAATTAAATGGTGGCAACGTTGCGTTGCAGTGCATTAAAAGCGTTAAATTGCGTGACAGATGGAAGGCAGACAGGACAAGGCAAAGGCTATAAATATGATTAATAAAATATGATTAAAAATAAAGACGAAGAAAAAACAACAAAATTGAGAACAAAATGAAACAAAAATTAGGGAGAAAAAGAAGGACAAAAAGTAGAAAAAATATCTGAATAAGAGTTAGAAGTAGAAATGGATTAAAAAATGATTTTAATTATTAATAAGAATGCAAATTAGAAAAAGACAATATAATAAAAAAAGAAGGACAAACGAAAAATACTGATGAAATGATTATTTTTATATAAATGATGAAAATATGGACAAAAAGTAGAGCAAAAAAAAAGTGCAAATTCTGTATATTCTATAAGAAATTTAAGAAATTTGTGGGGAGATCGGGAATACTGACAAAAAGATGAACAATAAGAAGGACAAAAAAAAAGACAAAAAGAAGAAAAAACTCTATAAAGAAGAAAAAATAACTAAAACAATATATAATAACAAATATCGATTAAGAAAATGAAAAACTAGATATAAATAAAGATCGAAAAAATATAAAAAATAAAGACACAAAAAAACTTAATAAAAAGGTAGAAGAAGGTCGAAAAAAGGAACAAAAAATGTAGAACAAAAAGTGGGATACAATGTGTGACAAAGAGAAATTCAGACAAATGTCGTTAATAACTATAGACAGAAGGACATAAATCCAAAGCGAAGAATTATAGGCTGCCCCTTTTACCTGCATAACGACAGGTAAAAGGGACATAATTAAGGAAAGAAAGAAAGAAAGAAAGAAAGAAAGAAAGAAAGAAAGAAAGAAAAAAAGAAAGAAAGACAGACAGCAAGACAGAAAGAAAGACAGAAAGAAAGAAAGAAAGAAAGAAAGAAAGAAAGAAAGAAAGAAAGAAAGAAAGAAAGAAAGAAAGAAAGAAAGAAGGAACAAATAAATGAAATGCAAATAGGAGGAAATTGCCAGGAAGACAAACAGATAAACAAGAACAGAAGGACATTTAGAAAAGTAAACAAAAGGTCATTGAGAATGGCATACAGACAAAAAGCCATTAGAAATACAGAAGGACAATAACAGATTCAGAATGTCAGACATATAGAAGGACAAGAAGACAAACAGACAGAAAGACATTCATAAAAGCAGACAGACAGAAGGACAGGAAAATAATTGAAAAACATTAGAAAGGCAGACATAGAGAAGGACATTTTGCAAAGCAGACAGACATACAGACATAAGGACAGAAGGACATTTAGAAAAGTAGACAGAAGGTCATTGAGAATGGCATACAGACAGAAAGCCATTAGAAATACAGAAGGACAATAAGAGATTCAGAATGTCAGACATATTGAAGGACAAGAAGACGAACAGACAGAAAGACATTCATAAAAGTAGACAGACAGAAGTACAGGAAGATAATAGAAGAACATTAGAAAGGCAGACATAGAGAAGGACATTCTGCAAAGCAGACAGACATACAGACAGACATAAGGACAGAAGGACATTTAGAAAAGTAGACAGAAGGTCATTGAGAATGGCATACAGACAGAAAGCCATTAGAAAAACAGAAGGACAATAAGAAATTCAGAATGTCAGACATATAGAAGGACAAGAAGACAAACAGACAGAAGACATTCATAAGAGCAGACAGACAGAAGGACAGGAAGATAATTGAAAAACATTAGAAAGGCAGACATAGAGAAGGAAATTTTGCAAAGCAGACAGACATACAGACAGACATAAGGACAGAAGGACATTTAGAAAAGTAGACAGAAGGTCATTGAGAATGGCATACAGACAGAAAGCCATTAGAAATACAGAAGGACAATAAGAGATTCAGAATGTCAGACATATAGAAGAACAAGAAGACAAACAGACAGAAAGCCTTTCATAAAAGCAGACAGACAGAAGGACAAGAAGATAATAGAAGAACATAAGAAAGGCAGACATAGAGAAGGACATTCTGCAAAGCAGACAGAGAGAAGGACATACAGCTTTACCAACATTATGGAGAGTAAGTAAGACAAACATAGGGACAGAAAGAAGGTCATTTAGAAAGGCAGACTTACAGAAGAACAGTAAGTCATTCAGAAATACAGACATAAGGACAGAAGGACATTTAGAAAAGTAGACAGAAGGTCATTGAGAATGGCATACAGACAGAAAGCCATTAGAAATACAGAATGACAATAAGATATTCAGAATGTCAGACATATAGAAGGACAAGAAGACAAACAGACAGAAAGACATTCTTAAAAGCAGACAGACAGAAGAACAGGAATAGAATAGAAGAACATTAGAAAGGCAGACATAGAGAAGGACATTCTGCAAAGCAGACAGACATAAGGACATACAGCTTTACCAACATTATGGAGAGTAAGTAAGACAAACAGAGGGACAGAAAGAAGGACATTTAGAAAGGTAGACTGACAGAAGGACAGTAAGTCATTCAGAAATACAGACAGAAGGACAAGAAGAGATTCAGTCAGGACAGTAAGTCATTCAGAAAGACGGACAAAAAGACAGGAAGATATTGTAGAAAGACAGAACGCAAACAGACAGAAGACTATTTTGAAAATCAGACAGAATTGCAGTAAAGCAAGACAAACAGAATGGCTGAGAGATAGAAGGAAACGAACACAAACAGAAGGACAGGTAGACATAAGAATAGAAAGACAAAAAGAAGAACACTCAGAAAGACAGACCTAAAGAAGGACATTCTGACCTAAAGAAAGACATTCAGAAAAGCGGACAGACAGAAGTACAGACACCAACACTATGGCGAGTATTTGAAGAGCATATATTACAGCCAAAGGTGTAAAGTTGCTGAGAATGTTGCTGCTTTTGTTGTTTGCCGCTGCTGTTGCCACCATTCTTGTTGTTGTATAGTGTGTTGACAGCAACATGAAGACGACTTAATCGTTGCCACGTTAGTTGCAGACCAGAAAATTACAAAATAAATAAATAGCAGATAAAGTTTCAGGCAAACTTTTAACAAGTTGTGTGTGGCAACATGACGTATGAGCAGTATTTAATTAAGAGTCTTTAATTGAGGTGAATTTTTAAATGAAAACTAACTAACGATGCCTGTTGCAGTTGAACGTGGGGAATTCTAAATGTAATTTTTGAAATTTTAAAAATGTTTATTTGAGGATTTGATTTATAAATTGGCGAAAATGCAAAAAAAAATTTAATAATAAAAAAAAATGAAATCTAAATAAAAAACAATACTAAAGAAATTAAACTAAAAACAATAATGTAAATGATAAAAGTAATCGACAAATGTATTATAAAATAAACAAAAAACTGAATTAAAGAATTAAAGTCAAAAAATAGTCTGCAAAAGGCAAACAAAAAGAAAAAGTCGATAACGTTAGCAATTGGCACGCAAGAATTTATTACGTGCTATTTTAATGCCACATCCGGTCTGCAGCGGATGCCAAACCAATGGCAGCCATTTTCCCCAGAACGCAATTCGCACAGCGCATTTGCTTCAAATGCTGCCATGGCGACGTCTGTGGCTGTAACTTTGACTCGTGTGCCGGCGATGGATGCAAGAGTTATGACTGCCGCCTGGCGAGTTATGAGATGCAGTCAGGCGTAAGGCGCAGCGCCATATTTGAAAATCACACTAGTCAAAAAAATATATATAAAGTCTTTGTGTCACGCAGCTGGATAAGAAGTGTTTAAAGAGATTTATTTAAAATTTTCAAAAATTTAATTTATCCACTAAAATTTTTAGTTTAAAATTGAATGTTTCGTAAAAATCAAGTTCTAGATGCTATAATTTATATTTTGTACACAATATTTAATTTTAACTAAAACTTATTTTGAAAAAAAATACAATTTTAAACTAAAATTCTTTTTTGTACAAAAAATTCAAGTTTGATCTAATTAGATTTAATTTTGAACATGAGATTTATTTTGAACAAAACATTAATTTTTGAACATTAAATTCATTTCTGAACTAAATATTCAATTTTCTATTAAAAGCTCAATTTTTAACTCAAAATTCATTTTTGAACTAAAAGTTTAATTTGACCTAGAAATTCAATTTTGAATAAAAAAAACAATTGTCAACTAAAAATTAATTTTCGATTTAAAAACCAATTTTAAACGAGAAATTCATTATTGAAATAAAAATTGATTTTTGAGCTAAAAATTGAATTATGAACATAAATTCATTTTTGAACATTAAATTCATTTCTGAACTATATATTCAATTTTGAACCAAAAATTCAATTTTGAATTAAAAATTAATTTTTAACCTAAAAATTCAATTTTGAATAAAAATACATTTTTGACCTAAAAATTCAATTCTAAACTAAAAATTTAATTTTGAACCATAAATTCATTTTTGAATTAAAACTTCAATTTTGAACTAAAAATTATATTTTAAACTAAAAATTCAATTTTGAATTAAAAATTAAAATTTGAACTAAAAATACAATTATGAATTATTCAATTCTGAACTAAATATACAACAAAATCCCATGCTCTTTGAAGCAGTGAAAGTTACTCATACGTCAATCGTTACGTCTGCGCTTTAACATTTTACACACTTAACCCACAATTTCAAAAAAGTAACTTTTAAGTCCTTACTTTACTATCTGACAAATTTCACTTTAGTATGTCTCAAAAAGCAAAAAATTCTTTTGACGACTTCATTCATATCGCTCACTTTTGTCTGTCACTACTTTGTTTCCAACTAAAGAGTAAAGTTTTTAAAAAGTATTTTTCGAGTTTTTATTTTTTTCTTATTAATTTTTTTTTGTTGTGCTCATATGTGAGCTTTTCACATCACACAAACACATATTGCCAGAGCAACCTTTTTCCATTTCACTTCACTTTTGAGAGCTTCGGGGCAAACAACAGAGTTGCAGCCTTTGTTGTGCAGCTTCAATCGCAAACAACAAGAAAAACGAGCACAAATGTTTTTTGTTCGTTAACGACAAATACAACAATAAACAGAATACGCACATGAAGCAGCCAAACATAAAAAACGAGAGGCTTCATTTGTAGGTTTGTTTTTTAATGAAAAACACTGCAACACATGAACTTCCAATTTTGAACCAAGAATTTCTACTGAAAATTCAATTTTGAACTAAAAATTAATAATTATTCAGATTCAGTTAAAATTTAAGTATTAAACTTTAATTCTTGTTAAAGTGTGTCACATGTGCGACGTTTATTTCAGGGCATTTCCCATAACGACCTTCTTTAATTTGGCTTAATGCCTTTTTTCACCGTTGCTGCGCATTTAAAGCACCGCATATTTGCCTCATTAGCATAATATACTAAGTAAATATTTTAAAAATTTCGCACATAAATTAATGTTTTTTCTACCTTCATTTTTTTTGCCATTACAGCGAAGTCCTTACGTCTACTTCCTCAATTGCGGCACGCTGCGTAACCGTTTCGTGCTGCGTCTCAACGAGTCACGTGACCTAGTGGAACGTGCGCGAGAATCCGTGTTGCAGGTGAAAACGTAAGTAGAAAATATCAACTTAAATTCTTCTCTTTTTTTCTTTAAATTAAGATTTATTTTTGGTATTCAATTTTTTATTAAATTTTATATATAATTTATACTTGTTTATTTGAATATTTGATTATTTGATAATTTGATTATCTGATTATCTGATTATTTGATTATTTGATTATTTGATTATTTGATTATTTGATTATTTGATTATTTGATTATTTGATTATTTGATTATTTGATTATTTGATTATTTGATTATTTGATTATTTGATTATTTGATTATTTGATTATTTGATTATTTGATTATTTGATTATTTGATTATTTGATTATTTGATTATTTGATTATTTGATTATTTGATTATTTGATTATTTGATTATTTGATTATTTGATTATTTGATTATTTGATTATTTGATTATTTGATTATTTGATTATTTGATTATTTGATTATTTGATTATTTGATTATTTGATTATTTGATTATTTGATTATTTGATTATTTGATTATTTGATTATTTGATTATTTGATTATTTGATTATTTGATTATTTGATTATTTGATTATTTGATTATTTGATTATTTGATTATTTGATTATTTGATTATTTGATTATTTGATTATTTGATTATTTGATTATTTGATTATTTGATTATTTGATTATTTGATTATTTGATTATTTGATTATTTGATTATTTGATTATTTGATTATTTGATTATTTGATTATTTGATTATTTGATTATTTGATTATTTGATTATTTGATTATTTGATTATTTGATTATTTGATTATTTGATTATTTGATTATTTGATTATTTGATTATTTGATTATTTGATTATTTGATTATTTGATTATTTGATTATTTGATTATTTGATTATTTGATTATTTGATTATTTGATTATTTGATTATTTGATTATTTGATTATTTGATTATTTGATTATTTGATTATTTGATTATTTGATTATTTGATTATTTGATTATTTGATTATTTGATTATTTGATTATTTGATTATTTGATTATTTGATTATTTGATTATTTGATTATTTGATTATTTGATTATTTGATTATTTGATTATTTGATTATTTGATTATTTGATTATTTGATTATTTGATTATTTGATTATTTGATTATTTGATTATTTGATTATTTGATTATTTGATTATTTGATTATTTGATTATTTGATTATTTGATTATTTGATTATTTGATTATTTGATTATTTGATTATTTGATTATTTGATTATTTGATTATTTGATTATTTGATTATTTGATTATTTGATTATTTTATTATTTGATTATTTGATTATTTGATTATTTGATTATTTGATTATTTGATTATTTGATTATTTGATTATTTGATTATTTGATTATTTGATTATTTGATTATTTGATTATTTGATTCTTTGATTATTTGATTATTTGATTTATTGATTTAATGATTACATTTTCTTGATTTAAGAATGAGCGAAGAAATGTATCCCCGCATGGACGTGCACCGCACCCTTGATGCTATGGCAAACGACCTGGAGGACACGAAGCGCAACCTGAGCGTTCTCTCGGCAACGCTCGATCGTCGCTCCATCGACAAACATTACGCCGAGGCGTTGCGCGGTCTCTGCGGCGGTGGTCTGCTTGGCCTTAGTCTGATGATGGTTGCCGGACTTTTGACAGCATTTCTGCTGACGATTCTAGTTTATGCGGATTCGCATGCATGGATTTATTTGACGAAAAGGTGCGTAGAGGAAAATTACGAATGCATTTGAATTTAGTAAATACCTATTTAATTTCTTTTTTCATTTTCACGTTGCAGACCACAAAACCTCGATGTTGACAAATCAGAGACCGCGCCACTCTTCCCAACCAACGCACACAACGCCAGCATCTCACCGTCGGCACCGCTCAACAGTGGCGGCGTCGGTGGCATTGGTAGCGGCGGCACCATCAATCGCACATTGTTGCATCATCATCAGCAAGCGCACGGAGCAGGCATAGGCATGGGCGGCGCCGGAATAAGTGCTGGCAATGGCGGCACTGGTGGCACGCTCGGACCACATCGCAACGGCACCGCTGGCATGAGACAAGGGTTGGCATACAACAAACATCATCCACATAAATCTAGCACTAGTGGCGGCGGCGGTGGTGCCGACGGCAAAGCCTCGCCATCACCACCGCCCGGTTATGACGTTGTGGTGCATGGCACAAGGCATGGCTTTTTTTGATTTATTTTCATTTTATTTTATACCATCTGATTTCATTTCATACTATATTTCATTTCAATTGATTTTATTTGACAACATTTTATTGCACTTATTTCAAAAAAGCATTTAAATCACGTCATCGTTATTAATTTAATTTAATTTTTATTATAAATCAGTTAGAGATAGTAATTGAAAATAATTCATAATTTTTGTGCCTTTTTAAATTAGTTTTAATTTTTATGACTGATTTATTTTATGATTTTTATGAAGATGCCTTAAAGTTGACATCATGTCACCCTTGAGTAACATTTTGTTTTATCCAATTAAAATGGTTTCTATATCAGGAAGGTTTACTAAAAATGTCAATTAAAAATAAAACAAAAATCATGATATAAAATATTTTAAAAATAAATAAAATCTAATAAAAATAAAGATAAATAAATAAAATATAAGATATAAAGAATATAAAATAAAGTTAAGATAAATAAAAATAAATAAATAACAAAATAAACAATAAATAAAAATAAAAATAAAAAATATTTAATAAATAATAATTAATGAAAATAAATAAAGATAAATCAAAATAAATATATGAAAACAAATAAAAAAAATAAAAAAAATAAAAATAAAAAAAATAAAAAAAATAAAAATAAAAAAAAAATAAAAAAAAATAAATAAAAAAAAAAGAAATAAAAATAAAAAAAAAATTAAATAAAATAAATAAAAATAAATACAAATAAATAAAAACTAATAAAAATAAAGATAAATAATTAAATAATAAAACAAAATAAAATATAATAAAAATTAAATAAAAATTAAAAAATAAATAAAAATAAATAAAATAAATAAATAAATAAATAGAAACAAATAATTGAAAATAATTAAATATAAATAAATATATAAATAAATAAAAATACAAATAAAACAAAAATATAAATAAATAAATAAATAAATAAATAAATAAACAAATAAATAAAAATAAATAAAAATAAATGAAAATAAAAAAAAAATAAAAATATATAAAAATATATAAAAATATATAAAAATAAATAAAACTAAATAAAAAAAGTAAAATAAATAAAAACTAATTAATTTAAAGACAACTAAACAAAAAATAAATAATCAAATATAAATAAATAAATAAAAATAAAAAATAAATTAAAATAAATAAAGATAAATAAAAAGAAATAAAAATAAATAAATGATAACAAATAAAAATAAATAAATGATAACAAATAAAAATAAATAAAAATAATTGAAAATAAATAAAAAATAATAAATAAAAATAAATGAAAATAAAAATAAATAAAAATAAAAATGATTGAAAATAAAAATAAATTAAAGTAAATAAAAAAATAAATAAAAATAAAAATGAAAAAGTTAAAAATAAATAAATAAATAAATAAAAATACTTAAAATACATAAAAATTAGAATAAAAAAGTAAACAATATTAAAAATAAATAAAAATAATAAAATAAATAAATTAAAAATTAAATAAAAAAAATATAAAAACAAAAACAAAAAAAAATAAAATCAATAGAAACAGAATAACATTAATAGAAATAGTATGAACAAAATTGACTATAAATTTTAAAATTTTAAATGGAAACAACTAAAAAGAAAAATTAGTTATCCATGACATTTAAATAATAAACTAATTTTAAAATAAGCAATAGTTTAATAGTAATGTTAGGTTGTTAAGATTTTTTTAAAGAATTTTAAATTTCAAAATATTTTTAAAATTAAATGCACTTCAAAACTTTTTTTTTATACTATATTCGTGAGTTTGATAAAAAAAATCAGTTTTTAAATCGATTTAAATAATATTAAGTTTATTGCATATTTAACGCAGTTGTGCGACGTTGCATATAATGCATTATTTTCCAAACAATACATTGAAACATATTTAATAAAAAGGCATTTATAATTTATTTTATGTTTGTATATTAAGTAAATTTTATTGTTTTAAATTGTAGCATATTTTAAAGCACTCCAACAGCCATATATATGTATTATACACAGACAAGCATATATTTGCACCGCTACATTTTAGTGTATAAGTGCACCACACTAACACAGACACAGTCTGAAATGTGTTTTATATTAATATTGTTCACAATCATTTTTAAATCATTTTTTAAACATTTTTCAATAACACTACTCAATTCGATTGTCCCAATTTCATTTCTATATAATTCGATAATGCTGTTTTTGACGCTATACTTAGTTTTAGGAAACGTTTTTAGGAAAATTGCAATTCAAATGTTAAGTTTTTTATAGACTCATTTTAAAATTAAACAATTATAGAACTTAACAAATGTAGTTTGTCGAAAAAAATTTAAAGCCAGTTGTCTTTAAATTGTTAAGGTTAATTTCAATATAAAGAGAAATGCCCATATTTCAATTAATTTTCAAGATATTTTTAACTAAACATAACATATTTTTTGAGACTATTTTTCAGTTATTTTTTTTTTTTTGTATTTCAGGGCATATTTTAAAAAATAGAACCGATAACAGAAAATGAGTAATTTTAGTAGTTGATTTTTATAATATTCTGTATAACACTGAACGATTCTAAATACTAAAAAAATAATATAAAAATAATTTTAAAAAATTAAAATTGCTCATGTTTACATACAATAAATTTGAAAACTAATTGAAAGAGTTGAATTCCTTTTAATATTAAAATTAGCCTTGCCAATTTAGATAAAAATAGCGTCTAAAGTTTTTGGCCAACCACATTTTTAGGTTGTAATTTTTTTATACCAAAAAAGTGTTTGTAAGCGAACGAAAATTTTGTTTGCAATTTACGTAAAAAACATTAGGTTGTAGAACAAAACTAAATACGTAGTGAAAATCAGCATATTTTTAAGTTATATAGAAATGATATATGGAATATCAAAGGTTGTTTTTTTTTGTTCTTTCATTTTGCATTGTAATTAAAACACTGTTGCACATACACAAGAGAACACCTTTAATTTAATTTCAAACAGCACATTTAAATTAACAAAAAATTAAAGCATTATTTAACAATCACAATCATTACAAAAAAAAAAATCAATGTATAAAAAGCAAACACAATTGCTTGAAATAATATTTACGCTGCATTTTAAAACTGTTTTTAAATTTATTATTACATTAAATTCAATTGGAAAAATATTTGATTTATTTATTGTTTCATTGGAGCTTTGTTTGTGTGCGGTGCACCACAATGTGTCTATGTGTTTGTGTGTCTGAATGTGTGCGAGAATCTATGATTGAGATGTGTTGTAGTAAACTTGTTGTTATTTTAAATTTAAAATCTCTCTTTTTTATATAATTAAATCGACTGTCAACTTTGAATTTTTTAATTGAATCAATTACATCCGTTAATCATGCAATTGAATTGAATTAAAATTTAAAAACAAAAATATTTAAATTAAAATGAGAAAATATTGTCTAAATTTTACTTTTTAATCGAAACAATTACATATTGTAATTAAATTTAAGTTTTTCAAAAAGTTTTTTTTTTTTTATTTTTCGTAATTTTCAATTTAATTAAATAAGAAAATATTTTCTAAAGATATTTTCAAAATATTTTGTATGTACATTTCTTTCTTGCATTGGCAACACTTTAAATTTAACACAGCCAGTTGGCAACTTTTCTCTATTAAATCTGCAGCGGCAGCAGCTCACATTCCGCTGTCACTTGCTGCAGTGCTAATGACGCCCCAAGCAAAGAAAGACCGCCAGCTGTCTGCGGAAAGTAATTAAAATATTTTCACTTCAACCCGTCCGCGAGTAACTTTGTGACGAAGACAGCCAAGTTTCACATTTATCTGCAAGCAGCAACATGTAACAGTCTGTGATGCTGTGATGTGCGCGAAAGTGTTGCCAACTGTGTTAAATTCGATGTGTGATTTTTGTTTTAGTGTGTGTGTTTTAAAATAAGAGAAGGGGGAAAGTTTTAGCACTAAGTAAATTATGCAGAGCTGTGTTGAGTCTATTGCAAAATAAACAAAGGATTTTATTTATTAAATACAAAATTTAATATAAAAAATATGAAAAAAATACAAAAAAAAAGTTATTTGTTTTTTTTTTTTTACTTTCTTTAATCATTTTAATTCATTTTTTTTACAAAACTAAAAAAATTTAAACTCAAAAAATATATATATTTTTTTTTAGATTTACAAAATATAAAAAAACAAGTCTTAAAATAAATGTTTTTTTTTATTTTTATTTTTTTGTATATTTTTTGTACCTTTTTGTATCCTTTTTTTATTTTAATATTTTTTTTTATATAACAAAAAAATCCGCCTTTTTGCAAATTCTCAATAACTCTACATAAAATTCGTCTTTTCATTCTTTTCACAATCTTTTTTGTTTTGATTTGTGCTCCATTTCTAACCAAAAACGTCTTCTTTCTGCTCT
Source organism: Dryomyza anilis (assembly GCA_951804985.1). Taxonomy (NCBI): domain Eukaryota; kingdom Metazoa; phylum Arthropoda; class Insecta; order Diptera; family Dryomyzidae; genus Dryomyza; species Dryomyza anilis. The sequence goes on along the minus strand of OX638130.1, from coordinate 2,094,179 downwards.
TCTCTTTTCTCTCTTTCGCTCGTGCGTTCTCTTGACATCAACGTCTGTCATCGTCGTCGTCCTCGTCATTCTCCATCACTTAGATCGGGCCACAGCACTTTGGGCCGCCTGCCCTCACATCAGCAACACGCGTCCGCCGCATATCTCGCCGGTCCCAACAACGGCAAATATGCCACACTCAGCAAACAGTGTAAAACGCTCGAGTCCAACGATTTTTACTGAGAATCGCTTGCCTGCAACACGGCTGCAGGCAATATTAACAACACCACCAGCAACATCATCAACATCAGCAGTAGCAACATATTGAGCAACAGCAATAGCAACATATTGGCCAGCAACAACATGCTAAACATGAGTAATAACAACAACAACAACATAAATTCTACCTTTGGCAACATCAACAACAATTCTTTGAAGAATATTTTCGCCGCCGCTACCTTACCACGTTCCGCTGCCTCCTCCATACGTTCGGCGCTCTCTGCACAGGCAACGGCGCAGACAATTTGCAAATCAATTGGTGGCGGTCTTGACGTTAAAGACGTCATTGCCGCACTCGAAGAAGACAAAGATCCGCGTGACGTCAGCAACAATAGTTTCAATCGTTTCGATCCGAAATACATTAGCATTGGACCGAAAGCGGTGCGTGGCACTAATCTCAATATTATGTCAGCCGTCGCTGCATCTTCAAACAAATGCGCAACGTTGCGTCATGTCGGGCGTTATGGCGGCTCTCTGAAGGGCGCCTCACCATCGCCACATTTGCGCAGCGCCGTCAAGACGCCATCAATTGCAACAGTATCTAAAAATTATGCAGCGCAGCAACAGCCGCCGCCACCGCCGGACTGCATACCGCCAGCGTATGCGGCGGAGTTGCAGCAGCAGCAATTGCAACCGCTTGTCTCAGTCGCGGCGCCACCACCTCCGCCTGCACTACCGTTGAAACCACGCGTCAGCAATACGTTCAATGAGATTCCCGGCAGCAATGGCGTCGGCAGCTGCTATGATCGCGAGCAACAGCAGTTACAACAGATGCAGCTGCAACAGCAGCAGTTGCAGCAACTACAGCAGCAATTATTACAACAGCAACAACAGCAGCAGCAACAACAACAGACGCAAGCGCCACCGCCGCCGCCTCCACAACCACAACAGCAGCAACAAAAGCCGCAGCAATCGCGCGCGCCACCGCCACCCGTGCGTCACCCGCCCACCACGCACATATTGCCGCCCTCTGCCGTCTACAGCATCGAAACTTCCGGCTACCAACAGCAGCAGTTACCGCCACAACAATCGCCACCCGCTATGATTGCTGCTGCGCCCACTGCAGCACCGCGTGACGCCGCTGCGCGTCAACAGCGCGCTTTGCATCCAGCTTCAATAGTGCATCAGCCGCTGCCCGAAATACCACAGCAACAGTCAGCGCCATCACAGTCAAAAATATCGCCGCAGCCGCTATGCGCAGCCAACTTGAATCAGTATCGTTCGCTGCAACGGCCAGCGCAGAAGCTTCAAATGCAGCAGCAGCAAGAGCAGCAGCAAAAACTGCAACAGCCACTGCCACAAAAGCCGCCATCGTTGCCACCTAAAAATCGTCATAAAGAAAGTCGTTTTGACGCCGCCACCAACGCCAACCACATGCAGACGTTGCCGCCCAAGTCCGCGAGTTTGCGTCAGCCGTCAGCTGCCGGCGGCTATGAGCGTCAGCGCGAACGCTCCGCAGAACGTCCAAGACGTGCGGAGACGCTCGACAATGGACGTCAGGCTTATATGGAACAATATGGCGGTGGCGGCAGCATGAAGAAACAGCATTCATATGATGCTGCCTATGCGCAGCAATACTACGCACAACAGCAGCAGCAACAGCAAACATCGCAGCGTCATGGCAACAACAATAACAACTACAAACAACAACAACAACAGCAACAACATTACAACGAACAGCAGCAACAGCTTTATTATCGCTCCTTGAAGCGCAGCGCTGCCGGCGCTAACGGTGCACACGCCAACAACGATTTGTATTCGGTGACTGAGTTGTAGGAGTGCGCCTGCTGCGGCGGTGGCGTTGATGTTGTGCGTGCGCGCGGCGGCTGCGTCAGCGCAGCAGCATCAACAGCAACGTCTGCAGCAGCAGCGGCGACAACTACAAGAGAAACAACAACAACAACCAGAGAGCCAGCGACAAGAGAAGCCACAACACAAAGAGATGCTACAAATAACGCCGCCGCACCACCTGCTTTGTTGCCGCCTAAGACCACAAAGCAGCGCAGCAGTGGCGCCGCTGTTGTTATCTGCGCAGAGCATGACTACGATGAATATTATCCACAGCAGCAGCATCAACATCAGCAACAACATCAACAGCAGCAGAAGCAGCAACGCGTGCATCAAACAAGTCGCGGCGGCGGTAGCTCCTCCACATCGAAACGCGCCGCCAACTTTGATGTCGTCGATTCGCGCGACTATGAGCTGCAACGTTTGGGCAATAGACGCGCTCAACAGCAGCAACAATTGCAGCAGCAGTTGGCCAATAACAAACAGCGCAATGAACAACGCAATGAACAACGCAATGAACAGCGTAATGAGCAGCGCACACACGAACGTGAACAACGTACACACGAACGCGAACATCGTACGCACGATCGTGAGCGCTCACGCAGCGATCATCGCATGGCAACATATGCTGCTGCTGCGGCGACTGAGAGCGATGTTGCTAGCAACAATATGCCAAATGGCAGCTTGCAGCACCAGCAGCAACAACAACAGCAACAGCGGCAGCAACGACGTGAAAAGACTTTTAAAGTATGATTTTTAGAGACGTCATAAAAATGCAACAATAACACTTCTCAGCGCAGCGCAACAAGGGCAGCAGCAAAGGCGGCAGCCGAAACAGTTGCTGTCTAAAGATAGCAATGTTGCTGAGAGGTGGCGGCGGCGTTTTAGAGCGTAGGTTTTTGTAATAATAATTGTAGGCATTGATGCGCGTTGATTCATTTCTTCAAATTGTCCTCAAAACAGCCAAAAATTAGCAGAATTTTAAAGAAAAATTTAAGAAAATATTTTAAAAAAACTCAAAATGTTAAACCAAATGATAACAGTCGAACTGTTGCTGTGGTTTAAGAGCTTGCAATGTGTATAAAAACTTAGAAATTCAAATAAACTTTCAAAATAAGCAAGAAATAAAAATTTACAAAATTTAAAATAACAAAAATTCATGATTTCATATTGAGATACTGTTGCTAGCATTAAAAATAACTATAAAAACTTAAAAATAAAAATTTCCCAAAAAAGGAAATTTTTTAAATTCATGAAAATTAATTTTTTAATATGAGAAACTGTTGCTAGCATCAAAAATAGCTATAAAAACGTAAAAATTAAAATTTCCCAAAAAGGGAAATTTTTAAAAAATGCGAAATTTCCATTTTTTAATAACTATGAACATTTTTTTATTGTAAAAATAGCTACAGAAGTGGGATTAGCAGAATTTCCTAAAAAAAAAACAAAAAAAAATTGTATTGAAAATTAAATTATTTAAAGAAAATACGCTTAATTAGTTTTTTTGAAAATTATGAAAATTAAATATTTTATAATAAGGAACTGTAGCATCAAATTAGCTGTAAAAACGTAAAAAATAAAATTTATGGAAAGGGACATTTTTAAAATCAAAAAAATCATTTCATTATAACAAAGAACTGTTACTAGCATCAAAATTTGCGATAAAAACGTATAATTTTAAATGACTTTAAACTGACTTTGTTATAAAGAAGAACTGATTCTAGCAACAAAAATTATTGCTTAGGGATTAACAAAATTTCTCAAAAATGGAATTATGTATGAAAATACGCTTAGTTAACATGAAGAGTAGCTAAAACTAAGTAAATGAAAAAAATTCCCAAAAAGGGAAATTTTTATTTATGCTGAAAATAATATTTTTTTAAAGAAATTTGTTTAATTAGCATGAAAAATTGCAAAATCTAAGTAATAGAAAAATTTCCCAAAAAAGGGAAATTTTTAAAAAAGCCAAAAACAATTCTAAATTATTTGCAATAAAATGCTGCTAAAAAAAATACAAAATACAAAATTTTCCCTTGCTAGAAAATGTTTGTTTTAACAAAATTTAAAATTTTTAAACACAAGGCAAGCTCTTTTACTTCAAAAACTGTTTGACTTTAGTGATGTACACACTCATACAACAACAACAAGAACAACATGTAGCAAATCTCACGTACATTTTACACTAAACAAAAAAACACCAATTTTTAATGATTTAGTAAAACCAAAAAATAAAAAAAAAGTTTATAGAATGTAAACAAATAACTTTACAACCAATCAGTTCAATGTTGATAGATGATTTAGTTTGGTGTTGTTTTTAACTGCAAGCAGTTTTATATTTTTTATTAATTTTATTTAAAACAAGTTTATTTTATTATTTTTTCTATTATTTATATTTAGTGCAACAACTAATAATTATTATTATATGAATAACGTAATGAAAAGCGAACCAAAAATTTTTGTGACGTCAATAAACCGAAAGCGAAAACAGAAACGATTTAAGAAAATAGTTAAAATACAACAAACACTGTTGAAACAACTACAATTCATTGTAATGATAAACAACATAATTTACAAGCAAAACTAACGAATAATACGAAAATAGTTAAAAACAAAAACAGTGAACATAGAAAATAAAGAAGCGAACTTTCAACTAAATATTCAGGTCTATAACTGCATTTAAATCAATGTGTGTATGTGTGTGAGTAACGTATTTTTATGTTTCGAGATATAAACACGTATTATGTAAGTTTCTTTTTCTACGCGCTTTTTTTTCTAAATAGAATTTTTCAATTTAATTTTATTTTTTTGTAAATATGTTTTTAATACTCTACTCATAGTTTAAACAAACTAAAACACTTTGCTCAAATATTCAACACTATAACTAGTAAACCGACATCTACAAAAACAAAAACTACGACACTTAATAAAAAATAAAAAAAGAACATTTTCAACTTTAAAATATTAAAAAATCCGCTAGACAAAAAAAAAAGTAAAATTAAAAATTTCTGCTGTGCAGATGCAAATAAAAAAATAGTTATTAAATCAAAAATAATTAAAACGACATTTTTATGGCATAAAACGAATATTTTAAAATCCAGAATAAAAAAAAATAAATCAAATGAAAATTTAAGCAAAACGCAACAATTACTAAAATAGTTTTTAAATAATGACAGAGTGGTAAAAAGTAAAGATGAAAAACAAAAATATTTATTAAAAATATATATGATTTGCAAAATAAAAATATGAATACAAGTTATTCTTTATGAATAAATTAAAAAAAAGTTTTATTAAAATATTCAAAATATTTTTTTTTTAGTTTATTCAATTTTTTTATAAATAAATTTCTAATTTTGTTTATAAATGTTCTCAATATAATTTTAATTTATATTCGAATTTACACGCATGTAAAAAAACACAATTCACGCCTAATCATTATTCTCATATCCTATGATGGTAAAGACCCCTCAACAACAACACAGTGTGACAAAAAAAATTGAATATACTTAAAACGAGATAAAGTTTTTCTTGTGCATTTAGATGTGCTAAATAAAACTGCTTACTCGTTATTTTTAATATTCTTACAAAATTTGACTTTTAGGAACAAAACGCGTTTTTTTTGGCGAGATGTCGCATATATTAAATTTTTGCAGTATCATTAGAAATTTAGGTTTTCCGAATTATATATCATTTTAAAGTAAAAGAACGTACCTTTTTATAGATATATTAAATACATATCTATTAGTAAAATTTCCAATTTTATAGCGAAAACATTTTAAAATTTATAATTTTTGTAACTTTTAACTTTGATAAGAATTTGTAAATTATTGTATTTTATCAGGTATTTATTTATATTACTCATAAAAACTGCAAACAATTCTGCATAAAACAAGATATCAAACACTGAAAACAGTTGAAAATTGTTTGAGTTATAAATGGAAATGTAAAATGCATAAAATAAAATTTCAACATTTTTATTTCATAATGTACAGCTTTAAAATTCTTAAAAATTTTCATTGTTAGATTTTTATTTGTATTACTTACATATACTGTAAACCATTCTGCATAAAATAAGATATCAAACACTGAAATCGGTTAAAAATTGATTGAGCTATAAATAGAAATGTGGTATGAGAAATTTCGATTTTTGTTTTTCGTAGTTTTTAACTTTGATTAGATTTCTAATTTTTTTGTTTTATATTTTTATTTTTATTACACATAAAACTGCAACGATTTTGCATAAAACAAAATGGCAAAAATAAAAATCGCTTAAAAATTGATGGAATTATAAATGGAAATGGGAAATACATAACGAAATTTTGGAGTATTTATCGAAGGGAAAACGAACTGGTTCCTTGGAGATAATTAAACGGTTCTGGTTCTTCCACATTTAAATGAAAACGACCGGAAACTTTAACACTGCGTTGCCCTAGAAAAGAGTGATTTAAGACTTCATACAGAACTTAAGACCTATAACACAATTGATCTTCAAGATCCTTGTCTTAGTCGGTACCACCGTTATCGGTCACTGAATATGTATAATGATTACGAACTGTCGTTTGCCTGCATACTTTTGGACTAGAACATTAACATCTTTTCACCAGTCACGTGATATATAATATTAGAGCAATTAACACCTTTTGTCCGCAGGATATACCAAATGAGAGTCACATTCACATTTTTTACTCGGTCAAATTTTACTTGATTTCAGTGACTGATATCTTGTTCAACGCAAAAACGATTACTATTTCACCATGTTATATTAATAAAAATATGATGAAGGAAAAAAATTGGATAAATTGTTATCAAAGTCGAAAAATGACAAAACTAAAAAATTTTAAATTGTTATTCAAATTTTTAGATCGGTCAAATATCTATCGAATTCCGTGCTTGATATCTTGTTTTACGTAGAATCGATTATGATTTCAACAGGTTATATGAATAAATAAATGTTGAAGGAAAAACATTTGACAAATTGTTATCAAAGTCGAAAAATGACAAAACTGAAAATTTTAAAATTGTTATTCAAATTTATAGATCGGTCAAATTTCTCTCGAATTCGGTGCTTGATATCTTGTTTTACGTAGAATCCATTATGATTTCACCAGGTTATATGAATAAAAATATGTTGAAGGAAAAATATTTAACAAATTGATAGCAAAGTTAAAAAATTAAGAAAACTAAAAAATTTAAAATTTTTATAAACATTTTTAAGTCAGTCAGTTATGTCTCGATTTCGGTGCTTTATATCTTGTTTTACGTAGAATCGATTATGATTTCAACAGGTTATATGAATAAAAATATGTTGAAGGAAAAAATGGCAACCAGTTGTTATTAAAGTCGAAAAATACAACGTAAAATTAAAACTTTTAAATGTTTTCGCATATAACTTTGTCAGTTTTAATAATATAAAAATGTTTAATATATCGTTTAAAAAGAAAAATCTCATATTTAGAACGATATATAACACCGCAAAACTGAACTGGAAATGGTAGAGCTAAAATTTCTTTTAGAGATAGAAAAATCAGAGAATGATTTTCTGTTACTGAAAATTTTAATTTTGAGGGTATATTAAAAACATAGAGTAGCAGTACTAGTTTCTTAGATTAACTAATGTTACAAAAAATATATATTTTGGCTGTCGCACTGTGTCATAAAAAAGCAACACATTCCATGCACATTATAAAAAATAATTTAAAATCAGGTCAGTCACAAAAATTAATTAAAATTTCTGTTGTTAGTTTTAATACAAAATTTAACACATTTGGCAAGTCACAAAATTCGCAATTCGCTTTGTTACTTAAGACATTTTTTTTTTTATTACAAACAAATAAAAATATTTTTGTATTTTAAAATTTTATAATTTTTTATAAATTTGCATTGGCAAAGCACGTATTTTAGACAACAAAATGTATATAAAACTAACTGTTAAAAATTAAATTAAAATGCATAAATTTAAAATCAAAAACTAATTTTAAATGAAAATTTTAAAAAATAGTTTAAAAATTAATTAAAATAAAAATTAATTAAAATAAAAATTAAAGTTAAAAATCTAAAAGTAAAACTCAAAAACTAAATTTAAAAAAGTATATTTAAAACCTATGTAAAACAAGCAAACTCAAAAAATGTAGACAATGAAGCAAACACAATTAAAAACAACATTTAAATGTTGTATATAATTTTAAGCATAATTATTATTTAGCCTAAGCATATTAAGTAATATTTAAACACAACCAAATAAACAATTAAATGATTATGAGAAATAAAATAAATTGAAAAAAAAAATACAAAAACTGGAAGCATTAATTAATTATTAGCGCTAAGCAGCAACAACAATTACGATTAACAACTAGATCAAAATATAATTATGACAATTACAAAAAAAAAGCAGAAAACATTAAAAGTAGTTATTAGCAAAATATTTAAAAGCAGTTTATGCAGTGATGTTGAATTTGTAATTAAAAAAAACCAAAAACATAAAACTTAAAAAGTTATTAACAAAATTTACAAAAATATAGACAAAAAAAAAAGCAAATAAAATAATTAAAACTTAAAATTAAAACAAGCGAAGTGCGTTGCAGTGTTTTGACGAATTTTACGGTTTCGCAAATTAAAGAAAAACTTAAAACTTTCAAGCAAATAAACCGAATTACTGCGAAATACATATATATTTAATTGTTAGACTTAAATCAAATTTACAATAAACATTCACAACAACAACAACAAACACATTTCAAAAACACCGCAAATAGTTATGTGTAACATATGCATTTTTAGCTCAAACATATATAGTTTTTAGCAACAATCCTAGCAAGAATTCACACAATCCAAACCCCCCAATTACAGATTACATTAACATCATACCACATGTTCTTATTCTATACTTTTTCTGTTTAAATAGCCAACTAAGTCTGTACATTTGTTAACCAGTTATTAACTATTTAAATAAACGTAAACCCCCCAGCATATGTTTAACTCAAGTATATATTCGATCTGAACACAGTTTATAGTAAAAGAAAAATAAAAACGTTTGAAACTGTGACGTTTGTCAACTGCATGTTTGTAGTTTTAAGCAAAATAACAAAAAAAAGAGAAAATTCCAAAATTAAAATTAATTTTTAATTTTACTCAAAACATTTAAAATAAAAAAAAAATATCGTAAGAGCCATTATGCATTTTAAACCAATGTCATTGAATTATATATAACATGATGATGATGATAATGAAGATGAAGAAAACGTGAATTTTTTTCAGTAATAAAAATTACAATAAAAATTTCAAAAACTTTGTTTTCTTACTAAACCCGTAGGATTAAATTTAAAGAAAATTTGAATTTTTTTTGAAACATTGAATTTTTAGTGAAAAATTTAATTATGAGTGAAAAATGGAAATATGAGTGAAAATTGAATTTTTGAGTAAAAATTTTAAAAAATAGAATTTGAAGTGAAAAAATAGAATTTTTAATGAAAAATTGATTTTTTAGTGAAAAATTGAGTTTTTAGTGAAAATTTGAATTTTTAGTGAAAAATAAATTTTTTAGTGAAAAATTGAATTTTTAGTGAAAATTTTAACTTTTAGTGAAAATTTGAATTTTTAGTGAAAAATTTAATTTTGTCCTTATAACTCGGTAACCTGCCGAATATATCGGGTATAATACAAACCATATTGTGAGCCCAAAAACACTCATATTACTGACTCTTTTATTACTCCTAAAGCACTCATATATGAGTACTTAAATAGGCCCAAAAAGGCTCCCAACCCCAGGGTAGGAGGGCACCATTTTATGAGCCCAAAAACCCTCATATTTCTGACACTTTTATTACTCCTTAAATACTCATATATTAGCACTTAAAAGAGCCAATAAAGACTCCCAACCCCTGGGTAGAAGGCACCATTTTATGAGCCCAAAAATCTTCATATTTCTGACACTTTTATTACTCCTAAAACACTCATATTTGAGCACTGAAAAGATTCTAAAAAGGCAACAGAAACTTGGGTAGTTCACACGCTTTAAAGAGTGCAAAAATCCGCGTATTTTTTATCATTTTAAAATATTCTTAAAACATTCACATTTTTGAGAATTTACAGACACCACAATTGCTTCATTTTTGGAGTTTTTCTTTCTTCAGAAATATAGAATGTGTCTGAAATTAATCCAACATAGTACATGTTCTTGTTTATCTTAGTACAGATATCCGTGAGAAAATGCATTTAGTTCAAAAAATCCATTTAATATGTAGGTTTGTCTGTTGAATATACACTACTATTTTATTATTTTTCATTTTATTTCAAATTCAAAACGAATATAAGTATATCAATTTTATTTAAGCAGTAGGCTCATAAAGCCAGCATAAATAAGATAAAGGGTTTTTCAATAAGAGCGCTACAAACGTTTTTTTCAAGGGTTTTTCAGCAGGGGCGCTACAAAAGTAGAGCGACAGGGACAGCAAATGACGCCATATTTCTTGCCGCTCTTTTGACATTTTTCTTCAGTAAGGTTTGCCATTTCATGATGAAAAGATATACGAGCCAACAACGAGTCGAAATTATTAAAATTTACTACCGAAATTCTAATTCGTATATCATTCCATCATGAAATGGCAAACCTTACTGAAGAGAAATGTCAAAAGAGAGGCAAAAAAAGAGCTGTTGAAAAACCCTTTACTTTTATGACTCCCTTTTCTGAGTGCTCCTAAAATACTCTTAAATTTGATGATGTTATGAGTTTAATTTGAGGGGGCTCCTAAAGAGCTCATGCACTCTTTTATGAACTCTTTTATGATTCAAATTTTGATGCGTTCCTAAAACATTCTGAAATATAGTACTTTTATAAGTCTATTTTCTGAGCGCTCAGAAACAATTTTATTTTTGATGCTTTTAGGAGTCTAATTAATGAGGGCTCCTAAATAACTCCTAAATATGAATCTTTTATGAGTAATAATTTTGAGAGCTCCGTCTTAAATGAGATACTTTTAAGACTCATTTTTCTGAGGACTCATAAAACACTCAAAAATTGGTCTTCTTTATGACTCCAATATCAGAGCGCTCCTAAAAATTGCTTATTGGGTACATTGTCATCTATAAATTTCTTACCTTTTCATATCTGAAAACTGTGCAATTTGTGTGTGCGTTGAATAAAAACAGTATAAATCTTGTCTCAACTTGACGCCTTTATTTATCAATCCATAAATCATGAGAATCCTTACCATTGCCGCCGCCGGAACCACCACCACCGGCGGTGCTACCACTATTATTACCAACATCCAAATGTTGACGTTGTATTTCCTCATAGGTGTTGAAGAAAAAGTGCTGATTGTCCGCAGACACTTTGGTCAGCAGCTCAAACCAAATCGATTCGTTTAGTTCAGTGGTGCTGCCGCCTGCATAGAGCGCATTGCGCGGCGTCATAAATACCACATTACGCAGCTCTTCAATGATATCATTAAGAGGCGGATGAAACGAAGTCGATGCATTGCTCTGCACCTCAGGCAACAATATGCTGTTGATAACGCGCTCTGACTCCAGCGTGCGTGCTTTGCGTAGCCGCTGTTGTTGCTGTTGCGTTGCCGCCGCCCCTGTCGGAGGCTGTTCTGCTGCGGTTTGTCCAAGAAAAACACGCAGCTGTGAGTCACGAAAAAAACACTTGAGCATTGCGTCCATGCGTTGTTTTTGTCCGGGCATAAAATCTTGTCGCTTGGCGCGATTCTTCACAAAAAGCAAATTAGGAAAATAGTCATTCACTATGGCAGCCGGCTGTTTTGCCTCCTGTGCCGGTTTCATAAGCTCTGCAAATTGTAGCAAACGCATAAAATTCATATTGAAATAATCGTCTTGCACGACAATCAACAGATGACAGACCGTCAGCAGGCTAATGATGTTGCGTATATCGTCCAGCTCATTGGTGGTCATATCCTTCTTGTACGAGTTGCACAATACCGGCGGTGTGTCGAGCAATATGAGACGATCTTTGGTGATGAACATGTGTGTCGATTCGGTGCGCGAACGCACCGAACATTTGTGCAGCTTCGGTTTGGTGGGGAATATGGAATCTTCTTCGACAAACACCTTGCGATAGTAGTCCGTATCGTGCTGTTCATTCACCAGCAAATTCATGATGGTAGACTTGCCAACGCCCTGCGTGCCGACAACGCCCACTACAAGAAAATCGCAGTTTGTTTTAAGCAGCAACTTGCGCACGCTGGCATTGATGAAGCCAGTCGATGAGATGACTGTCGCTGGCCGCGTCATCTGTGGCACTGGCTCTATGAGCGACGGTGTCGGCTGTTGCAGCAGCAACTGCTGTGGTTGTTGCGCCGTTGCATCTACTGCAGATGATGCGCTTAGTTCGGCGCGCGTTGTATTTGGACTGAGTGCCGGACTGTGCACCACCTCACTGCGTGTCACGATTATTGTCTTCTGGTGTGGCAGTTGCAGCATTTCGCTGTGCGGCGATGTGGAGCTGCCGCCAGCCGACGCTCTAGAGTCATCTTTGCTCTTTAGCAGTATTTTTGGCTGCAATTCCAATTCGGCTTTTGCACTTGAACTTGCAACTGTTTCGCGTTTGGCCAGTATCACTGGCCGTTTTTCTTCCACCTGCTAATGGCATAAAATAGAATTTTATTTTCACAGGAAAAATATTTGATTGCAGACCAACCTTGTTTTTGCGAAAACGGCGCCGCTTGCCATCGGACATATTGTGGCAATTGTGTTTATTATTTATGCAAAGAAATATTAGCTGTATATTTATTTTACGATTTTTTATGATATTTTAAAATTTTTTAAAAATTTCTCAATTACGGTAAATTACTGTTGTATTTCTTGCCGCCTAACAAAAAACAGCTGTTCGCATATTTGACAGCTCGTGGTGAATTTGTCAGTGTTACAGGTAGTGTTAAGAAAACGTCAGAACTACCGCGGAATCATAGTTGCCAGTTCCGTGGGAAAATTCCCATTTGTGGGAGTTTTTAGTCGCTGTGGGAAAGGTAATTTCGATGGGAATTTTTATTGGCTGTGGGCATTTTTTCCCACAGTTTTTTTTTATGTAACTCAATTTAAGATCACACTAAATGTAAATTTAATGCTATCAACATATCGAACGCACCGATTCGCAAAGTGAAAATAGGATCAGTGGAGGCGTTAATTCAAAAATAAGTCCGTGCCTATTTTAAAATAATATAAAGTGTTCGTTGTTTAAGGTAAAAATGAGTGATCGTAGAAAGCTTCCCAAGAATCCACAACCTGAAAACATTTCAAGATTATTTAGGAAGTCGTGGTAAGTTGTTGTTTACTTTTTAATAATTATAAAAAGAAAAAAAAGACAAATGGGGAAAAATAAAAGAAACATGTATTTGTGTTTCAACATCAAAATCTGCACAAGTTTCAACAATAATATTGCTGTTGTAGAATCTTTGGCAACAGCAAGCGCTGCATTAGCACTTTTGTAACTAACAGATAACCATTATAATGAAGACAGTTCATCCGACACCATTGTCGAGTTGAAAAATAGTGAACTGCATCGCTTAAATATGGAAATCGATACATCTAACGCAGATGACGATGATTATTTGCAAAAAATTCAAAAAAAAAAAATTAAATAAACATTTTAAAATAAATGATTTAAAATAATTTGATAAACCTTATGTTATGTTTACAATTAATTTAGCATTTGCAAATAATAACACTCTTTCGAGTCCCTACATTTGTTCAATATTTTTATTTGGATTTTTATTAGTTTTGTGGTAAATTTTAAATGTATGCAATAATTTTCTAAGTGGTTTTTAATTCCCATGTGATTTTTATGTTCATATTGAATTCATTTAAGAATTTTCTTGGTATTTATAAATTGATCTGGTATTTTTGAGATAATTTTACTTTCTGTGGTATTTTTGTGGTAATTTTTAATGACTGTGGGAATTTTGTGGTAATTTTCATGCGCTATGGGATTTTTTGTGGTAATTTTCATGTGCTGTGGGAATTAAATCAACCAAAATTACCACGTGGGAATTTTTAATAAGTCGTATGGGAAAAGGGAATTTATTATTATTTTTCGTGGGATATTGGTTGGCAACTATGCGCGGAATTGTCGCTGTTTGTTTTTTTTTTTGTTGAGACGACAGTCGAAGACTCGTGCACGTGTGCAGCAGCTAAATTGTAAATAATACATAAACAAAAACACATTTCAATGCCATTGCTAGTGATCTCCGGTCTACCCGCCAGCGGTAAATCGACGCGTGCACAAGAATTGCAAAAGTATTTTGAAGAGAAGGGTAAAAAAGTCCAGCTGATCTCAGAGAATGAAGCCATACCCAAAGCAGGTTTCCAAAAGAATCTCTACTTTGCCGACTCGCAGAAGGAAAAACAGGTGCGCAGCGATCTCAAGTCGCATGCCATACGTCTTCTGAACAAGGAGGATGTTGTTATACTTGATGCGGGCAATTATATCAAAGGTTTGTTGAATTGTTCTAGATTAAGTGTTTTTTTAATATTGCCATTTTTAGGCTACCGCTATGAACTATTCTGCGCTACTAAAGCGGCGCGCAGCAATCAATGTACCCTTTTTTGTGGCATTCAGCAGCAACGTGCCTGGGAACTTAATGAACAACGCAGCGCTGAAGAACCCAGCGACTTGCAAAGTGTTGCCGATCAGTCTGCGCTGAATAACTCCGATGTGCCCTACACGCGCGAAATATTCGATGCACTATGCATGCGCTACGAGGAGCCGCACGGCAACTGTCGCTGGGACAGCCCGCTGTTTGTCTGCTTTCCGGAGGATCAACTTGATTTGGCGGCGATTTATGGAGCGCTCTACGAGTCGAAACCGCTGCCACCAAATCAAAGCACACAGAATGTATGTGTTGAAATTGTTGATGTTTAAATTTTTGCATAATACATTCTCTTTTTTTTTTGGCGCACACAGCCACCACTCAGCTCCAACAACTATCTTTTCGAATTGGATCGTTTGACGCAGAGCATTGTTGCTGATGTTTTAGCGGCGCGCAAAATTGGTTTAACGGGTCCAGTGCCGGTCAAAGGTTGTCAGACAAAAATCGAAATTCCTGCACAAATGAATGCGATACAATTGAATCGATTGCGTCGGCAGTTTCTCAACTACAGCAAACTGCATCATGCAACCAGCAGCGCGCTGGACAAGGTGCCGCAGTTGTTTGTACAGTTTTTGAACTCGAATTGCGGTCAATAAACCACACAAGACAACGAACAAATTAAGTTTTTAGATTTTAAATTTTTTGCATTATTTAATATTTTGAATCGTTTATGTTCGAAAATATAACTTGACTCTAATTTCAATTTCCCAATGTTTTACCAATTTAAATATTTGAACATGGGACCTTACGGCTCGCAGTCCAACGCACTAACCTCTGAGCTACCAAATTCACTACGTACAAATTTGAGCACAGCTCAAGGCTGACCTAAGTTTTTCAGGACATTAAGTAAACCCAAGCGCCTCATAAGTCATTTTACTTCCATTGCAACTATCCGAAGTTATTACAGAATTAATTATTTTTCTTACAGAAACATTTTGTCTATACACACGCATGTCCAAGCCATGTGTTGGCCGTAAAATATCAATGTAGAAGTAAAGCTAATTGTTCCATCTAATTCTGTACTCGTTTTCAACACATTTTCATTCATATCCGAAGAAGGAGATATTTTTCTGTCGATGTATAATTAATTTACTTCTCAATTGCCTACTGAGTTCTGAATAGCGCACGTTAACTTCGCACTCTTACTTCTCAATTGCCTACTGAGTTTTGAATAGCGCACGTTAACTTCGCAAACTTACTTCTCAATTGCCTACTGAGTTCTGAATACCACACAGATACTGATTCTTAAAATAAGAAAAATGTTAGAACATTTTTTAAGAAATTACTAAAATTACTTATGACATCCTGTGTTGATCCATCTGCTTCTGAACAGTTTTCAAACGCTTTTTGGATCATAAATTTCGCGAAGAATGAAGGTCTTCGGTCCGTCGAGAGATAACGTTGCTTCACAATTGCCTACTGAGCTCTGAATAGCGCACAGACACTTGATTCTTAAAATAATAAAAATTTAAGGACATTTTTCAATAATTTCCTAAAATTACTTATGACAATTATAAAGAGTTATTAGGTAATAAGTTTGCATTAAATTATAAATTGTATTTACATGTTAATTCGTCATATACTATGTACTTTATATGCTAGTATAACATTTTATATAGAAAATGAAACGTAATTAATTCAAAATCTAAAAAATAATAAAAAAAAAAATTAAATAAAACTATAAATTCATTCAGCGCATCTTTTGCGATATTTGTCTTGCATTATCAGTGCCCTTGTCTCTCAATCTAAATATATAAATTCTTGTTTTTTTGTGTTACTGCAGCGGCTGTTTAACGCCATTGCGATAGGGGTGCACACTACCATCGCCGCCGCTTCCATTGGTTTCTTCGTGCTGCGCATAGTTATGCGATGCTGTCGTCAACGGTTTCTGACAAACCCAGAAGACGCTTTCGTATTCGCTCTTCAGCATACAGCGTAGATTCTGCGCATATTTAGTGCGTCGTCCAGTTTCGCTGCTCAACAAATCAAAGCCGGCCGCCTGCACAATGCTGATGAGATCTTCGTGCGATGGTTCGATGCTGTTCTCGTCCGACACATCGCTAAAATGATAGAGCAGCGGGCCAAGATTTACCCAAATGCCGCCAGGCATGAGCACACTAAATGAGAAGCAGATTAGTTGAAGTCTTGAATATTATTTAGTGCGACATACCGATAGATAGTTTCAATAAATTCGATAATATTGTTGGCGCAATCAATAAAGAAGCAAGTGGCGACGCAGTTGTAAGAATCGGGTATATTGTAAACCTAAGAAGAGTGAAATAATTAAGAGATTAATTGAATGTTAATTATTAATTACTTCAAGAGATTAATTTTATTGAAAACTCCAAGACAATGTTGTGTAGAATGACAGTTTGTTGAAAGGATTGATCTATTGTATAATTAAATGAAAAATATTTGCATTATCCTCGGGAAGAATGTGTTTAAGAAATATTGTCCTTCACTAGAAAATTGCAGCAGACTAAATGTATTCTTTTATTTTTATCGTGTCCATTAAATTTGCGGCGATTATATTTTTAATATTAAGAATATAAAACACATATTTTACCTCGCAAATCTATTTCATTGAACTATTTTCAGTATTAAGAATAAAATATGAAGTGAATTTGTTTCTGGAATAAAACTTGACTGTTGCTACCAGAAAAACATTCTTTTGTATCAATTTTCCTCGTACGTAATTTATTTTATACAACTCACCTGCAAAAAATCCCCAGCCGACATTGTAATATTCCCCTTGGGCGGAGTCTTGACAGGACAGACGTCGGGAAAACGCACTGCGGCCCTCTGGTCGGCGCTGTGCAAATTATTTACATACTGATGCACCCACGGATAAATGGTGTATTGATTTACCTCAGTGCAACTGTTTAAAAATTCATAAAATTTTGAGTTATTTCTTCAATCCAAAGCTTTTGAACTCAAACTCACTGATTAAGCACAAAATTTGAGGCAAACAGCATAAAGTAGGAAAATTCATTGCCCTCGCACTCGTAGCCACGACAAGCCAACTCATAAGTGAGACGACCCAGGCCAGCGCCAGGCACGAGTATTTTAATTTCGTTCAGTTCGCTGCAAATTTGTAGAACATTGTAATATATCACATAATAAAGTGAATAAACACCAAATAAACTTACTATTCGTCGGGTTTAAAGAATTTTTCGATAACATCGATAATCGGTTTGTAGGACTGCTCACGTTCCTCGGCGCATTCGACACTCCAATCGCGCGCGAACTGTTTCAGCGTGGATTGGACCTTTAAAAATGTGAAAATATAACTTAAAATATTTGTAACTATTTTAAATATTTTTTTTTTATTATAAAATTTAATAATTTTGCAAATTTTCGATTATTGATTTTAATTTTTATTTTTGATTCTTTTAATATTATTTAAAATACTTTATGAAAAAAAAAAATTCAAAAATATTTCTCACATTTTCCATGTCCTGATGTCGTATCTTCAGCGCATGCACATCTAGATCCTGCTGTGTGATGATGACATCGCTCGACGCATATGTCTGGAAGATGTGCTCGCGATCGCGTATCATCTTCTTGATCACCAGCTGATTATCATCGATGCAGTCGCGAATGCTGGCCAAATTCTTGCGGTAATGCGCCAGCCACTGCTGATGATGCGGCGGCAAACTAAGCAGATAATTCTCGGACTTGTTGACGCGTGAATAAGCGTATTTTCTAGAGCGGAAAAATATATAATTTAAATATTGAAAAATAATAAATGTATTATTAAACATGAATAATATGAAAATTAATAATTGAAATATTAATTTTTTCGCAAATAAAAATTATAATGTTAAATTGAAAACTAATTAAAAAGTATATGGAATGAAATTGAATATTTAAAAAATTAAAAATTATGAATTGAAAATGAATTATAAAAAAAAATAATTATTGAAAAATGAAAAATGAAAAATGAATAGTTAAAAATGCATAAATGAAAATTAATTATTTGAATAATGAATAAAAGCAAAAAATAATTTTAAAATAATTATTGAAAAATAAATAATTAAACATGAATTATTAAAAAATTAATGATTGAGCAATGAATAATTTAAAAATTAATTTTTGTAAAATGAATAACTAAAAATGAGTATTTGAAAAATTACTAATTGAAAATCGAATGATTGAAAAGTGAATTATTGAAATAAATAGTGGAAAATGAATAATTAAAAAATTAAATATTTCAAAATTAATTGAATATGAATAATAAATATATTAATAAATCTAATATTAAATTAAGAAATTAATCCTTATAAATTAACAAATTAATAATAAATATTTGAAAATGACTAAGTTAAATATAATTGAACAATTAAAACATAACAATTAAAATTCTGATTATATTCAATTAGCTGCGATAAGCCAACCAACTGATAAGTGAATCAAAACATATGTTGAACCCGCAAACAAAAAGACGGATGGCTTATCAAATGGTGCGGCGGTGACCGCAGCAACAACAAAAGCACCTACTATATGCTTTGTGTCAATCATGGAGCAACTGCCGCTGATAACACAAATGACGTCACAGCCAACCGCCGCCAATAGAATAGTAACTACACCATTACAAAAACGTATGAAATACAATTAAAAACTATCATTCTACCTGTAATAACGCAACGCCGTTATAATCTTCTCCAGATGCTTGCGATCCATTTCCTCTTCCTCCGGATGCAGCATGGGTGGATCGTATACCGATGCGCCACCTGTCGAATTTATGGAGGCTGTTGATTGTTTGCGTGATGCCGAAGCCAGCTGTTGTTGCGCATCATTCATGTTAGTGCACGTTTTTCTAATTTCAAGGCCGCTGCAAATATAGTTGATGTTAGTTTTTGTTGCTGTGCTGCTTGTTGTCGTGCAGTTTATTTTGCAATAGTTGTTGTTTTTATTGCCGTTACAGCATGCAGTATCTGAGCGCAATATATGCCACCAGTTTCTTTGACAATTATAAATTCCTACTTTTTGGCACGCTTTCGCTTCTGGCGAAATTAAATTAATAAAATATCTAAACAAATGAATACTAAAATTAAACTAACGACTAACGACATGCAACTAGAAGACCGACTGCAGCCGACAAAACTGACTAAAGAACATATTCACAAACACGATTTTCATTCACAATAGCGCCAACCGTAATTCCCGCGAAAAATAAAAATTCCTTTTTTCCCATACGACTTTAAAAAAAATTCCAATCCGTAAATTCTGTAATTCCCACAGTAAAAATTAGCTCGAGAATTCTTACAGTCATTACAAATTACCACAAAAATAGAACTGCAAGGAACATTAAACCAAAAATACGACAAAAGATTATATATAACACAAAATCTCTCAAATAAATTTAAAATTGCCATAAGCAGGATGGAAACCGCTGAGAGTTTCCTTCAGTTTAATTTCAATCCGTCCGTCTCACTGATCGGTGCTGTCGTACGAATTCGGCTAAACGGCAACCACATACGAACCCAACTTCGATCCAATGTTTGAACTCACTTTCTCTCTGCAGACATGACGTACATCTGGACATACGAACAATTTATCCATTTTGTGACTTTTACCCTATTTTCTACCATCTGGGACTGCATCCTGTGTCAATCTCTTCATCATAGTAATGCGTCTAAAAATGTTCATGATTTAAAGAAAAATGTTCATTTGTACATTACCAACGCAACAGCAACGGCTGCTTAATTTTTTGAATGAATTTTGTATGTCAGTTTGTTATAAAAAAAAACAATAATAATTTGTATTCACTTATACCCAGTGATATACCGAGTGATATCGATTTGGGGATAAGGAAAGATATCACCCAGCAAGAACACTGCCGGTCATGTTAGCAGTAATATTTCTAGTAGCAAAACTGAAACTTTCAGTAAAAGTTTCTATAACATTGTTAAGAGCATCGGGATAAAATTTACCGAAACTTTTGTGTGCGTGTGAATTTTTATCTCTTTCTCACTCATCTACAATGAGATACAATTGAATATATGTCTGTCACTGTTCTTTTGGTAATAAGTGACGATTAAATTACAGGTAAATTTACGAAATAATTTACGTAAAATAAACTGATTTAATTTTGAGGTTAGGGACGGTTAAATAATTAGTAAACTAACCAAATTCTATAGTTTTAATTTTTATTGCGTTGAATGTAATGCTTGCTTTGCAGATTTTCTATTAAAACGACTTTTGTTTGCCGTTGTTTTGCATCTTTCCATGCATTTGTTTAATGCAGACGACCCTTCCATTTTCATGACATCTATAATATAAATAGATAAATAAGCAATCTATAAAAATACTCTTTTTAAGATACTTTCTTTTTATCAATTGTTTATAATTTAAGTAAAATCTATTTTCTACTCCTGCTGTAGCGGCTGCTGTGGCAAACGTAATGAATAACCTACAAATAAAAAATGGTGGCAAACCAACGCGCAAAAAATGTAAGTTTTCATTACTAGTAAAATTACGGGTCATATATTTATCATTGATCCTGCAGGGATGTAATTCAAATTATTTAGGCATGTCTTGCTGGGGCATGGAAACCATGCATTATTCCTATTAGGTGAATTCATGGACAACACAGCATATGAACTTGGCAACTCTGTAACAAAAACAGCTGTTTTGATTCGTAAAAGAAATAATTTAATTTATTTTTAATTTGCCATTCAAACAAAAACCATGCCGCTAGTCAAAGTATTTGACGCTCCGACGGCTCTCAAATGTTTAAATGGCGTATTAAATATTTATAAACCGGCGGGAATGAAAGTGTCGCACGTCAAAACTGCCATCATGCATAATCTATGCCGAGGTAACGAAACAAATCCTCCGCCGATATTGAATGAATTAATGAAACGTTTCATCTAGATCTCAATGAAATGATTGTTAGAGAACCAGCGGCAAAGGAGGCACCCAAACCCATGCTCGAGTCGGGTGGCGCGCAAAACCCGGTGCTGCGTAACATCGCCGGACTGTCTGATCATGTGTTGGCCGTTGGAGCGCGCTACCAATTGAAGGATATGCGTTGTGCGCCGGCGGCGCAGTTGGGTGATCACACCAGTGGCGTATTATGTAAGTAGTTACTATCATCAAAAATATGCCTTTATATTAAAACACTCTTCAAAGTGTTGGGCATCAATAAAGGTCTCAAGCAGTCGGCACAAATACAGCGCAATCGACCCATACGCGTCTACCACGTAAGCGGCGTCTTGGGCAGTGCCACTCAGTCACACTTCCACGATTCGTTGGTGACGATTAAGGCGAAATGTAGTCACGTGCATCCGGGACGTATCAGCGCATTGGCTGCTTCTATGCAGGCTTCACATCAGCGCAAAATGTTCGAGTTGTGTGGCGTCGATTTGCAGTCACAGGCAGCCTATGAACTCGCCTGCAAAGGCCTCGTGCGTCCGGCAAACAAAACGCAACCCGTTGTTTATGGCATCAAATTAATCGAATTCGAGCGGCCACAGTTTACGCTCGAAATTCATGCCATCAATGAGACGGAGGAGTATTTGGCGATGTTGGTACATGAGATGGGTATAGAATTGCGCACGGTGGCGCATTGTAGCGCCATACGTTGCATCAGACATGGCCAATTTACGGTGGAAGATGCACTGTTGCGGCATGGTTGGACTTTAGCGGGTGCAATGCAAAATATTCGACAGCAGAACAAAGTTCTCGAACAGCATCCATATCTGTTAAATCAGGATAAAGCAGAGCTACGGAAATCGAACTAAAAAGTAGGTATAAGTTATATATTAGGTCAAGAAAACATGGTACAATTGATACTGTTAAGCGTCATCTAAAAAATTGTATAATAAAGGCAAAGACGACATGTGATTTAGATTATCAAAAACAACAACAACAAAAACTTACGATTTGATCACAAATTTTTGATCATTTTATATGTCTGACCTCTGACTAAAATATAATTTATCTTTGATGGTATCAAAATTAATAATACAATTCTGTTTTATATGATTTATTCACATTAGTTTAAAAAAAAGTTTAGTTTTAATAAATTATATAATATCGTTATGTAAATAAAAAAATATATAGAATTTTAAATTATTTTTCTTTAATTTTGTACTTATATTTTTACCCACGAATTTATATTCAATAATTCTTTTAAAAATTACAAATGTCTTACTTATCACAGACATTTCATTGGAATTAAAAGTTAATGTAAGAAAGTTTCGACATAATTTCGGGGCTACAAAATAACTAAGTGCAGAAATTATCAGATATCAGAATAAAGGTTTGTGTAATATATAATAGAATTTTATGTCTATTACGTTATTTTTTAATATCGATGCTAAACAAATTAAATAAATTTTTTTGAACTATTATAAGTTGACATTTTTTTTATTTATTTCATTTTAAACATTTTCGTTCTCTGCATATAAATAATTTAAATATTTAAAACGGAAGCTGTTTTCGAAAATATTAATTTAATGTATTTTTATTTTTGCAGACAAAATAAAAAATTACATTTTTACTACACAATTCATAGACAAATTTTGTGTTTATTTTTATTTTAAGTAATGCTAATCGCATGTAGTACCAAAGACCCAAGCTAAAAATAACAGCTGCAAGTATTGCACCCCATTATCAAGAATTTACCACGAACGATGTTGTTTCTATTCGATAGTAAATCAGTGTTGTCACTCTTCCACAATTTTAGAAAAAAAAAGTTTTCCATATATTTTTAATTTCTACCCGGAAGGTTCAAAATTTACATTTTCCGTAATTTTTGGAAAATTTAAAATTTTATGTGTTTAAATATATTAAATAATTGTAATAATAATCGTAAGTATTAAATTACTGAAGCTCTGAGTAATGTGTGTTTTATAGATTGTATCATTCAAGTAAGATTGTTGAAAAAATGCTCTATTTGGAATCATGAATAAAATAAGAAGAATATATGTAAATAAAATATCATCATAAACACCTCATCAACAATAATGATTGAAAGCTACAACACTGGTGTAGACGAGGCCACGGCCAAAACAATGTTGTTTTGTTAAAGTTTTAGTTGATTATAAAAAGGGTATAAATGACTTTGTGATAATAAGTAACATGTATACCTAACCAGACATATAATATCCAAAAACTAAATTTAAGCTAACTATTAAAAATTTACGTTATCAGAATTTCGTCAGACAAATTATCAAAATGGAAATTCTTTTGTAAACATTTTCTGACAAAATTCTGATATCGTCCACTTTTCATGTCCAACTTTTTTTTATAGATAGTATATATCGCTCATTTACTTCAATACTGTCATAACTCAAAAAATGCGATTTCTGAGTGTTCTCGTCTATTTTGTAGTAATTAAATTTGTGTATCTGTTTTTAGAGTTTTTATTTTTTTCTACATTTCATTTAGCCACGCCCATCTAGAGGATTGAATTTTCTGAACATAAAAATTTAAAAGTCAAAGATAAAAACGAACTTTAAAATTGTTTCTTTTCAAAAAATTTTAATGTGCACCAAATTTTAGAAATATTTAAAAAAAAAATACCAATGTACAAAATTTTCGCGTCGGGTCTAAATTGAGTACATAATTTTACCGTCGGATTGAAACTGACCACATAGGATCACCAAAAAACACAATTTTAAAAAATAACCAAATATTGATATTTCGTATTAAACTGTGCAACACTGTTTTAGAACAATATGCGACAATGTTGTATCTTTATAAAATGAAAAATAAAATGAATTCCGCCAAAAAAATTATTTTATTATACTCTTCAATTAAGTTTTTCCCTTCTATCGCCTTGAATCAATTATCAGAGATGTACACCAAACTATTTTTGAAAAAAAATCCCCCGAAAAATGCGAAAAGAGTAAATACGCTACATGTACCACGAAATACCTAAGTTTGCTGTTCGAATAAGGTGGCAACCTCGCAGATTTGGTAGTGTGTAAAATAAAAAGTTGGCGTACCTACTGATGCAGTGTTTTATTATTATAATAAAGGCGATTATTAAAAAACATTTGCATTAAATTTCAATTTGTTTTAAACAACAACGTATTCCAAACATTAAAGTGCATACGATACGCAGTCATTTAGATTACATGGATGAATTTTTGGGTGAGTGTTTGCGTGGTTAAAACTTAAAATTTTCCTATCAAAGTCAAATTGCTGGGCGCAATTGAAAAACTAGTAACAAAAGCAACAATAGTACAAACAATTTTAAAATTAGTACAAATAATGTTATCTTTTTATAGTATTTTATATAATAGTATGTGTTATTTGTGAATATAATGAATTTTTTATATGCTTAATGGAAATTACTTTTGGCATTGTGCTGTGCAATTTGCCTTTGGTGCGTAAAAATTTAATTAATTTTATGTTTTTTTCAATCGATTAGTAGTGTTAGTATATCGTGCACATTAAATCCATTTATAATGCCCTACATTTTAATATTTTCGCTAGTTTTTCGCATAACCATCTCTTAAATAATATCGAAAAAAAGAAAAAATATATAATGAACGTACAATGCGAGCAGAAATTAAATTCCCTGAAGAGGTTTTTGCCATTTCTCACAAAATTTCTCGAAAAACTTAAATCCGCCGATGAGGAGGAGAATAATGATGCCACCAAACTCGAACAAATGCAGCTGCTTTTCGAGTTGCTCACATGCCCGGGCACCAGGTGAGCATCACTGCCGCCACCGCATCTTTGCAAATAAAGCTATTGTTTTTTGTTGTTAATCCCTTATAGCATTAGCATCGAAGAGTTGAACCGCTTGGAGCAGGCGCTAATTGCTTTCCACAAAACTTACGAGGGCGATGCCGATGAACTTTTGCCAGCTAAAGAGGTAGTTGTTGGCGTACGCTATAAATTGTGAAGTGGTATATTAATTTAGTGTATTTATTTGCAGTCAGTAACAACCGCAAAAGAGGAAGAAGTAAAAGAAAATGAAGAAGAACATATTGCGGACCATCTTGAAGATCAAGCGGTGAGTAAAAGAAAGTAATAGAAAAAGGGTACATAGAAAAATAAACAAAAGATTCATAACCGAATAAACAATTCGAAATATATAGTTCCCGTTAATATAAGACCAATATTTATATAATAGGCGATGATATTGGACCTATATAACATCGAAATATGAATAAATAAACCTAAGAATTGTTTATACGATCACTTCAGTTTTATTATGTTTGTCATTTTTCTTATGTTTATTTTATTATCAGATTTAAAGGAAAAATAATTCCTGGATGCTGATTTTAACTGCATACTCAGTTAATCAATCGAGATTTACTAACACATTTAAAGATTTTGAAGTGCGTTAATATTACGAATGCTATTTATTAAACTCGTTCATAATGATTATAATGTTTTTAATTTAATAGTAATTAAATCTAACAAAAGTATTCAATTTGTAGTAAAATTATTTCATAAAATCAATTTGACTGTGAATTTCGGAATGACTATTGAAACTTAAAAGTTATATCAATATCATGCTCATATAAGTGTCGTCTTCAAGCAGTCGATTTTTGTTACGATTTTCTCATCAAATTTGCGCATTCTATTTAAACAAAAAACACGTTCACGGCACGGCATCTTATTTGTTTTCCGCCATTACACTATGTCTGTATGTGTATAACCTGTGCATACATGAGAGCTTGAGATTGAAGATTCCGATACATAAATTGATAAACAACTACATCAAAATATGTATGCTTGTACGTTATATTGATTAACTTGTTCGTCAATATTACGAAAACAGTTTGATGTACGCCGTTTGTCAATATGACGGACGATACTTTTTTCTGTGTAGGTAATGTTTTAAAGAAAATTGGGAGTATTGCATAAAACGCATAAATTAGAGCCACAAATACCAATTCTTGTTTAATAGATTTTGTCATATAAGTGACCAGCAAGAATTCTGTTAAGTAGTTTTGTCTCCCAATGTGAGAGGCCCAAATCCCAATGCCACAAAAATTTTGGAGAGATGAAAAGATGTTAAAAAAATATCTGGCCTTTTGTAATGAGATAGTTTGATATCTAGAGGTCCATTCGAAAGAAAGTTCTTTATAGATACAATTTAAAGCATCTTTCGGAGTATATTTAAAAACGAAAGGTGCACCAGCAAAATAGGCTTGTTTAGCAATAGTGTCAACAGTTTTATTGAAAGAGATACCAACATGACTTGGAGTCCAGACAAAGTGAACCTCATCAAAATTGGAAACCTCAATACAATTTAAAATTCCAGCAATTAAATAATTATCAGATTTATGTTTTTTAAGCAAAAAAAAAACACAAGACTCAGTGAAAATAACAATATTTCTATAACCATCCAAATAAATTTGAAATTTTATTTCAATTCAAATTTGTTTTGAAATAAATTGAGCAAAGTATTTCAAATTAAAAAAAAAATATATATAAATACTCAATTCAACTTATTGCTTAGAAATACTCAATGCCATCATAAAATTTATGAATTGATTTGAATTGAATTAATTTGAATTTTAGTAGAGCACCCTGCAGTAAAAGTTCAATTGGTGATAATTTCCATGTAAAATTCACACTCCGATGCAGTGATGCCAACGATACAATAATTATTGTATTTATAAAATAATTTTGGTGGCGGTACAATATACAATCCTGCCACGGATTTATGCAATCTTTTTCATATCGTAATATTTTTAATCGTGAATTTTTATACTAGTTTTTTCTATTAATAGGTATGACCAATAATTTATTTTAATAAATTTCATTCAACTATGTTGACAAAAGTGGGTTGGCAAAATGGGCGGACACCTAAACATTATTTTATTGCTGAAATCATTGAAATCATCGTTGGATGAGAGACGGTATCATTTGACCTCCAAAATGTGATCAAAACTCCATTTATGACTAAAAAAAAATTATTGTGTAAATCGCTAGCGGATATTATAAGTCAAAAGTTTTTTTGGACCTATTTTGTGGGTCATGGACCACTGCAAAGGGTACCATTCGATTTCCCACGATGTCTACCGATTTCTGCAATATCTTTTTTTTAGTATTTCACCGTCCACCCACTTTTGCCATTTCATTTCCGACAAACTCTCACATTAAGTAAATGGACGGACAGACAACTTTTTTTTACCGAAGATACAATAATTTTTTCCCAATTACAATATTTTTTGACAACTAATACAATAATAAAATGCTTCAGGGTTGGCATCACTGCTCCGATACACTTTTGGTGCGTTATTTGAATTTTTTTTTGAATGAATCTGTTCCAGTGGGATTACAGAAGTATAGAAGTGCGTTATTGGAAATTGTTTTAGATGAAACTGTTCTAATGGGATTATGGAAGTACGCAGTTAGGTTCTGGCCAAATCCCAATGTAACCAATTTGTCAAAAAAAAAGTCCAATGACGCAGTTAGGTTCTGGCCAAATCCTAATGGAACCAATTTGTCAAAAAAAAAATGTCCAATGACACAAGCGGGTTCAGACCAAATCCCAATCGAACCAATTTGTCTAAAAAATGTCCAATGACGCAGTGAATGACGCAAGCGGGTTTTGGCCAAATCCCAAAGGTACCAATTAGTCCATAAATGTGTCCAATGACGCAGGTAGGTTCTGGCCAAATCCCAAAGGTACCAATTGAAAAAAAAAATTAAATGATGCAGTTGGGTTCTTGTCAAATCCCAAAGGAGTTAATAAGTCCATAAATGTGTCCAATGACGTTGGGTTCTGGCTCAATATGTCTCAATGACGCACCTAGATGCGGTCCCACGGGAAGGGATTCACCCAAAAAAAAAAAAAAAAGAAATCTGGCTAATTGGTACAGATTCAACCAAAAACGTCGAATGATCTACCTAGATGCGAATTTATGCCCCTTAAAACAGATTCAAATATGCTGGCCCCGGGTGCAACAGATTTACCGAAAAATATCCCATGATGCATCTGGATTCAATTCTGTGCCATTGAAATACATTCAAGTCAAAATGTGATGCGTGCCACTTCAATATCTATGCTTTTGTATTTTAAATAGAATTGATCAATTCCAATTCATGTTTGTTGAATTGAAATTGATCAATGCCAATTTATAAAATTTGAATTGAATAAAAGTATTTCACTTCAAATTTTTATACCCTACACTAAGAGAGAAAGGGTATATTCAGTTTGGTACGCCGTTTGTAACACCCAGAAGGAAGCATCTCCGGTATGGAAAAGTATATATATTCTTGATCAGCATGACCTCCTGAGTCAATTCCAATTCATGTTTGTTGAATTGAAATTGATCAATGCCAATTTATAAAATTTGAATTGAATAAAAGTATTTCACTTCAAATTTTTATACCCTACACTAAGAGAGAAAGGGTATATTCAGTTTGGTACGCCGTTTGTAACACCCAGAAGGAAGCATCTCCGGTATGGAAAAGTATATATATTCTTGATCAGCATGACCTCCTGAGTCGATTTAGCGATGTCCGTCTGTCTGTCTGTCCGTCTGTCTGTACGTCTGTCTGTCTGTTGAAATCACTACTACTTAAACAATTGAAGAGTTAGATAAATGAAACTAATAATTTAGATTACTTATATACCTACGCTGTATGTACGAAAAAATTGGCGAGATCGGTCCATTGTGACCTGTAATCTGACCATTTATATTCAAATAACTCATATAAAATGTACATCTACAGCTCAATTTTACTGTTTACGTGCTTAGGT
Source organism: Dryomyza anilis (assembly GCA_951804985.1). NCBI lineage: Eukaryota > Metazoa > Arthropoda > Insecta > Diptera > Dryomyzidae > Dryomyza > Dryomyza anilis. Next base: position 2,064,845 of record OX638130.1, on the reverse strand, counting down.
AAACTTTTTTGGTCAAGTATATGTTGACTTCATGCTCAAATACATGAAAATAATGTTTTCCCGCGAAACGAATTTTGGTTTCAAAAAAAAAAAAAAAAAAATTAAAATTCGGTACACCTACCCATTTGTAAATATGGGTATCAAATGAAAGGAAATTCTTCAGCGATTGAAAGTTTGTAGTTATTTTCTGTATTTGTATACCCTGGTGACCTATATACCACTTTGAATGGTAACCACACATATGAGTAGGATATTTATAGTCGGCTAAGACCGACTATAATTTTGATAATCCTTACTATCATAATAACACCAAATTTAAAATTTCCCATGTGATCTAACCATCCCAACTGGTTTTGAATTGGAATTTGTTTACTCACTTCAAATTTGTTGTTTTTCGACATGGAAAAGATTTAAAAAATGCCAACATGTTGGCATTTTGATTTCGTTTGACATGGATAATAAACATTTTAATTTTGGATAGTTTCTGCTTCGCAATCACAATGTAAAAAAAAAACAAATATGACACTGTTACTTAAATCTTATGTAAAATTCAAATATTTGATTTTTTAATATTTCTTTTACGTTTTTTTATGAAATTATTTGCTTTAGCATCATCCGGTATATTTTGAAAACACTAATACGAAATTTTAATGATTTTAGCGATTTACTAATAGGTTGCATTTGTAGGTTTCATTTTCAATCAAAGCAACACAAAATATTTCAAATATCCAAACATTCTTTAAGAATATATGAATTTTTTAACAAATTTGGTATTACTGCTTTTATTTTTCACACCTTTAATAATAATAATAATAGTTTGATGATACAGTCATGAAGAACATAGACCGAGCTCTCTCACTTTGAGCTGTGCGTATTATATGTGTACTCAAAGTAGTGGGACCTACAGTTTAATGCCGAATCCGTAGTCTCGTAGGAGTGCGCTAACGCTACAAAAGACCAATTTTTTTTTTGTTAAAAAATGAGATATTCTAATCACACAATATTTTATTTCTGAGAATTCGGTGCACTTAAATGACCGGAAGGCTTCTCACAATAAAAGTTTTCGGTAATTTCAGTATTCGAAAACACTGGTCTTTTTCTCCGGATTTTCTTTTCTTTACACATTATACACAAGCCTTTTAGGCGTTACTTTAACAAACTTCAACAATAATTTGACTTAACCCTCTTTACTGGGTTTCTGTAATTCTAAGGTTGACACAGAGACTGGTAGTAACAATGATATTTCCACAAAAGAACCACACGCGGCAGCGCCTAATGTCCTAGATGTTGAAGAAAAAAATCAATCGGTCGGAGAAAATTGCACAACGACCACCAAAGTGCCGAGCACAAATGATAAAGAGAATCAATCGAATGAAGAAAATTGCGCTACAGCCAGCAAAATGCCGAGTGCAGATGATGAAGATGGTCAATTGACCAGAGTACCGATCAAAGATGACAAAGAGAATCAATCGAGTGCAGATGAAGAATCTATACAATCGACCGAAGAAAATTGCGTTACAACCACCAAAATGTCGTGCTCAGATGAGGAAGATAGTCAATCGACGAGAGTGCCGATCAAAGATGATGAAGAGAATCAATCGACCGCCGACAAAATTCCGAGCGCAGATGAAGATGAGAGTCAATCGACCGTGGAAAATGGCGCTTCTGCCACTAAAGCGCCGTACGCAGCCGAGGAAGACAGTCAATCGACCAAAGTTCAAATCAAAGATGGAGAAGAAGATAATCAATCTAGCGAAGAAAATTGCGCTACAGCCAACAATATTCCGCTCAGAGATGAAGAAAAAGAAGATGATCAATCTACTGGAGAAAATTGCGCTACAGCCGACAAAATGCCAAGCGCAGATGAAGATGACAGCCAATTGACCGCTGAAAATGGCGCTACAGCCACCAAAGTGCCGAGCGTAGATGAAGAAGAGAGTCAATCGACCAGGGAAAATTGTGCTACAGATGAACAAGAAGAAGGTAATTAAACAAATTGAATCGTTGAAAAATACCAAAAAATTAAATTTATTACAGAATATGAATCAGACGAAGACAATGACGAGGAAAATGTTGAAATCGTCAAGATGCCAAATGCGGATACAGAAGAAATGATTTTGCCAGATAGCGCAGATGATATTAAAACATTAACAAACAGCAACAACAGTAATAGTAGCAGCATCAGCAACAGTGAAAGCAATAACGGCAACAGCAATGATGTGAACAACGACGACGACAATGCTGATGCAGAGACTGAAGCTGAAACCGGCAACAGCAATGATTTGAACAAAGGCGACAACGACAATGCAGAGTCTGATGCTGAAACCGGCAACAGCAATGATGTGAACAAAGACGACAATGCAGAGTCTGAAGCTGAAACCGAGCTGCTGATGTCTCAAGACAAACACGAATTTGCAGAGACAACGCTAGAGCCGTCGCCCCTGTTCCCATTCTTGGCAGAAAGTGAACAAGTCGATTGCAATGATCCGCTGAATTGTGAAGATAACGCACTGAAAGAAGCCGCCAAAGAAGAGGTTGTCGAAACTAATGCAGTAGCTGAAAAAGATGAAGAAGATGATGACGATGTGCAGGTTATAGAAACTAGAAATTCGCCAATCTGTGTTGATACTGATGAGGATGACGCTATAGGGGATACGGATTTATTGGTGCCACTGCCGACACCAACAATAACAACGCCGCTATTGCAAAAAACGCGAAAAGTTAAGCAACCCTCAACTACTTCACCAGTATGCGTTGCTAAAGCCAAGCAACCCGTATTTATTCTACCAGCATGCGCTGCTAAAGCCAAGCAACCCGCAATTACTCCACCAGTATGTGCTGCCATTGATACAATTGAATTGTTGGATTCCTCAGATGATGAAGCCGCCGCCGCAACTTCCTCCAAAATCATGCAACATAAACGCACAAAATTAATGCTAAAGAAATGTTTGCTCAAAAAATCAGCAAAACGGCCTTTACGCACTGCGACGCCAACAAAACTCTATTTGACGCCGCCAAAAAGAGCACAGTCAGATGCACCCACACAGGTGCATCGCCCCACGCCGCAGTCAGACTTTTTGAACGCCGTCAATCTGTTGCCTGCGAACTCTATAAATCCGCCCGCCTTCTCCACCAAACTATGCAACAAAAATGTCATTATACCAAATGCTTTCTATGGCAATCCGCCGGATAAGCGCGAACCAAATGCAGACAATTTGGCGGCGGAAGCAGCGCAACAGCGTGCACTCTGTCGTTGGTTGGAAAATTTTCTGCTACAATTTTCGAGTCCACAGCAGGTGGCCACACATTCGTGCTTTATACTGTTGCAGCGTGTGCTCAAGTATCGCGTCTTCCAGAAGATCAAGGATCTGCGCACAAATCTAAATGTTTTGGCAATGCGACCGTGCACATTAAAAAACAATGTAGACTTTACGTTGCTGCTCGAAATGCGCAACATTTTCTATCGCGCAGACGGACAACTCTCGGATATGGGTTTTAAATTTTGCGAACTTGCCACAAGTCGTCTCTTCGGTAAATCGGTAATTTTGACAACAGAACTGAAAACCGGACGCGTCACATCGCGCACCATGGGCGATGAGATTGCGTCGCAAACACCGTCAGCACCAAAGGCAAGTGTGTCCCTGACAACTGGGCGCAAGAAACAGGCGGATTTGGATGATTATACGCCGCCAAATAAGGCTGTGCTTAAGGCGGTTGCTTCGACATCGGGCGATGGTGAGGGTAATGGCCGCAAGCGTTCGTTGCGCACAAATCGAGGCAAGCGACAGGACGACAGTTTCACATATAATGAGGAACAGCACGATGCTGAGTTTGAGGAAAAGGCCGCCGATGAGGAGGACGAAAACAACATTCTAGTGCAGCGCAAAATTGAGCAGAAGCGACAGGAGGCTAAGGCGCAGCGCGAGAAGATGGCCAAATCATTTGAAATGGCATATATACAGGCATTTTCCCAGAATGATAATGAGCAGCCACCAGCTAAAAGTGAGTTTTTATTATTTGTTATTTTAATCGAGACGTATTATCGATTTTCTTTTATTTAAACGGACTCCTAAGAAAATTGTATTTAAACATTGGTCCTGTGGCAATTAAAACGAACATTTTGTCAACAGAGACTTTTTCAAGAGACAGCTACAGATGTTTTCTGACGTATTTTTGGTAAAAAAAAACAATTCATATTTATTAAGCGTTTGATTTTGATATATCAAAGTCCTCCGTTTTTAATTTGAATACATCATGCAAAAAACTAATTTGTCGCGCTCTATGTCTACCAAATGCAATATGTATTTTGCACTGGTTCAGAAAAAAAAACAGTAATTGATAAAAACCAACTTGTTGGCCGACCATGTAGCTGTTTTGGAAGGTGCCCTGCTTCCTCATCAGCGGTCTTGTATGCAGTTTGTGCTTAGCTAAACCTATAACATCACATTGTATAGTGAACATCATGCGAATTTTGTTTTTTACTCTAAAACAACATCTAAAAAAAGGTTTCTTTTAAAATGTTCATATGAAATTCGATCAAAAGTTGGAATATGCCCCTATATTCCAATCCTTACAAATGTAGAAAATGTAACAGATCCTAATTTGAAATTCCCCGCCAAAGGTGGACCATTTCCCGATTACTCACTAAGACTAAAATTCCCTACAAATTGGGATATTCCCATTTTAGTTGGCATAACTGTTTCACACATAAGCTGCGTTCCCGTGGTACATGAACCAGTAGGTGATTACTGCAATTTTGTCGATCAAAGTGGTCGACTCACTCGCCATCATGAACTTGAACTGGTCGGTTGTCTTCTCGACTGGTTCTTGTTCGGCGTTGTCATTGTAGATTTAGCGGGAGAAGTCCCTTTATCTCTGCCATATACGTGTACAGATTTTGCTGCGAACGGTGTGCAAGCCACGCTAAGGCGCGAGACTGTACAATTTGGAGTTTGAAAATATACAGTTATTAATTTAATAAACTAAAAACGTGGTATACCCTGGCATTTTGTGGGCTTTTATTGCTCCGCCAACAAATTTAAAATAAAAAAAAGTTGTCGACTCATATTGTCGATTTAACGTCATAATGACGCAATTTTTATTTCGTATTGAATAATTATGGTGACATTTAAACGATTTTGACGTCACAGAAATCGACAATTTTATCACTTGATCTACAGAAACTAGGCTACTGATCTGTCTCACGGGAACGCCATTGGTTCTATTTTAACAAATTTGGCAACACTGCTTTCGTCTCCCTGTCTTTTCCAATACAAATTCTTCTTCTTATTAAGTGTTATTCACAATAGCATAACATCACCACAAACAAATTTACATTTGATACGTACTACCAGATCAGTAATTGAACCAAAAACGAACCTGGTTCTAATTGTTTGTTTTTGTTTTGTATATGAAAATGATCTACCAGGATCAAAAACCACGGGAACGCAGCTATATTATGCCTAATCCCTTTAATATTTTACAGTAAACCATATAATTCACAATAACAATTTTGTTGCGGAATTCCCATCCGAATCTCCGTCGCATATCTTCCGTTTATATGAAATAAATTCTTACATTTCATTATCCATCACTATTTAACATTTAACCATAACACATATATAATTCACTATAATTGTTTCGCTGCAGAAATCGCAACGGAGAAATCGCAACGGAAATTAAGAGTGGTGGCGCCACTGCCACCTGCACCCGCTGCAAAAGTGCAGATGCTCGAGGAGGACAGTCTGGACGATGGTCCTAGGCAGCATCGCATCTACAAAGTGACGGCGCCTAATAAAAAAGTCACCGAACAAAAGTGCCTCACGCCATTGCGCAGCAGTTCAATCATCCAAACACCTAAAGCAATCAACAACAATAACACCGCTGATGTGGTTATTAGCGATGATTCCGATGATCCTGAAGAATTTATAAGCATTAAACCAACAGCAGCTACCCCCGCCGCCGCCATCGCCACCAACAACAACAACAACCACACAGCACTTCCAGTCAAAGGTGGTAACGTGTGTCCACCCAAAAACTTGTGCCCACCCAAAAACATAGATCGCAATCTGCATATGTTGGCCAAAGATCACGAGCTCTGCGTCATGTGTTGCAGTCGTTTTCAGCGTATTGTGCAGCACTATGTGAACGAGCATCGCGGCTGTGAGATCTACACGTCACGACTATCAGCCAAGCAGCTCATACGCATGCGCACTACAACGGACAACATTGCGCAGCTGAATCTCTACAAGAATGGACAGAGTCAGTACGAGGCGACGTGTATGTTTTGTTTGAAACGCTGTCGCTTTATGCTCAGCTACTGGCATCAACACTTCTCGATGCACACGGGTGAATATGCCTATCGCTGCAGCGGTTGCGGCACGCGCAAGCCAACGCGTTCGCTGCTGCATGCGCACGTCAATTCGCAATGTCGCCAGGGCGGCACGGTGCGACAGGATTTTAATTTCGATGCAAAGACAGCGTTGAAAATCGATGCTCGCATCTGTTCCATCTGCAATTATGTGCAGCTGCATCGCAGCAATATTGTGCAGCATTTGCGTACGCAACACGGCATCAAGGAGATAAAGCCGCACCACATACAGAGTGTGCCGCTGCTGAAAATAGCCGGCGCTGGGCAACAGCAGCAGCAGCAACAGCAGATGCCGCCGTTGGTGCCTATACAGCGCACTACTGAAATCACGAGCGGCGACAGCGTCTATGAGATCAGCGAATTGGATTCGAGCTGCAGCAATCTCGATCAGAATGATATCAGCGACAGCAGCAAGATGTACTTCGACTATTACAACAGCGAGCAGGACGATTCGATAGCGCAGCTCAACTATGGCGAAGGCGATCCGAGCGATGATCTCTCATTTATGATATGCGGCATGCTAGACGTGCAAATGAACACCGAGTAGTAAAGGATCAAGGTGTAAAGAAAGAACAGTTATATTTTAGAGCAAGAGCAATTCTAAAAATTATCAAATCGAACAATTCACAGCTCAAAAAGTTCCGCTCATAAATTTATTTAATTTTTATTATTATCATTATTATTCCTATTATCGCGATGTATATATACTATATATATATATATATATATATATATATATATATATATATATATATATATATATATATATATATATATATATATATATATATATATATATATATATATATATATGTATATATATATATATATATATATATATATATATATATATATATATATATATATATATGTCGTAACTGACACAGAATACACTCGTCATATACATCGTCATACAGAGCAATAACTGAATTATAGCTTGGGCAAGAGTTGCTCTATTATTTTAATATTTTCCTTAGTTTATCGTTTATTTATTTAACGTACATACGTTAATATTATTTAGCTGTTTTATTTCAAAGCAAAAAAAGAAAACACTATAACAAAGACTTTGTAACTAACTAAACAAAATATGTCATAAGTTCAGCATAAGTTAAACATATTCCTAAGTTAATGATATTTACATAAGAAAATGGATGGAAATCTGTTGCAGAAATGAGTCAGGTTTACACAAATTTAATAAATATTAAAAATTATATGATATTCATTTCAATATGTTGAAGTTTTTATTCGAAATGACTTGGTACTTTTCATGGTAACCAAAAGAACATCTAGCATAGCCAACACTCCTGAAGAGGTTTTATTCATAATCAGGCGCACTAAGATCCAGCGCATACGCTGGCTTGGACATGTGGAGCGTATGGATGAATGCGCTTCTGCAAAAAAGGTGTTCAATTCTGTACCAAGTCGTGGTCACCATAGGAGAGGGCGTCCGAATCTCCGGTGTAGCAACCAAGTGCAAGACAACCTGACAGCGCTTGGAGTAAAATACTGGCGCTAGAGCGAACTACGCAGAAGCGACTGGCACGGCATAATTGCTGCCACCGAAACCCATCATGTGTTGTAATGGCCAAATATGTAAGTAAGTACACCCAGAAAAAACATGGTAAATTAATAGTATTTCAATAAAAAAACAATAATTTATACCATTAAAATTGGTATACCATAAAATTGGCCTATTATTCAAACTTAAAATACAATATGTTGTACCACAAATTTTATAATGTAGTATTTTAATTAAAATAAGCAAAACCTAAGAACATATCTGATACATATGACATAAAAAAGCATATGATCACATGGCTTACAGATGGGTCACTAACTGGAGCAGGAGTATTCGGGTCCCGAACCAAATACATCGAATCGAAACTAGGAATGACAAACAAGTTCACCATACTTTGGGTCCCTGGCCACAAGGGAATAGAAGGTAATGAAGAAGCTGAACAGCTCATAGGCGATAAAGCTCATAGGCCCAGAACCTTTCTGTGGGATTGGCGACAGTATGATCAAAAAGATACTGCGAGAAGAAAAATCGACAACAAGAGAAGAATTATGGTTGGGGCTACCAAAGCTACGACAATCAAAGAAACTTATTGGGACATATTGCCTTCAAAGAATGTATTAAGTTAACAAAGAACAACTTAAGAATCTCGACTGGATTTCTCACAGGTCACTGCAGACTGGGAGAGCATCTCACAAGAATGGATATACAATCCGACAGTACAGGATACCACTGAATGAACTAGGGAGGGGCCACAGTTGATAACTCTGTCAGCTATGGCTCCAAGCGGGGCACAATAGATCTTAGTAGGTCGCTGTGCATTAACCCAATACAATAATAATAAAATAATAATAATTATTAATTTTATGGTATAGTCAAATTACATTTACCCAGTATTTTATTAAAACGAAAATGGATTTTAATTATTTTATTGTATAATTTATTTTATTTAAATGTCGAAATTGAAATTCACTTTTAAAAAATCAGACACATAAAGAATTAATAAAGAATGGTAAGAATTATAACACATTTGATGTTGGCTTTAGTTTCCAATAATTATTTGTTATACTTCAGTCTGCATTTATTTTTGAGTACATAATAGAACTTCGATGTATTATTTATTTTCTGTAACTAATAACTAATAAAAAAAGGTTAAATTTAATGGTGCGTAACTATAGACAATTTTAAACTGGAGTGTATTTTAATGTTCAGCTTTTGGACATTTATTGTCATACAAAAACATTAAAAATAGTCGTAATTAAATTTAAGCGCTCCAGTTGTTTAATTGAGTCCTTACCAATTTCGCGTTTAATAATGTCGTTATTGTAAAAAGCATGCGACCATATTGAACAAACACGCAGAATGTCGTACAAAACGAACAAGTTTATATTCTTGTTTATGTGTTTTATGCCACGTTTCTTATAGGCGGAAACCATTAAAACAATAGTATTTATTCTATTAAAAATAATAATATTGAAATATTTAGTTTAATGGTACCGAATTTTGCGAATACTCGAAAATGAATTAGAAAACTTTAGTATTAATATGAAAAAACTATTAATACATGAACCACTAAATCAATGGACGTACTATTAAGTAAAATGGGACATTTTCTTCTGAGTGTAATCAGGCAATTATTCATTTATGAGCAGGCTGCGGAAAGATCGCTCAAGAGCACGCAAAAAGCTCAAAATTAGTTCTCTCAACAACAAACGAGTGACAGCATATTTATTCGGAATTGTAAACAAACTGAGCATCGCAAACAACAGCGCGCTCGCTTTGACCGGTTCGAGCGCTGTTGTTTTTCGCCGAACTCAATTTATGTAGAGCCGCAAACAAACACAACGGCTCGGTCTACAGAGTTTCGAGCTGTTACGCTAGCGCGATACTCCGAGCATCACAACATTTCGATCGCTGGGTTGACTCGCTCTTTTTGTAAATTTGATTTAAATGCATATTTAATGTTCTATATTTAGTAATACATGCATAAAATTAAATAATAAACAAGAATAAACGCAAATAACAACAACAGAACTGTTGCAAACGAAATAATTTAAAAACGAGCAACTCCGAGCCGTTCAAAATGTAGGAGCGCTGTACATTTCGAGCGCTTCAATTAACAGAAGATCGAGCTGCGAGTACGATGCTGCATGCTCAGCTCTGTTGGACGATTGAATTTCTGTTAGCTCGTGTTTCTCACTTTACAGCAGCGAGCTAACGACTGTTGCGCCGTGCGAACGTTGTTTCTGTCACAAATACATACGAGCGCCTTCTGTTTGCGAGCGCACAATTCCGAAGCATGTTTATGAGCAAGTTTAAGAAGCGTTCGAGATACGTGCGGAACATAAATATAACTTCAAATTCAGCTGTTTTATGGTAAATCAGTATCGATGCAGAGTTTTATCATTCCATCTGATCTGCTCATAATTGGGGCCATGGATTTTCCGAAGTATTTTTCTCTCGAATGCTTCTTAAGCTTGATCATAAATAATAAATTGTCTGATTAAATCCTTTATTTTAAATTTTATTAAAGAATTCTGTTTCTCATTTCTTACTGAGCTCAAAGTACTACCTGTTGACAAGAGCTATTCTACGGAAAATCTTAAGACTGACAATAATAGCAATAGCAATATAAATTCGATTTTTCTATCAAAATTCAAATTTTCAATATAAATTCAAAATTCAATTTTACACTAAAAATTAAATTTAACTAAAAGTTCAATATTTCATGAAAAATTTAAAAAATTGAATATATAAAAGTAAAATTATGATTTATACTGATATGTATTGCAATTTACTAGCTTTTTGTGATAGATTTATACATTTAGAAAAGGTTTTTTTTTTTTAAATAAAAAAAATAGATTTGGTAGATTTTCACAGGGCAGGCAGATAGTTCTTTTTAAATCTAGTAATACTGCTTACTCAGTTTTTGTATATTATTTTTTTTTTAAAAGAAATTGTTGGCATACAAAATATGTGTTTGACATTTAATTTTTTTCATATGACCATTTTGTTTCACATTTCGTAAATCCTGTCGAAAGGTATTTTTTTAATACGTATTTTGAATTAAAAAACTGACAATTCGATCACAGTAAATCACAAGAATATCAAATATTTTCTAAATACCCAAATATTCTTCTGAGACTTATTGCATTTCAGAAGTTAAACTAGTTTTAACAGAGATTATCAAAACTTTATTTTGATCTCACTTATTTTAAAATATTTACTATACAAATATTTATAACCTCCTACATATATCATTGTAATGCACATTGTTGTATTTAAATAATTTAAATTAAATACTAAAAAATGTAATAAAATTTATTAGATTTTTTTTATATTTAGATTGTAATAAATATATAAAAAATTATTTATTTAATTTTAATACATATTTTTTGGTAATTTTGAAATTGCTCCGCATTTTACAACTATGATTATAGAATATCTAAACTCCGAAAAACTGAAACGGAATTATATTATTTGAACATACGTTTGATGGAAACTTAAAGGATGACAACGAATACCTAGAGTTTAAGATTAACTCAAATATGCTGCTTACTATTAGGGGATTTTCGACGAATGTCTATTGCATTTACCGATACTAACTAAAACACATGAACGAAGGCCTTTTTTTGTAATATGTTGCAACTACAAAATGTTACAATTCTTTTTCTATGAACATCCTATACACCATTTCTAACTAATTGAATTTTTTAAGTAACTTTAATTCAAAAATGTATTAAATAAACTATAGATATTTACAAAAGTAGTAAAACAATTTTTCTTTAAATTGTTCAAGCTAGTTTTAATTTAAAAAGAAATATAAATATTCCAAATAGTTTTAAAGTTATTTGGAAGTAAACTCAAACAATTTAGAATTCTTTTTTTAGACTTATTTGGTATTTAAAACACTGATTAAAAAATAGAAAATGTTTATAGAGAAATGATGTAAAGGATGTCATTCAAAAAATCGTATAGAGTAGTGTAATTGTTGAAAAAAATTGTCCATTTAAAATATATACTTTTTATACTAAATAATTAAAACGATTACGATTGTTAAAACTAAAATGATACTTATAGTACAGACAAAATATTTTGTTTATATTTAATGAATTTTCATTTTTGTTTTATTTAAGTTTTTTTTTGTTTTTTTTTTATTTGTTTTGCTTAAAATGCAAATTTTTGTTCGTGAGAAAGGCACTAAAATAACAATATTTAAAATACACTGTGTATGGAGAGTTTTACGGATTGTTATTATGATTTGTATATGGATGATACGGCCATGAGTTGGGCGGTTTATTCATGGCATTAATATTATTATTATTACTCAAATTCTGTTGCACAAATCGCACAGTTGTGTTATTCGTTGTAGTTTGTAAGTAATTGTTGGACATAACACTTTGTGGTGGCTGAAAATAGTTCATATATTGTTGGCCATAACCATTTGGAATATTCGGTTGCGGCGGCGGTGGCAGCGGCACATGTTGTTGTTGGTACACCGTGCCGCCTGCTTGTATTTGACGATTTTGCTGTTGTGACACAATCACCGATGGATTGAGTGAATGTGGCGACGGTTGCCTATTGACTTCTATTAAAACGTGTGGACGTGTTGGTTGGGACAACGTATTCATCACTGTTGGCTGTTGTGTCGTTGTTCTATGTGGTGTATTTACAACTGTAGGTATTGGTTGTGGTAACGGCGGCGGAGGCGTTATGTTCTTGTAATGCGGTTGTGTTGACTGAACGTTTACTGTATTCGTTTTTGTTAAATATGTTGAACCTGACATGAGTAGTCGCTGTAAAACCGATTTTTCTTGTTGCTGCTGTTGTTGAACTGGTTGTGCAACTGGTCGCATTGTAAATGTTGTTGCCGCGGATGTTGTATCTATTAAAGTAAACCATTTGTTAATATTTAAATCCAATAAAACATGTCGTAAATGTACGTAACACTTTTTGTATGATTTTGCTGATTTAATTATATGAAAAACTTAATTTTATAGTTGATACCATTAGTTATTCCGGACTCAGAAACACACACTTACGTAAAAATTGTACTCATTCACACGTCACTCACGGGCTGTTTTTGCATCAACTTTTTTTGTGCAGCAGCTACTCATTTACGCGATATGTGGAATAATACAGAATACGAATAAATACAAGAACGACTGCCGAAAATAAGCTTAGACTTAATTGTACACTAAGAAAACAAGATGTTTATTATAGTCTTGCTGCAACTATCCTTTTAAATTTACGTCTTGTAGCAAATATTCAAACATCCCATAAGTTTCAATAAAATTGCAGCAAAATTATTAATATTTGTTAAATATGACATATATGCAGATTGTTACGAGATGTTTGCCTCAAGAGCACTCAAAATTGAGATATTTACAGCAAACATCCAGAGTTCTTGAACATTTGCAGCAATACTTTTGAGGTATTTTGACATTTGACTACCATAAAAAAGGAAAATGGCGTACTTTTTCCTTACGCTCGATTTATCCACAACAATGAAGGAAATCAAATGGAGTAAAAAAGTGTTAACTAAAATATTACATTTTAATGGTAAAAGTGAAAATAAAATATCTTGTGATTTAAATTATCAACACGTGATGGAAAATATTTCTTTTCAGAGTTTACTTTGATGACAACATCACCGGTCGGACTTGGTTCTTCTGCGAAGAAATCTCATGTCATTGTACAATTTTACCTTCGAAGGATTTATAATGATGATGGTGATGTATAACCAGGAAACTGCGAAACTGTGAAAGTGATATTACTTCTAATAAATGGTACTTTGGTAGTGTGACTTTCGCACTTTGGAAGTTTTGTATTAAAACACACAAAGTAACAACACGGCTACCTTTGCAATTCCGTTAGATTGTGTGATTGAGAATAATCCCCCAGGAGTGAAATAGGTTGTATACCATTTTAAAAAAAAAACGAGGCACTTGGTCGCTTCTTTCGACACATCAAATATGTGATTATTCCAGCGGAGATCACATTGAATTGAAATCCAGTGTCTAGAACGTCAAGAGCAGCTGACTCAGCAATATCTACAGCGCCTATATTGGCGGGAGAGAGGGATGAATCCTTTTTTTTGTGATATAACAGACAACATTAAGTCTTGTTTGCATTAAAATCAACTCTATTTGCAAGACCCCACTCGGAGATTGTGTTAAGGCCATTTGGAATTGCAGAATCTGCTTCTGTTGACAATTCTTCAATTGAAGACCAGTTCACTGAAAGGTTCATAATTGCAGGCGGTGTCAATTTACTTCTTTCTACGACAACGCCGTGTTAAAGTGACCGGTTCGAAGAATAAGAATTAGCACAGTTGATCAAATTTTCTTGAAAAGTCTCTGCGGGACAAAGGTGTCAATTGCTCTAAAATGTGTGATGAAAAGAAGAAGAATTGTCACTGTTCTAGTCCAAAGGTATGCAGTAAGGCGGCCATTGGTTCTGATCGGCTGCGAACCAACTCACATCACAGCCAGTGGAATAGTAAGGATATCAACAAACGAGGTAAGTCAATCCTTGAATTTCTTATATCTTATGTAGAGTAAAAGAGGAAATCCTTGACCTGAGTTTAATTAACAACACTGAACTGATTGAAGACTGGAAAGTGCCCTCTAAAAACTCCTTTTAGGAACATTTTAGAATACTTTTCAAAATTAACTTCAAACCTACTAAGCAAAAACCATTTAGTAATTCTGCAAAGACAAAGTGGCCAAAATATTCAGAGTGGATAAAGGAAAACGTTCCGCACACATGCAAAACTTCTTTTCCTGACAGTGTATCCATAGACTCCGCGGTAGACGTGATCACTAAGAAAATGAACAAAGCCTTCTTAAGCCTCTAAGACTGAACTCGTACTCTTCGTCGATGGTAACCCAACACAGAAGAAAGAGTGAAAAAAGCACTATGCGCACTATTCATGTAAGAAAACTGTCGGTAAAAGATGGGTCATGAGACCAAGTATAATCCATTGGATGTACACAGTGATCATCAGACCCATTTTAATGTACGGTTCTGCTGTATGGTGGGAACTGACAAAGAAGACTACATTTCTTAAGGAAATTAAAAAGTACAAAGACTGGCATGCACCAGTATAACAGGCGCAATGAAGTCCACCCTCCAAATAGGGATGGAGATCATGCTTAATCTTCTGCCAGTAGACGACTTCATAAGGAGTACAGCAGCAAAGAACGCGATTTGGACACACGTCTATCCTCAAAGATTTCAGCATGATCGCATGAACTCCCAAAAACAGACTACATAACACTACAGATGCAAACAAATCCAAACTATTTCATCGTAATACCTAGTAGAGAACAATGGAACGCTTACCCGCCCACAAGCAATAGCCACTTTCAAGTCTTTACTGACGGGTCTAAGATGGAAATAGGGACTTGATCCGGCATTTATTGTGATGCACTGCAAATACACGAGTCACATAGACTCTCGATGATTGCAGTGTCTTTCAAGCAGAAATATTTGCGATAGATAAAGAAGCACAGACCATCCAAACAAAGAACATGGATACGCCAGATATACAAATTTTTGCGGATAATAAGGCTGCCATCCTAGCATAATGAGGTCATAAAATCGAACGATCGCCGATCACTCTTTGGTTCTTTGGAGAACTGGAAGAAATAGTAGAAGTTCCAATTGAAAACCTGCTAGGGTTCGTAAGAAGATCAGGTTGGTTTCGAAGAAACTAACCAACAGTTGTCAAAATATAATGGTTGCCACATAGATAAAGCGAACACAATGGACCAATAGGCCCCCCGTAAGTGTTGCTGATATAACTTCAGCAGCACCCCCTTACAAACCTAACCGACTAAGAACAGGAATTTGTGATGGATCTAATGGTCTGTTTGAGGTGTTAAATCAGCGCTTCGTACGAAAACTCCGTTTTATAGCTAAAGGTTGATTTCAAATAAATGTGTCAGAACTAGAACCAATTAATTATGTCCAAGTGGCCAGTTTTTCCATAGGGAAAAGCTCTATAATCAATATTGAAATAACACCATTGGCATTTTATTCTGTTTTTTAAATAAAAAAATCGTTAAGATTTTATTTGTTTACTAAAAATTAAAAAAAATAAAAAAAAGAAAATAAAATTTATATACAATTTAAAATTGAATTTCATGTAATACTCATTAATGAAGTAATGATTTTGTTTTTAATTTGTTTTCTTTTTCATTTAGTTACATTTATTTTATTTAGCTTTATTTTGAAAAGCAATGACTTAGACTGAATATATTTAATTTTTAGAATATAAGTAAAAAGGATTTAGAAATGTTTAAATACTTAATATAGAAGTGAAGTATTTTTTTAAATTTAGTTGAATAGAAGTACCGCTAAAAATGTTATTTGCTAACTAATGTCACTTGAATGCTTGCTTACTTGGTGGATGAATGAATGAAATTGTTGTAGTATTTGTCGTTGATGTCCCTGCTGCTGCTGTTGTTGTGCTAATTGCTCCATATGTTGTTGTCGGTATTTTGGTAATGATTGTTCCAAAAGTTGGGGCATTTAATGATGGTGTAGTTACTGCTGCCGTTGTAGTTATGGCGCGATTTGTGGCTGCAATTGTTGTGGCTGCAATTGTTGTGGCATTTGTAACATTTGCAGCGCGATTTAATGTAATCAGTTTTGGTTTAACTGGTATAAAAGTTCTTGCTGTAATTGTCGGTCTATTTGCGTCACTAGTTGCAGCACTATTTGTTGTTATTACTGTTTTTGTTGCACTGTTTGCAGCTGTAGTTGTGGCTCTATTTGTAGCTATAAACGGCGCTCTATTTGCAGCAGATGTGGCTGCACTATTTGTGATTATAACTGAGGTGGTCGCATTATTTGGAGTTGGCGTTTTTAATGCAATTGTAGCAACCATTGCAGCAGTTATAGCACTGTTTGTAGCTGTAGTTGTTGCTATATTTGTGGCTGCTGTTGCTGCGCTATTTGTAGCAAATATTGTAGTTGCCGTCGTCGCACTGTTTATAGCATTAGTAAATGTAGTTGGTGCTGTTGTTGCTGTCGCCACATTCGCTTCTGTTGCTGCTGTTGCACTCAACACACTGCGCTCCATAAGACTGTTCATATTAATACATCTAATGCCTGACGTTGCGGGAGCTACATTGGTTTCTGTTGTTGCCGCTGCCGTCGTCACACTTGACTCCAAAAGATTGCCCACATTAATACAACGAATGCGTGGCGGCACCGTAGTTACTGCCTGCAGCAACTGTCTGCGCGCCTTAATCTCCTCCGAGCAGACGACATCATCACCCTCAATGATTTCAATGTCGGAGTCAGCATCATCAGGTAACTCTTTTTTTATTTTCACCAACAGCGTGTTGTCCTGCTTGGCCGCAGTTGTTGCAGCGGGCAGCTCTTGCAACTTGGATTTTGGCTCTAGCACCGTCACACTCAACGGACGTATCGTCTGTATGTGTAGTTTTTTGCTGCAGCCCAACACACAATAAAGCTTGAGCGGTTGCGTCACATGCGCACGCTGTTGGTGCGCATCGGCATCGCTCAGTTGCGCCAACGCCTCATGACAAATATCGCAGTAATAGCTGAGCAATACATTGTGCGCCTGCTTCAGATGACGACTGTAGTTGTCGCCGGGCGACTGCGCACAAAAAACGCACGTCTGCAGCGTCGCGAAAGTTTTACAGCCCGCTGCAAAAAGATAGCACAAAGAAAAATCAGTGCTTGCCGTCGAACGTCGCAAGTGCAACAGCGGCGTATCGCGCAAATTATGCTCGCTGCCAATATGCTGCGACAACTGCTGCCGCGCATGATGAAAATAGCCGCAGACGCAGCAAACATACAAATCTGAGTAGTGCATAATGATGTGATCGATAACCGTGTCCCAGTCGCTGTAATTATTGACCTCAAATGTGCATTTGTAGCAGCTGAAGCGATGTCCGGTCGTCGGATGTTGCGCTTTGATGTGCGCAAATAGCTGCGCATTTTGCGGTGTCCGAAAACTACATTCTTTCGAAATGCAGCGCCGCATGCCGTTGTTTGTCGCATGAAATGGCGGAAATTGCTCTAGCCAAGGAGCATCGGCCGCTTGCAGTGGCCACTGACGCGGCAGCAATGCACATTGTTCGCTTTGCTGCGCCTCCAGTCGCTGCAGCACATTTTCGCGCAATGTTTGCAAAAATTCCAGACGTTCTGCACCGGGCACCGAGTGTTTTTCCGCTGCTATTACTATGTGATACGAGTAGGTGGCATTCATTGTAATAGCTTCGAGACGATAGTCGTTGCCGTGCGTCTCTTTGAAATGCTCGACAACCTGCAGCTCGTTGACAAAAGTGCGCGCACAATGATAACAAACATAAAGCTGACGACAGTGCTGCTCGAAATGTTGTGCAAACTGTTCCAACTTTAATTCTTCGTCACTGTCGCAGTGCGGACAGTGGGCGCTGAGCACTTTGTGCCGCAGCTGCATGTGACGCGTCCATAGGGCATGTGTCGAAAAGAATCCGCCACATGCTGTCTCCGGGCAATGATACAAACGATCACGACTGAGACCCGTTTTGACGGTGAGTCGATGTAGCAATGAACGCACAGCATCTTGCGTCAGTTGCTCCAGTTGTGTACTGCTGAGTTTTAGATCGGCAGGCTCAAAGTCAGCGGTAATTTCAGTGGGAGGCGATGGCGCCGCTGTTGTTGCTGCGCGTATGCTGTCCCCAGTGTCAGGCGACGGCGCCGTTCGAATGTTGGTTGGTTCCACGGTACGTTGCATATCGCAAAGCATTAAATTTGTTAATGCGTCGGCCTGTAAATAAAGAGGTTAAAATTAATTTTAAGGTTAAAGATTTTTTTAGGTTAAGGTTATTTTTGAGGTTAAGCTTATTTTTGAGGTTAAAGTCAAAATGTAAGTTTAAAGCTATTTTTAATTGTTAAAGTCAATATTCAATGTTTAAAATCATCACTTAATGTTTAAAGTATTTATTTCAAATTAAAAAATATTATTTGAGCTTAAGTTTATTTTTTAAGGTTAAAGTTTATGATTTAAAAGTAATTTTTTAATTTAAAAATCAGCACTAAAAGTTATGTTTAAATTAAATAATAAATCAAGCACCTGCACCATATTTTGATTAAAATACTAAAACGAGGTTTGAATTATTGAGAACGACTGATGTTTAAGGGTTGTACAGCTGCTTTATTTATACAACAAATATCCGTGTTGACAATATAACGCGTAAATGCAAAATTTATTAAATGCCTAATTAGCAAATTAATAAATGCAATAAATATTTGATGCTAAGGTGTTGTGTCGTGCAATTGTAAAATTTTGCCTGTGTAAGCGGCAAAGTATTGTGTTACAAATTTGACCAACGATTGCCTACACTGTGGAACAGTCACTAGTCACTATTTAAAGTTAAATTATTATTTAAGGCTAAATTATTTAAGGCTAAACTTATTTTTAACGGATAATACCATTCATTGGGGTTTTAGTTAATTTTAGGTTTAGAATTTTTTAAGGTTAATGTTATTATTTAAGATATTAACAAAGGCTAAAGTCACTATTTAAGATTCAAATAATTGTTTTAGTTTAAATTCATTATTTGAGATTAAAGTCATTAATTTTAAGTTTAACTCATTATTTAAGGTTAAGTTTATTAATCACGATTATAGTAACTATTAAAAATTTCAAGTTAGTCGATCTTTCAATTTTAAATCAGTATTAAAGGATGCAGGATAAAGTTTAGCTTAAAGACTAAAGTTTAGGTTAAAGAATAAAGTTTAGGTTAAAGTTCAGGTTAAATTATTAAATTAAGATTAAAGTTAATTAGGTAAAGTAAAACCCATTTTTTAATGTCAAAAAGGAGACAAAGAGTTTCCCATGGACATTTCATACATCAATTCCATGTATATCGCGGTGCTGTCTTCGAATGCATAATCAGTTTTTTCCTATTATGTATTTTTTTCTTCTACGAGTGTGCCCAAATAGACTCTAACTATAGAACAATTGTTTTCATGAAATTAACCAAGGAATCAGTCCCTAAAATACCTGCACCCCAATGCGGACCACCCTGTATAAAAGAGTACCAAAAATATGTTCACAGTGCTTATTTTCATTTTTATAGTTAGTTTGGACTATGCTCTAGATAATCTAAATCATTTCCTTAATCGTCATTAGTTCTTATATCGACACTATCATGTCAAAGGGGCGAATGTGCAATTTTTGACATTTGCGTTTTTTTACATTTTTGAATGTAGTTTATCCTCAAGTATGATGTACCAAAATCTCGTGTCATTTTCTTGGATATTTATAGCCACAAAAGACAAAACCAAAAGGGCGAATTTGAAAAATTGAAAATCTTGTCATGCCAAAAGGGCGAATATTTTCGTTTTTTCGCCATAACTTGTTATTGGTATAAGATAAAATAGTAGTGTAAAGGCATTTATTATTTGTTTTCAAAGCACCTATCGATCTGCATATTTTGCCAAACATTAATTTGCCATTTGTTATTTGCAACAAAAAAATGTTGGCAAAATATTTATAATTAATTGCAGATCGATAGGTGCTTTGAAAACAAATAATAATTGCCTTTACATCACTATTTTATCTTGTACCAATAAATAGTTATAGCAAAAAAACGAAAAGATTCGCCCTTTTGGCAAGACAAAATTTTCAATTTTTCCAATTTATTCGTTTTTTTGCTATAATTTCTTATTGATGCAAGACAAAATAGTGGTGTAATGGTATTAATTGTTTGTTTTGAAAGCACCCATCGATTGGCATCATTATTTAAAAATATTTTGCCTAACATTTTTTAATGCAAATAACAAATGGCAAAATATTTTTAATTAATGATGCAGATCGATAGGTGCTTTGAAAACAAATAATAAATGTCTCCACATTACTATTTTATCTTGCGCTAATAAAAAGTTATAGCATAAAAACAAAAATATTTGCGTTTTGATCAGGATATAGCCTTACAAAATCCGTTTTTATAATTCAGTAGGTTGTCTAAATCTAAAGATATTTTATATACGTTATAATAATTGACGAATAAACCGAAATAACAGAAAAAATTGAAAAAAAATATAACTTTTGCTAATTTTTAAAGCACTTCAAACTTTAAAATTTGATTTCCCAATATTTTTAAAACATTCGCACATTCGCCCCTTTAGCATGACAGTGACGATATGACAAAAAAAAATTATTAAAAAAAAATTATCTAAAAAAAGTTTGAGTCGACGCGGCTTAGCAAAAACTGGCGGTCCTTGCGTGTCGATGCAGTGTGTGACCATGTTGGATGTGGCAGAAGATGGCTTTGGATTGATTTGCATGATGTCTTGAAATTCAGCAAGAATATTCGCATATTTTTTGTTTACGTCGTAGCTCTTGGGTGAAGACATCAGATTATCAATGCTACATATGGTATTACTCTTGATCCTCGTATGTGCATCGATGATCGTTCTGTTTTTTACGTCTACCAGCAGGTCAAAGTTCCGAAGAATATCTGCGCCGATAATGTTGTGTGCGGTATCAGCAACAATATAAATCGTATGGTCTTCGCAGGGCTTTTTGCATTTCCGAGCTTGACTTGCGTACCGTCGATGATACCAACAAACGTCTCTGTCATTGTTTTGACGTGAGTGACTTCGATGTGGTGTTGACGCACGACTGCCGTTGCGAGGGCGATGTCCTTCAATGTAATTCAACTTAGATTCAATACGTACAAGCATTTTTTCCAGTTGAGAGACTCTGGTTTCCACCGATGAAGTGCCTTTTAAATTGACTGCATATTGACTGGAACAGTGTTCATGTTGCACAGCGTTGACGGCCACCGCATCGAATGAATTTACACGGACAGCGTCTATAATCTCGTCAGCAATTGAAGCGAGTGTCTCCAATGTCATTCTTGGGTTACCTTTAGCGACTCCAGCAACTACAGCGCGTGCTGATTTTGGAAGGCGTTATATCCAGAAGTCCTTTATTAACTGCTGATCACGAGTGACTTCAGTACGTTGGAGCTGAGAGAGCATATGACTAGGTTTATTGTCTCCGAGTTGAATACCAGTAGTTAGTAGTTAGGTCATTGGCGAAGCTGAAAATTTGCTGATGATAGTGCGGCGTAGCGTTTCTTATCGCTCAATAGATGGACGATCGCGAACCACTTCAAAAGCCTCTTCATTCAGTCGTTCGTTCATATACATCACGGCTATGTTAAATTTTGCGTGGTCTCGCTGGTCTTGATTCATTCGCCCAAATCTGTTGAAATGTAATTTTACTAAATTCTTAAAAGTGGCTGATAAGGGCCTAATATTGGGATGGCAATTTTCTTAAAAACGACAAGTAATAGGAACATACAGAGTATGTAGTCATCAAAAGTAGCACACACGAATAATATAGAATTTGTCATTATTACACGTTAAAATAATTTTAGTTTTTAACTTTTTTTTCCATTTACCATATTTGATTTTTTTAAGATACGTCTGCAGGCAAACGCCAATTCGTCGGGATGTTTGAGAGCCAGATGCTGATGTATTTTATCTGTCGTGCTGTTGTGGACGCAATAGACGCATGCATATTCCGGGTATGTGCTGCTCGTGGACATAAAGTGCCGCTGCTCCAGGTGCTGTTTTAAGGCTTCGACACTGAAGAAACCGGATACGCAGTCTACAAGAAGAAATTAAAAGTGAAATTTTAGTGAAATAAATAATATTAGTAAAAAAAAATAATAATGTTTATGAGTTTTTTTATGAATTTTTAGTATAAATTTAAATCTTTAGTGAACATCTAAATTTTTAGTAAACATTTAAATTTTTAGTGAAAAACTAAATTTTTAGTGAACAATTGAAATTTTAGGAAATAATTAAAACTTAAATTTAGAAATTCAAAAGACGTCAATTGGAATTCATAAATTCCATTTAAAATTCAAAAAACGTCAATTGTAATTGCATCCAAAAAGACATCAATTTATATTCAGAAAATCCATTTGTAATTAGAAACATCATACATTACATTTATAATAAAAAAAACATCAAGTTTTATGCATAAATTCCATTTTAAATTCAAAAGACATCAATTGTAATTCATAAATTCCATTTAAAATTCAAAAAACGTCAATTGCAATTGTATCCAAAAAGACGTCAATTGATATTCAGAAAATCCATTTGTAATTAAAAACATCATAAATTACATTTGTAATAAAAAAACATCAAGTTTAATTCATTTTAAATTCAAAAGACATCAAATGAAATTCATAAATTCCATTTGAAATTCAAAAGACATCAATTGTAATACAGAAATTTCATTTGAAATTTAAAATACATCAATTGTAATTCAGAAATGTCATATTAAATTCAAAAACACATCAATTGTAATTCAGAAATTCCATTTGAAATTCAAAAAACGTCAAATGCAAATGCAGAAAATCCAAATAAAATTCAGAAAACAATTAAAATAAGTTAGATCTATTTATGATCGTGACTTACAATTGCATTTCAGCTGCTTAACATTGGCGGACATCAATCGCATCAGCTGCAACACACTGCGATTGCAGGGAGTGCCGCCGACACACTCGTAGATAAATGGTGGAACCTTCGATGTCAGATGCGCCTGCTGCCGGTGCGTCATGACGTGATCAGGCAAACAACTGCGATAACAACAGGCGGCACACTGAAAACGACTTCGATAATGCTGCTGTTTGATATGTTCGACGAGCTGTGCGCCCGCGAGAGCTTCGAATCGACAATTGCTGCAATTCAAAAAACCGCTGGGCGGACATTCGCTGCTGCCGTGCGCCGCACTATGCTGCACCATTGCCGACGATGTGTTTGTGGAATAGAAACAATCATCGGCCATGCATTTATAAATGCCAAAGTAGTAGATATCGGAGGCGAAATGACGATACTGCGTGTGTGGCTGATTGGATAGCGCTGTAGCGTTGGTGATTGGTGTAGAGATAGGTGGTGTAGGGACAGACTGTACTGAGTCAGAATTCACTTTGGCAGATTTGGCTGTGGCAGAGTTAGCTGGATCAACCAGGAATAGAGCAGGATTAGTTTCTGGTTGCGACATACGGAAATTGTGCAAGGAATTAGTTTGTTGCTCAACGTCAGTGACCACGGACGTCGATTCGCTTGCACTCTCTGTGCCGCTAGCATCTGTCGTCGCCTCATCAATGACTGTGCACTCCTGCTTGATGAACATGGGCAGTGGCACAGTAAGCGCTGGCGGCGGCTGTTTGCTCTGTTCGGCCGCCATTTCAGCGACTGCCAGCTCGATGGCTGCTAAACCGTCATCTGATAAACCGTCACCTGCTGATGTAGCGTCTGTCATTTCAGCTGCGACCAATTCAGCGACTGCTCTTTCAACTTCTGCTATTTGAGCGGCTGCCTGGTTGGCGAGGGCCAAGTCATCGGCTGCCTGTTGCGCTGCCGTTTGAGCGGCTACCAATTCAGCGACTGCCAATTCTGCGGCAGCCAAATCAGCAACTGCTGCACGCGGTATGTTGATAACCGGCATTAATTCCTGTTGCGCTCTGCGTGGACTCTGTGTCAACAGTTCCTGCTTTATGGTGACATTTAAATTGTTATCGCCGCACAGCAGCAACGTTGGCTCCTCGGTAACACATTCCAATTTATAAGCCTCGGACATCAATTGGCTGCTGCTGTTGCTGCTCATCGTCGTCGAACTCTGGCTGTTGCTGGGACGTGCGAGCGCAGGCGAACGTCGCTGTTCAACGTGCACCTCCTCCGCCTCCTCCTCTTCGTCAGACGTTTGCACTGCGTTAACAATTTCGCCATCGTTTATTGCTGCCGCTACATATCGTTGCACGTGCGCCGCCTGCTGCGCTTGCGCCCCATGCTGCTCACGCAAATGTTTGTAGACATTGGCCTCATTCAACTGCACAAAATTGCACAATGTGCAGCAATGCAAATAGATGACCATCAAATTCGCAGCATAAACGTACAAAGTTTCGGTGCGCGCGGCGCGACACTGTTTCGATTGCAGTCGATGACTTTGCACTTGCGCACGATACGGCTTCTGCAGTTTGCACTGACTACACTGAAACGCATATTCGCCCGTGTGCTGGGAGTAGTGCATATGGAAGTTGAGAAAGTTGTCGCGCAGCTGCTCCTGACAAAACACACAATTGAGCTGGTACTTTTGCGTGCGCGCATTCGCAACACTCTGCGTGCAGAGCACCGCAAAGGGGCAACTGATCTGTAGCTCCTCCAGTTCGAGCGGCGTCAGACGCGATACATAAGGCTCTGATTTATGCACGCGCACATAGTGATTCACCAGATCCTTCGGTTTGGAGCGACAGAGCGCGCAAAATTTGTTGCTACGCTCTGTCATCGAGGCGTCCGTATTGGCAATAGTATTCCGTGGTTTGACTCTGGCGGCAGCAGCCGAATCGCTTAATGTCATGGGCGGCGCTGCGCTACCGCTTTGCACAAGCTCAACGCTTATTGTCAGTTGCTTAGGACGTTGTTTAGGCGGTGCAGTGCGACGTGTTAAACGTGATAGCTGCGTTGCACTCAAGCGTTGGAGCCTCACGTACGGCTGATTTTTGAGACATTGCGCTTTGAGCTGCGCATTTTTGAAATCAATGTCATCAAAGGGATCGGTA
The DNA here is from genome assembly GCA_951804985.1 of Dryomyza anilis. Classification (NCBI taxonomy): domain Eukaryota; kingdom Metazoa; phylum Arthropoda; class Insecta; order Diptera; family Dryomyzidae; genus Dryomyza; species Dryomyza anilis. The sequence goes on along the minus strand of OX638130.1, from coordinate 2,039,347 downwards.
TCGGAGGAGGAGGTGGCAGTTTCGGAGGCCGTTGTAATTGTTTCTTTCTTTGTGGTGTGTATTATATTTTTGGTATTGTCCAGCAATTCGCAGCAGGTTTTGCGACGCTTGCTAATGGGCGCCGGTGTTATCACAGTTGTCGCCGCTGTTGTTGTTCTTGCGCTTGCCAGCGACTTTTCGAGACACATGCTGGCACGTCTTTTGGGTGGACGTGTACGCTCCAACTCTATTTCAGGCGCATAGTCGATGTTGCTGTTGCTGCCGTTCAGCTGTCGCGTTATGGCGCTGCGTGCGGTTTCGCTGGACTTTCGCGTACCCGTCACCGTTCTTGGCAAATAGTCCAGCAATTGATCAAAGCCGATGACAGTGCATTCGAGTTCGCGTAAAGCGCGGCTATACGTGTAGTCATTGTTTTTGGGTTTTTGCTTTGGCTTTCGAGCATCTTCTGCATCAGTCTCATTATCTTCTGTGTCAACGCTTTCTGAGGCTTCACTATCTGCTGCAATACTATCTGCGGTTGGCATGTCTGCGTCTAGTATCTCTGCGAACACTTTTTCTGTGGTTAATCTGTCTACAGGTATTATTTCTGAGGCTACTATGTGTGCCGCTATTTTTTCTGAGGCTACTCTCTCTGATCTTAGTCTTTCTGCTGCTACTAATCTGTCTACGGCTCTTTTATCTGCTGCTATTTTATCTGCGGATCTTTTTTCTGCGTCTACTTTATCTGCGGCTACTTTATTTCCAGCTACCTTTTCAGCTGCTGCTCTTTTATCTACTTCATCTGTCTCTAGTCTCTCTGCTGCTTCTGCCGCCGTTTTCGGCAACGTTATATTCACTGCATCTTCATCCGAATCTAAAATAACTATTCGCCGCCGTTTCTTCGTTTTTTGCGCGTGCCTTTTACGTGCACGCGCCACCGCAGCCACAATGTTCAAATCATCTTCCAGCGTATCTTCATCCGCTTCAATCGTAGCTGCTGCCGCACAATTGACCAAAGTTTCATCACTTACCTCAAATTCTGGTATTAGCTTCTGCTCTTGATGTTGCTGGACCAATGATTGCTGCTTCTTTTGAGCCTGCAGCCGCTTGTGTGCCACAGCAGCCATAATATTCAAATCATCTTCCAGAGCATCTTCATCCACTTCAATCATAGCCGCTGCATTAACCAAATTTGCTTCACTTTCCACAATTTCGTGTCTTCTTTTCTGTTGTGCCGCTTCCTGCGCTTGTTTTTCGGCCTCCTGCGCTTGTTTTTCGGCCTCCTGCGCTTGTTTTTCCGCCTCCTGCGCTTTTTGTGCCGCCTCTTTCTCTTGCTGTTGTTTGAGCAACTTTTGCTGTTTCTTTTGCGCCTGCAGCCGTTTGTGTTCGCCATAAGTGCAGGGCACTGTTGCAGCGGGTGCCACATTTTTTACTGGCTCTCGCTGCGTCTGTTGCTGCATTATTTGTTGCGTCAACAAAGCAGCTGCATCACGCGTTAGCGCAGAGTGCACATGCGATTTTTGTATCAATTGCAGTTGCCGCACAATGCGCGGATCTTTTAAGTTCAAACGAAAGTTATTTGGTTGATTATTGTGCGGCGCCACATAATTTTGCTGTTGCGGCTGCATTATGCCATTCGGCTGCGGCGCATAATTTACGCAATGTCCATTGATTGGCTGCGGTTGTTTAGTGATTTGTTGCGACGCATAGTTTTCTGCATTTATATTGCACTCATTGTAGTCGCTGGGACTGTTGGAAGAACACGCCGCCATAAAATCATCGTATTCTTGCAGAAAAACAGTAGGCGTTGTGTCTGTCAACTTTGCATCGTGCTGTTGCACTTGCGCATATAATTCCTGCAGATAGATCTGCAAATCAATGGGATTATCTTGCGTTAGCTTTTTATAGACGTTGTTTAACTCTTGCATATTGAGTTTTTCCAAATCTTCTAAATTATTTGAACCATTTGAGGGTTCGTCGATGCCAACAGATTCGACAATATCAGCAATGCCAGTCGGATCTTCATCCAGTGTGCCCAGCGTATCATCAAGCGCTATTATTTCATCATCATCTGCAGGTCCAATAACTTCAAGTAATTCAACTGTGTCATTCCCCGATTCCTTATCCGGTTCTACTGCTAAGCTGTTCTCATTTGACATTGCTTTCTCCAGTTTGTCCTTCTGCTTACATTTGTCCTGTTCTATGTGCTTTAACTTGTTCTCCTCTGATTTTGATAGAGTGCTGTTGTCTTTAGCTTTGTTCTCGCCTGACTGTTCCATCTCAAGTTTGCCAAAATCAGCTGCTATATTTTTGTAATCCTCATTTTTATGCTCTATTGTTACGCATTTGGTGCGCCGCGTAAACAGCGCTGTTTTATTATTGTTTTCCTCAACAACAGCCTCAACTTTCTGCACATCGTCTGCATTATTTGTTAACACATTTTCAAAATCCTGCTCAGTTATATCATTAAATAGATCATCAAGTGTTTCACTTTCTTCACGATTTTCGCGTTCTTGTTCTATTTTTGCACAAAGATCGGTAATTTTTTCAATGCGTTTATAAAAATCTGAAGTATCATCATCTACTGCAGCGTTGCTTGAATTGATTTCATTTGGATTTTCAATATTTTTATTTGTTGAGACCAAAGACTTTGTGTAGCTTTCAACAATTTTAGTTGTTGGATTTTCAATGTTTTTATTTTCTGAGATCAAAGGCTTTGTGTAGCTTTCAACAACAATAGGTTTTGCAACAGCTTTCGCCTTACTTGTCGATGGCACATCATCGGGATCTAGTATTGTTTTGGTATTTTGCTTAACAGTTTGAATTTCTGTATCGGAATCAATAATTTCACCCTCTTCAATACATTGTGTGTGCTGTGGCGATTCTATGAAAATTACATCGTCGTCATCATCATCGTCGTTAATACTAATGCTAACAGCGTCTTTGTCAACATCAGCATTGTCTATTTTAGACTTTTCTTCCTTAGCATTTCCAATATTGTTGTCAACACCATCACGACTAGTTTCATCATCTGAGCATAAGTCGACAGTTTCGCAAACAGCAAAGCCTCTTTTACTGAACACGTTTACAAATTCCAGTGGTATTTTCTAAACGAAAAATATTATTTTTAGTATATTCGAATTAAAGTTTAATTGTCTGCATTTACCACATCTTCTATTAAGAGATTTTTATACTGCGTAAATATCGATTGTTCCATTTTAACCAGAACGTCCAAGGTATATCTGGAAAATATTTATAAAACGGTTTAGTAATATTCAATTTAGTTTTGTATACAGCTAAGACAGGCACCTGGGTTCGGTGTTTTTTTTATTATTTATCTATTATTATTCTATCTCTCGTTATAAATCACTCGCATTGCCTATTATTTGTCGACGATTTATATATGTTCAGGCACATTACATTAATTTCTGATCAGAATCGTATGTAAAATGATATCGACTCTGTAGCCCTGCGGTGTGAGATGCATCATCTACATTTGAACTTATCTAAGTGTCAATGTTTTACTAAAAAATGCATTTTCAATGTGAATATTATATAAAATCAACATTACTTGACAATGTCCTCAAAATATCTTGAATGTTATTTGATTCCAGACTGAACTTTGTAGATCAGATTGACTTAACTACAAGTAATGCATACTCTGTGCTTGGATTTCTCATTGCCTTTGGACTTTATCTTACACATCTTCCTCATGAAGGGTGTGTCATGTAATGCACAGTGTAGATAGTAAGATCAAAGGTTAATGAGGTGGTTGAAAGATAAGAGTAACTTCAATGGATCTTAGTCTTGCATTTGCAAAAGTCAAAACTATCGGGAAAAGAAAGTAGGGAAATTGTTGCACAAACGTAATGTATCAAATGAGGATTTTAAAGCCTTAATCCCAATGTGCAAAGTGTATTCATTGTTTGGCCAAATATATATGGTATAGAAAGTGCGTAAGTCAACAGAATTAAGTATGTCTTACAACGTTTGAAAAAAACCAAGGCACTTGGAAGCTTTTTTCGACACATATAAGATCATTCCAACGGAGGTCACATTGAATTGATATGACCAGCATATTAAGAAGAAGGGAATGATTTCCTCCTTTTTATAAATATGCGTGCTGTGAAAAGCAACATTGGGACATGCATTCATTAAAATCAACTCTATTTACAAGACCCTAATTGAAGATTGTTATGTTGAGAGTCATCTATCTTGAATTATTTGAAAACGATTCTTCCTACGTATTGGAAGAATATAAGTTAAATTTTCTCAGACGATGTCGCTGAACAAAACACTTTTGTTTTGGTAGACCCCAAGTGACTTAAAGACGTCAACAACAACAACGAGTATACTGTCTGAAAACTGCTTCAACATGTTTGAGATTAAATCATACGTCATCTAATTTATTAGAGGTAGAAACTTTTTCTAAAATCGAACTTCTCTAAAAAAAAAGTAATATATTTTTTATTTATACCGTTGTTTTTTTAGGTCCGCACATATTTCTAAACGCCACTTACTTAAGCGGCTGTTTCAATGTGACTCGCATTGTTTACTTGCTTTACTGGCTTCTGACAGTTTGTTAGTAGTCAAAGCCTTTTAAATAGAAAATGTTTCTATTTATATTAAGTGCAGCCCCATATGAAAGCACGTAGTTCTATTCATCTCTTAAAGTCAAGCAAGCAAAGCAAGTCGCATTGAAATATCCGCCTTACTTAAGTGGCCCTTAAAAACGTGTGTCCATCTTGGTCGCTGATATAAAGCATCGCCAGTCGCTTCTACATTGTGCTCGCCGACGCCACTTACGTCTTTCCAAAGATTTGGATGCACTCTTCTACACTGTCCACCTTCGAGTGATGCCAGCGAAGGCAACGTCGTCGAATAGCTCGATACTCGTTATCAAATCAGATTTTAAAGCCAATAGCAAGAAAAATAATACTTTTTTTTTTACTGATAGCGGTATTCAATTTTTGGAGCGGCGGCCATTTTGTATTGAATTTCTCACACATACTGTTACTAATATTTATCCTTTTTTATACGGTAGAAACATGAGTAGAGAGCACGATGTTATGGGCATTTACAAATTTGTGCTATGGGTCATTAGATTAACTGTTCAACAAGTTAGCTAACAAAACTTTCCTGTTGTCAAGATTTCTTATTAGAATTATTACAATAGCATCAACATTTGATTTCCAACTGTGTTATTTTGTATGACTTGTGAACGCCAAGATTGTTTATTTCACATATAAAGAAATTTCAAGATGAATAACAAGGTTAATATACTCTGTTGCTTACCTTTTATTTGCCAGAATCCATTGTATCATCTCCTTCATTTTGGCATATTTCACGGCATTCAAATCGAGCAAATATTTCATAAATGGTATGAAGGCACGTAGCTCCACGAGTTTGGCGACTGCTTTGCGATCCATTATTATTAGAATTTATCACATTTCATCAATATTTGTCCGCGACTACCGAGTCGGTGGGCAACTGGCACCGTTGCACCTGCTTCAAAACCAGTTGCTCGACAGTGTGGATGTTGCGAACACGCACAAATCTTCTGGATGTGCAACACAAATTATTTATAATCTCTGCAATGCAAAGAATACAAAATATTGTAATTAATAAATGAAAATCACATTTGCACAGATCTAAACAAAACAAAAATAAGTACGATTGCCCATATTTGCCATTCACAATGAATACCAACTGTCAAAAGTCAATTTCAAAAAGAAAATGAGTACCCAATACTTTGAATTCGATATTTGTTTGGTTGTCGATATATCGATATCGAATACTTTTTGCATTATTATTTAAAACGGTTCGCGAACAATTCATCTGAAACAATTCATCGTATCACAATTCATCATATGCACAATTCATCGTATAAAAATTCATCGTTTGCACAATTCATCGTATGTACAATTCATCGTATACACAATTCAAAAGTGGTAACAAGAGAGAGCCAAATACAAAATTGAATAACTCCCCTGAGTAAATTTCCTTTCGCTAGATGAATTATTCATACGATGAATTGTGCATACGATGAATTGTGCATACGATGAATTGTGATACGATGAATCGTGCATACGATGAATTGTGCATACGATTAATTGTGCATACGATGAATTGTGCATACGATGAATTGTGAATACGATGAATTGTGTATACGATGAATTGTTTAAGATGAATTGTCCGGTTCCCATTTAAAACACAGAGATAGTTGTACAACGGATATTTAATTATAAATTATAAACGTTGTATATTTATACAATGGATGTTTTATTCAAAATGTTAATTAACTATAGAAAATTGTTGAGCACAGCATCGTTAACTCAATGTGACACTTTTGAAATAGACAACACTACAAAGTCGTTAAATATATCGAAATGTTTGAAGTCACATTTTTTCTTATATTTGTTTAATATTGAAATTTAATATTAATGTTGCAATAATATCATTAATTATTGAATATTTTGAATTGTGTGTTATTTAATTGTTTTTGTACACAATTATTTTTCTGATTTGCTGGGGTTGTGGAAATAAAATAATGCTTCGGGGCTGTAGTCTCATAAATACAACAAAATGTCGATAGTTTCAAATAAATAAATCACAACTTTTTGAAATCTTTTAAGTGAACCTGTGCAGTGAATTTTTAATAAAATAACCAAATTAAAATGCTAGAAACATTACATTCAAATAAAGTTTAAAATGTTACTTAATGTTTGTTATGTATGCCAACTAAATGTCTGGATGGTCTAACCTGTAAATGTATAACTGAATAATTTTCAAATTTCAACTGGTTTCGATATTTTATCTTTCGATAAATTTTCGATTAATTTATGCGAAATTAATAACGTCCCTAAAACGCTCGAATTTAAATTTAAATAACAAGTCAACACAAATTTTATTTATATTGAAAATTTGAAATTTATATTGAAAATATGAAATTTATATTGAAAATTTGAAATTTATATTGAAAATTCGAAATCCATATTTTGCATACCAACAATTTCTTAAAAAAAATCATAATATAGATAAACTGAGTAAACAGTTTACTAGATTTAAAAAGTACTATCTGCCCTGTGAATTTTAACCAAATATTTTTTTTTTATTTAAAAAAAAAAGATATACTTCAACTTGAAAGGAATTATAAAAAAGAATAATAATTTTGAAAAAAAATCCTTACGGTGAAAATCGAAAAAAAAAGTTTAAAACAAAAAAATAAAAAAGATAAGAACAACAAAAATTGAGATTGTATTTTTTAAAGATACATTTTCAATTTATATTGAAAATTAAAAATTTTTAAAGTGTTTTTTATTAAGAAAATGCGTTTAAAACGTGTCCGTCTTACAGTGGGTTGAATACAAGAAATCTGAATCAAAAATTGTAATTTTCAAAAACTGAGTATTCAGCTTTACTAGATTTGAAAAGAACTAAAGAACAAATTCCATTTTTTTTAATTTTTGACAAAAAAAAAACATGGACTATATTGATTTTTCCTTACGGTGAAAATTGAAAAAATTCAAATGATCCCATCGTAACTAGATATATATCAAATTAAAGGTAATAAAAAAAATAAAAAGAATATGGAATTGCTTACGGTGAAACCCGGAAGGTGTAAAAATGGTTCGTAAAAATGTAAAAATTGTCCGATCGAAACAAGATTACATAAAACATAAGGGAATTAAAAGAGAATAACAATTTTCAAAAAATTCCTTACAGTGAAAATCGAAAAAATAAAAAATATATATATATTTTTTAATAAGAACAAAAACAAAAATTGTATTTTTTTAAATACAATTTCAATTTATATTAAAAATTTCAATTTTATAATGAAAAAGTATTTTTTTTTTTTTAATTTAGTTTAAATGTGTGCGTCTATACAAAAAATCTCACTCAAAAATCGTAAACTTCAAAAACTGAGTATATAGTTTTACTAGATTTAAAAAGAACGATATTTTATGTGAATTTTACAAAATCTATTTTTTTCAATTTGTGCCAAAAAAAAAAATACGTGGACTATCCTTACGGCGAAAATCGAAAAATTCAAAAAAAGTCCGATCGTAAATAAAAATCAAATTGAAGGGAATTAAAAAAAAAAATAAAAATTTCAACTGGTATCGATATTTTATCTTTCGATACATTTATGCTCGTATGAAATTAATAACGTCTCTAACACGTTTGAATTCAAATTTAAATAATATGTCAACAATATAAATTTTCAAATGGTTCTTTATTTAATAAATATAACATTCACACACATATATAACTCTTAATTAGCTAAACTTATGTATAATTGATCTAAAAATTAAATAAATAGCAAACATAATTTTGTGATAATACAAATATTGGTCTTAAAATTTGTTAAATTGTTGCGCCAAATATTTTATACAATATTTATAATATATATATTTTTAAATTGCTGTATTACAACTAGTTTATTAAACATCAAAAAATAATGTATGATCTTAAAACGATTTAGTGGAACTTGTTTTAATTCTATGAGACTATATAATAATAATAGTAGTTTAAATGATTCAGTAGTGGTTTAATGCACATTAATTTATAGAAATCTGTTGCTTCTATAGTTCAAAAAAGTTTAAACTACAAATGCTATTTGAAAACTACAAACTGAACCTAATATGCGAACTGTATATAACCTCTGTACTCTTGGGGCTCTGTAGAGTAAAAGAGGTTTAGTTTTTTTAATGATTAAACTATATTACTATATTAAGATCATGTTTATTATAAATTTAATTAATATTTACAATTTTATTTAATACTATTTAAAACAATTAATAATAGATAATCGTGTAGTATTTACCATATATTTATTTGGTATTTAGTATATATTTATTTAATGCACTAAATTTTTAACAAACTATTTACAATTCTCTATAAGTAACAACTTTCTTTTTAACAGGAACATTTAAGTTAGTTTCTTTTCGCAAGCTACTCTATATACATTTTCAATTAATACTTACTACCCTAATAAAACCATTTTGAATGTCTGCCAATGTGGAGATTTTTTTTTACTCTAAATCAATATAACTTTGTTATTTTTTTGACTAAGAAAATTAATTACTATTCGAATAACAAAATTGTAAAATAAAATAAAATACACTTGAAATGCAGTTGCTTTAATCTACAGCATATCCACGTTTGAAGTGCCATTTCCAGTGGTTCTGGTAGTCTTTGTGACCTGATTTCCGTGCGTAAGAAGTGGCGGACTGCAGCACCAGACAATCTGAAAGTTATACATAGTGTAAATTAGTTGATTTCCTAGTAGAAATTTGAATAGGACCATGATTGTGAATTGATTCTGAATTACATTAGTTACAGGAGCAACTTAATTTGGTCTTGCCTAATAGGTTAAATTTCTACCAAGACTATGGTAGCGCATAATACTAGTAGAAATTTACGCTATTAGAATAGATGTGTTCGGATTCTTTTCCAGGATCATGACCTAAACATGTTGTTCTTGTAACTCTTCGGTTTAAGTTCCAGTAAAAAATTAAATTACCTTGCGGAATGCCTTACGAAAGTTGTCCGACAGAAACGCATACAATATCGGATTAATGCAAGAGTTCGTATAGGCCAGCACATGCGAAAAAATCTGTATGATGACGGTTATATGCGAGCTACCATATAGATCCAATGCCTTTAGTACCAGAATGACCTGTAATTTAAAATTTTAGAATTTTTGTCAATAACATTTCTAAATGATTTTGCAACGAAAAACAAACAAACAAAGAGTAAAGAAAGCAATTTCCTTAAACTGTTTATTATAGTTTTTAAATAAATAAAAGCACCCTTTACAAAAAGCATCCTCTCCATCTACTCTACAATACCTCCTTCTAATGTCAATTTCCTTGTAATGCAAATACACTTCTTAATATCGTTGCCCTGCAAAGGCAACAGATTTGTCACTCTTTCTTTTGCTGCTCTATTTAATCTACAAATGGTATACCCAAAATAACCCCACATTTGTGTGGATACAGTCACTTGCTCGTCAAATGAAGTGCAACGAATGTTGACACACTCCAAACTCCGAATGTAGCCTCAAATATTTAAAAGAATTTTTTTTTCTTCCTTTGCCTACATCAAATACACTCTGTAATGTTTATTTAAATCAAGTTGTATTACTGGACAAACAGATATTTTTATTTCGGCACACTGAGAAAATATATACTATACACATCATTGTAGTTTAAAACCCAAGCTTATAACGGTTTTTATGTACCAATTTCAAGTTTAATTTCTGGTCTTGGTTTTCTTTTCGGTTTTTGTATAGATTTGTGTCTTTATATGTATCCGGAGTTTGTACTAGAGTTGTGCGATTAATCGTTTAATAAAACAGTTTGATTAATCAAGATTTTCGATTGAATGTCCGATTATTCGATTGAATAATCAATTCTTAATGCTTTTCGATTTAGTTTTTGAACATTTAAAAGTCTTATTTTATTTTAAATAAAATATCACTCAATTCAAGTTCACAACTGATATTGATTAATCAATTAATTAAAAACTCGATTTAACACTTGATTAATCGATTAATTAATTAATCTTTTATCTAATTAATAAAGGAATTATTGATGATTTCGAATTTGATTAACCATTAGAACCTAGCTAAAACCGAATTATGTTATTCAACCCAGATACTACAAACCATTATTCTAAACATGTATTTTATAATTATCTGGCGTATTTCAATCGATACAATACATCGAAATTTTCGATGTATCGCACAAAAATATCTATGTTTTCGATGCATCGAATGAAAAATTATTCGGTAAATAAGGTGTAAGCAAAATGGTAGGCTCAAGCAGGGTAAAGTAGGCAATGTGCTGGAAGCAAAATGGTAGGGAAAGGTAGGGAGCATAAACATATACCATAATTCATCAGTTCCCATACATGCCACAGTACCAAAAACTTCTTGTTGTATAATAACACCGACGAATTTGGTTTGTTAAATTCGATTCTCTATTGCTGGATTCGCATATGTTTTCTGAAGGAACTCCGAATTGTTTGTTATTGTGTTTGCAATTCTGCCGAAAAAGTGATTGCAGAAAGCAATAACAAAACACGTGTGTATTAAAAACAACATGTGTTTGTTTTTGTACAGCAAGAAGTTTTTGTTTCGGGCGTCATGACGGTTAAAACTATTTGCTGTGCACTTTTGATGATAATGTTGATATCAGCAATAATCTTCTGCAATACGCAAATCCACCTCAATACGGCACATTTTCACGTTTTAATTAAAACAATTCGAGTTGCAAACCGACGAAAGTAAACACCGATGTTTGCAAATTACATATTTGATATTTGTAAACAAAAATTTCAGTCGACAACTTGTTGATCAATCATTTAAAACTTCAAAACAAAAACTTTTTATAAACAAAATTTTCTGTCAACTTGTTGATCAAGCTTTAAACATTTCAAAACAGAAATTCCTACACAATATGTTTGCCTGCTACTCGCAGGCTACCTTTCCCTTTCAGTTTCCTACTATGAAGGAGCTTTTTAAAATTTCAAAACAGAAATTCCTATACAATGTGTTTGCCTGCTACTCGCAGGCTACCTTTCCCTTTCAGTTTCATACTATGAAGAAGCTTTTTAAAATTTCAAAACAAAAATTCCTATACAATGTGTTTGCATGCTACTCGCAGGCTACCTTTCCCTTCCATATTCCAGCTATAAAGATACCTTTCAAAGCTTCAAAACCAAAACTTACAGAAAAATGCTTTTGCCTGCTAGGGGTAGGCTTGAACATACCAGTTTGCGGCGTAAATGCTGCTATAGGGAGCCTGCTTATTTTCAAACATTCAAAATGCCTGCTATGCAATGTGTATTTCCTACCATATTCCTGTGAGTTTTCCTCAAAACTATTACTATAATACCAGTTTTCTTGCATATTTTTTGTCTGGGGAGTGATTTGATATATCGAAAAAAATACATCGATGTATCGTATATATTTTGAGGCTTGTAGTGTATCGGAAAACCTCGATGTATCGAAGCAATATATCGAGTGTTTTTAAAACATCAATGTATTTTGGACATCTCTAACATAATACTAACATTTTTATTTTTCAATAAGTTTTTCATACTACATATTTTAAAAACCGTTTTAAATCAAGATAAAATCGTTGCCATTTTTATTAGTTTTGCATTTCGTTTTATTTATAATTTTTATAAAACGATTTCGATTAAACTTTATGGTTTTAAACCAGGGGTAGAAACCGGAACTATAAAAAGAACGTTTGGCAATCGTTCCGATATTGTTCCGTTCCGGAACGAACGAAAAGCAAAAGTTCCGAGCGCAAACGTTTCAGTCGGAACTTTTGCTCAAAAGTTCCGGCTGAAAAGTTCCGATCGGAACTTTTGCATACAAAAAACGTTTGAATCGTTCCTATCGCCATAGGCACGCATACTGATGCGTCATTGGAACTTTTTTGGGTGAATCTGTTCCTGTGGGCCTATATTCGCATCCTGGTGCGTCATTGGAACTTTTTCGGGTGAATCGCTTCCTGTGGGCCTAGATACGGATCCTGGTGCGTCATTGGAACTTTTTAGGGTGAATCGCTTCCTGTGGGCCTAGATACGCATCCAGGTGCGTCATTGGAACTTTTTCGGGTGAATCGCTTCCTGTGGGCCTAGATACGGATCCTGGTGCGTCATTGGAACTTTTTTGGGTGAATCTCTTCCTGTGGGCCTAGATACGCATCCAGGTGCGCCATTGGAACATTTTTTTAGGTTAATCTGTTCTGTTGGGCCAGATACCTATCCAGGTGATCAATGGTCAAAATTTGTTCCAATGATGCACCAGGATGCGTATCTAGCCCTACAGGAACAGATTCACCCAAAAAAGTTCCAATGACGCACCAGGATGCTTATCTAGGCCCACAGGAAGCGATTCACCCTAAAAAGTTCCAATGACGCACCAGGATCCGTATCTAGGTCCACAGGAAGAGATTCATCCAAAAAAGTTCCAATGACGCATCTGGATGCGTATCTAGGCCCACAGGAGAGATTCACCCAAAAAAGTTCCAATGACGCACCAGGATCCGTATCTAGGCCCACAGGAAGCGATTCACCCGAAAAAGTTCCAATGACGCACCTGGATGCGTATCTAGGCCCACAGGAAGCGATTCACCCGAAAAAGTTCCAATGACGCACCTGGATGCATATCTAGGCCCACAGGAAGCGATTCACCCAAAAAAAGTTCCAACGACACACCTAGATGTGAATCCATACCCATTGGAACTTTTAAACGGAACGAATCAATCGTTCTTCATCGGAACGTTCTTTGTCGGAACGATTCAAACGTTTTTTGTATGCAAAAGTTCCGAGCGGAACTATTGAGCCGGAACTTTTGAGCAAAAGTTCCGATTGAAACGTTTGCGCTCGGAACTTTTGCTTTTCGTTCGTTCCGTTCCCAACCCCTGTTTTAAACAGATATTGGTCTCGGTTTTGGTAACGATTGAAATCTTTTCATATAACGAATAGTTTATTTATTATTTTTAATCAAAACCTATTCCAATTGACATCTTATATACCCTTTTTTCTCAGTGCAAAGTCATTATTTGCCAAGAAATGTATGTATGTATGTCTATGAACTGCTTGTCAGTAAATATGTTTGCATTGAACATGGGTAAAAAGGATTGGGGTTTTATGCATTATTTAAACGTATTGTGAAAATGACCCATTTCACAATGTTATAGTTAGGTTTTTTTTTTTTTTGATAATATTGACGTATTTATTTGGTATGTATAGCAAAATAACTACTAAATAAACTATACAATTTTTGCAATTCCAAGAATTGTTTGCTATTCAAATAGGAAATGTTGTTTAAATATGTAATAAATCTAATAAATTCTAATGTAATTGGCAATTTCAAGGAATTTCGGATTTTTATATGGGAAATTCTTTTTAAATCACAACCATTGAGCTATTTACAGCACTGTTTTAATATTTAAGGTAAAATATAAAAAAAATGTGCTACTATTCATCATGTTGTAGCAAACAAACAAAAATAAAATTTATTAAAAATTGAGGAAATACTTATTACAAATCTAATTATGGATGAAAGTTAGCATTACCATATTGAAATATTTATAAAATTTATAAAAGTTTAAAATGCTTGCATAGTTTAAATATAAGTTTTTACCCGAATTTGAGTCGAAAAGGCTATGTAATAGGAAATCAATAAGGAAGGTCTCAAGGGAAATTTTAAAGTTGGTAAATTGTGATAGTTGGTATGATGAAGCTGGTAAGAATTTTAAAATTTAGTCGGTCCATTGGCCGACTATAAATACCCAACACATATGTGCGGTTACCAGTTAAGTTGGTGCATAGGTCACCAGGGTTTATGAATCCTGAAAATAACTGCAAACTTGCAAATATTGTAAAAATGTCCTTTAATTTGTGTAATCATATGAACGATTGGTTAAGTGTACTGAATTTCGAATTTTTTATTTCGGGCACTACATGTCGGTTTGCGCGAAAACAGTATTTTTTATATTTGAGCATAAAGTCAATATATATTTGACCAAAAAAGTTCACTTAAGCCGGTGTAAAGTAAAGTTCACCTGTTGATGTAGCTTTTGTATGAGTTATTCGTACATAAGTATTCGGTTCACAGGTCACAATTGACCGATCATGCCAATTTCCTCTTTAGACAGCGTAATCAGTAATCAAAAATAGGGTTTTCATTAATCTAGCTCTGCTAGTTTTTCTGTAATCCTGATTACAACAGACAAACGGACATCGCAAAATCGACTCAAGAGGTCATGCTGATCAAGAATATATGGGCCATTCTACACCGAATTGACAAAAAAACAGTGAACTTTGAGATTTTACCTTGTTGATTTCAATGAATTTTGAGAAACTGATAAAGAGTATCGAGACATACATTGATAATTTATTTTTTCCGACTACTACTTTCAGAGATACAGTGGTTCTAAGTTGCAAAAAATGGGCGAAAAGTCACATTTTTGTGATTATTCATATCTAAATATCTTCTGAACAAGAAAAGCTAGAAACTCCATTGAAGTCTCGTTTTAAGAATAATAAAACAAGCTTTTTGAAAATTATAGTCTAGAAAAACAAAACTACTATAAAACGAGTTGGGAAAGTTAGGTCACATGGGTAAGTTCGGTCACATGGGTCGGATTTTTATAGTCGGTCGGGCCCGACTATGGAATACCCTACACCTTTGGTGGAGATATTAATGAGGAATATTTAACTGTATACCTTAATTTTAAATTTTTAATTATGCTGAACCTCCCCACCCTCAGAATATTATTCATATATCAGAAATTTACGTCTTATATCCCCATAAATTAAAAAAATTATATAAAGTATAAAAAACTAAAAAAAAATTTGAAAAATATAATTGGGTGGACCACGCCTATATTTAAAATTTTGAAAGGCTAATATTTCATAGATTTGATTTTAATAATTTACGGATCAAATTTCCACTATGAAAACCCGGGAAATAATGAAAAAAAAGTGGGCGGATCACGCCCATTTTTGGACCACATATTTTTAGGTGAATTCTAACAATACGTTTTAAATTTTATAACTATACCTTGAATACTTTTCGAGTTATTAGTTCCGAAAGAGTTATATAAAAGTGACTTGTATGGGAGGTGGGCGTGTCCGTTGACCGATTTGGCTCATTTTCAAACTCAGTTCCTACTTTTGGATAAAATATATTGAGACGAAATTTCATCGCATTCTGATCAGTATTTCTCAAGTTATTCTGTATTCGGACAGCAAGACAGCAAGACGGACAGACAGACACACAGACAGACAGACGGACATGGCTAAACGGACTCGGGTAGTTATGCTGATCAAGAATATATATACTTTTCCATACCGGACACGCCTCCTAAGGGGCGTTACAATATATGCACAAAGTTAATATACCCTGTACCTCATAGGTGTAGGGTATAAGAACAAAATTTATAAAATTATAGCAACAAATTATAGCAACAAAATCGAAACAGAAACCGCTACATGTTCCGGTTTTTTCACTGTTATGTGCCAATTTTATATGAGTATTAAAACGGAAAAGGTCAAATCACGTTCATTTATTTGCATAATCGTTGTAATAATAGCAAAAGAGGATTTCTAATGCATTTTTACCTATAATAGTTCCACATAAAATTTGCTTATAAACATATTCCACCCAATCACTTTTCTTAGGATACCCATAAAAAATCGTCTGGAAAAACTATTCAAAGATGGATCTACCTTTTTTAATGTATAAACTTAAAACTACAAAAGAACGTCATTCCCATTGAAGATAACGTATATTGTGTTGTATAGCCTTAAAGTATTAACAAAATGGCATCTTTTTTTTATAGAGGTACCAAATAATACTTACATGTATTGGAAGCCAACATATGGCAAATGCTAAAACAACCACAACCACCATACGGGTCACACGTCGTTTTCCTTTTCTGCAATAGACATCAAAAAAAGAATAGAAGATGAAAAAATAGATAAAATGTTATGAATAACAATTGCGAAAAAAAGAAATATCTATGTTTGTTTTGAGGGCTCATATAAAACAAATAATGTAGACAATAATTTATTGAGCCCAAAGCTGCTTTGATGTGTGCTGTATGTCGTTGTCTTAGCACTAAAATTACTTTCATTTTTTGATTTGTTAAATTACCTCGATTCCGCCGATGGCTTGCAACCGGGCGCACTCTTCCACAAACGGGCCAACATCCCCATATAGAGAAAGCAAATTAACGTCAAGGGCACAACGTACGATGACAAGAAGAAGGAAACCTAAGAGAGAGAGAGAGAGGGACAGAGAGAGAAAAGAAACAAGAGAAAAATAACAAATTGACTATAGCTGTTGACGGATAGAATTCATAAGAAATATTTCACAAATTAATTAATTAAATATATAAATAATTAATATTCGATTGATTGTTACTATTGGGTATTGTTTGCTATTGTTATTGGACGGAAAGTAAATATCTCGTATTAATTGCATAGATAATTTATTGTAAATATTGTCAAACAATAGCTAAAATCGCAAATAATTTCCAAGTATTTGTGACAGACATATTAAGCATGAAATGTGTATTAGGTTTATTGATATTTAAGGAATATTAATTAATTGTTACACAACTAAAAATCAGACAAAATTAAATTAAACATAAAAATTGTAAAATAATTTTATGCGCAACTATAAAAAAATTAAAATCTTTAATCACAAAAATCGACATAACAATATCAAAATTATAGTCAGTCTAAGCCGACTATAAATACCCTACACATATGTGTGGTTACCATTAAAAGTGGTATATAGGTAACCAGGGTATACGAATCCTGAAAATAACTACAAACTTTCAATCGCTGAAGAATTTCCATTCATTTGATACCCATATTTACAAATGGGTAGGTGTACCAAATTTCGATTTTTTTTTTTGGGAACCACAAGTCGTTTCGCGGGAAAACATTATTTTCATGTATTTGTACATGAAGTCAATATATATATGACCAAAAAAGTAAACCTAAGCACGTAAACAGTAAAACTGAGCTGTATATGTAAATTTTATATGAGGTATTTTAATATAAATGGTCAGATCACAGGTCACAATGAACCGATCTGGTCAATTTTTTCGCATATACAGCGTAGGTATATAAGTAATCTAAGTTATCAGTTTCATTCATCTAACTCAATTTTTTAAGTAGTAGGGATTTCAACAGACAGACAGACGTACAGACAGACGGACAGACAGACAGACGGACATCGTTAAATCGACTCAGGAGGTCATACTGATCAAGAATATATATACTTTTCCATACCGCAGATGTTTCCTTCTGGGTGTTACAAACGGCGTACCAAACTGAATATACCCTTTCACTCTTAGTGTAGGGTATAATTAAAATTTTGGTTCATAAAAATCGAATTGAAATCGTTTATCAAATTGAAAACTTATTTTTTTTGTTGAAAAATTAAATCTGAAATTTCATTTCGATTCAATTGAAGTTTGAAAAAAACCCGTATGATTTCGTTTTAATTTTTTATTGGATTTTCCTTCACTAAAATTATCACAAATTCTCACATATCTCGAGAATTATTTATGTTTATTACTCAAGTGACCAGGGCTCGAGAAATTGGAACAACCTTTTGCGGCATATGTGTTAATTTTAAGTTACATCAGACACCAGTTGTATTTAGTTCCAAAGTAGTGACTAAGAACATGTGTGGAACATACGCAGTAATAAGTTACAATGCTGCGTACATTCTGATAATGGAACATATACAATAATAGGCAGAGTTTACTTTGTTGCTATTAGGCAAAATAGTGGAAAATTACTAAATGTATTATGTTCCATATAGGTTGCAAATAGAGAATGAGAAATCTTATTAGAACATTGTTTAAAAAAAATAAAACAAATTAACTTTAAAATGGAATTTATGTATATTATTATACACATATGTTTAATTAAAATTGTGTTGAAAAAACAGACATAATTTAAGAAATAAAAAAAATATATAATTAAAATTTCACGAATTTTTTTTTTTTTTAGGTAGTAGGATACAATGTTTAACCCAGAAACTTGAACCGTTTCACAGTGGGGAAGTTGTGGTCAAAAATACAAATTGTTAAATTTGAATATGAGAAAAAATGGTATAAGGATTTAAAGAACATTTCTTGAATGGTAAGATTCAAAAATAATATCTTAAAAATTAGTAGATATATAGCCATACGATAACATCAAAGTTCGACTTGTTGTAAAATAAAATATTTTATGAAAACCATTTTGATTTGAAAACTTCTTATCAAAATGTTATCTTTTCTATGTTAACATATCAATAGACTTACAGTGAATAAATTATGAATATTTAGGAAATTTGTAATTAGAAAATGTTTTTTGTGTCTATTTTATTTAGTCTAATGAAGCGATAAGTAACATTTTTAAATAGTGTTCTTTAAATGTTGCAATTAAAAAAAAATCCGTACTATAGATAGGAATATATAAAAAAGCTAAATTTTTGATATGATATTTTGACAATAATGTAAACATGGCACTGTTTAGGATCTTTATTTTTTTTAAATCCAAATAAGTTCCACAGCTCAAATTACAGTTCATGTTCCAAATAGGCGAATCGACACTTTGGATCTAAATTTGCAGCAAGTCTCGCCGCGGCGCTTTTTGGTTGGCAATTGAGTGGCAAATAAGCATATTTCGCATGATTTACAACAAGCACTTTAATGGCAATAATGTGGCTACCACATAAGTTGTCACAAAGTGGTTAATTGGGAAATGGTTATTTCTATACTATACTATAAATAGTTTTTTGAGAACGTTGGAATGGTGGGATACCAGGTAGAAAATTTTAAATGATCCAACTAGTCCAATTTTAATAATCTTTAAAGTGTTTAGACTCGTTTTAAGATATAATATAAACCTTATTCTAAGATAAGATTTTTTCAAAATATATGATATACAATTTGTTATAATCATAATTATTAACGTTTTATATTATTCAGTATTTATTAATTTGTAAAAGTAAAAAATGAATATTGTGTCAAAATACATTCTATAAAATCGCTGTATTTTTAATATAAAAAATTCAGAAAACAGCTATTATATTCAATGCCTTTGCTGATTTAAAAAATGTCATAATACCATCAATAGTTTATATCTGAGTTCTCATTTAAATTGTCCTCATTTATGTAGTTAGTTTACGAATCAGTCTACCGTAAAAATGTGTCAGCTGTTGGTTTGTTTGTATTTTATTTGAATTAAGGACTAAGATTTGCAATATTTTTCAAGGTTTACAACGTTTATGGAAATAATTAATATCACATCTGGGAAAAATTGATTGAATAAAATATCAGAGTGCTTCGCACTTTAATTCATGTATAAAAGACAAATTCAATGCCGTGTAGAGTATGTTGGTAACTTCCTTAAAAGTTCACTAAACTTTCTAATATCTTTAACACTAGCAATATATCTTTGGAAACATCCACATGTATTACACATAACTCACGTAATCAACACTACCCTCTCCCTCTAAATTGGACGTTGAAGATACCAAAACATAATAATTTACTATAGTTTTGTTATTCTGTAATATGTTTCGTATTTGTTTCTGTGTCATGATAATGGTTAAATGGCCTGCCAAGCGTGGTCTTAATCAGAACATTACGTAGATCTGGTGTTGATTTAGTGGCGATTTCCGTATGTTGTGGATGTATCGTATGTGTGGCGCCGAAGGACACGCACAAACAAAATTATAGCAAACATTTTAATTAATTTGGTATTTAAGAGAATAAACAAGACAGCTTTACATAGAACTCCATCATTTAAATAGTTTCGAGGTGGCAATTGTGAATAAAGTGTTGATGTTTCAGCTCATTACTAAATACAAACAGTATTTGACTATATATAAATCATTATGACAGATAAACAGAAAATATAAAATACTTCAATATGATTTGTAAAAATGTTGAAAATATTGCTACGAAAATTCAGTCTACGGAATACTCTTCTACAAGTTCGTATCTCTGGATTGTATACAAAATAAAAACACTCTTATGTTTGATTTAAATTACAATAATTAACTTTATTAATTCACATTAACTAACAACTTTACTAATTATAAATTCTAACAACTGCAGCATGTTCACAATTTAACTTGACATTGTTCTGACACGAGACGCACTCGACTACTTTCCAATCACCACTGAAGTGCTGTGCCACAGATGCGACGCCCTTATATACTGCATCAGTTCGACATGTTTCGAGAACCTTCTACTCGTTTCGTGAATGTCGCTTGCTATTGGCATATCATTGCCACTTATGTGTTTTTGATGCGCTGATCGTCTATCTCTTTCTCGCACATTGCCTCAGTGCGCTGAATAATCTCCCGTCTCTTTCTAACACATTGCTTAGTGCGCTGAATAATCTTGCGTCTTATTTACTCTTGCACAGTGGAGCAAATTACCTCTTTTCGAAACAATATTATTGAACATATTCATAGTATTGATGAACTTATTGATTATTACTATTTAAAAGTATAAACGACGGTTAATTGATGAAAAAAGCATCATATTGATGAACAAATTGATGAATATATTGATGACTGTATTCATGCATGTATTGATAAATATAATGAATAATGTTTTGATAAATGTATTGATGAATATATTGATAAATGGTTTGATGAATGAATTGATGAATGTATTAATGATTGAATATCACATGAAGTGATAAATTAATATAGTTCTATATTATGATGTTAATATTAACTGAGTGATCATGTTAATTAACATGTTTATATATTCATAGATATATTGATGAATATCTTCGTTGTAGAACGAAAAGTCACCAAATACATTTTCAAAATGCCAAATATTAATTTACAAAAATCTTTATATATCTGTCAATTTTTAATCGATGATCTTAATTTTTTTACCACAAGATAAGAAAATGTAAATCTATCATTTGATATTCCAACTTTAAAAATGCATCAATTACTTTTGATAATATTAATCCACAAACTCGAAATTTAAGTTTTTCATTAAAATGTATTTGGTGACTTGTCGTTCTACAACGACGAAGTATTGATGAATATAATAATGAATGTATTGACGAATATATTAATGAATGTATTGGTTCGATGATTTTTTGCATTATTTATCTTATCTAATTATCTATATTATTATGAACAATTGTTCATTTGTGAAATACTGACCATGATTTATAATTGGTCTAACTTTCATACTAAGTATTACTCTACTCAACAAAACGAGAAAAAATGTTTGCCACGGACATCTCTTACATCAATTCTATATAATTCGCGATTGTGAATTTTGACTGCATACTACGTTTTTAAGATAATTGCATTTTGATATTTTAGGCCCCTTTCAGTCACTTTTAGAATTAAAATAATACAGTCCCTACACAACTAGATTTCCAAAAACATGTAAACGCAATTTTTCTTTCAAGTGCCAAGGCTAATTACAATATATCGACAAATATTATTATTACGATATGTTTTTAAAATATTGATTTTTTCAGACTATTTTTAGACTACTTTTTAGCATTTTGGATCTAATGCTAAATAAGAAAATGATTTATGGTTGTACTACATAACAACCATAAATGTTGTTTAAGCTAACGATCAATGATACTAACTATTTTTATCGGTTCTCATTTTTAAATAAGCCCTATCAACACAGTTTCCGTAAAAAGCCGTTTTAATTAAAAATACTTGTATTATGTATTACATATAAATAACTGAAATATAGCCGTTGTTATCCGAAATTTTCAATAACGCTACGTAATAGAAAAACCTTAGTATGTAATATGAATACATTCAGATGTGACATTTTGAGATTACGGGCATTAGTGTTTTTTTTTTTGAAAGTTGATTATTAAATGAGTACCAAAATTAAGTTCTCAGGACATATTTTAAAAAGTGAATCGATTAGAAAGAGTTGATGAAAAAACATTTCTTAAAAAAATCACAATTTTCGGAGTTTAGAGCCATCTTTAAACTTTGGAATATTGACGAATAAATTTGAATTATATATATTTTTTTGTAGCCGCGGTAGCTCAGTGGTTAGTGCGTTGGACTGCCAGCCGAAAGGTCCCCGGTTCAAGCCTGGACTGGGGCTAACAACATCTTTTCATAGAAACAATTTTCTATACCGCGCTACCTCTCGGCAGTAAATGGCAAACCTCCGAGAGTAAAACCATTGCCTATGAAAAGCTCTCACCCGCCGTTCGGATTCGGCAATAAACTGTAGGTCCCACCACTTTGAGTACAAATATAACACGCACAGCTCAAAATGGTGAGAGAGCTGTGCCGAAGTATAATACAGGACTGTAGCGCCAAACTATTATATTATTATATATTTTATCACCAATTAGAGTAAATTTGTTCATCCTGTTCATAAAATGTTGGTTTTCTGTACAGCGAATCGACAGATATCCCGAGACAAAATCTATGACATTTTTCAGGAATATTACGGGAATATTACGGGAATATTACGAGAATATTTCTGGCAAACACACATATAAATGGAATATTTTGGGAAGTGTATAGGAGGTTGTCAATTTTTGTGGAACAGATTCACGGAATATTTTGGGAATGAACAGAAAATATGAAGCTTCTGATATAGACTCCGACTTTGCTTGAAATCTTTCAACAAAATGTTTCTGAACTGCGATGGTAAAATTTTGGATTAAAGTATATAGAACCAGTTGGGAAGGTTAGATCACATGGGAAATTTTAAAGTAGGTGTTATTATGATAGTTAGGATTATCAAAATTATAGTCGGTCTAAGCCGACTATAAATAACCTACACATTTGTGGTTACCATTAAAAGTGGTATATAGGTCACCAGGGTATACGAATCCTGAAAATAACTACAAACTTTCAATCGCTGAAGAATTTCCATTCATTTGATACCCATATTTACAAAAGGGTAGGTGTACCGAATTTCGATATTTTTTTTGGAACCACAAGTCGTTTCACCGGAAACCATTATTTTCATGTATTTGAGCATGAGTCAATATATATTTGACCAAAAAAGTTTTCCTAAGCACGTATACAGTAAAATGTAGATATAAATTTTACACGAGGTATTTGAACATAAATGGTCGGTTCTCAGGTCACAATAGACCGATCATGCCAATTTGCTTGTTCAGACAGCTTAGATATATAAGTAATCTAAATCTTAAGTTTTATTGCTCTAACTTTTCTATTTTTTCTGTAATCGTGATTTCAACAGACAGACGGACAGACGGACATCGCTAAATCGACTCAGGAGGTCATGCTGATCAAGAATATATATACTTTTCCATACCGGAGATGCTTCCTTATGGGTGTTACAAACGGCGTACCAAACTGAATATACCCTTTCACTTTTAGTGTAGGGTATAAAAATTAAAGGTATTTAATACATTGAGCTTTTGATAATATTTCTAGAAAATATGCATAGGGGTCAAACTTTGCACTTCTTATGGCATTCAATATCCAAAGAGTGGACATAGTATGATTTTAGAATCTCATTTTCAATTTCAAATATGTATTTCGCACTTTTAGATTTTGAAAAGAGTTGAAGAAAATATAATCCCCAGTTTAGTTTCTATAGTTTTGAACAAAGTTTTTCTTAATATTTATATTTCAGAAAAATGTTTAATTGTCTACTGCTAAATGATTATAAGCGGTGACCGAATATTGATTTTTTCTTGTCAAAACCCGACAAGTGAAGTGTTCAATCATGTATTAATTAATAGGTTTTATTTATTGTAAGGATAATATTCAGTAATCTCTAAGAACAAAACCACCTATGTAATATGAAAGAATGTAGTTTTCTCTTGCGTAAAATTAACACCATACTGGAAGTTGAAGTTATCGCAAAAATTTTTTTTGAATAGTAGCATTTATGTATTAATGATTGAATATCACATGAAGTGATAAATTAATATAGTTCTATATTATGATGTTAATATTAACTGAGTGATCATGTTAATTAACATGTTTATATATTCATAGATATATTGATGAATATCTTCGTTGTAGAACGAAAAGTCACCAAATACATTTTCAAAATGCCAAATATTAATTTACAAAAATCTTTATATATCTGTCAATTTTTAATCGATGATCTTAATTTTTTTACCACAAGATAAGAAAATGTAAATCTATCATTTGATATTCCAACTTTAAAAATGCATCAATTACTTTTGATAATATTAATCCACAAACTCGAAATTTAAGTTTTTCATTAAAATGTATTTGGTGACTTGTCGTTCTACAACGACGAAGTATTGATGAATATAATAATGAATGTATTGACGAATATATTAATGAATGTATTGGTTCGATGATTTTTTGCATTATTTATCTTATCTAATTATCTATATTATTATGAACAATTGTTCATTTGTGAAATACTGACCATGATTTATAATTGGTCTAACTTTCATACTAAGTATTACTCTACTCAACAAAACGAGAAAAAATGTTTGCCACGGACATCTCTTACATCAATTCTATATAATTCGCGATTGTGAATTTTGACTGCATACTACGTTTTTAAGATAATTGCATTTTGATATTTTAGGCCCCTTTCAGTCACTTTTAGAATTAAAATAATACAGTCCCTACACAACTAGATTTCCAAAAACATGTAAACGCAATTTTTCTTTCAAGTGCCAAGGCTAATTACAATATATCGACAAATATTATTATTACGATATGTTTTTAAAATATTGATTTTTTCAGACTATTTTTAGACTACTTTTTAGCATTTTGGATCTAATGCTAAATAAGAAAATGATTTATGGTTGTACTACATAACAACCATAAATGTTGTTTAAGCTAACGATCAATGATACTAACTATTTTTATCGGTTCTCATTTTTAAATAAGCCCTATCAACACAGTTTCCGTAAAAAGCCGTTTTAATTAAAAATACTTGTATTATGTATTACATATAAATAACTGAAATATAGCCGTTGTTATCCGAAATTTTCAATAACGCTACGTAATAGAAAAACCTTAGTATGTAATATGAATACATTCAGATGTGACATTTTGAGATTACGGGCATTAGTGTTTTTTTTTTTGAAAGTTGATTATTAAATGAGTACCAAAATTAAGTTCTCAGGACATATTTTAAAAAGTGAATCGATTAGAAAGAGTTGATGAAAAAACATTTCTTAAAAAAATCACAATTTTCGGAGTTTAGAGCCATCTTTAAACTTTGGAATATTGACGAATAAATTTGAATTATATATATTTTTTTGTAGCCGCGGTAGCTCAGTGGTTAGTGCGTTGGACTGCCAGCCGAAAGGTCCCCGGTTCAAGCCTGGACTGGGGCTAACAACATCTTTTCATAGAAACAATTTTCTATACCGCGCTACCTCTCGGCAGTAAATGGCAAACCTCCGAGAGTAAAACCATTGCCTATGAAAAGCTCTCACCCGCCGTTCGGATTCGGCAATAAACTGTAGGTCCCACCACTTTGAGTACAAATATAACACGCACAGCTCAAAATGGTGAGAGAGCTGTGCCGAAGTATAATACAGGACTGTAGCGCCAAACTATTATATTATTATATATTTTATCACCAATTAGAGTAAATTTGTTCATCCTGTTCATAAAATGTTGGTTTTCTGTACAGCGAATCGACAGATATCCCGAGACAAAATCTATGACATTTTTCAGGAATATTACGGGAATATTACGGGAATATTACGAGAATATTTCTGGCAAACACACATATAAATGGAATATTTTGGGAAGTGTATAGGAGGTTGTCAATTTTTGTGGAACAGATTCACGGAATATTTTGGGAATGAACAGAAAATATGAAGCTTCTGATATAGACTCCGACTTTGCTTGAAATCTTTCAACAAAATGTTTCTGAACTGCGATGGTAAAATTTTGGATTAAAGTATATAGAACCAGTTGGGAAGGTTAGATCACATGGGAAATTTTAAAGTAGGTGTTATTATGATAGTTAGGATTATCAAAATTATAGTCGGTCTAAGCCGACTATAAATAACCTACACATTTGTGGTTACCATTAAAAGTGGTATATAGGTCACCAGGGTATACGAATCCTGAAAATAACTACAAACTTTCAATCGCTGAAGAATTTCCATTCATTTGATACCCATATTTACAAAAGGGTAGGTGTACCGAATTTCGATATTTTTTTTGGAACCACAAGTCGTTTCACCGGAAACCATTATTTTCATGTATTTGAGCATGAGTCAATATATATTTGACCAAAAAAGTTTTCCTAAGCACGTATACAGTAAAATGTAGATATAAATTTTACACGAGGTATTTGAACATAAATGGTCGGTTCTCAGGTCACAATAGACCGATCATGCCAATTTGCTTGTTCAGACAGCTTAGATATATAAGTAATCTAAATCTTAAGTTTTATTGCTCTAACTTTTCTATTTTTTCTGTAATCGTGATTTCAACAGACAGACGGACAGACGGACATCGCTAAATCGACTCAGGAGGTCATGCTGATCAAGAATATATATACTTTTCCATACCGGAGATGCTTCCTTATGGGTGTTACAAACGGCGTACCAAACTGAATATACCCTTTCACTTTTAGTGTAGGGTATAAAAATTAAAGGTATTTAATACATTGAGCTTTTGATAATATTTCTAGAAAATATGCATAGGGGTCAAACTTTGCACTTCTTATGGCATTCAATATCCAAAGAGTGGACATAGTATGATTTTAGAATCTCATTTTCAATTTCAAATATGTATTTCGCACTTTTAGATTTTGAAAAGAGTTGAAGAAAATATAATCCCCAGTTTAGTTTCTATAGTTTTGAACAAAGTTTTTCTTAATATTTATATTTCAGAAAAATGTTTAATTGTCTACTGCTAAATGATTATAAGCGGTGACCGAATATTGATTTTTTCTTGTCAAAACCCGACAAGTGAAGTGTTCAATCATGTATTAATTAATAGGTTTTATTTATTGTAAGGATAATATTCAGTAATCTCTAAGAACAAAACCACCTATGTAATATGAAAGAATGTAGTTTTCTCTTGCGTAAAATTAACACCATACTGGAAGTTGAAGTTATCGCAAAAAGTTTTTTTGAATAGTAGCATTTATGTTGAATGCTATTTCTTTTCTTGACCTGCCAGTGTTCGCATAACAAACTGTGCCAATCAATCTTCAGTTGCATGTCGGTTTTTGTTAACGAAATAAATTGGGCAAAATAAAAAAAAAATAAATCGTTTCAATTATTTCACACCTGGAAGTTAGTGCCGATTCAATGGAGCCAACAAACATCACAGTTCATGCAACCGAATGAGAACTTTTTTTTTCACTTTTAGAAATTTGCATATAAAAGAAAGGGAAAAACTAAAAATATAGAAAAAACCTAAAATAAAGTTAAAATAAAATAAAAACTAGAAATAATACAGTTTCAATAGAACCAAAGCACAGACCAAATAAACGAATGAATCTTTCTACTCAATGAAATACTTTTCAAAAGAAATGTGATAAATAAAATAAACAATAGATTCCTTTTTTTAGAATAAAACTAAAATTTATAAAGAAATTTCAATGAAGTAAAATGCTTTTCAAATGGTATTTTTTTCTGCATAAGTTACAGAAAGAATTTCAAATATACTCGTTATAGAAGCGAAACTAAAAATGGAAAATTTAAATACTTTAATAATAGGTTTACCAAAATACTTACTAATCTGAATTTGAATTTGTTTTTAGTAATGAAAATTTGTAATACTAATGAATGACATTTCTATTTTTGAATCCATTTTGCACTCAAAATTTAAATTTATCACTAAAAATAAAATTTTTACTATAAATATTCAATTTTTCACTAAAAATTAAATTTGTCACTAAAAATTCAATTTTTCACTAAAAAATTCAATTTTTCACTACAAAATACAGTTTTTCACTAAAAGTTTCATTTTTCACTAAAATTCAAATTTTCACTAAAAATTCAATTTTTCACTAAAAATTCAATTTTTCACTAAAAATTCAATTTTTCACTAAAAATTAAATTTTTCACTAAAAATTCAATTTTTCACTAAAAATTCAATTTTTCACTAAAAATTCAATTTTTCACTAAAAATTCAATTTTTCACTAAAAATTCAATTTTTCACTAAAAATTCAATTTTTCACTAAAAATTCAATTTTTCACTAAAAATTCAATTTTTCACTAAAAATTCTATTTTTCACTAAAAATTTAATTTTTCACTAAAAATTCAATTTTTCACTAAAAAATTCAATTTTTCACTACAAAATACAGTTTTTCACTAAAAGTTTCATTTTTCACTAAAATTCAAATTTTCACTAAAAATTCAATTTTTCACTAAAAATTCAATTTTTCACTAAAAATTCAATTTTTCACTAAAAATTCAATTTTTCACTAAAATTCAAATTTTCACTAAAAATTCAATTTTTCACTAAAAATTCAATTTTTCACTAAAAATTCAATTTTTCACTAAAAATTCAATTTTTCACTAAAAATTCTATTTTTCACTAAAAATTTAATTTTTCACTAAAAATTCAATTTTTCACTAAAAAATTCAATTTTTCACTACAAAATACAGTTTTTCACTAAAAGTTTCATTTTTCACTAAAATTCAAATTTTCACTAAAAATTCAATTTTTCACTAAAAATTCAATTTTTCACTAAAAATTCAATTTTTCACTAAAAATTAAATTTTTCACTAAAAATTAAATTTTTCACTAAAAATTAAATTTTTCAATAAAAATTCAATTTTTCACTAAAAATTCAATTTTTTCACTAAAAATTCAATTTTTCACTAAAATTCAATTTTTCACTAAAAATTCAATTTTTCACTAAAAATTCAATTTTTCACTAAAAATTCTATTTTTCACTAAAAATTCTATTTTTCACTAAAAATTTAATTTTTCACTAAAAATTAAAATTTTCACTAAAAATTAAAATTTTCACTAAAAATTAAATTTTTCACTAAAAATTGAAATTTTCATTAAAATTAAATTTTTTCAATTTTTGAATAAATTTTCAAATTTTATCTAAAATTCAATTTTTCACTAAAAATTTAATTTTTCACTAAAAATTTAATTTTTCACTAAAAATTAAAATTTTCACTAAAAATTAAATTTTTCACTAAAAATTGAAATTTTCATTAAAATTAAATGTTTTCAATTTTTGAATAAATTTTTAATTTTTATCTAAAATTCAATTTTTCACTAAAAATTTAATTTTTCACTAAAAATTTAATTTTTCACTAAAAATTAAATATTTCACTAAAAATTAAAATTTTCACTAAAAATTAAATTTTCACTAAAAATTGAAATTTTCATTAAAATTAAATTTTTTCAATTTTTGAATAAATTTTCAATTTTTATCTAAAATTTAATTTTTCACTTAAAATTTAATTTTTCACTAAAAATTTAATTTTTCACTAAAAATTAAATATTTCACTAAAAATTAAAATTTTCACCAAAAATTCAAATTTTACTAAAAATTTAAATTTTCATTAAAATTCAATTTTTTCAATTTTTGAATAAAAGTTAAATTTTTATCTAAAATTCAAATTTTCACTAAAAATTCAATTATTCACCAAAAATTGATTTTTCATTAAACATTAAATGTTTCACTAAAAATTTAATTTTTCACTAAAAATTCAATTTTTAACTAAAAATTCACTTTTTCACTAAAAATTCAATTTTTAACTAAAAATTTAAATTTTCACCACTGAAAATTTATTTTTTTTTTTCAATTTAATTTTCACTAAAATTTAATTTTTCATTAAAAAAAAAAATAATAATATTAATTTTTCACTTACCTGAAATCCCACCACACTCCACACCTCCTCGTCGGATGAAAAAACACACGCCGTATAGTTGTGACCACGGAATTGATAGATACGAACAGAATGCGCCAGCGCCACCGGAATGGCGGTGGTGATTATCAGAACCCAGGCCAGTAGAATTGCTCTGCAAATGGATTAGGCGACAAAATAACAAAGCGCAAAATATAAAACGACGACAGAAGGACGAACAGCGCGAAGACTATAACCGAACAGAATACTTACAACATTGCATTGCGTTCGGTGCGCAAGGACATGCTCGTCACCGGATGCACGACAGCAAGGAAGCGGTCGAATGACATCAGGACCAACGTGTAGACGCTACAGTGACATGTGACCACAATCATATACTGCACGAATTTGCACCACAAGTTGCCGAAGGGCCATTCGGGCAGCACGTAATCCGTGGCGGTGAAAGGAACGCAGAAGATGACGAACAGTATGTCCGAGACCGCAAGATTGATAATCAGCAAATTGGTGGTTGAGCGCATTTGCTGATTGGCGACGACAACTGGAAATGAGAATTATTGAGGATATAAATTATTATCAGGTTCTATGAAATGAAATCGTAACTGTGGACTGTGAAGTCGTTTATTTAATTAAATGCAGTAATAATTCAAAAAAGTTCAAAATACCAATAAACTCGAACATTAAAAGTTCTGCTTACAGAAAATTCTTATAATCAGCTCTTTGGGATCTGTAATTTAATTAATTGAAATTATAACAAAAGTTTTATTTGAATAATTAACAAAATACAGACTTCGAAAAAGAGCTCAGCAGAAAATATCGAAATGAATTCAGGCTTGGAAGTCCCTCCACATGCCTGAAGTAATCATGAAACCTTATTTTCAAATTCGTGTACAAAATTTTATACAACATACATTTTTTAATTATCCCAAATTTAACCACCTGAAACATAATAATTTTTTTTTGTAATATTCACCTCTAATTTTATTATGAAACCTTTCTTTTTACCGTGTCCAGTAGAACAAAAAAAATTATCCACGATCTAAGTATGATATTCTGATGGACATCAAGATTTTAATCACTACCTCATACTCAGTTTTTACAGATTGCCTCAAGTTTTTGCGTTATTACGTAAAACAAATATATGGCAATTTTCGTGTTTTTCTACATATTTTGGTTTTTAACTTTTTCAGATTTGAGTTTTCGATCACATAGTCAGTATTTCATTGTGAATACTTCAGCTAGTATTTTGAAATAAACAACATGAAATTCGGATTAATCTGATTTAAGTTATGACCAGTCAAACACATAAAATATTGAATTTAAAGTGTACCTATTATTTATTGCATAACATATTAAGTTTTCATAATTAAAAAAAAAATTACATATTATATCGTCACTGTCATGCCAAAGGGGCGAATGTGCATTTTTAAAAATGTTGGGAAATCAAATTTTAAAGTTTGAAGTGCTTTAAAAATGAGGAAAATATATAATTTTTACAATTTTTTCTGTTATTTTGGTTTATTCGTCAATTATTATAACATATATAAAATATCTTTAGATTTGGACAACCTACTGAATTATAAATACGAATTTTGTAAGGCTATATCCTGATCAAAACGCCAATATTTTTGTTTTTTATGCTATAACTTTTTATTAGCGCAAGATAAAATAGTAATGTAATGGCATTAATTGTTTGTTTTTAAAGCATATATACATTGGCATCATTACTTAAAAATATTTTGTCAAACATTAATTTGCCATTTGTTATTTGCAGGAAAAAATGCTTGGCAAAATATTTTTAAATAATGATGCAGATCGAAAGGTGCTTTAAAAACAAACAATTTATACCTATATACCACTATTTTATCTTGCACCAATAAAACATTATAGCAAAAAAACGAAGAAATTTGAAAAATAGAAAATCTTGTCATGCCAAAAGGGCGCATCTTTTAGTTTTTTTGCTATAACTCTTTAATGGTACAAGATAAAATAGTAATGTAAAGGAATTTATTGTTTGTTATAAAAGCACCTACAAATATGCATCATTAATTATAAATATTTGCCAAACATTTTTTCCAGCAAATAACAAATGGCAAATTAATGTTTGGCAAAATATTTTTAATGAATGATGCAGATCGATAGGTGCTTTGAAAACAAATAATAAATGCTTTACACTACTATTTTATCTTATACCAATAAAAAGTTATGGCGAAAAAACGAACAGATTTGCCCTTTTGGCATGACAAGATTTTTAATTTTTCAAATTCGCCCTTTTGGTTTTGTCTTTTGTGGCTGGAAATATCCAACAAAATTACGCGCGATTTTGGCACAGCATACTTGAGGATAAACTACATTCAAAAATGTAAAAAAACGCAAATGTCAAAAATTTCACATTCACCCCTTTGGCATGATAGTGATGATATGTGAAACTAGCTCCATGATTCTATGATTCCTCTTACTTTGGTTTTACAAATCTCTCTGTAAGTCCTGAGATTCTCAACAGAATACAAAAGAAATTGGATCGATTAGTCAAATCTGTAAAAACTAAAAAGTTTATGTTCAATATACGAAATATACTAAAAATACCATATATGTATTTTTAGTGTATTATGTAATAACTCAGAAACTTGAGGCAATCTGAAAAAACAGACTATGAGTTCGTGATTAGAATCTTGAAATCATATTATCGGAAAATCATACTAAAATCGTGGATAATTAAAAAAGGCCTCCATTTCTATTCTAGTGTAATTAGAGTTCTTGAAATTTGAATTTTCAGTTCTGTATAAATTCAATAAATCAGGACTTAATTCACCATTGAGAAGTTAAAACTGAAAAGGCGACAAAGACATTATTACTGGACTGCGCCCGGGTACGAGTCGTACGAAATATGTTGAAACAATAATTATAAACAAATACCACAGCTGTCAACAATGGAATCATTTAATCCATGAAATGAAGCAATAACAAATCGAAATTTCATTTATATAACTTTCCAAAGACATAGTTTTCAGAATTTGTTTACAAAACCTGACAAAACCCATTATTTTAGAGCCATGTGTAAAATATAGTTAAAAACTTTTCATACTCAACTTGAGTAGAATAACAAAATAAAAAGCCCCAATTCACCCATAAACTAACTTTACTATATGGTGCCACAAAAACAATCTTCATCCAGATATCAATCGGAAGCAACAAAAACAAAAAAGTCGTAAAAAGTGTAAAAAGTCTCTTATGCGAAATCTCTTGTTTTACATAGACGACAATCGCTTTTATCGCAGGCAATATGACTGCTGAAAGGGACAACAACATTTAGTTGCCTAATAAAATAACAGAAAAATCAACTAAAGTTTTTACTGACATTTAGCCTAATGCTTATCCCCGAAGACCTTTAGAGACAGAGGAAGATAAAACCGAAATTAAAGTCATGTGTGTTATAGTGGCTAAAAGTGGAACACACACATAGAGCATGTAATAAAATTACTGAAAAGTTTTAAAACAGAAATAAAAACAAACTTAAATGTGATGCAGTTTGGTTTTAAAATGGAGATAGGCTTTAAACTGTAGTCGTTAAAATTAAACACATGGTAATGGGGGCATCATAAAAATACTACGGCATCATAAAAATACTACGAAGCGACATACAAAATAAAAAACTACTGGGGTAGTGTGTAAATTTGGCACATAACTATACAATTTGCTATAGTAAATTTAAAATATACAAAAAAAAACCTATGTAACGGGTTTTTCAATAAGAGCGCTACAAAAGTTTTTTTCAAGGGTTCTTCAACAAGGACGCTACAAAAGTAGAGCGACAGGGACAGCAAACGACGCCATATTTCTTGCCGCTCTTTTGACATTTCTCTTCAGTAAGGTTTGCCATTTCATGATGGGAAAATATACGAGCCAACAACTACTCGAAATTATTAAAATTTACTACCGAAATTCGAATTCGTATATCTTTCCATCATGAAATGGCAAATCTTACTGAAGAGAAATGTCAAAAGAGCGGCAAGAAATATGGCGTCGTTCGCTGTCCCTGTCGCTCTACTTTTATAGCGTCCCTGTTGAAAAACCCTTTAGGTCGAATATAATACAGTTGTTATGGAATATCTTTTTTTTAGTTTTTATTTTAGTGAAATTTTGATATATTTTAATGAACAATTTTTTTTAATTTTAATGAAATTATTTTTTTTTCTTTTTTTAGTGAAGATTTGAGTTTTATTTGAGTTTTTAGTGAAAATTTAAACTTTTGGAGATAAATTGAATTTTTAGTGAAAATTTTGAATATTTAATAAAAAAATTGATTATACTTGAAAATTCGAATTTTAAGTAAAAATTTATTTTGTTAGTGTAAAGTTGTATTTTTAGTGAAAATTTGAATTTTTAGTGAAAATTTGAATTTTTAGTGAACATTTTAAATTTTAGTGAAAAATTGATTTTTTAGTGAAAAATTGAATTTTTAGTGAAAAATTGGATTTTTAGTGAAAAATTGAATTTCAGTGAAAAATTGAATTTTTAGTGAAATATTGAATTTTTAGTGAAAAATTTACTTTTTTGCACAAATGAAAATCTAGTGAAAAACGAAATTTTTGGTGAAAATTTGAATGTTTTAGTGAAAAATTTAATTTTTAGTGAAGAATTGAATTTCAGTGAAAAAATGAATTTTTAGTGAAAAATTCAATTTCAGTGAAAAATTAAATTTTTAGTGAAAAAAGTTTTTTTAATGTTAAATTTAATTTTTAGTGAAAATTTGATTTATAGTGAAAATTTGATTTTTTTTTTAGTGAAAATTTGATTTTTTTTAATTTTAGTTGAAAATTCGAATTTTAAGTAAAAAATTATTTTGTTAGTGTAAAGTTCTATTTTTAGTGAAAAATTGAATTTTAAGTGAAAATTTGAATTTTTAGTGCAAAATTGGATTTTTAGTGAAAAATTGAATTTCAGTGAAAAATTGAATTTTTAGTGAAAAATTTACTTTTTTGCACAAATGAAAATCTAGTGAAAAACGAAAATTTTGCTGAAAATTTGAATGTTTTAGTGAAAAATTTAATTTTTAGTGAAGAATTGAATTTCAGTGAAAAAATGAATTTTTAGTGAAAAATTCAATTTCAGTGAAAATTTGAATTTTTAGTGAAAAAAGTTTATTTAATGGTAAATTTAATTTTTAGTGAAAATTTGATTTATAGTGAAACTTTGAATTTTTTTTTAGTGAAAATTTGATTTTTTTAGAGAAAATTTGATTTTTTTTTAGTGAAAATTTGAATTTTTAGTGAAAAATTGAATTTTTAGTGAAAATTTGAATTTTTAATGAAAATTCTAATTTTAATGAAAATTTGAATTTTTAATGAAAATTTGAATTTTTAATGAAAATTTGAATTTTTAATGAAAATTTGAATTTTTAATGAAAATTTGAATTTTTAATGAAAATTTGAATTTTTAATGAAAATTTAAATTTTTAGTGAAAATTTGAATTTTTAATGAAAATTTGAATTTTTAATGAAAATTTGAATTTTTAATGAAAATTTGAATTTTTAATGAAAATTTGAATTTTTAATGAAAATTTAAATTTTTAGTGAAAATTTGAATTTTTAATGAAAATTTGAATTTTTAATGAAAATTTAATTTTTTAGTAAAAATTTGAATTTTTAGTGAACAATTTAATTATTAGTGAAAATTTTAATTTTAACTGAAGGACTAAAATTTGGTGAAAACAAAACAAAAGCAAAACTTTTGCGTATAAGAAATCGATTTAATACCTAGTATTAACTTTGTTTATCGCATGTTCAAGATAATGTTTCACACTCCTTAATGCAGTTTCATTAACTTTCTAATTAAGTGCATTAGTGCTAAATGCATTAAAATCGAATTCGTGTTAGTCAAACGAATTACTCAATCGAGTTTCGTAAGCAACTTTAAACGATGTTGCAAAAACGATTAGCATTCGTTAGATCGAATGAGTTGCTGTAACACTGAGAAATATAATTCATCATTTTGAATTTACCATATCATAAAATTTATTCGACTAATTAGCTCATCACCAGGAACGGAACTAACCTGAACATAATGTTTGTGCAAGAACAAGACTGACACTGCAAGAATAAGAATGAAAAAAACTCCTAAATTGACTATTGTTCTCGTTCTTGTCGTTTTTGAAAAAACATGAACGACCTGTCGATGTAAGAAAAAGATCAAACAGTCGATGCAAGAACAAGATCAACAACAAACATGTTTTGTTCTTGCATCACGAGTTCTATCCTTCCTAAATCTGCCCATAATGAAATCATGATTACATGAAAACCAGATGAATTAAACTCATAAATAGACTCTTGTTCTCGTTCTTGCAGTTTTTGAAAGAACAAGACTGACTGAAGAATAAAATCGACCTGTTGATGTAAGAAAAATATCGAACTTTCGATGTAAGAACAAGAGCAAGAGTAAAAACAAGACTACCATGTCTTGTTTTTGCATCACAATTCCTATTCTTTCTCTACTTTTTCATGAAATCATAATCATATAACTTCTTTATATATAATAACGGATATAGAAAATGGATGTGTTCGGTTAATTGTGACCCGCGATCCGACCACTTTTGTAAATGGAATGTAGCTCTTAAATATACAAGAGCATTTCACCTTGAAGGTACAGTGAAGGTTTCTTAAACGGCCTATTTACTTTTTGATCTATTATACATACATGATTTGTGGTGTCCTCTAAAAAATTCGTTACACATACTTATTGATACCCAAAAGACACGAAATTTGTTCCCGATTACAAGTTTGCACTTATATTCATAATTCGTAAATTCTGATGACTCCTGCATCACTTCAAACGGTAACCGTGTTTAAATTCCTTTTCTTCAAATATGATCACAAATGTTTATTTGAAGACGGTTTAGACCGCCTATAAATTTAATAATTCCTGAAGTTATCATTACACCACAAAATTGCTCTTGTCACCTAACTTTTTTTGTTGGTTTCTGTGTATTATTGCTTAGCAAATCGATGAAGTTACTTAATTTTACAGTGTTTAATTTAAGGATGCGACGGACTTATTAGAGACCAATGAAAAGGAAACACGTCTTATGGCATTTCGAACTGCGGCGCTTTTCAGAGAGCTGTTTAGCTGAAAAGCTTTGCCAAAGCACATGTTAATTTATGCCACAGCATCTTTGCTTTTATTTTTTTGCAAATCTTTAAACCATGATCCTTCCCACTACTTGTATTACATGGAGTGGCTGCCGCTGCCCCCCTAACATGGCAGCAAGTGTCCTTGTTGCTAGTTGAAGCACATGCGACACTAGAGAGCAGGATGCGTTGCTGCTTTGCTCTGCTCTGCTGTGCTCTGAACTGGTGTGAGTGACGAGAGGAGTGTGCAAGTGCAGCCAAGGTTGAGCACTGCATTTAAATTAGTTCTCTGTAGAGATTGGGTTTATGCAACACGAAGTATATGTGTCTGTCTGTCGGTGTCTGTGTAGCTGCTTAGGTGTGTGTCGTGTTATTGGAATTTGTTTTGTTGGCTGACTTGACTTTGCTTCGCCTTGTTGCTCTGCTCTTTCACTTGTTTACCACATCGCAATGAATTTAAGAGTCTGCTTCTGCTGCTTTTTCTCCTGTCCTCTCTGTTTAAGGATGCAACGCACTCGAGCATTTAAATTTACTCAAGTATCTCAACGTAGTAGATGCACTGCCATCGATACGATAGCGGTCACATGAAAGTTACCATAACAACGGCAGGATTTGAGCAGGTAACCAGCCAAGTATTTTGAAATGTAGTGTTCAATTTTATTTATTATTAAATCAATGTCGTATTAAAGGTTAATTGGACTAACAAAGTATGTATAAATTCTATTTCGATGAAATGTGTTTATTAAAATTTAATCATAAGATGCAGCTATAAAAGACAGTTCTTAAATTTGCGAAATGAGAGCACCACGAAATCCACCCACAGAAAATTCATTTAACACAATATCTATCTTTTCACATAATTCAGAGTTTGGCAGACCAGTGAGAAAGGTTATGTCACATGGTCAATTTTGATGTTGGGAAATTCTGATATTTGGTGTGATGGTGTTCGTAAGAATTATGAAAGGTCCCGTAGCATAGGTTCCAATCTCGGCTGGGACTGTCAACAATTTACACATAGACAACGCCATTGAGTCGATTTCAGCAAAAACGATAAAAAAGATTTGCATTTTTATTAAAATAGGAACAAACAGGGACGGTACAAAAGTAGAGCAACAGGGACAGTAAACGACGCCATATTTCTTGCCGCTCTTTTGACATTTCTCTTCAGTAAGGTTTGCCATATACGAATTCGAATTTCGGTAGTAAATTTTAATAATTTCGACTCGTTATTGGCTCGTATATCTTTCCATCATGAAAGATATATATTTTTTGAGTACCACAAGTTGGTGCTCGAAAAACAAACAAAAAATATCAGATATATATTTGATAAATTATTTTTTTACTCAAAAAGTTTACTTCGGTGTGTATAAAGTAAAAATTTTAGTGATTATTTGAACCGAATCAACCGCTCATGTACATTTTCAATACCAGACAGCTTAGATGTATAATTGATCTAACTACGAAGTTTCATTGATTCAGATTTTCTAATTTTTCTGTAATCGTGATTTCAACCGACAGTGGACTGACGGATTCTCTTATCATGAATATATATTATTTTCCATATCGGACACACGCTGCCTCTCTGTGTTACATATGGATGACTGAATAAACCATTCACTCTTAGTGTAGGGTATACAAATTGCTATGAACTTCTTCTATGTCTACTTTAAATCTTTCAAAATGATGAAAGTGATGGTAAAAATTGTGTCTACGGAAAACAGAGACAAAAT
Organism: Dryomyza anilis; assembly: GCA_951804985.1. Taxonomy (NCBI): domain Eukaryota; kingdom Metazoa; phylum Arthropoda; class Insecta; order Diptera; family Dryomyzidae; genus Dryomyza; species Dryomyza anilis. The sequence goes on along the minus strand of OX638130.1, from coordinate 2,000,164 downwards.
TCAAACGAAAAGGATTGGATCATTCTACTATGCTTGATCTTGCTCTAAGACTGAAATGAAACCGAACTAAAATGTGAAAAGTTTCAATGTTTTGAAATAATAACTCAGTGTTTATCTTTAAAAACAGTATTTATCTTTAAAATTCAAATAAAAACGATCGGAGACTCTTCTTATCAGAATAGATAAATAGTGAAATATATTTTTCGATAGATCCAAAGCATTTTAAATCGTAGTTTGTATTGAAAAGTTTATTTTATCTTCATGTACTCTATTGGATCTTGTTCCCTGACATATCCTTTTCTTAGGCTGATCTTGATCTTAAACTGAAGAGATTCTGAAAATTTTTTTTAAATGGTTAAGGAAGTTTAGCGACAGAATTTTTCAAATAGATTCCAAAGATATATGAAAGTAGAAGTTTCAAAGTTTTATAAGAACCATGACTTTACAGAGCTATGTTTCGAATTCGACTAATGGGATAGATTTTTTTTTTTTAGTATGCAGAAGAAGCTTTTCAAAATCGAAGTTTGTATTAAAAGCTTCATTTTTCCGTTTCATTCCCGATTGATCTTATCTACTGACTAATTTGTCTTCAAGCTGGTCTTATCCTCTGAATGATATTCATCTCAGACTAATATACATAAACTACATAACTAAAAGATCACTTATAGTACGAACAGAATATTGTTGGACTAAAAATTGATAGTTTTTCTGAGTTGATTTTAGTATCACAGTTTGCCGAAAAATCTGTTCGTAAAGACTTATATTATAATGCCATAGCATATTTTTAACATTATGTGCAGTTTTATTACACGACAAACATTCACATTAATGTCACTGGATCTCTGGATCAACTGGATCACTATTTTGCCACGTCATAAAAACAAAGTTAACTCCGCCTTTTGTTCTTAGCCACCGCTTTGCAACTAAAAATTACTAGTTTGCAACACTGGTGTTAGAGGTAACTTAAAAGCTACACATTTGCCACAAAAGTTTGTGGCATTTGCCGAGCCGTGGTTACTTGGGTACTTTACTCAGAATGTCTCGTGTATGTATCGTCGACTGACAAATTCAAAACCCTTTTTTGGAATACTAAATTTCATACCATTTCGACTTAATACCACTGACTTCTGCTGTCATTGGTTACACGTTTTAAACGTTTTAAATATGCATCATGCATCTTTTAAGTATCCATAACAACATATTCCAATTAGAGACCGGAATGTGCAAAATAAGGCACTGTCAAGGACCGTAGAGATATTTTTTTGTGCCTTTGAATTGTAACATTCTGCAAAATAAACACAAATCTGAAAGCAATTGAGCGCACGTGACAACGACACGTGAACTCTAACAGTAGTGTCATCATAATGGTGCCGAATCAGTTGCTTTTGCTGACATATGATACATTCTAAAAAAAAAGAAAAAAAACTCACCAACTATAACCAGCGCATTTCCCAGCAAACCAGCCAATCCGATAATGCCAAAGAACACCGGCACCACCATGGAGACAACACGTTCGATGGGCCAACTATCAAGCTCCATTTCGAATTCCATTTCCAGCAAATTATCGGGTGGTGCAGATGAGAAATTGCCATCACTGCAGTTGGTCACATCCGGCCAACTGGGACATGGCAGTGGTGACATGGCTGATGCTACGGCGGACGACGTGGTCATGGTAGAGTCACTGAGGCTGTCCGATTATATGGCATGTGAATGCATCACTGTATGAGAAAAGTCAGTGTTCTGTTTTTTGTGCTTTCAATCTTTGCGCTTAGCCTGCAGTCATGACTGTTGCAGAATATAACTGAAAAAAGAAAAAGACAGAAATACTAAAATAAAATAGAGTGAAATATGACAGATAACAATATAAATGAAAGCGCATATACCTTAATTAGCTTAAGATTTTTTCAATATACGTAATTAAATAAAAACTCAATTAAAGTCTGTCATATTCCCTGTGGCCATCAAACGCCTTAATTAACTTTGCAACTGACAATTATTCGTTGTCAATCATTCTTTGAGTTGCGCTAAAAGGCGCACCAACATCATTTGCCAGCCATGGAATTCAATTAGTTTCAAGCGCGGTTTTTTTTTAGAGACTCTTGTGTTCGTGATAATTGCTAAATGGTACTCATCAAAAGTGTCAATTTGATGCAGAAAATATAAAAAAGTGGGTGTAGTTTAGATGAAAGATATATGTGGGAGGATTTGCAATAAACTCTTCCATTGCATAAGATGCAAAGTCGGGGTAGATCTCCCAAGGCGAGAGAAAAGTGACAGAATAAAATATATAGAAAAACTCGGGAGAATGTAGTAGCATGCTAAAGGATGTTATAAGAATACGTGAAATGAGAATAAAATTTACACCAGATGATATAGAATCTTTCCTATCTATATCAGCTGATGTAAATTATCTTCACAAGTGCCCGTTTTAAATAAACGCACATTATTCGATTCCAGGAGTTGAGGATTTATAGAGAATGATTCGTGAACATAACAAGAACTTTATATATGAATGGCTCACATTATTCGATTCCAGGAGCTTATGATTTATACGGAATGATTCGTGAAGATAAGAAGAACTCTGTATATGGATAGAGATGGAGAGACATACACTTGAAATAACATTCTGTGAAGTACATAGATGTTGTCCAAGGGAAGAGGTAAATGTAATTTTATAAATGGGAGCATATTAAAGGATGATATTGGTTCAAAGAATAAATAAGATGTGAATTTGAGATACATGAGAGAAGATAATTTACATCGGATGATATAAAGACCAAATGGTTTGAGACAAAAAATAATGCAATTCCACGTGTCGGAATAGTTCACATTCTTCGATGACGGAAGATTAGGATTTAAAAGGAATAAAACTTGGTTGTATTAGGAACTTTATAAATGGAATGGGATAACATTCGGCGAAATACAAAGAAGATGCCCAAGGGAATATGAATGATATGACATACTAAATTTCGAATGGTGTACTTGGATAATGGATTGAATTATATGACAGAATATAGTAGCATGCCTTAGGATGATATATGCCATTCAATTCCAGGAGCTTATGATTAAAGATTCATGAACATACAAGATCTTTATATATGGATTGAACTGGAGAGCTATACACTTGAAATAACATTCTGCGAAGTACATAGATGTTCTCCATGGGACAAGGTAAATGTAATGATATAAATGAGGTACTGAACTTTGAATGTTGTAGGAGTATACTATAGGATGATATAGGTCCATCGAATTAGATAAATAAAATGTGAAGATGAGATACATGAGAAGATAATTTACATCGAATGATATAAAGACGAAATGGAATGAGACAAAAAATAATCCAATTCCATGTGTCGGAATAGTTCACATTCTTCGAAGCCGGAATGTTAGGATTTAAAAAGAATAAAACTTGGTTGTATTTGGAACTTTATAAATGAGAAGTACAACGAAGATGCCCAAGAGAAGATGAATGATATGACGTACAAAATTTCAAATGATGTACTTGAGTAATGGAATGAATTATATGAGAGAATTAAGATGATATAGATCCACGGAATAAGATTAGGAGATGAGATAAATGATGAAAAATAATTCACATCGGATGATATGAAGCCTAATTATTTCGTTTGGTTTAATTTCCCAAAGTATGGTGACATTATTTGTCATACCTAGTTGGTTGATTTTATCTAGGCATTCCCATACCAGTTCGGAGGTAATCTCGTATGATTCTAATGCCATAATAGCCGCCTGACTATCAGACAGGACTGCTATATTCTTGTTGTTGTAGTTTCTGTCAAGATTGAACTGGATACATCTATCAATACCGTATATTTCCGCTTGAAAGATGTTGGTAAGTTTCCCCATTGATTCAGAGTATTTGGTTCTGGGCCCATATACTTCTGCTCCGGTTCCTTCATCAGTTAATGATCCATCTGTAAACCATGTGATCATGTGCTTTTTCATATCATATGTATCGGATATATTGTTCCTTTGTTTTTTAGAATGGGATAAATAGAATGGGATAACCTTCGGTACAAAGATGATGCCCAAGGAAAGATGAATGATATGACGAACTCAATTTCGAATGATGTACTTGGGTAATGGAATAAATTGAATGAGAGAATATAGTGACAATGCCTTAGTATGATATAATGTCACGGAATAAGATAAATGTGACGGGGAGATGAGATAAATGAAGGGAAATAATTTACATCGCATGATATGCATGGTAAGAAGACCACAAAAAAAATTCAAGTCACGTTTTGGAGTAATACACATTGCTTAATTTCGGAAGCTTAGGATTTAAACGTAATAAAACTTTCCACGATCTTTATAAATTAAATTAGATGGGCAGACAATGAAATACATGGATGATATTTGATGTATTATGTACGATAGGTACACGAAATTAGATGGGGAGAATGAAATAAATAAGGTTAGATAATTTACATCGGGTAATATATATATATATATTTTATCATGAAGACCAAATAATAATTCTGGTGCACGTTTCAAAAAAGTCCACATTCTTCTCCACTGGAAGTTTAGTTTTTAAACGGAATGAAATTTGATCATATCTAGTATAAGAACTGTTCGAAAGTCTACCAAAAGACCTCTAGCATTTTCTGCTACATCAATTTCGTTTCTCATTTCCGCTGTGGTGCATGTAACCACTATTTGTTCCTGTTGTGCATAATCACAAAGAGAATCCATCTCTTCGCAGGCGACCTATTGACGACAGGTCGTCGTCGTTTTGCCTGTCGGTGACAAGCCTACACGTGCCAGCTGATTGCGCACTTCATCTTCTTTAGTATATATAGAGAGTATTTTGTGACCTGTTGTGGCGAACGTAATTTTATGCAATCGTAATTGCGTATTTCAATAACTGAGGAAGTCTTGCAGCAGTGGCCTATGTTTTTGCTCATAAATTAATTATTAATATTTAATTATAGGGAAAGGAAATTGAAGCGCATAGCAACGATGAGGTAACTTCGGCAGAAAAACCATTGCATTATTGTATTCTAATTATTGAAGACTTATTTATAATATTACTAGTTAACTAGAAGTACGTTATTGAAGTACTGACATGCAGAATAGAGTAGAACATGTAATTGTCAAATGAATTATTGAGAATAAGAACACTTATAGATTTCCTTGCTATGCTCAGAAGTAGTACAGATCGAAGCTCATAAGTAGGACTTCTATTACAAGATATTTGAGAATTGAAATGAATGGGAAAATGTAGTCTGCACTCTTGCCAAACTTTAACTCTCGAAGTCACTACATGTGGAAAATGTTTACCTGGTCAATTTTTGTAATTTCCATTATTGTTTTCTTATTATTGCAGAAATATTTGTTGCCTTTCAAGATAACTGAGCAACTTGTGTAGGATATATGTTTTTAAGGAACTATAATAAAAAAAAAACTGAATATAATACAAAAACGTAAAATGATTTCTAAAACTTCCTTCGGCATTCTATGAACTATAGTTGTTATAGATCGAAGCTCATAAGTGGAACATCTATTAAAAGATATCTGAAAACCCTGACTATTCCAACACATTACAAATGATGTCAATGGGAAAAAAGAAGTCTCCACTCTATGCCACCCTATACACTCGAAGCCCGTGCTTATAGGAAATGTAAACATCAACTACGTTCAGTTACTTGGTCCTACTTTCATGCGTGCTGAGAGGTTTTTATACACCTGCCAGAGCATGTAAGTGCCTCAAGTGCTGAGTTATGCTGAGTTTGATGCTGCTGTCGAGTCGGTTAACTTGAGCCCGCATGCCATGACAGTAACGATGACAGATTATTTTATGTTCAGGCATCTCAAAGTAACCAGCAGATGCCTGCAAGATATATAGTACAATCATTTTATATTTCGAAATTCCATTACATCCTAAACAATAACTCAGTAACGCATTACCGTAATGTGCTTGACCCGAGAGAGCAACCTTTCTTTTTGTACCCCGTCAGAAACTCAGTTCACACGAATGGAAAACTTCAATTAATCTCATGCTCGATTAAGAGCTTTTTGTACCCCCAATGCGGTGGTAATGCCTACGCAATAGCACAGCCAACACCCACAATACCAAACGACCGAATACTACTGATTATGGTCGTTGTAATGGCCAGCGGACAAACCGAGTTGTACGTTAAATTGGAAAAGTTTTTCTCGTTAAACATTTGTGGTAAATCACAGTTAGTGTAATAGGGAAATAGAGGAAGCGGAATCTAACGCACTTTCGCAGATATGTGGGAAACACATGTTGATATTTGATATTTGGCCGCGATTATTGTGTTGTTTGGCAACTATGATTAAAATCTATTCTTCAATACAATTGAACATCTCGACAGCGACATCGTGTGTGTCGCCATTGCTCGAGTCAAACGGTTGTGTATCCTTGTTGACTTCTTTGAATAGCACTTGTCTCGGGTCGTTTAAATGGCAAAAGTTTTATTGTACATCTGCGTATTGTAGCTATTTTATGTAGTCAAAATGCATGACAAAAAAAAATAGGAAAACTTTGCTGCTTTTCAGTCAGATAAAATAGAGAATATATGTGGCAATGTTAAGACTTTTACCCTCTGCATGCACATGAAATGAATTATAAAACTTATGCGTTGATATTGTAAACCATTTTTGATTTGTCGTTAAAGTCAGTTGACTTAAAATTTCATTTTCTACAGGGTTCTTTGACAGCAGTCTCTAAAACTTTGTGTCTCTTCTTTCTTGGACACCTTGAAGTTTTACCTTTGAAATTTATTGCATAAATTAAATTAATAAAAACAAGTTTTGCGATGTCAGAGTTTGTTTTGTGAATTATCAACAGCAATAGTTTGACATTTATGTGGTTGAAATATTGACTTTTTCAAAGATTTTAATCTTTTTAAATTTGAAATATTAAAAGGAATATATTGTAATTAAAGAAAATTACCATAAAAAAGGAAATTACATACAATTTGTGGAATATTCAAGTCCTTTAAATTGATTTTAGAAAACTTTTTGATGTATTTAGTTTATTAGAATAATGCACATGAGACGAGAAAAATCTCGATTATCATTCGAAATGAAGGTCCATATTATGTTATCGCAGTATGCCATTCGTTTCGATATTGTTACGAGATCAATGCGAGAAGAAGGAGAATTATCACGCCAAATTGAACCAACCCAGTCCATTCGTTTCGATTTCGCATCGAGACTGTTTGGAGATGTCGAGGAAGCCATTCGATCTCGATTACTATTTTGGATTACAGATGTACAATTCATTTCAAGATGTACGCAGATATCGTAACGATATCGTAACGATATCGTAAAGTTTATTCGAAACGAGAAAATAAAGATTCTGGATCGATATCGCATCGAATATAAAGATTTTTGTTGAAGAACATTGCGATATCGATGTGATAAATATTTAAATATTGTATCTTTTACTTAAATTTTATTGTACGAAAAATTTTAAAAATTAGTACACACAGAAAAATCCTCTTTTGGCATGAGGTTAATTGAACCACCGTTTCAGTGTTGCAACCGAAATACATTTGCTGTAACCTCATGTCATTAAAATGGACGTTCCTTATTTTTCTACAACCGAAATGTTAGTCCGCGCAACTGCACGTTCGGTTGCCGTAACCTCATGATTGCATTTTTAATTCTGCCACGATTTGGCGATACGGCGATTCAGTAAGTTGTTGTATTAACAAAATAAATGACAAATGGCAACCGCATGTCTATCAGCAATTCGGTTGCCAGTTACTTGTCAACAATTATGGATACAAGCAGAAATAAATAAACGTCAAAAATTTTCACAAGTGGCAAACAATAGGATATTCATTAATTAAGTAAAAATGCGAAATAAATATACAAATATTAATAAAATAATATATTTATTTAATACAAATTGCTCATTAGCTAGTGAAATATAATATAAATAAAAAATATGTGACCAATGGAAATAGCTTTTTTTATTTATTGGTTATGAGGAAATAAAAAATAAATGCATGCAGAAACATGTATCTTTTCATAGTTTTTTTTCAGGGAGCAGAAATTAGTAGATATACTTCTAAATTGTGTGCGCGACAATTTTAGTCAATTATAATACATATAGAATACATAAGTTTTATATAATAAATAACTATGTTATAATAAAATTTCAATTGGAGGTTTACAAAATCTTATGCTTACCGACAAGGAGGTTGCGACAACCTCATGCTCACCAATTTGGAGGTTGGCGCAACCTCATGATCAGCAATTTAGAGGTTACCACAACCTCATGTTCACCGAATAGGAGGTTGTCACAACCTCATGATCACCGATTTGGAGGTTGCCATAACATTCTCACTGACTACGAGGTTGGTACAACCGAATTAAGGGGTTGTTGCAACTACTCTATCAGTTGTTACCGCAATCGAATGATTCGGTAGGGCAATTTAGTTGGTTGCCGCAACAAATCCGTTCTCTGTGTTTAGTGATAAAGCAACGATATCGAACTTTTTCATCGCAGTTAGATCGAGAAATCTTCGATTATCGAAGAGCTCCGAGACATGGCATACTGGGTACATAGTTGCGTTCTGTTGGAGTTTTCTTTCTGAGAAATTTTTAAAGTTATCGAGAACATTAAAAATTCGTGATAATTTTTCAAATTGAGATATTTTACGATATCGACTAAATTTCATAAAATTTTTCGTATCGAGAAAATTCCGATAATTCGCTTCGATATCTTCCTACCATGTAGGATTAATTTGCGAGTAAGTATGCCTATCTCCTACCGTGTGAATCTCTTGTATCTCAGATTGATCTCATAACGATATCGAAATGAAGCGACTGTTTTGGGAGAAAACTATTCTTCTCATAAAATCAAAGGGAACTTCTTTGTCCAATTTGATTAGGGGTAGAAGGTGAAAATAAAAAAACTGGAACTGGAAACTTGGAGATTTATAATATCGTCAAATTGGACATACATGGTACATTGATATATTCTATCTAAATTTACTCAGGACGACACATTTCACGAAAAGAGGGATAATCAAAGTTTTAGATTGCTTTGAAAAATATTGCGATATCGATGTGATAAATGTTTAATTATCGTATTTTCCTATAATAAGTACATAAAGAAATATTAAATGTTAAAAGCGATAGAGCTAGGATATCGAACAATCGATGTTAGTTCGAGAAAGTTTCGAGTCATGCAAAGACCCCGAGATATCGCAGACTGTGTGTTGCCACTATGGAATTTGTAATAAATATGGAACTAATATCAAAAAAACTATTAATACTTTATTTTAGTGTAGGATTTAATAGAACACAAAAACAACATTTTAATGTCGATTTATGTAGCAACAATTGATACGGCACTAAAATTGGCGCCTATCGTAAAATCAGGATGCGTGGCACAGTTAAACAACTACGTGTCTGGGTTTATACGCATTTTCCTAAAACGCAGTCGTAAATCATTTTGTGCGGTTTATAGCGGTATTTTTGATAGGTCGGAAAAACGCGCTAAATCAATGGTTGGAAATTTGGTTGAAATATTAAGTACACTTTACCTATTGATTACGTATTTTTTGTACTTAAGTATATTAAATTGTATTTAGCTTAATACTTTAACAAAATATGTCCAAAGCAAAAACCATTGATGTCAGTCGCATAACCATTGAACCATTTTAGTTTGCTGTTTATAGCAGTGACCTAACATTTCCGCTGGCAAATGTCTCCCGAGGGAGGTTTTTTCCTTTTTTCCATTACTCGATAGCGTAACGTTTTGAAAACGTTTTCGCGTTTAAATGGCATTAAAGCAATTGATTAAAGCAATTGATTTGCCATTTATTTGTGCAAAAGATTTGTATCGGTTAGATTTGTGTAGGATTTAAGCAAGTGTTTGCGATTTATTTTGCAATAAGTTCGTATAGAGAGTTTGGTGTGTGTTTAGGAGATTTATGATAATTTCATGTCTGGCTGCATAAACTGGCAATTGTTGGCAGTTTTCAGTAGTAAACGAAAATTTAATGGTGTAGGAAACTAAAATGACTATGTACACTTGCTATTTCTACAGACAGAAAAGTTCTATTTTTTTGGGGACGAAAAATTTCCAGAAATTTCTAGAACTTAATGGCAGTGCTCACACTTGAAATTATATCATATACACACCAATTTGTTCCAAAACGTTTCTAATTAGGTTGAAGTACAACTACTTTTTTATTTTTGACTGCATGAACCGACTTAACAGTTGTAAGAACCGAATGTGTAGTCAGATGGTTGGCACAACCAATATGTATTAGTTGTGTAAGGAAAGTTTTGAGAATGACTTGTGTAATGTAATGAATTTTGGATGATTTAGAAACCCCGTCTGTCATGAGTTGGAGACCTTTGATGACTCGAAACTTTTTCGATTAAAAAGTTCGATAAAATTTTGAAGTTTCCAAACTTTCTGAACGATATAGTGCGTTTTAACGTAACTTCTCGTTTTATAGATTTGATTTTCTATGCAGTTTAATCGAACCATGTATTTGTAATGCAGTTTAATACGTATAGAGAGTTTGAGTGTTTTAGGAGGGAGATTTATGATTTAGAAATAATTCGATTTTTAAATAATTCTCGAAACGCGAAAACTTCATAATTTCGCTACGATAATAGCGTACATAACAGAACGAATTATAGTACTATATAGTAGTACTATATAGATACGAGAATTGTAACGGAGATCGAATAAATTCCTCCACATCTTAAAATAGTCTCGATGCGATATCGAATCATATGACAGAGTGGGAATACGAATTCATTATCGAAACGAGCAAACTTCATAATATCGAGATCAATGCTAGTAGATGAAGATATCCCACGATATCGGACCCGTTCTCCTAACGATATCGAGCGTCAAATTGGACCTAGATGGTAGGTAGATATCGAAATGTTCTGTCGCAGTTTTCTCGATACTAAAAAATTTTTCGAAATCGAAACAATATCGAAGAAAAAAATGATCAAAGTTCGAGATTGTTGCAAAAAATATGGCGATATCGATTTGATAAATTTTTAAATATCGTACCTTGTCAAAGAATTTGAATACACGAACATTTTTAAAAATTAGAATCGAGAATGCAACGAAATCGAAATTATTTGAGAAAGCTTCGAGGCATTGAAGGTCTCCGAGACATGGCATACTGGGAATAACTGCGTACATCTTAGAACGAATTTGTAGTACGATATGGATACGAGAATTGTAACCGAGGTCGAATGAATACCTCGATACCACAAAAGAGTCTCGAAGCGATATCGAATCGAATGGCAGAATGGGAATAGGATATACATTTATTAGATCGATATCGCAATGATTTTGAAGAAATCTCGAACTTTGATTATCTTTCATTTTGTCATCGTTTCGATTTCGTAAAATTTCGTGAAATTACTGACAGAACGTATCGATATCGACCTATCATGTAGATAAAATGTGCGGCTCGATATCGTTACGAGAATGTGTCCGATATCGTATGAATTCTTCTTCATCTCGGATTGATCTCATAACGATATTGAAACGAATATCATACTGGAAAGCGGCTGTTTAGGATTTTATTTTACTTACTCTTGAGTTATATAAAAAAACTATTCTTCTCACAAAAACAAAGTGGATTTTACTTTTTAGTCTAATTTGTTTGGAGGTAAAAGGTGAAGAGAAAAGAATTTTGAACCATTTAAGTTGTGTAAAACCTGAGAATTATTTTGAGAAATTTGATAGTAAAGCAAAATAAATCATAACTTGGTTAACAAAACAGTACGTACTATAAGTACGTTTATTTATGTACTGCAAGTGTTTAATGTAGACAAGAAATATGCAGAATTATACCTTTAAGGCTTTTGGCAATAAGTCTTAGATTTGCAATTGTGTGGTCGAAATATACCCAAATTTGGTAAGGAAAACTATGAGTATGATAGACAAAGATGAATAGAATACCAATTAATTTATAATACATTTATAGGGGTTAAATGTAGATGATTAATATTTGGAATTTCAATTAAGACCTCAAGGTTGTTTGCCTTAATAGTGCCTTCAGTTACGATATATTCCTAATTATTGCTGAAACTCAGAACGGTGCGTTACATCTCCTTAAATTTTACTACATATTCCCAGAACGAGAAGCTACTATATTAGAAGTTTAACAGTATGACATGACAGCACCTAAAGCTCTCTGTATTAGAAGAACAATGATTGCACTGAAAACTGACAGATGTAATTCAAAATGTGCCATCTGTGTGAGTGTCCTATATGGAGTCCACCTACTCTAGTTGTGCTGAATGTAAAGAAATATCCTTGTGATGCCAATCAATTTGAGTTTGTTCCACATGTTCTATTGTAATACTGTAACAACTACTTTAGGTACATAATCAAAATTTCCAGTAAACTTTGGTGCATTTATTGGGTCCGCGTCCGCATGTCATTGTTAATCTTCGAGCTGCCGGTGTGACATCGCCATTCATCGGAGCTCCTGTGCCGAGGCTTTATGCTGGATTCACTGTGTGTTTACCACGAAAATAAAGACGACGGAATTGGTCACATGAATTGCGATTAGTTTTTGCAGGGCGCCACGATGTGGTCATGTTTTCATTGTTATACAATGTTTGGCAACCGCATGCGTTACCAGAATTTATGACTTTGCTCCATGGCTACGCGGTACCATGGCTCAACTGTAATCCAAGCAGTATGTATTGTGTGCTGTGTGTGTTTTGTCGCATGCCACTTTAGTGTCTCCCGTTTCGACGTTGCACCCCAAGGAACAATAGTAATTATTTTTCTGCTGTATCTTTCGGAGTTGGGATGCGCAACATTTTTCCGGCACTACGACTGCTTATATTGTTATAATGTGGGAGTGTGCTGGAGACTGTGTGGGGTCAGCAGTCAGCAGTGATAAAATTGCCAAGGAGTGCGACCTTTGAGCCAGTGTTGGCTGCATTATTCTGATTCTGTGCTGTAAAAACTTAAAAGTTTTAACTTTCCCGGCAGAAAATATAAGGTCTAAATACACATAATTATTTAAAACACTTTTTAAGAAGTATTTAAAGAATATTCCGAATAACGGATCATAAAAGAGTCTAATTTAGAAGTGTTTTGGGAAGGATTTACAAATTATAATCTTTAAATCATCATATTTAGGAGCTATTCAGAAATCTTACTCATAAGGTTTCTGAGCCAAGAGGATGACATATTTTCATCCTCGATATCGTACCTTGTTGTGTTTGGTGCAGGAACTCTAAAAAGGATTTTAAAAGCCACTGCCCAAATGTGCGAAATGTATTTTATCCTAGTCCGGTGGTATAGACTGTGTGTTAAGTCTGTAGATGTGAGTATGGCTCACACCATTTTAGAAATGTGGCACTTGGTCGCTTCTTTCGAAAGATCCAAATTTTTGATCGTCCGAATGGAGTTCACATTGAATTGATATGTCCAGAACGTCAATAGCATCTAATTCCGCAAGATCCAGAGCACTCATTTTGGGAAGTGAGAGGGATGATTTTTTTTCAAATTTGCCAATGTTTTCCCTAATCATGCAATGCACAGTTTTGATCGTAGTAAAGCATTATAGGTTAATATGATGGAGAAAAAAGTAGGGTAAAACTTCGATGCCCGAGTAGAACGAGAGAGCATATGAAATGGTGGAATCAGGCTGTGTATTAACCACAAAAATTTGCCATTGTAGTACCTATAAAACAGGCTTACACACCCTACAGTTCTTCGATGCGCATGAGAAATAATAGAGAATAAAAAAAGAATATGAAAACATGCGATACCCAGTATCCCATGTAGGAAAAACGATGGGCCCAAGGTTCGCCCAGTCTTGCGCCAAGAATGCATTGCTCTGGGCCAGGTCTGGTACCCAAAACTGGCTGAATACTGATTTTTTTTCTGATGTGACAGAAATTTTAAAATTTTAAAGTTCAATATTTAAAAAAAATGCTCTGAAACAAGTGAGTTTGATAGCGTAACGGGTAGAGCTCCGGACTTGTACGCAGGAAATTCGGGTTCGAGTCCCAAACAGATTTTTTTTGTTTAATATATATATTTTTTTAATTGAAATATGATTTGGCCGCTTGGTCTTGGCTAAATCTCCATTCACGAAGACATATTCAATGAGTTTTGGGTGACTTTTGGAAAAATATCAAAGGAAAATATCCAAGACTTGGTAATCCAATCATGGCTAAGACTATTAAAGTTTAACCAGCCATGCCTTGGACGGCCAAGGTTGGCTATGCCTTACGCCCGTTGTCAAGCCTGGCATTTCCAACATGCGTTATGGCTGAGTCTAGCGCGAGAACTACTTATCAAGACCTGCATTTGTCACTTCTGGCTGAGTCTTGGGCGAGAACTGCCTTACCAGGGCTTGGTCTCCCAGTTCTGGCTGAGTATTGGGCGAAGGTTTATTAACCAAGCATTGGTCTGCCAGTACTGGTTGAGTTTTCAGCCCGTCGTCAGGCCTAACATTTCCTAAATAAGATGCCATTTTTTTCGAAATCGTTACGATATCAATGCGGAAAAGGAAGAAATCACACGATATATCCCTTTCTCGTACCGATATCTTGCGTTAAATTGGACCTAAATGGTAGGTAGATATCGATGCGTTTTGTCGGAGTTTTCTCGGTACGAGGAATGTTTTGAAATCGGAACAATATTGATTAAAAAATAATAAGAAACATGATCAATGTTCGATGCGATAAATGTTTATATATCGTATCTTGTCAATGAATTTGATTGTACGAGAAATAAAATCGATAAAGCAACGAGAACGAACTTTTTTCTCGAAGTTATTCAATAAAAAATCGAGGCATCGAAGGCCTCCGAGACATGGCAGACTGGGTAGTATTTGATTTCGGTCATGGAACTTCAAAGAGTATTTGGAAGTCCCCAAATGTGGGAATTATATTCAATTTTAGGCCAAATATAGGAGGTGAAGACAGTACGTAAGTCATCAGGGGCGAAAAATGTGTTATGACGTTTCATAAAATCGTTCCACGGAGAATAAATTGAATTGATATGCTCAAAACGTCCAGAGTAGTCAACTCCGCAATACCTCAGCGCCTAATTTAGGTGGTTTGTGAAATAATAGACAATATTGGGTCTCGCTTGCACTAAAATCAGTCGGCCCCACTCTGAGATTATTTTAAGATCAATAAGTATTGCGTGCGTTATTCGTAGCGAGTCTCTTACTCCAATATTCCAAGAATTTCGACGAATATAAATGATAAATGTTACTGTCATCAGCATGATAAATCATGATAAGTAGAGACGTCATGATAAATAGGGACGGGTATAGAACGAAACCACGTGAATTTATGGAATGCTGCTCTACTCTGGCTCTTATATGTGCAATAATACAAAGAAACATTCAAAAATAGAAAAATAGGGGATACTAAACTGAATAAAATTCGGAATTATTTCTTGAATTGATTACTCAATTTTCACATATGAATAGATTCAAGAATTCTAGACTAAATTCTGTACTAAGAAGTACTAAAAAGTAGGATAGCTGAACTGCATTTTTCAGACGTGAATATTCAGCACAGAATTCAGCACTGAATTCAACTCTAAATTCATCAGAGCTTTTAAATTGTCTGCTGGGCTTTGCAACTGTGGAAAGTAACATGGTTTTGTGCTCTTTGAAAAAGAGATTTAGGATAAGAATGTGATAAACTTTGCACTTCCTCATTTATTCATTAAAAATGTATTTAATTCGTGTGTCACACATTTGCAGTTTTTTTTAAGGACACAGTCAAACGAAATAAGAGACTTGGTCATGTCCTTTGTATTTTATGCTTCTCTTTTTAATACTTTTTTCGTGGTATTCTTTTGTAATTCTTCTTTTTGGAATCTCATTTTTGAAGTCCCATTGCAAAGTAGCGGAAGCTCTGCACGGGTCATTAAGGCAAAGTGCTTGTTGTAGAGTTTCGCACACTTGAGCAGCATTTCTCCAAGGCACACAGACTGCACGGAAGCAGGTTCAAAAGACAAAGGCCAATGCATGCGCACCTTTAGCTACACTTTATGCTGATTGTGTTCTGCAATGTCGAGTGTAACATTTTATTTATTTTTTAACAAACGAAGATGCTGCTTTTTTTTTGTTTTCTCCTTTTCTGTTTGCAGATCTGTTTCCGTTTGCCATCATCAAGCATTCTTATAGCAAAACGAGTACCTTGTGCTATTCATTAATTTACCCATGCACACAACATTTGCCATGACTAACACAATTTTTGTTGACTTTTTGTTGAATTTATGCATTGTTGAACTCTTCGCTAAATTGTGTCTGTTGAGAAATTCTAAGAAATTTACCAAAATCATAATTTTCTGCGTGACATTTTAATACTGGGCACTTAAAATGTCCTTAAATTATGCTACGTGCACGGTTGTGTTTTGTTTATTTTTGCACGTAGTCTAAGGAGCCACGTTTTTTTCTTGTGCTCGTTCATTTTTGCTTTCCCCCAAGTGAGCACAAATAAACGAGGGGCGCATTGTATTTCTTGCAACTGTCATCAGCCTATTATGTTTTAAAGCATAAAATTTAGGCGTTGCCATATTTTGTTTATGACTTTGACAGCACATAACTGTTAACATTTAGGGCAACGTAAACACTTTGCAGGTAATGGTATGGAAGATCGAAATCGTGCTGTTATCACTTGTTCCGTATGTAATCGTTGATCGGAACATATGCAAATAAAAATATTATGCGAATTTTGTGTTGTTCTTAATTTTTTGAATTATTATCAATGTTTAACGAGCACTAGACTTTCTCTTAAATATGCTTTCATATTTGACTATTTTGACTTTTAATACACATTCTTGACAGTATTTTTAGTTTATTTTGCTTATTTCTTTACATTCTCATTTTACGGACGAAGTGAACTTTTAAAAACAATCCCCAGAAATTCAGAAAAATGGAAGGAAACAGACTTTGTAAAAAAAGCAGATTATTCTAATTGAAATTACATTTTATATGAAATTGTTCTCACCAGTTGTAAAAACTATTAATAAAATAGGGAATTTAAATCGTACATCACTTTTCATTTCATAATAACTATTAATATTATGTCAGGTGTAAAATTATTGCTATACGGAAAACCGTAGTGAAAATACCCATATGGGCATTTCCAGAAAAACATCATCCATGGCCGAAAAATTCAGCGTTATCGTAAATCTCGGGAGAATATGCGATTCCCCGAATTTCCTAACTCTCGGGAATCAAATTCTCCTACTGTGAAATTCTCACGAATTAAAATTCTCCCGAATTAAGTTCGAATTCAAATAATCAACAATCGAACATACTTTGAAGTTTTTTGACTTCATAAACTGTCAATAAATTAAATTTATATTGCTGTTAAAATTAAATCAAATTGTTTTTTTAATTCTAATATGCATAGCATTGCTTATAGACACCTGGCTGAAGAAGAGGATTATCTTAT
Organism: Dryomyza anilis; assembly: GCA_951804985.1. Lineage (NCBI taxonomy): Eukaryota > Metazoa > Arthropoda > Insecta > Diptera > Dryomyzidae > Dryomyza > Dryomyza anilis. The sequence continues at coordinate 1,982,725 of OX638130.1, read as the reverse complement.
TTTTACTCTTATTGCATCAGATGGATTGCAGACGGTGCTTTTTTCTGAAAACTGGCATTGTTGTTGCTGATATTTTAGCTCAAGCTGACTTCCATTCTTCCAGTATCATCGATATTTAATTTGTGAGACATTCAAGAACTGCTGAGGTAGGGTCGGTTGAGGATGTGATTGTTTCTGCATTTAATTAACACAAATGACTGTGAAAGGTCTCAGGATCAAGCCTGGATTTGGGCTAACAACATTTTTTCATAGAAATATTTTTCTATACCGCGGCACTAAATGGAAAACCTACGAGAGTAAAACATTGCCAATTATTATACTGTTCGAATTCGGTATTAAACTGTAGGTCCCATCACTTTGAGTACAAATATAACACGCACAGCTCAAAATGTTAAGAAAGCTCGGCCTTGTAGCGTCTTATTATTATAACGATGTTAAACGAATATCTGAACTTCCCAGGACTTAGATTGTACACTGTTTGGGAGTTTAATCCCGTATGATATGTGACCTTTCAGATTTGCCAAGGCACTTTTACTGTCGGCCGATGAGTACATATTTTTAAGCCACCCTTTTACTTTAAAATGTATAAACCAGCTTATGGTACCCTAATAAATCCGGTACACTATACGTATAACGTACATCAAATTAAAGAAAATGATCTCATTATGCAAATATATTCTTTGATTGTAAACTAAATGACCTTTAAATTCTGACCTTAAATTAGTACATATTTGTAGAGAATTTAAAGGCGGTTTAGATATACTAAGACTGCAATAATTTGTAATAATGCATTAAATCAACTATTAAAATGTGTTTAGTGTTCAAATGTCCGATGTAACCTAACCATCCCTACTGCTTTTTATTTGAAATTGTCGAGCAGTATCAGGCAATTCCATTGAATGGACCATTATGTATATTTTATAATTAGTCGTTGTTTTTGACCTTAAGTGTAAAAAAATATTTTTAGTAATATGTAATAATCAATAAATGGACAAACTCATGCTATCATATTTGCGTTTTACAATTCTCCGACTAAATTCAATAGAATATTTTTGAGGGAATGTGGAATAAAATTCCCAATTTTTTTTTTGTGGTGTATTACGAATTAACTATATAAACTTTAGGAAAACAGTTCATATGAACAAAAATATAGTAATTGTCCCAGCTATATTCTGAGATAATTAAAAAAAATATATTGTACGCCTAAACACTTAATAATCGTATTGATAATTTCAATACGGAATTATTTGTCCCGTCCGGAAATTTTTCTGTGATTTATTATGAAAAAAATGTAAACTTTAGGAACAAAGTAAAAATATATAAAGAAAGCACATGATTTCAGCTGTGTACGCGATATTCGCCGGTTTTTTGGAATTTCCATATGAATCTCAACATGCACTTCTGTTTTCTGTCCCGTCCAGATCGTCTTACATTTACTTCATATGTTTTGATCTACTGTATAGAATTTTCTTAATTTTTGCAGAAGTATTGGATAATGGGATGGAGGAAGTTTATAATAATAATATAATAATAGTTTGGCGCTACAGTCCTGTATACTTCGGCCGAGCTCTCTCACCATTTTGAGCTGTACGTGTTAATTTGAACTCAAAGTGGTGGGACCTACAGTTTATTGCCGAATCCGAACGGCGGATGAGAGCTTTGCATAGACAATTGTTTTACTCTCGTATGTTTGCCATTTACTGACGAGAGGTAGCGCGGTATAGAAAAATGTTTCTATGAAAAGATGTTGTTAGCCCCAGTCCAGGCTTGAACCGGGGACCTTTCGGCTCGCAGTCCAACGCACTAACCACTGAGCTACCGCGGCGGAGGAAGTTTTTTTTTTTTTTTTTTTTTTTGGAATATCTACTAAGATGCACAGTACTCAGACAGACTATATCCATTGTACTGTGAAATCTATTCCCTACAATTTTGTGGTTAATATCACCACGAGCGCCCATGCCCAAGCCGAGATTCGAACCCGAGACCCTCAGAATGCAAGTCCAGCGCGCTACCTCTGGACTGCTGAGGCCGGCCGGAGGAAGTTTAGTTCTATTAAATACGACTTGAGCAAATAAAGTAAATTCATTAATTTTCCTTTGAGATCTTTAAGATTTAAGCTTACGTCCGATACCCCAGGAAATGCCCATATGTCATACTCTATTGGTTTTTTTGTTTATCAAAGAACCGAAATCTGTTTTGAAGATATTGAAATGAAAAGTGTTGGAGTGAACAAAAATAATTTGTCTGTGCCTTAAATAAGAAATAATTGTTCTTCTTCTCCTTCTTTTTATTCTTGTCCTTCCTCTACTTCTTTTTTTTTTGCCTTCTTATCCTTCTTTTTCCTTTTTTCCTTCTTCTCCTTCTTCTCCTTCTTCTCCTTCTTCTCCTTCTTCTCCTTCTTCTCCTTCTTCTCCTTCTTCTCCTTCTTCTCCTTCTTTTCCTTCTTCTCCTTCTTCTCCTTCTTCTCCTTCTTCTCCTTCTTCTCCTTCTTCTCCTTCTTCTCCTTCTTCTCCTTCTTCTCCTTCTTCTCCTTCTTCTCCTTCATCTCCTTCTTCTCCTTCTTCTCCTTCTTCTCCTTCTTCTCCTTCTTCTCCTTCTTCTCCTTCTTCTCCTTCTTCTCCTTCTTCTCCTTCTTCTCCTTCTTCTCCTTCTTCTCCTTCTTCTCCTTCTTCTCCTTCTTCTACTTCTTCTCCTTCTTCTCCTTCTTCTCCTTCTTCTTCTTCTTCTTCTTCTTCTCCCTCTTCTCCCTCTTCTCCCTCTTCTCCCTCTTCTCTCTCTTCTCCCTCTTCTCCCTCTTCTCCTTCTTCTCCTTCTTCTCCTCCTTCTTCTCCTTCTTCTCCTTCTTCTCCTTCTTCTCCTTCTTCTCCTTCTTCTCCTTCTTCTCCTTCTTCTCCTTCTTCTCCTTCTTCTCCTTCTTCTCCTTCTTCTCCTTCTTCTCCTTCTTCTCCTTCTTCTCCTTCTTCTCCTACTTCTACTACTTCTTCTACTTCTCCGACTTCTTCTACTTCTTTTTTAGTCATTTTCTGATTAACTCATACAATATATACCAATATATCGTCGTCGTTCAGTGCAAAGTCCAAAAATTGAGTAAGTAGGAAAAAGTAGAAAATGAGTTTGAAAATGAACCAAATCGGACACGCCCACCTCCCATACAAGAAATTTTTATATAACTCTTTAGGATCTAAGATATACTCAAGATATACTTATAAATTTTAAAACGTATTGTCAGAATTTACCTAAAAATATGTGGTTCAAAAATGGACGTGATTCGCCCACATTTTTTTTTACATTATTTCCCGGGTATATACAGGAAATTTTACCCGTAAATTATTAAAATCAAATCTATAATATATAAGTCTTACAAAATTTTAAATTAAGGCGTGGTCCGCCCACTTTTATTTTTCTAAATTTGTTTTATTAGTTTTTTATACTTTTATAAACTTTTTTTAAATTATAGGGATATAAGACGTAAATTTCTGATTATATTCTGAGGGTGGGGCGGTTCAGCATAATTAAGAACTTTAAAATTAAGATATACAATTAAATATCCCACATTAATAGCCCCACAAAAAGGTGTAGGGTATTCCATAATCGGGCCCGGCCGACTATAAAAGTTCGTCCAATGTGACCTTACTTTCCCAACTCATTTTGGATTCAAATATTGCTAAGTTTGTAGTATAGACAACACATTCCGCTATAAAATGAAAAAATAGTTTGGACAAAACACATGACCGTTTTTAACTTCGTTTCTTTATGAAAACTCACTTAGTCCTATACAGTAACAGAGCTCCAGTTTATCCAAATAATTGATTTCAGTTTAAATTAGAGATGAAAGAACTGCATAATATCTATCATTTAATCCAAAAAATCTATTTTTTACGCTGCGATTATGGTAATATTATAGTATTTTTGATAAGGAATGTCCATGTAGATCTTCTTCTATAGTTTAAGTCCAAAACAGATTTGTTCGGCCCCTTTTTAAGGGCTAATTGTGGACATGAGTACTTAGTGAACTGAATTTTTAAATATTTGGAGTTAGTGATTTTTCATTTTTAATATCTTCGGTTTTTAAGATGTAGGACTACGAGGACTTTTCCAATGACGACGATATACACTTAGTATAAACTTACTTCGTAATATTTTTCTCCTTAACATTTTTTTCTTATTAACAAAATCCCTTCATACATGATACAATCAAACAGTTTCTTCTTAACAAATAATTCTTGATATTATCTCTTTCCAACCCATTTTAACATGTTCTTCATGTCCCTCAACAAATTGCCTTGAATAATTCTGAGCACAATAATATTATTTACCCTTTATAACAAAACATTCTTCTTTATTCTTCTTTATAAGATGCTGTTTATTAAACTCAACAAAAAACTTAACATAGAACATATTCTTTTAACATAACTCATTATTTAACATGCATTATATAACATGAGTACAAAACATTAATAGTTTTAATAAACTAATCAGTCATCTTATTACAAATATTCATCATTTTAACAGTACTTATTATGAATATTCTACATGTAATTTGAATGTTCTTTCTGCATTAATTTGTGTTCCTATTAAGGTACTTTAAACTCTAAATATTTTATATCAAAGTTTTGCATATTAATCATTAAAATGATCTCTGAATATAAATGTGCACAGTTAAAACCAACAGTTAGACTCAACGTAATACGTCTAATGGGCCTCGTCAACTGAGTTATAAGCTCACTCAAGTGCAGTGCATCAAGTGCTAACGAACGAATGGCCATTACTTTTATTTGCACGTTGCACGTTTATGAAACATTATGGAATTATTTTATGCCAACAAGAAAAGGGAAAGAAATACATTGTTTAATGCATATGCAAACAGACACGCACAGCATTAAATATAAAATTAAAATATTCCCAGTTGCATCTGCTCATACTTGAGTTTGCCATGGTTGCTTGTGTGCTTTACAAAAAATAAAAAAAAGACAATAAAGTTCATGCAGACCCCACAAGGCACTTGGAGACTTTGGCAACACATTAAAATGTGTTCTGAGCACTTCGAGTGAGGCATAAAAACACAGAAATGAATAAATGGAAGGAATGAATGGAAGGAAAGATGTATGAATTCTATCATAAATTTGTGACAGTTGTCTACCTTATCACAGACACGCACTCGCACATGTGTACGCAAAGCCTTTTATTCCTCATTTTTTCCTTTTGTGCTCTTGGTAGGCGTTTATTTGCGTCTTTTGATTGAAGATCTCTTCCGGAACAAGAAATTTATGTTGCTCAAAACTTAACGATGCAACTTTTGATGGCAGTTTTATTTGGGCAAATATAACAGAATTTATGTCTTATTTATTGAAATGTAAAATATAAAAACATAAAATTTAAACTACGCCCGCATGCATTCAAAATATAACAAATTCAGTGTATTTTTCAACGGATTTTTTACATTTTTCAGTCATGTCCAATGCAGAAAAGACAAATACTAGAACAATCAAATGGGTTATAGTTAAAAATGTTTCCTAATCAAATATGAGCTAATCGGACATCGTTTTTCCGCATGAAAAAAGTAACCTACCCTAAATATAGCTCTTTAATGCATTAAATCCTGTATTTCTTAATCCGTACTCCACAATTATTTGGTTCCTGCTTTTAAATAAAACAAAATTTCTCCCAAATCAGAGCTAAGGTAGGTATGTCTACATTTCTGATTCATATGAAATGCTGGCAAGACAAATACTTCAACAATCATCGTACTATTGTTGGAAATGTAGCCTAATCAAATATGAGCTAATCTATTCTTTAGTTTTTCCGCCTAATAATAAAATAACCTTTCCAAAATAAACTCTCAAATGCCTTAATTTCGCATTTCTTCTACCCCTTTGCGGCTTTTGTTTGGTTTCCTGCTTTTAATGATAACTAATTCTCTGCCAAAACAGGTCTCAAGATACGTTAGTCTTCATTAATTTGGCGCTGTCATCATTAGATTGTGGCGTTGATAAACGATGAACAATTTGTGCCACTGATTAAACAACAAATTTCAGCAACCACTAATTCGAAGGTACGTCGTCCCTGTCGTCGTTATTATCAGCCACAAAAAAAAAAAAGAAATATGACAGAATTTTTGCCGAAACCAAGTTGACAAATTTTTGCATTATACACGTTTTGTATATTTCAGAATATGGTTTTGTTTGTTCGGACAATCACATTAGGGAGAGTCCAGACCAGAAAGGGTAATAAATGGGCTGCACGTGGTGTGGATAACAAAAGTCCGAATGTAGCTCTGAATAGTGCCAAAAATAAATAATGAATGAGACTAAAACAAAGGCACGATTATTACCACAAACATATTCTATGCTAATGTTTTCGGTAGCTCTCTGCCTTGCCCGTGAGTTCGACAAACCCTATTCATTCGACTGCCTTTTATGACGGTTGTGAATGGGGGTCGTTGTACCAGCAGCTGCCATCTGAAGTCACCAGCAAAATGTTTATGCCATGCGATGACTTAATGACAGTGATGGGGCGGCTGTTTGGTGGTGATGTTTTGATGAAACAATATCGTGGATGGCTTTGCATGAATTGCTAAAAGTCATGCCCCAAAATAAAGACAAAAAAGCAAGTAATAAACACCCGAAAGACGAAAGGTTCAAAGAAATGTTCATAATTGCGACTTAATACTGACATTTGCATCCCGAGAGGCGTTCGCTCGAAAGGGTGCTCAAAGAAAGTGCTGCCGAAAAGCGTGTTTTAACCCATTAATGGATATTGGGTAGAATAATACCTAAAAAATTAATAAATTTTTTGTAGAAATGTAGCTAGAGTTATGGGAGAGGTATTGCGTACTGATTTCCATGAATAGATAAAGCAAGGGAAATATTACTCACAGATAATTTTGAATTCATATAGTATAACACCTTGGAGGGTCAAAATTAAACGAAATTTCAAGGTCTGAAAAATGAAAGTGGGTTGGGAATATTGAGGGAGGGAGTTTGTACTATTCCGTAGTATAAAATGTACATATTATAGAAGACATGATCATGACAAAATCATATTTCTCATGTAAAAGGTCCCGGTATGACAAAGAAAAAATAATACCATGGAAAATTCTCAATCACAATTTCTACTAGGATTTGTGTATAATATCAAAAAAAAAGAGCAATCTTAGTAGATATGCAACTATGGTCATGGAAGAGGTATCGGAAATTGATGAAAATGTATAATAAGAATTGGACTATTCAAAGAAAATTTTGGGGTCATATACTATTATACCTCGAGGGTACTTAACAGGTCAGGAGGAAGCAATATTACAATGTGGTAAAAATAGAAATGGATTGGAATATTGAGGGAGTGGAAATCCGTTTTTCTGTACCAATAGCCAAAAATGTAGAAATCTTAGAACAAAAGCAACGAGTCTTGGGAGATGTATCGGGATTTTTTTTTCATGGACATGAGCATCATGAACATCATGAACATCTCAAGTAGAGGACAACCCAAGTAGAGGTAGAGGAAGGATAAAAATAGAATGGACAACTGAAGGAAAATTTTGAGTTTATATATTATTATACCTCGGAGGTACTTATCGGATCAGAAGTAAGCTAGAGTACATTGTCGGAAAAATGGAAATGGCTCTGGAATATTGAAGGAGTGGTAAATATTTATCTGGTTGGGACCACTTACTTAGAAACAGGTATGATTTCATGCCATGGTTATTTAAATACCCATTTCGCTTTTAGGAGTTTTTCAAAATACATGAAACACAGGACTTTATGGGAGAAATCTATTATATTCGAAAAATATGACGACAAACATGGTATATCTTTTTTATTTTTATCAGATACTAGCTGTGGAGTGATTTTAATAATATAAAGAACATTTTTATTATTTATATCTTTCCCGTCAAATTATTCCCCCTAGAACGCTTTTCCGTAGAATTCTTCCCGGTAGAATTATTTCCCGTAGAATTCTCCCCAGTAGAGTTTTTCCCAGTAGAAGTTTTAGTGTGGTGAATTTTGTTTTGGTGAATTTTTAGTGTGGTGAGTTTTAGTGTGGTGAATTTTAGTGAGGTAAGTTTTGGTGTGGTGAGTTTCGGTTCAGCCGTTTTGACGACTATTCGGAACATACAGACATACATACATACTTATATAGTAGATCGATATATGAAAATGCAATCGCAATACTCGCAATGTAAAGATTCAGTTTTATCAAAATTGAACAAAAGAATCTAGAATTAGTCTTCAATGGGTTAACATTAAGGGTTGTATGTATACAATAAAAAGACGTAAAAACGCGACTATGATAGAATATTGAAAGACGAACTTTTGTAAGGAAAAAAAAAAAAACAGAAAGAAGCCCGTTTTGCCAAGAGAAACTTTAAGTAACTGGTTACAAAAATTTTGTCCGTTGACTGACTGACAGCTACAAACATGTCCTTTACAGCAAAACTTATTTTATTCTTTTCTTCAGTCTTAAAGTTGGACAAACTTTGCTGGATTAACTAGAAAAAATTGTATACAGAGCTTTATTTCACTGTCAGTTCTTTGTACTGACAACGAAAAAAAAACTTATCGCATGTTTTCCTTGCACTGGACCAACAAACATGGAAACAACCAGCAGCGGGATGCACTGAACTGAACTTCCCACCATTCCGATGGGAATTGCGTTGAGTAGAAATTAAAATTAATGTTGCTGCAAGCAAATAATTAAATTGAGACTATTGCAGGGCACAGTGGAATGAATTGCAATTTTGAGTGAACAAAATTAAACAATATATGGAATATTAAAACGTATATAATTTATAAAGCATTGATCGTATTAGGAGGAATAACTTCTGCTTTGTAATAACACATTATGCGATTTATTTAACGAACCCATAGTAATTCTGCATTAAAAAAGGTGTTGAGTCTTCATTAGACGAACCGATGAATTGAAGAAAAATGTTCCCAGTTCGAGGTTAATTCCGGGATATAGCAACCCCAGACAACATTTTTGGCAGGGTCGAGAAACATTTCCTAGACATATTTCAAACCGACAAAGGCGGAGTTTGTATCAAAAGCCGTCTGCTTTTTGCCCGTTCTCTAAATATGGCGTGCATCTGCCATAAAAATTTACAACCTGCTATACACTTCCCAAAATATTCTATTTATCTGTGCGTTTGCCGGAAATATTCCTAAAATATTCCAAATGACAAACATTTTGTCTCGGGTTACCTTCCATTTATTAAACAAAATACGTCAAATTTTTTAGTCAAATTTTTTTATTAAAATAAAATTTGTTGTATATAGCTATATGATAGTAAAAAAAAATTGACAATGCAATTTAGAAAAATGTTCGAAAGATTTCACTCAAATAAAGGCGATGTTTTTATAAATATGCCTGTTTTATGCTCCTAACCAAAATATGTCAACAATCTGCCTTTAAAATTCCAATAAGTTTGACAACCTGCTATATACTTCCCAATATCTTCAATTTATCTGACTGTTTGCTGCATTTATTCTCGAAATATTCATGAAAAATGACAGACATTTTTTATGGGGAGGTTATCAAGCATGTGTAAGATCATAAGGAGGAATTTTAGAAATTTTTATTTCAAGAACTTCTACTGACCAAGGCGGAATTTGTATCAAATATTCCGTCCGTTCATTAATTATGCCGGGAAAACACTTTCAAAATTCCACAAAATTTGATTATTTTTTGTATATTTCCTACAAATTTCCATTTATTTTTCAAATATGTCAGAAATTTTGTCTCGGAAGGTTACCAAGGTTCAGGTCACTTTAGAAATATTCGTTCGAAAGATTTCAGAAGACAAAGGCGATATTTATATTAAATGCTTCTTTTTCTCTGCCCCATTCTCAAAAATGCCTGAAATCTGCTTTTGAAATTACAAAAAATTTGTTGATTTGCTACCCCAGATAAAATAATTCCATTTATCTGTGTGTTTGCCGAAAATATGCCAGAAATATTCCAGAAAAATGCTTAAAATTTTATCTTGAGTACCTCAGATAAAATTATTGGCAAGCTCGAGGCAGTTTAGAAACATTATTTTGGCATATTTCAAACAGACAAAGGTGAAGTTTGTATCACAAACTGTCTGTGTTCTGCACGTTCCTAAAATATGCCGTGAATTTGCCATTATAATTCTACAAATTTTTACAACCTGCTATACACTTCCCAAAATATTCCATTTATCTGTGTGTTTGCCGAAAATATGCCAGAAATATGCCAACAATTTTGTCTCAGATACCCTAGGTCAAATTATTGGTAGGGTCGAGGCAGTTTAGAAACATTATTTTGGCATATTTCTAACATTCAAAGGTAGAGTTTGAAAAATAAGCTGTATGCTTACTACCCGTTGCCAAATATGCCGTGAATCTGTCATTACAATTCTACAAAATTTTACAACATATTATAAAGGGGTTTTCAATAGGGACGCTACAAAAGTAGAGTGACAGGGACAGCTAATGACGCCATATTTCTTGCCGCTCTTTTGACATTTCTCGTCAGTAAGGTTTGCCATTTCATGATGGAAAGATATACGAATTCGAATTTCGGTAGTAAATTTTAATAATTTCGACTCGTTGTTGGCTCATATATCATTAAATGGCAAACCTTACTGAAGAGAAATGTCAAAATACCGGCAAGAAATATGGCGTCGTTAGCTGTCCCTGTCGCTCTACTTTTGTAGCGTCCCCCTTGAAAAAAACTTTTGTAGCGCTCTTATTGGAAAACCCTTTACACTTCACAAAATATTCCTCTTTCTGTGTGTTTGACAGAAATGTGCCTGAAAAATGTCGGAAATTTTATATCGCGAGGTTATCAATGTTCAAGACAGTTCAGAAATATTCGTTCGAAAGATTTTAGAAGACAAAGTTGGGCTTTATATTAAATGCTGCCTGTTTTCTGCCCCATTTGCTTTTAAAATTCCACAAAAAATGTTTGATTTGCTTAAGCTATCTAAAAACATTCATTTGTCTGAGTGTTTTCCGGAAATATTCACGAAATAGTCCTAAATAATGCCAGTACCAAATTAAATTATTGGCAGGATATTAAGCAGAGAAAGGCGTCAATCAAATGCTACATATTTTTCAAAAAATATCTAAAAATGGCTTAATAACCTGCCACACTCTTATCTGTGGGTTTTCTGAAATAGGGCGAATTATTTCTGAAATTTTCTTGATTCCCGGCATATTTTAGGTATTTTTATTAAAAAATCCAAAATATTTAAATATTTAGTACTGCAATTGGTTTCAAGACCTTTAGCTATTTTTAATTTTCGCTATTTTACCCAACTAAATTTGAGTTTTATCCCAATGTGCAGTGCTGGCAACAAGCATACCGAGTATATTCTGCACTGCTGCTTTCACGCGTAAACTATCAGTTAACTCTTTCTCACTCTCTACTACGCTACTCAAAAGGACGACCGAACTGTATATCGACGACTATCACGGCAACATTAATCAACGCAGCACCGACCGCATACTCTGTTGACTTATTAATTTAATTAGAAACCAGCAGACAATTTTGAAAATCACTTTAATAGGAGAAATTGCTTGAAATTGGCGCGAGGTCCTGCCGCAGGATATTTGGCTTTTATTGGCAACTCGTGGCGTACGTTGCTCCGCTGCGAACGGAGCGCGCAGAATTTAGCAAAAGTGTTTTGTGTGTCTAGTTTATGTTATAAGTTTATTTCGAGCACAGGCCAAGAACTGCGTCACGACTTGCACGGCCGCAGGACTTTAACACTTGGTCACACACACATCCTACTTTTATAAAAGCACTGCTTTTGCTTTTGTTTTGTAGTTGTTTGTAAAACAAAAGCGACACCAACCAGTCAACCATCAAAGCATGTCAACAACTTTATTATTGTTGCCTACTTGCAGGCGCAGCAGCACACATCGATCACAATGCTGTAAAAAGCACTCAAACAATCGCACACACACACACAATCAAACAAAGAAATAACTGAAAATGGCGCCAAATACTTTAATCAAAAAATATTAGATGTCGTACGCAGCCAATTGTGCCACAAGGACCATGAGCTCATAAAATACACAACCATCTAAACTTACATCAACTTCCAAATAAGTTGCACTAACGCTGTATGTGTGGCCCTGCCTCTCGCTATTTGTGGCTGGGAGGATGGTAATGAGGGCCTGCACCATTGTACCATGAAGTGCCATTTCAAGTTTATGGATATGGTTTCAGAAAGGACTGCTGATGGGAATTTCGAGTGGGATTCGCGTTTCAAAAAGGAATGCGGTCTTCGTAGTGAGATGTCGGTACGACTACTGAAATCAGAATGTATTCCCAAAAAGTTCACACTGGAATTCTTTCCATTTTAGTGAAGTAATTTTGGAAATATGTCATCATTTTTGATAATCCATAAACAAGAATTAATAAAAATGGATATCTGTTATAAGTGGTATACAATGGATTTCAGAATTAATGCAGAACATCTCTAGAAAATACGAAAGTAATTAAAAAAGAATGTATTCCAAATCGAAGTTTGTATGGGTCTTATAGTATCGAAGTCAATAGGTGCATATTTAAACCAGATTCTAAAAGTGAAATCATGAGGTAAATAGATAAATATATCAAGCATTTTTACCAATAATTTTATGAATATGATTTCAGAAATGACTGCAGAAAGGGATTTCGAGTGAGAATCTCGTTTGGCAGGGTCGAGGCAGTTTAGAAACATTTCTTTGACATATTTCAAACAGACAAATGCGGGGTTTGTATCAGCGCTGTTTGTTTTTTGCCTGTTCCCAAAATATGTCACGAATCTGCCTTTAACACTACACAACATTTTACAACCTGTTATACACTTCCCAAAATATTCCATTTATCTGTGTATTTGCTAGAAATATGCGCAAAATATTCCAGAAAAATGCCAGAAATATAGTCTGGAGAATCAAATACATATTTTGTATTAGATGTTGTTTTCTGAACGTTCTTTAAAAAATGTTGATAATCTACTAAATGCTTCCCACAAACTTCCTGTTATTCTCAGCCCGATATGCCAAAAATGTTTCTGTTATGCAAAATTTTCTAAAATGTTAAATATTATCTGCCCGATTCCAATACAAGCCGGGAAACTGACTTTAAAAGTAAACAAAATTTTGTAATCTTCCGTGACATAATTTCTGGCATTTTTCTGGAATATTTCGAATCTAATATACCCTTTCCACAATCTACCATATATCTGTGTGTTTGCCGAAAATATGTCTGATATATGTCTAAAAAATTACACAAAATTGGCATCTTTCGAAAACGTGCAGAAATTTGGAGCTTATGATATAAACACAGCCTTAGAACCGGAAGTTTATTATTGCTGACAAAAATGTTGTCCAGAAATACTATAGGTCTCTTATAAAGTTCCATGTATATTTATCGGTAATAAAGCATTTCTCATGCTGTTTCGATTAGAAAACATCCATTAATAAGGATCCAATGTAGTGTAGTTCTACAAGTCATGTACTATTTAATTTTGCGATGTAAAGGGTTTTTCAATAAGAGCGCTACAAAAGTTTTTTTTCACAGGGACGCTACAAAAGTAGAGCGACAGAGACAGCAAACGACGCCATATTTCTTGCCGCTTTTTTGACATTTCTCTTCAGTAAGGTTTGCCATTTCATGATGGAAAGATATAAGAGCCAACAACGAGTCGAAATTATTAAAATTTTCTACCGAAATTCGAATTCGTATATCTTTCCATCATGAAATGGCAAACCATACTAAAGAGAAATGTCAAAAGAGCGACAAGAAATATGGCGTCGTTTGCTATCCCTGTCGCTCTACTTTTGTAGCGTCCCTGTTGAAAAACCCTTTATATGCAATCGAAGAACATTAACTTGGTGCTAAAAGTGAAATCAAAAAGTATTTATAAAAGAGATTTTATGACTATTTTATTTTAAAAATGTACGGTTATTTCGTACACAAATTAATAATATGTAAAATATTCAAAATGCAGAAAATATAAAATATTTATAGTATGTATACTAAAAAGAACTGAAATATACCTAGTAATACTTTTGGGAATTTTAAATGGAAAGCACAATATGAATTCAAAGATAGTTTTATAGAATATGTATGTGTGTAAACCCGAATGTTATTCCGGATATACAAATTATACTTTAGAAAATATTACAAAAATGTTTAACAAAGTCGATGACATCTATATGGTTTGTAAAAAGAACCTTTAATACTACTCCAAATAAAACTTTTGTGATTTTCAAATGGAAACCCGAGTATTTTATGGATAGACAAATAATACTTTATAATATATTGTAAACATCTCTAACAAGTTGAATAACAAAAACATAATCTATAAAAAGATCTTTTGATGCCAAGTAATAAACTAATAAATATTTTTGTGAATTTGTAATAAAATACATTTTCCTGAAAGCGAGCACAAACTAGAGATGTAGTTGATTATCACAAATGATTTCGAAAGATGTACTCTGCAGGTCTAATGGTAAATGTACCAATGTTTCCTAAAATAACTAATAAATAGCGCTATTTGGTATAATAATTTTGTGAATTTTAAATGAAGAAGTAATTAATGAAACTTAATAAACTTTCGGATATTAGATGGAAATCTTAAAAGATGTCGAAATTGATTTCAAAAAAGACATTAAATTGAATGGCACGATTTACTGAGGGTATCACAATACTGCTATGTTTTTGAATTATAAAAGGTGGTACAATCGCCTATAATGGGAGAGTATACCAAGGTTTCTAAAGAGAACTACTCATTGATATACCGATAGATATTCCAAATATTACATCTAATTAATTTTTAGACAAATATTTTCTGATATTAATTTCAATTTATCTATTTTTGCTATTTACTGCTTTTCAATTTAAATTAAAGCGCTTTTATTACATTTGGTGCAGCAGTGCGTATGAGTAACATTTTATTATATTTATATTCAAGTGATTAAATTTAGTTATATTATTCAAGTCAAATTTATTCTACTATTCTTATATTATTAAATATAGTTTACTTATTTAGGAAAAAAAAAGTTTCAAACCAAAACTTAATTTCTTAAGGAAAAATAAATCAATTATTGTACAACAAACTAAATACGTAAAAATCTGAATACGCAAAAAACAACAGTTATTTAGAAGTTATTTAGAAAGATAAGTATATTAAAAATTAAACCAAAATGAAGTTCAAAACCATGTTCTTATAGTTCAAAGGTAAGGTGTATCAGGGGTATGTTTTTAAATGCAAAATGGGATTAAATAAAGTATGATATATTTTGCTATGATTTAGCAAAGGTATCCCAATAGTGAATTGGTTTGAATTATAAAGATACTCTTAATAGAATTCATGTTTGACTTTTTAAAGAGTTTCAAAATTTTGTTCATAATCTCTTTCATAATTTCATTTATAATCTCTTTCATAATCTCTGTCATAATTTCTTTTAGTTTCATAAATTCTCAGTCCATTTTGTATATCTTCAAGACTAAGCGTCACAAAAAACTTTGGAAGATGTCTAGGAATATGGATTCAAATACACTACGTACGTGAATTTTTAGAGAAATTGAACCGATATTTTGAATACAGCTTATGAACTAAATTTTTAAAATATCAAAGATGACAAGTTTAAATTAGCAATAATTAAGATTATGAAAAAAAGGTTTGATACATATTATTTTCGAATCACTATTTCATTTGCCTCAAAGATATTTGAAATAAGATAAGACATACCATAAATGATCGTAAAAAATCGACTCTATTTTATTTTCCTGTACCGCCACTTGTTCCTTTTTTGGCATAGTTTCCGTGCCAAATATTAAAACCTTTTAATGATGTGCAGGATTTTGAATGGTGTTACGTCGCATGTTAAATAACTGCTGATTAACGAGCAACCATCTATCTAGCACCATATCTATGAAAGCCGCTTAATGGCATCCGTTTCGCAGAAATTGCTTTCGTTCGTTCGTTCGTTTGCTGTCCTTTCGGAGCGCACATCACTCTTACAAGGATGTTGGGTTCTTTCCCATCTTTGACACTTAAATTAAGCCCTTCCGCGATTTACAATGTTGCTAATTAGTTGTTGGGCGCCGAAAACTGTTGATGAGCTGCTCTACTACAAGAGCCGCTCGTTAATGCTGCCTAATTAGATGCTCACAACTGCTGCAACCTTCCGAAGGATAACAAAAAAGTTCTCGGTCGCACAGACTCAGACTAGGTGGCGCCGCCACCGCTGCGCATCTATTGCAGTCGATGATGACGCCCATTGATTAACGAACGGAACATGACTCAACTCTAATTAAGTGAAGCGGCGGATAATATTTTTCAGGCAGATTTTAATCATTATGTCGGCGGCAAACACTTCACGTCGCTAGAGCGCCAGTTTGAAACTGGATACATTCATCAGTGCTTCTATCTCATAGTATTGGCCATGATAAAACTGCGAACTGGGAAATTCCTAGAAGAGGAAATAAATTCCTACGATGATATTTACAATATGTGCAAGGTTAATTTTTTGAATGAAGTGCTTTTCAGATATTTTTGTACTCTTTTCAAGGAAGAAGTTATAACTAAAAATGAAATTTTCACTAAAAAATCAATTTTTCAATATAAATTCAAATTTTATTTAAATATTTAAATTTCACTAAATGTTAAGTTTTTCACTAAAAATTCAAGTTTTTACTCAAAATTCAAATTTTCACTTAAAATGAAAAATCTTCACTAAACTTAAAATGTTCTCTAAAAATTTAAAATTTGCACTAAAATTCAATTTTTCACTAAATGTAAAATTTTTCACTAAAAATACAATTTTCATTAAAAATTTAATTTTTTATTAAAATTTTTTATTCAAATTTTCACTCAAAATTGAATTTTTCACTTAAAATTCAATTCAATTTTACACCCAAAATTAAAATGTTTACTCACAATTTAATTTTTCACTCAAAATTCTATTTTACCTAAAAAATATTTTTTTTTAATAAAAATTCAAATATTCACTAAAATTAAATTTATCACGAAAAATTAAAATTTTCGCTCAAAATTCAATTTTACACTCAAAATTCAATTTTTCACTCAAAATTCGATTTTACTCTCAAAATTCAATTTTTCACTCAAAATTAATATTTTTACTCAAAATTCAATTTTACACTCAAAATTCAATTTTTTACTCAAAATTAAATGTTTCACTCAAAATTCGAATTTTATCTCAAAATTTATTTTTTCACTCAAAATTCAATTTTACACTCAAAATTTAAATTTGAGTTAAAATTCAATTTACACTCAAAATTTAAATTTTAACTCAAAATTAAATTTTACCTAAAAAATATTTTTTTTTAATAAAAATTCACTAAAAATTATATTTATCACTAAAAATTAAAATTTTCACTCAAAATTCAATTTTTCTCTCAAAATTCAATTTTAACTCAAAATTTAATTTTTCACTCTAAATTAATTCACTAACAAATATTTTGTTTTACTAAAAATTAAATTTATCATTAAAAATTCAATTAAATTCAATTTTATACTTAAAATTCAATTTTACACAAAAATTAAAATTTAACTCAAAATTTAATTTTTCACTCAAAATTCTATTTTACACTCAAAATTCTATTTTACACTCAAAATTCTATTTTACACTCAAAATTAATTTTTTTACTCAAAATTAAATTTTTCACTAAAAATTAAATTTGTCACTATAAATTAAAATGTTCACTCAAAATTTCATTTTTCGTTCATAATTGAATTTTTCACTCAAAGTTCAATTTTTCATTCAAAATTAAGATTTAAACGCAAAATTTTAATTTTCACTCAAAATTCCAATTTTCATTTAAAATTTAAATTTTCACTCAAAATTCAAATTTACATTTAAAATTTAAATTTTCACTCAAAATTCAAATTTACATTTAAAATTTAAATTTTCACTCAAAATTTAATTTTTCACTCAAAATTAATTATTTCACTCAAAATTAAAAATTTCACTCAAAATTCAATTTTTCACAAAAATTATCGAATTTTAATTAAAAATTCAATTTTTTAATTAAAATTTTTAGTGTAGACTAAAACTCAAATTTTTTCAGAGAGGTAAAAAACTCCAAATTACTTTTGAAATATTCAAATAACTACTAAGAATTTAAATTGCAATTAGTAGTAAAATGTTGTAAAATAGCAGTTGAATTGTTGCCTTTATAACCCACAACATGCATGTCATAAATTTGCTGTCATGGACGTCGGTGTCACCCGTCGAATCGCGTCGCGCCGCAATGTCGTGCGTCAGCTAAGTGCGTTGCATGTTGTCCAAAGTCTCGTCATCGTCGTCTTTTAAATATGCATGAAAAATATATTTATGCGTTTCCTGTTTAAAAGCATGCTAAATGCATCCGTGCAACATGCAGCAGCAGCAACTGCTGTTGTTGCTGCTCCTGATGAGAACGTTGATGATGATGACGTTGACGATAATGACGACGATGGCCTCGTCGCCGCCGTGCTGCTACTCCTCCATACTACGTGCAATTATTTTTATTATTTCGTAATTTTGCATCATTTTGTTCGCGCAGCAATTTTTGCATTTTATGATTTGCAGCGCGCGCAAGGAGCTGCAAGGACATTAATCTTGCATGCTGGACATGCAAGGCACAGAAGTCGCAACAGGCGCTGTGCATGCAAAGCATTGCCAGGCACGCGTTGCAGTGCGAAAGCACTCAGTGACGAGTAGGGAGAAATGGATAAAATGGGGCCCGCATGATTTTTCTTTTTTTTTGCCGCTCTAATACGCTTCATTAGACGAACCCGAACCGAAAGTAGTTGTGCACTTGCAATGGGATTTAGTGCGCCAACCACACTGTTCGAGTCCATTCAAAACAGTGTTGTATTGGGAAGGAGTTACTCATAAGAAACTGACAGGAACTAATTATGGACAGTTTCCATAAATTAAAGAAACTTTAGTTTAAATACTTTATTTAATTTAATTCCCTAGACAGTTTTAGAAACATTTTTGAATGAAAATTTAAAGCAGACAAATGCGAATTTTGTAAATTGTGTCTACTCCCAAAATATGCCGTGGATCTACCATTAAAATTAAACTTCATTTGATATGCCCCCAAAAATAACTTACATTTGTCTACGTACCTTCCAGAAATATGCACAAAATTATAAAACGTTTTGTCTCGGGACCCTAGACAAAATTTTTGACAGACTCAAGGAAGTATGGACTCCATTTTAATAAAGATTTTCACCATTTAACGGTGGCTATTTATATAAATGCTGAATATATTCAGTAAATTCACAAAATTTGATTTTTACAATTCCAAAAATATTTTCATTTAACTGTATGTTTGCCGGAAATATGTCGAAAATATGTTAAAAATATGCCGAAAATATTGCTTTACAATGTTCAATATTTTGTATTGCATTATTAAATTCATTGAGGAATATGTACTTATTATGCGGCATCATTTTCCTTAAAAAATCACATTTCTTCCACGGTATTTTAAGTCCAATATTTCTTATTTTTAAGTAAATCTTTTCTGACTATGTCATAACCAGTAACCAGTTACAAAATCAACGTATTGTGGTCTCCATAATATCTATTACAGTAGAATAAATTTCCAAAAGGGATACAACCCTGTTTTAAACAACACACTCATTAGTGAAATGATCAAAAAACTTATTTTTGTTTGGTTTGCTAATGAAAATCCTTAAATCTCTGTTGTATATTGGATGTAAAATGCATACGAATTGCTTTCAAATGCACATCGTATGCAAATAACGCATAAAATTGCAAAATCAGCAAATAATATTTGCAATGTTTACAGACAGAGCCAGCGTGTCGCATATGAGGGTTCGATAAAGATAAATGGTATGGGAAATTATAAGAGGTCAAAAACGACTACGACAACATTTAATTTTGAAATTTTTATTTGCTTTAAATAAGTGAGTTTTTAATGAAATATTTAATTTAAAGTTAAATGAAAAAAATAATATTTAATGAAAATAATTTTTTTTTGTCAAAATTTTAGTGAAATTTTAAAATTTTAGTGAAATTTTAAATTTTTAGTGAAAAATTTAAATTTTAGTGAATAATTGAACTTTTAGTGAAAATTTTAATTCTTAGTAAAAAAATAGAATTTTCAGTGCAAAAATGTATTTTTAATAAAAATTGAATTTTAAGTGAACAATTGAATTTTTATTGACAAATTGAATATTTAGTGAAAAATTGAATTTTTAGTGAAAAGTTTAATTTTTAGTGAAAAGTTTAATTTTTAGTGAAAATTTGAATTCGTAGTAAAAAATTGATTTTTTAGTGAAAAATTAAATTTTAAGTGAAAAATTTAAATTTTTGTATTAAATTGAATTTTTAGTGAAAATTTGATTTTTTAGTGAAAAATTGAATTTTGAGTGTAAAATTG
The DNA here is from genome assembly GCA_951804985.1 of Dryomyza anilis. Taxonomy (NCBI): domain Eukaryota; kingdom Metazoa; phylum Arthropoda; class Insecta; order Diptera; family Dryomyzidae; genus Dryomyza; species Dryomyza anilis. The sequence goes on along the minus strand of OX638130.1, from coordinate 1,962,346 downwards.
AATTTTTAGTGAAAATTTGAATTTTTAGTGGTAAATTGAATTTTTAGTGAAAAATTGAATTTTTAGTGAAAAATTGAATTTTTAGTGAAAAATTGAATTTTTAGTGAAAAATTGAATTTTTAGTGAAAAATTGAATTTTTAGTGAAAAATTGAATTTTTAGTGAAAAATTGAATTTTTAGTGAAAAATTGAATTTTTAGTTAAAATTTTAATTATTACTGAAAATTTTAATTATTACTGAAAATTTGAATATTTAGTGAAAATTTGAATTTTTAGTGAAAATTTGAATTTTTAGTGAAAATTTTAATTTTTAGTGAAAATTTTAATTTTTAGTGAAAATTTGAATTTTTAGTGAAAATTTGAATTTTTAGTGAAAATTTGAATTTTTAGTGAAAATTTGAATTTTTAGTGAAAATTTGAATTTTTAGTGAAAATTTGAATTTTTAGTGAAAATTTGAATTTTTAGTGAAAATTTGAATTTTTATGAAAAATTTAATTTTTAGTGAAAAATTAAATTTTTGTGAAAAATTAAATTTTTAGTTAAAAATTGATTTAAATTTTAAATAAAAATTTAATTTTTACACAAAGATTGCACTCAAAGAACGAATCAGTTGGGGCAACCGTCTTTTTTTGCCAACCGATATAATTAGTTATGTCAACATTCAACTGATTCAGTTGTTTCAACACCGCGTATCAGTTCGCACAACTAATGCATACATTTGACACAACCAATTTGTTTAGTTGTAGTAGCAAATTTAATTATAAGAAATCAGCCATTTTACCTAACCCTAGCGCTCCAACGTGTTGCAAACATGAAGTCAGCATCACAACAGCGTTCCCGAGATCGGAAATGGCCGATGACTTGTTGTGCTGCTGACTTCGTGTTTGCAACACGTTGGAGCGCTAGGGCTGCATATATAAATACAACATATAGAAACACAATAGCAAGTACTCTGTAGAAACACTCTTGTTAAAGATAGTGTATTTGGGCATGATAAAACTGAACAGTAAACACGAACAAGTCTTAAAACAATTCCAAATTTTGTTTTACACGTGGCACGCGCTGTCCGTAGCACACAAAAAAAAGAGTGAAAAATTTGAAGCGTGTGCGAATGATGTTGTCCTGCTTTGGCATTGCTTTTATACAAGACAACTGATTTCGCAGTTGAATCAAATAAATATTGGTTGCTACAACCTATTATAACTAACTATCTGTTATGTCAACTAAATATTGGTTATGTCTCATTTTGAATTTAGTTGCCGTAGAAATGGAAATAAAAAAATTTGAAAATTGATAAAAAGTTTTTTTCCCCAATAAATTTTGCAGTTGCTTCAACTAATAGTTGGTTACGCCTTATACTATTGTTTACCATAAATGAATTTCAGTTGAGGCTGACTACATTTGGCAGATGCCAATGAATATTCGATGAAACAACCACACGCCAAGGTAATATTTTTTTGTGTGTGCCTTTTTTTATGAAAATTTAAATTTTAGTTCAAAATTTAATTTAATTAAAATTTTTAGTTAGACAGTTTTTCGTGATTTTTTTTTTGTTTAAAAATGGAATTTTAAATGAAAAATTTATTTTTAGTGAAAAATTTAATTTTAGTAAAAAAATGAATTTTTAGTGAACAATTAAATTTTTGGTGTAAAATTGAACTTTTAGTGAACTATTTAAGTGAAGAATTTTATTTTTAATGAAAAATAGAATTTTTAGTACAAAATTGAAATAATTGAACGTTTATGAACATTTCTTATTTTTTTTTTTAATTTAATTTTTTTCAAAAAATTTAGTTTTTAATGAAAATTTAAATTTTTAGTGAATAATTGTATTTTTAGTAAATTTTTTTTTCAGTAAAATTTTTTAAAATTTTCTTAAAATTTAAAAAGTTTTCAATATTCAAAATAAATTATTTCCCAATCAGTCTGTAGGGTGCCCAAGTCCATCAAGCGCAAGTGGTCGAGCGTAAACACGACCGCATTGAGTGTGATTGCTTTGATGAAAATGGCCGGCGGCGAGGCAGCAAAAAAACGTGGCGCCATTTGCAACTCGAGGCATAATCCGCATACAAAACAAAAACAGCGGCGACGGCAGCAACAAATCAACAGCCACATTGCAATAAACAACAATTTCAAAAATTACAAAAAAAAAAAAATAAATAAAAACCAGCAAAAGTGCGCAATCATCGCAACAACGGCAAAATAAAAAAAAAATAAAGTCAGCTATTTGCATGAGAAACTCTACAGTTTATGCAAATCGGCGCAGACTACGTGCGGCGTTGGCAACCCTGGCGCGTGCACCGTGCATCATCATTGTGTTGCGAACTTCGCATCATTTGCTCGACAACGACGACGACGACGGTAAACAATAATGCGCGCTCACACTTGAGGCATTAAACGTCAATTTGTTGCAGCAGCAAAAACAGTAACTGCAAGAGCACCAACAAAAACTTCATCGCCCACCGACAGCAACAGCAATGCACCTGGCACAGCAGAAAATAAACAAGTACGAACTATGTAAAATGCTCCAACAGAACAACAACAATTTGTCAAAAACACTCGCCGCAGAGTGTATTTAATTTTGCAACTTTTATTTGATGTTGCTACTGTTGCGGTATGCTGTATCCATCCATCGTCTTTGCAACATTTAAATATATTTATAATGCACGCAGTTTGTGGCTCAGTCTGCGTCGCACTTCATACAGCTGCATACACTTGACAAGCGCAGGTTTACTCAGTTGAATGGAAATCAAGTCATAAATAACCGCAACATCAAGACGTCAAACTTGTTGACAGCCCTTCAATGTTACACTTCGATGCGGCTTTAACCCATTAAGTGCCATTGTGCACAAACGAGGACATCGATCTATTTAAGATCTATTTAAACACATGTTCAATGTCTCAATTCAGCACGATTTCAATATTTTAAATATTTTGTGAAAGGTGTAATTGAAGTGTTTGTGGAAACAAATGTAAAATCAATATTTTTGTTAACATTAGGATTTTTTTGATTTCAAGAAACTTTCATGTGCATCGAACCAATGTTTGCTAATTTGAACGAACTACATTGGATAAAATGCTGTAAACCTAAGATTTAATACGAGATATCCAAAAACGTAAAGAGGATTTTGAAATATGATAAATCAGTCATATAAATCTAATTCTCAACTTGAAAAGGGAGTACTAATTTTATAAAATTAAAAATTAAAATTATTTTTAATAGTGAAAAAAACATAATTTATTTAATAGAATAGAATTTTCCGAATAAAATTCATATTTCTTTAAAAACCGTATGAAATGCATATCTATCAGTATACCTGGCGGCAGTGAATGAATCACTTTGTCATATTAGCCTCTCTATAAAAAAGATTGACAAGATTCGAGAATGCAGATCAATATTTATATCAGTGAAACACTAAAGCTCAATTTAAGATCCAGCGTGTATTAGTTTTATTAAAAAAAGTCACATCCTACATTTTGAGCTGTGCGTGTTATATTTGTATTCAAAGTGGTGGGACCTACAGTTTATTGCCGAATCCGAACGGCGGGTGAGAGCTTTCATAGGCAATTTTTTACTCTCGTAGGTTTGCCATTTACTGCCGAGAGGTAGCGCGGTATAGAAAAATGTTTCTATGAAAAGATGTTGTTAGCCCCATTCCAGGCTTGAACCGGGGACCTTTCGGCTCGCAGTCCAACGCACAAACCACTGAGCTACCTCGGCAATTGAATCAGTTGATTTAAAACTGTTAGGAATTTATTTCCTGAGTATGAGCTTGATAACTTGAAATTGGTTGACTATTGGATTATTAATAAGATTTTAAAATTTTAATTGAGAAATTTTATAATAATAAGTATTCTAAAAGTTTTGTATTATCGATTTTTTTTATGTTATTGAACAAGATAAGTTTTTTCTGAATGTTGATATTAATCGAAAATTAGTAGAGCATAACAGTTTCGAAACGAGCCCGAATTACTCTAGAATGGTTTCCAAGTTGGTGGGAAGTGATATCAAACTAATGAATGCCCGTAATTTCAACAACTATATATTTTTTTTTTTTTTTGTACAAGTTGACCAACGCTCAGGGGATGCCCCCTATTCATGCAATGCATAGTGTTGATCGTATGAAAGGATTATAGGTAAGAAGAGGGAGGAAAGATAGAGTAGTGTCGGTGAATGTTTGTTTTGAACTTGCCAATATCAAAAATGTCGGGAAAAACAGACGCAGGGAGATTGTTCGACAAACGTATCGTGCGACTGAATAACGAATTCTCACTGTAATGCGTGGTTCTTTGAGAGCCGAGTGAACTACGAAGGGGTGGGCTTGGTTCGATGCCCGAGTAGAACGAGAGGACACACGACTTGGTGGAATCAGGCCATGTATTTCCCTCGAACACTTACCATTGTAATACCTATAAAACAGGCTTACACACCCTACAGATCTTCGGTGCTCAAGAGAACCAATAGAGGATGAAATATTTTCATCGCCTATTAAATATATTGCACGTTGTTGGATTCGATCCAGGAACTCCAAAGAAGATGTTGAAGCACCTGCCCATATATGCGAATTGTATTCCATCTTAGGCCGTATATAGGTGGTGTAGACAGTGCGCAAGTCAGCAGGAGTGAAGTATGTCTTACACCGTTTTAAAAAACCGAGGCACTTGGCCGCATCTTTCGACACGTCAAATATGTGATCATTCCAACGGAGATCACATTGAATTGATATGCCCAGAACGTCAAGAGCAGCTGACTCTGCAATATCCACAGCACCCATATTAAGGGGAGGTAGGGTTGAATCCATTCTTTTGTGAGATAACAGACAACATTGGGTCTTGCGTGCATTAAAATCAACTCTATTTGCAAGACCCCACTCGGAGATTGTCGGTAGCTCGTCTGGCTAGTGTGATGATCTACGAGCGAAAAGTAGCTGGTGCGTTCGACTACGAGTCGAAAGGTCCCCGGTTTGATTCCCAGCGACTGCCAACATCTTTTTCATAGAAAACTTATTTCTATGCGACGCTACATCTCGGCAGTCAATAGTAAACCGAAGAGAGTATTCTATTATATATGTATTTGTGAATGTTTGTATGTGTGTGTGTATGTATGTATGTATGTATGTATGTATGTATGTATGTACGTATGTATGTATGTATGTATGTTCTGTATATACGTCAGAACAGCTGAACCGAATTGAATACAAAAGTAGAGCAACAGGGACAGCAAACGATGCCATATTTGTTGCCGCTCTTTTGACATTTCTCTTCAGTAAGGTTTTCCATTTCATGATGGAAAGATATACGAGCCAACAACGAGTCGAAATTATTAAAATTCGGTAGTGAAAATTCGAAAAATCATCTTCAGCGATGAGGCTCATTTCTGGCTGAATGGCTTCGTCAATAAACAAAATTTGCGTTATTGGTCAGACAGCAATCCACACGTACTGCATGAGTAATCATTGCTTTCCGAAAAAATTACGGTTTGGTGCGGTTTATGGGACGGCGGCGTCATTGGGCCGTACTTCTTCCGTGATGATCAAGACCGGCACGTTACTGTGAATGGGAATCGCTACCGTTCAATGATAACCGAATAATTTTGGCCCCAATTGGATGATATGGACTTGGAGGACATGTGGTTCCAACAGGACGGCACCACAAGCCACACAGCGAATGCCATAATCAATTTATTGGCAACCAAGTTTGGAGATCGTGTTATCTCACGAAATGGTCCAGTCGATTGGCCGCCTCGGTCGTGCGATTTGACGCCGTTAGACTATTTCCTGTGGAGCTATGTCAAGTCTATGGTCTATGCCAACAAGCCAGCGACGATTGATGAACTTCGCATTCGATAGTGAAATTGCAGCAGTATCGGCCGATTTATGCTTTAAAACCGTCGAAAATTGGGTTCAGCGTGCCCGTGGTGGCCATGCAAAAGAAATCGAGTTCCATACATAATGGCATCGAACGTACTTTTACAGGAATAAAGAATTTCATTGATATCCAAAACCGTTTTTGTTTTATTTAAAAAAAACTTTTGTAGCGGCTCTTATTGAAAAACCCTTTATGTATGTTGGGTCTGGACAAAGTATATGCTAGAGATGGGTGCGTGCCGTGCTTTTTTTGTGTCACGCCCGAAAATCTGAGTTCGTGCATGCAAATCTCCGTGCGTGCTAATTGCTGTCGTGCCCGTGCGTGTCCCTACCTCCAAAATCAGGCACGCGCCCATTAAACATTTTCTTTTTATAGTTTTTACCCGATTTATAGTTCCGATTCCGATTCCAATTTCAACCAACAAATTAAATGAGTTTCGTTTCCGGTTCCATACATTTTTAATAACGGTTCCGATTCCGGTTCTTTGGGTACCCTGGCATAATATATGTTCCGGTTCTGGTACCGAAATTCTTAAAATAGCGGTAGCGATTCCAACCAGAATTAAATATTTATGTTCCGATTCCAGTTCCGGTTCAATACATTTTTAATAACGATTTGGTTCCAAAAATCTAAACGGTTCCGGAATTATTTTTCACGTTTCGCTTGCTTTTTCATGTTTTTAGTGCTTTTTTCATGTTTTGTCGTGTTTTTCCGTATTTTTTTCGTGTTTTTCTGTGTTTCTTCGTGTCTTTTAAAATCCCGTGTTTTATCGTGCTTCTCGTGCGTGCCTGTAAATTTACTCGTCGGGCTGGTGCTCGTGCGTATCACCTATCGGCGTGTCCATGCCATCAAAAACAGGCACGCGCCCATCTCTAGTATATGCTATGTTTCGGTGAGATTGGTGGACCGGGCGTGGCAAATTGGTATAGCAAATACATATAATGAAATTTTGGTCAGCGTTATATTTATCCATTCTAAACAGTCTCGCCGAATGTGTGCGGGATTGACTCACTGGGCGTGGCACCCCCCATAAAATGGTCATTTTCAAGATCGTGTATGTCAACAGTTATTATAGGGATATCAAAATATTCATCTCACCGACTCATCACACCGACATTCACTACATTACAACTCACCACACTAAAACTCACCACACTAATACTCACCACACTAATACTCACTACACTAAAACTGACCACACTAATACGCAACACACTAATACTCACCACACTAATACTCACCTCACTAAAACTCACCACACTAATACTCACCACACTAATACTCACTACACTAAAACTCACCACCCTAATACTCAACACACTAATACTCACCACACTAATACTCACCACACTAAAACTTACCACACTATAACAGGTAGAAACTCTACGGGGAAGAATTCTACGAGGAAGAATTATACCGGGAATTTTACGACGAAATACTCTACGGGGAAGAATTATGGAAAGAAATCCACAGCGAACAAAAAAATAAAAACACTCCATATCCTTGGATTCGCAAAATCTTTTGACGAGTCGTACACGGGTCCATCATGAAATGGCAAACCTTACTGAAGAGAAATGTCAAAGAGCGGCAAGAAATATGGCGTCGTTTGCTGTCCCTGTCGCTCTACTTTTGTAGCGTCCCTGTTGAAAAACCCATTATTTTTTTGATCATATTTCAGGGGTACCAATTTGATGTAATGTAAACAATCTTAAATTGTTTGAATAAATGGATCTAATAAAAATGGAAAATCTGAGAATATAGAATTTAAAATATGTACTAATGTGTCCTATTCAATATTAAAAACACCAATTATTAGGTTCATACCATAAAATATTAAAACATATTTTAATATTGTATGGTATGAACCTTTCATTTGCCATTGTCTACCAAGAGCTAAAGCTGTATAGAATGGGTAAAATTAATATTTGTTATGGTTTTCGAACCCACAACCTTTCAATTCGCAAGCCAACGCACCAACCACACACCTACGGACCTGATAGAAAGTTGTAATTTAAAACTTCAGCAAAATTAATTTTGAAGATCTATATTTTAGCCGCGGCAGTGGTTAGTGCGTTGGACTCCGAGCCGAAAGGTCCCCGGTTCAAGCCTGGACTGGGGATAACAACATCTTTTCATAGAAACATTTTTCTATACCGCGCTACCTCTCGGCAGTAAATGGCAAACCTACGAGAGTAAAACCATTGCCTATGAAAAGCTCTCACCCGCCGTTCAGAGTCGGCAATAAACTGTAGGTCCCACCACTTTGAGTACAAATATAACACGCACAGCTCAAAATGGTGAGAGAGCTCGGCCGAAGTTCTATACAGGACTGTAGTGCCAACCTCTTATATTTTATTAAAAAGAGCTTATTAATCAATTTCACAATAGCAAATTTTTCTTTTTCTTTTGTATACCTTTTTATCATAACTTTCATTATAAAACCGCGTGAATACCCGCCAAACAAGCCATGTTAATGATTCGAAAGTCATTGAAATGATTTCATTTATGCCCAGCTAATATTTAGATACTTTGCAAACTTTTTAATTCACCTCTCTCGAGGAGTCAGAAGGCAGCGCATAGCAAAAAATCAGAAAAAGTGCTAAAAAACATAAAAATCATTTAATACTTTTTCATCATTCTTTGGAAACATTGACTATTAACAGCATTGAAATATTAAATTAAAAAAGTTTGCAAGTCAAATATTTGGCACGCAGATGAGGAGTACAACGACGACGACTTTAAATTATAGCCGAACATAATGCCGCCGCCGCCGGCTTGCCAAATATCAGCTGCCATCTGCCGATTTGGCACTTGGGCCGGCCAAGTTGTAAAATTGTGCTTTTCTTTGCAATAACTTTATGACTTGTTTCATTTTTTTCTACTTTTAAATATTTGTTGTTATTTTTGCAACATAAAGGACACTTTTGAGCTTTGAGCGCAATGTAACTGCAAAAGGGATTTGATGGAGTGTCGCCAAAGTAGAGAAAAAGTCATTAAAGATATTAAGTATTTGAGGATGGAATGAATTTTGAGTTGACTTTAAATTCGTTGCATTTTTATGTATTTCATATATATAAAAAATGATATTAAATCCTTAGCAATAAATTTACATTTTTTTCGGTAACCTCGTCGTCGTCGTCGTCGCCGCCGGAGACCCATAAAAGAGGTAGTAGGTAATATGATTGACGAAAGACTTTTCAAATAAAATATCGTGTTAAGCGGCTTTTGAGCCTGCTCCAAAGTACAGGCCAAGTATTTTTATCACACCGCGGCATTACTTTTTTTGTTGGCTCCTGTCTTTTTCATCTTTGAAAATGATTCGATAACTTATATTGTTAAGCGCATTAATGTCTTTCCCTATGTGCAGACAGCTTTATCAACTGAACCCTCTAAATTGTTGCATAAAAATATTGAAAAGGGTGCCGTCATTTTCACGTAAGTGCTCAAGCGGAGAAATGAATTCAGAAAATGTTGATAAAAACAGCTGGATTTATAGTAAAATCATTTAAGCTTTCAACTTTATTCATTTAAAAGTTATTTTTTTTTACCACATTTATTGTTTCAATTTAATTTGAAGTCTAAATTTCCCTTTTTAGAGGTAATATCTTCACTGTCATGCCAAAGGGGCGAATGTTCATTTTTAAAAATATTGGGAAATCAAATTTTTAAGTTAGAAGTGCTTTAAAAATTAGTAAAAGTTATTTTTTTTTCAAAATTTGTTGTTGTTACTTTGGTATATAAAATATCTTTCAATTTGGACAACTTACTGAAATATAAATACGGATTTTGAGTGGTTATGTACTGCCCAAAATGCACATAAGGACTGCGTCGAATAAAATTGTCCGTTACATATCTTCCCATAATGTGCTATTGCAAGATTCAAATTAAAAAAAAATGATCATAGTAGCTCTGAATTAAATGGCAGAAAATAATTTGTGTCAGTTATAGTCAATACAAAATTTATTTAACGCGAAAATGGAAAACGAAGTGGAAGTGCGAGAAAATATAATTAAAATTTTTCAAAAACAACCTAGTTGGTCTTTTAAAAAAATTGCCAAGGAGGTAGGGGCTAACCCTAAGACCATTTCTCGCGTTATCAACCGCTTTAAGGAAGACCTGAGTATTGATCGGAAGAAAGGTTCTGGTAAAAAAAGGCCCACATGATCGTGAAAAGTCGAAGAAAGTTGTGAATATTTTAAAGAAAGATCCAAGCATATCCGGAAGGAAATTTGCGAGAAAGGCGGATTGCTCAGAATCTTTCGTGCGCAGAACTAAGAAAGAAGCTGGGCTGAAGACGTACAAGGTCCAAAAAGTTCCGGATAGAAATGCCGTCAAGAATGAAACCGCAAAACAACGAGCTAAAAAGCTGAACCAAGATTTTTTTAAAAATTCGATTGCTGCATAATGGACGACGAAACTTATGTTTTAGCGGACTTTTCTCAGCTACCTGGGCAGGAATTTTATACAACCGATTCTCGAGGAAATGTCGCTGAAAAATTCAAATCAAAAAATGACAAAATTCCCAAATAAATTCCTTGTTTGCAGGCAATTTGCAGTTGTGGAAAAAGGAGCAGCTCATTCGTGACATCGGGTCGAATTAATAGCGAAATATATGTGAAGGAATGCTTGCAAAAGACATTGCTTCCATTTTTACGCCAACATGAAGTGTCCACATTTTTTTGGCCTGACCTCGCTTCATGTCACTACAGCAAAACAACCTTAGAGTGGATCCAACAAAATGCAGTGATTTTGGTGCCTAGAGAAGCCAATCCACCAAACTGTCCAGAACTCAGGCCGATTGAGAGATACTGGGCTTTAGTAAAAAGGGAGATGAAGACAACAAAAAACGTGGCCAAAGACCTTTAAAAGAAAGTGGTCTTCAGCACCTGTGAGGGTGTCGGACACTACCATTACAACATTAACGGACGGGGTTCCGGAAAAATTAAAACTTTTTATTAAAAAATATTAATTAAAAATATAAAAATATTTTTTTTTTAATCTGAAAATAATTTGCAAAATAAAATATTTTATTCTATAAAAATTCGATTACCAGATTTCTAGATTTTTTCATTTTTGTAGCGGACAATTTTATTCGACGCAGTACTTATTTTTGTTTTTTTGATATAACTATTTATTTGCGCAAGATAAAATAGTGAAAACGACGCCTCTTACGAAACCCAACACGTTTCAATTTGCTTACGAAAAACGGCACTTTATTCATTAAAACAAGCATACATTTATTTTATCCACGAAAAGAAGCATTAAATTGTTTTAGGCACGAAAAGAACTTCATTCACATTTTCTCCACTAACAGAAGCATACCTTTATATTTCCTACGAACAGAAATAGATTTATATAGTATCTACGAACAAAATCACATATTTAATTTCACCACGAATAAAAGCTTATATATATTTTCGAAACAGATATCCCAATAGACAATTTTGTGAGTAAGAAGTCACACAATGTTGATGATGGAGGTGATATTGTATTATTACTAAATTTGTTGATTTTTCATTGATGACATAGTTTCCAGGTGTGTCACTGGACATTATTTGCTGAAACTGTTCCAATGAAACTATTCCATTAGACATATATAAACATGCAGGTACGATTTGGCTAGAATTCATTTGCGTCATTGGACTTTTTTGAAAAATGTGTTCTATTCGTATTTGGCCAGAATCAATGCCACTTGCGTCATTGAACTTTTTTTTGCAAAAAGTTCCGACTTTGGGATTTGGCCAGAACCCACTTGCGTCATTGGACAATATTTTTGAAAAAAATTGTTACTTTGGAATTTGTCCAGAAACCACTTCCCAAAGGAACAAATTTTTCCAACAAAATTTCCAACGACGCAAGTGGGTTATGGTCAAATCCCAAAGGAGGCATTTTTCCAAAAAATTGTCCAATGACGCAAGTGGGTTTTGGCCAAATCCCAAAGTAACACATTTGTCAAATTATGTTTGCTCTTGTGCACAAACAGTCTACTGGGATAACGTTCTTGAATAAATATACATGCTTTTATTCTTGGTGAAATGATAGATTAGCTTTTTTTCGCAGCTAAATGTAAAAGTGTTTCTTTTCGTGGCGAAAATAGAGTTATACTTCATTTCGTGGCTATAAAATATATATGCTTTATTTCTTGGGTATAATAGAGCTGTGGTTGTTTTTGTGGGGAAACTGAACTTGTGCTTCTTTTCGTAGTTTCGAAAAAGGTGCTGTTTTTCGTAAGCAAATTGAAACGTGTGGTTTTTCGTAAAAGTCAAGGTATATAAAGGTATTAATTATTCGTTTTTAGAGCACCTATCGGTTGGCATCATTATTGAAAAATAATTTTTTGAATTTTTATCATTTTCAGGAAAAATATTTGGCAAATTATGTTTAAATAAAGATGCCTATCGATGGGTGCTTTAAAATTAAACATTTAATCTCTTTACACCACTATTTTATCTAGTAACAATAAATAGTTCTAGCCAAAGAAACTAAAAACAAATAAAAAATTGTTAAAATCTTGTCCTGCCAAAAGGGCGAATCTATTCGTTTTTTGCTATAATTCTTTTTTGGTGCAAGATAAAATAGTGCTGTAAACGCATTAATTGTTTGTTTTCAAAGCACCTATCGATTGGCATCATTACTTAAAAATAAATTTCCAAACAATTTTCATGCAAGTAATAAAAACTCAAAAAAATATTCTAAAATAATGATGCCAATCGATAGGTGCTTTAAAAACAAACATTTAATGCCTTTACACCACTATTTTATCTAGTACCAATAAAGAGTTCTAGCAAAAAAACTTAAAAAATTGCAAATCTTGTCCTGCCAAAAGGGCGAATCTATTCGTTTTTTTGCTATAATTCTTTATTGGTGCAAGATAAAATAGTGCTGCGAACGCATTAATTGTTTGTTTTCAAAGCACCTATCGATTGGCATCATTACTTAAAAATAATTTTCCAAACATTTTTCTTGCAAGTAATAAAAATTTAAATAAATATTTAAAAAATAATGATGCCAATCGATAGGTGCTTTAAAAACAAAGAATCAATGCCTTTATACCACTATTTTATATTATCCAAATTAAAAGTTATGACAAAAAAACGAAAAGATGCGCCCTTTTGGTTTTGTCTTTTGTGGCTAGAGATATCCAACAAAATCACATACCCTTTTGGCATGTAAAAAAACGCAAATATTAAAAATTACACATTCGCCCCTTTGGCATAATAGTGACGATATCATTTTTTAAAATATACAATTTTATATAGTGGAATATTTGAAAACTGTTGATGCAATTATGACAATTTTAAATAATATTAATTATTTAATTCTCCAAAATTCTGCATAATTTCAAATTGAATAACATTTTATTAAATTTGCATTAATTTAATATAGAATTTGATATTTTATGAATTTATTTTAATTTTAGCAAATACAATATAATATGTCGCGTGCAGAGCATTATACTGTCGTCAAAAGATCCATTAGATATTTAAATGAAATTGAATATTTTATGAACAAAAGAGCAAGCGGGTCGGTTCGTCAAAAGCAAAGCAAAAACAACCAATATTTTTGTATGTACGATAATATTTGAAATACATAAATATTTGCCATGCCATGCGATGCGATGTGATGCCACGTTTGGCAACATATGAATTTCATAAATTTTGCAAAATTAAAGAGCATACTTTTGGGCGAGTTAGCGCAGAGTTTTGGCAGGGATGACAGCGACCGCCTGCTGCTTATTACTGCTACTGTTTTGTTTGTATTTTATTTACTTAAGCTGAGGTTTTTTTTTCGCTTGTTTTTACATTATGCTCCAACACACACACACATGTACACGAACTCATATACACAAACTCTAATATGAGCCTACTCCCAGAAGGATGTTTTTCGTTTGTCTAACAAAGACATTGACGTGTGCGGCTAGCTGCCAGCAGAAATCAAAGCTCCCTTAACGAAATTTTTAGTCCCCCAAGGCAGTTTAGAAACATTTTTCTTAGAAAAGATTTGAAGCGAATAAATGGAGTTGATGTACAAGTTCTGAATTTTTTCTAACTGTCCCCGAAATATGCCAAAAATCTACCTTTAATATTTCAAATATGTTAAATTTTGCTATATTTTTTTCAGCAACATTTCTTTGCATTTTCTCGAAATATTTGTGAAAATTGCACAATTTTTTTTTTCAGTTTTAATTTTTCGCAGTTTTAAAGTGAACAAAAGTAGAATTTATATTAAATATTGCCTTTTTTTCAACTGTATCTGAAATATGCCAAAAATCTACCTTTAAAATCAAAAATGTTAAAACCTGCCATACCTACCCTTTCTTTGCATTTGCCCGAAGTATTTTTGAAGAATTTCTGAATTTCTTCTCAGTTTATCTTTTTGGCAGGCTTAAAGCAGTTTTGAAACGACAAAGGCAGTTTTTTTTTCTTTGAAATGATTTAAAGCGGGCAAATGGAGTTTAAATCCAATTCTGACTTTTTTAAATGTCTCCGAAATATGCCAAAAATCAACCTTTAAAATCAAATTTTGAAATTATACCGAATATTGTTCTCGGTTACTCTATACAACATATTTGGCAGTATTAAGAGGGCAAAGGCAGATTAAAAGAAAACGAATTTCAAATGGTTTCATTTTTTCTATATGCCTCCTAAAAAAAGCCGAAAATTTATCTTTTACGTGTCCAAGAAACTAAAGATTTAAAGAAAACAAAGTCTGATTTTCTATTAAACGCTGTATTTTTCTGCCTACCTACAAAGTATGCCTAACATATATCTTAAAAAACCAAAAAAAAAAACTCAATATTAAAATTACTCTAGAGAAAATTTTTGACAAGGTTGAGGCTGTTTAGAAACATTTCTACGACATATTTCAAACAGACAAAGGTGGAGTTTGTATGACAAGCTTTCTGTTTTCTGCCTTTTCCCAAAAATGACGTGCATCTCTCATTAAAATTTCACAACATGCGAAACACTTCCCAAAACAATCCATTTATCTGGAAATATGCCAAAAATATTATGGAAAAATTCCTGAAAAATGACAGAAATTTTATCTCGGGGGGGTTGTGAAATGATTAATGACAGATTCACGGCATATATTGAGAACGGGAAGAAAACCGACAGCTTCTAATACAAACTCCGACTTTGTCTGTTTCAAATATGTTTCTAAACTTACTCGATCTTGCCTAAAATTTTGTCTGGCATTGCAATACTTTTGGAAAAAAAATATATACCCAAGACAAAATTTGTGGCATATTTCCAGCAAACACGCAGATAAATGGATTATTTTTGAAAGTGTATAGCAGGTTGTACAATTTTATGGAATTTTAATGGCAGATTCACGGCATATTTTGGTAGCGGGCTGAAACACGACTGCTTGTGATATAAACTCTGCCTTTGTCTGTTTGAAATATTGTGAAATTTTTTTCTAAACCCTTTCTAAAACTCTTTTCGACACTGCCTAAACTTTTATCTCGTTTACTCCAGACAAATTTTGTGGTAAGCTTAAGATAGTTTGAAAAATGTTTGCAAAATTTAAATAAGAAAAATACGTAGTTCATATCAATTGCTTCCTTTATTTCTGAATGCCAATAAAATATTCTTAGAAGATGTCTTAAAAATCTACACAAAACTTAATTTTTAAAAATACATAATTTTTTTCTCGGTTTCTATACGCAAAATTATTGACAGACTCAGATTTAAAGTAGAAAACGCAAAGTTTATATTAAATTTTGTCTATTTTTTTTTTAAAGACTCCAAATTCTGTCTAGAAATTGCTTTTAAAAACCCCTATATTAAACAAGCTGCAAACTTTTATCTTCGTGTTTGTAGAAATTTTATCTTCGAATCTGTAAAATTTCTGTTGCTTAAAACATCAGTCGGTGTATTTTTTTCCCGCTGGGTTGTGTAAAACTCAGAAACGAAGAGTTGCCGCCAGCCGCCAGAGTGTAACATAATTTTTTGTTTAAACTGTTATAAATTACTGCTATGTTTGTTATGTGTGTGTGTGTATGTATGTATTGCATGTGTGTGTGTATGTGATATTATGTAAATATGTGTATTATGATTGTGTGTTTGCACTTCGGGGACATATTCGATTATTGAAACAGTGATTTTGAGGGATGGATGGGGAATCAGGATAATAATTTTCCGAAACTTGTGATAATAATGATTATTAGTTTGTGTATTTACATAAGTTTGTTGAGGGAAGAGTATTGGTTGTGTTGAATGTGTGACGGGAAGACAGTTTTATAAGGAAAATAAACGTTTGTTCGTTTCTTTTTTACTTTGGTGTCGATTAAATATATATTTGTGTTTTTTCTGGCACGTTTTATTTTATTTGTGTTATTTTAGGATTTAGAAATAATGTATGTGGTGCTAAGATGATTTGAGATATTTAAAATTATTTAAATTCAACTGTGTATTTAAATTTTGTAACAAAATCATATAGTATTTGATACAAAAAAGGAAAATTTAAAAAAAACACACAAAATGGAATGCAAAAACAAAAATAAAAGTAAAAATAAATGGGGAAATAAAAGCAGCAACCATAAAAATAAAAACAAAATCATAAACTCAAAAACAAAATTAAAAACAAAATACAAACACAAAGGCAAAAACGAAAATGTAAGGAAGAATTCGAAATCTAAGGAAAAACAAATTGCAATATAAAAAGAAAAAAAAACATAAAATCAAAAACAAAATATAGAACGGAAACATATGCAAGAGCACAAATTAAAATATCAAAAACTAAATCCAAAGCAAAATCACAAAATCTAAAACCAAAAGGGAAAAAATCAAGATCATTACCAAAATAATCACATAAACAAAAAACCAAAAAAAAAAAAAACAAATATCAAACATAAAAATAAAAACAAAATCATTGAAAAAACAAATAATAGAAACAAAATCAGCAAGAATTCAAAATCTAAGAAAAAAAAATTAAAAAGCAATGGAACACAAAAACACAAAATCAGTAGCAAAATAAAAAAGGAAACAAATGGAAATGTACAAATTCAAATAGCAAAAACATAAAATCCAAATCAAACTCACATAATTAAACACCAAAGAGTAAAATCACAAAATCATGATCAATAACAAAATAAACACGAGCAAAATTAAAAATACAAACACAAAGAAAAAAACACAAATACAAATAACTCAAACACCTACCAACAAAAGAAAAATACAAAAGTAAAACACAAATTTTAAGGAAAAACCCAACAGAAACGAGTTGGGAATGTTAGGTCACATGGGTAAGTTCGGTCACATGGGGCGGATTTTTATAGTCGGTCGGGCCCGACTATGGAATACTCTACACCTTTGGTGGAGATATTAATGAGGAATATTTAACTGTATACCTTAATTTTAAATTTTTAATTATGCTGAACCTCCCCACCCTCAGAATATTATTCATATATCAGAAATTTACGTCTTATATCCCCATAAATTAAAAAAATTATATAAAGTATAAAAAACTAAAAAAAAATTTGAAAAATATAATTGGGTGGACCACGCCTATATTTAAAATTTTGAAAGGCTAATATTTCATAGATTTGATTTTAATAATTTACGGATCAAATTTCCACTATGAAAACCCGGGAAATAATGAAAAAAAAAGTGGGCGGATCACGCCCATTTTTGGACCACATATTTTTAGGTGAATTCTAACAATACATTTTAAATTTTATAACTATACCTTAAATACTTTTCGAGTTATTCGTTCCGAAAGAGTTATATAAAAGTGACTTGTATGGGAGGTGGGCGTGTCCGTTGACGGATTTGGCTCATTTTCAAACTCATTTCCTACTTTTGGCTAAAATATATTGAGTCGAAATTTCATCGCATTCTGATCAGTATTTCTGAAGTTATTCTGTATTCGGACAGCAAGACAGACATACAGACAGACAGACGGACATGGCTAAACGGACTCGGGTGGTGATGCTGATCAATACCGGACACGTCTCCTAAGGGGCGTTACAATATCTGCACAAACTTAATATACCCTGTACCTCATAGGTGTAGGGTATAACAAAGTTAAAAAAATATATTTGAAAATGAAAACTAAAACGAGTTTTGCGTGTAACAAACCTCAAATTTAAAACAAATTAAACATCACGCAACAATTCTCATCAAGAATAGTTTCAATATACCCGACCCTTAAAAACAACTTTCCGAATTTACTGTCAATCCCAACCATCATATTGTCACTGTCATGCCAAAAGGGAATCATATGCCAAACATTTTTCCTGCAAGTAACAAAAATTTGAAAATTGATAGGTGCTTTAAAAACAAAATTTGAATGCTGTTACTTCACTATTTGATCTTGTACCCATGATAAGTTATGGCAAACAAATGTTAAAATCCAAAATTAAAAACATTGAAAAAAAAACAATTTTTTTGACTAATTTTGAAAGCAATTCAAACTTTATAATTTGATTTTCCAACATTTTTAAAAATGTACATTACATTAAAAGTACTACCTATCACGTGACCCGTACCATTGGTACCGACTAAGGACAGGTTCTTAAAGACCAGTTTTTTGATAGATCTAAAGTTATGCATGACGAGATGGATCGTGTCAATGCTAAATATGTCGATAGTGGAGCGAAGAGGCACTAGGTGGCGCCATAGTCACGAGAATTATTTACACGCTGCAACTAATGCGTCTATAATTCGTGGACTGTTTTTCGATACTGCATTGATTTAAATTCAGAAGTAATTTTAATGAACTCATGCAAGGTGGAACAAAAAATGAAATATGAATGCATGAAGAAGAAGAAAAAATAAAATATAATGTATATGTAAAATAAAATAAAATAAAATAAAATAAGTAAAATTTAAAATATATAAAAAAGTAACAATAAATAATTAATTAAAAAAAAATGAATTGATACTGGTCACAGAACAGGATTTTGAGGACTAGTTCTGTGATAGATCTAAAGGTCTGCAGTAGATGTTAATTGACACCTCCCTAGGACAACGGCTTGTTACCGGTTGGTATCATATAAAAGAGCCAGAACTAGGACCGGTTAACTATCTCCGAGGAACCAGTCACGTGCCTGGACTAGGACCGGTTCGTTTCCCCGTAGGGATATTGCTCATTTACTACAAGAGTGTCATAATTCAAAAAAATTGATTTTGTAGAAAACACGTATGAAGATTTCAATTGATTCTCACTTTGCATATAAAATGTATGGGACATATGAAATGAGGTAACGCCAAATTCTCTTCTTATGCGGTGAGTATACAAGATAGGAATACGAATTTTTTACACATGATGAAACATGATATAACAAATAATTCTGCATAATTAACTCAAAAATCGAATTTTTAGAGTTATCACACTCTTGTAGTAAATATGTCTTTTCTACAAAAAAAAAATAATCAGAAAAATCTCCTTAAAAGTAATTTTGATAAATATTTTAAATTTAGAAAAAAATTATTCATTAGTTTATGTGCTAAATGTTGAGAATATTTCAAAATTATGTGATACTGAGTAATATTTTTTATAGTGTTGATGAATTTTAAAAACTATTGTGGAAATGTGCTGAACTGGAGACATTTAAGAAAAATGTGAGGCCATTGAGATTTTGTGAAAATTTATGTTAAAAAGAAATACTCTCAAAATATGCCGATGTTTCGAACATACGTGGTATTCAGTTACTTTGTGAGCATTTTCAAATGTTGCTGTTGGAAATTGTCAGAATATGGGTAATTTTTCGTGGTACATAACAACTTTGTGAACATTTGAAGGTATTTTGTGAGAATTTGTAAATGTTTTCACCAAACATTGTACTGCGTTGCTTAAAAAGAATTCGAAAGTTTGATATGAGACTTTGTTGTGCTGTAGAATATACTGAGCAAAAGAGAATATTTAGATACTTTATGAGAAAGTTACGAATATTTTCTGAACTACGTGGTACGACATGACGTATACGCATTCTATAAAAAATAAATTCTTTTTAAAATGTTTCACTTTAAAGTGGCTCTATTAAATATTTTGAATACACCTACATTAAGTGTTTTTCTCCAATGCTAAATTTAAAATTTACGCATTTTAGAGGCCACCACAAAATAGCTTTTGAAGTGGCTACAAAAAGAGCTGTTGCAATTTCCTCATAACGTCATAAAATGGATAAATTTTTATTATATTGTATTGTGTGAAATGTTTTTTTCTCCAAACATAGTTGCAGCAATTAAGCGCATCAATTGCGAGGAGCAGGCGCTTCGCTACTACTGCTCACCTTCGTGTCTGCCAACAAAGGCTACGCTGGTGGCCTTGAAAGCGGCTTTGCATCTTTGCTTTGCATGATTTCAAGCGACTCATGACGATGGTCATGCTCACAGCAACAATTATAAAAAATAAAAAATAAAAACAACTATAACAAAAGGCACAAGTGGCAACACTTCTAAATCAGCCTCTCTCTCTCTCGCATCATCTTGCTTGTCTGTTGCAATGCAGGCTGCTGCCTGTAGCACTCACGAGTGAGATGGCAAATTAGATGAAATCGCAACACAAATAAAAGTCACACATGCATAATGTAGATATATATCATATATAAATGTATGTGCACGAATATGACAGCTACTTGTTTTTGTTGGCTTTGCAAAAATTTCATTAAAACTTTGCGTTGCACGCTTTATTTGATTCTTGTGGCAGCTCTGCAACACCCAACACCCAAAAGACTAACATCGCCCGACCACCCAACACCCAACAGACTAACATTGCCCGACCACCCAACGCCATCCACACCATGCACTCGCAACATGTTTGGTATGTGTTTGCATTATGAACCCAGACAATCGCAAGTTTTTCAAGTGCACATACATTGTACATAAAAATGAAAGAGTTACTCGCACACATCGCAGTCGTTGTCGTCTTCGTCTCTAACTGTGCGTCGTCACTAATGTCGTTGCATACGCAGTACCTACCGAGAATTCAGAGCCCACACATTATGGAATTTTGTGTGTGTCTCTCTTCAATTATTACGCTTCAAGTGTTTTTCAATCTGGCAACATTTGTGAAAGTCAAGGTATTGACATATATATTTTTTAATTTGAATTTCTGGCACAAAAATTTGTAAATGTATGGAAAAAAATCAAAGAAATATAACCAATAAACTAAAAGTTTAATATTTCAGCAAATATGTACGGTGAAAAATTAGATCTGCGGCGAACTACCCAGGGAATACTTATTTTAGGAAACATTTGTCTGGGGAAATAATTTTCTGCTGAAGAATTGTCTGAATAATAATTATCTTTCGGAACATTTCTCCGGGGAATAATGGTTTCGGTAAAGACTTATCTCAGTACGGATGTTTGTACGGTGAAAAATTAGATCTAATGATAACTACCCGGGTAATACTTATTTTGGGAAACTTTTGTCTGGGGGAACAAATTTCCGCTGAAGAACTGTCCGAAGAATAATTATTTTGAGGAAGAAATGGCCGGGAAATAAAGGTTTCGGTAAAGACTTATCTCAGTACTGATTTTTGTACGGTGAAAAATTAGATATAATGCGAATTACCCGAGTAAGACATATTTGGGAAACATTTATCTGGGGGAACAATTTTCCGCTGAAGAATTATCCGAAGAATAATTATCTTTGGGAACATTTGACTGGGGAATATTGGATTCAGTAAAGACTAATCTCAGTACGGTGAAAAATTAGATATGATGCGAACTACCCGGGTAATACTTGTTTTGGTAAACATTTTTCTGGGGGAACAATTTTCCGCTGAAGAACTGTCCGAAGAATAATTATCTTTGGGAACATTTGTCCGGTGAATAATGATTTCGGTAAAGACTTATCTCAGTATGGATCTTTGTATGGTGAAAAAGTAGATCTGATGCGAACTACCCGGGTAATACTTATTTTGGGAAACATTTGTCTGGGGGAAGAATTTTACGCTCAAGAGTTGTCCGAAGAATAATTATCTTTGGGAACATTTCTCCGGGGAATAATGGTTTCGGTAAAAACTTATCTCAGTACGGATGTTTGCACGGTGAAAAATTAGATCTAATGCGAACTACCCGGTTAATACTAATTTTGGAACACATTTGGTTGGAGGAAACATTGTCCGCTAAAGAATTGTCCGAAGAATAATAATTTTGGGGAACAATTCTCCGGGGATTTTTTTTTAAAGACTTATCTCAGGATAAAAATTTCTCGAGAAAAATTGTCTCGAAAAAGAATTGTCCATGGATGTATTGTCCGAAAAAATAATGGTCCAAAGGATTATTATACCGGCAAGGATTATCTCAGAGAAAAATTGTTCCGCGGAAAAATTGTCTCTGGGAAGAATTTTCTGGGTATGAATTGTCCGTGGAAAAATTGTCTCTAGCAAGAATTGTCTCTCAGAAGAATTGCGTTGTTTGGCAGACTAAAGGCAGTTTATAAACATTTTGTTGATAGATTCAGAGCATTAAAATATATGTATATCCAAATCAGCATATTTTCAGCCTGTACCACAAAAGTCAGAATTCTGCCTTTAAAATTCCACAAAATTTAAAAATCTGCCCCGACACAAAATTTCAATAATTTTTGAGTAATATTTTGAGCATATTTTCGAAGTTTTGGAAGCTTGAAAAATTTTGTGAAAACTTAAAAAATTTAAAACTTTAGACAGCAAAACTGCCATTGTCTGCCTAAAATAATAACGTAGCAATAGCTATGCACTTCCCAAAAACTTTTATTTCCCTGTGCGTTTACCGAGAATAATTTAGAAAAATTAAAGAGTTTTTGTCTTACGTTGATTTTAACAAAAAGAGAGATTTCATCAAATTAAAATTTTATTTTTTATTTATAATTTTAAGGTAGAGTAATGTTTCAGAAAAACATAATTTACCGTGAACTGCAATCTTTTCTTTTCTACTTTTTTATATTTTTTTATTTTATTTTTAAATATACAATACGTCGATGTACACATCCTTTGTATAAATTTCTTGGAAAATTTACTTCATATTTCGTCTGAATCAACAAAGTGTACAAAGTGCATCCTTAATACTAAAATATTTATATGTAATACGCGAAAAAATAAATTCATAAAATTTGAAGCACTGAAAAAATAAACATAAAATGTGCAGAGATTAAATTTCTGCGAATGAATATAAATTATTTCTTGGTATTAAAAAAAAAAAAACAAATAAAGCCTTGTAAAATTCATAAAAATGACTGCATTCAAATTAAAAATTTCATAAGAATTGCAAAATTTATATACTTCAATGAGTTTATTTTATGCATTTAACAAACATTTTTTGATAAAATAGATTTCATTACATTTCAATTAAATAATACAAAAAAAAAACATATTTCATTTTATGTATTTAACAGAAATTGCAATATTTCTGAAAAGTGCTCTTTTAAATTCATGTTTTGTAGTATCAGTAATAAAGTTCTGATATTTTTCTCCAAAACTGTTTGATATAATAATAATAGTTGGGCGCTATAGTCCTGTATAGAACTTCGGCCGAGCTCTCTCACCATTTTGAGCTGTGCGTGTTATATTTGTACTCAAAGTGGTGGGATCTACAGTTTATTGCCGAATCCGAACGGCGGGTGAGTGCTTTTCATAGGCAATGTTTTACTCTCGTAGGTTTGCCATTTACTGCCGAGATGTAGCGCGGTATAGAAAAATGTTTCTAGAAAAGATGTTGTTAGCCCCAGTTCAGGCTTGAACCAGGCTCGCAGTCCAACGCACTAACCACTGAGCTACCGCGGCTAACCACTGTGTGATAGTGCTACGAAATTTCTAAAAACATTAAAACATGTCCGAAATTTTTATTAAATATTGTGGACATTTTAAGGCGGATATTCGAAATATGTACAGAATGAGAAAAGATAGTTTTTAATACAAATTCCATATTGACCTGCTTCAAATAGATCTCAATAATGTGAATCTAAACATCAATCACAGTTACTAAAGACTCTTTGAAAAATTGTGATGTTCGAAAATATTTCTCAGGGAATGAATATCTCTTAGAGACGAATTGCTTTTGGATGAAATGTGTCGAGGATGATTGACCACAGAAAAATACTGGGAAAAGATTGTCACAAGAAACAACTGTGGTAGTCTCGATGAAAATGTTTCGTTAAAAAATATGAAAGTGCAATCAGGGAAGAATTGTTGGGGGTCCAGAACCTGGCAGAAACTATTTGCCAATTGTTCTTTTGCAAAATTCTTTATATATCAGTCAATTTATGACCGATAATCTCAATATCTCAATCAATGCTAAGAAAATGTGAATCTATCAATTGTTTTTTCAACTTTAAAAATATTCAGATTTTCATAAAATTCAGATTTTCATAAAAATGTATTTGGTGACTTTTTTTTCAATCAATTTTTTTTTTATTATCCATTTTTCTATGTCATTTTTCTACCATTCATTTTTCTATCATTTATTTTTCTAGCATTTTTTTTCTATAATTCATTTTTCCATCATTTATTACTCTATATATTTTTAATCATTTATTTTTTATCACATTTTTTTAAACATTTATTTTTCTATAATTAATTTTTCAATTATTTCTTTTTCTATCATTAATTTTTCTATTATTATTTATTTATTATTTATTTTTCTATCATTTATTTTTCTATTATTCATTATTCTATCATTCATTTTTCAATCATACGTTTTTCTATCATTCCTTTTTCTATCATTCTTTTGTAGAACTCTACAACGACAATATATAAGGATTTTTATTTAGATAAATTCAATTCGATCAAAAACTTGTTTTAATTATAATAAAATGCAAATCATTGTTTTATATTTTGAACATTATTACCTCTGCCCACGAACTTCACTGCACTTCAAGTACTTTTTACTGCAATTAGCTACATAACAAAAGAACTGATGCAAAGATTTTGCTCTCGAAATTGTATCGATTTCTTAAGCTAAATAATTCAAATTAAAAACATAATTAGAGAGAATGTATAATAAAAACAACGCAACCGTACATAAGCTAATTAAGATAAAAAACCACAGATAAAAAAAGGTACTACAGAATATTGTAATGCGCAAAAAGTAACTTTATTAAATGATTAAAATTCTAAATTAGGAAACAATTAGTATAAAGTACTTAAAAAGAAAATTTAAAAAGAAATGAAAACATTGAGAAAATAAAAAAGAAATGTTAAAATAAATATTTAAAATAAAAACAAAAATTTGTGTAGAAAATCGTTCAGCAGCTAATATATCACATGTACACAGAAAAAAATATATGTTTAGCAATTTGATTATTCAATTTTCCAACATATATTTTTCTATCATTCATTTTTCTAAAACATATATTTCCATTATTTCTTATTCTATAATTCATTTTTATTTCATATATTTTTGTAGCATTTATCATTCATTTTTCTATCATTTATTTTAACATCACTCATTTTTATATTATTCATTTTTCTATTATTTATTTTTCCATCATTTTTCCATCATTTATTACTCTATAATTTTTTATAATTTATTTTTTAACACAGTTTTTCAAACATTTATTTTTCTATAATTCATTTTTTAATTATTTCTTTTTCTATCACTCATTTTTCAATCATTTAATTTTTTCATCATTCATTATTTTATGATTTATTTTTCTATCATTTATATTTCTATCATTCATATTTCTATCATTCATATTTCTATCATTCATTTTTCCATAATTTTTTATTCTATACTTTTTTCTCTATCATTTATTTTTTATCATTCATTTTTCAATCACATTTTTTCAAACATTTTTTTTTCTACTATTTATTTTTCTATCATTCATTATTCTATTGCTCATTTTTCTATCATACATTTTGCTATCATTCATTTTTCTATCATTCATTATTTCATCATTTATTACTTATAATTTATTTATTTTTCCATCATTTATTACCCTATAATACTTTATAATTTATTTTTTATCATATTTTTTTAAACATTTATTTTTCTATAATTCATTTTTTAAATTTTTCTTTTTCTATCACTCATTTTATCATTCATTTTTCTGTCATTCATTTTTTTCATATTTATTTTTCTATCATTTATTTTTCTATCATTTATTTTTCTATCATTCATTTTTCTATCATTCATTTTTCTATCATTCTTTTTTCTATCATTTATTTTTCCATAATTCATTTTTCTGTCATTCGTTATTCAATCACTCATTTTTCTATCATTTATTTTTCTATCATTCATTTTTCCATCATTCATTTTTCTATCATTCATTATTCTATCACTCATTTTTCTATCATTCATTATTTCATCATTTATTACTTATAATTTATCTATTATTTATTTTTCCATCATTTATTACTCTATAATACTTTATAATTTATTTTTTATCATATTTTTTTAAACATTTATTTTTCTATAATTCATTTTTTAATTATTTCTTTTTCTATCACTCATTTTTCTATCATTTATTTTTTATCATTCATTATTTTATCATTCATTTTTCTGTCATTCATTTTTATCATCATTTATTTTTCTATTATTTATTTTTCTATCATTCATATTTCTATCATTCATGTTTCCATAATTTTTTATTCTATATTTTTTTTCTGTCATTTATTTTTTATCATTCATTTTTCAATCACATTTTTTCTACCATTCATTTTTCTATCATTTATTTTTCTATCATTCATTTTTCCATCATTCATTTTTCCATCATTCATTTTTCTATCATTCATTATTCTATCACTCATTTTTCTATCATTCATTTTGCTATCATTCATTTTTCTATCATTCATTTTTCTATCATTCATTATTCCATCATTTATTAGTTATAATTTTTTTATAAATTATTTTTTAACACAGTTTTTCAAACATTTATTTTTCTATAATTCATTTTTTAATTATTTCTGTTTCTGTCATTCATTTTTCTATCAGTCCATTTTCTATCATTTATTTTTCCATCACTTATTTTTCTATGATTCATTTTTTTATCATTCATTTTTCCATTATTTATTACTCTATAATTTTTTATGATTTATTTTTTATCACATTTTTCAAACATTTATTTTTCTATAATTCATTTTTCTTTCATTCATTTTTCTATCATTTATTTTTCTATTATTTATTTTTTATCATTCATTTTTCTATCATTCATTTTTTGCATCATTTATTTCTCTATCATTCATTATTCTATCACTCATTTTTCTATCACTAATTTTTCTATCATTTATTTTTCTATCATTTATTTTTCTATCATTCTTTTTGCTATCATTTATTTTTCTATCATTCACTATTATATCACTCATTTTTCAATCATTTATTTTTCTATTATTTATTATTCTGTCACTCATTTTTCTATCATTAATTTATCTATCATGCATTATTCTATAATTCATTTTTCTATCATTTGTTATTCTATCATTCCTTTTTCTACCTTTCATTAATTAAATTGCATTCATACTAATCAAAAATACATAAAATTGGATAATTTACCGCAGAGGGAATACATACCCCGGATACATCGTCCCATAAATTATTATATATCAAAATAAATAAAGTGAATTTGAGAAATAAATCGATGTTGGTATAGAATTATTTAGGAGTTGAAATCATCGGGAATTATTTATATCAGATTGGATTTATATCGGATTAGAATTATATCGGGTTAGAATTATAGGCGATATCGTGTTTAGGGAAGTATAGTCCCGGTGAAACTTATTCTTCTTGATACAATTCATTCCGGAGATACTTATTTCTTGTTTTCCGATTCTTATCTGGGAAAAAATAGTCCGGGAATGGTTTTTCCGGCGAAGAAGTGTTGTGAAATCTTTTGGAAAATATAATAGTCTCGGTGATATAATAATTTAATACGCAAGATAATTCTTTCCCTACACGGATAGAAAAGATTTGTTTGAATATGTTTGAATGTAATTATAATGTAATTCGACATCACCATATAAATATAAGGAGTAAAATCTAATTACATTATAATTGATTTGTATAATTATTTTGTTCATATTTAAATATTATTATACGATATTTAAACATAAATTGATTTAATCGCGGATTTACATGAATTTACTATATTAATGTTTCCAAAATGATTTTCACATTCAAACATATATATGTTTGCAACAACGCCGAAAATTATTCTTTCTGAACATAAATATGTTTTAACGAAAACAAAAAAATATTTGGCAGTCAATATAATGATGTTTGGCAATGAAATAACACTTTTGTTTGCATAAAGCTCCAAAGATATATGTAATGCCTGCAAAATTTTTTTTGGGAGAGACCTTTTTTTGCAGCGTGTTGAGGAGTCTTACTTGAGGCAAGTCTTAGGATAAAATTTTAAAATAATGTAAGCGAATTTTTGATTGTCGTGCAAAAACAATTTCCTCGTCAAATAATTGTCAATGGAACAATTATGTCGCAAGGAATTAAACTGGTCTCGGGAAAGTACCACATACATATATCGGGGATAAATTATCTCACGCATTAATTGTAGAGAAAAAATTTATTCGCTGAAGAACTTTCCAACAATTAAGTGTTACCGTAGTGGAAATTTACTCTATTAGGGAAATAATGATCATGGTAATATCACGTCGATCACAGGTCAGTTTATTACAAGGTCCAAATACAATAATTAAATGTCAACCACGACCCTAGAACAATTTCTAAAGGGTTTTTTAACAGGCACGCTACAAAAGTAGAGCGACAGGGACAGCAAACGACGCCATATTTCTTGCCGCTCTTTTGACATTTCTCTTCAGTAAGGTTTGCCATTTCATGATGGAAATATTTACGAATTCAAATTTCGATAGTAAATTTTAATAATTTTGACTCGTTGTTGGCTCGTATATCTTTCCAACATAAAATGGAAAACCCTACTAAAGAGAAATGTCAAAAGAGCGGCATGAAATATGGCGTCGTTTGCTGTCCCTGTCGCTCTACTTTTATAGCGTCCCTGTTGAAAAACCTTTGAAAAAACTTTTGTAGCGCTCTTATTGAAAAACCCGATACTAGGGCAATCATAAAATTTGACAGAGAAGAAGTTTGAGTAAAAAAAAAATCCGGGAATTATGATCCCGGGAATTATTATTCAGATAAGCATTTTCAGCAATAAAGGTATTCGTTGTAAAATTTTCTGGAAATAATGATTCGCAGAAGTATTCTCGAGGTAGTATTGTCTACAATCCGAACATCCAAAACCTTGTGAAAATGTTGAATTTAATTTAATTCGTAGTGCTACGCATTCGTTTCACATACTGTTTTTATTTTCTGTGTATTACCAGAGAACACACAAAGTATTTATAATTTTATACTGTGGCCACATCTGCTATTTTTGTTTTTACAGTCTTTCACATATTTGTTTACCAATTAAAAACTCGTGTAGCGCACAACAGAACCCACACTTTATATGTAAGAATATTTTTGTTTTGTTATTTTTTTCAAGTGAATTAATTTCAAAAAGAGATGCGTCGAGTATTTTGCTGCCACTTCCATTCAAGCCCAATACAACACACCTCTCACACTCGCATAAACAATTTAAATTTAAATTTATTTAGCAACAAAAGGAGCAGCTGCAAAATTATGATGTTTTGCAGGCTGTTGATTGATAACTTTACGAGCTGTTCATAAATCAATTGTGTTGATATGGATGAAATTCTTGTGCGGTCGGTCTATTGTTGCAGGAATTTGCAATCATTTAATCCCCTAAAAACTGGTAAAAGAAAATTCAAGGTCCGGATGTGAGGGGTGCGGCTCACTTTTGTGGCAAGTGTGCAATATCAAATTGGGTGGTGTGACGTCCCGTCCATTTATTGGCAACAAAATCCCATACATTAGTAGATTAAAAATGTGTTTCATAAAATATAAATGAGTTGTAATATTGATGAGAGATTTATAATATTCACAAAGCAAATATATGTTATTTTTACTTTCTGTTAAAATAATAAGACAAAGTATTTTGGAATATTAAAAAATATTCTATTTTGAGGCTATTTATAATTTTTTCTTGAAAAACATTTCAAATTGATTGAAATCGAAATTTTTGTATAATAAACAATGTAAAGCTGTGCAAATCATCTACGATATTCTTCCAGAGATAATACATCCTCGGACTTTACTTGCCCTATATTTCTTCCATGATAAAATTCTTTCCCGAAAAATTCATCATCGGACAATTCTTATGCGATAATTGACATTTCTTGCCCCCAGTAATAATTTGCCAGAGATAATTTTTGTTGGTGAGAAATTCTTATTGTATTAATAGAATATCTTTCATATTAATGAAAAATCATTAAAATTGATAAATAGCTGTGCTTTTCATACAACAATTCATCCCCGAATAAATGCACCTCAGAGAGATTTATTTCCCGAGACAATTCTTGCCATAAATTATTATATATTGACGCGCATTTTTTTAAAGATTGTCTGGAAAAAATAAGAATTCATGGGCAGAATTATGTCGGGATAGAATTACCCTGGGAAAAAATTGTTTACCATTTAAAAAATTATCTCAGGAAAGGATTATCTCGGAAAAGAATTGTTCGGTGTAGGTTTTTCCGGCGAAGAAATATTCGGGAAAGATAAGTTCTACGAAGAATTGTTTCAAGAATAAATAGTACTGGCAAAAACTGTTCTTCCTTGAGGTAATACTTTCCATAAATTATTATATAGTAAAATTATCTTGAAACTAAATATCTGAGGAACAATTCTTACGGTAAAGAATTACATCGGGACAGAATTACCTTAGGACAGCATTATCTTTGGAAATAATTATATCAGAGAAAAATAATCTCAATGAATAATTATAGAGGAAAGTTTATAAGGTGAAGAAGTGTTACCACAATGAAAATTTAGCCTTTCCACAAAACATTCACATGAATTATTATATCATAAAATAATAATATACAAGAATTATAACACCGAAAAAATTACTGTAGTAAATTTTACTACATTTATGTCTTCGTTTTGAAAAAATGCAGTTCTACTGCATTTTGATAGTTTTTTTAATACATTTGTATTAATTTGTCTGGATTTAACTACACAATGTATTAGAAATTCGTTTTCTACATATTGCAGAATATGTAGTATGTATTTGTTTTCTGTAGTTTTTATTTTTGAAATACATGTACTACATAATACATAAAATGTATTATGCAATTATTGTGTGTATTATAGTTTAAAAATTAAATTATAAATTATTTACATATTATTATAAATTCTTCTATAAAATATATTCTATAATTTTACTATAAATTCCACTGTATACAAAAATATGTATCACTTAAAGTTAATTGTTTTTATAAAAAATTGATTAAAATTGAATTTATTATATAAAATGTTAAAAAATAGATAATCTTATTAAATTGGCTCTAAATATGAAAACATAATTTACTTTCAAAAACAGCTAAGTTTTGTTTTTATTTTTAAAACCAAATGTTTAACGTTTCCAATAATAAAAAAATAATGTCCAATTTTAAGTAATATTCGAATGTAAAAAGCCACCAATTTGTTAAAGCTGTACACCGAAAAAATTACTCTAGTAAATGATACTACATTTATGTCTTCGTTTTGAAAAAATGCAGTTCTACAACATTTTGATAGTTTTTTGATACATTTGTATTAATTTGTCTGGATTTTACTACACAATGTATTAGAAATTCGTTTTATACATATTGCAGAATATGTAGTATGTGTTTGTTTAGTGTAGTTTTTATTTTTGATCTACTACATAATACATAAAATGTATTATGCAATTATTGTGTGTATTATAGTTTAAAAATTAAATTATAAATTACATACATTTTATGTCTTTGTTTCGAAAAAAATTATTTCTACTACATTTTGTTGGTTTTTAAATACATTTGCTTTTATTTGTCTTTTTTTTACTACACCATGTATTTGTTCTCTACATATTGCACAAACAGTATTGATGTTTTGTTTTTTTGCTTTCATTTGAATTCGTGTGGGATCACTGACGAACGAATTACGAAAGGTCGTCCTTCGTGTGGGATCACTGACGAACGAATTACGAAAGGGAGTCCTTCGTGCAGGTATAAACGAAGAAACTGGTTTTGTTGTTGTTGTTATTTTTTTTTTGCACACGACGGATGACTGCGAAAGAGGTAATAATATTCATTCATATTCAATTCCGAATAATTAAAAATAAATATGTTATTTAAATAAATTATCAAAACAAATTAAAATAACTACATATTATTGTAAAATTAAAGGCATATGTAGTAATTTCTCTACATATTTCTGGACGTATAAATATAGACATAATGTACGTTTTTTAATACATATGTATTGAAATTTTATATAGAAAAGCTGTTAAATTATGTAGTAATTTTCCATATAAAAACAAAAACAACATCAGTTTAGTAAAAATAAATACATATGCTTTTGGACGTAAATCAAATACATATGTATTTATTTTAAAGAAATTTTTAGTTATTTGTAATACAGTATTTTTTTCGGTGAATGAATGAGAATGAACGAAAGTTTACTATAAATGTCTAATAAATAAAATCGTGAAATTTTTAAATATTTTTTGGGACAGAATTAACTCAGGGATTAAAGGGAAAACTCGGATAAAGGAATTACTCGGGAAAAAAAATGCATGTCTGGTATGAACAATGAGACGCAAGACAATTCAGCGCACTAAACAATGTATTAGAAAGAGACGGGCGATCATTCAGCGCACTGACGCAGTGTGAGAGAAAGAGATGGAAGATCAGCGCATAAAAACACATGAGTGCGAATGAGATGCATGTAGCATTCACGAAAAGAGTAGAAGATTCTGATGCATGTAGTATATAAGGGCGCTGCATCTGAGGCACAGCACTTCAGTAGTGATTGGAAAGTGGTCGATGCGTCTCGTGCAGCAGTTGTTAGAATTTGTTATTAGTAAAGTTGTTTATTAAAGTGAATTAATAAAGTTCATTGTTATAATTTAAACCAAACATAAGAGTGTTTTTATTTTGTACCCAGTCCAGAGATACGAACTTGTAGAACAGTTTTCCGTAGACGCAATATTCGTAACAATATATTCCTGATCAACGTGAACTCGTAAGTCCGTCTGTCTGTTGAAATCATGATTACAGGAAAACTAGAAGTTCTTGATCAATGAGACTCCGAAGTTAGATTAGTTATATTCCTACGCTGTTTGGTATTAAAAATTGTCATGATCGGTTTAATACTCACTTTATACAAAAATTTTGCTTTTTCTTTTAAATCTATTATTTTATCATCAATAAAACCCTTAATATTCTTTAAATACTTCAAATATAAGTCTGTTAATTGTGTTTTCTTTAAAATCTTAAATTGCTTAAATTCTTTAAGATTAACATAACCCTTAAATTATATGTTGTTGATATAAAATATCACAAATTTTTGCTTGAATACCCTTGAAATGTTCCATTTATATATCATTTTCTTTGTTGTTTTGGTTAAAAGCCTCAACTACTTAAGTCCTTTAAGACAAACCCAATCATTTTAATTGTCGCCATTGACAATCTATAAAGTCTTCCAGACAGATACACAATAAACGAAATAATGTCGCACCGTAAATCTTTGTCTCTGTCATTAGATAATTTGAGCTGTTTTTGTTTTTGGTAGAAAATAATTGATTTTCGCTGTTATCCTAGGCAAGGGGCCACTTAAAAGCTTAATCCAATTTTCAACAGTTTTTATTTTATTTCGGTCGGTCGGGCGGTCGGTTGGACGTTTGGCAAGACTATTATATTTCGGCCATTATTTTGCTTGCAGATAAAAACCACTGATTTGTTCCACTTTAATGGCAATCATAAAGCGCATAATAAAATTATAAACCAGCAGTCGTAGCCTGCAGCTGACTTTCTAACCATATGGCTGGTGTTAAATAATCGTAAAGTCGACAAATCATTTGGAAAATGTAATTTGCGCACTGTTTGTATTATTTTATAGTTTGAATATAGGGGGTATCAACCTCGCTATGCGGATAACTCGAGGGCTAGCATATAATAAATCTAAATGAAATATTTTAAGTGTGGTTTTTAATGTTGATGCTGATACATTTAACAAGGTTTAAGCACAGGGTTCAAAAGGCAGTCTAAAAGGTTGTCTAAAAGTTTACATATAAATTGGTATTTGTATAATTTAAAGATTTAATATTTATTTTTGTGTTTGTCTAGCGTATAAATATACCAAATATTTAATGTTCTAGAAATTATTCAAAATTCAATATAAATTATTCAAAAAGTTGAGTATATTAAGATATTCCAAAGAACCATATGTAAACTTTAAAACATGCATAACCCTGTCTGGCCCTATCTTACAATTTACCTTTTAATGAATTCCATAAAAATATTTTTGATTAAATTTCGAAATATTTAAAAAAAAGACTACAAACATTGCGATGCAGAGATAATATAGTTGTTGTTAAAAAAATACATGATAATGTTATTTCCCAGCGAATAATTTCGATATCGTTACGAAATAAATGCGAGTAGATGGATAATTTTATTTTTATTTTTTTTGAAATTTGTAGCACGGTGTAATAATTTAGTCAAAAACCATTTTCCGATAGAAATAACTCTACAATCAAAATGAAAACAGTAGCAAAAAAGGTTGCCAATATAGCAAAAATGTTTGCTGAAAAGAGGAAAGCGCCGGATTTTGCTGAAACAGCAAATGACAGTTTGCATTATTTTATAATTGTTTTATGCTGTTTTAACTAATATTTTTGCTTTTAATTCCAATTCATAAAAAAGAAATTAAAAAAAGTATATATATATATTTTTTTATTTTAATTTTTTTTTTAATTTCTATTAACTTTTCACTTTTTTTATTTTATTATTTTTTTATTATATCTTTCTCATTTTTTTATTTTACCTTTATTTCACTATTCCACTCTTGAATGCGTTTATTATTATTTCGTAGAAGAAATATCTCTTTTTAATAAACATGTTGTCGAATAAAAGTCTACAAATTATAGACACATTTGCAGCTGCGTCTCGTGACTATGGCGCCATCTAGTGCAGGTTAGCTACACTGGCGATATGCACACCAGTGACACTAGCACAATCTTGATCACTAGCAGAACTAAGAATCCCAGCAAACAGAGTATGCTGTAAATGCAATTTAAAGTTTGTTAAAATTTAGCATTCAGAGTTTGCTATTAATAGCAGACCTTTAATTTGAGTGTATCACAGCTTATTTGAAAAATATTTGGGCATATGTTTGTCACTAGTATAATTTATCGATTTACTACTTCACAGCGATCAAATACTTTATATGATGTTCGTTACAATTTTTACAGATGTTTTTTATGTTTGTACCAAGTATTTTGGTCAAAAGTAATTACTACATCACAGAGATACAAATAAGTTAATAATGTTCCACAAAAGTATTTATGGTATTTATAATTTTTGACAGATGTTTGTCACAAGTACAACTAATGGTTTTAGTAAGGCTTATTTACTCAAAAATTGTTTCACGAAAACAATTACTTTATCACAGCGGTTACACCATTGATTTGCCTAAACTATTCATCTTATTTGAATTATACTTTGACAGAAGTTTGTCACAAGCATAATTTATTCAATTATAATAATAATAGATTGACACTACAGTCCTCTCCATTCCATTCTCTCCATTTTTGAGCTGTGCGTGTTATATTTGTACTGAAAGTGGTGGGACTTACAGTTTATTGCCGAATCCTAACGGCGGGTGAGAGCTTTCATAGGCAATGTTTTACTCTCGTAGGTTTTACTTCTACTGCCGAGAGGTAGCGCGGTATAGAAAAATGTTTTCTATGAAAAGATGTTATTAGCCCCAATCCAGGCTTGAACCTGGAACCTTTTGGCTCGCAGTCCAACGCACTAACCTTGAGCTACCGCGGCTAATTTATTCAATTAAAACATCAAAAAAATATCTATTATGTTTGGCACAATTGTACTGATGTTTATCGCAAGTAAAACTATTAATATAAAACTGACTCAGACAGTATTAATTACGCAATTAGTTTATTAAAGCGGAAAAGCTATTACAATAATTTCAACAAAAGAATTTATTTTATTTGGAAATGTTTGACAGATGTTTATTATGCTTTTTACAAGTATATTGGTAATAATTTACGTATTTTCTACATCACATCGAATATAATACTTAAATAATGTTCCACACAAGTATTTACTGATTGATGTTTGTCACAAGTAAACTATTGGTATGTAAAATTTTACTCATGAAATAATTTCTGAAAGTCCAATTTACGAAATTATTCAGTTTATCATAAAAATAGTTTTATCAATAAAAACTACCTTTTTATTTGGCAATGTTTCACAAATGTTTGTCACAAGTATAACTAGTAATATAAATAATATATAAAACTGATCCAGACAGTATTAATTACGCAATTAGTTTATTAAAGCGGAAAAGCTTTTACAATGATTTCAACAAAATAATTTATTTTATTTGGAAATGTTTGACAGATGTTTATTATGCTTTTAACAAGTATATTGGTCATAATTTACATATTTACTACATCACATCGAATATAATACTTAAATAATGTTCAACAAAGTATTTATTGATTGATGTTTGTCACAAGTAAACTATTGGTATATAAAATTTTACTCACTAAACATTTTCTGAAAGTCTTATTTACAAAATTCATCAGTTTATCATTAAAGTAGTTTTGTCATAAAACTACTTTTATATTTGGCAATGTTTGACAGATGTCTGTCACAAGTATATTGGTCATAAGTTATAATTAACGCAATATTAATATTATTATATTAAATTAAATCACAGCGATCAATACTATTGTATATTATAGTACTGTATGACACAAGTATTTCACTGAATTTCCACCAATCTCTTTAACTTATTTGGATAATATTTGATAGATATTTTTGTCGTGTTTGCTTGACATGTTTGTCACAAGTATTTATACCATGTAATTATTGGTCATATGCATATTTTAAACAATTATCATATAACAATAATCATGAGTATAAATTAATATTGTGAGACATAAGTATTTAACGTATTTTACAGATGTTTGTCGCAAGTATACAAATACTTTATCACATATTAGAAATTATTAATAATGTTTAACACAATAATTTAGCATAATTTAGAAAATATGTTTGCGGATTTAAGGTATTATTGTTTGGCGCAACTATGAGATTAGTTGTAATGAGAAATAATACTAATATTAAACAACAAACATTAATTTCAGAAACATTACCTACTTTAAGAAACATCATTGTTGGCAGTATCATTGTGAGAAACATTATTGTGAGAAATGTCATAGAGTTATTAAAATATAATAAATTAAATGTTTATTTTTCTAAATATTAGAATTATAAATATGGATATTATAAATGTTAAATGAATAATAAAAATCATTAAATTAAAATTTAAGTATATAAAAAATTAAAATTGCTGGCGGCAAACATGTAAAATAATTTAATAAATTAATAACCTACATAGTTCGCTTTCATAACACTAAATAATATTATTACAAAAACATATTATTTTTTAATTAAGTTGATTATTTTCGACCGAGGTCCTACTGAAGTGAAATAGAACAACTAGGTGTGACAGCACTAATATGGCCCACAGCAAGTACTCGGTATACAGAGGAAACGGTTACGTGTGTCCATTGTAGTTAGTTAGTAACCCTATAAACGGGCTTGTCGTCCACAGAACTTGTGTGGGTGTACGGGTGTCCGGATGAAGGGAGGCGCACTTGACGCATTGGTGTTAAATAACATATCCGGCGCATCAACAACATCCTTCGCAGTTTTATGCGTGCTCCTTGGACTGACTGACACACCATTCACAGGGTGACTATAACAGTGACAATGACAGTAACAGTGACTATGAGGAAAATATAAAAAGTAAAATGATGGAAAATGTACCGGCGCATAACAAAAGCAGGACATGCACGTAAAAGGAACATATAATTTTATCACATACTGTGAAAGGACTCTTATTATACAGCAAATTACAGCGATACACATGGGGACGCTGGCTGGCTAGCTTTGCTGGCTGCACTGTGACGCCAATCACGGCAAAATACAATGCAGGATATTTTCCATGAAATATTCAATTTGTCCCTCTATGTGTGTGTGTCAGAGAATGTCGCATCAGTATGAAATGGGATTCATATTAAAAAAAATATATATAATATCGACACGCACTTATATTTACTTTGAAGTTATAAATGATGATAATGTTCTTTGGTATATTTTTTAGAAAAAAAAAATACTTGTATAGGTAATTCAGAATTAAGTGAACTGGAACGTCATTTAAGAGTACTCGGGTTCTCGGTCTGTCAAAGTCTTGAGGCGTTTATTAATGCATGTTTACTAACGAGAAAGTAGTTTTCTTTTTATTATATGATTTATATAAAATTTTAATGGTAAATACTGTAATGAAAAACAAACTTAATGTGAATTCTGACATGTAGCATTTCATTACAAGGTGAAAGGTTTTAAGTTAAACATGAATTTACATGAAAACACAGAAAGTAATGCTTTTGTCGTAACGAGTGAAATCTCTAGTAATTCTGAATATTTAAATTATATTTTATTTTTTATTAAAAGGTTATTTTATAAATTTACCTTTTTTTAAAATTTTTTCACTTTAACCGGTTACAATATATAAACCTTAAAGAATATAATAAGTAGTCTTAAAGCCTTTGTATATTCGCGAACAATCATAGTTTTGATATCGTCATTGTAGAATGAAAAGTCACCAAATACATTTTCAAAATGCCAAATATTCATTCATTTACAAAAATCTTTATATATCTGTTAATTTTTAATAGATGATCGCAACACATGATAAGAAAATGTAAATCTATCAATTGATGTTTCAACTTTAAAAATGCATCAATTACTTCTAATAATATAAATCAACAAACTCGAAATTTAAGTTTTACATTAAAAAGTATTTGGTGAATTTTCGTTCTACAACGACGATATATAATCAATGGTTGACTAGTCTTTAAAAAAAATATTCTTCGTAGAATGCTGTGAAAAATTGCTAAGAATTGAAATAAATTTAACTCAAAAAAGTTACTTATAGGAAAATAACTGAAAACACATTTCTAATGAGTACTTTATAATTATTAAGAAATGGTTTTAATGAAGATGGGGAGAATATTTTGCAGAAAAGTGCAATTTCGAATGCATAAAAGCTAAACTGTTTTAAAATAAAATCATGTTTAAAACGTACTAGCTTTAAGTCGGAACGTATTACAAATAGAAATAAGAATTATCAGCTACTAATATGTTCTATGTGATATATCTGTGAGCAATTATGCTAGGCCCATGGGCCCTATTCTGGTTTGATGAGAAATATAATAAATATAATATATAAATATATACAAATTCAGTTAATAATATAAAAATTAGTTTTTGTTTCATTTTCATTCTCATTTTATATTTCCCATCAAACCAGAATAGGACCTCATGACAGGAAAAAAGATATTTTAGCATTTTCCTTACCATAACCCCATGTTACCTGGTCGACAAATTACCTGGGGGTACATTTCTAAGACATAACCTATTAACCAAACTTTAATTTCTTTTCAAATTCAAGTTTATCAAATAGAATACAGTGAAATAACAGAATAATTAGGATAACTAAGTAAGTATTATTCTAAAGTATGAAGGTATAATTCTAAACTATTTTTCATTTTAATTTAAATAAATACAAAATCGAAAGTAGCTACTGAAACAAAAATAAAGTTTTTTGAATAATTTGAGTTGGCCAAATTAAAGAAATGGCATTTAAAGGGACGCTACAAAAGTAGAGCGACAGGGACAGCAAACGACGCCATATTTCTTGTCGCTCTTTTGACATTTCTCTTCAGTAAAGTTTGCCATTTCATGATGGAAAGATATACGAATTCGAATTTCGGTAGTAATTTTTAATAATTTCGACTCGTTGTTGGCTCGTATATCTTTCCACCATGAAATGGCAAATCTTACTGAAGAGAAATGTCAAAAGAGCGGCAAGAAATATGACGTCGTTTGCTGTCCCTGTCGCTCTACTTTTATACCGTCCCTGTTGAAAAACCCTTGAAAAAAACTTTTGTAGCGCTCTTATTGAAAAACCCTTTATATCAAAACATGTATGAAACGTACTCGAATTAAGTCAAAACGTATTTAAAAATATTATTTATAATTTCGTAAAGTGTGATTTATTCAAATTGCAGAATCGAAAAATTCAAAATTATAAATCCAAACTCACACAAACAAAATAAATGAGTGTACACAGAAATGCATACATAAGAACATACATATCATCAATATCATGCCATAGG
This sequence comes from Dryomyza anilis, assembly GCA_951804985.1. Classification (NCBI taxonomy): domain Eukaryota; kingdom Metazoa; phylum Arthropoda; class Insecta; order Diptera; family Dryomyzidae; genus Dryomyza; species Dryomyza anilis. Next base: position 1,922,218 of record OX638130.1, on the reverse strand, counting down.
GGCGAATGTGTAATTTTTGACATTTGCGTTTTTTACTTTTTATACCATACACCTATGAGGTACAGGGTATATTAACTTTGTGCATATATTGTAACGCCCCTTAGGAGGCGTGTCCGGTATGGAAAAGTATATATATTCTTGATCAGCATCACTACCCGAGTCCGTCTTGCTGTCTTGCTGTCCGAATACATAATAACTTGAGAAATACTGATCAGAATGCGATGAAATTTCGTCTCAATATATTTTAGCCAAAAGTAGGAACTGAGTTTGAAAATGAGCCAAATCGGTCAACGGACACGCTCACCTCCCATACAAGTCACTTTTATATAACTCTTTCGGAACTAATAACTCGAAAAGTATTCAAGGTATAGTTATAAAATTTAAAAGATATTGTTAGAATTCACCTTAAAATATGTGGTCCAAAAATGGGCGTGATCCGCCCACTTTTTTTTCATTATTTCCCGGGTTTTCATAGTGGAAATTTGAACCGTAAATTATTAAAATCAAATCTATGAAATATTATCCTTACAAAATTTTTGAATATAGGAGTGGTCCGCCCATTTACATTTTTCTAATTTTTTGTATTCGTTTTTTATACTTTTATATCAATTTTTAAATTATGGGGATATAAGATGTAAATTTCTGATATGTGAATAATATTATGAGGGTGGGGAGGTTCAGTATAATTAAAAACTTTAAAATTAAGATATACAATTAAATATCCCACTAATGGTGTAGGGTATTCCATAGTCGGGCCCGACCGACTATAAAAGTCCGCCCCATATGACCGAACTTACCCATGTGACCTAACTTTCCCAACTCGTTTGAATATAGTTTTTTCTCAAGTATACAGTGCCAAAATCGTGTGTGGTTTTGTTGGATATTTCTTGGATATTACAAAACGAAAAGGGCGAATTCGAAAAATTGAAAATGTTGTCATGCCAAAAGGGCGAATCTGAATCTGAATCTGTTTTTTTTTGCCATAACTTTTGATTGGTATGAGATAAAATAGTGGTGTAAAGGCATTAATTGTTTGTTTTTAAAGCACCTATCGATCATCATCGTTATTTTAAAATATTTTTTTGAATTTTTATCATTTGCAAATAGAATTATTGGCAAATTATTTTTAAAAAATGATGTCAATCGATAGGTGCTTTGAAAACATACAATAATTGTCTTCACTTTACTATTTTATCTTACATCAATAAAGAGTTATAGCAAAAAAAACGAAAAGATTCGCCCTTTTGGCATGACAAGGTTTTCAATTTTTCAATTTTTTTATTTTTTTAGCTATAACTTTTATTGGTGCCAGATAAAATATTGATGGAATGGCATTAATTGATTGTTTTTAAAGCATATATCGATTGGCATTATTATTTAAAAATATTTTGTTAAACATTTTTCTGGCAAATATGTAACAAATGGCAAATTAATATTTGGAATTTTTTTAAATAATGATACCATTCGATGATGCTTTGAAAAAAATCAATTAATGCTTTCACTTTACTATGTTATCTTGCACCAATAAAGAGTTATAGCAAAAAACAAAAATATTTGCGCTTTGATCAGGCTATAGCCTCACAAAATCCATATTTATAATTCAATAAGTTGTCCAAATTCAAAGATATTTTATATACGTCATAATAATTGATGAATAAACCAAATTAACAAAATAAATTGAAGACAAAATAAATGTTACTAGTTTTTAAAGCACTTCAAACTTTAAAATTTGATTTGCCAACATTTTCAAAAATGCACATTCGCCCCTTTGGCATGACAGTGACGATATATGAAATATGTTTGGAATTTAAACATGCTGAATAAAAAAAATGTTTTAAAGACATATTTCCAATTTACTTGAATGTTGTTTTTACTAAAATAAAGTTATAAAGATTACCTATTAAATGATTAAAAGTATTAATCGGGAATTTGCTGAAATTCACAATGGATCGATGGATATTTGTAATGTAAAATGGCATTCTACAATAAAAAAATAACCAATTCGATTGAAATTTGGAAACAAGAAAGTACTAGAATTAATAGAATAATAGGTCACCACACAACACTGAAATTCATATATTGGACAACATGGAATTGAGCTAGTTCCAGATATATTTTAATGGATTTGAATTCCTTTGAAATGCGTGTATTTCGTTCTAAAAACTTACATTCTGAAACATAATAAAACCATATTCGAAAACTAGTATTCGAACGAAATTCATATATATGTGAAAATCTAAAATTAAGGTAGCTTCACAGAATTTCAAAGGTTTGAATTCCCTTTGTAATGCTTTTATTTCGTGCTGAAACATTTGAAACGTATTTAAATTACGGGAAATTCATAATGGAAATTTGAATTTCAATTGAAATCCAATTGTCTTAAAATATCGAACTTGTAGGGATTTAATTCCATTGAAATGCATTTGTTTCAAAAATTGAATTCAGAAACAGCGTAAAATAAATTCGATAGAATTGAAATTTGTAAACGATTTCGATCAGAAATTGAAACAGAAATGCTTATAATAATAAAAAAAAAACTTCTTCTTCTTCAGTTCCTTGAATCCCTAGCGGGACATAGAGCTTCAACATAATGGTCGCTATCGGGCATATTCTGAAATATAAATTCTATTGAAATTAATTTTTTTAACAATATCGGTTTGAGGTCGTTGCACAGAACTTGAACGGTTTGAATTCCATTGAAATGCGTTAATTTTGTATTGAAAATTCGAGCAAAACGCATATTGGATTGAAATAAAATTTGATACAATATTGAATGGAAGTTGGAACATGCTGTATAATACTATTAAAAACGTACTTCAATTAATGGCATTATGCATCGGAAATATTCTGAAATTCACATTCGATCACATTTAAATTTGAAACAAATACAAATTCTACACGCTGCAAAATAAAAAATTGCTCTCCCGAACATAATTTTGCAGGCATTACATATATCTTTGGAGCTTTATGCAAACAAAAGTATTATTTCATTGCCAAACATTATTATAATAACAGCCAAACATATTTTTGTTTTCGTTCAAACATATCTATATTCAGAATAAATAGTTTTCGGCGTTCTTGCAAACATATATATGTTTGAATGCGAAAAACATTTTATTTACATGTAAACATATTTATGTTTACCTTTAATTTTAATGTAAAAAAGTAAATTTTTTAAATTACATTTTTTTTATTTATATTATATAATTATATCGAATTAATATCGAAAAAAATGTCGAAACCTTAAAATGTCGAAATTGTAAAAGCCTTAGAACGCCGAAACAATATTTGGCCGAATCACAAAATGTCGAAAAATATTTTAAAGCTAGAAAATGTCGACGAATTTTTTAAACTAAAAATACAAAAACATTTTTTTTATAGGATCAAAAAATGTCGAAAATTAAAATGCCGAAATATCAAAATGTTGAAATACAAATTTCAAACCCTATATGAGCAAGTCCACACCAAATCTCGTAGGATTTGCAACTCACTCTCTTCGATTTCAATGATATTTTGGCAACTGATAAAGGGTATCGGGATCTGCATTCACCATTTTTTTCCGACCACTATTTCCAAAGATATCACTTTTTCCAGAGATACAGTCCAAAGTTAAAAAATAGTCAATGATAACTTTTGTATGGTGATTCCAATTGAAATATCCCTTGATGCTAGAAACTTTGATAAGGTTTCGTTTTAAAACTAATAAAACAATCTTTTGGAAAATTCTTCTTAACATGAACATGTGTCCAATGGTCGTTATCCTTGAACTTCGAATTGCATGTCCTTAAAAAAGTATTAAAAAAAAAAATCGAAATTTTTGTTGATTTTTTATAAGTATTGAAGCTAAATTCCAAGATGGTATTTTGAAGGCAGCATATTTAAAAATCTCCGCATGAATCCTAGAGAAAATCAGACTTCGTTCTTTCTTTATCTTCGCGTTTTTTCGACATTTTCCATCATTTTTTCGGCAAAAAATGATTTCGTCATATTAAATTTGGACCTTTTTAGTTTTAGACATTTTGTTTTTCAACATTTTAGATATCTAAATTTTTTTTTTTTTTGATATTTTGGTTTTCGACATTTTTGATTTCGACATTTTCAGGTTTCGGCATTTTTATTTTCTACATTTTTGTCTTCGGTATTTTTAGTATCGATATTTTAAATTTCGACTTATCGTACCAGACCCGTGTTAAATAGCAGAAATATCAAACATACATATATTAATATCTAATGAAAAATATATATTTCTACACAAACATTAATATAGTGAATTCATGTAAATCCGCGATTAAAGCAATATATGTTTAAATATTGTATAATAATATTTCAATCTGAACAAAATAATTATACAATTCAATTATAATGTAATTGGATTTTACTCCAAATATGTATATGGTGATTTCGAATTAAGTTGTAATTACATTCAAACATATTCAAACAAATTTTTTCTATCCGTGTATAGATTTAAAATTTAAATAGTATTTTTAATTGAAAGTTGGAATATTTTTACATACACAGATAAAAATAATCGACGTAAATATAGCAACCAACATTAATTGCATTCATTAATAAATCCAGCAATGAAATTCACTAATTTAATGAAATTGAAAATTTGCTATTCTTCGTTAATTCAGCAATTCCGTTTGCTAATATGAATATTTGTACGTCACTGCAGCAAATCATTTAGTTGGCGCAGGATTGATAAATGCTGGATTGATAAATGAATGCAATTAATATCGGTTGCTATATTTACGTCGATTATTTTTTCTGTGTATTACATATTCAAAAATTTTAAACGCCAAATTTAAAATGAATTCCATTGAAATAAGTTGAAATTATTTTGAAAAATCCAAAAACAAATTCGATCAATTAGTTTCGTTTAACTAGAAATAAAATCCTTTATACTTAATTGAAGCTCATTCAACTCTATATAATTTTCAATCATACCATTCATAATTATATTAATTATGCATGCTGTGTGTGACTAGTTTAGTTTAATGGGCTGTATAACTGATATAGTTGCGCTAATGCTATAGCAACTTTTAGTTGATATTACGTATTATGGCTTCCACAGTATTCTCTAAGGACAGTTATTAATGAATGTAGATAATTAATGACGATGGAAAAACATCATACGGAAGAAACTCATATTAGCGAAATTTATAATAGCTACACAGTACCAAACAAGTACAAAAGAACCACTATGTCGGCCGGCCTCGAGCTAAAGTTTCAATTTCCGGTTGGTAATAAATGAAAGATAAAGCCGGACGCCCACAGCGAGAGAATTTAAATTACAAACTACGTAGGTATAAATTTGTAATAAATTAAAAGATACCAAATAATATATACATAGAAGAGACAACAATAAAACCCAAAAATAAAAAAATAAACGCCCTGTGCGACGACCTTTTTGGCTATACGAAGGAAGAAGGTGGTAGGGTGCAACGAAGGAAGTTTGGGATTTTCGAAATAAATTAAAAATTTCGCTACAAAGCATTAAATGCCACAATACAGCAAAAACAATAAACAACAAAACAATAAAAGTATCTGGCTATTTTGGGTATTTAACACGAAGACATTGTACAGAGCGGCTTAACATGTTACAAGTGCCAAGGGAAATTGTTTAAAGCCTCAAAAACAAAAACAAAATGTTGGCAACGTTACAAAGCCCTGGCCATGATGACATATTTTGCTGTATGAGCGCAAAAATAATATGATTTTTCAAAGACCGCTTGCGGGTTATTTACGTATTGTGTTGGACTTTTTTTTTTGATAGGAGCTACTTTAAGTTTTAAAAAGAGTTTTACTTTTTTCGTACTGCTTTTGTACTGTTTTCTTATTTTTAGAAATACTGACTTTCAGAACTGCCCATCTGACCATCAATGGCACGCCTAAAATCCTCGATCTGCATTTTAGCGAAAAATATAAAATTTTACAAATGTCAAAGGACATTTTTGAAAGTCTAAAAAACAAATGTTGTCAACATTACAAAGCCTTGGCAATGAGGACATATTTTTTTTAAGTATGAAGTCAGAAAACATTTTTTGGAGATAATTTTAAAAGAGCGTTTTTGAGTTATTTTCCCATTGTGATGGAGTTTTTTTTTATGGGTGCTCTTTAAGTTTTAAAATTAGTACTACTTTTTTGGTACTGCTTTTGAGTGGTGTATACTGCTTTTGTCCTGCCTTCTTTTCTGACTTGTAGCCTTGATAATGACGACATATTTTGTGTTGGGAAGGCATAAATAATTTTTTGGAGATGATTTTCGAAGACCGCTTACGGTGCAGGCTCCTTTAAGTTTTAAAATGAGTACTAGGTACATTTTTGGTACTGCGTACTGCTTTTGTCCACTCTCCTATTTTCGAATTCTGATTCCCAAAACTGCCTTTGTCCATCAATGATACGTTTAAAAGTCAAAACAATCAAAAAATCAAAGGACATAATTGAAAACCTACAAAAAAATGTTGTCGACGTATAAAAGCATTGACAATGACGACCTATTTTGCAATATGAAGGCAAAAATAATATTTTGGAGATGATTTTTTTTGTCTTTTCGGAGTTCTAAAATGTTATCAACATATAAAAGCATTGACCATGACGACCTATTTTGCAATATGAAGACAAAAATAATATTTTGGAGATGATTTTTTTTGTCTTCTCTGAGTTCTAAAATTAGTACTGCTTTTTAAAGTACTGCTTTTGATCTGTCTTTTTTTTCGTATACTGACCTTCAGTACTGCCTTTGTTCCATCAAAGATACCTTTAAAAGCCTCGAGTCTTGCAGTCAATTGAAATTTCCCAATAACAATAGCAACAACTACTAATGCCGCTACTCGACTCGTCATCTTCTTTGGACGTTCATTGTGCTGTTTTTGATTGATTGCACCCCAAAAAGGGAAGCCTATTTTGTGCTTGTAATCCATGCTATGCTTGCAAAGAGAGTTAATTAAGTGAGGCCTGATCTGGGCATAGCCTAGTGATTACTGAACCATGACAAAGGCATGTTGAGGGTAACATGGCAATAGCAACTGTGCCGCCAAGTGCCTGATATACGCTCTACTGACCAACAACTTTTTGCTGTTTGGCTTGTTTTTCATTATTTTCGATTTGTGCGCCATTCATGGTCCATTTCTAGCTGCAGGACCTTCACAGCACTCGGACCAAGTGTGGGCGGCGGCTCGTGAAGCAACCAAAATATTTTCATTTGCAGAAAAACAAGCGCAAAAACAGCTGTTTGAAAAGTTTACTGTTGTTTTAAGCAGTTACCATGCGGCTGATTAACTTGGAATGCTGGTGGATTGGTGGCATAGATGGATGGAATGGATGTTTGGCAGAAATGAAGTATAAATGAATGAATAAATGTATGAATCAAAGAAATGAAAAAAAAAATTGTTGGCTGACTGCTTTCAAGGATATCAAAGTTTGCGAGCCACTAAGTCATTCCGCACTTTGGGGGCTCGTAAAATGCTACACAACTTACGCATAAAATTCCAAGTTTATTTCTGTTGTTATCCAGCAGTAATATTTTGTTTTGTTTTTCTTAAAGTTGTTTCAAAACATAATTCAATTTATAATCATTCAATTTATATTTTTTTTTTCGAAGCACTTTTATTTTTACAGCACACAATACAATTTCTTATTTTCACAGTTTATTCATTTATGAATAATGAGCACTTTCATTTTTTAAACAAATCCATTTGTTTAACGTTTGCCTTAGAAACCGTTATTCGTGAGCTTTGTTTCGCGCGCACAACCGTCTCGTTAGACACGCCAAATCTGACTGAATTTTACGAAATTCCTTAGCACACCTTCGCGTGAAACGAACAATTGCGAACAGAGTGCAGCAGCAGTTGCGTCTTTTGAGTAGATTGTTCAACGCAGTGTACAGGCGCCACTCATTTACCCCATGTGGCAGCAACATGTTGCACACAAATGTTTATACACATAATGAGCACAAACATTTCGGTATATTTTATAATACTCCTAAATTTAATATATATTCCAGCAATTTTTTTTTTAAATAACTACAACATGTTGTGCAACAACCACTTGTTTAGAAAATGTTCTTCACTCATTCTATTTCGCTGTATGTTTCACTCAAAGTTCCTTCAAAGACAACAAATATTCTTAGATTTTTCCCCTGTTCTAGTGTATATCAGCTGTTCGCACTATAGCGCATGTCTGTTCTCATATTTGAATTTTAGTACGTTGTTTTTCTATTTCTTATCATGAATGAACTGATAATTGCAATGACACGTGAATAAACTATGAGCTGATGTTTTCGATTCGAACATTATGATGATTTATTATATTGAAAAATCTGAGAATTTTTTTGGTCAAAGAGATCTAAAAAAGCAGATCATAAATATTCGTGAGTAATGTTTGGAGATATATTTTGTGTTATCTACGTCAACATATCCAGTTTCGTCTAGTTAGTGCGTAGACGAGCTGAAAGATACCGGGTTCGAACCCTGCGACTGTCAACATCAAAAAAGAGAGGTTGTGTTTTCTATACGATGCTAATTCTCGACTGTAAATGTCAAATCTACGACAGTTAACCATTGCTTATGAAAAGTTCCCACCCCGCCGTTCAGATTCGGCATTAAAGCTGGGGTTATAATAGACGTACGTTCTCAAATGTCAGCGAAACATAGTAATTTAAAATGCCGGCCTCAGCAGTCCAGAGGTAGCGCGCTGGACTTGCATTCTGAAGGTCTCGGGTTCGAATCCCGGCTTGGGCATGGGCGCTGGTGGTGATATTAACCACAAAATCGTAGAGAATAGATTTCACAATACAATGGATACAGTCTGTCTGAGTGCTATATCCATTCAAAATGCTACGGATCTTTACGTCCCGGCCACGTACGTCACATTACGTTCATGTATATGAAGTCACATTTATCGAAACGTTACGCCCCGTCTCGATGACATTTGAGCACGTTACGTCTTTATAACTCTACCTTAAACTGTAGGTCCCACCACTGTGAGTAAAAAAATATAACGCGCACAGCGCCAAACTATTATTATTATTATCTCCAATTCTCAAAATGTATTTAGTTGTTTGTTAATCGAATATTGTTCTCCATTTTTGAGAAACGACATTTTACAACTTATCAATTTGGGAATAACTATAACTCTTTCGGTTCTAACATATCAGAAATCTTCAAAATATCAGTGAGAATTATGGAAGTCTAAATAGTAGCGTCGGTAGCTCAAGGTTAGTGCGTTGAACTGCGAGTCAGATGGTCTCCGGTTCAAGCCTGGACTGGGACTAACAACATCTTTTCATAGAAACATTTTTCTATACCGCTCTACCTTTCGGCAGTAAATGGCAAATCTACGAGAGTAAAACATTGCCTACGAAAAGCTCTCACCGCCGTTCGGATTTGGCATTAAATTGTAGGTCTCACCACCTGGAGTACAAATATAACAAGCACAGCTCATAATGGTGCGAGAGCTCGGCCTAAGTTTTTAGAGGACTGTAGCGCCAAACTATTATTATTATTTAATATTTTGAATCATTTTAGTTAGTAGTTGTTGTCCAAGTATTCTCGGATATTCAGCATTTTTGAGAACATATCACTCTGACAATAACTTTAACTCTTTTGGTTCTAACATATCAAAATACCAGCATGAAATAATGAATCCAAAATTTTGTTACCCATTCTCTTTATTTATTTAGTTAGTTGTTGTTCGTATATTGTCGGATGTTCACCATTTTTCAATGACGTTTTTCAACGACATATCAATTTGACGATAACTATACCTCTTTTGGTTTTAGCACATCAGAAACCTTACAAATATCAGCGAGATATAGGGAAGCAATTTTTAAGTTATTTGGAAATTTGTTAATCGGATATCGTCCTATGTTCAGAAATTTTGAAAAAATAAGTTAGAACATTTAAATTTGACGAACTTATCTTTGAGATTTTAGAACTTACCAATTTGACGACAACTATAACTCTTTCGGTTGTAATATATCAGAACCTACAACATATACGGATAAATATGGAAATGTAAATTTTATATCCATTATCTGTATACATTTAGTTATTTGTGATCGACGGTTCACATTTTATGAAAAAAGACGTATCTATTTAAATAATCATTTTATTGGTTTGGATATATATCAAATATCACTACCTTCACTAAGAAAATAAGATGTTTATGAAAGTCCTGCTGCAACTATTCTTTTGTATTTACGCCAAACATCCCATAAGTTTCAATAAAGTTGCAGCAAAACTATTAATATTTTTTTAAATATGACATAAATGCAGATAGTTACGAGATGTTTGCCGCAACAACAATGATAATTGAGATATTTACAATTGACTGATAGCAAACATCCTGATTTCTTGGACATTTGCAACAAAACTTTTGAGGTATTTTGACAGTTCACTACTATAAAAAAGGAAAATGGCGTACTTACGCTCGAGTTGTCCACAACAATTAAGTAAATCCAATAGTGTAAAAAAGTGTCAACTTAAATATTACATTTTAAAAAGTGAAAATAAAATTTGCTGGGATTGAAATTATCAAGACGTAATGGAAAATATTTCTTTTCAGAGTTTACTTTGATGATAGCAGCGCAGGCAAACTTGGCTATTCCGCGAAGAAGTCTCAAGTCGTTGTACAATTTTACCTTCGAAGGATTCATAAACATGATGGCGACGTTAAGCTATGTTGCCAAACATCACATTATAATATTCAACATTTTTCCATTATAAAATATACAAATTTACTTTTAATAAATCGTATCTATGTCATAACAATATGAAGAACATAACGTACTTTTCTAATATGAAACACCTCATTTTTGCACTTTTTCACACTTTCCAAAAATTAGAAAAGACTTTGCGCCGTTGTCAAATTTCAACATTTAATAGTAACAGAACGCTTTTGCGCTGTTGCCAAATTTTCAAAAATTGAGTATAACAATTGAAATGTCTTTGCGCTTTTTTAACGGCTTTGTTTGGCAGAGTTGTCATATTTTCACAGGGAAAGTTGAGCGATGTAGCCAAATTTCTATATGCGCCGATTTGAAAATCTTTCTACGTTGTCCAACATTCAAAGTGTCAATTTAATTGCATGGTACATTATGTGACATTAATATTGTGTTTTATCGTGCCTTTATTGAATTTAAATATTCAACATAATCTGCATAGATTTGCGCTGTTGATAAATTGCAATAAAAAATTAAATTTTTATTTTTCAGGAGTCAAACTTAAAATTGCGATGTTGTCTACAATCTTTTTCAGTCTATTCTTAAATTTAATTATATATTGCAAATCCACTGTTGTCAAATTTCAATGCTTTGCGCTGTTGTCAAAATTTCCCGATCTTTGCGTCTCTTCGATGTGTTTTATTAGGTTTAACGTTTGTTTTGCCTGGTTGCCAAATTTCAACGTACAATGTTGTGCGCTGTTGGCAAGTATATATGTGTGTTTTATAAGCATTCCATATTTCTGTTGGCAAATTTCAACAGTGTGTTTTTGTGTCAAATTTATATTTACAACATAATCTATATAGTTTTGCATTGTTGTCAAGTTTCAATGTGTAGCAATATTTGCATTATTCTACAATTGCTAAATTTCAATTTGTGCTGTTGTCTGAAACCGTTTTTTAAACTTTTGTGACATTGCGTTCGGCAAATTTTAAGTTTCATGGTAACTGAGCACTTCTGCGTTGTTGCCAAATTTCAATATGAGACGAAATTGCAAAATTGTCCATGTATGATCAGGATACTATTTTAGAATAAATAAAAACACATTTGATTCATTTTATTTTAATTCAATAAAAATTACTCCGCGATTTTTAATGGAGTACCTTTTCCAAATATTCTACAACTATTTTGCTATTCGTAAGATGTTTAATTGATTGTTGCTTATTATATTTATCGTATTTGTCAGATGTTTGAAAGATTTTTTTCATCGATATCGTTTCTCAGAAATCTCACACGAGCACAGCACTAGTTCTGTATCGAATTAGAAGATTGTATAAAATTTTAAACAAAAAAGAATTTAACCGCATTTTTTAAAGTAACGTAGCAAACAAAAATTCCAAAAAGTCTTTTACCACAAAATCTAGTACGTCAATATAAGTGAAAGACCCAATTTTCTTCGAGTAATTTTAGTCTAATTTCTAAAGATAATCAAAAATTAGCAGTGTAATTATTAATGTCTGTGTACAGAGCCAAAAAGGATTTGTAACGTAGCAAACATTTTTTTATTGACACAAGCAATATAACAATTTTGATTTTCAAACCTTAAACATACGTTTGATGTTTAGGAAAACCTAAGCAAGGCGCAGAAAAACAAGAATTACATCGACAAATTGAAAAGGTTGAAGAAATTTGTTGATTTCAAGAAACAAAGAGCATCTGCCTAGAAGGAGTGGCGGAAGAAAAAGAAGTAGGGATAGTGCGAAAAGTATCCGTTATATTGCGTATTCAAGTGATTCAAGTGATTGATGGGGCAATCGTCACTATTAACACATAAAACTAAGGATACGATTTATAATTTGTACCGCATTCCACTTTGTAATTAATTATACCCTACACCTATGAGGTACAGGGTATAATAAGTTTGTGCAGATATTGTAACGCCCCTTAGAAGGCGTGGCCGGTAAGGAAAAGTATATATATTCTTGATCATTATGACACGAGTCCGTTTAGACATGTTCGTCTGTTTGTCCGATAACTTGAGAAATACTGGTCAGAATGCGAAAAAATGATTCTGAGTACGGAAATGAGCTGAGGAACCAATAACTCGAAAAGTATTCAAGATATACTTATAAAATTGAAAAATAATTGTTATAATTCACATACTAATATATGTTACAAAAACAGGCGTGATACGCCCACATTTTGTAATATATGTGAGAGCGATGATCATAATTATTAACTTTGATAGTTAGGTATTTAAATAAATATGTCACATTACTATCCACACCAAGGTGTAGAGTATTCAATAGTCGGGTCTGACCGACTTCCAAGTCCTGCCCATGTCACTTAACATTACCCACATGTTTAAAAAAAAAAATATTAAGTGCAATTTAAGTGCATTCCAATTTGTTGGAACTTCTTGAGAGTTCTATCGTAAGACCACTGACTTCATGTTATCTTTTGTTAAAATAAACCATTTGTTATGCTTAATTTTACTTTTTCTGCTAACGTAGATCGGACAGGAAACGTAATAGATATTTCATGTAACGTAACAAACAAAACAATTTTGCTAATATGGAACTTAAAAAAAAAAATCGACATAATTAAAATGTAATATGTTACTTATATTCTAGAGCTTAAAAATTGTGCACTTCATGTTGAAAATAGTCCACCAGAAGAGCAGACTTTTCAGACAATGTAATGCCACTGTAAAACATACTTCCAAAATTTTAAAAAAATTTTTTTAATATTACATCACAATGACAGAAATCAATATCTAAGCTTTACAATTATTAATTATGCGAGTGTACTTAGTCTATGCAATGTATCATACAGTCAGATTATTCTAAACTTTAGTAACTCACGAAAACAATTTTGTGTAAAATTGTATTCTGATATTTGTCAATGTTAATCATGCTCTATAATAATTTCCCATAACTGTTCACAAGTTTCTTAACCCAAGCTATTTACGATATCAAATTTTCTTTAAATCTGACAATACGATTCTCTGATTACATTTATGAAAGTTGAAAATAACTCCTAATATGTATTAGAATATGTTCTTCGGATATATAATAATTTCATAAATATTACTCTTAAGTCTTGCCGATTTTTCAATTTTATCTTGGTAACTCGCAAACGTGCGCTGTGGAAAGTTTACAGTTTTTTTGTCTATCCTTCGATGGGATTATGTATTTTTCAATCACTGCTTATTTCTTTGCTGCTTTTATTTTTGTATAAATCTATTTGAATAGTATTTTCTGTTTTGTGTAAATCAAATTACAACTCTTTGTCAACCCTTTCGACATGGTTTGATTTCGGGATCCTAGAAAATCCGTTCGTTCTATCGTTTGTTTGTTTTCTTGTTTGCTGCTGGTGCTCCAGCACATAACCCTTCGCAATGTAAACTGTGTCCGCCTGCCCGCGCCTCTTCAGACTTGCTTCCGGCATCACTTTCAGCTTTCAGTTCCACTTCACAATCCAGCCAAAAAATAAAAAAAACAACGACTTGTCTGCGGCGAATGTGTTCAATCAATTTGGAATTTTGTCACCGTGCACAAGAACATCGGATACATCCTGCCCATACCCGAAGTAGCATCGTCAATAATACCCACATCAGTTGGTGCTCGATTTCCACTTGAATTGAAACTGCGGATGAGATTAACTGATTTCAGTGTTGCAGAAGTCCTTTGCTGTGTCGGGTGTTGGATATGGCACTTTTGTTCAAACGAATGGAATAAATAAAAGATTGGCGCGGCACCACATCTGCGGTTCATTGACCGTTTTGTCGCGCATCTTCTCGATGCCGCTCCGTCTCTCATCTGAGTCAATAACATTTTCAAGCCATTTTAATGGTATTCGATTTCGCTATGTTCTAAAAGTCTTTAGACAAATGTTCAATGTAGGCGGCTGATTTCAATCCAATCATGTGCCACACGTGGTTTAAAACACGTGTGGTATTTCGTTGGAAAATCAATCTGTTTGCAATACCAAGTGGAACCTTCACATTGCAAAAGCCTTTGAACCAGCCAAAAGTCTGAAGGTTATTTAGGCTCTAGGCAATTTTCTGTTTTTACATTATAACATTTTTGTTGTTGTTGTTGTTGAATTAAATTGAAGGCCAAAACATACATAGCATTCTTTTGGGTATATTCAGTGCATAACTCCTTTGGGTTCTCCCTCCCCATTAATGTGTTTAAATGAGCCCGTCCTTCCTAATTTGCTTTCGATGTATTCAGTGTCAATGGGGAATGTGTGCCGCTCCTTATCAAAATGCACACGAATGCAAATCAGCTATAAAAATGCGTGACTTTTCAACCCTAAACGAAGGATATTTTTGTACAAGTTGGTGTCCATTCGAGAACTTCCGCTTCCGGTAGACCTGCATAAATATTTGTGGTGCTGGTGTCGAGCCTAATGTTGCTGTAGTTTGTAAAGATTTCCGCAAACAAGTTTATTAAATTTCAGCCACGTTATATTTAAATATACTCTGACATGCACACGAACAGACCCAGCAGAAGTACAAATTGGTTTAGGACTTTTTGGGCTTTTAAAAGATGTTTTCCAGGAAAATCTGCTAGGCATGCAGAATAAGGGCTAAACACATGATGTGGAATAAAAGTGCAAAAGAAAGAAGAGAAAGCAAATTATAGCAGAAGTGACCGGGTGAAAGGAAAGTCGACATATTAGTGATGAGAACATAGAAATTTGGAAGAATGCTAGAAACAAGAGGGATCACGGAAGAGTGAAGTTAGGGCAGATCACAGTTTGAAAGGATATTGGTAAATTTCAAATAAGGATTAGCAAACGTGATAGTAGTAAAAATTGTTTACTTCCCTCGTACATTTTAGTGCCATATGAAGTATGTCGACCTTACCGTTTCATAAGATGCTAAGTTTAAAAAGTGAGTAACATATGAGAAGATTTAAAAATTCAATGTAATATGGCTGGTAACTATTGATCTTCTTTAGCTAATTGTTCCATCTAAATCTGTACTCGTTTTCAACACATATCGAGTCATAATTTTCCGAAGAATTTTTCTCTCGAACGAAGCTCGCTCAACGGCTTTGGCAAGAGTCCATACCTCAGCGCGATTGAGGAGGATTCGAATGGTGAGTGATATAAAGAGTGTACATTATGACAGTCGAGAGAGGCCGACCAGGCTATCTATTCCGATATTGCCTACTGAGCCCAAAGTAGCACCTGTTGCAAAAGTTATTGTGTAGCTAATCACATGAATGATAGTGTTATTCTTGTTGATAAAATCCTTCACGACTTCGAAGTTGTGGATGACAATAGTGACGTATTGTCCAAGATGACTGAAGTCTTTGTTTGTTTATACTTCGTTGGTACTTCGTGATGTCCTCGTTTACCGTAGGACCCATTCGACCTGATACCTTCTCTGAACTAGAGAATACTGCTCTTGCTATTCTTTAGCTTATCTCAAGAATGATACTGTTATTCTAGTTGATTAAGTCCTTCATGACTTCGAAGTTGTGAATATCAATAGTGACGTACTATCCGAAACGCCGGGACTCTTTGTTTGTTGATACAATGTACTTCGTCATGTCCTCGTTCACCGTAGGACTCATTCGTAGCGATTCCTTCTGTAAATTGTAGAATGCTGCACGTGTGCTCTGCCCAATGATATCAATATCAAACGCATACCCGAGTGTTGTTGAAGATAGTGCCATTGTGAGGGATTACAGTAGCTCTTATTGTTTTCTTCATTATCAGATTGAATAAGTTACACGAGAGGGAGTCGCCTTGTCTGAAAACTCGTTGGGCATTAAACGTTTCATAGAGGTTGTTCCCAATTCGCACTGTGCAACGTTTGTTGATCAGGGTTATCCCGCAAAGCCTTATAAATTTCGCAGGTATACCGAACTAAGACATGGTGACATATAAACGACTCGTTTTCGGATTGTCAAAGGAAGCTTTGTAGTCTACTAGAAGGTGGTGGGTGTCGATCTGCCTCTCTTTGGTCTTTTCCAGGGAATGTGAAAATCTGGTCTATGGTGGAATTGTCTGAAGGTCTGAAGCCGCACTGATAAGCTCCAATCAGTCTGTTGACAATTTAGTCTTCCACATAATACGCTCGTTAGAACCTTATATATGATATTGAGGAGAATTATCGCACGGTAGTTGGCGCGTATCATTTGATCCCCCTTTTAAGGATTGGGCAGAGTAAACTGAGACTTCATTCGCTGGGCATGATTTCTTCTGACCATATTCTACTGATGAGCTGGTGCATGCTTGTTATGAGCTCATCGCCTCAAGATGGTCTGCCTCATTCGATCTTGCGGCTCTGCAACCTCATCACTGTCAGGCGGCGGTATATCGACGCCGTCGTCAGCAACTGGGGTTGTCTATAAACGACTCGTTATCGAAGTGTCGAAGGATGATTGGTAGTAGACTAAAACTAGCTAGCACAACGTGTAGAGTTATTTGCATAAATTTCCATCATTGGTTGGCAGATCTCAATAATTTGAATAGGTTTGACTTCATTAATGCCTGAAAAATACATTTCATGCAGACATGAATGCTGACCTGAGTTGATGATACCTGAATATTCAGAGCTCATATTTCTTTAGGGCTGTGCAATTTTCCACTGGGTAGTGCAACAAATCGGAGGACATTTTAAATATTTTGTACTTGGTAGCTACCTGTGTAAACATATCCCAAGTAAAGTCTATACATCGGCTTTTTGTTAAAAACAAAAAAACAAAAATAAAAACCATGGTGAAGCACAGCTCGCGTTGCCGTGTGTCATCATTTAAATTCATTGCGCTTCCCATGGCGCTGCGTCTGCTTGTTTTTGTTTCATTGACTCCGCGCGGCACCAACATCCGGCGTGCGATTTTCCATCCGGCAGTGGTATCTGTCTGTGCCGCCGTATGTCTGCTTTTAGGTATAGCAATGGGGAGTTGCTGTGTAGTTCTGTGTGTGTCTTTGAACGGGGGAGTACAAGGCGGAGACTGATTGTATCTGTGCGTGTGAAATGATGTGGCCACCACAAATTACTGCACAGTTGATTACATTAAGCGTGCGCTACTTCCCTGACGGCTTCCGCAACGCGCGTGGAGGTCGTGCAAACAAAACAAAATACCCAATAAACACCTACTACTCACTCCGCGTGCTGCTCCTTTTACAAGCGAAAAATAAAAGAACGCGTAGGGTTTTTGCTGACTTGCACATAATGTTTATGTTTAATATACATTTTTATTTTAATTATCATTTTTTTTTTAACTTTTCTGTAACTTTTTTTAAACTTTTTTTTTTGTTTTTTTTTAATTCTTTTTTTATTCTTTTTTTATTCTTTTTTTTTTTACTAAAAGTGCAAACCACTGAAAACCGACCAACACTTCGCACACAAATGAATGCCAACCGCTCGCGCATTGTAACGAGTTTTAATTCATTCGAATTCGTCCAAATCCTTTGTGCTCAATCAATTACAATTAAAATACACAATCAAAACTCAACGCAAGTGAAATCGCAGTAATTTACTTCCACAAATAAACAAATTCAACACCACCCCTCCCCGGAGAGGTTCTGTTGCCATTAAAAGAACATTTTGAACTTTTGGCTTTTGTTGCCAACCGATGGCACATTGCTCTGAAACCATTATAGTCGTGCAAATAAACAACTTGTTTAAATTGCAAAATTCTGCGACAAAATCAATTCGGCGTAGCAGCCAAAAACAGCAGCCATCTTGTGCCCGGCCGCAACCTTCGTCCTTGAGCAGTGCGAAGCGCCGTCAACAAATTGACAGCTGCCGCAGAAATTGAAACTTTTGACTGTCAATGGACTTGAAGCAATATGGCGCCTCTGTGAAACTTTAAACGTCGGCTTTGGTCGTAGTAGCGGCAACCATATTGCCCAACGACGCAGCACCTGTGGTGCCAGATGGCGCGAATTTCTATAGCACAAAACATTGTATGCGCCACGTGCTCGTGTTTCGAACTCGAGCAGCTTCAATCATTCGAGTAAAGCAATACCAAATTCAATTGCTCTCGTATTATTGAATAATTTTCTGAATATTTCAAATAAAAAAAACTCACAACTCAAAGTCTCTCAATGAAAACAACAACCAAGTGTTCAACAGTCGTACTGACCCGTCCTATGTGATACTTGTATTCAGCAGAAAATCCGTACATTCTTTGTAAAAATTTCATTTCGTTTTTAATTGAAATTTTAAGCTGCACAATAAATCACTGCATAAAAAAATTAAAATGAAATAAACTGAGCACACTCTATACAGTTTTGCTTGCCTGAATTTAATAAATGTATGGAAATATGTGCAAATGACCTGTGCAAAAGAATACCATGTAGTTTGAATATTTTGTAAATTCATATTTAAAATTTTATTGGTTTTTATATTTACAACACAATTGTGCAATATTCAGAAATATCGAAATTGGCAAAACTATTAATATAGCCTGAGGATATTATTGTGAAAAAATGTTATTGCAATCAGCACATATAGTAAATAAAAATTTTATTCCATTTTTTTATTTAGAAAGCCGTAAAAAGTGGTAAGTTTGACCCATCTACGACCTCCGTTTAGATTGTACAGCCATTTGAAGTTAGGATAAAAAGTGAACAGTTCTATAAACTTTATAATTTTGAAACGGAGCGTACTAGTGGAATCAAAATCAGCATATAATTTTTAGTTTTTCTTAAAACCTTCATAACTTTTAAACGCAGTGTTCTAGAGGGCATAATCTGCAAATCTGCTAAGACAGTCGTTTGGTACGTAACTCTACAGCCATTTGAAGTTGCCATTTCTCTACCTTTTGTATTCCACATTAAACTGTAAGTCTCACAATTTTAATTCAAATTTAAATGCACTGCTCATACATAGCTACAATTTAGGTCACATAAGTTGGAACTAGTGATGTTCAAAAATGTCTTGTTCTTCCATTTTGTGCAAGAACAATAGTGAGAACAAAATCGAGATTTTTTGCAAGGACAAGAGCAAGATAAGAAATGCAAGAACAACATCTAGTGCAAGACTAACACTGCAAGAAATGCAAGACTCTTGCGTCTTTTATCATTTTAATGTATTTATTATGTTTTTAAGGGAATAATGAAATTCAAAAGAATTCATGATATTACTTAATATTGAACAACAATTAACAAAGGGAAGCGTGCAAAATATTATGAACGTGAACATTATTATAGCAGTGTTTTTTTTTTGTGGTTTTCAAAGCTACAGAATATAAGCATCTTAAAAATAAGGTCTGTGAAGCACTTTTGAAGCGGTAAATAGTTTCAAAAGTGCTTCAAAAGTCGCTTCAAAAAGATTAAATAGACAAAACAATGTTGTTTCGCTTTTCTACGCTACGCTAGTTCGTACATCAATTGTGTACATACACTGTGATATTCACATTATTGTTTTGTTTTACTTTTATACATAATTTTTTTTGTTAATTGTAAAGTTTTTCTTAAGTTAAGTTCTATGTGCTTTATTCATTTAACTTATAGAAAAAAAAATATTTGAACATTTTCACAGTGTACCTCATTTAGCTGATATTGCTTTTTGTTTTTTTTTTCACAAATCCGTTTGAAAGTGCAACAACAACAAAAATGCGAATCCAAGCTTTTCATAAAACTTTTGGTGAGAAATTTGTTGTACCACAAAAAAAAACTCGTTGTTGTTGCGAACTAGATAGCTGTAATAGATACATACATGTAGTGTGGTGTCATGCGTCTGTCTGTTGCCATGCGTCTGTCTGCTGTCATGCGTCTGTTTGTTGCCATGCGATGATACAGGATAGCAACGAATAGTTGTCGTTGTGAAAGTGTGTGTATACGCATCATAATTCGTTACTGTTGTATTCTCTTCTTTCTGTTAGTGTTCGCTATGTATCGTATGAGTTTGTGTTCGCAAAGATAAATGTGACCCTGCCAAATATTATTTGTGATCTCTTGAGATACGGTACGTTTAGCATACGAATTTTTTTAATCTCTGACGAAAACAGAAATAAAATACGAAATATTCTTTATATTTATGTTCATATTATTATGGCCTTGAGATTTTAAATTTTATTAGTTAATTTATGTTAAAATAAAATTCAAATTTTTATGTTATTGGTTTTTTTTTTTTCAGTAAAATAATTTATTTTTTGTTGAAGAAATTGAAAATATGGAAAATAAGTAACTTTAATACAATTTGTGTTCAAATTCTATTCGTTGACAAATTCACAATGGATGCCTGTGAAATTGCCAACTTTCTTGCCAACGAGCTTTTTATGCAGCAGGTAACTAAATGCAACTTAAAGCTTATATTAAGCTTTAGGTTGACAAGGACATTTTTTGTTTCAAATATTTCGGTACTTTTCAAAAAATTGTGAATAACAACTAAAGAGCAAAAGTTAACTTTAAACGCGATTAATTGATCGAAACTTTAATAAGTATTTTAAATGATTTAATTTAGATCTAAGCTTTAATTTCTTCCCCGAACAATTCTATCTCAGGACAGTATTTTCCCGATACAATTCTTCATCCTAAAGAATTCATTCCACATATTTTTGAGGAAAATTGTTCTCCGAAAAGAATTTTCAGGAGTTCTCCAATAAAAAGATTTTTTGTTATATAGGCGCTTCCCTTAATTTTTGAGAAGTGATAATGAGGTGAGGACAAATCTTCCACAGGGCAGTTCCTTCCCGAGACAATTCGTTATACAACACAATTCTTTTTTTCATATTTTTGACGAAAACGTGTCTCTGCGAAATATAATGGCCCGGCTATCCAATAAAAATAAAACTATTATGTAATATAGACGTCGTGAATTACGTTTAAGGGGAGTCATTTTTATTTAAGAGCGATAATTGGTACTACTGATGACAATTCTTTCTCAAGACTGTTCTTCAGTAGAACAAACTCTTCATCGTCTTATTCTTCAACAATTCTTTCTCCATATTTTTTATGAAAACTTGTCACTGAGAAGAATTGTCAGAGGACAAATTTTACGGGTCCCCAATAAAAAGATATTTTTTAACTTCACTTTATGTTTTAAGAGCGATAATTCGTAGAAATGATGATAATTCTTCCCCAGACAATTCTTCATACAAATCAATTCTGTCTCCATATTTTTGAGGAAAACTTTTCTCTGTGCAGAATTATTATATTTTGTAATAGAGACGACTTCACGTTATGTTTTAGGGGCGTCATTTTTTATAATTTTTGAGAATTCTTTCTCAGGACAATTCTTCCCCAAGACAATTCTTCATCAAAACAATTCTTGCTGCATATTTGTAAGGAGATCTTGTTTTTGCCAAGAATTGTCCGGGAAAGAATTATAGTGCTAGCCAATAAATAGAAATTTTGTAATTTTGGCTAGCCTTAATGTTTAAGATCGATAATTCGTAGAACTGATGACAATTCTTTCTCCCCCGATATATTTCTTCACACATAATAATTATTTCTCCATATTTTGTTTCCATTCTTATCTCTGGGATAAATTATCCGAAGAAGAATGGTGCGACTCTCCAATAAAAAAAAAATATTTTGTAATAAAAACTTCACGTTATGTTTTAGGAGCGTATATTTTTATAATTGGTAGAACTGAAATCAATTATTCCTCAGCATAGTTCTTCCCCGAGATAATTCTACATACAAAACAATTCTTGCTCCCATATTTTGTTTCCACATGGCTCTGGGAAGAATTGAGGAGCTCATTTGATATGAATAACAGTGAAATGTAAAAGTCTTTAAAATAATAAAGACTCAAACTAATTTAATTTATGCGCTTGAGTTACATCACTTCCGTTCTACTGAATCGCGCAGCAAAAACTTTGCAACCACTCTACTTTTGGGAATTAACACTGTCATCAAATTATTAATATTTTAAAACTTTCGCCTGAAACCAAATTAATTTGCTAATAGTTACAAAATGTTGTGTCATATGAACGCAGCCCAACTTTTACCAAATGAATTGATGACTTTTGGTCTTCTTGGCGCTTTAAATTAGCCACACAGAAGACTGAACACAAGTGTTAAAGAGTAGAATATGTAATTTGTTTAAATAGCTAATTTTTGGTAGTGTTCGCCCAAAAATAGTGCAGTCTATGAACTATAATTGCATTATATTTGACAGGAAGCACCGAGTAAAGTCAGCAATTAAAATGAAGGCTTTATCAGCTGTATTTAAGCCTGTCTGATTCCGCAACATTCCAGTGAATGCACCACATATTTACTTCTGATTTTGAAAAAGTCTCCAGCGATAAAGACGACCATCAACTGCTTAAACAATTAAAATGATTTCTAATTCCAATTATTTGAAATGCCCAAAAGCGCTGTACCTCACATTCTATCCATGCGAATACCTTGAAGAAAGAGTTATGTTGCAAAAATTGGCATCCTTTTTGGTTGCAAAACTTTTTCAAACTTTTCTGGTCAGTTGTTGTTTGTCTTTGGCAACATCGTTATGGCATCAAGGCTTTGGGAATAACTGAGAATTTCTGAAGGTTTTCTTTTCCAAAGGTAACAAAAATTCTTTCAAAAACTTTGAAATATTCTAGTCTCTGGCTATGTCTTATTTGTTTTTGTTTTGTTGTTTTCGAAATGGCTCGTTTATTTTTTGCCTAAAACAGACTCGAGCACTTGAAAAGGATATTGTTAATTTAATTTAATTAATTATCCGGGAATTTCGCTGAAACTGTACGCCGCACCAAGGCAATTAATTGAACGCGCCCAAATGAAATTCACTGCAATCATAGTCGGGGACAAAAAGTGGTTGTCACTCACCAAATTTGCATTTTTAATAAAGGATAATTACTCACAATAGCAATACAGGAGCAACAGGACTACAGACTGTAATAAATTAACGACAATTGATCATCGTCCGAGAGTGGTAGTTGGTGTGGTAAAGTTTAAGGTCCTCTTGTGACGGTCGGCTTTTAAAGAAATTGACAAAGTCCAATTTTTTTTTTAGTTCTTCTTCTTCGTCTTTGTGCTCTCATTCTTAGGGAATGTGTTGTTTCCTCTGATTTCCTCTTAGTTCTATCATTTCTTTTCTCACTCGTATTTGTCCGTAATCTCGTTTTATCTATTTCTCCTTTCCAAATTTTCGTTGCCAACATTTTATAGTGCTCAAGGTTGTTTCATCTATGTCCTATGTTCCCTTTATTCTTGTTTTTTCTTCTTTTCGTTTTTACCGACGTATTTCCGTTTTACGCCCTTGCTTTATTCTTTGTCGACTAAGTAATACTCTAAGGGTTTCTTTTCAGTCCCATGATTATTTTCCTTTTCTACTTCTTTCTAGTACACTTCTTCCGTATTTTTATTATCACCGTCGTATTTATTCTTTCTTTTTTCCAATTCTTTCCCTCTCTTCAACGTCTTCTCATACATCTATTATGTTTAAACTACGAAAGTCGCTGGGGACAAACAACAATTAGTATTAAATGCGGTGGCGAAGCCATTAGTTTAATAACTTCAAATGTGTCCAGTCTTTGATGTGCTGTGTGCGCGCGCCCAAAAGTATGCAATGCCATAATAATTGGCTTCCCTCAGTTACGGATGTGTCCGTCCATCTATTCGTTCGTCACTTGAATTCAATTCGAGCATCCGGTACTCATAACAGACACCGTTTGTTGCCGGACACTTGAGAAGGTAATTTATCTTTTACCTCCTCTTTGCTTACTTCTGAACAATTTAGAGTGGAATTTGTTAAGAGTCTTTTGCCGTGAACAGCAATTTAAGTTCTTATTTAATTTCAAAATTAGTTTTAGTTACTGTTAAAGTGTTCAAAATGCTTAAAACTTGAGTTTAACTCTTTAACTACACGATCTACGTATCATGTTCACTAAATTAAACAACATTGGTGTGTGATATATTTAAGGTTGCCATAAAATTTGTACTTTTTGTACTTAAACATTTCTTTTGCTGCATTTTATGCTTCATTATTTCATGCGAAAAATATTTCAAACACATAATTTTTACTTTTACGGTGTTTCTTTTTAATTTGTGCCCTACATCAGAGTAAGACCTAATGGTACGGAAAACAGCTGCTCACATGCACAGGCATATTGCCCATTAGGAAATATTTTTACTATGTCAACAATATCTAAGAAATTACAAAGAGGAGTTGATAATGAAAACGAGAACAAGACTTTATTAACTGGAGCGATTTCTTACTTGATGATTTACATTTAAAATTACACCTACCCATGAAAGAATCGCTCAGATTGCGCCAATGTAGCTTTACTTTGGAACAAGTCTGAAACTTAAACCTGTCAAAACTTAAGATTACTAGAGGCAGTACTGAAAAATAACAGGCAAGATCTGTCAATGTATGACAATGTATGAAAACTAACAGTCTCAAGATAGGATCAGACTGGCGCGAATGCTGCCTAACTCTGGCCCAAGTCTGAAACTGAAATTAGGCATATTTCTGTTCAAACCTTATGATGATAGTTAAGGTGCAATATTAAAAATAATATACAAAGTTCGCTAGTTTTTAATGAAATTTCTTCGATTTATTATTAAATCTAAGAAGTCTATTGGGTCATCACGTCTGTTCCTCCCAATTCTAGAATATGCTGGAGAGTGACAGACATAGTGCCTGTGGTATCAGTTTCTTCGTAGCGGGCAGAACATAGGGCGCTTTTGACCAGGCCAATTGCGTTCATATGTTTTCCACATGAGTTGTGTCCCGTTAGATGTTCCGGTCAGTGATCTGCTCTACGGTCGATATCATGGTTATCGTTCTGTCATGAGCTTGTTTTGGCTTCGTTCTGTCATCTGCTTTTGTGTGTAAAAGCGATCCAAGGGGCGATGGAGAGTTTTCCCGTCGATACAGGTAGTCCAAGCACAGATGCTAGTCCAACTAGATTATCCTCTTATACAGCACGTTCTACTTCATCAGTTTTTTCAATACCCGAAAGTCCTTTATGGCCTGGCACCCATTGTATAGTATTTACCAACACAATTCAGATTCCTCTGCAATGCATGAAGGTATTCAGTGCTCGCAAAATCTAACAGGGCTATTGAGTCATCTAGTCTGTTCATCTCAGTTGTAGAATATGCTGAACAGTCACAGACATAGTGCTCTGTGAAGTTCTTCGTAGCAGGCAGAACATATGGCGCTTTTGACCAGGCCAATTGCGTTCATATGTTTTCCACATGAGTTATGCCCCGTTAGATGCTTCGTCAGTGATCTGCTCTACGGCCGATATCATGGTTATCGTTCTGTCATGAGCTTGGTTTGGTATCGTTCTGTCATCTGCTTTTGTGTGTAAAAGCGATCCAAGGGGCGATGGAGAGTTTTCCCGTAGATGCAGGTAGTCCAAGCACAGATTCTCGTCCAACTAGATAATCCACTTATACAGCCTGGCCTGGCACCCATTGTATAGTATTTACCAACACAATTGAGATTCATCTGCAATGCGAGAAGGCATTCAGTGCTTGCAAAATTGTATGTTCAACATGTTTTGTCCAAAAGCCTCATTGAGAGAAAAGCGTGTAGGAAGAATATCAACATCGTCCGCATAGGCTTGGGAATAAGCTCAAGATCAAAGAACAGAGAGTAAACCAGTATACACCAAATCAGGGAAGATCTCCTCCAGGAGGACTACATCTATTCACGTCTGCCATAATGTACTATCCACACTCCACCCCAGAGATGATGGACCTAAACAGTAGCATTGACATATTATGCCATTTAACTAATGATTTTCCTATTTCAGGCCGTTTGGCTACGTCTCACATTCCATCAAAAGTTGCCTTATCGAAAGTACCCTCAATATCAATAAATATACACATGACGTACATTTTCCTCGAAAAATCATACTCGATCTGCTTAACCAGATGTTGTAGTGGTGTGTCACATGATTTTTCGTGTTGGTAGACATGTTGCCTTGACGATAGTGGGTACCTTGACAACGATATTTTTCTGATGTGTAACTCAACTAATCTTTTTAGTCACTTTAGTATGCAGTCTTAATCTTGGGTGAGATGTGAGATGTGTGTGTGCTAGTTTTTGGCCTAGTCCCGGGCAAACTAAATAACTAAAGATTATTGCACCGGATTCTTGACAGTAGGGGAACATGAGTTCAGACTAGAAATCTCCTCGAACACAAAATGTCGCAGCTGCACGGTATCAATCAGAAGGTCATCTTCATAAATTCCACCAAATGAATCTAATTTCTTGATTCTCCCCTCCACTCATTCTTACAATAGCTTTGAAACGGATAATATGAAACGTGGCATCAAAACTAATCTTCCAGAGCTAGTTGGGCCCAAATACGCTGATTGAGCCACCACTTTAACCAACCAAGGAACTAAGACAGAAGCTTTGTCGAAAGTGAGACACAGACTGGTGAACCGAGTTATAATATAGAACACTGATTTTATATTCATTTTTGAAACGAATGTAATTTTGAATCGGAATGTCCACAAGTAAATACGGAATAGTACATATTAAGGATAATAATACATCATGACAATTGACGGACTTTTTTCTATACGACGATATGAATGTTGATGATGGTTTATAATTGTTCCTTATTATGGAGTTTAAATTAATAGGTTTATCAACAATAGGTCCTAACATTTATTTTTTTTTTCTCAAAGTAACCGAAACCAGTACTCTTTAAAATGTAACTGTCGGTTACTGTTACATTTAAACTAGAAGAACACCCTATGTCCGTAGACCCTAATGGTTCTCCAAACTTCTTCTTTTCCCGTAGGCATCCGTAAAATAAAATTCTATAAATTTGAAGTACACCCTTTGTCCGTGGACCCCAATGGTTATCCAAACTTATTCTTTTTCCCATAGGCATCCGCAAATTAAAATGTTCAAAATTTCAAGTACTGAATAATATAAATTGTGTTCGTCATTATTTAATTAGGTTTTATAGAATTTGCAGTATATTTCTATTGGGAATCAAACTCATAGAAACACACTTAAAAGTTAAACATGCACATTATAATTTGTGTAGTTTTACCATCCTTCCAACTGCCCGAATGAAGCAACTAACCTGCTGCTCTGCTGAGTTGTTAATTAGGTTTAACAGGATGTATCGCATGCACCGACCTCATCTCTTAGTCGACGGACGATGCAAGGACCTGTAGCAGCTCTATGACTCTATGCTGCTCTATTCATTGGACCAATAACGTTTCGAGTTTGTATCGAAAGTTTTGTTTTTCACATATACACAGCTTCATTTCTGACATTGACCGCGATGCAAAGAGTTTGTTTTGCCACTTCAGGCAATATTCTAATGATTTTATGAAGAATATTAAATATTTGAAATGTTGGAATTGTTTGCACTGCAGTGCATGATTGAGCAGATGGCTGCTCTGTATCGGGAACACCAAAATGGCATGAGATAAGGTGGTGGAATATTGGCAAATTGCAAAGCTACTTTTTTAGACAAACAAGCATCACAAAGTAAAAAGTGTATCCGGACCAGGGGCGGACAAATCATACACGACATCGATAGAGCTTCATTTGGTGGAACGGTCTAAAACTATATGAAACTGACCTAAAAATTCCAATGTACGAGTAACATGGAATTCGTTGGGCTGAGAAGCGTTCATTTTCTTCCCCTAAAAGGTTGATATATGTAAAAATTGACGATATGAAGGGCCTGATGTAAATGGCCCGATTTATGTTATGAATACCGATTTATGTTGTACACCGGACCAATTTCGTTGAACGATTGAAATCGAAAAGCTCGTTTAGATTTTTTATTCCACCCCTTTATACTGCAACTAACTCAAACTAAAATAGATTTCCAGTATTATGAAAGGTTTTTGAAAGAAGGTCTATTCATTTATATATCTAAGATTCTTGTAGAAAAAAGCCTAACCGAAAAAAAGCAGTTTGAAGGAACGTCTCTGACTGAGGAATAATGTAAATAAATGAGGGGCGGTTTATTTTAGTGAATCGAAACGTAAAGCTTAGTTAAACATTTTTAGCCGAATACGCCCCTGGCCCGAACTAAAATAAACGTCGACACATTTGAAAATTGAAGAAGATTTAATATTTTTGCAGAATCGCAACGCAGAATTTGTGCAAAGACAGAGAACGAGTATTTTCAAAGGTTATTAGTTTCACTCCTCTGTCGTTGTCAACTGACATAGTCGAGTCCTGCTGTGCAGTTCGACAAAACAGTCGATAACCTTAAAACTGTGGCCTGCGGTAAATTTCAAATAATTTTCGAAAATGGAATGCAGAAAAACAGCAAAACAAGCTTTTTGTTGAGTGCTTTGGTAACATTGGCAATAATATTTCACATCAAAGAAGAATTAAAAAGATTAATGGAAAAAACCATTTAAAAACATATTTGCGATCAAGTGAAATTGGGTTGTTGTGCAATTAGAGTAACTTTGAGCCATTAACTCAACTTTGAGCCAGAACAAGGACTCCTTTATCTCTATCTCCTACACAGAACGAACGTGTTTAGTGCCTGCTCATCAAGGCTCCTAATTACAACGTAATCTCATTGCCACAACGTTTGCAAAGTTTTCCCATTAATACGCACTTTGCGAAAGTTGCCGGTGTTGCATTATGCATGGAATTCCCAAAGGATACATTCTTCTTTAGTCATCCAACCAGCCAGCCAGCTAACCAGTCAGGCAGTCTACGTACATGTGCAACATGCAACAACTATGTGTAAAGGACAACGAGTACTTTTAGCTGAGCATCATCTAAATAATGCACAAAAACGTGGCTAAACACAGCTGCGGCGACGAGTAGTAGAAGCCCGTTTAATATCCGCCATGGTGTCCTTGTTAGGTGATGTAGGGATGCACTTAAAAGAGACAAATCACACTTGATGTAGTCTCGATGTTCTAGAATTAAAATGGGGTCCATGCAGAGCTGGAGATTTTTTTGAGAACTTTTTTAAATTAACAACGGAACTAAACAGACACTTTTTTGTAGAAAAAAAGTGACACTTATAAAAGGATAAGAGACACATGATGTAATATCGAAATTCGATAATGAATTTTTTTTCTATAAAGATAACAAGTTTGAAATTCAGATGAGAACAAGACCTTCCATACAAGGGGGAGATCAAGAAGGAGATAAAATTTGAAACTTCTATGCAAGAACAATACATAACTTTCAATAGGGAGAGCAAGAAAAGATCAAGTTGCCGATGCAAGAACCATACCTGATGGTAGCTCAAAGTTCTAGAATTTAAACAGAACCCATTAAAAGCAGAATATTTTTCGAGAACTCTTTGAAATTTGTTTCAAAAGAGCAACGGAAATATCGAAGAGATTCGCGTAGCGAATAAGTGAAGCATATAAAAAGACAAGAGTCACATATGATGTAATCATGATGTTTTCGCAAGAACATCTCGATGCAAGAACAAGACCTACCTTCCGAGACAAGAGTCACATATGATGTAATCATGAAGTTTTCGCAAGAACATCCCGATGCAAGAAGAAGACCTACCTTCCAAGAAGGAGAGAAAGAATAAGACGAAGTTTGCAAGAAATGCGAAAGAAGAAACGAAAGAGAAGGGAAGAAAGAATAAGACAAAGCTAGAAACGAGAGGAGAAGGAGAAAAATAATAAGACGAAGCTTGCAAGAAACGCAAAAGAAGAAACGAGAGAAGAGGAGAAAGAATAAGATGAAGCTAGAAACGAGAGGAGCACGTGAGAAAGAATAAGACGAACAAAGTAAGACTCTTACAGCAAGAATAAGACTGACACTGCCTCTACAGGAAAAAATCGACTTACCGATGCAAGAACAATACTTGATGGTATCTCAATTTTCTAGAATTTATACAGAAGATTTGTCGAATTAGAATTAGTGATGTATATAAAAAGACAAGCGTCACATATGATATAATATCAATGTTTTTAAAATAACAAGATTGAAATTCCGATGCAAGAACAAGACGTACCTTCCGTGAAGAAAAGAAAGAATAAGACGAAGCTTACAAGAAACACGAACGAAGAAACGCGAGGAGAAGGAGAGAAAGAATAAGATGAAACTTGAATCGAGAGGAGAAGGAGAGAAAGAATAAGAGGAACAAAGTAAGATTCTTGCAGCAAGAATAAGACTGACACTGCCTTAACAAGAAAAGATCGACTTGCCGATGCAAGAACCATACCTGATGGTAGCTCAAGGTCTAAAATTTAAATAGAACCCATTATAAGCAGAATATTTTTCGAGAACTTTTTGAAATTTTTTTCAAAAAAGCAACGGAAATCTAGAAGAGGATCGTGTAGCGAATTAGCTATGCTTATAAAAAGACAAAAGAGTGATGTAATCACGAAGTTTTCGCAAGAACAAGATTGAAATTCCGATGCAAGAACAAGACGTACCTTTCGAGAAGGAAACAAAGAATAAGACGAGGCTTGCAAGAAAGACGAAAAAATAAACGAGAGGAGAAGGAGAGAAAGAATAAGACGAAGCTAGAAACGAGAGGAGAAGGAGAAAAAATAAGACGAAGCTTGTAAGAAACGCGGAAAAACCAGAACGACAATAAAGTAAAACTCTTACAGCAAGAACAAGACTGACAGCGCCATAACAAGAAAAAAACGACTTGCCGATGCAAGAACAATACTTGATGTATTCAGGAAGTTCTAGAATTTAAACAGAACACATGTAAGGCAGAAGATTTTCCGAGATATTTAGTTTTAAAGCGCAAAAGGAGAGTTTTGTGTATCGAATTAGTGATGTATGTAAAAAGACAAAAGTCACATATGATGTAAGCTCGAAGTTTTTGCAAGAACAAGATTGGAAATCCGATGCAAGAAGAAGACCTACCTTACATGAAGGAAAGAAAGAATTAGACAAAGAACAAAACGTGCAGCAAGACCAAAACCAACACATAGCAAGAACAAAATCGACTTACTGATGCAAGAACATGAACGACTCCTAAGCAAGCACAGGACTATCATGTCTAGTTCTGGAATTTTTATTGAATTGAAATCAAATTTAAAATCGCGATGTTATTCGCGACAATTTTAATTTTTGCATTAGAGATTGCCAACACTAACCAATCTCTATTTCGCGATTTACTGTGTGGCTCTGGGACAACGGATTTTAGAGGGACTATAATTCGTATCAAAATTGCTTTATATTGTGTTTTCGCTTTTTTTCGCCATTTGGCATCATTTCAAATTTGAAAGCTTTTTGTATTGGCGGCTGTCCAGCTGTGCCAGTACAGCAAACAAAGAATTTTTAAGGTGAGAGAAATACGAACAAAAAATATGCATTTCATTCAATGTTGGTTACTGTTGAAATGGTAGCGTTTGGCGGGACATAGGCAGTGAAAAATATATTAATCAAAATGGATATAAAAATGCGCTCTAAAGCGCACTTTTTTTCATTAAAATACGCCAAAATGTAAAAATAATTAATTGGAATTCCTGCTGCTGTTGCCAAGTACCCGCCCACGTTAGAGGGCACCGAGGTTTTGTGCACATGTTTGAGCTTAAGTCAACTGCTTAATGAGCCGCAGGATTTCGAGCAGAAGCCTTGAACATCTGTTTCTACACTGCTTCCTTCTACTGTTTCCTGCTTAACGTCCTTTTGTGTGTTAAGCTATAACATGCGTTGTCACTATCGACGCCGTTATTATCCTTATGGCCATTGATAAGGCAGTCAATTGGCCATTTAACGCCGTCATTGCGCCCATTGGCACATATAGCATAGGCACACTTAGGCGCACACTTGGCACATTTAGGCACACTTCCGCAAACACCTATATAATACACACAGAAATACACAGATTCAGAGGCATAATAAGCCCGTCCAAAACAGCCATCCAAATGAGCCCTACGAAGCCGTCGATGCTACAGTCGCAATCACTTAATTTCGCCCGTCTTCAAGTGCGCCCGAGAGGCCTCTTCAGGTACATTAATTCCAGCGACCCATTACTGACATGCTCCTCGGCATTAAGCCGAACAGCAGCTGCCGAGCATCGCACCTCGAGCGGTGCTAAATTGATGCTGCGACCCATTAAGCTAGCGGCTTCATTTGCATCCGTCTCAAATTAAAACACATACATAATGGGCATAGCCCCGA
Organism: Dryomyza anilis; assembly: GCA_951804985.1. NCBI lineage: Eukaryota > Metazoa > Arthropoda > Insecta > Diptera > Dryomyzidae > Dryomyza > Dryomyza anilis. The sequence goes on along the minus strand of OX638130.1, from coordinate 1,889,555 downwards.
TCCATTTTTTGTTTTTTTTTAATCAACTACTGTGACATTGGAGTAGTATTTTAAAATTTGACATTTTTTTGGCGGCATTATTTAAAATTAAAGGTTAATATGAGCCTCAATAGAAAACGGCGTAACATAATAATTAACGAGTTATTTCTTTTATGGTAATGATGTGATTTTTTAAATTTTAATTAAAAAAAATTTTTGTAAAAAAATTTTAGATATAAATTTAATTTTTTTTTAATTATAATTTTTTATTTTTAGTGAAAAATTGAATTTTCAGTAAAAAATTTAATTTATAGTGAAAAAGTTGATTTTTAGTGACAAAGTGAATTTTTATTGAAAAATTGAATTTTTATTTAAATTGAGTTTTCTGTAAAAAAATTAATTTATGTGAAAAATTGAATTTTTAGTTCAAAATTAAATTTATAGTGAAAATTTGATTTTTAAGTGGAAATTTGAATTTTTAGTAAAAATTTGAATTTTTAGTGAAAATTTGAGATTTTAGTGAAAATTTGAATTTTAGTGAAAATATGATTTTTAGTGAAAAATTGAATTTTTAGTGAAAATTTGAATTTTTAGTGAAAAAGTGAATTTTTAGTGAAAATTTGAATTTATAGTGAAAATTTGAATTTTTAGTGAAAATTTGAATTTTTAGTGAAAATTTGAATTTTCAGTAAAAACTTGAATTTCTAGAGAAAAATTTAATTTTTAGTGAAAATTTTAATTTTTAGTGAAAAGTTGAACATTTGAATTTTTAGTGAAAATTTGAATTTTTAGAGAAAATTTGAGTTTTTAGAGAAAATTTGAATTTTAAGTGAAAATTTGAATTTTTAGTGAAAATTTGATTTTTTAGTGAAAAATTGATTTTTTAGTGAAAATTTGATTTTTAGTAAAAAATTGAATTTTTAGCGGAAATTTGAATTTTTACTGAAAATTTGAATTTTTAGTGAAAATTTGAATTTTTAGTGAAAATTTGAATTTTTAATTAAATTGAGTTTTCAGTAAAAAAAAATAATTTATGTGAAAAATTGAATTTTTGTGCAAAATATAATTTTTAGTGAAAAATTGATTTTTTAGTGGAAATTTGATTTTTTAGTGAAAAATTGAATTTTTAGTGGAAATTTGAACCTTTAGTGAAAATTAGAATTAGAGGGCAAATTGAATTTTTAGTGAAAATTTGATTTTTTTTAGTGAAAAATTGATTTTCAGTGAAAGTTTGATTTTTAGTAAAAAATTTAATTTTTAGTGAAAAATTGAATTTTTAGTGGAAATTTGAATTTTTAGTGAAAATTTGATTTTTAGTGAACAATTGAATTTTTAGTGAAAATTTGAATTTTTAGTGGAAATTTGAATTATTAGTGAAAATTTGAATTTTTAGTGAAAATTTGAATTTTCTGTAAAAAATTGAATTTCTAGTGAAAATTTGAATTTTTAGTGAAAAATTGAATTTTTAGGAAAAATTTTTATTTTTAGTGAAAGTTTTATTGAAATATTGAATTTTAAGTTCTAAAAAATATTTTTAAGTGAATATTAGAATATGTTGGTCATATATGACATTAAGTGAATGGAAAGTTCAACGTTGAACGCTAAATAAAATTTTTTATTGAAATTTAATATTTTTTTATCACAAATTATCTTTGTTTTACTCAGGACATAAATAAATAACCGACCACTCCCAAAATCAAGAAAATGCAATTCCGTCAGTTGTAAGGCAGTCCGTCATCACATGTACTTAATTCCGTCATCTCATTTTTTCATCTATTCCCGAGTCAAAATTTCTGACAGTTTTGGAATATTAATGGCAAATATTAAGTTTTCTTGGATACTGCATATTGTTACGAAAAGAGGTAATTTGCTCCACTCTGCTAGCAATCAACAATAGTAAATGAGACGCAAGGCAATTCAGCGCACTAAGCAATGTGTAAGAAAGAGACGGAAGATCATTCAGCGCACTGGCGCAGCGTGCGAGAAAGAGATGGAAGATCAGCGCATAAAAACACATGAGTGCAAATGAGATGCATATGGCATTCACGAAAAGAATAGAAGGTTCTGATGCATGCAGTATACTTATAAGGGCGCCGCATCTGAGGCACGGCACTTCAGTAGTGATTGGAACGTGGTAGAGTGCATCTCGTGTCTGATCAATGTCAAGTTAAATTGTGGACATGCAGCAGTTGTTAGAATTTGCTATTAGTAAAGTTGTTTATTAAAGTGATTTAATAAAGTTATTTGTTATAATTTAAACCAAACATAAGAGTGTTTTTATTTTGTACACAATCCAGAGATACGAACTTATAGAACAGTTTTCCGAAGACGGAATTTTCAATATATTGAAAACAAGCAGAAAACAGACAACTCTTGATACAAGTCTTTGTCTACTTGGAATTTTTCCAAAAATGTTTTGAAACTACCAAAAATTTTGTCTAGGTTTATTTAACATAAATAAATATGTTGATTAATAGAAAACGAAATTATACTCAAGTTAAAGAAATATATATCTGTGGTCTCAAGCCATAACAACATAAGTAATTTTTTACTACTTTTCAGGAGAGCATTTTAAAGGTTTAACTAATTATAGCATAAAATTGTATTAAGATTTTTAAGGTTTACCAGCGCAAATATCTCACATATTAGTAGTATATTTTGTGAAAAATACTAGTTTTATAAATTGTATATTATTTTTATACTTATAGCTAAATTAGTATTAAATGTTGTTATTCCAAATTGAAATATTGATATTTTATGTGCATAAGTCAAGTTATGTTGTTATTACACAAAGCATAAAAATAAAACGAGCAACATATGTCGACTTATGTTGTTATGCCGATTCGAAAATTTCGATTATGCTAAATTTATGTTGTTTTACCATACTAAATATTGGTTCAATTTATGTTTCTTTAACAAGGTTAATATTACAAAACTAAAAATATTAAAATTACTTTGCAAAAAGAAAACCATATCATTAACTACATTTTATTAAAATTTTTGGATAACTATTATATAATATGCTTTAAATGTGTGACTATGACATTGTGAATAATCAAGGAATTTCCAACTCCGACTCTGAAACTGTCAATTCCCATATATTTTAACAAACATTATTTGGAATAATTGCGATCAATCATTTTGGTTTATCATAAAAACATGGGTTTTAATTTATTATTCTGATATATTCTTTTAAAGTCAATCTAATTTACAGTTTCCATTCTATAATTTTGACTTCGTGTATAAGTTCTATTAAGATGTTTTAAAATAACAACAAAAATATGAAACACATCATATAATTTTGAATGTATGCCTTGTAGCAATTGTACAAATATACTAGAAGTATTGACCATCAATAAAACTCTTGTTATATTTTAAATAAGACAGGATGTGTGCCACACGTCTAAATAAAATTGTTTTATTTACAATTAATAGTTTTGCGCTACCGTCTTGAAGAACTTAAGCCGTACTCATAGTGGTGGAACCTACAGTTTAACGTCGGATCCGAACGGCGTGGTAAAAATTTATTCATAGTTTACTCTCAGAGGTTTTCCAAGCGACAAAATCTCACGTCATTGACAATTTAGGCGGGGAAGGCTATGCAAAGACGAAGTACAACCAGAAAACTGCTTTAATTTCAGTGAAATCAAATTTACCTAGCGAATTATAATGGAGTACCTTTTCCAAGTATTCCTCAATTCCTCGTATTTTCAATTAATACGAATTTAGTTAAATATATTGTGGAATTTGTTTCATATTTTAAAGATGTTTTTCTGAAGTATAATTTTAATAATTTCCAAGTAAGTTCAAGTTCAGGACTGTGATATTTGTGACCATTACTGCTTTAAACTGTAGGACCTACCATTTGAGTACAAATTTAACATGTTCAGCTTAAATGGTTAGAAAGAGCTCGGCCTAGATTCTACGGAACTGCTGTGCCATTTTATTTTATATTATCGTATATAACTGAAATTCCCCTTGTCTTTCTGACTATTGGTTCGAGCGTCAAAATACATTTTTTAAACAACATCAACAAAGAAAAAGTACAAATCGAAAGCTTTATCAAATTCAAAAGAAATGCAAAATTAAAATACAATATCAAAAATGCAAATACCAAAACTATAAAAAAATATTTTTTAACTGTTTCTTAAGTAATTATCTTAAGTAATTATCTTAAGTAATTATACTAATTACAATATATTTAGTAGTAATTATAATAAAATACTATATTTAATAATAACATTTGCTTCTTTGTTCTAAATAAAGCGCACAAGAACAATTTGCGTAAATATTCAAGTTGACGCGTATTATTTTGAAATCATCCGTAATTCAGTTCTGTGTGGAGTACACTTTTATTATATAAATTATTAATTATTAATTGAATTTTTATTTCAATTATAATTTTTTAGTGAATATTTGAAAATTTCTTTGAAATGTTCAGAATGAAAAACAGATGTACAAATAAAAAAAATAAATAAAAAAATAAACGTTTAAATCAAAAATGAATTAAAATCTTCTACACGCAATAAAATAATGCCAAAGTAAAAACGATACAATATTTTTTATGTTTTTATATATCTACATTTTTTATTTTTGATTTTAAATTTTTGTTTTCTTTTTTTACTGTATCTCACTTGTTATTTTGTGGTGTTTGCTAAAAGGAAAAAATCTATTTCCAATTATTTTTAGCGTTTTATATTTGTATCATATTTGAATAAATGAATTTTTATTGCACATATGAATTCGTGGTTTCAATATGAAATTCTGGTAAATTTAATAAAAAAATGTATTTTAAAATTTCTAAATTTGATTTGCTTTTAGAGAGCAACATAATAATTCTAGAGAAGTTAAATTTTAATTAAAATATAAATTTTAGTGGCGTTAAGAATTCTTTGTAAAATCTAATTTATTATTTTACCTTAAAATTTTTAGCGTTTGCATCCAATATAGATCCATCCAATATAGATTTCATTTATGCAATTCTGTGAAATATGAATATTTTTGATTAAACAAAATATCATAAATTAATGCTGAGTATAATCAAATGTTGCTTTATGATGCTGATTATTTTAATGAATTATAAAATATTTTCGCACTCTGAATAATTTTGTATTTTTCCAATTTAAGAGCGCTGTAAGTCTTTTGCTTTTTGCTAGAACGTCTCATATATGAAAAAAGCAAAAGAAGATTTCCAAGAAATGAAGAAGAAAAAATTCTTTACCAAATTTAATTGCGTTTTCATGTGTGTGAATTACGCTTAAAACTAAAATGTGATAACTGAAATTCATGAATATTTTTTATACCTTATTAAAAATAGTTTTAAAATCGGTATAAACCCGGTATTTTAGATGTCGATTTATAGCTGTTTTTTGTACCGGTCTCATTAGATGTAAAAGTTTTTAAAATGAAACTTTTCCGGAAACCAAGCGCTGTCTAAACCATATTTAATTAAAATTTCATTATTTATCATATACACAATGAAAACTCAACATCAGCTCCTATAATACTCAATATTAATTTTGTTTTTAATATTCGGCCTTATGTCGTGTGATGAAATTGTAAAATATACGACTTCGAAAGCAAAAACTCCACATATTGACTTGGTTCACTTTGCAAATTGCGGTGCCTGCTATATGAGTATCTGGTGGTTGTGGTGTTTGCACATTTGTAGCTGTTTTTTTTTTTATTTTATGTTACTCTTCCAAACATAGCCTTGATTCAATACCAAAACAAAAAAACACCTCTGTATCTTGCAAGGGTATGTGTATGTCTGCGATACCTGATTTTTGAAATATTTCCATGTTGACTGCTACAATACAACAACACAAACAAAACATGCCAATAAAAAAACAGAAATCTTTTTAAATTTATTTCTTTCAGCTTTGAATGTTCTACAGATGACAGCAGTGACACGTGACAAAGGCGGTAAACATATCAATCACGGTTGGGAAAACCTTTGAAAAATGTCAAAGCATCAAATGGATTTTTACTTATTTAGTCTAAAAGAGACTAGACATTTGTTAAATATTTTAATGTTATTAAGATCTACGAAATATTAAAATTCTATTTTATGAACAATTTTGGTATTTTTCAGTAATATAAAATGATTTTAAACTTTTAACATTTTTATACGGAAAGTGTGTTGAGACGGTATATTTAAAAAAGTAAAATTTATGGAAAAAAGTTAGTAATTTCGATCGTTACTTTGAACTATACTTTGTATAACCAAAAGAATATACTTCTTAGATCATAAATGCTAAAAAAATATCAAATTCAAAATTTTGAAGAGTTTAGATATCCTAATAAATCAAACCCCTTTTTTATAAGGGCCATTTTACACCAAATCGACCAAAAAAAGAAAATTTAAAGATTTTACATTTTCGATTTCAATGAAATTTGTGCGGCTAATAAAGCTTATTGACCAATTTTTTTTCAGAATTTTTAAAATTGTCCCTTTTAGGACTTCAATTTTGAATTGCAAGGATAATGACCACGGGCCACATGTTAAAATTTTGAATTTATTGATTTTTCTTAAAGCCTTTCTATTACCTTTAAAACGAGCCATCAACGAAGTTTCTAGCATTTCTACTTTAAGAGATATTGAAATATAAACAAGCATACATAAATGATTTTTGGACCATTTTTTGTAACTTTGAAGCATTGTATCTCTGGAAGTAGTGGTAGAAAAAAAATAGTCAATACATATCTCAGTAAGCTTTATCAGTTGCCCAAATTTTATTGAAATCGAAGAAGGTGAGTTCCAACAGCTGGTCGATTTGGTGTGAAGTGGCCCATAGGTATTTTTATTTTAAATTAAAAATACTTCACTCTGGCATTTCTATTGACGCCTTTAGTACACAGAATAAAATAATCGACGTAAATATAGTAACCGATATTAATTGCATTCATTAATCAATTCAATATCAATGAAATTCTTTAATTTAATGTAAATATTTGATATTTTTCGTTAAATCAGCAATTAATACGTCAATGCAGCAAATTAATTAGTCGACGTAGTTTCAGCAATTAAATTTGCAAAAACTACGCCGACTAAATTATTTGCTGCATTGTCGAAGAATTTCATTGCTGGATTGATTAATGAATGCAAGTAATATCGGTTGCTATATTTACGTCGATTATTTTTTTCTGTGTACCAATTCTTTCAACTGACATTGAAAATTCTGGTAAATTCTGTTCTTTTATTCATGAACCCTTTCCCATTTTATTGTTTATTCCTTTCTCCCCAAACTCTTTCAAAGCACAATTATTCTGTACTCATTGTAATCATTCCAGAGTTTCACAAAAGTTATTTACAAAAAAGATTTTGAGTTTAAGATTTTTACACTTCACAGTACTTAAACTTTTTTAATTTAAAAAATCAAAAAATTTGTATGTTTAAGTTTTTTAGAATATTTAGTTAATTGGAATAGATATCGTACAGATTTCAAGATTTCAGATTTTCAAAAATTTTGATTAACAATTACAATATTTAACTTTTATAAATCTTTTTTCTCGACCTTTTATTATTTACTAGCTGGACCCGTGCACAACTCGTGCCAAGATTTTGTGAATGCAGGGATGTAGAGTGATTTTATTAATATAAAGAAAATTTTTATTATTAATATCTTCCCCGTAAAATTCATCCCCGTAGAACGTTTGTCAGTAGAATTCTTCCCGGTAACATTCTTTAGAATTTAACATTCGGTAGAATTCTTCCCCGTAGAGATTTTCCCACTAGAAGTTTTAGTGTGGTGAGTTTTAGTGCGGTGAGTTTTAGTGTGGTGAATTTTAGTATGGTGAATTTCAGTTTGGTGAATTTTGGTGTGGTGAGTTTTAGTGTGAATAATTTGGTGTGGTGAGTTTTAGTGTGGTGAATTTTGGTGTGGTGAGTTTCGTTGTGGTGAATTTTTGTGTGGTGAATTTCGGTGTGGTGAGTTTAAAAAATGTATGGTTGTTAATACCCTGGTATGAAATATCTTTATATCATTATAATAACTGTTGACATACACCATCTGAAAAAAGTACCTTCTATGGCGTTTTCCACTTCCAGTGGTCCAATTCCGCACACAATTCTCGACACCGTTTAAAATGGCTAACTATAACGTTTACCAAAATTTCATTAAATTTGCTATCCTCATTGCTGATATAATGTGTTTTTAATTTTTAGGTTATATGGAAGGTGCCACTCCCAGACCACCAATCCCCCCGATATATAGCCAATACTCTGCCCAGACCCAACATATATATTGTGTCAAAATTTTATGCAATTCGGTTCAGCCGTTTTGACGTCTATTCGGAACATACAGACATACTAGACAAATTGCTTAAATTTGTGATACGAAAATCTTCTAATTTTCTCTACAATTAATTTCATCATTTTATTCTTCTACCGACAATTTTTGATTTTAATCTTCTTTGTTTTTATTTGACTGATCTGTCATTTCAAAAACCATTCTTTGGACCATTCCATTCCCGACAACTTTTTTTCCGAAATTTGAAAAAATATTTTTATTCTGACATACCATTCTTCTATATGAATAAGTTTCTTTCTCCAAATTTCATCATTTTTTCAGTATTTCTCTCTATGTCAAATTTAATTAAAAATTTGATTTTTTTTTCTTTAATTTACTTCTTTAAAATACTTTAATTTAACTGTTTTTCCATTTTCCAATCACATATTTCCCTTGACAATTCTTCTTCATAACAAAAATTGTCACACATTAGTTTAAAAAAGATCAAAGATACAAATTAACTATTTGAAATTTGAAATAACAAGTTAAGGTAATGAATCCTTTCGTATTCAGAGCATTTTAAAATTACTTTGAGTAGAAACATAAGACAATAGTTTATTTACAATATAAATTCTAGAGTATAGGATTTAATCTAAATTCTGAATGCACAATTACAGTTCTTCAATTCCTTCTTGAAAATGTATATTCTCTTCTCATTCTCGCCCTAATATTAATTCACTCTGTCACAATAGTGCGATTAGTCACAATTTCGAGTTCTGCCGATTTCGTATTCTGTGTTATAGACGTAATTACCCTCGGTAAAAATTGTGTAACAATAGTAATTGCTCGTAGATATAGCAGTAAAGTCGGTATTTATAGTGTTTATAGTTTGGAATAGTTGAAAATCTGATATATAAACTTAATAGACTTAAAATAAACAATGTGAAATTTGACGAATTATATTTTCGTAAATTTAAATTTTATTAAATAGACGATTTATTGTAAATATAACTCAGCATTCGTGATTTTAACATCATTCCAATTTTTTGAATTTTATGAAGAGAGTATGAGTATTAGGGAGAAAAAATGTAGGTTTATAATTCACGACTTACTTCGTGGATTATTTCTACAAATGATGTTCGTAAAATATACGAATATTAAACATAAATATTTTTCATAATTTTACGAAAGTTCATACATACTATGTACGAATGTCTTCGTGGATCATTTTCATGAATATTTTCATCAAATACAGTTTTTGTGTATTTTATAATACAAAACAAATTTAGGAATATAATTTTTGGATTTTTGGATTATATCAGATTATATTATATAAATTATCAAAATTATATTTTTGGTATTTTTTTAAAGAACGTAGTGTCTCTAAGCTCCGACTATAGCGCAGCACTGAATTCGCCATAACAACAGTAAAAAAAAAAACATCGACAACATTAAAAAGGCAATTTCGTTATCGTTAACGGCACAACTCACACAAGGACACGACGTACTGCCTGTGCCTTTGACTAAAATCCATTTTGTGGAAACAACATTTACGCTGAAGCCTTTTCGCTGATTTCACAGCACTTACGATATGAATACTCCTCCATTGGTTGCTACTGTTGATGTTTTTGTCGATGTGTGTTATATTTAATTTTTTTTATTTTTTATAAATATTTGTTTTTATTTTTTATTTACTAAAACACAATGTTGTTTTTTGAGAATATGTAGCTGCTACAGCATTTTAATGTGAAGTTGCGACTGAAACGCGTTGTTCGTGGTAGCTGCAAAGTCGCATGAGTTCCATTTTATTTTCTGATTCGCATTTCTATGTGTTGAGAAATTAGTTTAGTGTTGCATTCAGAACAAGTCGATGCTGCAATACACAGCAGCAACAATTCTTAATATTAAAAAAAAAATTGAGTTCAGTTCACTGAATAAAAAAAAATATTTGTATTACATATGTTTTCTGAAAAGCACACATTTTAATCTACTGCTGCATTCAATCAAATGTTATTCATAAATCGTCCGATACATGTTGAACAAATTATAAAAATATAAAAATATAAAAATATAAAAATATAAAAATATAAAAATATAAAAATATAAAAATATAAAAATATAAAAATATAAAAATATAAAAATATAAAAATATAAAAATATAAAAATATAAAAATATAAAAATATAAAAATATAAAAATATAAAAATATAAAAATATAAAAATATAAAAATATAAAAATATAAAAATATAAAAATATAAAAATATAAAAATATAAAAATATAAAAATATAAAAATATAAAAATATAAAAATATAAAAATATAAAAATATAAAAATATAAAAATATAAAAATATAAAAATATAAAAATATAAAAATATAAAAATATAAAAATATAAAAATAAAAAAGGTACTTTTTGTTCACTGTGCAGCTGCAGTTAGGCGCGCATAATGCGTTTCCGTTTGCAGCAGCGTTATTGAAACGGAAATAATTCCGATATCCGTCAATGTATTGCAGTCCAATGCGTGATTGTAGATTTTCAATACATGTTCAAGTGCTGTTCGTATCGTACAGCATCCGTTGCAGTGAATCCTTAAACAGGAAACCTCATTACGCGACGCTTCTTTCTGTTGGAGACGAACAAACCAGTGACACCTCCTGTCGTGTGTCGGCGGCGAAGAAGATTTTGCATTGGAATCCAATAATACTTGATTTTATATTACTTTATATTTATATATTTTTACTGTTTTTTCAACTGCGATTCCTCTGCATTTAAATTACTTTAAGTAAATAAATTTCGCTGATATGTGCGACGATATCGCAGGATATTGCCGGATTTCGCACGCACAGCATCTTTATTTAATATTTAAATATTTTCATTAAAAAATCAATTTTGCACTAAAAATTGAATATACCAATTTTTCACTACAAATTTTACTTTTCACTAAAAATTCGATTTTTCATAATATTTCAAGTTTTCACTAAAAATTCATTTTTTTCTATAAAAATTAAAAATTTGACTAAATTAAATTTTTCACTTAAAATTCAATTTTTCACTATAAATTCAATTTTTCACTAAAAACTCATTCAATAAAAATTCAATTTTTTACTAAAAATTCCATTTATCACAAAAAATTCAATTTTTAGAGAAAAATTCAATTTTTTACCAAAAATTCAATTTTTCACCAAAAATTCAATTTTTCACCAAAAATTCAATTTTTCACCAAAAATTCAATTTTTCTCTAAAAATTCAATTTTTCTCTAAAAATTCAATTTTTCTCTAAAAAATTCAATTTTTCTCTAAAAATTCAATTTTTCTCTAAAAATTCAAATTTTCTCTAATAATTCAATTTTTCTCTAAAAATTCAATTTTTCTCTAAAAATTCAATTTTTCTCTAAAAATTCAATTTTTCTCTAAAAATTCAATTTTTCACCAAAAATTCAATTTTTCACCAAAAATTCAATTTTTCTCTAAAAATTCAATTTTTCACTAAAAATTAAATTTTTCACTAAAAATTAAATTTTTCACTAAAAATTAAATTTTTCACTAAAAATTCAATTTTTCATAAAAATTCATTTTTTCATAAAAATTCAATTTTTCATAAAAATTCAATTTTTCATAAAAATGTATTATTTCATTAAAAGTAGATTTTTCATAAAAATTTAATTTTTCACTTCAATTTATCACTAAAAATTCAATTTTTCACCAAAAATTCCATTTATCACAAAAAATTCAATTTTTTACCAAAAAAATCAATTTTTTACCAAAAAATTCAATTTTTCAATAAAAATTCAATTTTTCAATAAAAATTCAATTTTTCAATAAAAATTCAATTTTTCACTAAAAATTCAATTTTTCAATAAAAATTCAATTTTTTACTAAAAATTTCATTTATCACCAAAAATTAAATTTTTCTCTAAAAATTCAATTTTTCTCTAAAAATTCAATTTTTCATTAAAATTTCAATTTATCACTAAAAATTAAAATTTTCACTAAAAAATAAAAATGTTCACTATTTTTTTTTTTTTTAAATTAAGAATTTCTATTTAAGTGAATAATTTAAAACATGCGTCTTATGCATAGATATTGCATATATTATGCATCGAAATCTGAGCACGTGCAAGTAGCTCTGTCTTGCTGTTCGTCTGTCATATGTTTGCTCGACATGTGCTCGCCTACGCAGTGTGTGCAGTGTACACTGAAAGTAACCCGAGTGGAATATTTGCTCGAGTCGCGATAGTAGAAGGTGTATTCGTGTCCTGTCGTGCCGAATCTCTTGCTGCATAAAGTGTCAACTCAAGGTGCTGCAGGCGCCAATGACTTGAGCCATATGCATGTCAAGCAGGCAGATTTACGATAAACATGACGAACGTTCTGCATGCGGCATTAACATAAGGTGCTCTTGCTCTTTCTCACTCTCTGCCTCCGTCTCGCTCACTCTCTTTGATTCTCTATCTGTCCACCTTTGATGTCAGTGCCATATATTATATGACTGCCGTGTCTTAGACTCGTGCAACACAAAATCATACTTTAATCTCTGACAACTTTATGCTGCACGTCACTGCCATTAATTCTAGCATGTGGTTCAGTCCGTCATTCAGTCAGTGGTGCAAAAGTTAAGCTTGGTTGAGTGAATTTTTAAGTACTTTTGTTAAATCCACACTTTCTTCCTGAGCGCAGGCTGTACCTCCCTGTCGCATGCCATAAATCTCATTGTTTCTGCTGTGGTAGATATGTAAATCGTGCCAGCCTTCGTACGACCCAAACACTCAATAATTCAATTACAACATGTGGCGCCTCTGCATTTTTCATGTGGCCACTGTACGTGGCTTCCTTGTTTGATGTTGCCACCGCACCGGAAAAATAAACTGCAACGATGCTCATAAAACAAACTCAATCGTGTTTAAATTAATTTTTAATTTTAATTGGAAAAAATTATTGTGGCTTTAAGTCAGTTATTAAAATGTTTTAATTAAATTAATTTGTTTAAAAGCGGAAAATATTGCAGCTGCAGTATTTTGTCCGGCGAATAAAAAAATAAGCAGACAAGCAAGATATACTACATAAAGGGGTTTTCAATAAGAGCGCTACAAAAAAATAAAACAAAAACGGTTTTGGATATCAATGAAATTCTTTATTATTGCAAAAGTACGTTCGATGCCATTATGTATGGAACTCGATTTCTTTTGCACGGCCACCACGGGCACGCTTGCAGAAGTCCAGACGCTGAACCCAATTTTCAACGGTTTTCAAGCATAAATCGGCCGATACTGCTGCAATTTCACGTTCGATATTCGAACGAAGTTCATCAATCGTCGCTGGCTTCTTGGCATTGACCATAGACTTGACGTAGCCCCACAGGAAATAGTCTAACGGCGTCAAATCGCACGACCGAGGCGGCCAATCGACTGGACCATTTCGTGAGATAACACGTTCTCCAAACTTGGTTTCCAATAAATTGATTGTAGCATTCGCGGTGTGGCTTGTGGCGCCGTCCTGTTGGAACCACATGTCCTCCAAGTCCATATCATCCAATTGGGGCCAAAAATATTCGGTTATCATTGAACGGTAGCGATTCCCATTCACAGTAACGTGCCGGTCTTGATGATCACGGAAGAAGTACGGCCCAATGATGCCGCCGGCCCATAAACCGCTCCAAACCGTAATTGTTTCGGGATGCAATGATGATTTTTTGTACAATATTTTTGCGATAAACTTTTTTTGTTTCATTATTGCTTTTATGGTTTTATATAAATACATCCCAAGTAACCACAACTCGCCGGCCTCAGCAGTCCAGAGGTAGCGCGCTGGACTTGCATTCTGAAGGTCTCGGGTTCGAATCCCGGCTTGGGCATGGGCGCTCGTGGTGTTATTAACCACAAAATTGTAGGGAATAGATTTCACAGTACAATGGATATAGTCTGTCTGAGTGCTGTGGATCTTAGTAGATATTCCAAAAAAAAAAAAAAAAAAACACAACTCCCCAATTGGTAAAAAATTGTGACATATGAGTACCTTTTGAGTTACCTCAAATAACAGTGTTGCAAACCGGTGTTGTATAGTTCCAAAGAGGTGACTAAGAACATGTGTGGAACACACGCAGTAATAAGTCACAAGTGTACCTTTTGAGTTACCTCAAATAACAGTGTTGAAAACCGGTGTTGTATAGTTCCAAAAAGGTGACTTAGAACATGTGTGGAACAAACGCAGTAATAAGTCAAAAAGCTGTGATACACAATTCTGATAATGTAACATATACAATAATGGGCGGAGCTTATTTTGTTCCTATTAGGTGGCAAAATAGTTGCAAATTATTATATGTTTTAATCATGTTTTATTCAGTACGTGTACGTACTAAGATTTAAATTTTCGAATGAATATATTTTACATATCTTGAGTTACAAATCAAATTTTTGAGTTATAAACAAATATTAAATAATAATGTTTAAAATATAAATCAAAGTAAATTGAAAACAAAATAAATTAAACATGGATAATAATGTATAATGTTCCATATAAGTTGCAAGTAATTAATATAGGAAATTAACTATAAAATGTAAGAAATGTTAATACACAAAATATTTTTTAAGTCCGCTATATATTTTTATGTAAAGTTGTATTGAAAAAAAAGAAACATTCGCAATAGGATAATTTAACAAAAAAAAAACTACTTACTATTTTAATACATTTTCACGAATCGCATTTTTAGTTTGATAAATTCGAATTTGTAATTTGACCAAAATTCTGTTCGTAAAGACTTATACTATTATGACATAGCATGTTTTAGCCATTATGTCATTATAAAAGTGTGTTATTATACTTCTATAGTGGTGCACTTCATGGCACTGTTTAGGATCTGTATTAGTCTTATATTTAATCCAAAAACAGTTCAAATTGTGAGGCAACTAAACCACGCTCCTGGACAATTATAGATTTAACTCAGACCGACATTTTTCAAAACAGTTTCGCTCAGTACTAAACAGATATTTTGAATATTGCCTGTTTAAATAATATTTATGAGCAGAAATATTCACACATTATACCCTTTATAATATTAATTAATAAATTTGTCATATTTAGTTAATATTGAAAACCACATAACCAATATTTAACTTTTGTCAATGGGACTTTAATTAATAGTTTCAGATAATAGTTAATTATTGCCACAACACTCACCTTGACATCCGTTCAAAACGTGCTGCCAAATCAAAACGTATTTGAATGTGTGGTCAACATGCAGATTGATGTTGATGGCCATGCAAACTGTAACAAAACCAAACAAAACAAAATATAAATTTATTGATTTCCAAATGACATGTAAGTGAGTACAAAAGACGACAGAGGGCGTGCGCGCATCCGCACAATCACACATGTCATGCTGAGTATTTAACTGTCAGGCCGTAGTCACGGCGTTGTCGTCATTTGTCAAATGGCTCCCCATGAATCATGCACAAGGTCAGCGTATTGTTAATACTAGGGCTGACAATACTGAGTTATCAAAATCCCATAGACGGGAAAATTACTGAAAATAACAAATAATTTAATCGTCAACATTTTATTCAATTAATAATATACACGAATAGAAAAGATGTTTGAATGTAATTAAAAAGTAGTACGAAATTACCATACATGTATTAGGAATGAAGTGTAATTAAATTATAATCGAAATTGAATTTAATTTTGTTCACGTGTTAACATTATTATATTGTCAGCAGAATCTGTCAAATTTACCATTAATATGTTACAATACCAACATAAAATTTTAATTGCATTTGAATAAACTGTTTCTTGGCAATTTACTTGTCTTTTACTAATCAACTCTAAATACAACGTATTTTCGCCACGCTCGTCTTAATTCGATAATTTATCGACTGACGAAGTTGGCAACGTTGTGCAGCATTTTCTACCTACGTCATCTTTTGCCATCGTTTGAACATATTGATGTTTAAAAACAAACAAAAAAGAAATAGGATTTAAATAAGTGTATTCTTGCAACATTCTTCTTGTATACGAAGTTGGCACTCGTTGAGCAGAATTTTCCACCTGCGTCTCTTTTGTCGTCGTTTGAAGTAAGTATGTTAAACATACTGATGTTCGAAAAGAAACAAAAAATGAATTAATGTATATAAAGTTGACACTCGTTGATCGGCATTTTCTGCGTACATGTCTTTTGTTGTTCGTTTAGAAAACGTGTTCGCGTCGATAAAGATTTTTAATAAAAATAAATAAAAAAAAAACAAAATTTTATTTTTAAATATTCTCAGGATTTTTTTCCAAAAATATTTATATATTTTTCTATGCAAACATACTACTTTTTGAACTGATATGTTTCACTGGAAACATATTTATATTCAGGTCGTTCAAAATCATGTTTTTATTTGAACATATTTATGTTTCGGTTCAAATATTTATTTTGTTTGGATGTAGTAATTATTATGTTTCCATTAGAACAAACACCATTTTAAGGGGCATTATAATTATTATGTGATATTATTATGTAAGTCAGAGCTCATAACAACACTGTTCAAGTCTCAATACAACCCTGTTTACAAATGATTTATCAGTCAATTATATATTATGTTTACATAAAATTCCAAATGCCTGCAAAATTATGTTTGGGAGAGCCCTTTTTTTTGCAGCGTGGAGTTAAGCAAATATTGTTGTGTAAAATGTTATCTGGTCCATGAAAAAGAAAAATGCAATTACAATTTTAAAATAATATATAGCACAATAATCTTATAATAGTTGAGAAATGTGGATCCAAAACTAAAAAAATATTGCTATCCTAACGCTGATCCTAAGAAAACGAAATATATTTCCAGGAAATATAATTTTTTTGAAGATTTTAGATAATTACGTTATAGTTTTCTAGATTTTTAAATGGATATTGATATAATTTGATAACGAAATCTATATATATAAAACTCTTGGTCCGTCCGTCGGGTTGTCTGTTTGTTCCAGCATCACGTCTAAACCACTGAACCGATTAAACTGAAATTTTGCACCAGGATACTATAGAGTTCGGAGGGTGTCATAGGCTATATATGGGCGGGACTGGACAAAAAGGCGTGGCACCTCCCATACAACCTAAACTTTCAAAACGACATAACTCGGCACATACACAAGCTAAGTTGAAACAAAAAAATCTAATACAAAAAAAACTCACCACACTTAAGTACACCACACAAAAACTCACCACACTAAAATTCACTACATTGAAACTCACCACACTAAAATTCACCATACTAAATCTCACCACACCAAAATTCACCACACTAATACTTCTACTGGGAAAAACTGTACCGGGAAGAATTCTACGAGGAAGCACAGTCTGAGAAAAGTTTTTTAGCGGAGAATTAGTTTGGTTTTGGTTACTACATTTATAAAACCAATAAAAAAAAGTCAACAGCGAAGCACGGGTCCCTGATATAAATAATAAAAATGTTCTTTATATTAATAAAATTGCCGTGCACGAGTCGTGTACGGGTCCAGCTAGTTTAGAATATAAAGTAAAAATCGAATATATTGGTAACAATCATCACATTATGTTTGCTGCAAACAGTTTTTTTATTAAAATAATAAATTTAGTATAATTTTGGAATTTTGATCATTAATTTTTTACTTACAAAAATTTATTTGTGTACCAATTCTGTGAATATATATTCATGTCATTTCATAATTACACAACACAACGAACAACTGTGCGCGATCTTAGTATGATTTTCCGATGAAAGTCAAGGCCTCATACTCAGCTTGCCTCAAGTTTTAGAGTTGGAAAAAAATGGTAATTTCCTTGTTTTTCTACATATTTAGAACTTAAAATTATTACAAATTCGTGTTTTCGATTTGATTTCTTTTTTTATTTCATTGAAAATACTTCAACTTATATTTAAAAATAAACCTAATGACTCTCAGATTGATTTGACCAATGTTATGACCAGTCAAACGCAATAAATATAAATTGTAAGGGGTAACTATTACCTACTAGCCGGCCTCAGCAGTCCAGAGGTAGCGCGCTGGACTTGCATTCTGAAGGTCTCAGGTTCGAAACCCGGCTTGGGCATGGGCGCTCGTGGTGATATTAACCACAAAATTGTAGGGAATAGATTTCACAGTACAATGAATATAGTCTGTCTGAGTGCTGTGGATCTTAGTAGATATTCCATAAAACAAAAAAAATTACCTACTAAGGTGTACTACCTAACATCTATAATTTTCATAATTAAACAAGAGTATATATTTTATATGAAACTTGATCTATAGTTCTATGTTTTCTGTTACTTTGTTTTTACAAATCACTCTTTAAGTCCTGAGATTAAAGTAAAGATCTTAAATTCGATTAAGAACTATTTTTTTGTTTCATATACGAAGGAAATTTTTTGTAAAGTATGAAAATTTACAAGGTGAACTTCATTTGACACTAATGTAGAATCATGGGGCAAACCCATTGAAAATCATACGTTTATGAAAAGCTTAGTTCTACTGGTTTAAGAATTTGTTGGACTTTCTATGAATAATTAAAGGACAAAAGAATTATATTGATTAAAAAAATCATAACAAAAAAATATTTCAATAAAAATCGTGCAATATATTTAATAGGGGATGAAAATATTTCATCCTCTATTGGCTCTCTTGAGCACCGAAGGACCGTTGGGTGTGTAAGACTGTTTTATAGGTATTACAATGGTAAGTGTTCGAGGGAGATACATGGCCTGATTTCACCAGGTCGTGTGTTTTCTCGTTCTACTCGGGCATCGAACCAAGTCCACCCCTTCGTAGTCTACTCGGCTCTCAACAGAACCACGCATTATAGAGAGAATTCGTTCTACAGTCGCACGATTCGTTTGTGGAACAATCTCCCTGCGTTTGATATTGGCAAATTCAAAACAGATATTCACCGACACTAACTCATCTTTCCTTCCTCTAACCCTAATCCTTTCCTACGATCAACACTGTGCTTTGCATAAATAGGGGGCATCCCCTGAGTGTTGGTTAATCTGTAAAAAAAATATAATAATTACAGCAAACATAGTTTTATTTAAATCGTTTATTTTTTGGACATGGTCAGTCTGTTTCAAATGAATATTAGTTGAAGTAATAAATATAATGTGGTATACGATTATATACTATAGGAAAAACAAATAAATATGTTGCAAATTCATAAATTGTTTGCTGCAAGAAATGTTATTCCGTACAAGTAATGTAAAAGTTGATCCAAAAAAATCACATTACATTTTTACGTACATTTCTACAATTTACAATATCTCCACTATTTACGTAATTTATGCGATTGATATGAATACTCTTAATGATAATTTTGTCGGAGTAAATGCATTCTGTATAGATACGCAAGAAATACGTATTCCGAATTATTTTTTTTTTTTATTTAATTCACATTTGGCAACTCTCGTCGATGTGTGGTCATGGTGAACGAATATGGAAATGTGACCACTGAAGTGTGGCCATGGCAAACGTTATTTATGTCAACGATAGCGTCGGACAGACATTTGTAGCACGCAATATATACGCAACTGATGAAGGACATACTTAATTAATTAATAAATTAAATTTTATTATATGCTTCTATGTGGCATGTTGCATTGTGGTCAGTTTTTTTACATAAAATTCCATATATTTTATTGGGTTCTATTGAAAATAATTCTCATTCAGTTTGGGTGGTAGTTATCAACATTTGTGTGCATTTTCTATGTTATTTAATTTAGTGCGTTATATCTAAATATCCGATAAATATAATGTGTGAATTATTTATGATATTTTTAAAAAGCATTTTTAAAGTAGATTGAGTTTTGTAAGTATACAGCACAATAAAAAAAAATCCACGCTCTGAGCATGATTTTCAGATTCAAGATTTCAGATTCCAGATTCTAATCAACAACGCTTCTATTCCATTGAGAATAATTTATTTAATATTTTGAAATAGACGCATTAAATTCAGATATGATTATTCAATATAAAGGGTTTCTCAACAGGGACGCTACAAAAGTAGAGCAACAGGGACAGCAAACGACGCCATATTTCTTGCCGCTCTTTTGACATTTCTCTTCAGTAAGGTTCGCTATTTTATGATGGAAAGATATACGAATTCGAATTTCTGTAGTAAATTTTAATAATTTCGACTCGTTGTTGGCTCGTATATCTTTCCATCATGAAATGGCAAACCTTACTGAAGAGAAATGTCAAAAGAGCGGCAAGAAATACGGCGTCATTTGCTGTCCCTGTCGCTCTACTTTTGAAAAAATCTTGAACAAAACTTTTGTAGCGCTCTTATTGAAAAACCCTTTAAAACATATAAATGTTTGGTCATATTTTTGTAATCCCCAGAAGAAGTCGTAGTCGGATCACCTACTGATTTACAGACTGACAGTGGCTTCGAATGAAATTTTTGTTGTAAAGTTTGAGTTTGAAAAAGTCAACCCCTAAAAATACTCTATTGGATGAGAAAATGGATGTGGAGAATTTTGAGGGAAATTCGAATATGAAAGTTTCTGTGAAATTAATCACTACTTCTATAATTTTTATCCGAATATTCTCGTTGGTACATTGTTGAAACATTAACTAAATTTCCTAACAGATGCGTAATCCACTTTTTCTTTTATTTTATTGCTCTTGGGAGACGTCATTTCAATTCAATTTTAAAATAGTCGATTTGGGTATCAAAACTCGAACTTTGAGGTCCAGGTGGATCCATTTCCCATATTCTGATTCTCTGAAAACTGTCCACATCGTTTTTATTTTATTGCTCTTGGGAGACGTCATTTCAATTCAATTTTAAAATAGTCGATTTGGGTATCAACACCCGAACTTTGAGGTCCCGACGAATTCATTTACCATATTCAGATTCTCTGAAAACTAACCACATCGTTTTTCTCATGGAATAGAGTATTTTAAAGTTTTGAACTTTTCTCGATTGGATAATCCTTTGTCAGTCTAATGCCCATCTGTAGGTCTGTCTTTTAAATCACAATTACAGAAAAACCAAAAATGCTAGATCAACGAAACTTGGAATTTATATTACTTGTATACCTACGATGGAGGGTATTTAAAATGGACGTAATCGGTTGAGGTTTTGGTACAACGGTTTAGAACGTTTATCGCCATTAATTATGGTTTCAATATCTAATTTGGATATACGGAAAATATCAGACTATTTGAATATGCATATTATTGTTGTGGTATTTCTGAGTTTATTTTTCGTGTTAACTTTTTGAATAAATCTGGTAACCTCGCTGCAGCGCACTGACCTTCCATTTGATTTAGTGCGTTATTTACTGCTAAATTTTGAGCACACTATAATCTACTATGTGACAAATTGTTAAAAATTTTCAACTAAAATAAGTTGCAAACATATTTAGTGCTAATGTCATTATCCTTTCAGAGCAGCCTGTGCGGTCGCATTGTCTGTCGTATCGTGTTGCAGTCGGCCGTCATGTAAATTTAATTGTTAGACAAACTTGCCAACCGAAACGAGCGGAACGGAACCTGACACGCAACAGCTTTTGTGATGACCAAAAACCCACCGGACCCCACCACTATCCCCACCAAATTTTGTAAAACTCGTTGTGCATGTCCAGGGAGTGTACTTTTAATTACAATTTCACCATGTGGACACCGATAGTAGTTGGGGGTGGTAGGATCCACTGTGCTGTGGCAGTAGTACGATTGAATGGACAGACACTTAAACGACAGGACATTCGTTAGCACGTCGTGACAAAGTGTTGGCGCACATATTGAGTTACACAAAACTTTGGAATACTTTTAGTATACTGAATGAGCAAGGGTATGAGTTGATTTTTCCAACGAAATCTGATGTGTTTTTGTACAGGGAATCCGACTTCTTCGTTGTTTGTAGGGGAGATCCATTGTTGTACTGCCGAGGAGAGCCTTCTGTCTGTCTAATGAAATTAACACTCTTTGGCGCTGGCTGGTAGCCAAAGGATTTTTCGGTCCAAAATCACTTACGATGTTTTGTCTGCATTTTGAGAGTTTTTGAGAGTTTGTTTATTCTGTGGTACAATTAGAAACTTTGGTTTTTCAAACCCACAAAGAATTGTTTGTATTCGAAAATGCAAATTTTAGGACTAGACACTAAAATTCGATATTTCCCTTAGTATAAATTGAGATTTTTAACTTAAATTCAAATTTCATCTTAGAATTTTCGCCAAAATTGTTCTATTTAAATTAAAATATTGACTAAAAGTTGAAATTTTTACTAAAAATTTGTATTTTCACTTAAAATTAGAATTTTTACTCACAATACGAATATTACTAAAATTCGAAAAAAAGCATAATTATCAATTTCAATTAACAATAATTAAAAAATTAAAAAAAATAATTAAAAAATATTAAAAAACATAATTTTCAAGAATACAAATTTTCACCAAAAGGTTTTAAATAAAATTAAATTTTTTTATGTTTGAATCAAATTTAAAATATTTACTACACCACAAAATTCAGAAATTCCATTTGAAATTCAAGAGACATCAATTGAAATTCACAAATTTTCATTTGAAATTCAGAAATTTCCATTAAATTTTCAATTAAAATTTCTAAAATTTCTGAATTTCAAATGGAAATTTCTGAATTTCAAATGGAAATTTCTGAATGTCAAATGAAAATTTCTCAATTGGAAACTTCTGAATTTCAAATGGAAACTTCTGAATTTCAATTGATGTCTTCTGAATTTTAAATGGCATTTCTGAATTTCAATTGATGTCTGTTGAATTTCAAATAGAATTTTTGAATTTCACTTGATGTCGTTTTAATTTCAAATGGAAATTCTTAATTCCAATTGATGTATTTTGAATGTCAAATTGAATTTCTGAATTTCAATTGATGTCTTTTAAATTTAAAATGGAATTTCTGAATTTTAATTGATGTCTTTTGAATTTCAAATAAAATTTTTGAATTTCAATTGATGTATTTTGAATTTAAAATCGAATTTCTGAATTTCAATAGATTTAAACTGCTAAAAAAAAACATCATAATTGCAACAAAATTAATATTTGAACTAGAGATGGGCACGTGAGTGAGTTTTGACTCACACTCACTCACGCTCACGAAAGAATTTTTCTAATCACGCACACTCACTCACTCACGACATTTTTTGCTCTACTCACACTCACTCACAATCACGTGAGTAAAATTAAGATTCAATCACGCGTGATCACGCGTGATTCACGTGAATCACGTAGTATTTTTGCTATTGTTTTCAGAATGCATAAAAACACATATTTCATTTGTATATGTTGGTGAGATTGGTAGACCGATCGTGGCACCTCTAATACAACCTACATATTTCAAACGCAATAATGATGTAATGATGTTAGGGATTTCAATTTTTAACGGAGATGGAAATGTGAAAGACCTTCGATGTACAGTTCATATAAAAATGTAAAAATTGCCTCGAAGGATAATTCTCCGGTGAAGAATTCGTTTAAAATCTTTGAGAATTGTCCCTGGAAAAATTATCTCAGGAAAAAAATTATCAATGAACATATAGTCCGGTGTAAAATTTACCAGGGATGAATTGACTTTGGGAAGAACTATTTTTGAAGCGATTTTTTTGTTTACTACATTTATAACTCGAATAAAAACGGGACCCCACACGAACCTATGGAACCCGACACGACCCTATCGAACAAACTAAACTTAATAAACAAAAGGAAGTCAATGCAGAGTTATCATGTATAGTTGAAATTGAAAATTCAACTTTTTTACAAAAATGAGTATATCGAAAAAAAAAAGGGTTCTATGTCCATTTTCATGAAATGTCGTATGAAACCAATCAAAAACTATTGACATGACCCCATCAAAATTGACTAGCCCATACTAAGTACGGCCGGTTTGCAGGGGGTTAGATCAATTTTTGACTGAACCTTGTAACATCTTCGGAGTTGAAGAAGGGGTGGGTATTTGACGGTCGGTTATCAAGGGTTTGATTTATTATAGTTATGAATACTTGGCAGCCGCATTCCCAAAGCCTTCTGAGTTCAAGGCATGGCCCTACTTGTTCTGTAGTTCAGCAAAAATATAGAAAAATCGCAAAAAATTAAAAGTGAGATTTTTTTATTTTATGAAATATTCGACTCACTCACGAAAAAATTGTACTCACGCACACTCACTCACGGTCTTTTTTGGTCTACTCACACTCACTCACAATAATGTAAGCAAAATTAGGATTGAGTCACAATCACGCGTGATTCACGTGAATCACGCTCACATGCCCATCTCTAATTTGAACTAAAAATTAATAACACAACCCAGCACAATTATTGCCATGGACATCAATTTTATATAATTCACTGGTGCTGATTTTGTCTGCATACTCATTTTTTTCGTATTAAGTAACGTAATTTGCAATTGTATTTTTAAGCCGTTCAGACCCACTACTTAAAATAAAAAAATGTAGTACTTTGGAACAATAGTTAAATAAAAATACTTAAACGTATTTTTTATTCCACTTCTCAAGACTTATTTTAATATACTAATTAATGCCAATTTTCCAATATGTTTTTGAGACATTTGGATATAAAATCGGAAAATGTTGATTATTTAGAGAATTTTTATATATTTTGTATTAGTGAACCTTGAAGATAATTAATTTAAAAATTTTAAAAAGGTTGCTTTTTGAGATATGTCTCTTTGAAATATACTTTGTTTAAAACTGACCACTATTAAATCAAGGTGGTATAGATATATTAAAACATCTTTCTGGCAATTTTAATATCTTTAAAATGAGACCTTTGTATATTATTTTGGTTGACTACAGCTTAAGTTACGTTTATTTGTTTAGCACCACCTTTGTGATTTTTACACAGATTTTTTTGGACAATTTGGACAATTTTTGGACAATTTATTAATTTTATGTTGTTTCACCACACTTCCAAATTTTAATAAATTCTGAGATGGTGCCATAATTTTATTTTTTTCGCTTGATTTAATATGAATGACTCTTATATAAAAAATTATCAATAAATATACTTATGTTTGAAATCTAAAAAATATCAATACTTCATATTAAAGTATGCTTTAATGTATACTCAGTTTTTTTCCTATTTCGTAGCGTTTTTTTCGAATAATTCAGAAATGTATATGTAAAATATACAAGCATTTTAAATTAAACAGTTTTTGACGGAATCCGTTTTGAGAGGCCATATTT
Organism: Dryomyza anilis; assembly: GCA_951804985.1. NCBI lineage: Eukaryota > Metazoa > Arthropoda > Insecta > Diptera > Dryomyzidae > Dryomyza > Dryomyza anilis. The sequence goes on along the minus strand of OX638130.1, from coordinate 1,864,169 downwards.
TGTACCGACTTTAACTCATGTAGATTAAGTTTTACTATGGTGCATTTTTGTCCTGTTTCGCATGTAAAAGGAAAAATATATATTTTTTTCAAATACGTCAAAAAACATATTTGATATACTAAACCAAGGTGTATTAAGGAAGGTGAGGAAAATTTGGAGAAGCTAACAATTTTAGCGTAATTCTGTACACATATTTCAAATTTTGAAATATTTTCTGTATACAAAAGTCAGTGCGATATTTGTTTTTATTTAAGTTTTCTGTATATTAAAGTCAATTTATTTATTTTTGTTTACATTTGAAATGCTTTTTTTTCTGATTTGCTTTTATTAAATAATTTAAATGACATAAAATGTGTCTACAAACTATATTTTGGCTATATTTTTTAATAAAGACAACGAGGACAATAAGGCACACTCAGACCCGTCGCACATTTGAGCGAGGATGTACCCCTTGATGTGTACAAATGTGTTAAATCGGTTCCCCTCGGCCAAGTGTGCAAGGGTTCGTAATTAGTAAATCTTGGACAAGCTTGCCCACACTCTACTTGGCGATTAACATGATTTTTTCATCGATATTTGTAACTACTTCAGGTAGTTTTAATTTTAACCAGTTGGGAAGGTTAGATCACATGGGAAATTTTAAAGTAGGTGTAATTATGATAGTTAGGATTATCAAAATTATAGTCGGTCTAAGCCAACTATAAATACCCTATACATATGTGTGGTTACCATTCAAAGTAATATATAGGTCACCAGGGTATACGAATCCTGAAAATAACTACAAACATTCAATCGCTGAAGAATTTCCATTCATTTGATACCCATATTTACAAATGGGTAGGTGTACCGAATTTCGATTTTTTTTTGTGATCCACAAGTCTTTTCGCCGGAAAACATTATTATCATGTATTTGAGCATGATATCAATATATATTTGACCAAAAAAGTTTACCTAAGCACGTATACATAAAAATTGATCTTTATATGTACATTTTATATGAGGTATTTGAACATAAGTGGTCGGATCATAGGTCACAATGGACCGATCTCGCCAATACAGCGTAGGTATATTAGTAATCTAAGTTATAAGTTTCATTTATCTAGCTCTTTAATTTTAAAAGTAGTAGGGATTTCAACAGACAGACAGACGGACAGACAGACAGACGGACAGACGGACATCGCTAAATCGACTCAGGAGGTCATGCTGATCAAGAATATATATACTTTTCCATACCGGAGATGCTTCCTTCTGGGTGTTACAAACGGCGTACCAAACTGAATATACCCTTTCACTCTTAGTGTAGGGTATAAAAATATTGGTTATATGGGATGTTCCACGCCACGGACATATCTGAATCCCTACTTCAAAAGCTGAAGCAGTAGATGTCGTGTCAGTTGGGGGCATAAAAATGGGCATAAATGGGAGTTCCGGAACAGTTGACACCTCAACGATCATGTGGCTATTTATGAGATGCAACTTTACTGGTGCGGTATATTTAACATTAATATATTTGAAACACGCGACAAAGAGGACAACATTTTGGTATACCATAAGGATATAAATGCGAACTATTTTTCCGGGGTTTCAATAAATTCGCGATGATAGTGTGCACCCCATATTTCTTCATCAAGAGATTGTGGGAAACATGAAATTTTCATTTACCGCAACTGGTCACAGGCAGAATAAGATGGTCTCGGCATTAGTTTGTACGCAATGTTCGTTTTTTAATTGTTTTCACAATTTTAATTTTAATCACCAAATTTATTAACCGGAAACGAGGAAAATTAACAAACGAATGACAAAAAAAATTAAAATTGAAAATAAAAAAAATGAGAAGAGATTTTATACTTTCCTCACCTTGTTAAATACACCTTGTACTAAACTCTTTGATGTTGTCTGAACAAAAAGTCTTCAAATTAACGTAAGTATTACTGTTAAATTAGTTGTTAACACTTAAAATTTTTCTTTTTCTACAGATTCGACTTTCATGTATAATGACATGAAGAATGAATGCAATGCCCATGACAGTTTATGCCCAGGTTTAGGCTTATTATAACTGAATAATGCACAAAAATCATATATTACATTTTTTTTTTGTATAATTTATAATTTTTGTATGCATATTCATATTTGAGCTCAACATGTTTGCTTAAACATAAATCATATAATATCTTTTTTAATACAAAAAAATTGAATTGTCACCAAAATTTTGAATTTTCACATAAAAAAAAAAACATTTTAGAAAAAATATTTAAAAATGATGAAAGCAAATATTAAGTTTAAATTTAATTTTCACTAAAAATTGATTTTTGAAAAAAATACCTACAATTATTATTATTTTTTTTTTAATTTTCACCGAAATTTTAAATTTTTAAGTTAAAACTATTTTTTCTAACTAAATTAAATTGCAGTAAAAATATAAACTTTAAAAAAACACATCATCCATTAAAACATTCACAAATTTTAAAAATTTCACTCAAATCATAACGAGGAAAAAATATACAAAGAAAATTGAAAATTAAAGTGTAAAAATATTCACAAAAAAATATCATATTCCAATTATAATTTTAATTAATATAATTACAATTAAATTTGACCACACAATACTTTTGAATCAATTCTGTGACACTAATGAGTTAAACTGTAACTGTTAAAATCAGCAAAATATTGTTTATAAATTATATAAATTACAAAATGTATAATAAACAACTCGTTTAACAAACACGTGGCAAAAAATCCAGCACATAATCATCAGTTTTTATGAACGCAATAAATGCGCAAATAAAAACGAATTATGTGGTGCGTAAAAGACTCACATTTGGTTACCTTGGTGGCGACTGGGCCTAGACTGACATTTTCTGCTGTATACGCTGCGATTCAATCAAAAATAATGAGTTGAAAAAATGTAAAATAATATGAAAAAAGATGCTTTTGACGTTTCACAGAAATGTGTCGAAGAATATTAAATTAATGAATGTCTGATGTGCGTGCGACGCACTTAATTATTTCACAAATATTCGAACACATTCGATGTCATAAATTATCGAACTCAAAGTGTGTACAGTTGCCACATCACAAAAGCAACGACATATGATTTGCCACAATTAATTTAAACAGCACAAATGCTACATGGTTCTCGAAATAATTTGGAAATTCTATTTTGAAAGCTACGCTGGTTTGCGTCCAGTACGAGTTGGACAGCATAAATTACAAGGACATGGATCTAACAATATATGTGGTAGCCAAGGCAACAATATTCTTGAGGTCCGCTACACTTTGACCTCTTTGGAGTAAATACTAAAATCAGTCGAGCAGCTAATTGGCAGAGGTTCATGTCAACGATAAGGTTCGAAGTAACAGCAGAATTACGGCAAAACAGAAACCTATGAATGTTATTTTTTCATATTGCAGTTTTGAATGGAAGTTAAAAGAAAATTTTGATTAACATTTATGCAAAATTATGTTTTTCATATTTCATAATTTAGAATTTTAAAATTTTTGAATTTTTTTATTCTGACTTTTTAAAAATTGAATTTTAACAAAAATATAATTTGTTAGCGAACATTTTTAGTGAAAACTTGAATTTTTAGTGAAAAATTTAATTTAAATTTTTAGTGAATTAAATTTTTAGTGAAAAATTGAATTTTTAGTGAAAAATTCAATTTTTAGAGTTAAATTAAATATTTTTTGATAAATTGAATTTTTAGTGAAAATTTGAATTTTTAGTGAAAATTTGAATTTTTAGTGAAAAATTGAATTTTTAGTGAAAAATTGAATTTTTAGTGAAAAATTGAATTTTTAGTGAAAAATTGAATTTTTAGTCAAAATTTAAATTTTTAGTGAAAAATTGAATTTTTAGTGAAAAATTGAATTTTTAGTGAAAAATTGAATTTTTAGTGAAAATTTGAATTTTTAGTGAAAATCTGAATTTTTAGTGAAAAGTTTAATTTTTAGTGAAAATTTGAATTTTTAGTGAAAATTTGTATTTTTAGTGAAAAATTGAATTTTTAGTGAAAAATTGAATTTTTAGTGAAAAATTGAATTTTTAGTGAAAAATTTAATTTTTAGTGAAAAATTGAATTTTTAGTGAAAAAATGAAATTTTAGTGAAAAATTGAATTTTTAGTAAAAATTTAAATTTTTAGTGAAAAATTGAATTTTTAGTGAAAAATTAAATTTTTAGTGAAAAATTGAATTTTTAGTGAAAAAATAAATTTTTAGTGAAAAATTTAATTTTTAGTGAAAATTGAATTTTTAGTGAAAAATTTAATTTTTAGTGAAAAATTAAATTTTTAGTGAAAAATCAAATTTTTAGTGAAAAATTGAATTTTTAGTGAAAAATTGAATTTTTAGTGAAAAATTGAATTTTTAGTGAAAAATTGAATTTTTAGTGAAAAATTGAATTTTTAGTGAAAAATTGAATTTTTAGTGAAAAATTGAATTTTTAGTGAAAATTTGAATTTTTAGTGAAAAATTGAATTTTTATTGAAAAATTGAATTTTTAGTGAAAAATTGAATTTTTAGTGAAAAATTGAATTTTTAGTGAAAAAATGAATTTTTAGTGAAAATTGAATTTTTAGTGAAAATTGAATTTTTAGTTAAAAATTTAATTTTTAGTGAAAAATTGAATTTTTAGTGAAAATTTGAATTTTTAGTGAAAAATTGAATTTTTAGTGAAAATTTGAATTTTTAGTGAAAATTTGAATTTTTAATGAAAATTTGAATTTTTAGTGAAAATTTGAATTTTTAGTGAAAAATTGAAAATTTAGTGAAAAATTGAATTTTTAGTGAAAAATTGAATTTTTAGTCAAAATTTAAATTTTTAGTGAAAAATTGAATTTTTAGTGAAAAATTAAATTTTTAGTGAAAAATTGAATTTTCAGTGAAAAATTGGATTTTTAGTGAAAAATTGGATTTTTAGTGAAAAATTGGATTTTTAGTGAAAAATTGAATTTTTAGTGAAAAATTTAATTTTTAGTGAAAAATTTAATTTTTAGTGAAAATTTGAATATTTTGTGAAAAATTGAATTTTTTTAGTGAAAATTTGAATTTTTTGTGAAAAATTTAATTTTTTGTGAAAAATTGAATTTTTTGTGAAAAATTGAATTTTTAGTGAAAAATTGAATTTTAGTGAAAAATTGAATTTTTTGTGAAAAAATTAATTTTAAGTGAAAAATTGAATTTTTAGTGAAAAATTCAATTTTTAGTGAAAAATTTAATTTTTAGTAAAAAATTGAATTTTTAATGAAAATTTTAATTTTTAGTGAAAATTTGAATTGTTAGTGAAAATTTGAATATTTAGTGAAAAATTTAATTTTTAGTGAAAAATTGATTTTTTAGTGAAAATTTGAATTTTTAATGAAAATTTGAAAAATTTAATTTTTAGTGAAAAATTAAATTTTTAGTGAAAAATCAAATTTTTAGTGAAAAATTGAATTTTTAGTGAAAAATTGAATTTTTAGTGAAAAATTGAATTTTTAGTGAAAAATTAAATTTTTAGTGAAAAATTGAATTTTTAGTCAAAATTTAAATTTTTAGTGAAAAATTGAATTTTTAGTGAAAAATTGAATTTTTAGTGAAAAATTGAATTTTTAGTGAAAATTTGAATTTTTAGTGAAAATCTGAATTTTTAGTGAAAAGTTTAATTTTTAGTGAAAATTTGAATTTTTAGTGAAAATTTGTATTTTTAGTGAAAAATTGAATTTTTAGTGAAAAATTGAATTTTTAGTGAAAAATTGAATTTTTAGTGAAAAATTGAATTTTTAGTGAAAAATTGAATTTTTAGTGAAAAAATGAAATTTTAGTGAAAAATTGAATTTTTAGTAAAAATTTAAATTTTTAGTGAAAAATTGAATTTTTAGTGAAAAATTAAATTTTTAGTGAAAAATTGAATTTTTAGTGAAAAAATAAATTTTTAGTGAAAAATTTAATTTTTAGTGAAAATTGAATTTTTAGTGAAAAATTTAATTTTTAGTGAAAAATTAAATTTTTAGTGAAAAATCAAATTTTTAGTGAAAAATTGAATTTTTAGTGAAAAATTGAATTTTTAGTGAAAAATTGAATTTTTAGTGAAAAATTGAATTTTTAGTGAAAAATTGAATTTTTAGTGAAAAATTGAATTTTTAGTGAAAAATTGAATTTTTAGTGAAAATTTGAATTTTTAGTGAAAAATTGAATTTTTATTGAAAAATTGAATTTTTAGTGAAAAATTGAATTTTTAGTGAAAAAATGAATTTTTAGTGAAAAATTTAATTTTTAGTGAAAATTGAATTTTTAGTTAAAAATTTAATTTTTAGTGAAAAATTGAATTTTTAGTGAAAATTTGAATTTTTAGTGAAAAATTGAATTTTTAGTGAAAATTTGAATTTTTAGTGAAAATTTGAATTTTTAATGAAAATTTGAATTTTTAGTGAAAATTTGAATTTTTAGTGAAAAATTGAAAATTTAGTGAAAAATTGAATTTTTAGTGAAAAATTGAATTTTTAGTCAAAATTTAAATTTTTAGTGAAAAATTGAATTTTTAGTGAAAAATTAAATTTTTAGTGAAAAATTGAATTTTCAGTGAAAAATTGGATTTTTAGTGAAAAATTGGATTTTTAGTGAAAAATTGGATTTTTAGTGAAAAATTGAATTTTTAGTGAAAAATTTAATTTTTAGTGAAAAATTTAATTTTTAGTGAAAATTTGAATATTTTGTGAAAAATTGAATTTTTTAGTGAAAATTTGAATTTTTTGTGAAAAATTTAATTTTTTGTGAAAAATTGAATTTTTTGTGAAAAATTGAATTTTTAGTGAAAAATTGAATTTTAGTGAAAAATTGAATTTTTTGTGAAAAAATTAATTTTTAGTGAAAAATTGAATTTTTAGTGAAAAATTCAATTTTTAGTGAAAAATTTAATTTTTAGTAAAAAATTGAATTTTTAATGAAAATTTTAATTTTTAGTGAAAATTTGAATTGTTAGTGAAAATTTGAATATTTAGTGAAAAATTTAATTTTTAGTGAAAAATTGAATTTTTAGTGAAAATTTGAATTTCTAATGAAAATTTGAATTTTTAATGAAAATTTGAATTTTTAGTGAAAATTTGAATTTTTAGTGAAAATTTGAATTTTTAGTGAAAATTTGAATTTTTAGTGAAAATTTGAATTTTTAGTGAAAAATTGAATTTTTAGTGAAAATTGAAGTTTTAGTGAAAAATTTAAGTTTTAGTGAAAAATTGAATTGTTAGTGAAAATTTGAATATTTAGTGAAAATTTTAATTTTTAGTGAAAAATTTAATTTTTAGTGAACATTTAATTTTTAGTGAAAAATTTAATTTTTGTAAAAAATTTAATTTTTAATGAAAAATTGAATTTTTAGTTAAAAATTGATTTTTTTCTGAAAAATTTAAGCTTTAGTGAAAATTCGAATTTGAAATAAAAATCTAAATTTTTAATAAAAATTAATTATAGCAATTTTCTTCATCGAACACGTAACATTATCTGTTTGCCCAGTCAGTCCTACTCAAAATTTCTGTCAACCTTTAAATAAAATATCTGCAAATTTTCACAAATGTCCTGCGACAAACTAAAAGAAAAACCGCTTCAGGTGTTATAAAATGCACCATTTTTGGCGCATATCCTGCCGCACACCATGCTGCGGCTGGACTTGTTTTCATGTGCGACCACCAACAGGTCCTTGACTGCTGCAGCTTCTACTTTTCGACTGTGGTTCAATAAATCAGGAGGCACGTACTGCGCCAAAGCAAAAGCATACGTTAAGTGCAACCTTTTATTGCAACATAAATTAAATCACACCATATAAAAGCAACATGCAAAGGACTAAAATGTAAAAAACAAAAACAAAATGAAAACCTGATGAAAGCTTAGAAAATTAATGCAATTTATTTGGTGGCCATTTGAAAAGTTTTATTTGCACTTAGAGCGGCGCACTTAAAGTACCGCGAATTCAAATATGAATCCCTTGCACACTATTTTTGTTTTGCTTCTTTAACCGGAATCACTATGGCTACCGGTTGCAGAGACCCTTTGTCGTACAGTGTTCGGTGCTCGGTACACTCTACACGGTGCTCTGATGCTGGCCATTTGTGCGGCAAGCAACCGTAATTTATTTGATTTTGATTTGAGTCGCATGTGGTGCAGCTTATACGCTTATTAAATCACATATCTGGTTGATGTACAATATTTAAGTATGAGGAGTACAGTTTGCAGTTTGGTATTTCGGTTGGCACGTGTGAGAGGTACAGTGGTTTGTTTTTGGAAATAATTTGGCAAATATATATCTTTTTTTTGAAAAAAAATAATTTCGTCAGTGATTTTTTTGCTGTATTTTTTAAATTAAACAATTTCTGTAAATTTTCAAGTTAATACACAGTAAAAACATTAAATAACTTGAAGCAACTTTTGTTCCTTCTTATAAATTTTAATAATTTAGATCTTAAATTAATGCTTAATAATTACTTAATATAGCAAAATTAACCCCACTAAAATATTGCCACTCCTGCATAAGTTATAACTTTGAGATCGCAATCTCTAAAATTCTAAAATGGTCACTTTTAATGAATATTTCATCATATTCATAAAAATTTGAATTTTAATTCAATTTTTTAATAATACCTTAATAGAATTAGAATGTACTTCATTTATTAAATAAACCAAATAGACCCACTATATATTCACACCATCACAACATATACCGCTTGTATAACTTTAAATGAAAATCTGTGTATTTTTGTCAATTTTTTCATAAGAACCTGATTTAAATATAAAAATTTTAAATCCGAAATTAAAACAAACAAAAAATAACAAACGAAATAAACTCTATTTACATTAGAAGTTTTTCTTTTTTGTATCTTTTTAAGCAAAATGGATTTAATATTTTAAATTTTTAGTGTGATTTTCAAATTACATATTTTTCCTTTTTACAGAGATCAGTGCGTTGGACTGCGAGTTGAAAGGTCCCATGATTAAGTCTGGACTGCGGATAACAACATATTTTTATATAACACATTTTTCTATACCGCAATACCTCTCGATAGCAATGATAAACCTACGAGAGTAATACAATGCGTATGAAAAAGCTCTGACCCCGCAGTTCGGATTCTACTTTAAACTCTAGGCCCCACCACTTTGTAAACAAATATAATATACGCAGAAATGATAAGAGAGCTCGGCCTAAGTCTTGCAGGACTGTAGCGCTAAACTAATATTATTATATCTTAAATAATATTGAGATTAATTTTTTCATTTATTAAAATTTATTGATTTTCTGTATTATTCTATTTGAGCATAGTTTTAAATTAAAACGAGTTGGGAAAGTTAGGTCACATGGGTAAGTTCGGTCACATGGAGTGGATTTTTATAGTCGGTCGGGCCCGACTATGGAATACCCTACACCTTTGGTGGGGATATTAACCCTCAGAATATTATTCATATATCAGAAATGTACGTCTTATATCCCCATAAATTAAAAAAATTATATAAAGTATAAAAAACTAAAAAAAAAATTTGAAAAATGTAATTGAGCGGACCACGCCTATATTTAAAATTTTGAAAGGCTAATATTTCATAGATTTGATTTTAATAATTTACGGATCAAATTTCCACTGTGAAAACATGGGAAATAATGAAAAAAAAAAGTGGGCGGATAACGCCCATTTTTGGACCACATATTTTTAGGTGAATTATAACAATACGTTTTAAATTTTATAACTATACCTTAAATACTTTTCGAATTATTAGTTCCGAAAGAGTTATATAAAAGTGACTTGTATGGGAGGTGGGCGTGTCCGTTGACCGATTTGGCTCATTTTCAAACTCAGTTCCTACTTTTGGCTAAAATATATTGAGACGAAATTTCATCGCATGCTGATCAGTATTTCTCAAGTTATTCTGTATTCGGACAGCAAGACAGCAAGACGGACAGACAGACAGACAGACAGACGGACATGGCTAAACGGACTCGAGTAATGATGCTGATCAAGAATATACATACTTTTCCATACCGGACACGCCTCCTAAGGTGCGTTACAATATATGCACAAAGTTAATATACCCTGTACCTCATAGGTGTAGGGTATAAATAAAATATAACATAATCTTATAAAACTTCTTAATCATTTGTATAGCTCTCTATTATTTAAATTTAAAACATTATATGTAATTTTAATTAATACTCGTTAAAAACACGAAAAACCTCAAGTAACTCTTTTTCCTTTTTATAGATTTAAACAAATAATATCTTAAATTAAAGCTTAATAATTGAACTATTTAATAAAATCGAACCCTATCAAATATTATCATTCCTTTTCCAAATTAAAAATTGTGACCGCAATCTCAAATTCTTCAAATGTTCACTTTAAATGAAAATTGTATGCTACAACTGTTATACTTTCATTGACTCTTTTAAAAATTTTGATTAGTCGTAAGTTTTGCTTTATTTAAATTTAATTTTCAATAAGGTCACTATTAAAACATATTAGGTTCAAGTAACTGAGTTTCCTATTTATAATTTTTAAGAAATATTTAAGAAATAAACTCAAATAGAAGCTTAATACTTCGTATATAAAATTAAATAAGACCCAGTAAAATATTGGCACACACGAAGTATTCGTTTACAAAACTAAATAAATTCTACTTAATGCCCACTAAAGTATTTCCACCCCTTCACATGTTATGACATTTTGTTTGCTTTGAAAAATTTTTATTTTTTGCAGATTTTTTAAATTTGGAATACATTTACTACCAAAACCCAAAATACCCTCAAGTAATAAAAATTACTTTTTATAAATATCAATAAATTGTAATTCAAAATAAAGCTTAATACTTTGCATTTAAACTAAAAAAAAGTACCACTCAAATATTTGCACATCTTCACAAATTATATCATTTTATTCGATTTTTAAAATTTTTGTGAAAATTAAAATGTGAAGCATAATTCTGAATAAATTTACAATACAAACCCATAATAATCTCAAGTAACTAAATTTCCTTTTTATAAATTTCAATATTTTGTAACTCAAATAGATGCTTCATACTTTGTTAACAAAACTAAATAAGTTCAAATTAATACCTACTTAAATATATGCACCCCTTCTCCAGTTATACAATTTTATTCGCTTTGAAAAAAAAAAAAAAATTTGTGTTTTCTTTTTTAATTTGTAATTTTTCATTTTATAATTATTTTAAATTTCCTTTTTATAAATTTCAATATTGTGTAACTCAAATTGAAGTTAAATATTTCATTTATAAAACTAAATAAGTCCCATTCACAAGTTATAACAATTTATTTCCTTTTTTTAATTTTTTTTTTTAAATTTTGATTTTTCATGTACTTTTAAAATTTGTAACACAATTGGAGTATATTTACGATCAAAACCCGAAATAACCTCAGTAACGAAATTCCCTTTAAGGCATTTCAATAATTTTTAACTTACACTGAAGCTTAAAACTTCTTTTATAATTAGTCCCATTCAAAAATTTAAACAACTTTATTAGTCTATTTAATTATTTTTTTTTTTTTAATTTTTAAATTTTGATTTTTACTGAAATTTTAAAACTATTAGTTTAATTTAGAATTAGTTGAAATTTGCTTAGTGTAAATTTAAATAATTATAAAATCTACCAAAAAATGTCGACATCAGAGTAAATTCAGCCAACTGTGCAAACTGTGCTCTTTAGGTTCTGCTACGGTTGTCATGCACGCATGAATATTTGTTGCATAATTCAGGGCGTTGCTGCGAGCTATGTCAACGCACAGCGCCGTGTCCCACATCACACAGCGACAGAACGACAGAGGCAGTGCACGAATACAACAGAGCTGCTAATTTGATTCACATTGCTGTGTGTTAATCTGAGGACAAAGCAAGCAGCTGACATCCGGACACAAAAATAAAAACATTATCTACGGTTTGAGTAGGACATTTTTATTTTTAGCAAATGCGCAACATTCGGTGGAATTAAACAGAGGAGCAGTAGTCAATACCAACAGCCACATGCTGCAAAATCTGCAATAATTAAATGTTGCGCATACGCAGCGTGGTACCTGGTTCAACCCAAACTCTAATCCAACTCAATGCAAAACGCTGTTAAGCGCTGCATGTTATTAATATTAATTATTATTATTTTGACAAGTTCAACTTGATGTTGTTGTTTATTTGTTTATCCAGCTGATTAATGTTTTTAGTGTTATTTAGCATTGTTTTACACGCGATTTCACTCGTTCCGCATGCGGTTTTATTGTCATGTGCCAATTGAACTAGCACAACTCATATTTGCTGCATCTTTATCACTTCGTTTTTCATTCGTGTCTATTGCTCATGTCATAGAAATATCCTTGGAACAGACACTGAGACACACTCACGGATGGGACAGTAGACAGAGTTGTCGCTTGAAAGGGGGTGTTCAAAAATTTTGAAAAAGAAAAGGTTAAATTTTGCGCAGTGTATGTTAAACTAAATTTGGAAGAGAAAAAAATCCATTATTTTAATTCTACTTCATTCGGCGAATAATTTTACATATCATAAACTTATTTGGGAGTATTCGAGAATGAGAAAAATTAGCTTTCATTCTTTTCACGAAATTAGAAAATTAAAATAAAAGGCTTTTACGCCGAAATAATATTGCATAACAATTTTTGTGAAATTTAAAGTCCATACATGTTAATAACATGAAATGACCTCTAGTAACTCTTGTTCCTTCCTATGCATTTTAATAATTTATAACTTAAATTGAAGGTTAATAATTAAACTATATAATAAAATTAAACCGAACTAAATATTTTCAATCCTTCATAAGTTATAACAATCACTACTATTCTCTTAAATGGTCACTTTAAATAAAAACCTAAACTAAAACTTTGAATTTTTATTTAAAAATTTTATAAATAATGATACGAGTTGAATTAGAATATACTTCATTTATTAAACAAGCAAAAAAATCCACTAATGAGCCACCTCTTAAGAATTTAAGAAACTACAAAAATTCGCTGTGTTTCTATACAACATTTTACTACATTTGTATTTATTTCCACATCCACAAATATGTGCACACATGAATACATCTGCATTTATTTTTACTACATTCTGTATATATTATAAAATATGCAATTTAAAGTATTTATATTGAAATTTTACACATTTAGGTAGTTGGCTTTAGAACCCCTAAACTCCCCCCTACATATTGCACTGCTCACACATGCCATTGGATCCTTTGGTTGGCAAATACTTTTGTACAAATTTAATTTCGTCATACTGGTGCTGCTGCTGCTGTTGAAAAATATGAAATACTAACGCCAACACTCACTCGCATTTATGTGCTTCGACGTTTTTAGTGTAATCGGGGCGGTATGAGACACAAGGATATCCGAGTGCCAGGACACTCTGTGCTCAGTGTCGAAGAAATGCAACGACGCATCCGACAACTACTGTCGAAATGTAGTCCTGCCATAGATGTCGTTGCAACACTTGAGTGTGCAAACAGTTTTACAGGTTTTTTTTCGATCTTTTTAGTTTTTATTTGAAGACATATTCGAGTTGGCATTTGAAATGGACGCTGCTCGTCGGTCTGTCTGCCTGTTGTCCATTAAAATGCTCACATCCACATTGAAGTCTCTTTGAGTAGACTACAAAATGTAGTTGTACGTTGTAGTTTTATGAGGTTTTCAAAAAGTATTTCATAACATGCACATTTAATTTAGTTCAACATGGCACTGTTGCATTTGACAATGAAATGTCTATATTTTTTGTAAATAAAATATAATATTTTACGACTTTGAAGTATCATAATTGAGTGAGTGAATTTTGAAAATGTTGCACTAAACTCAACTGGCATCGTTTAAATGCATTTTAGAAATTCAAAGTTGAAATCGAATTTATGTTTATTGAGTATTTTATGGCATTTAATATGAAAATAAACAAAAACCTATTGAATTTTTGGTTTTGTTATATTTAATTAAAATTGCGGTTTTAGTAAGATGAAGTGATTTTAGTACGGAATATTAAAGTGCTCTAAATTCGATAATGTTGCATAAGTTTTAAATTTCATGAACAAAATATTTTATGAAATAATCTGAAACGTTATGTACAAGAACAACTCGTATTCATTAATGGTATGTACAACATAATTCATAACACCTCTTTTTCCTATTATTTTCTTTTTAAAAATTGAAATTTTACTTTGATACGTATTTGAGTAATAGTTTAAGAAAAACATTCTACTATAGATTCCACATAAATAGAAAAATGATATTGCCCTACCGAATTATTCGGTTGCGGTAACAACTGATAAAGTACTTGCCACCACCTCTTTGGTTATGGCAACATCCAAATCTGGAAACATTAGTTTGTTGTAACCTCTAAGTCTGTGAGCATGAGGTTGTGGCAACCTCCAAGTCGATGAGCATTGTTACAACCTTCTATTGAAATTATATTTTTGAATGTTTTTAATGTACAACAATGCACTCAGTTGTTATTATTTTTTCTGAATTAAGTATCAAACCGATTAACTTCGCATATATCCTCCCATATATTCCAATTATCAGCAATTGAGATAACAAATTTAATGACATTTTGGTCAGCGTTATATTTATCCATTCTAAACAGTCTCGCCGAATGAAGGCGGGATTGGACAACTGGGCGTGGCACCCCTCAAGAAGGTGAATGTTCAAGATGATGTATGACGATAGTTATTACAGTGATACCAAAATATATTTCAACCCAATTTTTTTAAACTCACCACGCCGAAATTCACCACACCGAAACTCACCATACTAAATCTCACCACACCAAAACTCATCACACTAAAACTCACCAAACTAAAACTCACCACACTAAAATTCATCACACAAAACCTCACCACACTCAAACTCACCACAGTAAAACTTCTACTGGGCAAAACTGTACGGGGAAGAATTCCACCGGTAAGAATTCTACGGGAAATCATTTTTTAGAGAAGAATTTTACGGGGAAGAATTCTACGGGCAAGAACAGTACGAGGAAAAGTTGTTTTTGCGGGGAATTATTTTTGTGTTGGTTACTACATTTACAACACCAATAAAAAAAAAACGTCCACAGCGAAGCACAGGTCCCTGCTAGTCTTTCATATAAAGGAACAAAATGAGGTAGTATTCAATTTCAACAAATAAGATCTAATGCACATCTTATATATGATATACATAATGTTATCAGACTCGAATCAGAAATATGCAGGGAAGCCTGGGCTAAAGTGGGACATGGGGTAATATGGGAAATTGAATTTTTAGACATTATTTTGCACTTATTTAGAACTACTGTCAAGTACTTCTTAATATGGACTCAACATTTTCATCCATAGTAATAATCAAAATAATACATTTCCATTGCATTTCTCGAACAAGTGAAATAAAATGTTTTTGAAAGTTTTTTTTAGAGCACTCTTGTTTGCTAGCGAAAAGTGTGAATATTTGTCGTTTTAATTTAGGAAGGTATGTTTAAAATGATCGGATGTTGTATAACTTTTGAAATAAAAATGAATTTGCAAATTACTTAACATTGCTTTAATGGTGCTAAGATATGTTTAAATGGTAATATTGCCGAAAATGGGAAACATTTTCTGGTGTAAAGTGGGAAACGTAACTTAAACTATGTTTGTTGTAATTTTAGAAAAAATATTCTGTTATATAAATTATTTAATTGGTTTAGCCAAGAAAAAAACTTCAATCGTGGCCACAGACCAATGAATTCTGACTAGGAGTAAATGCACATTTTTTCCGTATTTTGTTAACATATCTACTGAAATGTTTATGAATTTTAACTTTTTTATTATTATCATACTTTTTTTATTACCTTATTATAATTTTTTATCCTTAGAATATTTGACATAACATGAAGGAAAGGCTAAAATAGCATTTTATTAATAATTTTGAAGTTTCCCACTTTACCACATCATTTTTCAACAAGTCCGAAATTATGCAGTTTTGAAAAATCGCTCAAAAATCAATTAAAAGGCATATAAATGGTATTCTGTCAATGCAAAAAGTTATATCATGATACAGTCCATGGAATAGAACCTTGAAAAGAATTTAAAAAGTTATTCAAGTGTATTTTTTTTTTTTTTGAGGAAAATCAAAACGTGTTCCATTTTACCCCTGGATCCCTTATATCAGTGCTGATCGAAATGTTTTCCTAAAGTTGTAATCAAGGATTGAAACCGTAACCGAAACCGATATCCGTTTAAAACCGTTTCATTTTTAAAACCGAAACCGTAACCGAAACCGTTATACGAAAATCAGAAATAAACCGATATCCAAAACCGATATAAACGGTTTCGGTTTTATACCGGTTTAAAACGGTTTTTGTAAAGTACCTACAAATAGAAACAGAAAAACACATTTTATTTTATATAGAACATTTTAAGTAAAATGTCATTTAATAAAATTTTAAGTTTTCAAACAATGTTTTTTCGCTTTTCTTCGCTACGCTAGTTCGATTGTACATATGCACATTTTTATTTTTGTTTTATTTTTATACATAGTTTTTTTGTTAATTGTAAAATCTTGAAGTTTACTTAAGTCAAGTTCTATGTGCATTATTTCATTCAACTTATAAAACAAACAAAAAAAATAATAATAATATATGAACATTTTCACAGTGTACCTCATTTAGCTTATGTATTGCTTTTTGTGTTTTTCTTTTTCACAAATCCGCTGATTCGTTTGAAAGTGCAACCACAACAGAAATGCAAATAAAGCACCATGACAATAAAGCAGCATCCAAGCTTTTGATAGAATTTTTGGCGGGACTTTTTTTGTACCACAAAGAAAACTTGTTGTTGTTGCCAACTAGATAACTGTACTAGATACATACATGAAGTGCGGTGTCATGCGACTGTCTGCTATCATGCGTCTGTCCGTTGTCATGCGTCTGTCTGTTGTCATGCGTCTGTTTGTTGCCATGCGATGATACCGGATAGCAACAAAGAGTTGTCGTTGTGAAAGTGTGTATATACGAATCGTAATTCGTTATTGTTGTATTCTCTTCTTTCTGTTAGTGTTCGCTTTGTAGCGTTTGCGTTTAAGTCGCAAAAAAAATGTTACCCTGCAAGATATTATTTGTGTTATCTTTACATACGGTGCGTGTAGCATACGCATTTTTTTTAATCACTGACGAAAACAGAAATATGCCTATACGAAATATTTCATATATTTATTATGAATGTATAATATACATTGAACATATTATGTTCATTTTATTATGGCCTTGAGATTTTGAATTGTCTTGGCAACATCACTTGATTTATACAATTATATTTTATTAGTTAATTCTTGTTAAAATATAATTCAAATTTTTTTGTTAGTAAAATAATTTATTTTTTGTTGAAGAAATTGAAAATATGGAAAATGAGTACAATTAGTGTTCAAATTCTATTCGTTTTCGTAATTAATATGCAGTTTAAGATATTTGTCTTCGATTTTTATTTAAAATTAAAAAAGTGAAATTTTGCAAGATTCTTGCAAGCAAGAGCAAGAAAGGTATTGTAAGAACAAGATCATATGTACCTATGCAAGAGCAAGACTCAGCGTGTAAGAACAAGATTACCATTTCTTGCCTTGCTCTTGCAAATGATAATCACTATTTTACATATATTGCAGTTCACTGAATAGTTGAAATTTAATTTCTTTAGCTTTTATGGTTGGACATTGTATAAAATTATTCTTCTTTGCAATTAAGATCATATCTCAGGTTATGTCAGAAAGTTGCTTTTCATTGGTGTGTGGTCACGAAATTTTAAATTAAAATTTTTTCTTGACGTAATCAATTAAATAATTAACTAAAATAACAACAAACATTGTTTAAATTACGTTTCCCACTTTACCCCAATATCATAATTTGAATATAACTTTGCACCACAATGTTAAGTTATTTGAAAAATATGAAAAATAGAAAATTTATACAAAAACCGAAATCAAAACCGAAACCGTAACATGGAACCGGTATACCGAAACCGTTTCGTTATAAAAACTTAAAACCGAAACCGTAACCGAAACGCGGAAAAAACCGAAACCGAAATCGAAACCGTTATTCGTTTAGGTTTCAATCCTTGGTTGTAATAAGTCTAAAGGTTAAATAGTGATGCTAGAGTTTATCATATAAAATCTGAGTCGGACAAAAAATGTATTTTTTAATACATACTTAGGTGTGCTGAGTCGAAAACTGTCTCGTATAGTTTAAAAAAAATCTAATGTCTGTTGTTTCGCCAATTATAAAAAAAATATTATTTGATAAAAATAACCCATGCCGATTTGAGATGGGTTTAATCAGCAAAAATATTGATTTTTTTGTACGTTTTAAACTTCAAAGACGATGAGCGAGTATAGTATTTGTATCAAAATTGATGAACTTTAGGAGTATATTTTGAATTTATTCCGATCCAAAACAACTTAATTTAGATGCTAAAAAAAATAAAAATATGACTTTTAGGTGTTTTTTAACTTCATCTGCAATGCGTGAGCAAAGGACATTTTGAAATAAAAATAAAGATTTTGCTTCAAACTCTTTCAAACAGTTTAGAAAATGCTGCAGCACATCTCTTGAGGGAATTTAAAAAGGATAGTAACTATTACGCAAATTATAAAGTTTTATCCTTGGACTTTTTAGTTCGTCTGTTTAGTGATAGTGTGAATCTAGACAATTTCAAGTTTGACTATCATATTCGACTATCATATTCATCTATCATATTCGACTATAATATTCGAATATCAAATTCGACTATCATATTCGATTTTTAAATCCAACTGTCAAAAATAATTGACAATCATATTAAATCTGTAGTCAATATTTTTCGTGAAAGATTCATTTTTAACCAGATCACAATTTTTAGAATTTGAATAAAAATTTTGTCAACATTTTGGGGGAGATATTGAAAGAAAAGACGTTTATATCTGTTATAGTTCCCAAGATAATAAGAAATAAAAATTTAATTTTTAGACTAAGCATGTCACGATGGAAATATCGATTTATATTAAGAACATTTACCATACTGAATACTCTTTCCAATATTCTGCAAAATTTCCATCCAAAAATGTTTCCCGAAAAATTTAACTTTGAATAAATTTCATATTAAAATTTCCCAATATATTTAAGATTCAATAATTTTTTAATGACTATCAATTAAGTTCGACATCTTTTCTAGACAATTCAAAAATATTATTTTAATTAATATGATAGGTATTTAAATACAATGAACTCTTGTTGCGCATAAAAAGTTCTTCTATTTGTCTACATTGAAAGTTTTATTAGCTCTACCACGATGGTTTCACAAAAATAAGGTGGCTTATTGAACTTGATACTCGGTCAATAAACCGTGACCCCACCTGCTTATTGCCCAAATAAGACGTAAGCAGACATCGCACAATTAACTTGTATTGCTTCCAAATATTCTCGAATATCCTATAACAACGTTTATAAGCCTTAATGTGTTGTTGCTGCTGGGTAATTGAAGTGCTCAACACACTAAGCCAAAACCCTTAACTCTAATGTTTGCCGGGCATTTGTGTGTCTTGTATAGAAAACTTGTGCCGTGCTGGCAGTTTAAATAGTAGTATTTATAACCTATTCGATACCATTTGATCCTATTTCATTGACTTATGTTGCACAAACTAACGATTTTCTATAGAGGTTCTTTAATTTGATCTCAACTACGTTGTTGCTTAATATCTTTACTATATTCTGGAGTCCTAGGCAAAAATGATAATCAATTTTATCATCTTTACAACCTCTGTTTGTAGCATTAATTCGCAACTAAAAGTGCTACAATTACAGCTCATGATTGCATTAAATGGGCAAAGTGGAAATGAGCAGCGATCAAATTAAGTCACAGCTAATCACATGAGCCGCTGACATGTGGGTCAAGAGTACGATTAATTATAGTTATTATATTATTGTAGTTCTTTTGTTTTGTTTTAATTTATTTCATTTTATTTTTATTGTCTTTTATGATAACGACATATTTATGTCATATATATAATAATTAAATTATACGATTATGACATACTGGAATCAGAACAGCGGGGTGACAGCTTTTCTTAGGCAATATTTAACTCCCGTAGGTTTTCCATTGACGAGGGTAGCGCAGTATAAAATAATATGTTCTATGCTAAGATGAAGCTAGCTAAGTTTTGGACTTACTTTAAATTTCCATGCAATTCTGGAATCGATTCTCGAAAAATTCTCTTAGAACAAATCTCTAAATGGGCAAATAATATAAATCAAAAATATAATACCAAATATACATATGTCATCGATCCTAGAATAATAAGTAGAATAGGTTGTAGAGTAGCCGCGGTAGCTCAGTGGTTAGTGCGTTGGACTGAGAGCCGAAAGGTCCCCGGTTCAAGCCTGGACTGGGGCTAACAACATCTTTTCATAGAAACATTTTTCTATACCGCGCTACCTCTCGGCAGTAAATGGCAAACCTACGAGAGTAAAAATTGCCTATGAAAAGCTCTCACCCGCCGTTCGGATTCGGCACTAAACTGTAGGTCCCACCACTTTGAGTACAAATATAACACGCACAGCTCAAAATGGTGAGAGAGCTCGGTCTAAGTTCTTATAGAGCTGTAGTGCCAAACTATTATTATAATAATAGGTTGTAGAGTAGTATAAATAGTTTCTCAAGAAAAATGTTGATACAGATGATGATATTAATGTACTCCTAAAATTTCAACAATTTTGAAACAAATCATATGTTTGCACATCGACGTTTTCTTTGGTTAAATCCGTCCCAAATCAACATGAATGGCTATTTTTTTTACATATTTTTTACGTTGTGAAAGCTATTTCATGAATGGTTTTTTTTATTATCTTAGGTTTGCCATTGATTATTCTATTTGTGGTCCAACGCACTAACCAGAGGAGCAAATATTTCGCGTTTAATAACTGGTTTGAACAAATTTAATACCAAATAAAAGATAATTTCAAATCCAATAAACATTTCTCACAACATTTTAGTTTACTGGTTTGAGATAATTCGATAAAAAAACTCGAAAATTTTAATATTTTTCGAAAAAAATTTAAATCAGAGATGCATTTAAAACATTGGGAAAAAGCGAGATGATTCACAGTCTGTGATATTCTAAAATTAGCATGCACCTTTTTCAAGAAAACGACGTAAAAATAAATGAAATCTATGGATACATTTTGTGGTCAGAAAAAATCATGTGAAAGCATTAGAATTAGGTGTAAACTAAAAAAATCCCATTTTGTGTTTTTATACCCTCTACAGGTTAAACTATGCACTCAGAAGAAAATGTACCATTAAGTACTTTATGGTACGACCATTGATCTTATGGTTTATGTATTAATCGTTTTTTCTTTTTAAATCAAAAGTTTTCTAATTAATTCAATAGTATTTGAAAAATTCAGTACCATAAATTTAAATATTTCAATATTATTATTTTAAATAGAATAAATACTGTTGTTTTAATGGTGTCCTCCTATAATAATAAACGTGGTGTAAAAAACATAAAAACGAATACAAACATGTTCGTTTTGTACGTCATTCTGCGTGTTTACTCAAAATGGTCGCATGTATTTTTTTGTAATATTCCACATTATTAAACGCGACATTGGTAAGGACTCAATGTATTTAATGTAAATAAATTATATTTATATATTTATTTATATTTATATTTTTATTTATTACAGAAAATAAATAATACATCGAACTTCTATTATGGCAACGGACTCAAAAATAATTGCAGCATCAAGTACTACAATCAATTATTGGAAACCAAAGCAAACATTAAATGTGTTATAACCTTTTGCAGCAAGAAGTGTCTTTTTATGTGTTTGTTGTAAAAGTGAATATCAATTTCGACATTTAAATAAAATAAAATATACAATAAATTAACTAAAATACATTTTTGTTTTAATAAATTATTAGGAAAATGTAATTCGACTATACCATAAAATTAATAATACGTATCATTCAATTTGTATAGGTTTTTCTTATTGAAATTAAAATATCACATTATAAAATTTATGGTACTACCACACATTGTATTAACAGTTTCAATATAACTGAACTAATGGGACGCATCCTATTGACCAATTTTTTAATGGTATAAATTATGGTTTTTCTGTTGAAATACTATCAATTTACCATGATTTTTTTCTGGGTGTGTACATGAGGGTATTTTAGCGCATCTTAGAAGGCGTCACCGGTATGAAAAGTATATATTTTCACTTGTGGGTGTCAAAATCAGTTTTTGTCCAAGACGCACGGACTCTTTTTTGCTTGTTGACACAAGGAACTTCGTCTTGTCCTCGTTCACCACTAGACCCATTCGACGCGACTCTTTCTCCAATCTGGAGAATGCTGCGCTGACTGCTCGTGTGCTCCTGCCAATTATATCAATATCGTCGGCATATGCGAGCAGCATGACACTTCTGTTGAGGATAGTGCCGCTTTGACGGAGTTCGGCAGCTCGATTTTCTCCATCAATAAGTTAAAACAATCGCACGATAGGGAGTCACCCTGTCTGAAACCTCGTTCGGTATGAAATGGCTCGGAGAGGTCTAAGCAACGTGTGTTGCTCAGGGTCATCCTGCAAAGCCTTATAAGTTTCGCAGGTATACCGAACTCAGACATTGCGGCGTATAATCGTTCCCTTATCGGAGTGTCGAAGGCGGTTTTATAGTCGACTAATAGGTGGTAGGTGTCGATCTGTTTTTCTAGGGTCTTTTCCTGGATTAGGCGCAATGTGAAAATCTGGTCTATGGTGGACTTTCCAGGCCTGAAGCCGCACTGATAAGGTCCAATCAGTCTGTTGACGATGGGCTTCAGTCTTTCACATAATACGCTCGGTAGTTGGCGCAGATAGTGGGATCCCCTTTCTTAAGGATTGGGCAGAGTACACTGAGGTTCCAGTCACTTGGCATGCTTTCATCCGACCATATTCTGCTTACGAGCTCGTGCATGCTCTCTATTAGCTCGTCGCCTCCGGTCTTAAACAATTCAGCGGGCAGGCCATCAGCACCTGCGGCTTTGTTGTTTTTCAGCCGAGCAATGGCTGTTCTGACCTCGTCATGGTCGGGTGGCGGAATCTCAACGTCGTCATCAAGTACTGGGGTTGCCGGGTTTACTTCTCTATCGGTGGAATTGCGGTCATAATCACCGGTCAGCCGTTTAGAGAAGTGATCCCTCCATATTTTCAGTGTGCTCTGGATATCTGTCACTAGATTTCCGTTCTCATCTTTACAAGAAGAGGCTCCGGATTTTGAACCTCCGGCTAGGCGTCTTATTTTCTCGAAGAATTTTCGAGCCTCATTCCTGTCCCCATACATCTCAATCTCCTCACACTCACGTCTTTCTGCCTTGCTTTTTTTACGCCTGAAAAGACGTCTCTCTTCCCTACTCTTCTCTCTGTATCGCTCCTTCGCAGCTCGCGGAGCTACTGACTGCAGGGTGGATTTCTACGCAGCGTCTTTCTCTGCAGTGGCCGCGCGACACTCTTGGTCATGCCATAAATGTTACCCATATGTTTTTGTCACTGATAGCTCAATTTCTTCGAAAGAGTGTGGACTACTTTAATAGTTTTTTCAAGATCTTCTATCGAGTTCTTTCAAACTAGTAAATTAATTTAAATGTTTATTGTATGTTAAAATACCTTTCAATTGATATAACTCTTGATCATGTGAGTTGTTTGGAACGCGAGATACTTACAAATAGATGTACCTCCCGTTTTGAAATATCGGTTCAAAAGTTATTGGGTGATATTATGTAAACCTATCCAAAGAAACATTTTTAAACCATATCTTCGGAGTCCCTATACTAAAAATGAAAGTTATATTCAGTACGGTCACGATTTAAGTTCCATCTAATTTTGTACATGTACCTTAAATAGCACTAAATCTTTTTAATACTTAAATATATACAAATACATAATTGTCTTGCTCATCGAGTTTGGGTGACTTTCAAAAAAATCGATATCTCACCTCTCACGATTACAAGTAGTCAGTTGTTTTCAAGATTCATTATATTTATACCGTACACTAAGAGTGAAAGGGTATATTCAGTTTGGTACGCCGTTTGTAACACCCTGAAGAAAGCATCTCCAGTATGGAAAAGTATATATATTCTTGAGCATGACCTCCTGAGTCGATTTAGCGATGTCCGTCTGCCCGTTCGCCTGTCTGTCTGTCTGTCTGTCTGTCTGTCTGTCTGTCCGTTTGTCCTTCGGTCTGTCTGTTGAAATCACGATTACGGAAAAAGTAGAAAAGCTAGAGCAATGAAACTTTAGATTTAGATTACTTATATATCTAAGCTGTCTGAACAAGAAAATTGGTTTGATGGATTCATTGTGACCTGAGAACCGACCACTTATGTTCAAATACCTCATGTAAAATGTACATCTACAGATCAATTTTACTGTATACGTGCTTAGGTAAACTTTTTTGGTCAAATATATATTGGCATCATGCTGAAATACATGAAAATGATGTTTTCCTATGAAACGAGTTGTGGTTCCCAAAAAAAAAATCGAAATTCGGTACACCTACCCATTTGTAAATATGGGTATCAAATGAATGGAAATTGTTCAGCGATGGAAAGTTTGTAGTTATTTTCAGGATTCGTATACCCTGGTGACCTATATACCAATTTGAATGGTAACCACACATATGTGTAGGGTATTTATAGTCGGCTTAGACCGACTATAATTTTGATATTCCTAACTATCATAATTACACCTACTTTAAATTTTTCCATGTGATCTAACCTTACCAACTGGTTTTATTTTTATTGAATTTATTAGTTCTGGGTTTATGTTGACTTTTACATGGTGAATTATTCTGTGGAATTTTTGTTCTATTTTAATTTTAAAATTTCATTTGCAACTTTAGTGGATTTTTTTGACGATTTAAGTTTTTTTTAATAGTTTTTTATTTTTATTTTTTTGTATTTTAAAGTTGATTGGATTGGAATTTTTTTATTTGCATTTTTTAGTTAAAAACTTAAGTTGAACTTATTAATTGCATTTTTTTGTTGAACATTTTAGTTGAATTTGTAAGTAGAACGAAGTTGTTATTAATTGCATTTTTATTTGATTTTTTTCTAGTTGATTTTTTTAGTTGTATTTATATAATTAAATTTATAGTTCATATTTTCAGTTGAATTTTAGGTGATTTTATTGCTTTATGCTGAATTTTTAAGTACAACACTTATTGGTTGAAATAGATCGAATTTTTATGAATTTGTAGAATTGTGTATTTCATTTGCATTTTGGAATGAATTTTAAAATTAATATTTTAATATGTTTTTGTTATGAATTGTTTCGTAACTTTTTAGTTCAGTTTTTTATTTGAAATTTTTATATAAGGTATATTTTATGTTACATTAAATTTTATTTTACTTTCACATTTCACTAACGATGGCACTCTTGCATGCGTGCATTACTTTTACGTGGTAGAAATATTGGCTTTAAACCAATTGTTTTTCAAAAAAACAGTCTACGAATTATGAACGCATTAGTTACAGCGTACAAAAGTGCCTCGTGACTATGGCGCAATCTTGTGCATGTTTGCTACACTAGTGATATAAAGGGTTTTTCAATAAGAGCGCTACAAAAGTTTTTTTCAAGGGTTTTCAACAGGAACGCTACAAAAGTAGAGCGGCAGGGACAGCAAACGACTCCATATTTCTTGCCTCTCTTTTGATATTTCTCTTCAGTAAGGTTTGCTATTTCATGATGGAAAGATATACGAGCCAACAACGAGTCGAAATTATTAAAATTTACTACCGAAATTTGAATTCGTAAATCTTTCCATCATGAAATGGCAAACCTTACTGAAGAGAAATGTCAAAAGAACGGCAAGAAATATGGCGTCGTTTGCTGTCCCTGTCGCTCTACTTTTATAGCGTCCCTGTTGAAAAACCCTTTACTTAGCAGGGATACGACAGGTTCATGTACACACTAGCTGAATAACAGCTCTTCGCTATGTCAAATAAAAGGATGCTGTACTTACTAGTTAAAGTTTGCTAAAATTTAGCAATCAGGCTATTTATAAAAAAATTGTTTGTGAAAATTGCTCGATTTGAAATTTGCAAGGAACTTTTAAAAAATCAATTTTTTATTATCATTAACTACTTTATATAAACTTACAAAAAATAGTTTTTGTAAAAATGTATTTGGCGAGATTTTTTGTAAAACTACTGTAAAAATATGTTTATTTAATTAAAGCATTGCTTTTCTTTTCTCAGTGCTAAATTCAGTCAGTCGCTTGTGTGGGTTCCATTAAAACGAATACCCCTTTCAAGGCCAATACAATAATATTGCATGCATCCTGCTATTAAATATGCTCATTTCATGATTACGTTTGCAAATATTTGTGAACAACACATCATGTATTTTAACTAAGTCGAATACAAACAATTCCCACTCACACTTAAAACACATGCAATACCATGCAAAATAATTTCTTACTAAGGTAATCCTCCATCCATATACAGAAATAATGAAATTCAAATGAACAAACCTTGACTTTGTGCTGATTTGCAAAATAAAGTTGAAGTTTGAACATGGTTGTTGGTTTTCAATGTTGTTTTCTGTTGGAAAATTTTGTGAAAATCAATTATTCTAGTCGACACCATACTTTCAACTTTGGCCTCACCTGCATAAATAGATCAATACTTACCATCCATATGTGAGGAGTCGTTGTGAATATTTAAAATTGCTAATGTTATTCAACAGATTCTTGAATATTTGAATATTGTGTTCATTTATGAATGGCTACCCAACAATGCCATAGTTGAGGGTTCTTTCCCATGGGCAAAAGTTGCCGGGACATCATTATTTGTTTAAATTGCTATGACTTCAAAATTGGAATTGTATTTTATGTAGTATTTTTTAATTTAGTTTGCAATACTAAAAAAAACATATATTTAATTTTATTTATCATAAATATTTCATGAATTGATTAGATATCAAATAAGTGTTCAAGTCAAATTTGAGCTATTTTCTATTGAGAACTAACGGCTATGTTCTTTCGATCGAAATCTTATGCGAATTTTAATTCGAACCACTCTTAATTTCCAGTTCCAGAATACGGTTTTTCAATACAAAATATAAACGTAACTTTTGAGAGTTAGATTTTGGTTGTCAAATTTTTATAAATCGATTGAAAGCGAATTTGCTGCATTTTTGTTTTTTGAAATAGCAAAAACTGATATTTGATATCATTTTCTGGTAAAAATTTTAATTTTTAAATGCTATATCATACGTAAACATAGTAATAATAAAACGTTTTGGGACTAAGAAGATAATGTAATTAGATTATATCGTCACTGACAAGGGGCAAATGTGCATTTTTAAAAATGTTGGAAAATCAAATTTTAAAGTTTGAAGTGCTTTAAAAATTAGTAAAATTTTTGTTTAAATTTTTTTTGTTGTTATTTTGGTTTTTTCATATATTATTATAACATATCTTTGGATTTTGAGAACGTACTGAGATATAAATACAGATTTTGTGAGGCTATATTCCGACCAAAACGCAAATATTTAGGTTTTTATGCTATAACTCTTTATTTGCGCAAGATAAAATAGTAATGTGAAGGCATTAATTGTATGTTTTTAATGCACCTATCGATTGGGATCATTATTTAAAAATATTTTGTAAAACATTAATTTGCCATTTGGTGTTTGCATGAAAAAGGTTTGGCAAAATATTTTTAAGTAATGATGCCAATCGATAGGTTCTTTAAAAACAAACAATTAATGCATTTACACCACTATTTTATCATGCACCAATAAAGAGTTATAGTAAAAAAACGAAGAAATTGAAAATCTCGTCATGCCAAAAGGGCGAATCTTTACGTTTTTTCGCTATAACTCATTATTAGTGCAAGATAAAATAATGATGTAAAGGCATTTATTGTTTGTTTTCAAAACGCCTATCGATTGGTATAATTATTTAAAAATATTTTGCCTAACATTTTTCTTGCCAATAATAAAAATTCAAAAACATATTTTAAAATAATGATGCTGAAATATATGTGCTTTAAAAATAAACAATTAATGCATTTAAACCATTATTTTATCTTAAACCAATAAAAAGTTATGGCAAAAAAACGAAAAGATTCGCCCTTTTGACATGACAACATTTTCAATTTTTCGAATTCACCCATTTGGTTTTGTCTTTTGTGGCTAGAAATATTCAACAAAATCACACACTATTTTGGCACAGTATACTTGAGGAAAAACTACATTAAAAAATGTAAAAAACGCAAATGTCAAAAATTACAAATTCGTCCCTTTTGCATGATAGTGACGATATATAATTCAAGGAAACTGCAAACTCAGGAAATAACACAGGCATAGACGTTTTAAAATAGAAGACTTTTATAGAGAACCCGAAACTCTCACTTAATTATACATAGTCCCCAATTTCAAACGAACAATTAACATTCGATAAATTAGTTCTCGATTACGAATAAGTCGATTGAATATATAATTACTGAGAATCATTAGTTTCGAATTTAGCATTTACAATAAAACTCAACAAACCGATATAAATTTAATAATATTCTCATGCAGTTTTCAATTTTGTTAAATAATTCGTTATAAACCTGAATTTCTGGTAAATATGTTTTTTTTTCATTCTCCGAAAATACAATACGAAAGTACAGTTATTTTAGTAAATATTAGGATTTCGTAATTCACAGGAAATTTGAGTTTTTTTCCATATTCGTAATTCACAGGAAATTTGAGTTTTTTGTCCATATTATAGGTAAAACTAAGTGTTATAAAAAACAACACCCTCCATTTAATATTTATTGTCAACGCTCATGACATGACGTCTCAGACGTAAAAAGACCTGGTTCCATTGAATAGTTTTGATGTTATTAAGACATGAATTACAATGGTCACAGTCAGACAGACACATGTCCTGTCGTCTCCTGTTCACTAGGTGTTATTTCAGTAGTTTTGATTGCGAATATTTGGTGCTTTAATGATGTGTGATTGTTGTATTGGTTGAACACCTTTTGGGTGGGGGCACTTTATTTGCATATTTATTTAGCTATGTGTTGCCATTGAGGCTTGATAATGAATACATGAATAATTGATCAATCGAATGATGTAGACGAAAATTGCAATCAACTGGAAATACACACGAATTGTGTAATAAATACAATTTTTATTATATTTAAATATAATTGGATGTGAATCGAGAGACTAGTGCCACTTGGCAATATAGTGAAATATATTTGATAGACTTTAAGGGCCAATTTTACAGTAATTTTTTTAAATTAAACAAAATTAAACTACACTAAAGGATACAGTCAATTTGTTGTGAGCTCCTGAATCGATTTAGCGTCTGTCTGTTTGTTATTTGAAATCACGACTACACGACAATTATAAAAGCTAGATCAAGGAAAATCTAACGTTAAATTACCTATGCATTTATGATCTTTGGTATTGAAAATGGACATAATCGGTTGATTGTGCCCTGTGACCCGACCACTTCATTAGAAATATCTCATATAACACGAACATTTTTAGGTAAATATTAATTTATACTAGCCAAAGAAAACTTTTTGGGTAAAAACAATTGTAGTCAAATATATAAAGTCGCGTATTTTTTTGCGACATGTTGGTAGATACACCCAGAAAAAAATTCCCTCAAATCCCATTAAAATTGGTCAATAGGACAATTATTGATTTAATAGTATACAAAAAATATTTTTTTCATATAAACTCAATGGCAATGTCATGGTATTTTCTAGCATTTAATGGTATTTTCCGATTAAATAATAATTTATCCCATTGACTATTTTTAATAGTAAAAAACTATTATTTATATAGTATTTTTTTCTGGGTGTATTCGTACATAAAGGCACTCAGATAAAAAGAAATTCTTTCATCTGGACTACTTTCACATATTATTCCTCACATATTATCACTTATTAATAGGGTATTTATAATCAACCTATACCGAATATAACTTTCAAAATAATTTCCCTACTTCCGAATTTCCCATGTTAGGTTAGACCTCCCATCGTGTTTTTTTTTTTCTTCTTAATATGTGGTTCCCATATACTTCATTCTTATTACACAAAATTTGTACAACGTCACACTTATTGCTTCCGCTCATTTTCAATTAATTCGTTAAACACACTAATCAAACTTTAATTAATTATATTGTAATCCAATTAAATCGACGGGCTTTGCAATTTCCCGAGCACTTGGTTAAATTGATTTGTCCGTCGACCGACGTGGCGGTTGGTCGTGTGTTCAGTGAGTTAATTTTTTTGGATTACCTTTGTCAATTTAAACCAACTTTAATTACAACGATTAAAATTGTTGAACTTCATAAATTAAACTTCAGAGTATTTTTGCATTTATCAAAATTTAATAATTCACTTATTGCAACAATAACTAGAGCTTAATGCGTTTTTTTATTCGCTTCATTAAATATTATGCGAGTGTGGTTAAATTGCTTTTAATTATCAGTCATACAAACAGATAATAAAAGTGCAAAATTAACATATTAAATATTTGTGTGTCCTACCACAGAAAAATATAAATAAAATAAGGTAAAATCTTTTACTGCTGAAAAATACATCAACACTATAATACAATATAATAAAGCACCATATGATACTATATCACACCATTCCAAATTCATTTGTTAATACCTCATACCAAATCTCATATCATATCTCATACCATATCTCATACCATATCTCATACCATATCTCATACCATTCCCTATACAATACCCCATACCATAGCCTTTGCCACACCCAATGCAATATCTACACTCGAAGAGAATGCTGGACTGTGACCTCGTTCATCTCAGCCAGCAGTGCTCACGCAAAAGATATACACTCACAATTCCTGCACTGGTAGGAAATGCTGGACTGGGACCTTGGGACTTCTAAACCAACAATACCATCACTCACTGAGCATATGTTTCTACAAAAGACTTCGGCCGATATCATTAAATTTGAGGCAACTACAACGGATCCATCTCCACGAAGTAATGCCTTATGATAGTCCCGCGGGTTTAGAGATGAAGAAGGTAATGGTCTAAGTCGTTAGAAATCCGACATAATCCGGTCCCATGCGGGTCTGAATATGAACACCATACTTCCTAATATTGCAGCAACCATCGCTTGGACCTGATTGCTGGGAAACATGGGATCATAACGCCCATAACGAGAAGCGCGGATAGCCAAAGCAGCACTAACCCGGTCGTCCATATTAAGAAAAAATCGTTTCATCTTGAAGTAATAAAAAAAAACATAAAATACCCTATACTATATACCAAGGATGTTTCTAAGGAGATAAAGAACGGTAGTGATGATCCCACGGATACTAGTTAAAACCAAATACCGACTAACTCATTATGAGCGACTACCTGGTCAGCGTCTGCTTTCGGCCGTACCTATACATTGAGCCCAATTATTGTATACTAAAAAACATCACAGAATGAGACAATTTTGGGCTGACGATTGCAGTATGCATTACTTCTAGGCTCGGATATAACATTCTTGACTTAAGCTGATCTGACTCTAACCGCAATATTCCATAATAGTTAACGTCATCCCTCTAATGGACCTGACTGCTGCCATAGGGAAAGATCGGATATTAAGGCCCATTCTCTACTGGGCGAATCTGACTCTGAACGCAATACCCTCATAATATATTACGTCAACCCTCGAATGGACTTGACTGGAATCTGGGAAACATGGTATCTTAAAGCTCATACCCTACCCTACACTATACCCTATGATCCAAAAAAAAATGCAAAACCATTTTGGATTAATTATCGAGTAGAAAGCTGATACGCCAAAGAGCGATATAACGAGAAGCGTGGATAGATAGTCGTTTCACTGAGAAAATACCTGAATGACAGCTAGGGAAACATAGAAAGCGCCAGTATAAATGCTAGTAGAAAACTGATGATCTACGCTGCTGCAAAGATAAATAGGCCTGAGCCTAAATGGACACATGTTCAGGCAAGAGAAAAAACGGGGATGAATTTAACGTGACCAGATGATGCCCTGGTCATCAAAAGGGTTGATCGAAGTACGCGTATGCTTAAAGAAAGGTAATACTGCCCTCTAAAATCGAGACCAAAGCGTGTAGAGAATAATGAAGATATACTTTTGGAACTAAACAAATCAGCAGATCTATCAGACCAACAAGTTTCACAATTTAATGGAGAAGTCGTTAGAGTGTAAATATAGGTTCGTTGTTTGGCAAAGGAGATATCTGCAATTAAGAATATCTCCTACAAAATGAATTTTCGAAAGAAGAAAAACTGTTTTATGACTCCATTCTGTACTTACTTCATCCAAAATTAAATATATCATAATAGTTTATAATGACATTTATCTAATTCATCCGATCAAAATATCAATTAAAACCGGATTATAAGACAACTTTAGGCGATATTTTCACATGTGGTTAAGCGTTATTGCATAACCTCGACGATATCTTATTATTAAATGTTAGATACCTAGATAAGATCACGGCGAAGGAGGAAATCTGTAAGGAACTCACAGAATCCATCGTCAAACTATATCACTCCGAAAGGCGTATGGCGGGACACTTTACAGTAAGACCTCATAGAAACATTTAAAATTGTTCAAGAATATCTCTGAAGTGTCAATTAACACCTTCCTATGAGAACGCAGTGTTGAAGTGTTTCTCTTGGTTTCATACACAGACAAAACATGTACATCATATTGATGAATTCTGTTCTTCAAACCATGTTTCATTGTATTGAAGAACCATTCATAATATCAATGTGTAACGACATTTATGTTATGACTGTGTGTAAAAGTCGAGGCAGTCACAAAATAAATTGACTTTTCGCTTTCACAAAATATTAGAATTAATTTTATTTACAATAATATTTTGAATTATAAAAACTTAACAACTAAAAATAAAATTTAAGTACAGTGAATTGTTGAGTGTGTCTCCACAACTGCAATCATAAATATGATAAACGCTTAGTAACTGTGTTCTTCAATATGATAAACTGTATGTGAAGAATACGTTTTATCATATTAATGATCAAATACATAAAATACAAGAACATACGATACAGGTAGGTTTTTGATGAGCATAAAATGTTCTTCAATACATACACGGATAAAAAAGATTTATTTGAATATGTTTGAATATAATTAAAAAGTAATACGAAATATATTAGGAATAAAGTGATTTAAATCATAATCGAAATTGAATTTATTTTTGTTCACGTGTAAACATTATTATATTGTCCAGCTGAATCTGTCAAATTTACCATAAATATGTTACAATACCAACATAAAATTTTAATTGCATTTGAATAAACTGTTTCTTGGCAATTTACTTGGTTAAAACTATGTTTCGAAACACAGAAGATGCTAATCCAATCTTAATTCGATAATTTATCGACTGACGAAGTTGGCAACGT
Source organism: Dryomyza anilis (assembly GCA_951804985.1). Lineage (NCBI taxonomy): Eukaryota > Metazoa > Arthropoda > Insecta > Diptera > Dryomyzidae > Dryomyza > Dryomyza anilis. The sequence goes on along the minus strand of OX638130.1, from coordinate 1,830,730 downwards.
TGTGCATCATTTTCTACCTACGCCATCTTTTGCCATCGTTTGAACATATTGATGTTTAAAAACAAACAAAAAAAGAAATAGGATTTAAATAAATCTATTCTTGCAACATTCTTCTTGTATACGAAGTTGGCACTCGTTGAGCAGATTTTTCTACCTACGTCTCTATTGTCATCGTTTGAAGTATGTATTGGGTCATTTTAAACATACTGATGTTTGAAAATAAACAAAAAATGAATTCTTGTATATAAAGTTGACACTCGGTGATCGGCATTTTCTGCGTACGTGTCTTTTGTTGTTCGTTGAGAAAACGTGTTCTCGTCGGTAATAATTTTGTTATTTGTAAATTAAATAAATTGTGTTACAAAAAGTACAAATAGTAACAGAGTATAATATGGTGCAGTATATAATTTCTGAAACTACAAATAAAAAATCTGTGTTTCGATTTTCAAACAGAATTTGACATGCTTTTTTACAAAAGCCTCCGTGAATTCCTTGCCTACGCTATGTGCTGTACTGAGACCAACTGTAATTGTTCCAAATATAAAGCGAGCCTGGATCGTCTGGTTTAGCGTCTGCTGGTGCAATTGAGCATTCATTGATGCTGTCACTTTCTTTCCAAAAAATATTTAAATATGTTTCTATGCAAACATACTACTTTTTGAACGGAAACAACTGATATGTTTCACTGGAAACATATTTATATTCAGGTCGTTCAAAATCATGTTTTATTTTGAATATATTTATGTTTCGGTTCAAATATTTATTTTATTTGGATGTAGTAATTATTATGTATCCATTAGAACATACACCATTTTAAGGGGCAACATTAAAATGTTTCCGGGATATTATAATGCAAGTCAGAGCTCATTACAACACTGTTCAAGTTCAAGTCTACATAAAATTCCAAACATACATGTTAATGCCTGCAAAATTATGTTTGGGAGAGCCCTTTTTTTGCAGCGTGTACCTAATTACATTGTCAATACGGTAAGTTCACCGTAAAATTCAAAAATTGTAAGAATCTTATACAACTCAATTCAGTTTGTACTTAATTAAAAAAATCTAATGATCTCTATACAACGACAAGTTAACCGAAAACATGTCCTATAAATTCACCGCCACGTGTTGGTACAACCCACTTAAATTCTTGATGACTACATTTCTTTTTTTTTTTTTTTTGGCTCTATTTATTTTAGTTTCTCCTTGAATTTCAAGTATAACATTATTTTTTACATGACACTGTGAAAAGGTAAAAGCTATGCATAGCTGACAGGATGCCAAGCAAGTTCATGAAAATGTTTGGAAGTAGTTTATTTTCTATGGGAAAATGTAGAAGTAGGGTTTATCATCAATGTAACAGTAGATAATATGACTGTTTCTATAGAGTAGAGTCTATAGAAAAGCCTTTCACAAAATTCATGTGTATTAATTAATGCATATTTGGCATATATTAATATTTTATGCATATTTAAGAACGTGGTATTTCTGCCATTAAATTGTTGAAAATACAACGAATTTAATTTGCAGCATCATATTTTAATAGCGGTTCTTAAGTCTTAATAAAGCGCTTATTTCATATTATTGGAATTAATGTGTTGATGTTGCTGTTAATGTTGCTGTTGCTGCGAATGATGTCGATGATGATGTCTGCGCGTTGGCAAATTGCATAAATTGCATTCATAAACACGATGTAATGAAATTGTATTTCGAATTAAATTAAATTGTATATTTTTCAATAGTTGATTGTGAAGTGAAATTGATTTGCATGTTGCAAATACTGTTTGCAAGAAATTTTAATTAATTTTAAAATCAATCAATGGATTATCGAAAGTTTAAAATATGCAAGTAGTAGTGATGAGGCATTCGAAATATTTAAATATGTACAAATTGAATAGTCTATTAGTACTAACTCTGGAATTCAAATCAAATTCGATAAATTTGTACTGAATTCGAAGTCGACCACAAAATAAATAAATTTATCATATTTAAGCATTTAAAATTCACTCAAAATCGATATTGTTTGAAAATAATTTCCTAGTCCATTAAAGTAAAAGATCAATTTCTATATTTAATATATAAAATCTTGCTAAATAGACAGCAAAATTCAAAGTCCGGTAAAATTAAGTTTAGATTTATATTTGCTAGATTTATCAAAATTTCAGAACTTTTTTAAAAACGATATAACTTTTAAAGTACTTTGATTCGAGTAGAGCCTAAGATGTGCATTATGGAATCTTACTGCGTCAAATAGGCATCTGCACAAATATATTTGAAGTTTCTTCTAAAAAAATATGCACTACTGCACTCTACAGTGTTGAGCGCATTTTGCAATTGAAGTCTACTGTATAATAGTGAAGTCTTCTCCAGCGACTTCACTGCAGTATTTGTTTCACTGGTGTCAAGTACTGCCATTACATTTTTGTTTACAAAACATTCAATGTTTGAAAAAAACAAAACCACTTGACACCACTGTCGCAACGAATGTAGTGAGTGCAGCGAGTGCGCGCAACGAGTAAAGAGTGAGAAGACGAACATTGAAAACAACAAGAGTAATAATGATAAAAAAAATATAAAATGTTTTAAGTACTCGGTGTCATAAGCAGCTCATTTCAGTGTTTGAATATATATTGCACATCATTATAGAACTTTTCACTACAGCAACGTTTTGTTTGTGTTTTGTTTTGACAGTACTTCATGCTTTGTTCATTTGATTATCAAGCATAGATAGCATAGATAGCATAGATAGTGTTGAAAGAAAATTAATGTCTTGAAGTGGGTTTCAAATGAATTTGTGCAGATGTCGAACCTTTTGATTTGTATACGAAAAACGCAGTATTATAAAAAGTACAAAGTATGACGCCTCTACGACGCTCCGTTTAAGATTTATATCCAATTGAAATTAAAGATGTGATTTCTGGATTTTTCTACAACGTCGATTCTTTTGATTTTTATACCAAATACGTAGATTTAGAAGGATTTTAAAAAGGAGTTAAGTCAACTTCATTTCTCCTTGAAATTTCAAAACAGCCTATCAAACACTTCGGCTCTCCGCGCTCTTGACCAACAACATACGGCGAATGCAACGCAATTGCGATGCGACTTAACAGTTAAAGTGCTTTCAGCGATTAAATTGAGTGACATCGGTGCCATTATGTAAGTCGATGCTAATAGGACCTTCGACTTGCCACTTGGCAATGAATAAACCGTGATTTGCATTGACGTCTTTTTGCCTGTCACATCGAATAAAAAAAATAGAAAAACGAAAAGACAGACAGACAGTTATAACGCAAACAAGCGATGTCTGTGCGCGATTTATTGGCACTCGAAACGAAAACGAACCAACCAAATCCAAGTTAAGAGGTTGGAGAATGTGGAGAATATGTAGAATATGCAGTATGACATGCCATGTGGGTGGTAGAGGGCGTTGATAGTGCTTAAAGTGCGTAAAACGGCTAAAAGAGCAGAAGATGGCATGGGTGGTTATTATGAATTCAAAGATTTGTTATTCAAATTTGTCAGTTTGTGGCGTGATGAAGCACGGAAATCAAATTAAATGCGGTTAAAATGGCGCAGTTTGTCTCAGTGCCTCATTGATTATCTGTCTGTCTTTTTTATGCTTTTTTTGACAGCTTTTGTTGTATACGTTTTAGTCTGCTTTTTTGGCTGTCTTTTGTCTGCTCTTTTGTATTGTATTTTTTGGTTTTTGTTATCCTCTTTGTATGATTTTGTGTCTGCTTTTTTATGATTTTTTACTGATTTTTGTTGGATTTCTAGTTTTTTGTTTGCTATTCTGTCTGAATTTTTGTCTTCCTTTTGATCGTTATTTGTTGTTCTTATTTAAAATGGCAGTTTGGTTCATATTTTTCATATATTTTCATATATTTTTCTTTATTTACTAATTTTTCCATTTCGAACTTTTTAACTACTTCTGAACATTTTATCTATCTTTTTGCTATTTTCCTCATTATTTAAGTCTAGTCTTCCTTTTAAGATTTTCTATTTGTATGATTTGTGTCTACTTTTTCACTGCTTTTTGTCTACTTTTTTATATAATTTTTTGTCTGCTCGTCTGGGTTTTTGTATTTTTTCTTATCGTGTTTTTGTCTGTATTTCTCTTTTATATGACATTTATATTTTTCCTTGTTTTGCTATATTAAGTCTATGTTTTTGTTTTTCTTTTTTGGCCTCTCATTTTATATTTTTTTGTGTCACCACTTTTACTGCATTTTTGTCTGATTTTTAACTGCTTTAATTTAATTGTTTTTTGTATGTTATTTTGTTTTGGATTCTGTTTTAATTTTTGGCCAGTTTCTTTGTCTGTGTCTTTCTTTTGAATGATTTCTTCATAAACTCATATTTTCTCCCTAATTTTGCCTGATTTAAGAATTAAATTTAATTCATTTTTGCCTACTTCTTTTTAAAATTTGTATCAGTCTTTTACTATTTTCCTGAGTGCTGGATATCTGTTTTTTTTTTTGATTTATATGGCCCTATTTTGGTTTTGAAGCTTTTTACTGTGTCTTTTTTATTGAATTTTGTCTTCGATTTTAGCCCTTCTTTTTGTCTGTTTTTTTCTTTCAAATTTATTTTTTAAAGACTATATTTTTTACAAGTTTTTGATATTTCAATTATATACATTTTCAGACTTTACTTCATCTTCTAAACATTTTGTCTGCACAGAAAAAAAAACATGTACATCATACTTATTATAAATAGAAAGTTGTAATTATAAAAAACTTTTCGAATTTTTTGAAATAATTATTTTTTTCATTAAAAAAATATAATCTTTTTTCCAACATTTTTTTAAGAACTTAAAAACAAATTTCGAAATTAAAATTTAATTTAAAAAAAAAAAAAAAAATTTCCATAAAAAATTGTTATCCTTTTTCAAACATTTTTTTAATAACTTTTTTAAGGACAAAAAAATATAAAAAAAAACTTTTCGAATTTTTTTTTGAAAAATTAATTTTTTGAAATAATTATTTCTTTCAATAAAAAAAATATTATCTTTTTTCCAACATTTTTTTTAAGAACTGAAGAAAAATTTCGAAATTAAAATTTAATTTAAAAAAAAATATATTTTTTTTTTTTTCCATACAAAATTGTTATCCTTTTCTTTTCATTTTTTCCTTAACATTTTTTTAAGGATATAAAAAAAAATTTCGTTTTGTTTTTTTTTTTAAACAAAAAATGTATATTCAAAAAATGTATATTCATCATTGTATTGAATATTTCGTTCTTCAATAGTATGAATACGTTCTTATATATAATGAATGCATTCATCAATATGTCATTTAACGAACGAATATGATGAATATGGTAGTTGGAGAAAAAATTCATAATATTTATGAATAAATTCATCATATTCATGAATTTTGTTTTCTGTGTGTCTCTCTGCAATTTTACTTAGTATTTTCTGCCTGGATTTTGTCTTCCTCTTTTGGTTTTCATTTGTAAGATATTGCCTATTTTGTCTGATTTATTCTTCTTTATCTGGAATATTATCCTTCTTTTCTTTCCACTCCTTTTAATATGTCTATGTCTTTATCTATTTTCGTCCGTATTTTATGTCTTGTTTTTGTGTCTGCTTTTTTGTCTACTTTTTATTTGGAATTTACTCAGTATTTTAAGTCTTCTTTTTGTGACTTCTGGTTTACTTCTTTTTGTCTACTTTTTTTGGCCGATATCAGATATTTATTCTGCGCTCTTTATTACTCTGCCACTGTGAGAAAAGTTTTTCTTGGGTTAGTTTATAAAACTTTAAATATTTTCATTTCTTTGTCTTGCGTTTTACCATTCATTTTTGCCTTTCGAACTTTTCCAGTTTGAGCTGTCATAAAGACAGCATTTATCTCCATCCTTCCGTCAGTATTTTCGTCATGTGTCATATAATATTTGTTCAAATTTTTTGTTTGCATCAATTGCCTGACGACGCAGCTGAAACTTTTCGCTCCACTGCCACATGCAATGGCGCTTCGAATGCTCATCAGCACTTCCGACGCCACTTTTACTGCAACGTCAACTTTCATTCTGCGCAATATGTCGTCATCCGCCAACGCCGCCATCGCCGTCGCATCCTTCTCTGACCATTTTCGTCGTCTATTTGTTTTTGCCCCAAAGGCCATTTCAGTCAATGTCAGTGTTGCTGCTAATGCTTCGCTTTTTTTTAGTTTTTTCTTCGTCCGACATTTTCGGCGTGACTTCTAAATTGGTTTGAAGTCAAGTCAGCAACATTTATCGCGTGTCCTCGTTGTGCAGCGTGCCGCACGTTGCAACACAACTAAACGCGCTCATATTTCATTTGACAGCAGCATGGCAGTCAAGACATGAACACTTTGACATTGTCAGACGGGCGCATCGAGACGGCAATGCATGCCACTGACGAATTGGGCGAAAGAGAGCAATCGACACAAATAAATCCTGCTGCAACTGGTTCTATTCGCACATCGATCACGCACCACACTCAAATGAAACGTGTGGCAACATGTCGCATGAGTGACATGAAATTTTAATTTAAATTATTCAAAGATATCAGAGCTGGGATTGATATAAATTTTGTTAATTGTCTCATAAATGGGTGGACATTGTTGAACACTTGTTATGATTTATAGTTCTGATTAAAGCGCATCGATGTGCTTTCAAAAGTGTTAAATTGGAAAGTTCTACACAGAAATAAAAGTTCATCAATATGATGAATTTATTCAGAAATATTATGCATTTTTTCACTAACCACCAGATTCATCATATTGATACCACCGTTCACTAAATGACATATTGATGAATATATTCATTATATATATGAAATTATTGTACTATTGAAGATCATAGTCAAGAACGAAGTATTCAATTCAATGCATTTTTATCATCATATTGATGAATTTGGTCATAATATTAATGAATATTACGAATTTATCAAAAAAAAAATTGTTTTTAGAAAATAATTTAAAAAAATGTGTTGTAAAAAATAACAAAGTCAAATTATCCGAATATAATTTTTTATCAAAAAAAAAAATTATCCGAAAAAAAAATTTAAATAAAAAGTTGTAATTATAAATAAATATATTATCAAACATTTTACTAATTTAAGCATGTCGAGCAAGCATTATATTCGAGCAGGAATTATATATTGAAGAACACTTTTTCGACAATTACCAAGTGTTCATCATATTTATGATTGCATTCATAACATTGATATTATGAATAGTTCTTCAATACAATGAATCGTAGTTTGATGTAGATTTTTTTCTGTGTAAGACACTTTTAAAAGCAGTTATGGAAGTTTTAGGTAAGACATATGATCTCTCAGGTCTTCCTTGACCGAAATGTTAAATATGGCTAAATCTAGTAAAATTATAAACGAATGCTCGATATGTCAAGCAGAAAGGTAGCTGAGGTGGTTTGTTAGATTTCGATGAGGGCAATACCGGAGAGGGTACCTTCAAAGCCTTTCTGAAGCAGAATTTTAGATCAGAGATAGTCAGTCGTACTACATAAAAAATGGTTATAGCATGTCTATCTTAGCGCTTAAAAAGAAAACTTAGTTCACTAAATAGTATGAGTTATCACTGCCAATGGTACGCACTATCGATCAAACTAAATAAAATGCGAGACTATTTTCACTTTCAGGAAGTAGACGATATCAGGAGAAAAATTCATGAAAATCAACCGAGCATCTAGGTATAAGAAAATGTAAGAAATGCAGAACACAATAATAGAGAAAACACAATGAATCAACTGTGGTCCAAGTGGTCGACTATTTTCAAATCTAAGGTTCATCGATTTTATTGATTTATATATAATGTATAGTTCTTCCATAATATCGACTGTAAATTTCTGCGATATTCGTTGACCGATTTGATTTGACTTGTGGTTTCTTTCATTTTTCTTGGCCGATTTTATCCTCCGAGTAACGTCGTTAGCTCAGATGGTAAGTTCGTCATTATACTAGATGAAAGTTTTCCGGTTTAAAATTAAATTTCTTTAGCCTTCCTTCACCGATTTTTTTGAGTTATCCTCCGAATTATAGTGCATCGACTTCCTATAAATAATGTTAAAATTGATTCCTCAACGATCTATTTTTATCTTAAAAGCATTTTTAGTTAGACCTTTTATTACTCGGATCTTCCTTGACCGATTGCATTGATTAGGCTTATGATTTCTATGGTCTTCCATGACAATTGCATTATTTGATACTTCGAACTAAAGCACATCGATAACCAATTAATATTGTACAGTACAACCCGTCTACAGTGGATATAAAAGAGTTTAAGACCATTGTTCTAACCCTTTGGTTTTCTATGACTTCCTTCATCTACTTACTGTATTAATTGTTACTTCAAATAAAGCATTTTCCGACTTTCTTGATAGATTTCATTAATTGATACTCCGATTTATAGCACATCAATACCTTCTAAATAACGTCAAGTTTGAACACTCTAAACACCCAGAAAAAAATACTATATAAATAATAGTTTTTTACTATTAAAAGTAGTCAGTTAAAGTTAAAATATCTCAGGTCTCCCTTTATCGATGATATGTATTAATTATACTGGTAAATTCCCTGAGGTTCCTTGACCGATTCCATTGATTTATATTCCGAGTCATTTATAAACTATTCTTTCAATGGGAGATTCCAGCATTAATAGGACATACCATTAGTTATTAATAGTAAAACGCATTAAAAAAAATAGTGTGACGCCACTATAAAATCTATAGTTCCCACACTACAATATTAATAGGAAAAATAGTATTGACTAATTATAATAGTACAAATCGTTAAAATCAATAGTTCCCCCACTAAAATATTAATAGGAGAAATCACATTGACTAATTTTAATAGTACAAATCGTTGAATAAATAGAAGTATAGTTTTTTTTTCTAAGTGTAGCATAAATAAGTTTACTTAAATTTAAGACAGGTATTACATGGTTATATTAATATTTTCCTTGACCGATAGTATTGATTTAAATTTAGATTTCACAGGTTATCTTTGACAATAACACTGATTGATACTCCAAATTATAGCACATCAATGGCATTCCCAGTTTGATTCCTCTAGGAACAAGTTTAGAGCATCTTAATTCAGACTTCTGATTGTTACGTTCATTTTCCTAGACGAACTGCATTGACTACATTGATATCTCCGTTCTATTTTCAACAATTATATTGATTTATACGTAGAATAATAGCTCATCATCCCCAAAAAATAATGGTAAACTGAACCCATCTACGAAACATATTAAAGAGCTTTCAAACATTTCTAATTTCAAATTGTTATTTTAATAGAACTCCTATATTTGTGCAAATTAACCAAGAAGTTTTTAAAACTTTTTACTCTATTTAAATAAGGGAGATTCTCTGCTATATATGCTGACTTCAACTACAATTTATAATCCCAAAAAGCACAGACTGTCAGACAACCTTAAAAGACAAAAACTCATTTGGGTATTTTGCGCCTGTATTACCGGCACATATGCTAATGTGTGTGTATTTCGACAGATGATTGTGGAAAATGCTTTGACTTCCTGCCTGCCTGCCGCCGACTCGGTTACAAAGTGCCAACCATTTACAGTCGGTATTTGCTGTAGTTGATGGATTCCTTGCATTAAGGCCTCTGCCTCTTACAGGTTGTTTGTATTGTGGGAATGTGGGCACCCTTGCTTTTGGATATACTATATATGTGGGGTATATATGTTGAGACCTCACTGACTGACATAAGCTGCCATTTTCAAAATATTATCCACAATAAATTTCACATCTGCAGAGAGGAAGTAAATAGTAGAAGGAGCAAGGAAGGCATTTATTTGGTTTAGAGTAACCACACATGACTGTCAGTAATTTTGAAATATTTATTACAATATATTTAGTTACACGGTACCTAATATGATGCTGGTGCTTGCCATTAAGTCATTAATCTTTTCACAAAAAGGATTAAGTCAGAGGCTCAACGCCATGATGTGTGTTTTGCTTAATTTTTATGGATGAGCAAAAACGTTTTCAAATCTTGTTTTTTGGGATTTGATATGAATCTGACATTATCAGGAATTTGCAACTTTAATTTGAAATGTTTAACACAAGTGTTGCTGCAACATGTTTCCAACATGTTGCAAAAGTATTCAACGTGCGCAGGTCCGTACCCGAAATGATTACTTCCCAAAAAAAAACCCAACTTCCCCGCATGAGTGGCTCCATTATCACAGCATCATTGCGCTGTTTTGGGGGGCGTAAGTTCCACACTCCACCCAGCACACCATTGCGTTGTTTGTGTTGATAACCTTATTATTAGACGTTTGTGTTCAGTAATGGATTTATTATCGAGTTGTTTTGTTGTGGGTGAGACGTACTTTTATTCTAAGCCGGCGAACACTCAATACACAGAAATGATTACTATCATTACAGTCATAAATTGTAAACATGACATTTAGACGCAGTTCGAGTTAGTTAATAAAAAGTTTACATAATAACTAAACTTGTAATGTAAAATTACAGTTCAAAAAATTCATCTTCATTCTCTCCATGACATTTGAATTAATAAAACAACATTTGTATCATATTTGAATTGCATATTATTTTCTCTTATTCAATGCTAAATTATGCCATATTTATAGAACTTCATCAGAAACATATCGCAAAAATCAGACAGAAGTTTTTCTTTAGATCTCAAGTGCAACGACCGTAGCACATTTTAATTTCAAGGCACAGTGTGGTAAAGTGTCAAAAAAAATGATATAAACGTGTATATATTTTTAATTTCTCAAGCGATTTAAATAATTGTTTGTGTTTTGATTATATAATAGCTTAAAGTATTTAAGTACAATATATAAATTTATTAACTGCTCAGGATTTTTAGATATGACATGTGAAATGCAAAATTATGAAATTGTATAGTGCATGTCTTGGTAAATATCAAAATTCAGCTGTACTGCTCATATTATATGAATCATTTTCATATATTGCCTAAATAATACTTCAAAGTAAATAAATACAAAATTTGAGCTTTGTAAGTTAAATGTTTTCAAAGTTTAAAATTATTATGCCATGCATATTCATCTAAAACTCTACCAAGTAGGACAAATTTGACATATATGAATTTATCAAATGTTGAATCAAGAATTCGGTTTTCTCTCTTGTTTCGGTTATGGTTTGAAAGTTTATAACGAAACCAGAATAAGATGTCCTAAGTAACAGTTACGGTTTCGAATCGGTTCTTTAATTAATGTTATTTCATATATCCTAGACATAACTGAATTGTTTTCCAAGAAAACAGGAAAATGGTAAAAACAGGAAAATGGTAATAAACAAGCAGGCACTACGCCTCGAAATCACATTTTATAGGAATATTTTAGGTAGGCAAATGTGGGAATGTCTCAGGGTTGGAAAAATCCACTCCGCCGGATTTGTTTGGTTTTTATTGGATTTGTTGGATTTTTTGGATAATTCAATAGGATTTATCGGTTTTAAAAGTTATTCCTACAATATCGCTGCCGTGAACTGCTGTATGATCTTTGGTTAAAACATACTTTGTGAAAAAAATTCTCCGTCTTGGATCTGGAAGCCGTTTTCATTCATATACTGAATTAGTCATATGAGCGAGAAAATGAAACAGTTAAGTGACAGATCAACTCTATTCTGAATGTCTTTTTTACAACAGGACAATTCTTTAGAATATAATAGATTTAATCAATGTCTACCGTTTTAAAAATCGCTTAGAATTGGCTTGAATTAAATGCATACTTTCGGAGACTATATCCAACTATTTATATCATTAAATTATTTGGATCATAAAAGACTATTTTGGCTAATATAATCATTTCTTTGTTACTCCATCCAGCAGTGGTCCAAAAAATTGTTTTGGATTCTTAAATTTTCCAAAAATAAATAAATATATTTCATAAAATGTATATCGAAAAATGTAAAAAACAAAAATCATGGATTTTTTTAGGTGGATAAAATCCAATAAAATGCGGATGGATTTTTTGGAGTGGAGAAAAAAAATCCAGTCCTGGAATATGTATCTAACCTGACCATTTCCTGCCATCGTATTCACAGAATCATCACAGAATTGTTTTACTATTAAATTAATATAGTTGAAAAACCATTAAATTTATAGTATCATCACAAAATTGTTTTAAATAGGAAATACTATTAAAAATTAATAAGACATCCTATTATTCACATAACGTACCATAATACTATTTAAAAAACAAACACTTTTATCATATTGATTTAATGCGATACTATTAAATTAACACGTCAAAATAAAATTTACTGTTTCGTCAACATCATCAACATTTCTTCAATTTCAAGCGAGACATAACTTAAATTGGATTTAGTTAAAAAAAAATGTTTCTTATACATTTTTCCCCTAAAGTAAAATTTGGTTATACAATGCGCCGTATGAAGTTTTATTGTGTGTTTTATATATAATTTTATTCTTCATTCACAACCGTTTCACCAAATTTTTAAAATTTCTTGTTCAACTTCATATTTTTTTGATACTTAACTGTGAAATATGTGAGTAATTTAAAAATAACAACAAGTAAAACACATAACAATATGTTGGTCACATTAATTTAATAGTATATTCATTAAATACATTATTAAAAATCAATGTGAATATAATATTAAATTTAATAGTACAATTCTTTATAATTCTTATTAAAAATACCATAAAATCAATAGGTTGTCCTATTGATATAATATGGAGTATTTTTTGATAATACAATAGTACAAAAAACTATAAAAACTATTCAACAGAAAAACTATTATTGCGTGTATTATCGAATCGATAGTCGTAGTATTAATTTTTTTAGGATTTTTTTGCTGAGTGTAGGCACAGGGAGGTAATAGTAGTCAATAGTGTGAACACAAAATGGTAGAGAAAGGGCGGGACCATAAACGCGTATGTAGATTTTGATATCACTGATACACAGAAAAAATTTCATCAACAAATATCACCAACACCTGGATTCATCATATTGATGAATTCTTTCATTAAATTAAAATCGTATTTTTTAAATGTTTTTCATTTTCAATATTTCTTTTTAACATCAGATTTAAAACACAAATTTGTCTTCATTTACATATTTTTTATATTTATAATTCTTACAGAAGTTATAATATATAATTACTAATTATGCGAAGACTTCATTTTATCATTATTTTTTTTATCATCATTTTAATATTAATGAATAAGTGTACATCATATTGATGAATTTTGTTCAACAAACCATATTAATTTAAATATATATCCTATAAGAATTATAAATACATAAATGTTTGTTTGAAATTTGGTGTTGTAAAAAATATTGAGAGTGAAATACATTGAAAAAAATACGATTTTAGTTAATTAATAAGTATGATGGTTGTTGGTGAAATTTACTTTTTTTGTGTGTACGGCAATTTTCCATATTTCACCAGAAAAATTTGAGTAGCAATCAAACGGAAATAAAAATCACTGTGTACTGAAACAAAACACGAAAAGATGCGGTGTGGTACGTTGTTTGTCATGCATTTTCTACTTTTTAATATACCAGATTTCTATCAGAAAATAATGTACATCATATTGATGAATTCCGTTCTTCAAACCATGATTCATTGTATTGAAGAACCATTCATAATATTAATGAATAAGCACATCAATGTTATGAATGCGATCATAAATATGATGAACGCTTGGTAACTGTCGAAAAAGTGTTCTTAAATATGATAAATTGTATGTGAAGAATACGTTTCATCATTTTAATGAACAAATACATAAAATACAACATAAGTGAACATCATATTGAAGAATGCAGTTCGTCAAACCAAATTGCAACCAAAATATTTAATTTTCCATTTATATTGATTTTTCATATCAGATTAATTTCTGATTTCTGTTTAAGTTACGGTTTCGGTTTAAAAAACAAAACAGTATTACACAGATTTTGTTTTTAAATATACATAAATGTATAATCTTTACTAGAAATCTTTTAATTAAAAAGACAACAGTTTTTACTATCACAATGTCATAAGATAAGCGCATATTTTATAGGATTGCCACTGGTAACGCATACCATTGTAAAAAATTTATGCGCGACAGCTTCGATGCGTAAAGGATAAAGAAATGATAAATTGGTATGACGTGACGTTGGTATGACGTGACTGGCATAGAAAGGATTCTTGCGACGACGACATGCATTCGACTAGACTTGAATTTTTATACTTTTGTTAACAGTAACGCATTTTTATCACAGTCATTGTATTTTATTGAAGCCGTTGATTTTAGCGAAACACTTCATCACGTATTTTAGCAGCCCTATCAGTTGTAGTAATAACAGAATTCATATTTTTTGGCTTCATTCATCTTCATTCCCCCTATTTTCATTTCCAGCAGTACCAACAGTCCCATCATTTCAATTATTTTCCTCCCCATTTCGAGCTAGCAACACAATATAAATCCTGAAAATAACACAAATTGCACGCTTTACACCTCATAAACTCAACATAAAATATCGATTTTTATGAGTCTTAAAAAACATTGTTCGCCTAGCTGCCGCCTGCAGCATATTCTACAGAACCAATTAATGATGGTATTAGCCTCCGCGAACATTGTGTCTTTGTCGTCTTCAATGAACTGTGTTTGTTGGTTATGTGCTTGTGGCCTATTGTACAATTAACAAACAACATAAATTACAGTTATATTTTTTAAAAATATTAAATGTATTTGAAGCAGCTGTTGAATCATGATACCTACTACTTCACATCCTACGGAAGTCGTTTTGAGTTACGCAGTTCCTTGAAAAATTGATGAAACGTACGTAACTTGTTGCAAACGAAAAACTTGTTTCGATGTCAACATGTTTTATACAAGTTGTGCCCCAAAGTGTTTTGTTACGTTTTAACCCATTAAAGGCTGCTGGGAAGAATAAAAAGTTAGAAAATTTATCCAAAACCAAGCTAGAGAATGTTGAGAATTGGGTATCGAGAATTAGGTTTCATGGACTGTAGATGCGGAAGGATAGGATTACTCAAATTAATTTAGAAGTCAAAGTAAATTTACAATGTCGGAAATATTATATGAAAATAGCTCTGACATAGTGATGAAGTCAAAATCGGAAATTCTTCTTAGTACACGAATGGACCACTTACCAAGTCTGTTGCTGTTGAGGGCCTAGTGAACTACGAAGGGGTGGGTAGGTTCGATCCCCGTGTAGAATGACATAACATACAACATGGTAGAATTAGGCCAAGTATTTCCTTCGAACACTACCCACAGTATTACCTAGAAAACGGGCTTACATACCACACAGTTCTTTGGTGCTAAAGATAATCAAAAAGTACACATTGTTGTATTCGGTCCAGGATCATCAGAAGATTTGGAAGCTCTGTCCAAATATCTTAATTTTATTCCTTCTTAAACAAAGTACACTGTCCGACAGTATATAAAAAAATCGATGTGTACATGGATCTATTATGGATCATTCTAATAACACTACCCAACACGATTTTGTCCATGGACATCCCACACCCAGAAAAAAATTCCCTCAAATCCCATTAAAATTGGTCAATAAGACAATTATTGATTTAATAGTATAAAAAAAATAAATCTTTTCATATAAACTCATTGGTATTTTCTAGTATTTAATTGTATTTTCCGATTAAAATATTAATTTATAGTATTGACTATTTTTAATAGTAAAAAACTATTATTTATATAATATTTTTTCTGGATACATACATCAATTCTATATAATTCGCTGGTGCTGCGTGTGACTGCATACTCAGTTTTATTCTATTTCGTAAAGTTTTTGAGATAATTGGATCTAAACTAGATCATTTTAATTTTGTCAGTTTTTGACGGATACTGGGTTGATAGAGCATATTTAAAAAACGAAAACTGATACAAAAAAGTTAGTAATTTTCATCATTAGCTTGAACTATGCTCCGCATAATCTTATACCATTTTTTTATTTATCATTAGATTCATATTGCTAAAAAAATCGTCCAAAAATAGTCAAAAAAATCAATATTATTCGAGTTTAGATTCAAATAACTTAAAAACATATTGGAATAATAGTATTTTTCGATATATTGTAATTAGTCTTGACAATTGAGGTAAAAATTGTTATTCAGTTTTTTGGAAAACAGGTTGAGTAAGAGTCTGTATTTTTTTAATTAGGCCTAAAAAGGGCCTGAACATTCTTAAAAATGTTATGTAATAGAAAAAACTGAGTATGCAGTCATAATCAGCTGCCGCGAATTATATAGATTCATGTATGCGATGTCAATGTCATTTGTGTTAATCCAGTTTTTTTGGGTAACTTTATCTTAAATAGGAATAATTGATATGTTGCGTCCGCAAGTGGATCTCGCCAATTGTTATATTTTGGTTGCGAATACTTCTTATATATAGGAACAAAAATACAAAGTTTTAACAAAAATACAAATTAAAAAATTCAAATTTTAACAAAACTCCTTATATGAACCAAACTCCTTTAAATAAGTCGATCAGGAACCGATCGATTTAAAATTTTAGGATTTTCCGAAAGCCTTAATACATATATCTCTTTGATGACTTTTTTTTAATTTTAAAAAAAGTTTTGAAAAATTTCGAAGCAATTTAAAATAGCGCATTCAATGAAATTCATTAAAACCCAAATTCAAATAAGTCGGCAATGAACTGGTGGAGTTCAAAAATTCCAGGCTCTTTGAAGAGGCTACACCAATCTTCTTGATGACTTTTATTTAATTTTTGAAAAAATATCCATGAAAAATTTCAATTTTCTTTCAAACATTTTCAATATTCAATAAATTTTGCATATATGCATTAAATGATAATATTTTGACGGAACATATTTTGTAGCTGAGATCTATCTGAGTATGAAAATCAAAACGGTGTTCCAATATCAATTCATTTAATGGTTTTATTCCCATTTGAAATGCTAAAATGAGAGATTAACGTCCCCATCATGTATTTCCCAGTGAGAACGATATCGGCTACAATTCGTTTGAATATCGGTTGAATATCATGTGACTACAATTTTTGATTCATGTATCAAACGAAAAATTGAGTACGCTCGTTTTGAGAGTTTTTTTGTTGCCAGCATATAAATCATACGAAAATATATGAACAAACGTTCCATACAACGCCAGACAAAAAATATGCAAGGAAACTGGTATTATAGTAGTAGTTTTGAGGAAAACTCACAGGAATATGGTAGGAAATACAAATTTTGAATTTTAGAAATAAGAAGGCTTCTTATAGCAGCATTTACGAAGGAAACTGGTATGTTTAAGCAGGCAAAAGCCTTTTTGTGTATGTTTTGGTTTTGAAGTTTTGACAGGTATTTTTATAAAGGGTTTTTCAATAAGAGCGCCACAAAAGTTTTTTTTAAGGGTTTTTCAAATGGGACGCTACAAAAGTAGAGCGACAGGGACAGCAAACAACGCCATATTTCTTGCCGTTCTTTTAACATTTCTCTTCAGTAATGTTTGCCATTTCATGATGGAAAGATATACGAACCAATAACGAGTCGAAATTATTAAAATTTACTACCGAAATTCGAATTCGTATATCTTTCCATTATGAAATGGCAAACATTACTGAAGAGAAATGTCAAAAGAGCGGCAAGAAATATGGCGTCGTTTGCTGTCCCTGTCGATCTACTTTTGTAGCGTCCCATTTGAAAAACCCTTTAGCTAGAATATGGAAGGGAAAGGTAGCCTCCGAATAGTAGGCAAACACATTGTATACTAATTTCTGATTTGGAATTTTAAAAAGCTTCTTCGTAGTATGAAACTTAAGGGAAAGGTAGCCTCCGAGAAGCAGGCAAACACATTGTATAGAATTTCTGTTTTGAATTTTTAAAACCTGATCAACAAATTGTCGATAGAAAATCTTGTTTACAATATTAAATTTGCCTTCAAAAATGTTCAAGTATTAAAATTGTTGGCAGTTATTTATTACGCTTCAAATTAATATGCCACGCCGCGTCTTTTATGCATTTGTTTTTTTATTTAATCGGTGTTCATTCCGTCGGTTTGTTAAGTCGGTTTGTTAAGTGAATATTTTCCCTATCGCCGCAATCTATGCTGATCTACATCAGGAGGTGACTAGCGACTGGCTCTTTTTGCCATTTTCGCCCACAACATAATCTTCTTGTTGTACAAAACGTGTTTTGTTATTGCTTACTTCGATAACAATAACAATGTGATACAATAACAATGTGAAGTAGCAGAAATATACGTAACCAACAACACATCATCGAAGCAATTGTTTTTTGCGAAAATTCAACAAACAAAATTTGTGGGTGTTGTTGTACAACAAGAAGTTTTGGTTGAGGGCGGGATCGAAGGTCACCCATGATCTAAATCTTATTTTTATGATCCCTACCTTTCCCTACCATTCCCTACCATTTTGCTTCCAGAGTATTGCCCACCTTACCCTGCCTGAGCCTACCATTTTGCTTACACCTGTTTGGCTACCATACCCCACCTATGCCTGCCATTTCCCTACCATTTTTATTTTCATGCTTTAGCAGGAAACTAGCAGCTTTTGTCCACATTCCCACCTTTGCCTACCTCAAAGCTACATATAAAATGTGATTTTTAGATGTTTGCCTGCGTGTTTCGAACCATTTTCCTGCTTAAAATTTTGTCTGAGGAAAGAGCGAAACGAACGAAACGTTTGAAATACGTACCATAATAAAAAGATAGATCATTAGTAGTTAAATTTTTTATTTTCAAATTTAGTAAACTCAAATTTTATGATACTTTAAAAAGCAAATAAAAGCCATAATGAAATTGACATCGAAATTCATACTCAGAGATGATTCAGATATAAAGTGCATCCAAGTTTTTTTCAAATATTTGACCGAAAATTTATAATTTTTAATAATATGAAAATATGATATGCACTTCCATTTCAAATGCAAATAAAAACCTTTGACGAATTGATTCATAAAAAGTGGAAAACATATGAATGACTCTATATCAAATTTGTTCTGAAAGAACACCTTCCATCGCAACTCGTATTAAACATCCTTAGATATGCAATTATGAGGGTTTCATGCCGAACTCGAATACAGACCTTGGATATATCTATACCAAGAGATATTTCTCACCGCCATTAAGTTACCCGTGAATAACACGGATAACACTATTGCCCTGCACTGAGTAATTCGTTGTGCGCCAGATTTTTCACAAGGTAAACTTTGATTACCTTATAAATACCCTAAATATTGTCCGTATGAAGATTTATTAAAATGGGACTAAGGAATTGTGAGTGACTCTTTAATGGGTTAAGAATTGTGGTATGAGATGCACTGTGAGTGGTACTTTGAATAGTTCTGTGAGTAGTTCCTCAATAGTTCTGTAAGCAGTTCTATCAATAGTTCTGTGAGTAGTTCTTTGAGTAGTTTCGTGAAGTTCAGTTCTACGAGTAGTTGCTAAAAATCAAAACTTGACTGTGTGACTATACGTCAGATGACGCCACGGAGCATAACAACTATCCTTAGTATGTTTTTGCCAAAAAATGCCTCAGTACATAACTCATAAGGAGCACTTTAACCAGTCGCATTTTGTGGTATGCTATGGAAACAATTCAATGGCTCAATTCGAAAACAACTTTGTACGAAGTATGCAAAAACAATGCAATTCCAATGAATTGTGAGTTATTTTTGCATATTCTCTCTCATATGCCACTGATTGGATGACTCTGAACGTAAAGTGTAGGCGGTGCTGTAGGTGGTTTTGCTATGTAGTTCTGCAAGTGGTTTTGTTGGCGGTTTTGTTGTTGGTTTTGTTGTTGGTTTTGTTGGTGGTTTCATCGATGGTTTTGTCGGTGGTTTTGTAGGCTATGTCGGTGGGTTTTTGCTGTTCGAACAATTGCTGAATTCGATGAATTTGAACAACATACAAATGATAAATGTTTGAAAATTCGATTTGTCTTCCTTTTAATTAACAGGTTTATATATATATTATAGATTCGATACCGACTTTGGTCACATCTATAAGAAATTGACATAAATAAAAGGAGGAGGACCAATAATTTTGAGTTTTTGGTGTATTTTCTTGTACAACGAAAAAATTCTTTGCCTGCACTGTAATATTAATGGTATTGGATCAATTGAACGATAGCATCAGTTCAGAAACAGAAGTTTTCGAAAATTTAGAGGTTTTACTATTCTGTGGGGAAAAGACAGGTCTCTAAGTATCTATGTGATGTCTACGTGATGTATAGGTATCTATGTGATCTATAGATATCTATGTGATGTCAATCGTATAAAGGATATAGAACTAGAGCCGATTTATAATATGAAGAAATCACAATAATCGGTACTGCTATTCGTAAATTTAATTTTATACCTCATAGATATTTATACTAAACCTCTATAAATGCTATAACTAAAGGTAGTACAAAAATCAATGCCATGAATACTACTCAACATTTAGATAAAGCTCTACAAAGAATGTGAGCTCGTTTCGCCAAAGAAAATGTCTACAAATCAATTTTTTGTATTGAGAAAAACAAATTCAAAAACGTTGCAATTAAAAATATCACACAAAATTCGTTCTATAATGGTTCCATAACTGAAGCTGCACCTTTATTTTTATCCACCTACGCATGCCGACCTTAACACCTACATTGTGATATTTTCAGAAACTATCTGTGATTATTAATTCGGTCAGTATGTGTGCATTTGTATGTGTGTGTCTGACTGTGTGTGTAGCTGTGGTAGACCACAAGAAATAGCATTTGTAATTGTAAATGGGCTATAAATACCGAGACAAATCAAAACCCCAGGCACAACAACAATTTCTTATAATGATAAAAACCAAAATGCACACACAATAGTCATATTTAGATGATGATGATGATAATGGAAAAGGAAATGATAAAGATGAAAATGATGTTCTGATGTAAAGGTTGTTTTGACGTAGAAGAAGCCAATTATAGAGGCTGTAAACAATGCTTAATTAAAGACACATACAGCACATAAAAGGCTTTATATTCGAAGGCATATTGTAAAATTTGAAATCGGCTTTAAATTAAATCAATAATTTTCAACAATCAGACAATTAGTAGCTTTAGCGAGCATGCATCCTTAGTAACGCAATAAATATAGAAAATGTTCATTTCATAGATGTATAAATGCTATTCTAATTTAAAACTTAGTTATAAATCTTTGACAACCAAAATTCTGATATAATTAACGTCGAGAAACTTAAATTGGATGTCAAAAAATATTTCTGTTAGTCACAGAAATTTTTTAAAAAATGTCAGTGATTAAATATAAATGATAAAATTTTGATTTAGAAAATATCAGTGATAAAATATTAGTGATGAAATATCAGTGATGGCGTATCAGTGATATAATATCAGTGTTCAAATAGTACTAAATATTTTAACATATTTATGATATATGTGTACATATATCAGTGTTAAGTACACAGAAAAAAATATTGTACGTATATATAACAATTGATATTAATAGCAAACAAAATCGTATCCCAATTAAAAATATGAATGTATTTACTAATTAATTAATTGTATTTACACATTTTTTAATTAAAATATTAATAGGAATTAATTTAATATAATTTCAATACAACTAAATCTTTAATAGTATTAACTACTTTTATTTGTTACTTTTGATTTATTCATTTTCTTAAATTGCAACACTGTTTTTTTCTTCTGGATTCCATTTTGTTTTTTGTTTGTGCGTCGGCGGCGTCGTTCAGTTTCTTCTAACATTATTTTCTTCTACGTTGCTCTTTTAAAACAGGATATTGCATTATTTAGTGTATGTTATGTTATTAAAGCATTAAATGGCTCAATTTATTTTTGAGGTCAAGAATTTGAACAACAGGCTTATGATGCTCATTTTGTTGCATATTGAATCATTAAAAAGCGAATATCAAATTTTATGTTTGACTCAATTTATTGGCCCCCCTGTAGAAGTTGTGAAAACTGACTTCGGTAAAACATTCGTTTGGTTGAAAGAATTTTACAAATCATATCAAACAGTATACATACTTATTTAATATCTATTTTATGTTATATATTGAATTAAATTATTTTTATTTTCATATGTTTCTATTCGACAAATATTTTATTTAATTTAACAAAATATTTAATTGATCCAATTTCTATCGAATGAAATTTTTAATTGATGTTACTAATTAATTAATAAATGATTTAAAAATTCCCAATAAAACATATAATCAATATGACAAAAAAATTAATTAAAGTTTCTCCTATTAATATATTCTCATTATTACGAATATGGGATTCAATGCTACTAAAAGTTACATCGGCTGAGTTTCAATTACAAATTAATTGGATTGATTAACATTTTAGTTATATTTACACACTTTTTTTTCTGTGTGTAATAAAATATTAGCATATAATATCAGTAATAAAATATCAGTGATAAATGATAACATTTTGTGATGAAATATCAAAGAGAAAAAATTATCAGTGAGAAAATTTCTTTGATAAAATATCAGTGCTAAACTATCAGTGATAAAATATCAGTAATACAATATCAGAGACAAATGATAAAATATGAGTGACTAATTAGTTATAAAATTTCAATGATGTTATATCAGTGATGAAATTTAAATAATAATATATTAGTGACAAAATATTTTATTTTAATATTTGTTTTATCACTGATATTTATCAGTCATAAAATTTAAATCATAAAATATCAGAGTGGAAATATGTATTATAAAAGAAAAAAACAGTAATAAAATATAAAAAAAATATCAATGAGAATATATCAGTGATAAAATATTAGTGATAAAATATCAGTGATAAAATATTTTATTTTAATATTTATTTTAACACTGAAATTTATTAGTTATAAAATATTAATGATTAAATATCAGTGATAGTTGATAAAATATAATTGATGAAATGATAAAAGTGATAAAATATCAGTAATAAAATATCAGTAATAAAATATCAATGATAAATGATAAAATATCAGTTACAAAAATATAAGTGATAAAATATCAGTAATAAAATATAAAAAAATAAAAACTTTTTATTCACTGAAATTTTTCTGTAATATAATATCAATTATATAATATTAGTGCAAAAATATAAAAGTTATAAAATATATGAAAGAAAGAAGTCAGTATTAAAATATAACAAAAATATAATATATCAGTGATAAAATATCGGTGATAAATTATAAGTGATTAAATATCCGTGATAAAATATCAATAATAAAATATCAGTAATAAAATATCAGTCTTAAGAGATAAAAAATAAATAATAAAATAATATCAGTGATAAAATATCAATGATAAATGATACAATAAAATATCAGTGATAAAATATAAGTTATAAAATATCAGAATAAAATATCAGTAATAAATCAGCAATAAAATATAAATAAAATATAAAAATATAATGTATCAGTGATAAAAAATTATCGATAAAATATTAGTTATAAAACATCAGTGATAAAATATCATCGATAAAATACCATCGATAAAGTATTAGTGATGAAATATCAGTGATGAAAAACCAGTGATGAAATATCAATAAAAAAATAATATCAATGATAAAATATCATTTAAAAAATATCAGGGATTAATAATCAGTGACCAAATATCAGTGATAAAATATAAGTAATAAAATATCAGTAATAAAATATTTTAAAAACTTTTCATTAACTAAAATTTATTAATTATAAAATATCAGTTTTAAAATATATGTTCTAAAATATTAGAAAGAAAAATTTCAGTATTAAAATATAACAAAAATATAATATATCAGTGGTAAAATATCGGTGATAAAATATAAGTTATTAAATATCCGTGATAAAATATAAATGATAAATGATACAATATTTTATTGTATCATTTATCATTGATATATGGTAAAATATAAGTGATAAAACTATAAAATATCAGTGGTAAAATATAAGTTATAAAATATCAGAAAGAAAAATGTCAGTAATAAAATATTAAAATTTAATGAATCAGTGATGAAATATAAGTGATAACATACCATTGATAAAATATTAGTGATAACATACCATTGATAAAATATTAGTGATAAAATATCAGTAATAAAATAACATCGATAAATACCATCGATAAATTATTAGTGATAAACTATCACTTATGAAATATCTCTGATAAAATATCAGTTATAAAACATTTGTGATAAAATATCAGTGAAAAAATATCAGTGAAGTATGAAAGAAATATCATATGATATAAAATTAACATTAAATATATCACTCTATAAATCATCACCATTAATTAAATCTCTACCATTCTAACATATTCAACACCGCACAGTCAGTGCAAACTTTCAAGTCCCTATTTTAATATTACAAAGTGAGACCAACCAACTGCTGCTGCATACACTGCAACAAAAACCGACGTCACCAACCATCACAGAAACCGCATCACCGTCAGCGATGCGGCCAACTTTAATGTTAGTGCATGCTTTAAAGAGCTCATTACTTCAGCGTCGTCTTGTTTGACATGAAGCTGCAGTTTTTTTTTTGCATCCTGTGCAACGCAGGCAAATGTGCATCCTGGCAAGTGCTTTGTTTAAACTTTTTTTAACAAAGATTTTTATTTTTTCTGCATTTTTTTGTTGTACATTTTACAGATATTTTCCCAAGCAACTTTCAATGCTGAAATTGGAAAAGTTTGCTTTCTTTTTTTCTCCACACACACATTAAACGAGCGCGCTCCTCGTATGTCAGCGCAGCGCCATGACAGATAAGCAGACGGCACTCCATACGGTGGCGACTCCATGCGCACAGGATGTGAACAGGATGCATGCGCTACTTGGTTAGGGGACATAAAGTGGCGCTAAAGAATGCTTGTTGCTTGTCGCTGCCTCAGATTGCTACCCGCATAGTGAAAATAGTTTCGTTGTCAGCATGTGTTAGAAATGAAGCGGCAAGTGGCACAGCAAACCAACAAAAAATAGAAAATAAATCGAAAAAAATAAGTCTGAGAAGGTGCCGTCGCATTGACAGCCACTTGCAATAAATTCCAGATAAAATTCATGTAGCCTTCAAATAATGAAAATTCGCATTGACGTATTTAAACCCACGTTTTAATGTAAGTCCTCCCCCTCCATCATGCTGACTGCCAACAGCCTATTTTATGCTACCTTTTAAACTTTAGACTTTTGATTAGTTTGAAATTCCCGCCAGGTGTCGATAATTGTTGACACCTTCGTGGTATTTGTGGCACTCGGCCAACACCCTCGGCACTCGGTGGTTAATTTGAATTCACGCGCCATTCATTTCACGCTTTTTTGCACAAGGAGAAAAACGAAATTCAAATATAAGTAGAAAACACTTTAGATTTCAGAGTGTACGTGTTTAAATGTCAGATTACAGTACGAAACCTGTACGTTTCGCTCCTTAAAATTGGAACAATTGTTTTTTTTTTCCCTCGTGAATATTTAATAATTATAATGTTTGTTATTTTAGTTTTAACCAACAAATTTGCAACGATAAAAACGAAATTCAAATATGCAAAAATATAGATTTCAAAGTGTATGAATGTGTTTAAGAGTCAGACGAATATGGAAAGTCTTAAAAAATGGAGTATAAAAAATACACGAAGAAGAAAGGTCGGAAAAATTAAAATAAAACTATTTATTTGCATTAAAAAAACATTAACAAAAAGTAGCCAACAAATAAAAATCAATTGGAATATGTTTATGTTTTTTTTTACAGATAAATTTTTTACGATGTTATCATTACTTAAATAAAAAAAAAAATTGCATGTAAAAAACCAAAATTAAAATATGACTAAAGACCCAGATAGCAAAATGCTCGCATTGTGTCCGCACTGTGAGCGCACGCCTGATAAAAAAAAGTCGCATGCGTGCGCGCACAGAGTAGCAATCGTATGTCCGCAATTGAGACTCAACCAGTGCGAGGCATTTGTGAGTCGCATTTGATCATCAATATAGTCGCACGAGTGTATACAAATCAATAGCATGAGACGCATATGAGCCTCAATATAGTCGCACGAGTGCAAGAAAATTGTGTGAGGCGCATATGAGACTCATATAGCCCGCACACGTGCTGAAAAATTAGTATGCCGTAGTTGTGACATTAAAATGAGACTCATAATAGTCTCATATAGCTCGCACATGTGCGACTAAAAAAAATTTCAAAAATAAAAACCGACATTTTTTTTTTTAGGTGTAATATAATTACTTTAAAAATAAATTTGACGACATGAACATTAAACCAATAAACTAAAGCAAATTTAACTACAATGCTTAAACAAATTAAAGTAGTATTGATGCTGGTGATTACCATCGTCACCATTGGGAAAGGAGGTCTTTTTTTTTGCATGCAACTTTAGCATTTTCACTGCTCTTACTGTCGGGCTCCAAAGTGGTGTCCTTCTGCACTAGAGTAATGGCCATTCCGATGAAGCGGACAGTTGAAGCGATTGTGGTCGAGTGAACTGTTGTTGCCGGTAGTACTCATTTTGACAAATACGAAATGTTTACAAACATTATTTTTAGTTTTCTTTACTAAATCAATGAAAGTTTGAAATTTAATGCAGTACTCGCACAAATGCGAGTTTTGTGATTTTTGTGTGCTCGCACTATGAGATCACTTCGCAATTACATTGTACGTCTGATTTTATTTTATTTTATTTTTTTATTTTTGAGTGAGCGCACTATGAGTTCACTACGCAATCACATCGTGATCCCGCACTGATGCGAGTATTGTGATATTTGTGTGCTCGCACACAGCTTTCACTACGTTCTCATGTCGTGCGGCTGCACGTTGTGTGTTCATTTTGCTCGAATATATCACGCACGATGTGAGCCCGCACGACATGATTTTTTGTGCGACGCACGTTTGCTATCTTTGTATTTAAGAGATGCATATTACTGACATGACCTAGTTAAGAAAATTTGTTTTCAAGTATAATCCGTTGATAAAAGAATAACAATTTTTAAGTCATGTTTAAGAAAATTAAATTACCTTTCTAATGGTATATCACATCTTCAAACCCGCGATTTCTTCCTTGTTTAAGACGTACGTAAAGTTGAAATTTACAAAAATAAACATAAAAATGCTTACTTTGTCATTGATTTTCTCAAAATTTCGTTATCGATCACCATATTTTTTCCTAATTTATAATGATAGACCAGTTCATTCCCAGTACTTTCTAACCAATTATAGTGAATTTAAACTGGTAAATTATACTGGAAAAATAATTAAACAGTGGCGGGTGTTGTGATTTGGTGGTTGAAATTTAAAAAAAAATCACAATTATCGAAACAAAATTTTAAACATTTATTAAATATGTAATAATCATAATATTACTTCACAGAACATATTTTCCGATCATATTTCCAAACATAATAAGCTTTTATAATAATATTTCTACCACAAAATCACAAGACCCGCCACTATTTATTTATTTCTGCAGGATAACTTACCAGTATAAAATCACTGTAATTAAATAAAATGTACTAGAAATGAACTGGGCTATCATTATAAATTAGAAAATATAGTGTGATCTATAACGAAATTTTGAGAAAATCAAAGACAATGTAAAAATTTGTATTTTTATTTTTGTAAATTTCAACTTTACGACCCTTTTAAAAAAGGAGAAATCATGGCGTTGTAAAATGTGATATAGCGTTGGAAAGGTAATATAATTTTCTAAACATGACTTAAAAATTGTTCTTTATTTATTCTACAGATTATACTTTATTACAAATTTTCTTGACTAGGTTATGTCAGTAATATGCCTCTCTTAAACACCCTGTATCTTCAATTGGGAGCAAAATCAGACCTATTTTTTAGACTTTCTGTTTTTTTTTGAGTCATAGAATGACCCCCTGAATTATTGACATCGATGAACCGAACTCCCTGCAAGCAATCAACCATAATAAATGAGACGCAAGACAATTCAGCGCACTAAGTAATGTGTTAGAAAGAGACGGAAGATCATTCAGCGCACTAAGAAATGTGCGAGAAAGATATGGAAGATCAGCACATTGAAACACATGAATGAGATGCGAATAGCATGCGTCATTCACGAAATATTTCGAAGCTTGACGAAAAGTGTCGAACTGATGCATGCAGTATATAAGGGCGCCGCATCTGAGGCGCAGCACTTCAATAGTAATGAAAAGTGGTCGAGTGCATCTCGTGTGATTAATGTCAAGTTAAATAGTGGACATGCAGCAGTTGTTAGAATTTGTTATTAGTAAAGTTGTTTATTAAAGTGAATTAATAAAGTTAATAATTTGAACCAAACATAAGAGTGGTTTCATTTTGTACACAATCCAGAGATACGAACTTGTAGATCAGTTTTCCGTAGACTGAATTTTCGTAACAATATTTTACACATTTTTTACACATTATTTTTTTGAAAACAAAATTGCAACGCGATAAGTGAAATTCAAATATGAGCATATAACACTTTAGATGTAAACGCGTACGTGGTTCAAGTTCAGAAAAGTGTGAAACTTGTACGTTTTTGCCCTTTAAAAGTAGAATATTATTTTTATATTATTCACGCACGCATGCATATTTATCATGTAATCATTTATTTTGTCAAATCAAAGATATAACAAAAAAGTGGAAAAACTATGATGTAAAAACACTATAAATTTTAAAGTGTAGAACGTGAATCAAAGTCAAAGCTAAATGTAAATTCACTCTGTAAAAATAAAATATTGTTTCTATATTTGGCATGCATTAATATTTATCATGTAATCATTCTTTATATAAAAACAAATTTACAAGAAATAAAACCAAATTCAAAAGTGAGTAGAAAACACTTTAAATTTTAAAATGTACGTAGTCAACATTTAAATGAGTATGAAAACTGATACTTTTTTTAAATTTTAAAATGTCTCTATATTTTGTATAAATGAATTTATTTATATCCTTTACTTAGTAAAACGAAAGTTCGTTTAGTTTTATTTCTTCGCATAAGAATAAAAGGTAGTAGGGAAAGGATTCGCTACCTCTTTTTTAGAAATTAAAACGCTTTTAAATGAAGATTAATGCATCTGTTCATAAACTATCTAATTTTTCTCAAAGTTTACTTTATTTTAGTCGTTATGGTGTTGGAATTACTCGATTAAATACTTTTTTATTTAAAGGAGAAGGGTTTTATCGATCATAACACTATTGTTTTTCATTCAATTTTGATAAATCCCAAAGTTTTGAAAAGATAATTGAATGTTCTCTTAATAACTGCATAACTGAGAATAGTTTGGGATAAAGCATTTCAAATATGGAATTAGTTGTACAAGTTTTAAATTAAATTTGAATTATTGAAACATTTTTTATAAATAAACAATATTAAGTTGAAACAAATTAATGTTGTCCATAGTTTAAATCATTCTGTATATTTTTAGATTATATATTTTTTAATACATTTCATTTTAAAGCATTCAATTTTAAGTAAAAAACTTACCTTCATTTTTTTCTCAGTGCACTGTTTAAAATCATGTCATGGTATTTCGTAAATTGAATTTGCCGAAAATCCCACCAAAAGCCGGCTCAGCGGCATCACGTGCCACACACAAAATGACAACGAAAGAAGACACTTAAAATTTTAATCCTAAAACTTTAATAGCAAAAGATTAGCTGGTGGAGCAAGTACGACAACGACGATGACGATGAAGACGACGCCTTAATCAGACTCAAACAATTCAAAGTCGTTAAATTTTCATTACATTGTAGAATATTTTGGCACATTAAAATGTTCAATTTTACCCAAATGAACGGACAAAGTATCGAATTCGAGAATTAAAATCGAGAAAAAGGAGTTTTCTTGAGTTGAGTTTTGTCTTGCAATGAGTTTTAACTTTATTTTATCTACGTGTGTTTTAATGGAGCTATCAAAACATGGGACTCGGTAATGCCCACGTTGTGTTTTTAATAGTTTAAGGGTTCAGTTGAAATCTGAACGGTAAGCTATACTACATGTCTTTTAGTAATAAAAATTAACGAATATACATTGCAAAATCAGCATTTCCTAAATAAACAAATGCATTATATACATTTTTATATGATTGTTAAAGTTTTAGAAAGGGTTTCATATTAATTTGGTTTGTAATTTTTATTTTACTTCGATTTGTTTACCTTAAAGTAGAAGAAAAAGGACTATAAACACACTTGGACATAAATTCTAAATTGAAATTTAAATAATAAATTAAACTACCTAAAAATAACTTTTCAAAATTAAAATTTTACTTATACAAAAATAAATTCCATACAATTGCAATTTTTTTGTAAAAGTAAAAAAGTTAATTAAACTCTTTCATTGAAAGTACTAATTTCCACTACAACGTACAAAAATCAGACAGTTATAATTTAAAATAAAATTTTTTATTTTCCATATAAAATAAAAATTACTTAAAAATTCAAAATTCGTAGCATTTTTTTGTGCTAAGGGCGAATTTACACGATAGAGAAAATAACTAGAGATAGAGCAAAAAATCTCATAGAGTTGTGTAAACACTACATAGAGCTCCTCGGTAGGGAAATCTACGGTAGATTTTATTCTCTATCTCTAGCTAATTTCTCTATCGTGTATTCGAGCCTTAAAAAATTTTAATTTCTTTAAAAAAAAAAGTATTTCCTAAAAAATATGAATTATCATTGAAAATAAAAGGCATTTCTAAATTTAAATATGACCAAAAATTCGAAATATCCCTAAAAAAAAATGAATTTATATAATAATTCAAATATCAATTTCTGTAAATTTTTTTTTTTTAATTCCACAAAAATTCCACTAAATCACCAAAAAAAAAAACAATAATTTTTAATATCTAAATTCAAAAATTACAATTTTAAATTTACCTCTAAATTCAACATTTAAACTAAAAGTTCAAAATTTGTATATAATAAAATTTCAAAATGCGAATTACCACTAATATAAGAATAATTTCAAAATTCAAAATTGAATATTTTTCCAGATAATGTAAAACTTGTATGAATAATTTAAAATGTTGCAAAATATATATTTTTTTAAGAAGGTTTAAAAATTTTTGTAAATTAAATTAATTTCAAAAATGTTCCTAAAAACACCAAACTTTAAAAAATCATTAACAGGGATTTAACAATAATTCAGGAAGTCATTCTCTGATTCAAAAAAATAAGAAAATAATAAATAAAAACATATCCAAATTTGGATTCAGTTTAAGAAATGCGTATTACTGACATAACCTGATAAGGAAAATTGGCTATAAAGTATATCTGTACAAAAATGACTACCATTTCTTTACTCATGTTATAGATAAATTAAATTACCTTTCCAATGGTGTATCACATCTTCCAACCGCATGATTTCTTCATTTTATAAAATGTACGTAGTTGAAATTTAAAAAATTAAAAAACTAAATTTAGACTTTGTCATTGATTTTCTCAAAATTTCGTTGCGGAACACCACATTTTTTCTAATTTATAATGAGAGATCAGTTCATTCCCAGTACTATATAACCAATCACAGTAATTTTAAACTGATCAATAATTAAAGCTCGGCGACAAAACGTACATTTTGAAAAAATTACGAAATCATGCGTTTTTAAACGTTAGACCTCCTTTATACCTCCCTAAATTCTAAATATTTGAAGAAAAAAAAAATAACAAATTCAAATTTTATGTAAAATATATAATAAATCTATAGAATTGAAATTTTTCCACTACAAAATACAAAAATCTGTGAATTGAAATTTAAACAAAGAACTCAAATTTCTTCCCAAAAATAAAAATTACCCAAACTCAGTTTTTATAACCTACACCTATGAGGTACAGGGTATATTAACTTTGTGCAGATATTGTAACGCCTCTTAGGAGGCGTGTCCGGTATGGAAAAGTATATATATTCTTGATCAGCATCACTACCCGAGTCCGTTTAGCCATGTCCGTCTGTCTGTCTGTCTGTCTGTCTGTCCGTCTTGCTGTCCGAATACAGAAAAACTTGAGAAATACTGATCAGAATGCGATGAAATTTCGTCTGAATATATTTTAGCCAAAAGTAGGAACTGAGTTTGAAAATGAGCCAAATCCGTCAACGGACACGCCCACCTCCCATACAAGTCACTTTTATATAACTTTTTGGAACTAATAACTCGAAAAGTATACAAGATATAGTTATAAAATTTAAAACATATTATTGTAATTTACCTTAAAATATGTGGTCCAAAAATGGGCGTGAACCGCCCACATTTTTTTTTTCATTATTTACCGGGTTTTCATAGTGGAAAATTGAACCGTTAATTATTAAAATCAAATCTATGAAATATTAGCCTTAGGCATTTTGAATATAGGTTCGTTTTTTTTTTTACTTTCATATCATTTTTTTTAATTATTTGGATATACGTCGTAAATTTCTGATATGTAAATAATATTCTGAGTGAAGGAATGTTCAGCATAATTAAGAACTTTACAAGGTAGATATACAATTAATGGAATACCCCATTCCATAGTCGGACCCGACCGACTATCAAAGTCCGTCCCATGTGACCGAACTTAACCATGTGACCTAACTTTCCCAATTCTTACGTATCGTTTTTAAGAAAATTTCAATCGAATACGATTTTAAGCCATTCTCACCGATTTTTTAAAATTAATAAAATACGGTACAGTAGTTTTCAAAATCCTTTAAATGCAATTACGTTTTTAAGATATTTTAATCTGAACACAGACAATATTATTTTTTTATCCAATTCTTTAATTATTTTCTTTAGCATTTTAAATTTAGCAAAATAAATGATAAACAAGAAAATAATGTACGGTTATCCAAAAATTTTAAATGTTTGTAGAAAAACCTATTTTTATAAAATTTTCAAATTGTAACTAAAATTTACACTAAAAGTAAAAAATTATAATATCGTCACCAATATAATAAAGTCACCAACTACATTTTCATGAAAATCTGAAATTTTAACTTTGATGGTAATTATTACAAAAAGTAATTATTACATTTTTAAAGTAAAAATATCAATTGATAGATTTACATTTTATTATCATTTGGTGCAAATATTGAGCTCATCGATCAGAAATTAAAGATATATAAATAGTTTTGTAAATGAATAATTTGCATTTTGAAAATGTAGTTGGTGACTTTTAGTTCTACAACGACGATATTTTTGAAATATTGTCCAAAAATATATTAACCATTTTATATTTCTTTTTCTGAAAATTTAAAATTCTTTAAAACTTTTCCCTTTTAATTCAAAATTTTTCAAAAAAATAACATAACATTATAAAATTACCATAAAAATTCTAAATATTCCCGAAAAAAAATGTTATTAAATTTTTTAAATTTTTAATTTAACAATTTTTAATTGCAAACACTTTCAAGAACATTTTCAAAGCCTCTACCATTACGTTATCCTTTTGTCGAGACTATTATCAGCTGAAGCAGTTTTCTGAATTTGAATTTTCGTCGTAAATACTCTCGGTGTTCATCGCATAAGCATGTCGCACTTGAAGTGTGTTTCGGGCGACACGTTTAGCAATCGAGAAACCACCTCAGTCCAACACCCAGTCGGAGCACAACACAACATTAAAGGACACTGGGTCGAGAGAACACTCTGTGTGCTCTGCCCGCCTGCAGCCTCTTGACGCGTGTTTCAATTAACAATAATTAACATGTTTCAAATAACGTTACTCAAGGCGAAAATTTGCATTTTCATTTCCATTTAATTTCGAATGAGAACGAAACACTTGGAAAACACACCGTGCGCCAAGTGGTGCGGTTGAAAGTGGTGCAAACGAGCGAGCAGAGTGTTTAGGCCAGAAAATGTAGGTGGTATTTAAATAAATCCATTTTCCATGACGAATGCCATGAAAGAACGAACGAATGAATGAATGGGTGACAGAATGAGTGAGTGAGTGAATCTCGTCTGCTGCATATTCATGAATTGGGTAAACATACAACAAATACAACAACAAATTAAATTAATACCGCAAATAAACGCAATGAGTAGCATCCTTGTCAGGATATCACATAGTAGTATAAATGATGTTATTTCGGTATGCGACGCAAACACCGAAAAGTGGCAGAATTTCATGCTGATTTGTTTACATTATGAAATTGAAGCATTTTAGCATTGAGTGTCACAAGTCGAAAAAAAATAAACGTATCGCATTTTGTATACTCACATTTGATGCCAAAAAGTGTTGCGCGCTCAAGCAAGATACTCTACGTTACCATCCATCATCGAACGAAAATCGTTTGAGCCGCACGTAAGTGAGCGCCCACACTTTTTGCATTTCATGCTGAACATACCTAATAAAAAAGAGGCAATGCGTTTTTTGTTAAGGGTTCCAATCGTAAAAAGTTTAAGTAATTTCCAAATTAATAATAAATAATAGTTTGGCGCTACATTCCTATAACAACTTAGGCCGAGCTCTCTCACCATTTTGAGCTGTGCGTGTTACATTTGTACTCAAAGTGGTGGGACCTACAGTTTTATGTCGAATCCGAACGGCGGGTGAGAGCTTTTCATAGGCAATTTTTTACTCTCGTAGGTTTGCCATTTACTGACGAGAGGTAGCGCGGTATAGAAAAAATGTTTCTATGAAAAGATGTTGTTAGCCCCAGTTCAGACTTGAACCTGGGGTCTTTCGGCTCGCAGTTCAATGCACTAACCTTGAGCTGCCGACGCTACAATTTCCAAATTTTAGGAATTTTAAAATTGCGGTTTCAGTTTAGTTACAATCTTGAAATCCATTAGTTTCGAAATTCAATAAGTACGAATCCAGTTTTGAATTTGGGATCGTTGATATTCTAAAATAAAATACAATTCCGATTTTTCGGTTTTGAAATCAACAAAGTCTATTCCTGTTCCTCTAATAACAAATGGGCTAGTCTCTGATTTCACAATACTTGGTCTTGCGCAGTTTTAAAATCGTGTATTTATATACCATAATTTTTAAAAAAAAAATTGTTAACAAATTTAGAAATTCAAACATTATGATTATAATTTGGTTTCAATCCAGAAAATTAAGATAATTATGCAGTTTTTGATATTAAAAAATAGATACCAGTTTTATATTCTTTGATTTTCATTCAATTTCAGCTCTACAAAAAAAATCCGATTGTGTTGCCACTATATTCAATTTTGAGCAAATTTTCAAAAACGAGTTTTTATTTAAAGTGAATTCTTAAACAAAATCTGATAAATAAAAGATTTTCGATACATGAAATTTTCAAAATAATTTCAAGATTTGAAAGATTGGATTTATTAAAAATAACAATTTTAATTCGAAAAATTATGGAAATTCGAAAATAACGAAATAAATTTATGATATCATTTAGGTTTCGTATAATTAGATTTTTAAAATTTAAATTTTAGTTCCCGTTCCACTAAAATTAACAGACTTTTTCAATGTCTTCACTATCATTTGTGACCAATGCTTCGAAATCGTGAAATTTTGTTTAATGCTTTTAATCCCCTGCAGTGTAAAGGACTAGTTGAATACTAGTATTGGTTTAGTTCTACGTAGACACTCAACTAGCCCGAATTCCATCCCATTTTCATACAATGAATTGTAATTTTTTCAATGCTCATATCCTACGATGTGTCAATTGTCCCCTCTTGCATTACATTCAATTACTTTATAAACTAGTTTCTTTTAACCAGTCTATATACTATTTTTTTACAGTCAGTCTATATCATGAAATGGCAAACCTTACTGAAGAGAAACGTCAAAAGAGCGGCAAGAAATATGGCGTCGTTTGCTGTCCCTGTCGCTCTACTTTGGTAGCGTCCGTGTTGAAAAACCCTCGAAAAAAAACTTTTGTAGCGCTCTTATTGAAAACCCCTTTACTAGTTTAGATTTCACTGCAGGGTCGTTAAAAAATGTTCATGAAAAATATTTATTCAAAATTATTTGAAATTGAAAATATTACTTTTTGGATTTTAAAATAAATTTCAAAAATATTACAGAATATTTTAGGTTTCAATAACAGATCCTTAATAAACAATTGATATCTAGATATGTTGTAAAGATCTGGTTAACAAATCTTTTGAAATTTGTATTTCATTTCCGAATAGAATGAGTTATAAACGGAATGCAATTGCGTAGTTGAAAAATATTAAAACTTTTAGAAAATTCTATAAGGTATATCAAAAGATATAAATTAAATAGTGGTCGATCCGAAAGGGACTGAAAACAGAAGTACATGTTGAGGTTCATATGGAAATTCAACATTCACGTATAAATTATCACAGCATAATTCCGGACTGGACAAAAACTTAGGTGTGAAAATTTTCACAACAATTTTTTTCTAAAAATATTTTTTAACTGAAAATATTGATAAAAACTGATTACAGTTTTTGTTGTACAATAATTTTTCTGAATTGGTTCTTTTTGATTGTTCTTAAATTAAAAGCGATGTCTGGATTCGAATTTCTAGACCAGACTTTAATTCAAATTTATGACTGGTAGAACTTGTACTAGTAGCGGAATCAAAATTGCCTTGAAATTATTCGTTTTTACATGATTTCCGTGATCATTATAAGTAAATTTCATCAAATTGATCCAAATTGATTTTGTTATCTCCAATGTTTCCAATGATAGAAAAGATAATGAAATTCATCGAGACAGATTTCAAATTTCAACATCATTTTCAAAATAAGATCACCAAAATTTAGCTGGGGCTTTTTTCGATAATTGTGCTCTGCATTTTATTTTGTCATTGTCATAATCCGACCATTTACAATTCAAATTCTACGAACATTACCCTAGTAAACTGAGAAAAGTCGACTTTTGGATGACATACAAAAGTGAAATGTAACAATCAAAATTATTCGATTAAAACGATTTTTTTTTATAAATTGTCACTTTATTTACACGCTGTTATATACAAATTTTCTATAAGTTCTTAATATTGTATAGGAATCACATGGTTTCACACTTGGGACCCTGCTGTAACCCTATACAACAATCAATCGCAACGATAAGATAATAATAAATGATTGTCCAATCGTAATCGAATCGAAACTGCAGGTCATTGCAGCCCAGCCTGCGTACGCCTCCGAATGATATGTTGATGGAACATATCAGAATTTTTGGCACGTTCACATAACAAACAAACAACTCGAAAAAAGAATAATAAAAAATAAATAACGCCAAAAATCAGAAATTAATCGAATTCCTCGTTTATGTCAAAAGTTGAGGGCGGCACATGAAAGTAGACACAATTGACCTTGACCATCATCAGCGAAGAGCAAAGTTGGCAACACTGACTCGCGGAAAAGCTTAGTTTGTGAGAATCTCTAATCTCTTTGTGAAAAACTTTGTTTTTGTCTGTACTTTTTTTTGCGATGAGTGGCAATTTTGCACTTGAGACGGCTACAAGTATTGCTGTTTTATTTCGATTTAAGGACAATGACTAGTCAAAAAAGAACTGTTGCAAAACAGAAAAAGTCTTAAACTAATTTAACCCATCAGCGGCTATTGGGTAGAGTAAAAAAATTATTTCCAAAAATCGTAAATAGTACTCAGTGATATTTTTAAGGTTATATTTTATAATTGGCATATTCACAGTTTCATGGTATTGGTACGAATACGACAGTACGGCAATTGAACTGTGAGCACCACTTTTCAGCTTGTCAAAATATTTCGTAATATAAATGCTGCTGATTCTTATAAAATTTGGATTTTTTGAAATTATCATTAATATTTGTTGATTTGAAAAGAAAAACGAATATATTAACTTTTTATGTGCACTATTTGTCTTCAATTTCACAATTTTTCTTCATTTCATCAAATACGACACCAAAAACATGTCTCAGGGCTACTCTCAAATACAATGCTTTTGGTATTTCACTTTTATAAGGGATGCATCAACAAATTGATGTTTATGTGTTATTGTGTCGTATATATACTACATGGTACGAATACCAGACTAAAATACGACGAATTGTGAATACGCTAAATGTCTTGGGTTGGGGAGAAGTATATTACTCTGGAAAATGGAGAAATTAGTATGTGAAATCATAAATCTCCTAATGTGTTCTCTTTTTAAATAAAAGTATATTAACTTGGGAAGGACCACTATAATAGAGTTCTAAAACATATGAAATATAAAATTTTTTAAAGTATAATATGAGATTTATGCAGGGTACGAAAAATGGGAGCTAGAGAGCTGAATTGAGCTTATAAAACCAAATTTAGGGCTCAGCTCACAAGTTTAAACATTTGCACGCGAAATATTTTTTACAGCCACGAGATGAGTGCCAAAAATATGGGTTGTTGCGAGCTGAGCCAAAAAATTGTAAGAGCCAAACAATTAGTTGCGAGCCGAGCTCTTTTTTATGCTCTTATATAAAATATTATTTTGTACGCTACAATTTTATTACTGCGGAAATTTTGATATATAAAGTTAAAAAAAGTTTACCAAAGTTTTTTTATTGCGTTCTTTTTTAACTTAGCAAAACAAATATTATTTTAAACACAGGCCTCACGAGCCAAATATAGTCGGCACGCGAGCATAACTATTGGCTTCGCTCTTTTAGGCTCTTTTTTTAGCTCATGAGCCAAAAAATATAGCTCATAAGTCAATCATTTGGGCTCGCTTAAGAGTGAGCCAATTATGAGTCAAATCCGTACCGTGGAATTTTGTACGAAATCATAAAATAAAACAATTTTATTAACAAAATGTGATAAATTATTACAATAATATTATTAAAAGCTTAAATTCACCCTGTTGGTGAAGGAATTGAAGGAAATTCATGTGAAGTTTCATCAATATCGGAAAAATTAAAATTGGACTTGGGTTTAATGGGTTAAACTCTACATGTAAAATGTAGAATTTATTTGCTTGTTCCAGTTTTTGATCGAATTTCACATGATTATTTTTAAACTAACATTTTTGAATTCGATGTTTCAGTACGAATTATTATTTTCAAATGAATTTCATTCGCTTGCTTTGACTTGAACGATTTGAATTCGTTTCGACAACAATTTTTTATATTGAGACATCATATTCAGAATAGTTTGTTTATGAATTTCTATATAAAATTCGATCGAAAGTTGGAACATGTACCTATTTTTATATTATAAATACCCTAAATATTGTATGTGCAAAGTTTCATTACAATCGGTCTTTAATAGGTTAAGCTCCATATTTTGGCGCCATCAAGAACTCTGTTTGGACGCAATTAATATTTCAGTCAGATTGGAAAACTTTCAAATGAAGTTACTATGTGCGCCTAGAGTAAGTACTGGGCACTTTGTGCGACACAACAACTTTTAATAGCACTTAAATCATTAACGTTTCTATTGTTCCTCTTCGAACGCAAAGACATTTTAGAGGATTCTACCATGTATATTATTGCTTAAAGATTGCCCAATATAACCATTACAAATGCGCAGACAATTTTATGTGAATTTGAATAGGCTCATGGTCGTCCTCAAATGTGCTTCACGACCGCCCGCCGCGATGAGCACTTCAAATACAAGAGCGTTCGCCGTTTGCCGCCCCACTCTCATCTATTGTCTGAGTTAAAAATAGCGCAATTCGATAAGCCGCTTTTGTTCGCGAATCTCATTAATGAATGGTAAATAAATGGTTGCTCGGCAAAATTTATTTATTGCCAATGAAAATGTGCACACATTTTCTAAAAATAAATAAAACCGTTTATAAAAATACTTAATTCATTTAAAAATGTGTTTGTTGAAAAACAACAACATATCACTCTGCAACAATTTTGAAAAATAAAGAAAATGCACGCAAATGAGCATAAATCATGGTTGCCAGGAATTTTTGGTGTTTTGATGAGTAAGAGACGCTGGTATTTCCCACAAATACAAATGATTGTTGCGAACGATATTATCAAGTGTTTTGTTATGAAATACTTGAAAATAGTCTATGGATTTTGTGCCACTTATTATTTTGAGTTTGAATGACTCATAGTAAATAGAAAAGTTTGTTATAAAGTTAAAATTAAACGAATTTATTCTATTGTGTAAATTGTATTACAAAGTACTCTTCGGAGATGTCAAAAAGTACATAGGTAATTTTAGTATGCGAATTTCCTATTATTTTCTCAAAAATATCTCAAAAATATCTTAAAATTTAATACACCGTAAAATTATTTGATTAATAGGCATTTCTTTAAAAAGATCCTCTCAAATCAATCGTCTTAAATTTCAAAAATTAATTACATGGCCATGGCCATTTCCTGATTATGAGGACCTATTTCAATCACATATAAATGGTACTTTACCTTTACTTTACCGTTTATTTACTATAATGGTACTTTACCTTTACATTTTAATTTATTTACTATAATTACATTACTATATACAAAAGGAGTTAATTGCAATTTTGTATTTTATTTGTATTTTGTATTTGCAGTTGTTAAAAAAATGACATGATATTATTTAACAAATGGTTTTGTAAAATGTTTACAGCAAATTTAAATACTTCATATTTTTTAAGTAAATTTATTTTCTATAAATATTTGTCGTCAAACAATATGCTCAAATAAATATTTGTAATTTATTGCGTCCATATGCTCAACGAGCGTTATTTATTTTAAAATTTACATAACACTTACAAAATATGCAGTACAAACAATGTTTCGTAAAGCTTACAATAAATACAATGAACGTATTACAAAAAAGTAACTGTAATATTTATACACTAAGAAAAATATATACTAAATGTGGATGAAAAAAAAGTGTTTACACACAGTTTTAATATTTAGTGAAAAATTGAAGTTTTACACAGAAAAAATAAATTGTTTAAGAATTATTTTCCGTAAACAATCAAATGTTTGTAGTGAGAAGTTATTGTTTCCACCGAAGACTTATAATTTTATATAATTTGCACTAAATAATGACTGTTTCCTGTAAATACTTCAAATTATTAGTATTTGTAACATATCACAGAAAAAAATAATCGACGTAAATATAGCAACAGATATTAATTGCATGTCATTAATCAGTCCAGCAATGAAATTCAGTAATTCAGTGAACACATTTGCTATTCGTAATTACTAAAAAATTGCGGTTTGGGTATATGCTATGGGTTGGTGTATATGTATATATACAGCATACACAACAACCGAATTCACAAACTACACAGTTTTAAAGACACTACAGTGTTACAGCTTCCTCACAGTTTTAAAGCAACTAAAACTTTGCAGCCGAGATTATTTTACATTCGTTTGATGGACGCGTGCTTGCCTATTCGGTTCGTTGGGTCGTTTTTCGGCACATTGTGCGAATGACTTAGATATTTTCTCTCTTATTTGTGTCTTTTCCTTTCACTATATATAGCTCTATTGGTTAACTTCGAACAAAAAATGAGTAAGTAAAATAATTAAAATTAAAAAAATATTTATATAATGAATAAAATATACATAATTTATAATAAAAAAAATAAAAAATTAAAAAAATATATATTTTTTTTACATTTCACACCAATTTAAGAGAATATACACACCATCAGCGCGTCGTGAAAACAGCCAGCAAATGCGATGCGAATATTTACTATTTTTTTTTGTGTACTTAAATGTTAAATTTTAATTAGAGTTTGGAACAAAAACTTGTCAATTGCCTCAAATATAAATTATTTAAAGTCTCAGCTCTAAATACTTGTTTAAGAGGAAGTATTTACACGAGTATTTCCGAAAACTATCATGTCGTTTTTAGTGCTGTGCCAAACCTAACGCAACGTGCAACGTTTATCGCCAGAACTCACATTCAAGTCAGACAAATTAACAGATTTTTTTTAAATTCTCATTGGAGATCGTAGAGTTTGAAACAGTTAATCAGAAAATTCGTTTAATATTTGTATTCGATTTTATTTAAGTTTTATAATTATAAATTCCACTCCATGGCTAAATGAGTAACAACAAAATATGTTCAATGGATGCATGTTTCTTTGTGGAATGTGGATTCAGTTTGGAAGCAATAGAAGTATTTATGGGAAACACTTTTTTGCAATCAAAAGTGTTTCCAGCGAAAGTGATGAAAATTTATAGAGTTTGGTACAAATATTACAATTGTTTTAATATTTAATTATTTAATAATATTTTAAGCATTTGCTACAAATCATTTAAATTGGTTATTGCAAATAATATTTCAAACACTTCAAGTATTTGTTTGCAATATTGTTTGCACCAAACAAGATATTTTTTTGTATGTAGTGAAAAATTTAATTTTGAGTGAAAATTGAAAAATTGAATTTTATGTGAATTTTGTGATTTTTTTGTTGTGAAAAATTGAATTTTTGGTGAAAAATTGAATTTTGGTGAAAAATTTAATTTTTAGTGTAAAATTGAATTTATTTTTAGTAAAAAATTGAATTTTAGGTGTAAAATTGAATTAACAAATTTTCTGTTATATATGAAATATTTAGTAAAAAATAAATTTTTTGACTGAAAATACAATTTTTAATAAAAAAATATAATTTTTATTGAAAAATTTGAATTTTAGTACACATTTTAATTTTTTGTGAATTCCCGAGACAAAATTTTTGGCATTTTTCTGGAATATTTCGGGCATATTTCTGGCAAACGCACAGATATATAGAATATTTTGGGAAGTGTATAGCAGGTTGTACATTTTTGTGGAATTTTTATGGCAGATTCACACCATATTTGGGAAACGGGCAGAAAACAGACAGCTTTTGATATAAACTCCGTCTTTGTCTGTTTGAAATATGTCGAGGAAATGTTTCTGAACTGGTTGGATGAAAATTTGCATATTCATTATTTTTATCTCTATTCATTATTATTTTGCTATGATTAAATTTAATTACATAGTGTTGATTATTTCGCATTTCAATTATATTGACTGACTGCCAAGTAGTCTGTCTCGATACAACAAAATGGTTTCTCTCGCGTGATTGCAGGCATCCCATAGACATATTAATAACTCCCTCATATCAATTAATTATAATTGTTTTGTGCGTAACAAAAAAATAAAATTTAATTGAAATCTATTTACAGATCATGTATATTATACATTTGTTCAGCGACTTTTGCGTTAGACTTGAACTTGACCTTGAAAGTTGCACATGTGACTGATAGGTATATGTTATAAAATAGGTATTTACAGCATTTTTTTAAAAGTTTAACCTAATTAATAAAGAAAAAATTGTGGTAGGACTAAACTCATGAACTCATCGTGACATAATTTCAGATAATGGGCCACTAATGAACACGAGATAACAAAAGTCGGATGCACGATGTCCATGTAACAGTTATGTTATCGGGTACTAGATTAGGGCTATAGTGCAAAACTGATGATTTATATAGTTGCCACATATGTCGTTTGTAATATTTGCTCAATAATTTCAATATTGATTTTATATTGTGTCACATATGTTGC
Organism: Dryomyza anilis; assembly: GCA_951804985.1. Lineage (NCBI taxonomy): Eukaryota > Metazoa > Arthropoda > Insecta > Diptera > Dryomyzidae > Dryomyza > Dryomyza anilis. The sequence goes on along the minus strand of OX638130.1, from coordinate 1,787,396 downwards.
CAGTATAATAATTTATAATAAATGCTATGGCGGATCGGTATAGAGCGGATTATGTTGTACCGTTGAAATTGAGCAAAAAGGGTTTTAAAAATATTTTACTATAGGACATTTTACCAGAAAAGTTGCGTCTCCTTTAAATAAAAAAAAATAGAACATACAAAATTTGGGACTGAACCGTGCAGAAACTGGAAACCTCCCAATAATCTATAAGCCACGGGGGTTAAAATATGTTTATTAAGTATATACGATAGGTCAAAAAACTCTGTGTTTTTATTTTTCTTAGGATAAGAGAGCCTCATATATACACCAGCCTTATTTCCCATCCTCCCTGATCAGAATACTACACGCAGAGAAAAAACATTGTTGTGGTGATCATATTTGAAGGGCATCATACTATGATTGGGGTTATGATTGTAGACAATCATATACTATGTCTAATATGAGCCTCAATGATAATATCGTTAACCTTAATATGATCCTCAGTGGCCTATACTGTGATCCTATACTGTGGTCTTCAGTGAACATATTATATGGTCCTCACTGACCATATAACGAATTCTCCGAATCATACTATGGTTGATAGTGACCATATTATTATTCCACACAACCATACTATGGTTGTCAGAGGCCTTATTCAGATTTCTTACAACCTATGGTTGTTAGTGACCATATTATGATTCCACACAACCATACTATGATTGTCAGAGACCATATGATGATTCCACATAACCATACTATGGTTGTCAGTGACCGTATTACGATTTCATACAACCATACTATGGCCAGCGATCATATAATGATGTGATGTGATGTAAAAATGCCAGTAATTGAGAATTATATGGTTGTAAATAATAAATTACTATGTTATGATCAGTTAATATCATGGTAAGATTGATATTGTCCATATTTTGTCTTTATCGTAATCATAGCATGGTTCTTATCAAACATATTTTCGTTTTTCAGATATACAATCATATTATAATAAATTGCCTACTATAATATGATTTTAGCGACCTTATTATTGTTGAAATTACTATACTTTGTTTATGACACCCTTCTTTGATTGTAAAGAGCATTGTATGGTTGTCACGATCATGTCGCAACCATATTAATTCTCTGCGTGTATAATGCGTTATTAGTAATAGCACACTGACAAATTACTTACCGGGGTCGGCTGGGGTATGCCTTCTTCCAAATCTACTTAAAAATAACTGATCTATCATTTACAATGAGAACTGATCTATAACCTGATCTGTGTCATACTTTTTTTGGATAATATTATAAGAGTGCTGATTTCCGTGATTCAAATGCAAATCCAGTTGGCGGTCATTACTCTGGACTGCTCCACAGTGCATAGTTATTATTCCTATTATTTGCAAAAATTTGAGATCGCACCAAATGAATTTGATCAACCATCATTTACACCGAATTTTATTAGGGTGCTAAATAGGTTAATAGGTAAGTTAAATAGGTTAATAGCTCTTAAAATGTATAGGTTATTTTCTTATGCTTTGCTTTTAGCTTTTGATAGCAAAAGACGGGTACCGGGAATCCCAATAATGAGGTGTGAATCGTGTGAGCTAATTCATTAATAACAAAAAGTGACTTGACTTTATATTTAAAGAGAGTCACCTAACCTACCACAACAGCGATGACGAAGACTACGCGAAGAGCACACAGAAGACAATGCAGCAAACAAAAACGAAGACTATGGAGAAGACAACGACGCAGAGCAACGAGTCGGAGACTACGACAAAGCTTACAAAAACAGCGCGCGCACGAAGCTGATGTAATACAAAATCAAATGCGCGACCAGCAAACAGAAATCAGTTGCCTCTCAACGCTCTTTGAATATGAACGTACGTCGCTGATCTGACTTAAAATAAAAACGAAAAACCTAAAACAAAAAAAGCGCGATCGTACCAACAAAAACCAGTTGCTGCCAACAAATAAAACACAGTTTCAAAAACATAACATACTTGGTGCAAAGAAAGAAAACCTTGTAAATATTGTGAGTAAATTAAGTGCATGTTTGGCAAGGGACGGACAGACATAGACGGCGCGCCGTCCAATTCAATTTTATTAGTTGGCCAACTTTGTGGGTTTTATGAGTTGGCCAAATTGTGCAAAAGATTACAAAGACATATATTATGTTAATGATTTCCTAACAAACAGACGATGCCATGCTATTGAAATAATACAAAAAAGGAAAAATAAATGAAAAATAAAACAAAATGAAATGAAATAAAATAAAATGTGCAAAAACGCATGAATTACCCGACAAAAGCAAAACAAATAACATAATATAAAAAAAATGTAAAGAATTTACAAATAAAAATTTTAAAAAGAATTAAATAATTGAAAAACTGTAAATTGTTGGCATACAATCTGATTGTTTTATGCAAATAACGCGAGAAACCTTTGAACTTATCTTTTGTTCGGAACCACAACAAATAAACTAAAAGAATTAAAATCATTCGATTGTTGGTGAAATAATGAGTTGATACCCTACACGTTGAACTGTGACCATAGTGGCAATACAAAGATTTAAAAAAAATCTATAAAAAAATTTCTAATCTGCAAAAAAATCTCAAAATGTGTTGACGGTTGACATAATAGTTCATCGAACTAACGCAATTTCTAAAAATAAGTTTTTGGAAATATTCCAAATTTATAATGTACATATAATATGCGATATTTAACTATAAATCTTTTGTTGTTAAACTGCAAGTCAATAAAATAAATACAGCATTTCTCACAAATAATTACTGAAAAATATTAATTATAAAACTAGTAAGGAAGGTTAAAACACATGGGAAATTTTGAAATAGGGAAATTTTAATAGTTATAATGAAGTTAATAAGAATTTTAAAAGTTAGTTGGTCTAATCCTGAAAATAACTGCAAAATTGTAATCAAAAATTTAAGCATGAATTTCATTTCATTTAAGTACGAATGGGAAGGCGTACCGAATTTTGTAATTTTGTGGGGTATCACAAGTCGATTTTCTAGAAAAACATTATTTTTTATATATTTAATAATAAAATAAAGGGAGTTTTAAGCCAAAAAGTTTATTTCAGCCAGTATTTTAACACAAGTGGTAGAGGCACTTGTCATAATAGCCTGATCATGCCTATTTTTTATACCATGCAGCATAGATCCATAAGTAATATAACTTTAGAGTGTTATTGATCTAGCTTTTTTAGTTTTTCTGTAAGCGTGATTTCAACAGACGAACGGACACTAGTTTTTTTATTTTATGAATTATTTTTTCCATTTTTTTTTATTTAAGATTAGTTTATAAAAAATATAATGGACTGGGTTTTGCAAAATATTCTCGTAACGAACTTTCTAAATTATACAGGGTGCTCCGTTTTGGGGTGCAAATATTTTAGGGACTGATTCCTTAGGACTGATTCCTTAGTTAGGGTCTATTTGGAACATCCAATGATATACAGGGTGTTTTCAAAATTTACTTCACATAAATTGATACAAAAGTATACTTAATTATTTCTTCTACAATTTATAGCCTAGAGCAAAAATATTACATTCATTTTAAAGATAATCGATCATAGTTTCTAGTAAAATTTTAATAGACCTTATCTCTAAAACAATTTTTTCATAGTTTAAACCAAGGGATTAGTCTCTAAAATGTTTGCACCCCAAAGCGGACCACTCTGTATAATACTTTCTGGTATTTGTTTCACCTTTTATAAAGTATTTGGTAAGGTACCAAAGAGTTTCTGAAAAGACTCTGATATAAAAAAATAACTTTGTATGCACTTAGCTACCACCTTCAACTTCTATAGAAATGTTGCAAGTATTATGACCTGTATAATACTTTCTGGTATTTGTTTCACCTTTTATAAAGTATTTGGTAAGGTACCAAAGAGTTTCTGAAAAGGGTCTGATATAAAAAAATAACTTTGTATGCACTTAGCTACCACCTTCAACTTCTATAGAAATGTTGCAAGTATTATGACCATAGGAAAAATTGCATTGAGTACCCTAGACACAAGAGTTTTTATACCCTACACTAAGAGTGAAAGGGTATATTCAGTTTGGTACGCCGTTTGTAACATCCAGAAGGAAGCATCTCCGGTATGGAAAAGTATATATATTCTTAATCAGCATGACCTCCTGAGTCGATGTCCGTCCGTCTGTCCGTCTGTCTGTTGAAATCACGATTACAGAAAAACTAGAAGAACTAAATAAATCAAACTCTTAATTTAGATTACTTATATATCTACTCTCAGTGAAAATGGGCATGATCAGTCTATTATGACCTGTGCACCGACCACTTATGTTCAAATTTACCATATAAAACACATCTACTGGTGAATTTAACTGTATACGTGTTCAGGTAATCTTTTTTTGGTCAAATATATATTGACTTCATGCTCAAATACATGAAAATAATGTTCTCCGGCGAAACGACTTGTGGTTCCCAAAAAAAAAAATCGAAATTCGGTGCACCTACCCATATGTAAATATGGGTATCAAATGAATGGAAATTCTTCAGCGATTGAAAGTTTGTAGTTATTTTCAGGATTCGTATACCCTGTTGACCTATATACCACTTTGAATGGTAACCACACATGTGTAGAGTATTTATAGTCGGCTTAGACCGACTATAATTTTATTAATTCTAACTATCATAATAATACCTACTATAAAATGTCCCTGCTTTCAAATTTCCCATGTGATCTAACCTTCCCAACTGGTTTTTTATTCGAGTTATAAATTTATTACACTCTAAAAAAGGAATGTTTATAAAATACTAGGGGGAAGCTATCGGTTACTTCCAGTAAATACATATTGGCTGCCAGAAATACTTAATGTTAGTCGTAAATAATAACAGCTTATTGCAAACAATTACACAATTCTAGTGTTTGAACAAAACAATATCTAATTTCAAAAAAACATTTAAAATGTTTCCAGAGAACACTTTAAAAAAGTATTTAAGATAAGTAATAAATACATAACATTTCATTGGGGCAAACACTAAGTGTTTCCCAGAACTCAATCTATTTTAAAAGTGTTTGCCCTAAATACTAATAGCTTCTCGGAAAAAATGCATAATGCATCGATATGTTGTTGTGTGTACTTAGTGTCCACCAAAATCATTCGATATAAAAGGTTTATTTTCGGCAGTCGCTCATTTACGCGACTTTTCGAATAATCTACCCTGAAATTTTGGTTTATTCGACATGCGGCTTAAATTAGTGTCTGCCGCAATAAAAAAAAAATATATATTTGAAGGAAACATTTCAAATATTTGTGGGAAACACTTTTCGTATCTGTGGGAAACACTTAAATATTTGTGGGAAACACTTTTCATGTTTGTGGGAAACACTACTGATCATTTGTGAGAAAGTTTTTACATGAAACGTTATATTTTTTTGTGTGTTTTGTGTGTACACCCAGAAAAAAATACTATATAAATAATAGTTTTTTACTATTAAAAATAGTCAATAGGATAAATTATTATTTTAATCGGAAAATACCATTAAATACTAGAAAATACCATGACATTATCATTAAGTTTATATGAAAAGATTTATTTTTTGTATACTATTAAATCAATAATAGTCATATTGACCAATTTTAATGGGATTTGAGGGAATTTTTTTCTGGGTGTAATAAAAAAAGGTATCTTCCAAAACAAGTTTTCCCAAAGTCAATTATTCATCGCCTAACACTCTTTGCCGGACTATTCCCTCAAAGAATTTTTGCCAAAAAAAATATTCTTCCCTAGATTTTACACATAATTCTTTCCCGGAGAATTATTCTTCGTGGCAAATTTTACCTTTCAATATATCGAAGGTTTTCACATTTCCATCTCCGTTAAAAATTGTGATATATTTTATAAAAAACCCCTGTATAAATATATATTTTTTGCGTTTTGAAAACGAAGGTTTTTAATTTCACGCCAATAATTTTTTTTCACGCCTAGTAGTCCAATTCCGCAGTCATTCCAAGAGACCGTTTAAAATTTAGAAATATTGTTAACAATGAGAAAATTTTCATTATATTCGCTATTCAAATTGCTGATATAATGTATTTTTATACCCTACACTAAGTGTAGAAGAATATATTGAGGGCTTATATTTAATACAGTCAATCTACAAAAACACAAGTAGTGTATTTATTTGTGCATTATAAATAATATATTATTTATAATTACTACAGAAACAGAAACAATATTGAATATTTAACAAAACTTGACAGTTCATTTAACTATAGATACATTATAAACAAATAAAGTAAACAAAATGACAAATAAAGTGACTGAACCTAAAGGTTCAATTAATTAAAAAACACAATATAAAACTGAAAATATTAAAGTTGCTTTTTTACTTTATACATTTAAGTTGTATTTCAATTATTAATATACGAAGAACAAAAATTGTTCTTTAATTTTATATTTCACACATTTAATTTATAAATTTGTGCATGTATAATATTAAAATTCAATGTATTTGATTTAAAACATATTTATGTTCAAGTCACAAGCACATAGTTCACTGCCACTAATTTGATTAAAAGCGCAGAATATAAGGAGCATCAAAAAGAGTTAATAATTAAGAAAGATAATAAATTAAAGACGCTGTGTTTAGGAAGTTGTTAAACCTTTAATCAAAATGAAATGTGACATGAAGTGACAAAATAAAATTTTTAATATGGTGTACTCTTTAATAATAAATTTTTTTGTACCGATCTTAAAGTGTTATTTTTGCGGCGTACAACAGATAAATATGCATCGTGTAATTACAGACAGAAAATTTAAAATGAGCTCAATGATAAGAAGTGTAGTCTGATTGTGTGGTTAGTGTCAGGTGAAGAAGAGTTTGTGCTATCATAATAAATATTATTTATGCATTCTGTTTGTGATTTATCAGTGCTAAAAAATTTAAATAATCTAAAGTTATAAAACGGGTGCTTAGCAAACAAAGTGGTATTTTTAATAAAAATTTGAAATATTACAAACATTTTTAAATTCATGATAATTTTGATACTTTTTAAGGAAAATTTGTAATTCTTAATAAAAATTTAAAATTTTCAATTAATTGAAAAGTTTAATGTTTACTATATATTTAAACTTTAGTGAATAATTCAACTTTAAAGTTAAAAATTTAATTCTTAATAAAATTTAAATTTTTCAATTAATTGGATAATATCAAAGATAATTTTTTGTGCAATTTTTTTTTAATTAAATTTTTTGTAAAACTGGAATTTTTAGTGAAAAATAATATTTTATAAAAATAAATTTATATAGTAAAAAAATTAATTTTTAGTGACAAATTAAATTCTTAGTGAAAAAATTATTTCTTAATGAAAAATAATGAAAATGTTTAAAATTATTTAAAAAAAAAAAAATTATTTAAAAAAAAAAAAATATTTTTTTTGTGACAACATGAATTTTAAGTGAACAATTAAATTTTTAGTGACAAACTATATTTTTAGTGAAATATTTAGTTTTTAGTGAAAAATTCAATTTTTAGTAAAAATTGAATTTCTAGTCAAAAATTAAATTTTTAGTACAAAATGTAATTTGTAGTGAAAAATAGAATTCCTAGCGAAAAATTTAATTCTTAGTCAAAACTTGAATTCTTAGCGAAAAATTAAATTTTTAGTGAAAATTAAATTTTTAGTGTAAAATTAAATTTTTGGTTAAAATTTGAATTTTTAGTGAAAAATTTAATTTTTAATTAAAATTTGAATTTTTAGTGAAAATTTTAATTTTTAGTGAAAAACTGAATTGATCTGAAAATGTTAATACTTACTTTAGTTTCCTTTAATAATTTAATTTAGTACCATTGTTTGTTCTTTTAGTTCTTTTAGTTCGTTTAGTTCTTTTAGTTCTTTTAGTTCTTTTAGTTCTTTTAGTTCTTTTAGTTCTTTTAGTTCTTTTAGTTCTTTTAGTTCTTTTAGTTCTTTTAGTTCTTTTAGTTCTTTTAGTTCTTTTAGTTCTTTTAGTTCTTTTAGTTCTTTTAGTTCTTTTAGTTCTTTTAGTTCTTTTAGTTCTTTTAGTTCTTTTAGTTCTTTTAGTTCTTTTAGTTCTTTTAGTTCTTTTAGTTCTTTTAGTTCTTTTAGTTCTTTTAGTTCTTTTAGTTCTTTTAGTTCTTTTAGTTCTTTTAGTTCTTTTAGTTCTTTTAGTTCTTTTAGTTCTTTTAGTTCTTTTAGTTCTTTTAGTTCTTATAGTTCTTATAGTTCTTATAGTTCTTTTAGTTCTTTTAGTTCTTTTAGTTCTTTTAGTTCTTTTAGTTCTTTTAGTTCTTTTAGTTCTTTTAGTTCTTTTAGTTCTTTTAGTTCTTTTAGTTCTTTTAGTTCTTTTAGTTCTTTTAGTTCTTTTAGTTCTTTTAGTTCTTTTAGTTCTTTTAGTTCTTTTAGTTCTTTTAGTTCTTTTAGTTCTTTTAGTTCTTTTAGTTCTTTTAGTTCTTTTAGTTCTTTTAGTTCTTTTAGTTCTTATAGTTCTTATAGTTCTTTTAGTTCTTTTAGTTCTTTTAGGTCTTTTAGTTCTTTTAGTTCTTTTAGTTCTTTTAGTTCTTTTAGTTCTTTTAGTTCTTTTAGTTCTTTTAGTTCTTTTAGTTCTTTTAGTTCTTTTAGTTCTTTTAGTTCTTTTAGTTCTTTTAGTTCTTTTAGTTCTTTTAGTTCTTTTAGTTCTTTTAGTTCTTTTAGTTCTTTTAGTTCTTTTAGTTCTTTTAGTTCTTTTAGTTCTTTTAGTTCTTTTAGTTCTTTTAGTTCTTTTAGTTCTTTTAGTTCTTTTAGTTCTTTTAGTTCTTTTAGTTCTTTTAGTTCTTTTAGTTCTTTTAGTTCTTTTAGTTCTTTTAGTTCTTTTAGTTCTTTTAGTTCTTTTAGTTCTTTTAGTTCTTTTAGTTCTTTTAGTTCTTTTAGTTCTTTTAGTTCTTATAGTTCTTTTAGTTCTTTTAGTTCTTTTAGTTCTTTTAGTTCTTTTAGTTTTTTAGTTTTTTTGTTCTTTTAGTTCTTTTAATTCCTTTAGTTCATTTAGTTCTTTTAGTTCTTTTAGTTCTTTTAGTTCTTTTAGTTCTTTTAGTTCTTTAAGTTCTTTTAGTTCTTTTAGTTCTTTTAGTTCTTTTAGTTCTTTTAGTTCTTTTAGTTCGTTTAGTTCTTTTAGTTCTTTTAGTTCTTTTAGTTCTTTTAGTTCTTTTAGTTCTTTTAGTTCTTTTAGTTCTTTTAGTTCTTTTAGTTCTTTTAGTTCTTTTAGTTCTTTTAGTTCTTTTAGTTCTTTTAGTTCTTATAGTTCTTATAGTTCTTTTAGTTCTTTTAGTTTTTTAGTTTTTTTGTTCTTTTAGTTCTTTTAATTCCTTTAGTTCATTTAGTTCTTTTAGTTCTTTTAGTTCTTTTAGTTCTTTTAGTTCTTTTAGTTCTTTAAGTTCTTTTAGTTCTTTTAGTTCTTTTAGTTCTTTTAGTTCTTTTAGTTCTTTTAGTTCTTTTAGTTCGTTTAGTTCTTTTAGTTCTTTTAGTTCTTTTAGTTCTTTTAGTTCTTTTAGTTCTTTTAGTTCTTTTAGTTCTTTTAGTTCTTTTAGTTCTTTTAGTTCTTTTAGTTCTTTTAGTTCTTTTAGTTCTTTTAGTTCTTATAGTTCTTATAGTTCTTTTAGTTCTTTTAGTTCTTTTAGTTCTTTTAGTTCTTTTAGTTCTTTTAGTTCTTTTAGTTCTTTTAGTTCTTTTAGTTCTTTTAGTTCTTTTAGTTCTTTTAGTTCTTTTAGTTCTTTTAGTTCTTTTAGTTCTTTTAGTTCTTTTAGTTCTTTTAGTTCTTTTAGTTCTTTTAGTTCTTTTAGTTCTTTTAGTTCTTTTAGTTCTTTTAGTTCTTTTAGTTCTTTTAGTTCTTTTAGTTCTTTTAGTTCTTTTAGTTCTTTTAGTTCTTTTAGTTCTTTTAGTTCTTTTAGTTCTTTTAGTTCTTTTAGTTCTTTTAGTTCATTTAGTTCTTTTAGTTGTTTTAGTTCCTTTAGTTCTTTTAGTTATTTTAGATATTTTTAATCATTTATTTCTTCTTAATATAATAGAATATAAACTCTTTCATATACTTTGTAGATCATTTCAATTTCGACCATGCTTTCCCGCCTTTTAAAATTGCTCTCAAACAATGTTAACTTAATTGCGGCTCTGATGCAATCCGCAGCATTTGCATCGTTTGCATTGTTTCATGTTGGCTGCAGCAGCTGTTGCTGCCACGACTGTTGCTGCAAAAAAGAACAGCAACAACATTCGCTTGTTGCCAATTGCTTTTATTTCTGGTAACGCTTTGTTGCCGTTGCTTAACATGCCGTGCTGTTGTTGATTATGTTGTTGATGATGATGTTGATAATATTGTTGCTGCCTTTTATGCAGTTGTTGTCATTGATGGTGCTGTTGCCTTCGCTGTGCTCTAACGAGTCCAACCAAAATACGAAATAAAGTGCTGCCAAAAGGTAGCCTCATTCATGAATTCGCATACGTTGTCTTTGTCTCTATCAGTTCCGCTATCTGTCTCCCTCTGTCGTCTCGATCTCTGCCACTGCCAACACATTCAGCTGCCTTCGTCATGTTGCTGGCGACTATGTGTTGCGGTCCATTTGGTGATGTAATTTGGTTTTGCCACAGCAGCAACAACAAACATTTATGTACAGTGTACCATGTACCATAATATGCTGTGATGTTTTTGTATGTGTTTGTTGCCAAAACCAGTAAATGTTTTTTTGCTACATTGCTGCAAGGTAATGTTGTTTGTAACAAAAGCAACAGCAGAAAATTAAACGATCTGAGCACACAGTATGTAGCACAAATCAACAATTTTCCCGCATTATTTTAGTGCAAAATTGTATACGAGGTATATTTTTTTCTAAATATGTCGCCAATTGGCTTCGAGCAATTATTTATTAGTTAAATCTAAAATTGCTTTTCGTTTCAAAATTTGTTTTCTTGATTTGTTTTCTTTTTTCAAAAACTGTTTTCAAGTTTATTGATACCAGAGTTAAAATTGTTGACGTTTTTTTAAAAGTATTTCGGAGCTATTATCTGAAAACAAACATAGAATAAAAGTTTTTGGGAAGTATAGCCATTGACAAAATATTTGGCAGACATAACCCTAATAGAAATTGTACTATCGGGGACTGATAGTAGTATTTTTGACTTGACACAGTTCTTTTAGATACAATAATCACATCGACCCTACCATTCCGTAAGAGGATTTGTTTTGCAGGAGAAGGAGTTTTTGTTTTTTGTAATTATAACAGCCGCGGTAGCTCAGTGGTTAGTGCGTTGGACTGCGAGCCGAAAGGTCCCCGGTTCAAGCCTGGACTGTTTTTTTCTATACCGCGCTACCTCTCGACAGTAAATGGCAAACCTACGAGAGTAAAACATTGCCTATGAAAAGCTCTCACCCGCTCTTCGGATTCGGCAATAAACTGTAGGTCCCACCACTTTGAGTACAAATATAACACGCACAGCTCTAAATGGTGAGAGAGCTCGGCCTAAGTTCTTGTAGGACTGAAGTGCTAAACTATTATTATTAATTATAACAGATTTTTTTATGTAGTTTGTGATATTGTTTCATCTTCTTAGCTTGTGTATGTGCCGAGATATGTCGTTTTGAAAGTTTAGGTTGTATGGGAGGTGCCACGCCCCTTTGTCCAAACTCGTATAGCCAATGACACCCTCCGGACTCTATAGTATCCTGGTGCAAAATTTCAGTTAAATCGGTTCAGCGGTTTAGACGTGATGCTGGAACAAACAGACAGACAGACACACGGACCAAGAGTTTTATATATATAGATAGATAGATAGATAGATAGATAGATAGATAGATAGATAGATAGATAGTATAGGATTTTCTGACTTTAACATGACATTTTCTGAGTTACGATTGGAAATAATCTTTCAGAATCTTTTAAAAAAGAAAAATTCAAATTTGTTACACAATGTCGACCGCCTTCCGTAATATGTCTAACCAAAAGTGAAAGTGTTGTAAACATTAAACGTAGTATCTGCCCAAACGCCTGGGCCGACTTGCCGCCACGCCGTTTTTAATGCCACAAACGTTGAAAGCAGTTAACCGTTCAAAGCTACAGGGTCTGGCCAACACACAATAATCATATGATTCACAAGTGATATTTTTTTTTATTGTACGCGAATTATGCAACATGCTAACTTTAATATTTTGTTTATTCGAACCGGTTGCGCTGTATTAAAATTTAAGTTAAGTAGGTTGTCTGCTTTTAGATTGTAGGTAAGTTAATTGGCCTTGAACTATATGATTTGTTTTCGCATTTCAAAAAAAAAAACAAAAATCTGTATTAAATCAAAAATGTTTACATTATAATGGCATCATCCAAAAAAAATGGCTTCAGTTCATTTGAACTTTATTTATTTAATGTTAATTACATTTTCCAAATTGTCCAATATTACAATGAGCTACTCATTATTGCACATTATTTATGTAAATTTAATTAGTTTGAAATTTGTAGCCAAACTTTATTCATATTCCATAAAACGAGGAGATGACGACGATAACCTGCAAATAACTCATTGCATATTGGACACATTTTGTTGATAAATTATTATAATTTTATGTTGATGAAACAGGTGGACCTGAAATTATAGCTAATTGCGACCTCTTGTAGTGGCCAAAGTTCGCACTAATTACAAGTTGATGAAAAGCACACCAGACAGGTGGTATTCATAAAAACAATCGATATTGTGGTCGAAATATATAGATGGGAAATGTTATTTTAATGGAATATTTATAGCGGTCTATAGAAAATATTTTATTTATAGTTTAAGTAAAAAATAAGTAACACAATAACATTATAATGAATTGCAATTTATTAAGTGCTACTTCGAGCAGAAATAAATTTTTAAAAAAAGTCAATTAAAATGACTATGTACTTTTCTTATTGCTTAACTAATTATCATCGTCTATCAATTAAATTCGTGTGGCTTTGATTTGTACAAATTTTTGTTTTTTTGTTTTTGCAATTTCCCATATAATACCTCACACATACCATATAGTGCAAGATAATTACAACAAACATATTTTACCTAATTAATTGGTTTACTGATAAGTTAAACAAATAGGTACAAATGATAATTTACTAATTATAAAGTTGTGCGTAATATAAAAGAATAACGAACTTAAGTGGCATTTAGAATAATATAAAAAACATTTTTTTATTAAGTTTATTATGTTTGTCTGGTATTGATAATCAACTTCATTGATTTTTGAAGTGCAACTGCTATTTTCAAGTGCCCTCTTTAAAGTATTACGTATTTACAATATGCCATTTACAATATTATACAATAGATTATAATGATGATGGGACACTTTAAAATTTTGTTTAAATACACTTTACACAAAACGTTACACTAACAAAAAAACAAGATGTTAATGGATGTCTTGCTGCAACTTTCAGTTTAAATTTACGCCTTGCAGCAAATATTCAAACATCTCATTAATTTCAATAAACTTGCAGCAAAACTATTAGTATTTTTTAAATATGACATATGGGCATTTCCAGAAAACATCATCCACTACCGAAAAATTCAACATGCTCAAATCTTTGAAACAACGATGAATTTGGAATCTTAAATATCTGAATCCAAATATTTGATGAGAAATTTCTATTCCTTTAACGGTAACGTATAAAAAAATACTTACGTTACTACACGCTGCAAAAAAAAGGGCTCGTCCAAACATAATTTTGCAGGCATTAACATGTATGTTTGGAATTTTATTCAAACATAATATATAATTGACTGATAAATCTTTTGTAAACAGGGTTGTATTGAGACTTGAACAGTGTTGTAATGAGCTCTGACTTACATTATAATATCACATTATAATTATAATGCCCCTTAAAATGGAGTATTTTCTAATGGAATCATAATAATTACTACATCCAAATAAAATAAATATTTGAACCGAAACATAAATATGTTCAAAATAAAACATGATTTTGAACGACCTGAATATAAATATGTTTCCAGTGAAACATATCAGTTGTTTCAGTTCAAAAAGTAGTATGTTTGCATAGAAACATATTTAAATATTTTTGGAAAGAAATTCTGAAAATAAAATGTTGTTTTTTTTTATTTATTTTTATTAAAAATCTTTAAACATGCACAGTGGGAATTTATAATAATTGAATTCATATACAAATTTTTAAATGCATAAATAAATAATTCGTTTAAAACTGCGAGTACAAGTGACAGCATCAATGAATGCTCAATTGCACCAGCAGACGCGAAACCAGACGATCCAGGCTCGCTTTATATTTGGTACAGTTACAGTTGATCTCAGTACAGCACATACGTAGACAAGGAATTCACGGAGGCTTTTGTAAAAAAACATGCCAAATTCTGTTTGAAAATCGAAACACAGATTTTTTTTATTTGTAGTTTTTTCACATTAGTTTCAGAAATTATATACTGCACTATATTATACTCTGTTACTATTTGTACTTTTTGTAACACAATTTAAATATTTATTTAATTTACAAATAACAAAATTATTACCGACGCGAACTCGTTTTCTCAACGAACAACAAAAGACACGTACGCAGTATGTTTAAAATGACCCTATACATACTTCAAACGACGACAATAGTGACGTAGGTAGAAAAATCTGCTCAACGAGTGCCAACTTCGTATACAAGAAGAATGTTGCAAGAATACATTTATTTAAATCCTATTTCTTTTTTTGTCCGTTTTTAAACATCAATATGTTCAAACGATGGCGTAGGTAGAAAATGCTGCACAACGTTGCCAACTTCGTCAGTCGATAAATTATCGAATTAAGACGAGCATTGCGAACATACGTTGTATTTAGATTTGATTAGCATTTTCTGTGTTTCATAGTTTTAACCAAGTAAATTGCCAAAAAACAGTTTATTCAAATGCAATTAAAATTTTATGTTCGTATTATAACATATTTATGGTAAATTTGACAGATTCTGCTGGACAATATAATTATGTTTACACGTGAGCAAAAATAAATTCAATTTCGATTATAATTTAATTACACTTTATTCCTAATACATGTATGGTAATTTCGTATTACTTTTTAATTACATTCAAACATATTCAAACAAATCTTTGCTATCCGTGTATGCGATATGTAAATATACGCATTTGTCATGTATTTTCAGTAAACAAATTAATTAACTTTAAACACATGCAGATTCAAAATATTATTTTCTGTTTTTTCAGGTAACATTAATAATTATTTCTCAAGAGTAAAAATAATGATCCAAATTAAAATAATGGAAAATTTTTATTTTTGTATAAGGGTTTTCGATGTCCCGTCCGGAACCAAAAAGATACATTTATTACCATAGTAAACTGAAAAGTTGTTTTTTTAAGAGTTGAATTCACTGTAGAATTTCCACGACATTTCCAAAAATGTAAACATCATTTTCCTAGTAATTCTAGAAAATGTTTGACAGCTAATTGAAATCTGTCCCGTCCGGAATTTTGAGTACCAAAAGTGTAAACTACAGTATAAAAAATGTAAAAAAAAAAATATTTTCAAAAAAATTAAAAAACTTAAAAACATCTGAAAATAGTACATCACTTTTCATTTCGTAATAATGATTATTAATATTGTCATATACAAAATTATTTTTAGCAAAAAATCGTAGTTCAAATTTCCATACTGCGATATATTACGAAATAACCGTAAACTTTAGGAACAAAGTGTATATAAACAAAAATAAAGTAAATTGCCTCAGCTATGTTTAAAGATAATACAAAAAAATATATTGTGCGAAAAAAAATATTTTTAGAATAAAAATCGTACTAATAATTTCAATATGGAATTATTTGTCCCGTCCGGAATTTTTCTATGATTTATTATGAAAAAACTGTAAACTTTAGGAACAAAGTAAAAATATACAAAGAAAGCACATGATTTCAACTATTTTTTAAAATATTTCAAAAAAATTATTTGTACACAAAATTCGCTGACTTTTTGAAATATTCATATCAACCTCGATATTTACTTCCGTTTTAATTAATTTTTCTTCGAGATATTAAAGTTTTAAGCGTACGAATGTCCCGTCCGGAACCCCAGAAAATGCCCATATATGCAATTAGTCACGAGATGTTTGCCACAACAGCAAAGAAAATTGCGATATTTACAATTGACTGATACCAAACATCCTAAGTACCGGGACATTTGCTGCAAAACTATCGGCCTTTTTGACATTTGGGTAATATAAAAATGACAATGACCGTATTTTTTCTGCGCGCTCGAATTATCCACAACTATTATTAAATAAATCCAATTGTGTATTAAAGGCTTTAACGAAAATAAAGGCATTAACTAAAATAAAAGAAATAAAAATAACTGCGATTGAAATTTTTAACTTGTGATGGATCTTTGTTTTCTTTCCAATCATTTAGCGTATTCACAGTTCATCGTATTTTAGTATGGTATTCGTACCATGTAGTATATATACGTTACACAGAAACGTCAAGTGTTGTATTTGAGAGTAGCCCTTGGGCATGTTTTTTGCCGCACTGTCGTATTCGTACAATATCGTACCAATACCATAAAACTGTGAATACGCTAATTGTTGTTTTCGTAGTATATAATTAAAAGTCTGCATGTACAAAAAAAAAATAAACTTTTAAATTTAAAAATTGAAAAAAAAGTATTGGCCATTACCTGACTTTTTCCTCTTTACTTTCATAATTAATATACATAGAACAAATATCATAAAACCCCATTAGAATTGGTCAATAGGACAAAAAATAAAGAAAATCTTATGAATTTAAAAAAATGTAATTGTATTCTTTAGTATTAAATGGAATTTACCGATTAATTATGGTATTTGTTTCTGAGTGTAATTGATTATTTTTAATATCTTCGATGTAACTTATTTGCGTGCAAATAATAAAATTTTCGCTATGAACATGAATTGTTTAAAATAAAAAAAAACGTTTAAACTATCTGTTCAAATGTGTCCCACATTAAACTCATCAAGTGTAGGGGATTTTTGTTTAATTGGCCCTTTTTTGTTATTTAATTGCGCCATGATTTCAAGTTAAAAATTATGTACTCACAAACTAATTATCACGTGGCTTGAAATTAATTATAAAGTACATCAATTAAATTGAAAATTGCTAATACTTGATCGTAATCTATTATAGATGATTTTTAAAAAAGATTGCTATATAAGTCACGTAGATTATTTAATTTCAATTGAAAATTGTTAGTACTGGATCGTAATATATTATGGATGATTTTTAAAAAAGATAGCTATATAAGTCACGTAGATTATTTAATTTATCAAACACTTTGTATAATAAATTTTAGTGTAGTTCAAAAATGACTATATGAGCTTCGATCTTTTTGAAATATGCTATAGTAATTTAACTGAATGTAAAATGTTGAATTTCAACGAAATTTGGTAATTTTTTAAGGGGTAGAAAAACATTGGCATTTCTTGGGTTCGGAACAGGACATTCGTAAGCTTAAAACTTTAATATCTCAAAAGAAAATTAATGATTTTACTTAATTTTTTTGATCAAGTTGTATTTAAATAGGACTAAACGGTGAAAGGTAGATCAAAAGATAAAAATTAAAAAGTTGTCGTTCCGGACGGAACAAAAAAGTGTATGTAGATGTCAAAATGCCAAAAAATCAGCAAATTTTGCTTAGAAATTATTTTCAAAAAATAGCTGAATTCATGAGATTTCTTTATATATTTACACTTTGTTCCTAAAATTTATAGTTTTTTCATAATAAATCGCAGAAAAATTCCGGACGGGTTCCAATTTCACCGTTATTTCAAAGATTTGACGTTTTTCTGTAAAATATTTTTAGACATAGAACTTGAAGTTTCAATGAAATCAAAAATAGTAAATCTCAAAAGTTACGTGAAACGGCCAATGTATGCTGCCCATCTGTCTCTCCGTCTCTGGTCATTTATCCGAAATATTTCTTACAATAGCGATTACAAATCATTGAAACTTTGCATTTAGATAAGGTGTAAAAAAAGGGTGTGATAAGTCGACATAGTTATGTGAGCTATCCACGTCTTTTCGAAGACAAAATTTCTGGCATTATCTTGGGAAATGTATAGCAGGTTGTGAAATTTGATTGAAATGGTCATATTTTGGAAATGGGCAGAAAAAAGATTGCTTGTGATACAAACTTCGCTTTTGTCTGTTTGAAATATGTCGAGAAAATGTTTCTGAACTGCATCGACTCGTTAAAAATTCTCCTAAAGCAAGCATTTTGAATTTAAAATTTTCATATTATAAACAATTTTATAATAGATGAATTATATAATTTTTAGTGCATCATAAACACCTTTTAAATTGCTCCCAAAGTAACACTTTACAATTTTATTTTCCATATAGAAAATAAATTTATAATAGGCAAATAAATTTTTGACAACTCTTAAAAAAAACAATTCACGACAGCCTCAACACTTTTATTATTCCCATGTACAATATATATAAAAAAAACTAATAAAACAATCCCTTAAGTACCTTTTTTTTATAATGACTTTATAGTGATCACAAAAAATATTTATCAGATAATTTTGACTTACCAAATTAGCTGGTCGTCGTCTAACACAGTTTATTTACTTTAATCTGCTTCTTTGTTGCAGATTCATCTAGAAAATGCTATAAAACAGACTAGATCAAACACTGCACTGTAATAGTTTCACTCAGAGCTGCCACACACTTGCCACAGAGTCATGTCGTCGACAACGATGAGAACGATGGCGACGACAATGAGCAGAGCAGACGCCGCTCAACTGCCACATGATATCAAGGACATTAATGTGACAGACTTGGCCACGCCTGCATATCCAGAATATCCCAGCCTTACCGAGTATTACTTAAGTAAGTATTTAGAGTATCTAAATTCAATCGACAGTTACTATTTTTGATTTTATTTTTACACCTACAGATCTTACACCCTTCATCACACTGTCCATCTTTTTGGCAACACTGCTGCTCATATTAAACATCTCCATATTTAGCACAACGCTGGTCAAACTACGTCGTCGCCTCAACAAACCGCTGCTGCAGCTCTCAACATTCCTGTGCGCCGTATTTCCTTGCATTGCACTCGCCGCATTTCTCACCATATTGCTGCCAAAGGCGTGGCTCGCCTTCAATACATTCATGCATTTGTCCTTTACCGTGGCCGGCGTTGTATTTCAACGGCTCTGCTTTCGCTATGTCGGCTCTGAGCTAAACTATATCAAGGAGACGGGAGGAGAGGCGGTGGCCATATATACGGGGCCCTGTTGCTGTTGTTGCCTTTGTCTGCCCAGGATAATACCGTCCAAGGGCAAATTCTGTCTGCTGCGCTACATGGTGTGGCAAATGCCTTTCGTGCAGGGCAGCATCATGTTGGTGCTGAATGTCATCTATTACAAGGAGCCGGTAGGCGTGCACAATTTATAACACTTTTTATAATTTCTACTATAACTATTTTGTCTGTCTGTCTGCAGGACATGTACGCGAATGTGTTGCTCTATTTTGTACCTTTTATTGCGGTCTCAATTCTCGTTGGTCTGTGGGGTCTAAATATAACGACACGCATGGCCGCCAGTGTGCATTCGGACTATCGTCTAATGGTAAGGTTTTCTTCACAGTCTGTCTTGCTGTTATTTAATTATTTTTTTTTTATAGAGAAAGATGTTCTGTCTTCAGCTTATTTTGCTGCTTTGCAAGATGCAGTATTGGCTGCTGAATACACAGCTGGACCATTTGGTGCTTGGTGGCCCATATCCGTTAAACCACACTGTCTACAAACAGGGTACGTAAAACACTTTAAGCTTTTGAACTTTATAATATTTTTGCACAATTTTTAGCCATTATCAACCTGCTAATTGTTTTTGAAATGGTGCTGGTCTCGTTGTTAGCTCAAAATGGCTACAAAGTTCCCGTCGAGCTCGAACTCTAACACAGACAATCCTCGAGTTATTGTATGCAGCTATATAATATATAAAGTGCTTTTAATTTGTTTTTTTAGTGTTAATGCGTGAATTTTGTGTATTATTTATTTTATAATTTGCTTTGTGATAGAAAAAAAATTACAAAATTACTGGACATTTTTTATTTCCACCGGAAGTTTCACAGATTGTTTGCAGTTAGCTAATACAACAACCGCATAGCATTTCAGCACACAACCATTGTTGCCATGACTCTTTTTTCCAACATTCCTGCAGTTGTGCTAATTAAAATTTGAACATATTGGACTTGATTCGACACTTTTTTTTAATTTGACACAATCTCCTATCTTTTTTTCTATAAACATCTTTTTGAAAATTTTGACAAACAAATTCTAAGAAAAATCAGTATTTATTATTATTTTAATTTTTTGTAAACTGAAGTTATTAGTGAAAATTATATAATGCATTAATAAAATTTTAATAAACATGAAATTTTTGTGGGCATTTTTTTAGTAAAAGAAAGCTTCACACGAAAACTGAAAATGGCACCACCAACTTCTAAAAATATGTATTATAATGGTAATACTGATTGTCAGTGTTTGACAAATTCGTATATTTCGGAATTGTCTACATTTTTGACAATGTGTAGTTTTTGTAGACAATTACTTTAACAATGTAGATACCAATGAGTAGACAATAGCGTATTTTTCGATGGCTGCATTCAGCGATCTCAAAAGATACGAGACTGCTCACTATCTAATCGCTCACTTTTATTGAATGCACCGCTACCTCAGCTGTCAATTTACAAAATAATTTATTATTAATATTTTATTAAAGTTACATACAACTCTTTAATTGATTGAAAACATATTTTCCAATCTAAATTCCATTTTTGTTTATAAATATTTGAGTTGAAATGTTATCGATAACAGAGGCAGCGCAAATGAAGCGTAAAAATTGCATGTTGGAAAAAATGGCGACCGCTCATTAAACATGTTGAGAGTATCATGCCATTCAAGCTCAAATTGCTCAACAGCTCCTCAGCAGTCTGTTGGGTAATTTGTGACTGATTTTATGGCTAAAGTTCATCGCTTCTTTTTCCATCGAAAAATGTTTACGCTACATTTGCGCTGCTTTTGTTATCATTGACATTACATGATATTTTAACTCAAATATAAATAAACAGAAATGGCAGTTTCGCAACTGTTGAGTGCACTAAATGCAGCCAATACTTTCGCGTTCATATTCCCAGATGGAAATTGGTTAAGGGTAGCCTTATTACGCATCTGTCCCTGATCAGAATACGATAATGCATCCCTACCAAATGCCACCTGAAAGGATAATGATCATGGTAGACTAGGGTAATCCTAATTTCAAATCCACGTAAGGCAACCACCCAACCAGACAAACGATGCCCAAAACCTAACTTTATGCTAACTTTAAAAAATTAACGATATCCGAATGCTGTCGTAAAAGTGATCAAAAAGGTATCTTAAAGACTTACGAATCTCGGCCTCATTTTTGACTTTTAGCTCTCGAAAAGATAACTAAAAAGATATGTTTAAGTCAACTATTAAAAGGCATCAGAAAGTTGTACTCTAGAAAGCCGATAAGATAGCTTAAATGCAGCTTTTAGTAAACCCTTTTAACTACCAATCATTCAATTATTTACTTTCCCAAAAATTTATGGAAATAATCAAATGACAAACTAATACACATCAAATATATATAAAAATGGACGATAATGAAAAACCAAAAGCTATGTTTTAAATTTAAATTCATTTTTATTTGAAATTATTTTAGCTGCTCTGTTTGCCACTGCCTTAGTCTCATCCTGAGACGCCTCCTCACACGGTAGAATGACGACTGCAGTAAGTAACTGCCCACGAACATTTTCAATTTCATAGACCCGATTTTGTAGCGATTCATAAACGCACTTTACTCGTCGCGGTTAATATTTTACTATTATTCGGACATTTTTATCCACACAAAATACACGGAGCACAAAAAACGCTAACAGCAAACGGTAGGACGCAGCAAAAAAAAACTAATGACAACTTTGAAGTATGAAGTTCAGAGGTGCCACTATGTGGGTATTATCTCGATTTGTTTACTTTAAAAAGTTACATTTCTGATATATCTATACGATGCTTAATAGATAACATGCAAGAATCTTTAAGTCACCTGAAAAACGATAGTCGCAAAGATAACATTTCGTATTTTGTTCTAGTTGGGCTGATGCAACCTTCATAAAAAATACTGATCTAAAGTCTACATTATGAAACCTGATGCGACACTTATGAAAAAAAACCTGATTAGATATCGTATTAATATAGTATGGTCGAGATGTTATTAAAACCCTTCTTCGTTTGAATGCTGTAAATGCAATCTGTAAAAGCATGTAGATAATATGCTTTTACAAATTGTATACATGTGCACAACCCTGTAATCTACGCACAACCCTGTAAAACTTGCCCAACACTGTTGCCAATCAGCTGTTCCCTCATCCAATAAAAGTTATGCGATTTCTTAAGTTTTAAGCCAAAAATGAACATCAAAATGCTGCAAAATTTGCGCCCACTGCGCCAATTGGTTCAACAAAGGTTTTGTGCAATTAATCACCATATTTAAACTGTTTTATTTAATATTTCTATTTTAATAGATTGCTGCCAACACAACTGTCACTTCGTTATTTTGCAAAAAAATCACCCGCAAATGAACCAAATCCCTCGGTAGTCTCCAACGAGCCTATCCAATTTTTTGGCAGTCAGGCAGCGACATGGCGCGCCAAGGATACGCGCAGCGGTGGCTCCGATGAATCACTTTGGTACCAGCCCTATGTGATCTCTGGTAGTCTGGCAATTTTCCTGCTTTATTTCTGCGTGCTGCGCGAGGAGAGCGACATCGATAAGAAGCTGGAGGGCAGCCTGTTTGATCATGTCAGTGGCATGGAGGAACTACAGCTGACCGTCAACTACAAGTATAACAAGGAAAACGGTCTCGATACCGCTGATCTGGAGCGAAGACTGACACAACTCGGCATCGATGTCAAGTCACTGGAGGTGCAGCAGGTGGCGCAATAGAATGCAGCACATAATAAAGTTAAAATTGTATTTAATTTGTATTTTAAAGCCCATTACAATGTTACATAAATCAATAAAATAGTTTAATCCACAAACAATCGCATATTACTCAGTAACCAAACATATTTTGTATTTTCTGTGAAATAACGTATTTAATACAATATCTTCCAGAATAAAAGCCTTACAGTAACGTATTAAGAAAATTAATTTGAGTTGTGGCGCGCATGTTTAAATCTCGTTATCGCTGTCGTCCTCGCGCTTCGCTGCCTGTCCTGCCTCCACGGCCATGGCGTGCCAAGGCGTCGGGTTGATGCGATGGATGCCGTTGGTTTCCTTGCTGACCAGACTCATTTCGTAGCGGAAATCCTTGTCCTTCAGCTCGTCGTGCACCTGATAAATGCTTTAAGAAAAGATCATTATTAATTTGAAATTGTTGAATTAATAAAACACCTACATTTTGCCGGCATTCTGCACCAAATCATCAGTGTTCATATCAACAAACGTAAACTTTTCCATTTCAGTTTTCGCCTGTTGCTTTGCCTTGCCGCTGGCGCAGGCAAAGTAGCCAAACGAAGAGCCCGACGGTTCGATCTTGTACAGCTGTGCGCCTAGATCCTCATCCCAGGACGAAAGAATAACAGAGACGCCGAACGGTCTCACAGCACTGTATAAAGTATATGCATGCAAATAGGCAGAAATACGCTCCGACAAATGTTTCAGCGGTATGGTGCGCTCAAACTGCTGCCTATAGTTGGCCGCCTCCTGACGTGCAATGTCCACAATGTAGCGTCCGTCGGCGAGCAAACCCGCAATGGCCAGTCCAATGTTCTTGTCAATTGTGAAGATGCGTGCGCCTGCATTTTCCTCGTACAGCGTGCTGGTCACAATTTTCTCCACAGCCAAGATGACACCATCCTTACCGCGCAGTCCAATGACGGTACCACTCTTTTCCACCGCCTTGCCAGCATAGTCGATCTGAAAGACGCGTCCGTCTGGCGAGAATTGCGATGCAGACAAATCGTACTGTATAAGAAATAGTAGAAATTAATGTTATCTCAATAGTAAATCATTTAATTTACTTACGCCTGTGCCAATAGAACTCATTTTGATATTTTATATGTAATTTGTAAATGCTAAGTATAAAATTTTCAAAAAAACCTCGATCGCAATAATTTTTGCAAATTGTTTTGAGGATGAGATGACGGCTTTTTTGTTACTGTTTTTTGAGGTTATGTGCGCTAATTTTGACACAACAAATTTTGACTTTTCATTCTGTGGGGCTGCCAGATTGATGTGAAATAATTAATGGAGAAGAATGGTTAGTTCATAAATTGAGGGGATTTTTAAAATATTCATATATAGGATGGTTGAAGTATATACAGGTTAAGTCATCTCTAAAATTCAGGCGCCATTTACTTTTTTTTGAAAACTGTTTGAAAGTTTTAACATTTGTTTACGAAATATTTAAAACAGAACATCAATGCTTTGTTTACAATTTCACAAAATTATCAAAAACTCAAAATTTTAACATAAAAAAACACAACATTTAAAACAGTTTTAAGATCTCCAGGACTTCAAAATGAACCATCGTGTATTTAGAATGTAAAATAGTTAATTTGTGCAGTGAAATTTTAATAAAATAGTGAAAATTAAGTGCAAAAAACATAACCTTTAAATACATTTTAAAATGACAATTAATTGTTTTATTTTCAATATTTTTTTACTGACATTCTCAACATTCTGTATGCCAACAATCTGTCTAGATGAACTAACCTGTATATACATCAACCATGATATATAGAATATACAGAATAGCACCAACTACGTAATACCCAATTTAAATTGTATCTTCTGTGAGTTTCACTGTATTCCTAATATTTCTGCAATTTTTTTGGAAGAATGCAACCACAGAAGATATGTATTGTATGCAATGTAAATCAGGCATAAAGCGTCAACAATCAACATTATTTAATTAAATATCAGTAAGTGTGAGGAAATTGGTTCGAGTTTAAGCAAATTATTATGTTTTAGTGAAAACAAAGTAAACCATTTTTAAACATAATGAAAATTAGTATAACACAATCCAACAATACGTCATTTTTTATTACATACTTCAAAAATATATACAAGTCTCACAGTTTCTAAATTCTCTTTGATATAATTTTTGCATTTTAAGATAGAACAATTTGTTAAAACATTATACTTTCAAATATAATTAAAAGAAATATTCCAGGCCCAACTAAATTCAAAATTTAATTTAATGGCTGTATTCAGAATACTTAACTGTTGTGAAGTTGTTGAGTAATGTGTCCTTGGACACCATGCTACCAGTAACATATTGAGTTAACGTTACATTTTGCTATCGTTGTTGTCGATGACATTCAATGACATTGTAACTTTAATATATATAAACAAAAATTAAATTTACATTGGAGAAATATGTTTTCCATCAATTAAAGAGTTTAAGTATTTTTAATATAATATTCTTCTTTTGTAAATGGACAGTTGAGGTAGTGGTACAATAAGTAATCCCGCAACAGCTGAGTGTTCTAAATGCAGCCATTGTTTAAAAAAAAAGAAAATGCCCTTTTATTTTATATTTCGTACGTTTTCATTTTATTTATATGCAACACTGAACTATGGCCAAGTCCCAGTTCGAAAATTCTAAGTTGCACTTCGAAACGTCCAAGTGTCAAACAAAGAGTTGATTAACCAAGTGCATTTGGAAAAAAGTTGTTGTGCTTTAATTTGTGATTTTCCAGAAAAGGCAATTTTGACCATTTTTGTAAGTAATTCGGTTATTCTGTATGACAAACTGTATAAAATTAAACAGGTTTTTTGTAGGAATTTAGTGGAAACAGCTGCACATTTGGCGTGACGACGGAGAGTTATAGAAACGGCGTGTCTGGCATTGAAAGCAGTGATTTGAAAAATATATACAAAATATATAACAAAAAACAGCAATGACGGACGAATGTATATCCATTAGAACGTTATCAAATGGCGCTGATAAGCCAGATGCCAATACGTTGGGTACAGAGGACAATCTGGTTGGAGGAGGAAGTGTGACGAGGTAGTTCATGACCAAGTCCTGCAGTTAAACTGTTAATACAGTTTCAAGTGCTTTTCAAACAATAGATAGTCGTTATCATTTGAATATTTTTATTATTTTCTTCCGTTCTTTGTTATCTGCAGAGCCAAATATATCGCCCGCATGCCCACCGAACGCTATGCCACGGAGTACAACATGAACCACAAGAAACGAGGCCTTGCGCTGCTCTTCAATCATGAGTACTTTGATATACCGTCGCTGAAGCCACGCGCTGGCACCAACGTTGACTGCGAGAATCTGCGCAAATCACTGAAGCAGTTGGATTTCGAGGTCAACATATACAAAGACTGCAAACTAAAGGACATTATTAAGCATATTGAAGCAGGTAAATTTCGAACAAAAAAAAGTACACAAACAACAATAGATTTATCTACCTCTAATGTTGTGCAGCTGCACTGCAAGATCACAGCGACAACGATTGCATTTTGATTGCTATACTATCGCACGGTGAATTTGGCTATATTTACGCCAAAGATGTGCAGTACAAACTGGATACGCTGTGGCACTATTTTACCGCGCACACTTGCCCCACATTGGCCGGCAAACCGAAGCTGTTTTTGGTGCAGGCCTGCCAGGGCGATCGCCTGGACCCGGGCATTATGATGCAACAGACTGAAACGGACGGTGACTCGTCCATGAGCTACACAATACCGGTGCATGCTGACTTTCTCATTGCCTACTCGACAATACCGGGTGAGTGTTGAATTTATTGTTGTACAAAAATAAATAAAAACAAGTAAGAGGAAGATTAGGACATATGGGAAATTTAGTCAGTAGTAAAATTTGGATAATTATTATGTAGTAAGGATTAAGATTTAGTATTTAGAAGTCATTTGTGTATACGTTTAATAAAAATATTTCAATATTTCAATTTTGATAAAATTTTCCTTCTTTTTAGTACCCATGTTGACCAAAATTTTATAGTGTATTCCGATTACACGTTGTTCGTCCACGTCCATTTTCAAACCTAAAATGCATAGATTAAGAAGTAATCTAAATTCCCAATTATATTGATCGTGCTCTTTTCGTTTTCTTGTAAACGCAATTTCAACACAAACGGACGGACTTATAGGTTTAGGTATATGAAAAAATGGCCACAAATAGACAGATAGCGCTCATATTCAATCGCAAATAGCGTTGGTATACAAGTAATCTAAATTTTAAGTGTCATTGTTCTAGTGGTTTCCCGTAATCGTTATTTCGACCAACAGACATACTGGCGAATCACACAAGTGACTCACAATATTGGTCTTATCGTTAGAAAATCGAAGATATTAAACGTTTATTTTGTTTCAAAAGAAAAATATACGTTTTATTTTTACAACAACGATTTATTTATATTGTATTACGTCGTTTTTATTCTCAAATTCAATTCAAATCGAAATTTAATTATTTGACAAGAAATAAGAATAGAATATTTCCACAGAATTTGAACGGTCCTTTTGGCCTTCGATATTTTAATTTTATAAATTTGAAATTTTGAGTTAATCCCCTTATTTTGTAAAACGAAACGAAAAGTGATCCGTCAAAAAACGTCGGAAATTCCATTGACAGAATCTTCTTTAAATTAAATGAAATAAAAACGACGACTCACTTTTCGCTTTACAAAATAAGGGGGTACATTTCGAATAGTCGGGAGGCTTGTTTTATTCTAGAAAGACGACGCATTCAATTATTGATTACAATACATAATTCAAATCCATAATTCACATTTTCTATAATAAAAAATAACTCTTAAAAGGTTTCTACTCGTGGCGCAACACAACAAACGGCTCCTGGTTCATGCAGTCACTGGTCAAGGAGCTGAATGCCAACGGCAAAAAACAAGACATACTAACCTTGCTCACATTTGTCATACAACGTGTCGCATTGGATTTTGAATCGTGTGTGCCCGACAGTCCCATGATGCATCAACAGAAGCAAATACCATGCGTCACAACAATGTTGACGCGCATTTTACGTTTTGGCGACAAAAACAGCACAGCTGGATAGTAGCGTACTAATGGACGCTGTTTTTAGTTTTAATTGGTACGCAGTACGTACTAGAAAACGTACAAATAACAGAACAAACAAAAAAAGCAACAAAATAATCATATCTTTACAGTTAATATTAATGAATTCAATATTTTTATAGCATTTATTGCAACGTATGACATTTACAAAGGCTTTAACTAATTGAAACATTTCATTACAATTTCACAATGTGCATTTAAAGCTTTATAAAAGGCATTTTATAATATTTTATTTACTATTTTTAAACATTGTCGTTTGTGAGTTACAAGGCAGCCAACAGCTGAAAAGACTTTTGAAAATTGTTAATAATTTGACGAATTTGTTTTATATTTATTGTAATATTTAGGGGCTATTGAAAGCTATTTAAATGGACTTTTATTTAAGACAAAAAGTTTTTAAATATCTCAACTTCTTTTTGAAATATTACTTGAAACGCAATTGCAATTCTTCATTGAACATACCTTTCTAAATTGTTAATAATTAGAAGATTTATTAAAACTTTATTTAACTATTTCGTAGCTATTGAAAGCTATTTAAATGAACTGCAATTTACAACAAAAAGTTTTTAATATTTCAACTACTTTTTGAAATATAACTTAAAACGCAATTGAAAGTCTTAAACTCTAAGCAATTTTAATAAGTTAAAAAAAATTTAAACCTTTATTAAACTATTTAGTAGCGATTGTAAGCTGAAATATAACTGAAAACGCGAACGAAACTCTTTGAACTTCTCAAGGAACTCCATATGCCTCTGAAAACTGTTAATAAGCTTAAAAATGTTAAAACCTTTAATAGCTATTGAAAGCTCTTTAAATCGACTTTCAAAATATCTCAACTACTTTTTCAAATATAACTTGAAACGTTTGATAACTCTTAAACGACGTCACTTTGCTTCCGCCTTTCGTGCTCACAATGCCACCATTGCCATTTTTAGTATATTTAAGAAAAACATTTAATATTTTATGAATTTCATATATGCATTGAATAAATGTAACACATCAATTTAATAGAAAAACGTATTTTATTCAAAACATAATGGTAGCAACAAACATATTACTTTTTTTCTTCTTCTTCTTCGTATAAACTTTATATATAGGCACTTTATGAATTCTTCTGTGCCATCTTCATGATGACACTCTTCACCTCCGTGTAATTTTGCAACGCATATTCGCCATTTTCGCGTCCATGTCCGGACATCTTGTAGCCGCCGAAAGGCACCTGTGCAGCCAGCGCATTGTATGTGTTCACCCAGACAGTGCCGGCGCGCAGTCCCTGCACAATATAATTGGCCTTGTCGATGTCGCGTGTGAAGACAGCCGCTGCCAGTCCATACTCCGACTTGTTGGCACGCTCAATAACCTCATCCAGCTTCTTAAAGCGTATAATCTGCTGTACGGGACCGAAAATTTCATCACGCGCAATTGTCATATCATCCTTGACATCTGCAAAGACTGTCGGCTGCACAAAATAGCCATCTAGTCCTTCGGCACGCTTGCCGCCCGCCACCAATTTGGCGCCCTGCTGTCTGCCCGTATCAATCATGCCCAGAATTTTGTCCATTTGTTCTTCATTCACCTGTGGACCTTGCTCTACATTCAGATCGAACGGATTACCCACTGTGCGTTTCTTAGCACGCTCAGCTGAGCGCTCTACAAACTCATCGTAGATTTTGTCCTCGACAAAGGTGCGCGAGCCAGCGCAGCAGCACTGACCCATGTTGAAGAAGAGCCCAAAGTGCGATGTCTCCACGGCGTAATCCATGTCGGTATCGGCCAATACAATGTTGGGACTCTTGCCGCCAAGTTCGAGTGTGGCGCGTTTCAGATTTGTCTGGCCGGAGGCTTGTAAAATAAGTTTGCCCACCTCTGTGGAGCCGGTGAAGGCGACCTTGTCCACATCCATGTGCGAGGAGAGCACGGCGCCAGTTTCACCATAGCCAGGCACTACATTCACAACACCTTCTGGGAAGCCAGCCTCTTTGATGAGTTGTGCAATATACAAAGCGGTAAGACTGGTCTGCTCGGCAGGCTTTAAGATGATGGTGTTGCCAGTGGCGAGGGCTGGACCCAGCTTCCAGGCCATCATTAGAATGGGGAAATTCCAGGGGATAATTTGCGCACAGACGCCGACGGGTTCATGGCGCGTGTAGGCAAAGAAATCGCCGTCCATGGGAATGGTTTTGCCGTGGTTCTTGTCGGCCCAGCCGGCAAAGTAGCGCAGATTCTTGATGGCCATCGGTAGATCTACGTTGTAGGACATGGCGTAAGGTTTGCCATTGTCCAAAGTTTCCAGACTCTGTGGTGTATAATATATTATAATAATTTATTAAAATATATAAATTAATTTTATGTAAGTACCGCCAAGTAGACTTGATCGCGCTCAATAAGATCAGCGAGACGATAGAGTAGCAGGCCACGATCGGAAGCGTCCATGCGACGCCAAGGAGAGCCTAGTCTGTAATTGGAAACATGATTAGTTTATATTATTTATTTATGGTTAGAAACGTGTTAAAATTTTATACTATTTTTAAACATAATCTAAGAAGATAAAGAATCTTAGTCAGAAATGTTGTTTAGATTCTTTGAGTTAGTCGTAATTAATGCGACTACTGTTGAACTGTTTCTAATCAAAGTTTTAAGCTCGGAAGATTATACTATAAAATTAATAATATATCATTAAAAACTTATAGCAATTTGTTTTTCAGTCTCATTTTAAATTTAAACAAAATTTCTATTTTGATTATTTAACGAAAATCCGCAGTTTTGATTCGCTTTTAAAATATGGAAAAGTTTACACTTTCACTGTAAAGCTGTATCTCAAGATTAATATTTGGTATATTATTGTAATAATAGTATGCATCATATTGATCAATTCAAACAAATCATATTAATTTAAATACTATAAGTTTTGAGGAAATTTGAATTTAATTTATTAAAAATATTTATTTTGCCTACTTGAATGCATCACGCGCCGCCTTGATTGCCAACTCTATGTCTTCCTTGCCACCACATTGGATTTCGGCGATTGGCTGTGCGGTTGTAGGGTTAATGGTGCCAAAGGTTTTTCCCGATTTACTCTTGTACCACTCATTGTTGATGAAGAGCTAAAGACAGATTTATAAAAAGAGGTTAATATTGTCAAAATAATAAATAAATTAAATATAATAGTAACAATGTTTGAAATTTTACAAAAAAAAAACACGAATTATGTTAAAACATAATATTTAGAAACCGATTTTGTTAGTTTTTGAATAAATTTCAAAAAGGAGATGAGAAATAAAACAGTTTTCTATCGTTTTCTATTCTAATCGATAAAATATGATCGCATAACGTCCTCAATATTTATAAGTTGACAGAAATATCTAATATGTATATTTTTCAAAACGTAGCATATTGATTCATATTAAGAAAAATCGAATTTGCTTAAAAATTGAAGCAAATGCTTCGAATTATCAAAATTCTCTGCATATTCTTCAATACTGAAAACCATTTGCTAAATTCGAAAATATAAAACTTGTATTAATAAAAACGTTGAACTGTCCAAGTACTTGAAAATGTCGCAAGTAATTAGAAAACCAAAAGATTGAATCTGAAAATGTCGGCACTTTTTTCAGTTCAAAGATTAATTTTCAAATTTTACAACATCTTACTAATCCTCCCTCTTTTACTCTAAATTAAAAATTGAAAAAGTGTACAAAAAAAAATATCAACAACGTCAATTATTAGCTAAACATTCAAATATAATATATATTATTATACAATTGAGTAACATGTTTTAAATATATAAACAGTGCTCGAATGAATCTCATCCATTATTCTGTCATTTATTATAACAAAAATAAATAAATATTATTCAATGAAGAAACAAACTATTCGAATTCAGACGTTCTTTGGAATGCTTTTTTCCAGTCAAATTATTTTCCAGTCAAATTAATTTCTCAAAAACACATTTAAGGCGCAATATTACGATGAATATACGATGAATTTAAAATGTTGTAAGCTATGCAAAACATTACTCTATTATTCATCGATTGATAATAGCAGTCTCATCAATAATTAATTGTCAGATATATAAAATGTTGTACAAAGCAGTTAAAATGTTTTTTTAAGTATATATTTTAGTTTTTCCATCTACAATGTAGATATATTTATTCAAAAAGCTTCTTAAAAAGACTACAAAATTAATAGTTTCTCAAAATTAACGATTGTTTAACATAAAATAGTAAATTGTCCATGTTTTCACACATTTATATTTATTAAAAAAAGGGTTATCAGAAGGTCATAAATGGTTTGATTGAAAGGTTTGAGATTATATTTATTGTCGTAATATAAAATTTAACAATGCGTTATATAATATAACAAAATAAAATTTTACATTGCAACGAAATTCGCACAACATTTCTTATACGAAATAGAACCGAAACGAATCGAAATCGTTGAAATTCAAAAACGAAAAGTTAAACTAAATCACAAAATTAGAAAAATAAATACAAAAAACTTAGTAATTTAGATCGTAAAGCCTGAAATAAGTTTAATATCAATCGTGTGATTGCCTAACTCTTGTATGGAAAACTAGAGTAGTTTTGAAAATTGATTCAAAAGTTGATTGTTTATTCAGTCGTGTGATTCAGGCTTTAGTTTCGACTAGAGATGGGCGCGTGCCGTTCTTTTTTCGTGTCACGCCCGAAAATCTGTGTTCGTGCGTGCAAATCTCCGTGCGTGCTAGTTGCTGTCGTGCCCGTGCGTGTCCGTGCCTCCAAAATCAGGCACGCGCCCATTAAAATTTTTTTGTTATAGTTTCTACGCTAATTAAAAAAAACCATTACTTCCTGCTTCAGAAAATAAAAATTTCGTGGTATTTAAGGTATTCTCTTAAAAATCTGTTGTTTTAGTTTTACTTATGGATTTAAAAGAATAAAACAGTATCAAACTTAATTTTTGAATTATTTATTACAGGGACTAAAACCTATTGGAATATTAGTTCTGGTTCCAAGATTTTTAAAATTGTGGTTCCGATTCCGGTTTCAACCAACAAATTAAATGGGTTTCGATTCCGGTTCCATATATTTTTAATAACGATTCTTTGCGTTCCCTGACAGGGACTATAATATCTGTTCCGGTTCTGTTTCCGATATTTTTAAAATAGCGGTACCGATTTCAACCAGAAAAAAATATATATGTTCCGATTCCAGTTCTGGTTCAACATATTTTTAATAACGATTCTGGTTCCAAAAATCTAAACGGTTCCGGTATTATTTTTCACGTTTCTCTAGCTTGTTCTGGATTTTCCGTGCTTTTTTCGTGTTTTGTCGTGTTTTTCCGTGTTTTGTCGTGTTTTTCCGTGTCTCTTCGTGTCTTTTAAAATACCGTGTGTTATCGTGCTTCTCGTGCGTGCCTGTAAATATACTCGTCGGGCTCGTGCTCGTGCGTGTCACCTATCGGCGTGCCCGTGCGTGTCCGTGCCATCAAAAACAGGCACGCGCCCATCTCTAGTTTCGACTAACGCCCGACAAAATTTAAATTTTGATTTGGTAACCAATAATTAGATCCAATTATCAAATTGACTCTAGTTTTAGAAATATAATGCATTTTTCTCATAACTTTTTATATTTTTAGTATTCCAACAAAAGACAACCAAATAAAAATTTGGTTATGCGCAAATAAAATCTCATTTGTGAGATATTAGCGAATGTAATTAAAAACTTTATAAAAAATTGCAAGTTAAAAAGTTTTGTGTTCTTCAAAATTCCCCATATTAATAAAATTCAAATTGAAACAAGTTATAAATTTCTACATATTTTTAATAGAGAATTTCAAATGGAAAGTTCTGAATTTATATTGATGTCTTTTGAACTTCAAATGAAATTTATGAATTTCAATTGATGTCTTTTGAATTTCAAATGATGTCTTTTGATTTTTAAATGAAATTTATGAATTTAAATTGATGTCTTTTGAATTTCAAATGAAATTTCTGAATTTCAATTGATGTCTTTAGAATTTCAAATGGAATTTCTAAATTTCAATTGATGTCTTTTGAATTTTAAATGGAATTTCTGAATTTTTAAAAATTATCTTTTCTGTATTACATTAGTAAATGGTGTGATAAAATGTTTGTATTGAAGTGCAAGCCTTCCAGTGTATAAAACTAGAGCAAATTTGATAAAACTTATTCCATTTTTAGAAAAAGTGAAACAAATATATCCAAGAATGACAAATAGTAGGTATATTAAAAAATATGAGTCTATACAAAATACACATTTTTCGAATCATAAATATTTTGATTTTTTTTTATATTGAAAAATGCATTGTTAATTAAAAGAAAAATGCAATTTAACTTTTAAAACTATATGAAATGACACAAACTGGTTTCGTAGGTACGTACGTGTGAGGTTTATAAAATTTGAATAGATTTAATATTAAAATTTGCATTAAAAACACATAAAACGTTTTTGTTTTCCATGAATAATGTGAATAACTGCAAAATAAAATAAAGATAAGTGCTACAATCTGACCAAATGCAAAAAAAAATATATTTTACAAAAATAAATATATTTCTATTGATAAGAATAACATTTTAAAAGGTAACAGCAAGTGTTATACGATTAAAATTGTTTAGTAAAACCTTCTGCATTAAGTGTTATTTAATTATGCAGTACATCAAAATGTTCAGAGTTAAATTTAATTAATTACCACCAAACAAACAAACGATCAAATGTCAGGTAAACATTGTGGTTAGATTGCAAAAAACAGCTGAATCATATTCCACCGGCCGGCAGGAAACTCGGCAACAGTTGGCAGCTCTGGCGAATAGTGGTGAGACCAAAGGACGGACATATAAGTACTTAGATAACTGACTGACTGCCGCACTCCAGCGTGTTGATAACCCCCATGCACAGGCAAATAAATCTTGAATCATTTGCAAAATTAAGCAGCCGATATTCTAAATATTGGCATTGCAAAATACGCACAGCTGCGTGCATTAAGTAGTATTTAATAGTAAAATGTTAATTAAAATATTCATAATTAAACAGCTTTCAACTTTGTTTCAATCATTTCAGTACTTGATAAGCGAAGTCTCTTCTCAAGGTCAAGCATAGTGCAAGTAGGTTTTTTGTATATTCTATAATACAATATTTTACAATGCAATATATTTTATAATAGAATATTTTACAATAGTACATTTTACACTTACCCCCGTGTACAATATGTCCGGATTTGTCTGTGGCTCCGGCATCGCTGCAAAATTACGTGGCGCCACAATGCCGCCCAACACCTTGGCCTCTGCCCTTAGCAAGGCGGCGACGCCCGACGATTTTAGCAAACGCAACATCATGCAATTGAGTTATTTATTAAAAATAATAAACAAGCAGTGTGAAACCAGAAATTACAGCGCACTTTCTTGTCCAACAAGATCACCTAAATAAATTGGTAACTGGAGAAATTATCAGGCAGCTGCTGAACTGCTTGACAGTCGACAATGTACTGTAGAAAATGGGGGAAAAAGTTGGGTGTGAAATGGCGACTGAATGTGGTTGAATGTAAATTGAACAACATAACATATGCGAATATTTTTTGCACAAGTTATTAGAGACGGAGACGTTCGGTTACTCGAATTGAAGGGGTTACTTGAAATTTAAGTTGTTAGTAAAAATGTATTTTTTAATTGATAGAAATTAAATAAATTAATAAATAAGTAAATCGTTAGTTTAAACTATGCTCTGCATAAACGTAAATCATTTTCCTTTATATCATTAGATCTGAAGTGCTAAAAAATGAAGCAAAAAGAGTCTAAAGAAAAATCAAAATTTTTCGAGTTTAAATTCAAATTTCTTAAAAACATATCGCAATATTAGCTTTTATTGATATATTTTAATTAACCAGAAAAATTGTGTACTATATTTTTTCAATCTAACAAGTGGCGGGAAAAGTATATAAATTCGCTAGCAATTTTCTTAAAAATGTTAAATGTTACGTTATAGATACAAACAGAGTATGTAGTCAAAATGAGTACAACACGAATTATATAGAATTGATGTAAGGGATGTCCATGGGAAAACATTTTTCATGTTTTGTTGAGTAGTGGTTTTTTATATTTTTAGTTTTCTCAAATGGTCGACAAGTTTTAAATTGTATAAATTTGTTGATTATTACATCTACAACAACGA
Source organism: Dryomyza anilis (assembly GCA_951804985.1). Classification (NCBI taxonomy): domain Eukaryota; kingdom Metazoa; phylum Arthropoda; class Insecta; order Diptera; family Dryomyzidae; genus Dryomyza; species Dryomyza anilis. The sequence continues at coordinate 1,751,106 of OX638130.1, read as the reverse complement.
TATTCTAAATAAATAATATGCTAAACATTAAATTCACAAAACCAATGTACTTTTATCAAAGCACCGAATTTTTAAATTAGAAACATCTGCGCATAAATTAAATTACAATAAATTTATTAAGTGTCTAAGGTACTAATGCGACTTGCCAACGTCGCCGCGCCAATATTTCTAGAAAATACATAATTTGTTCTTTGTTTTACGTGTCGCCTGCTCCTTGGCCAACAAATGCTCCGACTGCTTGAGCGCATCCAACTCGCGCGATTTCGCCGTTAGCTGCGTCTGCAGCCGCTTGTGCACCTCACTGCCGCTGGAATTGCGACGCAACGACTGTTGCAGTCCGCTCAATTCACGCTCTTTTTTGCGTATATCATCTGCAATGCGCACACTTTGCACATTTAATGATTTTGCTGACTGTGTTTGCAATGTTTCTTTAGGCTGTTGTGTTCTGCTGCAGCCAGGCGTCGATGCGGCGCCCTTCGTCGTTTGATTGTTGTTCAAAATGGTTTCATTCAGAAATGAAAATACATCAACTTTTTGTGCTTCGCGTGCATATGCTTTGGCATTAAGCACCTCCTGCCGCTTCGCGTCACGCTGCAATTTTTTCTCAACGCAAAAGAGACTCTTGTCATTGTTGGCTGCTTCTCGCAACGCCATGCAATAGTCCAGTGAGCAACCTTGCGGCAGCACTTCAGCACTTATGGGCGTCACAATGCCACGCCCATGCCAGCCGAGTCCGGTGCCTACGACGTAGCCCATTTTTGCCAACAATTTGGAGCCAATGCCCTGCATTAAAAGTTAATTTTAGTATTTAAATTAACGACAAAGGCGTTAAGAGACTTGATTAATACTCTTACACGCGTATGTTTCTCCCACTCGCCAAGTGGCTGACTGGGCGCAAAACTGAACAAACTTTGCTGCACCAGCTGTGCACGTCTGTCTGCCTCTAGCGCCTCCAAATCTTCAGAGTCTGTTTCGTCAGACGAACTGCCACTGGAGAGATCTTCGTCTGTTAGGAAAATTTGTTTTATTTTACAAACATTTAATAAAATTGCTTAGAAATTACCATGAAAAATGGGAAGCAGACTTTCGAAAGCAATGTCCAACTCCTTTGTTTTCTTGTGTTGCCCCTCTAATCTCACGCGACACTCTTTCTCCACAAAGTTGGCGCACAGAACTCTCGCTTTATGCCACAAACGATCTTCTAGCTTCGCCAAAACTACACAATTGCGCGCCAATTTGCCAAAGTCCGGCTCTGTGTAATCGCGCAAAGCGCTGAAAGGCACCAGTTCACCATGCGAATAATGACAATTGGCAGCATCAAACTTGCATTCGCCCTCGAGAAAAAAGGAACAGGGCAACATTTCGCGATGCGTTGGATTTGTAAAGAGCACACGTAGACAAACATCCGGTGCACCATCGTTGGACACATGCAGCTCATCATCAATGCCGCATACGATGGCATTGTGATATGCGCGTGCTCCCCACGAATGCTCATGCGGTGCGGAGCATTTTTGACCTACCATTGTTTCCAGTTGTGACTGTAGAGTCAATGAGAATAATTGGACACACTAATAAGACGCCTAAAATACCTTCAATTCGTTTAGTTCCTTTTCCACATCTGGTGCAGGCTCCTGTTCTGCATCGAGCTGCTTTATTTCATGCATGAATTGTTTCATTTCATCAGCCAAGTCATCGTTGTGGGATTCGTCCTGCTTTGCATTCAGCTGCGCCAATTCCGCTGTTTGTTTGGTCAATTCAAGCAGCTCCAATAAATCTGTTTTAAGACTTTTAAGCGAGGCTTTTTCATCATCGTTCGTTGCCGTCGCCAAAGCTTGTTCTACGGCCTCCAACTTTGGACTCACATTATTTAAGTAATTGTTTAAATTAGGATTAATAAATTTACCTGCGTTTGGTACTCCTCTACATTGGTGTCCATTATTCAGTTCCTTCGCTTATTTGGCCAAACGAACGATGTAAACAAAGCTTCCTGGATTCTGATTCCGTTCACTTTTCGTTTGCTTTAGTGATGGGTAAATCGATTTTGAATTTAGTCGAAAATCGATTTTTTCGTAGTTGATTTTACATGTTAAAAATCGATCGAAATCGTTTTTTGAAATCAATTAATCGATTTAAAAATTAGAATATGAAATATACGAATTGGTACAAATCTTATTTTCATTTTGCTAATTATTGTGGTTTTGGTTGCGTTGGATTTAGTTTTTCGATCAAACGATATAAAGTCAACAAAAACAAAAAAGTAGATGTAGATGCCACGAAAGTGTTATAGTAATGTGGGAGCACCACAACTTAAGCAGCACAGATGATCATCATTCATAGCATAGCAATTCCAGACGTTGAATTTAAAAACTCACATTCACACAAAAAGCAGTTAGATGTGATATAGATTTGAAAGTAGAATAATTAAATAACAACTCACAGTCAGTTAAAGTATGTTTAATATACAAACTTTCAAATATATTTAATTTTTAATTCGATATTTCACATTAAATTTTAATGAAACACAATCACTCTAAACACTTAATAAAATAAAGTCATCTTATTTGAATATTTTCTTTAAAGTCGACTTTATTTCGTTTATTGTTTCGACTAAATGTTGTGTTTTTTTAATAAGAGATTCCTCTCTATCATAAAACCGTTCATCGGGAAACTATTGGGCTAAAAATGCATATGTTTGTATGAAGCCATAATAAGTAACCCAGGCCAAGACTCGTAAATCCGAAAAGTCCATTTGGCAATTGTTTTTTAAATATAGCTGCTTATAAATTGAATTGCATATATTTGATTTATAAATTTCAATTTAACAAACTGAAAGTTTATGTTACTCTTTGTTTATTTTTATTTTAAACACATTAATTTGAAAAAAAAAATAGGAAATCGATTTAAAATCGATTTTTTTCTCCGAAAAAGTTACAATATAATTCACAATAGAGTTCAGTACTTCTCAGCAGTGCTGCATTTTACAAAAACAAAAATGTATCTTATGCCCTGTTCTCATTGCGTAATTTCAAGCAATTAATATCACCTAAAATGCGCTCCAATATTTTGCAAAATCTTATAAAAAACAAAATTACTTAACTTGCGTAATTCTTTTTAAAGTACTCAACAAAGTACTCAAAAATGTTTGAATAAAATATCAGTATGAGCGGCGTTTTTGACAACCAACAACGTTTTCGACAACCAAAAATGTATACAACACAATTTTCAGTCATCTGTTTTGTAAATTACGATTTTTTTAAATAAAATAATCATTTTACCATTAGAAAAACATTAATAGAGTAAACGGAAAATAAAATAGAAATACAAACAGCATTTGTACAGATTTATTTAGAAGTGAACACAAAACAATCAACTGAAAATATCTCAACTTCTAATGAGAACGGATATCATTATTTTAAAAATAAGTCACAAAATGTAAGTTATTTTGGCTCAGTAAGAACATAGAATTATACCCTACTTTCACTGGTCCTCAAATGCGTAATATCAAGCATTTGCGTAATTTCATCTTAAATGCGAACCAAAATTATCCAAAATTCCATACAAAACAAAATTACTCAACTTGCGTAATTCTTTTTGAATTACTTAACAAATTACTCAAAAAGGTTTGAAAATAATCTCAGTATGAACGGCCACAATGTTTTTTTTTGACAGTCAATAATGTAAACAAAACAATTTTTAGTCATCTATTTTTGTAAAATATAAACTTTTTTAAATTAAAAAATCATTTTAACATTATAAAAACGTTATTAGAGTAACCGGAGAATTAAATAGAAATACGAACATCATTTGTATGGATTTATTTATGAAGTGAACACAAAATTAACAACGGAAAATGACGCATATTCTAATTTGAACGGATATCATTAATTTTAAAATTAGACACAAAATGTAAGTAATTTTGGCTCAGTCAGAACATGGCATTACAAAAATAAAACTATTGTGAACACTTGACTGTCAAGACAGGTGCGTAACACGACTATGCGTCCGCCATTCTGTTTTTTTCGCCAGCAGAGTTTGTAGTAAAATTTAATAAAATCGATTAAATAAAGAAAAAGTTATTTTTCGATTCAATTAACAATAAATTGGAACTGTTTAAGGGCAGTGCATTTGCTGAGCAGTATTTTACACAAAGCGAAGTTAACAAGTTGTACGAAATATGGTAGACGCCGCACGCCAAATGCTCGACGAGCTCATGGGACGCAATCGAAACTTGCATCCATCAGAGGCTCCGCGCAAAGTGAACTGGGATGATCCAGATGTAAGTATTAAAAATAATTACTGCGGTTCTGTTTATTATTTAAAAAATCTTACATTGGCCCTGAAAGTTCTGCCAATACCACATGGTAAGTTTCTGTCCGCACGACTTGTTCGTCAACACACGCGCCGACATGGGACCCTGCACACGCATTCATGACGAAGAAGCCAAGGAAATGTACCAGCAGGCGCGGCCAGGTTCGCGCAAACGGCAGGTGGAGGATGAGTTTTTGCGCTGTTGCAACAGCATGTTGAACGAAGTCGATCGAAAAATACTGAAGGGCAAGCAACGTTTGCAGCTGATGCAGCGCGATCAACCTGGACAAGGTGGTCACTCGTATGTCTCCAAGTATCAGGAGCAGCTGAACAATCTCAATGCGCGCATCAAAAAACTGTTGTCTGAGGCGGAAGAGGCCGGCATTCGTGGCGATGTCGATCAGGCCAAAGATTTGATGAGTCTGTGCGAACAACTGCGCGACGAGAAGGAGGCACTGGTAACACAACATGAAAACAATCCAACGCCTAAAGAGTCGGAATCGGCAGAACGCGAGCCTAACGCAGAGACTTCACCCAAGAAACCAAGCGAGGAAGGTGCTGCTGTTACAGCCGATGTAGACGCAGCGCCAGGGGATAACAACGAAAAGCCAAAGGTGCTGCCTTGGATGCAAGATCTAAGCGTACCCGAGAAACAGATGGAAGTCTGTGAGGTTTGTGGCGCTTTTCTGATTGTTGGCGATGCGCAGCAACGCATCGAAGATCATCTCATGGGCAAACAGCATCTTGGCTACTCAAAGCTGCGCAACGCCGTCGAGGAGATACAGAAGCGACGCGAGAAGGAGCACGAGGAGGATGAGCGCAAGCGCTTTGAGGAGCGTTCACAGCGCGGCTCCAGCATGCGCGATGATCGCTTTAGGTTTGTGTTGTAAATATTTTGTATACGATTTAAACGATTTTTCCGCTTGTAGCAGAGATCGTCGCGATCACTTTGATCGTCGCGGGGGCCAATCACGCGACCATGGAGGAATGCGACATCATTCAGACAGAAATAGACGTATGTTAAACTCACTCAAAGAAATTTTAAAATGCATTCAATGTATTTGTATTTTTGACACAGATCACAGTTCTAACCATCGGCGACGTTCGCGTTCGCGCAGCAACCGCAGCAGCCACCACCATCATCGTAATCACCGCAACAGTCGTGATAGTCGCAGCCGCAGTCGAAGCCGCTACTAGGTCGTGACCATGTATTTCTTTTTCTGTTTTATTGACCACCCACAATCGAGGTACCGAAAATATAACATACAATATTTTAAATTAAACAATTAGAGTTCTCTGAGTTCTCTGTCGAGCAGCATAAGGTGAGCAAATCATTATTTTACTTTGCAAAATTAATATACTCTGTACAATTTTTGTATGTCTATGAAAATGTGCGACGAGCTCATTTTTGTATTGGGCACAGAAAATTCTATATTCCAATTGAAAGTACTGATTAAAACGTAAACATTATAGTTATATCTAATTATTTTAATTAGCTAAATATTAAATTCAAGTTTAGGGCTTTGTATTCTGTGCTAATAAAATACAAAAGTCTGCTTAGTCTGCATACGTAATGTAGTTTTATCTAAAATCTGTCAAGCTGTTTAAAAAAAATTGCAAATGGAAACGTGTGAATTGGTTTTGTTAAAGTTTATCATGAATGCATTTAAAACTTAAGGTATCGAAGATGAATTTAAATTGTTGTGTTGTAGAAATTTATTTTGAAAAAATACGCTTCAGAGATATATATTCTAAATTAGTTTCTTTGTAAGATCGTCTTACGATAGAAGTATCAGTTCTACCAAAACCATTAGAATAAAATGCATGTTGATATTGAAATTGCGAATTTTATAAAATTTTAATTGGTGTTCGAAACAAATGTATGGCAGCTTTAATTAAAGAATCTTTAAATTTTAACATTTTTATTTATTGATTTGTTTAATCTTTAATCCTTAGACATTTTCAATTCGGTCATTAAACATTTGAATTTTGGTGTTTTTCTCACGTTACTGATGATGGTTTAATTTTGAGTACCCAATACCTAATAATTATTGAACAGGAAACGAGTACTTTCCGTTTTAAAGGATTTAGTACTTTAATAGGCCATGTTCTAGTGAGCAATGACAATTGTTGCCAATCACAATTGTTTTCGCACTATTGTGACCGAGCCAGAATGCAGCAGTAAGTGCTGTTATATGCAGTTTTTTTTTTTATTTGAATTATTTTGTATATTTTTATTTCAAAGAATTAGGTTTTAGTAAAAAATATTCAATATATCAAGCACTCAGTATTTATAGATATACAAATAAACAACCAAATAAACAAATAGACGTTTAACAGATACATACAATTACGGACAAAATAATAGGGTCACTAACATTTTTCACTTATTTTAAGTTTTTTTGAAAATTTTTAGTTAGCGAATTTGGCAATCACTTGCAAAAAATCATTGTCAATATGTCTTATTTCAAAAAAGATAAATTACGAACACAATAAACTCGAAAAGTAAAAAGAGGGCCACATTAAAATCACCACAAATTACATAAAAATCAAAATCGTTTACACGCTATCACTATTAAGCCAGGTTTCAGAAATGCAAATAACACTAGACCCACATTAAAAATAATTAAAAATTTATATATTTTCAAAGAAAAATAATTTGTAAGTAATAATTTTATAATCTCCGTAAATATATTAAATTTAGATTTTCAAAATAAAATACGTAACTTTAGAAATATGGGTCGGACAAATGATTTAAACGCTCTTATTGCATAAATCGAGAAATAAAATGTGGGCGTATTGAGTTTTAGAGCTATAATCATTACATAAATGAAAGAAAGAAAGATTATTGTGCATAGGCTAGATATACTTATTGATATGAATAGATATAGATATAAATTACGGTCAAAATGACTCAAAACAAAATTTACTCTGTTGAAAACTGACTGTAAAAAAAAATAAAAATATCGTCGTTGTAGAACGAAAAGTCACCAAATAAATTTTTATGAAGAAATTAAATTTTGAGTTTGTTGATTAATATTGTAAAAAGTAATTGATGCATTTTTAAAGTTGAATTATCAATTGATAGATTTACATTTTCTTGTCATGTGGTAAAAAAATTGAGATTATCGATTAAAAATTAACAGGTATACAAAGATTTTTGTAAATGAATATTTGGAATTTTGAAAATGTATTTGGTGACTTTTCGTTCTACAACGAAAATATATATTTTTATATGGAGATAACGCCCTTATTGCATAAAACGACAAAAAACTTTATGCAATCAATCTCGGATTTCACAGGATGGCAGAAGACACTTCTGGGATCATTCGGTGCGAATATTGCATGATGCCTAACGCCCTTATTGCACCCAACGCTTCAATTAAAAGTACTCAGTATCTTTAAAAATATAGGATATTGCAAGAATATAGGGTAAGCATAATCGACAGAAATTAAACGATTCTTGATAGAATTATAAACTATTTTATTTCCTTAATCTTAATTAAAATATAATTCCAATTTCACAGAAGCTAAACATTTTATTCTTAAAGTTATACTTATTGTTCGAATTATTTTGAGTATAGCTAAATTTGAAGACTTCTGGCTTTTCATTAGATAGCTAGCCGAATATCCAAATTCGATAAAGTGGGTAATAAATAGATAATCGTTTGTGTATTTAATATCATTAACTTTGATTCAACTTAGATTGTTCGAACATTAACTACATTGAATAGTAAATGCATCACCGACAAATTTAGTTTAAGGGCTCTTTCTATATTGCCAACGAATTCAACGGACGAATACGTAAAAATTACTTCAACAGAATTTGAAATATATGCATGCTCTATGTCCTTTAAAAAAATCACAATTGTTAAAAAAAGACGTCTCTTTTGTCTAATACTTTTTTGTTTCGTAGTACAGAAAGTGGGTATTAGTCTTTAAATTTAGACAAACTCGCACACATTTTAAACATATTTCTTAATATAGTTTCTTAAATATAGTTCAATTTAGGTGGATTAATAATGTCTTAAATTGAATTACCAGAAATTTTAGTTTATCTATATTGTTTTTTTAATTTTAAATTTAAAAATAATGCTTAGCATTAACAAACGTTGAAACTAAAAAGTTCTCTGTATCTACAAAGAAGTATAGGGTATTTGCAAGAATAATAGAAACAAAGATTGCGCAGAACGTTGTTCAAAACTTGAATCTTCTGCGCATGTACGTAGAAGTTATTTGACAACTGTAATTTTTTCATTGTTGTAAAAAAAACAAAACATTTGAATTATTTTTGAAAAAATTGCGTGTGATTAATAAATATGTGTGCAAAACTGCACTGAATCGGCCATCAAAAATAAAAGATAAGAAAACACCATCGAAATGCTCTAAAAACAAAATAATTCAACAGCATTTGTGTATATATTTTAGATTTGAATTTTAAATTAACTGCCATCCTCCCATGGCCATGTACAGCAATGTCTTGATCAGCACGATAGTTGATTTACCCACTAAGAAAACTGCCGGAAGCCTGCTTCCCACCAATTTTTTTCAGCATGTAAAAAAAAAAAAATATTTTTTCAATGAAATAAATATTTGTAATATATGAAATGTCTAAATTTAAATTTCCTTTACTTGACATTCCATACTTATTGACGTCAGCAATACAGGGTGCACATGCGCAATGCGTAATCTTATTATTCTATTATTCTTGGGGTATTTGTACAAATATAGGGTACCCATGATTACCAAAAAAGTCTTAATTTGTAACATCACTAATGCTAGTAAAATGAAGTACAACACGGAATCAATTCTTTCATATTGTAAATGCTATAAAATGATTAAATTTAAATGTTTTTTTTTGTGATGTTCAAATATTTCTGAGACTAAATCTAAACCACAACTAGTTGGGTGAAATATAAAAATGATGGAATTGGAATGGAATTCATTTTCTTTAAAATGTTATCTGTTTAAGATTTTTTCGTAACGAATTCAATTCGATTTTTGTAATCAAATATTTGACGAATTAAATTCGTTGCACATAACTTTGACGGATCGAATTCGATTGTAATACGTTCATACTGCATTGACTGCATTGAAAAATCGTATTATGGAACTGAAAAATTCAAAATCGATCGAATTTAAATTTTAATACGATTTCAATTTAAAGTTGGAACATGCCGGAATTTTAAATATAACGTCGTGAAAATAAAATCACCAACCAAATGATTTTTCCAATTTTTTAACATATTAAAAAATGTACCAATTTCAAAAGAATACCCGTTTAAAGATTAACATGTTTACCTTAATTGCCAATATCGGTATTATCATTTTGCAACCGTTTTTATAAATTTATCGGAAAAACAAAATAAAAAAACTAACGATTAAACGACAAATTAGCTTTAAAATGATCTGTGGTACAATTACTTATTAAAAATATTTATCAAAAGAAAATATAATTTTTTCTAAATACTAAAATATGCCATTTTTATCTCGAAAGTATCAAAAATTCAAAATAAATCAAAAATTAAAAACATTCTCGTCATAAATTTAGCTTCGTTACCTTAAGAGTTACAACATGTTTAAATCAAAAACAATCAAACATAACACGTTTCTATTTGATAATTTAGTAAATCATTATTTTATTATATACCTACTTAAGTCTATTATTATTATTATTATTATGTATTATGTATTGCTAAATCAACCGTTGGCATTTTATTATATCACATAACACCACACATGAGTTGAAAAAATGAAAAACCGTTTTGTTCTGTGCTATGCCAGTGACTAAATGTCTCGAGGTTGTACGTTAATTGTTTAATTAACTGAAAAAAAAGGGAACAAACGGTTGCCTTAAATCAGAGAGTGAGGCTCGGCCAGGTTAGTGACTGTATTTATTAATTTTTCTTTTAATTTATTTTTTAAATTAATTCATAATTTTGTAAAACAACGCGCATTACTTCAAATGGGTGCGCAACATTAAAGACTGCCTGAGTTTGGTTTTTTTATGAGTTTCGTTAATTCGTTATTTTGTTTGGGCAACGTTTAACGTATAACGTACTGGCAGCAGCAGGTTTAACGAATTGAAGCGACGTGTGGCAAGTTAAGCAGTGACTAAATTTAATTTTTACATTCTACCGAAAGCACATTGCCTGTCTTGCTGCACGTCGCATAATCGACGCCCTTGAAAAAAGCCTTAAATTGTGGAAATGTGCATTGGATGAGCTGTGTCTGAGCCGAAACAAGGTACTTGCTAAATGAATACAATTTGTTAACAACTTAGAAAACAAATTCCTAAGTTTTTAAGTTCTTTTTTTAGTTTTAATTATTTTTTCTCAAAGCGATTTCATTTGCAAAAAAAAAAACAAAAAATGCATTTTGAAGACGTTACAGTCTGCGATACAGTCTCGCTCGTCGACTAGTTTTCAAATAATGTGTTTGTGTGTGTGTGTTTGGTGAACCGAACCCGTACCCGATACCAAACGAAACCAAACCCATCGAATCGAAACGACCCGACCCGAATCCCTAGCGCAATATATGAGGTACATGTTTAACGCATTTGAAACAAACAACATGACTTTTTTTTATTGAAATTAATCAATTATTATAGCACCTAAAAATACATACGTCGCATTAAATGCCAATCCAATCATCGCTAGGGGCAACGCACAGAGGTAATTGCTTGATTTTGCCAAATTTTCAAAAAATAACTTTTATCTAGGAATTTTGTAAGAATTATAATTACGGATAATGCATTTGTTGTTGCGATAACGATAAGATACAAAGAAAGAAATGAAACAAACTAAGAAAGAAACAGGAAATCGGTTTAACACTGACCTAACAACGAGGTAATTGTTTAGTTTTATTGCACAAAAGTTAAAATTATTAAGTATTATAAATTTATTTTTAACGCGTGCTGCAGTAAAGTGCGAAACTACATCGTTTAATTATTATGAATTATTGAAAAAATGAAAAAAAATTACTGGTTTTTAAATAAACTTCAATTTCAAGTTTAAAGTAAACGCCTGTCTGTTTCTGTTAATCATACGTTTTGTACTCTAACTTTTGTGTTTCCGTCAGCATCTGGAAAAATGTCTCGGAAACAACAATTTTTTGATTTCTGACACATTTTTTTACGTAATACTCCCTCCTCTCGTTCCCATTAAACACTTCTAGCATTAAATATCATATAAACTAACATTTAAAACATTTTAAAAACATGCTAAATAAAAATGAACAATACGCTTTCTACACAGTATGCACAGCATTTAATAGTTTGCTTCACCAAGTCTTGATTACATTTTGCAGAAAAGTCGCAACACTACAAAACGACGACGACGACACTGTTGGCGCACTTTGGAGTACCTACTACGTTTTCAACATCATCATCATCAACTTTGGAATTTTGCTGACTGCCAGGTAACACAACATTTGATAAACAAGTAACTACAGCTAGGCAGCCTCGAGAAAAGCAGCATCCTACTTCCAGCCAGACAATGTAAACTTTTGATTTGAATGCTATATTTTCTATTTATATGGCATTCATTCATACAGTTGAATTATTAATTAGTACTATGCAGCACACGATGCGACGACGTCACTCAACGAAAGACTGCTTTGAAACAACTATTTCTTTTTTCAAAAATTATTTTCTATGTTTATCCTGTATTTCGATAACAGTTTTCTGTTCATTTCTGACACATTTGAATTCACGTTCTCAAAGTTGCCGTGACATGTCACAGCAAATGTTCAAACAAAACCCTCACGGAACGACAAAAAGTCTACGTTATTTAAAAAACTTAAATATTTATTAAATAAGTATTGTATGGAAAAACTTAAATATTTATTATATAAGTATTGTATGTATCATTTAAATACGTATAACATACATGTGGTTAATATCAGTTTATTAATATTTAATCATTTTATTAATGCCAATAAAAACGTCAGTAAATGAAGTAAAAATAAAATTAAACAAAAAATAAACATTTAATCGTTTTAAGAAAAAATTAAATACAAAATGGTTTTATTTGGGGATATTTGGAAGATTTTAGGCTTATTAATAACACTACACAACAGCCATTCTGCGCAGCAGTCAAGGTTATTTTTGTATTATGTAAAATGACGTCCTTATTCCGAAAATATGGTTTAAAAATGATTCTTTGGATATGCTTAGAAAAAATGGGCCAATAACTTTTGGACCGAGCTTTCGTAAAGGGGGTCACATATATTTGCAAATATCTCGCGTTCTAAATAACACATATGATCAAATGTAATATCGAATGAAAGTTAATTGAATATCGAATAAACATTTCTTAGAACATTTTTAAATTGGTTCATTAGTTTAAGAGAACTCGAAAGGAGAACTTGAAAAAACAATTTTTTTCAACAAAAATTTAAAAAAAAATTCATTTAAAAAAATTGAAAAAAATCGAGAAAGTAAGATGATATACAAATTTTAATTTTTCAAAATTAGTTCACACTTTCGTAGAAATTGTGCTATAAATGACAAAAATATATGGGAAACATTTGAGGATAAAAAAAGTTATGTGAAAGCAATATAATTGAGTGCTATACAAATAGGCATAAAATATTTTATAAATAATTTTAAATTTCATAACTTTATCTTTAATACTTAACGAGATATGTGATCCTAAAAAGTAAACCCATATTTCGTAGTGGATGTCGACTCATTTTCGAACTTCGAATTACTATTCTACTAAAATATATTGAAAATAAATTTCACATCATTCGTAATAGCAGTTTTAAAGTTATCGTGTATAGGCAGACGCTCATATCTAAATCGACTCGGAAAGTGATGTTGACCAAGAAAATATATACTTTTTCATACCAGTCACGCGTAATAAGAGGCGCTAAAATATCCTCACATATATTTATACCCTACACTAAGATTCAGTTTGGTACGCCGTTTGTAACACCCAGAAGGAAGCATCTCCGGTATGGAAAAGTATATATATTCTTGACCTCCTGAGTCGATTTAGCGATGTCCGTCTGTCTGTCTGTCCGTCTGTCTGTTGAAATCCCTACTACTTTTAAAATTGAAGAGCTAGATAAATGAAACTTATAACTTAGATTACTAATATACCTACGCTGTATGTGCGAAAAAATTGGCGAGATCGGTCCGTTGTGACCTATGATCCGACCACTTATGTTCAAATACTTCATATAAAATGTACATATAAAGATCAATTTTTATGTATACGTGCTTAGGTAAACTTTATTGGTCAAATATATATTGACATCATGCTCAAATACATGATAATAATGTTTTCCGGCGAAAAGACTTGTGGTTCACAAAAAAATCGAAATTCGGTACACCTACCCATTTGTAAATATGGGTATCAAATGAATGGAAATTCTTCAGCGATTGAATGTTTGTAGTTATTTTCAGGATTCGTATACCCTGGTGACCTATATATCACTTTGAATGGTAACCACACATATGTGTAGGGTATTTATAGTCGGCTTAGACCGACTATAATTTTGATAATCCTAACTATCATAATTACACATACTTTAAAATTTCCTATGTGATCTAACCTTCCCAACTGGTTTTAACTTGTAACCCATGGGTATTGGGTATAAACATATTATGCGATTTTTTTAGTTAATACCCAATTGTAATGCTTTCACATGATTTTTTCTGTTCTCAAAACGTATCCATAGATTTCTTTTCTTTTTACATCATTTTCTTTAAAAATGTACAGTCTAATTTTGCAATATTACAAACTGTGCATCATCTTGCGTTTTCAATTTTTCGCCATTTTTTAATAAAATTTTGGTCGACAAAAATTTACAATTTTCGAGTTCTTCTGTAGAGTTTTCTTAAACCAGTAAACCAATTCAAAACTATTGTAAGAAATGTTTATCGAATATTTAATTATCTTTCAGTCGATATAACAATTGCGTTTATGGGTTTTATTAAACGCGAAATATTTACAAATATATGTGACCACCTTTTTGAAAGCTCAGTACAAAAGTTATTACCCGAAATCTCGTAAACCTATGCGTAGAAATTTTTTAATTCATATATTCAAATTCTGCGAGTCATTTCCAATAATAATGGAATTAACTGCGCAAACTTTTTTTCTCATTTTGTTGTGTAGTGCAATTTATGCAAAATTAATATATCGTCACTATCACCATGGGATTCGTCCCATTTAAAAAAAAAAATGGGGATATCAATTTTTAAAGTGCTGTTAAAATTCGTAAATTTATAGATTTAAATTTAGATAAATAAATAAATTTTAAATTTAGATAAATGGGCTTATCTAGTTCATCGTATTTTAGTATGGTATTCGTACCATGTAGTATATATACGATACAATAACACAGAAATGTCAATTTGTTGTTGCATCTCCTATTAAAGTGCACCCAGAAAAAAATACTATACAAATAATAGCTATTTACTATTAAAAATAGTCAATTGGATAAATTATTATTTTAATCGGAAAATACCATTAAATACTAGAAAGTACCATGATATTGTCATTGAGTTTATATGAAAAGATTTATTTTTTGTATACTATTAAATCAATAATGGTCCTATTGACCAATTTTAATGGGATTTGAGTGAATTTTTTTTGGGTGTGAAATACCACAAGTGTTGTATTTGAGAGTAGCCCTGAGGCATGTTTTTTGGTGTCGTATTTTGTGAAATAAAGAAAAATAGTAAAATTGATAGTGCACATAAAATGTTAATTTATTTGTTTTTATTTTGAAATCGAGGATGATAATTTCAAAAAATCCTAATTTTATAAGAATCAACTGCATTTATTTGACGAAATATTTTAACAAGCTGAAAAGTAGTGCTCACAGTTCAATTGCCGTACTGTCGTATTCGTACAATGTCATACCAATACCATGAAACTGTGAATACGCTAGGTGTTTTTTCTATTTTTGTAATTATTAGGGCGAGTTTAGACGATAAAGAAAATAGCTAGAGATAGAGCCAAATTGAGCAAAAAATCTCATAGAGTCGTGTAAACACTACATACACTAAGAAAACAAGATGTTTATGAAAGTCTTGCTGCAAATATCCTTTTAAATTTACGTCTTGTAGCAAATATTCAAACAATAAAGTTGCAGAAAAACTATTAATATTTTTTAAATATGACGTTTATGCGTATTGTAGCCGCGGTAGCTCAGTGGTTAGTGCGTTGGACTGCGAGCCGAAAGGTCCCCGGTTCAAGACTGGACTGGGGCTAACAACATCTTTTCATAGAAACATTTTCTATACCGCGCTACCTCTCGTCAGTAAATGGCAAACCTACGAGAGTAAAACCATTGCCTATGAAAAAGCTCTCACCCGCCGTTCGGATTCGGCAATAAACTGTAGGTCCCACCACTTTGAGTACAAATATAACACGCACAGCTCAAAATGGTGAGAGAGCTCGGCCGATGTTCTATACAGGACTGTAGCGCCAAACTATTATATTATTATTATTATATGCAGATAGTTACGAGATGTTTGCCACAACAGCAATGAACATTGAGATATTTACTGTTGGCTGATAGCAAACATCCAGAGTTCTTGGACATTTGCAGCAAAACTTTTGAGGTATTTTGACATTTGACTAGCATAAAAAAGGAAAATGGCGTACTTTTTCCTTAAGCTTAAACAATGAAGTAAATCAAATGGTGTAAAAAAGTGCCAACTCAAATATTACATTTTAATGGTAAAAGTGAAAATAAAATATCCTGTGATTTAAATTATCAACACGTGATGGAAAATATTTATTTTCAGAGTTTACTTTGATGACAGCATTGCCGGTCGGACTTGGTTCTTCTGCGAAGAAATTTCAAGTCGTTGTACATTTTTACATTCGAAGTATTTATAATGACGATGGCGATGTATAACAAGGATACTGTTTTAATTCTATAATAATTAAAAATACATTCGATTAATTGTCTTTCAATTCAATAAAAATTACTCCGCGAATTCTAATGGAGTACCTTTTCCAAATATGCCACAACTATCTTCTATTTGTAAGATGTTTAATTGATGGTTGCTATACATAATCGTAAATTTGAAAGATGGTTCTAGAAATATTTATCGTATTTGACGGATGTTTGAGAGATGGTTGTCTCAAATGCGATCTAAATAAATTGTAAATAACTTGATATTTAGGGCTGTGATATTTCTGGTAATCATCTTTGTTTTCTTAGTGTTCCTTTCTTTTTACTCGTATCTGTGAAAGAATTAAAATATTGCCTTTCAGTTCATTATTAGGTAGTGTAAATGCTGATAACAGCTATTTTAATATGTAATTGGAGACTTGTGTATGAGAATTATTTCTAATCTAATAATAAATTAATAACTATCAGGCTTTAAATGTAAACCTTGTAATTTTAAAGATAAGGTTTTAGTATTTTCAGAAAAAATAAAAATTACTTGCACCGTGTATATCTCTTGACCTATAATATAATTTTTTTTTTTTTTTTAATTTTTTTTTTAGTGTAGTAATAATTCAAATTTTCACTAAAAATTCAAATTTTCACTAAAAATTCAAATTTTCACTAAAAATTCAAATTTTCACTAAAAATTCAAATTTTAACTAAAAATTCAAATTTTCACTAAAAATTCAAATTTTCACTAAAAATTCAAATGTTCACTAAAAATTCGTTTTAATTTAATTTTCACTATGGCTTTCTATTCTAAATTGATCCCTGATACAAAAAACAGCATTGTTTAAGTACAGATTTTCCATGCTCCACTAAATTCACAAACAAAACGAAGGATTAAACGATAAATAGGTTCAGATACTTGTTCGAGATAAGGGTTCAAAAAAGAGCGCAACCATTGCATGATGTTCCAAATAGATATTTTTTTTTAGCAACAATGAAGATTAATTTTGAATTTCCAATTGAAAAACAATATTTGTATTGCAAAATACGAATAGCTCCAGGGTGGGCGCGCATAAAATTTGCAAAATACTACAATCAGATTATGTAAAAACACAATATTGATATTCAATGTGACGTTAATTTTAAGCTCTTAAATTAATTAAAACCTTTTTGAGATTACAAAGCGATTAAAAATTATTAAAAGTTCAGATCAATTTTATTCATGATGAAAAATGTTTAGTAGAAAAACCGGTCCAGAAAAGCTAAAAATAATAGGATTATAATTGACGACAAATGATGCTGCAAAAAAATGTTGTAATTTACAAAACTGGTTGAAATTATTATTGAATCTTGTGTCAAAAACCTCTTTTACTGCTACAGCATCCTTTATTTTGATACTTGAGCAGAATTTCCGGTTACAGTAGGTGTCAACATTTGTATTTTGTTTTCGTGAGGTTCAGCTGTATACAGTCGCACGACAGGATCAAAACAGGATCAAATATGTGCACGGCATCCTGATGTGTTTATGGCGCGTTCCAAAGCAGCAGGTTCCAAAGTAGGGTAGTAAATCATTCAGTAAAACGACCCACGCAGCGGGTAGAATTTCAGTTAGTAGAATTTCGTCTCGTTTTCGGTACGCTAGATACATTAATAAGTGTGTCGAACAGGTTCAATTTGAGCTGGTCTTCATGTTGCAGGTGAAAAGTTATTAATTAGGCGAGTTTCTTAATTGTATCGCTGTATTTTTCGATTCGATTTTTAGAACATATTAATGGCAAAGTGCAGCTGTACTAATTTTTTTTTTCACTCTAAAGACAGAATATTTTATTTTACATTTTTAATTTTAATACAACGCATGTCAACATGTTCATGAACCTTCTTAAAGGTGAAACATATAATTGGGAGTATCTGTTAATTGTGTTCAACAGGATTTTCATGCTACAAAAGGCGCAAAATACGAACAACTTTTATTTTATGCGTTTAGGTCAGTCAGCCTTCGGAAGGTCCTGCGAGTAGGTATAATAACTACACAAAGCACCCATGTATTTATTTGGCTGGACATATGTGAACTCAAATTATCACACATTTGTCTGCATCTTGAGACAGATAAAACTACTGAAGACACAGCACAAGAAATCTACAAACAAAAGGCAAATAAATCTCAAAACAAATAAATCTCGAAACAAATAAATCTCGAAACAAATAAATCTCGAAATAAATAAATTTCCGAACTAAATAAATCTCAATCCATCAATGTATTGTCTTGTATAATTTTGCATACATCAAATTAAACTCAAGGGTCAGTTTATTGTAAAAATTGGAAAAAACGGACCCTTCTTCCTTCATATTTTTAAACTGTAATTTTAAAAAATGTCGGGCATATTTTTAAATCTGGTTTTTTCATTAATACCTTAATGTGCAAATAAGCGTGATGCAAATTAAGCATTTGCCTAAATTCTACAAAGCTCATAGGGCCTATTTGTGCAGTGGTATTGACTACCGGATCCGTCCTATTTTAAACTGTAGTTTTAAGAAATTGCTGTCATCAGTTTACAACTTGTTTTTCATTGATACCTTAATGTGTGAGTGATGCAAATTAAGAATTTCTCTAAACCCAGCGATAAGTTCATGCATTCCCACTTTAGATTTACAAACCGCAGTTTCAAAACATTTTAGACATCAGTTTTAATCTAGTTTTTCATTGCTACCTTAATGTGTAAATAAGTCTGATGCAAATTAAGAATTTATTTAAGCCCATCTAATCCCAATGGTCAGTTTATGCAGTGGTATTGAATTTATTTTGTAAAAACCAGACCCTTCTTACTTTAGATCAGTAAACTGTAGTTTTAACAAATTTCTGACAGCAGTTTAAATCTAATTTTTCATTGATACCTTAATGTGTGAGTGATGCAAATGTAGAATTTCTCTAAAACCAACTACGTAAATCCCAGGATCAGTTCATGCAGTGTTATTTTGCAAAAATACGGACTTTTCTTACTATAGACTTTCAAACATCGGTATTAAATCTAGTTTACATTGATAATTTAATGTGAAAATAAGTCTAATACAAATTAGGAATTTGCCTAAACTCAATTCAATCCAAGGGTCAGTGGTATTAAAAGTATTGAATAATTGCAAAAAGCAAACCATTCTTATTTTAGATTTATAAACTAGGTACCTATGGGTTTAAGAAACTTCTGGCACCTTTTTAAATCTAGTTCTTCATTGATACCTTAATATGTGAGTGATGCAAATTAAGGATTTCTCTAAACCCAACTCATGCAGTGTTATTGTGCAAAATAGAACCCTGCTTAATTTAGATTTCTATACAACAGTTTAAATCTATTTTTTCCTTTGATACTTTAATGTATAAACAAGTGTGATGCAAATTAAGAATTTGTCATAACCCATCTTAAGAAATTCCAACTGTTAAATCCTTGGCACGGGTAACTGTTACCTGTCGGTGACCGTAACAGTACTAATCACTATTTTTTAAACTGTGAATAAGCATAATAGTCTTTGCAAATATCACTGAAAGAGTAACGATCCTCACCAGCTGTGCCATTGTTAGACGAAAATGAGTTAAAAATTTGCAAAAACCAAACAGATATCGTAAATCTCAAACTCTAAACTCAGTATATATTAAATCTCTATTAGGCATATAGACGCCCCTAAGTTATAATGTCGGCTATCCTTAAGAAATGCTATGAATATGAGATATGTAGGTGTCTTATGATAAGTAGATTATCATAAAAAGAATTATTTCTGGTTGCATGCAACTCTATACACTAAAAGGTTTATCTTTTATGTAGTTTTTTTTTATGTAGTGTCAAAGGTTTTATTTTATCTATATTTTTATCCGTTTTGTATATACCTACTTGGTATTCTCAAAAAATGCACTCTTTTTCGAAAATCAATTCGTTGCCATCATTAAAAGTTGTCAAAATATCTAACTTATTTTGTGTTAAACACATAAATAAGCCGATTTTTGGTAGCTTTTATAGGACAACGAAAAAGGGCTACTTTTTAACCCTTTTTTTCTGTAGAAATGTTTGGTATTTTTCTATAAATTATGGCATTTTTAGCACAAAAAGAAGGGTAAATGATATGAGTGCGTTAAATAGTAAAAGGCTGAAGGTCACTAGGGGTGCTGCACTCGAGTATTTGTTTGGCGTTTAGTGGTGCCAAAAAAGGGTTGACATTAAAGTGCATTTTCAGGTCGTCATTCATTCGTATATGAATTGATTTATCGAGATATTTCTGAGTGGGGGCACAAAATCGATTAATATCTATGAGTTTGGTTTTATGAGGGCAAAATGCAGTATATTTTGCTGTAAAAACATCAGATTTTGCACTGCCAAAGTACTAATGGCCATTAGGACCTATAATAATGGTGTATTTCAAACTATTCGAGTGCATTTCGTGCGCATTTAGGTGGTAATTATTGCAGTGAATAAATATTGAACAAAACAAAAGCATTTACTATCTATAGTTGATCTATGGTGACATTATCAAAAAGAGGTACAATCACTGCGGAATATATAGAATATAGAGAATTTTTATTACCTTGTTATCTAAGTCTTTTGAAGGTTCTAAAACATGTCTAACTGTTCAAACTATTTGGTTTCGACATTTTGAGTCTTTTAAAAAACTCAATTATGTTGAACTCCAAAGCCTCTGCTGACCGAAATATCGGCTGTAAAGGTTGGCGAAAGTGACTTTGCACAAAATAAAAGCATTTTTCACGTTTATTATAGTTTATGAAGGTTTTTTTTTAATATATGCATTTATGTTCTTGCGAAAAAAAAACCTCTAGGGGCGAATTTTCCTGGTACACAGCCCCTAATAGACGCCCGCTTGACACATAATGACATATTTCAAAATTAAATTAGCATTTGCAATTATTGACAGCCAGTACAAGATGCTGTCGAAGTCGTAGTGTCTCTTGACGTGCCCAAATCAAGATGCAATTTTATGACTTCCGTGTTTGTAACCCTGCCCCGTTTTGTTTTGTTTTCGCAGGGTAACATATAAAAATTTGCATAATTTTGAATATTGCACAAACAATGCAACCAACAGACGGCGTGAATTTGCGGTAATACGGGGAGTTTCTTGAGACGCTGCAATAGTAGCAGCAGCTGCCTGCTGGGAAGTATAACTTGTGTGGGTTCCATTGATTTTGAAAACAGCGCTATAAGGTTCCAGCAGCCACTAGAAGTTGTCAAAAAGCTTATAACAGCCACTATAACATATCAGCTGCTTTCAAAAACCTCGAATATTTGTAGCATTTGCATACGGTACCCCTTGAAATACTATGAGATACTTTATGGTTGTGTATGTCACAACGCGAAAGTTCTGCTGTAGGCTTATGCTGTAATTACATAACTCAAAACAACGCATATTGCCTTGAAATGCGCACACTTTCGAAAAAGGTAGCAACGACAGGCAGGACATTTTCTTGACTTGGTCGACAAAAAAAATATATATATTTGATAAATTTGCATATTTAATTTGAGTTTCTTGACATTGCAGTTGATTTTTTGTTGTTGTTTGCGCCATTGCAAAAGAGGGTTGACATTAATTAGAAGCCTTTTTCGTCTTCGAAGTAGATTCCAAAATGGGACATTTCGAAAAAAAAAAAAATACATATGAAATTTAATGCAAAATCACTGCCACTAACAACTCAACTCTACTCAAAACAAATCGTTTTCGAGGGTGCCATGCACAAAGCTTGAGAAAAGGTTCTGAAAAACGTTGAAGAAAAGTCCCAAACCAAATCCAGCTAATTTATTATGCAAATAGACTTATTGCGTCATAAAGAATGCAATATATTTGCTGGAAATTCAAAATATTTTTGTTCAATTTCGTAAATCCTGCGGCAATATTAGTATTTTCTGGAAATTCAAGACTTTTATGTAAAATTAATTAGAGGCTCTGTATAGAATAGAACGCTAACCTTGAGCTGGGTAAGTTTTTGACCTGGGCACAGCTGCGTTTTAACGTTATACGCAATTTTTAGACACTACATCATTAGTATTTTACAAAGGTGACCAAAAAGTTGTATTGCCTACGGTACGTCCATTGTTCGACGTAGATCTAAATCATAGTACTAAGCGTAGAAAGATGACCATTCATCAAGCGGACAATGAAATGCCAAGCACACGACAGAGAATCCACAACAAAGGAAATAAGATGAGACAAGACGAGGCGAGACACACAAAAAAAAGGACACTTCCCCACTTTCTCAAGCCCTTTTCCAATAAATTGCAGCACAATTGTGCAATTTTTCACAAAATTTATGCCGTGTCCTTTTTTTTTTTGGTTTCTTCTTCAATCACGTGCAGCACAGCTCAATGAAATTTACAAAAAATAGCGAGGGTAGTAGTAGCAAACTGAGTATTGTATCCTGTGCCAAGCAACTAAGAAGGACACTAAAAAGGACACTACACTGTGTGCGTGTGTTGCTAGAACAGCTGTAACGTTTCAGACATGGGTCTTAAGACGTCGGCTAAAAATAAGCAATCAAAAATTGCTATTTTCTCAAATTCCTCTTTTTAATTAAACGCACAATATATTTGCGGTTTGGTAAAATTTGAAAGAATCAAACAATCAAATGAAATTCCACGCTTCGTTAGGCACAAAACTTGGCAAAAATCTTTGGCAGGAATACTTTTTAATGGCGCGACAAAGGCACTAAATCCTTTTACCATTGGACCAGAAACACATAAATTCCATGCGCCATATATTTTTTTTTTCTTGTTTTTCATCAATACAACGGTGACTAAATAAATATTTTCATTGCCCGGATTAAGGCGCACAAATTTGTCTCGATCTCGACTGTGATTTAGGATTAAGATTCTTCAAATTGCATGCTATAGGTAGAAGAAGGGGGTCTGTAGAACAGCCGGCACTTTTTTTTTTTGTTATTGAAAGATGTCCTTGCGTTGTGTGTATAAAAATGTCCTTAGTGCAAAAAGAAAAACAATGACACAAACTTATCACACGCTCGAAACTGATTGATTTGGATCACGATGTGACATTAGGGACATTGCGAATTGAGCTCGAAGATGTATTGTCGGTAATCAATTGCGAAAATCTTAATATGTGATCACTGATCAGAATATAGCGCAGTTGCTGGGAATTCTACGGTTTTTGCGAATCAAAGTAGGGTCCAGAAATTCTTAAGCGTATTACATAACGTGGGATTTATATAAAGAAACATAGCATATTTGTCGATATATTTTTAGCTATTTACAATACTCATGATCGGGAACTGATCATTGTATTTTTACTCTGTCCCAATTTCAGCAGTTACCTGACCAACATGATAATTTTTTCCCTAATCGATTCAATTTCTACTAAGGATACGCAGAAAAAATATTTCAAATTTAAAAAGGTCCTAAATCATTTTTAGAAATAATATTTCTTTACACGAAAAAAGAGAAATTGGCAATTTTCAGTTAATATGAGACAGATTCAACTCCATAGTATATAATGTTCTTTATATCGTAGACAATTTTCATTTAATCAACCATTTTTTTCTTCAATAGGAGAAAAGTGTTGTTATTTATAAGAAACATTTTTAGGGCCGTTTTCACAATATCCAGTAAAGTGTTTCAATTCCATATATTCTATTGGTAACTCTGAGTTAAAGTGGCAGGTAGTGCTTAACCGAAGACGGTGAAAATGGCCTTAATGAAATAATTTCATCAAATTCTGAGATAGGCTGCCAAAATTTGAATTTTTTGGTTGATTTAATATGGAATGAGTCCTACTAGTAATTGGTTACTTTTTTTCTGATTGTTACTCATCCGATAAATTTATATAATGTTTAAAGAGAAATTTTCCAGTAGAGCTCGTGGAGTTCTGAAAAACTGTTTTATCAAAAATATATCCACACTCAAAATTAAAGGATAAGTAAAACTCACTGACTCAAATACTATTTAAAATCTTCAAGATGAGCACAAACATTAACCAGTTCTTTATCGAGTTATCTTAAACCATTTAAAAATGTTGTGAGATATGTTTAATTTACAAAACGTGAAAAAAATGTTTACCATGGATATCACATACATCAATTCAATTTATATGTATAATTCGAGGTTGCTGAATTTGACTACATACTCAGTTTATAAGAAACTTGCTATTGAAATAGTAGACCTTTTCCAGTCATTTTTTTAGAAGAAAAAAACCCCGACCCTTACACAACTAGTTTTCCAATAAACTTTAAACGCCATTTTACTTTCAATGGTCAAAACTAATTACAATATACCCACAAATACTAATATAGCAATTTGTTTTTCAGATATTTGAATCTAAACTGGTCAAAAATGTTCAGACTATTTTTGGTTGATTTTTTTAGCATTTTGGATCTAATTATAAAGAACATAATGATTAACGGTTAAGTAGAGCATAATTCAAACTAACTAACAAAATTACTATATTATTTGTATCAGTTCTATTTTTTAAAATATGACCTATTAACGCAGTTTCCGTTAAAAATATAAAAATTTATAAGAAATTTGGAAAATGTTTAATGCTGAATGTTTAATTGCAGTACTCAACAAAACGAGAAAAATGTTTGCCATGGATTTCCCATACATCAATTCTATATAATTTGCGGTTGCTGATTTTGACTGCTTACTCAATTTTTCTCTATTATATAAAGTTTTTAAGAAAAACTCTATTGAAATTTTAGGCATTTTTCAGCCACTTTTTAGAATAAAAAACATAGTCCCTTAAATAACTAGTTTTCAAAAAAACTTTAAATGACATTTTTCTTTTAAATGTCAACTCTAATTACAATATAACCACAAATACTAATATTACGATTTGGTTTTAAGAATATTTGTAACTAAACTTGATTATTTTTGGTTTTTTATTGAGTATTTTTGTATGAGTATTAAAGCCATTTCGGATCTAATGATAAATAAGAAAATTATTGACGGTTATGTAGAGCATAGCCCAAATTAACGATCGAAATTACTAACTTTTTTCCATCTGTTCTAATTTTTAAAATATGCCCTATCAACACAGCTTCCGTCAAAAATTACATGAATTTTTCTCAAAAAACGATCCGTAGTAGGAAAAAAACGAGTATGCAATAAGTATAAACATACTTTAAATATGAAGTAATGATATTTCCATATTACAGATATAAGTATTTTATGAGACATCCCAAGATGTCCACAATCGATTTCCGAAATAAAAAAATTTGTGAGTCAAAAAACAATTTTTGATGGCCACTCCATTTGGCATCCCATAAAGTTCGCAATCGATTTCCGAAATAATGAAGAGTAAAAAGTGTAGCGAAAGTGAGTACTCGTGAGCAGCTAGATTCTGTTCGATAACGAATGTTCACTTTAGAAAAACGAGTACGTCGAAATTTTCTTGCTTACTCGCTCGTGTACTGTTAAGAAAAATATTGAACTGGTAAATTCATTTATTATGATTTATAGGGAGTGAATAATTTTGAATACTCATTTATGAGTATTGCCGAACCCTGCTTTAATACTAAATATTTAAATAGTCACAACAAAAATAGATCTACAATATCAAATTATGATATTTCGAAAATTAGACCCCCTACCTAGTGTTTACAGTTTCAGTAAAGCTCTATGCAGATCACATTTGAAAATGTGCTGCTTCGCATCATTTTTTATTCCATACAAAACTCTGGCTCATTTGCATAACGACATTGGTCACTGTGGACCCCCTGCCGTGTAGTATTGTAATATTGCCCGCGACCATTTTCAACACAAAAGTCAAGGTATTTCGCGGGCACGCGCTCAATACGTCACTTTACCGCGGCATAATGCTTATCTGCATTAGATGGACAGCCACGGACGCGCGTGCGTCATAGTTTGATAAGATTTACATGCGAATGAAAATCAAATATTTGATCAAATGCCACGCATGAAGTGATTTGAGCGCGAGTTCAATCCGAATCCTGTTTAACAAGACAGATAGACGGACAGACAGTCAGTCATTCTGATTCGGTGATACGAACCACGTACCAAGCCAACCCAACCCTTTGGCTTATCGCGTGATTAGTCGGCGGACAATCAGAACATGTAATACATACCGTGTACCTAGAGTGCCGATGTCCGAGTCCTGCTGCGCGTTAGCGCCATGCGGCGCAGAGCTGCGTCGAATTGAAATGCGTTAATGATAGCGTGTTAAATAATATAAATATTGCTTTAGAATCCTTTGTGCGTTTGAACAAATAACGAAAAACTTGTTTAGACTAATTCGTCAAAAAATCAACAGCGTAATATATATTACGAAAACTGAAAAAGTGACCTGAACTGGAACTGGCATTGGCGTAGTTGGACGTAGTAGACTGGGCTGCGTCAGGCAATGAACGGTCAGAGCGTATGAGAAATTACTTCATTAGTGATGTAAATAATTAATCAAAAATTCGTTATAACATAAATGCGATTTTTAACGGATTACATTTCAAAAAAATCATGTTTAAAAAACAAACAATAAAAAGAAATATCTTATGTTAAAAAATAAAAATAAAAACTGTAAACTCAAAATAAAAATAAAAATTAAAAATTTCATTCAAAATTCAGAAAAATAACTAATATTCAGATAAAAATCGATATATTCAATGTTCAAGAAAATTTAGTTTGCTCTAAAAATCAAAAAGTTCACTAAAAATTCAAATTAAAAAAATTAAAATATATTTTTATTTTATTAAACATCTAAAACTCACCAAATTCATAACGCTTACTAAAAATTCAAACCTACATTAAAAATATCACTCAAGAATGCTTATTAAAAATTAAAGTTTTTACTAAACATTTGAATAACTTAAAAAAAAAAAAAAATTTCGTTTCTTTTGCAAAGATTTCGTAAAAATTCTAAATATCACTCAAAATAAAATTTTCACTACAAATTCAAATTTTAAATTTTCTCTAAAAATTCACTAAATATTCTACTTAAATCTCAAATGTTCACTAAACTTTAAAATTTTAATTTTCTCTAAAAATATCAAAAATTTCAAAAGTTCTAAAAATTCAGTCATTTATTCTAGCTCAAATATTCACTAAACGTTCAAATTTGTATTTTCTCTAAAAATATCAATAAATTACAAAAGTTCTAAAAATTCAGTCATTTATTCTGATTTAGAACAGTCACATAAAATTAATATTGCTCTTAAAAATGCCAAAAAAAAGTTAATTAATATTTTAAATTTGCAGTAAAGAGACGAATTTGAGTACACAAAAATTAAAATTTCTATTAAAATTCGAATTCAAACTACTTAATAATTTGAACTAATCAAAATTCGAAAGTAAAAAAAAAAAATGGTATAAAAATAGTATTCAGTAAATGTTAAAGTTACTTCGAAGCGTGAGCTTCAAATTCAATAAAATCAAAAATCATAAAATTAAAACATTTAAATTTATATTAAAATTTATTTATGTATCTTTGAATATTTATATTTATACTAAAAAGTAACTGAAAAGTCAAAAAAAGTTTAAATAGGAAATTGAAAATAGGAAAATATACCAATTTCCGTCAAATTTCACTTCACAAACTCGAATGGAAAGTAAAAAATATCATTGAAAATTCAAATTAAAATGTCCCTAAAATTCGAATTAAAAGCCAAAAAGTAGCGTAGCTTGGGGTAAAGTGGGACATGGGGTAATGTGGAAAATTGCAATTCTTTGACATGTTTTTGCACTTAGAAAAATAAAAAACAATTGTTAAATGCTTCTTAATATGGCATCAACTTTTTTTTCCTCCATGTTTATAATCAGATTAATACAATTTTATTGCATTTCGAAAACCAGTGATAAAAATGATTTTGAAAGATTTTTAGAGTGCTGTTGTTTGCTATAAAAATGTGTGAATTTTTGTCGGTTTTAATTAGGAAATTATGTTTAAAATGATCATATGTTGTATATCTTTTGAAATACAAACGGGTTTTGCAAATAGTATAACATTGCTTAAATGGTGCTAAGTTATGTTCAAATTCCGAAATTGAGGTAAAGTGGGAAACACTTTCTGGGGTAAAATGGGAAACGTAATTTAAGCAATGTTTGTTTTAATTTTGGTACAAATATTATATATATCATATATATTTAATTCGTTAAGCTAAGAAAAAACTTAATTCTTGTCTACAAACATATCGTCGTTGTAGTACGAAAAGTCACCAAATACATATTCAAAATGCCAAATATTCATTTACAAAAAGCTTTATAAATCTGTCAATTTTTAATTGACGATCTCAACGACCACATGATAAGAAAATGTAAATCTATTGATAGATTTTTGAACTTTAAAATGCATCAATTACTTTTTATAATATTAATTAACAAACTCGTAAATTAAGTTTTTCATAAAAATGTATTTGGTGACTTTTCGATCTACGAAAAGCCAAATGTTGACATCACCTGAGATAAGATCTGGATTGCAGAAGATAGCTAACCTTTAACAAGAGCAAAAAGTAACTATCCGTTATGATTCTTCAACATCAACAGAAAAATAAGAATTTTGTACAATTTGTTGAATGAAATTCCGAAGAATATAAATTTTAACAATTCAGTGAACTGCCATATCTGAAAATGGCCTGTATATTTAAAATTTGCGAACTTGACGACCGGTCACTACACCTGTGTCCCCATTATTTTTAAAGAAGTCCAAATTCAGCTCTTTTGGAAAATCGCTCAAAAATCAATTAAACGGCATATAAATGTTATTCTGTTTATGTAAAAAGTTAGATCTCGAACTAGTCTATGGAATAGACCCTTCAACACAATTTATCAAATTATTCCAATTCACTTTTTTGGGAGGAAAATCAAAACGTACTCCACTTTACTCTAGGCTCCCCTAGTGTAAGTTGTTCCCCTTGAAAATTGTAAGGGCGAGTTTACACGATAGAGAAAATAGCTCGAGATAGAGCAAAAAATCTCATAGAGTTGTGTAAACACTACATAGAGCTCCACTGTATGGAGCTCTACGGTAGATTTTTTCTCCATCTCTAGCTAATTTCTCTATCGTGTATTCGAGCCTTAAGAAAATTTAGTAAATTTTATAAAATTTTAGGATCGAGAAAATTTAAAATACTATTTTAAATTATTACGTTTTTCCCACCAAAAATTATATTTATCAATAGAATTATCTGCTAACAATAAATATTTAAAAATTAGGATAAAATCACTTATCCCTTAAATAAGATATACGAAAAATAAAATCGCAATTGTTTTCTTTAGCATTTCCCACACCTTTATCGATTAGTCCTCAGATCGAAGTACAAAATAAATAAAAACCTTCCCAGCTGTAGCGAATCTTGATATTTTATATTGCCGTGCAACACGCTCAGACACAGAGACATCAGTGATTTTCGCCGCTGGTGATTTTTGTAACAATACCATGTATCGACAATCTTCGATCTATCGAATTTCATTGCATCATCAGCGGAGACAAATCGTCAGAAGACAAATCGTAGCTCTGGGCGTTGCGCTATGCTTCAGTGCGCCGCGCGGTACCGGAAAATTCTTTTGTGACTGCTCGTCGCCTCAAGTAAAAAGTGTTAATATTTCCACTTTTAGCGACGACTATAGATTTGAAACAATCTATGTGTTACAATTGCAATGCTGGAAGGTTTTCAAGTATCACACGCATAGATTGTCGCCGATCGACAATAATAGAAACATTTAAATAATCGTTCGGTGCAACAGCTCCTGCTGTCATTGTGACAGAAGATACTTCGCATATTTTATTATTCATGATGCCGATGGTGATGATGATGATTGTTGCACATCTGATGTTGATTTGATGATGTTTGATACTTGTGAAATTCGAACGCTGATATCTTTATTAATTGTTTTTATTTTTTCTTTGATTATTCGCAAAGGGTCCTAATGATGTTTTCTAGCGAATACTCTTGATTTATGAGATCTTCAGCTTCAAGTACTGCAAGTGATTATTGTATTTTAAAAATTACTTATAGTAATATTTAAAATTTAAAAATGATATAGTGTCAGACATTATTAATGATATTCATAGATTCATTATATTCTAAGAAAATCAATGGATTCTTTAAAATGCATCCTGAGAAGATATCTATTTTAAAATATGCATACGTTAAGATAGTTTTTAAAATTTTTGTTCATTTCAGAAACGTCAATCAGAATTGAAAACTCATTAATCATATAACCTAGTATTTGTACCACACTGCTTGTCACTGCGTAAAACCTAAAGATTTAAATATGTTGTAAAATAAGAATGCGTGAAATTTAATTTTATTTCTCAAACAACTCACTGCTCTTCAAAACCAATGTGTAACCGATAATATAGAACAGAGTAGAACCCATAACAAAAGTAAGATTAACTGTAGCACGTATCAACTGTTAGGTCCATATTAGAAAAGACTTCATTTCGAAGTTGGATGATTGAAGTTATTGTAATAAAATTAAATGTGCTTAAAATAAAATTCAAAATTATATTTTTTACTAAAGAAATTTTCAGACAACAACAAATTTGGCAAAATCTTGATATGATGTAGTTTTTGAATTTTTGCCACTGATTCCTTCTTCAATGCACATAATTCATATTAGTTTCGTGGAAAAGGAAAAATTGAGCGACTTGAAATGTGGAATTTGCAGAGAAAGATCGCTTATGAAGCGGCTTGGTTGCCTCTGAAACTGTTGTACGATCTGTCACTCAATTTTTGTTTGTTTGTTGTTTAATTTGATTTAATTTTTCACTTAAATTCAATTAAATTTTACATTCAGAATTCAAATTTTCTTTAAAAACGAAATTGTTTATTAAAAATTCCATTTTTTATTTAAAATTAAATTTTTCATGTAAAATATTAAATTGTTCACTTAAAATTCAATTTTTCACATAAATACAATTTTTCATTAAAAAATCCATTTTCACTTAAATTAAATTTTTTCATTTTCATTGAAAGTCAAATTTTTATTGAAAGTTTTTTTTTTATTGAAAATTTCTCATTGAAAATCAATTTTTTTATTGAACATTCATTTTTTTAACTTTTTAACTAAAATTTAAATTTTTCATAAAAAATTAAATTTTTCATTAATTTAAAGTTCATTCATTAAAAAATTATATTAAAAAAAAAAAAATCATTGAAAATTCGGTTTTTAACTAAAAATTAAACTTTTCACTAAAAATTCAGTTTTTAACTTAAAATTTCAATTATTGACTAAAATTCAATTTTTCATTAAAAATTAAAATTTTCACTAAAAAATCAATTTTTCACGAAAAATACAGTTTTTCACTAAATATTAAATTGTTCATTAAAAATTCAATTTATGATTGAAGATTTAATTTTTCATTGAAAAAAACAATTTTTCACTGAAAATTCAATTTTTCATTGAAAATTCAATTTTTCATTGAAAATTCTAATTTTCATTGAAAATTCTAATTTTCATTGAAAATTCTAATTTTCATTGAAAATTCTATTTTTCATTGAAAATTCTATTTTTCATTGAAAATTATATTTTCCATTGAAATTTAAAAGTTTCAATAAAAACTCAGTTTTTGATTTAAATTTAAGATTTTAATTTAAATTAAATTTTTCACTTAAAATTAAATTTTTCACTAAAAATTCAGTTTTTAACTAAAAGTTCAATTATTGACTAAAAATCAAATTTTCATTAAAAATTCAAATTTTGACTAAAAAATCATTTTTTTTTTAAGAAAAATTGAGTTTTTCACTTAAATTTAAATGGATCATTGAAAATTCAATATATCATTGATAATTCAATTTTTCATTGAAAATACAACTTTTTATTGAAAATTAAATTTTTCATTGATAATTCAATTTTTCATTGAAAATTCAATTTTTTCTAGAAAATTCAATTTTTCATTGAAAATTCAATTTTTCATTGAAAATTCAATTTTTCTTTGATAATTTAATTTTTCATTGAAAATTTAATTTTTTTTTTATTGAAAATTCAATTTTTCATTAAAAATTAAATTTTTCATTAAAATACATAAAATTAAATTTTTCATTAAATGTTCCATTTTTCATTGAAAATTCAATTTACAATTGCCTAAAATTAAAATTTGTGTTTTTAATACCGATCGAAAATTAATTTCAGAACATATAATTTATCTGATTTTTATGTAATTTATGTAAAATATAAAATTTTTATTATCTTTTAATTGTTTAAAACATCATTACTAAAAATCAAATTATTTGTGTGGGCACATTTCTGCTTTCTACCACACATCTTCATCCAACAATCTTTTATTTTCGCACCTTTACATCTTGTTTTTGTTGTTATCCTTTTACGTTAAACTACAGTATTTATTTTAGCGCTCTGTCTCGCATTCTCTCGCTCACACTCTCTCACTCCATCGTACACTCTCTTTTTGTTCGTTTCTCTTACAACAGTTGAAT
Organism: Dryomyza anilis; assembly: GCA_951804985.1. Taxonomy (NCBI): domain Eukaryota; kingdom Metazoa; phylum Arthropoda; class Insecta; order Diptera; family Dryomyzidae; genus Dryomyza; species Dryomyza anilis. The sequence continues at coordinate 1,718,546 of OX638130.1, read as the reverse complement.
GGTTGAAACACTTTGTCAGTTTAAAAGTTGAAAGAAAAGTGGTTGATTTTTCAAACAACGTCAGAAAAAAAAGAGCGACCCGAGTTGGTTCTCCTTGCACGAAGCGAACAACATTCACATTTCGTGTTTGCTGACGAACGGACGCATTCGTCCCTGTGCCAGTTTTAGAAGTGAATTTAAAAAATCATTTCAAAATTCTAAAATTTAAAGTGCGCTATTGTGTGAATTAAAACTTAAAAGAAAAAAATATAACAAAAAAACTATTTAAAAAAAAACCTGAAAATACTGCAAATTTTTTGTGTTGCTAAAAATTAAAAAAAGTGCTGCTGCAGATTTTGGATATTTAAAATTATAAAGCTGTGCAAAAGTTCAAACATTTGGATATAGAAAAACTCAACACTCTTTGGATAATTATTTTGCTTTCGAAAAAGGTATGTTTTCAAAATCAAAATGTGGTTTTTTAAATCTTTATATAAAATGAATACTAAAAAAGTTAAGTGCATAAATTTAATTTTAAAAATTTATTAAAAGTTTGTGTTTTTCAAATTTTTATTTTTTATCTTATTAAAAAAAAAATTAAGTGGAAGAATTTAATTTTATAAATTTACTAAAAAATGAGATAGGTCCTTATTAAAAAATGTGTTAAATTTGTCAAAACTAAAAAAAAATGTTTTAAATAAAATAAAATCTACTTTAACTTAAATAAAAACACAAATTTTAACACGTTTTATTGAAAATGTCATTTCATAATTTAAATTAATATTTGAAAATTACGTGTCGAAAATTCAATGTTATAAAATTAGTTAAATATCAGTTCTTATTAAATAAATACATTACATAAATTAATATATTTTATACATATTGGGAAATTTTAATTTCATAAATAAAATAAGTTTACAAAATTATTAAATAAAATAAAAGGAAAGTTTAGATTGAAAAATCATTTTAGTTCTGAATTAAGTTTTGCAAAATACACATATACAAAATTTAATTCCAAATAATTTTAGTGCTAAATTTAAAGTTATGAAAAATTACAATAGACATTTTGAAAATTTGAATTTAAAATAATGTTTATCTATAAACCCAAATAATATATAACAAAATTGAAATGTAAATGTCTCAAATTTAAATTTCAAAATACACATAAATCACGACATCAATTTTCCGAGTATCCTGTTGGCCCCAATGATTAATGTTAATCACTAACTTATATCGGTATCGCATAGTATCTGACACTTTGTATACTCTCAGAGTGCATTTTGTGTATTAGAATAAACGAAATTAATAAATGTGACACACTTTCATGTGTTTCGATTAATGTGAACCATTTGTGGTTGCGCCCGTGAGCCGCTCCTACTCTGGCACATGAGCCATTTTTATCCCCAATATCTCCTACGTCATACGAAAATCTACAAAATGTGTTTTAAATTTAAATAATTTGTCATTTAATTTTTTTCAAACGATATAAAACATGTGTTTCTCACAGACATCCTGTGAATCTGCATATTTCAATGTAGCGTGTCGCTCGCATGTTTTACCAAAATTTGTTTTAAAGTATCCTACATATTGAGGGTAATAATATTAACGAATACCTCAATCGTTAAATGGTCAAAGGCGCATGCGTGCGTCACTTTGCGGCGCTGCCTTTGCTCAAGTGCTCTTCTTCAGCAGGAATTTCGTCTGCGCATTTAATTAAATTGTGTTACACTGAGTAAAAAGTGGAGTTGGAAAAATATACATTTTTAAATTTCCATTAACAAAAAATTTAACTTTTTTAAATTCGCTTATTTTAAAAGTATTAACTAAAAATTAAACTTTTAAACACAAAATTATAATGAATTTTTGAATTTTTTTAATCACAAATATTTCATCATTTCATCAGGCAAAAATACTCGATTTGTGCTTATTCAAAATTGTCCAAAAATTATTTTTATATATTTTTTTTAATAAACGGAATCATCTATGTTTATCTAGTTCTAAAAAATGCGAATGTATTAACGTATCAAGTGACATTTTGAAATTCATAAAATTTAAATTTTAACGAATCAAATATGAATTTTATAAATACAAATATTCATCATTGTAATGTCAAAATAATCCAGTATAAATCAGATCCAAAAATAATGTATAATACTATATATTTTGTATTTTTTAAATAAATGGAATGTTCTGAGATTCACTTTCGCTGAATATTCAAATATTTGACAAGAAAAATCTACTGAATTCAAATTCAAATTGAACATGAATTGAATTTGAACGAATTCAATGTTCATTTTGTAATAGGGTTGCCAAATTTTGTATTTTTTAAAATAAACTTTTAAAAATAAATCAAAAAATTAATGAAACTACCCAGTATGCCATTCGTATCGATATCGTTACGAGTTCATTGCGAGTAGATGGAGAAATCACACGATATCGGACCCGTTCTCGTAACGATATCGAGCGTCAAATTGGACCTAGATGGTAGGTAGATATCGAAACGTTCTGTCGGAGTTTTCTCGATACGAGAAATTGGAACGATATCGAAGAAAAAAATGATCAAAGTTCGAAATTGCTGCGAAAAATACTGCGATATCGATTTGATAATTGTTTAAATATCGTATCTTGTCAAAGTATTTGAATGTACGAACATTTTTAAAAGTTAGAATCGAGAAAGCAACGAGATCGAACTTTTTATCGAAGTTATTCGAGAAAGCTTTGAGGCATCGAAGGCCTCCGAGACATGAAAGACTGGGTTTGAGTATTTTATTTCGTTTGAGTATTTTAAAAGAAAACTGAAAAATTCAAATTCTATAAAAAAAACATACAAATATTATTATTAAAAAAAAACCCAAATTAATAAATTTACCAAGTGACATTTTTTAATACACACAAAATTCGTTTTTAAATTTGATAATTCAAAATTCTATTTATACATTTTTAACTAATACAATTTTTAAATATAAATTTGGAAGTAACCACCTATTTTTGTTCAGTGTATTATGCGCAATTTGCGCGAAATCACTCAAACCGGTCTCTTGAAACACTTATACACACTTCAGCGGCATTCGAATAAAATCGGCAAAAAGCGCAAACGTGAGGTCCCTAAAAAAATCAATGGAATTTTTATAATTTAAATTTCTTTATTTTATTTGTATTTTCCATCCACTTTAGTAACTGAGCTGGAAATAACAAGTCTCGAGTTTGAACTTGGCGCAATATGCGTTTTGGTGGTCAGAGCCACTCAACTGGCAAAACGTCTTCGAGCACCCTACACACAGCATTTAAGTTCTTGAGATAGCAACAGCTTAAGCACAGCTGGTGTTAGTCAAAAGAGTTGGGCTTAACAAAGCGTCTTTTTTAGACAATAGATTTACAGAAAAAAAAAGTTCACTTGAGGTAACGGCACCCAGTGACACAAGCACCGCGTTGTTGTCTGGTCCACTTTAACTGTGAATTCGAGTGCTTTTTCGCGCGCAAAATCTCAGCTCCTTTGCAAATCTTGCAAGGGTTCATTTTTGCGCATTGTTCGGAATTTCCTGTTTTTTAGTTTTGCAAAAAATGTGCTTTATTATTAAATAATAATATATGATTATTGCCCATGCAGTGTTAGCCATACGCATAAATAGCTGTCGGCGCAAAAACACATATCCTGCGGATCCTGTTTAGCCGTTTTGTGGTGTTTTACGCGCGCGCGCTCGTGTCCTTGTGATTTTTATCCGTAGACATTTGCTATGGTTTTGATTTTATTGGCGCTATATGCCGCTTAATCTTGATAATGTTCAAGTTTGAGAACAAGTTTTACTCGATCTTTGCATTCTCAGCTATTCCCAGTTTGACCTGGGAAATAACATAAAATTTTATCTAAATTTGTATCTCAAGCATGACTGACAGAGAGACCTTTTGGAATTCATCAAATTATTCGAAGCATCATTTTTATTTTGATGTTCATCATTGTCGTAATTAATTAATGATGCGCAACAAAATAAATAAAATCTTATATTTCATAAAGTTTCTTGAGGCAGCACACAACCCTTTTTCTAAAAAATTATAAAAAATGTTGACAGTTACCAAAAATTATCTTTTTATTGTTGAATATTTTGAGTTATATTTTGTTTTACTTGTTGTGTAATATGCACCCTTAATAAAAATTTGAATATTTTGCGCATTTTCCCAAAAGTGGAAACAAAAAACAAACAAGCTACATTTTCTTATCGGCAGCACCTTCACAACCCCGTGTCGTGTCCTGGCGCAGAACATATGGTATGTCCTGCCTTTCTGACATGCACGTTAGAGATAATTGCCTGGCAGCGAAAAACGTCCTGTTTTTGGGTTTAACGCAGCACGTAACAAGTTTTCTGCTTGACTGCAAAGGACAATTGACAGTTTTCGCAGGATATTTCAGTAGTATTTTCGACATATTTGGGTATTTGGTACCTACGAGTGTAATTTTTCAAGCGTATTACGTTTTTTTGTTATTTGTTTAAAATGCTTTAGACCCTTTTTGCGCAGTTTGTCAGATGGGTTTTAGTTTTAAAATATTTAAAACCCCCAAATATACTTTTAGTATTTACCACGTCTCTTTTTTTGTGCGTGCAAACAGCTGTTTTTGGCACGTTTTCAATTTGAGCGCCGGCTCTTGCCGCCTTTTCAATTTTAAAATACTTCTGCGTCGGCCTTGCTTAATGTCGCGCGTCTGCTTCCGCCAAATTGTCGTCAGGCATGCATCGCAATCTCCAAATAGACCTCATATTTCAGTTGAAATTTGAGTCCTTTTGAGTGCGCGCTGCATTGAATTTATTTCATTGATTTCTTTTTCATTTCTATTCTCATATTAATCCTCATTCTTTTCTTTTCTTCTATTCCTTGCAGCTTCTATTCGAAACACTGCGCCAAGATGTTGAAATGGGCGGTCAATGGTCCGCGTCAATCGTATTTGTCCACGGTTGGCGAGAGTGAGGTTATGTCGCAGCAAATAGGCGTCGTCGCCTCCAGCACGCAACATGAACGTCGTCGCCTGCGCCGCAAATCATCCGATGTCAGCTGTGCGTTGCGTCGCAAGCTGCGCAGCACGCACAACAAAGAAAATCAACTGACGTCAACGCCGCTACCACTAGCACTGCGCGGCGGCGCAGGTGGTTGTACGGAAAGTCCGACACGTCTGCTGCTCGGCAGTCTGCAGGATCTGAGCAACATTACGCCTGAGGACTGCACCACACCACAGCGTCTGCAAGCAAAATCGCAACCGCCGCGTCACGCCTATGCCTCCACATTGCCCACCTTCGATGTTGAGTACTCGCCATGTGGCCTAGTGCCCGGTCCCATGTTGGCGCTGCGCGGCATTGGCATCGCCGATACTTACTTCGAGAAGCCGCGCTACTTGACGCAACAGTTTCAGGCGCAGCCACGTCAAGAGTTTGCTCAACCTACAGCGCCTTCATCGCCGCCGCCACCGAAACAATCCTCACAGCCGACCTTCGTTAAACCGCTGCGTTGCGCGCACACAGACTCCACACTTAGCTCGTCCCGCATGGGCGACATGACGCTGGAGCGCATGATCGACGCCATACTTGAGAGCGCGCGAAAAGAGCGCAAAGTGCCAAAGCACTCCGCGAAGAGTGGCGCCAGCGCACCCATCATGTCGCCGACATATACGCCGGCCGACGATCCCGCCAGCGATCTGCATGAGTGCTGGGATGTCAGCAGCAAGCAGTATCAGCAGTGCGCAGCAGAGGAGGCGGTACGCAAAGACATTTTTAATGAGCGCGAGGTACGTTCGCCGCTTCAGCTCCGCTCACAGTCACAGCAAAAGCAGCAACAGGATGATGTATTTTTGCTGCGCCGTCAACATGCAGTGCGCCGAAAGCGCAAAATGGCAGCGCTAGCTGTAGGTGGCAACGCCAAACAGGCGGCACTTATGGAGCAGTTTAACTATGCGCTGCTCAAGCAACATGTTGCTGTCGATGTGCAGCAGCCGCGCAACATTAGTCCAGACAGCGGACGCAACTCGTGTAGCGACTGCGAAGATTCGGCGCTTGAGGGCAGCAACAACAGCAGCAACTGTGCAGCCACGCGCAACTTCGACAAGAGCAACAACGAAGCTCTGAACGCCACCAAGCGGCGACTGAGCTTCTCGGTCAATGATCTGCTCGATTGTTGAAGGATGGCGCAGCACTAAAAGTGCTTTTGTCCTGTTTTTATTTCTTATTTTGTTAAATGGCGCTTTTTTAATGTTTATTTGAAAAACAAACAAACAAAAAATTATTGCGTAGATTTTTGAAGTATTATTTGATCCTGGATTTGGTTTTAGTTCCGCACATTGGGTGCCTTTTAATTTATTTTAAGTATTTTTTAATTTGTAAATACAATGTGAATTATTGCGTAAATTTTAGCAAGAACTTATTTGATTTGGTTGAAAATACAAAACATATATATTTGAAATTGTAATGAATAAAATTGTTTACTATAAAAAAAATTAAAGAACTGGTTTTTCTTGGGGACGAGGATTAAAAAAAGGTTTTTTTTTTGGAATATCTACTAAGATCCACAGCACTCAGATAGACTATACCCATTGTACTGTGAAATCTATTCCCTACGTTTTTGTGGTTAATATCACCACGAGCGCCCATGCCTAAGTCGGGATTCGAACCCCAGACATTCAGAATGCAAGTCCAGCGCGCTACCTCTGGACTTCTGAGGCCGGTTAGTAAAATAATTGAAAAAGGAATGAAAAAATAAAATTAAGAAATGTTGAATAAAATGTGATATTTTTAATTTTACTTTTAAAGCGTTGAGAATCAAAAATGACTCGAGTCCATTTTTGGAAAATAAAAAAAAATAATAATAATAATTAAAACGGGATTTGTATTCTAGAGCTGTTGTTACATATATCATATTTTCAACATGTTCACAATATTACATTTTTAACCTCTATATTACATGTAAAAGTTACGTCGCAAATCAAAACACAATTTTGCGGTTTTCTCAAAATGCCAGGACTTAATCAGTTTTGATGCCTTAATCAGTTTTATTTATTTTTTTAAATTATATTTTTTTTTATTCAAATTCAAAAAAATATAATTTCAGAAAATGTTCAGATACAGAAATTTTTTAAAAAGTATTTTCTAAAGGCTCGAATACACGATAGAGAAATTAGCTAGAGAAAGAGAAAAAACTCTACCGTAGAACTTCCTACCGTGGAGCTCTATGTAGTGTTTACACAACTCTATGAGATTTTTTGCTCTATTTTGCTCTATCTCTAGCTATTTTCTCTATCGTGTAAACTCGCCTTTAAAATCAATTGACTGTTTTGCCTTGCTTAGATATAATAACGATAAATAGTCAATATATGTATAACTCAAAATATTTAAAAATTGTTTGTGTTTTAGAATTTTTATCAAAAAACAAAAATTTTCAGAATAAATAAAAGTTGTATATCGACAATATGACTTATTCAATATTACTTATTCGACTTCTAATTTGACAAAAACTATAATAGCGTTCAAGATAGGTCCGTTTTTATTAAAAACATCATAGAAAGATGATCGAAAATTACATTTGGGAGCTATAAAAATATCATTTGATGGTTTTTATTTGGTTAGTTTTACTTTTACAATATCGATATATTAATCTTAATACTAAAACTTATTTTCAAAAATAGGAAACAAAAAACAATAAAACCAAATTAAAATTTTAAAACTGTAATTTGAACTTAACGTTTAATGTTTTCATATACATCAGTATTGGCAACCCTGGCACACTCGTCACTTTGATCAGCTGAATGCTTGCGGTAGTCAATTTAGTTCAACCGCTGTGTGGGTGAAGTTTGCAACATGTTTATTTTGTTTATTGCAATAAAAAGTGTTAAAAATATATTTGATATTGTTATTAAATAATATAACAATCGTGATAAAGATATAACTAAATGTTGAATTAACAAGTGAAGTTGATTGTGAATTGAAGTGGATATGAGTTTGCAAATTATTAACAGAATCTGACAAACCAAAGTAAGAAAGAACGTCGAAATTATTTAGGATTATAGAAACTAAATAACTAATCATATTATTGTAAGTGATATAATTCCAATTACATATTTAGTTTTCTAATTTATTTAATGAAATAGTTTTGGTTAATTTTATTAAAATTGGTTTTTTGTTTCAATTGTTTTTTTCTTAACCCTTTGTCACCCAAACAAAAATACTTGCGCCGCGCAGCACAACGACGGCTAGATTTACTTATCGTCTCGCGTAAATTATGTCGGCTGTAAAGGTGATAGCTTATGTTAAGATTGGCGGCGAAAGCCTAAAATTAAAATTTTTACTCAAGTTAAATTACTAAATATTATATTTTTTTACACAAAATTTAATTTATCACTAAAAATTCAAATTTTCACTAAAAATTCAAAATTTCATTAAAAATTCCAATTTTCACTATAAAATCAAATTTTCACTAAAAAATCAAATTTTCACTAAAAATTCAATTTTTCAAAAAAAATTTAAATTTTCATTTAAAATTCAAATTTACATTAAAAATTAAATTTTTTACTATAAATTTAAATTTTTCACTAAAATTTAAATTTGCACTAAAAATTAAATTTTTCACTAAAAATTAAATTTTTTACTAAAAGTACGATTTTTCACTAAAAATTATTTTTTTTTACTAAAAATTATTTTTTTCACTAAAAATTCATTTTTTCACTAAAAATTTAATTTTTTACTAAAAATAAAATTATTCACTAAAAAGTCAATTTTTTGATAAAAATTCATTTTTTCACAAAAATTTAAATTTTCACTAAAAATTCAATTTTCAACATAAATTAAAATTTTCACTAAAAATTCAAATTTAAACTAAAAATTCAATTTTCAACATAAATTCAAATTTTCACTAAAAATTTAATTTTTCAACATAAATTCACTTTTTCACTAAAAATTCAGTTTTTCACTAAAATTTCCATTTTTCACTAAAATATCATTTTTCACTAAAAAGTTAAATTTTCCCTTAAAATTAAATTTTCACTAGAAATTCAATTTTTCACTAAAAATGTTCACTAAAAATTCAAATTTTCGACATAAATTCACTTTTTCACTAAAAGTTCAATTTTTCACTAAAAAAACAAAATTTTCTCCAAAAATTTAATTTTTCACTTAAAATTTTCAAATTAAGTTTGTCTCTAAAACTCAAAATGTCCTCAAAAAGTTTACCTAATTCCATCAAATTCTCTAATTCAATTCATTTTGTTTACTACTACCTCGGGGCCCAAAAGAAATAAAAAATGTTCAACTAATAAAATATTGTTCTCATGGTATACACAAAATATGCACTTAGACATTAGAAAAATCATTTCCCCTGGGTCATGTGTTTTAATATAATTTAAGTGCGGTACTAAAAATGTAAATTTACCGCACTCAACCCGACAATGACCTAGAAATGCATTTTTCTAATTTAGTGACCACTACACCCCCACCACAGGTGACACCACCTGTGCGCGAGATCCTTTTTACGACATTTCCATGGAAACTCTAGCTATTTTGCATAAAAACGAATGTATTTGAGTTAAATAACATTTTGTAGTTGCTGCCAACAGCATACGGTACACGTTTAATTGTACCGCGGTTCCGCTAAATATGTTAATCAAAAACAACGGAGCGTTACTAAGTTATGCGCTAGCCTTGAGTAACTTATGAGAAAATGTATATAGAACCCGGTAAAAGGTTGCTTGAACTCGCAGGAAGGTCCTTGTTGTGTAACATGTGTAACTACGTACACAAGACGGACGAATAGACAAAACCAACGGAGAATCGAGAAGACAGAAGGACGTGGTTATTTTTACGATGTGGTCTGTTGCAGCAACAACTGTTACAATTTTCCGAAACCGAAGGTGACTGACTTATTGACTCAATGCGTTTAAGTGGCAGTGAAATGTTGCGCGAGTTTACGCTAATTTAATTGCTCCGTATGGCTCTAATTCGATACTTTTAGGTCTGTCTGTGCGTTTAAAACGGCTACAAGTTGTAAATTGTTCACAGTCAGCCGATCAATTGACAGCGTTTATGCGGCATTAGGCGGCGTTTATGCAGTCACGGCCAAAAGGTGCCAAATGTTAACATATGGTCCATGGCGAATTTTAGTTAACGAGTCCGTTGATGTCTACTCTGACAGCAGTTTAGTGCAAAACTAACAAAAACCATACAACGGACACACACGCAGTGAGCAGATATATTTGACACAAAGGTATTATGATTGTCGCAATAATAATGTGTTAGCAAAAATCATTATTGATTGTCACAATCATTTTCATTAATTGTTAAATGATTTTAATATTTCCCATCACAATTTGGTGCAACAATACCTCTTTTAAAAACATGTTTGGAGTAATTATTGAATAGTTTTTTTTAAACATAGTAGCCTTAGAAAATATGATTGTGGCAATCATTTCAAAAACCAAGCGATACTAATACTAATCATTAAATGATATCGTTGTAACATGATTGTGGTGAATACGTTTTTTCGGTGCGTGCAGGGTGTTTCAGTTAATGTTGCCCAATAAATAAAGATTTTAAAAAAGTCCTTTTTTCTCGGACGTTTCTTAAAAATCAGTGTCCTGCGCGCACACACGCATTCAGCCAAACTGGCAGCTGCGCAGGCTCACCTTGCCTGTCACCTTGGTGACTTAATGCTGACGTAACTAGCAATGTGTGAGTGCGATTGTCGTTCTGTTCGTCTTCGGCAAGAACTCGAATTAAGGGGACGACACTTTGTTGTGTGTGTGTGTTTCTCTGTCACCATTGTTTGTCGCACAAACAAATAAAGAAATAAAGCAGGAAATTTTGCGCCAATTCTTGAAAAACACTTTTGAATTCGTTAAGACGTCGTGCGTTGGCGGCACATGCCACAAGCTAAATGCAATGAATTGAGTGAGATCCTTGAATTGCATTTAAAGCGACATCTGGCACAAGTCGGGTACTACAACAATTAATTTCTTTTCACTGCACTCCACTCTATAACACTCTACTCCTTGAAAGTTGTAGGTGAAGCTAGACTTTAACATTTAAGTGACTCTTAGAGCATATTAAGTAAGGACAATGTCCTTAGGAAAAACTCTAAAGTGTTATTGTCCCCAGGTCCCTCTTAATATAAGTACTAACATACTATTCCATTTCAATATACTACTTAAATTTGACATTGCCACGATTTGGTAGTACGAAAATGAAATTACTTTTGGCGCGAAATTTATAATAAATTATACACTTATTAATTTAATATAATAAATAAGAATATCATAATAAAAAGCAAAAGCAAAATTTGGCGAATTTCCGTTTTTTGTGCGCAGGGTAGTTTTTGCAGGACCTTCGCCGAACAAAACCCAAATTGCGGTCCCTTGTGAAAATTGCACTGTTTCTTATGTGGCACCCAAAAATTTATGAATATCAAAACTTAATTTGTTGCGGCAGATCTGCACAAATGAAGAAAGGACCTTCGCAGCAATGTTGTTTTTTTTTGTTGCCCAAATTTATGAAAGCAAAATATTGTGCATGAAAACAGAGATAAAGGAAGTCATAAATTAGGGCGCAATAATTTTTTTTGCAAGTTTCTCACAAAATTTTGGTTTTATTTGTGGTTGGAAGATGCTATTTAAAGGTATATGCAATAAATTGTATGAAAACACAAAAAACTAAGAAACAATTAAAACCAGTGTTTGACAGAATAATAAGAAATCAACCAAATGAAAAATTCGAGTAGATCCAATGTTCAGTTGTAATATATGAATATTGTACGGAAATACGATCGAAATCGTATTCAAATATCCAAATATAAAAGCATTTTAAATCCCATATGGGCTTATGGAATACAGTTATGGGCAATGCAAACTCTAGTAATCTTGAAGTTATACAAAGGTTTCCGTCTAAAATTCTTAAAACAATAACGGGAGTTCCTTGGTATACTCGATATAAAATATTCATAGCGACCTGAATACTCCAATGATTAGAAGAATTTATGTAAAATTATGATGTAAATTTATCAAAATAAACTTTAAAATCATCGAAATCCGTTGTTACGATCATTGATAAATACGACAAATACAACGCAACTTTGAAAGATGTCGCAGTGATGACGACCAAACAAGCATTGACACCAAACAAGAGATGTATTTGACCTAGTTCGTATTACCAGTCAAGACATCATCACAACCTACAGAATGGGGTATTGGTGAGTGTAGACCTCACTCGTCTTTGTCACCCAGTCTTTGTCAGGGAGCACAGACTTCGTTTATATGTGCCATTGCTCTCCCCTTTATTCGTTTTCATCACCGAAATCACCAGGCGGGTAAATGATGAGTCTATACATCGATCGTCTGTGCCACCCAGAACAGATACCATATCTGTCCGTGCTTCTGCTCTCCCATTTAATCTCATATTGGCTGTTACAATAAACAGTATGGACTATATGTGAGATTAGATCTAGTCTTCCCGACCAAGGGCAGAGAGTCTTGTTTGTATGTGTTCTTACCTCTTCTGCACCTCGAGGAAGCATGTTCTTCAATAAACGTTCCATCAGGAGTCATAAGAAGACTCATTGACCTCTAAACGACAGAAGTATTAAACGCGAATTGGTCATCAATAAACAATAACATCATCTTACGCCGTATCTGACCACACACCAATGAGAAACGTACAAAAAGCTTTAAATATCAGTGTCCTAACAGTTTTGAAATTGCCACAATGGCTCACAGATTGGACATCCCGCCTCCGACTGGTATAGGAGCTGCAAGGAACTTGAGCAAGCATAGTCAATTATGAAAGTAAAAACCTCCAAACACGATGTCTCCAACAAATGGGTAACAGATTCTTCGGAGAACTTAAAGAAAAAATAAAATTGAAAACCTACTTGGATTCTTATGCATCTCAGGCAGGTTTCAAAAAAACGCTGGTTATTTAACATATGCAAAGTTACCACGCTGAAGGAAACACAGTGGACCACTAGGCTTTCGTGAGTTATCTTTTTCAGTTCCTTAAATCCCTAGCGGTTTTTGGCAATTGCCTTTAACTCGCTCCAACTTTTTCCGAGTTTCTTAGCCTCTTTATCGACTGATCTTCTCCATGTTTCTCTTGGTCGCCCGGGATTTCTCACACCACCTTCCATCGGGTTCCACTCCATGGAGTTATGAAATCTTAGCAAAACCCCCTTACTAACCTATCATTCTAACCCGAGTCTTTATCTTCCGGAAATTTCGGGCATATTTCCGACAAACTCGCAGATAAATGAAAGATTTTATATAGCAGATCGTTAAGTTTTGCGGAATAGACAGATGCACGGCATATTTTGAGTACGGGCAAAAAACCAAAAGAAAAACTGATACAGTATCCGCCATTGTCTGCTTTAAAAGTATTAAAAAAAGATTTCAAACTTGCCAAAAATGTTGTCTATGGAAATTTAAAAAAGTTTCTAACTATAATAAGAAAAATAAAATGTTGTGTTGTAGAACAAATTTTCCAAAATATGCTTCGTCATAATGGCTGCTAAAACTCAATGTGCGCTATATGTACAGTTTCCCGTGACGTAGTACTCAGCAACGGAAGTTTCATGATCCTTAAAGGAGACAAAACATAAAACCGCAGTGCTTAAAAAACCACAACATACAAGCATTTCGCGTTTTAGTCTGATATCATTAATCAGAATATCAGCTAGTCATGCACAACATTGATGACATATTTCCCAAACGAAAGTTCTTTTTTTTTATAAAATATCCTTAAATTTTTCTCAGGGGAACCTAGAAGAAGAAAACGAAATCAGCGCAAATGTTTTTGTCATTTTTTTTTATAGAAATTTTACGGTTTATTAAAGAAAAACCTCAATTACAAGGATATTACCGTGAAGAAAAAACGAAAGTGCACAATGGGTACTAAGCAAGCGAATGTTTATCTATCGAGATTAATCAGAGCGCATTATTGTCAATTTTTCATGTATTGTTGATCATCAGCAGCTGAGAGCTGAGTCCTCAAAAAAGGCACAGAAAATGTCCAAAAAAATGCAACTAGAATGTGTTGCATAGCCTTCGGTAACAGCATCTTTCACTTTCCGCATCCGTCTACGTATTTCCGTTAAGTAACGATTAATCAAAGTGACGGCCCGACGACGATGAGAATGCGTGAAGTGGCGCAGAAGACGACTCAGATACGAGTCGAAGGAATAAACACACACAACACATCGTATGTGGATCAAAAATATGATGAATTCTTTTGCCATTTGTATGGCTTTGTGCTGCAAAACTTCCTTTACTTAACGAATTCCATTCCTTTTCACTTTCTGTCGCATTGGTAGCGCAATTTTCGTCTGTGTGTGCTCTACATGCACGTAATTGTTTTTGGCACTGCTTCAAGGACATCATCGTGCTCGTCCTTGCGTCAGTCTCAGTCGACTTGCGCATCTGTTTGTGACGAATCGCTCAACGAAAAATGAAACCAGAGCAATTGCGCCAACACACACACATACAATACTTACCTAATAGAGAACCAAATTTTGAAAAGGATTCCATAACGTCTTAAGAGCCAGGTACTTTTTGTGGCGGCACAAACGGCTTTTGTATCTTTAGCTGCTGTGTAGGTTATACATGTATAGGTTGTTTTCTTTTAATGGAATTTCAATTTGAAGTCATTCATTCATTGCTTCCATCCAACCATCCTCCAGCCAGTCAGTCCGCAGTTCTTTTAGATCCTGCTACACATCTGGTTTCTGCTGATCTTGTTTGCTTTTTGCAAAGCGTGGCAAAATTCACAGCTGCCTGCCAAGTCCAGATTTATTCGCAAATTTGTCATAATGCGTTTTTGCCACAGCTGACAAAATAGCGCGTTCGCCAGCACAATGTCCAGTCGAAAATACAACAGGTTTTGTTTTGAAGTTATGGTCGGTTATTTGTTTTGAAACGCCTACTAAAAACAAATCGACGGAGCCCACCTGCAACGCGTGCCTGATCCGTTATCCGGCTCTGAAACAGGTAGCAGCGGTAGCAACTCAAATTAGTGCCACGCAACAGGACTCAGCGGGGTAATGCAAAAACATGCAGAGTCTGTAAAAATAACAGAGAAAATAGTCCTGGGATCACGCAAGACGTTTCATTGCGACTAGATAACTCTTTTGACATAAGATTTACATAAGATTACGTCTCTTAACGAGGAATATTCCAGCATTTCTGAAGATTACGCATGGGGTTATACTACCTTTGATACTAGCTATTTTTGATAGTTATTTTATAAACATAATCGGTTGTGCATTATGTAAAGTTGTCCAAAATGTATATAAGATACCATTGTAAGAAGAATACTTCTCTGAATAAGGTCTTTATTTTACATTTGTTAGCGAATTAAAACACATTCAAATGGTACCGTTTGGTACTTCACAATTGCGACAAGGGATATAAGTATGTAAGATAACTAATTTGTTTTTACGAATCTGCGATAGAAATATGAAACCGACTTAACTTTGAAAATTATATTTTTAGCAGAATTCGTTAGTCCAACGACTTGTTTCAATATTTTCGAACGATTTTGAATTGTCGACCAAGTTTTCCTGAAGCACACATTGTATCTAGGTCCATTTTTATTTTCTTCTGACCAAGGACTACTTTTATAAACATTTATATTTTGTGTGAAAATACTCCAAGACAGAACTCAGCGGGCTAATGCAAAATCATGCAGAGACAAGACAAATAAACCAGTGGAAGTAAAGATCTTGCAATAGATTCCATTGCGGCTAGAAATTCTTTTGACACAACGATTATTTTGGACAGTTCTTTCATAAACGAAATCGGTTGTGGATTATGTAAAATAGTCTCAAATTTGTGATTCCAATTTAAGAAGATCGCTAGATGGGACACACACAATGGAATCCACATGTCTGACGGATACTACTTCGATTCTGGAGACCGTAAGCATTGCTACACTCCTCAGGACGATGAATTAATAGGACTGTTCATTTATAAATTGGTTGTGGATTATGTAAAGTAGTCTCAAATTTGAGATTCCATTGTAAGAAGATCACTTAGATCACAAGTAATATTTTCGAGAATTGTTAATGGACAAAAACGCATTCAGATTATACTGAAACACTATTGTGACAGCCCCCACATGGTGGTTAAATTCTTGTGGTGTGGGACTTAAGTGACAATGGACTTAAGGACTTTTTTTTGGCAGCGTCGCCATTGTCACACAGTTTTGTGACTAGTACCGAACCAAAGACTACGAAAATCTTTTTGTGGTATGGAATACTTTAAAGAAAACACTAGCTGTGGTACAACGAAAAAACTTAGATACTCTAAATGGTAACCACACAAGTGGACGAATTCTACTACGATATAACTACGTAGTACGGATACTACAACGATACTGGAAGCCTCAATCACCGCTACCCTATTCAAGACGATGAACTGATAGGCTCCTGAAGTTAATGATTAATTGGGGTTCCCTAAAATATTTAAGAAAGCTGAAATATACAAACTAAGACATACGGCACTCAGCCAGATTGTATCCATTGTACTGCAGATCCATTCCCTACGATTTTATGGTTAATATTGCTACGAGCATCCATGCCGGGATTCGAACGCAAGACCGGAATTCGAACCCAAGTTCAGTGTGCATACCTCTGACCGGTTTTTTCTCAAGGCTTTTTTATAACATATATATTGATGTCCAGAGTCGGGAAAAGTGCTGCCTTACCAGCATTAGAGAGACGTCGATATCTCTTTTGCATTATTTTGGAATATTTACTAAGATCCACAACACTCAGAGATATTATAACCATTGTAATGTGAATCAATTCCCCACTTTTTTGTTGTTTATATTACCAGTAACGTCGTTAGCTCAAGGTTAATGCGTTGGACTGCGAGCCGAAAGGTCCCCGGTTCAAGCCTGGGTTGGGGCTAACAACATCTTTTCATAGAAACATTTTTCTATACCGCGCTACCTCTCGGCAGTAAATGGCAAACCTACGAGAGTAAAACATTGCCTATGAGAAGCTCTCAACCGCCGTTCGGATTCGGCATTAAACTGTAGGTCCCACCACTTTGAGTACAAATATAACACGTACAGCTCAAAATGGTGAGAGAGTTCGGCCTAAGTTCTTATAGGACTGTAGAGCCAAACCATTATTATCACCACGAGCAACCATGCCCGAATTCGAATCCAGAAAGCAAGTCCAATGCGTATATCTCTGATTATAATAATTTGTATATCTGATTATAGTATTTGTATATTTATTTTTGTGCTCTCTATTTTACTTAATTGCTCCATTTGATAAACGTACCGTATTGAGTTTCATTATAAAAACATTTAAGATTTGCGCAGCTTCATATAGATGTAACATAAAATTCATGTCCTTTGAACCTCGAATCTCTCATCACAGCTGTTAATAGCATCCCGTGATCGACTGTCGTTTAGTGTTTATCTAGGCTCACCGCATAACCACACACGCTGTGTTAGCCCGCGGCACTGTTGCCTATGGTCCCATGGTCACAGTACCAAACAAAATGCCAAAGGGTCAAGTTCGCGCAACGTTCGATTCCCATTGCAGATTGGATTAAGAGCTCAAATAACGCATTAAACACTAAAAGGATTTTCGTGTTTGCACAGCATCCAAGCGCTGGCGACGACAGGACCTCACTCAAAATGGATCTCCTGCGAAAAAATAGAACCAGTCGACAGTTTGCTGCAACGATCAACGTCTTTGCTGAGCCATGCATAATGTGATCAACAAAAGTTGTTTCGTTTTTATTTAAATTTAATTGTTGTAACAACATGGTAACATAGTGCCGTGTACCATTTAGATTTTGTTGTGATGGTCCTTTTTTTCTGTTTCCAACTATGCGCTGTCCATTTTTCAAGTTTTCTTCAAAAACAACACAGCAGGCGGCTGTGTCCCATACGTGAAAAGAGAAGAAACAAACCTTTGTCTGCCTGCAGGATCTGTCAATTTTTGTATATTGCCGCTAAATTTGCATTTAACCCTTTCGAAGCGCAGCGTCCACTGAAGACGGTGATGATGTTGGTGATGAAGATGATGGAGATGACGTTGCTTGACACTTTGCTAAGACTGTCAGTTTCATTATGGAAACTTTACGGAATACATGCCATAAAGGTTAAGCCAAATAGAAAGATTTGTCAAAATCGTGGAAATCAAGCCTCTTGGCGAAAGGGTACATGTGCCTAACTGTGATAAGGGCAACTAAAACGTAGACCAATTTACATACCAAACTGAGACGTGCCTCGAATGCCGTATCATAAATATAAGGAAAACAATATCTACTATGTACGGAAATTAATAAACGAACCAATCTACCTACTCTATGTAAAATATTTCATAGTTTTGTTCGCAGGACTAACATTTTCCCATTAAGTGCTTTTTAAATTGAAACAAAGTTGTGTTTTAGCATTTTGAAAAACTAGCCTTGAGAAAACTTTATGTATGTATGTAATACATATGTATTTCAGAGGTAAACTTATGTTTGGTTTTACTTTATGCATTCGAAGATATATTTTTTAAATAGGAGACATTTATGAGTCTATGTGCTGTCAACTGGAAGATATTGGAGATTCTGAAATTCGCACAGTTCCCTTAAAACCATGTAAACCTACAAAGTCCTTGATGTATAACCCTTTAGTTTTGTAGTTTGTATAGTTTATGTTGTTTTACACAAGAAACAAAAGATCCCCCGTTCGCTAAATTCAGAACAATCCTTTGCCTAATGAATGCAAATGTCTTACATTGTTTTGCAAAACGTCTTCAGTGCTATAAAAATTAATTTATGCCTGCATGAGTGCGGCAAAAACCCTTGCGTGACCCTCCCTTGCATAACTCAACTCCAAAACGATTGCAAATATTTGTCGATTTTGCATCTTTGCCAAAGTCAATCAAGCGTGTAAAGTATTTGTTTAGTTGGGCTCTTCGTGCTAAGGACTACGTGTCACGTTTACCGAGAAGCAGGGCATGCAAATTTTGACAACGGTGACGTTTTCTTTTGGTTCCCATAGCAAAAACAAGTCATGTGGAAACACTTCAGCTGTCAGTGAAAGAAATCAAAACAATCAGAACTCGGTGCATGTATGACATAACTAATAACATATGTAGTATGATATGGCTATGTTTTATTTTTGGGCTGCGAAGACATCACTTAAAGGTCACTGCTTAGCTGACAAATACACGTCTGACCCTTGTCTGTGACGTCTTCGTGTTATGATTGTGATTACAATTAGAGCAACAAAAATAAAAACACGATCATAACCATGAGAATACACAGTACTTCCTTCCGTTGACCCTCTTATTGTATAAATGGTGATATGTAAAATTTTCCCAGTGGAAAATGTCGCGTATTAATCGCTGAAGCGTTACAAGATGTGTCGGCGAGCCTTCTTCAACCCCTTGACCATTGTTGTGGACACTGCCGCAAGGCAGGCAATCATTTAACGTGACCTACGTCAAAAGATTTTACACGATTTGACGTAAATCGCGCGCTAATTATGTAGAAAATCCCGTGGAAGACAATTTTCTTTGCATGTCCGCGAAACAGGTCGCGCTGGTCAGAAGGCCTTTTTCCTAAATTGATGCGTTAAGATTTTGGGCAAATGTAGTCCTAACGTGGTTTGACATTGCGTTGTCTGTTGTGGCGTGATGTTTACAACTTCATCCCTGTTGAATTGACCGGCTGTCATTGTTTGCGTGTGCAATCAAAAACTAATGGTTTCGTGGATCTTTCGCGTTATTTGTTGTCGTTTTTTCTTGTTTTCATTTTGTGAAATATGAGGCGTTATCCTTTGACCAAATGATGTGAACATCGCGATACAATTCAATTAATTGAACTGGTCATCTGTGTGGTGCGACACACGAAAGGGTTCAAATAACCGCAGAAATGCTTGTGACGGTAACGCACGACATAATTAAGTTCATAATTGCCGAATGACTATCGAATTTCGTTGTAATTGGTACAATTTTGTGCAGACAAAATGATATAATTTGTCAAAACAGATGCAATTGTCAAAGTAGAGACTGCGTGTTCTTTGAAAGGGAACACGGGAAAAAAATAATTTTATGTACTCGGCATGTTCCAAATTTCCAAATTTTAGTTTTTGCTGTTTCAGAATTCGATATTTCCATACAAAATAAACGTATTTCAATCGATATCAATTCTTTCAAGTTCTGTGGTACGAATTGTGTTCGATTTTTCATCGTTCCGGTATGATAATGTCGTATTTTCATAGAATTTCTTAAGTAAATACGACATTATAACTTCTCCTGGTAAAAATTGTACTAGGGTTATTGTCGGGAACGGAACATTGTTTTTTTCACCTTGCCATATCCCGACCAGTTACCTGACAAACATGCTCTGGACATAGGGTAAATATCTACCAGAGTCGGGAAAACGTTTTCTTGTTAAATATTTGAATTTCGATTAAATACAAATTAAAGGATATGCTTTCATTTCATATTCCATTTTAAACTAAAATTTAACAATACTCTGGAATGTTCTACATTTTAAAATTGCCCTATTGTAAAAGATCATTACTAAAAGTCTCTATTACCCATCTAAGCTGTAAATCTATTCTTGATTAAACCATTTAACAATGGAAATATATATGAAATATTAGTATAATTAGTAACAATTTATTTTGCCTCATTAAGTATGCTCTCAATTGACATTAGAACGATATGCGTCTAAATTCCGAAATACATCCCATTATCTAAATGTGACAGTTATATCTGTCATTTTTTCCCTCCCATCAGAGGCGTTCTTTGCAATTTTAACCCTTTATTCAAATAACCATTTAAGTCAACATTTCACACGATTTGCAAATTGAATTTGCAATCACGCATAAGTGAACGGGGTGTGGCCGCGACTGACAGCGAAAAATCACTCAAGCAAATATTTTAATCGTGATGCAAAGAAGAAAAATGTCCTGGAACAATTGTAATTTAAACTAGTTTCATATTTGCTTAAATGAGGTCGCAGTTTTTGGCAGTTCTCACGCGTTAAGCAAATAGAAACATTTAAAAGGCTTGACAGTGATTTACGTTATATGTAACACTGGGTTAGTTTTCAATGTGCCAAAATGAAAATATGATTTTAAACTATCTATTGAGGTTATAAATGTGCCATTAATGTTTTAAATTATTTATAAAGATTTTTATAATGGTTTCTTCAATGTGCCAAAATGAAAATGTGTTTTTAACTATCTATTGAGGTTATAAATGTTTCATTCAAGTTTTAAATTATTTATAAAGACTTTTATAATGGTTTCTATATTTTATTTAAACTTATTAGGTAACATTTTTAATGTTTGTATTACCTTATTTTTATTAAAAAGAGGTTTACAGTTTTTATTGAGGTTACAAATACACTGTATTAAGATTTTCTATTTTTATATACAACCTTTTTATAGATTAGTTTTTATGCTCGGGAGAAATCGGTTTATATATTTTACGGGGTTAGGAGATCTATTGAGGTTTTAAATTAACAAAAATACTTTAATACTATTTGGTTTTTTTATACAAACCCAGTATGCCATTCGTATCGATATCGTTACGAGATCAATGCGAGTAGATGGAATAATCAAACGATATCGGACCCGTTCTCGTAACGATATCGAGCGTCAAATTGGACCTAGATGGTTGATAGATATCAGAACGTTCTGTCGAAGTTTTCTCGATACGAGAAATCGGAACGATATCGAAGAAAAAATGATCAAAGCTCGAGATTGCTGTGAAAGATATTGCGATATCGATTTGATAAATGTTTAAATATCGTATCTTGTCAAAGATTTTGAATGTAGGAACATTTTTAAAAATTGGAATCGAGAATGCAACGAGATCGAACTTTTTTATCGAAGTTATTCGTGAAAGCTTCAAGGCATCGAAGATCCCCGAGACATGGCAGACTGGGAAGATTTATGTTAATCATTAGATTCAGTTTTAAAAATCTAAAAAGTTTCACACTTTCTCTTAAGGTTATAAAAGTCCTAAAAGGTTTTCAAACTAACTATAAGACTTTCATAATATTTAATATTTTTATATACTACCTTTTTTAAGTTTTATATCAGCTAAAATACTAAGTTTCAAAAATGTCCTTTTTATTATTATCTTTAATAGCATAATAAGCTACGTTGTTTTAAAAACTATTAAAGATTTTACTACTTTAGACTTGTGCCATTTAATACCGACTCTTTGTAAATCGTGTCAATTGTTTGATTATTTCGTAGCTCATAAAACTGAAACCGCAAATGTCAAGGTATCCTTTGCAGCAAATGTAGGTTTTATAGCTTCTTCGTTTTAAGGTAGAGAATCTTTGGCGACACCTTCCGGCACAGCATGTTGAATATCCGTTTAGTTTTAAATTGTTTCGTGATTTTTTGTGAAAGGTCATAAAATAGATTTTATGACTTTACGAGTGACAAGACAAAAGCAGCAGCATTTTATAGACTACCATAAATCTAGCAAAAGGTTCTTTTGTTTACTTAGCTAATGATAATGACGATGATCTTTCGAGAGTCATATAACGCGTGCGTGCGTCGTCTTCTCGCAACTTCCAACTTCGTGCATCTTCTATTGTGCTAGCGTCCGGCCGTATTAAAGATCGCATGCAGTAATTGCACTTAATTCACGAATGAAGCGCTGTGTGCGCGAGTGTCTCAAGGATCAAGGACATAAAATTCGGTATTATTTGTTATTTATTAAGAAGGTAAGACGGCAATTTACGCCAGTCAGTAGCCAAGCTGTGCGTGTTTCTATATTATAGCGTGTGAATGCCGAAAGAAAGTCAACTTGCGGTTACCAAGAACCAGCTTAAGAGTTAAATATTGAAAAAAATTCAATTTAAAACCCTGCTGGGTGTTAATTATGCCCAGTAGTAGAATTATGCTTTAGTGAATTTCCAATAAAAACTGCCAAACAGTTGGCGTATTCTCGGAAAATATCCTTGAAGCGCCGTTGAAGCAAATACATTTCTGCTCAAGTTTCCAGTCGTCCGTGACGTTTACAGTTTTGCTTCAATGGTTTTTAAATTTTGTACTATTGAATTTTCTAACATTTTATTTTAATTTATTCTCACGTCAACATATTTACATTTCATTTCCGTTGCGTAAATGTCCATTTGTGAAAAATATTACTACAAATATTTTACAATCACTGTCAATTTGTAACTCTTTTTACACCACAATCAATGTTGTCTAATTGCATATTAATTAGGCAAATAGCCTGAGAAACTTGGAAAACTTCCCAACAGTTTTTCAATTGTAATCAATGATATGTGTCTGTAATTAGTAGTGTTCGATACCCTAAAATCGAGGTGGGAAAATGACACCAAAACTAAATTAATTACCTACTATTTTCTGAGTTCGTTATGATTTTATTTAATTTATGCCCTGTATCTCTTTTTTACACCACCAAAATATGAGATTTAATTTCTATAGTTTTTTTTTATTCTACCCTATAACATATCAGTTTATCGGGCTTTTGGTGCTCAACAAAAAAAACCTAACCATTCCTGCATTTGGTTACTAAAATTAGAGAAAATTGTCTCATGATTACAACATTTCAGTCAATAAGATTCGTACATCGAAGTAACCGAAATAATTTATATTTTTTATACAAACGTGGGTTAATAATTCACTGATCAAACATTTCGTATCAAGAAGTATCTGTCAAAGAAATATATCCAAATTGTCAGACAGATCGGTCAAATTGTTTTTTTTTGAAACAGCCATTTATAACAGACACGATCATTTTCGTTAAAATAGAAAAAAAATAATTTCATGTGGTCATTAAACATTATATTTCAAAAAAAAAACACATCACGCAAACCAAACAATAGCTTGAAAAGTATTATAGGAACTCTTCACCATCGATTGGAACAATCCATCACTGGTTTCGGTGCGATCATACCATCACAAGCGACCCTGAAGTCGCCCAATTGAGATCACCACTTCAGAAATGGAAAATAAAATTCATGGTCGATAAAATGCCGCGTTCACACAAAATTGAGAACAAACGCAATCGTTTGACAACTTCAAAGGAGTATTTGGAGATGATCAATCACAATCCGAACGAGTTTTCGCACCATTTCGTAACCGTGAACGAAATCTGGATTCATCACAACACATCAGAGATCAAAGAACCGTCAAGACAGTGGAATTTCCAGGAAAATCGAAGCCAAACGTGGGTCTGTCGTCCAAAGAACAGTCAAGAAAGTGGAATTTCCAGAAAAATCGAAGCCAAATTTGGGTCTGTCGTCCAACCAAGTAATATTGGCAGTGTTTGGAGATGTTCAGTCATAATCCGAAAGAATTCTTGAGCCGTTGCGTAAACGTGGACCACACCTGGATTCATTACAACACACCAGAGACCAAGACAGTGGACAGTCAAGACAGTGGATTTCTCCTGGAGAATCGAACCCGAATATGGGTTTTTTTTTTGGGATGTACGCGCTGTCATTGGTATTGAAAACGGTAAAAGGATCTCCTATTGGATCGATACGGCGCCGATTTAAAGCAAAAGTGACCGCATTTGGCGAAGAAAAAGTTCACTTCTCTGGGCAACGCACCGGTGCACAAGTACGCATTCGCAATGGCAAAATGACATAAAATTGGTTCTGAATTGCTGTCTTATGAAGCATTTAACTAGATTCAGCCCCCCTGCGACTATATCCTATTTCCATACATGAAGAAATCGGTTGGCAGATTAGAGTCGAAAGAAGAGGTAATCGATACAACAAATGTCTATTTTGAGGGCCTCGAGAAATCATATTATTGGATGGGCATCAAAAATTTGGTGAAACGTTGGACAAAGTGTATCGAGCTAAAAGGGGACTATTTTTTGCCAAAAAGAGAGTTCATATTTGATATTTCTACAAACTACACTTTCAAAATGCCAGCTATTCATTTACAAAATCTTTATAAAGCTGTCAATTACTGATCGATCAGCTCAATATTTGTACCAAATGATAATAAAATATATCTATCAATTGGTATTTTTAACTTGAAAAATGTATCAATTACTTTTTGTAATAATTACCAACAACCCTGCGAGAAATAGGTGTGAATTGCTCTAAAACTACCTATCAAGTGACCGGTATACCGACTAAGGACAGGATCATGAAGATCAGTTCTGTGATCCAAAAGTCTGCATGAAGAGACGGATCATGTCCATGCTAAACATAAATAAAAAAAACATCAATAAATAAAATAACTAAATTTAAAAATATATACAAAAGGACCAATAAAAAGAAATAAAAAAATATTAAAATCTAAGAAAGATACCGAGCACAGAACACGATTTTGAAGACAGATAGGTCTAAAGGTTAGCAAATGGTGTAAAGTGACCCCTCCCTAGGACAACGACATGTTAAAGTTGCCGGTTGGTTTTATATAAAAGAGTTAAAAGTTGGACCAATTAACTATCTCCGAAGGGAAAGTTTAAATTTAAAATGGATTTACTTACTTTTCGTTCTTCAACTTCGATATATTTATAAATATATGTATGATGATCCGTAGCCGCGGTAGCTCAGTGGTTAGTGCGTTGGACTGCGAGCCGAAAGGTCCCCGGTTCAAGCCTGGACTGGGGCTAACAACATCTTTTCATAGAAACATTTTTCTATACCGCGCTACATCTCGGCAGTAAATGGCAAACCTACGAGAGTAAAACAATGCCTATGAAAAGCTCTCACCCGCCGTTCGGATTCGGCAATAAACTGTAGGTCCCACCACTTTGAGTACAAATATAACACGCACAGCTCAAAATGGTGAGAGAACTCGGCCGAAGTTCTTATAGGACTGTAGTGCCAAACTATTATATTATTATTATGTATGATTAAAACTAAAATTTTGAGTTTATCCAGTTATGCTCCAAAGGGTTTCTGAAATTATTGAAGAGAAATTTAAAATTTGAGATTTTAAAGTTTCTAATGATTTTAGTGAACACAATTAATTGGAATTATACGTTTGACTCCATGAACACTATTAATCCCTGTCTGTCACTCAGTTAGTCCTCCGTGAGTGCACCAGCATTTCGTAGGATTATGTGTGTAATTTTGACTTGATAGAGTCATTGCAAAAATAACGCTGGACAGCCGCAAAATTCCCATTTGGGACACACATTCTGCGAATGAACAAACACTTGAATAATAGTGAACGGTCGTAAGAACACACGTTGAAAATCAACGGCTCAACGAAAAATGCACATTGACCCGCATTGACGAAATTCTACACACAACTGTCGCCTGTGGGATAGATGCGCACGCGTGCACCGTCAACTAACACGATAGATGGGGGAGCGAGCAATGATTACTTTAGCAATATGTAGACAATATTGAGGCAATATTTCATGTAGAAAAAATTACAATTTAACTGAATTGTTTGACTATTTGAGGAAGGTAATTGCTGCTTGTTTTCTGCTTGTAAAAGAAACGTCTGCCTACGGGCGCACGTGTCACCAAATTGAGATGAAATTGATAATATGAATGATAATCGAATTTGTTGGCATGCAAAATTATGCTGGTGCAAAGGATGACAACTGACACATGGTACAACATGCATATTTAAATATTGTAAACGCTTTTCGTTTAATACAAAATACATAATTATTTTATCTACATAGTCATGTTGCTGTTTTGTGTGACATCACTTCCTGTTTACAGCAATGCCATATGTTGTCCGGCATATTTTCTATACAAACACCTTCAAATTCCGTTGTGTAAATACAAAAAAAAAAAAAACAAACCTTTATACAGCCTTTTAAGACAAATAAAGGGCTCAATCGGATCAGCTGTGCTGTAAACACTTGGTTTGTACTTTCTTTTGGTTTTATCGTACACAATACAAGAAATATTAAAAATCAGCTGTATGTAAATAACACTTGATTAATTGTCAATCAATTAACATATTTATACATACAGCTGGTAAAAGCAGCCACTGGTTCTATTCTTGGTTGTAAAAAAAACGCGCCTAAAATTCAAATTGACAGCCGATTAAATTCGGTAGGCACTGCTTCAGTTCGAAAATAAGGAAAACCAGTCAAAAACAGACAGCGCCGCGCTTCTTTATCAGGCCTCAATCAATTAACCTTCGATGACGCGTGTTTTAGACACATGCCAAGGATAGCAGGTTGTTGGAAGGTACTAAAATGGTGAAACAGGTGCATTTTTTGTGTACGCAGGCTGTTTTCATATTTGAGGAAGACTCAAGCATTTAAAGATGAATATAAAAACATGTTTTGCTTTTTAATTTTGTAGGTGAAATATTAAAACATATATAATCATAATCTCAAAGGAGAAGGCTGTATAACCCTTTTCTGTCTTGTAATTTTTAGTCAAAATTTAATTTTTAAAAAGTTTTAAATTCCACTGATTTCCTAAATATCCTGTACAAAATTTTATAATTTTATTTTTAGATTTTAAGTGGGCAAATGTGGAATTTGTATCAAAAGCACCCTATTTTATGCTCGTTCCTAAAATATGTATCCGAGGTAAAACTTCTGTTAATTTTCAGTAATAGTTCGGTAATATTCCCGGCAAATACAAAGATAATTGGAAGAATTTTAATAGCAGATTTCCGACATATTAGGGTATGGGCAAAAATTAGGCTGGTTTTGATACAAACTTCCACTTTACTTTATATAATCTCTACAAGAACTGTTTCAAAACCGCCTCGAACCTACCAAAAATTGCGTCTAGCTTCCTGAGATATTATTTCTGCCAATATTTAGTCATATTTCGCTTATATTTCCTTTAAACACACTGAAGAATGAAAGATTTTGAGAAGTGCATAGCAGGTTGTCAAATTTTGTAGAATTTCAAAGACAGATTCCCTGCATATTTAGGGTAAGAACAGAAAATAGGCAGCTTTTGATACAAACTCCGTCTTTGAATGTTTAATATCATCCAAAAAACTATTTTAAAACCCCCTCCATTTTGCCAAAAATGTTGTTTAACGTCCCGATACAAAATTTCTGTCATTTACCTGGAATATTTCTTGCATATTTCGGCAGATTATCCAATTTTATTAAATTTTCATGGTAGATTTCCGGTATATTGCTGAAAACCGATGAAAACAGCTTTTGATTTAAAGTCCGCCTTTGACTACTTAAAATCTTTAGACAATATGTTTTCAAACTGCCAGACATTTTTTTAGTAGTTTCGAGAAAAAATGTCTTGAATTTTTCAGGTATATTTTCTGATAAATGATAGATTTTGGCAAATGTATAGCAGGTTGTACAGTTTTGTGGAATTTTAATGGAAGATTTCCGACATATTTTGGGTATGGACTGGAAATATGCAGCTTTTAAATATGATACATCTGTTTCTAATCGTCGGAAAAACCGCTTCGATCATGCCATATTATTTTATATAAGGGGATCTGCTTTATTTATCGGTGAGTTTGCTGTAAATATAACCATAATATTCCAAAAATATATTTTATCTCTATTAAATGTACTATTTTTAGTATGCGTCACTGTAACCTTAGATGAAACAGTTTTCGCAGAACCTTTTCAAAATATACTCCCTTTTTTACCTCTTATCTGTGGCAAATTGCAAATTATAGTCTTTGGTTTGCGCACTGCATGTCGAATTAAAAATTTACTTTTCCGCAATCAAAGCGCTCTGATTTCCCGTCGTGATACAAGCAAAACATAATTTTCTTATTGCAACTGTGAAAATCTTTAAAAACATTTTCCTTGAACACCCCTTTTATAATGAATGCTTGAACGCGTGGAAATCTTATTATTTGATTCAACCCTCCGATTTTGTACAGATTTCATTATTTTTTTAAGACTGCAAAATGCGACGCTCTAAATTAAATCGAATCAAGCAGCAGCGGCAGAACATCCTGCAGTTTCTTTATTTTGCAATTGCCAATTTTTTATATTATTAACTCAACTATATAGGACGAGGCAAGCACGTCTTGGAAATGCGGCTTTGTTGGTTTGTGCAGCCCGCGTTAATGCCACAAAGCGGCACCGTTAATGCAAGGGTTATGCGTTGCAAAATTAATCTTTCTTCTTTTTTAGATCAATGGCTACTTTTTGATGTAACGTGTAATTTGCACACGTCGGCTGTGTTATTTTTCTACAATGAGAAACATAAATATTTGTCGAGCGGAAAAAGTGTTAAGAGTGCTCTTATATTAATGGGATTCAAAGCAGGATGCATTGAAGATAATAAAAAAAAAGGTTTTCAATATGGGGACTACTTTTTTCAAAGTAGCTTTTTGTTAAATTCTTTTCAATACTAAATTCAATATTTGATTGTAACAAATAATAATAATAGGGAATAGTTAGAAATAAAAGTTGTTGAAACTTTTCTATACACTAAATTTTATACAAAAAAATTATATATTTCAGTCACATATTATATTTCAATTCACTCACAACTGTATATGTGTAAATACATATTATTAAATATCACCAAAAACTCAAATTGTTGGTAACATTTTTTCATATATTTCTAATTTTTAAATTCAAATTTTTCAAATTTAAAGTGAAATACACACCTAATACCTCGCGATAGCCTTAAATTCTCTAATTTGAGGTTTTAGACGTTTTCAAAAATACACAGAAAAAAAAATTCTTCAATATGATGAATTTATTCATAAATATTATGAATTTTTTCACCAACTACCAGTTTCATCATATTGATACCACCGTTCATTAAATGACATATTAATGAATTTATTCATTATATATGAACAAAATATTCAATACAATGAATTTGAATTGTCATATTGATGAATTTGTTCATAATATTTTTTCAAAAAAATTTTTTTTTTTTATAAAATAAATCAAAAAAAAGTGTTTTAAAAATTTTATTTAAAAAACAGAAAAAAAAATTTATAAAAATTATCAGAAAAAAAAAATTTTAGGGAAGAAAAATAGTTCCGAAAAAACATTTTTCCAAAAAAAAAATTTTTGTTCGAAAAAAAAATTTGGTTCGAAAATTTTTTTTTTCGAAAAAAAAAATTGCTTGAAAAAAAAAAATTGTTCGAAACAAATTAGTTCGAAAAAAAATGTGTTCGAAAAAAAAAATTTTGTTCGAAAAAAAAAATATTTTTTTCAATAATATATTTTTTATAAATATAACTTTTTATTAATAAAAAGTAGTTATTATAATAAAAAATAACAGAAAAAAAAATTTATAAAAATTATCAGAAAAAAAAAATTTTAGGGAAGAAAAATAGTTCCGAAAAAACATTTTTCCAAAAACATTTTTCGAAAAAAAAATTTGGTTCGAAAAATTTTTTTTTTCAAAAAAAAAATTGTTTGAAAAAAAAAATTTGTTCGAAACAAATTAGTTCGAAAAAAAATTTGTTCGAAAAAAAAAATTTTGTTCGAAAAAAAAAAATTTCGAAAAAAAAATTGTTCAAAAAAATATTTTTTTCAAAAATATATTTTTTATAAATATAACTTTTTATTAATAAAAAGTAGTTATTATAATAAATATATTATAAAACATTTTACTAATTTATGCATGTCGAGCAAGCATTATATAAGAAATAACATACAAGAACTACGTGAGAACTAAAAAGTACGGCAAAAAATGAACGAAAAAAAAATATTTTGGTAGACATTTGGTTTAATGAACAGCGTTCTTCAATATGATGAACATATATGCTGTATTTTATGTTTTGGTTCATTAACATGATGAAACGTATTCTTCACATACAGTCATCATATTGAAGAACACTTTTTCGACAGTTACCAAGCGTTCTTCATATTTATGATAGCATTCATAACATTGATGGCATTAGTCATTAATATTATGAATGGTTCTTCAATACAATGAATCATGGTTTGAAGAACGGAATTCATCAATATGATGTACATTTTTTTTTCTGTGTACACAGAAATTATGGAGATACAAGGCTACAAGTATTTACTACTTTATACAGGAAAATTACTTATATAGTGTCTGTAAAAGCTGATTATGTAGGCTTAATAGAGATTATTCACAGAAGCTGTTCACATCTAATACATGTCTTTTATAGGTATAGATACATAGAAAAAAATATTCAATATGATGAATTTATTCATAAATATTATTTATTTTTCACCAACTACCAAATTCATCATATTGATACCACCGTTCAATAAATGAAATATAATTCATTATATATATGAACAAAATATTCAATACAATGAATTTGAATTATAATATTGACGAATTTATTCATAAAATTAAAAAAAAAAAATTGTTTTTTGTCAAACAATTCGAAAAAAAGTGATGTAAAAAAATTGTTCGAAAAAAAAAAGGTTTTAAAAAAAAAAATTCGAATAAAAATATATTTTCGAAAAAAAATTGTTAAAAAAAATTTGTTCGAAAAAAAATAGTTTGAAAAATAAAAAAAATTTCGAAAAAAAATGTCTAAAAAAACTTTTTTTTTTAAATATATTTTTATTCGAACAATTTTTTTAAAGCATTTTACTAATTTATGCATTTTTTTTTGGATCAATAATATGATGAAACGTATTCCTTACATACTTTTTCGACAGTTAACAAGCGTTCTTCATATTTATGATTGCATTCATAACAATAATGACGTTACTCATTAATATTATTAATGGTTCTTCAATACAATGAGTCATGGTTTGAAGAACGGAATTCATCAATATGATGTAAATTTTTGCAGTATACAACACACCTAAAAATATCACCAAAAATTTCACCAACTACCAGTGTTCGTCATATTGATGATTTCATTCATTCAACTAAAATCGTATTTTTTCAATGTTTTTCACTTTTAATATTTTTTTATACCAAAAAGCTTACTTTGGCCGATATGAAGTACAAATCAGTAGTAGATGTTATTGTTATGTGAGGTATTTGAACAGGTCACAATTGACCGATCATGAAAAAGACCGAATATTTTCAATATCAGACAGCGTAGATATATAAGTAACCTAACGTCGAAGTTTCATTGATCAAGCTATTTTAGTTTTATTGAAATTGTGATTTTAAAAGACAGGCGGATAGGCGGACGTAGCTAAATTGACTCAGGAGCTCACGCTGATCAAGAATTTACTTGTCGACCCCTCTTTCTGGGTCATACAAACGGATGACCAAACTGAATATACCCGTTCAGTCTTAGTGTAGGATATAATTTGTATGATAAAAGATATAAACACATAAAAAAATGTGCATCATATTGATGAATTCCGTTCTACAAACCATGATTCATTGTATTGAAGAACCATTCATAATATTAATGACTAACGACATCAATGTTTTAAATGCGATCATAAATATGATCACAGCTTGTCGAAAAAGTGTTCTTCAATATGAAGAACTGTATGTGAAGAATACGTTTCATCATATTAATGAACAAATAAAATACAAAATATATTTACATCATATATACCCGTTCACTCTTAGTGTAGGATATAATTTGTATTATAAAAGATATAAACACACAAAAAAGTTTACATCATATTGATGAATCCCGTTCTACAAACCATGATTCATTGTATTGAAGAACCATTCATAATATTAATGACTAACGACATCAATGTTTTGAATGCGATCATAAATATGATCGCAGTTTTTCGAAAAAGTGTTCTTCAATATGATGAATTGTATGTGAAGAATACGTTTCATCAAATACATAAAATACAAAATATATTTACATCATATTGAAGAATGCTGTTCTTCAAAACAATTTCAATCGAAATATTTATTTTTTGTTCATTTTTTGCCGTACTTCTCAGTTCTCAAGTAGTTCTTGTATGTTATTTCTTATATAATGCTTGCTCGACATACATTAATTAATTAAAATATAATCGGACACTAAAAAAAATTTTTTTCGGACATTTTTGTTTTCGAAATTTTTTTGTATAGAATATTTTTTTCGAACATTTTTTTTTTCGAATAATTTTCTAAAAACAAATTATATTTGTAAAATTCTTTAAAAAAATGTCCATCAATGCATTTTTTTGAAAAAAAAAATAATATTAGTTCAACAATATTCATCATATTAAATATTATATTCATAAATATTATGAACAATTCACAAACAAATATTTCGTTCTTCACTATGATGTTCGATAGTATGAATACGTTTATGAACGGTGGTATATATATGATGAATCTGTTAGTTGATAGAAAAATTCATAATATTTATGAATAAATTCTTCATATCGATGAATGTTTTCTCTGAATAAAATGACCTGGGCTCTCATCACGTACCTTAAAAACGATCGTCGTTGAAATATTGAAATATTCATAAAACGCTATCGTTTTTGCTTAAGTAAGACTATCGTATAAACGATATCGTTGGAGGATTATCGTCATACGTGATTAGAGCCTGTTTTTTTTTCATTTTTTGTATTATAAAACTATTTTAAGAAAGAATTATTTTCACGAATTTTTCTCTCTAACAAAAATTTCTTTTTCCCGAATTAATAAATTGTATTTCAGTTATAAATTTTCATTGATAATAATTCCGATAAGGATTTATATTATTTTTAAAATACCTTAAATTATATTAACTCACGAAAAATGAATAAAATACCACATATATTTATAAATAGTTAAATAATTTATTATGTACAAGTCTTAAAATGAAGAAAATACTTAAAAACTAAAATAAGCGCATCGTGCTAAACTCCGCAGAGTTTTCCTCCCATTTCCTCCCATGTTTCCATTTTTTTTTAATCTTAAATCAAAGTACTTTCCGAAATATAAGTTATCGATTGTCTTGGACGTTGTTTCGCGCGTCCCATCACCATGGTCTCCATGCTGCGACGCAGTGTGCGCACATCAAAAGACTGGCGCCTATGCAAACGTCGATCCCCAGTCACCGTGGTAGTCGTTGTCGTCAGGACATGCGCGCCAATGGTGCTCAGGGAGCTGCGCGAATAACAGCCACGTACAATAATTTCCTCGGCGCCCACGAGCTCATCATAGGGCAGAACATCATTTGAGTTTTCGGTAGGTGGTGGCAGATATGATTTGCGTGCAACATTTACAGCCCATTTCATCATTTTGTTGTTTTTTTTTT
Source organism: Dryomyza anilis (assembly GCA_951804985.1). Classification (NCBI taxonomy): domain Eukaryota; kingdom Metazoa; phylum Arthropoda; class Insecta; order Diptera; family Dryomyzidae; genus Dryomyza; species Dryomyza anilis. Next base: position 1,684,548 of record OX638130.1, on the reverse strand, counting down.
CGAAGAAAACTAAAAAGAAAAGAACAAAAAATAAATTATAATAATCTTGAAGATTAAATATGATAATTTCTTGGCCCCCAAACATTTCCGCGCCAAGTTCATAAAACAGCTGCAGTGTTTGTGACAAAAAAAAGGTTCAAAAGTCGTTTCTCGCCATTATCCTGTGGCAGGACAACATAATTGCGGGTTGCTTTGTTTGTCTTGTGATTAACACACATTTGCTTGACCATTATATTAAATGTTTCTGTTCCTGTTTTATAAGACAGCAACATTTAGTAATCTGCAGAATATGCAGATGCAAATGGGACAATTTTTAAAATCGTCCTTTGGGAATCTTTAGTATATCTGTGTGTTAAGATCTGCTACATGGTACATGAGTCAGATTTGTAGAAATGCTTTAAATCAGATATATTGCTTAGGAGAATATGCAAATATGTAGCAAGATATGCATAATATAAGGGTGATCCTTGCACGCATGTCCTGTCGGTAGCAACTGGTTTTTCTTTAGCCTGTTTCTAGAACGATTTCCGTTTGAGGTGTTGTGTAGAATAAAAAAACAGTGTCAAGGTCCCATTTATTTAATTAAAAGGCTCAAGATGAATGCGAAATAGGGAATATGTACAAAAAATTAGAATTTTATAAATTTGATGGGAAATTGAATAATTTGAAAAATATGGAATTTTGTCGAGAAATTGTATAATACTAAAACTATTGATTGTATTGAAGATAAGAGTTGGGAATAAAAAATTATTCAAATATTTGTTCAAAATTGATATGAAATTGCAAAATTTTGATTTAAGAAAACTTTTTAAAAACTTGATGCTTTTAATGTTTTTTTTTTTTTATGAGGGTACCTATATATTTTTAAACGAGTTAAGTGTGACTTACCGTTAAATAAATTTGAAATACGTTGATTTAAAATTAAACAGTCGGTTTAAAACTTAATCGATCGATGCGTTCGTTTGAGCTCAGGAATCCTGAATGAATCTTTCACTGAAATGTTAGCCACTTAAATACAAATCAGCCTCAGTATTATTTTGTTGCGTCTTCGGAGAGTGCATCCTTCGTACGGAGGATCCCGCAATCATCCCCTAACGGAACGATGAGCCGTTGAATTACAGTTAATATTGTTGACATTGCAACGAGTTGCATATATTTTTTTATCGAGAGTGTGCAAAGGATACGTGAGGAGAGGGAGAGCGAATAGCGATATAGAATAGAAAGAGTATCATAATGGAGAGCACATTGCTTTCAATTTAGGCTGATTCAACTGAGCACGAAGGACTAAAAGAGAAACTGAAAGAAAAAAAGGAATTTCACTGTTTTTCAATTTAAAATTGAAAGTTGAAAGAGTGCATAAATTGAACAGACATAGAGAGAAAATTGAATGGGTCTTTTGTGAATATCAACAATTTTAAACTTACTTACATTAGATTGAGGTGCAACAAGGGATACGTAGCAATTTTTTGAGTTTTAAGTTTCAATATTCCTCTCTGGCTGACATTTATTCGCAGCGAAACTATAATGTCGTATTTTCATAGGATTTCTTAAGGACGTACGATATTATTAATTCAGAGCGAAGATATGATATGAAAAAGATCAGATTAAAATCAATAATTAGATTTGAAGTCTCATTCTGTATTCCGAACTAACGAAAAATTCGCAGAAATGACAGAAATACAGAAAGTGGATATTAAACTGATTTGGGTTATTGACAGAACTCTTTTATATTTCAGATGGTATAATTCAAAACTCATAATAAAGTTTTTGAATTATATGTGTCAAATGAGGCACAAAAATTCTAAAAATAATAAAGAATCAAGAGTATATACATTATATACTTTAAGTATACTTAGACAATTTTACATGAACTTTTTGGTTTTTAATAGTCAAGAAACCAGTAAAATATTTATTGTTTACTTATATTTTATAAATAAGTCATTTGCTCTCTTAATATTCAGATGATTAATTCTAGAAAGTCCCTATCATATCGTCGTCGTTCAGTGAAAAGTCGTTAAGTCCATTTTTCGATAATACCGAAATATTATTAAGCCACTATAATAAAAACGAACTCATTTTTACGTTGGAAATGTCCTCGGAGTCCTACATCTTACCAAATCGAAGATATTAAAAATGAAAAATCACTAACTCCAAATATTTCAGTGAAAAGTACTCAAGTCTACAATTAGCCTTTAAAAAGGGTCCGATTAAATATATTTTGGACTTAAACTATAGAAGAAGATCTACATGGACATTTCTCATCAAAAATACTATAATTAATAAAGCTCTTAATGATTTTTCACTGAACGGCAAATTGAAATCTTTCATCTCTCGAAATCTTTCATCTCTAATTTAAACTAAAATCAGATACAATTATTTGGATAAGCTGGATCACTGTATTTGTTTAAATGGGACTTAGTGACTTTTCATTGAACAGCAATCGTCGAAATATGATTAAAACGGTGCCGAGTCCACAAAAATGGTTGGATTTCAACGATTTTTGGATTAAATGATAGATATTATGCAGTTCTTTCATCTCCAATTCAAACTGAAATCCGATACAATTATTTGGCTAAACTGGAGCACTGTTACTGTGACTTAGTGATTTTTACTGAACGATAAATAAAGAAGCCAATTACGGTCATGTGATTTGTCCAAACTATTTTATTTTTTGCATTTTATAGCGGAATGTGTTGTCTATTCTACAAGCTCAGCACTATTTGAATCAATAATATTATGATTTGTTACGGTAATTTATATCTTTAAAAACATTTATCTCAATACTCAATTTTTGGACCTAGTGACTTTTCACTGAACGACGACGATATATATTATGAAATATATCTGTAGGTGGTTTCTGTAATTTTATCGATCAAAGTTGTCGACTCAAATTGTCGATTTGACGTCAGAATTTCGCAATTTTCATATCTTATCGAATAATTTTGTAGACATTTGAAAAATTTTGACGTCACAGAAATCGACAAGTGATACACTTGATTTACAGAAACAAGCTACTGATTTAGAAATATATTTGATTGCAATGATATGCCATTCGTTCCGATATCGTTTCGAGTTCAATGCGAGTATATGGGGAAATAAAACGATAACAGGCTTCAAATTGGAAGGTCGATGCGATGCGTTTCTGCATCGAAAGTTAATGGGTTATCCAAACTTTATTAAATTCTGGATTGTTCAATTCCAAACTGAGTTTCAGATCAAATTGATCTTATTTGATCGAAATTATTAAATATTGAAAGGTTTTCAATAAATTTGTCATAACATTCAGAAGGAATTATTCTCTAGTAGAAATTGTAATAGGGTCATGATAGAGAACTGATTACGGTGTTTTTACGTTCGCCCGATTCACATTAACAATCAGATCTGGACCTTATAATGTCTTCCCTAGTGCAAATTTCTACAAGAGAAATGTTTCCTTCGAGTAGACCAAAGTAGAAACCAAAAAAATAGAGTTCCAAAAATATGTTTTTGTTGTTGTCGAGAATCAGCAAATATTGGAAAAAATTTGTTAAATAAAATGGATCAAAAAAAAAAAAAAAGTTGTAGAAAGGAAATCCTTTTACGAACCGACTGGTTTGACGAAGTTGTTTAAATTTACTTCAGATCCATTAAATTGAAAAATTACATAAAAGTTCATTAACAAAATTTGAAAAGTGGCTAGGCCATAATGACTCCCGTACTAGCCACATTAGTATCTGACTGAAGTATTTGACTTAATGTCAAACAACACACCGTTCAAATTGAAGCTGTCGTTAAAATAATCAACTTTTATGACGTTTTTCAACGTGTGCCTTATGCTTTTGGTCGTCATTAATTTAACACATGCAAGGACTACCAGGATATGGACAGTCACTTGCTGCAAAACACTATTATTAGTCGTCATAAAGATGTTATCGGCGCTGTGATAAAGTGACATACGCGTGGTCACCACCACCAACGGTGACATTTGTATTTTTTTCATTTTGGCCTTGCAGTTTCTTGCACCAGTCATGACCAACATCAAGCATGTGTCAATTTGTGGTTTACTGCTTTAGACTGCAGGATTTTGCATTTACAGCACAGCAGTGATCGTTACTGACAGATTAGATGACGTTTGACATTTATGACATATCGCGCATTTCCGTTTTTCGGCGGCCACTGTTGCCACCTACTGAGAGCGATTAGTGCGCCGCGTATTTTTCGATACCACATTACAACTATTAAATGAATACTTTGGCGAATAGTTTGTTAAAAAGTGACGCATTGACATTTGACTGTAGAGACAATGCGCCCATATAGCGCTGACAGGGTTGTCGTAAACGTCATTGTGACAGCGCACGCCGTTTGATGCGCATTGATTGACAGTTGCGTATGTTTTTTAGCAAAGTTTTTCGGCTAAGAGTGCGCGCTGCAGTGTATAGTCCTGCAGAATGTCCTTGCTGCTGCCACCACCACCCTGACAGTTAATGATGTGTCGGTGGCGCATAGTAAATGTCATTAGTTGTACTGCATGGCGGTGCCACGTCAATTTGTTTAAAACATCATTAAGTTGCGTTAATTGATTTCGGTTGCTTAGTGTGCAGGATATGCTTTCAGGACGAACATCTAGGATGTGCGTACTTTTACATGGGGTGCTGACACTGGACGCATGTCGAATATGTATGTTTTTGAGTCGCTAGTTTTAGGCAACACTATCGCGTAATAAAGATCTATTTCGTCGTTGATTAATGATCGGCCGCGACAACGTACTTTTTGAGGTTTTGCAGTGTAACACAATTAGAACTGGTTGTGTCTAATTTTGTGTAAATAATGTGCAGTACTAACATGTAGTAAGTTTAAATTTCATAAATGAAATTCCGAACAACAATATTAATGATCGTCCGAAAAGTTACAGTAAAAATTGTAAAAATGAAAAATCGTTAATGTGGCATGAAATCGAAAAATGCTCTCAGTTTAAGCAGCTCCAAAATTTTATATTTTCACAAACAGCTGGTGGGTTTTTGTAATAAAACAGAACAAGATAACAGATTCAAAGACGATCTATTTCTCGGTATATCTTTCGAAATCAATTTGCGAAAGGTGGACCGTTGAAAATATAAAATATTTATGGTTTAAGGAGACTATAGAATTATTTTAGAACATTTATCGTCGGTTTGTTTTACAAAATTGACAGACAGTTAATTGAATAATTTCTTTTCTAACGCACTTTTTTTGCCTAACATTTAATTGTTTAATACTCGACCTACATATAACGAGTTTTATAAAAGTTTGTGACATATTCCAAACCTTTCCAAATTTCATATTTAAATTAGCAGTTAAAATGTAATGATATTTTCGAAAATTATTTATAATTATTCAGAGCATAGTCCAGAGTAACGATCGAAAGAACTAACTTTTTTCTATTTACATTTCAAATGTATTTTCAAATATGGCTTTCCTACAATTGTATTCCTCTAAATAAGATCCTTGTTTAAAACTATAGAATAACCCCTAAAATTTGAATAACCATCAAATCAGTCTTGATATCGCCTCCACAAATGCCAACAATAACGAACTTTTAGTACAATACACCAAAATCAAAAAAATATCCTTGATGCGTCCTTTGAGCGCCTCTCCCCGACTTAGCTTAGTCATAATATTTGTATTGATTTCAAATATTTGCGTTATCAAATGCATCTCTATTTTATACGAGATGCGCACATTTTGCATCTGTCCATTTTTTTGTAATTTATCATCGTCCTTAATCCAAACAATACCGAAAAAAAGAGAAAAACGAAAAAATGAATATCTAAAAAAATAGCTATCCACACTCAATAGATCGATCAATGCACAAATATTTGTTTGCAGTCGATAAATATTTGAATAAATATTTAACACGATTTGGCATGAATGCGCAAAATTACGGCGCAGCAATTAAGGGTTTCTCTGCAGGCTGCAGGACGAAAGTAGGAATATTCAAAAATTCAATAATACAAAAGTGGTAGCGCAATAGCAAAAAACATATATATTTTAAAATTGATAAATTATATACTATCTAAAGACGTTTTTTCAACCAGCGAACTTGCTATCAATTTAATCCTTTTTTTTCATTTTTGACAATGTCCTGAAAACTGCAAATTCATCTCATTACATATTTAAAACACGACCTAATGGCACTTTAAGTGCACAATCTCTTGAGATCAGAACCGCAACACTCTGTGCAAGGATTAAAGTGCAAATCATCGCCTGCATGTGCTCGTTTTGCACAGCAACCATAAATCAATCAGGATATGCAAAACAGTCTGGCAGTGATCTGCACAACGAATGCGGCTTAAAATTACCGAATGACAAATTATGCGACCGATGATTGTGCATTTTGACGCATGCGCGGCTGTTGCATCCACTCACTGATGCGCTGATCCTTGAGGGATGCAAATTATTGAGGCGCATATTTTGGCAATGCCGATCAGAAGTGATCGGGCGCCTGTCAACGCTGCTATTGATATGCAAATTAATTTAGAAATGCATTACATTGTTTTTTACGCAATGTTACAACATCAGTATAAACACAGCTTTATATTGAATGTATGGAGAAAATAGATCAATTTTGGTTTAGAAGGAAAATTTAAGGTTATAGTGGAAATTTTAAGTTATAAGGATATTTGAATTTTTTAGTTGAAAATTGAATTTTTAGTGAAAAAGTAATTTTAATTTTTTAATTTAGAGTGAAAAATTGAATTTTTAGTGAAAAAATGGAATTTCTAGTGAAAAATTGAATATTTAGTGAAAAATTGAATTTTTAGTGAAAATTTGAATTTTTAGTGAAAAATTGAATTTTTAGTGAAAAATTGAATTTTTAGTGAAAATTTGAATTTTTAGTGAAAAATTGAATTTTTAGTGAAAAATTGAATTTTTAGTGAAAAATTGAATTTTTAGTGAAAAATTGGATTTTTAGTGAAAAATTGAATTTTTAGTAAAAATTTGAATTTTTATTGAAAAATTGAATTTTCAGTACAAATTTATTTTTTAGTGAAAAATTGAATTTTAGTAAAATATCGAATTTTTAATGAAAATGGAATTTTTAGTGAAAAATTAAATTTGTAGTGAAAAATTGAATTTTTAGTGAAAAATTGAATTTTTAGTGAAAATTTGAATTTTTAGTGAAAAATTGAATTTTCAGTACAAATTTTATTTTTAGTGAAAAATTGAATTTTTAGTAAAATATCGAATTTTTAATGAAAATGGAATTTATAGTGCAAAATTTAATTTTTAGTGAAAATTTTAATTTTTAGTGAAAATTTTAATTTTTAGTGAAAAATTTAATTTTTAGTGAAAAATTTAATTTTTAATGAAAAAGTTAATTTTTAGTGAAAATTTTAAATTTAAGTGATAAATTGAATTTTTAGTGAAAAATTGAATTTTTAGTGAAAAATTGAATTTTTAGTGAAAATTTGAATTTTTAGTGAAAATTTGAATTTTTAGTGAAAATTTGAATTTTTAGTGAAAAATTTAATTTTTAGTAAAATATCGAATTTTTAATGAAAATGGAATTTTTAGTGAAAAATTAAATTTGTAGTGAAAAATTGAATTTTTAGTGAAATTTTGAATTTTTAGTGAAAAATTGAATTTTTAGTGAAAAATTGAATTTTTAGTGATAAATTAAATTTTTAGTGAAAAATTAAATTTTTAGTGAAAAATTAAATTTTCAGTGGAAATTAAATTTTTAGTGAAAAATTAAATTTTGAGTGGAAATTGAATTTTTATGAAAAATTAAATTTTTTTTAGTGAATAATTGAATTTTCAGTGAAAATTGAGTTTTTAATGAAAAATTTAATTTTTAATGAAAAATTGAATTTTTAGTGAAAAATTGAATTTTTATGAAAAAATGAATTTGTAGTGAAAAATGTAATTTTTAGTGAAAAATTGAATTTTTAGTGAAAAATGGAATTTTAGTGAAAAATTAAATTTTTAGAGAAAAAACAAATTTTTAGTTAACATTTAATTTTTAATGAAAATTTAAAAATTAAATTTGATTTTTTGGTTTTTATGTGAAAAATAAAATTTTTATAATAAAAGAAAACAAAGTAAAACGTTTTCGAAAAATGTAATTTTTGCTACTGAACGTTATGCGTTATTGATACCGTACTTTGTATGCATTTTGCATGCTGCTGTATATTTTATTGATCCATTTAATGTCAAATTTTAGCTGGCAACCGTTAAATGAAAACCTCGCCTTTATTTATGCATGTCCTTGTTGACACAACGGCCAACATACAAACCATAATTTTCCAATTTCATGCAACCATCAATAAAATGTCCATCATAAATGTTTATGCGGCTCGTCATCTCGTCAAAAACATAGTCATGCCGTGGAAATCGAGAGCGGCGCGCGCATCCGCAATATAAACAAAGGACACGCGTCTTTACGCGGAAATCGCATCCTTGCCGAGTGACCGAACGAACGAACCACCCCTCACCATCAGTCGGGTTGACCATATGCAAATGTTTACGTGCTCTAGTCAAAGTTGATCTTTATTTCTACTACCAATTTGTTTATTTTAGAGACAGACTGCGTGGTATGCCTCGAAAGGGTGCCGATCTGATATCAACCGCAGTAGGCATTTTCCAAAAAAAAAAATTCAATTTAAAAATAATAAAAAGTTGCGCATCGTTGTTTGTTTTTGGCTTTTTGTGCTGCGAAAAACAAACAGAACCGCGCCTCGCAGGAAGTGCCGCGCCGCACAAACAGGATTATTTGACATTTGTGCTTTTTGCTTTTAATCCGCGTTAAACGGCGACAATTTTCGCCAAGCGCCTAGGTAAAATTTTGTGGGATTATGTCGCTGAACTGTAAAATAAATCAAAATTATGGCAACGCAGCGGCAGGCGGCGGTACAAGTATCGGTTAAAGCACCAGTCAACCTCATTTTTGACTGACTCTGTATTCTGTATGCTGTGTCGCATATTGAGAGGCGCTTTGAAAAATTAAAGTTAATTTTCTTTTCAACATTTTGAAGGAGGTGTTGCAACAATGCACAACAACAGCTGTTGCTGCCTGCGGCGGTGTTTTCAGATTTCTGCCGTTGGTTTTCTTCAACCTAACCTGAGTTTTCTTCGAGAGCAGCAGCACCTTTGCCGGGCCGGCGGGCAAATTTCGCCCGAACTGCTTTTGCATTGTCTGCCAAATTAGTTGCATCATGAGCAAAAATTATGAGAAGGCTGCAAATATCGATATGCCGACCGACCGACCGACAGCTGCCTGCTGCTAATTAACCACACAAACCCCAGGCACAAGACACACACAGTGTTACTCTAAAAAAAGAAAAACTAAGACTCCTTAAAGTGTAAAATTGAAAATGCTTTATTTTCCCAGCAGCTCAAGAGATTTATTAGACGCAATAAATCTCAATATGTCGCAATTCAGTGCAATTTTACCGCAAATTAAAAAAATGCATTCCATGTGATTTCTAGAAAAGGGTGCTACCTATACTATAATCATATCGATTCTTTTATATGACATTGTTTTTAAGATTAGACACGGTATTTGTCAAATATTTTTGTTTAGTTTACATTTATTGTGCTATTGAACGCCGAAATTTCGAAAAACTTTGTCGAATTGAGGAATCTGAAAATGTATTTTATGCTAGAACTACGCCTTGTTTTAACCATGTCGAAATCCATGAGAATATGTAACTTTTATTTTTATTTTCAACCAACATTTTAAGTCAGTTAAGACTTAATTAGAGGACACGCTCTTAAGAGGTCAAAAATTCTCATATTAACTCTATAATTGCTCTATTTTCGGAAGTTTTCCTCCATAATAAAGTACCATAAATGAACAAACATGAGGTCATGTATTCTCATTCTACTCGGGCATCGAACCAAGCTCACCCGTTCATAGACCACTTGGCTCTCAACAGAACCTCGCATTATAGAAAGAATTCGTTCTTCAGTCACACTATACATTTGTGGAATAATCTCTTTGCGTCTGTTTTTCCTGACGTTTTTGATATTGGCAAATTCAAAACAAGTATTCATCGACACTACCTGATCTTTCCGCCCTTCCTCTAACTCTAATCCTTTGCATAAATAGGGGGAATCCCTGTAAAAAATCTGTAAAAAAAAGTAGGGGATATGTTTTTCTTAGTCCAGAAATTGGAGAAAATATATCCATATTCAAGTTTACGAAATATTTTTTCGTAATTTTTAATTTCGTAAAATACACGAATAATTCGTAGAATACACGAAATATTTATAATTTATATTTTATTCCCAAACTTTTTTTTACGTACGATTCGTATATATTACGAATCAATATTCGTAAAATTTCAACAAAAACAAAATTACATATTTCTTTAAAATTACTAAACTTTTGTTATATTATTTTCTATTACAAATTTTTTACGAAAGAATGACAAATTACGAATGACCTTTAAATTTTACAAATTAATAACTTTCGTAAATTTTGAGGCTATATGTGAAATTTTACGAAACATTCGTGTTTTTTACGAATCATTAATAAAAACAGAAATCAGTTGCGTCTTGGAGCTGCATTTTATTTTAATTGGTATCACGGTCTCATGGAGATAGTTATAAAATACAAACAGTTTAAAAATGTGTTCTTTGTGAGTTCTATTTGAGCTAAAATGCAAAAGTATCAAATCAGTGTTCACCAAGCAGGAAATGTCACCAACAATTCCCCTATGTCAGGTCAGAATCATCGATGACCGATAGCATTTTCGCCCTGCAAAGCATTGATGACATTTTCATACAAATGTCCACATGCACGTCATTCATCAATGAAGTCACAAATTACTTTATTATTTTATTTTCTTTTTTAATTTATATATTTTTTTTATATGTATTATGGTGTATATATGAAATATGGTGTAAGACGTCTTTAATGCAATATCATTTATGAAATTGTTGTGGACATATTCATCAATGACAAATTTTGTAATGTCCTCAATTCACCATTGATGACCTTGTCGTCAATGAGGCCATTTCCTGCTGGACATTGTTTTAGATTTTTATGAATGAATCGTCATTTTCATCAAGAGGTTTATAATGTTTTTAAAATGTTTCGTATATCTCAAAAATTTACATATGTTTCACTAATTATCAAAAGTAAGAATAGTTTCGTAGAATTTACGAATATATTCGTAAAAAGGTACATAAATATTCAATAAATTACGAATCTTTCGTATTATGTACGAATGGCTTTCGTAGATAAAATCTACAAATAGTTTCGTGAAATAAACACTTAAAAAATCGTAATTTTATAATAAATTTACGAAAGTTCTTTCGTGTATTTTACAAAATATTTCGTGGATAAATTTCACGATTTTTTTCGAAAAATACACGAACGATTTCGTGAATATTAAGCAGATTTTATTTTGAGTGTAAAATTCGCGAATAAGTGGATATATAAAAAACGCGTTGAGACAATCGTGTCAATGTTAAAAAAGCGCAACATTTCAGAAAACACCAAGCATATATATTTTGAATTTAAAATATTTCACCCTAATTTTTTATATTTGATGACAAATGGCGAGTAACCCAGACTGGATGGAGGAAAACGGACTTCAGATTCGAAATCAGGAATCCCGTATTCGTTATCCAAAGATGGTATTTGCACTGTGTTATCGAAAAAGATTTTGGCCTTGGTAATAGTTTCATTTTAATGTTAAGATATCTTTGGTTTGTAAAGCGGATGGAGAAAAAAATGTTACCTATAGTTCATATATATATTTCGGATCTTTTGTAATCTAAAATTATTATTGAAAAATCAGTTCAGATATTTTGACTGCGTGTACTGAGCATTTTAAAAAATTCTATTGTCTGCCACAATCAATTTTCCAATCAAACACATTTTTTCAATCATTAAATATAAACTACGTACTTGTAGAAAGACCTACAAAAATGACCCGTGACACAGGGTAATATTTACCGAGTCGAGATTTAATGGAAATACGTTTCTTTCACCGAACAGCTGTATCAATCTTGCCTGTGATATATCAGAGGCCTTGTGTCTGCCTACTATAACTATTACTATATTGACTACGGGTTCGTGCCAAATCTTCAGCTGTGAAATTGTCTGTAACTTAAAATAAATAAATCCTTACACAATCACAGCCAAATAAAGCCTAAATTTATTAACGCATTGAACATATTTTTTCTTTAGATAAAATCACTAAACCGTTTTTTTGTCAGTGCAGGTAAACGAAAAATCAAAAGATGTGTGGTGCTGCTCTAAATCATTTTGAACCTTCGAGAAGACACTTCAAGTCATTTGTGAAATCATTTTGTTATGTTTGTGCATTTAGCCAAATAGGAAAATATGTTTTTTTTGTTGTTAAATCATTTAAAAAGGCTTTAAATTAAGTTCTTTCTACGGGAACTCACTCGATATAAAACCCATAATTAAGGCTGCATTGTTGGCGCAATTCCAAAGACCTTGGGTGCATTAAATGTCTTTGTATTTTTTTTTACTCGTAACCTTAAAGTCGTGCCGTGGAACAACCCTTTATTTCTTTCACATATTTTTAATTTTTTCAAATTTTTTGTATATTTTTTTTTAGAAGATTTCGCTGAAATCCTTTTTCCTAATTTTCGGATCATCCAAGCGTAAAGCTTTGCTTTATTGTGCCATCGCACTAATTACAATTTTAATCATTTTTAATTCCTCTTCAGGACATTTTTTGGGACATGTCCTTTGACTCATTCTTTCTTTTCCACATCATTTGCCTAAAAATACAATTTATTCTTTTGAACTTGCGTTTTAAATTATGTAAATTAAACAATATCGAATAGAAAAAACAACATAGTTCATCTGCCTTCTTAAAGTTTGACGTTACTAGCATCACGCCAGGATCAACTTACAGCAAGGCTGCGATCACACCTTCCTTCCTTATATTCTTGAGACAGCTGCCTATGTTTTTTTCACTTCGCCACAGCGTTATATTCAAAAAATCCAAAAATATGCAAATATTTCAGTCGATCCAATTACATATAGGCTTCGCACAAATATCAAGAATTGATTTTCTTCGATTGATCGTGAAATTGTGCATCAATTATGAATGGTGCAAACAACTTTAAAAGGGTTCTTCCGTTCCCGAAGACGTCACATGATACATCTCAAATGTCCGTTATTTATATGGGTGTGCAGATCAGTTAAATGCAAGTCATAGACATATTAAAAACATATCAAGTCAAGAAATTATATCTATATGTTTTTCCTAATATCATAATAATGAGGGTCCGTCCGTTCGGCCAAGACGTCGTAGCGGTCAGTGCAGGCGGAAAAGTGTATGTTCTACGATAAGCATCACACGTGACCCGATTAAGTAGACCTGATAAAAACAACCGCTGATTAAATATTTTTCTTTTTACATTTATCATACTTTCAGTCTTGAGCGCAGTTTTTCTACGATGCGCCTGCACGTTCTGCGCGACATGTCGCATGCAGGTCACCCACCATCTTCTATATATAGATAATATTTATAATTGGGACAATTTGGAACAAATTAGCTGCGTCAGTGGTGCATAATTGCTGGCAGCAGGCAGCCGGACAGTTTAAATAGATTTCAAAAATGTTTGTTTAAGAAAATCTTAAGTATGTTTAATGTGTATGAACAGAATTATAAATACATTTAAAACATTAAGATTAAACGATTCTAACCCCAGTAGAAATTTACCTTATTGGAATAGACGGTATCATGATCTAGTCATAAGACCAACTTATAACTGTGCGGGTTATGACATTGATAAAATCAATGACCAGTTCCAGATCATAATCGATTTCTTTATTCATGAAAAAGAATTTATTTTTATCAATTAAAAAAAATATTGCGACTTTTTTTGAATAATGTATTGATCAGAGATCAGAAATAACAATTAATTTTTATTTTCATTTTCATTTTTTTTTTTACTGAGAGATATTATTTCTCAGAAAATATAAAGGGTTTTAATTGGGAGATAACACTGTTCGGCACAAAATACCCCCTATTTACATTCATATCATTTCTATATAATTTGAATGTGCTGATTCGAACTGCGTTTTTAGTTTTTTCACTAACGTTTTCACTATCTCTTCACTAGGAAAAGAATAATGACAGGATTATCTCTACCAGTACTTAAGGGTGTCACTATTCCTCTGTCTAACGAAGTAAAATATCTGGGCTTAACTCTAGATAGTAAACTACTTTGGACAAAACATGTTGAAAATAAAATTTCGCGAGCATTGAATGCCTTCTGGTAATGCAGAGGAATTTTTGGGAAGACATGGGGACTATCGCCGAGCAAAACCTTATGGATTTACACGGCAATGATAAGACCGATGATATCATATGCATCGGTAGTATGGTGGAACAAGCTGTCGCGAAAATGCGTGACAACTAGTCTTGCCAATATTCAGAGAACCGTGTGTCTGGGTGTTACGGGTGCCTTTCCCAATACACCTGGTCCAGCACTGAATGCAATCTTAAACCTACCACCACTTGACATCTTCATCAGAAGCCATGAAAGGCTGCTGGAGACTAAAACGAGGTGGTTTCTGGTTTAATGTTCCCTGGAATATCTCTGACATTGCACTTGACACTCCATTAGACCCCTGTTTACTGGAGATGCCCTCTGATGCAATGATAACAGAAATATTACCAAGACGAAATTTTGAGGTCTGACATTCAAGACTGGCTAACGCCTTACTGTGAGCCAGGTAGAGGGTCACACCGCATTTTTTACAGACGGCTCCAGAACCGATCAGGGATCTGGTGCTGGAGTGTTTGTGGAACCGGATGACCGCAGACTTCACTTCGCCTTAGGTGACAATGCCTCGGTATTTCAAGCCGAAGTCTATGCTATACTTATGGCTATGGACTACATTGCGGATAATAGATGGCAGAACAGGGCTACATCAGTTTGCAGCGATAGTCAGGCTGCTCTTATGGCTTTGAACAACCAGGTCATCACATCCAAAATTGTACGTCAATGCAGATCACGTCTCAATTGTGTTGGTAAATACAATACACTGAAACTGATTTGGGTACCGGGCCATAAAGGAGTTTCGGGCAATGAAACATCTGACGAACTAACACGTGCTGGATCTGAGGATAATCCATTTGGACCAGAACCTGTGCTTGGACTACCTGCATCTACGGGAAAATTCGTCATCAGCTCTTGGGTCGTCTCTGCACACAAGAACAGATGGCTGAATGAGACGAAATGCAGATTTTCCAAGCTCATGACACCGACGATAACCTCGTTTCTACTTTCCTTAAGTAGAAAGGAGTGCAGAAAACTGACGGGACTTCTAACGGGACACAACGCATGTGAAAACGAGTTGGGAAAGTTAGGTCACATGGGTAAGTTCGGTCATATATGACGGACTGTTATAGTCGATCGGGCCCGACTATGGAATACCCTACACCTTAATGTGAGATATTTAATTGTATACCTCATAATATTATTCACATATCAGAAATTTACGTCTCATATAATTTAAAAAATTGATATAAAAGTATAAAATATCTAATAAAAAAATTTTAAAAATAAAAGTGGGCGGACCACGCCTATATTTAATATTTTGTAAGGCAAATATTTCACAGAATTGATTTTAATAATTTACGGATCAAACTTCCACTATGAAAACCCGGGAAATAATGAAAAAAAAAGTGGGCGGATCACGCCCATTTTTGGACCACATATTTTTAGGTGAATTATAACAATATGTTTTAAATTTTATAACTATATTTTGAATACTTTTCGAGTTATTAGTTCCTAAAGAGTTATATAAAAGTGACTTGTATGGGAGGTGGGCGTGTCCGTTGACCGATTTGGCTCATTTTCAAACTTAGTTCCTACTTTTGGCTAAAATATATTGAGACGAAATTTCATCGTATTCTGATCAGTATTTCTCAAGATTTTCTGTATTCGGACAGCAAGACAGCAAGACAGCAAGACAGCAAGACGGACAGACAGACAGACGGACATGGCTAAACGGACTCGGGTAGTGATGCTGATCAAGAATATATATACTTTTCCATACCGGACACGCCTCCTAAGGGGCGTTACAATATATGCACAAAGTTAATATACCCTGTACCTCATAGGTGTAGGGTATAAACACATGAACGCAATCGGCCTGGCCGAAAGCGCCTTATGTTCTGCCTGCTACGAAGAAACTGGCACCACAGAGCACTATCTCTCTGACTGTCCAGCATTTTCTAGAATTAGAGGGCAGATATTTGGCACAGACGTGATGAGAGAGGATCAGCTTCACTCTCTATCACACAATAGCCTTCTTAGATTCAATAATGAATCTAAGAAGTATCATTAAAAACCAGGGAACTGGGTCACAGCACAATGGATATAACCCTGTCTGAGTGCTGTGGCTCTTTTTTTTATCCCACATTATAAAAAAAAAACGTTTTTGAGAAAAGTGCATTTTATGTTTTTAACATTTTTCACTGCATTTTACAAACAACATTTTTTATGAAAATATTAGACAAGTATTGATTTAAATTTAATACGGTTATAGCCCAGGAATAAATAATGGAATGTTATGGTATTAAATCCACTTGAATATCGTTTATTGGTTGGTTAAAATAAACTGTTTAATTTCAAAAATTTAGAAAATAAAGGCAATTTATGAAATCATCGGAAAAGCATATTTAGTAAAAAATAAATTTTATATTTAAAATCATTGGTAATACTAGAGAGAATACCTATTTTGATAATGGTATTGCTTTTTTGTGTCCTTTCTACTTTTTGAGTTATATGCATTTAAAAAAGATAATTAATATATATTTATTATCATATTTCTATAGAATTTTTATTCTAGAAATATTGCAACAGAATATATTGATGATGTGAACGAAAGATATGGCCGATGCAAATTCCTTTTTTTCTCAATTTTTAATCTTTAGCCGGTTATTGCAACCAAATCTTAAACGATATTCAAGTTGTCTTAAAGCCATAACAATCCTTGTCTTGTTCATGGACAAAAACTGTTTTAATTTGCAAAAATCATAAATGCAAAAATCATAAAAATCATTTTTCTCAAAAACGTTACGTATGGGGAAAAAACTAGAAACCCAGTTCGAATCATCATATTAAAAATATGTAGAAATGATATGAATAAAGACAGCGAGGAACAAAAGTGCTCATTTTGCCGAACAGTGTAATTTTTATTAAAAAAAAAATAATAGTCTTTGGTTGAGAGTTATATGAAACGCTTTATTTTAAAGGACTTTGGTTAATGATTGTTCACAGAAAATTCAATTACACTTATTTGTAGGGAATTTTTTGTTGATGCAGAAATCGATTGGAGAAATTTTTAAATTTGAGAGGAGAAATGTTGGTTTCGAACATTGCATTGTTATTGTCGTCCAATATTTTTTTTTAACAAAATCGGTTTTTTTCGAAAATTATCGAACATTGGACCATTGCGTTGTTTTCGTCGCAAACATTTTTTTTCAAAATTTGTCTAACATTGTTGTTTTTGTTGAATATTTATTTTTTTGAAAGGTTATTTGTTTTTGTTGCCCAAATTTTTTATCGAATTTTTCGGACATTGTAGTTTTTGTGGAGTATTTTTTATACCCTACACCTATGAGGTACAGGGTATATTAACTTTGTGCATATATTGTAACGCCCCTTAGGAGGCGTGTCCGGTATGGAAAAGTATATATATTCTTGATCAGCATCACTCGAGTCCGTTTAGCCATGTCCGTCTGTCTGTCCGTCTTGCTGTCTTGCTGTCCGAATACAGAATAACTTGAGAAATACTGATCAGAATGCGATGAAATTTCGTCTCAATATATTTTAGCCAAAAGTAGGAATTGAGTTTCAAAATGAGCCAAATCGGTCATCGGACACGCCCACCTCCCATACAAGTCACTTTTATATAACTTTTCGGAACTAATAACTCGAAAAGTATTCAAGGTACAGTTATGAAATTTAAAAGGTATTGTTAGAATTCACCTATAAATATGTGGTCCAAAAATGGGCGTGATCCGCCCACTTTTTTTTTCATTATTTCCCGGGTTTTCATAGTGGAAATTTGATTCGTAAATTATTAAAATCAAATCTATGAAATATTAGCCTTTCAAAATTTTGAATATAGACGTGGTCCGCCCAATTATATTTTTCAATTTTTTTTTAGTTTTTTTATACTTTTATATACATTTTTTAATTTATGGGGATATAAGACTTAAATTTCTGATATGTGAATAATATTCTGAGGGTGGGGAGGTTCAACATAATTAAAAACTTTAAAATTAAAGTATGCAATTAAATATCCCACATTAATATCCCCACCAAAGGTGTAGGGTATTCCATAGTCGGGCCCGACCGACTATAAAAATCCGCCCCATGTGACCGAACTTACCCATGTGACCTAACTTTCCCAACTCGTTTTTTTTTAAATGATGATTTTGTTTTTGTCGTCCAAAATTTTTTTCTAAATTTTCGAACATTTTGGTTTTTTTTCGAATAAAATTATTTGGAAAATGGTGATTTCGACCATTGCGTTTTTTTTATCACCCAGAAATTTTGTTAACCATTTTATTTTTCGAATAATTTAAAACATTTTTCTATATCGAATACTTTTTTTTGGATGGAATATGTGGTTTTCGAATACTGCGTTGTTTTTTGAAATATTGTCCCCAAATATTTGAAGATTTTTAAAAGATATATCGTTACATTTTGATTGCATTTATTTGTGGAGTTTAATACATATTGAGGTTCTTTATCGATTCAATATGTCGTAACATCGTTTATATTTTGATATAGATGTGAGAATCGTAAGCGAGATCGAATGAATTCACCGACAACAGTCGCGAGGCGATATAGAATCGAATAGCAGACTGGTTAGAACCTGATCAAAATATTCAAAGAAATCCTTTTATAATAATTACAGCTTCTGCGTTTTTTTATTAGATTTTACATGTTGATAGTTTGTTCAAACAGTAATTTGATAACATATCCATTTTTTAATCATTGGCGTTTGTGGTCATTTGAATTCAATTTTGAAATTGTCGATTTATGTATCGATTTAGGTAGACGAGAAGCTTGAGATCGCGGCGGGTTCATTTACCATATTCGGATTTCGCTGAAAATTCTCCACATCGATTGTCTCAACCAATGTAAAATTTTTAGGCGTTGAACTTCTCTCCTTTTAAAATCACTCGGTTGTCGTAACAAATGCTCGGTTTTGTAATATCTGTGCAATGGAAAATGCTAAACATGAGGTTACTGCAACCGATTTACATTAGAGTAGGTTTTCATTATAGTAGCAAAAAAAAGTACATTCATTTTAACGAAAGTATGTTGCAAAAAATTAATACTCGGCTAAAAGAGAATTGGTTTGCAATTGTTTGAAATATATTTTTAATTTTACAAATCTTATGAAAGGCTCTTTAATTTGCATTTTATTTTTGAGAGTAGATATTAACGATTTAAATTTATGGAAAATTCAATACAATCGATAAAACTAATTATGCAAATAGCTCGAAATGTGAACGATAAGAACGGGAATTAGGCGTGAAGTTATAATATGTTCTCAATAAGTTGTTGGCTGGTGCAATATGCTGTATTCACATGCACAAATTGGGCTCATTTGCACAACAAAAAGCGGGGTAGTTAACTGGCTGGCTGGCTGCCGTTGCTAAACCGAGATCAAGTAGCAAGTTAAGGCTTAAAAAATAAATTACAAACGGTTGCCATTGTTTGGCGGCGGCCGCTAAATTTAAACGAAATTAGGGAAAAACAAATTTTACAAAACATTCAAAAACATTTCGCCAAAATATGCTAATTCAAGCAACCAATTAGGAAATGTCGCGCATGTAAAAGGGTGACTTTCACGACTGACATTTGGTTTGGTTTGTTTTGTATTTTATTTTTTGTTGTTCATATAATTTTGGATATAATATAAATATATTTTTGGTCTTTTGTTTGTTTTTATTTTGAATTTGATCTTTTTTGTGCTTTCAGACGCAAATAAATGGCAGGAAAAAGCGGAAAATTACAGTTATTTGCATTTTTTAGAGGATTTTTTTTATAAATATTTTTTATATTTATTTTTTTTTGTGCTATGTAAATAGAAAATTACAGCATCCGTAGTTGCGAGGGGCGTCGACAATATGTCAACGCAGTGTAAATACATTTTAATCGAGGCGAACGTTTGGAAAAACCTTTTCTGCTTTTCTACTGCTTTTTTACTGCTTTTCTATTTGCCGCATGAGGTCTAATTTTTTTTATTACCCGCAGCGGACAGCGTCGCAAAATTGAAAAATAGCAAATGCAATTTGAAACTAACCGCTGCTGGTTTTGCACTATTTTTACAATGTGTTTCATTTTAAAATTTAACCTGACGCGCAGGCGCATTTCACGGGTCATTGCGCATCCCGCATGTTGCAAAAAATAATTGTAAAAAAAAATACTTTTCATTTTAATAACCTTTTTTCAGCGCTTTAAATTAATTGTCTAAAATCATTGACTTGGAAAATGGCTGCGTTCGCTTTTCCCGTTTTAACCCCTACGTTTGTCAACTACGACTGATGCCTTTATTAAGCCGTCGACCGAACGCCTGCCGCCACGGGTGCTAATGAGCTACAGCCTTTGGTCAGTGAATGACTCGTTTTGTTTTTTTAATCCTTCGGCTATAGGCTGAAGGACCAGTCCTAGAGATGCTGACCAATTGTTTCATTGTTTGTTTGTTTTACTGCCACGACGATTGCTTTAAAATTAAAATTAAAACAGGTTTTTGTGCAATAATGGCACGTGACTCGACTCGACTAGACTCGTCTCGTTGTTGCCATAACAAGCAACGAAATTAAGGAGTTAATACGAGGCTCAATTGTGCCGAAAATTGACAAACTCTGGGGTTATTGTTTTTTTAGGTATTTAAATTAAAGCAAACGGCAAATGTTTTATTTTTATAATTTTATTGGTTATTTGTTTAGAAACCATGGATGTAATTTATGCGTTAAAGTTACTTTAAGCCGTTATAAATTCAGTTGGGAAAGAATTTACGACAATATTTAAATATGTAATTTAAATTTTAGGTGAACAATGAAACTTTTAGTGACAAATTGAATTTTTAGTGAAAATTTCAATTTTTTGAGAAAAATTTTTGAAAAATTGATTTCCTAGTGAAAATTTGATTTTTAGTGAAAAATTGAATTTTTAGTGCAAAATTGATTTTTAGTGAAAAATTGAATTTTTAGTGCAAAATTGATTTTATAGTGATAAATTGAATTTTTAGTGAAAAATTGAATTTTAAGTAAAAAATTAAATTTTTGGTGAAAAATTGAATTTTTAGTGAAAATTTGAATTTTTAGTGAAAAATTTAATTTTTAGTGAAAAATTGAATTTTTAGTGAAAATTTGATTTTTTAGTGAAAAATTGAATTTTTAGTGAAAAATGGAATTTTTAGTGAAAAATTAAATTTTTAGTGAAAATTTGAATTTTTAGTGAAAAATTGAATTTTTAGTGAAAAATTGAATTTTTAGTGAAAAATTGAATTTAAGTGAAAAATTGAATTTTTAGTGAAAAATTGAATTTTTAGTGAAAATTGAATTTTTAGTGAAAAATTTTATTTTTTTTGTGCAAAATATAATTATTAGTCAAAAATTTAAATTTCCGTGATTTGAATTTTGAGCAAAACATTTAGAAATAAATTTGTCAGCTACATTTGTCATTTTTGAACAATTCGAATTTTAGCGTGCATTCTTTTTTTTTTTTGTTATCCTCTGTAGCATGAAATCTGTGAAAGGATTAACGTGCAAAAATTCGCCACCAACGATTTATTGCCTCTGATGATTCGATGAATGACATGCGCAATTTATTGCAAATTAATTGGTGGTTGATTTTAAAATATCACCATTGTAAAGTACACTTTGAGAGTTATTTTCAAAGACAAAACTAACTAATAAATTATAAATGTTCAGAGTTCTATTGTGTGGTAATGCAAAAAAAAAGTAACTTCTTTCATTAAATAAATTAAATGGTTAAGAATCAAATAAAATTCATTTTAAAAATTGTTTTCTAAGTTTTATCGATTGATTTTGTAAACATTTAGAATGCCATATAAAATCTAAAATTTTATTTGAAAGATGTTAAAATGATTCTTTAAGAGATCAGTTATAATAAATTTATCACAATTTAAAATATATAACATGAAATATTTATATATCGTACCATCTTAACATACTTTCCATTACGCCAATCGTTGCGATATCGTTACGAGATCAATGCTTCTTCACCGGACACTTTCTCGAAGCGATAACGAGTGTCAAATTGGAAAGGTGTCCTGTCGGAGTATTCTTGGTACGAAACATTTTTTGTAATCGGTACGATATCGAAAAAAAAATCTCGAGTTCGAGTTTTTTTATCGATGTTATTTGAGAAAGCTTCAATGCATTGGAGCACTCCGAGACATGGGTTTCAACTGATTTATTTCCATGTTTTTTTATCGTCATCCGTTCTGCATCCGTTTTGTTATACAGAAAACGGTACGTTTACGGAAATGTATACCGTATTCCATAAACGAAGCAGTTCAATTCTTGCAATGGCAATTTGCCATGGCAAATCGTAATTTATAAAATATTTTTTTTTAATATATTTTTCTTTTATTTAAAATATTTCTATTATAGTATTCCTTTTATAGATCGAGAACAATTAATAACTCAACATTTTTTACTTTTATTTAATGAAACCAGTTCACATTAAATTAATATCATTATTTAATAACAAATCCTCATTATTTTTTATAATACCCCCTCGTTTCGGCCTCCTCGACTATGGTCATTATAGCCGCAAATGCCTCCTCCGCGGTGGGCTCAATCTCCGCTGCCGGCAGTATAAACAGATCCTCACTATCCGGAGGTCCACGCAGTTCAAAAGTAAACGTAATAGGAATTTTCAATAGACCATGCGCCCAATCCTTCGAACCACCACTCGACGGATAAATAGTCTCATAAATGCTGCCGCTCTTGTAAACACGTCCAGAGACCTCCTTAATTTTAGCACTAGCCTTCTGTCCAATCGCCGTGAGATCATTATAATTGTCCACCCTCTCTGCGGTATAACTATACGGAAACATGATCATTTGCGAGAATGAATGCAATGCCAAATAAGTGCGTATCTGTTCCACCTCAATATGATCTTCCAGGTACTTGATCAGACGTTGAGTTTCGATCTCACTTGCGGCCGCGGGTCCAGAATAATCATAGCGACATGGATCACCACTAGTGCCCGTCGTATTCCAGTGATTCGGATAGTTGCGATTCAAATCGACGCCACGACAGTTACCAAAGATTTGACGATTCTTGCGCCACATACGATCGGCTTCGAAGCTGTACTTGTAACCATCGGGATTGACGACGGGAAATACAATCCAATTGTATTCTCTGGCCAGACGTTGTACTTGGGGCTTTGTTGAGGTCAGCAATTCGTTGATTAAATATGTAGCCGTTGCGGGAGCGATCCATTCACGCGCATGAATGCCACTCTCTATGAAGATCGCTTTGTTTGTTTTGGAATGGGCCAATTTTAAGCCCTTGATCGGAAAGCCTTGGGTGCTGTTGCCCATATCTAGCAGCGTCAACACATTGGGATGCTGTGCGGCTAGCTGCTCCATCCAGGCATCGATTGTCTCCAAGTGGAAATAGTGCTGCCAGTCAAAGTTCTTTAGCGGTGTATCCTTGGGCAGCACTTCAGCGAGGTTCTTGTCGATTTTCTCTTGAAAGTTGTAGGTCTGAAAAATTAAACTTGAATAAACTAATCGATGATTGTGGTAAATTATTAACCAAGACACGATGTTTGACGTTATAGATCTTTAGAAGATCCGCAAAGTCTGCCACTTTGTGTGCGGCCACCATGATCGTCAGTTTCTGACCGGGCACGCGCGCATGTCCATAAAAGGTGCAGCTGTCACTCTGTTCCTCCAGTTTTTGAAAGATTTCCACATGCTGTTCTGTGGCCAGTTCTACGTAGTACATCCGATAGTGGTCGTAACGCGCCTGATCCGCAGGTGGATCTTGACATTTGTCATTCTTGGTGCAGAAAGAAGCCGCCTGGGTTGGCACAGCCACCGATAGTTGAACTATCGCAACTGTTAAAGCAATTCCAAAACATAAATGCGATAAACTTCGCATTTTAAAAAAAAAAAAGCATCAAGATGCTGATACACTTTGGCTCTCGGAGAGATTTGCGATAAGAATCTGATCTTGTCAAATCATTAATAAAAATTGCAAATTATAATTATATTTTTTAATATGACATATATTTAAAAAAAAAAACATTCTTTCTAAAAATTTTTATAAAACAAAAAATGTCATCTTTCTATTTAAAATTCCAAGTTGATCTAATATTCTTATTAGAAATGCAAATTTCCCCAATACAAACAAGAAACCCACAAATTCAAACATTTCGGATCACCTTAAGACGTACACAAACCAATGGTTCTAATGTTTGCTAAAAATTTCCTTAAGTTTTGTTTTATACATAGGGTGCTGTTAACTTTTATATTTTCTTATTTAAAACATATATCGATATCATATCGATATTTTTCTTTTCTACAAATGTCAAATTTTATTAAGCGCATAAATTTTAACTTTTATACTCTCTGTCATTGAAATAAAATGGTTTTGATATTTGCTAAATGTTTCTTTTCATTTGGGTGCGTTAATATTTTGTGGTTTTCTTTTATATTTGGTATCGATATTTTATTGTAATCGAAAATAACGATTTTTGAAATCAGAAATGTCGCAAATTATTGAAATTCAAAATGTTCCGATCACTGTTATGCGTACAAAAACCATTGAACTCAAATAGTACTGATATTTACTAAAGATTTATTTTAGGGCTGTACGATGAATTAATCAAAATTTCGATTAATCAGAATTCTGATTAATTGATTAATATAGTACATTTGATTATTCAAAAATCTTGATTAATCAATTAATCAGCATTAATTGATTAATTGATATTTTTTGCAAACATGATTTAAATTAAAGTATTTTATTTATAATAACCCCTTGCTTCCGCCTCCTCGACTATGGTCATAATGGCAGCTAGGGTTTCCTCTGCTGTAGGCTCAATCTCTGCCGCAGGCAATATAAACAAATCTTCGCTGTCTGGTGGACCACGTAGTTCAAATGTAAACGAAATGGGAATTTTTAATTCGCCATGTGCCCAATCTATAGAACCACCACTTGAAGGATAAATCGTCTCATACATGCTGCCGCTCTGGTATGTACGACCCGAAACCTCTTTGATTTTCTCGCTAGCCTTCTGACCAATCGCAGTGAGGTCATCATAGTTTTCCACTTGCTCCGGCGTATGACTGAATGGAAACATGATCATTTGTGAGAAGGCGTGTAGCGTTAGGTAGGTGCGAATCTGTTCCACTTCGATGTGTTTTATTAAATACTGCATTAATCGCTGCGTTTCTATTTCACTCCCCGCTGCTGGACCTGCATAATCCCAACGCCAAGGATCACCACTAGTTCCGGTGGTGTTCCATTCACTCGGATAGTTTCGATTCAAATCTACGCCTCGTGAGGTACCAAAAAGTTGTCTATTCTTGCGCCACATGCGATCCGCCTCGAAACTGTGTTTGTACCCATCGGGATTTATTACTGGAAACACAATCCAATTGTATGCTCTAGCCAGACGTTGCACATGCGGATTCGTGGAAGTCAGTAATTCGTTGATCAAATATGTAGCAGTTGCGGGTGCAATCCATTCACGCGCATGAATGCCACTCTCTATGAAGATCGCCTTGTTCGCTTTGTTATGGGCCAACTTAAGACCACGAATTGACAAACCTTGAGTGCTATTGCCCATATCTAAGAGTGTCAACTCATTGGGATGCTTCGCTGCAAGACTCGCCATCCATTCATCAATCGTCTCCAAGTGGAAGTAGTGCAACCAGTTAAAGTGTTTCACAGCTGTGCCTTTGGGCAACACTTCGGCGAGGTTCTTGTCGATTTTTTCTTGAAAGTTGTAGGTCTGTAAACAAAATATTTGAGACTAATCGATGTCTATGGCAAATTACTAACCAAAACACGATGTTTGACGTTATAGGTCTTGAGAAGATCCGCAAAGTCTGCCACTTTGTGTGCGGCCACCATGATCGTCAACTTCTGACCGGGTACTCTAGCATGTCCGAAGAATGTGCAACTGTCACTCTGTTCCTCCAGCTGTTGGAAGATCTCTACATGCTGATCTGTGGCCAGTTCAACGTGGTACATGCGATAGTTGTCGTAACGCGCTAAATCTGGGCGTGGCTGGTCACATTTACAGAATAGAGACGCTGTAATCGGCAACATCGAGTGGTAAAATACGCCAATAGTAATAGCGATTAATAATAACCAGCGCATTTTGAAAACGTTCTAATCGCATGAAACACTAGTTACAACTGATCGTCTTAATCTACTCAAAACATGAAATAAGCTGCCTCATGAGATAAGAAATCAGCGGTGTTGATAATCTATAGATTAGTTTTCAATTGTGTTTTGGGATTAGTTGAGTAATAAAGATTTGTACTTTCAAAAACAAAATCTTTTCTTTTTTTATTATGTTAATACATATAGAATTTCAATATAGTGGACACTTCAAAATTTACATTCACTGACGTTAGTTGTAATAACCTTTTTTCTCTGCCTCATTAACTATAATCTTAATTGCCGCAAAAGCCTCCATAGCAGTTGGCACTATTTCTGAGGCCGGTAATATAAACATGTCCTCGCTATCCGGTGGTCCACGTAGTTCAAACGTAAATGCCATCGGAATATTCAGATAATCATGCACCCAATCTTTGGAGGTACCACTCGATGGATAAATAGTATGATAACTGCTGCCAAATTTATAAGTTCGGCCCGTCAATTGTTTGATCTGCTTGACCGCCTTCTTACCAATATCATACATATCATTATAGTTTCCCACATTTCGTGAAGTGTAACCATGTGGGAACATAATCAATTGGGAGTAGGCATGCAATGACAAATAGGTGCGAATCCTTTCTTTTTCGACATTTCTCAACAAGTATGATATAAGGCATTTTGTCTCTACTTCGCTGGCCACCTCTGGTCCAGCATAATCAAAGCGGCAGGGATCACTGCTGGCACCGGTGGTGTTCCATTGACTCGGAAAGTTGCGATTCAAATCGACACCGCGACAAATGCAAAATGCTCTTCTGTTTTTCCGCCACATACGATCGCCATCAAAGGAATATTTGTAGCCATCCGGATTTACAATCGGGAAAAATATCCAATTGTAATTATCAGCCAAACACTGAACTTCCGGATCAGTGGAAGTTAGCAGCGTATTGATCAAAAAAGTTGCAGTCGCCGGTGCGATCCATTCACGTGCATGTATGCCGCTCTCTATGAAGATCGCTTTGTTCGTTGTGTTGCGCGCCAACTTTATACCTATTATAGGCAAGCCCATCGTACTGGGGCCAATGTCCAGCAGTTTTAGATCTTTGGGATATTTGGTCACCATATGTGCCATCCAGGCGTAGATCGTGTCTATACGATAGTAGTGATCCCAGTCGAAATTTTTGGGATCCGTGCATGCCGGCATTACATCGCCAAAGTTACGATCAATTTTCTCCTGGAAATTGTAGCTCTGAAAGGATACACTACACCGTTTGAGTTATTTTTTTCAAGTACATGTTAGAGGTAACCTACCAAAATGCGATACCGAACGTGGTAAGTCTTTAGCAAATCGACAAAATCCGCAATTTTATGTGCAGCTACCAATACGATCAGTTTTTGCTTGGGTGTACGCGAGTGACCGTAAAATACGACACTGTCGCTTTTTACTTCAATCGTATGAAACAAGTCGACGTGCAGTTGATTCGACAGTTCCACTTGATACATGCGATAGTAGTCGTAACGTGCAAAATCGGGTGCATGACAGGCATTGGGGCAAGTTGCTTCTTTCGGACAATCTTTCTCAGCTTGAATGGTTTCCAACGAGATGAATATGATGGCAAGACTTAATGTTAACAGTACACTTTTGTGCATTTTACAATGGTATTGAAAACTTTAAAATTTTGACGTTCGAATTTAAAAAACAAAAATAATCTATGATGAAAGCAGCAAACTCCAAGCTACTCGATCATATTGAAATCATACAGGTGGCGTATTCGTTGGAAAAGGCGTTGACTTTTTGATTGTATTTCAAAAATTTATCCCAGTCATCAAAAATGGTAGAATCGAATCGACGGTACACAAGAAATCACAAGACCGTCGATTATAGAGCATAGAGAAGCAAAAAAAATGATACGGTTAAAAATTCGGGAGCTGGATATTATTCCTGCACAAATAGTAATTAGCAATTATTTCCCCAGTCAATTTCTCCTTGGCATCGGCTTTATTAAGATCTCATTGCTACCGCATTTGCGAGTCTGGAAGTGGAAAAAAGTAATACAAAATTGTGAATGCTTATCATTGTAATTTTAATTTTATGATCTAAAAACAATTAAATCCTATGATTGATAATCCCATTTTTTAATTCAATTCAATGTCATTCCGTTGATATGAATGAATTCACATCGTATTTTATCAAGAATGACCATCCGAATACTAACCGTTGAAACGTTATCAACTGATTTACTCCGTTATTTATTGAACATAACGGTTAGTTAACGTACTCTGCTGTTTTGATGTTCCTCTTTATCCCTTTACTGCACTGTTTACGTACTCAGAAAGCATGTATCTTACGTAATCGTATTCCGTATATCTGTTCCGTATTAGACTTCATTAATGGAACGGTTTGTTTCTTGGGTTATATAGAAATCATACAGTTGTTCTCTATTTAAAGAATTCCTAATTGAAATAAGAAATTCTCGACATCTAATGCAAACTCTTAAAAGAAATGTTGCTTCAAATCTTTCGTATTTCTTTAAAAACCATTTTAAATATGTTTTTAATACCGATGTTTTAAATATCGGTATTTTATAAATTTTAGTAGAAGTGTTTCGAAAGAATTGATGTTAGTACAAGTCACCCTGTGTACGACAGAATGCTATTGCCCAAAATTAAAATAAATACATACTTTATTCACTTTTGTGATGATTTAAAAAATTGACAAACTATTAAATAGAAAAATGTTAAAAATTTAGATTTTAATTACAATAACTCTAATTTTATGAATTTTTTGAATTACGAAAATTTTAATTTTTTCTAAAAAAGTTTTTTTTTTTGTAAATTTCAAAGAGAAATATATTAAAAATATATTTTTTGAATAATTTTTTGTAATCTACAGTTTTATACAACACTTTTAGAAGCATCTCTAACAGTTCAAAAGGCATTGGAGTGTGTATCGGATTAAAAGGTGTGTATATATACTAAATAGTGTGGCCTTTGAGTAATATTTAATGTTTGGATAATTTAAATGTTAATTTATATAACAATTAGAATTAAATAATTATTTAAATACTATTTTTTGAAAATTTAGATTTTATTTACAAAAACAATAATTTTATGAATTACGAAAATTTTAGTTTTTCTAAAGAAAGAAAATTTTAAGAAATTTTAAAGAAAAATATAAAAAAACAGCATAATTTTTTGAAATAGCTAGTAAAATATGTAAATTTGATTCTACAGTTTTATACAACAGTTTTGGAAGCATTCGAAACAGTCCAAAAGGAGTTGGAATGTGTATCGGATTGAAAGGTGTGTGTGTATATGCTAAACAGTGTGACAATTTCAGTAATATTTAATGTTTGGATAATTTAAATGTTAATTTATAAAAGTAATTAGATAATTATTTAAATACTTTTTCTTTAAATACAAATTCAGCAATATATAAATGCTTTTACTTGTAAATTGTATATTCATCTAAATTAAATCATTAAAAATTGGTTTCTTTAAAAACTCAATACCGCATATTTTTGAGTTCAATTACTCTCAAGTTTTAAAAATATTTATTAAAAAAGTTAAAACTTTTTAGAATACCACAATTTTAAAAGCACAATAAAAGCTTCCAACGGATTTTCGAACTCAAACTAACTTTACAGCTGTCTTCAGATCGCAGCTGCGCATTAATATTTTGCTCTGGCTACCCCCACTTACTCACCAGTTTTCCTGGACATTTTGTGAATGACTTCTGTGTCCACTACCGATGACGACGACGGTGTCCTGCCAAATCCTGATTTGTTGTCATCTGTGAGTCATCTGACAGGTGGTGAGCGAGCGCCTAAAAAAAAGTTTCACAAACGCGAAAAAGCTTTCGAAAAACACACACACATAGAATTTTATTTTTCTTGAGAAAAGTTTTTAACGTTAGCTGTCAGGACATCAGCATTCCGAGAGGCAGCCGACGAGTGAGTGCGCAATCGAACGCACGAATGTGTGTTGTGTGTGTAGAAGAATTTTGCATTCTAAAGAAAAACGTGTTAAATTTATAAAAATTGTGCAGAAAATTACAAAAAAATTAACAAAAAATTGTGTAAAAGTGTAAAAAACAAATGCAAGTGTTAAAAAATTGAGTAGAACATTGCAAAAAACACAACGAAAACGCGTTATTTTCAGCAATTGTTTTTTGTGTACACGTCGTCGTGCTCCTCGTCGTTGGGGTCGTGAGTCGTGTGTGTGGGGCGGGCGACAGGCGGCACAGCACATCGCAGCAGAGCAGAGACCAGGGTTCGTTGCTTGGTTGGTTCCTTTCTTTGTCGAAATTCCTTTGCAGCGTTTGTTGTTGTACATACTCGCCGCCGGGGAGAGGCACGGCGGCGCCTGGTCTGAACGTACCCGACTACCTACCATCGTGCAGAAAATACTGCGGAAGGGTAGTTAGCAGGAGCTCCCATACTCCCTTCGCATATAGGAAACTGCGCCAGCGAGAGTGTTTTTGGTAGCGAAAAGTTGTAGTTACTTGGAGTTGGAACTACTTCAAAAAGTTGCAAATTGACGTATGTTTTATGTGTTAATTGCGTAAAATTTTAAAACGTGAATATTTCAAATAAGTGCGACACATAGCGAGCGAGAGCAGAAGCAACAGCAAGAAGAAGTGCAGGAGCAAAGGCAAGAACAAGTGCGGGAGCAAGAGCAAGCGCCGTGTTGCAACGACATCTGTGCGGCAGGCAGACAAAAGCGCACTTATCCGGCTTAAAGCATCAACTGCCGAGGTGCTTAACCTAAAAGTAGGCAAAGCAACGAACGAACGCGAACAAACAACAATAAATACTATCAGCCAAGTGGGATAATGTTGTTGTTGTGGCAGATAATGTCGAAGCAAATAATGATGTTGAGTTGATGATAATGTTGTTAACGATGACAACAACTTTGCATAGTTGAAGTAACCTAAAAATGTTCCAAGCGGCTTCCAGCACAGCAGTTCCTACACTTCCTAAGGCGCCGGCCATCCACACCACGCATTAGCTAATCAAACGTCTTAGATAGTCAAACATCCAAACCACCAAAGTTAACGTTATCATACCACCCCATCACAACTAGCATTAATAATATCATCGGCAACATCTTTGCTCCTTTTCCTCATAAATCATGGAACGCATGTGGCGCAAAGTCAATCACAGCCTTACCGGCCGCAATGCCAAGCCGCTCAACGCCGGCACCTCCGCCGCCACCCAATCCACGGACACTGTCAGCTCTGCAGGCGGTTTTGGCGATGGCCAGATAGTTGTTGCTGTCGCTGGCATTCCTGTAAATGCCGCCGTCAACAGCCTCGGCGGCGGTAGCAATTTACCATCGAGCACCGCCACCGGTCGCCGTTTAGCTGCTAGCGGTCAGCTACTTGCAGCCACTGGCGGCGGCACCTTAAACAGCAATGCAGCAGCTTTAGTCGCTGCTGGCAATATTATCAATAATGCCACTGCCACCGCCGCCGCGCCTACAACAACCACCACTGGCAAATATCAGAAATCACTGAGTCAACATGTACTGCTCAATAGCACCGCCTCATCGGAACGTCGCCGGCGGCGTCGACGCAAGAGTCGTCCGCGTCGCATCGGTGTCATCAGCTGTGTGGGCGGCGGCGGCGATAATATGTCGTAAGTGCCTTCTGTCGCATGTAATTCTAATTATTTTTATCGCAAACAATTCACGTTGTTTGTAAAGTTCTTAAAAATAACGACGTCGTTTATCGTCTTTATTGTCCTGCCTACATTTTTTTCTCATTTTCTCCTAACTTTGTCGCAATTTCGCAAAGCGCTGGCGGAAGTTTGTGCAGCAACAACAACGAATTTTTGTTGCTGTTTTTAGTAAATATATCATTTTTAATTTTAAATTATTACCCACGAAGGCAATCGATTATTTATTTATTTAATTTATTCTGAAATTTATTGTTTATATCGTTACAATGTCGTTAATGGTTTGTAGTAAAGTTTATGGATTTTTTTCTTGGAGGGTAGATGTTACTAAGTTTAGTTACTACCCCACGGGATATTTATATCACCACACCTCCTAGATATCTTTAGACCGATCAAAAGGCAACCAAGAATCCGATCGCTAACGGTATAGAATTACGGAATCCGATTCCGTAAAAGTTCCGTTTTCTGAATACGAAAACGATATCGTAGACGAATAAAAAGGAACGTTGAAACGTATTTTATGCAAAATGAACTGAATCTGTGGAGAGTGCGTTTCGACGGTTCGTTGACAGACCGCAATTTCTGACCTAAGGTTCCTGAAATAGCAAAAAAATTTGTTGAAAAGAGGAAAGTGCTGGATTTTGCTGAAATAGCAAATGGGAGTTGCTGTTTAAGAAAACTTGTTTTATGCTAGTATGCTATTCTCGCTGTTAACTCCAATTCATAAAAAAAACAAAAAATATATATATATATTTTTTTTTTCTCTATATTTCTTATATACTTTACTTTTTTGTATGTATTATTATTTTTCTTTATTTTATACATAATATTTATTTTACTTTCATATTTTTATTTTATCTTCTGCCTTCTCTTGTGTGCGTGCATTATTATTACGTAGATGAAATATCTGTTTTAAATAAGAAACGTTGTCGAATAAAAGTCTACGAATTATATACGTATTAGCTGCAGCGTCTCGTGACTATGGCGCCATCTAGTGCATGCTAGCTAAACTAGCGATATGCACACCAGTGACACTAACACTATCTGGAGCACTAGCAGAACTAAGATCCTTAACAAACAGTTCGCTATTGCAAATAAAAGTATGCTGTAAATGCAAATAAAAGTATTCTGTAAATGCAATTTAAAGTTTGCTAAAATTTACTGAGTTTGCAATTAATAGCAGACTTTTTATTTTCAGTGTACGTATGGAAGGTTGTAATCAGAGCAGTAAAAGTAATAACAATTTTTGTAATGACTACTAAATGATTTCGATTAGGGCTTTGCGATTAATCAAATAATCAAAATCTTGATTAATCAGAATTCTTATTAATTGATAAATCGATTAATCAAAACCCCTGATTGCTCAGATTAATTAAATTTTGATTAATTGAAAAAATTTATTCAAGAACATTTGAACATACAGTGAAAATTTATGTTTAAAATAATTCAAAAATAAAATGAATCGTAAAGTATTTTTAAATATTTTCTGGCAAAAAGCTAATTAATCACAATTTTGATTAATCAGAATCCAGATCAATTGATTATTCAATGTTCTAATTAATCGGAAATCTAGATTAATCAATTAATTAGAAATTGATTAATCAAACAATTTGATTAATCGGTTAATCGCACAGACCTAATTGCGACTACTAAAGAATCGTAATCAATAATATTGGAAGTAATTTTATTTCGGAACACTATCTGCGCTCATCCAAGATAATATGGAACAAAGATAATATGGAACAAAATTAACCAGATATACTGCAGCATTCCTGGTCAGAATTACTACTGCGTGTTTGATGAGGATCCGTAAACACATTTCTTGGGTATTTATTAGGTGTCAATTTAGCTCTTCTTATAACAAGGCCTGGTTATGCACAGATACAATAATTTTTAACCTTTTTATTGTAATATTAGGTGCAATCGATTTCAATCTCGTCTCGAATACCGAATTTCGATCGATCGATATCCTTGCTCAACACTAAAATTGATCGGATCCGTATCGAAATATGTAGATTTTTAGGGTACCACAATTCTATTACAATTTTTTTATGTATTACCAATAAAAAGCAGTAAGGAAAACAGGTCTAAAAATTGGGTCATTTTAAAATAGGAAAATTTGTATAGTTGGTGTTAGTACACAGAAAAAAAAGGTTCTCAACATTTATGTATTTGTACATTTATTTTATGTATTTTGTCAAGAACGTCAACCAAGGAC
This sequence comes from Dryomyza anilis, assembly GCA_951804985.1. Classification (NCBI taxonomy): domain Eukaryota; kingdom Metazoa; phylum Arthropoda; class Insecta; order Diptera; family Dryomyzidae; genus Dryomyza; species Dryomyza anilis. The sequence continues at coordinate 1,650,289 of OX638130.1, read as the reverse complement.
CGATTTCATCGTATTAATGTATTAATTCCATATATTTTATGTACACATTTTCATACATTTTATGCACACAATCTCAACATTTATGTAATTTTACAATATTTAATATTATTTAAAAAAAAAATATTTTATTGTTTCGTATTGCGGTGGTGGTGTGTTGAGGTTCTGTACAGAGCTGTTATTTATTTTATTTATTTATTTCATTTATTTTATTTATCTTAACACTTTTACCTTTACACTAATACCATATATATTACCAAAACCAATTCTTCTCCTCCGACTCCATCGATTTCGTCTCTGCTTCTATAAATTAATTTCAGTTGTTACGCATTCGTTTTCTTAACATATATTCAATAAAATGCTTATTTGAATAAAAATGTTTACGAAATAAAACCAACGAATTATATACACTTGTATATTCGACTTAAAATATTCGATTTCAAATATTTTCGATTATACTTCGAATATCGTTATTCAAATATTCGATTATATAGTTTGTTCCCAAACCAAATATGTCTTATACACAAACCAACTCTACAAACCCTTCAGAAACCCCAAATCAGAAATTTGTATGTAAATAATACATAAAATATATGTATCTGGTTGTTAAATCAATGTCCTTAATATATTTGTATTCACCATTATTATGTACAATTCATAAATATTAGAATTAATACATAAATATTATGAACAACATTTTTATGTTCTCTATACATAATATTTATGCAATTTTTTTTTCTGTGTACGAATTATGAAAGTTATATTCGGAATAAGCCAACTATGAATACCCTACATAATGTGGTAATGTTTTCAAGTTATCGAGAGATCCACAGGGTTTACGAAACCTGAAAATATCTGCAAACTTGCAATCTTAAAGTAATTTCGATTATTTTTCGGGCACCTCAAGTGGTTTCGTGAGAAAAACATAACTTTTATATATTTGAGCAAGCATGTTTACTTCAGACGGTATATAGGAAAATTCACACGTAGATTTTAGTGTTATATTTAGTGTACTTGAAGATAAGTGGTCGGTTCACAGGTGAAAATCAACTGATCATACCCATTTATAAAAGTAATGTAAAACCAGTAAAGAAGGTTAGGTCACATGGGAAATTTTGAGGTAGGGACATTCTGATAGTTGGCGTGATGAAGTTAGTAAGAATTTGGAAAGTTATAGTCGGTCTAAGTCGACTAAAAATAGTCTAAACATATGTGATAATGTGCGCGGGTACTATTAAAAGTGGTGCATAGGTCATGAGGGTATACGAATCCTAAAAATAACTCAAAACTTGAAATCGCTGAAAAATTACCTTTCATTTGATGCCCATATGTACAAATGGGTAGGTAAACCGAATTTCGATTTTTTTAGATTCGCGGGACAGCATTATTTTCAAATATTTGAGCATTTAGTCAATATATATTTGACCAAGAAAGTTCGCAATAGACCGATCAAGCCAATTTTCTTGTTCAGACAGCTTAGATATATCAGTAATCTAAATCTAAAGTTTCATTGATCTAGATCTTCTACTTTTTTGTAATCGTGATTTTAACAGTCGGACAGACAGACAGACAGACGATTAAGAATATATATACTTTTCCATACCGGAAATCCTTCCTTCTAAGTGTTACAAACGGCGTACCAAACTGAATATACCCTTTCGCTCTTAGTGTAAGGTAAAATTAGGACTTTCTTATCCAAATACTTCATATTACACTCTCATCTTTGGTTGAATTTTCCTTTATACCGCCCGAAGTACATTTTTTTTTTGTCTGAAAGAAATATAAAGTCAATATCTCAAATATATAAAAATATTATTTTTCCCCGAAATGACTTGTGGTGCCCGAAAAAAATTATTGAAATTCGGTACAGTTACCTAATCGTACAGGTACTCAAAAGAAAGGAATTTCTATAAGGATTACAAATTTGCAGTTATTCCAGGAAATTTGCAGAATATTGGAAAAAACATTGTTATATGTGTTAAACCACACATTTTTGAAATGCAGTTTTATATGTAGAAACTACCATTAGAAGGTCCGCTCACTAGTGGAAAAATATGGAATTCCTAATATTAATAGCCACGGAAAATTACTGATTTGTAGGATATTTGAAACTTTTAAAAGTTTTTATCAAAGAATAAACTTTTTGTGAGAAAGCCACCGAGTTGTTAATTTATTTCAGTACGAAATATTTGGATCTCCAAATTATTTCATTGTAGCAATATTTACAATTGTGCTGAATAAATTTTGCCTACTTATAATTACTATAAGTACTACTAATAAATTAAATTTAACTAATTACTTGTAACATACACAATGGTAATGTCACAGGGAATTACTTTAATTTACGTAAATTTATATGTAATCGCATTTTTTAACGCCATAACACATCAATCACTTAAAAAGGAAAAGCTTTAATTAAATGACTTAATTAATAGGGTAATTATGATAAACACGTTAAAATATATGGCATGTGTAAAAGTACATAAAGTCATACAGTGCTTTAAAAAAGTTTTAATGGAATTTAAAATAAAAAAACCTTTAGTTTTTTTAATAATTGAAAATTCTATTATTAAAGCCGATTTTCTATTATTAAAACCTATAGTTTTACTCTATAGTTTTACCCTTCACTTTAGTCACAGACTTGAATTCTTGCAGCCAAACCCTTTAATATTTAATAACGCATTAACACCTTCGTGTCGAGTTATGCAAATAGAATCAAATAAGGCAACATTTATTGGGGCGACAAACAGGCACATGGTATAATTACGGATTCATGCATATACCGCGTAGTAATACATACTATTTTGGTAGACATTCAACCGCAAATAGAGAGAAACCACAGTAATTTATGAGCAAATATGTCAGGATAATAAGCGCTGCGATATGAGATTAGAATAGGAAGAGGATGCTATTAAGTTTGGAGTTCTGGTAGTAAAAAAAAACAAAGTATTACAGAAAACTATTTGGAGTTCTGGTAGTAAAAAAAAACAAAGTATTACCGAAAACTATTTATGACTCATGTTCTGACAACAGAAATCTCTGATATGAGACAAAAAGAAACTCGCATTTTATCGCTATATGTAGGGTACACTTGAAAAAGTCTACAACAAAATTTAGTTACTCTGAACAAAGTTTTACATGATGAAAACCAAAATTTGTTTTATATTTTCAAAGGTTCTCGAAAGCGTCAACGTAAACAATGAGGTTCACGAGAACCTTTGAACAAAAAATACAAATTTTGGTTTTTGTCATGTAAAACTTTGTGTCGTCCTGCGGCCATGTTTTGTTTTTCTATTAACGTAGAACTTTTGCATATTAAAGAACAACTTAAAGTTACCATACATTTTTAGTTTGCACTGATTTTTCTACAAAAAAAAAAATCTACACCCACATGGCTGATGTTCGTGTGCAAAATAATACATGGTTCTAATATGGCTCCAAATTAATCTTATAGTCGTGTTACGCAGTGCGTTTAAGCAGCGGAAGTTGTTTTTATTTAGTGTGTCGCGGGGGTGGATGTTCCGGGATACCGAAATCCCACATGATATGGGTTTGCACTTTATTGAATTGTTCACTCAAAATTTAATTTTTCACTAAAAATTCAATTTTTCACTAAAAATTCAATTTTTCACTAAAAATTCAATTTTTCACTAAAAATTCATTTTTTCAGTAAAAATTCAATTTTTCATTAAAAATTCAATTTTTCATTAAAAATTCAATTTGTTATTAAAAATTCAAATTTTCATTAAAAATTCAATTTTTCATGAGTTTTCAATTTTTCATTCAAAATTAAATTTTTCATCATAAGTTCAATTTTTCATTAAAATTCAATTTTTCATTAAAAATTCAATTTTTCAATAAAAATTAAAATTTTCACTAAAAATTAAATTTTTCACTAAAAATTAAATTTTTCACTAACAATTCAATTTTTCATTAAAAATTCAATTTTTCATTAAAAATTCAATTTTTCATTAAAAATTCAATTTTTATTAAAAATTCAATTTTTCATTAAAAATTCAATTTTTCATTAAAAATTCAATTTTTCATTAAAAATTAAATTTTTCACTAAAAATTCAATTTTTCACTAAAAATTCAATTTTTCACTAAAAATTCAATTTTTCACTAAAAATTCCATTTTTCACTAAAAATTCAATTTTTCACTAAAAATTCAATTTTTCACTATAAATTCCATTTTTCACTATAAATTCAATTTTTCACTAAAAATTTAATTTTTCACTAAAAATAAAATTTTTCACTAAAAATTAAATTTTTCACTAAAAATTCAATTTTTTACTAAAAATTCCATTTTTCACTAAAAATTCAATTTTTCACTAAAAATTCAATTTTTCACTAAAAATTAAATTTTTCACTAAAAATTAAATTTTTCAATATAAATTCAATTTTTCACTAAAAATTCAATTTTACACTAAAAATTCAAATTTTCAATAAAAATTCAATTTTCACTAAAAATTCAATTTTTCACTAAAAATTCAAGTTTTCACTAAAAATTCAAATTTTCACTAAAAATTCAATTTTTCACTATAAATTCAATTTTTCACTAAAAATTCAATTTCTCACTAAAAATTCAATTTTTCACAAAAAATTCAGTTTTTAACTAAAAATTCAATTTTTCACTAAAAATTCAATTTTTCACTCAAAATTAAATTTTTCACTAAAAATTTAATTTTTCACTAAAAATTCAATTTTTCATTAAAGTTTTAATTTTTTTATTAAAAATTCAATATTTCATTCAAAATTAAATTTTTCATTAAAAATTCAATTTCTCACTAAAAATTCAATTTTTCACTAAAAATTCAATTTTTAACTATAAATTCAATTTTTCACTAAAAATTCAATTTTTAACTAAAAATTTAATTTTTCACTAAAAATTCAATTTTTCACTAAAAATTTAATTTTTCATTAAAAATTAAATTTTTCATTAAAAATACAAATTTTCACTAAAAATTAAAATTTTCACTAAAAATTAAAATTTTCACAAAAAATTAAAATTTTCACAAAAAATTAAAATTTTCACTAAAAAGTAAAATGTTCACTAAAAATTCAAAATTTCCTAAAAATTTAAATTTTCACTAAAATTACAAATTTTCACTAAAAATTAAAATTTTCCCAAAAAATCTAAATTTATCCTAAAAATTAAATGTTTCATTAAAAATTCAAACTTTCATTAAAAATTCATTTTTTTTTATTATAAATCCAAATATTCTATTAAAATTTAATTTTTAATAAAAAATAAATCCCGATTTTTCGCTAATTCCTATTTAGTATTCCCTTGCATTCCCATAATTATTTCGGTTTGGAACCCCTACTATGTCGAGTACACTGTCGGCACATTTATTAAGGAAATCATACGTCTTTCTTGTGGCGCTGTGGGCGGTGTTACTTGTTTTAGTTTTCGACGTTACTAATGAAAAAACTTCCCCTCAAAATAAAAGAAAACAGCAACCAAAACTACTAGCAAAACATGTTTGGAAGAAGTAGGTGGGAGGGGGTCTTTGTGTCTATAGGGGGCGTTATTGTAACATATGGTTTTTAGCGAGTTCGGGTTTGTTTAGTAACAACGGCATTTGAGCGCATTCGAAAATCACGCATAGTATGTAATGAAGAAGGACGAAAAAACAGCTGGATACTTTTATTAATTATGCAGGAGACACGAAGTGCTAATGTCTTGCTGCGGTTACCTTTATAGATCCAATTAAGGCGTGCCGAAGCGAACACAACGGAATCACTTTAAGCCAGAGTGTGGAGAAATGCGATGTGCGTTAATTTGCGTAATTCTTATTAAAATGTTTCATTTAAATATTATAGTAAATGTATCACCTCTGAGATCTGATTCTAACACCGAAATTGGTCTTTTTTTTATTTCGCAAATGGAAATCTGTTAAGGTTAACCTTATTTCAAACCCATTCCTGATAACTGTACAATAAGGTGTACCTATCAAAGTCAACCTGAACTAATTCTGATCAGGATCGACTAGAGTAATCCGAATTTCAAATCCACATAAGACACCAAGATCTATACTTTACAGAAAATGTGACATCAATGGGTTCAGGGCTCGATGTTCAGGGCCCGAAAAATCAGTAAGTGGAATTTCAGTTAATTCAAATATGCATCGACTGAATTATGTCTAAGATAAAGGTAAGATCAGAAAGTAGGCTTTGGGGAAGTTTTTTCGTAAAGAATTGATGAGGTTACATTACGTAGATTTGGGAAAATAGGCTTAGCCTACCTATGTAGGATAAAACAATAGGCCCAATCTTTGTCGAGGCTTACACCAAAAATACATAAATCTAGCCCAGGCAAAACACCCAGACGAGACTGAAGTCTTTGTATTGGAGTGATAAGAAGAATCGGAACTTGAAAACATGAAGAGCTTCCCTGTTTTCTCCTAGATTTGTCAGTTCTGGCTGAGTCTTGAGGGAAGGTTTATTGACCAAGAATTTATCTGCCAATGTTCGTTCAATCATCATCCAGTTGTCAAGCCTGACATTTCCCACAAAGTTAGTTGACCCTGATCCGTATTATGTCAGACGCTCAGTCTTCATCCAGTTGTTTGCAACTTCCGCCGCTCCTTAGGCGCCTGACATTTCCCACAAAGTTAGTTAACCCTGATCCGTATTATGTCAGACGACTATTGGCAGTGATACCATATCGTATTCTGATCGGTGATGAATTAAAAATAAATCAGAGATAACGCTAACCCTAACCAATTTCCACACGGCTACATTTAAGTTATTCTATACAATATAAATCAAATTAAGCAATGCTGATTTGCAACTTCCGCTCGTTAGGCGCTTGACTAAGTCCATCAGCTACAAAGAAAATGTCATTTTCACACTTTATTTTAAACTCATTTCCTACTTTTCATCATTTTCATTCATACTTTTCTTCTTCTTCTTCTCCTTTTGTCTTATGCCACACAGCACATCGGGCGGCTACTACTCCATTCGAGAAACATCCGTCGGCAGCAGTCATCGTCGTCATCGCCATCAAAAGTCTTCCAGTCACATGTTGGCCCGGTCAGCGCCCAGCGGCACCGTTATGATGTATCCCAATCCCAGTCGCGAGACGTCCACGGGTGTAGCGGCGGCGACGACGTCCGTCACCACATCCGGCGCCGTTGTCGTCGGGCAGACAACGACGGCCGCAATAGTGCTGCCAGATATTTCGCTGCGTCAACGTGCCTTCGCCAAGCTGCGTATGTTCAACTTCCACTTGAACTGGGATCTGCAAATGACGCACTGCAAGCCTTGTGGGTAAGTGACATTACGATGTTTAGGTGGAGAAGCGGACGAAGAAGTCGCCAATTGTGTCGGGGGTTTTTATTTTAATACTTGCAACTTTTACTTTCTTTTCTTGGGTTTCGTTTTTTACACAGTACCATCGAGGCGAGTCGAGTGCTCTGAACTATATTTTCAACCTTTTTATAAAGACTGCATTTTTCTTTTTTTAGTTTTCTTGTTGCTACAATAGTCAGTCTCGTCGCCATCGATGTCGCTGCCACTGACGTTGGCCATTGTGTGCCTGGCCGGCGTCATCTTCAGTTGTGTCTGTCTCTCTTTCTTCTCCTTGTCCTCATAAAGTTTGCTAACAAAAACCTTGTTCAGCAGAGATTGTTGCATGCCCGGAACAATACAACACCTAAATTTGGTCCTGAAGAAGCTGCCCGCCCCCTCGTGCCACCTCGTGCAACGCGGCGGATGCACCGCAGGGCTCTCTTCAAATGATTCATTCATCTGCCTATTTATAGCAGTCGGCTGCTCCGCTTTGTGTTGCTTCATAGGCTCGAAGGTAGTTCGTTTCACTTTCTATAATAGTGATGTATGTGGTGACAGGGTTGCCAAACGTGTAATGAGGGCTATAAAGTGAATAATTGATACTTTCAATTACTGTCTGCTTTCTATATAATTCAAGGTGTAAAGGCAAAAATTATTTATTTTAAAAACACCTATCTATTGGCATAATTATTTAAAAATATTTTGCCAAACATTAATATGTCATTTGTTATTTGCAGGAAAAATGTTTGGCATAATATATATAAATAATAATGCCAGTCGATAGGTGATTTAAAAACAAACAATAAATGGCTTTACATCACTATTTTGTCTTGCATCAATAAAGAGTTATAGCAAAAAAACGAAAAGATTCGCCCTTTCGACATGACAAGATTTTCAATTTTTACAATTTCTTCTTTTTTTTTTGCTATAACTCTTTATTGGTGCAAGATAAAATAGTGGTGTTTGTTTTTCGATTGACATCATTATTTAAAAATATTTCACGATACATTTTTCGGGCAAATAACAATTGGCAATTAATAATTGGATTTTTTTTTAAATGCTTTAAAGTCAAACAATTATTACCTTTACACTATACATCACTGTTTTATCTTGCACCAATAAAAAGTTATAGCAAAAAAACAAAAAGATTCGCACTTTTGGCATGACAACATTTTCAATTTTTCGAATTCGCCTTTTTGGTTTTGTCTTTTGTGGAAAGAAATATCCAACAAAACCTCACACGATTTTTTTGAGCACATCATACTTGCGGAAAAACTACATTTAAAAATGTAAAAAAACGCAAATTTCAAAAATTACACAAATCCTCAATTCTATCTAACACAATGTTATATGTAATGAGAGTTTTGCATATTGTGGTAACCCTCAAAAGTACTCCCCGTTTAATATTAGCAGAAGTGATGTAGAATTGCTCCATCTGCGACTGGGATATTATGTTCTCGTTCTAGTTTTTGCATCACTAATATTGACTATGTTGAAATCAAGCTCCAGACGACATTTTTTAAAGGAAACACGAATTTTAATATCAGTTTTGAAGAAAATGCAGGAATAACACATTGCTTAGGATGCATTTTGAGTTTTTGGAAAAGGCAGGGTTCCCCATTGTATTTTTTAAAAAGGAAATTTGTATGTTAAACCCTGCCCCTAGCAGGCAAAAGCATTTTTTGATTTTTGTAAGTTTTATTTAAAAAAATTTAAAAAGCTGCTTTATATTGCATAAAACCACATTAGACTGTTAGAGTATCTGCTTTGGAGTGTCTTCAAAGAATTTAAAAATTAATTCTCAAAAAGTATGGCCACTCTGTTGCGGCTAACTTCGCTTGAAATAGATAACCAAAAGAGAAATGCTAAACTTAACGGTGAATTTCACTAAAGTCCCACTCAGAAAGCCGAGGGCTGTTTTGTTATCTCACATATGTATATATTTGATCCACTTTTTGGCATCTAACCGAAAACTATAAAAAATATTAAAAAGTATGAATAACATATGTAGGAGTGTGTGAATTCATATGCAATTCACTCTCTACGCTGTGCACGTAAATAGCCGTTGCTTGAGGTAACGGAACAGTTGAGGTTGGCAACGCCAACTGCCAAGGTGTTGCACATGTGTTGCCAACCACGAATGTGTGGCATGGGTTGCCAGCATTTAGTATCGTGGTGGTGGGCAGAAAAGACACGCCTTCATTTTGAAAGTTAATGAAAAAAGTTTGAGCTTGCCTTTTATGTACGCTACACTCGCAGACAATTTCACCTCATTTACATACAGACACATGTGTATATTTGTGTAACTCTATATGTATGAATTCGATGTATGAGTGAGTGTGAGTAGGAATATGAGTGTGTCTATGTGTATGTTTCTGTTTAAAATATGATAAGTGCCTGAGGCCTTTGATAACATTCAACGAAGATGAAGCCACTTGACGCTTTATTTTGACACCTTTTTCAATTAAGTGGCTGTTTTTTTGTATTGGTTTTTTTTTAAAACTAAAGTGGTTATGCATGGAAATGAAGGGCGGACATTTAGCATAAGATAATATCAAAAGGTTCTGTGTGGACGGTGGAAATGTAGAATAATAGTTTTAGTTTTCGCTTTTGAAACAAATTTTGCATTAATGTATTTATTTAAAATTGTGACCCTTCTATAACATTATTTCAAGTTTTTGAATTTAGCATAATTATATCAAATTTAAATTGTAAACTTTGTTATACATTATTTGAAGTGTTTCATGGTTTTCCAACAAACATTTTTATGGAGTCTGTCACATATGGAATCAGAATACCGAATGCGATGGTATATATAATAATAATAATAGTTTGGCGCTACAGTCCTGTGTAGAACTTCGGCCGAGCTCTCTCACCATTATGAGCTGTGCGTGTTATATTTGTACTCAAAGTGGTGGGACCTACAGTGTATTGCCGAATCCGAACGGCGGGTGAGAGCTTTTCATAGGCAATGGTTTTACTCTCGTAGGTTTGCCATTTACTGCCGAGAGGTAGCGCGGTATAGAAAAATGTTTCTATGAAAAGATGTTGTTAGCCCCAGTCCAGGCTTGAACCGGGGACCTTTCGGCTCGCAGTCCAACGCACTAACCACTGAGCTACCGCGGCTACGAAATGTTATTTATATTAATAAAATTGCTCAATAACCTTGCATTCACATAATATTTGCACGTGTCGTGTACGGGTCCAGCTAGTAATGTTTATAAAGGGAAAATACGCCAGAAGATTAAAAAAAATTAAACACAAATTGAGTCGAATAATCCATAAAACGTACATACACCTTTTCCGATACCCCTATTAAATTCCGAAATTATCTTAAAAAATGTTATCTGGGAAAAAGAAAAATTCGTAGTTTTTTTAATGGTCGATAATCCAGCATTTACTATCAAACTGGTATATATATGGTTAGTAAATCAGGAAATCATAATAACACTACGGACCGCTAGATACAGTAAAATCGTATGAGTCCGTTTATATTTCAAGTTGTTTCGTACTTTGAAAGAGCTTCTTTTGTTTTATGTTTTCTTGTAGTCATTTAACGGGTTTTTCAATAAGAGCGCTACAAAGTTTTTTTTCAAGGGTTTTTCAACAGGGACGCTACAAAAGTAGAGCGACAGGGACAGCAAACGACGCCATATTTCTTGCCTCTCTTTTGACATTTCTCTTCAGTAAGGTTTGCCATTTCATGATGGAAAGATATACGAGCCAACAACAAGTCGAATTTATTAAAATTTACTACCGAATTTCGAATTCGTATATCTTTCCATTATGAAATGGCAAACCTTACTGAAGAGAAATGTCAAAAGAGCGGCAAGAAATATGGCGTCGTTTGCTGTCCCTGTCGCTCTACTTTTGTAGCGTCCCTGTTGAAAAACCCTTTACAACTGAAACGGACCATACATAATTTGTCCGTTTGTACACTCAGAAAAAAGATACTATAAAATTGATAGTTTTTACTATTAAAATACTACACAATACTGTACAAATATTTTGAAATTTGTATTTAAATATATTTTTTTTATTGTTAAATGAACAACTGTTCCATTGAAAATTTTGAACAATGAAAAGCTTCCATAATTAGGTTTGATTTTGAATTTCAATGCATTTGATTTTATGAATCAGAACGGGGGACATTTTTGAGAACACGAAAATGAAGATTATATTAAAAACTGAAATTATCTACCCGTAGCCAAAATGTGCCAGAAAGTGTCCATCAAATTTGATAATCACGAACCCAAAAACATTCATTTACTGTGACTACTCGGTAACTCGACAATATAAACATAAAATCTTTGGAATATTTGGTGTTTTCCCCAAAGAGATAAATGTAAGGCTTACAAAATTTGTTAAGTTTTTAAGGTAGATTTCTATAATTTACGCAGCTTTTCATATAAAAAGAATAAATTATTTGGTGAATCTCTGCTGTCTTCAAACAGTTTCGCCTAGAATTGGTTTGCTCCATATATCATGACTCGATTTCGAGTATAACTATAAGGTTTATATTCATTTATTTTAAATTAATTAATTGTAGCATATATTTTAAACAAAAAATATAAAATTTCATAACTTTACATGCAATAGATTCGAAGTTATTAAGCTTTTAGGAACAGCAATTAGTTTTGTGCTCCATATCCAGTTTATACTCATTACATGAAAAGAGTAAATGAGCCAGATTAAATAAATATGCTATTTATAGTATTTATATTGGAAAGTTGGTTGGGGCTGAAAGAAAACAAGAGAGACAGTATTCCTTGGTGCAAGTTAACGAACCGTTGAAACGTAAAACGAAGACATATTCTTCAAATAACGCCAGAAATTCCTTGATAAACGAAATGAAATTCGGTAGTCCAAACATTCTGTCACTGGAATTTCTGACGCTTTTTGATAAATTTGTTTTCGTTTTATATAAGTGGGTTCATTTAAAAATGATCTCACTGGAAATCTGAGATATTTTTTGACTAATTCTTTTTCATTTAGTTTTACTTTTCAAGGGGGGGGTAATCCCTACGGATTTCTAATACGTTTCGATGTTCAATTTTATCCGTTTCTTGGACAGTATTCGTATTCAAAAAAACAGAACGGTCCGTATTTCGTATTGCTGTGCCGTAAATGACACCGTTAATTGAACCTTTTTTTGGGTTATCTATTTTACAATTGTATAATTTTAATACTTAATTCATCTTATTATCCTATTATTTAATAATATTTTTGAATTCTTTTTTATTACCGTTAACACTTACAGCCCCCGCATCAGTAGCAGCGGCGGTGGTGGCGGCAACATCATCACGCGACGCCTCTGTCGCAATCGCCGTCGCGATGACAACGAACTATATCGCTCAAATAGTTTCAAATTTGAGCGCTTCGAGCGTAAGGATTGCATCGATGAACTGACAAATACGTTGCAAAAACAGGTGAGTTCAACAATACCCATTATTAATAATAAAACAAAATATATAAATATTAAACGACGCTGCGTGCGTGAAAATCATAAACGATTCATTGCTTTGACTACTACTTGTCAACACTGCCAATAAAGTTGTCACCCCTGGCAACCCTCTTATCGGCCGGAAGTGCCACACGATTGACGGCAAATGCGTTTGAAGGCGCCATTAAATCAACGCAAAATTAACTAAAGCCTTTCGGCCGACTGCTTGCACACTCTCCATGTTTTTGATTTTCTTTGTGTGTGTGTGGTTGTGTGCTTTTGTTGGCGCCATAAGTTTTAAACGATTAACCGAAAAAAAAATTATTTTTTATTGTTTACGCCTGAAAGGCATTAATTGCTTTGCCGAACTTCTTCACTATGCTTTAGGGCACTTTCAAGGGTTTTGTAAAGCTTACAAGAGAAAAGCTTATTCTATATGTATCAAGGAAAAAAAGCAACTGTTTTACATCTAAAAGCTTTTGCATGTTTGTTGAGTTTTCCGCCAGATGTCCTTCGCAGCAGGGCATTGCCAGCGGTAGTTAATTTAGTCTCTCTTGTCCTAAAGTGCAAAAGAGCATGGCGCTCATATCCAGTGTTGGTAAAGATAATTTGAACATCAATTAGTTCTTTTTTTATTCAATATCCATTAATTCTCAAAATTTTAATATCGGTAAATTTTGAATTTAATAGATTTTATTCTAATTGCTAATTATTTTTATTGACAATCCCGGGATTTCATTACGAATTTTCGGTACTCATTTTTATTCCAGGTAAATATACATAACGAAAGTTGTGTCAACCAAATTTATTCGATTATAACGAATTTTCTACAATATTTTTAATTTTCTTATTTGGTGTGCGCTTGAAATATATTACCATATACACTTTCTTAGATATCTCTAAAACTGTTGGAACTTGTCTGTAGTCCAAATTTCAATCCAAATTTGTTGGTTGGGAGAACCAAATAAGTTGGCTTGGTAAGGTTGGCCCAATAAGCAATTTTATTGAAAAATCATGTTTTTAAAAGTTACGCCACTTAACACATGTTGTGAATGTCAACAAAAAAATTGCTGCCAGATTGCAAAAACTTGGACCTACATTTAATTGTAAGATATGTCCATATTCATAAAAACTGACTTTTTAAAAACATCTTAGCATTTACCAATTACAAATATAAAAGAAAATATTTATTTTGAAGCGTCACGTTTGCAATAGCCCATGTAGGAAAAAACGATGGTCCCAAAGTTCTCCCAGTCTTGCACCAAGAATGCATTGCTCTGGGCCAGGTCTGGTACCCAGAACTGGCTGTATACTGGTTAAGCCTTGGAATGATAAGAAGGGCGCAAGACTGGCTCTAAGTATTCCGCCAATACTGGTAAAAAAAATACTTGGACAATATAAAATAACAATAATGTGGCAGCACTGGACCATTTCATAAATGCAAAAAAATTTTTTTTTTACTTTCGTTATCTTCCATTCTATTTAATTTATTTCTCATTTATTTTATAAATTTTTTTAATTTTTCCAATTTTAAGTAATTTAACAATTGTAGAAAAAATTCAGTTGACACAAACTGGAATCGAACTCTTGACTCGGAAGTTAACGTCCACTGCTCTCCCCCTTTGGCTATGCATCTGACTTATATTGTATGAGATTTTTGGTTCAAAATCAAAATTTATGTTTTTTTTTCTAATTTGATTTTTTTTTTCTCATGTGACAGACATTTTCAAATTATAAAGTTCAAGATTTTGAAAAAATGCTCGGAAACTAGTGAGCTTGATAGTGTAACGGGTAGAACTCCGGACATGCTCGCAGGAAATTCGGGTTCGAGTCCCATCCGGTTTTTTTTTTTATTATTTTTGTTTTTTTTTAATTGAAGTTTGGTTTGGCCGCTTGGTTCTGGCTAAATCTCCATTCACGAAGACATATTCAATAAGTCTTGGGTGACTTTATTAGTTATCCAAGATTGGTAATCCAATCATGGCTGAGACTATTAAAGCCATGCCATGGACGGCCAAGGTTGGATATTCCTTACGCCCGTTGTCAAGTCTGGCGTTTCCTACATAGGTACCCAAGCATATGTTTGTTAGTTCTGGCTGAGTCTTGGGCAAAGGTGTTTTAACAAAGCATTGGTCTGCCAGTGCTGGTAGAGTCTAGGGCGAGAACTTCTTTAGCAAGATTTCATTTGTCAGTTCTGGCAGAGTCTTGGGCGAGAACTACCCAACCAGGGCTTGGTCTCCCAGTTCTTGCTAAGTCTTGGGCGAAGGTTTATTAACCAATCATTGGTCTGCCAGTGCTGGTTCAGTCTTCAGCCCATCGTCAGGCCTGGCATTTCCTATGTGGGAGTTTAGTAAATGAATACACCAAAATTTTTCAACCAACATTTTTATTGAAGTATTACACAGTAGTATTACACCGTGCTGCAATATGAAGACGGTTTTCCGATATCATTTCGTTTACAACTTTTATATGCATTTTAAATGCGCAAGTTTCAACAAATTTTAATTTATTTTAAAAATCGCTCATAGTTGCATTTTAAATTGGAATAAAAACATTATATGAATTGATATTGAAAACCCGTTTTATGATTCTTAATTAGAGATTCTCAGCTAGAAAATGCATCGACTTTTAATCAAATGTTGCGGCAACCAACTAAATTGCCCTACCGAAATATTCGGTTGTACCAACCTCCTAGTCAGAAAGAATGAGGTTGTGCGAACCTCCTAGTTAGCAAGCATGAGGTTGTTTGATCCTCCAAGTCAGCAAGCATGCCGAAATCTCCAAATTAAAATTTTTTTTTAGAATTTTTTTATATATAAAACTTATTTATGTAAAGTTTCTGAAGAACCTAGGCTGAACAGTTTCACCATTTAAACATGTAATATTTGTACTCAAATAGCAGAACCTACAGTTTAACGCCGAATCATAACTTTTCATGGGTGATGTTTTTACTCTCGATGGTTATCTACCAAGAGGTAGCGCGGTGAAGAAAAATATTTTCTATTTATTTTTTTGATGTTGCATTCGCTGGTGTTTGAACCAGCGACGTTTCGGCTTGTATTCCAACACAATAATCTTCTGAGTCACCTATATGGTAAGGCATATTTTATATCATTATAGCGTAATTATTTTGAATTTTGTCAAACAAATTTTACAAATGACATTTATCAAAACTTCAAAGCAACGCAATATGATTTAGAAAAATAACTATTTCAATAAAAATCACCAATTTTCGTATACAAATTTGAAACATAATAATTTTCCACTGAAAACTGTTTGTCGTACTAATTTTCTATGAAATTTTGAGAACGTTTAAAAGTGATATATAATTTTTTTCGTACGACAATTTTATTATAATAGTTTTCGTAAGGGGCGTCGATATGTTCACATAATTTTATATTTTTATTCACTAACTAAACAGCAATTTGTATTGAATTAATTACTTATTTTATTAATATTCATTTATTTGGTATTTTTACTTAATTAATGAATTTCCTATTGTTTGCAACTTGTGAACATTTTTGACGTTTCTTTATTTCCGCATGTATCCATAATTGTTGGCAAGAAACTGGCAACCGAACTGTTGATAGACATGAGGTTGCCGTTTGTCATTTATTTTTTTGATACAATAACGTATTCAGTTGCACAAACCTCATATTTTGGCAGAATGAGGTTACGACAACCGAACGTGCAGTTGCGCGGACTAACATTTCGGTTAGAGTAAAAAATGGTACGTTCATTTTAATGACAAGCGGTTACAACAAATGTATTTCGCTTGCAATCTTTTTATTTTATCGAAACATTTTTCTATACGGCGCTACCTTTCGGCGGTAAAGCTACGAGAGTAAAACATTGCCGAACGAAATCCGAACGAAATCCGCCGTTCTGATTCTGCATTAAACTGTAGGACCCAGCAATTTGAGTACAAATATTATGCGCACAGCTCAAATTGGTAAGAGAGCTCGGCCTAAGTTCTTATAGGACTGTAGCGCCAAACTATTGTTATTATTATTACTTGCATTTCAATAGCAAATAAGAACCATAAACGAATTGATCTAAAAAAACTGTTTTCGCACAAATACTCAGAACAAAACCTAGTTTCACTTACATGCAGATTTGTCAAGTGTGCAAAGTACAGTATTATCACAGTAGTAAATTTGTCCAGGCCTTGCCAGTAGAAGTCCTGCTATAATAACTTCTTAGCATGCTCAATACACATTCTGCCATCACTGAAGCTAGTGTACTTCCAGCACACCTTCTAGAGAATCAGCACCAATCGATTTGGTGACTATTTCTAATATTTTTCAAATACAAAAGCGAAGCACTGCTAGCTCACCTTCTAATGGAATGCTAACAGTAATGAATCAAACTATTTTGTGAGACCCGTTCTCTGAAGAAACGTTCTCTGAAGAAACGAATAGGGAA
Organism: Dryomyza anilis; assembly: GCA_951804985.1. Classification (NCBI taxonomy): domain Eukaryota; kingdom Metazoa; phylum Arthropoda; class Insecta; order Diptera; family Dryomyzidae; genus Dryomyza; species Dryomyza anilis. Next base: position 1,633,128 of record OX638130.1, on the reverse strand, counting down.
GTCCTGCAAAAATTTTCATTTCATATAAAAAAGAAGAAAGGAAAGCATTTAGTCGGGAAGGGGTTCTATTTGCTTGAAAATTAGTGCTAGCATAGCTTCTTGTGCCTGAAATTTACTACTGGGGTATCTATCAATAGGCATTCAAAATTTTACCAGATTATAACTTTTGTTTCTGTCAATTTTAGTCACGAGTGCAACACTGTGTGCCGATATATATTAAGTGGCTCAGAACTTTTTGACAGTGCTATTTGCTATATAACCGTATTTTGCTCCCAGTCCACTATTTTAACTTTTTCTTAATCTTGTATACACCACTTTATGGGATATAAAGCAAATTTTCATATTTTATTTAATTTTCATATTATATTTTATTTTCGTATTTTATTTATTTAAATTTGCTCCTTCCAATATAAGTACTTTAAATAACATTTTCCATCCATTTAGCTCATTTCGTTCTATAGTTTTCGTGATTTCAAAATGGTGTGTTTTAGTAACTAAATGCAAAAACTTCAAGAACGAATATAAGAGCCTTTCATTTTTTATTTGCTCATCACTAGTCATAATTTATTGAGTCATAAAGCAAATAATATGAAATACTAATAAAACCATACATTAATCCGTACTTAAATAAAATTACTCCAATCTAAATCGTATTAAAATTTCAATTGAATTGGTCTTGTTTTTTCCTTTTACAAAATTCGATTTCTCAACACCAACTTAAACTACTTCCATCGAATTAAATTCGTTAAATTTTTATACTAAAATATTTCAATTTCATACGAAGAATGTAAATTTCAGTTGATTAGCAAATAATTTATTGAATATTTTGCAAATAAAATTTTCCCTGAGTTGAAGTCTGTTTTTCTCCAACTTCCGGCTATTATTGCCCGCAGGTGTAGCTAAGTGTTTTTAAAGTAATCTTCTTATAATGAGAATTAGCTCAGCACAATAATGGGCGGGTATTTGAATGCGTCTTAATCCTATTGTAATTTATACACCAACCTCTAAAAGCAGCTGTATGTAATTTGCAACGCACTTCGATCATCCCTAATGAATGCGCATATATTAATATCTATCCAAAATACCTAATTTATGCCAATTTCTAATGAAAGTTCAGTGCACAATATGTGCACGAAATTCTATTAGATTTTGCAAGAAACCAATTGATTTGAAACACACGTCAATTCCAATACAAACATTTTGTGTAAAACACTTGTTACAACAAGTAAACTTTATGCCGAACAACATTATAATTGATTCCAACAGCAGCATGACACACACAAGTTGTTACCATTTCATTGAGTGTGGCAACACTCAAAACTCCGTGTTGCCAGACAGTCACTCAGTTTTATTTGAATCTCATTACCGCGCAAAATTCTTGTCTCATAAATATTAAGAGTCATCAAAGTTTGGACGCCGCAGGCACTTTAGCGGATTGCAGCAGAAAGTGTCAAATTTACCGCAATTCTGTGACAGTCAATCAGTGACATTTTTCTAAGAGTACCTTTTTTTAAACTTTTCCGTTTTCTGTAACGCGCTGTTTTATTTCTCTATACCCCAACAGAATGTTAGATGACTGTTAGTCGCTGTAAAAGTTTTCATTTTAATTCATATTTTTTATTTTAGGTCTCACTTAACCCATTAAGGCCTGAGCTTCGATTCTACGTTATATTTCGACTAATATAACTACTACTGATTTGACATGTCTTTCCCATATTTTGTGTATAAAATAGATTTATTTGGAAATTTCGTAATAAAATTCATCATTTTTAATTGAACCTTCCATATTTCTATATTTTGGAACCTTCTAAGAGCAAAGTGGGTGTTTTATACCCATGCCATGGAAATGATATCTGTACCTGTAGACCATATAAGTGATTTCAGCCAGATACAAATTTTTCTGTAAGATATAGGACGCCGAAAGCTATTAAATGACCAAAAGGTATTTCCGAATTTTAACTCCCACCATTTTCCAAATTAGTTTTCATGTAATACTTTCTTAGTTTTAACTCAATATCTAATCTCCAAGGTATCAATACCTCAAAAATACCTTTTTGTCTTCGATAAAATCCATACCTTTCACCTATCTCTTGCTTGAGTTTTTAGAATTCACCATTTTTGTGTATTATTCTATCCAATAGTCGTTAATGGGTTAATGTATATTTTCAATCGCGTTTTTTTATTTTGCTCCCACTTAATGCTCTGCTTTTCTTTAGTTTTTACTTTGAATTTTTCGACTCCATTACGCTCTAGGTGACAGCAATCCATTTATCAACGGGTCCTCGAGTGGCATGTCTTCCGCTATTCGCCTGGCTGTTTATCAACATCATCGTTCTACACTTTCTGCTGCTCCTCCTCCTCTTTCTGCTACTTTCCCTCTTTTTGCTCCCACTTTTCCTGCTCTTTCACATTCTTATCGCATCCGATTGCAACGTCATGTTTGTTTCATCTGCGAGGTGCCACATTTTGCTATTTTCTTTGCATTGGAGTTCCTTTACACGGAGCCTTCACCTTCAATTAGCCTCAGGTGAAGTTCTGGCGCTGTGACACGCGAAGGAGTTTCGTGTTTCGAGTGAAGTTGTTTATGGAATTGCTTTTCGGTTACCTACCCTGATTGGATTATTAACAAAAAGTAGCTGACTTATTTGGCCTGTTTCTGGCATGTTGTTGCATTTTTTCCCCGATGTTTTGCAGTTTTATTTATTACTTTGTCGTCTACTAGTGGCAGCCCTGTGGCCGTTGGATGGGGTTGCCATCATCTAATCGCACTTAAGGAGTTTTACACGCAGCAACTCAAGCTGTTGCTGTCAATTTTTGGTGGCAACCTGATGCGTGATGGACTTCAGCGTGAGTGCAGGAAATGGTTTTTGATGTGGATTAAAAATATTAAATATGCATGTGTGGGGAGAACAAAACCTATGCGAAAGGAGACCTGATACTTTCAGATATATGTTGGTGAAGCAAAGGCAGATAGGGAGCAAAGTCTAAAGTTTTGTCCAAAGTTTTTGAAAGTCTGCTTAAAGTCTGTCGAATCTGATGTATTGTTTTAACTTTTCTTCTCTGCAAAAAGAAAAATCTCTTGGGAATGAGATTGGCAGAAAAAAAGCTTAGTCGTAATTACCAAATTCTTCAGGATAAGGTCAAATTTCTATAAAGTGGATGACGGAACTACCATATTCGGTTGGCACTGCCAATAATGGATTCTTATCCTTAGTTAGAGGTTGGTTGGACCATAGGTTGGTTGGAACGACCACTTTTTATTCTTTATATACTTTTTCAACGCCAAACCTTACACACAGAAAACCAACTCTTTTGGTATGAGGTTGGAAGACAGATATAGTAGTTCTAATAACCAAATTCATTAGGTTAATATAAAATGTCTATAAATTGGTTAAAGGAACTGCCATATTCGGTTGACACTGTAAACAATTCTTCTAGATCTGTTCCATGTTAATAGTAGTAAAAAAAACAACATTTTCCGTAATAAACAACTACTTAACAGTTGAGAGAACCGAATAAGTTGGCTAAGCAACTACTTAACAGTTGAGAGAACCGAATAAGTTGGCTAGGCAATGGTTTGACGCAACAAATTTCTATTATGTTTGTATTTTTTGGTCGCGAAATCTTACATGCAGTAAAATCTTCTTTTAGATTGAAGTTGTAAGAAGAAATAGTATATCTAATAAACAAATTCATTCGGTTGAAATGGGATTTCTGTTTGTTGGTTGTTGAGGTTGCCATATTCGGTTAGCACTGCAAATAATATCACATAAAGATAAAACTTGACCAAAATTGGTACCTTGTGTATCTGGTGTACCTTTTAGTTTCCGTTATAAGAAACGACTCAGCAGTTGAGAGAACCGAATTAGCTTATTGGGCAATGGTTTGATAGACGCGATAATTTATTATTTCCTGCATACATAACAAAATTAGCTACATTCGTTTATTCTCAACAGGCAACAATTAATTAATTCATGAACCTTATTTATAGAAGTCTCCCAAGGAGCTAAAATTAGGCCAACTTCTATAGTCTTCTTTGGATCTGTTTAATTCGACAAAAAGTAGATATTGCCACTAAAAACACAGAGAATTGCGTGGCAACCACACAACAGAATACGTAAATGACAAGGACACGGCTCAGATGCCAAATTGCCGCGAAGATTAAGATGTTATGATGGCGATGATAATGGCTGCCTTCATGTAGTCTGCAGCGTGCTACTGGCTCCATCTTCGGAAACAAGCAATAAAGCAGCGTTGCGGCAACTTCATGTTTTTCGGCAGCCAAATTACAAATCATAAGTGACAGACAGTCACTGGGTGGAGTAGTAGGTGGAATAGATGATGTTACTGGCTGTTTTTTTTTTGTAGGCCCTACTTTAAGTGAGGTGGTTGTTGAAGTGGTTAGCGGTGAACACAAGTGCGAAATGTGCTGGAAAATCTCATAAATGTATGTGTGAGTTATAAGCAGCTGACAAGAAGAACATGGCAAACAAGACAATTGAAAATGGTGATGATGAAAATGAAAAGTTATAAAATGTTTTGGTGTTTTATGAGAAATACAAAAGTTTTAAAGTGAAACTTAAAAGTTTTACAGTAGATGTGATGGTGTGAAAAGGGTAAGTTCGAGGCACTAAAAAAAGAAGACGAATACAAACAATAGAAACGTTTAAGAAAATAGAAGAAAAATAAAAAGCAAAAGCAGAGATGGAAACGAAGGTGATAGAGATGATAAAAGCATTATGGTGAATGAGTTTTTAAAAAAACTCATGATGCAAAATTGCGAAGATTTTGAAAGCATTCCGATTTGTCCAGCAAAAAATTCTCCATGTTAAGTTAATGGATAAAAATAAAAAAAATAAATATCCAAAAATAGAAAACAAAGATGAACAGGTAAGAAAATGTATATTGTAAAAATACCTGCGAATTTAAAAAATGTTAAAGTAGAAAATGATGATAAATATTATATGAAATATTGTATAAAAGTTGAAAAAACAGAATTCAAAAATGAAGAACATTTTAAAAATAAAGTTGAAACAAATCCTTTGAAGCCTCTCAAACTCATTACACCGCTTTGAACTACGTACATAAAACATGCAAAATGAGTTATTAATCCTGATTAATTAAGGTCGTTCACTTCAATTTTTATTACGAAATGTATTAAACGGTTTTCTGGCACTAATCCCATGAAATTGCATAAAAGCGTAAAATTACGCAACATCTTTCCCCACATTCTGACAAATGTTAGGTAATTTTTCAACAGCAAAAGAAAACTGACAAAAAAATGGGAAAAAAAAGACTGACTGCAAGTCGTCATACATAATTTGGAAAGGCAAATGAAACAAGACACAGCAATAAAGGGTGTCTAAGAGACGACATTTAAACGCTGTTTATGGGCTCTCTGATTAAAGCCATTTCGACGAGGCAACCCCAATGTGAGAAAAGACCAAGAACATGAGCAAGAGTCATCAGTTACATTAGTATGCATCATAATTCATGCAGCATTGTGTCGCAGCAATACACTCTGAAAAGAAAAATTCAAAAGTATGACTATTTATTTTATAGAACATGAAACAATAGTTTTTATACTATTAATTTAATAGTTTTTATAGTATTTTCTACCGTTGCTTATTCAAAAAGATGGGACATTAATTTAAGATATGATTTTATTGATAAAATAGTATATTACAATGTTTTTAAAGGCTTCCCTATATTTTTAGCATACAGTTCAAGTGGAAACCTTTATTTTAATAGTACCTAAAATATGTTAACAATAACATCAATAACTTTAAATTAATTATAAAATCATTTAGAGGTAATTTGGTCCATCTAATTGAATGAATATGATAAACTATTATATTAATAGTATCTTCGCATAATAAGGATTATTACTTTTCATTGAAATAAACTATTGATTTAATGTTACTGTAGAGTAGTACGAATTATTAAATTTATCAAATTAATGTAATAGTATAACTCTGTGTATAAACTATACTTTTAATGCTATATCCCAGAATTAAAAGATTAATAATAATATTGGTTTATAATAGTAAAAACTATTAAATATATAGTGTGAAATCACTATTAATTAAATAGTTTGTATAATGTTGTGATAAACTTTTCATTTAATAGTTTTCACATATTCGTTTTTAATAGTAAAAACTATTTAAAACGCCAACTATTAAAAAGCCACTATAAATTTAATAATTTAATAATTTTTACATTATAACATTAATAGGAGTAACCCCATTGACTATTTTTAATACTAAAACAGCGATTAAAGTATATGATTTCCTCAGGATTTTATAGTTATTTCTGAGTGCACGATGCCTGCTGTCTACGCGTCGCAGGCGACAAAAATCGCAGAAACTCTCTAAAAATATGAAGAAAAGAAAAAGTATAAAAGCCGTTGTGGCAAACACAAAGAAGTAACGGAAATAGATTTTTTTTAGTAAAACAGCGAGAGACCACATCACACAACCACCGCAAAAAAGTGTGACAAAATGCTGCAACAGGATAACAAAGGACGAAAAGCTATTACATGAAAAATGGGCAGCAGCTGCGAAAAGCTGACCGTAACCTTTGTGATTCACGAAAAATAATGAAAATGCCAAAAAAAAGTAAAATGGTTGAGTTGATGCATTGATTTCAGCACTTCAAAGTGCCGTACATGCTGTGTGCCGAACATGGTCAGCTAAAAATGTTGCCCATTTGCAAATAAATTTTCTCATTTATTTTTATTATTTAATTTTATGCCTACCACGGCAAACATGACTGCCACTAAATTGGCCAAATTTAACATTTACATGTTTAAATATAAACATAAAAATGATATGGAAGGAGATCCTCTATGGTAAATGTTTACGAGGCACGCTGCAAAAAGGGTTTTATGAGGGTGGGTGGCATAAATTATGAATGAATCTCATTACCACTTGTTTTTGCACTATACAAGGTATATTTTTAGAACAAAAAAGGTTTGGACAAAATAAATTCAATTTTGAGCAATTTTTGGTGTTTTCTAAAATTAAGTTTATTATGTTTAATATTTATATTACAATTTCAAATAAATATAATCATATTTAAAATATTGCAATAGAGTTGTTAAAGGGTTTGAAGGGTTTAATAATGAAAAATGAAATTTAAATCATATAAAATTTCAATAAATAAAGGTATTGAGTATTTAATCAACAGTATTGGGTTATACTGTTATTATCCTTTTTAACTCTAATAACACTTCTCATACATAATACTGAACAGTATAATAAAAATAGTGTACAAAATACAGTACTTTTGAAAAATAATAATATTAGTTTGGCGCTACAGTCCTGTATAGAACTTCGGCCGAGTTCTCTCACCATTTTTGAGCTGTGCGTGTTATATTTGTACTGAAAGTGGTGGGACCTACAGTTTATTGCCGAATCCGAACGGCGGGTGAGAACTTTTCATAGGCAATGGTTTTACTCTCGTAGGTTTGCCATTTACTGACGAGAGGTAGCGCGGTATAGAAAAATGTTTTTATGAAAAGATGTTGTTAGCCCCAGTCCAGTCTTGAACCGGGGACCTTTCGACTCGCAGTCCAACGCACTAACCACTGAGCTACCGCGGCTACGATTTTAATCTATTTGGATCTAAACATAGAACATTTTTATTTTTTTTAAATAATTTTTAAATTATTTTAAAGCATTTAAAATTAAATTATATTCAAAAAAATGATTTATGATTATTCAGATCACAGTCCAAACTAAGTACTCAAATTTCTATATTCTCTAATTTTTAAAATATTCCCTATGAACATAATTTTAGTACTCCTTTGTTCGACGGAAACTGTCTTGATATGGCAAATATTAAAAATTTGAATCGATGGTAAAGAATTTGTACACACAGAAAAATCCTCTTTTGAAAGGAGGTTTATTGAACCAACCTTTCAGTGTTGCAACCGAAATACATTTGTTGTAACCTCATATCATTGAAATGAACGTACAATTTTTTACTCTAGCCAAAATGTTAGTCAACGCAACTGCACGTTCAGTTGTCGTAACCTCATGATTACATTTTTCATTCCGCCAAAATTTTACGTTTGTGCTTTTTTTACGGCAACTGAGTACATTATTGTATCAACAAAATAAATGACTAACGGCAACATCTGTCTATCAGTAGTTCGGTTGCCAGTTTCTTACCAACAATTATGGATACATGCAGAAATAATTAAACGTCAAAAATTTTCACAAGTCGCAAACTATAGGAAATTCATTACTTAAGTAAAATGCGAAATAAATATATGAATATTAATAAAATAATGAATTAATTCAATACAAATTGCTGTTTAGCTAGTGAAATATAATAAAAAATATAAAAATTTGTGACAATATGTGACCATATGTGACATTAGGAATAGTTTTGTATTTTGTTTAATTATGGTGAAATAAAATATTAACGTGTCGATCATGTATTTCTCGGTGACAACGATATCGGCTACAATTCGTTTGAATATCGGTTGAATATCCTGTGACTACAATTTTTGATTCATGTATCAAACGAAACGTTGAGTACAGGAATTTATAGATATACTTTTTGAAATTGTGTGCGTGACATATTTACGTATCAAAAATACACATAGAAAACTTTACATAAATAAGTTTTATATATAATAAAAATTTCTTAAAATGAAATTTCAATTGGAGGTTTCAGAGGTTTAAACAACCTCATGCTTGCGGACACGGAGGTTGTCACAACCACATCCTTGCAGACAAAGAGGTTAGTGCGACCTCATGCTTGCTGACTAGGAGGTTGGCACAACCAAATGCTTGCAGACTAGGAGGTTAGTGCGACCTCATGCTTGCTGACTAGGAGGTTGGCACAACCACATGCTTGCAGACTAGGAGGTTAGTGCGACCTCATGCTTGCGGACAAAGAGGTTAGTGCGACCTCATGCTTGCTGACTAGGAGGTTGACACAACCACATGCTTGCGAATAATTCGGTACGGCAATTTAGTTGGTTGCCACAACAAATCAGTTTTCTGTATGTAATTTGAATAGTTAGTTTGGACTATGTTCTAAATAACCATTAATCATTTTCTTATTTATCATTAGATCTGGAATGCTATAAAAGTTATACAAAATAGTCAAAAAAATAAATCAATGCTAAGCTTTCATGCTAAGTAAACATCATCCATCCCTAACTAAATACTGTAGTATTTACTGCTATTACAACTACTTTTTACAACCAAACATCAGTAGGTATCTGTAACAATTATTCGAGTTTGTAAAAAATTGTATTATTTTTAATAAGTAACCTTTGCAACAACAAGATTTCATGCCATGTAGACATTATCTAACTCCTGCCACATTCTACAGTTCTACTACCGCCGCCACCTTATCTAACTCTACCACATCATCAACATATAGCACCTTATCGACCTCTACCACATGATCTACCAGTACCATAATATAAAACCCTACCACATCATGTACTCCCCTTATTCAGTGGCTTTTCCTTACCCTTTTCCAAACCATTTCCTACTCCATTCCCTACCTCTATTATTTCAACGCAATTACTACAAAAGTTAGTTAGTCGCCTAGGAACTGGTCGTGCGTGCCATATGATTATCAATAATCCTCCATACACACTTGTTAGGCTACCTACCTCGGTTCACCTATGCGTGCCATTTGTACTCATATGCGTTGTTTGTGGACCCCCTGGCTACCAACGCACATCGCACACACGCAAAACTCTTAAAACAATTTATAGAAATTGATTGCGTACATTATTTTTTTGCAAAATAGGCAACTACTTCGACTACATTAAACCCTAATGAAATAACCTTTAAACATATAAAATTCAATAAAATAAGCTAAATAGTTTTATGACGTGATATAGTATAATAGAACTGGGGAATACATGGAAAGTTTGCATAATATGATCAAAAGTTATTGACAGAAAAAAAGTACATCATATTGTAGAATTCCGTTCTTCAAACCATGATTCATCGTACTAAATGAACAAAATGTATATCATATTAAACAATTTCGCTCTTCAAACCATGGTTCATCGTACATTCATTATATAAATGTCTAACGACATCAATGTTATGAATGCGATCATAAATATGATGAACCCTTGTCGAAAAATCATTCTTCAATATGATGAACTGTATATGAAGAAAACGTTTTATCATATTACTGAACCAAAACATAAAATACAATATATATGTACTTCATATTGAAGAATGCATATATGTACTTCATATTGAAGAGTCCATCTATTAAATTTGAAATTATTCATAGATATTATGATTATATTCGTTCTTCATTATGATGTTCGAGAGTATGAAAAAATTCATATTTATATATATAACATATTGATGAATATATGTATTTTAATGAACGGTGGTATCAATATGAAGAATCTGGTAGTTGGTAGAAAAATTCATAATATTTATGAATAAATTCATCATATTGATGATTTGTTTTCTGTGTACTAAATGACCTATAAATTGAAAATGCAATTTATAAATGTGTAAATGAAGACAAATTTGTGTTTGACATTTGATGTTAAAAAATATTGAAAATGAAAAACATTTAAAAAATACGATTTTAATTCAATGAATGAATTCATCAAAATGATGAAACCTGGTAGTTGGCGAAATTTTTGTTGAAATTTCTGCGTAAATTGAGAGGAGTATAGTATTTTTCTAAAGTATTTCTGGTATATTTCCGGCAAAAATACAGATAAATATTTGATAGAGGTATATAGCTGTCGAAGACACAAACAATTGGCAGACTCTAGGTAGTTTAAAAACATTCAAAGATTTAAAGCAAGAAAATGTGGAGTTGGTATCTAATACTGCATATTATCAAAATATCCATAATTTTTATAAATATTTTGGGCAACTTTCCAGCAAGAGTTCAGATAAATGAAATGGATTATCAAATTTTTAAATATCAGATTCCCGGGCAGATAATTGGCAACTTTTGACACAGTAAAAATATTCTATAAATATCGAATACTGCATATTATCAAAATATCCATAATTTTTAGAAATATTTTGGGCTCATTTCCAGCAAGAGTTCAGATAAATGAAATGGATTATCAAAATTTTAAATGTCAGATTCCCGGGCAGATAATTGGCAACTTTTGACACAGTACAAATATTCTATAAATCATTCAGTCTTTAAATTCTGAGATTCTCAAATACGACTTTGGGATTTTATTGTGTTTAACTTTTCGCAGAACTTGCTTGTTTCAAAAACTGTAATTAAGGCGTAGTTAATTTTCGTGTGACCACATTTTGTTTAGGTGGCCACATTCGGTGCCTACGTGTGTTCAGCAAATAACACTATTTCCTATTTTTTATTAGCTGTAGCGACTATTTTAACGCTCATTCAAGCTTAAATATTATTGCGCCATTTCAAGGCAGCAAAGAATGAGAGGTCTTTGTGTGGGAAGAAGGATGTTTTTCGAAAGTCGCCTGTGCGTATTCGCAGACAACACGCAATGGGGAAAATTGCAAAGAAAAAAAAACATAACAAGAAATTCCAATAAACTAATTTGCACACGAAAGCAAAATGAAACCCACCGCAACAAAGCAGAGAACAAGTAGTATAAAAGGATACAAAACATAGGGGGATTTTGAAATGCAAAACAGCTGAAATTGAAATCCGTTTTTAGCAGCGCAGCACGCAACTCGGGACGACACACGGGACGTAATACGCGAACCCACACACACATGAGAGCCACTGCGGGAATTTGTGCTTATTTGTAGCTTAAAAGTAGAAGCGCCGCAAGAGCGCGTCCAAGCAGCAGCAGCAGCAGCCACTTGCCGGTCGCCCGCCCTCCTTATTGTTTTGCCATTGATGCCCGCGCAACCTATTCAAATTTCACATGTTTTTGAATAATTCACAGCGAATAAATCAGCAAGTGGCATGAATTACGTAGCGACCGACCGGCAAGGATATCGAATCATGGGCATCTGGAATAATGTCATATCACTCAAAGGAGGTGTTAGAAGAACATTTTTTTTAAATACACAGGAAAGAAATTAATGAAAAAACAAAAATTTTTAAAAATTTTATTTTTAGTGTAAATTTAATTTATGGTAAAAAAATTTAATTTTTATCGGAAAATTTAATTTTTATTGGGAAATTTAATTTTAAGTGAAAATTTTGTTTTTTAGTGAAAAACTGAATTTTTAGTGAAAAATTGAATTTTTAGTGAAAAATTGAATTTTTAGTGAAAAATTGAATTTTTAGTGAAAAATTGAATTTTTAGTGAAAAATTGAATTTTTAGTGAAAAATTGAATTTTTAGTGAAAAATTGAATTTTTAGTGAAAAATTGAATTTTTAGTGAAAAATTGAATTTTTAGTGAAAAATTGAATTTTTAGTGAAAAATTGAATTTTTAGTGAAAAATTGAATTTTTAGTGAAAAATTGAATTTTTAGTGAAAATTTGAATTTTTAGTGAAAAATTGAATTTATAGTAAAAAAATTGAATTTTAATGAAAATTTGAATATATGAAAATTTGAAATTGTATGAAAATTTGAAATTGTATGAAAATTTGAATTTTTAATGAAAATTTGAATTTTTAGTGAAAAGTTTAATTTTTAGTGCAAATTTGAATTATTAGTGAAAATTTGATATTTTAGTGATAATTTGATATTTTAGTGATAATTTGAATTTTTAGTGAAAATTTCAATATATAGTAAAAATTTGAATTTTTAATGAAAATTTTAAATTTTAGTGAAAATTTGAAATTTTAGTGAAAATTTGAAATTTTAGTGAAAATTTGAAATTTTAGTGAAAATTTGAAATTTTAGTGAAAATTTGAAATTTTAGTGAAAATTTTAAATTTTAGTGAAAATTTGAAATTTAAGTGAAAATTTGAATTTTTAGTAAAAATTTGAATATATAGTGAAAAATTTATTTTTTAGTGGAAAATTGAATTTTTAGTGAAAATTTGTATTTTTAGTGAAAAATTGAATTTTAGTGAAAAATTGAATTTTAGTGAAAAATTGAATTTTAGTGAAAAATTGAATTTTTAGTGAAAAATTGAATTTTTAGTGAAAAATTGAATTTCTAGTGAAAATTTGAATTTTTAGTAAAAATTTGAATATTTAGTGAAAAATTGAATTTTTAGTGAAAAATTGAATTTTACTGAAAACTTTAATTTTTTGTGCAAAATTTTAATTTTTTAGCGAAAAATTGAATTTTTAGTGAAATATTTAATTTTTAGTGAAAACTTTAATTTTTTGTGCAAACATAAAATACATCATTTTTCCTCTGTACATTAGTTCAAGTCAAAGATATGCTAAAAATCGCATCAAAATCTGACTACCCGACTGCACACGATATGAATTTTGTTTGCTAAATAGGCAGGGGTGCCGGAGAGCCCATTTTGAGTACTTCGGGTACAAGCTGTATGTTCGGAAGTAGTAACATAAATTTTAATGTGCAAAATAATATGTTATATTGAGCTCATATACACTGCCCTATCCTACCCTAAAACAGCAGTTTCCCTTTTTTTTCACATTGGGCCTTCAAAGATTTGTTGCATATCTTTGGGCGTATTTTTTAATATAAATTTTTATTTCTTGTTGCGCGTCGACGTCGGTGACGGCAGGGCAATAAAATAACGCTGGATGTTGTAGTGCTTATTGTTTTTTGCTGTTGTTGTTGAAACATTTATAATTTATGCTTTTTGTATTTATGTCTTGTGAGACTGGATTTATAGGCAATCGGTGCAAAAAAAAACAAATCTCGTATTTTTGAAGAATGTCTGCACAGGGATGTGAAAATTGAGATTTCTTGCTTGAAAAATAACTCTTTTTGCAGTTGTTAATCTTAATTTGCAAAGATATCTTCGATTAAATTACACTTACATAATCCTATTTTTAACACATACATCATTTCTGTATTCAATGCTGATTTTAACTGCATGCTCAATTTTGTGCAAATAGGTTACGTTTTTAATAAATCATAAATTTCAGGTCTATTTCATTCACTTTTTATAATAAAAAATCGTATTTTTCTAAAAGTAATTTTGCATAAAAATACTTTTCTTCTAATTTTCGGGGAATATAAATCATATTATATCATAGAATACCATTATGACATGGTATCCCAATGTTCCAAAGAATCCAAATATTCCAAAGAAATCCACCAATATTTCAAGAAATCCCCAATCTACTAAAGAATTCCAAAATCCCAAAGAATCCTAATATACCAAATAATCCCAATATTCAAAGGAATCCCCCAATATATTCTATAGAATCCAAATATTCCAAGAAATTCCCCAGTATTTCAATGATTCTCCAAATATTCTAAAGAATCCTAATATTCTAAAGAATCCTAATATTCCATGGAATCACAATATTCCAATGAATCCTAATATTTCAAAGAAACTCCCAATATTCTAAAAAATCCCAATCTTCAAAGGACTCCTCCAATTCTAAGCAGTTCAAATATAAAAAGCAATTCTCCAATATTCTAAAGAATTTCAAGGAAATACCATAATATTCCAAAAAAACTCCCTATATTCCTAGGAATCCTCTAATAGTCTAATGAGTTCCGGTGTTTTAAGGAATCCCAATAATCCAATATTTCGAGGAATCTCCCAATATTCTTAAGAATCCTAATATTCCAAGTATTTCCCAGTATTTCCCAATATTCCCGGGAATTTTCAAAAATTCTAAAGAATCTCAATATTCTAAGAAATACCCCAATATTTCAAGGAATCTCCAAAAATCCTAAAGAATCCCAATATTCCAAGAAATTCCCCAATATTTCAAGAAATATCCCAATATTCTAAAGAATCCTAATATTTCATGGAATCCTTATATTCCAATGAATGCCAATATTCCAAGGTATCCATCGATATTTCAAAGAATCTCCCAATATTCTAAAAAATCCCAATATTCAAAGGACTCCTCCTATGGTCTAAACAGTTCTAATATAACAAGTAATTCTCTAATATTCTAAGGAATTCCAAGAAATACCCTAATATTACAAGAAATCTCCTAAAATTCAAAGAAAACAATAGGAATCCTCTAATAGTCTAAGGATTTCCAGTATTCTAAGGAATACCAATAATCCAATCGGCCAATATTTCGAGGAATCTCCCAAGAAAGATTCCTAATATTCCAATGAATCACAATATTCCTATTAATTCCGCGATATTACAAAGAATAGAATAATTCTAAAAAAATCCCAATATTCAAAAGACTCTGCCAATAGTTTAAGCAATTCTAATATAACAATGAATTCTCCAATATTCTAAGGGATTCCAAAATTCCAAGAAATACCCTAATATTACAAGGAATCTCCCAATATTCATAAGGAACTCCCATATATCATATATTAAGAAATCGCAAATTTAAAGAAATTTCAATAGCTAAAGAAATCACAGTATTGATATTTTTTTGAAAACGTATTTAGAGAGCTTATTTCAAAGCTCTGCCAAAGTTCCTCAGGACTGTAGCGCCAAACTATTATTATTACTTCAAAGAGTATCAGAACAGATATCAGAAAGTTAACTTTAACAATTTTTTAGATAGTCATGACAATTAGAATTACAAATTATTGCGTTTCAATGTATTTGGTTTCTGGTTTTTGTGATTCTAAAACATGGCTAAAAGGCATCAGCAATTTCGACTGCAATTTTTGAAAAGCATTACCTTAACTGAGTATGCCATAAAAATCAGCATTTTTTAATAAAATGGAAATGAGATATGACGAGCCCATAGTAAAATCGTATTACGTAGTGACAAAAAATCATTCTCCTAAAACTCTTTGGTACTTCGTACTTTTACCATTTAAATTTTTCACCATACCATTTAAAGCATATCAAGCACCTAATGAGCTTCACTACTTTTATTTTATTTTTATTTTCTTGATTTAGCATCCTTTGGCAGTTGCTCTTATGTTAAAATTTACATCTGCCTCCTATTCTGCAATCTGTCGTCGCATTCTCTGTCAGTTGCCTTGTTTTGGCAATAATCCGATCTCCTGCGGTTTTTAAGTTCCTTTCCCTGCTTCTTTTTTTTTATTGTGTTGCTGTCTGTTTATGACATTTTGTTTGCTTTGTGTTTTTCGTTCTTTTTATTGTTTTCACTTTTATTTTTTACTTTTTTCACTTTTATTTGATTTGATTTCAAATGCAAAACAAAAATTCATTCTTGCGGTTGGCATCCTGTTGGTTTTTTCGTTTTTTCTTTTCTCTGTTTGTATATTTATTAAAAACAGAAATAACACAAATAATAAAATAAATGTAAAACCAACACGTGCTTTATTTTTGCCACAACATGGGTTTGTCACTCTTCGAAATCGAGGATGTAGTAGAAAATTTAGTAAGAACTTTTTAAAAGAGTTTCTTTTTTCTTATCATTTTTCTATTTACTTTTAGCATTCGTTTTCCATTTTCTTACTTTTTCTGTTCCTATTACCTTTATTTTTATATTTACCTTTACCTTTACCTTTACCTTTACCTTTACCTTTACCTTTACCTTTACCTTTACCTTTACCTTTACCTTTACCTTTACCTTTACCTTTACCTTTACCTTTACCTTTACCTTTACCTTTACCTTTACCTTTACCTTTACCTTTACCTTTACCTTTACCTTTACCTTTACCTTTACCTTTACCTTTACCTTTACCTTTACCTTTACCTTTACCTTTACCTTTACCTTTACCTTTACCTTTACCTTTACCTTTACCTTTACCTTTACCTTTACCTTTACCTTTACCTTTACCTTTACCTTTACCTTTACCTTTACCTTTACCTTTACCTTTACCTTTACCTTTACCTTTACCTTTACCTTTACCTTTACCTTTACCTTTACCTTTACCTTTACCTTTACCTTTACCTTTACCTTTACCTTTACCTTTACCTTTACCTTTACCTTTACCTTTACCTTTACCTTTACCTTTACCTTTACCTTTACCTTTACCTTTACCTTTACCTTTACCTTTACCTTTACCTTTACCTTTACCTTTACCTTTACCTTTACCTTTACCTTTACCTTTACCTTTACCTTTACCTTTACCTTTACCTTTACCTTTACCTTTACCTTTACCTTTACCTTTACCTTTACCTTTACCTTTACCTTTATCTTTATCTTTACTACTTTTTTACTCCTTTTTTAAATTTACACTGCTAATGTTTGTAATTTATCAACATGTTGAACCGTCCAAAATAAAAAATTCCTGACGCACTTGATGGATTTTCTTTTGTATTTCGATTTTCCTGCGTTGCCTTTAAAGTTAATCAATTTTTACATCTCAATTTCTTTGAAATGCAAATGTGCGCCGTCGCCATTTTGTTGTTTCCTGTTGTCCAATTTTATTTTATTTTTCTATTAATTATGCGCACCAATGACCGCGGCGCATAGCATTGCCAGGCAACATCAATTAATTATAATTTAAATAAAAATATAAAAAGAGTAAAAATAAAAAAGACTAACGACATCAATTTGAAAAACATTTAAGCGCATAAATTAAGTACGACGCCATTTTGTTAAGTTTTGTGTTGCTCAAGTTGCGCTTGTCCTTGGACACGCAGTGCTGCCAATATTAGCAGCAGTAAATGTTTTATGTAATAAATGATATTTTAAATATTTGCATTAAATGCAGCTTAAGCAACGCAAGAGAAAAACGAAAAAGTCATAAATTTTAAAAGGATTTTCTTGAAAATTTTAACTCATGCAAATTTATGAGACAGCAAATAGTAGTAGGTGGGTTGAATAGGTTGGGGTGCAAGTGTCGCAAAATGTTGCACTTGTCTCTTTGTCTTGAAGACTAGGGGAAAGAAGTGCTAGCTGAGAAGATCTCAACATTGTACTCTTGCTATTGTTTTAATGTATTTATAATAGAAATGAAAAAAAAAATGACAAAATATATTCAATATACGTCACCTTCAAACGAAGGTTCTTGCTTTGTACTGTTTTGCAATTTTGTTACTCAAATGATGAGGGGTATTTTTGAGAACAAATTTCTTTCTCCAATGTCTATTCATCAGTTGTGACTGGTTCTTGAGTAATCAAAAGTTTTGGTCAATGTCCTTTGGTTATTTGAGACTAGTGCACAGATTCGAAAGTATGTGATTTCTAGCATTGGAAAAGTTGGGACTTGTATGGCACAATCAGAAAAAATACCATAAAATCAATAGTTTTTTTGATATTAAAATTATAATAATAATGTATACTATTATTATTTTAATACGTAAATACCATTAAATAAATACTATTAAATTCTTGTTGAGTTTATATGAAAATTTTTATTTTTTGTATACTATTAAATCAATAACCTATTAACCAATTTTTATAGGATTTTTTTGAGTGTAGGTACCACACCTAGTCCAATCACGTCCATATTATAGTTGGCGATTAGAATGTTCAATATGATCGTCGGTTTTGATTTTTAAAAGTACTTCGATTTTAATAAATTAAATTATTGTGTAAAAGTATTGTGTCGGCAAAGATTTGTCATGGGAAGAATTGTCTTGAAGAAGAACTGTCCGAAGTAGAATAATTGTGCGGCGTACCATTTTTACGTAGTTTATGTAGCAGTTCCTTGAAATTACATAAAAAAAATGTAATTTCCTCACTTAAAGTATGACCAAAATTAAAAAAAAAATAAAAAAAAGAATACCTGCCTCAAATTTTCGCGACTTTTATTCTTGTCACATGCAGCAGCTGCAGCTTAACTTCCGCAACATCGCGGCAACTCTTGCGGCAGAGTTGCCAGATTGTTAGGCAAGACTCCATCTTCGCCCCTGCATAACGGATGTGCGTGAGTTCAAAGTTCTGCGCAAAGATGACGCTTTTAACTTTTAGCTATTGCTGCTGTTTAACTTGGCAGCACTGCCTAAAGTTTTGCCCGTGGCAACGAAAGTGAATTTTAATGAGCCAACAACTTTGACAATAAATAATAAAAATGCAATGGTGTCGTTTAAAGTATTCACGTGCTATTATTTAATACATTGTCACATAGAGAGTAAGAGCCAGAGTCAAATATAAAAATGGTTGAAAATCAATTAATGTCTGCGCTGAGGTGGTAGATAACGCGCGGATGGCGACTGTACGCTGGCGGCTGTTTGATGACCGCCGTTGCCATAGTTGTAGCCAGCGCCACCATGCGCGGCAGCACCAGCAGCATAAGAGGCGGCACCGGCATGTGCGGCACCACCATATGTGGCACCACCTTGATGCGAGGGGCGTCCACTATGATGTAGCGCCAAGGATCTGTTGAAAAATTTATAAATAATGTACAAAATTCATATAAAACTCGTCTCAGATTTGGACTTACTCTTGAATTTCGCGTGGCACTGGTGGTGGTGTCGGCAAATGGTCGCCGGTGGCCTGGAATCCGTTGCCATCAGCCTTATAGTTCACAGTGTATACGTGTCCATCGTCGCCAGTGTAGGAGTAAGAGCCGCTCACGGTCTGCGAGCCATGAGGCCAGCCGCCCTGGAACTTACCTGTTTCGTCGCGCCTAATACCGTTGCCGGTTTCGAAACTAAAAAAAAGAGAAAAGTTGATAATAAAGGTTAATAATAATAATTACGTTTTTTTGAATTCACTATAACAAAATCGAAATATTAGTACAATTCATTTATCTTTCAAATATTACCCAAGTCAAAATTGTGTGATCAAAATGATCAAGTAAAACTGCTCTTATTTATCCTCAAATTAAATCTATATTTTATGTTCAACTAGATTTTAAATATGGTACTTATTTGACTACAAAATGTATTAGTTTTTGATTTGTTTGAAAATAATTACCAAAATGATCAAGAAATATAGATTCTGTTTATCCCAAAAAAGGTAAATTTCGACTAGGATATTTTAAATCTCAGAATTTGACCAGTTATACGATCAAAATTATCAAGTAAAACTGCTCGTATTTATCCTAAAAGAATCAAATTAAATCTATATTTATCTAATGTTCTACTACATTCTAAATATGATACATATTTGACTACAAAATATACTATTTCTTTAATTATTTTGAAAATCATGAACAAAATGATCAAGTAAAACAGATCGTGTTTATCCTAATAGGGTAAATTTTAACTAGAATATTTTAAATCTCATAATCTGACCAGTTATATGATCAAAATGATCTATTCTCCAGGGGTCAAATTAAATCTATATATATATATCTTGAGTTCTACTACATATTAAAAATGATACTTATTTGACTACAAAATATACTAGTTTTTGAGTTTTTTGAAAATCATGACCAAAATGATCAAGTAAAATAGATCGTATTGTCCTTATGGAATATTTTAATTCTCTATTCGTCCAATTAAGTTTGCCGTTATAAATCGTCCATTATAAATCTGCCGGCCACAGCTGTCCAGAGGTAGCGCGCTTGGTTTGAATCCCGGCTTGGGCATGGGCGATCGTGGTGATATTAACCACAAAAATGTAGGACATATGTTTCAATGTACAACGGATATAGATTGTCTGAGTCCTGTGTGTATGGATCTTAGTAGTTATTACAAAAAATATTATAAATCTAATATTTATTTGAAACCTACTAGACTTGATTGTCCTCCCTTTAAAATTCATAAATTTTTGTTACTCCCTAAGACAAAATTTACCTCATTAGGTTAGAAATGATCATAGCCAGAACATGTTCATCATTCATTGACCAGTTCCTTATCATGTCTCTATTATAATTTCTACTATGGTCCCTCTAATACGGAAATATATAAAATACGTACCCAAAATTGTAGTTGCCATTTCCATCGTTCGTATAGTCCTGTCGCAGCGTCGGTATCTGCGCCGCCGCTCTATTGTGACCATAAGTCGAAGCCACTGGCGCTGATGCTGCGACGGCGTACTGTGGCGCCGCCGCTGAGTGGCTGCCACTTACGGCGTGATAGTGTTGCCCACTGGCGGATTGCGGCGCCAAGTATTGTTGCGATGGACGTGCGCCACCGACCTGCTGACGATGCGGACCTTGCAGAAAGCTGCCATGGCCTGCGGAGGAACCGGCGTAATTCGGTGGCAAATACTTGGTGGATAATTTCGAGGCGGTGCTGAGTCCAAAGAGTAGCGTAGCAAGTGTTACGAATTGCTAAAGAGTGATTCAAATAGTGTAAAAAGAGTATATAAAAAAATAGTAGTTGAAGTAGTAGTAGCTGAATTAGATAAAGAAATTCCTATTCACAGGGCGCTTAATCCACTTGGCCCTTGTGAAAAGTGTGGCAACGCCATACGCACCAGTTTCATAATGATGCTGTTGATACTTCTAATTATTGCGCAGAGACGAATTTTTTGTGAGTGTTCTCTGTGATTGCAGTGACTTAACTGATGCTCAAGACAACGATCGCCGCTGGTTTTATAGTCAGTCAAAATTGGCTTCGCGCTCGGTTGGAGTTCTAGATGTAAAGTTTTTTTTTTGTGTTTTTTTTTGTATCTTGTTCTGTTGTTGGCTACTGCTTCGTCTTTTGTTATTGTTTTGAATTTTTGTTTTTATTTTGGTTTTAATTTTGGGTTTTTTTTATTTTTAGCTTTGATTGTTTTGTGGTTTCTACATCGCGTTACCAACGATCATCGAACTATTAACAGAAATTTCAACAATTAATTTTTTGGCAACTTAGTACTCGTTGGTCGATAATTATGCGGTAACGATCGTTTATGTCAGGTTCGTTCTGTTATCAACGTCTAGGTTTTGGGTCAAAGTTGAAGTGTTTTGTAGAAAATAAAGAATGTAAATTAGAATTTTCGTCAAAATTCGATTTCAGTTAAAATTTGAATTTTTTAATTTCTAGTAAAAATTTCAATTTTAAGTAAAAATTTTTAATATAAAATTTGAATTTTTAGTGAAAAATTAAATTTTTAGTGAAAATTTTCATTTTTTGTGATAAATTGAATTTTCAGTGAAATTTTTTGAATTTTTATTGAAAAAATTAATTTTTAGTGAAAAATTTAATTTTTAGTGAAAAATGTAATTTTTAGTGAAAAATTTAATTTTTAGTGAAAAATTTAATTTTTAGTGAAAAATTTAATTTTTAGTGAAAAATTTTATTTTATTAAATATATAGTGAAAATTGAATATTTAGTGAAAAATTTAATTTTTGGTGAAAAATTTAATTTTTGGTGAAAAATTTAATTTTTGGTGAAAAATTTAATTTTTGGTGAAAAATTTAATTTTTAGTGAAAAATTTAATTTTTAGTGAAAAATTTAATTTTTAGTGAAAATTTTAATTTTTAGTGAAAAATTTAATTTTTAGTGAAAAATTTAATTTTTAGTGATAAATTAAATTTTAGGTGGTATATAAAATTTTTGGTGAAAATTTGAATTTTTAGTGAAAAATTTAATATTTAATGAAAATTTGAATTTTTTAGTGAACAATTTAATTTTTAGTGAAAAATTTAATTTTTAGTGAAAAATTGAATTTTTAGTGAAAAATTAAATTTTTAGTGAAAAATTGAATTTTTAGTGAAAAATTGAATTTTTAGTGAAAAATTGAATTTTTAGTGAAAAATTGAATTTTTAGTGAAAAATTGAATTTTTAGTGAAAAATTGAATTTTTAGTAAAAAATTGAATTTTTAGTGAAAAATTGAATTTTTAGTGAAAAATTGAATTTTTTTAGTGAAAATTTGATTTTTTAGTGAAAAATTGAATTTTAAGTGAAAAATGGAATTTTTAGTGAAAAATTTAATTTAGGTGATTTTTAGTGAATTTTTAGTGAAATTTTGAATTTTTAGTGAAAAATTGAATTTTTAGTGAAATTTTGAATTTTTAGTGAAAAATTGAATTTATAGTGAAAAATTGAATTTTTAGTGAAAAATTGAATTTTTAGTGAAAAATGGAATTTTTAGTGAAAAATTGAATTTTTAGTAAAAAAAATGGAATTTATAGTGAAAAATTGAATTTTTAGTGAAAAATGGAATTTTTAGTGAAAAATTTAATTTAGGTGATTTTTAGTGAATTTTTATTGAAAAATTGAATTTTTAGTGAAATTTTGAATTTTTAGTGAAAAATTGAGTTTTTAGTGAAAAATTGAATTTTTAGTGAAAAATTGAATATTTAGTGAAAAATTGAATTTTTAGTGAAAAATTTAATTTTCAGTGAAAAATTGAATTTTTAGTGAAAAATTGAATTTTTAGTGAAAAATTGAATTTTTAGTGAAAAATTTAATTTTTAGTGAAAAATTGAATTTTTTTAGTGAAAATTTGATTTTTTAGTGAAAAATTGAATTTTAAGTGAAAAATGGAATTTTTAGTGAAAAATTTAATTTAGGTGATTTTTAGTGAATTTTTAGTGAAATTTTGAATTTTTAGTGAAAAATTGAATTTTTAGTGAAATTTTGAATTTTTAGTGAAAAATTGAATTTATAGTGAAAAATTGAATTTTTAGTGAAAAATTGAATTTTTAGTGAAAAATTGAATTTTTAGTAAAAAAAATGGAATTTATAGTGAAAAATGGAATTTTTAGTGAAAAATGGAATTTTTAGTGAAAAATTTAATTTAGGTGATTTTTAGTGAATTTTTATTGAAAAATTGAATTTTTAGTGAAATTTTGAATTTTTAGTGAAAAATTGAGTTTTTAGTGAAAAATTGAGTTTTTAGTGAAAAATTGAATTTTTAGTGAAAAATTGAATTTTTAGTGAAAATTAAATTTCTAGTGAAAAATTGAATTTCTAATGAAAAATTGAATTTTTATTGAAAAATTGAATTTTGAGTGAAATTGAATTTTTAGTGCAAAATTGAATTTTTAGTGAAAATTTCAATTGTAGTATTTAATATATATTTTTGTGAGTAAATAAATCGGCATTTAATAAATATATTAAATACTTTTTAAAGAATATTTGCGTGGGTTGTTCAGAATTTAAGGTAATCAATAAAAAAAAGTATTAAAAAAGAAAATAAATGAACAACGATTAATCAAATTAAACTCACTACAGCTTAAATTAAGCCAAAGAATAACAAAAAAGAAAAAATAATAAACAATATTGAATATAAATAAAACGTAAAAGAAAAAACATCAATAATAAGCAATAACTATAATTAAATTTTTAAAATATATCTTGAAATATTGCAGTTCAAGTAAAAAGCAGAAAAAGCCAAAATCAAAGAAATAAACGATTATTAAATGTCGTGCGCCGGCGTCACTGCATAAATTATAAAACATAAAAACCGTCGATAATTGTTTTAAGAGGTGGCTTCAATAGAGTCAAAAACCATAGTAACAACAGTTAATAACAAGAAATGAAGTTGCTGATAATTAATGAAGCAACTGACAATAACTATAACCAAAAATACCAAAGAGCTAATATAAAGAGATACAAAAAGTTTTGAAGCGTTAAAAAAAAACCATAGAAAAATAAAAATCATCTGTACGCGGATATTCTACCATTCAATTGGCGATGATGTTTTTGCTTTGCGTTAATAATCGCTTATTTTTAGAATTAGAATTAGAAAAAAACCCAAGCAAATACAAAAAATAATTAATTTTAATTAAGAACTTTCACAACGTTCGCAAAATAAAACATTAACCTAAGGTTTTTAATTACCCAAAAGAGCCAGACAAGTAGATGACAATTACACTGCTCTACAAAATCTGAAAATGTTTTACAATGAATTTCTATATAACCCGAGGATGCTCATTTTGAGTGCATATTCAGTTTTTCATCATCACATAACTGTTTTGAGAAAATTTGAAATTAAATGGTAGGCCTTTTCAGACTGCTTTTTTGATAAGAAAAATTATAGAACTTTGCAAAAGTCTATATCAAAAAAACTTTGAACACAATTTTGCTACTAATTGTCAAAACGAATTTTAATATAAAATTAAATGTCAAATTTGCAGTTAGTTTTCAAGAAATTTGCAGCTATACTCGAAATATGTATGTTTTTTCTCATATATTTGTATTATTTTATTTAATATTACAGATTAAACATAAAAATATGCAAATTGTTTTCTAATTATATAGAGCAAAGTTAGAACTAATAATAAAAATTACTAACATTTTATTATCAGTTCTTTTTTTTTGAAAAATCCATATAAAACATAATTTGCATTCTAAAAAGTGTCCAAAAAGCTAAAAAAATTAAAATTCTGAATTTTAAAATCAAAACTTTAGCTTAAAGCAAAAAATGAAGTATGCAGTTAAAATCAGCACCCTCGAATTATATAGAAATGGTGGATGTAATGGCCATAGAAAAAATCATGTTGAGTAGTGTTATCATATTTCGTTGGTCTTTTTTTTTTTTTTGGTTAATCTCTCATTTAGCAAATGATGATGATTTGCTTTAAAAGTTTCGCTTTTGTTGTGGTTACATTTGAAGATTTTGATAATATTATAAAAATTTCTGGGTCACTTTGTTGTGGTCCGTCGACCGGTCAGATACGGTGTCAAAACTAATGCTATTCATACTGCTCAAAATCATTCTTCAATTTGGCAAAAACTTTGTTATGATTTGATCGAGATAAACGCCGCGCGTGAGTCATACAACCAGGCAGTTTGAAATTTCATATGCGGCGCACGTTCGCGTTGGTTCCTGGGTCACATCCCATAGACTGAAGCCACAAAATACAGTACACCCAAAAAATTGTGTACTATAAAAAATTAATTTTCATATAAATTCAAAATAATTTCAAAGTATTCAGTATTTTTTATGGTATTTACCGCTTTAAAATATAATTTATTCTAATTTTAGTGTCAAAAACTACTAAAATAATATCAAAAAACCAAACACTTATTTTTCTGCGTGCTGTTCGTACTATTGCACTTGATTATCTGCTATTTTGTTTGTATTACATTTGCCAAATATTATGTAATCTGCATTTATTATGAGCTGCAAACTTGGATTCGGAATCTGTGCGATGGATATTGGTTCGTTGGTTGGCTGGGTGGAGGAATTGGGACTCTGTCTTAGGCTCAAGTGCTATTTACATGGCTGATGGGGAAATTAATAAAGTTATGAATTGGATACGTTAGATATGTTTTTGTTTTTGTTTTTGTTTTCCTTTTTCTTTTTGTTTATTATTTGGTTACATTTAAAGTTATCGAGCCAATTAATATCGGGATTTTTGCGGTATTAAGTAGCTGTCTTTTTTTTGAATTATGACTTAATTCAAGATAGAAATTCGATTCAGAAAAAACTGTTCTGTAAAATTTGATTGTTTTTATTAAATATAAAAACAACAAACAAATTGAATTTTTAGTATAAATTGAATATTATTTACTAAGAATTAAATTTTTACTAAAAATTAAATTGTTCACTAAAAATTCAATATTTCAACACTAAAAATAATTTCTAGGACATTATACGAGTAGTAGCCGCGGTAGCTCAGTGGTTAGTGCGTTGGACTGCGAGCCGAAAGGTCTCCGGTTCAAGACTGAGCTGGGGCTAACAAAATCTTTTCATAGAAACATTTTTCTATACCGCGCTACCTCTCGGCAGTAAATGGCAAACCTACGAGAGTAAAAGTATGAAAAGCTCTCACCCGCCGTTCGGATTCGGCAATAAACTGTAGGTCCCACCAATTTCAGTACAAATTTAACACGCACAGCTCAAAATGGTCAGAGAGCTCGGCCGAAGTTCTGTACAGGACTGTAGTGCCAAACTATTATTATTATTATTTACGAAATATTTTTTCGTAATTTTTAACTTTGTAAAACACACGTATAATTCGTAGAATACACGAAACATTTGTAATTTCTTTTTTTTCCCAAATTATTTTTTACGAACGATTCGTATATATTACGAATCAATATTCTTAAAATAAATAAAACAACAACAAAAATACGAATATTTCGTTAAAATTAATAAACTTTCCTTATATTATTTTCTATTACAATTTTTTTTACGAAAGAATAACATATTTTCGAATGAGCTTTATATATTATGAATAAATTACTAAATATTCGTAAATTTTGAGGCTATATGTAGAATTTTACGAAACATTCCTGTTTTTTACGAATCATTAGTAGAAACATAAATCAGTTGCATCAAATAGCAACTTGGAGCTGCTCGTATCACGGTCGCAAGCAGATAGTTATAAAATACAAACAGTTTTCTGTGTTAGTTCTGTTTTTTGTCAAAAGTTCAAAATTATCATATATCATATTTTTATGAATTGGCCTTTTTATTGTCAGTTTTTTTAACAAAGTATTCGTGTATTTTACGAAAGATTCATAAAATTTTTCGTAAATGTAAGAATGCTATATATATTCGTAAAAACGTAAACAAATATTCAATAAATTACAAATATTTCGTATTATGTACCAATGGCAATCGTATGAATATTCATTATATTATCATAAATTTACGAAAGTTCTATAGTGTATTTTACGAAATATTTCGTGGATAAATTTCACGAATTTTTGAAGCAGATTTTAGAATTCAATTTTTCAAATTTTCACTAAAAATTCAAATTTTCACTAAAAATTCAATTTTTCACTAAAAATTCAATTTTTCACTAAAAATTCAAATTTTCACTAAAAAATTAATTATTCACTAAAATTTCAATTTTTCACTAAAATTCAATTTTTCACTAAAAATTCAAATTTTCACCAAATATTCAAATTTTCACTATAAATTCAAATTTTCACTAAAAATTCAATTTTTCACTAAAAATTCAATTTTTCACTAAAAATTCAATTTTCACTAAAAATTCAATTTTTCACTAAAAGTTCAATTTTTCATTAAAAATTCAATTTTTCACTAAAATTTCAATTTTTCACTAAAAATTCAATTTTTCACTATAAATTCAATTTTTCACTATAAATTCAAATTTTCACTATAAATTTAAATTTTCACTAAAAATTCAATTTTTCACTAAAAATTCAACTTTTCACTAAAAATTCAATTTTTCACTAAAAATTCAATTTTTCACTAAAAATTAAATTTTTCTCTACAAATTAAATTTTTCACTAAAATTTAAATTATTCATTAAAATTCAATTTTTCACTATAAATTAAAATTTTCACTAAAAATTCAATTTTTTACTAAAAATTCAATTTTTCACTAAAAATTCAATTTTTCACTAAAAATTCAAATTTTCACTATAAATTTAAATTTTCACTAAAAATTCAATTTTTCACTAAAAATTCAACTTTTCACTAAAAATTCAATTTTTCACTAAAAATTCAATTTTTCAATAAAATTAAATTCTTAAATAAAATTAAATTCTTCAATAAAATTCAATTCTTCACTAAAAAAAAACAATTCTTCACTAAAAAATATAGTTTTTCTTAAAAATTCAATTTTTTTTACTAAAATTCAATTTTTCACTAAAAATTCAATTTTTCACTAAAAATTCAATTTTTCACTAAAATTCAATTTTTCACTAAAAAATTCAAATTTTCACTAAAAATTCAATTGTTCACTAAAAAATTCAATTTTTCACTAAAAATTCAATTTTTCACTAAAAATTCAATTTTTCACTAAAAATTCAATTTTTCACTAAAAATTCAATTTTTCACTAAAAATTAAATTTTTCTCTACAAATTAAATTTTTCACTAAAATTTAAATTATTCATTAAAATTCAATTTTTCACTATAAATTAAAATTTTCACTAAAAATTCAATTTTTTACTAAAAATTCAATTTTTCACTAAAAATTCAATTTTTCACTAAAAATTCAATTTTTCACTAAAAAATGTAATTTTTCTTAAAAAATTCAATTTTTCACAAAAATTCATTTTTCACTAAAAATTCATTTTTTCACTAAAAATTTAATTTTTAACTAAAAATTTAATTTTTAACTAAAAATTTAATTTTTCACTAAAAATTCAATTTTCCACTAAAAATTCAAAATTTTACTAAAAATTCAATTTTTCATTTAAAATTCAATTTTTCACTAAAAATTCAATTTTTCACTAAAAATTCAATTTTTCACTAAAAATTCAATTTTTCACTAAAAATTCAATTTTTCACTAAAAATTCAATTTTTCACTAAAAATTCCATTTTTCAATAAAATTAAATTCTTAAATAAAATTCAATTCTTCACTAAAAAAATTCAATGAATTTTAGTAAAAAAATTGAATTTTTTAAGAAAAATCATATTTTTTAGTGAAAAATTCAATTTTTCACTAAAAATTCAATTTTCATTAAATATTCAATTTTTCACTAAAAAGAAATGGTTTCTCAAAACATTTTTTTTAAGACCAACATTTTTTAATGGTCACTAAAAATTTAACTGGTGACTATAACTATGACAAAGTATTAAGTTGTATTTACGCTTTTGTTGTATTTAAAAAAGCCCCACCTTAGCCAATTAATGAATTGGTATTGCTTTCAAATTAATAAAATATGGGTTAAACTTCAATTTAAAATTTACAATTTTTGGGCGTGGAGCTAAAAGTTGAAGTTGCATATATTCAATTTATTTGTTTCCGTTTAATATTTAATTGAATTCAAACTAGTTTAATTTAATATTTAACATTTTGCTAGAATCAAAAATTAGATTATTTTTTATATGACCAGTTGAAGGTTATATGTTTCGCAAGAAAATAATTTCTTAATAATATGAAATATTTAACTTAAAATAACATAAAGCAAATACCAAATTAAGAATACTCCTTATTTTTTTGGATGCAAGTAAGCTAATCATTGTGCAAGTTAGAAATATCTAAAAACATTTTTATCCTAAACTTATTTTTCAATTTTATTGTTTAATATTACAAAAACTAGTCAATGAATTATAAAACCTGAAATGCCCAGTGAGAGTTTAACATGTTCTCATCATTTGTTACAAAAATTGACCTCCTCAAAAATTGTCAGTTATATTTCAATTTATGTAGAGCAGTTATTGAAATTTTAAACTTCCACAACTTCCCATTATAGATTCTTATATAATTTTTGCAATTTAAAATTAAAAAATGTATTCAAAACTATAAAATTTAACAAGGTTAATAATTACTAAATAGTTCGACAAACAATTGCGGAACGTCAGCTAGTTTTCCGCCAATTCCAAAAATTCTCTGCATTTTCTACGCTACACTGAGCAAGAATTGCAACGAATTTCGCATTACCTACATCATTTACCTCATCACCGTCATCATCGTCGTCGACTTCGTTGTCTTTACTCAGCTGCTGTGTCGTCTTCCGTTTTTTGGAGATTCGTTTTGGAGATTCGCGTTTAATGACGCCGTCTCATTATACAGCATTGCCGTTCATTAACCGTTACAAATGGCGCTGCCGATTTCTTGAACATTATGTGAACAATTCCAAGAACCCGTTAGTGAACTTGCATTATATGCAAATTTATTTAAAACTATGGCGCAATTAGACAACAGAGCGGTGCATATTTCCACCTTGAAGTTGAAACGTCATGCACGCCATGTTGTTTGTTGTGCGCGCTGACAGTTGATTAGCGCGCGCGAAAAATAACGGAAACAATTTAGAAGTTTGTTGCTTAATCTTGTGCCGTATATTATATGCCAATCGATGTAATTGGAGGCGGACAATTTTGACAGTTTTGATTGACATTCAGATTGACAGCTTTCTTTTCGTATTTTGTGTGCTTTTTATTAGTTTAAAATTCAATTTAAATTAAATATCTTCATTGTCAACAAATTATTTTATTGCGCGCTCAATAATAACCGTTATGCCTTTGACATAACGGCAGTGTTGCCAACATACAGCCGCAATGTAATCATTTCAAATGGCATTAGCGAGGGTGGATTTTTTCGGGGTTTTACATGTGAGACATTTGGCATGGAGTTGATAAAACAGATGACAAAAGGGCAGACGGACGGACAGATAGAAATTCAAACATACGCACAGACAGTTCAACATTTAGACGGAGCAGCTGTTAAGCCATGAATGAAAATTTGCAAGAAGAAAATGTGAGATTTATGGAGTGCATCGAGTGATAAGCAAGAGATTAGCGAGAGTTATGGGGGCGGAGAGAAGGTCTTGAATATGCCAGACAGGAAGTGCGCTCGTTGAGCAGCATTTCCCTTTATAATTCCTTTTATTTGAAAGTTCAAATAGATCGCATGCGATTGATTTGCTATGTAGAAATTGTTCAAAACCTATTTTTCGAGTGTTTCTCGTTTTTAGAACCTCGTGCCGCTGTATTAAGACTTGTGCAATTTGTGCTGAATTTAAAATTTGGCATTGTACGCTGTGCTTAATACACAGAGATGATTTGACGAAAAAGAGATTAGGCATTAGTCCCATTAAAAAGGCAAATACAAACTGCATAGCTTTAGAATAAAGCACTATATAAAAAAAGATCCCTATAAAAAAGTCTTTATTTTGACTGCCAATTTAAATTTATGCCTCGCTGAGTGGTTTAGAAGTTTGCAAATTCAATTCGCCCAAATCGAATGTAGCCTCGCATTGAAGTTTTGCAAATGTTCTAACCGTCTCCAATAAGTTTTGCACAACTTATGATTTTTTCATGAATTCATTTTGCAAAGTTTTCGATGGAAATAAATAAACTTTCGGAACCTTAGTGCTAAGAACTGACGCTGTGTGCATTAAAGGATTTTAGGATTAAAAGGCAGGCAGAGTTGTGCGCTGCAAAAAAAGAAATGTATTTTATTTACAATTAAAAGATTTATTCTTATTTTATGTACAAATAACGTTAGAGCACTTGTGAGGTGAACGCGCCCGCCAGCATTGCTGACTGAACAGCACCCTTTTGACATAACGGCAGCCGTGCGTGCGTGAGTACGAGTGCGACTGTGTGTGCGTGCATCATTAAACAAGCATACGGACGGAAATTAAACGCACACGCAGACACATCCGTTGGCCAGCAACAGAAAAGGGTCTTCCAGACTTTGCAAAAGGTTTTCAAACTGACCGACCGAACGACCGAGTGAGCGAGCGAGCGACCGACTGACAAGTGCGAAGATTACAACTCTATAAATATTAACTACCGCTGTGCTGTGCGGCACGTAAAATATGTAACTATAATTATAACATTCATGAAAACTTGATGAAAGGATGCTGCTCCAAAAGAACAAAAACAAAAAAAAAAAGACCCATGAATTATAACCGGAAAGCACGCAAGCGAACTCTTTGAATTCTAGTCTCGCAACTCAGCAGCAACTGCAATGATTTATATTGCTGCTGCCAAATTAAAGACATGTTTATTTCTGCGAAAAAAAAAACGTATTTTATACTCTTTGGTCATAAATCTTAAAATCTTTTTACAGTTGGTAGTAATTAAAGCAAGTCGCGAATAAACTACTTAATGTTTTGACATTTTTGGCACAGTTACAGAATGTCAATAAAAGTGCGCCGTTTGCAAAATGTCTGCCACGTAAAGCACAACAACAACAGCAACACTTAATTACATCGCACGTAGAAAACGATGTAGAACTGCTAAAAGGATCTGAATTGTGACCCATTGAAGCGCAACAAATCGATGCAGCAGTCGTGGCAATGAAGCAACAAAAAAAAAAATAGGGAAGTTGAAACTGCTGGCGGGGTAGAGTGACCAACATGCAATTCAAATACATTTTTAGAAATTTCTGAAAATCACCAACATTTTGAAAATGTGTCCCTAGTATTATCTGTTTGAAAAACTAGTTGATGTTCTAGATTTATATCTCATTTCCAAAACAAATACCTATTTTCTGTATTTCGAAACGAACGATGAAACAAAAATTTGAAGTCAAAATTTCGTCCACGAATTTAGATATCGTCGTTATAGAACTAAAAGTCTACAAATACATTTTTATGAAAATTTTAAAATTCAACTTTGTTGGTAATTATTATTTTTAAAGTTGAAATACCATAGATCCACATTTTCTTATCATTTGTTACAAATATTGAGCTCATCGATGAAAAATTGATAGATATATGAAGATTTTTTGTAAATGGACCATTGGCATTTCGAAAATGTAGTTGGTGACTTTTAATTCTACAATGACTATGACATGTTACTTGCCTTTTAAAACAATGAAATTTGATTGAAATTACGTCACTTTCGTCTAATAGTCATTCGTTTCAAAACATAGAAAGAGGAGAGTTGTTTGCATTGTCATTAAAGAATTGAAATGAAGTTCGATATCGAAATTCTTAAAAAATAGAAACTATTTCAAGATTTCGTTGCGACTTCGAAAATTTCCTCAAAAATAAGATTCGATATAAGAAAAACTCATTCGTCATTTCAAAGCCACTTCGATAATGGTTTGAAGTATCTGGTGACTTCGAATCGTGGTAGACTGTACACTGAAAAATATTAAAAAATATTAAAAACATTCATTAAACAATCCAGCAAAATTCACTAATTTAAATAAAACATTTGTTATTCTTCGTTATATAAACAGTTTGAGTTGGCTAATAGGAATATTTGTACGTCAATGCAGCAAATAGTTTAGTTGGCGCAATTTTAAGAAATATAATTGCTGAAACTGCGCCGACTAATTAATTTGCTGCATTGACGTACAAATATTCATATTAGTAAACGGAATTGCTGATTGAACGAAGAATGTTTTCAATAAATTAGTCATTTTCATTGCTTGGTTGACTAATGAATGCAATTTATCTATATTTTCGTTGATTATTTTTTTCTGTGTAGTCATACCTTGTAGAAGAGATAACCGTCAGTTAGAATATTGAAATATTTCTATACCGCGCTACCTCTCGGCAGTAAATGGCAAACCTACGAGAGTAAAACATTGCCTATGAAAAGCTCTCACCCGCCGTTCGGATTCGGCAATAAACCGTAGGTCCCACCAATTTGAGTACAAACATAACACGCACAGCTCAAAATGGTGAGAGAGCTCGGCCGAAGTTCTAAACAGGACTGTAGCGCCAAACTATTATTATTATTATAATATTATTATATTAGAATATTGACACAAATTGCAGAGACATTTAATATTTAGTTTTGTATCTATTTTTACTTTGATTAACGACGTTGTATAAAATCACTCTATTATAAAGGGTTTTTCAATAAGAGCGCTATAAACGTTTTTTTCAAGGGTTCTTCAACAGGGACGCTACAAAAGTATCGCAACAGGGACAGCAAACGACGCCATATTTCTTGCCGCTCTTTTGACATTTCTCTTCAGTAAGGTTTGCCATTTCATGATGAAAAGATATACGAGCCAACAACAAGTCGAAATTATTAAAATTTACTACCGAAATTCGAATTCGTATATCTTTCCATCATGAAATGGCAAACCTTACTGAAGAGAAATGTCAAAAGAGCGGCAAGAAATATGGCGTCGTTTGCTGTTCCTGTCGCTCTACTTTTGTAGCGTCCCTGTTGAAAAACCCTTTACTCAAATTAAAAAGTATGTAACAGAAGCAAAAAAAGTGGCTAAATTAGCAAAAATGTTTGCTGAAAAGAGGTAAGCGCCGGATTTCACTGAAACAGCAACTTTGCCCCTTCGTTTTTAATTATTTTACCTTCTACCATCATTTCACTATTTCTCTCTTGCATGCGTGTATTTTTATGACGTAGTAGAAATATCTGTTTTAAATAATAATGTTGTCAAATAAGAGTCTACGAATTATAGACGTATTAACTGGCGCGTCTCGTGACTACGGCGCCATCTAGTGTATGTTAGCTACACCAGCGATTTGCACACCAGTGACACTAGCACGATATTGATCACTAGCAAAACTAAGATTCCTAGCAAATTCAATGCAAATAAAAAAAATTAAATTTGCCAAAATTTATCAAAATTAAGCAAAAAAAATAATCCAATAACCAGTATTCATCATATTGACGAATTAGTATATTGAAATAAAATCGTATTTTTAATATTTTTACTTTTCAATATTTTCTTAAACATTAAATTTCAAACAAAAATTTGTCTCCATTTACACATTTGTGTATTTATAATTCTTATAAGATTCATGATACATAAATAAATATGATTTGATGAACAAAATTCTTCAGTATGATATACATTTGTTCATTAATATGATGATGCATAAATATCAATAAAATATCATAAATTTTATAAGAACTATAAATACATAAATGTGTAAATGGAGACAACATTTTGTTTCGAACTTGAAGTTTTTGAAATTATTAAGAAATATTAAATAAATTCAATATTAAATCATTTAATGAAATCATCAATATGATGAATCCTGGTTGTTAGTGTTTTTTTTTGTGTCAAAATGTGATTTTTGACAAGATAATGATTTTTTATCTTGATATTGTAATTGGTCGGGTTATGACAAAGAACAATTTAAATAATTATTTCTAGTGAAATTTTTATTAGGCTAAAGGGAATGTAATTGATTGGATATCGAACACGACAACAAATTTAATCCCAAAATGTTTCCGAAATCAAAGATATTTTAATCAAGAATTTTGTCTCGGTCCAAAGTAATTATTATTATTCTAACAGGCCTATTCGAGCGAGCAACGACAATTATTACAATTGACAATTGATTCAGACTTTTTACATCAATAAACATAAAAAATTAAATTGACAGAATATGAAATTGTGACACTACGCACTATTGTGACCGATTTGAATTTGTGATTTCTGCCAGAATAGGGCTGTTAATAAAGTTCGATGTCTTATTTTTGAAATATCAATGCTGATAATTTCATATACGTTATTAAGAAAGAATATATTTATGTATAAAATATATTATTCATTTCTATATTTTGATAAATTTATTCTACCAAATAACATTTTTGTACTGCAATTTAACGTTCTATTGAAAAATTAAGTTGCGGTTAAAAATTAGTTTTAATATTTATTTAAACATATTATGTACTATTACCTTCAAAAAAGTACATAACGCCACTGTCATGCCAAGGGGGCGAATGTGCATTTTTAAAAATGTTGGGAAGTAAAATTTTAAAGTTTGAAGTACTTTAAAAATTAGCAAAATTTAGATTTTTTTCAAATTTTCTGTTATTTTGGTTTATTCATCAATTATTATAATGTATGTAAAATATCTTTGGATTTGGACAACTTACTGAATTATAAATACGGATTTTGTGAGGCTATATCCTGACCAAAACGCAAATATTTTTGTTTTTTTTTGCTATAACTCTTTATTGGTGCAAGATAAAATAGTAATGTAAGGCATTAATTGTTTGTTTTTAAAGCACCTATCTATTGGCATCATTATTTAAAAATATTTTGCTAATCATTAATTTGCCATTTGTTATTTGCAGGAAAAAATGTTTGGCAAAATATTTTAAATAATGATGCCAATCGATAGGTGCTTAAAAAACAAAGAATTAATTCATTTAAACTGCTATTTTATCTTGCAGCAATAAAAAGTTATAGCGAAAAAACGAAGAAATTGTAAAAATTTTAAATCTTTTCATGCCAAAAGGGCGAATCTTTTCATTTTTTCGAAATAACTTTTTATTGCTACAAGATAAAATAGTGGTGTAAAGGCATTTATTGTTCATATTTAAATCATGTATCGATCTGCATCATAAATTAAAAATAATTAGATTAAAATTTTTTCCTGGAAATAACAAATGACAATTTAATGTTTGGAAAAATATTTTTAATTAATGATGCAGATCGATAGGTGCTTTAAAAAATAAACAATAAATTCCTTTACACCACTATTTTAACTCGTATCAATAAAAAGTTATGGCGAAAAAACGAAAATATTCGCCCTTTTGGCATGACAAGATTTTCAATTTTTCAAATTGTCTTTTGTGGCTAGAAATATCTAACAAAACGACACGCGATTTTGGCACAGTATACTTGAGGAAAAACTACATTCAATAATGTAAAAAAACGCAAATGTCAAAAATTGCACATTCGCCCCTTTGGCATGATAGTGACGATAACGGTTAACGATTTGGTTAAAAAAATAAAAATTTCTAAACAAATAAAAATTTTGTTTTTGGAAAATACCACTGGAAAACCACTTACGATATATTCTCGATATCTATAATAATAAAAACAATGATATTATTCTAGATAGGTTCATTTTATCAAAAAATCCTATCGTTTTTATTATATATTATCGAAAACGACAATTTTATTCCATAAATATTATTGTCCCGATATTGTTCAAAAATATCGTTTGGTTCTTAGGAAATGATTTCAATTAATCAAAAACAAATTTCTGTATAAAAAGTATTTTAAATTATTCCAATTGAAATTAGATCAATCAAGATTTGACGAAAATTGTAAAATTAATTAAATATTGCTCAAATATTATAAATTTGACTTTTGTCTAAAAATTTCCAGATATAAATTGGTTTAAAAGTAAGAATATAACCCATTAACCTCGATTGTCTATATTTTAAGAGATAGTAAAACTTATTATAATCTTTATTTCGTCATCCACATTTAAACCTATGCTAAATCTATTTTTGATTACTTCAAAACTCAAGTTAATTACATTTATAATTTCAAAAGCATTGAGAAAACCAAAAAATCAAACATATAACAAATGCATTTAAAATCAACTAACAAAACTTTGACCCAAATAGTCACCAGTATTTATAGAACGGAAGCCCACGCCTCATGTGGCTGGCAACTCTATTTGTCAATTTCCTTAGTTAGTTTTTGCTCTGTTGCCTCTATGAATGCATTTTGTCATACATACGACTGACTCTGTTTGGACTTTTTCTACGTTTTTGAAAAACAAAATCCAATCGAAACTGCATCGTTCTATTCTGTGGTCAACAGAGCATCCTTGAACAGATTGTGCAACATTGTTGACATGTCTTTTTAGATGTTTTTTTGTATTTTTTGTATAACTCATGGCGAATGTGACAATTGATTTGTCATTTTTTGTGTGATTTTTTGTTTCAATAACTCGAAATGGATTTATGTCACTTAAATGATATAAGATTGGAATAGATTGTACAGGGGCTTTATAACAAAATAGAACCACTTTCAGTTTGTCTCTCAACATTTCGTCATTTGAGAATAAGTTTGCTCCATACAGCATTGATTCGGTATCGATAATTGACCATTTATTTTAATCTTCAAAATATTTGTTGTTTGTACAAGGTCTTTATAACATTTTAGAACTACTTTCAGTTCTTTCCTCAACATATCGTCACTTGAGAATTAGTTTGCTCCATACAGCATTGATTCGGTTTCGATAATTGACGTTCCTTTAATATACTCAATATATCAGCAACAATTGTTCAAAAATTATTAAGCTTTTTCTAAGATATTTTGTTGGTTTTGTACAGTTTAACCTCAAAATGTTACATTTTGTTTTAATGGCGCATGGAGCAAACTAATTCTTCTGTTATGATTTGCCTCGCCTCTATCATATTAAATTACATTTCAGTTATATTTTAAACGAGTTTAATTAAATGCCACGCACAAAATATTTCCCGACATTCACGTGTCGCAGGCATAATTTCCGTTTTGTTGCTTTTATCGCCAATAAAAAGGAGTGTTGACTGAGTCACGATTCATCCATCACATCAGTCATTGAAAACTTTGCGGAGTTTATCGCATATTCAGATCTACGCCTACAATGTTGACAATGTTGATGATTTTCATGCAAATTTCCATTGCGAAATGCTCAACGCCATTTTTCAACGACGCATTGTCATTTTGACAGTTGAGCTGTCAGTTTTGCGACGCGCGTCTGATTCGCTATGGTCCGTCTGTGCTTTTGTTCTTAACGGTAATTGTTGTGCATTCGTGTATAAAGCCCAAAAATTGCACTAATAAATAAAAATAGAGCTATTTTACGGTTACTTGAAAAATGCGTTGCCTACTTTTGTGCGAGAGCGCAAAGCACATGAAGAGAGAGAGAGAGACAGTTTACATTTTATAACATTCTGGCAACACTATGTACATCTGAGGGAATTTTTGCGGGATATTTTGCAATGTTCTTGCAAACAAAAATTTCATCCCTGTGCCTTGCTCAACAAAAAGCTTCGCCAAGCTTTGCTCTCTCGCAAGACACGCTCTTTAATACAGCCACCCTGTGTTTGCGCAGCAAGGGTTGAATTAATACGACTTCCCGCAGAGAATTTCCGCAGTTTTGCAGCAGACTCCGTCGTGAACGTAACTCGCAGTGAACGCGCGAACGTGCTAAAAAGAAAAGTGTACTTTTTTATACAAACAATATTTTGCGGTTTGTCCAAAAGTGTTAAAAACAAGATTTTATTACAAAATTTCTACAAAAAAACTACTTGCGAACTATAACCAAACATATCAGTGTATGTGTGAATGCAAGTGCTGTGCAGTGTTTTCTACAGCAACTAACCAAACAACAACGTAATCGAAAAATCCATCCATTTTTGTTGAAGAAAAAATCAAAGCATTTTTTAAATTTATTAAATTGTCTTAAAATATAAACATCAATAAAATAAATATATTAATTTATAAAGTGCTGCTTCTTAAAATCAACTTGCTTAAGAGGTAAATATTATTAAATTTATAAATATTTAAAATTTTGGACTTCAAACAAAGACTGCGTAAAAGCGAAAAATTGCCTTAGGCTTTTTAGTATTACTGGCGCTTTCGATATTTTGTGTTTACCGTGGTATGTTGTATTGTGCGGCATATTTTATAATTGGCAAAATGGCATTTATCTTAATTAGCTGTAATTAGCATAAATTTAAAATTTATATAAAGGCTATAAATACAGAAAACTAGGTTTTTGTAATGCTATTTTTAGTTTATATATCGAATTTATGAAATTTAGCTGCTTTCTGAGTGATTTATAAACATCTTCTGAGACTTTATTTCCAATTAATTACATTTAATTAGTTTTCTGTTGTAACTTTCATTTAATAAATGTACAGCAGTAGCATTTCCGCAATAAATAATAATAATAAATTTCTTGGTAAAAACAGCAAAATTTCTACTGCGAAGTGAAAGAAATTGCGAAATTGATTTTTCTCGCATGTCGCACACACACACACTGTGACATGCCGCACATATACCGCGCATACATAAGCACGCTCTCATTCTCTCTCTCTCTGAATGCTACTCAGTGCTTTGCCTGCTCTTTGCAACTTCCAAAAGCCATACTGTCTGCTGTATTGCCAACTTTTAGGCTATGTTTTTGCGCTCATTTTCGCACACTCTCAATCACAACACACTCTCTCTCTTCTACGCTCTTTGTCGCTCTGTGTTTTGGAATTCCAAAGTAGAAGATGGCGCTACTGCGTCTCTTGTTTTTATTATTACTGTTCTTCTAGTTGTTTTTGTTGTTGTTGCAGTGTTGCTTTCGTCATGACCTTCATGACTCATCGTTCGCCGCTAGCCGCTGGCATGAGTTCGGCTACGACCCGACCACCCTCGGCAGGGGTTTCCCGACGAGTGAGTCAGTGCGACGTCGTCGTCGTCGTTAAACTAGCTGCAGCGGCTCTTTTTGTTGTTATTATTTTTTGTTATTTTTTTTTGTTATGTGTGCCACTCGGCGCATAGTTCGGTTGCGTGTGGTTAGTTTGGCAGTGTTGCCACCCGTCGCACCTCAACTCTTTGTGTGTCCTGTCACAGTTCACAACTCGTCGCTTGCGTGCCTCCAAATTGTCCTGGCCGTCGTCGTCATTCCGCAACACCTTGATTTTTATGGCGAGCCACTTAATTGGAAATTGCGTTGTTTTCATTTGTATTTATTTCTATTATAGTTGTTGTGACTATGGTGCTTGGCAATTATCTTAATGTTTAACGCAAACATTGCATTTGCACTAATAAATTAATTTGTTAACAAGTTTGAGGCATTGTCAAATATTTACCACAATTATTGTTTGTCTGGCAGCCCCTTTCGCTTTGTACACCAGTAGTAGTAGCCCCATCAATTTGATAGTCAACATATTGTTGAATTTGTTTATGAATTGTCATAAACTAGATATAAAACACATTGTTTTTGGCTTCATTTTTGGGGTGGCCTTTTATTGATGTCTTTTATTGGGCACTTCAATAAATTTTGTTTTGGTTTAGCGTTATTTTCTAAATCACAAAACTTTGCAGTCGAGTGAAGTTTTTCTGGTAGTCGTTATTTTTGCATATTTTACAGACAACCTTGATTAGTATTTCAAAAACTTATAAATAAGCATTGGTAATTAAAATAACGAACAAATTTTAATTTTGTATAAGGGTGTCCTATTGTCACGTCCGGAACCAAAAAGTTATATTTATTATATTAAATAACACATTTTTTTTAAATAGATGAATTCTCTGCTTATAAAGCAGAATTTCCTTGGTATTTTTAAAAATGTAAACCTCGATTACCTAGTAATTCTAGAAAATATTTGTCAGCTAATTAAAATATGTCCCATCCAGAAGTTTGAGTACCAAAAATGTAACACCGCAGTATAAAAATATAAAAAATCTCAAAATAGTAAAAAAAAATAAAAAATCTGGATATTCGAATCGTACTACACTTTTCATTTCGTGATAATGATTATTAATATCGTCAGATAAAAAAAATATTAAAAAAAAAAAAAAAATCTAAAAATACTTAAAAAAAAAAATTAAATTTGGAAATTCGAATCGTTCCACACTTAAACAGATTGTGCAACATTGTTAACATGTCTTTTTAAATGTTTTTTTTTTCTTTTTTTGTATAACTCATGGCGAATTTGTCTTTTTTTGTGTCATTT
The DNA here is from genome assembly GCA_951804985.1 of Dryomyza anilis. Lineage (NCBI taxonomy): Eukaryota > Metazoa > Arthropoda > Insecta > Diptera > Dryomyzidae > Dryomyza > Dryomyza anilis. The sequence goes on along the minus strand of OX638130.1, from coordinate 1,591,673 downwards.
TTTGTTTCAATAACTCGACATGGATTTATGTCACTTAAATGTTTTAAGATACGAATACGTTTTATACAGTGTTTTTTTTATAATAAAGGGTTTTTCAATAAGAGCGCTACAAAATCTTTTTTCAAGGGTTTTTCAACAGGGAGGCTACAAAAGTAGAGCGACAGGGACAGCAAACGACGCCATATTTCTTGCCGCTCTTTTGACATTTCTCTTCAGTAAGGTTTGCCATTTCATGATGGAAAGATATACGAGCCAAAAACGAGTCGAAATTATTAAAATTTACTACCGAAATTCGAATTCGTATATCTTTCCATCATGAAATGGCAAACCTTACTGAAGAGAAATATCAAAAGAGCGGCAAGAAATATGGCGTCGTTTGCTGTCCCTGTCGCTCTACTTTTGTAGCGTCCCTGTTAAAAAAACCCTTTAATTATAGAATTACTGTCAGTTTTTGAGCAATATTAAATGAAATAATATTTACTTTGAAGCAAGCTTACATTTTCAGATCAAATCTTTTTATTGTGTTTCAAAATTTGTAAAGTAATTGGTCGGTCCAACGTTTTTATTAATGTCTACCAATTTCAAATTTGCTACAAGTTTTGAGCATAGTCGATTTTTATTAATATGACTCACTTTCTCAACATTTCGTCACTTGAGAATAAGTTTGCTCTATACAACTTTGATTCGGTTTCGATAATTGACTATTTTTTTTTTAATCGCCAGAATATTTGTTTTTATACAGAGTCTTTATAACATTCTAGAACTACTTTCAGTTCTTTCGTCAACATTTCGTCACTTGAGAATTAGTTTGCTCCATACAGCATTGACTTGGTTTCGATAATTGACATTTTTTTGTTTTAATAAACTCAATATTTTGCATGTTTTCTATTAATAGCATATATTTTCTATAAAAATATAAATTTTCATATCTTAATACAACAGATCAAAAGTTATTAAGCTTTTTTTAGGAAATTTTTTGATTTTGTGCTCGATTTCGACTCTTTTCATTTCGTAATGCAACTTTTCATATTTCAAAAAAACAAAAAAAAGTGGAACATTTTTTTTTGTCGAATTTATAATTTTATATATGTAAAGGGTTTTTCAACAGGGACGCTACAAAAGTAGAGCGACAGGGACAGCAAACGACGCCATATTTCTTACCGCTCTTTTGACATTTCTCTTCCGTAAGGTTTGCCATTTCATGATGGAAAGATATACGAATTCGAATTTCGGTAGTAAATTTTAATAATTTCGACTCATTGTTGGCTCGTATATCTTTCCATCATGAAATGGCAAACCTTACTGAAGAGAAATGTCAAATCAGCGGCAAGAAATATGGCGTCGTTTGCTGTCCCTGTCGCGATACTTTTGTAGCGTCTCTGTTGAAAAACCATTGAAAAAAACTTTTGTATCGCTCTTATTGAAAAACCCTTTATAAGAACTGGAGGTATTTAAAAATAGTTTTCAATTTATGATTTATGTGTTTATTGTACATAAAACTTCCATACAAATATTTTGATTTCATGTTCAAATGTACAATCTATGTATAAATATGTAAAGTAAAGTCTTCAAAAATGAAAAAAAAAAATCATGTTGATGTCTATATCTTTAAAACTAAACAAGATATTTTATCAACTAAGTTTATTTTGGATTTTTTACAATTTTTGAAAGATTTTTCATGAAAAAAATCATAACTTTACTCATTTTAATCTCCATAATCATTAACACTACAATCTCCAATTAACACACACTTTTTTAATTTTTAAAATCGGTAGAGTGGTTCCTAAAAAAATATATTTCACCTGATTTAAGAACGTTTGGGCACACTGTGCGTCGGAAATTATTGTGAGATTTATTACGAAATAACTATAAACATTAGGAAATAAGTATACATGTCGTCGTTGTCACCAACTACATTTTCAAAATGCCAATTGTTCATTTAGAAAAATCTTAATATATCTTTCAATTTTTGATCGATGTACCAAAGATAAGAAAATGTGAATCTATCAATTGGTATTTCAACTTTAAAAATGTCTCAATTACTATTTGTAATAATTACCAAACGAAGTTGAAATATAAAATTTTCATAAAAATGTATTTGGTGACTTTTAGTTCTATAACGACGATATAGAATAATAAAGTTAATTATCTCAGCTATGTTTTTAAATAATTCAAAAAAATAAGTTTACGCAAAAAGTATTTTTAGAAAAAAAAACCTTTTTGTGCCGTCAGAAATTTTTCTGTGATTTATTATGAAAAAAATATAAATCTTAGAAATAAAATGTAAACTAACAAATAAAGCACATTATCTCATTTTTTTTTTTTAAATAATTAAAAAAACAATATTTCTACGCAAAATTTGATGACTTTTTGGAATTTCCATATGAACCTCGACATTTACTTCCGTTTTTGTCCCGTCCTGAACGACAACTATTTAATTTATATCTTTTGATCTACCGAATAGAATTATCTAATTTTTTGCAGATATTTAGTCCTATTTAAAAACACTTGTACAAAGTAAATTCAAGTAAAATTAATGAATTTTCCATGAAAGTTTTAAGCGTCCGAAAGTCTAGTCCTAAACCTCAGGAAATGCCCATATTTATGAGGGATGTCAAAACCGTCTCATGACGTTCTCATTTTAAGCTATTTTTATTTTGTAGACAATTTGAAGATTAATATCAACTTTGCTGGCGATTGAAATCCGGGTTTTGGATAGCAAAAAAACTGAAACCGTTGCTTATGAACGGGAATTGAAACCTTCATTAATATAAAAATACATACAAAAATGTAATTGTTAACCCGAATATGTTTTTTGTATTATTAAGAAATTAAAAGCCCTATTCTGACAAGAGTCACAAATTCAAATCGGTCACAATAGTGCGTTTTATCACAATTGTCACAATTTCGTATTCTGTCAATTTTATTTTCTATGTTTATTGACGTAAAAGTCAGAATCAATTGTCATTTGTATCAATTGTTATTGATAACAATTGTCATTGCTCGCTAGAATAGGGCTGTAAAGTTGAAACTACCGATAATGGAATATAGGGTCTAAAACCCTATTTTTTCAGATACAAATTTGCTCAGTACGAATTTACGAATCACGTTATACTGACGTTATACTGACGTTATACTGACGTTATACTACCGTTATACCGACGTTATACTGACGTTATACTGACGTTATACTGACGTTATACTGACGTTATACTGACGTTATACTGACGTTATACCGACGTTATACTGACGTTATACTGACGTTACATAAGTTATACGCAGAAAAAGCTAGTTTACTGTAATACACAACATTAACATTTGCTAGGTGACTTCAGTTACAAAAAGCCAACCAATTTTTCAAATTTTTACATATGGAAATAATTATATTAAATTTGTATACCTTTTATTTATTACATTGTCTAAAAAAGCACATAAAAAACACACACTCTTTATGAGTGAATTTACATCACAACCTCACAATTCCAACCCTCTAATCAAGTGAATAATAGAGTACTGAAAAATAGCTATGCCTCAAAATCAAATACATACTCTTGGGACATGTATAATTTTAATCTGGCAACAATTGTGCGCTTGTCGACACCATTCATAATAATTTTGACAAATCACACAACATTAATTTGCTGCTTATTTAGTTATTTTTTGTATTTTTTTTGTACAACTTTTAAAAAAACTGTAAAATAAATAATAAAAAGGCAAGCAAAATGACTAGCATAGCAAATTATATGTAATTTCATATAATTCTCACACAGTTTTTTTATAAAATGCTTTCAACAATAATGTATTGCCTGCATTTAGGCGCCCATTCATATTTTATATTTTTGTATTCTCTAAATAAATAAGTGACAAGCATTAATTTTCAGTTTTTTTGCGATAAAATGTTGCGCCATAATAAAAGCATTAACTGGGCGCAAATAAAAAAATATTAGATTCCTTGAATTATTAATGGGTCTCTGCTATTGTTGAACACCTTCCGCAGTGAAATGCAAAACGGCGTTGAAATGAAAAACCCAACAGCAGCCTCGCAATGATTTTGCCATTCTGGGGGTAAAAGATAAAAATCGTTTAAGATGACACTGAGTAGTGTCACCCTGTGCTGAATGGAGGGTGGGTTGTGTGTGTCTTTGGAAGGTGGTAAAGCGACTGCACGTTTTGCGAACATCAATAATACTGCGCCAAAGAGGCACACACAGCAGACATAAAAAAGCGGCAACAATGACAGCCAACAAAATCCGCTTAAAGTGTGACGCAAGGTGACGGACGTAGTAGGCAGCAGAGTAGATAGTGTCAGGGTTGCGGAAATACAGAGTAGGAAGCGACGCAGGGTGACAAGGTATGGTTCAAAATACGCTAATGATTAATGATGTTCTTCTTTAACTGTGAAACATGCCCGCAGCCTGTGTTGCTCAACGAAAAAAAAGCCTGCTGAAAAGATGCCAAAGGCAACCCGAATGGGGGCTCTGTTCTCACAAATCTCTCTCTATCTGTCTGTAGGCTGTGTTCGGAAAACGATTATCACAAGATGCCAGCTGTTGCAAATCTCAACGCAGCATCGTCAACACGTGCTTGCTGACTGTTTGGACTTAAGTTGCTTAAATTTGGGCCAAAATCAATTTAATGCGCATTGAGGACGATTGATAATCAGCTTGGCGGAGGGTTAAACTATTTGTATTAACTGACTAAATCGCTTTTAGTTATGTGTTGAAGTCAGTTGTGTCGAAATTTGATATAAAATCGAATATAAAAAACTTCGAGAATCGCTAAATTTTAAGAAACTTTCTTCTAAATTTGAAATAATTTCTTATTTTGGGTATTTATTACACATTTGCTACTTACAATCTACAGTTAAGATTAATTCGTTCCCGAGACAATTCTTCTTTGAATCAATTTAATCCCGAAGCCTTTCAATCATAAGAGAACTCTATCCCGAGTTTATTCTTCCTCGAGATAACTCTTTCGTGAAACAATTATCTCCCACTTCTTTTATTTTCATAGACAAACTTTTCTCGGGACTATTAAAAACCAAACTATTTCATTTATGACATAATTTTTTGAAACAATTATCCCCTCACACAAGTATTCCTCGACGCAATTTTTTCTCTAGGCAAATCTATCGACATACTTCAATTTGTCTTTGAGACAATGCAATCACAAGCCAACTTTATCCCGTATTAATTCTTCCTCAAGATAACTCTTTCCCAAAACAATTCTATTCCGATATTATTCTTCCTTTGTATAACTCTATCCGGAGATAATTTTTCACCGACAAATCATCCGCGAGACTATTCTATTACGAAATTATTATTTGCCGCTATAATTCTTTCCCATGTAACTTTTATGTATGATCTTTAATCCCGAGTTAATTCTTTCTCGAGATAACTCCTTCGTGAGACAATTATCTCCCATTTCATTTATTTTTCTAGACAAATTTTTCTCGAGACTATTCAAAACCGAAATATTTCATTTCCGACATAATTTTTCGAGACAATTATCCCCTCATCAAGTATTCCTCGACGCAATTTTTTCCCCAGACAAATCTATCGACATTCTTCAATTTGTCTTTGAGACAATGCCAACTTTGGAACAAGCCAACTCATTTCACTGATAATTTTTCCTCAAGATAACACTTTCAAAAAACAATTCTATGCCGAGATTATTCTTCCTCTATAAAACTCTATCCGTAGATAATTTTCCACCGAACAATTCATAGTTTCGAGTTATTCTATTGAAAAATGATTTTTTTGCCGCTATTATTCTTTCCCCACGTAACATGTATGTATGATCCTTTCCTATAAATGCCCATTCGCTTGTTTTAATAACAATTTACAATTAATTCTTCTACGAAATTATTCTTTCCCTAACCAATTATTTTTCGTAACAATTCAATCTTTTGACAATTTAATCAGAAGACTCTTTTACGGGATAACTCTTTCCTGACATAATAATCTTTAATAATTCCACTCATTGACACTTCATTCCGAAATAGTCCTTCCCTATGATAATTCTATTCAAAGAAACTCTCATTCCCAATAGAATTCTTTTCCGAGAAAATTAGACCCCGGGATTATTCTTCCCTGATAGAAATATATCAGAAGATAATTCTTCTTCTTACTAATTCCCAAGATAATGCTTTCTCGATATAACTATTATATCATAAAATATTTAGTGTACTTATCTGATGTTATTATGACATAATGATGGTACTCTTACGTTGTACTGACGTTATACTGACGTTATACTGACGTTATACTGACGTTATACTGACGTTATACTGACGTTATACTGACGTTATACTGATGTTATACTGACGTTATACTGACGTTATATTGACGTTATACTGACGTTATACTGACGTTATACTGAAGTTATACTGACGTTATACTGAAGTTATACTGACGTTATACTAACGTTATACTAACGTTATACTGACGTTATACTATCGTTATACTGACGTTATACTGACGTTATACGCAGAAAAAGCTAGTTTATTGTAATACACAACATTAACATTTGCTATATGTTTGTTACGAAATCTTGATAAGTTGTTAGTGTCCAAAATAAAAAAAAAAAAAACAATTTGCACTCTGAATTCTATCACGTTTTCTAGATGATATTCGTAATTTTCTCGTAGTAATCAATAATAATGTAATGGATTTCTAAAAAATCTACATTTTCTATGTATGACGACAGTATTATCAGCATAACGTCAGTGCATCATCCGTATTACATAAGTTTAATTGTAAAAAACATATTGTCGCATTTTTTCGATGATATTTCTTCGTAGTAATCACTACTAATGTTATATATTCTAATAACTAAATATTTTTGAATACATAACTTCAGTATTACATCAGTTTTACATCAGTATAACATCGGCATAACATCAATGCATCGTCCGTATTCAGTCAAGTTAACCGTATAACGAATTTTGTCAAACTTTTTTTGATAATATTAATATTATTCTCAATACTAATGTTATGCATTTCTTTAAATCTATACTTGCTTTACATAACATCAGTATATTGTCAGTTTAACGTCTGTAAAATCAGATTAACGTCAGTTTCACTCAGTATTGCTTCTGTTTTACATAATCATGTTAAAAAACTTGACGAATCGAACGTAAGTAATTACTACAAATCTTAAATATTAGTTTCATTTGAATAAAATTTAACTGAATCTGTTTTAAGTTTTGCAACCAACATTACTTAGCAAAAAAAACATTTTTTTATCTGCTTCACATCATTGGGCTTTATCAAAATATTTCACTTCACATTCATTTGTGTTATTTTCACTTTTAAAAGCCGCTGGGGAGCTTCATCATTAATTTATGCACTGACCCCGGCCATCCGGCCACCTCGACCACAGTTGCATTAAAAGATGGCCGCTATGCGGCGGACAGCCAGCATCAGGGTTGCATTGCAACGCCAACCAATTGGCCGCATTAAGTAAATCATGCGAAATGTAAATAAACGATGGCATTAATGGTCAATATGGCTGTGCATGCAAAAGGATAAAAGGAAATTGAAAACCAAAAATCATCGACAAAAAGGTGACTTTTAACAAAATATTACAAAAGTCATAAATGCATTGAGTGCGTTATGTAGAATTTAATCATGTGTAAATAAATTGTATATGTGAATTGTTTTGTGGATTTTACTTGAAATTGCAACAAAGAATTTAAGCTGGCGCGCCTTAAAGTATGCAGCATGTTTTTATATACGCAAAACTAGGCTAAGAAATGCAATTTTTTTTTTGTTATTGTGTAAAAACTTTGTGCAAAACTCCATAGTTTTTATGGCAAAAATAAATAAATCGATAAATAAATGTGAGAGCACTGTGGAAATAACAAAGTAATAATTCACTTAAATGCATTTAATGGTTCGAAGAAACTGCAGACACAGAAAAATTGAAGAAAATTCAGTTTAATGTTGTGAAATTGTGCGAAAAATGAGAGTAGTAGAGCAATTGCTTTGGTATAATATATGTGACTTAAAAACTCAATTCTAAAAAATTATAAAATTCAAATTCTAACTAAAAATTCAAATTTTAACTAAAAATTTAAATTTCCACTAAAAATTCAAATTTTCACTTAAAATTCAAATTTTCACTAAAAATTCAAATTTTCACTTAAAATTCGTATTTTCACTAAAAATTCAAATTTTCACTAAAAATTCAAATTTTCACTAAAAATTCAAATTTTCACTAAAAATTTAAATTTTCACTAAAAGTTCATATTTTCACTTAAAATTCAAACTTTCACTAAAATTTCAAATTTTCACAAAAAATTTCAAATTTACACTAAAATTTCAAATTTTCACTAAAAATTCAAATTTTCACTACAAAATTCAAATTTTCACTTAAAATTCAAATTTTCACTAAAAATTCAAATTTTCACTAAAAATTCAATTTTTCACTTAAAGTTCAAATTTTCACTATAAATTTAAATATTCACTAAAATTTCAAATTTTCACTAAAAATACAAATTTCCACTAAAAATTCAAATTTTCACTTAAAATTCAAAATTTCACTAAAAATTCAAATTTTCACTAAAAATTCAAATTATCACTAAAATTTCAAATTTTCACTTAAAATTCAAATTTTTACTATAAATTTAAAAATTCATTGAAATTTCAAATTTTCACTTAAATTTCAAATTTTCACTAAAATTTCAAATTTTCACTAAAAATTCAAATTTTCACTAAAATTTTAAATTTTCACTTAAATTTCAAATTTTCACTAAAATTTCAAATTAACACTAAAAATTTAAAATTTCACTAAAAATTAAATTTTTCACTAAATATTTAAATTTTTCACTAAAAATTAAATTTTTCACTTAAAATTCAATTTTTTTACTAAAAATTCAAATTTTCACTGAAAGTTCAATATTTCACTAAAAATTTCCTTAAAATTCCGTAATTAGCTCCACTGTTTTCAGTTCCTGATTGCATTCTCCATAAGCTAGACCACTCCACTAAAGCCAATAACCGCTTATAAAGCAAATAAAAGCGTTGTTCTTCCGCAACCGCTGACTGTGCATGGCGCACCTGATGCCCGCCCGTGGTGCTTACGACTTTTGTCGACATTTTTATTGTGAAGCTCTGCGCTCCAGTTTACAAAACAACGGCGAGAAAAAAAATTGCAAACAGGAAAAAATAAAAAGTAATAAAAGAAATATATAAAAAAAATGTAAAAAGTGAAAATAGAAAAATATTTGTATTTTATTTATGCAGTTACTTGCATAACTTTGTTAGGGGTTAATGGCTGGCTTAAACTTTATACTTTTTAAATTTTACAAAATATAAATTAAATTTTTTATTTGATATTAAAATAAAATGTATATTCCAGACTATTTCTTCACAGAATATTTCATCCCATTTTCATCCTCCGCACATAGTTGCCACGTATTTATCCCACAGAAAATATCTTTATCCCACGCCAAAAATTAAAAAATACCACTGAAAATAACATAGTATTTTTAAACTATAAAAAATACTTTTGCAATTAAAAATTATCATAAAATATCTTTCGCTGTGTAAAAAATACCACAAATAAAAAAATTCCACGAACATTCCCGCAAAATATACAAATTTTTAAAAATACACTGATTAAGGGTGTGTGGGATTTTTCACAAGTAAATTTGAAGACTTAACTAAATTGTTGGGTTTTCTTTCGATTGCTATTCGATAATAGGAATTCCATTAAATCGGTAATTAATAGATAATGATCTGTGTCCAATTTAGATTGTTCTAAAATTTGATAAACACTACATTACCGACAAATTTACTCTTCAAAATTAGAAAAAAAATCACACGCACTCTGAATACCATTCTAGTTCAAAACTGTCACTTATTATTTTATTTTTGAAGTTATAAAATTACTTACATTTCTATACATATTGTTACGAAAATTCAGTCTACGGAAAACTGTTCTACAAGTTCGTATCTCTGCATTGTGTACAAAATAAAAACACTCTTATGTTTGGTTTAAATTATAACAATTAACTTTATTAATTCACTTCAATAAACAATTTTACTAATAACAAATTCTAACAACTGTTACATGTCCATAATTTAACTTGATATTTATCACACGAGATGCGCTCGACCACTTTACAATCACTACTGAAGTGCTGTGCCTCAGATGCGACGACCTTATATACTGCATGCATCAGTTCGACACGTTTCGACAAGTTTCGAGAACCTTCTACTCGTTTCGTGAATGACGCATGCTATTTGGCTTCTCATTCGCACTAATGTGTTTTAATGTGCTGATCTTCCATCCATTTCTCGCACATTGCTTAGTGCGCTGAATGATCTTCCGTCTCATTTATTATTGTTGATTGCTTGCACTATAGGGCGAATTAACTCTTTTCGTAACAATATTTATTATATCGGAATATCGATTTTTGAAATCAATAAAACTTTAAAATTCACTACTAAAATTTATTATAAAAGAATGATATAATAGAAATATGAAGAAAATCCCACATTAATACTACAAGAATTCAGAAATACCACGTTCAATTTTAAAATACCATGGTATGTTTATATCCCACTGCAATTAAAAAATACCACGAATGGTTTTTATCCCACAAAAATGATAACTATGCCTCCGCATCATACGGTTTTTCAACAAAATTGTCTTCCCTGCACTACTTTTACCTAGACTAGTCTAACCCTAATTGAACTTTATCATACACTTCTTTTCCAGAATATTTCTTCATATTTTTATTTCCAAGATATCTTCTAGTTCTAGTTCTTACAAACTTATTTAATACGACTTAGTTTCCCCAGACGATTCTTCCATTCAGTCTTACAAATGTCTTTCCCAGATTAAAATATCCAATACAATTCTTTGTTAAATTTGTATTTCCCAGACTATTTCTTTATAGGCTCTTCAACTTTAAACTTATCTTGTCCAGATTATTGTTTTTGAAATGGACAGAAATAAAATCGGGAGAACCGAATTCGATGTTTTTCCTAACCAATATATCTTGGATAACTTTTAGCCACTTTAACCCAGATTTTTCATTCCTAACATATATTTCCCAAGACCATTTCGTCCAAATATATTTATGTCGCAGACTTTTCTTTCTCATACTATTTTTTCCGAACTCTCTATTTTATAAACTATTTTTCATAAACCTTATTTCCCAAATTACTTATTTTCATTTTTCTACGACTTACATTTCAAGAAATAATAATATCCTATTATATACAACTATAATTTCGCAATTTTTAGTCTTACTGTTTTCCTCATACTCTTTATTACCGAAATAATTTTCTTCGGAATTGTGTATCAAATACCTTACCAAAAAAGAAAGTTTATTTTAAGACCATTACAAGTTTCTGTCGATAGAGCTATTAAGAGCCTCTTATGGTCCGCACATGCAACACTCTAGAATTTGCATAAAAACCCAATAAAAATTCCGACACATTCTCAAATCAAAATATTATCGAAGAATACGAAAAATATTTGTTGTTTGTTAAAGAAGACCACCTTAAAACATACCGTACACAATAACTATAGTCTGAGAATAACTTCTGTCTTGGAATAATTTGTGTACCATAATCATTTCTGTCCTACAAAGTTTTCACTACCCACACAAATCTCAGTCTCTGGTCTTCTGCGCCACTTGGGGTTCAATAAACACGCGTAATAATATTTTTACGTTATGTCGAAGACAAATTTACGTATTACGTACAAATCGCAAAGTCTGATTGCTTCTATTGCTTCCGGTAACGCGGTAGATTCTACTCACACATGTGCGGCGCATAAATCAGATTTATTTTTCGATTTTGTGGTAAAGAGAAAATATGGAAAAAATATTAAATAAAATATAAAAAAAGAGAAGAATAAGAAATGGATTATAATGAAAAATGAAAAAAAATGTATTATAATATGAAGGAAATGAATAAAATAAGAAAAAAAATACTGTAAAGTAAGAAAAATAGATGAAATATTGGAAAACAATTTTGTATTACACACAACAAGTATAATCAAGAAGTATACGAAGTGATGTAAAGCTAAACGGAAAAATTATTAATTTTCAGATATATTTGGTTAACAAAAAAGTAACTAAGTAGAATTATTCTTATTATGCAGATATTAATATCTTAGTTATCAAAAAGTAACTAAGTGAAATTATTCTTATTATGTAGAGATTAATTTCTTAGTTATCAAAAAAGTAACTAAGTGGAATTATTCTTATTATGCAGATATTAATTACTTAGTTATCAAAAAAAAGTAGCTAAGTGAAATTATTCTTATTATGCAGATATTAATTTCTTAGATATCAAAAAAAGTAACTAAGTGGAATTATTCTTATTAGGCAGATATTAATTTCTTAGTTATTAAAAAAGTAACTAAGTGGAATTATTCTTACAATGCAGATATTAATTTCTTAGTTATCAATAAAGTAACTAATTGCAATTATTCTTAATAATGCAAACTTAGTGTCTCCGTATCAAAAATGTTGTGGGATATGTAAAAAAATGGGAAATATAGAAAAAACTATACGAAAAAATAATTTTGGGAAAAAGAGAAAAATCATAGAAAAAATATAGAAAAACAATCAAATATAAAAAAATATAGAAAAATAACGATAAAATCAAAAACAGTAAAAAAAAAATAAATGCGTATTCATTCGATGTCGTCGTGGCCACAAAACCCACCGCAGACGCAGACATTTCACATGTGGCCAACATGTTGTTGGCACTGTTGGCTGTTGTTGTTGATTGCTACCACTGTTGTTGTTGTTGGCAATTTGTTGCTACCGTGTACGTCCTGCATATTTCATGAGCCGCCGCCGCCGTATGACGCATGTGACGCAGATATTTGATGCATTACATGTGTTTGCGAATGCGTCCCGCAACACAACACGGTTGCAGATGGCATTAAGTACCTACTACACATTTTAGCCAATTGGCAGCAGCACTAGTAGCAGGAGAAAATTGCTTATTTATGAAAAACAACCACAACAGCAACAAGAACAGCAACATATTGCAAAAAAACGGTGACGGTAATTTTTGCAAAACTAGCAGCCAACTAAGTGCGTAACTGCGAAATTACATTTCGTCGTTTAGTATTTATATATTTTTCATGTTATTTCGCATGAGTCATCTACGAAGCGCATGTTTCGTGCGTGCGTGTCATTTTGCATATTTACGTCGCAACACGAACATCAAATGGGAATTAAAAATTCAGTTAAAAAATGGAACCCATGTTGTTGACACTAATTAGTATTTAAATTAAATCGGAAAATTATTTAATATTTATTATTTAATTATTACGCTTGAGAACGGCGTGTTTTTTGCGACGTCGTTTAACGTGCAAATTGTGCGCAAGATGCTGTAATTAAAACTTAATCAAAATGTGATTAAAAGTTGATTAAAATGGTCGTAAAAAGGGGATAATTATGACAATATATAAGAGAATTTGAAATGTTATAGTCAAGTTTTTAAGAATATTTTAGACCTACTCGTGAAAGGTTTGTGGCGAGGAAAAATAAAGAAAAATATAGGAAATAATAAAAACAAATACTTGGGAAAGAATTGTAGACAAAGGTGTCTCGGAAATAAATTGCCTCTGAGATAAATCGGGGAAGAAAAGTCCTTGAATATTTGTTACAAGGAAAAATTATTCCTACGAGGAAACGACCGGTCCTAGACTAGGCACGTGATTGGTTCCTCGGAGATAGTTAACCGGTCCTAGTTCTGGCTCTTTTATATGTAACTAACCGGCAACTTTATCACGGCGTTGTCCCAGAGAGGGGTCAATTAACACCTCCTGCAGACCTTTAGACCTATCACAGTGACCGGTATCAATGGTACATTCTGTAAAAAAAAAAAATATTTTATATATTTTTATTGTTACTTTTTTATATATTTTAAACTAGCAGGACCCGTGCACGACTCGTGCCAAGATTTGGTGAATGCCAGGATATGGAGTGATTTTATTAATATAAAGAACATATTTATTATTCATATCTTCCCCGTAGAACGCTTTCCCGTATAATTCTTTCCAGTAGAATTCTCCCCCGTAAAGTTTTCCCCAGTAGAAGTTTTAGTGTGGTGAGTTTAAGTGTAGTGAGTTTTAGTGTGGTGAATTTTAGAGTGGTGAATTTTAGTGTGGTGAGTTTTAGTGTGGTGAATTTTAGTGCGGTGAGTTTTAATTTGGTGAGTTTTAGTGTGGTGAATTTTGGTGTGTTAAGTTTCGTTGTGGTGAATTATAGAGTGGTGAGTTTTAGTGTAGTGTGTTTTAGTGTGGTGAGTTTGAGTGTGGTAAAATTTAGAGTGGTGAGTTTTAGTGTAGTGAGTTTTAGTGTGGTGAATTTCGGTGTGGTGAGCTTAAAGAATTTTGGATGGTTGGTATACCCAGGTGTGTAATATCTTAAGATCACTATACTATCTGTTGAAATACACCATCTGGAAAATGTTCTTTCTATGGGGGGTGCCACGCCCAGTGGTCCAATACCGCCCACATGCCGCGAGACCGTTTAGAATGGTTATATATAACGCTGACCAAAATTTCATTAAATTTGCTATGCTAATTGCTGACATAATGTGTTTTTAATTTTTGGCTTATATGGGAGGTGCCACGCCCAGTCCACCAATCTCACCGAGATATAGCCTATACTCTGCCCAGACCCAACATACATGTTGTGTCAAAATTTGATTCAATTCGGTTCAGCCGTTTTGACGCATATTCTGAACATACAGATATACAGACATTCGCAAATATATAGTAGATTTTACTTATTTTATTTTATTTTAAATTATATTTTATTTTACATTCTTCTTTAAGCATTCCCATTTCATTAATTATTCCAACTTGCATGAGTTCATCACAATTACTTGGAAGCTGAATTTAAATCAATGCAATATCGAAAAACAGTCTACGAATTATAGACGCATTAGTTGCAGCGTGTAAATAAGTTTTGTGACTATGGCGTCACCTAGTGCCTTTTCGCTCCACTAGCTACATATTTAGCATTGACACGATCCATCTCCTCATGCAGACCTTTAGATCTATCACAGAACTGGTCTTCAATAACCTCTCCTTAGTCGGTACCAATGGTACCGGTCACGTGATAGGTAGTTTTAGACCAATTGAGACCTTTTTCCCGCAGGGATATAGTATTTTATCGGGAAAATTGTCTTTTTAAGAACAATCAGAGGGAAGAATTGTCTCAAGAAATATAAAAAGGGAATTGTTTTGACAATGACAATGCCCGACAAATTTTAAGTGTTGATAAATTTGAATAAATGTGTGGCCTTGGTCTGAAATATTCAAAATATTCAAGTTTAATTGAAGTAATTTGTCCGGTAACGAATTATTCGGGTAATAATTACATTCTCAAATAATTATTACCCGAATATTTTTTTACCTGGAGAAAAAACTATAACTTATGGGAATTGTTTTGGGAATGAATTCTATAAAGAAAGAATTATCTTCGACATGAATATAATTATTTTGGGAAAGTATTGTTGGCGGAAGAATTGTTCGTGGAAGAATTGTCTCGATGAATAATGTTCTTAAGATTACTAGTTGCGGAACTTAGTTCTGTCGTTAAAGAATTTTCTCAGGGAGAAATTATCATCGAAAAGAACTGTCCGAAAAATAAATCTCCGGGAAGATTTGTTACGAGAAAGAATTGTTATGGGAAATAGTTATCTCAGACAAGAATTTCCCCGGGAAAGAAAATTCCAGAAAAGAAATATACGGGAAGAATTGTTACGGGGAAGAATACTCTTATCTACCGTCTTAATTTTCTTGAGAAATAATAAATAAATAATTGATTTGGGGTCTTAGCAATAATTATTTTGGAAAAGTATTGTCGGGAAATCAGTTATGAATTTTCCCGGAAATAATTGTTCTTATAAGAACTATCTGGGAATGAATTATCTTAATAAATAATAATCATCTATGTGATGTATTGTAGCAGATATGAATTTGCTAATGGAAGATTTGACTCCGTGAAAAATTATCTCGGGAAAAATTACCTGGGAGTGGTATTGTTCGAGGAGTTTTGTCTCAGAAATAATTGTTTCGGGAAAATAATGTCTGTGGGAAGAATTCTTTGTCTGAAATTGTCTTGAAAGAATAAGTTCGATGAAGAATTGTTCATAATCCATTTTAGTTAATATTAAATATATCAAACACTTTTAAGTTTTCCATTGTGCCCCAAAGGAATGTCGTGAACTAATGAATTAATTAAAGCAACTTATTTTCAAATAACAAAAATACAGGTCTCCTGGTCATTCTTTTTACTAAGAAATGATGAAGTTATTACAAAAACATCAAATCATTTAGAACAACCCCACACGTGGGGGCCACCCAAAAGCCAGTCACGCACACAAACAAACAACACGAGTTGAAGTGAAAACTTGAGCTCACGCCTCGGTTCTTCGTGTACGTGAGCGGAAGTCAGTACACGGTACGCAGCTAATTTACTTTATATTTGAGTGTAGTTTTGATTGAGAATCTTTGCCGCTGGGAGTGGGTGGTCGTTGGGTTAGTTAACTGGACTGGGGGCTCAGTTGGTCACTTGGGGGGCGTGAGCCGTGTGAAAGGTGTTATTAAAACACATGATTTATCAGTTGGCCAGACGCGACTCACTCGTGTGCAGTGTATTTAATGAAGGTGTTTTGTTGTGTTTATGTTTGTTTTTTTGTTACACCATTTTTTTTTTTTTTTTTCTATAATTGTTATTGTTACATATAATAATAAGTGAGCTACCCTTAAATGTTGCAACGCCACGTCTGCTAATCAATTGAATTGTATAGCAACTGAAATAATAAATGAAATACTTTGCGCCAAATGAAGAATTGCTGAATTGATCAATTTCGAGTCTAATTAACAAGTAATCCATTTAGACGGCACTTGGCACACGAACCATTGGGGTTAACTAGGACAAAAACACGTGAAACTTTTGGTCTTACTTAAGTGTGTTGCATTTCAGTCGTTTGTTTAATCTTTTTAGTGACAGTTTTTCAGTGATAGTTGAACCCCATCTGTTGTTTAAACTTAGTTTAAACTGAGAATCATGTTTTTCATTGAACTTTAAACGTAGTTTAAACTTAGTTTAAACCAACAATGTCGGTGGCTTAAACTAGGACAAAAACACGTGAAACTTTTGGTGTTACTTAAGTTTGTTGCATTTCAGTCGTTTGTTTAATCTTTTTTTGCCAGTTTTTCAGTGATAGTTGAACCCCATCTGTAGTTTAAACTTAGTTTAAACTTAGTTTAAACTGAGAATCATGTTTTTCATTGAACTTTAAACGTAGTTTAAACTTAGTTTAAACCAACAATGTCGGTGGCTTAAACTAGGTTTAAACACAAATGTTTTCGACAGAAATATGTGATTTGCAGTCCACGCTCATGCGCCCATTTGTCTGTCTATTAGGTTTCATTGTATTAGTCTTCTATTATTCATTGCATAAACTCACACAAATTCTCACTGATATTTATTATTTCATGCATTATTCTATTCTAAGTAATCTTTGTAATTTCTTGTAAATTTCGTCATTCTCGCTAATTAAATATCAGCTGTTCCAAATGAGAGAAATAATTTTCTTCTTATTCTTAAATGCTATACACAATCGACAATTCGTTGGTATTAGACGATCCTGGTATATTTTATGTACTGATCTGAATGAAACTTAAACTGTCACTGAAAAACTGCTCGAATAGTTAAACTACGTTAAGTAAGCGTAGTTTAAACTAAGCTTAAACTACCATTGGAACACTGGCCCTTAGAGTATTATTCCCAAATCATTCCCTACTTCTCTATAAAACTGTACTTAGATAGACTTTTTATACCCTACACCTATGAGGTACAGGGTATATTAACTTTGTGCATATATTGTAACGCCCCTTAGTAGGCGTGTCCGGTATGGAAAAGTATATATATTCTTGATCAGCATCACTAGCCGAGTCCGTTTAGCCATGTCCGTCTGTCTGTCTGTCTGTCTGTCCGTCTTGCTGTCTTGCTGTCCGAATACAGAATAACTTGAGAAATACTGATAAGAATGCGATGAAATTTCGTCTCAATATATTTTAGCCAAAAGTAGAAACTGACTTTGAAAATGAGCCAAATCGGTCAACGGACACGCCCACCTCCCATACAAGTCCCTTTTATATAACTATTTCGGAACTAATAACTCGAAAAGTATTCAAGGTATAGTTATAAAATTTAAAACGTATTGTTAGACTTCACCTTAAAATATGTGGTCAAAAAATGGGCGTGATCCGCCCACTTTTTTTTTCATTATTTCCCAGGTTTTCATAGTGTAAATTTGATCCGTAAATTATTAAAATCAAATCTATGAAATATTAGCCTTTCAAAATTTTAAATATGTGCGTGGTCCGCCCAATTATATTTTAATTTTTTTTTTTTTTAGTTTTTTATATTTTTATATAAATTTTTTAATATATGGAGATATAAGACGTAATTTTCTGATATATGAATAAAATTTTGAGGAGGGGAGGTTCAGCATAGTTAAAAACTTTAAAATTAAGGTATGCAATTAAATATCCCAAATTAATATCCCCACCAAAGGTGTAGGGTATTCCATAGTCGGGCCCGACCGACTATTAAAATCCGGCCCATGTGACCGAACTTACCCATGTGACTTAACTTTCCCAACTCGTTTTTTATAAAAATTGTTATACCCTTAACCTTTTCACTTCCAGTTTGCCATGTCTCGGAAACCTTGGATGCCTCGAAATTGTCTCGTACTAACATTGAAAAAACAGTTCGATCTCGTAGCAATATCGTTTGTTATTTTTAAACTTTCGATATCGATACGATTTCGTTAAATGTATCATATCGACGTCTTCGACAGAATACATCGATATCTACCTACAACATAGAGCCAATTTGACGATACAAGAAAATGTTCGATCGTGTGAATTTTTCTGAATTTCTTATTGGTCTCGTAATCATATCAAAACGTATTGCATACTGAGTTAACTATTCTTTTCCAAAGCCTCTTTCCAGATTTTATATCGCAGTCTTTTCCATTTCATACTATTCGTCCATTTCTTATCAGACTTTTCTATTACAGACTATGCTTCTGTATCTTTCGGTATTATTTTTCCCTGACTATTCTATTTCATCTACTCTTGATTTTCTACTCTCTTATTTCTTTTCTGACATGTATATTCTAGACTATTTATCAGTTCCCTTCCAGATTTCTATTCATTTCAGACTGCTATGCCCTTCCAGATTATTGTTCTATGGATTGTTCCGGACTGTTTGGCTTTCATTATTCTTTTGTGAAACATGTATTATTCATAGTTTTATTTCTGTGTCGGTTCCTTCTTAGGTTTAACTTCCCAGGTCTTAATTTATGCAGATATTTCTTTCCTAAGACCCAGTCCTAATACTGTTATCCTAAATTAATACCTCAGACTGTTGCTTCGATGAC
Organism: Dryomyza anilis; assembly: GCA_951804985.1. NCBI lineage: Eukaryota > Metazoa > Arthropoda > Insecta > Diptera > Dryomyzidae > Dryomyza > Dryomyza anilis. Next base: position 1,572,222 of record OX638130.1, on the reverse strand, counting down.
AGACAGCCCTTATTAATCCGACACAAATTATCTATTGTCAAATTATTCAATTTGAGTGTTATCTTTTTTTCCAAACTGTTCTCTTCCAGAATAACTTTCTCCAGAATTAATTCTCTTAAGCTATGCTTCCCCTGAAATATTAGTCGCAAATGAGTCTTTGATTTATCATTATACAGATATTGTTCATAGATATTATTCTTTCCTAGTTTTACCTTTATACTCAGGCAATTCGATTTCTCATTTTTTCTAAAAGAATACTTCCCAAAACTATACCTAAATTCTTCTTTTCTTTTATTTTTTTGGTACCCATTCTCAGACTTTTCTTTGCAGAATTTTTTCTTTTCGTACTAAAATTGAAATTCCTCTGCGGGTGGCAACACTTGAACGCAGACACTGCTGAATTGACAAATTTAGATAAATTCGTGCGAACAAAAGCAATTCAATCGCTTTTTAGCCACGACTTTGTCACTTTCGCGCCATACCAATACCACGTTAGTTGTGCTTGGGTTGACAGACATGTTGGCCAACATGTTTTTATAAGAAGTAACGTTGCTGATTTTGCAAAAACAAGGCAACTTAATTGAATTAACGCTAATGGGAGACCAATAAATTAAAGCACATTTTTTAGGCTGCCCCCAAGAATGTGTTTTTGGTAAATGAGTTTTTTTTCTGCTCACATTTTCATTGCAATTTTCATTTCACTGAAATGCTTGCACGTCAGTCAACACTTAATTTAACGACGCCAAACAGTCAGGACATTGAACATCTTTTCCTTCCAATATTCTACCAACATCCTGCACTGCGACATGTCGCTGAAATCAACGCCTGTCAACACATGTCTCGTTAATGAAACTGCAAAGTGGAAAATTAGATGCTCTGTCCTCTGTCTGGGTTCCAGCAACTTGAGCGAACAACGAGCAGCAATTCTTGTGGCATTTGCAACTTTTTGCAGTTACCCATACTCAATATGAAATACTTCCTGTTGCCTCCCACACTCTGCACGAAATTCTACTTTTTGCCTGCCATACTCTGTACGAAGTCTTTCTGCAAAGCCTTTTGTGCAAATTCAATGGCATCGGAATGCGTTGGCTTTGTCGTCGATCTTTGCTAATTTATCCTTGAGCTTCTTATCGACAGCTGCAACAACAACAATAGGAACACAATACCGCACAACGCTGAGATTGGCAAAGTGATTTGTTGCCCTTTGCATAAGCGTCGCCGTCTGCGCAGCAAATTGCAAAGTGAAAAATAAAATGAAAGCAAATAGAATCAATAAATTTCTGAAGATTTACGCGTTGCCAATTAAGCGGAATTTCTGTGGCCAATGAAGCTTTAAAATGGCGTTAAAAACCAACGAAAAACTTTTTTATTTGGCTTTAAAAATATAACTTTTCTAAAACTGGGGAATGAGGCGTGTTCAAAAAGACATAGCATTATATTCCAAATTCCAATCAAAAAATTTGCAAATTAATATTTCAATTCTACCGAATTTGTTTTTCAGTGTTTCAGAATTTGATTTAGGATTACAAACTCAATTTCTTTTCATAAATCAGTTTGGGTCCCCGAACAAGCAATTTCGTAATATCTATCGTTTCTGATATGATATGTTTTAATAATAGGAAATATTAGTCCTAAATTAAAACCTAAATTGTGACAAGATGTACGAAGGGTTTTAAATACTATTAATATTGCATATTGTTTGGCTAAATATGATGGTATTTCTTATTACATAGGTGTTCCATTTTGAACATAACTCCCCTACATAGAACAAATATTTGTGGAAATAAAAAGTATCAATAAAATTATTTTTTAATTGTTTCATCGCCGATACGACATTTTATTGTATTGATTAAATATTTAATTATATTAATTTATAAATTAATTGAACAAAAATTAAAGGAAACTAACTAGGACTGTGCGTTTAATCGTTTTACCAGAAATTATGTTCTTCCTCTGATTAATCGCAATCACGATTAATCAATTATTCGATTTATCGTATTTTTCAATTAACCGAAAATACGATTAATCGGTTAATTATAACTTTCAGTAAATCAAAATTCAAATTACTTTCATTTGATAACATAGAAATTGCTGTCTAGAAAAATATACAAACTAAAATTTTGTTTTTCTTTAAAAAAAAAAATATATAATTTTATATACAGATGTCAAATTAAATGCATAGCAAGTAGAATGTCGTTATTAATTCTCATGCCAAAAGCAATTAATCATATTTCAATTAATCATATTTCTGATTTATCGATTAATCGTTATTTTGATTAATTAAAAAATCTGATTAATCGATTAATCGTATTGTCGGCTAATCAAAAAATACGATTAATCGAATAATTGATTAATCGTGATTACGATTAATCAGAATTTCCGGTAAAATGATTAATCGCACAGCTCTAAAATCAACATATCCGATAAAAAAATATTTCGCACGCGTTGCGATGAACCAATGTAAAATATTAATCGGTACAACAGTTCCTGTAATACTGTGTAGTGAATGTTAAACTGTGCAGTAGCTGTAAAACTGTGCAGTGACTGTAAAATGATCGGCTATATAATAGCATATACACCAACCCGGAAAGAATTCATATATCCAATTAATTATATTAATATAATTCATTATTTCGTATCAATTAATATCTGTTGCGATATTTACGACTATAAACTATTTTTTTCAAAAGTAGATATTATTTTTATAATCACTTTTTCCAAAACTACTTTTTAGTAAACAAATAGTTATTTTTTAACTTTGAAAAAAAAAACCGTTTAGACTTCTTTTAGCAAGACAACTTTTTTCTAAACCACTATTTTCAAAATTACCTTTACCGAAACCATTTATTTTAAAACTACTTTTTAATAATATTAAAAATTAATTTATAATATTAAAAATAAAATAGACTACTTCTTTCTAAACTACTTATTGAAAAACTACTTTTTACAACACACCTTTTTCAAACTACTTTTTCAAAACTTCTATTTCAAAAATCCTTTTTTCTAAATTACTTTTTTTAAAACTACTTTTTCAAAACTACTTCCTTCAAAAGTAGATAATATTTTCATAACTTATTTATTCAAACATTTTCAACTTTTTTTAAAAGTACCTTATCAAAATTATTTATTTTAAAAGTACTTTTTAATAAAACTTAACATTTTTTTACTTTTGAAAAAAAATCTGTACTGATTCTTTCAAAACTATTTTTTCCAAAAAGTATTTAATTCAGAAAAACTGTTTAATAAAAAAAAGAGTTATTTTCTAATTTTTTCTCTCATACCTTTTCTTATTCTTCAAAATGTACCACATACAATTTTAGAGTAACCTCTTTAAATATGTTCTAACCTACTTAATATTCAACATCATTAATACCACAAAGACTTAAAAATGTTTTAAAGACATTTAATAAACTTTATATTTGTACAAAAGCTTTTAATACAGCATGCAAATTCAAAATGTACTTTCATCGCTCCTACCATTTATTGCTCCTTTTTTCTTAAACCACAAAAATTTAACGCCTAAATTAACAAATTTTTTAACTAAACACAAAAAACATGTAAAAAATACCACATTTCTTTTAATGTGGTATTAGAAAAAGATGCTGCTCAGCATAAAAGGGTTGCCGAAAGAATTGACGAAAAGAAGAACAACTTCAGCCATGCGAAAATGTGTTTAAAACGTTTTTTGAATAATAAATGAAGTGCGATACCAAAAAAAAAAAGAATAATAATATGAAAAAAAAAAAAGAAAAACCAGAAAACGAAACAAAAAAAAATGCTATTTATTCATTTTCAAAACCAAAACCTCATCCTACCATTTCTACCTCTAAATACTGCACTTTGTTGACAAAACTGCTAAATATTGTCGCCGCTTTGAAATGGCTGCCATTGTGGTTTCCGTTTCCTGTTTTAAACGAATTCTTCTACGTGTAACACGCATTATTGTGGCCAGCATTGCAAATTGTTGTTTTATTGAAAATGGGTTAAAATAAAAAAAAAAAAACAACGACCTGTTTGTCGACAGGTAGTATTTTTTTTTTGTTTTTTTTTATATTTTTGTCAGGCGCCTCGTCACGGTGTCAGTAAAATGTGTTTTCTGACTTTTTCACTTTGTTTTTCACAGGTTTTTTTTCACACTTTTCGGTCATTTGTCATTTTGCGCACAACTCCTTCTATCACCCAGCTTCTCTTAGAGCTAGCTCTCCTACTCCTCCCCACACAACCTATTCAACTAGATGTTATTCCCCAGCGCTTTCAAACTCTTTTTATATTTTGGTTTTTATTTTACCGAACGCATTAAATATGCACCCTTTCAAGAATCTTCTCGCCCCGTACCATCGCTCTCTCTCTCTCTCTCTTTTCCACCTCACACACTGCGGCCCATAGCTCTATTCAGCGTTCTTCGCTTGCTTCTTTCTCACACTTGCCGCCTGTTTATAACGGCACATGTGAGTCTGCAATATGTTGTTGATTATTTAGGGATGATGTTTACAAATTTGCTCTGAATTTCAAAGTGTTTGTGCTTAGTTTTTGTTTATTTTCTCGCTAGTTTTTCACTGACGCCAACATTTATCTCGTGGGACAATGTTCGACCACCTCCAACCCCTTCTCCGCTGTTCCACAAAGAACTCATCCACTTGTGTTACGCTCAAGTGATATTTCTGTCTTGCGACAAGTACAAGAAAATCCATAAAATCAACTTGAACAACATGTTTACAATATTTTGCAAAATTACATGTTTCTTTTTTTTTTGTTTTTTGTGGTTTAAATTTATTATATTGCTGCGCATAAATTGCGGTAGCATAATTAAGCTTTTAATAATTTTTTTTTGTTTTTTTTTATCATTTCTTCTCGTTCTCTTGGCTTTGAGCGCCATTTTCTTCCGCCATCTTGCATGTTGCTTGCTGCACTTTTTTCTCACATATGTTGCTGCTTGTGTTTTTGCACCCTATGTCTTTGTGTTGTATGCTGCAGGCGCTTTACCTCAAGTTGCTGTGTTTATGTAAATTACACACGAAGAGGCTCGCAGCTGCATTCAGCGACAGCAGTGCATCCTGCCTAAGGACCTCGATAAACGGCAGCAGCCTGCAGCGACAAAGGCGGTGCAAATGTTGCCAGAAAATTAAAAAAGCTAAATAATAAAAAAAAATCGCGCATTAAAACGTCAAGAGCTGGAAATAATGATGAACATTATGAGGAAAAAGTTAAAAGAAAACTGAACGAACAGAAAAGGGTTAACATTTTCGATAAGTTCTATGGAAGCAGGTTGACGTTGGAAGAATAATTTTAAAAAATCAATTTTTAGGTAAAAATTTAATTGTTAGTGAAAAATTTAATTTTTATTGAAAAATTTAATTTTTGGTGAACAATTTAATTTCAGCGAAATTTTCAATTTTTAGTGAAAAATTTAATTTAGCTAAATTTTAAATTTTTAGTGAAAAATTGAATTTTAAGTGAAAATTTGATTTTTAAGTGAAAATTTCAATTTTTAGTGGAAAACTTAATTATTAGTGAAGAATTAAATTTTTAGTGAAAATTGAATTTTCAGTGAAAAATTTAATTTTTAGTGCAAAATTGAATTTTTAGTGATAAATTAAATATTTAGTGAAAAATTAAATTTTTTGTGAAAAATTAAATTTTTAGTGAAAAAATGAATTTTTAGTGAAAAATAGAAATTTTAGTGAAAATTTATAAACAATTTGTTGGAGATAATTTTAATTTTTAGTGAAAAATTAAATTTTTGGTGTAAAATTAAATTTTTATTGGAAAATTGAATTTTTAATGAAAAATTAAATTTTTAGTGAAAATTTGAATTTTTAGTGAAAAATTGAATTTTTAGTGAAAAATTGAATTTTTTAGTGAAAATTTGAATTTTTAGTGAAAAATTGAATTTTTAGTGAAAAATTTAATTTTTAGTGAAAAATTTAATTTTTAGTGAAAAATTTAATTTTTAGTGAAAAATTGATTTTTTTTTTAGTGAAAAATTGAATTTTAGCGAAATTTTCAATTTTTAGTGAAAAATTGGATTTTCATTGAAAAATTGTATTTTCATTGAAAATTTTATTTTTTAGTGAAAAATTGAAATTTTTAGTGAAAAATTGAATTTTTAGTGAAAAATTAAATTTTTAGTGAAAAATTGAATTTTTAGTGAAAACTTTAATTTTTAGTGAAAAATTAAATTTTTAGTTAAAATTTAAATATTTAGTGCAAATATTGATTTTTAGAAATCAAGAGGTCCTTTACCTAGAATTGCTTTTACCACATATTATAATCCTGCAAAGCACTTAAAATTAATTTTGAAATCCTCAACATCGTTGCTACTACTACAAATTCTGTATGTGCAACACAGCTGTGGTGGGTCCTTTTGTCTCTCAATTTAGCACCAGACTAATGACTAATCCTTGACACGATTGCACGCGTCCAGATCATAAAATATTTTCCATTATGCACTAGCGCAGAAGTTGTCTTAACCGCTTCCAAGCAGTACCGAGTAGTAGTACTAAAAATACCAGTAGTTGTTGCTCTGCTTGTTGGTATCCTTGTCGTTATCCTTGCTTCGGTATCCTTGCATTTTGAACTCCTCCACTCAAATTACAATTAAGCTTTGTTTTTATGTAGTCAACGCATTGCCAAAGTCGATGCCACTAATGAGTGACACACGTTATGCGGCGGCAGAAGGAAGAAATTCTCTCAGTCGTGGAGTACTTTCTATCTTCATTTTATACACAGTCAACAATCTCTGACCTCAGTCGAAATTTAATGACACATGTCAGTTTATGCTCATCGTCGTTTTGTGCTGTGTCCTGTGAGTCCTTTGAGTATCCTGGCAAAAGCAGGATTAGCGCTAACCGCATAATCATATTTTTATTTTCTTTTTTCCCCTCCTATGTTTGCTTAGACACGACGCACTTGTCCACTATTTTTTCGCATATAAGTAGAACATTTTCGTCCCTCACATTTCATGCTTCTTTTACTCGCAGAATTCTGCGAACAGACGGACGCACGACCGCATTGACTGTCTGTCAATATTTATGCTTGTCGTTGTTTTCCTTTTTGTGCGGTTGTGCTGTACACCGGCCACCGCCGCCTCCCTCATCATAGCTGTCGCTTGCTTTTTGCGTGCATTGAACCCATCAAAAATATTTTACGCATTTTACGCTTTTGATGGCAGCATTTAATTCCATGCTTTTATTATAACTGCTGGTTCTGCTATTTGCTGTTTGTAATGGCTGCTCCTTCGTTAGCGAAATCCCGAAAATGTTAAACGCATATGTAGTATATTTTTTATGATGTAATAAGTTTTGGTTTTTTTTTTCAACGTTATCGCAAATTTTTAACGTTTCGACAATTATGAAAATGGCATCGTCAAACATTTGTCCAGAAAATGGTAGGGCGTTTGTACCCACGTAAGTGGTTTTAAAGATTTTAATGGTTTTTATTACTAGTCTAGTAAAAATAGAATTTAATTTTTGTGACATTTTAATAAGACAAATTTGTTTGAATGCAAAATTTTTAAGATTTGAAATCAAAGTTTTAAGAGCTATTGTTTTATTTGTATCATTTACATTTTTATACTCTAGTATAGTAACTCTACACATTTAGAAAAAATACGATACAATTAATAGTTTTTTGCTATTAAAATTAGTCAATATATTATTATTTTAATAGGAAAATCCCATTAAATACTACAAATACTATTAAATCGATTTTCTGTTTCTAGAAATAATATTTATTTTTGTATACTTTTGAATCAATTCTATCGTACAGAAAAAGTATAGAGTTTCCCCATGAAAATTGTATTACGTTGTCCTAGTTTTGATATTTGGTAAGCAATTTGAACACGGCATTGACCTTAGGGAAGGTGAATTAACACCTCATACAGACTTATAGAATTACAGAATCAGGCATGTATGTAATTTGACCTTTAGAACAATCACTAAACTGTTCTTTAAATGAAGAATTATTTTACGCTGAAAATTGAAATGACATTTAAATGATAGGTTCAAAGGTCCAATTACATACACTTCATACACCCAGAAAAAAATACTCTATAAATAATAGTTTTTTACTATTAAAAATAGTCAATAGGATAAATTATTATTTTAAACGGAAAATACCATTAAATACTACAAAATACCATGACATTGTTATTGAGTTTATACGAAAAGATTTATTTTTTGTATACTATTAAATCAATAATTGTCCTATTGACCAATTTTAATGGGATTTAAGATAATTTTTTTCTGGGTGTATGATTCATATGCCTTATTCTGTATTTCAAAATGAATGACTATTAGAAAAGTGATGTGATTTTAAACAAATTTCAATATTTTAAAAGTCAAGTAACATGAAATACCAATTCGTGATATGAAATTTGAAATCAAATGTTAGTTGCTCATTTTGAAATGCATAAGGTGGGTATAATTTAAAAAAAAAAATTAAAAATGGGAAAAAAATAGATATCGAAGTAATTTTGATTTTTGAAAAGGTAAATATCGGATTTAATTTCAATCACTGACATTGCCGATCATTAGAAGGCGGTATCGGCATAACATTTTATTGATCAGCATCACCCATCATATAGATTTTTTTAAAGCTCTGCACAGTGTCCCATTTTCATATTTAGCTTGCCAAAAGTCATAACTTGAAAACCAATAGATCTAGAATGTTGAAATTTTGAATATAGGTTTTATACATAGATTTAACACTTGTGGCAAAAAATGAGATGAATGGGCCACTTTCACGCCTACCTCCAATACAAATGGTAATACAAAATTTCGTAAATATTTCAAAACTTTCGATATTTTGTATGAAGACACAAAATATAATATCGTCGTTGTAGAACTAAAAGTCACCAACTACATTTTCAAAATGACAATTGTTCACTTACAAAAATCTTAATATATCTTTCAATTTTTGATCGATGAGCTCAATTTGTACCATATGATAAGAAAATGTGAATCATCCGTTGGTATTTCAATTTTAAAAATGTATCAATTACTTTTTGTAATACTTACCAACAAAGTTGAAATTTAATATTTTCATAAAAATGTATTTGCTGACTTTTAGTTCTACAACGACGATATGTTTCATTAAGAAATTAACCTTATCTTTGAAATGACACAATCACTATTTGGAAAAAATTATGAAAATAACAAAAATTTAAAATTAAATTACAGAAAAAAAAAATATTTTTACAATTATTTAGAATAACAATCAGAATCAGAACCATTAATATTATTTGAGGGATTATTTAAAAAATATATTATTTCTCTGCTAGTCTTAAATCGAATACCTGGTGGCGTGTAAATTCAGCGCTGCTTCCCATAATTCGAGCAAATGGTGCCGTATGATTACAGAGGTCATAATGTAATTTGAAGAGAGTTGTTCAGCATGGGCAAATTGGGGCAGAATTTTTTATAGATGCTATTACAGGACTGTCCAAATATAGTACATATTAACATTTTTGCCAATATTATTATGGCAAAGAAAAGTTGCAGTCCACAACAAATCCTGCGCCTGATATGCGGCGCCCTATATACTGCATACATCAGTTCGACAAGTTTCGAAACGCCGCGACAGGTTTCGAGAGCTTTCTACACTTCTCGTGAATACTACATGCTTTTGCATCTCATTCTCACTCATGTGTTTTAATGCGCTGATCGTATATCTCTTTCTCGCACATTGCCTCAATGCGCTGAATGATCTTCCTTCTCTTTCTAACACATTGCTTAGTGCGCTGAATTGTATTATCTCTCATTTATTCCTGTTAATTGCTTGCACTATGGGACAAATTACCTCTTTTCGTAAGAATACTTTAAACCTTGCATTCGCAGTACCATTACCATATGATAGCTGTGTTCAATTTTTTGAAAAATTAGATAATGTTTCATGATTCTACCTATTGAATGGATACTATTGTCAATTTGCCATTTTAGAAAAAGTATGGAAAATAATATAAACCAGTTTGGAAGGTTAGATAGATGGGAAATTTGAAATTTGGTGTTATTATGATAGTTAGGATTATCAAAATTATAATCGGTCTAAGCCGACTATAAATACCCTACACATATGTGTGGTTATCATTCAAAGTGGTATATTGGTCACCAGGGTATACGATTCCTGAAAATAATTACAAAATTTCAATCGCTGAAGAATTTCCATTCATTTGATACCCATATTTACAAATGGGTAGGTGTACCGAAATTAGATATGTTTTTGGAACCACAAGTCGTATCGGCGGAAAACATTATTTTCATGTATTTGAGCATGATTTCAATATATATTTGACCAAAAAAGTTTACCTAAGCACGTATTCAGTAAAATTGATCTGTAGATGTGAGGTATTTTTGAATATAAATGGTCAGATCACAGGTCACAATGGTTCGATCTCTCTGGGTGTTACAAACGGCGTACCAAACTAAATATACCCTTTCACTCTTATTGTAGGGTATAAAAAGTAATAATATATGCAAATAACTATCGGTGAAAGTGCTTTTGGAGAATCACAAACAAATATTTTTATTTTTTTTATTTGAAAGACATTTTATGAACAAAAAAATTCCATCGAGTTATTGTAGAGTAAAAACTTAGCAAAAAATAATTGTCCAAAATATTTTTTTTTTATGTTTTTTGTTAAAATATTAACAATTTCTCTTCAGTTGGTTTCTATCAGTCGGTAACTGTCAGAAATTTAAAGAAATTTGTAAATCTATAATTACATTTGATGAGTTTTAGATCAGTGATGATCCGCCATCCTACACCCATGAATTTTGTTTGTTTTATTTCTACGAAAAACTCGATCGCGAGTTTCGATGTTTCGCTGCTGTGTTGTTGCAAACGCATATGTTTGTTGTTGCACTGAATCGAAATCAGCAAAAGTTGTGTGTTGGTTGTTGTGTTCGACTTAGCGCTACACAAGTGATCGAAGTATATAATACCAAAACACATGCTGAGTTCTACGATCTATTGTTTTACAAAAAATAATTTCTAATTGTTTTTGTACAACTTGATACGTTTAAGATACATTTTTCGATATAATCTTTTCGAAAAATTTCTCATGTGACGTAATCTACCTTACTGATTTTTTAAAATATCATTAATAAAAATACCTACTGTATTTAACAAATTTTATCAACGCTGGCTAGCTAATAATTACTAGCTATAATTACATTATAATGCCTTTAATACGCCTTTAATACATTTAATTTTTAAATAAAAAATAAAATTATCACAAATTACCATGATTAATTTTAAAAACCATAAAGAATGCTGCCAATGAATTATGAAATTAATTGCATGAACATAATTTATGCCGCTTGAGTATAGAGCAAAATAAATAAAAACACGTAACGGAAAATAATTTTGCGTAAATATTAATTGTGACATAATTATGCAAGTGTTTTATTTGTTGTACTTATTTGCATTGTGTTTACATTGGTGACCAGCATTATTTGCAAATATAAAAAAATATATATTTGACTTTAAATTGCGCATAAACTCGATACAGCGCAGGGGATGTGGCTTTAGCCTTATAACACAACCCACTTCAACTCAATTTCCCAGACATAGTACACATCATCAAATGAAATACATCTGAGCTCATAAAATGTGAATTGTTTGCGCATCGTTTCGTTTTCCCGCTGGGTATCTATTACCTTGGACCCTCAAACCTCCCATCAAACTTCCACCCATTGAAATTTGTGACTTCAACCAAAGGGTGACTGTGCTGCGCGGCGGTTACGTTTACGTTGCTACGTTGTAATTGTAACGTAAACATGGTAAAGCCACAATTTTTTACACAAAAACCCGCAACAAATGAAAACAACCCCCTTAAAGTAGGCAACAAAATAAAACTTGCTGCATAGATTTGGGCGCAAAGTATTTCAAATCCCAGAAGGCAACAAAGGGATGCTTTGTAGAATTCTAAAAACACAACTCGAACTGGAAAAAAATATTTTAAAAATCAGCCAGTCAGTCAGGACCTCCAACTGTGCGGCCTGCTGCACAGCGGGCGTTCGACAAGTTTTGAGTCTGTTTTTAGGCGCATTTCTCAAAAATATTTAATTAAAATCCATGTCGAACAAGTACAGAAACAAAACACAACAACAACAGCAACTATACAAAGGTCCTTTTGCATTTGCAGCGCTCTCTATGCAGCACAAAGTTACAATGTCCTGGCTTAAGTGTCCTTTGGTATCATTTTATGTGTGTGTCGAATAAAAAATGCTGAAATGCCCAAAACAAGGCAACAACTTTTTGACGTATGCTCAATAAAATGAAATTTTTGAAATATTTTAATGGCGTTTAAAATATCAAAACATTTTCGGCGGTTCGCTTTGATACAGGCTAAAGGACTTTCTATGCTGTCAAGCTTTAACCTCGTTTAATACAATTTTTTTGCATAAATTGTTTTATTTTGATATTTTTATATTTTGATATTTTTTATATTTTTATATTTTTATATTTTTATATTTTTATATTTTTATATTTTGATATTTTGATATTTTTATATTTTGATATTTTGATATTTTGATATTTTGATATTTTGATATTTTGATATTTTGATATTTTGATATTTTGATATTTTTATATTTTTATATTTTTATATTTTTATATTTTTATATTTTTATATTTTTATATTTTTATATTTTTATATTTTTATATTTTTATATTTTTATATTTTTATATTTTTATATTTTTATATTTTTATATTTTTATATTTTTATATTTTTATATTTTTATATTTTTATATTTTTATATTTTTATATTTTTATATTTTTATATTTTTATATTTTTATATTTTTATATTTTTATATTTTTATATTTTTATATTTTTATATTTTTATATTTTTATATTTTTATATTTTTATATTTTTATATTTTTATATTTTTATATTTTTATATTTTTATATTTTTATATTTTTATATTTTTATATTTTTATATTTTTATATTTTTATATTTTTATATTTTTATATTTTTATATTTTTATATTTTTATATTTTTATATTTTTATATTTTTATATTTTTATATTTTTATATTTTTATATTTTTATATTTTTATATTTTTATATTTTTATATTTTTATATTTTTATATTTTTATATTTTTATATTTTTATATTTTTATATTTTTATATTTTTATATTTTTATATTTTTATATTTTTATATTTTTATATTTTTATATTTTTATATTTTTATATTTTTATATTTTTATATTTTTATATTTTTATATTTTTATATTTTTATATTTTTATATTTTTATATTTTTATATTTTTATATTTTTATATTTTTATATTTTTATATTTTTATATTTTTATATTTTTATATTTTTATATTTTTATATTTTTATATTTTTATATTTTTATATTTTTATATTTTTATATTTTTATATTTTTATATTTTTATATTTTTATATTTTTATATTTTTATATTTTTATATTTTTATATTTTTATATTTTTATATTTTTATATTTTTATATTTTTATATTTTTATATTTTTATATTTTTATATTTTTATATTTTTATATTTTTATATTTTTATATTTTTATATTTTTATATTTTTATATTTTTATATTTTTATATTTTTATATTTTTATATTTTTATATTTTTATATTTTTATATTTTTATATTTTTATATTTTTATATTTTTATATTTTTATATTTTTATATTTTTATATTTTTATATTTTTATATTTTTATATTTTTATATTTTTATATTTTTATATTTTTATATTTTTATATTTTTATATTTTTATATTTTTATATTTTTATATTTTTATATTTTTATATTTTTATATTTTTATATTTTTATATTTTTATATTTTTATATTTTTATATTTTTATATTTTTATATTTTTATATTTTTATATTTTTATATTTTTATATTTTTATATTTTTATATTTTTATATTTTTATATTTTTATATTTTTATATTTTTATATTTTTATATTTTTATATTTTTATATTTTTATATTTTTATATTTTTATATTTTTATATTTTTATATTTTTATATTTTTATATTTTTATATTTTTATATTTTTATATTTTTATATTTTTATATTTTTATATTTTTATATTTTTATATTTTTATATTTTTATATTTTTATATTTTTATATTTTTATATTTTTATATTTTTATATTTTTATATTTTTATATTTTTATATTTTTATATTTTTATATTTTTATATTTTTATATTTTTATATTTTTATATTTTTATATTTTTATATTTTTATATTTTTATATTTTTATATTTTTATATTTTTATATTTTTATATTTTTATATTTTTATATTTTTATATTTTTATATTTTTATATTTTTATATTTTTATATTTTTATATTTTTATATTTTTATATTTTTATATTTTTATATTTTTATATTTTTATATTTTTATATTTTTATATTTTTATATTTTTATATTTTTATATTTTTATATTTTTATATTTTTATATTTTTATATTTTTATATTTTTATATTTTTATATTTTTATATTTTTATATTTTTATATTTTTATATTTTTATATTTTTATATTTTTATATTTTTATATTTTTATATTTTTATATTTTTATATTTTTATATTTTTATATTTTTATATTTTTATATTTTTATTCCCCATTTTTACTTTATTTTATTTGTTTTTTTTTTTCAATTTTTTAATATAAATTCACGCAAAAAGCTTTTTCAACAGCACATAAATCTTTGCGTGAAATTTTCAATTTCAAACAACAACACTAAAAATGCGCCGCATGTGTTAAGGGATGCAAGGATGCACGCAAGGACAACAGCGAGCACAACAACAAACTGATGTCACGTGAAGCGTGCGAGACAAAGTCGCGTCACCCACCGTCAGGAAGCAAAAATTACGCATTTCAGTCACAGTTCGTACTTAGCCGCCAGACGGCGTCGTCATGCAAGCGAAAAGCAGCAATGCCTGTTCTCTGTCTGTCCTTTTGTACATTTAATTGTCCGTCTGCTGTCTGTTGAAGCACGGGGGTGTGCATGCACGTGTATCGCAAAATTGGCAGCATCCCAGCACTCAAAAGCAACTCATTCTAGCATTATTATGGCTGCCTATAAATATGCAACAATACTCATTACGCGTTGCTTAGTGTTTGCCCAGATGTATGCAACGTATAATTGCAAAGTATCTCCATCCACCCCAGCCACGTTCATAAACGAACAAACCTCAAGACACAATCAATTAAATTATCATTTTAATTGTAATTTCCGACAGTGCTACATATCCAAACGCGCACTTTACATGTGATATATAAACATCATCTACTGTCTATTCTTCTCTTATCTCAGTGTTATTTTGAACCACTAAAAGTATGCAACAATATTAAAAATAAACATTAAACATTTATGACGAGTTTTCAATAAAAATAAGTGCATCATATTTATGAATTCCGTTCTTCAAACCATGATTCATCGTATTGAAGAATTATTCATAATTTTAATGACTAATGACATCACTGTTATGAATGCGATCATAAATATGATGAACGCTTGTAGAAAAAGTGTTCTTCATAATGATGACCTGTATGTGAAGAATACATTTCATCATATTAAAGAACAAACATATAAATTACAACATATATGTACATCATATTAAAGTATGCTGTTCATCAAACCATTTTTTGTTCATCTTTTGCCATACATCACAGTTGTCAAGTAGATCTTGTATGATATTTCTTATATAATCTTGTTCTTCGATGTTATGAATACGTTCTTTTATATAATGAATGCATTCATCAATATGTCATTTAACGAACAGTGGTATCAATATGTTGAATCTGATAGTTGGAAAAAACTTCATAATATTTATGAATAAATTCATAATATTTATGAATAAATTCATCATATTGATGATTTTTTTTTCTCTGTTCATCCCTCATTCTGCCCCGAAACTTTGAGTTATCCTCAATCAATTTTTGCACATGTTTGCGCTTCAGTAATATGTAATATAAAAAACTGTCTAATTTTAATTTAAATTCAAATTCCAACTACATTTACATTCCGTATTATTCCAACCACAAGTACGTGTTGAATCATGTTGAATCACTAAAAGTATGCAACAAAATTTAAAACGATTTGTTTTAATCAATGGTGTTGCCATATGTCAATATTTATTTAGCATAACTGTCAGCATTTGCATTGAAGGTCTTCTTGGAGGGTTATGCAGTGATTTCAAGTGAAATGGAAAATAATGAAAAATCCTGGATTTTAATAATGTTTTTTATTTCAATAAGGTAGACTGAGTATAAGGACTACGATGATGAAGAAATGTGGTCGCTGATGCGTGGCTGATACAACATGGATGAAATGTTGGCGAATGATCTGTCGGCAAACAGACAAAATATGTAAAGTGTAGAAAAGAGGTCGGGTTACAGTACATGGAGGCAATGAGGATGTGGTTGGCGGGTTTTTAGAATAGTTTGAATGGCGAAATGTTTAAATGTTGGAAGCGGTAGATAAATGTATAGGTGAGATGAGTTATTTGATGGCATAGTTAATAGGATGTTGGTGGTATAGATGGTTGTATTTAGAGATGATGGAATGTATCGTCTGCAGATGGGTTTAGATCATTGCATAGCTCGTTGCTTTCGCTAAAGTATGCGGCACGGATTTCGAAATATTATTTGCGAAAAGTAAACAGAATTTAATGAAGCGCAAACTTTCAAGTGGTCTCGAGAATTTTGTGATTTTAATATAAAAAAAATTATATAATAGGATTGAATAGCATTGCCAGGGTAACAAAAACGGTAGACAAATCTAAGAAGGGCTTAAAATTTGAAGAAATATTTAGATTTGACTAGGGGAAAAATAAAAAATCTTTAAAATTTCATCAAGTTGATAAACGAAAGAGTTGTCTAAGCAAATATAAAATACTTGAAATATAGAAATCTTTAATATTAACGCTGTCAGACGACAGGCTTAATAAGAATTAATTTGACTTGCTCTAGGCATTTTCATTAACTTGCCATTAGTACCAATTACCGTTAGTAAAAAGCTATAAACTTAACTGCTTACCTGGCACGCCTTACCACGCACTATAGGGGGAAATGTTTGCGTGGGAAGGTTAATGGCAGCGTAGTATTTGGTGTCTAGAGCAGCGGAGTATAACTGAGGCAAAGGACTTTTGGTAGGCAAGTGGGTGGCTTTTGGCAATTCATTGACATTTGACTGATTGATTGACTTCCGGTCGCCTGTTGCACAGACTGCGGTTTGGGGTGACCACTGGGTTAAACCTAAATTAAGACAGGACATGTTGGTCATTTTAAGTGTGGGTAGTAGTAATGGGAAATGGAATACGTGGTGGTAGAATAATGGTAGAACTGAGTGGGCGGTGGTGTCAATATGTGTGTCGGCGTCACCAAAAAGCAATTACAGACCATTTCCGCGCACAAATGCACATGTTTTGAGGCTAAAACGGAAATACGTGTGTGCGACGCCGGCAGCCATCTTTGATTTCTGTTATATTTGCAGGAATTTCATTAAATAATGGATGAGTATGAGACAAATAATAATGAAAGGGGACATGAGAGAAAATAAGATGAAGAGCAGAAAATATAAAATGAGGGATTATAACATTTTTTACTTTCAAATTACAATAAAATTATATTAAAAAAACAAAAAAAAATTGAAAAAAAAACAAAAACTTTTATAGAAAACGTCAAAGGAGAAATGAAAAAAAAGTCATAAAAGTCATAAAATTGACGACAATTACTATAGACAACAAATGGAGGCATTTTTAAATTATCCACGATCTAAATATGATTTTCCGATAGTTTTCAAGATTCTAATCACGACCTCATACTCAGTTTTTTCAGATTTCCTTAAAATTTTGAGTTATTACGAAATATATAAAATTGGAAATTTTTGTATTTTCTATATATTTTGGACTTTGCCTTTTTACAGATTTAAGTTATCGATCGAATTTCTTTTATATTCCATTGAGAATACTTTAACTAATTTGAAATAAATTACATACAATTTGGATTAATCTGACCGAAGTTATGACCAGTCAAACGCAAAAAAAATAATGATTTTAATTTGTGTTTGACTAATCATAACTTCAGTCAGATTAATCCAAATTTCATTTAGTTTATTTTAAAATATTAGCTGAAGTATTCTAAATTGAATATAACTCATATTTGTAAAAATTTAAAGTCCAGAATACGTAATAACTCTGTTCTTGTTCTGTGTTATTAAGGGTCACTATTACTGCAAATGTAGAAATGTTTAGGTGTGCGGAACACTAATTTTCTGTATACACCATTATCAATGACTAAAACACTTTGGAACATCAGTTCCGGTTCCAATTCTGTTTCTTTGGGATCCATGACATGGACTTAAACCCTTTGGAATATCGGTTTCGGTTCTGGTTTCAGGATTTTTAAAATAACGGTTACGGTTCCGATTTTTAAGCATTTAAGCATTGCGATTCCGATTCCAAAAATCGATACAGTTCCGGTCCCGATTCCAAATCTTTGTGGTCCCTGGTCATTCTAGCTAAATTTTAATACACGGAGGGAAAAATGTTCTAAAATCCAGAAGAAATCAAGAAGTATACGGAGTGATATACAGCTAAACCGAAAAAACCTTAATTTCAAGAAATGGATTTTCTTAGTTGTCAAAAAAAGTAACTAAGTAGAATTATTCTTAGATTCAGTTAATAATTTCTTAGGTAACATAAAAGTAACTAAGTGGAATAAGTCTTGAATTCAGTTATTAATTTCTTAGGTAACAAAAATGTTGTTGTTGTTTTCGTCCCAAAATTTAATGAACACGTTTTCGTATAGTTATTGTTTTTCGATCTTGCTTTGTCGCTTTTATGTTTCGTTTTACTTTGTCCGTCTGTCAGCCCCCATCTGTTGATTCGTGTGTCTGTCTATCGATATGTTGAAAGTAACTCAAAGCAATTATTTCGAAGCTAACATAAAATAAAAAAAAATATTCTAGTTAATTTATTGTTTATTTAGAACTTTATTACCTATATATGCATTTTGTATATTAAATGACTTCTTTGAATACTTAATGTAATTGAGTTGTTTATTATATTTTTATTATTATTATTTTATTACTTACCTTATACACTTTCTCCTCTTCTGTTGCCTCTTCTGTTGGTTATGTATAAACCCTCCACACGTTACCCATAAGCATTGTATAGTGTATTTAGATAACAATTTATGCAAAATTGAACCCAAATTTATGTTTACGAACTGAATCCAAATCAATATTCGTTGGAAAATCGTTTATTCTATTTATATCTTTAACATTCATACATACACAGACTTGCTTGCTTGTCTGGCTGTGCTTTGTTGTTCTATTCGTGAAAACACACACATGCAAACATTGTATATCATGCCGTTTTTTGATACGTAAGAAGAAAAAAATCTTCAATCCAGACAAATTGTACTTAGTTACTTTTTTGATACCTAAGAACTTAATGTCTAAATATCTAGAAAAATTTGGCCTGTTACTTTTCAACAGACAGACAAGCAGACTAACAAACAGATGGCGACCTCGCAAAACAAAGCATACAGACAGAGCAATATCGAAGAAAACAACAACAATACATGAACACGTGTTCTTTTTGCGATGAATACAGCAACAATTTTGCGTGTTCTTTTTGGTTTTTAATAATCAATAAATTAACTTCTGAAAATCTAGAAGGATAAAGTTTGTTTTATTGATATTAGTCAAATTCTACTATTTTTTTTTCTAACCGAATTCATCTCGAGTTTTAGAATTTTATTTCCATCCGTGTATGTAATTATATCAGCATGCTTTACGAGATGTGGTTTCCTAAATAACTGTTTAAAAGTGACTTAAGGTGTCCGTTGATCGATTTGACTAATATTTGAACTTAGTCAAACTACATTTTGGGTAACACAATTTTAAATTAAACGAGTTGGGAAAGTTCGGTCACATGGGTAAGTTCGGTCATATGGGACGGACTGTTATAGTCGATCGGGCCCGACTATGGAATACCCTACACCTTAATGTGAGATATTTAATTGTATACCTCATAATATTATTCACATATCAGTAATTTACGTCTTATATAATTTAAAAAATTGATATAAAAGTATAAAATATTTAATAAAAAAATTTAAAAATAAAAGTGAGTGGACCACGCCTATATTTAAAATTTTGTAAGGCAAATATTTAAAAGATTTGATTTTAATAATTTACGAATCAAATTTCTACTATGAAAACCCGGGAAATAATGAAAAAAAAAGTGGGCGTATCACGCCCATTTTTGAACCACATATTTTTAGGTGAATTATAACAATATGTTTTAAATTTCATACCTATATCTTGAATACTTTTGGAGTTATTAGTTCCTAAAGAGTTATATAAAAGTGACTTGTATGGGAGGTGGGCGTGTCCGTTGACCGATTTGGCTTATTTTCAAACTTAGTTCCTACTTTTGGCTAAAATATATTGAGACGAAATTTCATCGTATTCTGATCAGTATTTCTCAAGATTTTCTGTATTCGGACAGCAAGACAGCAAGACGGACAGACAGACAGACAGACAGACAGACAGACAGACAGACAGACAGACAGACAGACAGACGGACATGGCTAAACGAACTCGGGTAGTGATGCTGATCAAGAATATATATACTTTTCCATACCGGACACGCCTCCTAAGGGGCGTTACAATATATGCACAAAGTTAATATACCCTGTACCTCATAGGTGTAGGGTATAATTATATCACATTAGAAGCAGTATTTTAAGAGTTATCCTGAAGACAGAAGGGCAAATTTGTATATAAAAGACAAACCCACAGTCCGTTTATTGATTTGGCTCATATTCGAACGCAGAACTAAATTTTGGGTAACCCAAATATATATTAAATCTTATCACATTAGGAGCGGTATTTTTAAAGTTATACTGAAAACAGACAGACATAAAGGCAGACTTATATATATTGTTACGAAAATTCAGTCTACGGAAAACTATTCTACGAGTTCGTATCGCTGGATTGTGTACAAAATAAAAACACTCTTATGTTTGGTTTAAATTATAACAATTAACTTTATTAATTCACTTTAATAAACAATTTTACTAATAACAAATTCTAACAACTGCTGCATGTCCACAATTTAACTTGAAATTTATCACACGAGATGCCCTCGACCACTTTACAATCACTACTGAAGTAAAGTACCTCAGATGCGGCTCCCTTATATACAGCATGCATCAGTTCGACACGTTTCGACAAGCTTCGACGTGTTTCGAGAACCTTCTACTCGTTTCGTGAATGACGCATGCTACTGGCATCTCATTCGCACTCATGTGTTTTAATGTGCTGATCTTCCATCTCTTTCTCGCACATTGCCCAGTACGCTGAATGCGTACCGTCTCTTTCTAACGCATTGCTGCTTTCTAACGCAGTGCGCTGAATTGTCTTGCGTCTCATTTATTATTGTTGAATGCTTGCACAGTGGGGCAAATTACCTCTTTTCGTAACAATATATATAGACTTGTATTGGAGGTGGGTCCTTTGATCAATTTGGTTAATTTCAAAACTTTTTAATTATTTTAAAATGTATAAAAAGCATCATATTCATCATATTTTTATTAGAAGAACAAACAGAAGTAAATATTTCATTACATTTATATATTTTATACTTTTCTATACCATGTCACCCCTCCTAAGGGTCGTTACAATATACTCAAAATCCATATATCTCCTGTAGACCGTGGATGTAATATATAAACAGTCAGAAACTAAAGATTACTAAAGTTTGAAATTAAAGTAAACTAAATTGAAAAGAGTTGGAATGATAAATAACACAAATGAGTCTAAAAATAAGTTAAAAAACTGCATAATTCCCCATTAAATATGCGTGGCTGTGTTTAATGTCAACATGTGCTGGCTGGGCGACTGTGTTCAATGCGCATAAAATAGGGATCAAGAGACAATAAAAAAACTCTGCTTAATTGTTATTTTTTTAATAAGCAAATGAATGGATAAACCATTGAAATTGCAAAAGTATAAAAGATTCGAAGTAAAATGGGAAATAGCAGGAAATCGTAATTAAAATCGAGCAGATAAAAAACATTGAACATGCCTCAGTGCGCAGTGTTCAGATAATGAATGCTCGATATATTGTGCTGTGTTGAAAAAGCAAAAGTCAACTTTTAGTTAACAAAATGGACGTCATTGAAAAGATACCGACAGCACAGGCATTCACAAGAAATGAGCAAGTGAAGCATGAAGAAAATTGCGAAAGTACAGTCAATAATTGCGTTTAACATTGAGTGCAATGAGCTGTGTTCAGTCAGCAGATAAATTGTTGATTTAAATTTGAAAAAAAAAAAATAATAACGTACTCTGTGAAGACATCAAAAGTACCTTCAGACAATAATAATAATAATAAGAATACGAACTATAAGAGGAGTTGAAGGTTGTGTTGAACGAAAAGTCAATGCGAAACAGTTCAAGTGCAATTAGTAACCAAGAGAGGGGGAGAGAGTGTGAGCGCAGACAATGACAAAACCAACAACAAGTTTAATACAACAACTCCCGCTTTCACTGACAGACAGGTAGTTGTTGATGTGTGGGAGAGAGAAGGAAATCTATTGTTAGTATTATTGTCGGTCCTTGAAGCATATAATAAAAATCAATTTTAAACTACTTGCGCTTGTTCTTCTTAGTTAATTGCAGCAACAACAACAACAACAATAAAATTCAAACAGAAAAACATCAGCAACAGCCGTAGCAACAAAAATCACTTTAAACGTAAATCGAGCGGAAGCGTTACTCACTTCACTCGAAGATGATGATGATGGCGGTGTGGCATGCAATGCTGCACAGTGGTCCGAAAATGTAGTGGTCGGAAAATATAAATATAAAAAATAATTTATAATAAAAAAATTGAAATTTTAAAATTTGAGTGAACTATTCAACAATCGATATATCGTCGTTGTAGAAATAAAAATCACCAAATGAATTTGTTTGATAATCTCAAATTGCAATTTTTGTTTGGTTATTATTACAAAAAGTAAATGATACATTTTCAAATTTGAAATACCAATTGATAGATATACATTTATCAATATTGAGCACATCGATCAGAAATTGACAGATATATTAAGGTTTTTGTAAATGTATAATTGACATTTTGAAAATATAGTACTCTTATTTCTATTGTAAAATGGGTTACTTCAAAAAGTTATTTTCAATTTTTTTTAATTTACAAAAAAAAATAATAGTAATATATTGATACAATATTGCTATAACATAAAAATATGTATACCAAATTTTTCCAATAATGAAAAATAAAATAATTTTTAGTAATAACATTTTTCATTTTCAAAACGAAAAATTCCGGAGTAACATTTATTTATGATAAGACTTTTCCTAACAAAACCATTTTCTATAAAAAAAATTTGAAGATTGGATTTTTCCTTTATAGCGAACCTTGAATCTACGTTCTCTAGCAGAAATCGTAACTTTATAATGTTCAGAAACTGATAATGTTATTTTAACCATATCAGAACCTATTTAATGTAATCACGAACATGTTTAGGCTTGAACTCTTCTTGTAGGATATATTTTTTTAGGAAGTATATAAAGCTTGCGTGTAATGACAATTGTAACCAATTACAGATGTGACCTATATCAATTGTCACCTCGTTTTGTATTATTGTGATCGAGTTGAGTTGGTGATTCGGGCCAGAATAGAGCGGTAAATTTAAATATTGCGTATAATATTTATAATCTTTTAGATTTCAAATGGTTTTGAAATATATATTTGTATTGGTATCTAAAAATATTAAGAGTATTACACCGACATATACAATTATTCTTTCACTAAACACAATTTTTTTATTTGAAGAACAAAAAAAGGTTGATTTAAAAAATATATTTTTTTTATTGTCTATGATTTAGCATTTCAGTAGTAAATTTCGGCCGTAAGAGCTATGCTAGCACTGTTTCTTAAGCAGGAGAAGCCCTTCCCAACTAAATGATTTCCTTTCTTCTTTTTTTTAATATGAAATGAATATTTTTGCAGGACTTCCCTATTCGTTTCTCAAAGAACGGCTCTCAAAAGGTCTTACAAAATAGTTTGACTCATTACTGTTAGCATTCCATTAGAAGGTGAGCTAGCAGCGATTCGCTTTTGTATTTGAAAAATATTAGAAATACTCTTTAAATCGATTGACGCTGATTTTCTAGAAGTTGTGCTGGAAGTACACTAGCTTCAGTGATCGCAGAATGTGTATTGAGCATGCTTAGAAGTTGTTATAGCAGGGCTCTTACTGGCAAGGCTTGTACAAATTTACTACTGGGATGCTTCGAATTATTTAAAACCTTACAATCCATCTTGGACTAGGTGTACTAAGTACAGATTTTAATTTAAAAGTTTATTTGTATGTATTTGGTCATATCATCTCTATCATGCCAAAGGGGCGAATGTGAAATGTTTATACCCTACACTAAAAGTGAAAGGGTATATTCAGTTTGGTACGCCGTTTGTAACACCCATAAGGAAGCATCTCCGGTATGGAAAAGTATATATATTCTTGATCAGCATGACCTCCTGAGTCGATTTAGCGATGTCCGTATGTCTGTCTGTCTGTCTGTCTGTCTGTCTGTCTGTCTGTCTGTCCGTCTGTCTGTCTGTCCGTCAGGCTGTCTGTTGGAATAACGATTACAGAAAAAATAGAAGAGCTAGAGCAATGAAACTTTAGATTTAGATTACTTATATATCTAAGCTGTCTGAACAAGAAAATTGGCATGATCGGTCTATTGTGACCTGTGAACCGACCACTTATGTTCAAATACCTCGTATAAAAAAAGTGAAATTCGGTACACCTACCCATTTGCTAATATGGGTATCGAATGAATGGAAATTCTTCAGCGATTGAAAGTTTGTAGTTATTTTCAGGATTCGTATACCCTGGTAACCTATATACCACTTTTAATGGTAACCACACATATGTGCCGACTATAATTTTGATAATCCTACCTATCATACTAAAACATACTTTAACATTTCCCATGTGATCTAACCTTCCCAACTGGTTTATATTTGCGTTTAACATTTTTTAACGTAGTTTTTCTCAAGTTTACTGTGCCAAAATGGTGTGTGTTTTTGTTGGATATTTCTAGCCACAAAAGACAAAACCAAAAGGGCGAATTCGAAAAATTGAAAATCTTGTCATGCCAAAAGGGCGAATCTTTTCGTTAATTGTTAATTGTTTGATTTTAAAGCACCTATCGATTGGCATATTTTTAAGCAATAAATAATTTGCCAAAAATGTTCGTGCTAATGATAAAAATTTAAAAAAAAAACATTTTAAACTAATGATGTCAATGGATAGGTATTAAATGATACAATTCGATAGGTGCTTTGAAAACAAAAAAGTAATGACTTTCCATCACTATTTTATCTTGCGAAAATAAATAGTTATAGCAAAAAACAAAAATATTTGCATTCTGGTCAGGATATAACCACACAAAATCCGTATTTGTAATTTTGTAAGTAGTCCAAATTGAAAGATATTTTATATACGTTATGATAATTGATGAATAAACCAAAATTACAACAAAATTGATAACATTTTTTTACAAAATTTTAAAGCACTTCAAACTTTAAAATTTGATGTACCAATATTTTTAAATATTGGGATAACAATAAATGCCAATAAATAATTATTTATTGACATGACTTCTAAGATATTTTAAGCAGGTATAGCTTTTTTTGGTTTGAAAAATGTATCATAAATTTGGGGTAAACAAAAAAACATAAACTGACTTTTTACACTTTGCATGTCATCCATGTCAAAATCGACCTGCATGCAAAACTGTGATATACAGCATGTTAAAATTTTCTATCGAATATGAAACTTTTAAAAAAGTTTTTAAATTCAAATTTTTAAGTATAAAAATTGGTTTATTAAGTGAATTCAATTCGCTTGGTTTGACTTGCACGATTTGAATTCAATTCTAAAATAATTTTTTGTATTGAGACATCAAATTAAAAATTGTGTGTTTACAAATTTCAATTTGA
Organism: Dryomyza anilis; assembly: GCA_951804985.1. Lineage (NCBI taxonomy): Eukaryota > Metazoa > Arthropoda > Insecta > Diptera > Dryomyzidae > Dryomyza > Dryomyza anilis. Next base: position 1,546,172 of record OX638130.1, on the reverse strand, counting down.
AATCAATCGAAGGCCGATGAGTTTAATATACATATGTATGGATTTTTTAACGCAATGTTTTTTTAAGTAATTTTTTGTATTTTTGTATTTTTTACACCTTTTACATGATATAATAACAAGGTAGTAGTATCCCAGAGTGCTTCTCACAAAATTTTCTTATCCCATACAACATTTTGACATAAGCACGGGACGTTGGACAGTATTTGCAGGCGTTTGACAGCAGCACGGGACGCCTAAGAAGCACAAGAACTCTAATACTTCTACCTTGAATAATTGTATCATGACCTTTTAATGTTTTATATTTGTATATTATTTAAAACATACACATTTTATTATTTTTCTATTTGATTTGTTTGTAAAATATATTTTATAAATATTTTAAACAAATTTAAACAAATAAAAGACCACTGTGCGAGGCACTCTTCATTGGCATCGCCATTGTTCCCATGGTAACCACCTGCAGAGAACATTGGGTGCTGCTATTCTTTCTGTTGACTGCCACAACTCTCTTCAAAATTTCTTCTTCAGCACTTTAAGCTTAGAGAAAACTTCAATTAAGCTAAAAACTTAATAAAATATATACGATGTTTGTTTTGCAGGCGGCAAAGTATTGGAAGCAACTCTTATAGAGCTGTTGTTGCTTTCAGTTATATGTACAACGTCCATTCGTTCTTTGTGTACTTGACAAAAGTCATTACTGGTCACGCACGCCTCGTCACCCTACAGCCGCCGCAGCAGCAGCACAGTTTACATGCAGTTGAGCGCTGACTGACTGAATGACTTGACTGACTGAATAAAATGCGATAGTCGAGAGTTGAAATGCTTGCTGTGTGTGAAAATTACGCAAAAATGGCAAAGAGTATTGTAGGAAGTGGGGCAATAAATGTGTGTGAAGATATGTTTGTCTATGTAATATGTGTGCGTGTGTGTGTAAGTGTGAATATGTGTGTGTAAACAGGCAATAAAGTTGTAGGTTTATGAGTGCCTTTGCTACGTAGGTTGGTGCGTGTTGTCCGGGTACTCGGGTGCTGCCAGATTATTGCAATATTTTGAGCGCTTGTTATAGTTGACTTGCGTTTTTTTTTGTTGTTGTTGTTATGCCTGGTCAGTTGCAGATAAGCCTACAGTTATGAAATTGCAAAACTTTTTATATTATTTTTTTTTTGTCTTACAAAAAAATTATCATTTAATTTGCATTATACGCATTTATAGCACCTCATTGTCGTGGCCATTTGTAGCCGATAATTAAAAGCGTGTATTTAATGACAGTTCAACGACAAAGTTACAGCAAAAGTTATAATCTTCGCTTAGGCATAAAATTTACTTCTTTCCAGTCTCCAAGTCCTTGCGCCTTCTATACTTCTGAAAAACATGACTCATGCAGTTCACTGATTATCAAATAACTTGTGCTATTTCGGCCCACAAAGTTTTGCTGGCCTACCGCCAAATAAATGCCGTTATTTCTTCCCGCCATCTTGTGCGCCATTTTGTGAGGTACTTTTTGTTGTTGTCATCTTTCGTAGTTGTGATGATTTTTGGCAACTTCTGCCAAAAATATATTTGTTGTTTTTGTCTACATTTTTCACAGGTAGTCGTGATTTGAGTGTTGTTTTTCCATTTTTATGGTTTAAAGGTTATTGTCACAAAAAATCGATTTGGCTTTTGTGGTTTTGCAATAGAAGCACTTAAAAGTGCTGTACATTTCATGTTATAGTAGTATTTGATAGTGTGCTCGAAGAGTAGAAAGATTCTTAAAATGTTTATTTGAAGAGTACTCAATTTTTATAGTTTAACAATAGTTTTTATTTTTAATACATGTTTTCAATAATATCATAGACGCTTGTTCACGACTCGAACGATCTCCCAAGAACAAGAGCAAAAACAAGAACATGACAACCATTACTATTTATTGAGCAAAGGAACAAGACTACCATGTCTTCATCTTGATCAAGAACAAGACTACCGTGTCTTCCTCTTGAGCACGATCAAAACTACCGTGTCTTACTCTTGCGCAATAACAAGACTACCATGTCTTCATAATAAGCATTAACAAGACGACCACGTCTTCATCTTGAGCAAGAAAAAGACTACCATGGGTTCATCTTGAGCAATAACAATACTACTGTGTATTCATCTTGATCAAGAACAAGACTACCATGTCTTCCTCTTGATCAAGAACAAGATTAACATGTCTTCCTCTTGAGCAAGAACAAGACTACAATGTCTTCATCTTGAGCAAGAACAACACTATCATCTCTTCATCTTGAGCAAGAACAAGACTACAGGTCTTCATCATAAGCAAGAACAAGACTACCATGTCTTCATATTGAGCAAGTACAGGTCTACCAAGTCTTCCTCTTGAGCAAGAACAAGAATACCGTGTCTTCCTCTTGAGCAATAACAAGACTACAGTGTATTCATCTTGAATAAGACTACCGTGTCTTGAGCAAAAAACAAGACTACCCCGACTTCATCTTGAGCAAGAACACAAGTACCATGTCTTCATCTTGAGCAAAGAACAAGACTACCATGTCTTTCTCTTGAACAAGAACAAGACTACCATGTCTTAATCTTGAGCAAGAACAAGACTATCATGTCTTCATCTTGACAAGACTACCGTGTCTTCATCATAAGAAGAACAATACTACCATGCCTTCATCTTGAGCAAGTACAGGTCACTTGTTTCTCTTGAACAAGAACAAGACTACCATGTCTTAATCTTGAGCAAGAACAAGACTATCATGTCTTCATCTTGGGCAAAAACACAAGTACAATGTTTTCATCTTTAGCAAGAACAAGACTACCGTGTCTTCATCATAAGAAGAACAATACTACCATGTCTTCATCTTGAGCAAGTACAGGTCTACTCTTGATCAAGAACAAGATTAACATGTCTTCCTCTTGAGCAAGAACAAGACTACCGGTCTTCATCATAAGCAAGAACATGACTACCATGTCTTCATATTGAGCAAGTACAGGTCTACCATGTCTTCCTCTTCAGCAAGAACAAGACTACCATGTCTTCGTCTTGATCAATAAAAATACTATCAAGTCTTCATATTAAAAATTAACAAGATTACCTTGTCCAAATCTTGAGAAAGAACATGACTACCATGTCGACCTATTCTTAAGCAAGAACATGACTACGATGTTCTCTTCATTGATCAACACTTGTGTTAGTTTTTAAAATATGAAAACCAAAAGATATAGACATCTTTCGGTTTCCCGGTGTTTTCGTGCAGTTTCGTGCAGTCACAGTTTCCGCGTATTTACGTATTCAAATGTCATTCGACAATGTTATATGGATTCTTACAGGACAACTAATACTGAACTAATTGTATGAAATGATTGCTATAAATGAAAATTTCAAATTTAGTTTATATTTTTACAATGATGATATATTTTTTATAATTCGACTTACCAATTTCAATGTTATACTGAACAATCTGAATATGCAATATTGACAGCTTGATACATATTCTATACAAATTTCAGCACACCATTTATATATCAATTCAACTTAAAGCTTATATTAGGAGAGAAGCATATAAAAACTTTTCAAAAAATAAAAGTGTTTTAAAATGAAATTGAAACATGTAGGTACAGCTGCTAGTGTGTCAGTTTTAAAGACCCTTCAAGGCATGTACACTTTGATTTAAAAACCAAGTCAAATTTCCAAAGAAGCTTCTTGCCAATATTTAGCAGATTTTATACGTTTTTGTGCTGCTCATAACTGTACGAAACGTTTTCTCTGTTTAAAGAAGCTGGCCTCGAGCACGTATTCAAAACATTTCTTCTTCTTTTATTCAACACTTTTTGTACAGTTTTTCTTTTATTTTGTTAAACAAAAAAAAAAACACGATAGAACCTTCACAACTGTCATTTATGATAGTAGTTATATCTATTTTTTTTTCGTTATTTGTTCTTCTTCTTCTTTTGCTCTCAACACCCACGAATCACTTTGCACTCAGCATGTGCCCTGCGGCGCTGCTTAGATTTGCGCCATCTGCGCCCCAAAGTATGCAACATGATTTTTTCATTAATTTTAAATGAAGCTGCTGCTGCTCCTTCTGTCTTTATTGGCAGCTGCAGTTATTATGTGGTCGCTCGCTTGGACTCTTGGTCGTCTGTCGGGCAACTGTGTCAACTGTGTCGCCATTTTGTACAGTTTTGGCGCCCAATGTCGCTGCATTTTGGCCTGTTTCCAGTGCTGCTTTTGTGCATGCAATGACTGCTTAGAAATTTATGAGCTGCTTATGCAATGAGCGCTCTTATGTGTTTAGTGGGATGCAATTGAGGAGGGGACGGAAGTTTTAGTGGGGGCGAAATGCAAATGTTATCAGCCTTGAGGCGAAGAAGATCAACAACGACGACAAATGAAGACACTTTAAAAAGTTTTCTGAAAGCTGCGATGGAGGCGGATGCTGATTGCTTTATGTACGCGCAAAATGTGCTGCTTAATAACGCTCATGGGAGTTGCAACAAAACGTGGAAATTCCCGTTTTTACCAGCATGCTCAACGTTAATAAAAGCGTCTGACATAAGCACCAACGTCGCACTCATTGCAAACGCGCGTTGTCAGATGTGCACACGCACGCAGTCGGTTTCACGCGATATTCGTGCAGTTTCGCGGAGTCAGTTTTTTCGCATTTTAAAGCCTTCACATGTCATTCTGTCGTCGCTGTTGGTTGGATTTTGTTGTTGACGACGACAATGATTACGATCAAGATGAAAAAGTCGCGCCAGAACCGGTGGTGCAGTGTGCGGGTCCTTGTGCGTGGCGGTACCATGCGCGCTGCGTGCAATTACCGTATGCGGTAGCGCAGGCAATGCAGCGTACCGCGGAACTCGAGTGGTACTGTGACAATTGCAGACAAATGTATCGGTTGCAGCTCTATTTCGAGGTGATAATGAGGGAAGTTCGGTAACAAAAGTTTCGAAGATAATAATTAATGGGACGAGTAGTAACGAAACCAAAAAAAATGTTTGTTTTCATACAAGTTTACTTCATCTGGTATCGCAATTAGAAACGAATTTCGGTTATGAAAACTGAGTATAAAGAAATTTTGTATCCTCGGATGTTAAAGCGTCGAATTTCGAGATGATTGTGAAAGTGTCGTGTTAAAACGAAATTCAAAATTCGTACGATTTCCTTATTATGTAATTTAACTTCAACTTTTTTTTATAAAAACTGTTACTGAAATGTATTAAATAAGGTTTGGTTTAGGATAACTGAATTCAGATGTATATCAAAAAGATGAAGAGTCGAGTAGTAGAACTCCGAAAAAGGTGCGCGAAAGGTGCTCGAATATCAAAAATATCACTGAAATCGAATTCAATTTTTTATTGAAACGTATGAACTATGATTTCGGTTACGATACTTAATTTAGGAAAATTTCGAGAAGTTTTTGGAAATCGCTTTTTGTTAAAATGTGTCATAAACCAAAACTATGATATGAGATGGTACAGAATATGTGATATTTTTTCCTCGAGTGTTATAAATAGCTCTCAGCGTAGTGCGCGAAAAGTGCTCGAATATCAAACATATCACTGCAATCAAATTGGAAATGTTTGAAATTCGGAAAATCGTATATCGCGAACTACTATGCAGTAATTTTAAATCTTAAAAGCGGAATTGAAACAGCATTAAATTAATTTATGGTTTTTGAACCCATGTCAAGGCAATGAAACTTTGTATCCAACGTCTTGTGCCTTCTGTATGTCTATAAATAAAAATAAATTGCTCTCAAAATTATTATTCAAATTAGTAACTTATTATCGAGCATCTTCTATAAGAAGAATCCTTTGACAAAGTGTGTCTGCATGTGGGTCGGTTGATTATTATGTCTGTGTCGAGTGTTGGTTGCTGTCAGTAATTTGAGCAAATGTGTCATCAAGTTTTATGCTTACGATGTGGGCATTAAATTAAGCAACAAAAACCAAATACGAAAATACTTAATCCACACATACTCCAAACACACGCACGCCGTCATCACAGCTGGCAACCCTTTTTGTGTCAAAGTGACATTTGACAAGCGGAAGGAGCTTTTAGTGCAAAACTGTTGCCATTTTCAGGTGTAAAATTACAAAAAAGGGTTTTAAGAAAATTTCGGACATTTTTATTGGCACATGGCACACTTGAGATTGACAGCAATAGCTAGTTTTTGGGATGTTTGTTTTCATTTATTGTGATAGTCTTCAATAGGTGTCGAAGTTTGGAAATACTTAAAATTGCATGAAGTAAAAATATTAAAGATAACTTTGAAGTGTAGTTTTTCAATCGCATTTTCAAATTTAACTTAGTTTACTGGATTTTATTTCATATATCAACATAGCAAAAGTCGGTCCAGATTTTCAAATGCATTTATACTTAGTTTAAAGTAGATATGTTGATTTCATATATCAACATATCATAAAATATATAAAATGAAATATTGAACTAAATGATTACTAAATCACTTTCTGTCTGTATACTTTAAAGACATTCGGCTTTTTTGATTAGCAACTATATAATAAATTAAAATGCTTAAACTAAGTTTAAACCAAGTTTAAACTATGATATTTAGTTCTCTAAAGGTTCAGTTTTTCATTCCAAGTTTAAACTTAGTTTAAGCATTTCAATTTATTATATAGTTGCTAATCAAAAAAGCCGAATGTCCTTAAAGTATATAGACAGAAAGTGATTTAGTAATCATTTAGTTCAATATTTCATTTTATATATTTTATGATATGTTGATATATGAAATCAACATATCTACTTTAAACTAAGTTTAATTTGAAAATGCGTTTGAAAATCGTTTAGAAGTAAAACTAAAATAAACCATATCGTTTATTAGGTGAAATATAAAAAATTGGAATGCCATTCGATTCATTAACATTGTCTCTTCATTTGATCTAAATAGAAACCTCATCGATTAAGAAATGTCAGTTTAAAAAAAATATAACCACACCTTAACTCACCTCAATAAAACTCACCGCAATAAAACTCACCACAATGAAACTCACCACAATGAAACTCACCACACCGAAATTCACCATACTAAAACTCACCACAATGAAACTCACCACAACGAAATTCACCACACTAAAACTCACCACACTTAAACTTCTACTGGGAAAACTCTACTGGGAAGAATTCTACGGGAAAGCGTCTACGGGCGAAATATTGTGTTTTTTAAACATGTATTTTATACAATATACTTTGTATAATGTTTGAATATAGTTCGTAAGTAATGACATATCATATTTGAGTTCCTCACATTACTCTAGGTATTGATTTTAGAACGACGCTCTGCGGTTCGAGTCTTCTTCATTGCGTAACGCAAACTTATTTCTATTTTTATGCATTTCCAAAGTGCTTTTTCACCTTTTGGCCATTTTTTCGTTGAAGACACACAACACAAGAGTTGAAGGTCACACGCTGGTATTATTTTAATTTTATGCCTCCAGGCTGCGCAAAGTGTGTCACAAGGTGCAAAATGTTCAAAATTGTGCGGTGGGGTTGAGGTAAAAAGGCGCGGAAAATGTGCAAAGTTTGCGTGCTTAAGAATGCAAAATTTAAATGCTAGGCTGCGGTAATGTGTTCCAAAAAGCAAAGAAAGAATGAGTATAGCAAAACTGTATTATGCACTACGTTATTATGCACTTTGGTGGGTAGAAAATGAAGAATATAAGGAAAATAATTACAAAGTATAAAAAAATTGCAATTATAAACTATGAGATTTAGAAGGACTATAATTTCGGCATTTAATTGCATATTTGGATTAATAGAACAAAATGGTTTTCGGATGCAGCGAGCGAAACTTATCTAAAATCTTGAATAATTAAGATATTTCGAGAAAAAAATGTGAATACGATTAAAAGAGGCCTGCGTTCATGTTCTGAAATTCGCATTAAATTGAAATTCAAATATTTGATTTGAAATTTTTAATGTAGTAACTATCTCATTCCACAGTACTAAAATAAAAAAGGTAGAATTCGTTTGAATTCGAAAATGTTGTTTGATGCAGGCTTATCATTTTTTTTTTTTTCAAAAAGAACGAGAATGATCAACATTTTAGCTGGATGCAAAACCACTACTGCTCGCTGATGCATGTTGCCTAATTATGGCAACTTGCCATACAAAAGTTTAACACTTTTTGTACCCATTCTCTAAAATCAAGCAGCAAATTAAATTTTTAACCACTCGCGTAATAATTACTTTTCTCGCAAGTAATCATTGCGTTGTTCTGTTGTTTGCAGCAACAATAAACTTTTTTGCTAAACCGCTTAAAAACCAAAATTCAGTACGCAAAAAACCCCTTAAGACGTAACACAAAGAATCTTCTTAAAACAAAAAACAACAGCTACAAGAACAAAAACAACAACAAAAACTACTATAATAACAATGACAACAACATGCATCCATTAACATGGCCAAAATGCTTTTAGACGTAATGAAAATGTCGTCTTTGCCATCAACGCCACCGTTAGACGAAACTCTTACTTTCTGCACTAAGACGACGTTGTCTTCTGTTTTTCATTTGTTCTGCCACTGCACCTTCTACTCTTCAACTGCTCTTCTCCTTTTTTTTTTGTTTTCTTCAAATTTATTTTCTGCGTGCTGCGTTGCCAGACCGTGTGAAAGCGAAAGGATTCGCAGTGTTTTGGTCTTTGTCTCGAATGTCGTTGCTGTTCTTTGAAATCATCTCTCCCACTCCAACTACTCACCCAACTCCATCTTCTCACCCACTCCCATCTTCTTTCACACTCTTGTTCTTTATTCTTCTACATTTTCTCTCTGGTGCGTGTCTGACTCGCAAGTTTTAAAGCTTATGATTATGAAAATGGCTACGCTGAAGTTGTTGCTGTAATTATATTGTTCTTTATTGTTATGTCTTGGCCTTCGTCTCATCTGTTTCATCATAAACATTATTATTTTTATGTTATTCTCCCACTTATGCTCTTTGTACATATACTCATCATCTCTCTCTCTTTCTTTTGTGCATTTTCAGATCGCCATCTGTGATGATTACAGCCTGCCAGTTGATTTCGTAAAAAAGAGACCGTCCAGTTTTGATCCATGCTTGGCCGAGGGCATTCCAACCATACCGGAGAATTGGGCTGCGCCTAGTCCACAGTCGGAATTTGTGAGTAATCTTTACTTTTATTAATTTTTTTGTCAAATAAAATCAGAAAATGATTATAAATTTTGAACTACCAATTATTATCAACTGCAAGGTATGGACCGTACAAAATCGAACTATTTTCTTAATTAATTTATTTATCTCTTCTAGTTTTTCTGTAATCGTGATTTCAACAGACAGACAGACGTCTGTCTGATTACAGAAAAACTAGAAGAGCTAAATAAATGAAACTTCTAATTTAGATTACTTATATATCTACGCTGTCTGTCAGTGAAAATTGGCATGATCAGTCTATTATGACCTGTGAACCGACCACTTATGTTCAAATTTATCATATAAAACACATCTACTGGTGAATTTTACTGTATACGTGTTCAGGTAAACTTTTTTTGGTCAAATATATATTGACTTCATACTCAAATACATGAAAACAATGTTCTCCCGCGAAACGACTTGTGGTTCCCAAAAAAAAAAAAATCGTAATTCGGTACATCTACCCATTTGTAAACATGGGTATCAAATGAATGGAAATTCTTCAGCGATTGAAAGTTTGTAGTTATTTTCAGGATTCGTATACCCTGGTGACCTATATATCACTTTGAATGGTAACCACACATATGTGTAGGGTATTTATAGTCTGCTTAGACCGACTTTAATTTTGATAATGTTAATTATTATAATAACATCTACTATAAAATGTCCCTACTTTAAACTTTTCCATGTGATCTAATATTCCCAACTGGTTGTTTTTAATTTTTTTATGAGTAAAAGATTTGCCGTAAAGTAAAAGTGAATGAATAATATATGTGAATTGGTCATCTGTTTTTAACACTCCGAAGAATTTAGCGCCGATGTGGGAAAGTGTATAATTTCTTGATCAACGTCATTTTATCAGTCGTTTTAGCGATATCCGTCTTTGAAATAACGTTTATAGAAAAACGGAAATATCTCTGACAACAAAATTAAAATCTTAAATTGCTTTTTTACTGCTGCTACCTACTATTAAAAATTGACATGATCGGTGTAGAATGAACTGAGATACGTTTTTTTGGATATTTCTAGCCACAAAAGTCGAATTCGAATTCTAAAAATTGAAAATGTTGTCATGCCTAAAGGGCGAATTTTTTTCGTTTTTTGCCATAACTTTTTATTGGTACAATATAAAATGGTGCTGTAAAGACAATTATTGCTTATTTTCAAAGCACCTATCGATCTGCAACATTAATTATAAATAGTTTTCCAACATTTTTTTCCTGCAAATAAATGACAAATGACGAAATGAGATATGTGTATGTACAAAAATTGACGTATCTCAGTTCATTCTACACCGATCATGTCCATTTTTAATAGAAGATAGCAACAGTAAAAACGCAATTTAAGATTTTAGTGTTATTGGAAAAATTGAAAATGTTGTCATGCCAAAAGGGCGAATCTTTTCGTTTTTTTGCTATAACTTGTTATTAGTACAAGATAAAATAGTTATGTGGAAGCATTAATTGTTTGTTTTTAAAACACCTTTCGATTTGCATCATTATTTTAAAATATTTTTTTGAATGTTTATCATTTGTAGGAAAAATGTTTGGAAATTTATTTTTAAAGAATGAAGCCAATCGATAGGTGCTTTAAAAACAAACCATAAATGCCTTTACAGCTTAATTTTATCTTGCGCAAATCAAGAGTTACAGCAAATAAATAAAAATATTTGCGTTTTGGTCAGGATATAGCCACACAAAATCGATATTTATAATTTTTTAAGTTGTTCAAATCCTAAGATATTTTATATTCGTTATGCTAATCGATGAATAAACCAAAATAACGAAAAAAAAATTTAAAATGTAATTTTTACTAATTTTTAAAACTTTAAAATTTGATTTACAAATATTTTTAAAAATGTACATTCACCTCTTTGTTATGACAGTGATGATATAGTATTCAAATCATGAAAATATTTTCACTGTTTAATTTATTTCATTATATTTTCAATAAAAAATTAAAAAATTACATTTTAAATTATTGCATATTTTTATATTTCATCATTTAATTGTAATTCTATTACATTAACCACCCAAACAATAGCTGCCGCTTTATCGCATTATTTTAATTTCCGTATTAAACTCAATTAAAATTCATTGAAATTTTTAAAATTTATTTTAATTAAACAAAGCCCACCATATCGTGTACATACTTCTTGGCCCCCAACTCAACTGGCACTTAATCATTATTTTGGCTGCGTTAATGAAAAATTCCATTCATTATTCGAATGCTTGACTCAAAAGCCGTTTGAAAAATAAAACAATTTTAAACAAAAAATACCTAAAAAAAACCTTTTCATTGCACAGCAGCAGGTACCCCCCAACATTAATTTTATCCACCCAGCAATTTAGGTCTCAATTTTTTATGTTGCCTACCACTGGCCGTCGACGTCGCTTTTAGTAGCCATGACGATATGACGCATCCCTCTGCATTTATTTTATTTTTGATACTTTCACTTTTTTTTCTTGTTTGAAACCCCAACAATTTTCATATTTTTGATATGAAGAGAACGTAGTCTGTTTTTATGTGCTTCTCTCCATTGACTGTTGGTTGCCGTGGTGAAAATCCTTTCAATGGACCGCGTATCGAACGAAGCCGCCTGCAGCTGTGTTCGAATATATTGCACAGACAGCAACAACAGCAACAACGACAACACAAATAAAACAACAACAACTATAAATAAATTCAAACAACAATAACAACAACCACACAACAAGCAAGTCGAAACGAAATACAACAAACACAGCGCATAAAGTCGTCATAATTTTCTAAACGCAGTAAAATGTTTTTTCTTCTGGTTTTTGTTGTTGCCACCATGAGTGGTGGCACGCATTGTTGTTATATTTGTTATTGTTGTTGTGGTGAAACAATATATGAGGCGCTCATAAACGCAGTGTGGAGGTATGGCTGAATGGCATTCGAAAAATCTCAAATATGATTTTTGGCCTCTAGCGAACGATGAAACACTTGAAGGCACAGCAACCCACAACAATAATATAATGAATATTGAAAATACACCGTAAAAAATTAAACACAATATAAAAAATCAAAAAGAAGAAGAGAAAAAATAATATAAATTACTAGCTGGACCCGTGCACGACTCGTGCCAAGATTTTGTGAATTAAAAGATATGGAGCGATTTTATTAATATAAAAAACATTTTTATTATTTATATCAGGGGCCCGTGCTTGGCTGTGAAAGTTTTTTTAATGGTTTTATAAATGTAGTAGCCAAATAATAATTCTCCGCCAAAACAACTTTTCTCAAAGACAATTTTTTCTCAGACTGCCCCGTAAAGTTCTTCCCCATAGAACGTTTTCCCGTAGAATTCTTCCCGGTAGAAATCTTGCCGTAGAACTCATCCCGGTAGAATTGTTCCCGGTAGATTTCTTTCCCGTAGAATTCTTCCCCGTAGAGTTTTTCACAGTAGAAATTTTAGTGTGGTGAGTTTAGGTGAGGTGAATTTTGGTGTGGTGAGTTTTAGTGTGGTAAGTTTTAGTGTGGTGAGTTTTAGTGTGGTGAGTTTTAGTGTGGTGAATTTTATTGTGGTGAGTTTCAATGTGGTGAGTTTTAGTGTGGTGAGTTTTAGTGTGGTGAGTTTTTGTGTGGTGAGTTTAGTGTGGTGAGTTTTAGTGTGGTGAATTTTATTGTGGTGAGTTTCAATGTGGTGAATTTTATTGTGGTAAGTTTTAGTGTGGTGAGTTTTAGTGTGGTGAATTTTAGTATGGTGAATTTTAGTTTGGTAAGTTTCATTGTGGTGAGTTTTAATGTGGTGTGGTTGCTTTTGTATATTTTTTTTTTGTATTTGAGTTTTTTTTGTTTAATCTTTTTAGCCTGTGTTTGTGCTGAGTTATGTCGTTTGGAATGTTTAGGTTGTATGGGAGGTACCACGCCCCTTTGTCCAATCGCGCCCATATATAGCCTATGACACCCTCCGCAAATTTTAGTTAAATCGGTTCAGCGGTTTAGATGTGATACTGGAACAAACAGACAGACCGACAGACAGACGGACCAAGAGTTTTATATATATATATATAGATAAATAAAAAAAAAATATTTTTCTAATGTGCATCCCATACATCATTTCTACATAATGTGGAAAAATTGGAAATATTCCTAGCAAAAATTTTTGGTAGAATCGAGAAAATTTAGTACTAATTTATTAGAAGTTTTTTAGCAGAAAAATGCGGGTTTGTAACAAATGCTACATATTTTCTGACCGTTCCTCAAATATACTGGTAATCTACTGATAATCTACCATTCCCATAAAGTTCAATGTGCATATCATCACCGACATGTTTAAAGGGGGCGAATGTGTATTTTTAATGTTGGGAAATCAAAATATAAAGTTTGATTTTCTTTACAAATTAGTAAAAATCTTTTTTTTCTTTTTTAATTTTGTTTTTTGTTATTTTGGTTTATTTATAAACTGGCATAACGTATATAAACTATCTTTTGATTTGGACAATTTAATTAATTAGAAATACGAATTTTGTGTGTCTATATCCTGACCGAAACGCAAATATTTTTGTTTTTTTGGAAAAACTTTTCATGGGTACAAGATAAAATAGTAATGCAAACTCACTGATTGTTTGTTTTTAACGCACCTATTGATTGGCATCATTATTTAAAAATAATTTGGCAACAAATTTTCCTGCGAATAACAAAAATTCAAAAAAAAAAGGTAAAAAATGATGCCAATCGATAGGTTCTTTGAAAACAAACATTTTATGCCTTTACAATACTATTTTATCTTATACCAATAAAATGTTATGGCGAAAAAACAAAAAAATTCGCCCTTTTGGCATAACTAGATTTAAAATTTTTCAAATTCGCCCTTTTGGTTTTGTCTTTTGTGGCTAGAAATATCAAACAAAAACCACACACGATTTTGGCACAGTATTTCTCAAGTATACTGCGCTTCATTAATTATAAATATTTTGCCAAAAAACATTTCTTGCAGATAACAAATGGAAAATTAATGTTTGGCAAATTAATGTTTAATTAATGATGCAGATCGATAGGTGCTTTGATAACAAATAATAAATGCTTTTTCACTACTATTTTATCTTATACCAATCACATGTTATGGCGAAAAAACAAAAAGATTCGCCCTTTTGGCATGACAAGATTTTCAAATATTCTAATTCGTCCTTTTGATTTTGTCTTTTGTGGCTAGAAATATCAAACAAAAACCACACACGATTTTGACACAGTATACTTGAGAAAAAACTACATTCAAAAATGTAAAAAACGAAAATGTTAGAAATTACACTTTCGCCCATTTGGCATGAAAGTGACGGTGTTTGGCGGAAATATATGTCTAGAAAAACATTAAAAAATGTAATCTAAATTGTTTGGGATAAGAATAATAAAGAGTCATGATCAGGGCTCGCTTTTATATGGATTTTCATATTCCATATTTAAATACATTTTTTAAGAATTTTTAGGTAATATTCCATATATTTGAATTATTCTATATAAATCCATATTTTGATAAAAATGCCTCAATTTCGACAAATTTTCACTAAAATGTTGACTTTTCAAACAAATTTGGATTGGAACGAATAAAATCAAAGAAACTTACTGCAGGAAACTATATCTGGATATCACTAGAAAGTTCATTCCCAATATACAAAAGAGTTCATTTGTATTTTTTTTAATTAACTCAGAAACAAAATGGTGCAGTATATGACATTTGTTTACATACGAAAAATACTATTCAATCAACATCAGATTATAGCCTTATTCCCGATTTACATTGTATCCTCTGTGAGAAACACCATATTGGGTTGCATTTTTCCAAAAATTGCTGTTTTTATATTAACATGCTTTACATTTTTTGAATATTTAGATTTTTCTTTAAATTTCAACTTTATCGATTTTCTTTAGCTACAAATTCGTATTGTATGTTATAAAAAATGTCTTTATTGAAATTTTTGATTCAATATTCATTTATTTAAAATATAAAAATGATGTTGTATAGTATGTTGGGCTAACAGTTCGATAAGTGTATGAGCGAATGAAATCTACGTCGTATTACAAGTCGTCCTACAATGTTCTATCGTGTATTTGATCCATTAGAAAGAATTGTAGAATGAAATGTTTAGAAAAAGCGCCATCTTTGTGCAGCATCTTCCAAAACTGTTTTGGACACGTCAATAACAATTCTAAAATTTGTTTTTCTTGATCAGGTCATATTTTTCATTTTAAAATGTTAAATTTTTGTGTTTTTTTACCTATGTGTAGAAAACTTGGGCAATTTCTCTCAAATTTTTAGTTCAGTGATATAAAAAATAACACTACCCTACACGATTTTTGCCATGGACATCCAATACTTCAATTCTATATAAAGGGTTTTTCAACAGGGACGCTACAAAAGTAGAGCGACAGGGACAGCAAACGACGCCATATTTCTTGCCGCTCTTTCGACATTTCTATTCAGTAAGGTTTGCCATTTCATGATGGAAAGATATACGAATACGAATTTCGGTAGTAAATTTTAATAATGTCGACTCGTTGTTGGCTCATATATCTTTCCATCATGAACTGGCCAACCTTACTGAAGAGAAATGTCAAAAGAGCGGTATGTGGCTGAAAAGAGCCTAAAATATAGAGAGCATTTTTCTTAAAAATGTTGCAACATCTAAGCAGCATCAGCTTAAAATTTGTCACAATTAAGCAGTATTTATTCAACATTTACACAGCATTTGAGAATATTTGTAACACATTTATGTAATATGAATGCAATATAATGTGAATACTTTAATGGAGAAATTAAGCAATATTTGTGCAACATTTACACAATAGTTTTACAGCAATTAGGCTACAATTGATGACCCATTTATGACACATTTATGAAATTTGTCTGTAACATTTTTGCAATATTAATAAAACATTTTTGAAATAAATGTTTGTATATTTTTAAAATATGTGAAATATTTCTAAATTTTTTATAAAATATTTATTTAATATTAATGCCACCTTTATGCAACTTTTATGCAACTTTTATGCAATATTTGCATTAATTTAAGTGTACTTTAAGGCTCAACGAAAAGGTAATGTTTCGCATTCACATTTTTACAGATGCTCTACGCAGCACAATTTCCTCGCAAAACGTATTTTCCTCCTGCTACCTTTTTTTGGTCTGCTGCTCTTTTTTTTGTTTGCTGTTGTCGGTTGCTGTAAATATTTTATATATTTTATCTCTTGACTTATTCTATTAGTGTGAGTGTGTATTACACATACACGCACGCACGCACGCATTTAGACATACACAGTACTGTTTTTACGTGACGTACATTGCCGCGCACTTGTCGAACTCAGGATTCACTTTCTGGCTGTCTCAGTGGCTGTTTTTCTGTTTGTCTGTTTCAGTAGCTAAATGTCTGTCTTTTTTATCAGTCTGTCCCTCTGTATTTATATCGAGTTGCAATATGTGTCTCCACGGGGTGCTACAGACAGCCCCATGCAGCCCCCAAAATGTTATCGCAAAAGGTTGTCGAAAAAATATTGGGCTTCGCAAACATAGGCCGTTTGCAAAAATACACAGACAGAATAACAAAATACACTAAGAAGAAAGACGTAGCAAATATGTGTGAAATTTTGAAACGTATTTTTGTAATATTAAATTTAATAATATTTAAATATTATAATGCGTTTTACTATAAACGTAGTCAAATCTAATAGGAAACTTTTAAATTTTTATTCTATTCTATATGCATTCACTTTAAAAAATATATATAACAATTAAAATGTATTACTAATTTATTTTATTTAAAATAAAATACTATTTTAATGTTTTCTGAACGTCTACTTCAAACGTAGTCTAATTTAATACGAATGTATTTAATTCAATTATCATTTTATGCTATACATAGTGAATTTAAATTTATCAAAATAATTAATTAATAATTAAAATTCAATTAAAATAAAAGGTAATCAGTTTAGTGAAGTTTATTTAAAATTTTAATGCAAAAGTATTTAATTTAATTTTTATTGTGTACGTAGTAAATTTAAAAAATATATATTAAAATATGAATTTACTACAAAAGAATTTAAATTCAATTTAAACAAATTTTAATGTTTTATGTTTCTTTTTTATTTTGTAATTTTCGAAAAATGTACCAAAATGTATTCAGATCAATTACGTTTTTATTTAATTTGAATATACCTTTACTGCAAAAGAATTTAATTCAATTTAAAACAAAATGTTTTAAATTTGTTTTGTAACTCTTGAAAAATGCGCAAAAACGTACTGAAATGAAATATGTTTTTATTTAATTTTAATATATCTTTCTTTCAGTGTCTTTACACTGCTAAACACACACATGTGTCGCCACGTGCTACGCTTCCGCTTTATTAATTTCTGGTTGCGTCGACATTTACATCAGCCGCAGGCACCAAAATAGCACAAAATATTATTGTAACTCATACGTCGCGTGTTACCGCGTCTGTGATGCGATGACTTTCAGTTGCATGTGTTGCGTTTTATTTGCAATATCTGTGTGGAATTTCTGAATGGTTTTTATTAAATATAAAAATGCCACACAAACATATAAAAGAAATCTAAATTTAAGTCAATGCAAATAACAGCCACAAAATTCTTGATAATCAAAAATAAATATTTTATCAGCTAAATTTACGACCCGCAGGATTTATTATTGTAGTTGTTGGTAACTTTTTTGTGTTGTTGTTGTCTTCTTGCTTTGTTGTTATTGCTTTTCTTGTATTGCTGCTGTTGTGATAGATGCTGCCTGTAGCAATTTACACAACCTCTTCTCAAACATCTTTTCGTCCTTTTTTTCTATGTTTTGATGTTCCTCCCTTTGTAGCTAAAGTCTCTGTTAGTTTTGGTTCTTCTGTCTGTCTCTGTATTAGTCCCTGTAGTCCTCTGTGATACCTGTTACTTGACGATAAACGTCTTTAGTTGATGCGATCATCCTCTTGACGAAATTGCCACCGCCATCGCCGTTGTCATCGTAGTCTTGCTTCAGTTACGGTTTTCGTTTCCGCTGCTGCTCTTTGTTCCCGTTTTTTTTTTTTCACTTTTACCATTAAGCGCCTTAAAGCGGATTTTGGCTGCGCTGAATGCGTTTTACTATCGCCAACATTGAATTTATTTGGTTAAGGATTAAATATTTTTGGAGCTGCTTCAATTGTTAAGATTTTCAATGGCTTTTTAACATAAAAAGAATTTTATTATTTCAAATCTTTTTTAAGTTTTAAGTTTATTATAATCCATTTATGCTGAATATTTTGTGTTTAATGTGAAAAATTAAATTTTTAGTGAAAATTTGAATTTTTAGTTGTAAATTGAATTTTTGGTGAAAATTGATTTTTTAGTGAAAAATTAAATTTTTAGTGAAAAATTGCATTTTAGTGAAAAATTGAATTTTTAGTGAAAAATTGAATTTTCAGTGAAAATTTGAATTTTTAGTGAAAAATGGCATTTTAGTAAAAAATTGAATTTTTAGTGAAAATTTGAATTTTTAGTGAAAAATTGAATTTTTAGTGAAAAATTTAATTTTATAGTGAAAAATTTAATTTAGTGAAAAATTGAATCTCTAGTAAAAATTTTAATTTATATTGAAAATTTTGAATTTTTAGTGAAAAATTGAATTTTAATGAAAAATTGAATTTTTAGTGAAAATTTGAATTTATAGTGAAAATTTGAATTTTTAGTGAAAATTTCATTTTAGGTGAAAAATTTAATTTATAGTGAAAATTTTAATTTGTAGTGAAAAATTTAATTTTTAGCAGAGCTCTCGATTACCCGGGTTGTTCAAATACTCGAAAAACCCGGGTATTAAATGTTCGAGCTACCCGGGTAGTTCGCAAAACCCGGGTAGTTGGTTCGTTCGTTTGTTCGAGCTATTCGAGTAGCTCGTTTGTTCGAGTAGCTCGATGGCTCGTTCGTTGTTCGAGTAGCTCGATCGTTGTTCGAGCTTCGAGTAGCTTGTTCGTTCGTTCGTTTGTTCGATTGACGATTGTTCATTTGATCGCTTGTTAATTTGTCTGTCCGTTCGTTTGCTTGATGTGGGAGTTGGTCGGAAGTGGTTGGAAAAATGTAGGTGGACAAAAGTGGGTGGGCAAAAGTGGGCGGAAAGTGATAAAAAGACCGAAAAAATGTTTATTGCAGAAATCGGTAGCAGACATCAAGGGAAATCGAATGGTGGTACCACTCTCAGTGGTCCCTGACCCCCAAAAACCACTTTTTATTGCGGAAATGGATAGCCAACCTCATTAGAAGACTAATGGTACCCTTTGGAGTGGTCCCTGACCCCCAAAAGGGGGTCAAAAACCCATTTATGACCCAAAAATTTTTATTTCAGAAATCGATAGCGGACACTATTAGAATGCTATTGGTACACTTTGGAGTGGTCCATGACCCCCAAAAGGGGGTCAAAAACCCATTTATGACCCAAACATTTTTATCTTGAAAATCGATAGTGGACATCATTAGAATGCTAATGGTACCCTTTGGTGTGGTCCATGACCCCCAAAAGGGGGGCAAAAACCCATTTATGACCCAAAAATGTTTATCTCGGAAATCGATAGCGGACATCATTAGAAGGCTAATGGTACCCTTTGGAGTGGTCCAGATCCCCCCAAAGGGGGTCAAAACCCCCATTTTCGAAAAAAATATTTTGTGAATGTCAAAATGCATTTCATAACGTCAGCTATCTATTTCTGCAAAAAAAATTAGGGGTTTTGACCCCCTTTGGGGGGACCTGGACCACTCCAAAGGGTACCATTAGCCTTCTAATGATGTCCGCTATCGATTTCCGAGATAAAAATTTTTGGGTCATAAATGGGGTACTCCAAAGGGTACCATTAGTCTTCTAATGAGGTTCGCTATCCATTTCCGCAATAACAAATTTTTGGACAAAAAGAGTAGTACCATTCGATTTCCCTTGATGTCTGCTACCGATTTCAGCAATAAAAATTTTGACGGTCTTTTTATCACTTTCCGCCCACTTTTGCCCACCCACCCACTTTTGTCCACCTACATTTTTCCAACCACTTCCGACCAACTCCCACATCAAGCAAACGAACGGACAGACAAATTAACAAGCGATCAAATGAACAATCGTCAATCGAAAAAACGAACGAACGAACAAGCTACTCGAAGCTCGAACAACGATCGAGCTACTCGAACAACGAACGAGCCATCGAGCTACTCGAACAAACGAGCTACTCGAACTACTCGAACTACCCGGGTATTACCCGGGCTTTCGAGCGCCCGGGTACCCGGGTACCCGGGCTACTCGAAAATACTCGTATGAAATCGAGAGCTCTGATTTTTAGTGAAAATTTGAATTTTTAGTAAAAATTTGAATTTTTAGTGAAAAATTTAATTTTCAGTGAAAAATTAAATTTTAATTGAAAAATTAAATTTTTAGTGAAAAATTAAATTTTTATTGAAAAATTAAATTTTTAGTGAAAAATTAAATTTTTAGTGAAAAATTGAATTTATAATAAAAAATTGAATTTTTAGTGAAAATTTGAATTTTTAGTTAAAATTTGAATTTTTAGTGAAAATTTGAATTTTTGGTGAAAAGTTGAATCTGTAGTAAAAAATTGAATTTTAAGTAAAAATTTTGAAAATTCTTTTTAGAATACGTATAAATGCAAAATAATTTAATTCATTAGAACCAAATCTATGGACATTAAACCATTTTTTGCAATAGATGGCGCTATTCAGAATTGTACTATTTTCGCCTATAACTTGCCAACGGTGATTTCTATTAAAATGCGGTCTTTAAATTTATGAATTTATTTTTCTAATATAGCCAGTAGTTGAATTATCTAATTTAGTAAAAATATTTAATGTAATAAGTTCATTTTATTAACATTTTAATTAAGTGTACACATGGTGCCCTTAACTCACACACCGCACTTTCTTATTTGTCGTAATTTGATCCCATTTTACGCATTATGAAACGGCCAACTGAACTAGGATCTAAATGAAAATTTATTGCACCATATCGTTGACAATAAGCAGTATGTTGTTGCTCCTTTCTAGGTAGCAATAGTTGTGCTGTTGATGTTGCTAATGTTGCCATGGTGTCACTAAAGCCCTCTAATGCACTTCCGGCGCACACTTTGTTTCGCTGCTGCATTGATTTACGCCATTCAATTAAAAATGCGTCCGGCGCTCAACACCTGTATTTATGTCTGCCTTTTGCTAGATGTGGCAACGCTGTACAGTGTATCTTTGTTTGCATAGGGCAGCGTGGGGCCAGTTCGTGGGGACCTTCGTTCGTTTGTGGTCTGTTTTCTTGTTGTGCGTAGAGTAAAATTGATTAAACATGCAAACAAGCGAATGAAATTGATGACTGTAATCAAGGCAGAGCTACACGTGTAACCAGAGGAGAAAGTGGGCGATGATGTGGGAGGGCGGGAAGAAAAAGTGCGAGACTGTGGGTGGTTCGAAAAACGGTGTCTGGATGTTGCTAAAAGGCTCTGATAAATGACGGTTGCGTGAAAGGTGATACTTTTGAAAAACGTTGCTATTTGGAGCAGAGAATGTCAATGTTGCTGGCTATTGTTGCTGAAATGATGGCGATGTTGTTGCTGCTTATAATAGCTAAATTGCTAAGCAGAAAGGTGATGATGAAAATGGTGACGACGCGTCGAGAGGAATATGTTGTTGATGATGATGTTGTTAAATATAATACTGTTGTTGATTTTACTACTATTGATGTTAATGTGGGTGATGATAATGTTTTTGGTGATTATGTTGTTGATGATGATTTGTTTATGACGATGCTATAGCAAATGATATTGATATTTTTAGTGATGTAATTTTGTTGCGATGATAATTTTCTTGCCGATGATATTTTAATGTGGTGGTAATTTTGCGATGACAATTTTCTTGTTTCATGATATTAATTTGTTAGGTGGTGATAATTTTCTTGCTGACGATATTTTAATTGCTGTTGATAATGTTTCTGCTGATGATATTTTTCTACGGATGATAATTTTATTAATGATCATGTTTATGATAATTTTCTTGCTGATAATAATTTTCTTGCTGGTGACAATTTTTTTTTTTACTAGTGATAAATTTGTTTCTCATTATAATTTTTCCTGGTGATAGTTTTCTTGCTGATGATAATTTTGTTCCTGATGATAATTTTACTGATGATAATTTTCATGCTGATGATTATTTTCTTGCTGATGATATTGTTGCTTCTTGTGATATTTTTTCTGCTGATGATAATTTTCTTAACGATCATTGCTGATGATAATTTTCGTACTATCGATGTTTGTTTCTGATGATAATTTTATTAATGATCATAATTTTATTATTGATGATAATTTTATTGGTGGTGATATTTCTTTTCCTTT
This sequence comes from Dryomyza anilis, assembly GCA_951804985.1. NCBI lineage: Eukaryota > Metazoa > Arthropoda > Insecta > Diptera > Dryomyzidae > Dryomyza > Dryomyza anilis. The sequence goes on along the minus strand of OX638130.1, from coordinate 1,523,658 downwards.
TGATAAATTTGTTTCTGATGATAATTTTCCTGCTGATAATAATGTGATACTATTGATAATATTCTTGCTGATGATAATTTTGCTTATGATAATTTTATTGCTGATGATATATTTCTTGCTGATGATAAGTTTTTTTGCTGGTGATAATTTTATTGCTTGTGATAAATTTGTTTCTAATGAAAATATTTGTTGCTAATGATATTTTTATACTGATTATAATTTTTTACTGATGATAATTTTCCTGCTGATGATAATTTTAAACTGATGAATTTTTAGTGATGATAATTTTTTTCCCGCTGATAATAATTTTCTTGCTGGTGACAATTTTTTTTTTGACTAGTGATAAATTTGTTTCTCATTATAATTTTTCCTGGTTATAATTTTCTTGCTGATGATAATTTTGTTCCTGATGATAATTCTACTGCTGATAATATTCAAGCTGATGATTATTTTCTTGCTGATGATATTGTTGCTGCTTGTGATATTTTTTCTGCTGATGATAATTTTCTTAATGATCATTGCTGATGATAATTTTCGTACTATCGATGTTTGTTGCTGTTATTAATTTTATTAATGATCATAATTTTATTAATGATGATAATTTAATTGCTGGTGATATTTTTTTTCCTTGTGATAAATTTGTTTGTGATGATAATTTTCCTGCTGATGATAATGTAATACTGTTCATAATTTTATACTGATGATAATATTCTGGCTGATGATAATTTGGTTCCTGGTGATAATTTTACTGATGATAATTTTCTTGTTGATTGTAATTTTCATGCTGATGATAATTTTCTTGCTGATAATTTTATTTATGATGCTGTTTTCTTGCTATTATTTACATGCTGCTGATATTTTTTTTTTTGGTGATAATTTAATTGTTGATGATAATTTTTGGCCGATGATATTTTTTTTATTGATGTTAACTTTGTTGTTGCTGATAAATTTATTGGTGATTATAATTTTATAAATGATGATATTATTTTTTTTTGTCTTGTTGTGATTACTTTTTTGTTGTCAATGATCATAATTTCTAGTTCTAGTTGATGGTAATTTTCATGCTGATGATAATTTTGGTAATAATTTTCTTACTAGTGATAAATTGTTTCTGATGAAAATTCTCATGGTAATGATAATTTTCTTGCTGATGATAATTTTATTGCTTATGATAATTTTCTTGTTGATGATTATATTTTTCATATCGATGATATTTTTTCTGCTGATGATAATTTGTTGCTGATGATGATAATTTGTTGCTGATGATGATAATTTAAGCTGCTGATAATTTTTATAATGATGTTAATAATCCTGATGATTCCTGTCGATGATAATTTTCTCACTGATGATGTTTTCCATGTTGATGATAATTATCTTGCTGCTTACATTGTTAATGAAAATAATGTTGCTGTTCTTGTGAATGATGATGATGCAAAATGTAATTTGGTGCTTGTTACAAATACATTGTCTGTCACATTAATTTCATGTCATTTGTCATGTTGTAACAATAGCAGACGACGAGAAGGACAACAAAGGAGCAGCGCACCTAAAAAGGACACACACTCAAAAGGATACATTATACATGTGGTGTAACTCACACACTCACTGAAAAACAGATGGATGGACGACCGAACGGAAGGACGACCAGACAGACGCACACTTATGCTGAGTTTTCAAGTATAATGACAGCCATTAACTGATATTGATATGAATTATTAATAGAACTGGGAAATGTATGAGTTGGAAAAACTTCAAATGCAAAATTATTAAATTAAAAATTCCTCCTTTTGTCCTTTTGTATATGTGGTATATCAAGTCACAAAGGTCAGTAGCTAATTTAGCAATTTAATTTTTTTCAAGGGTTTTTTTTTAAATTTATGATATTTAATGATAGAAACTTAAAATAAAAATTCGATTGAATTAAAATTTATATTCGAAAATACGATCATGCCATTAATTTAAAAATTTGTTTTGAAAAAAATAATTGTTAATTAAAATTTGAATTATTAATAAAAATTTAAATTATTAACGAAAATTTAAATTTTTAGCAAAAAATTAATAATTTTGTGAAAATTACAATTTTGAGTGAAAATTTGAGTTTTTTTTAGTTCAAAATTTAATTTTTAATAAGAATTAAAAAAAAATAATTTTTATTGAAATTTTAGTGAAAAATTTAATTTTTAGTAAAATTTTAGTGAAAATTTTAATATTTACTGAAAATTTTAATTGTTAGTGAAAAATAGAATTTTTAGTGAACTTTTAATTTTTAGAGAAAATTTGAATATATAGTGAACATATGAATTTTTAGTGGCAAATTGAAATTTTTTTATTTGAAAATTTTATTTTACTAAAACATTTTATTTTTACTAATAAATTAAATTTTCAGTGAAAAATTGAATTTTAGTGAAAAATTTAATTTTTAGTGAAAAATTTAATTTTTAGTGAAAATTTGAATTTTTAGTGAAAATTTGAATTTTTAGTGAAAATTTGAATTTTTAGTAAGAATTTGAATTTTTAGTGAAAATTTAAATTTTTAGTGAAAATTTGAATTTTTGGTGAAAATTTGAATTTCTAGTGAAAATTTGAATTTTTAGTGAAAAATTGAAGTTTTAGTGAAAAATTGAATTTTTAGTGAAAATTTGAATTTTTAGTGAAATTTGAATTTTTAGTGAAAATTTAATTTTTAGTGAAAAATTGAATTTTAGTGAAAAATTTAATTTTAGTGAAAAATTGAATTTTAGTGAAAAATTGAATTTTTAGTGAAAAACTGAATTTTTAGTGAAAAATTGAATTTTTAGTGAAAAATTGAATTTTTAGTGAAAAATTGAATTTTTAGTGAAAAATTGAATTTTTAGTGAAAATTTGAATTTTTAGTGAAAAATTGAATTTTTAGTGAAAAATTTAATTTTTAGTGAAAAATTGAATTTTTAGTGAAAAATGAATTTTTAGTGAAAAATTGAATTTTTAGTGAAAAATTTAATTTTTAGTGAAAAATTGAATTTTTAGTGAAAAATGAATTTTTAGTGAAAAATTGAATTTTTAGTAAGAAATTGAATTTATAGTGAACATTTTAAAATTTATTAAGTAACACATTTCAATAGTTTTTTTGTCTAAAAAATGCAATATCATTTCAAAAAAAAAATGTAATTTCCCACATTACCCCAATTTCCCACTTTACCCCAGGTTCCCATAATTTCGAATTTAGCAATACAATTAATTATTAAAATAACCAATTTTAAAATTATAACTATTTATAATAGCTATTTTTACTAGATATTTCTACTAGCTCTTTCTGCAATTTCATTCATCGTCTCTTATATTGTTAGTCATTTTTTTTGTATCCCATGTAAACCGTGAACTTCAAAGGGCGCCCTTCGCTGCACTGCTTCATTTCAGCTGATTTATGTGCGCTTCCTTTTGTCAATTTTGCAGCGATGATAAGAATTTTTGCAGCAACAGCAACACACATTGCTTGAAATACTAACAGGTTTGCATAAAATAAGCCGCTTTTCCGCGCCGCATGAAAAGCTTTTGTTGCAAATGTGCGGCAACACAAAACAGCGCGACAGTGGCAGTGATAGTGACAGTGACAACAGTAGCACCAGCAACATTAGAGGCAGCAACAACAAGAATATTTATGAAATTCAATATGTATGTGGTTCTAGTGTGTGGGTCTAGTCTGTTTGTTCATATTTTAGGCCTTTTGTTGCAAACATGTGACACCAGCCACTGGAGTTGGAGGTGGCAGCAATAAAAATTGCTGCTGTTGCTAGTGCTTGTTTGCACTGCCAACAATTTTGCTTTATTGTCGTAAAAATTTGTTGTTGTGGTTCATTTTGTTGTTGTTGTATAGGCTGCAAAACGAGCAGTCAGTCGCGCAGGACATTCGAAGAAATGCCATAAATTATTATGTGGCTCGTGGCTCGCATGTTGCGGTTGTTGTTGCTGCTGATGTTGTTACCGTTTTGTGCAAGTTCTTGTTGTTGTTGACTTTGAGTTGTTGCTGTTATTGTTGACTGTTAGTTTTTGTTGTTATTGCCTCTGTCTGTTTGTTGTTGGCAACACTGTCACTGTTGTTTGCTTTTGCTGCCTGTCACTCGGCCAGCAACAACTTTGCCAAGTTGCTGACTTCTGCTGCTGAGGCGGCGCGGTTACGCAAAGAATGCAAAGGACTCAAAGGACTTTGTTATTTGCACCAGTAGAAGCGAGTTATTTGCAGGGTTCTGTGAGGTGCCTTTATAAGTTCATAATACGTTGAGGTAAGCAGCTCGTTAAAATTCGAACAAAATCAAAAATTTAAATAAAACATATCTATAATAAAACATTTTATATTTTTTTATATTTTGTTCGAAATCTGAATTCGTATAATTCGAAATACTGAAAAATCAAATTAAATTTTTAGAGTAAATTTGAATTTTAAATATAAAGTGAATTTTAAATGATAAATGGAATTCAATTTTTACTAAAAATTAAATTTTTACTAAAAATTAAATTTTACTAAAAATTCAATTTTTACTAAAAAATTAAAATTTTTCCAAAAATTCAATTTTTCACTAAAAATTCAATTTCTCTCTAAAATTTCAATTTATCACTAACAATTCAATTTTTCACTAAAAATTCAAGTGTTTTATAAAAAATTCAATTTTTCTCTAAAAATTAATTTTTTTCTGAAAAAATTTCACTAAAAACTTAATTTTTCACTAAAAATTGATTTTTTCACTAAAAATTTAAATTTTTAACTAAAAATTTAATTTTTCATTAAAATTAAATTATTCACTAAAAATTAAATTTTTCACTAAAAATTATTTTTTTTTATTTTGTATTGAATACTTTAAATTAAAGTTTGGAGATTTTGAAACAAATTCAACTGAAATACGATTAAAATATATTTTCCAAAGAAATTTTACTAACATTCTAACAAATAACTTCTGTACTTCAACTAAAATGTTAAGAAAACATTTATGTGAAAAAGTTCGCTGAACCCTCCCATGTAATATTATAACAAAATATTATAACAAAATTCCGCATTATCCGAATTAATGAATGCATGTTTCAATGTTCTCTCGCAAGGAATTCGTGCCCTGGAGATGCGAAAATTTAAGATTTTATTTAATTAAGATGCGCTCGCGGAGGCGCGTTTAATTGCCAACTTCAAACGCAACGCAAAACTGCGAAAAACAACAATGAAAAATACAAAAAAATATATAAAACATGGCAGACAAAAGCGTTTGCCTAAAACGGAAGTGACTCGTGCGGCGTTATGCGTTGTAATGCGCGCCAAATAAATTTTAAAATGACAGCACAAATGTGAGGGTGGAAACGCGTCGTTAATGCGTCTTTGTGCCCGCGAGCAGCACAAGTGGGGGCGTGGAATGTGAAAAGTTCAGCAAGAGTATGATGGGCATTGAGTGTTGTATGTGCCAAAAGGACGATGACAATTATTTAAAAATAATTGCTTGGCAACCACATTAATTGAGTTGCCAATTGCTAGAGAGTGAATATGGTAAATACAAATCACGGAAGCCAACTCTAACAGACACTAAGACGACGCTTTTTTTTAAATTAAACTAAATATGCTAAATTTAAAGATATAAATAATTCATCCAAGCCACATTATTTTGTTAAAGCAGAATTTAAAATATTTGGGATTTAAAATTGTTGGGTAAGAAATTGTTGCGAATTTCTAAGAAATAAATTGTCGATTTTAGCAAGGAACAAATTTTATTAAACAATTTGGTTGGTGGAAAAATTATTTGAAGAATTATTTGAATTGTTCTGAAAGAATTGTTGGAAATATATTTGAGCGGGCGAAGTGGGGACGAATTTGAAATAAAATAGGAAAAGAACCTATGATGTGATGAAGAGTTGTCAAGAATAAAATGGTATATAAAATTCGAAAGAAGAAGAAGGATAAACAATAATTTAGACAACGATTTCCAAGTAAGAAATATGTTATATGAATTTTGTTTACCAGCGAAATATCTGCAGATATAAAACTGCCTTGGGAAAAATTGTTTGATAAAAAGTCAAATAGATTGTCCTAGAATAATTTAATGATGCATAGTTTTGGCAATAATAGTCTTATAACAGGGGATTAACATGCAGAGAAAGTATTATCTCTTGCGAAGACTCATTAGAGGACAATGTATAGCCTTAAAATAAATAGTTACAAACGAATAGTCTAGGGAAGAATTGACTGGGAAATATAAGAATTATTTAAAGTTGTATTGCTTTCGAAATGATAAGTCTAAGAATAGTGGAAGAATCAATACTTGTAGTTTGGGAAAGAATAGTTTGAGGAACGTAGATTAATAGCCAGAAAAAGAATGGTCTTGATACGACACATTTAAAGATGAATAGGCTTGAATAGTACAGAGCGCGAAGACTAGAGAAGAATAGACTGGGGAAGATACGAAGTATTTGTAATAACATAATTTGCGCAAGAATAGGATAGAAGAAGAATAGTTGAAGAATGGGTGGTCCGGAAAAGACTCGTTCATATATTGAGAAATAATAGTCAATGCTTTCCATAAAATAGGCGATACAAAAGCATATTCTGCGAATAGTATAAGGATATGGGAAGATAAGTGAGAGAAAAAGTTGTCTACCAACGCCGCGTTTAATAAATACGAACCTTGAAATATATACTTTGTGATCGAATAGTAATAGCTTCAAAGCTTCATTTGTAGAAGTTATATTTCATTAAACAATAGGCTTAGTCTTCTCTTCTAAGAAAAGTGGAAGAATCAATACTTGTAGTTTGGGAGAGAATAGTTTGAGGAACGTAGATAAATAGCCAGAAAAAGAATTGTCTTGATACGACTCATTTAAATATGAACAGGCTTGAATAGTTTTAGAGAAGAATAGACTGGGAAAGATAAAAAGTATTTGTAATAACATAAGTTGCCCAAGAATAATCGTAGGATAGAAGAAGAATAGTTAAAGATTGGGTGATCCGGAAAAGACTCATTCATATGTTGGGAAATAATAGTCTATGCTTTTTATAGAATACGCGATGGAAAGAATATTCTGCGAATAGTATAAGGACATGGAAAGATTAGTGAGAGAAAGAGTTGTCTAGAATAGCAACCTTGCAATATATACTTTGTGATCGAATAGTCTAGGGAAGAATTGATTGGGAAAGAAAATAATAGCTTGTCAAAGAATCATTTGTAGAAGTTGTATATCTAGGCTTAGTCTTCTCTTCTAAGAATAAGGGAAGAATAGTTGAATAAAAAGTTTTCTAGAAAAGAGTCGTTTATAGCCTGGAGAGCGTCGGTAGCGGTAGCGTCGGTAGCTCAGAGGTTAGTGCGTTGGACTGCCAGCCGAAAGGTTCCAGGTTCAAGCCTGGACTGGGGCTAACAACATCTTTTCATAGAAAAACATTTTTCTATTCGACGCTACCTCTCGGCAGACAATGGTAAACCTCCGAGAGTAAACACCGCCCATGAAAAAGCTCTCACCCCGCCGTTCGGATTCGGCAATAAACTGTAGGTCCCAATATTATCAGTACAAATATAACACGCACAGCTCAAGTGGTGCGAGAGCTCGGCCTAAGTTCTTGTAGGACTGTAGCGCCAAACTATTATTATTATTATTATAACCTGGAGAGAACTGTCTATGGAAAGAATATTTAATGACAATTATTTACAATGGAAAGAATAGTCGACGTATCGTCTAAGAAAAGGAAAATAATATTTAAAGATATAACTAAATTAGGCAGACTAGTATAATGACGAATCATCTCGGAATGAATAGCGTGTGAAAGAAGAGTCTACAAATAGATTGGGAAGGACTAGTAGATTCGGAAAGAATAATAATAATAGTTTGGCACTACAGTCCTGTATAGACTTCGGCCGAACTATCTCACCATTTGACCTGTGCGTGTTATATTTGTACTCAAATTGGTGGGACCTACAGTTTATTGCCGTATCCGAACGGCATGTGAGAGCTTTTCATAGGCAATGTTTTACTCTCGTAGGTTTGCCATTTACTGCCGAGAGGTAGCGTCGCATGTTTTCTATAAAAAAGATGTTGGCAGTCGCTGGGGATCGAACCGCGGACATTTCGGCTCGTAGTTGAACGCACCAGCGACATTTCGCTCGTAGTCCAACGCACTAACCAAACGAGCTACCGACGCTACTACTATTCGGAAAGAATAGTAAACGTTAAAAGTAATTGCAGTATAAACAATTCTTGCAATGGTTGTTTAGAATTAACAATGTGTGTTAAATTCTCAGCAGCGAATTTGTTTGTGAAATAATATTTGGCAAACAGTGAAAAATCAAACTTATTTATTATTAAAAAACTCTAACTCTTTTATAATTTTCTTTCTTCTTTCAATTGCAGTTGACCGTCGTTGATCATCAGCAGCAGCAGCAATCAGACGTTCCTGCCCCACCACCGCCGCCCGCTGGTGCCACAAATGCAACAGCTGCAATTAACAGTGCTGCCATCTCGAGTACTTTACCAGTGCAGCCACATAAAAAGCAGCCACTGCTGCACTCGCAACAGCAACATTCGACACAGCTAAAAACACGCCGTAGACATCAGCAGCAGCTTCAGCTACAACTACAACAGCAGCACAAACAGCAGCAACAACAATTACTGCTACAACAACATCCGCCATTACCACAACCTGTCATTAAACAGGCTGCCGTTAAACTAATCGAGGGTTACTCAGATCCCAAGGATTCGCGTCGTCAGAAAAAAGTCTACCATAAGAAGGCCAAGCGTCGTCACAACAACAAATATAAAAAACTGCAACAGCAGCAACTACACGCACAGCAACAGCAACAATTGGAGCAGCAGCGACTCATCGAGGAGCCGCCAGCACAGCCGAATAGCAGCAGCAACACCAACAACGGCAGCAACAGCAAGGATAAACGCAGCAATTACAACTCAGGTAAACATGGTGCTTTCAGCCGGACCCCATTCGATCCACAACACTTGAGACTTCAATGTAAAGAATTTAAATAAAACAGCTGCCATTAATAGCAGTCATCAGTGGCGCACATGATTGACTGGCATTCGGACGACCATCAACCAAAACAATTTACCACCCTGTGTGTTGTCGTTCACTCATTTTTTTAAGTCCACAAATGGCCACCCTTAATGGCCACTTGTGTCTGCCGGATTCAGACAGAGTGCGTCCAAAGGACCCTCGTATAGGCTGCTAACTTGTGGCAGCCAAAGAGTGAGACAACCACATGTCGCTGGTTCCGCTCCCGCGCCTAAAAGTACGCTAGGCATTAAATAAACTTTAAATGAAGTTCGCGAACTTCTCTTCTTCCTTATTAGCAGCAACATAAGATGAAGAACCACTAAATTGCGCATCTCGGCGCAATATGCATTAAACTATGCAGTGTTGCGAACAAGTTAATTATGCGCCAAACAGGGTTAACAGCCAAACTAAAGAAAATTCCAAAAAAATTTACTTTAAATATTCTAAAACCATGTAATTTCCTCATGAATTTTAAAAGAGGTTTCAGAACCTTCTAAATATGAAAATCTTGAAAATATTTTATTTGGTACCTTCTAAATGTCCTTCAGATCTACGACAAACTATTTATCTTTGAGCTCTAAAAGAATAATTATTATAATCGTTAATCTAAAAGAATCCTCAAAAAGAAGACTCAAATCTACAATAAACCTATTCGGAAAACATCGGAAAAAATGGAATACTAAAAGTCCTGTAGATCTACGACACTCAATTTATATTCGAGCTCTATAAAAGACTTGCCTCTTTAAAAAGAAGACTCAAACTTACAAAAGACCCACTCGAAAAAGATCGGAAAAGATCAAATAATTCAGCAATCTTCAAAAATATTCCAAACTGTATTTCAGATATTTAGTATTTAAATGGTTGTTAGTCCAATTAAAGTACATTCCTTACTTTATATATTCGCAGATTCATCGGCACCGAAATCCTCGGATGACGAAGCAGAAGACGTAGACAATCAAAACGTCAAGGTTCCTGAACTCAACTCGCCCGATAGCATCTCGGACGATCTCGTGCGTCCGCTGCCCCCTCAGCTGCACCGCAGTCCTCGCAAATTAATCGCCGGTCCCGCCGAGACCAGCAAACGCAATCCCTCGCCATACTATTACTCTGACCTGTTAAAGCCGAAAGACTTGTCTGCAACAGTCGTCGCCGACAAGGAGACAAAAAACAAGAGTCGTCAATCAACAGCCTCAGAGCCGCCGACACTAACGCAAGCGCCCGTTTCTCTTGGCGCATATCGCAAGAGCACTAGCCTTGATGTACCCGAACACACTGAACGCCTAGTTGACGAACAGAACGCAGTCGACGTCGACGAAGTCGAAGACGAGGAGGAGGAAGCAGACGACGACGAAGAGGACGACGACGAAGACGACGAGGAGGAAGACGAATTTGAAGAGCAAACCGAACCAACCGTTCTCGACGCCAACGAGGTACCACCGAAGCGTTATTCTTTTACCGAAGACGGCGTTCGCATTATACGCTGCGACTCTCCCTCAACTTCCACTTCGGATGACTCAGATTGCAGCGAATGTCAGAAGCGTCGTGAGTGGCACTCGCGCGCATTGGCGCTGGTACGCAAGACTTGCAACGTGCAGCCTATAAATTCAGCCGCTGGAGGAATCACTGAAGCTTCAAATAGCACTAAAACTGAAGAGCACAACAAAGATTCCCCAAACGTTCAGCAATTCGTGCCCATCGATAGCGAAAACTCAATGCCGCCACATCGGCTGCTTGGCCCTGCAGTTTGCGCCTGCGTAGCTCCCGCCATCGGCGACGACATCGAAGAGTATTTTCGTCCCCGCAGCATCTTCTACGTGCATCCACATGGCGTTCATGAGTGCGTCGATTGCGCCTCGGACAGCAAGCATCTAAGTGGTAACGTTAACGCAACTGCATCCAGTTCACGCAACGCTCTTGACGTCGCCAGCCTTGCACACTCGGACAATACACTCGACGAAGAAGACGAAATGTCGGGCACACGCAGACGTCAACTCTATGAGACCGCCTTCGACTGCAAGATTGCCAAGTCGGACGATGATTTGGATGAGGTAGATCGCATTACGAATCATTCGCTGCTGTTGCAACAGCTACACAATGGCAACAAGCTGCCTGTAGCAAAGCCAGAGTCAACGCGCAGCAGCAGCTCCAAGTCCAGTCATGCCAAAAGCCGCTTAGAGGGCAAACGGCTGAAGAACTCCAAGAATCAAGCCATACAGGAACAGGCCAGCAACGGCGGTAGTGGCAGCGCATCACCACGCAACAACGTGCTCGGCAACGAGGCACCTGGTGGTAGCGCTGACGTCATCAACATCGATAAATGCCTCGCTGGCCTCAGTGCCAATCTCGAAAATGTCCATATCCGCGAACAGCAGCTGCCGCAGCAGCTGGACCAGCAGAACAATAGCACCACCAATATTACGTCCACGTCGCAGCTGCCCATGCGCGGCTATACGCCATCACCACCATCAACTGCGCCGCTGCCCATCAAGTTTCCCGGTAAACACGACCGCTACTTCATGAACAGCATCAAAAGTGCACCGAATTTGCCCTCCACGAATCCGGCCCATCCGCGTCTGCGCGATCTGCGTCTTCCAATACAGTCAACGCTGCGACAACAGCTGGGCGTTTCTGGCAGCGGCGGCTCCATTGGCACCAGCAACGAGAACAGTCTGACCGATAGCGCCTACGCGAATCCGCCCTCTGCCAAGCATCAACTGCCGCCGTCATCGAAGTCTGCGTCCGGCTCTAGAACGCGCCACGATCGACCACGCTCGTTCGTGCTCGAATCGGGGCGTGTGCTGGAGCTGCGCAAGAGCCACGCTGCCCACCACCACCATGTCGCCAATGGCGGTCGCAGGCAGCAGCAGCCACATAACTACTCCTCGACCGAGAGCATCGCCACATCGAGTAGTGGTGGCAGCATGGAGTCGCTGCGCTCGAGCACCAGCGAAGGCAATCGCAGCACGTCCAGCTCAGAGTCCAGGCACTCAACCTCGTTGAGCTCGCATAGCTCTGAGTCGGGCAGTTCGAGCGCCGGCGGCTTTCCGCTGCGCGCACCAGTTGTCATACACTCCAAGTTGCACATACTGAGTCCGATCTCGGACAAGTCCTCACAGGAGCCAGGCTCCGAGTTGTCCGAGCAGCAAAAGACGCAGAATGAGACGCCTGAGGAGACAGCACCTCAACAACCCACGCAACAGCAGACGCTGCCAGCAAACTCGACGATTGGGTTACGTCCAACGGCCTTGGAGGCTTTAAAGCGGCGACGTGCACCGCCCAACAAAACGCTACTGCATCTGGCGGACGAGATACTCGGCTCGGATAGCGGTATCTCGCTGCACTCACGTGAGGATGGAAAATCGACAGCTACAACGCTGGGACTGCAACAGTTTACACTGCCGAAGTTAAACTTTGCTCCCGCGGACAAGGCTGGTAACAATGACAGTGGCAATAGCGCCGCGCTGCCACAGGATCTGCGCGATTTGCCGTTCGACATGCCGAAGCTGAGGCGTCGAAAAACGCTGCAACAGGTAAGAATACTAGTTAAAGCATTGCAATTAGTGTTACGGACGAGTCGAGAAAAAAACTTGATCTCGTTCCAAACAACTCGATACTCGTACTCGTGTGAAACACTAGTAGGAATACTAACGAAACAGTTATTCACGAACGCTATATATTTTTCATACAGGATGCCTGCACCTCTGGCAGCGCCACTTCGGTAGATCTCGGCGATTTGCCCTTCGACATGCCAAAACTACGTCGACGTCTACGCGCCAATCAAGCGGAAATCAACAACATGTTGCTGCACAGCACCGAATCAAGCGGTATTTCGCAGGCTTCCTCCAGTCACTCGATGCGAGAGGAGCACAAGACGCAGCTGAAGTTGGGTAAGTTTGCTCGTTACTATAGGCATCGATGTGCTTGCATCGTCTGACCACAGGTTGCACTTCCGTCACGTTGCATTGTACACAGCAGACATTCAATTAGTGTCGTTCTGTCACCAGCTGATGTGTCAGGCCAACCGTTGTATTTTACCAAAATGAGCCAAATATAAATTTAGACACACTTTGCACCACCTTTATTTGTTCTCCCACAATTATGCTCCATCTATTGATCACATGGCAACGCAATCCGCACAATGGTCTGCCATCTCAACCCATTTTATGCAGCACCACAAAAAGCATATGATCCAGTTTTTAATTAACCCCGTTCCAGTGACATTGGTATTGATAGCAGTGCATGGACTCTTCTGTACTGCATCATCTCCAACTCCATCCTCGACGTATATCGTTATTAATGATGGCGTATCGATGTAGTACACTTACGGCCATTTGCGGCTAATGCGAGGGCGCTGATGAATGCATTGAGAGTGCAGAGTTTTAGTAAATAAACGAAGAGGAATTGTATAATGGATGGAGTTTCTAATAAAAAAAGTGGGGGCTTTAAGAACTCGTTTGGTCTCAATTAATAGTGCATAAATTGTATAGATTTTTTAATATATTGACTCTGCTGTGGAGGCATTTTAAAGAAACGCCATTTCAGTATTGCTTTCAGATACTGTATTTTAAAAGTTTAAATTAAGTCTTCCGGGCACATTGAATTTTCAAGGATAATATTTTAAGGACGCACATATACTGTTCATTGTAGTCGGAAGTATAACAAATAGCACAGTGTGAAAAAAAAATCATCTTCCGCTTTAATAACGGTGTTTGTACAATTCGGGACTGCTAATCTAGAATCTAAAGCCCACTTGATTTTTTATATAATATCTAAATTCGATGATTCAGTTGATTAGTGAGACTACGTGCCGATAGGTCACGTTCCGTATATTAGGTTCAAATCTGAGCTAGGAACAGCCAAATAAATTTTTTGTCTGTACGGCGCGACCTCCAGCCAGACAATAGAACTAACACTAGAGATTTAAAATGCCTCTTACATGAATCCGACGCCCGTTTTACACCATATTGTCTCTGTTACATGATAACTTGTCTAAAATAGTATGAAACTCAAGCAGGCATGCTTCTCAACATTTCTCAACGTATTTCCGAAGATGATAGATTTCTCAAATTTCGTTATAGACGCCGAATTAAGAATAAGTAATGTTTGTTTCTATTAAGGTGATCAACCGGCAGTGTAGAATACGCATATCCAGGCCGGAAATTAGATCAACATATCTAAATAAAAAAACTGTTAAAAAAAAAATAAAAGATATATATACCAGATTGTATAAATTTGAAGGCGAAATTAAATAGTCGGATGTTCATTCGATCGCTATTCTGTATTCGGTTATCGGTAAAGTCCGTAAATAGTCGAAAAATCATCTGTGTTTGCCTATCTTTAACGATATATCACACATTTATAATTCGGGCGAGGAACAACAAATAAGCTTTAAATACTGCAGTCCAAATGTGAGAGTTGTATTACATCGAAGATCGACTATATATGTTGCACACACCAAGGCTCATGGGCACTTCTTTCAACATACCAAATATAATTCGATCATCATAGATGTGATAAAGCAAATCGGATTTTGTATCAGTCACTCCGTCACATTCCACTCCGTATTATCCTAAAATAATTATTAAATTGGAAGATGTGTAATAAAATGTATCTGTATTGCACTGTGTAATAATGACTGCATTATTGGTGAGAGCGTCGAACTATGAGCCGAAAGGTTGCGAATTCAAACCCCACCAACATGTTATTCTATACAAGGCTTCCCCTCGGGAAACAATGGCACAGTAAAAGATTGACTTGAAAAATACTGTTCAGATTTGTCATTAAACTTAAGGTCTCACTTGCTCAAATGTTGAGAAAGACTTGGAAAAGAAAAAAAATCGTCTTCTGGAAAAAGGTTGAAAGAATGAAAAAGTTAGTTGTACCACTAACTTCATTCTGTTAAATCGAATGGTTTAAAAAATTGATGACGGAACTACCATATTAGTCTATAGACTTCAAATATTAGTCTATACTCACTCCTAATGGTTCTAAATCTGTACTAAATTGCTCCAAAACAGTTCGAAATTGGTTGCAGTACAAACTAAAACTCTTTTCATTTTGACAATAACAACCAACTAAGCGATTGAGAGAACCGAAAAAGTTGGTTGAGCAAAGAGTTGGTTGGCGCAACAAATCTCTATTATGTGTGTTGGTTTTTCAGAGCAGTTGCGCCATACTATTATTATAATATGATACTTATCAAAGCTTAAAGCACTATTCAACTAGAGTCGATATTTGTAAATGATATTAGCAAATATCAGTTATAAATTAAATTCTAATTCAGTTTTAAGAACTACTTATGATTGCGATATACAAAAACTATTTCTCAAATATGGCGGGTTTTTAAATTAGTCAAAATTTAATAGTGCACAAAATTGAATAATAAGAGTTTCGGCAACTTTGAACTTTTATGAAGTATTTTTAAAAATGTACATATCGCTTAGTGTAAATTGTAATAGTAATAATAGGGAACAACTCATTGCATTCTTTCCTTGTCAAAAAAGTACACATAGAAAAATCCTCTTTTGACATGAGGTTGGATGAATGAAAATGTTAGTTATACCAACTAACTTCATTCGGTTAAATCGAATGGTTTACAAATTTGCTGACGGAACTGTCAATTAGCCTATACACATGAAATATTAGTCTATACACACTCCTAATGGTTCTAAATCTGTACTAAATTATTCTAAAACAGTTGCAGTACAAACTCAACTATTTTTATTTTGACAATAACAACCGACTAAGCGATTGAGAGAACCAAATAAGTTGGTTGGGCAAAGAGTTGGTTGGCGCAACAAATCTCTATTCTTTGTGTATGTCGAACATTGATAGGACGAGCCATGATTAGGACTAACATAATAAAATAAATTTCTTCGGAAAACGGATTTTTTCAGAATAGGAAGTTTGGCAACAAAAAAATAGGGATAACTTAATTCATATTCTGATTAATCAACGTTTTTCTGTATAATTCGGGGACGTTAAACTTAAAATTGGAATACTGCTTTCGGCCTAATATCTAGATTAATCAAAAACGCTAAATTTTTCTGTAAAGTGGAAGGCTCTCAAATCATGTTGTTTGAAAATTTAAAAAAGTAAAAGATGGCTTACAACTTTTTTCTGAAACTCTACCTACTTTATTCTTTTTTTCAGATACCACAATCTTTCGTCAAAATCTTACGCTAAATCTCAATGAACCACGTCCAGCCAGCAAGTTCGGCAGTCTCGATCTACGTGGCATGTCCACCAACAAGGAGCTCAATTTGAATTTGCTCACAGGTCAGGCAACCGCAGTCGATCTCATAGATGTTGCCATACCGCTGGATCGACAGGGGTATGTTTTAATTAAAACTTGTTAAATCCCTTTTTTTATAAAATATTCTTTTTAGTTGGTATCATGGCGCCATAACGCGCATCGAGGCCGAGACCACTTTGCGACCGTTGAGTGAGGGCACTTTTCTGGTGCGCAACTGCGAGTCGACGAAGCAGGACTATTCGCTGTCCTTGAAGTAAGTGATATTGTTAAATATTAAAAAACAGAATTTTAATTATTTAAATTTTATAGGGGCGCCAAGGGCTTCATGCATATGCGCATACAACGCAACGATGCCGGCCAATATATACTGGGGCAATTTAGTCGGCCCTTCGACACGGTGCCCGAGATGATACGGCACTTTTGCCTGAACCGGCTGCCGGTGCGTGGCGCGGAGCATATGTGTCTGATTGAGCCGGTCATAGCGCAATTGCTCTAAGCGCAGAGTAGCGAACGCGCAGCATTTCCAGACAATACGTAAAAAAAGAATAAAAATTAAAAATAAAATATATAAAAAAATGCTTAAATATGCAGTGCAAGTAGGCGGCAGCAAAAGAAACTCAAAAAACTATATCATTAAAATTATCTCAAAACTAAAACTAAAAGAAAAACACTTACAAAAAAAAGAAATATATTTATAAAATATTAACTTAACTTTAGACCGTGCAAAAAATTTGTTGATTAATTTTAATTTGAATCAAACGAAGAACCGAACTCTTAATCTATAAGTGGTATCGCTCTAAGAGCAAACAAAACTTAAAACTTATAAAAAAAAAACAAAAAAACGAAAAAACTCTCCATTGATTTGAAATCCATGTCAACTAGTCTACCATTTTATAGTATTTAATTTTGTTAATTTATTGTTTAATAGTTTTAATTTAATTTAAGTTCCTTTTTCGTTAAGTGCATACATTATTTGTAGCTTAAGTTATGGAAAGTGTTATTTTTACTTGTGCCAAAAACATGTTTTTATTTTTTAATGTGTGCACTTAATTGCTTGTGTTATTTATTTATTAATTAACTTAATTTAAGTTTTGTTTAACAAACAAAAGCAGTTGATTTCAAAAGTCATTCCTACGTAGTATGAGATTTCGAAAATTAAAATGCGTTATGTTCCAGCTTTCGATAGAATTTCGATGTCAGAAAACAAAAAATATTTTTTCAAACAAATTGAAAACATTCAAATAAAAGCAAATAGATTGAATTCATTTGGAAACTAAATGTTTGTACTGAGACATCGAATACAAAAATATTGTTTCACAAATTTTATATGAAATTCGATTGGAATTCGATCGAAAGTCAAAACATGACCCAATTCCTAATTTTTAAGTAAAAAATTGTTTAAAAATTTTAATATTTTCATTTTTAACACGTCATAGAAATTTTTCAAGATGTTTCAACTTTCAAACCATATTTGGACCTGTGCGAATAAAGCCTATTTGACTAAATTGTTGCTAATATCGATAAGGCAGTGTGATCTTTGTATGTTTACTACACACAGAAAAATCCTCTTTTTGCTTTAGGTTGGAAGAATAAAAAAGTTAGTTGTACCAACTAACTTCATTCGGTTAAATCGAATGGTTTACAAATTTGCTGACGGAACTGCCAATTATCCTATACACATGATATATTAGTCCATACACACTCCTAATGGTAATGGTTCTAAATCTGTACGAAACTGTTTTAAAACAGTTCGAAATTGGTTGCTGTACAAACTACAACCAACTAAGCGGTTGAGCGAACCGAATAAGTATGTTAGGCAAATAGTGGGACAACAAATTTCTATTCTGTGTGTACGTACTGTTTTATCGATATTATCCAATTGTCTAAATATTAGCTAGTCTTTATTCATCAGTCCCTATAATGACATTTCTTCCCTCGAATAGATTCTTATCAAAAAACAGTTCTACCTTAAGACAATTCATACACAGACAATTCAACTTTTCTCAATTTATATTTGATATAATTCTTCTACAGACAATTATTTCACGGATAATTCTTTCCAGTACAATTCTTCTCCGGTGTATTCTCCCCGGAACAATTGTCTCGGGGAAGATATGTTTCGGGGAATAATTGTCTCGGGAACGAATTCTTTTCCGGACTATTCTCCTCAGAATAATTGTTCCAATACAATTCATCTTCGGACTATTCTCCAGAAACAATTCTCGGGGAAGAATTGTTTCTGGGAATAATTACCTCGGAAAAATAACAGAATCAAGAAAAAAAATGTCTAAAGAAGAATTTTACGGAGAGAAATTATCTGTGAAGAATTGTCTTCAAAAGAACTATATTCAAAAAAAGTAAAAAAAAATTGTTCAAAATGACCGACAATTTATCCTGTCAATTTTTACCCGAAAAAACATTTTCCAAAGAGTCTTTATATTTGAGATAAACCTTCTGCAGTTAATTCTACCACGGATAATTTTTTCCCACAATTTCCGGGAACAATTGCCTCGAGGAAGAATTGTCTCAGGGAATAATTGTCTCCGGGACGAATAATTACAAGGAAGAAATAGCCAGAGAAGAATTGTTGCAGAAATAATTGTCTGCTGAAGAACTATCTGCTCGAAACAGTTCAAAAAGGAAGGACGGAAAATAATTCCCGACAATTTTTCCCCGAAATAATTCTTTCCAAAGCCTTTTAATGTTTGAGATTATTCTTATGCAAACAATTCTTTCGCGTATAATTTTCTCCCATACAATTCTTCTACGGTGTATTCTCCCCGGAACAATTGCCTCTGGGAAGAATTGTTGCAGAGAAGAATAGTTTTTGGTAATATTTAACTCGGAAACGAATTCTTTACCGGACTATTCTCCGGAACAATTGTCTCGAGAACGAATTCTTTTTCAGACTATTCTCTCCAGAAAAATTGTTTCGGGGAAGAATTGTTTTATAGAATAATTGTCTCGGGAACGCAGAGTTTCAAGGAAGAAATATGCAGAGAAGAATAGTCCAGGGAGAATTATCTGTGGAAGAATTGTCTGTCTAACACTATTAAAATATGAAAGACGGACTATTCTACTCGACAATTTTTCCCCAAAATAATTCCTTCCAAAATCAATTAATATTTTATATAAATCTTCAGCAGACAATACTTCCAGGGATAATTCTTTTACGTACAATCCTTCTCTGGACTATTGTCACGAAAACTATTGTCACGGAAGAATTGTCACGGTTAAGACTTGTCTCAGGGAATAATTGTCTCTGGTACGAATAGTTTCTACGAAGAAATATGCAGTGAAGAATTGTCTGAGAAATAATTATCCGTGGAAGAATTCTCTGTCTTAGGCAAGAATTGTTCGGAAAAAATATCTGAAGTAAGAATTATATGAAGTGTTCGTGAAATCCAGAAACAGTTTTTCTGTTCGTAATGTTCAAGTAATTTGTAGTTTTTAAAATTATTTTTATTTAAAACCTACTATACAGAAAAAAAAATAATCGACGTAAATATAGCAACCAATGTTAATTGCATGCATTAATCGGTCCAGCAATGAAATTCAGTAATTTGATGAAAACATTAACTATTCTTTGTTAAATCACCAATTGCGCTTGCTAATATGTGTACGTCAATGCAGCAAATTAATTAGTTGGCGCAGTTTCAGCAATTATATTTGCTAAAACTGCGCCGACTAAATATTTTGCTGCATTTACGTACAAATGTTCATATAACCAATCTTAATTGCTAATTTAACTACGAATAGCAAATGTTTTCATGATTAATGCATGCAATTAATATCGTTTGCTATATTTACGACGATTATATTTTCTGTCTACGTTTAAAAGTCTTTTAAAATCACTGCTTTTTGTAAATGTAAAAAAAAACTATTTAACAAAAATCTACTATATTTAATAATTTATGTGCAATATTTTTAACTATATTTAAATTATACACTTCTTCTACAATGTGTAACAATTAAAAAATTTGCCAAATTTTGTTTCAAATTGTTGCATATTTAATGTATACTAAAACAAAAAACACAGAAGCTACTAAAATATGAAATTTATAAAAAAGAGATAACATTATTTGCAATGCGTTGTAATTTTTCTACAAATTACCACGAATAACTTCCTTTTTAAAGTGCTTTCTTTATGTTTCAAATGCAAATACCTACAATAAACAAAGAAAAAAAAGTAAGCAGCATAAATTAACAACTAAAAAAGTAGTGGCAATAAATGTTCGTAACGCATGACAGTAATAAATAATAAAAAAACGTCGTAGTTTAACATAGAAATAGTGATACTAGTGTATTGTGTTTTTATAATAACATTTAAAGTATTACTCTAAAATGTACACAAAAGTGTACTAAAAACAGTGCAAGGAATAGTACTAAAATGTCTACAAAAGAAGAGTATTAAAATACGCAAATAAAGTGTTTGATAAAAAAGTATATTTCAAAGAAACTAAATCTTGTACTTAAAAGTAATACAAACTTGAAGTTAAAAGTTGAGAAAAACTCTATTTGTAATACATAACGTTTTTAAAAACTTCTTTCAATACTTAAAACTTCATTTTTGTTCATTCGTCAGTCTAGTATCTCTACTATTTATCAACTATGTACGTTTTTTAGAGCAGATAAAGTGCAGTTTGAATATTAGGCAAACCAATAATTGCTAAAAATACAACATAAAATCACAATTTTATTATTTTAAAACAAAAACGTAGAAAAGAAAAGCAAAAACATTTTAAAAACCCACAAACTACATTTAATTTTAAATGAAAACAATTATTATACGAGTTTACAAATACATCCATGCGTACATACCACATACATTCATATATATAAAAAATAATATATATTATATATTAATGAAAAATTTAAAAATAAAATTTAAAAATAAAAATAATAAAGTTGTATTTAGCATTAGAAATTCTGTACTAGAAATAAAAATAAAATGCAAAATATTATTACAAATATTTTTGTTTTAATTTTATTGTTAGCAATATATAAAAATTGTTTAAAGTCTAAGGGCGAGTTTACACGATAGAGAAAATAGCTAGAGATAGAGCAAAATAGAGCAATAGAGCATGGAGTTGTGTAAACACTACATAGAGCTCCACTGTAGGGAGCTCTACGGTAGATATTTTTTTCTATCTCTAGCTAATTTCTCTATCGTGTATTCCAGCCTTAAGGGTGTGTGCGAATTCGACTAAAATGCTTACTAAACAAAATTGAAGGACTTTTCATTTGATCTTTATTCGTTAACCGGTAATTATTAAATTCCATAATCAATTGATTATTATATTTCTGTTTGCTGTCATCCAATTTAGTTCAATTTAGTCTGCTCGACAATTTGCTAAATTGAAAAATCGAACACTGCATTACCGACAAAATTTAGTTTAGTCAGCAATTTAGTCGAATTCGCACACACCCTAACTATGCAATGAGTCCTTTTCGCCGTTCCTGCGTATTTCAAGCGTGAAACCACAGATTGGCTTTCAAATAGTGTTATAGAGGTATACAGCGCCGGCTGTCATCAGAATATCGAACTTTTAAAATTCCTAACTTGTACGCTATACTTCAAACTATAAATGTACAAAATTTAAAGTTTATCTACAACTTCAGGAAATCAAAACTCAGAAAGAAGTCTTAAAATTATATAGGTGTTTGTAGCCCATTATGGGGCGTGGCATTATATATATCATGTCTCTAAGCAGTGCCCCTTGTTCCAGAGACTCTTCTTTACAATTGTTCCAAATTTTATCAAAATCCATCAAACGGTTTCAATGTTATGCGTCTCAACGTATTTTACCAAAAAAAAATGATTTTTGCATTTCACCCCATTTTTGTCAAATTCGCTCGTTTTTCAATTTCCGCAAAACACCAGGCGAACAGAAAAAGTAGTAGGATGCATTTATTCGGGTTCTTGTCTTGGCTAAACTATTTTGGACTGCAGTATCGATGCACTGCAAAACTACTCTACTGCAACCTACGCGCGTGGTGCATAAAACCATTGCATACTTCTAGGGTAAACTATACAACAGGGTGACCACTTAGAATTTTAAAATAAAATACGTTTTTGAATCAATAAAATATTGTTTAAAATAATGTGGTCACTATTTAAATTTGATTTACAACAAATTTATTAGAATTAAATGATATTTTTTTTAGAATTATAAATTTGTTAATTGTTTCGTTAAAATAGATCAGTTTTAAATTGAAATTAGCATTGTATTAAAAATGCTCATTGATTTCCAATAAAAAATGCTAAAAGTTACTATTATGGAGTTACTACCGACAAAGTTGTAAATTAAACGAATTGTTTTTTACGAAAAAAAAACAACTGTAGGTAAAACTGTATAAATTTAACTAAAAAAAAAATATTTTTGTAAAAAAATCATTTCATTCTATTATATTTGTTGAAAATCAAATTTAAATAGTGACCACATTACATTAAACAATGTTTTATTTAATAAAAAACATATTTTATTTTAAAATTCGAAGTGCTCACCCTGCTGTGTAGTTTACCCTAGAAGTATGCAATGGTTTTATGCTAAACGCACCGACGTTGCAGTACAGCAGTTTTGCAGTGCAATGATAATGCAGGTTCTCATATTTATTTAGCCAAGCCAAGAACCGAAATGTAAGCTGCTTACTGCTTTTTCTGTTCGCCTGGTGTTTCGCGGAAATTGAAAAACGAGCGAATTTGCCAAATCATCAATTTTTTGTTGGTAATATACGTTGAGATGCATAACTTTGAAACCGTTTGATGGATTTTGATGAAATTTACACCAATTGTAAAGAAGGGTCTCCGGGATACGATGCACTGCTTACAGACATGATATATATAATGCCACGCCCCATAATGGGCTAGAAACTTCAATATTATTTATGAGTTTTGATTTTCTGGAGTTGTAGATGAACTTAGAGATTTGACATTTTGTACATTTCTAGTTTAGAGTACAGCGTGCAAGTTGGCAATTTTAAAAGTTCAATATTCTGAAGACAGAGAGCGCTGTGTAACTCGCATACTTAGGTCCCATTTTAAACTATTTGGTAGCCAATTTTTTACCCTTTTTAATACGTTCCTGCATAAAGTCGGAAAGAACTACGTGCTAAAGAAAGTCTAAACTTTTTGAAAGAACTACGGAGTCCGAAAATCATTTTAATACTGTAAATTAAACAAGAACTAAAATGTTTGTTTGCGTTTTATTTTTATTTCTAGTATTTTTGTTTTTAAATTTCGCTTGTACAGTTATAAAAACAGTTCTTATTTTTATTTCTTTTTCAATAAATAACAATTCGTTAAATTTACAAATATGTGTGTAGTAAATCCATAATAGTAACTAATCAGCATTTTATTTTAACTTTTCTTTGAAAATCAATGAAGTTTGTTATTTTTTTTTTTTAATATTTCTAAAATCATTTTTACAATTCAAAATATAGTTGTTTTTAAAGTACATATTCTTTTTAAGGGTGTGTGCTAAATTTGTCAAAATTTGAAGACTAAACTAAATTGTTAACTTATTATAAGGACTGCGTCGAATAAAATTGTCCGCTACAAAAATTAAAAAATCTGGAAATCTAGTTTATAGAATAAAATATTTTATTTTGCAAATTATTTTTAGATTTAAAAAAAAATATAAAAAACCAGAAATTAATATTTTTTAATAAAAAGTTTTAATTTTTCCGGAACCCTTCCATTAATGTTGTAATGGTAGTGTCCGACACCCTCACAGCTGCTGAAGGCCACTTTCTTTTAAAGTCTCCCTTTTTACTAAAGCCCAGTATCTCTCAATCGGCCTGAGTTCTGGACAGTTTGGTGGATTGGCTTCTCCAGGCACCAATATCACTGCATTTTGTTGGATCCACTCTAAGGCCGTTTTGCTGTAGTGACATGAAGCGAGGTCAGGCCAAAAAAATGTGGACACTTCATGTTGGCGTAAAAATGGAAGCAATTCCTTTGCAAGCATTCCTTCACATATATTTCGCTATTAATTGTACCCGATATCACGAATGAGCTGCTCCTTTTTCCACAACTGCAAATTGCCTGCCAAACAAGGAATTTCTTTGGGAATTTCGTCATTTTTTTTTATTTGAATTTTTCATCGACATTTCCTCGAGAATCGGCTGTACAAAATTCCTGCCCAGGTAGCTGAGAAAAGTCCGCTAAAACATAAGTTTCGCCGTCCATTACGCAGCAATCGATTTTTTTAAAAAAATCTTGGTTCAGCTTTTTAGCTCGTTGTTTTGCGGTTTCATTTTTGATGGCATTTCTATCCGGAACTTTTTGGACCTTGTACGTCTTCAGCCCAGCTTCTTTCTTAGTCCTGCGCACGAAAGATTCTGAGCAATCCGCCTTTCTCGCCAATTTCCTTCCGGATATGCTTGGATCTTTCTTTAAAATATTCACGACCTTCTTCGACTTTTCACGATCATGTGGGCCTTTTTTTTACCAGAACCTTTCTTCCGATCAATACTCAGGTCTTCCTTAAAGCGGTTGATAACGCGAGAAATGGTCTTAGGGTTAGCCCCTACCTCCTTGGCAATTTTTTTAAAAGACCAATTAGGTTGTTTTTGAAAAATTTTAATTATATTTTCTCGCACTTCCACTTCGTTTGCCATTTTCGCGTTAAATAAATTTTGTATTGATTATAACTGACACAAATTATTTTCTGCCATTTAATTCAGAGCTACTATGATCAAATTTTTTTAATTTGAATCTTGCAATAGCACATTATGGGAAGATATGTAACGGATAATTTTATTCGACGCAGTCCTTATCATCGCTCTCAATAGTCGGAATATGGTCAAATCAGTTATCTATACATAAACATTTTACTGTCATCCAATTTAGTTCAATTTAGATTGCTCGAAAATTTGCTCAATTGTGTACTGCATTATCGATAAATTTAGTTTAGTCTTTAAATTTAGACAAATTCGAACACATCCTAAATATGTTGTTTAATAATGTGATTAGTTTTTCGGAAGTCAACATTTTTGTTTTTATTAAATTTTTAAATTGTTAATGAATTGATAAAAAAACTAAAATACATCGTTTTTTAATGTTTAGCATCACAGCACAGGATTCGTCGTCAGATATCTGAAAAATAAAATAGATTTGTATGTTAAATAGTTTTAAATTAAGTTTCAAACGTAGAAAAAAAGTATGTATGGCATTAAAATGTTTGTCTCTCTTTAGGGGAGGTAAAGAATTATTTTTTTTTACAAAAAATGTGTTTATTCAGTAGGTTATGGTTATTAGTAGGTTATTTAGTAGGTTATTTAGTAGGTTATTTAGTAGGTTATTTAGTAGGTTATTTAGTAGGTTATGGCATATAATACGAGTTCTACGAGTTCTGCAATATTACTTTTTTCAAAATTTAGTTTTAATATCTACTATATATTTGTGAATGTAAGTGTATGTCTGTATGTTCCTAATAGACGTCTAAACGGCTAAACAGAATTGAACCAAATTTTGACACAATATGTATGTTGGGTCAGGGCAGAGTATAGGCTATATCTCGGTGAGTTTGGTGGACTGGGCGTGGCACCACCCATAAACCCAAAAATTAAAAACACATTACATCAGCATTTAGGATAGCAAATTTACAGCCTGATATTGTATCTCGATAATTGCCGAAAGTAGTCACGCACGCCCGTGTGACTGGCTTTTTGAATTTTGTAAAGCGCAAAACATCTGACGTGACACGGTGTGCGCCGACGTAAGGAAATAATTTGTATTTCATAAAACTAAACCGCACGAATGTTGTGTCAAATTAGACGACAGCTTTTTTGGCTCCGTTCACTAAAATGTTCACAAAAGAAGCCACTAATTGCACCTAAAAAGGATGCAGAACAATCTTAAATCATTTTTTAATACACTACGCATTTCTTTTCATCCAAAAAATTCATTTACAAAGCAAAAATGATGAAATACACACAAACACAATTTTGCCAACTTTTTCAGAACAGATGTTTTTTGTTTACCGAATCGATATTCGATATTCGATTCTCGAATCAAGTCTCGTTTTGTTGCTGTAATAAGTATAGCCAGATTAAAAAATTGGAAAGTTTTAAATAAATGTTGATGTTTTTTATGTGAAATTTGTTTGTTGGTAACACGACATGTTTTCGAAAGTCGTATAACGTAAGATCCATCAAAATCAACGTAAGGGCTTGACGGGCGGAATGTGTGAAGATATGAAATACAACTTTACAGACGGTCGAAAGAGGAAGCCTTTCAGACTTGGCGTTCTAACAAGAATGCTGATACTGGAAGACTTCGTAGGAATCGCTGTAATGCCGTGATCTCGCGCGAAAAGTTTTTTCACGAACAAAACGCGCGCAAAAAGGTCCTACTCTATCACAGGGGTAGTCAAAATTTCTGGTCATTTGTAAAAAAGGTGAAGAATCAGACGACTTCGTCTACTCCAACTCTTAGTATGAATGGCCAGACCTTCACTGACCCGGTTGATAAGCTAATCTCTTGGCAGAATTATTTGCAAATAATTCAACGCTCCCAGATAGTAATCAACCACTGCCTGTCGTCGATTTTGTTTCTTCTGCAATGCCGGAGATACATTTTCGAACTCGGGCAGTTAAAAAGGTTTTAGCAAACCTCAACATTAACAAAGCCTCTGGGCCAGATGGCATATCTGCCCATTTGTTGTAGAAGTGCGCGTCAACGCTGGCTTGTCCGTTGCGTAACCTTTTCAACATCTCCTACACGACAGGAGTTTTTCCATCTTGTTGGAAGGTTGCCAATGTCCAGCCAGTTCCGATAAAGGGCCAAAAAGGAAAAAGCCAATTACCGACCCATTGCAATATGCTCTGCACTCTCCAAGGTAATGGAGAGCGTAATTAACTTCCACTTTGTGAACTATCTTCAGCACAACGAATTGCTCAGTTACCGACAATACGGTTTCCGTAGGACCAGATCCACAGGTGACTTGATAGCGGTCCTCTCCGAAAAGTGGAATAATTGTGTTCACCTTTTCGGGGTGAGCAAGGATGTTGCTCTTGATATCACCAAGGCTTTTGATCGAGTGTGGCATAAAGCCCTCGTTTCAAAACTAATTGCATATGGTGTCGGTGAATCTTTTACTCGATGGATATCGAGTTTTCTCCAGGGTCGTTCAATACGAGTTGCGATAGATGGTGTTCTTTCGGAACAACATTTCATCAATTCTAGAGTTCCGCAGGGTTCCGTCCTATCCCCGTCCCTATTTCTGGTATTTATCAATGACCTTCTGTCATTGACCCAGAACCCAATCCATTCCTTTGCAGATGATAGCAACATTTGTCATTCATGCTCGTTCAAAAAGCGCCCAACCTCTTTGGAGATTGAGAGTAAAAGACGCACTATGAATGACACACTCAATAATGACCTTAAAACAATCTCCGAGTGGGGTCTTGCAAATAGAGTTGATGAGTCAGCTGCTCTTGACGTTCTGGGCATATCAATTCAATGTGATCTCCGTTGGAATGATCATATATTTGACGTGTCGAAAGAGGCGGCCAAGTGCCTCGGTTTTTTAAAACGGTGTAAGACATACTTCACTCCTGCTGACTTGCGCACTGTCTACACCACCTATATTCGGCCTAAGATGGAATACAATTCGCACATATGGGCAGGGGCTTCAAAATCTTCTTTGGAGTTCCTGGATCGAATCCAACAACGTGCAATATATTTAATAGGGGATGAAAATATTTCATCGTCTATTGGTTCTCTTGATCACCGAAGGACCGTTGGGTGTGTAAGCCTGTTTTATAGGTATTACAATGGTAAGTGTTCGAGGGAAATACATGGCCTGATTCCACCTGGTAGTGTGTCCTCTCGTTCTACTCGGGTATCGAACCAAGCCCACCCCTTCGTAGTTCACTCGGCTCTCAATAGAACCACGCATTACCGAGAGAATTCGTTCTTCAGTCGCACGATACGTTTGTGGAACAATCTCCCTGCGTCTGTTTTTCCCGACATTTTTGATATTGGCAAGTTCAAAACAAACATTCACCGACACTACTCCATCTTTCCCCCCTCCATTTAACCTATCATCCCTTCTTACGATCAACACTGTGCATTGCACGAATAGGGGCATCCCCTGAGCGTTGGTTAATTTGTAAAAAAAAAAATATTTGATTGCGATTTAACCCGGGTAGACGTACCAATTTGGTCCAAATTTAATTTTGTTTGTATATACCTTCAAAACGGTTAAAGGTACCGCTCTGAAAATGTTTGGAGGTGAATTATTTAAGTAAAGGGATATATATTCGATTTTGAAATAAACATATTAAGACTAAAAATGCCTTATTTAGAAAAAGTAACACATATGTCAATTTCGACCTTACTGTATTTGTGACTACAATTTTTCATAATTTTTGTGCAAAAGTCACAAACTAACTATTTACAATACTTGTAAGAACAGACGATAATACAAAAAAAAAATACTTTTTTAGGCGCAAATTCAGTTCAAACGTTAGTTCAATTTAGACTGCTCGAAAAATTTGCTAAACTGAAAAGTCAACACTGCATTACCGACAAATTTTAGTTTTGTCAGCAATTTAGTCGAATTCGCACAAGGGTGTGTGCGAATTCGACTATGTGCACAATCCCTTAGCAAGGATTTAAACCACTTTTGACATAACTGTCCAAATACCAATTTCTGTTTGTATTTGAAAGCGTTGCGTGTGAACTGACATTTCGCGCATATGTTCCACAAAATTATTCTCGCGCTCTCTATCTATCTAAAACGCTCTCGTTCCAACACACTCTCTCCAACTCTACACTTTCCCGGTAACATACATTCCTTCCATTTATGCTGCCACAGCACGCATGCGCTTCATTCTCGCCGTTGTCACCATTTGTGACGGCTACACTCAGTGCTCCCACTGTTGCTGCTGCTGCTCTGACTGACATTTGAGACACGCTGTCGCTGCGACGTTGCTGCATGTTGCTGCAACGCACTGGGCGCTGCGCTGCGCTGAACTGGGCTGCACCGCCCAAAAGCAGGCAACGAAATACTTTGGCGTAGTTAAATGCAGCGTAAACGACGACAATTTAATGAAACGTAATGAAAGAAATGCGAATTTATGACCGACGCCATCAACAGGACAGCTTCAAGTAATTAACGCGCCCAAAAATGCGAATTTCTTTTTATTTTTTTTGCTTTGCTATTTTTTACGACACGCATTTAATGGAAGTTGGTGGCCCTTTTTCACACTAGGAACGCAATTGGGCCGGGTTTGCTTTATGGCGCTATTTTCACGGAAGTCATTAGAAAAAATGAAAAATTGCCAAAAAAAAAAAATTAAATAAAGGAAAAACTAAGTTTTACAACTCATCATAAACATATTTTTATGACGCGCACTTCTTTGGATGTGCGAGAAGCCAACACGTAGCACCGGTGTTTGTGTCGTGTGCTGTGGCCGGATTAGGGTCATAGGAAGGCTTTCGACCGTTTGAAAGGTTTGTTTAGGGCAGGGATTTTCGGCCGCTTTAGCACACAGTTGTAGAAGACACAGCTGGACGGCGTTGAGCACCTGTGTGCGGCATGACATGCTGGTTTTTAGCTTGATTACCTGCTGCATGCATAGCATGTAGTATGTGATTTGGAACAAAAAAATTACTAAAGAAAAACCACTAGAGAAAGGCAAAAAAAGCAGCAGCCGAAAATGACAAAGAAAACGACTGAGCAATTTGTGTTGCATACTTTCAGGCGCACAGATAGCGCGCCAAGCCAAAGTCGCAATGAAAATTGTGACAATAAACTAGGCGACTAGTTGGAATTGCAGACATTAGCAAGACTTTTAGTGCAAATTGTTTCGAGCCAAAAAATATGCACAAAGTGAAGTTTAACATGTGTTACATATGCGCCTAAATGCAGGCACAAATTTAAAGGATTCATACATACAGCAACTATGCATTTTTTATACTTGTGTTTATTGCGTCTCAGTCATTAAAGTTATTTTTAATATTTTGCACGTTAATTAAATTATAAATAATGCTGCTTTATATAGCATTAATAAATAAATTATGTTGCTTTAAAATTTGCAATTAAACGATATGGAAATGTGCATGCATGAAACTATGCAGTCTACGCGCTTTGACGAATTATGGAGGCAGCATGTCGAATGATATATTTATAAATTATCGTTTATTTTAAAGCTAAAGAATAATTGTAAACTAAAGCATTAAGTATTTATATTAATAACATCAGAAACTTACGCTATGTTGCGAAGCGATGTGTATGTCACAAAATGAGTGATATTTTATATTTGCATTTATTGCGTCTCTCCCTTTAGAGTTATTTTTAAAATTTTGAGTGTTAATTAAAGCCTAATAAATGCTGCTTTATATAGCGTTAATAAATAAATTATGCTGTTTTACAATTTACAATTAAACGCTATCAAACTGCACAGCACATGCAAAAATTATGCAATTCATGCGCTTTGACGAATTATGGAGGCAGTACTACGAGTGCTATATTAATAATTTATAGCTTTTAACAAAGCTAAAGAATTTGTATATTATATAGCATTAAATATTTAATAATTTAACATCAGAAAATTACGTTATTTTGCAACGCAGTCGCCACAAAGTGGATTATATTCAAAGAATGTGGCTATAATTGCGACAACTTTTAAACAAGTTGACATATTTATGTGCGCTTAATTTTGCTAAATAGTTAAAGCATTTAGCTTCAAATTTATACCTTGTTCTTAAAAATTCAATAATAGGAACAAAAGATATTAGAGGTTTAATGAGGTTAGTTATGGAATCTAACACACGACTATTCACTAGGGCGGTATTTTTAAAGATTTTATAACATATTTAAGGCATTTTAAAGTATTTGCTATGCTGATTATAAAACTTTTAAAAAATGATTGCTGATGAAAAAAAAATAAAACGAAAGACTTCATTTTATGAATTTAAAATTTTGGAATATGATTTTTTTTAGTGAAATAGTTAAAATAGATATTGTAGTTTTTGGTTGCTTATTTTCACTGTATATATTTGTTATTTGTTTGTAAATCGATAGAAGTTTAAAAATTTATTTTCGTTCGAGTGATAAAAAACAAGAGACCTCATGTACTAAAATCGACAATTGCAGTTTTGAGCATTTATTCTAAAGCTATTTATATACATTTAAAAGCATTTAAAAGGTTTTTATTTGCTGCTTCTTATAAAAATAATAAATATTCGTTGCTGCAAATAAATTAAAAGCAAGGGTTCATTTGACGCAGTATTTTATCGTTTTTAAAATTTTGTTAAACTCTGGTTTGTTTTTAAGTGAAATAGTTAAAATAGAGTTTGGAATTTTTTGCTGTTTATAGTCCAAAGTATCTACTTTCAAATGTGCTAAATGGTATTTTTTTCTAAACGATAAAAGTTAAAAAAAATAATGTTCACTAGTTTGCTCAAATAAATGACACTCATACGTCATGTGGTACATAAGACAATTGGAAGTTTGCTCATTTATTTTGGCGTCCTTTATAAAGATATTTTTAAAAATGTTTGAGCATTTTAAAGGTTTGTAAATGAAGCTCCTAATAGAATTAAGAAATAATTGCGACAGCACATAAATAAAACGCAAGACAGTATTTGGCGCAGATTTTAATGATTTTCAACATTTTTAAATATTGTTTTTTCAATGTTTTCTCAATGAAATAGTTTAACTAAATACTGCTGTTTTTGAATACTTAGGTTTGGCAATTCTCTGCTTTCATATGTGATAAATTAATTGCAAATCGATAACAGAGAAAAATTAATTTACTTCGCGGACTGCTCAAAAAATATCACTCATACGTCGTGTATTACAAATGCAAGTTTGCGCATTTATTTTGACGGTATTTCAAAAGCGATTTATAAAATTTTTAAAGTACTTAATAGATCTTTTCATGCTGCTTATTATGGCATTAAACATAAAATTAACATCGACCCTTAAAATATATTATGCTATTAATAGTATTTCAATATATAATCAATAGTTTTTGCAATACAAATTCCATTTAATATAATAAATTATGCTTTTAAATGGTAAAAACATTTAAATACTATAAAATACTATTAAAAATTTGTAAATATTGTTCATTTAATTTAAATTTTGTAGCGAAATCCATTTTTTAAATACTATTAATTCAATATGTTTCATATTAGACCAAATTTTAGAAACTTTTGTGTGTTTATGTGCTGCAAATAATGTTGTGCATACGCAAGAGTGCATTTTGCGCTGCATTTTATGATTTTTTAATTTTAATTTTAGTATTTGCCAGAACAGCTGCACAATTGCATCAAATATTTGCGGCTTCTGGCATGCTGATCAAGTAATTATTTCCTTCCTGCGTCATGATTTATTTGGCATAAAATGCACTCGACGCTAAAACAATTAGGCGCATTTTGAAAATTAAAAATACTACAAAAAAAAACAAGCAAAAAATAAATAATAGCAAAATTCAAGCGCATTTAATTGCAGGTGAAAATGCTGTAGTGGCTGCATTTAAAATGTGTGGCTTGTGCGATGTGCGAATTAAATTTGTGCAGCCGAGTAATTGGAAATTTTACCCGCAGCTATTGTTGAAGTTGTAGTGGTACTGCTGCTGGTAGTGGTAGTGAGTGCTTGCATTACGCACACATACAAGAGGCTGCCTTCAATAACACAAATTAAAAACGAGCATGAAGCGGAAAATAAATAATCGCTGAAGTCGCCGCGCATAGCCAGGCAGCAGCCAGTGGGCAGTGAAATTAAATGTAAAGAAAATAAACATGAAGCTGCTCACACACAAGGCGACATAAACACACACACACAGACCAAAAGACAGACAGACAAAAACATATACAAGACTTTGCCGCAGACGCGTCTTGACAGATGCTGCTGCTGCAATTGCCTGACTGTGGGCATAAACTGCAAATATTAAAAACAAAACTAAAAAAACAAAATCCACTCTTACTGTTGCCACTCGCAACCAACTGACTGTTGCAGCTGCAACACTTGACCAGCAGCATTAGTTCGCTTTGATGTTGTTGACTTCTTGTTTTTGTTGCTACCACTTTGTATATTGTATTTGATGTACTCAGAATTATACGTTTGCTTTCATGGTATTTATGGTTTACTTGAATGGTTTCTATCAATGGTATATACTATTAAATCAATGGCATATACTATTGAATCAATGGTAAATACTATTAAATCAATGGCAAATACTATTAAATCAATGGTAAATACTATTAAATTAATTGCAAATACTATTAAATCAATGGTAAGTACTATTAATATAATTTTCTTTAAATGCTGCTGCTGTAGTTGATGATGAAGCTGTTGCTATGCTTGATGTTGTTGGCTGTGTTAATATCGTTGTTGATGAAAATCATTATGTTGCTGCAGTGCATCGATGCTACTGCCTATGTTGTTGTTGTCGAAAATATTGGTGCTGTGTTTGTTGCAACAGTCGCCCTGCTGCTCTTGCTGTGTTTATTGCTGTTTACATTGCGCGACTATGGCAGCAGTTGCTGCCACGTCTACTGCCGTCTCTTAAGTCCTGCTGTGCTGCAGCTGCAGCTGTTGTTGCATACGTTGCATCGCCCACATCTTCTGTTCGTGCCAGCCGCCTCTGCTTCTTCTGCTTAATTTGCTGATGTTGCTGCTGCAGCTGCTGCCGTCGCATTTGTTGCTCTTCTTATTTGCGCTGTCATTATATGTTGCTCCATTTCTTTCTTTTTTATATTTATTACATTCTTATTTTGCCCTCCGTTGCATCATCAGCACGTTGTTGTTCTGTACTTCCGCTACTTCATTGTCTGCTTTTTTCAAAGTGTTTATTTAAAACTTATGTAGTATGTATGACTTTGTGTGTGTCGTGTGTCGATGTTGTTGGCGTTGTTGCTCCTGTGCTTGACTTTTTCCCAAGCTGTCTCAAATCTGGCAGCTTTTCTTTCTGCACCTCTATGATTTTTTTTGTTCGTTTTTTATTTAGTTGTTTATTTATAACTCTCAACTTATTTTAAAAAGTAAAAAAAAAAAATATATTTACTGAAATTTAATGCTTAGAGACTACATTCATTTTTAAGTGAAAAATTGAATTTTAAGTGAAAGTTGAACTTTTAGAAAAAAATCGAATTTTTAGTTAAAAAATGAATTTTTAGTGAAAATTGAAGATCTAATTGAATTTGAAGTGAAAAATTGAATTTTTAGTGAAAAATTGAATTTTTAGTGAAAAATTGAATTTTTAGTGAAAAATTGAATTTTTAGTGAAAAATTGAATTCTTAGCGAAAAATTGAATTTTTAGTGAAAAATTGAATTTTTAGTGAAAAATTGAATTTTTAGTGAAAAATTGAATTTTTAGTGAAAAATTGAATTTTTAGTGAAAAATTGAATTCTTAGCGAAAAATTGAATTTTTAGTGAAAAATTGAATTTTTAGTGAAAAATTGAATTTTTAGTGAAAAATTGAATTTTTAGTGAAAAATTGAATTTTTAGTGAAAAATTGAATTTTAGTGAAAAATAGAATTTTTAGTGAAAAATTGAATTTTTAGTGAAAATTTGATTTTTTTTTAGTGAAAAATTGAATTTTTAGTGAAAAATCGAATTTTTAGTGAAAAATTGAAAATTTTAATTTTTAGTGAAAAATCGAATTTTGAGTGAAAATTTTAAATTTTTAATGAAAATTTTAAATTTTTAGTGAAAATTGAGTTTTTAGTGAAAATTTTAATTTTTAGTAAAAATTGAATTTTAGTGAAAAAATTAAATTTTAGTGAAAAAATTGAATTTTTAGTGACAAATTAAATGTTTAGTGAAAAATTGAATTTTAAGTGAACAATTTAATTTTTAATAAAAAAAATTAAATTTTTTAAATTTTATTTAAATACAATGAATGCTACAAATTTTAGTGTTCGTTAATAGATAAAAACAACATCCCTGAAAGAAGATGATGGTCTTAAAGAATGAATATTGTATATTTTATTTCTTATATGATTTTTTCTTTCAATTTGGTAATGTTTAAATTTTTTTATTTTGCAAGTTTTCTCAACTTTGAACTTATTTCCTCCTATAATTTCTGCTATTCGTTATGCTCTTTCATTGACTTATTTAAGCAATGCTCACTTCCTGTTTTCTTAATTTTCTTTGTGATTTGTGTTGCACACATTGTTGAAGATTTGGTTGTGTCTTTTGTAGTTCTTGTGTTGTTGCTGTCAGTTTTTCTGGCATTGCTGTGAAAAGCAGTAAAAACTGCGCTGCTGCGGGTTTGGCTGCCGCTGTGCAGTTTGTTTATGCTGCTGCTTTATCGTTAATACGTTGTTTGTTGGTTTCTTTTTGTTCCATTTTTGGTTTTTATTTTTTCTGCTACTATTTTCGTCTTTTTCTCATTTAACAACTTTTGTCGTACTGCTTTTCATTGCGTTGACAAATTAAAATGAAGTTTTGCTTCAGCGATATTTTCACGTCTCGCCAGGCAGCAACCACAAAAACTGTCACACATACTGCACACATACATATGTCACTGTTAGGTACTGTTCTGTTCGTCTGTCTAAATGTCTGTCGCTGTGCTTTTTTTTTTGGAACAACGTGTATTTTAGCCCTGGTTGTAGTTTTTCTTATTTGCAGATATTTGCTGCTGTTTTTATTGTTCTTGAAATTAAATAAAATTAATTAACGTTCATTTACTCACTCACACAAACAGAAACAGAAATACAGTTTATGGGCAGCACATACGCAGCGACATGAGATACACTTAAAGAATAAAAAAAATAAACAAAAAACTAAACAAAAAAAAAATAATAAAATTCATCAATATGATGAACAAACATTAATGAAAAAGCACAGTACTATTTGCTGTCATTATGAATTATTCATCAATAATATGAATAAATGCAAAAAAATTTCATAAATCATTATTATTTGTTAATATGCATAAATATAAAGAATTTATGCATTCGCATTTTTCACCACATTTAAAACTTTTCATTATATATATGAACCATTCATCAATATTATGAAATTATGCAGAAATTCATAAATTAATTCTTTTTTTTTATATGCATCATTATCAATAAGGAGACTTTGTGCATTTGTATTCTTCACCAATACACATTTCATTGTTTTTACTAAATATTCATCATTATTATGAAATGATGTAGAAATACATAAATTAATTAATCGTTTATTGTATGAATCATTAATCAGTAAGGTGAATTTGTGCATTTGTATTCTTCACCAATACACATTTCAAAACATTTAATTGGTTTTATGAACCATTCATCAATATTATGAAAATATGTAGAAATACTTAAATAAATTATTCATTTTTTATATGCATCATTCATCAATAAGGTGAATTTGTGCGTAAGTATCGTCACCAATTCACATGCAAAACATTTCATTGTTTTTATGAACTATTCATAAATATTATGAAATTATGTAGAAATACATAAATTAATTATTCATTTTTTATATGCATCATTCATCGATAAGGTGAATTTGTGCATTTGTTTTCTTCGCCAACACACATTTCAAAACATTTCATTGTTTTTATGAACTATACATCAATATTATGAAATTATGCAGAAATTCATAAATTAATTCTTTTTTTTATGCATCATTATCAACAAGGAGAATTTGTGCATTTTATGAACCATTCGTATTATGAAATTATGTAGAAATGTATAAAATAATTGTTCGTTTTTATATTCATTATTTATCAATAAGATGAATTTGTGCATTCGTATTCGTTACTAATACACATTTCAAAACATTTCATTGGTTTTATGAACCATTCATCAATATTATGAAATTATGTAGAAATGTATAAATTAATTATTCGTTTTTATATGCATCATTCATCAATAAGGCGAATTTGTGCACTTGTATTCTTCAAAAATACGCATTTCAAAACATTTGATTGTTTTTATGAACCATTCATCAATATTATGAATCAATATAATAAATTTCAAAAAACATTTAATACATTTCATTTTGTATATCAATATTATGAATTTATCAAATAAGAATAAGTAAAATATATATTTATTATGTACATGAATTATTGAAGAGTTCTAATAACAGATTAAATAACTTATTATTGATTGTGTATAAGAATGATTCATTAACATAATGAATTTTTGCATTAATATCCCATTGGGAAATGTCATCAACGATTCCCATATTCTTCACCTGGGCTATGTCAGGACCATCGATGACCTGACCTGACAGCATTTTCGCTCAGCAAAGTATTGATGACATTTTCATAAAAATGTACTCCATTTCATGCCATTAACGATGTCAAGCATGTCATTCATAGATTCAGCATCGAAGACATCAGGTGATTGTCGTGTATATGAAAAAACTTTGACAATTTTATGGGTTAATTATGGCATGTATTATAAAGCTACAGTAATGATATCTTAATTGACATATCTATAATATCTATAATGATACATGGTGTATGACTGGTTTAATTCCCTTTATGAAATAGTTGAGAACTATTTATCAATGACAAATTTTTCAATGTCTTCGATTCATCATTGATGGACTTGTCTGCAATGATGTCATATCCCACTGGGGTTATCAATTTGAGTATGAATATAATGTATTTTTGCATTAATAAAGGGTTTTTCAATAAGAGCGCTACAAATGTTTTTTTCAAGGGTTTTTCAACAGGGACGCTACAAAAGTAGAGCGACAGGGACAGCAAAAGACGTCATATTTCTTGCAGCTCTTTTGACATTTCTCTTCAGTAAGGTTTGCCATTTCATGGTGGAAAGATATACGAGCCAACAAGGAGTCGAAATTATTAAAAGTTACTACCGAAATTCGAATTCGTATATCTTTCCAGCATGAAATGGCAAATCATACTGAAGAGAAATGTCAAAAGAGCGGCAAGAAATATGGCGTCGTTTGCTGTCCCTGTCGTTCTACTTTTGTAGCGTCGCTATTTAAAAACCCTTTATACTGAATTTTGCTAATGAATTATGATGCATAACTTTTTATTTTTATATGCATCGATTATTATTACTAAAAAAAACTGTTTATTATATATATAAATTATTCATCATATTGTTGATGAATGATTTATTTGTTCAAATATATTATTAACAATTCAACAATGAAAATATAAAAATGTTTTCATTGTTTTTAGGAATTATTCAAAAGTAATACAAATTAAAATAATTTATAATCCATTTTATATTTATTCATTATTTATTATGAATTTGTGCATTTATTTAATGAATGTTTTATAACGCATTAAAAAGATATTTTTATTTATATTTATATATGCATCATTCATCAATATTTAAAAAGTGTTCACAGTTTATATGGATTATTCGCCAATTTTAAAATTAGTGAAATATTAATTTTGTATATGCATAATTCATCAATATTATGAATTATTCGACAAATTCATAAATTCATACTCTGTCTAATATTCGTCACTTTAAAAAGTATTAATCAAATTAATGCATTAACAATTCTTAGTTTTTGAATCATTCATTAATATTATAAATTAATGAACAAATGGGCAATTTATATATTACATGTATAGATAATTCATTAGTATTATGAATTCGTGCATAAATCTAATGAATTTTCATTTAATCTAACGAATATTTTATGACTGTTGAATTATTCTTCAATAGTATGAGTTATTAAACAAATAAAACTTATAAAAATCATTCATGAATATAATGTAGCTGTACGCAATTTTCATTAATTCGTTCATAATATTGATGTATTTTTTTTTCAGTATAGACAAACACAGACCAAGAGCCGACTGACAGACAGACAGACAGACAGACAGACGGAAAGACACACGCACGTGTGCACGCATTCATTTGTCTGCTCTTTGCTTTCAATTATCAGCATTTTCCGCAAGTATGACGCACACAAAATGAAACTTTAAAATTTTTCGTTTTAATTACGAAAAAAAAATAAAAACCAAAAAAATCAAAAATAAAAAAAACCTAAATTACAAAAAAAAAAAACATTTATCTTGAAGCATACTCAAGCTTACCAAGAGTAAAAACGAAAAAAAAAAAACAATAAGAAAAATCAGCAAAATAATTTGAAAATTTTCACTAAAGCTAGAGTTTATTGTATGCGAAGGATTTTTCGCCAGTAACTTTGATAATAACTTGGCGCGAAAGCTTAGAAGCGTTTAGTAGAGTGAAGAGGACGACTACATCTCTGGCTGGGTGGTTTTGGTGTGCGAGTCGTGTCGATGTTTTGCTGTTTGCGAGACGCACATAATTCTTTCGAACTATTTTCACAATTTAGCAATTAGGAAG
The DNA here is from genome assembly GCA_951804985.1 of Dryomyza anilis. Lineage (NCBI taxonomy): Eukaryota > Metazoa > Arthropoda > Insecta > Diptera > Dryomyzidae > Dryomyza > Dryomyza anilis. The sequence goes on along the minus strand of OX638130.1, from coordinate 1,484,124 downwards.
TCGCAGTACTCATTAAAATGCAGTAGCATCATGTGTCTAATTTGTCAACAACGAATGACTGAAATTTTGAGGATGGTTTTGATTTCATGATGAAAATAATATAAAATCGCTTTTTCTTTCTAATGATAATTGGTATTACATACAAAATTTGTGTATTTAGTATTTTAATTTTTAATAAATTTCAATTTTATATTTGGCCAAAAATTATTTTTTTTTAGACAAAAAAATATTTTCAAATTGAAGAGATATGGTTTTTAATTTTTTGAAGAAATCATTATTGTTTAGTGAATTTATCGACAAATTTTCAGTTAAAATTATACATTTAAATTTGGAGTGAAAAGTTTAATTTTTAGTGAAAATTTAAGTTTTGATTAAAAATTTTAATATCGAGTGAAATTTTTAATTTTGAATGCACATTTTATGTGAAAATTACAATTTTAAGATAAATTTTAAATTTTGAGTGATCTTTTGAAATTTAAAAAATTTTAATTTCAATTTAAAATAAATATTTTAATTTTGAGTGAACATTTTATTTTTAAGTACAATTTTTTAATTATGATTGAAAATTTTAAATTTGATCAATTTTTTTTTTTAATTTTAGTAAAAGTTATAATTTTAAATTTCTTATTTTTTTCGATTTTTAGTAAAAATTTAATTTTTAGTAAACATTTTAATTTTGAGTGAATATTTAAATTTTGAGCGAAAAATTTAATTTTGAGTGAAAATTTAACTTTGAGTGAACATTTTATTTTGAGTGAAAATTTAATTTTGAGTGAAAATTTTAATTTTGAGTGAAAATTTGTATTTTGTATGAAAATGTTAACTTTAGGTGAAAATTTGATTTTGAGTGAAAATTTTAACTATGAGTTAAAATTTAACATGAAAATTTGAATTATAGGCGATCATTTTAATTTTTAATGATCATTTTAATTTTGAGTGAACATTTTAATTTAAAATAAAATTTGAATTTTGTGTGAAAAAATTTAATTTTGAGTGAAAATTTTATTTTGAGTGAAAATTTTAAATTTGAGTGAAAATTTTAAATTTGAGTGAAAATTTTATTTTGAGTGAAAATTTTAAATTTGAGTGAAAATTTTACTTTGAGTGAAAATTTTAATTAAAATGAAAATTTAAATTTTAGGCGACCATTTTAATTTGTAATGAAAATTTTGAGTGAACATTTTTATTTTGATTGAAATTGTTGAGTGACACTTTTTCGATTTAAAGTAAATTTTTAATTTTGAGTCAATATTTACTTTTGAGTGAAAATTTTAATTTTAATTGAAAAATTTTAATTTTGAGTGAAAATTTTAATTGTGAAATTTTAAATTTTAATTTTGAATGAAAATTTTAATTTTGAGTGAAAATTTTAATTTTAATTGAAAATTTTTAATTTTGAGTGAAAATTTTAATTTTGAGTAAACTTTTTATTTTTTAGTGCTAATTTTAATTTTTAGTGAAGATTTTAATTTTTAGTGACATTTTTTAATTTGATGGACATTTTTATTTTGAGTGTAAGTTTTAATTTTGAGTGACAATTTTAAATTTGATCGAAATTTTAATTTTGAGTGAACCTTTATTTTGAATTTTGTGTGAGAATTTAAAATTTGAGTAAAATTTTTAATTTTGAGTAACCTTTTGAGTGTAATAATTTAAGTGAATATTTTTAATTAATATTTTTATTGGTTACTTCGGCAACAATACGCTTTTGACTGCCTGCTATAAACATCGTGTTGAAAAAGTAGCCAAAAAAACATGACAACCGCAGAATACAGCATAGTGACAACAGCAATTACCTGCCCCTGCTAATGATTGTGGAGATACATGGGGCTACATCAATAAAAATTACAAAAGAACAAAAAAAAAAGAAAAAAAATACAACAAAAAAATAATCTCCATTCGTCCGCTGATGTCTACTGCAAAGAGCTTCAAATTAAATGGAATTATTTAGCAGATGCCAGCCACATGGCTAAAAATGAACGCGCAACTCAATGGGCGCTAATAATGCAATAATCGGAGCAACAATTAGGCCTTGTTCGGGGGCAACAGGCGCAGATTATAAAAAAGACAAAACGTTGCCAGGCGGCCAACAAAACAAAACGAGCGACAGGTAAAAACAGCAGCAGCAACATCAACAACAATAATAATATTATTGTCAGCAACAACAATTGTAATAATAACAGCAACATATGCAGCAAACAATAAAAAATTCAAATTGCAATTACAACCGTACAACGGCAACAATTATCAATAATCAGCAACAGCAATTGACCTATGTAAGAGCGAGGCAGCTATGTAATGCGCGCCCACTAAGGAACAGGTGGCAACAATGCAGCTAAATACAGCAAAATAAAACGCGCATCAACAAAATCACAGTTGGCAACAATGCTTTGCACAGCAACAAAAACACACTGCCGCTATAAAGGCAGCTGCAACAAACACAAAAACCACTGCAACAACAAGCAGTAGGTACAACAACATGCAATACAACAAACAAATCAACAACAATAACAAGCACTACAACAACCAAAAAAAAAAACCCCACATAATGTCAGCACAAAAGAACCTACATGCGAATGATTGAATGGCATACAAAATGGAGTCACCAACGGCAACGCTGTCGTTTGGTCCACTTTTTGCGGATTCACGTTGCTTTTGAGTTTTTTTTTTTGTTGTTGTTTTTGTTGGCAACACCGGCGGCCGCCGACGCCGCTGGGCATTCGGAAATATCGCGTTCAAACAACCCACTAAACCACAAAATTCATAGCAGACTGCAATCGTATTTGAAACATTTTGCATAATACAGATTTCAGTGAAATAGACAAAAACTCCTCTATCAGGCATATTCTGCATTTTACTTTCACTTGAAATTGATGAGGAAAACGAAATGTCATGCACCATATTTCGATTAAACATTTCTAATTTCACCTTTATCGCTCATTGCGAATTGCCATGTTCTAGAAAACGGATTTTCTGTTTCCCGCTGATTTCAATTCGAGTAACATTTCAAAAGTAAATTGCATGTTTTTGAATTAAATTTTGAAATGTCAGTTATCTTTTCATAAAGGGTTTTTCAATAAGAGCGCTACAAAAGTTTTTTTCAAGCATTAAATATCTTTCCATCATGAAATGGCACCCCTTACTGAAGAGACTGAAGATGGCGTTGTTTGCTGTCCCTGTCGCTCTAATTTTGTAGCGTCCCTGTTGCAAAACCCTTTACAAATGAATTTGACTTTTTCGATGAAATAGTACCAATAAATAAAAAATAAACTCTTTTTAAGAAAATTTTAATTGTATTTGCAGTTTATGATCAGTTCACAATAGATGTTTCGAACATTTATCAGTTGTTCGTACGTGAATTCGAAATTGGTCTCTTTCGTCCGTTTTACAGAACACCTATTTTCAAACCGTCCATTTCGCAATTCCGGATTTAACATGAAAACGGACGGATTGCAGAACATGTCTGTACAAAACAAACATTGTTCTTTTGTAAGTTTTAATGCAAATATCTTCAAAACTACATGTTGGCTGGACAATTTTATCTTGCCGATTTGTAAAACTACTTAAGTAAAGTTTTGCAATTTATTTTATTACATAAATTGTCTGAGAAAAGCCTACAATTTGAAATACAATTTTAAATAATTTAAATAATATTGGTTCAATCTTCGAATTTGGGACTAGTATTTGTTATTATGTCTAAAACAGTTTGAGTTTGAATGTTTAATAATCGAGGTGTATATTTTTCCAGGTGAAGATAGATTATAGTTTTTAAACCTTGGAATACTATCTGAGCTCATAGGACCATTTAGAATCAAAAACTCAAACGGAAAAAATCAAATTAAATCTAATACTAAAAATAATCCACAAATTGAAAACAATTTAAAAATTTAAAAATGAATTTAAAAATAATGAATAATTTAAAATTAAGATGACTTTAAACTCAAAGAGTATAAAGTAAAAATTCACCTGTATATTTGAGTAATATATCGTCGGTGGTACTGCAAAACCGCGTATCTATATTCTCGAATATCTCAACATGAATTTTACGGAAGAAACTAAACTATTTTCAGTCTCAATTCTGCACATACTTCATACAAAATTAAGTATGTCATAACCAGGGCAAGTTTTTTTTTACTTTTGCCAAAAAATGCCATTTTTTCCATTTTTCAATTATTTTGTAAATTTGCCAATTTTGATATACTTTGCCTAAAAATGCCTTTTTTACACTCTATTGCCTATATAGTTTTGTGCCATTTTTAACTATATTTTGTGCCAAAAAAACTTGCCCTGGTCATAACGTACAATGGCATTTATCTAATTTAACCCATTAACATATCATTAAAAACCCGATTATAACACAAAATTAGGCATAATTTTCATATGCAGTTAGGCGGTTTAGCAGTATCACCGACGATATGATGTATTTGAACATAAGAGTTTGGTTCACTGGTCACAATCGAGCGATCATTCCCATTTTAAGTTCCAGATAGCATAGGTGAAAAATCGAAATAATGAGTTTCATGGATCGAGCTGTTCTAGTTTTTCTGTAAGCATGATTTCAGCAGATAACTACAACAAACAACTATAAATCGACATCGCTCAGAAGGTCATGCTTAACAAATAAAATATATATTTTTTTTATAACGGATATGTCTCCTTCTATGCGTTACAAACGGTGTACCATAATATATTGTGGCGAAAAGAAGTATTTTGCCCACTGTGCAACAGTAAATAAGACAATTCAGCGCACTAAGCAATGTGTTTTAGAAAGAGACGGAAGATCATTCAGCGCACTGAGGCAAAGTGCGAGAAATAGATAGAAGCGCATTAAAAACACACAAGTGTGAATGAAATGCCAATAGCATGCGTCATTCACGAAACGAGTAGAAGGTTCTCGAAACATATCGAAGCTTGTCGAAACGAAACGCTTGTCGAACTGATGCATGCAGTACATAAGGGCGCCGCATCTGAGGCACAACATTTCAGTAGTGATTGGAAAGTGGTCGAGAACGTCTCGTGTAAGAACAATGTCAAGTTAAATAGTGAACATGTAGAAGTTGTTAGAATTTGTTATTAGTAAAGTTGTTTATTAAAGTGAATTAATAAAATTAATTGTTATAATTTAAACCAAACATAAGAGAGTTTTAATTTTGTACACAATCCAGAGATACGAACTTGTAGGACAGTTTTCCGTATACTGAATTTTCGTAGCAATATAAAAATCAAAGATAATGTAAATAGTAATAAGAAAATCAAAACATATTATTACAAAAAAGAAATAGAAAATCAAAAAAAAACTAAGAATCAAATAGACTCTAAAAATGTTAAAGTACAATAAAATTTGTAGGAATCTATGTAGGATAGGGAAAAAACGGACGAACGACACTTTTTTTAAACACACTTTACGGACAAAACAAAAATAATAACAGAATAGACTACGAATTAAAAAAAGGAAAATAATTCAAAATTGAAAAATACTTCAAAATGAAAAATATCAGTTGAAAAAGAAATATCGAAAATTTCGGAGTAATCGTAAAACCTTAAAGATACCAAATATCAAAAACAATCAGAAACAAGAAAAAATATCTCTATATACTAAGCAGAAAATGACCTCATTGACAAGGACAAGGTCATCAATGATAAATCCAGGACATTAGAAAATTTGTCATTGATGAATATGTCTACAACAATTTCATAAATGACATTGCATTAAAGACGTCATACACCATATGTCATATATCAATGGCATTGTGAAAATCTGTCATTGATGAAATGTTATTGATGACGTCATTGATGAAAATTAACATTCACGTCACATGCCCCTAAAGGTATACAGCATTTACGTTGTGAAATGCATACAACATATGTATAGGGGCAGCATTTACGCGTAAAACTGAAAATTTGCATTCGACGATTCGATTGAGGGACCAATTTTTATAAAAACGAGATAATAAGCAGTAGTAATGTTGATAGATATTGGTCGTTAGTGAAGTACGTTATCATTCCAACCGAGAACATTGAAATAATAAATAAAATAATAAATAAAATAAGATAAAGATAAAAAAAATTAAATTAAAAAATATAAATTAAAAAATAAATAAAATAATAAAAAAAATATTTGTATTTACAAAAAAATATATATGTATGACAATTCTTTGTGACTTCATCGATGAATGACGTGCATGACATCGTTAATGCTAGATCATGCATGAATCAGTAGATATTTGCATGAAAATGTCATCAATGCTTTGCGAGGCGAAAATGCTATCGGTCATCGATGTTTCTGACCTGACATAGCGGAATCATTGGTGACATTTCCTGCTGTGTATAAGGACTGCGTCGAATAAAATTGTCAGTTACATATCTTCCCATAATGTGCTATTGCAAGATTCAAATTAAAAAAATTTGATCATAGTAGCTCTGAATTAAATGGCAGAAAATAATTTGTGTCAGTTATAGTCAATACAAAATTTATTTAACGCGAAAATGGCAAACGAAGTGGAAGTGCGAGAAAATATAATTAAAATTTTTCAAAAACAACCTAGTTGGTCTTTTAAAAAAATTGCCAAGGAGGTAGGGGCTAACCCTAAGACCATTTCTCGCGTTATCAACCGCTTTAAGGAAGACCTGAGTATTGATCGGAAGAAAGGTTCTGGTAAAAAAAAGGACCACATGATCGTGAAAAGTCGAAGAAGGTTGTGAATATTTTAAAGAAAGATCCAAGCATATCCGGAAGGAAATTGGCGAGAAAGGCGGATTGCTCAGAATATTTCGTGCGCAGAACTTAGAAAGAAGCTGGGCTGAAGACGTACAAGGTCCAAAAAGTTCCGGATAGAAATGCCGTTAAGAATGAAACCGCAAAACAACGAGCTAAAAAGCTGAACCAAGATTTATTTAAAAAATTCGATTGCTGCATAATGGACGACGAAACTTATGTTTTAGCGGACTTTTCTCAGCTACCTGGGCAGGAATTTTATACAGCCGATTCTCGAGGAAATGTCGCTGAAAAATTCAAATAAAAAAAAATGACAAAATTCCCAAAGAAATTCCTAGTTTGGCAGGCAATTTGCAGTTGTGGAAAAAGGAGCAGCTCATTCGTGACATCGGGTACAATTAATAGCGAAATATATGTGAAGGAATGCTTGCAAAAGAGATTGCTTCCATATTTACGCCAACATGAAGTGTCCACATTTTTTTGGCCTGACCTCGCTTCATGTCACTACAGCAGAACGGCCTTAGAGTGGATCCAACAAAATGCAGTGATTTTGGTGCCTAGAGAAGCCAATCCACCAAACTGTCCAGAACTCAGGCCGATTGAGAGACACTGGGCTTTAGTAAAAAAGGAGATGAAGACAACAAAAAAAGTGGCCAAAGACCTTCAAGACTTTAAAAGAAAGTGGTCTTCAGCAGCTGTGAGGGTGTCGGACACTACCATTACAACATTAATGGAAGGGGTTCCGGAAAAATTAAAACATTTTATTAAAAAATATTAATTTCTGGTTTTTTATATTTTTTTTTAAATCTAAAAATAATTTGCAAAATAAAATATTTTATTCTATAAAAATTCGATTACTAGATTTCTAGATTTTTTCATTTTTGTAGCGGACAATTTTATTCGACGTAGTCCTTATAACTAATTTTCCGGTTGTTTGTCTCTTTGTTTGTGCGCTATGCAAACGTACACAGTGTACGGATTTCCCTAAAATTTGGAATATATATTGTACAGACCCTGGAGAAGGTCACTATATAGTTTTCATTGAATATGCTGACTTTTACGCTCATTTTTATTTTTGGTGTATAATTCAGATTATAGAAAAACCACTGAACGTATTTTTCTGAATTTTTTGCATTAGGTACAATGATATAAAGTCCATGAAGTATCCTAAACCAGATTGGGCAAAGGGGAGCGGCACCTCTGATAGATTCCAAAAATTCAGTACGCTATATCCCAACCCTAATGTTATCGATTTCAACTAAACTTTAAATTTGGATGTAACTCATATTACTTACCATACCAAACTCACCACACCAAAACGCACCAAATCAAAATTCACCACACCAAACCTAAATATGAATCCTCTGTAAAAACAAAACATCTAAAAATATAAAAATTTTAAATTGTCATTTTTGACGACAAGTGTTACTATGAATTTTTGGAAATGGAATTGAAATCATATAATTGGAATTGAGATCATATAACATGAATTCTACTAATCCACCATGACTATGACCATTTCAAAGTTTTTTTCTGCAATTTTTATTTTTGATATATTAGTTTATATTAGTAAAAAAAGTATTTGCAAGCTAACATTTTCTGTGCAAATCTTTAACTTTATATCAGAATTTTCAAAACAAATAAATTATTACCTAACTTTTATTTTTACGTTTTCGAAAAATTTTATATTTTCGAATATTCGCAAAAGGTTTTCAGCATAGAAATTGGAAAAATGCGTAACATTTTGACAATTCGAAGCATTGCAAAAAAAAATTTAATCAAAGTCGATTTTTATTAATATGACCCATTATTTTCAAAAGTCTATATTTCAAACACTATTATAAAAAGGGTTGCAAACTATGTTTTTGGTGATTCAAAAGGTACAAAGAATAAAGTGGAAGTTTTAGGATCAGATCCGAGATCAATGCCGTGCCAAAATGCAGCTTTGGTTCAGTGGGAAGCGAATATGATACAATCGAGTAGTCAGAAGTTTGGCGCAAAGAAGTAATAGAATGAGTGGTATAAGGTATCATAGAAGGCCAAATGCTAGAGGTTGCAGTAGGTGGTCAATTGAAATTGTAGGTGGAGCAATGATGAAGGAAATAAAAAATTTGTCACTGATTAAATTCCACAAGAACAAGAATTAAGTGCTGCAGGATATTTTGTTGGTTGAATATTTCTTTTTATAATTGTTACTGTTGCTTTTGCACTAAATGTGGTGGATGTCGTTGTTTTTGCTGTAATTGTTGCTGCTGGTTTTTGTGCTCGAAATGTTGTTGCTGGTTTTTGCAATGTGAAATCATGTAATTTTTAGTACATTCACCTTACACCCCACATCCTTTACTTTAGCACGCTGAAGTTGTTCGTTTTTTTTTATTTTGTAGCTCCATCCAACCTTCTACAACAGCTGCCCGCCAAAAAGTTCAGTTGTTGCCGCATGTCGTGGTAATGGCAAAGTCGTCGAAAACGGAAACGCACCCGAAAAACAGGGTTTTTAATTTTTGGCTTGAGCTTTTCATTACGAGCGCCACTAAATCTTCATAATGGCCCGACGGCGCTTTTAGCACTAAACATGTGAGGAGGGTGAGGCGGACAGAGAGAACGAGGGCGCTAAAGGTTTTGTTACTCAAGGGCGTCGTGGGTGTTAAAAGGAGGGAGCAGCGACTGATGTGATTTGGTATAAAGGGTGGCGGAACGTCGCTTGTTGCGTTGTAAGAATTTAATTAACGCTTTGTGCGCGGCACGTTTAAAGGTGTCGCGTCTGTCAGTGCCGTCGTGAATCCGTGCGGCCGTGCGTTCGTGCATGTGTGCGTGCGTCCGTCCTATTGTGTATGAAGTGTCTGCGTGTTTTTTATGTTGTTGCCGTTTTTCGCGTATTTTATGCACAACAACAACAACAAAATAATGTTACAACATGTGTCAGCAGCGAGATTAAATGTTGGCAGCACTGTGCTTTATTGTTGTAGTTATTATTATTATTGTTGGCGTTGCTGTTGTTGCTGTCAGTTGCCACCATCAACAAGCACATTGTTTAAAGCCGCCTGCATAACGCTGGCTCCAGCTTCGACTCATAAATTATTTAAAAAAAGCTTTAAATGAATTTAACGACAACATGCGCACAACAACATAAATAACAACATGCAGAACAAGCAACAGCAGCAGGTAAAACCTAGCGCAACAACAGCAACATGCAACTTATTTATTGCATACTTTTAGGAGTGCGCCATGTAAATATTTTAAAAATGTATAAAATTCATTAATGCAGCTTAATTGAACTTTAATAAGCTTAAAATTAATTATTATAGCTTAATTGAATTTATAATATATTTTCCAATACATCATAAATGCATGAATTGATTTGAAATGCTCAGTATTTATGGACATTTTGTAGTTTTAAATGTTTCGTATGTTTTAACAATATTAATAAGAAGAATTTTTAAAAACTTAAAGCTTTTGTAAGCCACGCCTAGCCTGAAACACTTTCAACCCAAAAGTCGTGGGAGAACTTAAATGTTTTAAGAATATGTTTCGGACATCTCCCCTGAGTATTTTAAGACTGAAATAAAAAAATCGTAGGCAGGTTTTTTAAAATATCGCGGTTTCAATTTTTTTGTGCGGTTTTTTGAAAATAACTTTTTTTGAAAATATCTTTTTTTCTTTTTTTTTTTTTGCTCAAACTATTAACTTTAGCCACTAAAATAACCCATACAAATTTCACATAATTTGTCCACCGTTATTGGTCATAATTAGTGGTAACAAGTTCGAAAATATAGGTTTTTCAAAAATAGTCCTTTTTTGAGCATTATATCCTTAAATACTATTAAATAGTCTATACACGGATTAACGTGCATAAATGTATGTACTAAACAAACTAAACCCCAATCCGTTATCTTTAATAGTTGAGAAGATATTCCAAATCAAAGTCAAATTTTTTTGAGAAAGAATCGTACTTTAAACTGAGTACAAATTTTTATAGTACTATTAAAACGCACCGAAAACGTGTCATTATCGTACCGTATTTTTTATGAAAAACGGAGTGGAATACAACAAAACGTACCATAAACGTGCTGTAAACAGAGTGGAAAAACATAAGCTTACTTAAATATTATTTATATTTGTAAATTAAAACCATTACATTATATTTTTGTGTGATATTTTTAATTAATTTTTATAATTTAGTATTAAGTGAATTACACTGTTGTACAAATTGAGGGTTGTTGGCCTAATCTGGAATGAAACCTACTTCTGGTTGATTTCGGTGTCCTGATTCTTGCTGCGTACTCAGAATTTTCCCTATACGTCGAGATTTTCTTCGAAATGGAGTCAAAGTTGCAAGAAAGGCCATTTTTGGTACTTTATATCGCAAGTTGAATGTGGAATGAAACCTACTTCTGGTTGATTTCGGTCTCCTGATTCTTGCTGCGTACTCATGGAGTCAAAGTTGCAAGAAAGGCCATTTTTGGTACTTTATATCGCAAGATATCGCACGATTTCGACATGTAGCAGATGCAAACTTTATTACAAAATAAAATATGAACCTTGCCCTACGGATAATTGGCAAAAAAAATCTGTGTCCCGATATTAGTTAATGAAAAAATCAAAAAGAAATTTGTATTACCAAAACAGTGTGTCGAGAGAGTAATGTAGAGGGTTTTTCAATAAGAGCGCTACAAAAGTTTTTTCAAGGGTTTTTCAATAAGAGCGCTACAAAAGTTGAGCGACAGGGACAGCAAACGACGCCATATTTCTTGCCGCTCTTTTGACATTTCTCTTCAGTATGGTTTGCCATTTTATGATGGAAAGATATAAGAGCCAACAACGAGTTGAAATTATTAAAATTTACTACCGAAATTCAAATCGTATATCTTTCCATCATGAAACTTTTTTTTTTTACAAATTAACCAACGCTCAGGGGATGCCCCCTATTCGTGCAATGCACAGTATTGATCGTAAGAAGGGATTATAGGTTAAAGGGAGGAGGAAAGATGGAGTAGTGTCGGTAGATGTTTGCTTTAAATTTCGGGAAAAACAAAAGCAGGGAGATTGTTCCACAAACGTATCGTACGACTGAAGAACGAATTATCTCTGTAATGCGTGGTTCTGTTGAGAACCGAGTGAACTACGAAGGGGTGGGCTTGGTTCGATATCCGAGTAGAACGAGAGAATACACGACCTGGTGGAATCAGGCCATGTATTTCTCTCGAACACTTACCGTTGTAATACCTATAAAACAGGCTTACACACCCTACGGTCCTTCGGTGCATCGTCTATTGGACGATGAGGTATTTTCATCTCCTATTAAATATATCGCACGTTGTTGAATTCGGTCCGGGAACTCCAAGGAGGATTTTGAAGCTCCTGCCCAAATGTGCGAATTGAATTCCATTTTAGGCCGTATATAGGTAGTGTAGACAATGCGCAAGTCAGCAAGAGTGAAGTATGTCTTACACCGTTTCAAAAAACCGAGGCACTTGGCCGCTTCTTTCGACACATCAAATATGTGATCATTCCAACGGAGGTCACATTGAATTGATATACCCAGAACGTCAAGAGCAGCTGACTGCGCAATATCCACAGAGTCCATATGGAGGGGAGGGAGGGGTGAATCCATTCTTTTGTGAGATAACAGACAACATTGGGTCTAGCTAGCATTAAAATCAACTCTATTTGCAAGACCCCATTCGGAGATTGTTTTAAGGTCATTATTGAGTGTATCATTCATTGTGCGCCTTTTACACTCAATCTCCAAAGAGTTTGGGCGCTTGTTGAACGAATATGAGTGACAAATATTATTGTCATCTGCAAAGGAATGGATTGGGTTCTGGGTCGATGACAGAAGGTCATTGATAAAAACCAGAAATAGGGACGGGGATATGATAGAACCCTGCGGGGCTCCAGAATTTATGGAATGTTGTTCTGAAAAAACACCATCCATCGCAACTCGTATTGAACGACTCTGGAGAAAACTCGATATCCATCGAGGAAAAGAATTACCGACACGACATGCAATAAGTTTTGATACCAGGGCTTCATGCCACACTCGATCAAAAGCCTTCGAAATTTTCGGAATATTTTTTAAAATTTTCTTTATGAAATATTTGATTAGAATGAACTCAGAGACATACAGTTTCATACTGATATAATGTAGTGGTGCTAGATGCATAATCGAATAACATTCTTGGCATCTGATGTCCGCATTATGGGAAAACATGATGAGGAAAATTGCACTGAGTAATCTTCTGGTTTTTATCTGATTCGGCAGTCTTTAATGGGTTAAAATAATCAAATATACATCCGTCGTCAACGAATGCTTCTGAGCGACTGAACTGAAATTTTTTAAAATTTGACATGAACAATTTTAAAAATGCGACACCCTACAGCTACTGTTTATCAAATTTAAATTTATAGTATTGTTTGTAGTAGTAATAAATATTGAACATATCATTTTAATGAATGACAGATTAGGAACTATTTTTCGTGAATTGTGAAAATTTTAATAAATATGTCCTTATGGATCGCTTCATCATAATAATAAAGTAATAATAAAATTGGTCGCGCAACATTTGATATGTAAATGAGAATAAAATTTATTGTATATTTTTTTAGCATGGAACATTTTTTGACATTTAATGCGAAGTAAGCATTTCTTATATTGTGAAAATTAAAATTTTCACTTTTAATCAAACACACAAAAAAAAAATAAAAGCCAATTTATATATAAAGGGTTTTTCAAATGGGACGCTACAAAAGTAGAGCGACAGGGACAGCAAACGACGCCATATTTCGTGCCGCTCTTTTGACATTTCTCTTCAGTAAGGTTTGCCATTTCATGATGGAAAGATATACGAGCCAACAACGAGTCGAAATTATTAAATTTTACTACCGAAATTCGGAGTCAGTGGCCTCAACGTTAAGAGCGCTACGTCCAATTTATGGTCGTCATAATCGTCCTAGCAGATCAAAAATTAAGCGTCTAGTGGAAAAATTTGAATCCACAGGCACAGTACAAAATGTTCCCGTGCCAGTGAGACAAAGAAGTGCCCGTAGTGTCGAGAATATTGCTACCGCTTAGGCTTCAGTTGAAGAAAGCCCAAATGTGTCTCTCACACGTCGTTCTCAAGCGTTGAGCATCTCTGTGACATCCTTGTGACGAATTTTGCGAATAGATCTTTTCCTACATCCTTACAAAATCAAATTGACGCAAGAACTGAAGCCGCTTGACCACGAGAAGCGTCGTATGTTCGTGAATTGGGCTGAGCAACAACTTGAAAATGATTCGGATTTTCATCGAAAAATCATCTTCAGCGATGAGGCTCATTTCTGGCTGAATGGCTTCGTCAATAAACAAAATATGCGTTATTGGTCAGACAGCAATCCACACGTACTCCATGAGTCATCATTGCATCCCGAAAAAAATTAAGGTTTGGTGCGGTTTATGCGCCGGCGGCGTCATTGGTCCGTACTTCTTCCGTGATGATCAAGACCGGCACGTTACTGTGAATGGGAATCGCTACCGTTCAATGATAACCGCATATTTTTGGCCCCAATTGGATAATATGGACTTGGAGGACATGTGGTTCCAACAGGACGGCGCCACAAGCCACACAGCGAATGCCACAATCAATTTATTGGAAACCAAGTTTGGAGAACGTGTTTTCTCACGAAATGGTCCAGTCGATTGGCCGCCTCGGTCGAGCGATTTGACGCCGTTAGACTATTTCCTGTGGGGCTACGTCAAGTCTATGGTCTATGCCAACAAGCCGTGAAATTTCAGCAGTATCGACCAATTTATGCTTGAAAACCGTCGACAATTGGGTTCAGCGTCTGGACTTCTGCTAGCGTGCCCGTGGTTGATCTTATTGAAAAACCCTTTACTGATAAATTTTAAATAGTTAACAAAACTTTCATATTATGGAACTTAAGACCAATTTTCGGTTTACTAACAACCAAAGACCCTTAAAATAAAGAATTTTCAAATAACTCTCAACAAGGGACGTTAATATTTTTTGAAAAATATTATCTCTCAGTTAAAAACCAAGTTAAAAAATAAAGGTTAATAGTTGCTTTTAGACAACGTGCAAAAATAAAAACTTTAAAATTAGTTTTCCAAATTTAAAAATATAGGCGCATGATCATATACAATTTAAAGTCGACTTTAAATTTAAAATCATCCTTTTGACATTTTATTCCATACAAAATTTGTCTAAAAAGTCGATTCTAATTTTAAAGTTGAATGTTATGATCTATTCGTTGAAGTTACAGGCATAAGTTGGGTGTAGTGAGTATAAATTTTGACTATTTTTACTGGTAGGGATTTAATCTTTAAATATCTACCAATAACCCACCAGTTTTTGACATGTTTTACTGGTAGGAATCTACTCTTCAAAACCCTACCAGTAACCGACCAGTATTTGAATAGTTTTCACTGGCGAGTACATACATACTTCAAATTCATACCAGAAACTTAGCAGTAATTGAGCTCCCTAGTAAATTTTTGCTTTGGTATGTCGACGAAATGCAAATTTTGACCACTATTGTAATGACCTAAGTCGAACATAATTATAAAATAGGTTGGATTGACGCATTAACTAAAAATGACCCATAGGCAATAAATATCTACTTTATTTAGTTTCTACGATAAAAAAACAAATACGACACAATCTCAAACTTGCTTTTTGAAAATAGGCTGAGGTAAAGTCGACACTACCCACTTTTCGCGCGTATGTTCCATTTGGCTGATATCAATCAAATTAATTCAATTATATTTCCTATGATAAAACTATTCGTACTGTTTTATTACGGTCACGCGAAACTATTTGACCACTTTAGCTATTTGTTGCAATAATGTTTTAAATCATTGTCAAATAATTGAAAAGTTTCCTTATGTTATAAGAACCGACTATTTTGTAGAACAATTTCATCAGTTGCTTTATCGCGAAATCTACTTTGACTTAATGCATTTGTGTTACCCCAGCAGACTTTGTCTTATATTATTGACATAAAAAATCGAATTGAATGGAAAAAGTAAAATAAAAATCAACAGGATATGCTAAGTGAAATCTATGCTACATAAAACTCACAACAAAGTATATAAACAATCAAAACTTTAACGGCAAATACAAGTTTACTGCGTTAATAATATCAAATTTTTGGAGTAAAAAAAACCCATTCGATTACAGAAAAACTGAAGTGCAAGCACAAAGAGGATCTCTCTTTCTTGGTAGCAGAGGCATCTAATGTTACGTCTACAGTTTGCCGATTTGGGTGCCAAAACGCGAATTTTGAAGTGCCGGCGGGTCCATTTGCCATATTTGGATGTCGCTGAAAATCTCAACATCGACATTCTCATCAAAGAGAGCATTATTGTGCTGTGCGTTTTTTGGTAGAGTCAAAATATTTGAGAATTATCATAAAGATCTATTTTAGGCGTGTACCGAAAACAGATATGTATTTGGAGTGGTATGGCGCATGTGGTGGTCTAATAAAAATACATTGAACTTTAAGCTATTTATAGCACACCAAGCTTAATTTGATCGGGTCTTTAAGCTATTTATAGCACACCAAGCTTAATTTGATCAAAACACCTTTGCGAAGCTTAAGTTGAAAATGTTCAATGAGCACAAAAGATTTCCGCTGATATTTGTCGCACAGACAGAAAGTGATGTTTTTGTGGGGCATCCAAAGCGTCTCGTCTGTGTTGTGTTGACGTGCCAGACAAAGCTGCAACCATTTCTTTTGACTATGCTTCAGATTCATTCAGTACTTTATGCATTTAATTTTAAATGTCACATTTTAAACATATTTTGTGTATTTTAAGTATTTTTTCATTTTACTTTTTAATTATTTTATTTATTCATTTTACTTAAAAAAAAAAGAAAAAGATTAACATGTTTTACTCTTTTTACTTGTTTGTACTTATTTCAATTTGATACACGATTTTTTTATTCAAAATTTACTTTTTTTACTAAATTTTTTAAAATGTATTTTTTACAAATTTTCATTTTTGGTACTTATTTTATTGATTTTGTATTTATTCCCTTAGATATTTTACATATTTTGAACAGTTCACTTTTTAAAACGTTTTAATTAGGTTGCTTTCTTGTCTGTCTGTTCGGTACAAATTTTGTAATTGATTTTAAACTACATTCGCGATGAGCTACAGACTTGAGATTTTAAATATTGCCTCGAACTAAATGAGAATGCAATATTACAATTCTCTTGCCATCCAGTTCATCATCTTCTACAGCACGAATATTGCTGAAATACTGCTGCAATGTTGCTGCAAGATTGTAGCAATATTCGTGCTGTTTGCGATCGCCACGGTTCCATATTAAAGACACGTTGAAACATGAATATTTTAATTTTAATAATATTAGGCCTTCCGAATTCTGTCAGACGAAAATCTAACTGACACAAAAAATTAAGAAAAATAAAAATATATAAAATAAAAAATATTTTTTAATATAAAACGTTTTTGAGGTGAATTTGTAGTATGATTTCAAATGAAACGTGGGGCGGTATATTTGATTCTTAAAGTTTACATTAAAATCGTTTTATATTAAAAAATATTTTTTATTTCTTTTTTATTTAATTTTTTTTTTACTAATTTCACTTTTATTTAACCGAATTTCATTTTTATTAATGTAACTTTTTTTTTCATTTTAATTTATTTTCAATCAAATTTAGTTTTTTTATTCTGTGTTTTCTTTTTCCAAAATCGATTGCTTTATAAAACACTTGTCGCACTCGCGTCAAATGAAACATCGCCATTTAGCACAGCGCGTCTGTTTCTGCGACTCCTTTTGCATTTAATTTGCGATTTGCAATTGAAATTCAAATGATTCGCACAACTAAATAACCCTTTGGGAGCGATTTAAATCATTTCGGAATTAATTGCAAAGCATCGAGAGGTCGTCAACGCCACCCAACACGCATAATGAGCAGAGCGTTCATAAAACAGTTGTCTACCTATCTCCATTATTTTCCCTTCCCACTTTTCATTATCAATACTCTATGTTTTTCACTCTAAAATTTGTCATCTTCCAACACTTAGTGTCTTGTTGTCTCTTTCGCGATGCTGCAATCAGCGTAAATTAATGCTTAATTATGGCTCGTGTGCTCATTCATTACGAGTGCTCCCCCACTCTCTAAATACTCTGCACTCATTTGACTGTCTGTTGCGCTGTCTGTCGCGTTGTTAATTTGCGCGCCAACGCAATTCCCGCGGGCTCTTCGCGTCTATTTAGCAACGAATTTATTGCATTTAGCCTGAATGCCTGATTTATCGAAGTGGCAGCACTGCGTGCAACACGTCAAGTCCTCGTCACTTTGCACTAGTTACTCGTCACTCGCACAAAACCACCTCGCTGCCACTCGTTACCAACCGTTGCCCTCGTCACTTAGTACTAGTTACTCGTCACACGCAAAAACTGCTCGTTGTCCTGCTCGTTGCGCTGCAGTTGCGGCGCACGTGCATAAATTAGGCTTTCTTTATTTTCCTCACCCTGAGTAAAACACATACACAGTTGGCGTAACTATGCAATTTATTGTGCAAAGCAGTTGGCAACGCCACCGCAAATTCAATACAATTTTCACAATTGATTTGGCGCTGCCGCCGGCTGCCGTTACTGCTTCTCTTTCTTTTGGTTTTCTTTCATAATCTCATCTTCATTCTCCTTGATCTTCACAAGCGTCAGACGTTCCGTCAGTCGCTGCGACAGTCGATGCGTCAGCTGCACACTATCCAGCTCTTCGTTTAGTTCCTCCGCGACCGACTCCTCTTTCTCCATCACTTCGGGCGTTTCTGGATGCGCGCACGCACAAATCTCTGCAAAGAACGACAGCTTCATGTGGAGTATGGTGTCGATGTAATAACGCTGAAAACTCATCGAGCGTATAGAACGTTCGCCCAGTGCATAGTAATTGGTACGGTGTCCCTCAAAGTTATAGGTTACCATGATCGGATAGTGTGGCGGCAGTAGTCGTGAGACGTGCAATGCAAAACGTACCGTCGCCACCGCCAGCGGATTCGGACACTTGGGCGTGGGCGACGAGAAAAGCGCATCAACGTAGTAGTGACTGCCCTTGCCCTCGACATGCTCCACGTGACGCGAATTGATGACGAAGCGCGTGGCGGGTGCGAGCTGCCAATTGTCGACATATTGGCGAACCTGTTGTTCCGCTTCGTTTAGCTCAAAGTCCGCTATGCTCAGCCAACGCACATTCGGTATTTCCTGCAACGCCTGCTGCTGCAGTTCATCATCGTTTACCATGGAGACAGCCTCGCTGCCACTGCGCGGCAACTTCGGACACTTGTACAGGAAGAAACCATCTGGATCGTCGCGTATTAGCTGCGCGGCGACGCAAATCGCCTGATCGACGGCGCCCTTTGCAATGCAACGCATCTCCTCGTTGCCACATTTGGGTTCGAGGCATTTGCCCTTCTCAAAATAGGTGGGGCCAAGAATGGCCATAGTATCGCGCAACAGTTCGTTGGACATTGCGTCAAGCGGTGCGTGTCAAAGTTAATTTGATCGTTTGTTTATTTTGTGCCTTGTTTCGTTTGTTTCAAAACTTCAAAACTATTTTCTGGAAATTTTGAAAGCAAAATTAAAACACAGTTGTTGTGTTAGTTTTTAGGTGCTCCGCTTGTGTTGGGTCAAGTGTTAATTTAGGCAGTATTGCTGTAGGCTACAAATTGTGCACAGCACAAAATTAAAATTTTCGAACATAACCAAAATCAAAAAAAAAAACACAGTAGATTCTTTCAACAATAAAGGTATTAATTATCAACTCAACCCATTAGCAATTCAGGACCACTCTGAAATTAGAGTTATAGAGGAGAGCATTTTTTTAGTATTTAATGAGCCCTCCGAAAAGAAGACTCATAAAAGTTTCTCATTTATGACTGTTTCGGAGCTCTCAAAAATATGACTCATTAAAGAGCCATATTTAGGAGTTATTTAGGAACTCTCATAAATTAAAGCCTCAAATGAAAAATTATTTCTGACCCCTCAGAAAATAGACTCATTAAAATTTTATATTTTGAATGTTTTAGGAACGCTTCAAAATTGGAATCATGAAAATATCATATCGTCACTATCATGCCAAAGGGGCGAATGTGCAATTTTTGACATTTGCGTTTTTTTACATTTTTGAATGTAGTTTATCCTCAAGTATGATGTGCCAAAATCGCGTGTCATTTTGTTGGATATTTATAGCCACAAAATACAGAACCGAAAGGACGAATTTGAAAATTTGAAAATCTTGTCATGCACAAAAGGGCGAATATTTTCGTTTTTTCGCCATAACATTTTATTGGTATAAGATAAAATTGTAGTGTAAAAGCATTTATTATTTGTTATCAAAGCACCTATCGATCTGCATCATTAATTAAAAATATTTTTCTAAACATTGTTATCTGCAAGAAAAAAATGTTGGCAAAATATTTATAATTAATGATGCAGATCCATAGGTGCTTTGAAAACAAATAATAATTGCTTTACATCACTATCTTATCTTGTACCATTAAAGAGTTATAGCAAAAAAACGAAAAGATTCGCCCTTTTAGCATGACAAAGTTTTCAATTTTTCCAATTTCTTCGTGTTTTTGATATAATTTAGTGGTGGATATAATAGTTGTGTAAGGGTATTAATTGTTTGTTTTTAAAGCACCTATCGATTGGCCTCAATATTTATAAATATTTTGCCAAACATTTTTTCCTGCAAATAACAGATTGAGGTTCCGTACGGGCCTTTTGTACGCTTAAAACTTTAATATCTAGAAGGAAAATTTATGAATTTACGTGATTAGATAGATCAAATGATATAAATTAAATAGTGGTCGATCTGGACGTGACCAAAACGGAAATGCATGTGGAGGTTCATATGGAAATTCCAAAATGTCCGCAAAGTTTGTGTACAATTTTTTTTTTTAATTATTTTAAAAAATAGTTGAAATCATGTGCTATCTTTGTATATTTACACTTTGTTCCTAAAGTTTGTATTTTTTTCATAATAAATCACAGACAGGGTTCCGAACGCGACATTCCGGATGGGACAAAAATGTCCGTATATAAATTGTCACAACGACCGAAACCGATTCTTTGCGGTCCGAGGTTTAAGTAAATCTATAATAATTGCGTAATATATTTCAATGTTTTTTAAATATTTTAAAAAATATGTCAATCACAATATTTTTCTACTGGGTTGCTGCACAACATATGCTTGAGCTGTTCGACTGCTTGTAGTTAATTAAAAGCCCCTACGTCCGCAAATAGACGTCTGACAAAGTGACCAACCTGACCGAAAATAAAAATAACACAAAATACACTCACTCGACTCGGCGAGTGCTGTTCGTCCGAGGCTGCTCTAACATATTAAACTAAACCAGGCTCCCCATTCAGTGGCACACACATCAGATAATCCGGTCAAGCTCTTCACACACACAAACACACACATATACATAGACATTTGTTTTTATTAGTGTGCGTGCTATTAACCTTAACCCAAAAGCATATATCCTACATAAAAGCAACATCCATGTGCAGTTACAAAGTTTAACTGGTACTTCTGACGACGGGGTTTGGGGTATCTGTCTCATTTACTATTAGAGCTTACTTTGGTAATGTGTCAAAGAAGGCATTGCATGTGGATCAAATAAACGTAATGAGGTTATGACAGATAGACGCCATAAAGTAGCTGATTATTCAAATGTGTTAAATCAGTTGGTGCAGCAAGCACTTTATCGACAGTAATTTTCATTACATTAGTACAAAATAAATTGAACAAAATCAAGGATTGAAACCTAAACGAATAACGGTTTCGATTTCGGTTTCGGTTTTTTCCGCGTTTCGGTTTCGGTTACGGTTTCGGTTTTAAGTTTTTATAACGAAACGGTTTCGGTATACCGGTTCCATGTTACGGTTTCGGTTTTGATTTCGGTTTTTGTATAAATGTTCTTTATTTCCATATTTTTCAAATAATTTTACATTTTTTATTTGGTGCTAAATTATGTTCAAATTATGATACTGGTGTAAAGTGGGAAACGTAATTTATACAATGTTTGTTGTTATTTTAGTAAACATATTGTGTTATATGAATTATTTAATTGATTACGCCAAGAAAAAAATTTAATTTAAAATTTCGTGACCACAAACCAATGAAAAGCAACATTTTGACTTCACCTGAGATATGATCTGAATTGCAAAGAAGAAGAATTTTGTACAATTTTCATCCATAAAATCCAAAGAAATTAAATTTCAACAATTCTGTGAACTGCAATATATGTAAACTAGTGATGATCATTTGCAAGAGCAAGGCAAGAAATGGTAATCTTAATCTTTTAAATTTTAAATAAAAGATCGAAGACAAATATCTTAAACTGCATATTAATTATGAAAACGAATAGAATTTGAATTGTAATAATTGTACTTATTTTCAATTTCTTCAACATTTTACTAACAAAAAAAAAAAAAATCCAATAACCTAAAAATTTGAATTATATTTTAACAAGAATTAACTAATAAAAAATAATTGTTTAAATCATGTGATGTTGACGAGACAAGTTAAAATCTCAAGGCCATAATAAAATGAACGATAAGTCACCAAATACATTTTCAAAATCCTAAATATTTTTTACAAACTTCTTTATGTATCTGTCAATTGATAAGAAAATGTAAATCTATTAGTTGATATTTCAACTTTAAAAATGCATCAATTACTTTTTATAATATTAATCAACAAACTCGAAAATTAAGTTTTTCATAAAAATGTGTTCGGTGACTTTTCGTTCTACAACGACGATATACATTATACGGTATACATATACGGTATACAATATAAGGAATATTTCGTATAGGCATATTTCTGTTTTCGTCACAGATTAAGAAATCCGTATGTCAATAGAACTCAAATAATATCTTGCATAGTAACATTCTTCTTTGCGAATACCATGCGAACACAAACTCAAACGCTACAAAGCGAATACTAACAGAAAGAAGAGAATATAACAATAACGATTACGATTCTTATACACACACTTTCACAACGACAACTCTTCGTTGCTATCCTGTATCATCGCATGGCAACAAACAGACGCATGACAAACAGACAGACGCATGACAACGGACAGACGCATGACACAGTCAGACGCATGGCAACGGACAGACGCATGGCACCACACTACATGTATGTATCTAGTACAGCTTTCTAGTTGGCAACAACAACGAGTTCTCTTTGTGGTACAAACAATTTCCCGCCAAAAATTCTATCAAAAGCTTGGATGTTGCTTTATTCGCATTTTTGTTGTTGTTGCACTTTCAAACAAATCAGCGGATTTGTGAAAAAAGAGAAACACAAAAATCAATATATCAGCTAAATATAGCACACTGTAAAATGTTCATATATTATTATACCCTACACTAAGAGTGAAAGGGTATATTCAGTTTGGTACGCCGTTTGTAACACCCAGAAGGAAGCATCTCCGGTATGGAAAAGTATATATATTCTTGATCAGCATGACCTCCTGAGTCCGTCTGTCCGTCTGTCTGTCTGTCCGTCTGTCTGTCCGTCTGTCTGTTGAAATCTCTACTACTTTTAAAATTGAAGAGCTAGATAAATGAACCTTATAACTTAGATTACTAATATACCTACGCTGTATGTGCGAAAAATCGGTCCATTGTGACCTATGATCCGACCACTTATGTTCAAATACCTCATATAAAATGTACATATAAAGATCAATTTTTATGTATACGTGCTTAGGTAAACTTTTTTGGTCAAATATATATTGACATCATGCTCAAATACATGATAATAATGTTTTACGGCGAAAAGACTTGTGGTTCACAAAAAAAAAATCGAAATTCGGTACACCTACCCATTTGTAAATATGGGTATCAAATGAATGGAAATTCTTCAGCGATTGAATGTTTGTAGTTATTTTCAGGATTCGTATACCCTGGTGACCTATATACCACTTTTAATAGTAACCACACATATGTGTAGGGTATTTATAGTCGGCTTAGACCGACTATAATTTTGATAATCCTAACTATCATAATTACACCTACTTTAAAATTTCCCATGTGATCTAACCTTCCCAACTGGTTTTTTATTACTTCATGATTTTACAATTAACAAAAAAACTATATATAAAAGTAAAACAAAAATAATAATGTGCATAGCACACTGCATATGCACAGTCGATGTACGAACTAGCGTAGCGAAGAAAAGAGAAAAACATTGTTTTGTTATTTTATCTTTTTGAAGCGACTTTTGAAGCACTTTTAAAGCAATTTACCGCTTCAAAGTGCTTCACAGGCCTTATTTTTAAGATGTTTATATTCTTTAGAATTGACAAAAACAAAACAAAACACACATCTTCATTAATGTTCACGTTCATAAATATTTTACACGCTTTCCATTGTTACTTGTTGTTCAATATTTAGTAATATAATGAATTATTTTGTATATCATTATTACCTTAAAAACATAATAAATAAATTAAAATCATAAAAGAACGCAAGAGTCTTCCTTTTCTTGCAGTCTTAGTCTTGCCCTTGCTCTTGTTCTTTTTTTTGCAAAATCTCGAACTAGTTCTCCTTCAAAAAAATGCAAAATTTTTAATCATCACCAATGTAAACAAATATCTGCCTTATACTTGAAATGTTTAAACTTGTCGAACTTGCACTTCATTTTTCGTATTTCCTTAAATAGTTACTGAGATGTTAATAATTTGAAACTTTTTTACATTTTTTCTTGCATTACCAGTGTTTTGTTTATGTCCGAAATTGAGCTGTTTTGAAACATTAGTCAAAAATCCATTAGAAGACTTATAAATAGTATTCTATTGAATAGATCCTTTAAAAGAATATAAAAAATAGTCAAATGAACTTTTTAAAACTTTTGTCCCACTTACCCCAAGCTCCCCTATATATTTTACGAATAAAATAAAGAAAAAACCAATATTATTAAAATTTGAATCATTTTTTAACGTAGAAATTTTGCTTGGAGTTGCTGGTGTTTTGTTGTTAATTCGATTAATGAAACAAAAACAAATTTTAGACCAAAGACCGTTGTTTTTGGAAATATCGTTTCTCAAAAAACAACATGTGAATTTTTGTACAACCAAAAATGTTTATTTTGGGAACTCCAAATTTTAATTAATGACATTTTACTTAAGATCTTCTATATGAAATAAAATATGTTTTTCTGTTTCTTTTAATACTTTTTTAAAAACCGTTTTAAACCGGTATAAAACCGAAACCGTTTATATCGGTTTTGGATATCGGTTTATTTCTGATTTTTGTATAACGGTTTCGGTTACGGTTTCGGTTTTAAAAATGAAACGGTTTTAAATGGATATCGGTTTCGGTTTCGGTTACGGTTTCAATCCTTGAACAAAATACATGAACCATAAATCATGATTATTTCACGAGTTGAAATTTACAGTATTTCCACAAAATGTCAATGTGTACGGATTGACCAGAGACAACATTTCGGAATATAAAATATTCTAAAATATTTTCCGAGTGTGATTTATACATGTGCAGGTACACATATATAAATCGAAGTTTGGGGAAATCCTTTGTATGACAGGTCATTAAATTTTGTGGTATCCAATAATGGCAGATTTCGGCTTCTTTTGCGAATGTACAGAAAATAGGTAAACTCTGCGTAGTCTGCATAAATCTCTGGCGAAAAATATTTAGAAACTGGTAAAAATTATGTACAGGGTAGTTTCGATAAAATCGTCGTTGTAGAACGAAAAGTCACCAAATACATTTTCAAAATGCCCAATATTCATTTACAAAAATCTTTATATATCTGTTAACTTTTAATCAATAATCTTATTTATTTATCCCATGATAGGAAAATGTTAATATATCAATTGATATCTCAACTTTAAAAATCCATCAATTACTTTTTATAATATTAATGAACATACTCGAAATTTATGTTTTTCATAAAATGTATTTGGTGACTTTTCGTTCTACAACGACGAAATAATGAAGAGTAACTTTCTTCCTCAGTCATATTCCACTTGTTCTAAAATTTTTATGAAAATCAATGATTTGAGCTCATTATAGCAGAGCACATTTTTTTAATAAATCAAGTCATTCTAGTCAAAATTAAAAACATCTTTAAAAACCAACCCCTATAGTTTCTGACAACGTAAGTAAAATTCTAAATACACCAAAATCGTAATAGGATATATTTGATTCGGCTATATCCGAAACGGTCCATATAATCATTGCATGAATTATGTTTTTAATTAGTTGTGCTTCTTTCAATCACGTTCTGGGAATTAGGTCAGCTATATGTAACCTCCCTGCAAAGAGACTACATGGAAAAAATCTGCGAAAACAAAATATTTTGATAGGTTTTATTCAAAAATAGTAGAAATTCTGTAACACTACCAAAGATATATAAAAGTTAGCGTATTACAGAGCACAATAGTTTTAATAACAAAGAGCATTTGTATAGAAATGATCAGAATTCCGAGTTTATTTCTTATTCTTCTTATATT
Source organism: Dryomyza anilis (assembly GCA_951804985.1). Taxonomy (NCBI): domain Eukaryota; kingdom Metazoa; phylum Arthropoda; class Insecta; order Diptera; family Dryomyzidae; genus Dryomyza; species Dryomyza anilis. The sequence continues at coordinate 1,457,878 of OX638130.1, read as the reverse complement.
TCAGTAATCGTGATTTCAAACAAAAGACAGACAGTTATTTCTAAATCAGGACTCGATGCTAATCATTATCTGTCAATTCATATCTTTCATTTCTTCTTATGTATGTTGTAAACGATTGACCAATGTAGGGCATGAAAAAGGTTTTATTAAAATACTAGCTGGACCCGTGCACGACTCGTGCCAAGATTTTGTGAATTCATAGATATAAAGCGATTTTATTAATATAAAAAAACATTATTATTATTTTTTATATCAGGGCCCCGTGCTTCGCTGTGGAAGTTTTTATTGGTTTTATAAATGTAGTAACCAAATAATAATTCTCCGCCAAAACAACTTTTCTCAAAGACAATTCAGACAGTAGAATATTTCGCCGTAGAATTCTTCCCAGTAGAAATCTTCGCCGTAAAATTGTTCCCCATAGAACGCTTTACCGTAGAATTCTTCCCGGTAGAACTCTTCCCGGTAGAATTCTTCCCCGTAGAGTTTTTCGCAGTAGAAGTTTTAGTGTAGTTAGTTTTAATGTGGTGAGTTTTAGTGTGTTGAATTTTTAGTTTAGTGAATTTTTAGTGTGGTGAGTTTTAGTGTGGTGAGTTTTAGTGTGGTGAGTTTCGGTGTGGTGAGTGTTTAGTATGGTGAGTTTTAGTGTGGTGAGTTTTAGTGTGCTGAATTTTAGTGCGGTGAGTTTCGGTGTGGTGAGTTTTTAGTATGGTGAGTTTTAGTGTGGTGAGTTTAAGTGTGGTGAATTTTTAGTGTGGTGAGTTTTAGTGTGGTGAGCTTTATTGTGTTGAGTTTTAGTGTGGTGAGTTTTAGTGTGGTGAATTTTCATGTGGTGAGTTTTAGTGTGGTGAGTTTTGGTGTGGTAAGTTTTAGTATGGTGAATTTTTAGTGTGATGAGTTTTAGTGTGGTGAGTTTTAGTGTGTTGAGTTTTAGTGTGGTGAATTTTAGTTTTTTGTTTCATCTTTTTAGATTGTGTATGTGCTGAGTTATGTCGTTTTGAAAGTTTAGGTTGTATGGGAGGTACCACGCCTCTTTGTCCAATCCCGCCCATATATAGCCTATGACACCCTCCGGACTCCTTAGTATCGTGTGGTTTCAGTTAAATCGTTTCAGCAGTTTAGACGTGATGCTGGAACAAACAGACAGACAGACCGACCGACTGACGGACCAAGAGTTTTATATATATAGATTGTAGAAAATAAAAAAAATATATGAGAAAAAATATAAAATTTGATTCTGTTAAGCACTAACTGAAACTTTGAAACCCATTGGATATATGGAATTGAAACACTCAAAAATTCTTATACAATTCTGGAACATTCTCGAATAAAATATTTTAAATAAATAGCTTAAAAACGCATAGAAGTTATTTAAATTTATAAAAAATATACATACCTCAAATAAACAAAAATATTATTATTAATTCTTTTGCTATGATATTTTCAAATGATATTTCACTGCAAAAAAACAGAAAAATCATATTTAATAAAAACGTCAATATGTTAAAATATTCGGACATATAGTTCAACCTTTAGAATTAGAAATTGATTTTAAATTTTTATATTGCGGTGGAAAATTGAATATCTAATAATATTTGAAATATCCCAATAAACACCCAGAATTTAGATTTTAATTGAATGTGAAAAATAAAAATTATAAAAATAACATTAATTTGTATTGCAAATAAATTAATTCCGATATATTTGAAATCAAAAGACTCAATTAAAAGGTTAATTCACGTTTCCAAATACAGTATTTTTTCAATGAACTTACTTAAATGGTGATTAGAAAAGTCAGAATTCATCGCAATATGACACAATTTGTAGACAATGATATGATTTAAAACAATTGAACGTCTATTTTTTATTTCGTAATATTCAGGATTAAAAGAACCCAATACAAGTCATTGTTTCACAGTTCGAGCTCTGCTCATATCTTCATAATAAACGAGTTGGAAAAGTTAGGGCAAATGGGTAAGTTCGGTCACATGGGGGCGGATTTTTATAGTCGGTCGGGCCCGACTATGGAATACCCTACACCTTTGGTGGGGATATTAATGTGGGATATTTAATTGCCTTAATTTTAAAGTTTTTAATTATGCTGAACCTCCCCACCCTCAGTATATTATTCACATATCAGAAATATACGTCTTATATCCCCATAAATTAAAAAATGAATATAAAAGTATAAAAAAACTAAAAAAAAAAATTAGAAAAATATAATTGGGGGGACCACGCCTATATTTAAAATTTTGAAAGGCTAATATTTCATAGATTTGATTTTAATAATTTACGGATCAAATTTCCACTATGAAAACCCGGGAAATAATGAAAAAAAAGTGGGCGTATCACGCCCATTTTTGGACCACATATTTTTAGGTGAATTATAACAATATTTTTTAAATTTTATAGCTATACCTTGAATACTTTTCGAGTTATTAATTCCGAAAGAGTTACATAAAAGTGACTTATATGGGAGGTGGGCGTGTCCGTTGACCGATTTTGCTCATTTTCAAACTCAGTTCCTACTTTTGGCTAAAATATATTGAGACGAAATTTCATCGCATTCTGATCAGTATTTCTCAAGTTATTCTGTATTCGGACAGCAAGACGGACAGACAGACGGACATGGCTAAACGCACTCGGGTAGTGATGCTGATCAAGAATATATATATACTTTTCCATACCGGACATGCCTCCTAAGGGGCGTTACAATATATTTACAAAGTTAATATACCCTGTACCTCATAGGTGTAGGGTATAAAAATGCCAATTACAATGTAATTGAAATGTTTTTTACTGCACCTTTTTAAGTTCAGCGGCCCTATTCTCGTTTGAAAGAAATAGTATAAAATGAAAAAAAAAAAAAAATATGGACCACATATTTTTAGGTGAATTATAACAATATTTTTTAAATTTTATAGCTATACCTTGAATACTTTTCGAGTTATTAATTCCGAAAGAGTTACATAAAAGTGACTTATATGGGAGGTGGGCGTGTCCGTTGACCGATTTTGCTCATTTTCAAACTCAGTTCCTACTTTTGGCTAAAATATATTGAGACGAAATTTCATCGCATTCTGATCAGTATTTCTCAAGTTATTCTGTATTCGGACAGCAAGACGGACAGACAGACGGACATGGCTAAACGCACTCGGGTAGTGATGCTGATCAAGAATATATATATACTTTTCCATACCGGACATGCCTCCTAAGGGGCGTTACAATATATTCACAAAGTTAATATACCCTGTACCTCATAGGTGTAGGGTATAAAAATGCCAATTACAATGTAATTGAAATGTTTTTTACTGCACCTTTTTAAGTTCAGCGGCCCTATTCTCGTTTGAAAGAAATAGTATAAAATGAAAATTAGATAATATATATTTTCAATAACATCAAAACCATATGAAAAGACCTGTTATCTCATTTTCAATTCACATTTTATACTTTTCATCAAACGAAAACCTCAGAAAACGTAAATAGTATTTCAAATCATTCCATTTAAATCAGACATCGTATATTGTATTTTGGATTGGAATCTTCTAGTTCAGAATGTAAAAGCTCTATTTCAAAATAGTATAATATAATTCCGGATAGTGACTTATATTTCAAAAATTATTAACACTTTCTGTATATCGAAACGAACGACGAAACAAAAATTTGACGTCAGAAATTCGTCACTTGACTTTTAAAACATTGAAATTTATTGAAAATTACATCACCCTTGTCTTCTAGTATTTCTTTTCGAGATACAGAATGAGGCAGTTAGAAAACGCGTATTCTAATTCAGAATTGTATATTTTATATAGTTATATATCATATTCTCGAATTTAAAATGTTGTATATTCTTTAGAAATGCTATGAATACATCTCAGTTTAAAGCCGAGGTGATTATAGATTTTTTTTAATATTGACGACTTCAAAAATTTTTAAATGGAACAAGTCCTAATATTTTCTGAAATTTTCACTATCGTCCCACTTATTTCTCGTAAAAACCACTATGTAACTCTAAAGGGTTAAGTATTCCTGTCATGTCATTAAAATGAGCATCGGATAATCTAAAAATTGTGCTTCAATTATTTTCTGTAGCTGCTTGGGAGGACCGCATAAACTCAAAGGAAGTTGAAGAATGTCTAGGGACATCGAGGGTTGATTTCAGCTACTTTTGTTGAATATTGTTGGATTTTGTTTCAGTTTTTATTTCAATAATTTTACTATTTGTATGCATGACAAGAACTACAACACAACAGACAACCACAATGGAAGAGCAACAACAACAAAAACAAGCACAACTTAAACAAAAACAACCTAAATTGCAACAGGGAGGACTCTGTGTGTGTCTATGTCGGACGGAGGGAGGGCGCTTGAAACAGCCGACGCTGTTGAAAGCTCTTTCGGTAGCACTTTGATTGCAAAAAGTCACGTAGGGTAGCGGTTCCCGTTTCAAAGAGGCGCAAGGATGCAAACTGTCAACAGCGTTATTAGCAGGAAGGCGACGACGACGGCGGATGCGGATGCGGTTGACTGAAAAGTATTGGTCGGACGTCTGTCTTTTTGTTGAATGGTTCACTGGCAATTGGTCAGCGCGCAGATGTTGCACTTGAATAAAGGCACGTGCTGTGGCGTAATTTTTGTTGTTAGTTACACAATATTTTTTATGAAAAATACCACTAGAGCCAATTGTAAATAATAATAACAGCTGTTAATTGTCAAAAGCACAAATTTATTTTACTAAAATTATGCTCATTTGTACCAAAAGCTTTAACCTTCGATCAATTTAAAAATGTTATTAAAAGCTCAAAGTTTTATTTTCAAAAAATTCATTAAAAATTAAATTTTTCAATAGTAATTTAAATTTTTTATAAAAATTTGATTTTTAACAACCAATTAAAATTTATTACTAAAAATACCTTTTTTCAACATATATTTAGTTTTTTCACTAAAAATTCAATTTTTCACTATAAATAAAATTTTTACTATAAATTCAATTTTGTCATTAAAATTAAAAACTCCACTAAGAATTCAAATTTTCACTAAAATTTCAAATTTTCACTAAAAATTCAAATTTTCACTAAAAATTAAAATGTTCACTAAAAATTAAAATGTTCACTAAAAATTAAAATTTTCACAAAAATTCAAATTTTCACAAAAATTCAAATTTTCACAAAAATTCAAATTTTCACAAAAATTCAAATTTTCACTAAAATTCAAATTATCACTAAAAATAAAAAGTTCAAATTTTCACTAAAAATTCAAATTTTCACTATAAATTCAAATTTTCACTAGAAATTCAAATTTTCACTAAAAATTCAATTTTTCACTAAAAATTCAATTTTTCACTAAAAATTCAATTTTTCACTAAAAATTCAATTTTTCACTAAAAATTCAATTTTTCACTAAAAATTTAAATTTTCACTAAAAATTCAAATTTTCACTAAAAATTCAAATTTTCACTATAAATTCAAATTTTCACTAGAAATTCAAATTTTCACTAAAAATTCAAATTTTCACTAAAAATTCAACTTCTCACTAAAAATTCAACTTCTCACTAAAAATTCAAATTTTCACTACAAATTAAAATTTTCACTAAAAATTCAATTTTTCACTAAAAATTCAATTTTTCACTAAAAATTCAATTTTTCACTAAAAATTAAATTTTTCACTAAAAATTCAAATTTTCACTAAAAATTCAAATTTTCACTAGAAATTCAAATTTTCACTAAAAATTCAAATTTTCACTAGAAATTCAAATTTTCACTAAAAATTCAAATTTTCACTAAAAATTCAACTTCTCACTAAAAATTCAACTTCTCACTAAAAATTCAAATTTTCACTACAAATTAAAATTTTCACTAAAAATTCAATTTTTCACTAAAAATTCAATTTTTCACTAAATATTCAATTTTTCACTAAAAATTCAATTTTTCACTAAAAATTCAATTTTTCACTAAAAATTCAATTTTTCACTACAAATTCCATTTTTCACTAAAAATTCAATTTTTCACTAAAAATTCAATTTTTCACTAAAAATTCAATTTTTCACTAAAAATTCAATTTTTCACTAAAAATTCAATTTTTCACTAAAAATTCAATTTTTCACTAAAAATTCAATTTTTCACTAAAAATTCAATTTTTCACTAAAAATTCAATTTTTCACTAAAAATTTAAATTTTCACTAAAAATTTAAATTTTCACTAAAATTCCAAATTTTCGATAAAAAATCAAATTTTCACTAAAAATTGAAACTTTCACTAAAAATTTAAATTTTCACTAGAAATTTTCACTAAAAATTCACTTTTTCACTAAAATTAAAAATTTCACAAAAAATTCAAATTTTCACTAAAAAATTTTATTTTCACCAAAAATTCAAATTTTCACTAAAAATTTCATTTTCACAAAAATTCATTATTTCACTAAAAATTAAATTTTTCATTATATATTAAATGTTTTACTAAAAATGGAAATTTTGACTAAAAATTCAATTTTTCATTAAGAATTAATACAAATTTTTAAAATATTAATTTTTATTTAAATTCAATTTAATAAGCACAAAAATCAATTTTCACTAAAAAAAAAACAAATTTACCATTAAACATTTCACATCTCACTAAAATTTCAATTTTTTACAAAAAATTCAATTTTTACTTTAAATTAATTTTTCACTAAGCATTTAAATTTAGTCTCTAAAAATTCCATTTTCCACTAAAAATTCCGTTTCTCACATAAAAATGGTTTTACAATAAATAAAAATCAAATTTGCGTTAAATTTTGAAGGTTTCACTAAAATTTAAATTTAATAAATTCACGGCAACCCTGTCGCTTTTGAATGTCTACGCGATGCGCTGTCAGTTATAATGTCATTCGGCTGCTTTTCGCCATTTTTGATGCTGCTGCTGCACGCAGCGGCGACTTCATTAAAAGCCGCGCCTGCAGCTCGTTGATTCGTGTCGCGTTGTGTTTCGTCGCTTCGTGCCACGAAGAGAGAATAAAACATGAGCTGGATTTTCGCACACAATTGCAGCACTTATGCACGAGTGTCTGTCTGTCCGTCGGTGTGTGTTTGTGTCTCGTTGCAATTTCAGCGCTTCCCATTTGCATTTCCGTCAAAAATGGCGGAAATAAAATATTCTACAGTTTTCGTCATTTGAAGCGATTTCCGTTGCTGCCGCAAACCGCCGCTGCAGCCAGCAACGCATCAGCCATATGGCCACCGTCTTCGGCGTGAGGCTTTGCATTTCAGCCTTATAAATCACTTGTGTCAGTTGCGCCTTTTATGCAGCTGACATTTGCAAAAAATTGCGGACGCCTGCGGCAACGCAACGCAACATCAACTTCAACCCATTTGCAACACCATGTCGCTCGTTGGCAGTGTTGCCTGTCGCTGCGAAAATCACACCTGCTGCAGTTGCTGATGCCACCGCGCGTGCGACGGGTTGTCCGTCTATATGTCTGCCTGCTGTCAGCCTGAAGGCGACGCAACTTAATTTGATACGCAGCTAGAAAATTTAATTAAATTAAAATGAAATAAAATAAATTGTGCTGCATATTTTGCTGCAATTGAATACAGCTTTTGAATACAGCTTTTTGGCGCCGTGCACTTTGTGCCAGCTCAATTGGCTGATGAATGCTGATTTTTAATTCGTTTTGATTTAATTTTTTATTTGTTTAATTTATATTTTAAATTTATTTCGATTTTTATACTACGTTTTTGCAGTTTTGAATTTATGTAAGAATTTGCACTAAATGACAAATGAATTATCATATAGAATATCAAATCTGACGTGACATATGGAATATCAAATCTGACGTATTAGATTCAAATCTGCTGCATGTCAGCTGAAATCAGATCCGAGCAAATCAAATGTCAAACGACATATTAGCTAAAAAAGTTAGACTTAAGATTTAAAGTTTTAATAGACCATATGCCCGACCACACGTCGCACATTCCCTTATTGTTCATAAAACCTATATTATTTTAAATTTTACTATTCGAAATGTTTTTTTTTCACTGCCTTTTAAAAATATCTCTATTTTTATAATTCATTAGAAATTGATTTAATAAATCCCATCAATTAGAATCGAAGCAGCAGAAAGCATAGAAAAATGAGTTAGCAAATCCCATAAGCAAATTATGCGCTAAGTTGCGCCGCAATCAGTGTTACATTCTCCACATCCCCTCTCCCAACCTTTCATGTCATGAGCGAAGTCTCGCAATAAAGTTGCCCCATATGCAAATCGAATTAAATTCTCCGAGAGCCCGACCACACGTCCGACCAACACACACGTAGCGATTTGTCACGTATACAGTGGCGCACAATCGTGGCATCAATACAGTTGCATGCCACGAGGTGCGCTCAATGTCAGAATGTAGCCCGAGTCGATTGACACAGAGGGCACGATTGGTAGAGAGAGCCGCAGGGCTGATACCTAAGTGCAGGCAACATCACTGTTTGCTTTAAGCCTATTAGTCTGCGACATAATTCTCATTTGGTTAATGTAAACTCAAAAACTATAAACTTAAATTATATTTTTAAATTATATAAATTTCAGTCAACTTACTTTTGATCTGAAGAAGTTAAAATTATACTTGTTAATTTTGTATCTAAATTTTATCACATTTTGCCCCTTAATTTTCGTCCAAAAGCGTCTAGTGACATCGTCTAATGACGTCTAGTGACAGAATCTCAAACTAAATCAAAATGACAAACGATATCTTTAAGATATGAATATCTGGAAAACTCTATTTTTTTAAAACATTTTGTGTAACTTTATTTTTAGCTATTTTCTCATCTTTTTATATCAATTTTTGTATGACGATGTTTAACTGAATAAATCAAACCAAATGATTCAAAATAATTAGAAAGGTTACAACTATCAAATCGATTTCAATTGAGTTTTATAGAAAAAACCATTTCGAATTCTTTTTTTTTAACCATAGACCGGATAAAGATGAACATCGGAATGAAAATATAGTAAATACGAAAAAATCAGAAAAATATACTATGAAATTAATAGTACCATGAAATTAATAGTATATTGAAACTAGTCAACAGGATATACTATTAATACAATCGATAAATAAAATACTACAAAATAGCAAACATTTATGTTTGAGTTTGTTTGAATATTTGTATACTATTAAATCAATAACTATCCTAACGACAAATTTTAATGGGATTTTATGATATTTTTTTCTTAGTGTACGTCTCGACGGTAAGTTAGCGGACCGTAATGCATGATAAAAAAAAACGTAGAGAATCCCTTAATGATCCGTTAAATGACCGCCATTATTGAAAAAATATATAATGCATTCGTTGAGATAATTACAGATTGTGACTTTGTAACTTCTGCAAAAATTGTTTAGGAGAACGCGTATTTTTTTATATTTTATTTACTTATTTTGTTTGGTGTCCAGAATATTCATATATATGCTTCTCTGACTTCTATCTTCTGCTTGTCAAAGTCAAATATATCGAAAAATACAAAAACTTAAAAAATAACAAAAAAAAATCAAAGACAAACGGAAAACTATCGGATTATTCCGTTGCAACGGCATAAAAATGGCTACAATATAACGGGAAATACATTTTAAAGGGGAATATTAAATAAGTTGTGACATTTAACGGTACCTTGTTCGTATACGTTATGACAAACGACAGATTAAGGGACGACAACGGACTTGAGAGTGCTCTTAGAGATTGATTATGATACCGTGTGTAGAGCAGAGATCTGCAGTAAGTGTCTTGGTTTCTAAATCTACTCGTTCATGTATTAGTTTTTTTGATGTTTGAACTGATTCACACTCGTAAAAGAAAACCATGCACTCGCATTTATTTGATTTGCTTTTGAAATAGCAAATACAACTCATATTCGCACTCATTGCTTCTAATAACTGCAAATCGGAATCGTTTCTACCGAAGGAGTTGCATGACTCGTGTCTGGCTTGTGCATCATTTTTGTTTTTTTTTTTTTGCTTTTGTTTGTATTTTTGTTTTTATGCTAATACTGAAATGTGCGCGGCTGACTGAGCGGACAATCGAGTGCTTGGTGAGGGTTTCTATGATCAGAAGTGAGCGTAGATTGTTACGCAGAAAAGAGCGGGGATTTAAGTGTTGCATTTTGTAGAAATTCCGGCCAATTTAAATCTCTATTTAAGAGTTTAATTATTTCAGATTGGTTTTAACGGGCCCATTACATTGCTTATTGAATTACTAAAATATAAAAATGTTATCATTTAAAATAATTATACATTTTTTTTTCATAACATTTATACAAATTTCACTTGCAAAAAAAAAAAAAAGTATTATTCGTTATTATTTTGAAAAAGATTTTAGGATATAAAATTTGTGTCTAAAGTGATTAAAATCTCAAACTCAACTATATTCTAAAATAATTAGTTAATTCACATTTCTGCCCTATTTTACTTGAAAAATGATGCAACACTGAAGGAAAGAGAGAAAGACGGTGTAACAGTGTAAAACAAAACGTGACAAAAATATTAATCATGATTGTTGAAAACAAATTTACATAGAATTATCTAAAAATACTGTATTTTGTGAAAATGTATTAGTTTTGGTGGTTACCAATCTTATATGTTTTTATTCCGTTAATAAAACCATGACAAGTTTTCGCATGCAAAAAGCTCAAGTGTCTCAATAAATCTACTGTAATAGATTTATAAGCAAGCAGCATGAGTACAGAGTCTCTCAGAGAAGAACACTTGCGTGCTTCATGATTTTCAAGCAGAAGTTTGCTACTAATTGCTTTGTTTGAATGTAACTCACACTTAGGCTCACTATTTTCGAGCGCAACTCATACTTGGAGTTGATAGTTTAGCGAGTAGCACTTTTCAGCTTTTGAGCCTCTTACTGCAGATCTCTGGTGTGGAGGGACTTAGTAAAAATTTGTTCTTGGTCCTTCTGCATGTCTGTCTGTCTTTCTGTTTAATCCAGCATCACGTCTAAACCACTGAAACTGAGTGGGCACTATGAAGACCCGAGGTAGACATATATGGGCGAGATTGAACAATGGGACGTGGCACCTCCATTTCAACCTAAATTTTCAAACTGATATAACTTGGCACTTCTATCAGCTATGAACATGAAACAAAAAAATTAAATACAAAAATAATGGCAAAATCAAAAACACAAAACCAAAAAAAAACAAAAACACATAACCACACAAATAACAAAAGCAAAAACACATAAAATCCAAAACACAAAAGTAAAAACAAAAATTAAACTAAAAGCAAAAGCAAAAACACAAAAACAAAAAAGCACAAAAATAAAACATAAAAACGTAAAAAATGGTTTGTGACCCTCTTTTGTAGGTCATGTAGGTCCAAATCGTACCATTTGATTTCTAACGATGTATGCTATCGATTTCTGCAATAGCATTTTTTCGGTCTTTTGTCACTATTCACCCACTTTTGTTCACAAACTCTTACCCACCAACATTTCGGGAAAATGTCGCTTTCGGGGAAATGTCCATTTTGAGGAAAATTTCCTTTCCGGAAGATATCCATTGTCCATTTCGGGGTAATATCGATTCAGGGAAATGGCCGTTCGACATTTAGTCGGGGAAATGTCTTTCTGGGAAATGCCCATTCGAAGAAATGGGCATGGGGGAGAATTGTTATGGGGGAAAATTCTGCACAAAAAAATAGTTTGTGACCCTCTTTTGTAGGTCATGGATCACTCCAAATCGTATTAATTGATTTCTAACGATGTATGCTATCGATTTCTGCAGTAGCACTTTTCCGGTCTTTTGTCACTATTCACCCACTTTTGTTCACAAACTCTTACCCAACAACATTTCGGGAAAATGTCGCTTTCAAGGAAATGTCCATTTTGAGGAAAATTTCATTTCCGGGACATATCCATTACGGAGAAGTGTCCATTTCGGGGAAATATCGATTCAGGGAAATGGCCGTTCGACATTTTATTGGGGAAATGTCTTTCAGGGAAATGCCCATTCGAAGAAATGGGCATGGGGGAGAATTGTTATGGGGGAAAATTCTGCACAAAATTAGAAAAATATATCGGGGGAGAATTCTGAACAAAATTAGAATTATATATATGAGCAATTGTGTTTTTTTTTCTTTTTTTTTAGGATTTAGGATCTTTTTTTCAAGGATTCATAGATGAAATTTCTGTATTTTTGGAAATTCTGTATCTCCTAAACCGAGCGTTTTTTCAAGGTCCAGAATTCAGAATTTTAAAAAAAGGGCTACACTTGGATTGGTTTTTTCTTTATAAAAAAATACTTTCGTGGAAGTGTCCACTTCGGAAAAATGGCTTTTGGGGAAGTGTCCTACTATGGTTCAACATAATGAACGACGACAAAATCATGCATGGACAATACTAATTTTTCTATTCCGTATTGTCGTTGGTAAGTTAACTAAAACGGTAGTTAAACTCGAGAAGTAAAACCTGTGATAAATCTTGCGGTTTTGTTGAAAACTAGAAATTGTACGAATTTATTTTTTTGTTTTTTGAATCCTTCACTTTTTGTGCTTGTAAATTATTTACACAATAGCAAAAAATTAACGCGTAAATCTACTTTTTTCTTTTTTCTCTTTCTCTCCCCCTTTCCTCACACCTTTCGCTCGCATGCACTGCACAAAGTCACATCAGACATCAACAACTTTATTAAACACTGCAGCCGCAGCCAGCGTTGCCAACCACTCAATGCAGCGTGTTGCTCGTAGATTTTTATTTTAAACTAATTCGGTTTTTATTTAGATCCAAATAAAAAAGTTGGCAATTTATTGTTCTTGTTGTTGTTGTTGCTGCTGCTTGAGGAGTGCTTTATGTTGTTGTCACTACTGTCATAGTTGCGACGACTGTTGCTGCGTTTTATTTGTGTAGCTGTTGTAAGTGGCTTTTCCTACGATGCCACCAACTGCATGAAAAATTTTCGGTCATTTTACTTTTTTTATTGTTTTGAGTTTCTGTTGGTTTTGTTGTCTTTTTATGGTGGTTGTGATGGTTGTTGTGGTTGTTGGTGACGGCAACAAAAGCACTGCTGCAACTATTGTTGTTATTCCTGTTGTTGCTGGTGACATCCTCTGGTGTTCGTTTGTGGAGCTATTTGTTCTGCGAATGCGAAGCGCGCATAAATTCGTTGATGTACTTCGCAAAGCCAAACATGGCGACAATGTGTTGGTGTTTCTGTCTTATTCTATGGCTGTCTGTCTGCCTTTAGGTCGGTCTCTGGCAGTCTGACTCTAATACGCGCCCTTCGCGCTGCTGTCACATTGACGTAAAAACGAATTGCCAACTAATGTTGCTGCCACTGCTGCCGCATGTTGTTGACTACATTGTTGCGAGGCCAGCATCAGACAGCATCAGACAGCATCAACAGCAACACTTTTTGCTTGTTTTGTGTGACAAAAGATGGCAACACACAGAGCAACCGCACGAAGCGCGTCAAACTAAAATGAAGCCAGACAAAGGGAAACCGCACCGTCAGTCAGTCAGACAGCTATAGTCGTGGACATGTCGCCGGGTCTCATAAATACCACTTACAAATTGCAGCGGCAGCAGTAAATGCAACAGCAGCAACAAATGTCAATTCTGACAAAGCATCAACATACGGTAAAATGGGTAATGCAACCCTCAGTTTTTAGGGAACATTTTTATTCTTAGTGGAAAATATATTTTTTAGTGAAAAATTTAATTTGTATAGTACAAATTTAATTTTTAGTGAAAAATTTATTTTTTAGACATAAATTTTATTTTCATTGAAAATTTTATTTAAAAAAAAATAAATTTTTAGTGAATAATTTGATTTTTGGTTTAAATTGTTATTTTTTGTTTTGTGAAAAATTAAATTTTTTGTAAAAAGTTGAATTTTTATTGAAAAAATGAATTTTTATTGAAAAAATGAAATTTGAATTTTTAGTGAAAAATTGAATTTTCAGTGAAAAATTGAATTTTCAGAAAAAATTTAAATTTTTGGGGAAATATTGAATTTTTAGTGAAAATTTGAATTTTTAGTGAAAATTTGAATTTTTAGTGAAAATTTGAATTTTTAGTGAAAAAATTAATTTTAATTAAAATTTAAATTTTACTGAAATATTCAATTTTAGCTTTAACTTAAATTTTGTTTGTGAAAAATTTAATTTTAATTTCAAAATTAAATGTTAATTGAAAAATTAAATGTTAGTGAAAATTTAATATTTAGTAAATTTAAAGTGATTTAATGGCAAGTATTAAAATAAGTAATAATAAGTACACCCTACATTACCATTAGAGCCTGTGGCTATGGATGTGTGTGAGTGGCCGTGTGTGGCTGTGTGAGTGTGGCTGCATGTGTAAACATGACAAATTGCTGTGTGTGTGCCGCAACTTTGGGCAAATATTTACTCATGTTCGACGTCTGTCAAAATTGCAGAATTTGCGGAAATGCGGCAACGCCACCCAACAACATCATATGTTGCATTTGCTACAACATTTGTCTGTCGTATTTGTCATTATGCTTTTGCTTCATTTACTTCTTTTACTTCTTTTACTTATTTTACTTATTTTACTTCTTTTACATCTTTTACTTCCTTTACTTCCTTTACTTCCTTTACTTCCTTTACTTCCTTTACTTCCTGTACTTTCTTTACTTCATTTACTTCCTTTACTTCATGTACTTCCTTTACTTCCTTTACTTCCTTTACTTCCTTTACTTCCTTTACTTCCTTTACTTCCTGTACTTCCTTTACTTCATTGACTTCCTTTACTTCATTTACTACTTTTACTTCTTTTACTTCTTTTACATCTTTTACTTCTTTTACTTCTTTTACTTCTTTTACTTCTTTTACTTCTTTTACTTCTTTTACTTCTTTTACTTCTTTTACTCCTTTTACTTCTTTTAGTTCTTTTACTTCTTTTACTTCTTTTACTTCTTTTACTTCATTTATTTCTTTTACTTCTTTTACTGCTTTTACTTCTTTTACTGCTTTTAATTCTTTTACTTCTTTTACTTCTTTTACTTCTTTTACTTCTTTTACTTCTTTTACTTCTTTTACTTCTTTTACTTCTTTACCTTTTTTTACTTCTTTTACCTCTTTTACTTCTTTTACTTCTTTTACTTCTTTTACTTCTTTTACTTCTTTTACTTCTTTTACTTATTTTACTTATTTTACTTCTTTTACTTCTTTTACTTCTTTTACTTCTTTTACTTCTTTACCTTTTTTTACTTCTTTTACCTCTTTTACTTCTTTTACTTCTTTTACTTCTTTTACTCATTTTACTTTCTTTCTTTCATTCTCGATTTTTACTTCTTTTATCCATATTGACCTCCTTTTACATTTTTCCTTAATAATTTTCTTCATAATTTGTTTATTCTCCTTCTTTTATCTGATATTTATTATTTTGTTTATTCTTCCCTTTATTTGATTCTATTTTTATTTCTTCTGTCAGCCACTTAAGTCGCTGTCACACATTCATTCAACGGCGCATTCTAGATTTACTCGATGCGCTGAGTCGGTCCCTCACTCTCTTCCTTCGGCGGTCTCTATCTCTTCATTTGACCCACTCACTAATTCAACGTCTAAGCTCCGTCGTCGCTGTCAATTGACCTTCGGGCCACGTGCTGGCGCCTCGTGCGCTGCTGTGGCTGCTTGAATTAATTTGTATGCGGTTCTTCTTGAATAGTTCGAGCTTTACTTTCGCATAACAAACTCCCCGCAAATACTTTTAGTACCAACGAATCCTCTCACAAACCTGTCGCGGCCCTTCCTTCAACCACACACTCCTCCAAAAAGAAACCCTCTACTATCTTTAGTTACTTTCGAAAGCATTTCAAGCACTTTTTGTGTGATTTAGGTTGGCTCAAGGACATCACGGTCCTGCGAGCCGCTCAAACAGCAGCTACTTGAAGTTCTGCTTGTTGTTGTAGTTGTTTTTGTACTTATTAACTAGTCAACGGAGACACATAACTAAGTAGGTACTGAATAAAACACACACACACAAAACATAAATTCAACTCAAACGGTTATTTATGAAATTTAATAATAAATTATATGGCGGGAATTTTAAAAATAGATTCAATGATTTTTATTCTTTTTAAGACACATTAAGACAAATTGTCGTTCTTTATTTTTATATACAAAATTGTCCCAGATGTAAAAATTGAACTGAATGATTATGTTCAAACGACTTTAGTATTTTTGATACTGTGGTATATACTCTGGATATACATAAATACTTTTCTTCTTTATCATTAAAACCTAAATGCTAAAAAAAAATTAAATTTATTTTAAGCAAGTGTTCTTAAATATGATAAATTATTGAATATTATAACTTAAACTTGATTTTGCAAAAGAAATACAATTTTTTTAACGAAAATAAAACTTTTTTCGATATCTACAACAACTTCATAACTATTTTCAACTTTGCAATAATTTATTGCTTTTAAATGAATTAAATCTTCTGCATATACATTCATAATATTCCTAAAATGCAGAACTTTCTAATTAATCGCATTACAGCGCCACATTACTGCTCTCGCTTAGCCCAGCACTTGAGAGCGCTTAATAACTTTAAAGCCAGAGTGAGACACCAAACGCCGTGATTCAAAGACAAACTTCACGCAGCACATAAACAAAGATGGCGGACCATTAAATTAACCCCGATAAGATAAACAAGTGATTGCGCCACGGCAACGGCACAATAAACGCAAATAGTGGCAACACTAGAAGGCGCAAATTGCAGAGATGATCTGTAGTCTGCGGCACGACATAAAAAAGAAGATTGAAAATCACCTAGAAAAAAGAGTCAGCTAAAAACTAGCAATAAACAGCTGTTTTTATTGGCACACACGGCAACTTTATTAAAACACGGCAGCAACGTGAAAGTATGGCAACACTATAGCGCATATTATTGCCAGCAATCAGCGATAAAACAAGGTGACAACAAAAAAAATGAAAAAATGTGTTAGAAAAAAAAGCTACAGTAAGAAAAACCGTTAAAAAGCAAAGCGAATTGTCAAAACACGTACGCAACATCATGAAAAACTAATGAAAAATTCAAAGAGTTGCCAGCCAAAAAATAAAGATAAAAACGTAGCAATTCGGTTGCTGTTGCAGCAATAATAATTGTTGCTGCTGCTGCAGCTTAATGAATAGTTTTTGTTGTTGTCTATATATCTGTCTCTGTCTCACTATCTATCTGCCTGTCTCTGTCTGTACGACACGCAGAAGTCGCCCGAAGTTATGCAGCGCTAAACTGCGTTGTCGGAGTTGTTATGGCTGTCAAAGGAGTTGCCAGATGTTTGCAAAGATATGTGTGCATTTTAAGAGATGCTTCAACGTTGGCGCAGTTCAAATTTAATTAAGTTTGTTGCTGCCATAAAGCAACGAAGAATGCCTTTTAGTTGCTAATGGAAAAACGCTTAACCGACTAAGAATTTTAAGTGTTTGGTATTCAAAATTCAAGTTTTCACTTAAAATTTAATTTTTCACTGAAAATTAAATTTATCACTAAAAATGCAAATTTTCACTAAAAATTCAATTTTTCACTAAAAATTCAATTTTTCACTAAAAATTCAAGTTTTCACTAAATTTTTCACTAAAAATTCAATTTTTCACTAAAAATTAAATTTTTCACTAAAAATTCAATTTTTCACTAAAAATTAAATTTTTCACTAAAAATTCAATTTTTCACTAAAAATTCAATTTTTCACTAAAAATTCAATTTTTCACTAAAAATTCAATTTTTCACTAAAAATTCAATTTTTCACTTAAAATTCAAATTTTCACTAAAAATTAAAATTTTCCCTAAAAGTTCAATTTATCACAAAAAATTCAATTTTTCACTAAAAATTACATTTTCACTAAAAATTCAATTTTGAACTAAAAATTCAATTTTTCACTAAAAATTCAAGTTTTCACTTAAAATTCACTTTTTCACTATAAATTCAATTTTATGCTCATAATTGAATTTTTCACTCAAAATTAAAATGATCGCTCAAAATTGAATTTTTCACTAAAATTCAAATTTTCACTAAAAATTCAATTTTTCACTAAAAATTCAATTTTTCACTAAAAATTCAATTTTCACTATAAATTCAAATTTTCACTATAAATTCAATTTTTCACTATAAATTCAATTTTTTGCTCATAATTGAATTTTTCACTCAAAATAAAAATTTTCGCTCAAAATTGAATTTTTCACTAAAAATTCAAATTTTCGCTAAAAATTCAATTTATCACTAAAAATTCAATTTTTCACTAAAAATTCAAGTTTTCACTAAAAATTAACTTTTTCACTAAAAATTTATTTTTTTTTTTTACTAAAAATACAAAAACAATTACATTTTTTCTTTTATAAAACAATTTTTAACCAACATTCCTTTCTATAAATTTTAAATATTCCAAAAAAAAATTTCATATTTTCTATAATTGTAAAATATTCTAAAAATTGTAAACGACTTAAAACGAATGCAATTATTTTCTAAAACACTTAGTATTAAAATACATTTTTAATGCTTTGCTTTTAACGTCATTCAATGATCCTTCGACAGCCTTGAAACCCTGAGCACAGCATCAAATTAAAACCCAAATTATTTTGAGGCTCCTTTGAATGTGCTCTGTGTGTTTTTTGTACTGAGGTAAATTAAATATTTTTGTGTTTTTGTGATTTTATTGCTCGGTTGCTTCGAAAGTTATTCGATTACAATAGTTTTTCGCAATTTAGTTGCGGTGAAGTATTTATGGTCGGTACGTTTTCCATCGACTGTGCATCCTTGCAGGACACTCTACGCACACAATCAAGGACCGATGTATGGGAAGGTCGGTAAAAGCAAATGATCTGCGTCGTTAGAATTTCAAGTTGTCGTCATTAATAATTAAACACTTCATGGTATTATGTAGCAGGCAAAACACACAGACAGACGGACATATATTCAATGACATATAGACAGACGGACGGACGCACGGATGGATGGATGTAAGAAGGAAGAGACAGACAAATATTCATTGAGTTGCCATTAAACACAAAGAAGCAACTCGTAAAATTGTAATCACAACCCTTTCGTTGCCGTTCCGTTATTTTCATTTGATTGCGTTGCTTTTTACGTTTCATTACGTTACGTTATAAAAATTACACACACGTGCAACTGCGAGAGCGCGTGCGAAGGACAGAGATAGAGAGTGAGAATGAGAATGGACTAGAATTCGATTGCGTGCGAAAAGAGACAGCGATATACAGCGAAATGCATTCAATGTTAATCGAGCGTAAGTTGCTGTGGCGGTATCAAAGTGTCATGACCCCACTAGGAAGTTAACACTTTAATGTAAGCAAACTGTAATTTTTAGGAGCAACTGAAATTGAATAAATTTTTATTAAACAAATTAATTTTTAGTGATAATTTAATTTTTAGTGAAAATTCAATTTTTAGTGAAAATTTAATTTTTAGTGAAAATTTAATTTTTAGTGAAAATTTAATTTTTAGTGAAAATTTTAATTTTTTTGAAAAATGGAATATATAGTGAAAATTTTGATTTTTAATGAAAAGTTGAATTTTTAGTGATAAATTTACTTTTTAGTAAAAAATTGAATTTTTAGTGAAAAATTTAATTTTTAGTAAAAAAAATTAATTTTGAGTGATATGATTTTTTTTTTTTTGGAAAATGATCTTTTGTGAAAAATAAATTTTTAGTTAAAAAAAATAAAATTATTTTATAAAATATCAATTAAAAATATTGAATATTTTAGTAAAAAAAATAATTTTTAGTAAACAAAAATAATAGAATTTTTAGCAAAAAATAAATTTCTTTTTAGTAAATAATTGAATTTTTAGTAGAAAATTGAATTTTAAAATTTATTGTTAAAAAAAAATAATTTTTTTTTTTTGTTAGAACTTTAATTTTTAGAGAAAATTGTAATTAAATTGTAATATTGAAATTGAAGTGGAAAATACAATTTGCATTTCGTGACATACAGACTTTATTGTTGTAAACATTTTATTTTAAGCGATAAAAGGATTTTGGTAAAATCTTAATTTGCTTTTTAATAATTTAAAAAACTCTTATTAAAAAAAGTGGGGATATCTGCATGATAAACGAAAGTGTCACAAAAATGATACGGATTTCGATCAAATCAAATATATCCAGAAATGTATACATATTGCAAGCCTTTGTAGAATTTGTCTACGTTTTTGTATAGAATTTAATCAAAAATATTATTATTTAGAAAAATTTTGAATGTACATTTTTTTATTATATTCGGATCATTATTATTATATATTTTTTTTAATACACTCAAATAAAACTTATTAAAATTTGTCAATAGAAAAGTTATAACATTTTCATATAAACATTTTCATATAAACACAAAAGTAATTTAATAATATTTAATAGTATTTTGTAGTATTTAATGGGATTTACCTATTAATATAATAATATATCCTATTGCATAATTTTAAAAGCAAAAAACTATTGACTTTTAGTATATTTTTCTGAGTGTATAACAAACATTTCAAATCAATAAAAATTTTGAATCCATAAGATTTCTCATGTCGTTTTTTTAGTTTCACATAAAAATTTTGTAATGAACTTTACGTCACTAAATAAGTGTATTTCTTATTATCCTCTCACATTTCCTTGATAGAAAGTTCCCACATAAAGACACATTGTAATGACATATTTGCACGTCTTTAAATTAAATCAAGCATGAAGATTAACACTTTCTGACATTCTTGTGCAATCAGTCGAAAGCTCGAATGTTCTACTGGGTCAGGCAGACATCACACTACCACCTCCCGTCCGCATCCCACTCACATTCGCATAGTCACACACATTCAGTTACAAAGTAATAAGTATCAAATAGCAAATAGTAAAAATGATGATGAGAGAAAAAAAAGGAGAAAACTAAATTGAAAAATAAAGTAGAAGCCATGAAATTATCACCTTAAATGCAATGCAGCCGTCGCTCACGCACAATCACACAAGCACAAAGAGACACTCATTCAGTCACTCACTCACCACTCTCATTCACCCACTCCCAGGCACTGCTCAGTCACACACGGCACACGGAGATGCTCAAACATACAGTCAAAGGAAAAACTTAATCATCTTCTACAATTACAGTGCGTCAAGATTGTATTTATATAAACTAAAGGAAACTTATAATGGGGATTCATATTTCCTGTGTACAACTTGTTAACAATGTAAATCGAGCTATTACTATATATAACAAGCAGTTCTTAATGATACAAATATGTTTGAAATATGTGATTCATATTAAGTTCATAACTTCATAATTTCAATATTAAGCGAATTAAACATATTTTCAGAAATTGTATCAATAATAATTTGTAAAGAATTTTGTAAAAAGGAAAAAAGATGGATTGAACATTTTGTACTGAAATCATTATAAGTACATTCATCCCAATTTTCCAATTTCAATGAATTAAAAATGTTGTATTTCGTAATATATATTAATTGACATATATAAAATTATCAAACTACTTCCAGACTCCCACTTTCTCCTAGCTAAAGCTAAATTCTATCGCTAAAATACGCACCGAAAATTTTTTTGAGTTTCAGCTAAAAAAAAAAAATTAGAAAAAACATAGAATAGAACACTCAGTGTATTTTTTTAGCATTTTAGAGAAAGAATTTTAGCATTTGCTGGAAGAAAGTGGGAATCCGGCCCCTGTACGCACATTTCTGGATTTTCAGTAACTCCTCTCAATTCCAGTATACCACGTCTCAGAGCCTCCATTAGCTCGGACAATTCTCGAAGTGGCTTCGAGAAATGAAATCGATTTCGTTATAATATCGTAAATAATGTTTAAAGATGTTCATATTCAGTTGTTTAGAAGGTTTCTCAAAATGTCTATGAGAAAAAAAAATAATCTCGTTGTTATATCGAAACTAATGTTTAAAGAATTTCGTATTCAGTTGTAATGTAAGTAGTAAGTAATGATATGGAGGACCGAACAGTCCCGTAATGTCTTACATCACCCTTTTGCCTTCTAGTTATGTCTAAGCTTTTTCATTTTTTTATTATATTTATTTTTAATGTCAAAAATTTGTTCGTCAAATATTAAAAAAATATATAAACACATGCTGAGTTCGTAGAATCCATGATACAAATATTTACAGGTACGATCACTCTGACATTAGGCAAGTTTTTTTGACAAATTTTGAAATATTTTGTTTTGATTCACATTCAAATTTTCAAAAATTGAAATTTATGTTCAAAGAAAATAAGAAAAATATTTTTCAGATTTTGTTTTTATTATAAAAATTTTTGTGAACATTTTTAAGTTATCTCAAAGCATACCTTGATAATTATTTTTCATTTCTATAGAATTTTATATTGATTTTTTTTTAATTGTCGATTTTGTTTTGGTTTAAAAATAAACTTCAAAAAACTTGCCTAGTGTCACCTAAAGTAAACATTAGAAAAAAATGACAGAGTGATCGTACCTGTATATATTTGTATCATGGTAGAATCTATTTCGAAAACTATATTTTTTAATTGAATACGACAATTTAGTATGGGAGCAAACTATACAGAACATAAAATAAAATGGAAAATAATGATGGTTATTATTAATTAGTGCTTCAAAATTAAATTCCATAGAACAAAAAAAAACTAATGCGGAAAACGACATGATGCGAAGGACATAACAAAAAATTTAAAAGGAAAACCCTTTTTTATTTTTTTTCTGGATTTATTGTCATTGCGGATGACATATATTAATGACGCATTTATTTAAACCAATCATAAAACCCCAGTAGCCGCGGTGGCTCAGTGGTTAGTGCGTTGGACTGCGAGCCGAAAGGTCTGCGGTTCAAGCCTGGACTGGGGCTAAAAACATCTTTACATAAAAACATTTTTCTATACCGCGCTACCTCTCGGCAGTAAATGGCAAACCTACGAGAGTAAAACATTGCCTCACCCGCCGTTCGGATTCGGCAATAAACTGTAGGTCTCACCACTTTGAGTACAAATATAACACGCACAGCTCAAAATGGTGAGAGAGCTCGACCTAAGTCCCTTTAGGACTGTAGTGCCAAATTATTTTATTATTATTATTATAATCATAAAACCCCATGATGTCGTCAAGAGCTTCTAGAACGATTCGATTCTGAAATAATTATTTCAACGAGAAACCTTCATATCGGTCGACCGTTTTGGTCGACGATATCGATATTATTTTGAGAAATTGCATCGATATCAGACAAATTCTTCAACATTTTGCAACATTTTCGTTGCGATACTGAAACGATGTAGCTGATTTCGATTTAATAAAAATCAAATTTGCTGGTATAACTATCTTTAAATGGTACATAGATATCTAAAATAATATATACATTGCTTTCTATTATAAGAAAAACTATGTGCAACCTACAGACAGTACTCCTATAAAATTGATTACATCCAACAAAAACGTACAGAAAAAAAAAAACAAATCTAAAAAGAAAAAAACATCAAACTGAAAATATAAATATAAAATATTAACTAACATTTTTCCTCGAGTGTCAAGAGCTCTCCCCTCAAAGATGGCTGCCATATTAAGCGCATATAATTGAAAATTAACGAAATCCATTTAAATTCAAACACGAAAAACTCACAAAGTCATTTAACGAAAGAAACTTGAATGTTGCAAAATTGTAGTCATAAAAAGCATTTAGTAGTCGAGTCAAGTGAAGGTAAATGCGGTGATAATGCTGCCACATGGCAGATAAAGAAATTCAAAGAAACCCAAAGGAACTCATTGAAATACAAGAAACTGCAAACGTAAAAGGAATACTTGACAAAATTAGAGAAGCTGTCACCTTGAACCGCATTGATACCAAACTAGGAATAAAAAAAATAAAAAAATGTCTACGAATTTAAAACAATTTGAGAAAACTTGCAAAAAAAAAGACTATGTATTAGGATATCAAAAGCTTTGCCAAAAAGCACAAAAACACACATAGTTTTTGTGGATAAGAAAGCAAAAGCCAATCTTAAATTGCAGCACAGCCAGCCAGCAATCATGCGAAAATCCCAGCGCCCACCAGGTGGCAGCACAGTCAGCATAAGTGCGCGCATTGATCATCACTATGCATGGCGCGTAAGTGTTGCCACACGTCTGTATTTATTGTATTTGTTCGTGCACAGCAGTCGTGCATATTTTATATAGGTATAGAGCAAAATATTATTTCACAGGTACTGCTATCTGTGAAACAGATCCACATAATCTGGGAGCGCACAGTGTGAGAGTCACACATGCAGTTGGCGCCCATTGACACAGTTGAAAACTGTCGACGCCTCGCATGGCGGCGGAGGTTCTAAAATGTAGGCGATGTGGTACTCGGTGGTCGGAATGCAAGATAGGGATTTTGAATTCCACACAGCACGGCGCGCATATCTTATGCGAAAGTCTTACGACCATCTCAGCTACATGAAATCGAGCCAAAATGGCGAACATATGGGCGCCGTTAGGCGACTGTCAACCGATGACGTTGCCAGAGAGTGGAAATTACACAGCGTAGCATTAAAATTCTATGGGTTGTGTGCGTTGCCCACTATTTGTCAGTCTACGTACCAGTTAATGCCCGTTACCATGGTCTCAATCATAGTCAAATTAAAGTATTGACATCATGGTTGTTATCAGAATGAAGCCGCATCCCATGACCTACAAGTTTTTCAAGTGTTGTCTGCCGCAAGATAACTTTTGCGTCATTTCAATTTCAGTCTCTCTAAATGCACACCAAGGACCGAGCAAGGACCGCACTGACAGCCACACGTACAAAGTATAACAACAAATGCAGCATAAAACGTACCGAGTCCAATCTCATCCAACGCAGACCGGAGGCAAATAAACTATTCAACGTTTCTTAGTTGTTCAGACTAAGAAACAGTGAAACTAATCGGTCTAAAAAGTAACAAATTTAGATAAAAACTAAAAATTTCGCATACAAATGCGGAAATAATTTAGTTCAATAATCGGGCCACTTTTCCAGTCCTAGAGACTCAAATTAAGAACTTTTTAATAAAATTTAAATTTAAGTTTTCACTACGAATTTAAATATAAAAGTTGTTTTTAATACTTCTATCGAAATCAAACCAAAAAATAAGGTTTTCAATCGAACTCAAATACTTCAAATAAATACTCTTCAAATTCAATGAACTTTCCATTCTTAGGAACTGAAATAAAAACTTTTTCAAAGACATTTTAGACTTTTCATATTTCCCTCTCAAAACAATATATTTAGCAAGATCAGGGAAGTTTAGAAACATTTTATTGAAAGATTTCTAGCAGAGAAAGGAAGACATAGTCTGTATCAAAAGCTGTCTGTTTCCAAAATATGAAGGGAATCGGAATCTTCCATTTATCTGTGTGTTTACCGCAAGTATACCGGAAATATTCCAGAAATATGCCAGTCATTTTATCTGAAGGTACTATAGTTTTCGATTGTTATAAAAATTACGAATTTTTATGTATTTGAATCCCCACAAGCGTCCATTTATCAGAGTGTTTACCGGAAATATACCGGAAATATTCCACAAATATGCCAGACATTTTAGCTCGACGTATTTCCGTTTTCGATTGTTACAGAAATATTTTATACTAAATTCAAATTCTTGAAATAAATGCTGAACAAATTTAATTTTAAAACTATTTAATTTTAAAAATAAAGTTTATTAAAAAAATAAGTTTTTTTTATTTTAATATTTAATACCACACTATATTAAAATAAAAATTAAAAATGCAGCTTCTGTAAGAAAGTTAAACCCATAAAATTTACTAAGAAAAAAAAAACAAAATTCACACTTTCGGCATTATTTTGATCCTATTCGTGCCAATGACAATGGGACTCATACATATATGTGCCACACACACACTTCCAAAGTGTTGAAACCTCACACAGCCACATTTAAGACATGGCTGAGCAAATTTAAAATGCAAGAGCCGCAACCGATGCTATCTCGACCCATCCTACTCGGAAATGGGTCAGATATGGGTACGAGAAAGTATGCTATCGCTGACTGGGGACGGTCAATGGTCGTCGCTTTGATAGCGTCCAAAATGCACAGTGCTTCACGTATGTGTTAGTATGTCTCACTGTATGTCTGTCTGTCTGTCTTTATGCACAAGTATCGATTTCATGTTAACGAACGGCTTTTGCATTCGAACGTGTTCGCTGGTGTCTATTAAATGAACGCATCACCTACTGTGCACCCTATAAAACGCCTAGATATTTGGTCAGGGGCGGACTTAACGAGCTTATCTCGGTGGGCAGGTCAAAATATATAACTGGTTAAAACATAAATAAACTAAAATTACTAATTACGAAGTATTCTCTAAACGTAGAGAAAGTCTATTCATTTACATATCAAAGATGTGCAAGCAAACAAATTTCTGAAAAATAGACGAATTTCCAGATTCTACGGACCCTCAGTAGTCCGTAGAATCTGGAAATTCGTCTATTTCTGAACCTCAACGGTCTAAGTTAAAAAAATATCGGAATTAAATGGTCTCTAGTAAGGGCGAAATCACTTTTAGATGTAGATATGGCCTAATCATTTACATATCAAATGGGACTACCAGATTGGAGGTTGGAGTTAAAATATGGTCCATGCAAACCTTTGTCTTGTTCTGACTGAAAACAGTACGAGTTTCAGTTTCAAGAATCAGCTTCAACTTAGAAACGGCCATTTTTGGAATTTGAATGGTCAGAAAAGGCCGCTGGTAAGGGCGAAGTAACGTCTAGCTGTATTTATATCAGATCCATGCAGATAAAGTCTTCACTAATGCTGATTTAGTTTCACAAGACTGATTTTACTGCGGAACGGATATAATGCAAAGGGCGAATTTTAAAAAAGGCCAGTCGTAAGGGCGTAGTTTCTTCTAGACGTATAAAAGGTGTATGTATATGGTATATGTTAAATAGATCTATTATCCAAATAGATCCATGAATACAAGACAAAATCTTGACATTTTACTGTAGGTCAGTAGGTCACGGGTCTGCATTTTCACGGGACTGCTTTGATTGAATAACGGACACTTTGTGAATCACCTGTTAACATGTGAAAGAACTGCCTCTTTCTGTATTTCGAAACGAAAGTCTGTTAGACGAAAGTGACGCAATTTAAAATAAATTGCAAAGTTTTAAAAGTCAAATAACATTAAATAAAAATTTGTGTGACGAGATTTTGACGTCCAATCTTCGTTTCATCATTCGTTTCGAAATAAAGAAAGTGGCTATTAATTGATAGACCTATCACAAGTCATTCTGAAACTGTTTAACTATTTGAATCCCATGAATATAAAAATCTCTGTAATATTCTTCATTCCAGTCCACCCCTGTATTCGATGCAATGCGCGATACGATTCTGTTTTGTAAGCAATTTGCAGTCAAACAAACCGGCAAATTTTCATGAGGCAATCGTTTTCGAAAACTTACCCTACTATGTCCTCTACTATGTAGCATCATCTATCGGTGGATAGATGGATCGACGTGAAGCCGCTTAATTGAGCTCCCAAAATGCAATTTCCAAGAAAATCCAGGCTTTGTTAGCACTTTATTGATATTTTTGACCAAACCGATACTAACTTCGTGCGGTGTCTGAATTGGGTCTTTATTTGTCGATGTCGGTAAAATGTTTGTGTCTTATAATTCAACCACCTCTACGTTTTGTGCTGTTTAGTTACATATTTGGCTTGAAGTGATAGCGAGGCGTCAATTAGGTAACTTCCCATTGGGAAATGTCAGCAATGACCGATAGCATTTTCGCTTTGCAAAGCACTGATGACATTTTTTATATAAATGTCCGCCACTTCATGCATGAAGAATCATTGAGACGATGTCATTCATAGACCCAGCATCGAAGACATTTCATGAAAGATATCACAAATGTTTGTCGTACATAATTTCACATGTATATTAAAAAAATGTTAATATTTGGATCTGTTATGAAAGACATGTCTTGGAAAGTGTCTTTAATGATATCTTAATAGACCTATGATCAATGACGAATTTTTATAATTACCTTGATATATCTATGATGACATATCGTCACTATCATGCCAAAGAGGGCGAATATGTAATTTTTGATATTTAGGTTTTTTTACATTTTTGAATGTAGTTTTTCGTTAAGTATACTGTGCAAAAATCGTGTGCGGTTTTGTTGGATATTTCTAGCCACAAATAAAACAAACCCAAAAGGGCGAATTTGAAAAATTCAAAATTTTGTCATGCCAAAAGGGCGAATCTTTTCGTTTTTTGTGCCATAACTTTTTTTTGGTACAAGATAAAATTGTACATGAATTGTTGTTTTTAATAGCAAAATTCGAAAATTTGAAAATCTTGTCATTCCAAAAGGGCGAATCTTTTCGTTTTTTGCCATAACTTTTTATTGGTACAAGATAAAATAATAATGTGAAGCAATTAATTGTTTCTTTTTAAAGCGCATATCGATTCGCATCATTAGTTTGAAATATTTTTTTTTTACTAGAAAAATGTTTGACAAAATATTTTTAAATAATGATGCCAATCGATATGCGCTTTAAAAAGAAACAATTAATTGCTTTTCACTATTATTTTATCTTGTACCAATAAAAAGTTATGGCAGAAAAACGAAAATATTCGCCCTTTTGGAATGACAAGATTTTCAAATTTTCGAATTTTGCTATTTGCAAGCGATAACTTTTTATTGGTACAAGATAAAATTGTCGTGTAAAGGCATTTATTGTTTGTTTTTAACGTACCTATCGATTAAAATAAAAAATGAATGCCTTTAAATCTATATTTGTTCGCGTAATCATGAAAAGTTATTGCAAAAAAACAAAAATATTTGCGTTGTGTTCAAGATATAGCCACAGAAAATCCGTTTTTACAATTCAGTTGATTGTCTAAATCAAAAGATATTTTATATACGTTATGCTAATTGATGTATAAACCAAAATAAAAAAAGATTAAAAAACTAATTTTTACTACACGGATAGAAAAGATTTTTTTGAATATGTTTGAATGTAATTATAACGTAATTCGAAATCACCATATAAATATTAGGAGTAAAATCTAATTACATTATAATTGAATTGTATAATTATTTTGTTCAGATTGAAATATTATTATACGATATTTAAACATAAATTGCTTTATTTTGCTGATTTCCATGAATTTACTATATTAATGTTTCTGTAGAAATATATGTTTTTCATCCGATATTAATATATGTGTGTTTGATATTTCCGCTATTTAATACACCCAACGTTTAAAAAGGTTTTTTGAATTATATGTATTTGATTATTCGTGATTGTTACTGGGTGACAACGAATTCAAAAATAATAGTATTACTTTGATTATATGTATGTTTGGCGTAACGATATCACAATTAAATAACAACGCTGCCTACTTTTAGCACTCAGTAACACTCACTTTAATACTTTTCATACACGGATAGAAAAGATTTGTTTGAATATGTTTGAATGTAATTAAAAAGTAATACGAAATTACCATACATGTATTAGGAATGAAGTGTAATTAAATTATAATCGAAATTGAATTTATTGTTGTTCGCGTGTAAACATTATTATATTGTCCAGCAGAATCTGTCAAATTTACCATATATATGTTACAATAACAACATAAAATTTTAATTGCATTTGCATAAACTATTTCTTGGCATTTACTTGGTTAAAACTATGTTTCGAAACACAGAAAATGCTAATCAAATCTAAAAACAACGTATGTTCGCCACGCTCGTCTTAATTCGATAATTTATCGACTGACGAAGTTGGCAACGTTGTGGAGCATTTTCTACCTACGCCATCGTTTGAACATAATGATGTTTTAAAACAAACAAAATAAGTGTATTCTTGTAACATTCTTCTTGTATACGAAGTTGGCACTCGTTGAGCAGAATTTTCAACCTACGTCTCTTTTGTCGTCGTTTGAAGTATGTATAGGGTCATTTAAAACATACTGATGTTCGAAAAGAAACAAGCAGCTCTGTTCTTGTATACAAAGTTGACACTCGGTGATCGGCATTTTCTGCGTACGTATCTTTTGTTGTTCGTTGAGAAAACGTGTTCGCGTCGGTAATAATTTTGTTATTTGTAAATTAAATAAATATATAAATTGTGTTACAAAAAGTACAAATAGTAACAGAGTATGTAGTGCAGTATATAATTTCTAAAACTAATGTGAAAAAACCACAAATAAAAATCTGTGTTTCGATTTTCAAACAGAATTTGGCATGTTTTTTTACAAAAGCCGTCGTGAATTCATTGCCTACGCTATGTGCTGTACTGAGACCAACTGTAACTGTACCAAATATAAAGCGAGCCTGGATCGCCTCGTTTAGCTTATGCAATTGTGCATTCATTGATGATGTCACTTGTACTTGTTGTTTTTAACCAGTTATTCATTAATGCATTTTAAAATTTGTGTATTCAAATTTTATAAATTCCCACTGTGCATGTTTAAAGATTTTAAATAAAAATAAATAAAAAAACACATTTTATTTTCAGCATTTTTTTCCAAAAATATTTATATATGTTTCTATGGAAACATACTATTTTTGAACTGAAACAACTGATATGTTTCACTGGAAACATATTTATATTCAGGACGTTCAAAATTATGTTTTATTTTAAACATATTTATGTTTCGGTTCAAATATTTATTTTATTTGGATGTAGTAATTATTGTGTTTCCATTAGAACATACGCCATTTTAAGGGGCAACATTAAAATGTTTCCGGGATATTATAATGTAAGTCAGAGCTCATTACAACACTGTTCAAGTCTCAATACAACCCTGTTTACAAATGATTTATCAGTCAATTATATATTATGTTTACATAAAATTCCAAACATTCATATTAATGCCTGCAAAATTATGTTTGGGAGAGCCATTTTTTTGCAGCGTGTATAGTTCAAAAGTTCTTTTTGGTGGATGAATTTGTTTAAGTACCGCCAATTACTGTTAATACCAGATAGTGACTGTTTGTGAAATATCCAATTCATCCGTAATTCACTGAACCCAAAATAGGAACAATAGATGGAAATAAAATTATTAAGTGTAAATAAAATATGTGTAATAAAAAAAATAAAAGTTTAAGTTTATCATTATATAATATAAATAAAAAAAAATAATTTAAAAAAGGGGAAAAATTAATATTGTGTACAGAAGATATTAGCAAAAAATTTACTTTTTTACTTTAAAATTAAACTTAAACATAAATATATTTACATGTAAATAATTTTTTTCTCATTTAAACATATATATGTTTGCAAGAACGCCTAAAATTCTGAACAAAAATATGTTTGAACGAAAACAAAAGTATGTTTGGCTGTTATTATAATAATGTTTGGCAATGAAATAATACTTTTGTTTGCATAAAGCTCCAAAGATATATGTAATGCCTGCAAAATTATGTTTGGGAGAGCCCTTTTATTTGCAGCGTGTAATTTTTAAATCATTTTATAATTTGACTTCCTAACATTTTTAAAAATGCACATTCGCCCCTTTGGCATCTCAGTGACGATATGGTGTATGACATTTTTGTGAAATATTCAACAGATAGAAATAGTCCTCGATTCATCATTGATGCTCTTGTCGTTAACAATGTCATTTCCTGTTGGGTCTATTATTCTTATGAAGATTCACCTCAAGCAACAAAATGAGATTGCTTAAAATTTTACTGATTAACATGGAAAATTGAAATTTTCACACACACAGAAAAGAACATTTGTTGTGACAACCAAAAAAAAAACAATGGAACTACTATTTTATTCGGTTGTGGTCACAGTTAAATGAGTAGGTATTAAACACAACATCATCATCATTCGCAACTATGTGCTTCCGAAAAATGTATTTTCGAACTATGCAAATTGTCACCATTTTACAGAAATCTTTGGGTACCATTTCTGGACGAATGACTGAATAGTTAATACAATATTTAATATAAATTTACTGGAAAGTGGTTAAAATAGATAAATGGTATTGCTGATAAGTTGTATTTTATTGATTTGCTTATTCCTGAAAATTTCCGCAAATCATTCTCAGAGCAAATGAAATATAAAATAGATCATTTACATTTATTTTTGTTTTCTGGTTTGAATAATCCACATTTTAAACCTACGTCATTAGTCATTTGTAAACATAAGTTTCGAGAACTTTTAGTTCCATTACTGTCAAATTATATTTCAATGCTTTGTTAAACAATCCCACACATTTAATTTTGAATTTTACGGCCTTCTCGCATTCGCAAAATAAACTTCTGAGCCAAGTAATCGAAGTTACTCTTCAGTCAATTCAACTTTTCATTCATTTATTCATTTATTTATGCAAAATAATATCAAAAATCATTTATTTATTCAAACGCGAAATTTGTCAGACAGTTTGTCTGCTCAAATTGCAGCAGATGCGTAAACTTTACAAGACTTGTTGCACTGCCTGGGAATATATTTTAGTCAAAATAACAAAAAAAAAACACACACACACAAAAAGTACCATCAGCCATTTCTGGACACCAATATATTTCACTCAATTTGCATACACACCATGAGGTATGCTATGTGGGTTGATTCTTAAAACTTAAAATCAATCATTTGCCATTTGATTGAGGCATAAAGAAAACATTAAAGTATGTCACACATACTGGAAACCAAAGTGACCGAAGGTCCATCCATTTGTACATCCGACCGCTACGTGATGTTGTGCTTTGGTCGTCATCACCTCATCGATTTGGGGTTTTATAACGTGACTGTGTGTTGAAAGTTAAAAAGGCTTTGAAGTCGATGGATATTTTCTTGGAAAGAAGGTAACTTAAGCTTTTTAAATCATTACAATATGATGAACTTCTTTTGTTCTTTCCTTGAAGTCTTTTATTGTTTATATATTTTTGTGGTTAGTTTTTGGAAATTTTAAATGAATGTTTTAAAAGATTATTTATGTTAAATTGTATAGCTTTTGCTTTTCAATCATATGCAAAATAGGCTTGCGTTTTTTTTTGAATTTAAGTGTATTGCTTTGTTTGGTTTTTGAATTTACATCTGGAGTGCATTAAAACTTAAAACCCTTACTGTCCTAATGGGAACAATGTAAAAGTGTGTTCATCAGTATATTCTGTACATCATATTGATGAATTCCGTTCTTCAAACCATGATTCATTATATTAAAGAACCATTCAATAATAATTAATTACTAACGACATCAATGTTATGAATGCGATCATAAATATGATGAACGCTTGTCGAAAAAGTGTTCTTCAATATGATGAATCGTATGTGAAGAACACGTTTCATCATATTAATGAACAAAAACATAAAATACAACATATATGCTGTTTAAACCAAATTTCAATCAAATTAGTTTTTTTCGTTTTTTTTTTTTGCTGTACTTCTCGGTTCTAAAGTAGTTCTTGTATTTTATCTATATATATAAAACTCTTGGTCAGTCTGTCAGTCTGTCAGTCTGTCGGTCTGTCTATCTGTCTGTCTGTCTGTCTGTCTGTCTGTCTGTCTGTCTGTCTGTCTGTCTGTTTGTTCCAGCATCACATCTAAACCGCTGAACCGATTTAACTGAAATTTTGCCACAGGATACTAAGGAGTCCGGAGGGTGTCATAGGCTATATATGGGCGGGATTGGACAATGGGGCGTGGTACCTTCCATAAAACCTAAACATTCAAAACGACATAACTCAGCACATACACAATCTAAAAAGATGAAACAAAAAAACTAAAATTAACCACACTAAAACTCACCACACTAAAACTCACCACACTAAAACTCACCACACTAAAACTCACCACATTAAAACTCACCACAATAAAATTCACCATGCTAAAACTAACCACACTAAAAATTCACCATAGTAAAACTCACCACACCAAAACTCACCACACTAAACCTCACCACACTAAAACTCAACACAATAAAGCTCACCACACTAAAACTCACCACACTAAAAATTCACCACACTAAAACTCACCACACTAAAACTCACCATACTAAAAACTTACCATACTAAAAACTCACCACACCTAAACTCACCACACTAAAACTCACCACACTAAAACTCACCGCACTAAAACTCACCACAATAAAACTCACCACACTAAAACACACCACACTAAAAATTCACTAAACTAAAAATTCAACACACTAAAACTCACCACAATAAAACTAACTACACTAAAACTTCTACTGGGAAAAACTCTACGGGGAGAATTCTACCGGGAAGAGTTCTACCGGGAAGAATTCTACGGCGAAATATTCTACTGTCTGAATTGTCTTTGAGAAAAGTTGTTTTGGCGGAGAATTATTATTTGGTTACTACATTTATAAAACTAATAAAAACTTCCACAGCGAAGCACGGGCCCCTGATATAAAAAATAATAATAATAATGTTTTTTTTTATATTAATAAAATAGCTTTATATCTGTGAATTCACAAAATCTTGGCACGAATCGTGCACGGATCCAGCTAGTTACTTATAGAATGCTTGCTCGACATGCATTAATTAGTAAAATGTTTTCTAATATATTTTTTTATAATTACAACTTTTATTAATAAAAAGTTATATTTATAACAAATATATTTAAAAAAAAATGAAAAAAAAAATGTATACATTTTTTTTATAATTTTTTGTATACGGGCCATTCCACACCAAATCGCCCAGCGGTTTATTGGCATTAATAGATATTATGAAAGTGGAATATAAAATTTCAAAGTGGAATATTTATATTCCATTTTTTGGTAGTAAAAGAATATTTTCTTTTAGAGCTTCTGGTCACACTGATGAAGATATACATTGACCATTTTTTTTTTCGTCCACTACTTCCAGATATACAGTGGTTCCAAATTACAAAAAATGGGCCAAAAATCACTTTTGTATGGTTGGTCACATTTAATTTTCTCCTAAACTTGAAATGCTATAAACTCCGTTGATGGCTCGTTTCAAAGCTTGTAGAACAAGCTTTAAGAAAATAGAATAGAAATAGAACGACTCCTCGTTACTCTTGCATACAAAGTAATGTACAAATGGTACGACTCTTCATTACTCTCCTCCTGCGTATGACCCAATATAAAAACGGAAGTGTGCCCCTCATTACTACATTGTACAACATTGATGAACCCTTCATTATAACTTCGTACAAAGTAATAAACAGTTTGTTGTACCATTCATTAATTTTGCGTACAATTATCCTTCTTCATTACCACTGCGAAAGAATTAAGGATTGTTAACGTATTATTTGCCGTAAACAATCAAATGTTTCTAGTCAGAACTTATTGTTTCCACTTAAGACTAATGATTTTATATAATTTGCCATAAATAATGACTGTTTCCTGCAAACACTTCAATTTAATAGTATTTGTAAGATATACTAATTTATTTCTCGTTTTAAATGAAACCCACTTTAACACGGCCGTGGTTCAACGATGGGGGAATTATTAGTTCTGAATTAATATGAATTAACACCACATACAGAACTTTAGATCTATCACTGAACTATCCTTTACTTTGAGAATTTCAGCAGAATCCAATTCTCTAATTTAAAAACAGTGCAGTGCTAGGTCTAGACTCTAGAGGTCTGTATGAGGTAAATTTATATTAATGATTTCTAATTCTGATACTTTAATATGATAAGACGGAATTGTCCTAGAAAAGCGGAATTATTATCTCATACAATACTTACGATCGATCGCTGAACTGTCCATCACTTTGAGAATTTTAGCAGAATCCGATTTTCCAATTGATGAACAATTCAGTGATAGGTCTGAAGATCTGTATGAGGTGTATATTTTTAGACAACGCCGTGAAGTTGCCGGTTGGTTGGTGGATAAAAGTTGCTAAATTAGAACCGATTGATACAATCTCCCCTTAAGGTGGTAAGTATGTCGACGCAAATTCAAAAAACATCAATTGAAATTCAGAAATTCCATTTGAAATTCGAAAGACATCAATTGAAATTCAGAAATTTCATTTAAATTTCAAATAAAAATTTCTGAATTTCAAATGGAGATGTCCGAATTTCAAATGGAAATTTTTGAATTTCAAATGGAAAATTCTGAATTTCAAAAGGAAATTTCTGAATTTTAATTGATGTCTTCTGAATTTCAAATAGAATTTCTGAATTTCAATTGATTTTATTGAATTTCAAAAGAAAATTTCTGAATTTCAATTGATCTTTTCTGAATTACATTTGTAAATGGTGTAGTTTTGGGAAATTATATTTCGTACCTCCTAAGATACTATGTAGTAGTAATATTCGCTAGAGACTTTTTCATATAAATCTTCATTCCATCATTTACTCGGTACACTTTAAAACCCTTGATTGGAAAACTCATTACGCGAGACTATGACTCTAGGCATCGCAGCTGCTGCATTGGCATCCACTGTCTTCTTCGAGTAACCCGAGTGACAAAATTTGCATTTTTTAGCAGCACCATTTCAGGGATGTTCCGACTACAACCAACCTACAGACACTTGCCGCCTTGAGTTATTAATGGCGTTATAACGAGTCTTCTTGCCAACGCAAAAGGTGGCAGCACTCTGTAGACCCTTAAATATTGCACTAACCTAAAGTAGCAAGACTTCTTATTGCTACCTATAGTGTTAAAATTGCTCTTGCGCGAATCCAAGGTTTCGAATACGATTTTCGAACTACTACGTTGCTGCTGTTCCAAACCATAAAGGTTTTTCCGTGTGTCCAAGATGAATAAAATGAAATAAAAACCAACATTTCGTTGAAATTGGATTAAAATTGAATGCGTTGATAAGTTGAACACATCAATATTTCAGTCATGACCAAGTGCAGGAAACGCAAAGCTGTTCCGTATCCGTATCCGCATCCGTGGCAACAAAATGTAAATTTATACACAGCACCAGATACAAAAATAATATTAAATACAATTTGGGGCGTTCATTTGCAGACGTAATTGCCGATGGTATTTTTTTTCAGTTTTTATTTTGAGTTCGGAATGTACAGTACGTAGTAGTAGAGTTCAGTGATGTCGATATTTATGGTGATTGTTTTACGCATTGGCCACCAGGATGACTGCAGCGCGGACATTAAGTGGCCCAAGGCACTTGAGTGCGTTTTTAATTAAACGTGCTTTTAATATATTTATAAATTTTAAGTTTTACTCAAGCTGAAAGTGAAAAATGTGCAACAACGAGGACATTATGGTAAAATGCAATATGGGGTTTCTTGAGACAGATAATGGTATATTTAAAAATAAAGCTTTTTTTTCAAAGAAGACGCAGTTTGCATCAAAATCTATACTGCCGTTTCCAAAATATGAAGGGAATCTGCGTTTAAAATTCTATAAAAATTTGATAATCTGCCATTCACATGTCAAAAATTGTCATTTATCTATGTGTTTACTGAAAATATTCCTGAAAAATGTCAGACATTTTGTCCCGGAGATCTCTTTGAATTATATGTACCGATGCGATTTCAATTACTGACTTCAATCAAATATAATTTATGGAAAAGTACAGATCTACTTTTCAGTAAATGTACTCATTTTGTGTTTCTGGACTCCGATGATAACTTTTCATAGCCCAGTAGTAAATTTGTCCAGGCCTTGCCAGTAGAAGCCCTGATATAACAACTTCTTAGCATGCTCAATACACATTCTGCCATCACTGAAGCTAGTGTACTTCCAGCACACCTTCTAGAGAATCAGCGCCAGACGATTTGGTGACTATTTCTAATATTTTTCAAATACAAAAGCGAAGAACTGCTAGCTCACCTTCTAATGGAATGCTTACAGTAATAGGTCAAACTATTTTGTGAGACCTTCTGAGACCCGTTCTCTGAGAAACGAATAGGGAAGTCCTGCAAAAATGTTCATTTCATATAAAAAAAAGAAGAAAGGAAATCATTTAGTCGGGAAAGGGGTCCTATCTGCTTGAGAATCAGTGCTAGCATAGCTTCTTGCGCCTGAAATTTACTACTGGAAGGTTTCTGTGTTTATAGCGTTTCTTTCTCCCTTTGTATATCTCTTAATTCGTATTCCCAAAGTATTTATTTGTTTTTACTCCCTCCAAATTCCGTATTTTACAAGATCGACCGTCATTTGTGTTCTTCATTCAACTCTCCATTGGAAAATTCGTTTATTTATCCTATTTTCTTTCTCATTTAAGTAGTGCTAGTTTGGAAAAGCGGCTAGAACATAAGACTACGAGCCTAAAAGTCCCAGGTTCGATGTCAGCGACTGTCAACATAATTTTCATAGAAAACATGTTTCTATACGACGTTACCTCTCGGCAGTCAATGCTAAACCTATGAGAGTTAAATAATGCCTAAAAAAAGCTCTTCTTCCGCTGTTTGGATTCGGCATTAATCTGTGTCTGTCGGAGTAACTTGGTGAGAGAGCTCGGTCTAAGTTCTTCAGGACTGCATCTACTTTTCTATCTACTTTTCAGTTATAGTTTTTAAATACGTTTTTAAATACGTATTTCTGGACTCCGATGACATCCATTTATTTCTTTTCAGCATGACCTCCTGAGTCGATTTAGTGATGTCCGTATATCTGTTCCCAATAAGCAATTTAGGAGCGCTCTGAAATTGGATTCATAAAGGAGACCAATTTTTGAGTGTTTTATGAGCCCTCAGAAAAATGACTCTTAAAAGTATCTCATTTAAGACTATTTTCGGAGCCTTTAAAAATATTACTAATA
This sequence comes from Dryomyza anilis, assembly GCA_951804985.1. NCBI lineage: Eukaryota > Metazoa > Arthropoda > Insecta > Diptera > Dryomyzidae > Dryomyza > Dryomyza anilis. The sequence continues at coordinate 1,419,236 of OX638130.1, read as the reverse complement.
AATGATTCGTATTTAGGAGTTATTTAAGAGCCCTCATAAATTAGACTCCTAAAAGCATCAAAAAAAAAAATTGTTTCTGAGCGCTCAGAAAATAGACTCATAAAAGTACTATATTTTAAAAAGTTTTAGGAACGCTGCAAAATTTGACTCATAAAAGAGTCCCTTTAATGAGCGATTTAGGAGCAGCCTCAAATCAAACTCATAAAATCATCAAATTTAAGAGTATTTTAGGAGCACTCAGAAAAGGGAGTCATAAAAGTGTCTTATTTATGCTGGCTTTAGGAGCCTACTGTTTAAATAAAATTGATATACTTATTATTCGTATTGAATTTGAAATCAAATGAAAAATAACAAAATATTAGTGTAAATTCAACAGACATACCTACATATTAAATGGATTTTTTGAAATAAATGCACTTTCTCAAGGATGTCACGACTAAGTTAAACATAAACATGTACTATTTTGGATTCATTTCAGACACATTCTATATTTCTGAAGAAAGAAAAACTCCAAAAATGTAGCAATTGTGGTGTCTAGAAATTCTCAAAAATGTGAATGTTTTAAGATTATTTTAAAATGATCAAAAATACGTGGATTTTTACGCTCTTTAAAGCTGTAGCCTTTTTGGGGTCTTTTTAGAGCTCAAATATGAGTGTTTTAGGAGTAATAAAAGTGTCAGAAATATGAGGGTTTTTTGGGCTCATAAAATGGGTTGAGAGTCTTTATGGGCTCTTTTAAGTGCTCAAATATGAGTGTTTTAGGTGTAATAAAAGAGTCAGAAATATGACGGTTTTTAGGCTCATAAAAGTCTTTATGGGCTCTTTTAAGTGCACAAATATGAGTGTTTTAGGTGTAGTAAAAGAGTCAGAATATGAGGGTTTTTGGGCTCATAAAATGGGGCCCTTTACCCAAAGGTCGGGAGCCTTTTTGGACTCTTTTAAGTGCTCATTTATGAGGGTAACACTCATAAATATGACACATTTAGGAGTCTTAAAAGACTCAAAATGTTTGCTGGGTTGAAACCCCTACTACTTAAAAAATTGAAGAGTAACCCGAATGAAACTCTTAATTTAGGTATATACGCTGTATGTGCGAACAAATTGGCGAGATCGGTCCATTGTGACCTGTGATCTGAACACTTAACTTCAAATACCTCATATAAAATTTACATCTACAAATCAATTTTACCGTATACGTGCTTAGGTAAACTTTTTTGTCAAATATATTTTGACTTCATGCTCAATTACATGAAAATATTGTTTTCCCGCGAAACAACTTGTTGTTCCCAAAAAAAAACGGAATTTGGTACACCTATCCATTTGTTAATATGGTAGATAGTATAGTCGGCTTTGACCGACTATAATTTTGATAATTCTAACTATCATAATAACACCTACTTAATGTCCCTACTTTAAAACTGCCCATGTGATCTAACTTTCCCAACTGTTTTTTTATACCCTACACCTATGAGGTACAGGGTATATTAAGTTTGTGTATACGCCCCTTAGGAGGCGTGGCCGGTATGGAAAAGTATATATATTCTTGATCAGCATCACTACTGAGTCCGTTTAGCTATGTCCGTCTGTCCGCCTGTCTGTCTGTCTGTCCGTCTGTCTTGCTATCTTGCTGTCCGTATAACTTGAGAAATACTGGTCAGAATGCGATGAAATTAGGTCAAAATATTTTTTAGACAAAAGCAGAAACTCAGTTTGAAAATGAGCCAAATCGGTCAATAGACACGCCCACCTCCCATACAAGTCACTTTTATATAACACTTTAGGAACTAATACCTCGAAAGGTATTCAAGATATAGTTATAAAATTAAAAACGTATTGTTAGAATTTACCTAAAAATATGTGGTCCAAAAATAAGCGTGATCCGCCCACATTTTTTTTACATTTATTCCCGGGTTGTCATAGTGAACATTTTAGCCGTAAATTATTAAAAATAAAATATTTTCCTTACAACATTCTAAATATAGGCGTGGTCCACCCACTTTTTTTTCTGAATTTTTTATTAGTTAATTTATACTTTTATATCAATTTTTTAAATTATATAAGATGTACATTTCTGATATGTGAATAATATTATGAGGGCGATGGGGTTCAGCATTATTAAGAACTTTAAAACTAAGGTATACCAAAGGTGTAGGGTATTCCATAGTCGGTCACGACCGACTATAAAAGTCCGTCCCATGTGACCGAACTTACCCATGTGACATAACTTTCCCAACTCGTTTCTTGGTGTCTTTCTCCCGTTGTATATCTCTTTATTCGTATTCCCAACATAATTCCATTTGTTACAACAAACGTATTTCGTGTTTCGAAGGACCTAATTTTGGACATTTCGACATTTCGAGTCTGTCATCTGGTTTGTTTTAAGACCATCTATTCATCCATTTCTTGGTTTCCAACAACTATATTCCGCATTGAGTTCTCTCTTGTTTATTTCTTCTTTCTTTCCTCCTTATTCATTCCCCAACTTAATTTTATAATTTATTCCCTACTGAGTGTTTCGAGAATGTACATGTCTATGTTTTCATCCATTTCGCATTCTGACCCCTCGACTACTCTCATTTCGTAATTTTCCGATCAACTTTAGCCAGATATCTAAATAAGGTTCAAAGAACATTCTTCCGATAAGATTTCAATAACCGTTTCTAAAAAAAAACTAAATCTCGAAAAACATAGAACTACTCGTCTATTTAGTATTTCAAAACTCCGATTCTACTTCTATTTATATCCAATGTCTTTACATTTTAAGTCCCTAATGAAATCAAAATGGTATAGGTAATGGAACATAGTGCCATTTCAATGAAGAATGATAGGCCTACTCTTCAGTAAATGTTTTCCATCATGTCATAATAATTTAAAGCTCAAGCGATATTGAAACATATCACTTTTCAGTAGGGAATGACAGAACTACTCGTCTATTAAAGTTTTCAATTTAGTTTTTCCAGAGTTTGATGATAGCCTTTAGCAATTTTGTAACTTAATTGTTACATAATATTCGAAAAATACAGTTGATATGTGTTCATTTGTTTCCCTACAACGGTTCATTGACCCATAAAATTATGATTGGCAATTCGAAAGTCACGTTATACCATCTATGAAATTAGTTATAATTCATTGAACCCGCACGTTTATGATTTGCAAAAAAAAAACATTAAACCCTTCCTTTCGAATAGCTGCCATGATTGATGGTGATTGTAGGCTTTGCACAGACTACCTACTAAAGTCATAAAATAGTCGTCTGTAGTCTACACAATCAATTATGTTAATCACTGCCATCATTTAACACCTCTCACTAACGAAGTGTTATTAATTATTAATTTAAATTAATTTTCGGTACGCATTTTAAATGCGGCTTGTCTCATTTAACGTAGCAACATAAAAAAGTTAAACTAATAAAAATATGATGAATAAAATGAAAATGCTAAAAGATTCGGTGAACGCGCTGACGTAGCGCCTTTTTTAAACCGCTTTTCAGCATCAATGCGTTTTTATGCGTAAGTGTTTTTTTCTTTCTTTCTTTCTTTATATAATACCTCTTAATTTGCTTCTTCTTCATTTTATTATTTAAAGCTAATGTGCGGCATTAAAAAGGTGAATGAGTCTAATTTCGACGAATGGTGCTACTTATGGCCAACTTAGTGCGCAGTGCTCTTTATTGGAACACAACAAAAGTGGCTGTCAATCAGACCACCATTATAATTGCCTTTACACGTGGCAGGAAAAATGTCCATTCATCCTTATTTTTTCATCCGTATTTTTCTTTGAAAGCGGATTTATTCATCCGATTGTCTATCAGTTCGTCAGAAAATTTCATTTGATATTCAGAACTTTTCTATTCAAATCAAATTGAAATTTTCTGAATTTCAAATTGAAATTTCTGAATATCAAATAAAATTTTCTTTATTTCGAATCCAAATTTTCAGAATTTTAAATGGACATTTTTGAATATCAAATAAAATTTTCTGAATTTAAAATGGAAAGTTCTGAATATCAAATGAAAATTTCTGAGTCGCTTTCCGACCATATTTTTATTCGTTTCTCCACTAAACTTTTTCGCTCCTTCAACTTCATGTATTTCATTTGTATTCGCTCTCCATCATATTTTAATCCATTCTCCATTCAATTCTTCAGTTCTTCGTTTCGTTCTCCTTTCGACCATTCCTTCCATCGTTCTCAAAGTCCTTTTATTATTAACTTTCTACAAATTTTGTACCATTTACCACATTTACCACTCCCTCTGTATTTCGTAGTTGTTCTGTACAACTTTAGTCCGTTTGCTAATCTATTTTTAGAATGTCGATGCTTAAATTTCTTTATCCGTTTAAAACCCGTTTACGCTAACTTTATCCATTGCATTTGTTTTTTCAGTTCTTCTCTTCTTTGATCACTCCATTTATTTAACTTTGGCCACTGTATTTCATTTGTAACTCCTTCCTTTTTTTTTCGTTTTACTTTTGTTCATCTATACCTCTTTTGTCCATCAGTTTATGACTGCTTTTGTCCATCTCTTCAATCGTCTTTCCCAAACGTCCATTTTAATATTTATGTTTTCCATGTTAGGTCTTCAATCTTTTAAATCTAGAATACTTTCCGATCATCCATATCATTTGTTACTGTTGTAAGAACTCGTAGTTTTTCCGTAGTCTGGATTTTAGTCTCTTTTTAGTTCACTTCCCCATTTCTTATTCCTAGTTGCCAACATCATTTCATTGGTTATTCTCCGCTTCTTTTGTTCGATTTCTCCATGTGTATCACTCTTTAGGTAACTTCGTTATTTCTTTCACTGTTCTTCTTTCCGCTTTCCGCCCGTCTCTCCTCCCCCCATTTTTTCATCCATTTCTAATTCGGACTTCGTTAGAGCAGTCTTGTCTTTCAATGGCAGTGTTGCCAACAGTGTTTTCGGGAAATTAAAAGAGAGCTGACGGCCGTCTCTTTTTAGTTCACTTCCCCATCTCTTATTCCTAGTTGCCAACATCATTTCATTGGTTATTCTCCGCTTCTTTTGTTCGATTTCTCCATGTGTATCACTCTTTAGGTAACTTCGTTATTTCTTTCACTGTTCTTCTTTCCGCTTTCCGCCCGTCTCTCCTCCCGCCAATTTTTCATCCATTTCTAATTCGGACTTCGTTAGAGCAGTCTTGTCTTTCAATGGCAGTGTTGCCAACAGTGTTTTCGCGAAATTAAAAGAGCGCTGACGGCCGCAAACGAACAGATAAAGTTTTTTTCAACATTTTGTTTGCACCTTTTCTTGTGGGATTTTATGTGTTTTTCTTTTTATTTTTTCTTCTGGACTTGAACAACAAGTCGACTTACTGATTCTGTATTTTTTTTTTTTTTGTTTGGCAAACTTAGAACTCAACTCGTTGTGCCTGAAGGCGGGATTGATTGTTCGACAAATGCTGCTGATGTTGCAAAAAACTGTGATTTTTTTTTCAATCAGATTTAAACAATAACAACAACAGTGACGTCTTGGCAGCCATTTTATTGACGATACACAAAAAGGCGCGCGCTGCCCTCACAATAAGTCAAACAAGCAGGCGAATAAAAAATACGGCGCTAGCCCGAGAAAGAGAACACATGGGGGCCGAGGCATGCTATGAGTAACGCGGGCAAGTAATGCGGGTGAGAGGGAGCGCGCATGATTGTGCCGCATCGACGAAGTCAAACAAGCGCAACTAAGCCGGATGTAAGCAAGCAAGCGCATAAAAAAAGCAACGTTGACGACGCAATGGACCTCGGTAACCAACAGGGTAACCGGTTGAGGCTGCCGCAGGGTGGGGCGTAGGGATTCTGCGAATTGGACTACTACAAAAACGCAAAGTGTTATCAGCGGAACGCATATTTATTATTTGTTTGTGCTCAAGTGAAAAATTGCGCTATGTCGGATGGGAGGTAGGGTGGAGAAAGATATATTGTTATTATACTAGAGGAGGCTATATATGGAGATAGTATCGATTTTGATGCATTTAATGAATTCGCGTAAACATGCAAACAATGCTAAAGCAAAATATGCACAGCTCAGGTAACGTAAAACTTTGCTATTTACTTTTTAAATACGCTGTATTGGCAGCCTTGTTATACGATACGGTAGAAAAATAAAATGCACAAATTCCTCACAAAATGATTTTAATTGCATCAATATAATACCATGATGCATTCTGCACTGAAATCTATTAAGAATTTTTCTGCGTAATAATGCCATGTATTGGAGTACAATGTGTTATGCTACTTTGCATTTTTTACGTCTTCGCAACAAGTACTACGTGCTTGCGTACGTGTGTTACGTGCAAAACCGAGTACACACGTGCAAATCATTCGCCGGAAGTTGCCCGCAATGAGCTATTAATAAACATAATTCCACGCACACACATTCACACTTCAATGGAACACTGCGAGAAAACTAATGCAACAGCTGTTGCCACTTCAGATTCAAGCGCCTACTTCAAATTTGTACTTTTCCCAAAATGGTACAGCGAAAACATTACTGTAATAAAAATAAATAAAAGTTTATTTAAAATAAATACATATGTCCTGATTTACGTCCAAAAGCAATTTGTATGGGAAATTACTACATAGTTTTACTGCATTTCTATACAAAAATTTAATACATTTGTATTATAAATTCAAAATGTAGTCTTTATTTATACGTCCTGAAATATGTAGAAAAATTACTACATATACCTTTAATTTTACTATAAAATGTAGTTATTTTACTTTGTTGTGAAATTTAATAACTAAAAAATATATATATTTTTTTTTAATAAAAACAATTTATTAATTCAGAAAATTATATGAATGAATATTAAAAAATTTTTGATTACCAAAAATAAGGTACAAGAATTATAAATCTGAAAACTATTTAGTTGTATAGTACATAAACAACTAAAGAGTGTTACCCAAAACCCCAACTAAAATATACATATAACTAAATAAACAAATATATATAAGAAAAATATTTTACTGATTATGAGATGGCAGCACCAATAAGCATCATCAGTTCTGACGATTCAAAGAAATGGCAAGCACCTATGTGTTTCTTTTGATATGAACAATACACTGCCAGTAACGCGCAACAGAAATGGCAAACCATAGTGAAGAGAAATGTCAAAAGAGCGGCAAGAAATATGGCGTCGTTTGCTGTCCCTGTCGCTCTACTTTTGTATCGTCCCTGTTGAAAAACCCTTGAACAAAAACTTTTGTAGCGCTCTTATTGAAAAACCCCTTACTTATTGCAATTTGCAACCGATGATAGGTTTCAGTCATAGAATTACCAACTTTAATTTTCGCCTTTTATTTTCAAAACTAACCTAATTCAGCAATAAATCCAATGAGTTTTCTGCCGCCAAGGCATTCGTTCGGATGCTGTTTATACCTGTTACCTCGTCCGTCGACAATGTGAATGTGTATAATACGAAATGGGTTCCGTTTCCACCTGTTCACTGTTGCAGTCGTCCGTCGTGTATTCGCATGAACTTCATATAATTAAAAAGTGCAGAAAACGACGACATCGTACAGTTTCTGTACTATGTAGAAATCGAATTTCTACAAGAGTTGGTAAATTATTTTAAATAAATACAAATGTATTTAAAAACGATCAAAATGTAGTAGATATGCATAACATAATGACATAAATGTAGTATAATTTACTACATTAATTTTTTCGGTGTTAGTTTATCTAATTCTCCAATTGTACTCAATTTCCCAGTTTATACATTTTATTACATTTATATCAAATTATCAATCTTTTAGGGATTGATATAGCTCAAAAGTCTGGAAAATTTTCTTTTTAAATTTTGCTATCATTAAATTTCAAATCTTCCTTTTAGCTTTCTTTTTTCTAATATCAAACGGTGTGTAACATAATATAAGCATTATAATAAAGTACGAAAAGTGATCGAAATTTTTACAGAAGGTGTGCGTATCCGATTTTTGAGAGAATTTTCACGACTTCTTGATTCCCATTCAGTTAAATGATTCATCTCATCGTACTTATTCTCTCCGCTGCATGAAATGTTCTTTTGGCAATATTAATTCCGCTAGTAGTGGAAAAAGTTCGGATAAAATAAAGAACCAACGGGTCATGGTTACCTTTTGGTATACGTTCAGATTCACAACTATCATATTACTCATTTTTTCAAAATAAACACTTTTATATCAAGTAAATAGAAGACAATTGACAGGTAAAATAACACATAGGTATAATTTATGAAATTACGTTTTAGGATTTTATTTCTCCTAGACCGGCAAGCCCGTCTACATAATGTTACTAATAAACACTATTTGTTTACTACACAGAAAAAAAAATTCTTCAATATGATAAATTTATTCATAAATGTTATGAATTTTTTCACCAACTACCAGATTCATCATATTGATACCACCGTTCATTAAATTACATATTAATGAATGTATTCATTATATATATGAACAAAATAATCAGTACAATGAATTTGAATTGTCATATTGATGAATTTGTTCATAATATTTTTTCAAAAAACAAAATTTTTTATAAAATAATTCGAAAAAAAGTGTTGTAAATATTTTCTTTAAAAAATAACTGTAAAAAATTATGCGAAAAAAAAAATTTCGGACAAAAACATTCTTCCGAAAAAAAAATCAGAAAAAAAATTTGTTCGAAAAAAAAATTTTTTTCGAAAAAAAAATTTGTTCGAAAAAAAAATTCGAATGGCGTTCGTCATTAATATTATGAATGGCTCTTATATACAATGAATCATGGTTTGAGGAACGGAATTCATCAATATGATGTACATTTTTTTTTCTGTGTCCTTTTTATTTCTCGCATGAAACTAAAGTATATTAAATTATCAAAATATATATTACAACCTTTTCCCAAAAAATTCCGAATCCGATTCAAAGTTATTATTTATGCCCGATTTACATATCTTCAGTTGAGTTTCACTTTTTTGCTATTTTTATATGATTTAAAAAAAAATGCGACTCTAGACGATACAGTAAAACTCACTGTTGACACATGTACTCTCGGAGTAACTATCTGTTGCTCTAGAACACTAAAATATGATTCTAAAATTCTGAAATTATAATTTAGAATTTAATGGAAAATCTAGAAGTGTAAACATTTTTTGGGGTAACTTTAGGCATTCACGTGTTGTAGTGCGACCAACGTGTAATATACATGTGTACATTAGGGTGCCCCGGAAAAACCAAAAATATTTCATTTTCAAAACCGTAACACGGTTGTAGCATTCTCCTGTGGAGAAGCTTTTTCTGTAATTTTTTTCAGATTTTTAGAAAGGGATTTATTGGTCGCGTTGTAGAGGGTTCAAACTTTAAACTTTTTAGCTTAACTTCAAAATGGAGCGTCGTAGAGCAGTCAAACTTTGCACTTTTTATTCCATATTAAATTTAATTATTTGGTATAAAAATCATATGGATCGACTCAGTAGGAATTTAGTGGTCGCGTCGTAGAGGGGTCAAACTTTACACTTTTTATCCTATATTAAATTTGATAGGGATCGACTAGGTAGGAGTCGAGATATCATATCTTAAACTTGAAATGACTGTAGAATCTAAACGGAATCGTTGAGCGGTTCAACTTTACACTTTTTATTATAACTATTGCGTTATTACATCGTAAAGGGGTCAAACTTTTTATCTAAAACTTAAAACCGCTGTAGAATCGAAACGGAGCGTCGTAGAGGGGGTCAAACTTTACACTTTTATTATAGTTATTACATTTTCAAAATATTTGAGAATTTTATGATGATTTTAGTAAACCCTTTAATATGTTTTAACAAATTTAAAAAATGATCATACCAAATCACCAATATTAGAGATCCACACCAAATAGAAAAACCAATGCAATTCTCGTAAACTTTTTTCTTTCTTGTAAATGCGTGCAATTTATACTATTTGCTCCCAAATATAACAATTCAAAACTATTTTTACATTTTTCCAAGTTTATATAATACTATTATGCGTATATCGTTCAAATAGATAAAGGAATCAGGCTAAATATTTCGAAGATGAAAAAATACCTGAAGAAATTTCTACTTACATAAAAATAGTCAATTCTAAAATGAATAAAAAATCAATGATATCGAAATTTTCGAAAGTCATTTTAGTTGTTTATATCCAATAATAATTTCATATATATAATTTCATATACATAATCATTTTTTCTATCTCTTCAACGTTTTTGTATTTTTTAATAAAAAATATGAAATAAAAAATATTTTTTAATATAAAACATTTTGAATGTGAACTTTAAGGATCCAATACCGCCCCACGTTTCATTTTAAATCATACTTTAAATTCACCTTAAAAACGTTTTATATTGTTACGAAAAGAGGTAATTTGCCCCACTGTGCAAGCAATCAACAATAATAAATGAGACGCAAGACAATTCAGCGCACTAAGCATGTGTTAGAAAGAGACGGAAGATCATTCAGCGCACTGAGGCAGTGTGCGAGAAAGAGATGGAAGATCAGTGCATTAAAACACATGAGTGCGAATGAGATGCCAATAGCATGCGTCATTCACGAAACGAGTAGAAGGTTCTCAAAACAATTCGAAGCTTGTCGAAACGTGTCGAACTGATGCATGCAGTATATAAGGGAGCCGCATCTGAGGTACTTCACTTCAGTAGTGATTGTAAAGTGGTCGAGTGCAGCTCGTATGATAAATGTCAAGTTAAATTGTGGAATTTGTTATTAGTAAAGTTGTTTATTAAAGTGAATTAATAAAGTTAATTGTTATAATTTAAACCAAACATAAGAGTGTTTTTATTTTGTACACAATCCAGCGATACGAACTCGTAGAACAGTTTTCCGTAGACAGAATTTTCGTTACACTATTATAAAATATTTGTTATTTCGGGCCATTCCACACCAAATCGACCAGCGGTTGGCAACTGATAAAGGGTATCGAGACATGCACTAAACATTTTTTCCGACCACTACTTCCAGAGATACAGTGGCTCAAAGTTGGAAAAAAAGTGCCAAAAATCACTCTTGTACTCTTGTTCATATTTAAATATCTCTTGAACTAGAAATGCTAGAAACTCCGTTAATAGAAAATAATTTTTTAAAATATGATGCCATCAAAATACCATCTTGAAATTTTGTATGAACATTTATAATAAATTGACGAAATCTTAGGATTTTTTTCAGAATTTTAAAAAGGGTCCTTTTTAAGAACATCAATTTTGAAGTGCAAGGATAATGACCACGGGCCACATGTTACCATTTGGAAATTAAATTAATTAATTTTTAATTTTTCTAAAAGCTTGTTCTATTAGCTTTAAAACGAGCCATTAATGGAGTTTCTAGCGTTTCTAGTTCAAGAGATATTTAAATATGAACAACAGTACAAAAATGATTTTTGGCACTTTTTTTCCAACTTTGAGCCACTGTATCTCTGGAAGTAGTGGTCGGAAAAAATAAAAAAAATTGTTTAGTGCATGTCTCGATACCCTTTATCAGTTGCCAAAAGTCCATTAAGATCGAAAAGGTAAAATCTCAAATTTGACTTTTTTTGGTCGATTTGGTGTGAAATGGCCCTTTCATATTTTTATTTTTTTGTGTCAGTTAGATTTTCATACTAGTTAGTATTGTCATCCAGTTCGAGAAAATATTTAGGTAGTTTCAAATCAATTACAAATTTATAAAAACGTTTTAAAAAATGATGTCACTGGAATTTCAGACGTTTTATGCCGAATTTATTTTCGTTGTACGTTATAAGAGGCGTCTATATTTTTCGCAGTGTACTCACAGCCAAGCTTTGAGCGGTTGAGTGCGTGAAAAATGCACACATTCAGATTTATTACAGCAAATAAATAAAAGTTGTTTTTTTTTTCACTCACCTACGTTTTTATATTCGCTTTCGACTTTTGAAGTTATTTTTAGAAATGGATGTTATTATGATTGCTGAATATTTTGCTCTTGTTTTTGTTGGAATTTGTGTGTGTTGTTGTATTAAGTAAGTACTAAAGACGCCACTGATTATTACAGCATATTCCGGCCACAGCCGCATCCACAATTTGGCGTAAACTCAGTGCAGCTGTTACGTTATTACGTTATTGCGTTTACGTTTACATCACGATTCGATTCGCAGGCAACCGCAACAAACGGCCGGCTGCCGACGGAATTTCATTTGCCAAAGGATTTGCGTGTAGAAGATTGAATTTTATTATATATTATTTTTCTTTTACTCTTTTTTTGTACATTTCGATTTCAATTTCGTTATCGATTTCAATTTGTTTCACTCGGATTCATATTTGTTTGCTAATGTATTCAATTTTTTTTTTGTGATTTTTTCAATCGCACCGACCGCACCGCAGTGGGTTCCCTCAACACTCTTTAATTTCGGCACTCCGCAAGCAATGCCACAACTGTGTCTCTCTAATCAGTACATACTGTTGTTTGCATAATTCTCTCCGCTCCCCACCACTCTCTTCCACAACCAGCCATTACTTATTGCGGTCTCCTTCGCATCACACGTCCATTTGTTTCGTTCGTTCCTTCTTGCTTTCGGCCGTTGCGTGTCTCGTCGATGCTTTTTCAATATTTATTTGATTGAATTTCTTTATTTTTATCCGTTTGTTTCGTGCTGCCGTTGTTCTTTTTATTATTGTTGTTCTTGTTGTTTTTGTCAATAATATGAATAATGCATGATTTTTATTTTTCTCTTGCTAAAAATGTCAAAGTGTAGCAGCGGCAGATCCAGCTACAGCAGACAAATAACGTTTCTTCTGACATGAAGAAATGTTCGACACGACTCGACTAACTGAGTGCGTGCGTAAAGCAGCCGTGGCAGGAGACAGCAGAGTGAGAGGTAGAGATAGAGCACACAGTGTCGTCAAGATGAGTGTAGTGTGTGAGAAGTAGCAAGAAAATGTGTGCGACTTCTTTGTGTTGCCATCTGTTACAAATCTATGCGCATTGAACACGCAGTACTGACGTACAGTGGGAAAGGATTAAAATAAAATACACAAATTAATTTAATTGTGATAAAAATTATAAAAAAGGAAAAATTTAATGAAATCAATAAATTTGTTGTAAATAAAATGGCGCAATATCATAAACAATTTAAAGTCGACTTTCAAATTAAAATCAGTTGAATTTAATTTTAAAGTTGACTTAAAATTGTCTATGATTATGCGTTAATATTTTTAAAATTTGTTATAAATTTTAAATTCACAAAAAAAATAATAAATTATAAAAATATGAAATGAAAGAAATTTTAAATTATAAGAAATATAACGAACTAAATAAGAACCAGTTGGGAAGGTTAGATTATATGGGAAATTTTAAATTTGGTGTTATTATGAATTATCAAAATTATAGTCGGTCTAAGCCGACTATAAATACCCTACACATATGCGTGGTTACCATTCAAATTGGTATATAGGTCACCAGGGTATACGAATCCTGAAAATAACTACAAACATTCAATCGCTGAAGAATTTCCATTCATTTGATACCCATATTTACAAATGGGTAGGTGTATCGAATTTCAATATTTTTTTGGGAACCACAAGTCGTATAGGCGGAAAACATTATTTTCATGTATTTGAGCATGACTTCAATATATAGTTTATTTAAGCACGTATACAGTAAAATTGATCTGCAGATGTAAATTTTTTATGAGATATTTGAATATAAATGGTCAGATCACAGGTCACAATGAACCGAGCTGCCTAATTTTCGCACATACAGCGTAGGTATATAAGTAATCTAAATTATGAGTTTCATTTATCTAACTCTTCAATTGTTTAAGTAGTAGGGATTTCAACAGACAGACAGACGGACAGACGGACATCGCTAAATCGATTCAGGAGGTAATGCTGATCAAGATTACATTTCCATACCGGAGATGCTTCCTTCTGGCTGTTACAAACGGCGTACCAAACTGAATATACCCTTTCACTCTTAGTGTAGGGTATAAGAATAGAAAATATGAAATAAAAAATATGTTTTAATATTAAACGTTATTCATGTGAACTTTAAAGATTTTATTATCTACCACTCCACGTTTCATTTTAAATCATACTAAAATTTCACCTTAAAAACGTTTTATATTAAAAATATTTTGTATTTCATATATTTTATTTTTCTTACTTTTTTGTGTCAGTTAGATTTTTCGTCTGACAGAATACGAAAGGTCTAATATATTTAAATTACAAATATTTATGTTTCAAATTGTCTTTAAAATGTAACGATGTAAAATGGCGATAGAACCATGATGAACCGGATGGCAAAATAAAATTGCATTGTCATCCAGTTCGAAGCAATATTTAAAATCTCAAGTCTTTAGCTCATCGAGAAGGTAGTTTAAAATCAATTACAAAATGTGTAAGAGACAGACAAGAAATCAACCTAATAAAAACCACGCCCCTTTAAATAAAAATAAAAATATAAGTTCAATAAAATTTTGTCGCTCGGCCCCAATGAACCCCCAAAAAATGAGAGTGTATTTCAAATTTTGTCGATTGCTCGTCCTGATTCCTCCCAAAAGGGGGTTCATTTATGGCATGTCAAGTTAATTGCAAAGTTTAAAAGTATTTCACCTAATTCAAGAATGAGAGCTTCATATGCACCATCACCCCATCCCCCTAAAAAAAAAATATAAAACACTATTTTTGATTTTGTGGCTAAATAATGTACTCATTTCTCCTCAAAGTGACAATTTTGTCATAAAAAAAAGTTTACCCATTGTGCCAACCCGGTAGTGCCAACCATTTACCCGGTAGTGCCAACCGAGTTTTTGATTTTTTGGAGAATTACATGAGGGTAGCGAGCAACAACATTTGAATGAACTTATATTATTTATTTTACATTAAAGGTGCGTGGAAATATATTTATCCCTTTGGTGGGATGTTTTCTTAACAGAGACTCGAGAAACTCAAGTCTCATAAATGCAGGAAAGTATTCATCTCTAAATTATATATGATTTTTATGATGTGTGCGAATTCGACTTAACATGACATTTATTACGCAAAATAAATACACGCAAAACAAAAAATAGCTATGAAAACGATACCTCAAATCGTCTTATCGATAAAATTTCTCGATATCGACTTACAAAATGGCACCTCTCATTGTATAGTTATTTTTTCGGTGAATGACAAAAAATACAATATACTTTAGAGTTAGTCTGCTCCATACAGCATTGATCTAGTTTTCAGGATAAATGGTGTTATTAACTTTTCGCAAATTCAATTCGTTATAGTTTTGCAATAAATTGCGTAATATTTTATACAAAGATAAATATTCATATCTTGTAATACAAAAATTCATTTTTTTAAAATTTAGACTTTGATATCGTTAAAATATCTTTATGTTTGCTGCGAAGTTATAATGTAGAATTTTTCGTTTAATAGTAATAGAATTTGAAGACTCTAGTAGAAGAACCAGAACCACATATAAATTTCGTAAAAAGTGTTTTCAGTAAATCCATTCACCCATTCATAAATGTTTATTTCTTGCACAAATCATTTTTTTTTGCATAAGTTATATATTTACTCTTAGTTTTTAAGGACTGAAGTCATTTTTATATGATAAATTACTTTTTATTGCTTAATGAATGCATATAACTCGATTTTTTCAAAAAAAGGTTACTTGCTTGCTTCTTTCACTGAAATCTGAAATCTTATTTATAAGTATTCGTTACATCTAAAATTAGATTTCAATAAAATTCAGTTTTCGTTAACTTGAGTTAGTTTGCCGGATATCTCAGATTTGATACGTGATATAAATAAATTAATAAAGAAATTGAAAACTGGCTATATAAGTCATATAACCCAAAAACCAAAAATGATGTATGAAGCAAACTAATTCTCAGGTTTTTTACATTTTATAGTTGACTAAAGTTGTCCAATGATTCCTTTTAAATCTATGCAAATACATAGATTAAAAAATAAAATAAAAATAATTTAACACTTATATTATTTATTTTGCACCACTGTGCAGCTTCGTGAAGGCGACAAATTCGTAACAAGATCGGATGCGACAATCATGGAACGAGCGCATAGAATGACAATGGCGACGACAACAGAAACAATATGGCGGATATACGATTGACAACAAGAACAACAACAACAGTGCAAGAGAAAGAACAACACAACATGAATTAAAGCAAATCGAAGAAATGGAAGCAGCAGAAGACAAAGTAGAATAAATTCTAATATTTTTTGCCAGACTCGACAGCGTTGTGCAAAGGATTTACGAGTATTTGGTTGGTGGGATGTGGACGGTGGATCAGCTCTCTAAGGAGCAGCAGGACGAAGAAGATGATGGCGTTGAGGGCTGCTAAATGTTTTTGTCTTCTGCACCACGACGAGTGCATTGTGTTTGTCCTGCATACAGCACATGTTATGTGCGAGTGTTTGCAATGCAAGGATGCACATGGATGCAGTGTGTGAAAACGAAAGGAAGCGGAAACGGAAGCATTGAAAAGTTGCGATGAACGAATGGACGGCTGGCGTGAAAGCGATTGAATGGCATGGCGCGTTGTTGTACGAGCGAATTGGCCGAGAGTGGCCGGAGTGACAGAAAAATTTCAAGGATGCCAATTTCACAGCGTACGGAGTGCGTGTGAGCATGTTTTGCATTGAGTAAGTATTTTCGAGAATTTGTCACGTACGAGATGAAAAATACTAATAGAGAAAGAAATGAGGGAAAATCGCAAAAATATTAAAAGTATGTTCAAATTTTAGCCAAAGATAAAACTGAAATAAAATCCAGCAAAATATGAAAATTCAAAATGAAGAAATAGATCCAAAAAAGTAGCACAAGAAAGAAAAAATTAGGAAAAAGATAAAATATAGAAAAAACATAAAAAACATAGAAAACATATAAAACATAAAAAACATAGAAAACATAGAAAACATAGAAAACATAGAAAACATAGAAAACATAGAAAACATAGAAAAAATAGAAAACATAGAAAACATAGAAAACATAGAAAACATAGAAAACATAGAAAACATAGAAAACATAGAAAACATAGAAAACATAGAAAACATAGAAAACATAGAAAACATAGAAAACATAGAAAACATAGAAAACATAGAAAACATAGAAAACATAGAAAACATAGAAAACATAGAAAACATAGAAAACATAGAAAACATAGAAAACATAGAAAACATAGAAAACATAGAAAACATAGAAAACATAGAAAACATAGAAAACATAGAAAACATAGAAAACATAGAAAACATAGAAAACATAGAAAACATAGAAAACATAGAAAACATAGAAAACATAGAAAACATAGAAAACATAGAAAACATAGAAAACATAGAAAACATAGAAAACATAGAAAACATAGAAAACATAGAAAACATAGAAAACATAGAAAACATAGAAAACATAGAAAACATAGAAAACATAGAAAACATAGAAAACATAGAAAACATAGAAAACATAGAAAACATAGAAAACATAGAAAACATAGAAAACATAGAAAACATAGAAAACATAGAAAACATAGAAAACATAGAAAACATAGAAAACATAGAAAACATAGAAAACATAGAAAACATAGAAAACATAGAAAACATAGAAAACATAGAAAACATAGAAAACATAGAAAACATAGAAAACATAGAAAACATAGAAAACATAGAAAACATAGAAAACATAGAAAACATAGAAAACATAGAAAACATAGAAAACATAGAAAACATAGAAAACATAGAAAACATAGAAAACATAGAAAACATAGAAAACATAGAAAACATAGAAAACATAGAAAACATAGAAAACATAGAAAACATAGAAAACATAGAAAACATAGAAAATATAGAAAACATAGAAAACATAGAAAACATAGAAAACATAGAAAACATAGAAAACATAGAAAACATAGAAAACATAGAAAACATAGAAAACATAGAAAACATAGAAAACATAGAAAACATAGAAAACATAGAAAACATAGAAAACATAGAAAACATAGAAAACATAGAAAACATAGAAAACATAGAAAACATAGAAAACATAGAAAACATAGAAAACATAGAAAACATAGAAAACATAGAAAACATAGAAAACATAGAAAACATAGAAAACATAGAAAACATAGAAAACATAGAAAACATAGAAAACATAGAAAACATAGAAAACATAGAAAACATAGAAAACATAGAAAACATAGAAAACATAGAATACATAGAAAACATAGAAAACATAGAAAACATAGAAAACATAGTAAACATAGAAAAATATAGAACAATATAGAGAAATATAGAGAAATATAAAAAAAACATAGAAAATTAAAAACTTAGAAAGCGAACAAAAGAAAACAGACAACATAACCAATGACAAATAAAAACATAAAAACGTAGAAAAATATAAAAAAATGATGGAAAATGGTATACAAATACAAAAAAATATAAATAATAAAAAGAACCGAACGTAAAAAAAGTTTATCAGAAGAGTAAAGGAGGCATTGAAATCAAACGAAGACAAAAAAGAGCTAAAAGTTGAAAAAATACTATGCCAAACAATAGGGTAAAGGGCAAATTTGATGCAAATATTTGCTAACTTTGGTTACAACAACAATTTATTGCCGTTGCTTTTGAATTTGAATAAACGTTCTGTTCGATATATAGCATGTGTTTTTGACCGATATACTATGTAAGGTTTTTGTTTTGTTTTCAGCACGTAGCGTCAACACAGGAAATGCAAGCAAAGTGCGTTGCAGGCAATAAATCGTTATTTTTCCAAGTGAGTGCGATGATAAAACGAAAGAAAAATAAAAAAAACTAAAAAAATTCAACAAGAACAAAAGAAAAAACAAGCTGTAACAGAATAACTAAAAGAACAAATACAAAAAAATCCAGCAACAGCAATAGAAACAACTCTAACAATGACATCTACGTGGGACAAAAACATTATTTTCTGCAATTTTTCATACAAATACCAAGGACAAAAGTAGCAAATGTGTTTTGCAGACGAAAATATGTGATTTTCTAAAACAGCAACGATAAATGCAGGGTGTTGCACTAAAGGACTTGACGTATGAGCAACATTGTAAAACACTTGCAAACACAGTGAAACTAAGCGCTAATTAATGAAGTAAAATGAAAAACATTGAGTTCAATTCAACAGCAAATTTTTGATAAACAAAAATTCTGAAAATTCCAACGCAACGCTTTGTAATCGCAGTATTTATGTCTGAGTACTCGGTGCGTATGAGCGATTTTTGTAAAATGGTTTCATATTTTGTGACTTAAAAATTTTTTTTTTTTAAATAATAAAGCTGCACCCTGCAATATTAATAACACATTTATATAACTTTTATTATTTTAGTAAATTTATATAGCATGAGTTTTATATTGTTTTTTGTGCTGCCACCTGCGGCGTTGCCAGATATTTTCTGTGTCTGTGTTTTGTGCTTAAAATACGCTTGACATTCACCGCCAAAAGTGCAGACAAAAAGAAGTAAAACCAATAAATAAAAAAAACAAAAATAAAATCACCAAAAGAAGAACAACAATCGCAAATTTTGTTAACTCGAAAATTTTGCACACATCCTGTGGCTGTTTGTATGAATTACAAAAAAAAAAATGGAAAAAAAAATTGCTGAAAAAATGTATTTATTTTTGCTACAGCTGAAGTGAATTTGCGCTGATAACTCATAAAACGAAGCCAACAATGGCGCTCCTGCCCGCCAAAAACTGACAAGCGAAACCAAATTGTTTACAAAATTTTGATGGATTACTTCATATTGCGCTCCATAATAAACTGAGCACCCCCCTCCACCTTCGTGCCTGCTATGTTTACTGTGTCCTTGAGCAGCACCGCCTGCGTCAGCTGCTGTCGCAGCAACATGTTGCAGAGACATGCGACGGGGGTCTTTGCTGTGCACGCAACTTTGCGTCGTCGAGAGTTGGTTTTTCAATTTTTTTGATTTTTTTTTTTATTTTATTCTTGTTTAAAAATAGCAAAATTTGCATGTATGGCACTCTTAACCCGCTGGCTGTCAACGGGACCAAATTGAATTATTAACTGCGCAGTCAAGTGCATATTTGTCCGTCCATTCGTCCGTCGAGCTGACTATGTGTTTGTGTGCGACAGATAATCGAAGAGACAGCACGACCAAGAACTACACATGCCGCGCTTGGCTATCAGCGCCATGAATATAGATGTAGCACTGAAAAAAAATAATTTTACTTTTCGCTAAAAATTAAATTTTTCACTCAAAATTAAAATGTTCACTCAAAATCAAAATTTTCACTCAAAATTAATATTTTCACTAAAATTAAAATGTTCACTCAAAATTAAAATGTTCACTAAAATTTAAAATTTTTACTAAAAATTAATTTTTCACTCAAAATTCAAATTTTCACTCAAAATTCAAATTTTCACTCAAAATTAAAATGTTCACTCAAAATTAAAATTTACACTCATAATTAAAATTTTCACTCAAAATTAAAATGTTCACTAAAATTTCAATTTTTCACTAAAAATTCAATTTTTCACTGAAAATTCAATTTTTCACTGAAAATTCAAATTTTCACTCAAAATTAAAATGTTCACTAAAAATTAAAATTTTCACTAAAAATTAAAAATTTCACTAAAAATAAAAATTTTCACTCAAAATTAAAATTTTCACTAAAAATTCAATTTTTCGCTAAAAATTAAATTTTCACTCAAAATTAAAATGTTCACTCAAAATTAAAATTTTCACTAAAAATCTAATTTTTCCCTCAAAATTAAAATTTTCACTCAAAAAATATATTTTCACTCAAAATTAAAATTTTCACACAAAATTATAATTTCTCCGAAATTAAAACTTTCACTCAAAATTAAAATTTTCACTCCAAATTAAAAATTTCACTAGAAATTAAATTTTTCACTAACAATAAAATTTTTCATTCAAAATTGATTTTTACACCCAAATTAAATTTTTCACTAAAAATTAAATTTTCCTCTCAAAATTAAAGTTTTTTATTTTTTCAAGTTGCCGAGGGTCTGTCTTGAACCTTTACTACCACACACGCCGTAAGAAACGATGTCAAGCATTTCTTGGGTTGCTCAATGGATGACGTCGACAAATCCAAATATCTTTGAGGTCGTCGTCGACGGCTACTTACGTTACTACGTAAGCCGTTACTACGTAAGCTGTCATCAGATGAAATGTGAGTTTAATGACTTAACGAAGCATTAAATGAAATTTGTGCCCAGTGGTTACTAGAACCGCACAGCACCGCACAGTACCACTCTATACCGCCGCCACCTAATACCATGTGGCACTATTTGGCAAAACTTTTGCCGTATTAGTTGGGCACACAAACAAAAGTGTGTGAGAAATGTGAAATTTTATTTAAATTGGATGCGTTAGCAATATATAAATCACATATGAAACTGTAGCAACTCGGTTGCTGTTGCTGTTGCTGCCGATGTTGGTGCTGTCTACCCCAATTTGTGGCGAAATTAAAGCGGCAATTGTTGCTCTTGGTGTTGCTGCGGTCGAGCAGTTGAAGCATGTGCGTATTTAAATCTAAATCGTTTTTATTTGGAAACTTAAATTAATTTTGAAATTTTAGTCGAAATCCTCCGACGGCAATGTTGCAAAATATTTTATTTCTATTTTATTTTTGACCAAAAAATTACATTGGCCAAAGCAAAAGCTTTAGTCATAACTTTGAATTTGCCAAAATTGGAAAAATATAATCCTGCCAGTTACTGCGTTGCCAATAAATCGTTCAGCTATGTTTTTGGCTCGCCGAAAGTTCGCCTCGAGCGACGTCCATCCTCCCTCCACCCAATGAACTAACTATTCAACCATTAAAAGTTTGCCATAAAGTTGCTATAAAATAACTATTTATTAATTCGGGTACATGTTGAAATATGTGCAGACCATGTTGCGTTGAATACAAAAATGATAGCAAAAAGAATACAAATAGAAAATACTAAAAACAACATTCTAGAAATTGTAAATTCAAATTCTAAAAACAAAACGACAAACTTTTCCAAATAATCCACTAAATTATTGAAATACATTGCACCAAAGTTTTAGAAATTGATAGAAGATAGCTAACCTTAATGCCGGCATTTCAGAAAAAATAACAAAAATTAAAATAACTTCACCCGAGACAAACTTTCTGGCATTTCAGGAATATTTCGGGCATATTTCTGGCAAACGCACAGATAAATGGAATATTTTGGGAAGTGTATAGAAGGTTGTAAAATTTTGTGGAATTTTATTGGAATTTTCACGGCATATTTTTGTTACGGCCAGAAAATATACAAAATATTCCGTGAATCTGCCATTCAAATTCCACAAAATTTTACAACCTGCTATACACTTCCCAAAATATTCCAATTATCTGTGTGATAGGCAGAAATATGCACGAAATATTCCTGAAAAACGCCACACATTTTGTCACGGGTTGTGATACAAATTTCGCCTTTGTCTGCTGGAAATATTTCGAAAAATTGTTTTTAAACTGCTTTGACCCGGCCAAAAATGTTGTCATGGTCAGTAAAAATCAATCAGTGCTATAAAAGCTTTCTAAAGAATTCTGTGACTTTGCTAAATTTTTACAAATTTTAAGGATTAGTAATTAAAATATGAAAAAAATGCAAGTAGATGCATGATAAATTTGCACTGTACGTTATTCCCTCATATGGAATACCAAAAAATAATAAAATGTTATTCAAATTCGACTGAAAAAAAAAATATAATATAAAAAAATATAAAAATTTATAAAATATTTTTTTTTAAATATGAAGCCAATACTATCTTGAAATTTGGCATGAACCTTTATATTAAATTAGCTGGACCCGTGCACGACTCGTGCCAAGATTTTGTGAATTCAAAGATATGGACCGATTTTATTAATAAAAAAAAACATTTTTATTATTTATATCAGGGGCGCGCCCGTGCTTCGCTGTGGAAGTTTTTATGGGTTTTATAAATGTAGTAACCAAATAATAATTCTCCCTCCAAAACAACTTTTCTCAAAGACAATTCTTTCTCAGACTGCCGTAGAATTCTTCCCAGTAGAAATATTCGCCGTAAAATTCTTCTCCATAGAACGCTTTCCCGTAGATTTCTTCCCGGTAAAATTCTTCCACTAGAATTCTTCCACTAGAATTCTTCCTGAAAGAATTCTTCAAGTAGAATTCATCTCGGTATAATTGTTTCCGGTAGAATTATTTCCCGTAAAGTTTTTCCCAGTAGAAGTTTTAGTGTGGCAAGTTTAGGTGTGGTGAATTTTAGTGTGCTGAGTTTTAGTGTCGTGAGTTTTAGTTTGGTGAATTTTTAGGGTGGTGAGTTTTAGTGTGGAGAATTTTATTGTGGTGAGTTTTACTGTGGTGAATTTTATTGTGGTGAGTTTTAGTGTGGTGAGTTTTAGTGTGGTGAATTTTAGTATGGTGCATTTTTTTAATGTGGTGAATTTTATTGTGGTGAGTTTTAGTGTAGTATATTTCAGTGTGGTGAATTTTATTGTGGTGAGTTTTAGTATGGTGAATTTTTATGTGGTGAATTTTTTTGTGATGAGTTTTAGTGTAGTGAATTTCAGTGTGGAGAGTTTCAGTGTGGAGAGTTTCAGTGTGGTGAATTTTAGTATGGTGAATTTTTTGTGGTGACCTTTAGTGTGGTTAGTTTTAGTGTGGTTAGTTTTAGTGTGGTGAGTTTGTTTTTCTTTATGTTTCCCTTTTTGATTTTTCCTTCAGTTCGGATTTTAGTTTTATGTTATTGCTTTTGTTTTTGTATTTTTGCTTTTATTATGTGCTTTTGCTTCTGTGTTTTTGCTTTTAATTTTTTTTTTTTGTATTTCATTTTTTTGTTTCATGTTCGTAGCTGGTGAAAGTGCCGAGTAATATCGTATTGAAAGTTTATGTTGTATGGTAGTTGCCACACCTCTTTGTCCAATCCCGCCCATATATAGCCTATCATTCCTTCCAGACCATACCGCACCTGTGCTCGGTATGAGCCGTTTAGACGGAGAAGCAGAGCAAACAAGCAGAGCAAACAAAAGTACATTTCCCTTAATTCCGATATAGGTAATTCCAAAAAAAAAATACAAATTATATTCATATTCAAAACCAGAAAATTATGAAGAGTCGGCAATTAGATGCATGAGATGATGGAATTATGTACTGTGCTTTTTGCATCGAAATTACGTATATTTGATGATTTTTAAAAATTGTCAATGATTCAAGTGTCTGATAAATACAAATTTCTAGTATTATTAACTTTATTTAATTTCAACTAGTATTATTAACTTTATTTAATTAAATAACAACTTAAAAAATAATCACTTATATCAATTGCTGAATTTCTACAATTTAGCTTTACAATGTTCACTCACAAGACGCACTAGTTCACTATCAAATCACAACTAAAGTGCTGTGCCTCAGATGCGGCTCCCTTATATACTGCATGCATCAGTTCGACACGCTTCGATCAGCTTCGACTTGTTTCGAGAACCTTCTACTCGTTTCGTGAATGACGCATGCTATTGACAACTCATTCGCACTCATGTGTTTTAATGTGCTGATCTTCCGTCTCTTTCTAACACATTGCTTAGTGCGCCGAATTATCTTGCCTCTCATTTATTATTGTTGATTGCTTGCACAGTGGAACCAATTACGACTTTTCGTAACAATATATTAACCGTAAGAACGTTTTATATTAAAAAAAATAGTATTTATTTCATATTTTTTATTTTTCTTATTTTTTTGTGTCAGTTGGATTTTTGTCTGACAGAATAAGAAAGGTATTCGTTCCTAAAGTGCTATATAAAAGTGACTTGTATGGGAGGTGGGAGTGTCTGTTAACCGATTTGGCTCATTTTCAAACTCAGTTCGTACTTTTGGCTAAAACATATTGTGTTTAAATTTCATCGCATTCTGACCAGTATTTCTCAAGTTTCTTCGTATACGGACAGCAAGACAGACAGACGGACATAGCTAAACGGACTCGGGTAGTGATGCTGATCAAAAATATATATACTTTTCCATACCGGCCACGCCTCCTAAGGGGTGTTACAATATCTGCACAAACTTAATATACCCTGTACCTCATAGGTGTAGGGTATAATATTTAAATATTCTAAACAAAGACAGCATTTTAAATAAAAAACAGATTATTTGAATAAGAAATACTACAAAAATAAAATAAAAGAAACAATTAAATAAAAAATTATTAAAAAATTGAAAAATATGAAAAATAAATATAAATAAAAAATAAAAAATAATAATAATATAATAAAATAAAATAAAATAAATAAATTAATAAATAAATAAAATAATGAAATATAAATTAAAAAAATATAAAAATTATATCTAAAACAACATTTAGATATATAATACAAAATAAATGCAATAAAACACTTAAAATGAAAAACGATAATTTGAAAATGCAAAAAAAAAAAAATAATAATAATAAAAAAAAGTTGAAATCAGAAAATAAAATTAAAACTATCAGAAATCATTGAAAAAGAACAAAATATAAAAAATTACAAAAAAATAAAGCTTAAAAAATATTTGCAATAATACACCAAAAAACGTTAATTTTAAAATAAAAAAAAAAAACAAAAACGAAATAAAAAAAAATAAAAACAAAATAAAACAAAAACTTTTGCAAACTCATAAAAAATCCACTGAATAAATGCGCATACAAAATGCCACCATTTCATTCCCGTTAATTGAAACAAACAAAATACCATTTATAGTTGAAAATGTTGCTTTATTGACTTTTAAAATGTATGCTTTTCAGCGTGTTTCGTTTTTCAGTTTTTTGCATTTATTTCATTTTTGTTTTTGTGTTTCTTTTTTTCTTCAGTTTACTCTACATTTTAGTTGTAGTCACTGCTATTTGCTTAATCTGTTTCGTTTAATTAAATACTTCATATTTAGATTTAATGCTAGTATTAAATATATTTAATATAAATTCTAATATTTGACACTTCGTTATTGAGTAGATTTTCTGTTTTAAGTTATTCATTATTTTAAGTTTCTTTATTTTTTAGATTTTTATGATTTCTTATGCTTTTCTATTTTTCAATTTGATTTTTATTTTTAGTTTTCATTTATATTAAAATGTTTTTCTTTTATATTTAAATTTTTCTTTTTTTATTTTAGTTTTTCGTTTTTATTTTTCTTTTTATTGTAATTATCGTTTTCAATTTTAATTTTCTTTTTTAGTTTTCTTTTTTATTTTTCTTTTTACATCTCTTTCTGAATTTGTTTTTAATTCTTTTATTTTTCATTTATTATTTCTACCATTTTGGCCCATGTAACTAACAGTTAACTGCCGTTCGCCATTTCAGCAAGTTTTACAGCTATTAAGAGTTTTGCTTAGAGTAGTTGTTTTTGTTGATTTTAATTTTATTTTAATTATAGGACAGACACTTAATTTAGTTGTTGTGACTAGCGTTTGGTTGTTGGAACTTTTTTTTTTGTTTGTTTGTTTATGTGTTTTGGCTTAAATCTAAAATGCTACGAATACTTAAAGAACTAGATTAATTGAGTCTTAGAAATATGTCCAAGTTTTTGATTTAAATTTTTTTTTTTATTTTAATTACATTTCGACTAAACTTAGAGCATTCTTTACATATTTTATTAACTATTTTATAACATCGTTCGATAAGGTTTTGCAGACAACAGAAATTGGAAGTTTTGAAAATTAGGTTTTAACGAATATTGTAGTTGAAAAGAAATGAATTGAAATGAATTGAAATGGATTGAAATGAATTGAAATGAATTGAAATGAATT